>OU026153.1:219643709-222632020 GCA_907269105.1 Volucella inanis | reverse complement strand
TAAGAGCAACGGTATGGTGTTGTTTATGGGCTGGTGGAATCATTGCTCCATATTTCTTCAAAAATGAGGCAAATCAGAATGTTACCGTCAATGGTAACCATTATCGCGCCATGTTAACGGACAATGTGCTTACTGAGATTCAAGCACATAGTCTCGGTGAGCCCTGGTTTGATCAAGACGGCGCACCATACAGCGCGTGAAACAATGGACTTGTTGAGAAATCATTTTCGTGAGCATTGAATTTTACGTTTTGCTACGATAAATTAGCCGCCTAGATCGTGCAATATCACACCTTTGGACTATTTTCTCTGAGAATATGCTAAGTCTCAGGTCTTCAGGAACAAGCCAGCTACGAATGACGCTTCCGAAACCAACATTACTCGCGAGATGCCAGTCGTTATCCTCTAAAGAGTCGCCCAAAATTGGACTTACAGAATGGATCACCTTAAACGTAGTCGTGTCCAATATTTACATAATATCATTTCTAAACAGTAAATGCCATGAATGGTTCTTTTAACCGATAATAAAAATTTTAAGTTCTCTTTCAAATTTATGTATTTTGTTTTACATTATAAATCAAACCTTACTATGAATCACCCTTTATTTAGGCACCCATTCATTTGACAAGATTTTAGTTGCCTGTAAAAAAGTCTTTCGGGCACGGCTGGTATTGAAACCCCGAACCATCTGATTGAGCAGTCAATGCACTACCACTTGACCTACGCCCACTCGATCCATAATAATGTAAACCATATTATATAGCTTTGTTGCCTTCTATCATTGATAGTGCCTACAGAAAAACATTTTCCACACATTTCCTAAGCTCAAGGAAGTCCAAATCAATGGTAGATCTGGATATCCTTTATAAGATAATGGTGGTTGTTAGTGACTCATATAATATGAAGACAGGTCCATTTCAAGACCTGTGTATGCTTCACTTTTATTTGGGATGCACTATAGAAGGCGCCGATCTGTGTGTGTCAGTCATTTTGCTTAATCCGTCGACGAATCTTATGTCATTTCTGATGACATCTATTAAAATCAGAATCTACCCACTGTGGGTCCAATTGGTGGTTTGATTGCCTGTAGAAGTTTTCCTTTAGATGGCAGTGATCTTTCTTACTCCACTTGTAATTCCAGTCGTCAATATCTTGTCGGTCTGTGGATATTTTGTTCTTCTCGGGAAAGAAATAAATCGAATTATCCGTCCATATGAGAGAGTTTATCTGCTTGATTTAGTCTGATTTCGGTTCAAGAAATTTAAGAAACAGGAGTTGCTTAAAGACCTGAATTTGGTTTACACCTTGCTTTTTGAGGAAGCCACCAAGGCCCAAAAATGCAAATAGCTAATCCCAATAGGAAATCCGTATTGAAAAGTTGGACAGGTTTGGATCAGCGCTGCGTCATATCTGACCGCAGAATGTAGTCTAGTTTGTTTCGTTCTGACTTTGACTTAGATGAATCACATCAAAAATTTTAATAGAATTTAATAGAAGTGTACATAGTTATCATGAATCACAAAGTTAGTCATCCAAGTGCGGTCGGTCGGTCTTAGATTTCCTATAAAAATGCAAATAATAAGCTTAATGAATGTCGTACGCGCATACTCTACACATATCAAAAATGAATGAAACTTAATAACTTGAATTATTCCAAATTTGGAACTTAAAACATAAGTGCTCTTATTTGTTAGCTCTATGCCTTTAAATTTGTTCTTATCTTTAACTCACTGTGTTATCTGTTTGGCCATAACTTCAGTGTATTCCCATTTAGGTAAGTCGTCTTAATTGCCATTGATAACCGACTTGACAGCTGTCAGTGGTACTGTCGCCCATCACATTACAATTCATCTAATTTTAAAGCCATCAACGGGAATTTTATTTCCTTCTTAGGTCTCCTAAGACCCAATTAAAAGCCTTAGCGTACGCCAAAACGACCTTTAATCACCTCATTTAACTGTCTTCGATAAGAACTCTCTGTATTGTGGTTACACTTACACGTTTAACACCTCACACAGCAGCACACGCCGACGTCAGCCAGCAAAAACTAAAATCGAGCCCCTAATTGTAAAAATTCACCCCTTTTACGTCAAACTTAATCGAAACCATGCAATTGCGCGTCGCTTATCTTAATTATTCGCTTCGCGCTTTTCCCAAATATACGAAATACAAGAATTTCCTTCTCCCGACCACATGCGAATAAAAATAAATCACGCTTCAGTCACTCCCACAGACAGTCGTTCCGCGCCGCCAAAATGCTCTTTCAACTTTCAACTAATTAAAAATCACGCACTACGCGTCAACTAAACTGTACCACCAAACGATGATGTCACCGCACCCTAAGACCCAATAAAAGTAGTCACAAGCAAGCAATCGAGTGGCAGATATGAAGAGTAGAATAAAAAGCAGAAAATCCCCACAGGACATATCGCACAGTTGGAAGGAAAATTCTTTACTGCCATAAACACCATTACCACTGATGTTATCCTGTCCTGGCAACGACCGACGGGAGGCGATTTTAGCTCGAAAAAGGGTTAAGACAGGCCGGAGAGCTCTGTTTCGTTTTCCTTTAACCCTTTTCCATTATCCTTTGCAGGATGGCTGCTGCTGTTGTTGTTTGTTATTGGGTATAGTTCATGGTAGAATAGATCCTTGGATATGCCCACCGTCCTCATGGGCATTTGTCTTGTTAAGACATCAAATTTATTGTCGAAAAGGAAATTAAAAGGATTTTCCTTAACTCTTTGGGATGCTAAGCGATGCGATGCGATGTCGGGGTCCGTGTGGGACAGCCGGAGCAGTGATACGAAAAAGTATCGAATTTCAAATTTGTGGTGCTTTTATGTTCAATCGATGCATGGAAGTGGGTTGGGAACAGTGTTTTAATTATTAAAAATGCTGCAGTTATTATTATTTTTTTTTTTTTTACTTTATTTCTATTCCCTTTTTTTTTAAATTGGATTGGCATAGGAACAATGAAGCCGCAAATAGTTCAGTGTGTGAGGTTGAGAAAGAGTTACTATGGCAGTTAGAAAGGACTAGGTAGCCATGGTTTTAATCCTTCAACTAATGGATGCCAATTTCAAAAGGATTTTAGTTCGGACTGTTCAATATTGAAAGGAAAGGGATTGCCAGGGCATGAGACAACAAAAATGGTCAATTTTGGAAACACGATGCGGGTCATTAATTATACAGAGAGTGCCATTAGTATGTAAGTTTGTTAGGATTACTGGTTATCCTATATTGTGGAATATGCAAAAAAAAAACTACAAGAGGACAGAGAATATTATCTTTTTAGTTAAGAGTCTTTCTAGATTGCATATCTTAGATTAGAGATCGACAATGCGGCCTATTTTTCACTCCGTGAGAGCGAATCTTCAGTCTTGATGATCAGCAAGAGCCAGCTTGAAAAACATTGAACTTAACATATCGTTTATAGAACTATTTTCATCATGCATGTACAATATGTATGTATTTTAGTTGCAACCGTTTATAAGTTACATCCAATTTTCAAATTTTTGACCTCTTATATGTTATCTTTTCAAAATCGGGCAGTAACCAATGAAAAACGCGGTGTCTATATGATGTAAGCCTAATTTGATGCTCTTGCGATGTTAGCCATAATTTAGCTGTAAGAGTACATTGGTTACACAACAGAGCAAACAATTCTTCATCCAAATGAATATGGTATGTCTCCAAAGAACGAAAAATCACTTTAAAGTCCACATGGACTTAAACAAGAGTCATCATACTGTTATTACGTTCGTACGCTGTAACAAGGACTTGAATACACGACAAACTCCTTAAAAGTGTGTATAGAGCTTAAGTTAGAGACAAAGTATAGCGATGGATAGAAGTCTCCCTAAAAGAAACAATAACAAAATGAAAAGAACCCTGACTAGGGTTCAGAAGCAGAACAATTACGATGTCCCACAAGGCTCTTAACTGGAACCAATTGTTTTCATTCTCTTCACAAATGAACTACTGTTTACATTTCTCGGTGCGTTTGAAATTTATAGATAATATCGCCATTCTAGTGAAGCATGGAGACCTACACCCTGACTGACTCAAACTGCAACCAACTTCAGACTGGTATAATTTCCAAACCTTTCATTACTGTGAGCTCAAATTTTGACACATGACAGACAATTTTATTATTTACAAGTCTTTTAAACGATTTGCGTCTCAGTTGTGTTAAAAATCAGCAGAAATGGTTCGGAAAGTGAAAGATCGAATTGAGCGAAATCCGCGTCGAAATGGAAGAAAAATGGCTCGTGAGCTCAACATATCGTTGAAACGGATGCAACACATACTGAAAAATGAGTATGGGCTCAAGCCATTGAAGTTCGAAAAAGCACACGATCTTACACCACAACAGAAAAAAGTTAGAGTCGAAAGAGCGAAGGAGTTGCTACGCTTGCACGAAAGTGGTGAGTTGCCGAATTTGGTTTTTTCCCGATGAGTCGCCATTTGTTATCGAGCAATTCGTCAACAAACAGAATGAAAGAGTTTACGTCCCAGGGAGGCCACCAGAAAGCAGGCAGGACCGATGATGATGGTTTGGGCCGCCATAACCGCCGATGGTCGCTCTCCGCTCGTATTTTTTGACCGTGGCGTCAAAGTTAATGCGATCGTATACCGTGAAACTGTCTTAGAGGGCCTTGGGAAAACAGTCATTTTGGTCGGAGACCGTGGACATTTTAAAAAGGCTCGGCACCGTCTCACAAAGCGCGCGTCAACCAAGATTAGTTAAAAAACAATGTTCCACACTTCATTTCTTCGACACAATGGATTGCAAATTCTCCTGATGCAAGTCCGTGGGATTTCCTTGTCTGGGGTATTTTGAAGGCGAAGGTTGGCACTAAAAAATACCAAAGTTTTGACCACCTCAAACAAGCACTTCGCCGGGAATGGGCCAAAATACCACAGAGCTACTTGCGTGCAGCGTGCGATGCTTTTTTCGGCCGTATCAAGGCCATTATTCGCGCCAAAGGTGGACATATTGAAAATTACTGATACAATTTGAAAATTGGTGTATTTTTCAACATTTTTTGCCCTTGCACAATAAAATTTATCAAAAAATAAAAAAAATTATAGCATTTTAAAAAGTTGCAGGTCGAGTCATTCACTATGTAAATACACCAAAAATTACACTGTAGGATGAATTTGAAAAGATTTTAAGTTGGTGCCACGACAACGAGCTAGAGATGAATGCCGCGAAGCTCAAAATGGTGCACATAAGAACTCCACATCATCAGTAGGCGCATTAGCAGTCTTTCTGAGAAATGAAAGCAGTCCAACACCAACTTGATAACCCTTGATCAAATTTTAAAAATGGATTTAAATTTTCAACAACGAACTTGTTTAAATTTTTCGTAAAAAAAACGGATTTAATGGTGCGCGAACATTGGAAATGTTGGAAAAGTGTTTAGGCAACGATTCTCTAAAAAAAACGGTCATTTACCAGCTTCACGAGCAGTTCAAAAGTGGTCGTGAGTCAATCGAAGATGATGAACGTAGTGGCAGACCATCGACATCAAAAACCGACGAAAACATTGATGTAAGATGTAGGTAAAAGGAATGTTGGTCAATAGCCGCAAATTAACCATCAGTGAGATAGCGGAGAACTTGAACACTGCCTATGGATCCGTCCAAGATATTTTGATTTTGATTGCCTCCGTCGTAAAGTAGCAAAGTTGGTGCCAAAAGAACTCAATTTCATGCAAAAGAGAGACCGTGTTGACGTCGCAAAAGAGATGATTTGCGAGGGTTAATCCGATCCCACATTCATGAAAAGGATCATTACTGGAGACAAGACGTGGGTTTATGAGTACGACACGCAATCCAGATTTCAGGCAAGTGAATGGCGTTCACCAAAAAAGACCCGAGACCAAGAAAACCACGTAGTTTTCAGTCAAAAAAGAAGGCAATGCTCACGGTTTTCGTGGATTACAACAGTGTAGTGCATCATGAATTTTTTCCAGAAGGCCAGGCAGTAAACAAAGAGTATTATTTGGGCGATATGGGCGTTTGAGTGAAACAATTTACCGAAAGATACCAAAATTGTGAGCAGAAAACTAGTGGATTTTGCACCACGATAACACACCGTCGCACAGTGCCATCATTATTCGTAATTTTTTGACGAAAAATACAGCAAATACCATCCAACAGCCACCGAATTCACCTAATTTGGCTCCCTGTGACTTCTTTCTGTTCAACCGAGTTAAAAAACCACTACGGAGAACGCGTTTCAGCAGCCGAGAGGAAGTAATGGAAAAATCACAGAAAGCACTGATGGACATAACGAAAAGCGAATATAAAAAATGTTTCGAGGATTGGATCTAGCGCTGGCATAAGTGTGTTGCAGTCGATGGGGACAATATAGATTTAGATGAATAAACTTGTATTTTTAATTTTCTGAATAAACTTTTTGATTAGATCTCTTAATTGGCCACGTGCAGCTGAACAATTAACGATTGCCCTGGATTGCTGCAAAGCAGATATTACCGCCATCAAAGAAATCCTGGATAACAAACTTCTTTGGACCAAACATGTTACGTCCAAAGCCTCTTAGGCTCTGTAGCCCTTCTGGCAGTTCAAAGTAACCATCAGACTGAGAATGGTCCTTTGGATCTATACGGATCTAACAGGGCTAATTATATCCTATGAATCGGTTATCTTACGAAATTACGTGATTGCTGCTTTTACCAAACTCCAAAGATGGTTTGTCTCGGCTGCATGGGGGCTTTCCCTAGCACACCTGGCTCCGCTTTAAATGGATTGATAAAACTTAATCACTCTCAAAGCCATCTTCTGTTCAAAAAGAAGTGATCTTTGGTACAACAAGCACTGGAGTTTTGATGACCTTGCGCTGCGTCTGTCTTATGACACTGATCTTATGGACACGCCATCTAATGCAATGAAACCAGAACTCCTGCCACGAAAATACCTAATCGACTTTTTCTCTGTCCAAGACTGGTTTCGACTGAGCCAAAAAAGGAATACAGTCGGTTTTTCACGAACGGCTCTAAAACCGACGTAGAATGTGACGTTGGTGTATTTTTGGAGGACGACAACGTTATGTTTCACCTTTTGTTAGGAAAACTCGCGTCTGTCTTCCAAGCGTGGTGGAGGGAGCGAAGCATTTGCATTTTTACGACTTCCAAGCTAGTTCAGAAATGAAAGACATCACTGAACGCAGTCGGAAGACTAAATTCACTGAGTAGACTCAGTTCAATGTCTAAATGGTAAATTTTGCAGGCAAAGTTCAGAAAAGAGTTTCTCATGAACCGAATGTGCGTTCGTTCTGCCTAAGTCCTCTTTTAAGGCTTCCATCGACAGTCGGGTTTCATATAGGCACAACAGCTGATCGCATAACTCACCAGGTTGCAGGCAGTTCAAACGAATGCTTTACGACGTCCCCAGGAAATCAGAAGTCATTATTTCTTTCAAAATAATGGTCAATGATATATATCGATGTAAACCAACTTCCTGTGGTCAGAACTTGACAACATCGATATATTCGAGCTGTGGTTCCAACAAGACGGCGCTACATGCCATACAAACGACGCAACGCTCTCAGTTGTGAAGAAGAAATTTGGCGACTGCGTCATCTCACGTCGAGCATTTATCAATTAGCCATCGCGATCATGCGATTTAAAACCACCGGATTATTTTCTCTGGGGCTACGTCAAGTCTTTAGTCCATGCTGACAAGCCTACCACTTTCGACGAGCTCGAGGCCAACATTCGACGTACTATTGCCGGAAAATCACCGCACATATTAGACTGAGTCATCAAAAAATGGACGGACCGCTTGAAGCACTGCCAGCGAAGGTGAGGCAATCATTTGAAAGATGTGCTATTTCACACATAATGCCATGAACGAAGTTTCAAAATGAAGCCAGAATTATTTTTGTATGTCAAACCGTTGTTGTTCTATTCAAATTTGTTTTTCTTAGAGTTCTTATCTTGTCATCCTAATACTTAAACATAAAATGTTTGGTATATTTTCTTATATCAATATACAACCGTTTGGTAGTTAGTATCCGGAAATGTTAACAAAAATGTTTTACAAATCTGACTACCCATGTATAGAGGAGTAGCTCTAATACGGTAATGGTTAAATTTTTAAGCGTTTGGTTCTTAATTATCAAAAAAAAAAAAAACACAGGAAAATTGCAAAAGTGGATACAATTTTTATTTGAGTTAATAAATTAATGCTTGCCATTTCCTTTTTAAAGATTATTTCATGTAAATATTGATCACTACTACAATTTAAGTGGCCCACACGAAGAGTCCAATTTTGAATCACTTCTTTGAGTATCTCGTAATGTTGTCTTCCAAGGCTGGAATTGTCTCTGGTATAACAGCATAGATGACAGATTTAACGTTTTCTCATAAAAAGTAGTCTAAAAGCGTCAAATCGCACTATCTAGCCGGCCAATTCACCGGAGAATCTCTCACTCACGAGAGATAAAATGCTCACCGAACTCATTTTTCAATTGGTCCATGGATTCGCGTGCTGTGTGGCATATAGCGCTGTCTTGCTGGAACCACATGTCGACCAGGTTTCGCTCGTGCATTTTGGGCAAATTAAAGTTCAAAATCACTATTACCTATTTCTCTGCTAACAGCCCCCTATTACGACGTATTACGAAATTCGTAACCTTGACTTGAGAAATTATCATGTCACATGATGGGACATCTTTAACCACATCAACCAAAAATTTAAACTGAAAGATCAACCCAAACAAGTCTCTTTACATCCACATACACTAAAAAAAGTTGAAATTGACTTTAAAATCGCTATAAAACTGAAACTGGACCTAACCACAGAAGTTCCCGAAAACTACACAATTAGGGGTAATGATGTTGTTTTGAAATTGTACTTTTAAGCCATTACCCGTCAAATCAAGCGTTTTCTTACTCCTACTTTCCGCCTTTCACAAATTACTCATTTGTGCTCGAATGATGATTATGATGTTTATTAGCAGCGCATAACTCATTAATTCATTACTCGGCGACTACCTCTAGCATCCGTATTAAAGTCAATTCGAATAGTTTTTAGATCACTTTTGCTTTCAAGTATTACCTACATCCTCATTCCAAATAAATATTTTTCCTACCCACAACTGTAAGAGGACTAAATTGTTACATATTTGAAGTATCTGTCACCAGAGTGGGAGAACAAAAGGCATTTGCATGACATCTCTATATGACTCAAAGAGTCATTCTCCAAACACCGTACTGTTGTAAAGGTTTCAAGAAACACAAAAAGTTTGGAAAAAGCTAAGCCTGACAGCGGTGGGATTCGAACCCACGCCCTTTCGGACTGGTGCCTAAAACCAGCGCCTTAGACCGCTCGGCCACGCTGCCCGTTGAATTCTAATTGTTTCTCGGAACTTTTCCACAGTGCCATCTAAGCTAAATTTGATAAAATTCAATAAATAATTCTATGAGTCATTCATAATCGCACTTCTAATTGAATCGCAACAGATGTTTGTATCTAGTTACAAATGTGGAGTGAGGCAACTTTTGCCTCAGGGGTTGCTTTGGTTGCTTAGGGTGAAAGCTTTTCTATTAAGCTTTGAGTATATCAATAGGCGCGGAAAATTACTTTTTGTGCTTTTTTTATTGCATACATTTGGGGGTCGTAAGTAGGAGTCAAATTTAACTCGAATATATAGCCAACCCAAGACTGCATGATCAACGCCCAGGGAAAGAATTTTCTTCCCGTGTAGAACTACAGGTCAAAGTCGGACATATCTTCATATATAGTAGTCACCGCAAGTGGTGAAGACCATCTAATGCAAGCCAAAGATTCGGGAGATTTTGAGTAGTTAGTTTAGTTCAATTGACTTTTTATTTATTTAAAACAGAGATTGTTAACAATTAAGGATTTTAGGTCTTTATGGTTTGGCTTAAGGCCATAAAATTTCTGATTAGTTAACCTTGAATATAATTATAACAAATCTTATGTTTATTAATGGAAATTTCGTCTATGAGGCATTTGCTGTAGCGTAGTGTGTTGGATACGTAGTTATCCAATGGATTCCATTGAGTACCTACGCTCCAAAGAAACTGTAGAGGAATTCTTTGAGTATGGGGCATGTAGTATAGGGCATGACTTTTGCTACACAGTCGAGATGGAATTTAAGTGTACCGAGAAATAGGGATGCTACTCCAGTTGTACGGCTTAGGAACGAATCACGCTATTTAAGCGAGACAGGTGTTACGGTTAAAGATTTGAAGGGGCGGAATATTACTGGCAGTTTCAATGAAGCACTGGTAGTAAAAATATCGATAGAGCAAGATAAAACAAGAGACCTTTCGTCTGCGTCCGAGATTTTCAATTGACTAAGTGTTTTTAGCATCGCCTATGAGTCTTATCGCATGGTCTTGATTCCTATTTAGGAAGTGCAGATAGGCTTTAAGAGCACCTGACCAATTGTGGGCATGTGGAAGACCAGATCAGAGGGGGTGAAATATTTCAAACATCGGTTGAGGAAACCTAGACAGCTCGCAGCATTTTTGACGACATCGAATATATGCTCATTCCAAAGTAGGTTGTCATTGACATACAAACCGAGAATTGAAGGTGTTTCAGTTTCGACGATACAAGTTTATCCATGGATTAAGGCTGGGTATATAAATTTCGCCTTAACGACAGCATACAGCATTGTGATTTCGAGATATTTCATGAGCTGGCGGTTTGTAAGGGAAAAGACACAAGTGCAATGGGCCTGAAAGAAGAGGGAGAACAAGATTCGCCTTGTTTAGGGACGTACTAGACAAATGTCCTAAAACGTGACATTCAAATCATTGATAAATGACTTTACACATTCACTTAAGACACCAGATAAGATCTTAAGATATTAAGAAGGCCAATGCCTTTAAGAAGTCTCCTTTCGTGTAGATCAAGCAAACAGTGCTAGGGTTCCATTCTTTGGCCATGCTTTTCGCCGATCAAATCTTGAAAATTAGTTGGTGCATGCTCTCTACCAAGCCATCACTCGCTGCCTTGAATACCTTGGTAGATAGGCCGTCCAGTCTATCAGCCTTTTTTGTTCTTCAGCTTGAATTTTGCTATCCTCATTGAACTTTGGTCTGGTGGACGAATCTCTTGGTCCTCAAGTTTGAATGTTTCATTTATGCTGAAAGCGAAATTTAGGTTTTCCTTGCAGTTTAAGAGTCTGCAAAAATTGTTTTTCCATATCCTCAATACCGACTGTGACTCTACAACTTTGTTTCCTTGTTCATCACTACAAGCCTATGTTCGGGTATCCGTAGACGTATCTTGGATGCAACGTGGAAGTAATACGAGTCTATGTTCGCCGCTGAAACATTCGAACATCTATAAAACAGGAGAAGTAACTTGCGTCGAAAGCAGCATGATCAATTTGACTGCCGGTTTGATGATCAGCTAATCGCCATGTCCATTTGTGGATATTAAGGTGGGAAAACGGTGTGTCCTGGACAAAAGTCAATTAGCTTTAGTCCGCTTCCAGGAGTCGTTTTATGCCGACTGTGCTTTCAGACTACGGCGCCAAGAATGTTATCCTTTCCTATTTTAGCGTTCAAGTCACCTAAGACGATTTTAACGTCATACTTCGGAGAAGCTCATAGAAACATTCTTTAATAGTGTGTTCTCTGTGGGAGCGTGAGGCAATTCAGGGCCATGTTGGCAAATAAAGCTTTTAATAAATCTTAATAAGGCGCTAGCTTACGGGTCGAAAATTTAAGAGTTCTCCCAAAGTCTGCCGCTTACAATAAATGCTCGTCCAAATAGGTGCTGTATGTTTTGTCCTTCGGGATCACTCTAGTATATACCATGGTTTTTTATCCTTCTTTCGTCCACCCCATTCCGACGAACTTCCTTAATGGCTGCAATATCTGCTTTATAGCAGTCGAGTCGAGTTGCTCGGCTGCACGCGGTTTGTTAAAGGTCGTTATTCTTTCTCGTCTAACAGGGTCATCAATAATAGATCGGTTTTTACCCACCCCTTTTTGTTGGCTCGTAACAGTGCGCTTTTTACATGCCTAGATAATTAATTTCATGCACATCTACTAGGCTCTGTTATAACCTTTAGGTCCCCTTTCAAAGGCCGGAGTCAGTCACACAATTCGGGGGTATGAGAACGGGAGTTGAATCACTTATCTCTTATCTCTATTTCAGCAATGACTAGTACTGACAAACCTTACTGATCTCAGTAAGGGTCAAATATATTTAAGTAGCCCACATAACATATCTGTCATACTTTCCATTAAAGCCACCGTTGGTTCAATGATGTGAATTTATCTATCGTACCTTCAGAGGTACATCTATTTCTGACCGTGAAGAATAGTTTTTTTATTTTCTCTTGCTTAACACTTGCGCTTATGTATTTGGCAGCAGCTACTACGAGTAGATGAAATAAGCACCATAGATATGAAGTCATAGTTGCAGCCAAAATAATGCCGCTGAGTATCTACCCTATTCGGGTTCGTCCGAATTTCGTAAAATTTTTTATGATAATTACAAAGCAAAATGTTTTAATAATATTTTGACTTTGAAAGACTGGCAGAGAAGCTAATAATGATGCCTTGGATGTGATGCAGCCGTGATAGTGTGTGTTCTTTTACCTCACCTCACCAGCTCACAAATATGTAGCACCTCTTTGTGGTCCATATTCTAGTTATTAAATTTAATAAGGATCAATTTATGTCCCAAATCGTTCTTCCAACTTCCGAAATTACTTATGCACTTCTGTGCACTTTCCTTTCATCATTATTCCATTTAACTCATTGTTTCATCCAGCTCTCAATACCACCGTGATCGTTACCTTACCTCGGCTTCTCAACTGAGGGTGGTTTCATCTCAACAATAATATCATAGATAAAGTACTTTTAATGACTTAGCAAATAGCAGACGCAAGGGAACATTAACATTAGCAAATTCCAAAATAAATCTGCTTCATAGCCACCACCAAAGTCGTAAAGCATCGCAAGAAGGATTCATAGAGCAGCACAAGGACAAACCAGCTCCAAAGAATTTTCATAAATCACAACAAGGAATTTTATGCTTCTCTTCGTAAACGTGACTGGAGAATGGGAATGCGTTCTGAAGTACGAGTACCTTTAAGAACTCCAAGTTTGAAATTATCTCGCGGTTTGAGTTGTGTACTTATATTACCGTGGAATTCATACTCGTACAGTGTGGGCGGTAAGTAAGTTACACCGATAGTGTTCATTCTTCAGTCTTGGGTCTTTGGTTTTTGCAAATTTTATTGTGCCATACCCTTTTGGTTGTTTCGTTTTGTTTTGTTTTATTTTGTTTTATTTTGTTCCATGTCCTCTGGCCTCGCTGTTAATGAATTCAACCCTAATTGCTCCTTTGGTGTTGAGCAAGAAGATTTTATTGCAACAACAGCTAACAATGGTGTACGGGGTCGAGGCCAGGTTCATTGGTAAATATTCCTTCAGCAACGGTAGTGGATAAGTTATTTCAGGACGAAAACATCAAAACAAAAGTGTTGCACTGCTCGAGCTCTGAAGGTGGTGCGATTTATCGTATACGAGTACTTTTATGTCCTTTTTGCAGTTAATTGCTAATTTTTCCGATTTCTTGTTGCTTGCTGGTGGAAACTAATTTACGAGTAAAGTGCCAGCGAACTGTGCTGGAGCTGGTTTTAATTAGTTGCTAGGATCGAGCTATTTATGGGAAATAATTCCATTTGACGGGCCATTCATAACAGCCCGCTTGTCTACGGGGATAATTTTGTGCGATTTTTTCAAGCATGTGATTTAATTTTGAAGAATTTTCAAGCTCGAAATTAGTTTTGAATGAACGACTTGGTTCTCGGAATTTAAAACGGGCACATGGCTTTGATAAATGGTGAGGGTTGTTGAAATGATTTAAGATATACAAATTAGATGCGAAAGTTCAATGGCGAAAAGTGGAATGCATTTTTCTTAATTAAAAGAGAGATTTAAAATTTAACGGAAAGGCATAATATTTGGCCTGTAGATCTATCAATGAACTGCCAACCAAATCATCTGCGCGCTAGCCAAACTTTATTCTGGATATCTGGTTTCCAAACGGTCCACAACGAATAGAACCATTGCGGGAAGGTATATCTTTGAAGTGCTACAGTTTTGAAACACCACCAGAGACTTCTTCAGTAGCAACATTGTCAAGAAGACAATCGAAATGCTGGCATTCAGCTAATCACCCTTGTGTTGTTTTATTCAGCCATGAAGAATACCCTCTTGAGAACCCAGGTGAAATGACAAGAATTGCTCAGGAGATCTACTACCAAAAACGAGAAGCAAAGAATTTCTATGATTTGATCAGGCGAATGTACACTAGAACAATAAAAAGGAGAGCAAAATGAGTACTAACTACATATACCTCAATGTGATCTGCCATATCAGTGCTGTTTTGGGCTAGTGATAGCCAACAGCGATCGGGTTTTCACACTTCGGCAGATCCTGGAAAAATCCTAATAGCACCTATAGGTACAAAAACATCTGTTTCCACAGTCTGTGCATAGAGAACAGTTGCTGCTATTTTAAGATTTTTAACGATCTCTTCGATGGACTTGATATTGAAAAAGGATTCCAAGAAGTGAAAGGCTGTTACACATGTATATGTCTGTAAAAACATATGGTTACGCCGATGATATCGGCACACAAACAAGTATTTTGTACCACTCAGCGAGCTGATACCGATGAATTTAGAAATATAGAACCATAAGTCTCCAAACCAGATTAAGTGATATGTTGATTGCTGAGAACGGGTGTGATTACATATTGGATATTCACAGCTACTACTGTTGAATCTCGCTTGAGAACAACCGCAATATATCAATATCATTTAAAAGTCTGTATAAAAGCTGCAGTCAACCCCCAAAGATGCACCCGTTTCCAGGTTATATATTCGAAAAGCTTCAAATAGAAACGACAGCTCTAATACTATGTCGCAGCCGGCCGTGGGAGACAGCCATCACAACTAAATTTTTGTTTTTAAATTACCGCCCACTAAACTAATCTGGTGCAATCTTCAAATATTTGCACAAAACACAGGCAAAGGAAAATTATGGAGAGAAGAGAAAGACGTACCGCTGTACGTTGGTTTTGAATGTTTGTGGGTTATAATGATTAGGAAATAATGAGATCTACAGATCTACTAGCGAGTTGAAAGGCTTACGAAAGAGTCACAATCTTTCAGGGTACGTCCAAAGATTGTCTTGAGGATAAAATTATGATCATTAATAGAAAGACGGGTGTAACGGTTGATGGTATAAAGAGATGGGACGGTACTGGAAATTACACTAGATCTTTAATGTTGAAGATAGCAATAAAACACTACAAGTCACACCTATGAGTTTCATCGCACCGTGTTTAATCCTATCTAGGAAGTGAACAGAAGTGTGGACATCTAACAAGATGTAGGTTACTTCTAATATCGCTGAAGGAAACTTAATCATTTCACAATATTTTGGGCGACAACAAATATGTGGTTATTTCAAAGTGGGTTGCCATTGACATATATACTGAGAATGAACGAGTTCCGATGTCATTCACAGGTAATGGCTGAGTATTTAAAATTCACTTTAACGACACCAGACTCTTTCAAATGCACTCGAAATATCAAGTGCAACTGTCTTGCTTTAACAAGGTTAGTACACATAGATTATGATTCCACTTTCCGGTTAGATATGTCATCGAATCACTTGTGGATTTGTTGCTACGAAAAAACTTTACTGCCAGTCACTGAGATATTTTCGTGTCTCCAGATATTTAGTCTGCTAACGGTTCTTATTTTTTAGAGACAGAGTCTTACAAATGCTCTTTTGCATCTTTTGGGAAAGAATTTCAAAGAGTGAGATTAATGAAAAAGGTTATGCAGCCTATTGATCCATTGTGGTGCCACTTGGATCAGTGATCCTCCTACTCTAGAAACCACATAGATCTTCTGACGAAGCGTAGGAAACTGTTAACGTCTATATTGTTTAGATCGCTTAAGTCAATGTAGAAAAAATCTTATAAGTGGTGTTTTCTTCTTTGGAAGAGCTGGGCATGTACAGAGCAAGTGGAGGATTGCTTTTTCCTCCTCCTCATCCGTCCAGCTTCTGCAAAAGCCACTTGTAAAAACGTTAGCCCTTCTTACATGCTAGCGTATAAAACAATGTCCAGTGATGGTTCCTATGATAGCGCTGAGATGTTTCCGATTTTGGCCAGCTTTAACCAATTTGTTTGGTCACTGGACATGTTAACCCTACAGTCCCCCTAAGGTTTGTTCAACTTAAGTATTAGTTTGCAAGTAGCGATTGGTATACCGTTGATACCTTTTAGAGTGATTTAAATTTTGGCAAGTTCGTCTGCTCTACAATTCCATCGAGTATCTTTGTGCGTTGTATTGTATTGTATTCCATGAAGTATTGATGTGCTATCAAGGATGGTTATAGAAACCCGGGAATTTGAATCCGGAAAATCGGATATCCGAAAAGATGCGGATATCCTTTGCAGATATCACATCTTTCTTCAGCCAGAACGGTAATTTTAATCGCCAAAATTTCCACCTGGAATACGGAAAAGTGTTTTGGAATGCGAAAGGAAAGGCTTAGATGAAACTTGTCTGAGAAACCACGCCACCAATCCGTTAACAGTCTTCCATTTATCCCTATAGAAGTAGACTGACTTCCTCCAAAAAGACTAGATTTGATCCTTACATGAAAGTCTTTGTCACACCAAAGCTGGAGCATAGTGTAGTCGATATTCCCTGGAAAGATTCCTTGTGTGTAAGGAATATTAGCAAATAGTTTGTTGTCCTTTAAGTCGAAAAGCTGCGTTAGCAACCACTTGCCTTCTTTGGAGAGTGGTAAAAGAAACAGTAACGTGCTTATACTTTGGTGAAGTATTGTTTCACTAGACAACCGGTGCATAGGATATAATTTATCGTATCAAAGTCGCGCCATGCCTTGCCGATAGCTGCCAGAAAGCCGACAGCACCTTTGAAGCTTTCGGCGTTACATGTTTAGCCGGGAGAAATCTATTATTCGGGATAAAACAAAATTAAATAGCATCTTTGCAGAAGTGGATGGTAACGCCTTAACGCATTACGTTGGTCAGAGCAGTCAGCTTCTTCCTTCTACTAAAGATTATAAATTAAAAAGAAAAATCTGTAGTGCATCAATCGTAAATCATATCTACGGCTGCCTCCGCTTTAGGGTCGCCAGTCACTAGGCATGATTCAATAGCGAGTACAACTACATCATTTGCATATGCCTAAACGTAGCTCTTAGAACTATTGAATGCCATAAGCAGTGGGGCAACCAGCATACACCAAAGTAGTAGAGACATGACGCCGCAATGCGAGCAACCTCTCTTTACGCTCGCCATTACATATGGTATTTTCAGCAGTAGGCATCTGAAACCTAGGTTCAATTCAAAAGCATTTGTCCTCTGTATACAACTAGAGATTGTTCCAGGCCGTGTTGTCTAGACGAGTTAAACATTTCGATGAAAGCACCTTTAATATCCATAAAAATGTCCAACACGTACTCCTTTTGGGGGGATTTTCCACGTTCGTAGGATTGTTGCTTCTTTGACAGATGGTGCATTCACAAAGCAGTTTTGCGCACATAAAGCTCGAACATTTTTTCCATGCTCTTTAACTTAAAGGCAGTTGCACTGATAGCTCTTGGCAAGCGGGATGAAAGTTTCGTTTACTGTTCCCGAGAGCTTCGGTATATATGTCAATATCAGGTTAGCATTGAAGAGTCTCTTAAGAGATCCCAGCAGCTGGTCTTTAGTATCCTCATCTTTCACCACACCGATGAAGATACCACCTTCGGTGGGTTCTGTGATATGGGTTGATTGTGAGCTGGATTTTTGTTTTCGACTGAACTGTTTAAAGACCTAACGCAGTCGCTGCAAATTTACATTCCTCAATGAAACGGATGATATACAGGAGCTTAGCAGGTTGGACACGTAAATTCAAAACACTTATTGAAGTCACCGCTTAAATTCTGAATAATTTCTTTTACCTCTTGTTTCGTTCTAAGTTTAATCGGAGTATTGACGGACCTGTCGAGATCCACCTTGCTGCATGATTTTCTTATACTCTTCAACTAGTTTTAGCCCTCACATCCGATTCTGAATTCGATGTACTCATGGTCTGAAATAAAAACCTCTGGTAGTATATTAATTTCCAAATGAAAGCATACTTGTTGGTTGAGGTTAAATCGATTACTTGCCGTCTTATTGACAAGCAAGTCGGAGGATAGTATTGAGACCAGAAGATGATTGCTCCTCACGTTTCATTTGCGATTGCCTCAGAAATCTTATTCATTAATTTCGGCTATTTTTAATGATGGCTTTAGTACCGAATATAAGCTGATATCAATCTTCATTCCTATCGTAGCTTATGATTGCAACAGGCAAATCTTGATGGCAAACCTGATCGTGTATAGATGCTGAGTATGAATCCGGCACAATAAAATTTAAGAAGCTCAGGTAAATGGATGGGCTAATAAGGAACCCATCGACCACATTGAGTTTCTTAAAAAACGGCAATCAATCAGCAGTTTGTACGGAGGTAAAAAAAACCTTCAAAAAAGAAATTTTTTTGTAAGCCGACAACTTTTACTATAAGCTATCAATCAATCCATTAAAAACGGTTGATCAACCTTGGCCGTTCGCCTGCAACTTCATAGGTAGTTCGCCAATTTAAGCCAACTCAAATACAAATCCAATGTTCGTACATTTTTATAGTTAACATGATCAAAGAACAGAAGGCATTTAAATTCCCATAAATTAGCTCCGAAATAAGTCCTGCGCGCGGCAGCAGCACTTAACCCGGAACACCCAGTCAAATTGACATTCTCCTCGATATTGAGGATGTGAAAAATATTCGCTGTTCATGTTGCGAAATTCAACGATAGCCATTAAATATTATCCCCATTCCATTGACAGGTTGCAACGCCTCTTGGACATTCACATGTTCTGAGGTCACCTCAATCCCAACAACAAACATAAAAATAACAACAACTGCAACATTAGCAAATAAAAGGTGAGTTCCCTTTGGCCGTTTTTGGTTTTGTTTTCTTAACTTTTTTTAGGGCAATTTTAACTGCCTTTTGTTGCAACCTGTTTTGCTTTTGTTACTTTTTGGCAATTGCATCCAACAAACAGCACACAACACACAACAGCAGATGTAGCGGAAATAAAATGCCAAAATGATATAAAACTCGCATAAAGCAGGTAACATAACGACTGTCATGCCAAGAGGAAAGGGAAACATTTTTGTCGGTGTTTTTTCGTTTTTTGGCAGACCCAACCATGGAGACATCAAATTAACTGAACCTTGCAAGAATGCAAGAAAAAACTTCAACCCAAAAGGGAAGAAGGGACAGTCGTGCAATTGACGAAATTTCGGAAATGAGTTTCGGTTTTTGATTTATTTTTTTTTTTTTTTTTTTTTTTTTAATTCTGAATTTGGGGAAATTTCGCACGAAAATTGCTGGCGCGATGAGCTAACGTTTTTTTTCACTGAGTCGAACTCGGTTCAGGTCTAATGAATGGCTGCCACCAGCAGATGTCGCCGTTCGTCATTTTGAATGGTGCCTTAAGTCGGTCATCACTGTCATGACAATGTCATAAACGTGGAAGCTACTACTCTAGTTGGCGACAATGGTTGTAAAAATCCAATTAAATGGTTTAGTACGTCTTCGAGGCAACTGATATTGTGGTGTGGCGACTGCAGCTTGAAATTTTGCCATTGCAGGTGTGAAGCTACTAATTTCTGGTGGTCAAAGTCAATCGGTTAAGTTATCCTTTTTAGCTGATCTCGTGCAGATGAAAAGAAGCAACCCCGATTGTTCTTTTGCATGTTCATTCAGTTTAAATGGACATCAGATTGACCACAAGAATCGTTTCTCGATCGCATGCTGGTTGGTTTCGTTCAAACCACAGATAACCATCTGTCGGAAGTGGTTTACTACAAATGGATTCTAGGGTCATTCGACTTCAGCACTAAGAAAGTGAGCAAAGAGAGTTCCAAGCACACAAAATATATGCACCAATTCATTCTTGGCATTCAGATGGAAATCAGTTTAGGTCCAAACGAGCATGACGAATCAATAGACGCAAGAAAATGCTGCTTTCAATATGCTGTGCTATGCCCTATAATAATGGACCCTTTAAACGCTACGAACATAATTGACCTATTCTGACGACACAAGGGTTAGGTATTTAGCTTTAGAGTTCGAGACGGACTAAGAATATACTTATGTCAGAAATGTCCCACGAGTATAGAGTTGTTTTCTGTCTGCGTTTGCAGGCTGGGTGGGCATCAGGCATATGCAAATGATGTAGCTGTTCCTTATGTTGGATCGTGCCCAGAGACTTGTCTCAATTTACTGAGATTAAGTCACTGCCACAAAAAGTCGAGGGTATCCTCCCGTGAGCCTATATCTCCACCGCCTCTACAGAGGTCGTCGGTAAGACGCAGCTTTAATACGTGTGCCTTCAGACGATTATGGCATGTAAGCAATGCAACAAGCGTAGATAATTCAGCTCCGCCCTTCTGGAGAATCGAACTTCTTCTAAATTTACTGAGTTTCGGCCACAGTTGTCTTGAGGTCACGCAGGTTAGAAGATTTTTCAAACTTTCATTGGTTTTTACTTGTATCGTTCACTCCAATGCTGGCAGACCAGTTCTCTTTCTACGGAGAATTTTCTTCGAACAAAGTTGAATGCATGCTAATGCATGAATGAACGCTAAGTGCCTCTACTACCGCACTCGCTCTAGTGGCAACCTGGCTATCCATAAATATAGTAATATCCTCGTGGGATATTGTTTTTATTGCCGAAGATCTGGCTAATATCTCAGCCTGGAAAACACTGCTGTAGTCTGGCAGATGATGTGAGTAAAGTAAGTTTAATTGATGGAAGAAGATCCCGACATCGGTTCATGTCTCTTTTGCCATTTGGGTTTTGCTCCATTCCTCTCTGCTTTGGAAAATACAGACGAATGGTGTTTCAAAGTCGTTATTGGAGCATAAAGATCATAACCATCACTTGTAAGGATTGAGGCGTAATGTTTTGGGTTTGGCTTCCACCCAGTAACCTGACTCAATTTTTGAGCGCTTTTCGTTAAACGCTTTTGCATGTATAGGGTTTTCCAATAGGGACTTGACAACTTATGCGTTTACAACTTTAATTTGTGAACGCACTCTTTCACTAATCATCAAACTGTCACTGTCGATTTATTCAGTAAACTCAACATTTTCATAATGGTAAAGTACACTAACGAGCAACGTCTGCAAATTATAAAAATTTTCTACAAATATTCGGAGTTGGTGACTGCAACTTTAAGAGCGTTAACTCCAATTTTCGGTCGTAATTCTCGCCCTTGTAGACAAGCAATAACAAGTTTAGTGCAAACATTTGAGCCTACATGTTCGTTGTGTGATGTTACCGTGTCAGTGAGACAACGGGTTGGTCGAAGTTTCGAGAATATCGCTGCAGTTCAGACGTCTGTAGCAAACGTTCCAAATCAGTCAGTTCAACGGCGTTCTCAAGAATTGGGCATCGCTCAGACCACATTATGGCGTATTTTGCGTAAGGATCTTGGTTTACACCAATACAAGATCAAGCTGACTCAAGAATTGAAGCCGATGGACTATTTGAAGCTACGTACGTTCTCCGATTGGATTCTGGAGAAGATGCGCCAAGATGATGAATTTCATCGCAAAATCATCTTCAGCGACGAAGCTCATTTTTGGCACAATGGCTTCGTCAATAAGCAAAATATGCGTTATTGGTCAGGTGAAAACCCACATGTGCTTCATGAATCACCACTTCATCCACAAAAAATAACTGTTTGGTGCGGTTTGCATGCCGGCCGCGTTATTGGGCCATATTTTTTCGTCGACGATAACGATCGTCACGTTACTGTATATGGTCAGCATTATCGCGCCATGATCACCGATTATTTTTGGCCCGAATTGGAAGATATAGACTTGGACGACATGTGGTTTCAACAGGATGGTGCCACGAGCCACGCAGCACACTCTACAATTGATTTATTGAAGAGTAAGTATGGTGAGCGTGTTTTCTCAAGACATGGGCCAGTCGATTGGCCGCCTTGTACGTGCAATTTAAAGTCGCTTGACTAATTTCTGTGAAACTACGTTAAGTCATTGGTTTATGCCAAATCGCCGACGATGTTGGAAGAGCTCAGAGCCAACATTGAACGCGAAATAGCGGACGCTTCGGCCGAAACGTGTGGTCGAGTCGTTGAAAATTGGGTCCAACGAATCGACCGCTGCAAACGTGCCCGCGGTGGCCATATGAACGAAGTCGAGTTCCATTCATAAATGTTTTGATTGTACTTCAAGCCAATAATAAAGGTTTTTGAAATATCTCAAATGGTTTGCCTTTAATTTAAAAAAAAAAAGTTGTCAAGTCGTTATTAGAAAACCCTTTATATAGATATAGAGGCAAGAGGAAAAGTATTGTATATTTTCTAGAACCGCTGTTGGCGTCATTCTCATGGATGTGTATTGCCACCACCGCATATGGAGTGACTTTTCTTCCTTCTCTTTTTAGATTCAGGATTACTATATTTCCTTAAAAACTAGGGTCCACAGAAGAGATGATATCACTCCTCATTGAGGGATGCACTAACACTACCGTGTTAGTTAGTGATGCAGGGATGTTTCTGTTGCGGAACATACGGGTTGTTAGATTCATTAATCCAAGTTATAGCGCGAATGGTGACATAAAGGCTTCTTCAGTGCCGACTTACGTCTCTTTGTCGTAAAGACATTTTTCAATAGTGCTGACAATTTCATGTAGGGCCGTTTCTGTGTCTTTACAATTTGTATTGGCATGCTGGCTTGAGGCCTAGTCTTTCGAATGCAAATTACTTTGAATTTGAGTGTCAAGCAGTTTTTCCAAAGTTTTAAAATGAATGATGTTAGGCTTATGGGCTGAAAGTCTTTTGGATAGGTATAGATGGGCTTACCTATCTTGGGAACGAATACTACTGCTGAATAATCGTTTTAGGAACAGTATCACAGTCTGCTTCATTTTGTGAAGTATGATTGGTATGATTTCGTCCTGTTCAGGGGATTTGTAAGCGGAGAAACGTCCACTCTACTGCGTCGAAGAATAGGACTTCGTTTGTACATGGAATCTATTAATTTTTTCTGGAGTAAATTGTGCCTTCTTAGGCTATACCTAGAAACAGCGAATGGTAGGTATAGCTCTTCATTTAGTTTTTGACGAGATTTCATTATTAGTGGCAACAGTGGAGCTAAGATAAGCCAAATTCCCAAATAGCTTAGAGTCAGTAACCCTATAACTGCATACCATATGTATGTGCATATTTGATTTATCCCTGTAAACGCACATATTGGTCTTATGTTCTATGCGTTTTAATATCAGTGTCATCAACGGATGATAATAGTTGCACAGCATTTAGGAATAATTGTATGTACCTCATGCTGGCTTGCAAATTTCACACAATTTTTCCAAGTATATTGTTTAAAATGTCCCACGGTAGCCTTATCTAAAACATTTATTGTAAACAACACTACTGTGAAGCAAGCGTCATCCTCTAATGGCTTTGCAAAACTTGGAATCTTGGCTTCCGACTACCAAATTGAATGCTTTGTTCTGGCTGGGAGCATAATTATTTACTTACCTGCCGTTTAGCAGTCTGCAGAGTTATTCTTTCCATATTCTTAGCACCTACTATGATTGTACCACTAAGTTGCGAGTGTTACTTCTACAAGTATCTGTTCGGGAGTTTTAATAAAATTGACACATTGCGTTTACGTTCGCCAAACGCAGTCGTTCAGCCCTATTGCTCCGTTATTCTGGTATCTTATATGTAGATCCATTGACATAACTTGGCTGCAACAAGGTAGACTGGTCTAACAATTCTAAAATAATTTACTACCTAGCTTTGAAATTGTACATATAAGTGCGTAATTTGCACAGGTGGCGAGTGATGTCAAGAATTGTTTCGTCTGGCATGTAGATCAGACCCTTCTTCTTTTCCTTAAGGCAAGATTATGATCCGGAGTAGAAAGATCACAAGCCTCCCACTTTACTGGTCCGTCTGTGGGGTTTGTCGGTTTGACACAGACTTCCCGGTTTTGGATCTCTTCGTCACTGAGACCAAGTAGGAACGTTGATGGATATTGCCCTTTTGACGGAGTTCCAAGGATCTCTCCTTTGAACATGACAATACTAACTGAGGCATTCGTCCAATGTGTCCTCGACACATTGAAACAAGAATTAGTTCCTTAGTGTTGAATGTTTTTAGTTATTTTTTGAGGTAAAAACTGTAATGAAATTTCCTTCTTATATTTTCGAACAGTAACAACCAAAGTAAGCTTATGTTGCAACAGTCTTTTACTAGAGGAATCTCTGGTAATATCGTAATATCGAGTGTGATATTACGACCCGTACCTGTTTTTTGAAGCTATTATTCAATAGGTCACAAAATTCTGTGATCGATGCTAATTTATCAAGCTATAGTTGGGAGTCTCAGGATGATACATCGTCAAGTCATAGACAGCGAAGTATGAACAGGAAATGCCGAGAAGACATCACATCAGAGACAAAATCTTTTTCAGTTCAATTATTTGTTCAGAGATCAAGGAAATTCAAATGTGAAGATCTAAGCACACCAGACATCAATAGCAAACCAAAGAAGGCTCGTAATTCTTCACTTGTCACATTTTTCGCGTCACGTTCCCTTTGAAAACGTCCACGAATTTTCTGGATATATTCATTTGTATATTTTACTGTCAAATCCTCAATATATTTATCAAAAAATAATTAACCATGAGTCCTGATTTTAACATTTTTAGCTTTGTTGTCACGATGTTGTGAACTCTTTGTCTTATTCTTTGGGTTGAAGGGTTTTTTGACTATTTAGATAGTTTAAACTGCCTAAATAATACTCAAATGTAGACGAATCTGCTTTATTTTCTGATTCACTTACTCTCTTATCAGAGTCAGAACAACAATCTTGTTGTTCAATAAGGTAGTCTACCCAGCCCATCTCGTCGTCTCATCAAACACCTCCAGCTCATCATCATTTACAGTCGCTGATATTTCATCAATTTTCAAATAGCGGTTTTCCATCGTGATGTTTTACCTATAAAGATAAAACAGAATACATATAATTATATACTTACAAAGATTTTAGTACACTATTAGTCGCATGGGGTCCTGACCAGTCCGTGTGGCACGTATGGCTGATGCCGCGGCTAGCGGAACACTGAAAAGGTAGTTACTCAAAAGCTAGGAAGCTACTGGAACGTACAGTCGCGTACGTCTAATAATTGCTGGAATAATACAAAATCTATGCAGCTTGGGGCCAAATGGACCCCACGGGAGGTTGGTTAAGTAAGGAAGGTTAAGGAAAAGTGTTAAAAAAAATCTTATACAAAATTCTCCAGTATAGCTGGAGAAGTTGAAAACATCTAGCAAACCTATTAACTTCCCTATACACCCTGACTGATACGAACTGCAACCAACTTCAGACTGCTATAATTTCCAAACCGTTCATGACAGATAACTTTATTATTTACAGTTGTGTTGAAAAAATTTTATCCGCGATGGAATCCAAACGTGATAGTGTGATTGCTTTATATTTGGCTGGAAAACCACAAGTAGCTATCGTTAGAGCCATCCAGCACCTCAACGTGAATAAATCATTTGTGTCTCGAACCATAGCTCGTGACTGTGATACTGTCAGCGTTGCAAAACACCATGGAGGTGGTCATAAAAAAACAGCAACATCGGCAGAAATGGTTCGGAAAGTGAAGGCTCGAATTGAGCGAAACCCGCGTCGAAGTGGAAGAAAAATGGCTCGTGAGCTCAACATGGAACGGATTCAACACATACTGAAAAATTAACTTGGGCTCAAGCCATTAAAGTTCCAAAAAGCACACGCTCTTACACCGCAAAAGAAAAAAGTTAGAGTCGAAAGAGCAAAGGAGTTGCTACGCTTGCACGAAAGTGGTGAATTTCCGAATTTGGTTTTTTCCGATCAGTCGCCATTTGTTATCGAGCAATATATCAACAAACAAAATGACCGAGTTTACTTGCCAGAGAGGTCCTTCGAAAATTTACACCTTCGGACGGCCACCAGAAAACAGGCAGCACCGATGGTGATGGTTTGGGCCGCCATAAGCGCCAATGGTCACTCTCTGCTCGTATTTTTGGACCATGAAACTGTCTTAGAGGCAGTATTGAAGCCTTGGGCAAACAATCATTTCGGTCGGAGACCGTGGACATTTCAACAAGGCTCGACACAGTCTCACAAAGCGCGCATCAACCAAGATTGGTTAAAAAAACAATGTTCCACACTTCATTTCTTCTACACAATGGATTGCAAATCCTCCGTATGCAAATCCTCCTGGATTTCTCTGTCTGGGGTATTTTTAAGACGAAGGTTGGCACTAAAAAATACCAAAGCTTGGACCACCTCAAACAAACACATCGCCGGGAATGGGCCAAAATACCGCAGAGGCACTTGCGTGCAGCGTGCGATGCTTTCTTCGGCTGTCTCAAGGCCATTATTCACGCCAAAGGTGGACATATTGAAAACTACTGATACAATTTGAAAATTGATGTATTTTCCAACATTTTTTGCTTTGGCACAATAAAATTTATCAAAAAATAAAAAAAATTATAGCATTTTAAAAAGTTACAGTTCGAGTCAGTCAGGGTGTATACTATATGTATATAAATATATCATATTGGGTCATATAAAAAGTCTGCGCGGTTTTTTGTCACTAGATGGTGTTGGTGTCCATGGAAACACTATCTGATTGTGTCAAACGAATACGTGTTTGAAAGGTGACATTTCAGAGTACATTTTTTGTAAAGATAGCTCGTGTTAAAAGTTATACTGATTTGAATATGAGTGAAATATCTGAAGAAATATGTACGCTATGTGATGCTTTTTTACTATAAAAAAGGGAAAAACGCTGCAAAAATATGCCGAAAAATTTGTGCAGCTTACGGTGAGAATGCTGTGAGTGAACGCCGGAGCCACTAGTGATTTGTTCGATTCTGTTTCGAAAATTTCGATGTAGAAGATGCACCTCGCACTGGTCGGCATGTCACTGAAAAAGTCTATGAAATTTTGCAACTGATGGAGCAAGACCCTCACGGAAGCTGTCTGGAGATAGCGTAGGCACTAAACATCAACTGTATGACAGTTTGGAATCATCTTAAACGAGCAGGCTACTGAATGAAGCTCGATATTTGGGTGTCACATCAATTAACACAAAGAAATTTAATTGACCGAATAACCATTAGTGAAACGCTGCTGAAACATAAGGAAATGGAACCATTTTTGAAGCGATTCATTACGGGCGATGAAAAATCTATTAAATACGAAAATATCCAACGCAAGCAATCATGGTCAAAAGCCGGTGACCGACCACAAACGACTTCAAAGCCTGGATTGACGGTAAACAAGGTTATGTTGAGTCTTTGGTGGGATTGGAAGGGAATCGTCTATTATGACCTGCTACAACGTGGCGAAACGGTCAATTCGATCCTCTTTTGTACACAACTCGACAGTTTGAATGAATCTACTAAGAAAGAAGCGACCAGAATTTGCCAACAGAAAGGGAGTTGTCTTCCATCATGAAAATGCTAGGCCACACACATTTTTGATGACCCGGATCAAATTGACGGAGCTTGGTTAGGAAGTTTTGATGAATCCACCGTATAGCCCGAAGGTTACCATTTTTTCGGTCTTTGTAAAACTCTCTTGATGGTAAAAAATTGGCCGACCGAAGAGCCGCTGAAAATCACTTAGGAAAGTTTTTCGCTGATAAACCACAGAAGCTCTAGTCGATGGAATTAAGAAGCTACCCGGAAAGTGGCAAAGGTAATAGATAATAATGGCCAATATGTATAGTACTTGATTGAATTTTTTTTTTTTTTTTTTTTTTTTCAAAAATGTACTAAAAAACCGCGGAGACTTTTTATATGACCGATATTTTTACTTCGATGTAAGGCATCTTCGTATAATTCCCTGGCCATTTTAAGCGCAATCAAATGGTTTTATAGATTCCGAATAATTATGGAACGCAGAAACATTGACTCGTTTTCGCCCCTGTCAAAAGCGCTACACCTAACCCAAATCCTAGTACAATACAATAGTTTAAATCGCAATAAATGTACATAAATCCCGCCCTACGTAACAAACAATCACTTACAGATACCACCAGTCTTTTATAGATTCCGTCATCCCCCGGCCGGAATTAAGCACCGGAAGAAAAGAAAAAAATAATCAAATTCCTGATACGCAGAAAGTTCACGATGTAAAAACTTCCACCACATAATACCTTGTCAGGATCTTGTTAAGAAATTAAAAAAAAAAAAATCCCTGACAGGGAGTCCTTTGTGTCGCAATCCAGTTTCCTCTTTTTTATGGCATTTGTAATGCGAAGAAAATAAAGTCATAGGTGAAGAAATCGACGCTGTGGGGTGATGAACTCCAGGTACGGGAATCAGATATAATTCGAGTTTTATTAGTTTTCCAACCCCAACCCAGCGTTCAGGGGTACATTACATACGATACGACTACGAATACTCGTAATATCCCTCGCATATCCTCGTCTTGTTTATGACTTTTTTTGTTCTGCGTATAATCCAAACAACGTAAAATACTCAAACTTTTTATTACGTAGATACGTAGATACAAAGCGTTCACTTAGATTCAGTTTTCCAGTCTTTCTTAAATGCCTTTGTCCGGTTTTAGAAAAAAAAATGATGATTTTATGACATCTTTTTGTGTAAAGGCTAGAGCAAAAGACGGTCCTATTTTCAAAAAGAAGTATATTACGCCATATACACGTCTATGTTCGTACGATAATGCTCGTGATGGATTTATAATATGGGGTGAAGAATTTTTTACGAGCTTTGGCACTTTTAAAAATTAGAAAAGGAAATGGACGTTTAGCGTTCCGGACATCTTGCCATGGATTTTCAAAAGAAACGATTCAGCATTGAGCAATGAAATTTTGCTATAAAATTGTACTCCCTGGATGATGTAATATCTTTTCATGGAATTCACACCTGGTCCCTGATTTGTGAATCGCTTGGCATCTACTGTGCTATGTAGATTTACGCTGCTTCTTTCATGTTCAATTGATTGGAAACAGATTCATTTTAAATCTGAGACTCATAATTATGATGTCCTTATGAATTAGAGTCGGATCCCCCAGAGTACTCGTATAGTTAGTTCCATGAAGAAATGCCAGAGCAATTTAACTGGAAGAAGTACCAGGAATGCCAGACCTTTAAAATCACATCAAGTAAAAATGTATAATCTTCGAATATTTCGTTGCTTCATTTTATTTTAATTGTAAGACGTCTTTCTTAAGAACCTTGTTGCTGCAAACATTGCTATGAATAATCTTAGCATGGGTTTGTGATTCTTTTAGCTGACTTAATTTAATGGGTACTATGTTCAATACAGTACCATTTCCTTTCTGTGTTCTCAACTTTCAAATGCAGAAGCCAGCCAATTTTGATTCTCACGGGATTGACCGTGAAACTGCAGTAATAAAGTTTGTAGCAAAGTGCTTGCCTTACCTCCCAGTGGTGGTTCACGGTAATTGCATGAGTAAACCCTTACTCAGAAAGCCTAAAATAATAAAGGCATGTTCGGCCAGTACTCTGTTCTCCGCCATTATAGGGCTCATAATGGCCTCGAATGAAAATGAACTCACTGTCTCTTTCGCTGGTATTGAAGCAGAAGCTGCCAAAATGAGGTTGGCAATAAATGAGAGCAAAACCAAATACCATATATGATGTGAACAAGAAGTCACACACAACATCCACGAATTGGACGGAACGTCAAATTCGACCGCTATAATTTCGAGATAGTAAAGGACTTTGTTAACCTTGGATCTGCTATGAATTTCACCAAAAACACCCCAGCTGAAATAAGACAAAGAATCACTCTTGTCAATCACTGTTTCTTTGGCCTAAGAAGGGAATTAAGTAGTAAGGCCAAATCTCGAACAACTAAGGAGACTCTATATAAAACCTTGATCATCCCAGTCCTACTTTATGGATAGCGGATAAAGATATCCTCAGTCGTTTTGAGAGAAAAATCCTTCCAACAATATTCGGTCCCGTTTGCGTTGGAGGAGAAGATTAAATGGCGAACTATGCGAGCTACACAACGACATCAACCTAGTTACAAAAATTAGCATTAGTTGCCTGAGATGGTTAGGATATAAAGCCAATGGTCACCAATGTTCTGGCCCGCAGAGTTTTGGAATCTAACCTGGAGGCGCAACCCAATGAAGGAAGACCTCACTTTAGGTTGCCCGAATAAATAGTAGCGGACCTCAACCAATTTTGAGTGCGGAACTGAAGGCAGATAGCTAAAGATCGAACTAACTGAAGAGGTTTATTAGTTAAAGCCCAGGTTCACGCCGAACTGTAACCCCACTTAAGCTAGACTTAGAGTTTTGCTGTTTGGATTTAGCTGAAGATGACGAACCTAAAAAAACAACCGACTGGGTATACTTTAATAAGGAGATGAACTCATAAGTCAAAGCTTTCTAACAAAATGTAGAGGAAGCTAGACGAACATGAATGCTATCATTCCTAGCTATAGTTTAATACTAGAAAAACGGCCGCAAGATAGGATTTTTTACTAACAGAATTGGCGAACATTTCACCGTTTTTGGAAACTTTGCCAGGCGTATTCCTTATCCTCATCAAATCAACGTTTTCGCTTTCACGGTTGGGTAAAATCAGCCAAAATCAGCCTCTGTCGGAACAGAGCACTCATATAAAAAGAACTAGTCTTTTGTACTCCTCGTACATTCCTCTGACTGCAATATATAAGGATGATAGAAAGATGAAACATCGCATCAAGTTGGGTCAAGCTCACTTTAGTGCATAGCAAAAGAATTGTGCGCCGTTACGAGGCTAGAAAACAATCTGCAGTCACTGAGGGACAAAAAAAATTCGCTGACCATCGGAAAGCATTTGATTGGTCTTGCCACTTGGAGTTATACTCACATGAAACCCAACTATCAAGCACTAACCGAGGACGCATGCAGTCCTAAAACAGGTTCAGATCCTGAAAAAATTTTCCTCTGAGCCTTACCAAGAAAGTAAGCACTCTCATTTCCCGTGATCCCATTAGTATTACAATATTATACCTGCGCGGCAAGGACTCTAGTTTCAGTCTTCCAACTGAGTTCAGAGAGGCCTTCCCCTCTTGAGCTGGCTTAAAAGTGATAAGGTGGTTCAATCAATATGCACCATCGAACACCGACGAAATGTCTCGTGTCTCACTTTATTCCATCGCTTTTTCCACCCCTTCAAACCTTCAACCGTAACCTTCGAGTCCACTTTCGGACATACTCTGAAATACCGTGATTCGTTCCTAAGCCAAACAACTCGCTTGTGGAATGCACTGCTAAGCTGTCTAGTCTATTCATTATAACATTCAGACATTTAAAACTAACGTACACCGGTACCTATATTTCTTTCCTTCCTAATTTCCCTTCGCCACGCCTACGCTGTGTACAAAAATTTCAAGGAAACCTTACTCCTTGAGCGCACGTCACTTAAAAAAAAAAAATAATAATAAAAAAAATAAAACAAAATGAGGCAAGATTTCTTAAAGAATAGTAAAACGTATCTGTCTTACAGAAAAATACCAGCGGGGCATCATAGATCGATAGAATTATACTCGAAGATTAGATTCTGGTTGCAACTATTTCTGAGCACAATAAATGTCAGACGGCATGTCTATAAAGCCAGAGTCGAAAGACGATCGGCGCCATCATTTCGACTCACCAGATTTTGAAGGACAGTTTCGCTAGGATTTTTACGCGTTGATGTGTATGTTTCACTCCATGTTCTTGAACAGTACAAAAGTCAGCTTGATTGGTAAAAAGCTCTTGGGGAACGTTTAGTCATCTCCGTTACTATAAGGGATTCTCACCATATACAACTCTTCTGATAACTTGCTACGAGTATATAATGTCACCACTGGTATTCTGCGCTTATGCACTATTCGAAAGATTAAAAGATTCAATCAAGTGGTCGCTGATAGTTCCTTGCGGCTGCACCAATTTCTCTGCAATTTTCGTTTTTTTTTTTTGCCGTTTTTACCTTTGCTACAATAAAGCTCGAGTAAGTCGCTCCTCAGAATATTTGGCATCCAGAATTCTGGAATTGTCGTGGCTTACGATTTGATAACCAAGAGGGCACCAGAACTTTCTATGGATTTTAAGGCCTGGAACATTATTATGTGACTTATGTATGACTCGTTTTGGGTTTATATAACCATTGGTCACAACACATGCAAGGTATTTCTATAAGATTTGCAGGTGCTTGTATCCAGAATGTATGTATTTTAAGTAAGGTAACCTCATTCATCCCCCTTTTTAAAATCGACTCCTTCTGTAGTCTATGTGTCTAAGAACTTTTTAAATGAGTTTATCTTATCTACCATATTCTTTTACTATGTTGCAAACATTTAGATTAATTTAAATGATAAAAAACCTTACAAACAAAAAACAAAATAAATAAAAATAAATGGAAGCCTCGTTAATTTAAAGGTGTCCTCATCGGTCGTACGTTATGGAGCATGCTTTCATTTATTCCATACAAATTGATCATCATATACAAACATAGCGAAAATTATCTGTCCTGCCCAGCGTTGTTGTCGTTGACTTCACATCGGATTTTATGAGACATAAATCTTCATTTTGAGACGACTTTGTTCAGCGTTTCTCATTGAGGCGTTTTATCAATACTCGTCATCCCTTTCCAATAACAGATTTGAACAAAATTAAGCTCTATCTGTAGATGCAGTCCGAAAATAACCTTGCTGATTTATCTCTACGAAACTTATTTCCTTTCTCGAGGCATGATATCCTTCTCCAACGTTCAATTTCTTGAGCTATGTTCATCAGGCATGAAGTTAATTCGACTCCAGATTGATGTACTGTCTTAAACAAGTCTTCTGGATAGATTTACTGAAACTTCTGCAGAAGTGATCTAATCTACAATTAACTTCTCATAACCTTGGTACCACACTGTATCCCTAAAACACGAGTCGAAATTTTAGAATTAGTCAGCATACACTTATGAATGTCTACTCCTTACGTATTACGAACCCCTTACGAAATTTATCACACAAAATTAGTATATGTGACGAAAAGGCTATTCATCACTGTTTCGGAGAACGTTTCCTAATTCCTTGATTTTTTAATTCTCTTTGAAGTGCAGAACTTCTCGTCAGTGGTCGCTGAGACCAGAGACACTTCAATCTGAATTGTCTGGTTACAAAAGGTTGATTTTATTGCTGTTTGATTTTTCAGTGTTCCATTTTTGGCAGCTCATGCGTGATTTGTGACATAGTTCAAAGTCAAACTTGCTCAGTCAGCATTGCCGTTTCATCATGGAAAGAATTACAGCCAAACAACGCTTACAAATTATGAATATTCGTGTTCTGTGACCATTTTACGGTCGTCATAATCGACCTACAGAGCAAGCAATCTAAACCATAGTGAATAAATTTCGCACCAATTTCACGATATTGGACATCAAATCACCTACCCGTATGCGTAGAGTGCGTAAAGTGCTACTGTATCCGCCATTGTTAATGAAGACTATGATTTCTCCATTCGTCGCTGATCTAAAACCTAAAAAAATACTGCCCGTGCAAAAACCAAATCCGTCGAATTTTTGGTGAGTGGGCCTTAGAAAAGCTAGAGCTTTTTTATCAACAATTTGTCTTCAGATGCCAATGCACCCGGTGACCGTGACCGTGAGAACAACGTTGCCATCAATGACGCCCACAATCGTTCAATGATTTCGAACTTTTTTTGCACAAAATGCACGAGTTGAACCTGATCGACATGTGATTCCAGCAAGACGGCTTTGCTTACCACACAGCACGCTAATCAGTGGACCAATTAAGAAATGAGTGGATTGGCCAGCTAGATCGTGGGATTTGACGCTTTTATTAAATATTTTTAGGGGGATACGTCAAATTACTCGTCTGTGCCGACAAATCAGCGTCAATTTCAGCCCTAAAAGACAACATTGCAAGTTTTATTAGCGAGATACCAGCCAATATGCTCGAAAAAGTGTCCTTGTCCCATCAGTAATCTGATGTCGGGTTCCTCCGCAGCACGGAAGTACATTGAAACATGAATATGTTTACCGTCGCTAAACGGGAAATTTTCTTATTAAGTAACGCTTTGAAGCAAGAATCACACACGCGCATTCTTCATGAATTTTATCGGGACATTTTTTGCTAATCAAATCACAAATCAGCAGCGACGCGCTCGCTCACACAGACTTTTTGCACGGACTTTGTTCGTGCTCCATTCCGAGCTTAACCTTAAGTCTAGAGTTTCGCATTCCTGCTTCGCATCTACCTAACTTTTATGCCATTCACGTCTACGATTACCAGCGTTTTCTGGCATAGATGCTTCAGGCATTTTTCCGACACAAAAAACTCGAGTAATGAAACTAATTAACTCCCACATGAAACTGAGAAACAAAAGCGCAATTGGCCTTGAATAATATATAATAAGGGGTGGCCGTGGTGTAGTGGTATATGCATAGACTCCTCAAACAGTGGGTCGCGGGTTCGAATCCCGTGCGAGGTAATTCTCTGAAAAAGTCTTTTCATGGAATTTGTATGTAGTTATATGTAAATCTCGTCGGCGTCAACTCTGACCTGAAGGCATAACACTGATGTTGGAGTGGTTGCTGGCTGGGCAAAATGTAACGAATTAACAAAATAGCACGTACTAAGACCCACTTGTTGAGGATGCACTGGCTCCAGTTTGACAACCACCTCTGGAAAAAATATCGAAATCCACTCAGGTGTCTAAACTATTACACTACCCGCCCGCGCCCTGATGAAAAGCCAGTTAAAGGGTATTCATATCCCCTTGGTGCGCGAGCGGAATTATAAAATAAATAAAAAAATATGCAAGTGCATAGAAAAAAATGGTGACCCACAGCGCAAAGACATATCCAAAAATATCAAAAATATCGGAGATTCTAAGGATTTGTTGCCTCCTTAGATATGAAGATTACCTTAACTGCTCACCAAGTTAAAGGATTATACATATTCTAGTGTTAGACTGGCTCTGAAGATTCGAACTAGTGTTAAGTTAAGTGCTGAGAAGTTACTGTCCGGTTACGGTGATTTGTAGGGCTTGTATTATAGTATATTCCTGCTTATTCTACCATTTCAAATGTTACAATCTTGCTTACTATGGAGTTGAACTGTCTCCGATATTTTTCCAATACATTGCCCTGTGCTTTTTGGCCCGGTACGTTTGTCTCGCAATCACGGAAACGGGTCGCAGAAGGAGGTTCATGAAGACCGCTTCTTTCAGGGCTAGTATACACTTTCTATAGGGACTTTTGTATTCTGGCAATAGTCAAAATGTCCCTTAAGCAATAGACATCATAGCATAGCTTCGTATGAGAATAGTCGCTGAGATTCATGACTGACCCATCAAGTTCGTGAACATATCGACTCTAATCAATTTTTTTTTTTTTATAGATTGCGGGACTTGTTACAATCACTTTACTATAAAGGGGTTAGACATAGTATATACACTGAGTTGCTATGCTATGTATAATATACACTGGATTACAAGAAAGGGGCACCCTTGAAAGTTTGCAATAACTTCCAGTACAATAAGTTGTAAAAAACTTGTTTTTAACTGTTTTATTTACTCGTAAGAATAAGTTATTAAAAAAAAAATTAAAAAAGGAAGAATTTAGAAATAAAACATAATTTAAGGAAAATGGACAAAAACTTTGTAGGCCAATTGTATTATTTTTTTCTTTTACCAGTTCTCATTGTTTAAGTAGTATGTATTGCTTACCCGAGTATCTAACAAAGCAGTATTTCACCGAAAATACCTTGAATAAGATTTATTAAGATGGTGTGGTCCAATTGTTCCATTCCACGATCAGAGTAGATCTCAGGCCGATGGGTGTCTCTGGAAAGGCAGGTTGCAATCAAATATTTTTCCACATGAGATCGCAAACATGTTTAATGGAATTCATGTGGTCTAGCATTGTCTTGCATCAACAAGATGTTTTCCCCAATAAACCTTACGAATGGAACAAAATATTCCTCCAGGATATTGTTGATGTAAAAGATAGAGTTCACCGATTCTTCCATGATGCACAGGATGGTTTTTTCGTGCATAAAAATTCCTGCACTATGACGGAACTTTTCCAGAAAGTTTCTCGCTGGGCAGTTGTTGCCGAAGAGTATCTCGTCTATCTTAACACTCTGCTAAGTTCATCTGATGAGCGCGAATAAAACCTGGTCTTATCAGTGTAAAGGCCTCTATCTCAGTCGACCTCTGTTCAATCCTGGTGAAGGCAAGAAAATTCGATGTACATAATGTACATACTGTACAGTGAGGCTTTCCAGCACTAAATATTGATCATCCCTTGCAAAAGTTACTCGGGGCGACCTGAGTCTTGACATCGGGTGCAGGATTTGGTTTCCCTAAACATTTAATGGCTGTTCTTAACATCGTCTCTAGTTTTCTAATAATCACATTAAAATACATCCATCACAGAAGCCAAAATTGGTACAGTGAACGCTCAGAAATCTAAGGATTCCAGAAATCTTTTATAAATTATATTCGCTAAATTTTATTCATTTAATTTATATCTTTATTATTTTGGGAGCATAAAAGTTATGAGTTACATAATATGTATTGCGATGCACCTCTGATCCACCGGAATATATCAAATATGTTTGGAAGACATAAAAGCCCATAAAATTTGTAAAACTTCGGTCGATTATCTATGCAAATTATGAAAATTTAAAGCAGACAGTGCACCCTTAACAAAAGATCATAAAACAATAAAAGAACACAAGGTCAAGGGAAATAAGGGCACATCAGACGAGACGATGGCAATAGTATATGCGACTGACATCCGTGAAATGTACGGCTGCGTTGTGCACAATATGGTGCGACTCGAAACCATATTCATAACTTGAAGGTAGACCTTATACAAGAGCAGTTGTTATCAGCAGTTATCGAACAAAGTTGAATTGATTATTGTTGTTCAAAATGTCATCTCGCAAACAAAAAAGATTGAGTCTTCAAGGAAAAGTACAGGTGTTGAGAAAATTAGATAGTGGTGTTCGTGCAAATCGTATTGCATTGGATTTTGGTGAAACAGAAGGAGCAATTTCAAAATTAAAAAACAAGGGGAAAAGACCTATATTGAAAGCGAAGGCAATGGATATGTTTTCGAAATTATATTCGCATAAAAGTAGAAGTAGTTTCAATGCAAGTGACTGATGGCACAGTACGGAATGCGATGGAATGCGATTTTTAAAAGTATGTGGGGAGATTTTATCTGGCGACACTTCGCAAATTACACAATTCGGTCATGCACTTCGTGGAAAAATCAATGCAATGCAACTAACGCTTGGCCAAATTTACAATGCCTATGAATCTGGCCTCTTCTATCGTTTGATTCCTGACAAAACGTATGTTGCTTCATGAAAATATGAACATGAAGATTCGAAAAGAACGAATCACGTTTATGTTGTGCGCAAATGCCAATGGAACAAACAAAGTTAAACCACTTGTAATTGGCAAAAGCAACTAAGCCACGCTGCTCTGTTAATTTTGATAATCCGCTAGGCTATGACAATTCTGCGAACGCTTTTATGACTACAATTGGTTTCAGAGTGGTTTCATAAAAGAATTACGACTCTTCAGCGCAGAAAGAAATTTGCGGCCGAAAGCAATTCTTTTGTTTTGCAGCGCCCACACACCGATCGATTCATTACGTTCCGAGGATGGTAACATTATTGCAATGCTTTTTCCGCTGAATTTAACAGCTGTTATCCAACCAATGGATCAAAATTCAATAAAAATTTCGGTTCACAATATGCTAAAGAGTCACAGTATTCGCGATGCAATTCTTCTTTTTAAATTGACTTGGGACGAATTGCCAGAGAGCGTTATTCAAAAATCAAGGAAAAAGTTGTTGAATTGGGACGATGAATAATACGATAGCGAAGATAATCTGCCACTATGCACACTGTTACCGTCTACTGATATTTACAGTAACATTATTCGAGAAACAGAAAACTTGCTCTCAAGAATTGCAATCGATTATGAAATATCAACTGATGAAATCGAGGAATTGAACGCCGATATACTAGATGAAAATGCAATGGACACCGATACGGATAACGACGAAGACGTCAACGAAGAAATTGGAAATCCTATTGTGAATTACGATGATGCATTAAATACAGTGAATACATTGATCAAAATCAAAATAATTTAAATGATAAACATATGTCAAATTTTTTCGAGTTACGATCAGACAGTGTAAAAACTCATCTTGCAAATGAACTGAAACAAACTGTGCTTACTAATTTTTTTTTCCTGAGTCACATTATGCACGTCCGCCAAGATAGGGCTATTCTTGCCACAGTCCAAACGGTAGAATCTTCGACGATAAAATTCCAACGAGCCCTAAACAAGTTATTTGAGTGGACGAAGACCTGGAGAATCGTGCTAAACGAGACCAAGTCGACTCATGTCAATTCTACTAATAGAAAGGTAAATAATTTACATTTATTTATTAATTCTATAAAAGTTCCGTATGCAAACGAGGCAAAATATTAAGGAATAACTCTAGACGTAAAGCTGAAGTGGAAATTACACGTTAAAAAGAAACGTGAAGAACTCAACATTAGGCTTAGGGAAATGTATTGGCTGGTTGGAAGACATTCCAAACTACAAGTAAGCTTATATAACAAACTGCTTTTTATAAGCAAGTGCTGGAACAGTGTTAGACGTATGGTATACAACTTTGGGATTGTACTAAGCCAAGTAACATATGAATTCTACAAAAGTTTCAGAACAAAGCGCTAAGAGCACTCGTGAATGCTCCATGGTATCGAAGGAATATCGATATTCACCGTGACCTAGCGTAAAAGACGAAGTAACAAGCTCTGCTCGAAATCTTCGTACTTGTCTCGTGCATCACTGCAACCCAAAAATAATAATAATAAGCGGAAAATAAGATCGTTCAACATAACGCCGTAAGGACAAGCCATATGAATTAACGGAAATAGTAAGTGCCTTCGCTGGAAGGCTACCTATGAAAAAAGTAAACAAATGTAACTACTTGCTCACGCTACCATGAGCCCGTGCTTATGATGGACGCTGCTATGCTACTGTGGTAGGCATCAGGTGTTTGTACTTATGTAGCTGCTATAGTGATGTGATGGTGCTCTTCTTAATGGTGCCCATGAAGGTTTTTACCTACCCACGGAAAAAATAAAAAATGATGCATGAATGTTAAAGGGTCATATAAAAAGTTTCGGCGGTTTTTTGGTACATTTTTGAAAAATAATTTTCTTTATTCAAAATCAATTTCAATTAAGTACATATTGGCCAATATTATCTATGGCATTTAGCCATTTTCCGGGTAGCTTCATAATTCCATCGGTGTAGAGCTTCTTTCTGTGGTTTATCAGCGAAAAACTTTGCCAAGTGATTTTCAGCGGCTCTTCGGTCGGCCAATTTTTTTTACAATCAAGAGAGTTTTGCAAAGACCGAAAAAATGGTAACCAGATGGTGCAAGGTCCAGGCTATACGGTGGATGCATCAATAATTCCCATCCAAGCTCCGTCAATTTGTTCCGGGTCATCAAATATGTGTGTGGCCTAGCATTGTCATGATAGAAGACTAATTCTTTTCTGTTGGCCAATTATGATCGCTATTCCCTGATAGCTTCATTCAAACGGTCGAGTTGTGCACAGTAGATGATCAAATTGACCGTTTCGCCACGTTGTAGCAGGTCATAATAGACAATTCCCTTCCAATCCCACCAAACACTCAACATAACCTTGTTTACCGTTAATCCAGGCTTTGAAGTCGTTCGTGGTCGGTCACCGGCTTTTGACCATGATCGCTCGCTTTGGATATTTTCGTATTTAATAGATTTTTCATCGCCCGTAATGAATCGCTTCAAAAATGGTTCCATTCCGTTACGTTTCAGCAGCGTTTCACTAATGGTTATTCGGTCAATTAAATTTCTTTGTGTTAATTGATGTGACACCCAAATATCGAGCTTCATTCAGTAGCCTGCTCGTTTAAGATGATTCCAAATTGTCATACAGTTGATGTTTAGTGCCTACGCTATCTCCAGACAGCTTCCGTGAGGGTCTTGCTCCATCAGTTGCAAAATTTCATAGACTTTTTCAGTGACATGCCGACCAGTGCGAGGTGAATCTTTTACATCGAAATTTTCGGAACGGAATCAAACAAATCACTAGTGACTCCGGCGTTCATTCACAGCATTCTCACCGTAAGCTGCACAAATTTTTCGGCATGTTTTTGTAGCGTTTTTCCCTTTTTTATAGTAAAAACGCATCACATAGCGTATTTCTTTAGATATTTTATTCATATTCAAATCAGTATAACTTTTAACAGGAGCGACGAATAACACTGTTGTCTTCAGAAAAAATGTAGCCTAACATGTCATTTTTCAAACACGTGTTCGTTTGACACAATCATATAAATGTTTCCATATAAATGGACACCAACATTATCTACACTTTTTAAAACTTTTTAAAATGCTATAATTCTTTAATTTTTGATAAATTTTATTGTGCCAAAGCAAAAAATGTTGGAAAATACATCAATTTTCAAATTGAATAATGGCTTTGAGACGGCCGAAGAAAGCATCGCACGCTGCACGCAAGCGGTTTTGCGGTATTTTGGCCCATTCCCGACGAGTGTTTGTTTGAGGTGGTCCAAGCTTTGGTATTTTTTAGTGCCAACCTTCGCCTTCAAAATACCCCAGACAGAGAAATGCAGGAGGATTTGCAATCTATTGTGTTGAAGAAATGTAGTGTGGAACATTGTTTTTTTAACCAATCTTGGTTTATGCGCGCTTTGTGAGACTGTGCCGAGCCTTGTTGAAATGTCCACGGTCTGCAACCGAAATGATTGTTTGCCCAAGGCTTCAATACTGCCTCTAAGATAGTTTCACGGTATATGATCGCATTAATTTTGACGCCACGGTCCAAAAATACGAGCGGAGAGCGACCATCGGCGGTTATGGCGACCCAAACCATCACCATCGGTGCTGCCTGCTTTCTGGTGGCCGTCCGAAAGTGTAAATTTTCGAAGGACCTCTCTGAGACGTAAACTCGTTCATTTTCTTTATTGACATATTGCTCGATAACAAATGGCGACTCATCGGAAAAAAACCAAATTCGGCAACTCACCACTTTCGTGCAAGCGCACCAACTCCTTCGCTCTTTCGACTCTAACTTTTTTCTGTTGCGGTGTAAGACCGTGTGCTTTTTGGAACTTCAATGGCTTGAGCCCAAGCTTATTTTCAGTATGTGTTGCATCTGTTCCAACGATGTGTTGAGCCCACGAGCCATTTTTCTTCCACTTCGACGCGGATTTCGCTCAATTCGAGCCTTCACTTTCCGAACCATTTCTGCCGATGTTGCTGTTTTTTTATGTCCACCTCCATGGCGTTGTGCAAAGCTGCCGGTATCACGGTAACGAGTTGTGGTTCGAGACACAAATGATTTATTCACGTTGAGGTGCTGGAGGGCTCTAATGATAGGTAATTGTGGTTTTCCAGCCAAATATAAAGCAATCACACTATCACGTTTGGATTCCATCGCGGATAAAAATTGTTCAACACAACTAAGACGCAATACGTTTAAAAGGCTTGTAAATAATAAAATTATCTGTGATATGTCAAAATTTTAGCTCACTGTCATGAATAGTTTGGAAATTATAGCAGTCTGAAGTTAGCTGCAGTTCGAATCAGGCGGGGTGTAGTGACAAAAAGCCGCAGAGACTTTTTATATGACCAATATTTTAAAAGCGATAATAAATCAAAACCTTAATTTGTACAAAGTTTACGTATTATTGTTTTTTTTTTTTAAGAAATTAGGATACTTTTGAAAAACGCCCAGAAATCTAAAGAATTCACAAATCTTAAGTATTGTAGCTAAAATACAAACTACTTTAGATTTCTGAGCGTCTACTATATATCTCAGGTCTAGTATGAAAAAGTTACTCACTGCATAATAATAAACCATTAAATCAGTAAACAAGTAAAGCTAGCGGCATATTACCAAAACGATAACAACATATGAAAAGGTATGGTTGCGCCACTTTTTTTTTGTAACTCAGTGGAAATCTACCAAAAGTTGAACCAACAAAGCCTTGCTATTTTGAGGAATCTAAAAGTTACGGATCTTTTCTAAAGCTCAAAACCTCTTCTAAAATTTAAAATTTACTTTTTAACTCCAATAAAACCAAAACTTACCCTTATCAAATGTGCCTGCGAATTGAAAATTAATTTTTTGGGGTAATTTGAGAGCACTAAACAAGGTTAACAGTGTAATTTCATCCTTCAAGAATATTTTTTTCTTTTTCAGTGTTTTGTTATTGAATTTTCCTTATTATTAACGAACACATGATTATGATCATCATTAAAGAATCAGGTTACCGTTAGTAAGGGTGAATAGAATTTCAAGAAAGAAAAAATAAAAAAGGATGTAGGTCAACCCTTTTTTTCCAACATACGAGTAGGTATTCATATGTATAATATATTGTAGTTCCGGAAGAAGGAAGCCTGATTTTTGGTCGTGACCATATAATAAGTAGATACACGTGTAATATCTTAAACCTTCCCAAAATTAAAAAAACCAAAGGTGTGGTTCACTTAAACAATGCCTTTACTGTTGTTTAGGAAATAAATTAAACTTTGATTAATCCATAATTAAGCTCAATTAAAACGTCGCTCATAGGTTTTAACGAACGTTAATTAGAAGCAAATTGGCCCCAAATAAATCATTTGCATACTCATACACATGTGTGGTGGTTTTTTGTGGAAGACGCCTACAATTGGTTTATTATGGGATCCGCGCTTTATGACGATGGGTCATTTATGATGGTAGGCCAAGGAGTGGTTTCTTTGTTGTCGAAAAATCGGTCAAATGCCATTCATCCATTTGTCGTATGGATATCTTGGGTTTTTGCCAAAGACTCAAATTTATTCATCGGCAGGCATTTGACAATAATTGCTTTTATTGAATCGTAAAAGATGTGAAGATTTCAAAAGTAAGGTGGGAATTTGCCGTTGGCCTCAGCACCGTTCACGGCACCCTCATGGTAGTGACAACCTGAATCGATCTCAGTGCGATAGAGCACAGCGCACTACGATTTACCACACCACAGGAAAGAAACACTAAAAGATACTTCAAGTAGAAACGAGTGGGCATTATAAATACACTCGTACTTATCACGAAATGAGCGTAAAATCCTTTTAATACATACTGAGACCTCAATAAAAGGGACGCTATTTCACAATTCTATGATAGAATACAAAAGCACGCTTCTTTCTTGTCATCTCAGTTGAATATGGAGATTGAGATTCGTTCTCAAAAAGGACAGAACAACGCAAAAAGCAATATCTACTCGTAATTTTAATTTTTTTTTCCTTTTTTTATTAGAACGCAAGTGAAACTGGTTTCATCCAGAACACTTGATTGCTGCATTCTATGCGTTTCATCCCTAGTCCTACCCGAAATGGTTTCATTCTTCCTTTTGTTTTATTTCTTTATCCAGGTTTGGTTTTCCAAGCCACAAATCCATCCATGTTCACGTGATTTATTTTTATTTTTTTTTATTTCATCTTTAGCGTTGAAAAACAAAGTGGAAGTGTGCAAAAATGCTAGTATTACGCAAAAGGTTCTTTGTAGGTCACAGGTAAATACCAATTAACACACACACATATGCCTTTGTAGTTATGTACATATGTACAGCATAAATGTAAGGTTGGCAGAGATTGTTTGATATTGAAAAGATCGAGCACATACATATATGAACGCACATATAAATACGCATTAGTAAATCAAATTGGAAGGATCTTCACTTCTCAATTGTTGAGAATAGGAGAGAATAGTACATAGGTAAAGTGTGACTAAATAACTGAAGTATAAGTATAAGAAGTATAGGTATTCGGACTATGGTTACACTTGAGAGTCCATCTTAATTCTTTATTCCACAATGCTTTTGAGTTAGTCAACACGACAAATGATACAATCCGAAATGCTGATTTCCTGGAACTAGGGACTAGCATTATTGAAAACCGCGAAACGCCAAAAGGGAGGAAACTACGTACCTCTACGGGTGCCTTCTACGACGATTTGTGCTCTTGAAGACTAGTATTTAGAATATTCTGAATGACGCAAAGGGCAACATACAATCCACTCTGGGAGGTACTATAAGTACAGGGAGGGCTGAGATATTATAAACAGAAAAGCGTGAAAGGCTCCACATACTAAGCTCTTGAATAGTTAAGCCATTCTAAGACGAAAAACCATCTCGTGCAATCCAGGACTTTTGGAGTCAACTAAACTGGAGCGTGGCTTACTCTTGAACACTTGTTTACTCAGGAAAACAGACGCTTACGAGCCTCCATACACCGAATTTTAGAATAGGCACAAAAAAATGTGACATCGTTTTTCGTACGAAAAACAAGTGCGGCTCTCTCCCACTGTTGGCTGAGACAGAGCTTCCGTTGAGAATATTTAATAGACGTTGCCGTACGAAAAAGATATAACACATGGGCTGAAAACTCCGTTTTATAGTTGCCTTCGAGGGCGATACACTGATTGAAACGATTTTTCAATCTTTCGATACCAGTTTTGCAGTACGATTTCGGTTTAGCCTCAAAATAGTCCTTTATTTCGGCGATTACTTCTTCATCGGTCTTAAATCACTTTCCGGCGAGCATTCTTTTGAGGTCTGCGAACAGGAAATAATCGCTGGGGTGGGTCGGGATGTACTTCGTAGCCGAATTCATTCATGCCATCGTTCTCATTGACTTGTGACACGGTGCATTGTCTTGATGAAATAGCACTTTCTTTTTCTTCAAATGCGGCCGTTTTTCTGCGATTTCGTCCTTCAAACCCTCCAACAACGCAATGTAATAGTCGCTGTTGATAATCTGCAATTTTTGGAGATAGTCGATGAAAATTATTCCATGTGTATCTAAAAATACGGATGCCATAACCTTGCCAACCGACTGTTGAGTTTTTGGTCGTTTTGGACCTGCTCGCCACTCAGCTGACTACCGACTTGACTCTGGTGTGAAGTGATGGAGCCAAGTTTCATCCATTGTCACATACCGATGCAAAAATTCGGCTTTATTGCGGTTGAACAGCTTCAAACACTCCTCTGAATCATCAACACGTTGTTGTTTTTGGTCGACTGTGAGCAAACGCGCCACCCACTTTGAACAGAGCTTTCGCATGTTCAAATATTCGTGTATGATATATCCACCACGCTATTTTGATATCTTCAGAGCCTCAACTATCTCGATCAACTTCACTTTACGATCATTCGTAATCATTTTGTGGACTTTTTTGATGTTTTCATCTGAAACAGCCTCTTTTGGACGTCCACTGCGTGCATTATCTTCGGTGCTTGTATGACCACTTTTAAATTTTTCAATCCACTTGCGAATGGTTCGTTCGGCTGGTGCAGAGTCCGGGTAACACTTATCAAGCCATTTTTTCCCATTAAAAAGCAATGATAAATCAACTCACGAAATTTCTTTGAATCCATTTTTTTCACAATAACAAAAGTTGCTTCACTCACAACGCTATATCTCGAGAACTAATCGTCCGACAGCTGTCAAATTTATACACGTATCTTTTGAAGTTTGGTACTAACTGAAAATGGTATGGATTTATTTCAAGTGGTGCCCTCTCTTAGAAATGGACTTTTCAGCCCATGTAATATTTGTAGTATAGGGTTTTCCAATAGGGACTTGACAACTTTGAATTTAATTTGTGAACGCACTCTTTCACTAATCATCAAACTGTCACTGCCAATTTATTCAATAAACTCAACATTTTCACCATAGTAAAGCACACTAACGAGCAACGTCTGCAAATTATAAAATTTTTTCTACAGATATTCGAAGTCGGTGACTTCTTTAAGAGCGTTAACTCCAATTTTCGGTCGTAATTTTAGCCCTATTAGACAAGCAATAACAAGTTTAGTGCAAAAATTTGAGTCTACGTATTCGTTGTGTGATGTTGCCGTATCAGTGAGACAATGGGGTGGTCGAAAATATCGCTGCCGTTTAGACGTCCGTAGCAAACGATCCAAATCAGTCAATTCCACGGCGTTCTTAAGAATTGGGCATCGCTCAGACCACATTATGGCGTATTTTGCGTAAGAATCTTGGTTTACACCCATACAAGATCAACCTGACTCAATAATTGAAGCCGATGGACCATTTGAAACGACGTACGTTCTCCGATTGGGTTCTGGATGAAGATGCGCCAAGATGATGAGCTTCATCTCAAAATCATCTTCAATGACGAAGCTCATTTTTGGCTCAATGAGTTCGTCAATAAGCAAAATATGCGTGCTTCATGTGTTTCATGAATCACCACTTCATCCACAAAAAATAACTGTTTGGTGCGGTTTGCATGCCGGCGGCGTTATTGGGCCATATTTTTTCGGCGACGATAACGATCGTCACGTTACTGTGAATGGTCAGCGTTATCGCGCCATGGTCAGATTATTTTTTGCCTGAATTGGAAGATATGGACTTGGTCGATATGTGGTTTCAACAGGATGGTGCCACAAGCCACACAGCACAAGCTACAATCGATTTATTGAAGAGTAAGTATGGTGAGCGTGTTATCTCAAGACATGGACCAGTCGATTGGCCGCCTCGTTCGTGCGATTTAACGCCGCTTGACTATGTTCTGTGGGGCTACGTTAAGTCATTGGTTTATGCCAACATGTCGACGACGTTGGAAGAGCTCAGGGCCAACATTGAACGCGAAATAGCGGCCGTTTTGGCCGAAATGTGTGGCCGAATCGTTGAAAATTAGGTACAACGAATCGAATCTGCAAACGTTCCCACGGTGGCCATATGAACGAAGTCGAGTTCCATTTATAAATGTTTTGATTGTACTTCAAGCCAATAATAAAGTTTTTGAAATATCTCAAATGGTTTGCCTTTTATTTGCTGTCAAGTCGTTATAAGAAAATTCTATATTTATCAACGCCTGGATCACATCATTACTTTGTGATTCATATTCAAATTCCGTACCATTGTGTAAGTTAAGACGAAAAGTGTTTTTGTTATCCTCCCCTGCACAAGACTCCCCATATAGCATCTCGATTCTTTCAGGTTTCACTTTTCGGACCGATTAAGAACCATTATCCTTCGGTTTTTTTTTTTGTTTTTTTTTTTGTGTTTTAACTATTCTTATAATTTAATACCAAATACTTGTCAGGATCATTTCAGAAAATTCGACAATGCGATAAGGTGCATATTAAATAATTAAACATGCGCTGACCTCATGAATCTAAGCATAAATTGGGATATTTATATCACCTTGATCAAAGTTCCCGGAATTTATTCAGAAAACATTTTTCATATTCGGTTTTCGGTATGTCCATCGGTGCTTCCTGCGATTTTTCCATAACTTCCTCTCGCCTACTGAAACGCATTCCCAGTAGTGTTTTTTTTACTCGATTGAACAGAAAGAAGTCACAGGGAGCCAAATCAGTCGAATTCGGTGGCTGTTGGATGGTATTTCTTGCATTTTTCGTCAAAAAATTACTGTACGACGGTTTACTGTCTGGCCTTCTGGCAAAAATCCATGATGCACTTCATCGTTGTAATCCATGAAAGCCGTGAGTATTTCCTTCTTTTTTTAATTGAAAACAACGTGGTTTTTTTGGTCTCGGCTCATTTGGTGAACGCCATTCACTTGTCTGATATCTGGATTGCGTGTCGTACTCATAAACCCACGTCTGGTCTCCAGTAATGATCCTTTTCATGAATGTGGGATCGGATTCAGCCTCGCAAGTCATCTCTTTTGCGACGTCAACACGGTTTCGTTTTTGCATGAAATTGAGGTCTTTTGGTACCAACTTTGCTGCTACATGACATAAACCCAAATCATTAACCAAAATGTTTTGGACGGATCCATAGGCAATGTTCAAGTTCTCCGCTATCTCTATGATGGGTAATTTGCGGTTATTGACAAACATTTCTCTTACTTCATCAATGTTTTCGTCGGTTTTCGATGTCGATGGTCTGCCACTTCATTCATCATCTTCGATTGACTCACGACCACTTTTGAACCCCTCGTGCCACTGGTAACCGACCGTTTTCTTTAGAGAATCTTTGCCGAAACACTTTTCCAACATTTCCATCGTTTGTGCACCACTAAATCCGTTTTTTACTCAAAATTTAATACAAGTTCGGTTTTGCAAATTTAAATCCATTTCTAAAATTGTAAAAAACCGCCAACACACACAGAGCTAGATGTACTCTTGGCTACATAACTTTTGCAAATATCAAGATATGATGCTACGATTTAGAGGGAATATCAACAACGGATTTTTTGCGTTTGGAGTTGTCGTAATGGATTCATTTTTAAACACCAGTAACAATCCGATGCAAAAATGACTTAATTTTGTTACGTTCCAGCAGCATTTCAGACATAAAAAACCGCCTTTCGACGTCTCTCGACTTCAGTTCATGTGGAACACAATTTACTTGCTTTTGAATACATCCAGATGCTTTTAAACGTTTTGAAATGACTGCTTGAGTGACACACAAAGATTCTACCAGCTCTTCTTGTGCTTGGCAACAATCTTCATAGAGTAATGCTTCCAGTCCTTCACCTTCAAACTTTTTTGGCTGCCCAGTACGTTCATCGTCTTCCAGGCCAAAGTCACCACTCTTAAACCGTGCAAACCACTTTTGGCACGTTCGCTCAGCTAGCGCATGTTCACCATAAACTTCCACCAAAATACGATGACTTCGGCAGCAGTTTTCTTCATATTAAAGTAATGAAGAAGAACTCCCCGCAAAAACACTTTTTCAGGCACAAAATTCGACATATTTGAATGAAAAAAATTATTGTTTACGCTTCAAATGAATGACATATACTGAAATGACGCACAATGATAGTAGCTTTCCAACCGCACGAATAATAAGTTATTATATAATAAGTTATAGAACACATATTAAAAAATAAAGCTAAAAACCAATTTGAGAAATGAAATCAGTGGCGATTAACTACTCTACCGATACTGCATTATTCGAACACTGTTTTCAAAACTTAGATACATGTCATCCAATACTACATTATACTATACTTTCTCTGCTTCGTAAAATTAATTTCACCATCAACTTCGGCATTAGATGTATAATGTTAAGTGTTAATGATGTTCAAGATAAAGAAGGATACAATATCTCATACTGCCATTTCTGCAACTTAGTGAATCCCCGAAGAGCACACAAAACGTGTGCACGACGATGGACGACTTATACTCAGAAGCTCTGGATGACACCATCATTCAGATTTTTCTACCAGCCTTCCACGGAACTAAAGGTGGTGCAAATTTACTACCATAAGGGCAACGAACTCTCTAATATAAGCATAAACGGCTCTTGAAAATTCGCTCCATATGATATCATAGGAACATAAGTAGAAAATGCCAATCAACTCACGCTACATCGTCATATCCCCAACTCAACCGACCTTCAATTATCTGACAATGACTTTAATATCAGACCGGAACTCCTCCTCCGTAAGTCAATTTCTATTTTCACAGATATTTTTAAGGCAGTCGGCTTAGCATTGCGGCCTTCTCTGACAATCTTTACATCCACAAACCCTTCATTCGCCCACATGCTTCGCCGTATTCCAAGACGAAGTCTCAGTTATTCATCAAACCGCGGCTTAACTCAGTCTAAATGGGATATTGCAGTATATGGTATGCAGTCAAGCAGGGATTAGATTAATAGCTTCGAACACCATACATAAAGACTGGCGTGTAACTGTGAAGCGTACCAACATACGATTATACTTTTTCGGATTTCGGGACACTCGGACGTTCGAGGAAACTGCATTACTGGTGATCTAGCGACGTTTGGACACCTAGAAGTACCATAGTAGAGACAACTTGACAACGTCAAACAAATAACACACATTCAAGATCCCTCTAAGGCCAGTCAAAGATAGGCTCATCGAGACAACTATGAGACATCAAGACTTATATGGTCCGTACTCAATCCTAACAGATCAATAAAAGAGAAAAAAAGACATCTCCATTCATGGGACACTGTAGCGATTGAGTATTCCCCACAACGATTTCTGCAGGAGCTGCAGAGATGAAGTGGAAGAATAATCTGCTTATAACGCATCAAAATACAATCCCTAGACAGTTAGTACTCCCGAGATATATTGTAATTGATACCTGTTCTCCTCCTCCACCACTCCTCACAAATTTATTAAGAAGTCTTTTTTAGATCCAGGACCAGCTAGGCTATCGTCCTCCCACGCTTTTATAGAGGTATCACAATGGACTAACAACTCATCTAGATGCATTTTAACGAGCACCACTCTAACCTAACCTAACCTATTTTCACTTCACTTCACATACGTAGATAGCCAGACTATAAAGTCAATCAAGCACTTGTAGGCCGATTTCTTGCAATTCTTGTGAATTTTATTGTGCCACTGCCACGCAAACTCTTTTCTTTCAATCAAGACTTCCTTTTTGTTTGTTTTCTTTATTTTTTTTTTTTTTTTTTTTTTTTTTTTTTTTTTTTTTTTTTTATTTATTCCTTAGTTTGTCTTTTTTTTCTGTTGGCACAGGTTTTTCGTGTTTTTCAAATGCATGGTGGTTTCTTTGCTTTCTTTTATGGTAAATTTTTTGCTCCTTAGACCTTGACCATTAACATAGAAAAAAGGAGATTGCATAAACATGCTTCACACAACCGGTCTTTGGCGATCCTTTTTCGCACCCCTTTCGTGGTCGGTCGATTGCATGCAGAGGTGTAAGATGAAGAAAAAGAAGACAATTTAAAGACGCGACACGAATGAAAACGAATTGCAATTCCACACTACAGCTAGCAAGTATCTGTAGAAATGGGAATATATATATATGTATACAAGCTTTAACTCCATCACAGAAATATGCACTTAGCTACGTCAGGGACGGAGGGCGACGAAAGTTTGTTAAACAGGAATACACAAGTTGTTTGGAATGAAGTCCTTAACCAGATGAAAACCACTTACTTTAAGATGCAGTTTCGTTCGAAAATGCAAGTGGATTTGAAATTGTCTTCTACAGGGAACAACATACAGAATTGAGAAGAGCTCAATTGCTGTTCAGGTTTATGGGGGAGAGCTTGTGTTCCGAAAATGTCATTGTTTAGGTACTATATAATACTTGAAATGATAGCTTTCGAGTTTGGTGAGAAAAATTTTGAACGAGAAGAAGAATTCCACTTTCTATGCTTTTTCTGAAGTCAACATCTTAGAGGATGGACGAATCAAAACCAAAAGAGAAACAATTTCTAATGAGCAAAAAAGAACAAAAACACTTGCAGCGGCTGTACGAGTACTTGTATGTATGATGTATTTCTTTTGTAGCTGCATATTAATTCGGGAGAATGAACGACATGAATTGTCCATCCTTGAAAAATCGGAAAGATTATTCACAGCTCCAGAGCAGGGACCTAAAAAAAGCATAGTGTGTTCTAACTAAAAAGATCCGGATCTGGAGAGAGTCACTTTTGCTAAGCTGGTCTTTATAATCGGTTGTCCGATGCCCAAATCACGCAGAATTACTTTGACGTTAGGAAAAGTCAACTGAAGAAAGAAAATACGAGATGTGTTCAAAAAATAAGGTGACTTGAAATTTAGACATGTTTGGTGTGCTCAGCGGTTTTCAATTATTACAAAAAAATGGAGCAAAGAACATCATACGATCCAAAAACGCCTGCTTTCGAATGTTGGTTGTGCTTGTTCAGTATGTCCCATTCCTCCATCCTGCTGGAACCACATGTCCTCCAGTCCCAATTCATCTAATTGAGAAATGAAAAATTCATTGATTATGACTGTAGGGCTAACCATCCACAGTGAACATTTGGCGTGCGCCGTTTTCAAAAAAAAAAAAAAAAAAAAAACTGGTCCAATGACTCCTCCAACGTGAACACCACACCATGGAGTGACTTTAAGGGGATGTAATGGCTCCTTATGCATTACTTGGGGATTCCCCGTGGCCCAGGACCGCAAATTTTATTTGTTCACATATCCACATAGGTGGAAATGGGATTTGTCACCCATGATTATTTTTGACGCAAAGTCGTCCATTTCGTTGTTGAGATTCAGATTCAGGGCACCATCTGCACTTTGTAAGGAATTCAAGAGTGGAATTGCAGCGATATTCTCCGCCAAACGCAAGGTACGAGGCTTTCCAAGACTTGTACAGAACCATGTTGTTCCATTCTCTAAGAGTTGTTTCTTTATCACGCAAATTAGAATTTTGTTTGGTTTTCAAATGTCAAAATTGACATATGTTTAATTTCTGAAACTCACCTGGCAACAGAATCGCGCGTGGAACTAAAAGGTTACCGCGACTACCACGCTCATTATCCATCGGGAAACGCAAGAGGCGGGTCATCTATATTCATAAGAGACTGCATTGAACATACTTTGGAATCAATAATTAAACTTGACAAATTTCATATGACCGTGGTGCGCGCTAAAAATGCGCTATTGCCAATCGCGCTGCAAAATAGAAAAACAAGAATTTATTGACCTAATCAACTCTCTTGGACCAATCTTCATTATTGGTGTCGACTTTAACGCGAAGCACACCTTTTGGGGCTCAAGATGTATCTCTCAAAAAGGCAAAACTCTTCACAAGGCTGGTATGGAATGTGGTTGCTATTTTTACTCAACAGGCAAGCCGACATATTGGCCCTCAGATGTCGCCAAAACACCCGAACTAATAGACTTCTCTATCGGAAAAGGAGTAAACGCTAGTTACGTCAAAGGTGAAGAGGGCTTCGATCTTTCCTCCGATCATTCTCCAGTTATCCTCTCACTGTGCGAATCCTTGGTTAAGAAACAAAGACCACCCAGATTAACTAACAGCAAAACTCACTGGGAAGATTTCCGAATAGACATTGTAGACAATACTGAGTTGAAAGTAGCACTTAGAACGCCGTATCAACTTGAAAAAGAAGTTGAACGTTTCGTTGAAGTCATACAGCAAGCGGCCTGAAAGAACATTCCCTGCGACTCAAACAAAGTTCCCAAAGTCGGCATAAGATATCCACCGGAAATCAGAGAAATGATAAGGAAGAAACGAAGAGCGCGGAAAAAGTGGCATGAAACCCGGGCACCACAAGATAAAATGTCCTTCAATAGGATCTGCAACTTGTTGAAAAAATCGATCAAGAACTTCAATAATCAAGGTATTAATAACTACCTTGAAAGACTCACAGCGACAAAGGATACCAACTACTCCATATGGAGAGCCGAAATACACGTGGCGCCAATAAGAAGAAACCAAAATGACTGGGCGAAAGAAGATAAGGAAAAAGCTAACGTTTTCGCCGACCATCTTGCAAAAACGTTTAAACCATTCGACAAGGAAGTTCTTCCAGAGAATGTCAATACGTGACAACAATAATAACGGGAGAGGTACTTAAAGCGTTGCCGGAAAAAGGTTTGCTAAAGTTGCTCTATCTTATAAATTTAGATTAGAGCACGTACCGCACCAGTGGAAAGTAGCCGAAGTTATTATGGTTCCGAAACCCGTTAAACGGCTGACTGAAGTCAAGTCATATCGACCAATATCGCTTCTCCCGATTACATCGAAGGTCTTCGAGCGAATCCTTCTTAATCGTCTTAAACCAATTACCGACACAAATTCCCTCTTACCTGATAATAAATTTGGCTTTATAAGCCAACATTCTACAGTTGACCAAGTGCATCGAATAACCGATGAAATTGAACGAGCAACCGAGTGTAAGTTAGTCTGTTCAAGCGCATTCCTTGACGTTTCGCAAGCCTTTGATAAGGTGTGGCAAGAAGGCCTAAAATATAAACTCCGACAAGCCCTACCCCAGCAATTGTCTTGTATTTTAGGTTCATATCTGGAAGACCGACTCTTCCGTGTGAGACACGAATATTCCACTTTTAAGACAATAAAGGCGGTGGTACCGCAAGGAAGTGTACTTGACCCTCTGCTATATTTGCTTTTTACCCGTGATATACCGCAAACAGACGACACTGTCCTAGCCACATTTGCTGATGACACTGCCATTCTGGCAACGGCTAAAATAGGCGAAGAAGAAACTGCCAAGTTGCAACGTGCCCTTACACGGATTAACAATTGGACAGAGACTTGGCGAATCGCGCTTAATGAAAACAAGGCTGTCCACGTGAACTTCACTCTCAAGAAAATTGAGAATCCACCGGTGTTTATCAACGCAGTACGAATTCCTTACGCGAACGAGGCCAAATATCTCGGTATGACACTCGATGCTAAACTAAAATGGAGAGCAGACGTCAAGAAAAAACGTGAAGAGCTTGAAATCAAATATAGAGATATTTACTCGCTTATTGGAAAGTATTCCAAGCTTAACTTAGAGAACAAACTGCTGTTATACAAGCAAGTGCTAAAACCGATCTGGACATATGGTGTACAACTTTGGGGCAAAATCGAATTTGTGCGTTGTAGAAAAACTTCAGAGGTTTACAAAATATTGTTTTTAAGAATTTTTGTTTAAATTCCGAATGCTGTTTAGCTCACCAGATTGAATTGCTTCATTGAGCTGGAAGAGCTTTATTCTCCTGTCTTAATACTCTTCTCTTGCCGTACTATCATCACCTCCTTGATGATTTTAGGAAACTGAATAAACCAGCTGTCGAGGATAGCTGAGCCAGCTGGTCTCCAAATACGTCGGCTACTTTTGAAACGTTAAGGCATGCAAAGCTGAAGCTTGTTTTTCCGGCGAATCGCAGCTTCTTCTCGAGGGATAATAAAGCTTTGAACTTAACTCCAACGAAGAAGTGGCTAAGCTTTGAATTTGTACCTATTAATGTAGCACGATTATGTTAATTATTAGGGTGTTTGACTGGCTGGAGATAAGCAGATATTGTGAAAATAATTAAACTTAAAAACTTAGTTTTTTAATAATTCAAGGAATCGAATCAGCCCTAACCTCTTTCTTTCTCTATCTGTCCCATTTTCCAAAAACTTAACACATGCTTTGGCATCATATATGTGTATACCATATACCCACTTGAGTGTTAAATTCTTTTTAAAAAAAAAGCCCTCTCTACGATATTGCTTTCAAACCATTCATTGAAGACTATATTTGGCTAGAAATGTTGCTCGTCTACATGCCAGTGTCGGACAGTTGGTGATTAAATTTTCCATGTACTCCTCACTTTCATTGCAGGATCTACATAAGCTAATGAAATGCTCTTATTTGTTTCATATCAATCCGATTGTTTTGTGATTAAAATTTCTTTTAGTTAAGACTATCTAAATCATTACAGTATTTGACTGTGCATAGAGTTGCCATGTCACTCCTTTATGACATTCTAGGAGGCTCTTTGATGAATACGAATAGCTATTTAATGCTTTGAATTCCTTGCTTTGAATTGTTGTTTACTTAAAAGCCTCCATACAACTTCCAATAAGGCAGTTAGTTCTGCCTGAAAGATGATGACATTTTTACCTAGAGCAAATAAGTAGAGAATTCGAAGTCCTAGACCTGCTCCTGTGCCTTCAGATTTTTTCGAGCCATTAGTTTTGTGAATCATTGTTGTTTTCATATGGGAATTTTGTTCCATTCTTCTATTGTGGAGAAGTAGACCCTGTAGTTGTTTGAAAGCTAAAGGTGAGCTAAAGCTAAAGGACAGTTCCACCCTGAGGAGAACCGAATTCCAAATAGCCTAGAGTTGCATTTAATATCCTTAAGTGAAGCATGTTGCTAATCACCTTTATTATGTTTCAATTTGTACCGCTACCAAGGAGGGCTTGTGTCATTGATTTAAAGCTCACTTTTCAAAAGCACCTTCAATGTCCATGAATCTGCAACGTAAGTGAGCTTTGCTTTCATTGATAGTATGTGTAGTGCTGATTTATAGATTTTAGGTAGGCCAATTATAAGCTGTGAAATGGACTTCTAGATAATATGTCCTCCCTTATGTATAGGTTTATCAGCTTTTCCAAAGGTTTAAACATGAAAGACGAAAGGCTAATGGGTTTGAAGGATATCGGAGATCGTGCGGGCTTATTGCCTCTTTTAGGTTTAAAGATTATCATAACTGAACTCCAAGCTATAGGAATATATTCCAGTATCAGGCTTACTCTGAAAAATCGAACTAATGTTGAGGTGAGTCTGCTGGTACCTTTGAATAACTTTTGTAGATAAAAGTGTTTGCAAGATAACATGCCCCAAGGGGTTAAACCTTGGATAGTATGAAGACAAACTGTCTGCTATGAACAGACCGTCATAAGCGCCTTGCTCCGGTACGTTGGTCCCGCAACCAGAAAAGTGGTGTGAAGAAGGAGCTCTAAGGTTTTCCTGAAAGTGCCTATAAAGTCATTTTCTAGGCCTTTCAGTGTGCGTATAAGGGTGCATTCACATAGTATAGTAGATATGATCTTTTGATCTTTTACGCGAAATCTCTATTATTGGGCCAATTTAAGGATGTACCTTATTGAGAATCAGGCAAACTATTTTGAGATTCCATTAACCCGGCATGCTTCCATCCGGTAATATACAGAAATGCTGATGTATGCTTCTTACTAAATTAACCACCGCCGCTATAAATAACCCTACAGAAAATCCATGTTCTGTCGCTATCCAGGTAACTTCATTGTCAGCTGGAGTTGAAATTGAAGTATGAAGTAATATGCGTCTTTAGCGTTTTGTCTTCACTTTTTGGTACAATTTTTGAAAATCATTTTCACAGAAGTTCCTCCCCATGGCCGGCACTCTTCGTCAAAAAAGAAACTTCCTTGTAGCCATCAAGTGAAACCTAACACATTAGATGCCGCACCTCTCATGACATACTCACAATAGACCTTCTCCAGAAGTTTTGGGCTTCTCGACTTGAAATGGCTCTACCAGCCTCTGGCTATTGTAGCCGTTCGTCAGCAAATTTTTTTTTAAAATAATTTTTTGATGTTTATGGTATACATTCAACATAATGAAGAGCAGCCATAAAACACTATTTCGTTTGCAAGGTTCATTAAAAGTTCATAAATATTTGTTGTCGTTTCACAGAGTATAGTTTTCTACGTGGCTCTGCGGTCAACACAGTTCCAAGCCCCCAGGTCGTTTAAAAAAAAAAAAAAATTGTGCCCATAGTGTACACTGAAGTATGTGTGGTGCTGTAAGTTCACCACTCTTCTATCTTCATCTTTGTCGAAGAAGATCAAGTAATGATATCACTTAATCTGCCTCTGAGTTCGTTTAGACTTAGTCTAGGGAATTACTCCACCGAAACGTCTATATCCTGCTTTGCTTGGATCATCCGTATGCATAAGTTTTAGGAATACGTACTAATCTGAAAATGATCAGATTCCTACTTGGATCGCATAAATTTACCTATTTTATTTACTTCCGTATAAAGGTGATATCATGAACAGAATGACCCATGAGTTATCTAGCTAAACTCCTACCCTTTTGAGTCTATTTAAGATTCATAAAGGCAAACCACCACCTTGCAAGAATCTGCCTACTCATTTTATCCTTTCTCCACCTCCAAAAAAACACCGACAAATTAAATTAGCAATTAAAATTCAGCCGAATAAACTATTAAAAATGAAATATCTTTCGGAAACCCCAAGAAAGCCGTATGCGTTTCTAAATAAATTACAAAAAATCCTTTGAAACCGTCTTTTTTCGAACCCTTTTCGTTGGACAGTATTTTTTTTTTTTTTTTGGTTTTTTTTGCTTTGTGCCGGCTTTTTTCTACTCAATCGCCTCAACCCTTTAATGACGTCAGCTGTTTTCATTGCTTAATTGCCTTCACCCAATTTTCTGTTGTGTACTCGTTTTTTTTTTTTTTTTTTTTTTTTTTTGCCTTCCACATGCAAATTTGCTCCTTTTATCCTTATGCCGCTTAATTTGTATATGCGTGTAGTGCTCGCGTATTTTGATCAAGTGCCCACAGGGGACAAATCAACAAAAAAGTGGGTGAACAATATAAAAAAAAAAACTTGTAAAATTGTAAATTTTTTTTCCCCTCCTTCACATGTTCAGCTTCTTCGGCCAACAAAAAAAAAGAAAGAAAGAAGAAAGCCCAGAAACAATGCACAAAGGCAAAACGCAATCTGACACGAGTCCGCCCTCCCAACGATGTTTGTGTCCTGCACACGATTTGTATTAGAAAGCAATTTGGCGTTAGATTCGCAGCAGGAATAGGGAGCCAATTTTAGACAAAAAAAAAAAAAAAAAAAAAAAAAAAAAAAAAACGAAAAACAAATTTTAATTACCTTAGCCTTTTGTATCCTTTTTTATGTCGCTATGCAGTTGGTTTACGAATTTTTTTTCTTTTGAAATAAATTAAGAATAATTCCTGCGGAAAAAAAAAGAACTGAGTCAGCAACTTACAAAGAATATTATAGCCAAAGGGATGTTGATTGGATTTTCAAATGGAATTCAATTTTTAGTTGTTGTTGGTGTTTCTGAATGTGAGGTTAAATGAAATTTCGGAAATTACTTTTGCAATTTATGGAGTTAAAAGGGGTGGAATAAATTTTCACAGAGGTAATTTAAATGGCTTGGAACAGTGGGTGGCCCGAAATAAAGATGATTTAGTGAAATTGAAATAGTTGTCATATATTTGACTGAACGTATCTACGACTTAAATATTCTTAAATCTGTTGAGAGAAAGACAAGGATTTTGGAAACTCCGAAATACGTTTTAAAACCCCACCGATTCCGTGCGAATACACACTGCAGGCCAAATGTTTCGAATCTAACATCGAAAAAACTTTTTAATAGAATAATAGTCCTATAAAATGAACGGTGTATATAAAAATAATGAATATGGTATAGATATGAACCCAAAATAAAATGAAAAATATTTTCATTTTATTCTACACTTAAAGCTATTTATTGAAAAGAGGTAACAGTGAAATACAGTAAACCTTAAACTCATCTTTACATTGGATAAGATTTTTCTTGGCATTCGAGCTATCAGTTTTTGAATGGTATTCTGTGGAATATTGCTCCAAAAATTCAAAACTATATCCTACAACACAGATTCTTATGATAGGCATAGATCCCAGACCCTTTTATCCTTCTATCTTTCTATCCAGCTGCTTCCAAAAAGCTTTATAGGGCTAAAATCTGGTGATTGAGGCGGCCATATCATGATATGTAAAATTTCTTCATTATTCCTCTATTTAAAATAGTCTTGGCAAAATCTTCACCTGTGTTTTGGAGTCATTGTATTACTGAAATATTGGGTCATATAAAAAATCTCCGCGGTTTTTTTGTCACTAGATGGTGTTGGTGTCTATTTATCTAGAAACACTAATCTGATTGTGTCAAACGCACATTTGTTGGAAAGGTGACATGTCAGGCTACATTTTTTATAAAGACAGCTGTGTAATTCGTTGCTCGTGTTAAAAGCTATACTGATCTGAAGAAATACGCTATGTGATGCATTTTATTATTGGGTATATATTTCAATTCGTGCGGTATTTTCCAAAATTTGATCGTTTATTTAAGAAAAACATGTACACTAGTATTATTCAAAGTATTGTCCATCTGAAGCTATGACTTTTTCCCATCTTTCTGGCAATTTGTGGATCCCATCCCAAAAGAACTGCGCCGGCTTGGCAGCCAAGATTGAATCAAGCCAATTTTTGATAATCTGCTCTGATGTGAAACGTATTTCAGTGAGGGCGTTCTGCATCGATCGGAACAAATGGTAGTCAGAAGGGGCAAGGTCTGGGCTATAAGGCGAGTGGGGTAAGACTTCCTATCCACTGTTTTCCAAATAGTTCTTAACCGGAATAGCAACGTGGGGCCGAGCGTTGTCATGATGGAAAATTATTGCCTCGTGTCTGGTCGCATATTCCGGGCGTTTTTCGGCTACTGCTCTCTTCAAACAGATTAATTGTGTACTGTAGCGTTGTCCATTGATGGTTTCACCTGGTTTTAGCAGCTCATAATACAGCACACACATCTGATCCCACCAAATACAGAGCATTACCTTCACGCCATGGATATTCGGCTTTGCCGTTGATTTGGCTGGTTGGCCGGGTTTCACATAAAAGATTTTTTGCGCTTGGGATTGTCGTAATGGATCCATTTTTCACCACCAGTAACAATCCGATGCAAAAATGACTTCCTTTTGTGGCGTTACAGCAGCATTTCGGACATGCAAAACCGCCTTTCGACGTCCCTCGGCTTGAGTTCATGTGGAACCCAATTTCCTTGCTTTTGAATATATCCAGCTGCCTTTAAACGCTTTGAAATGGCTGCTTGAGTGACACCCAAAGATTCCGCCAGCTCTTCTTGTGTTTGGCAACAATCTTCATAGAGTAATGCTTCCAGCTCTTCATCTTCAACCTTTTTTGGCTGCCTACTTTTAAATCGTGCAAACCACTTTTGGCACGTTCGCTCAGCTAGCACATGTTCACGATAAACTTCCACCAAAATACGATGACTTTCGGCAGCAGTTTTCTTCATATTAAAGTAATGTAGAAGAATGAACGGTGAGAATGCTGTGAGTAAACGCCGGACCCAGTAGTGGTGTGTTCGATTCCGATCCAGAAATTTCGATGTAAAAGATGCACTTTCGCACTGGTCGGCCTGTCACTGAAAAAGTCTATGAAATTTTGCAACTGATAGAGCAAGACCCTGACGGAAGCTGTCTGGAGCATAGGCACTAAACATCAACCGTATGACAGTTTGGAATAATCTTAAACTAGCAGGCTACTGAAAGAAGCTCGATGTTTGGGTGTCACATCAATTAACGCAAAGAAATTTAATTGACCGAATAACCATCCGTGAAACGCTGCTGAAACGTAACGAAATGGAACCATTTTTGAAGCGATTCATTACGGGAGATGAAAAATGGACTAAATACGAGAATATCCAATGCAAGCGATCATGGTCAAAGGCCGGTGACCGACCACAAACGATTTAAAAGCCTGGATTGACGCAAACAAGTGTTTGGTGGGATTGGATGGGAATTGAGTATATTGAGCTGCTATAACGTGGCGAAAGATTCAATTTGATCCTCTACTGTGGATAACTATCATTTGAATGAAGCTATCAAGAAAGAGCGACCAGAATTGGCCAACAGAAAGGGAGTTGTCTTCAAAAATGTACCCAAAAACCGCGGAGGCTTTTTATATGACCCGATACAAATCGTTTAATAATTAATCTTAGTCCAGAGGTTACAGCGTTTTCTTCCAATATTGTTTCGTATGTCTCTTTATTTATTTTTCCTATTACTCAAGCCAGATCTTCCCTTCCACTTGAAGATAAATATCCCCAGACCATAACAGCACAACCTCCAAGCTTGACGGTAGGAACCACACAGTCGGGTAGCATCTTTTGTTCAGCGCTACTTCAAATGAAAACTGTCCGTCTTGTACTAAATACCTCGAACTTGTTTTCATCGCTGTATGGCGAATGGCACTGCTATAGGGGATAGAAAAACAATTCATTCAAAACGTGATTGACATTTTTTAATATTTTACTTTATTTTCTCAATAACTACGGGTTGGCAATACCTATCGGATTGTGTATCGAAGGAGTAGCTGTGATCGACACAAATAGCGACTAGGTCTATAATCAACCGGATACCTAAATCGTGGAAAACCAAAACGTTAAATTTACATTTAATTTGAACGAAAACTAATTTAATATTTTTAGCCGAAATTGCCCTAGTGCTCTAAGCCCTCTGAACAGAGGCTAAAATTATCCAGCTCGTGGATGGAGAAAAATTAGGAGATCGCACACTAACTGCGTCATCTAAGGCGCTTGTTGCCAATGTTGAAAATTCGCTGGCTTTCCCACTTTCCAAAAATCCGGTACTCTCGCAGAACTAGCCGAGCAAGCTGACGTTCTCTATGAAATTTATTCACCACATCATTTGGCAGCACTAACAACAAATGACGTCAGTAAGCAAAAAGCCGATTTGACGAAACAATTGGCGTAAGTGCTTTACGTCAACATTATCCACCACACAAACGTCACAGTCCCCACGGACAGATGGGGATTCAGATTGCTTCAGATCACGAAGCAAACACGAGAATCTTGCGCAACCAAATTCTTATTTTATCTGTTGGTATCACAAGAACTTCAACAAGAACGCTAAAAAGAACCTTTCTGGGTTTAAATTCCAAGAAACCTCCAACAAGAATCACTAGCGGCAGTAAACAATTCTCGCCTTCCTTCCAGCCGCCTGTTTATCACAGATACCAAAACTAAAGACAAATTCTCGATTGACACATGATCGGACGTATCAGTCTTCTTTCTCCTCTGTGAGGATGTGTATGCATATAAAGCAAATGTTGAGAAATCAAGCCTTAATACGTATTATTACAGGGCGTGCGTTCACATGGCGGAAACTTAAGACTTTTTGCCTAAGTCAGCCTCCAACAACAAATCCGCATCCAATTAGGTGCTGCTTTTGCCTTCGATAACAATCTCCACCTAGACGTCGCAGCTTTTCACCTTCTTTCTTGGATGGCGGTAATATCTGTTTTGCAGCAATTCAAGGCCTCCCCTAGTCTTTCGGCTGCACGTGGTCTATTAAGGGACCTAAAACTCCTGCACCTGCAGATCCAAAGTTCGTTGTACTTGTTTCGTTTGCAAGTGTGGTCAACAGCATATCTCTCTGTATCCGTGACATGTTGTTGTTTCGTATGTTGGTTTATTTTTTCCATACGCGGACAGTTACCCCGGCGGCACAACCTCCAACCGGGAACGCCAGTTTCATGGCAATTACACCTAGGACGAGAGGTCAACTAGACCTAAGCCAGAAACCCGTTCGGGGTTGTAAGTGCTGTCGTCGGTCCATTGAAGGCCCATCCGCCACCATCTCTTTTGCAATACCCTGACTAAGCCCGAAAATCCTTACCGGCCTGAGCTCTAAATATGTTGGAGTAGCGCGGATAAGGTTTTATTTATTTTATTCCGGAATCTTACCACTGATTCCATCTGAGGAAATCTCTGCTGTTCCGTTCATAGCACTGCTATTTTTGTCTGCTTGTCAGCACTCGCGCTAATAAGTTTGGCAAGTCGAGTACATACAAGTAGAAAGCTGGTACATACGAGTATATCTATACAAGCACATACATGTATGCCTTATCATAGAGATATAAAAAGAAAGTGGTGGAGCATGCATAGTTTGTCAGACGTTAAAGACATAGAGCAATTCTACCTCCGCGGTTTAATGGCAAATTAACGAAGGATCCTTAATTATTAGCTGAATAGGATTTAAAAATCACTCTCGAAATTGAACACAAGCGTCCATACTTATCTGTCATTTTAAAGGCGAAGTAGAAATGTTAGAAGTTAGTTAGAAGTCTCATGTGTGTACCTACTACGAAGTGATCCAAAACAACATAATGATTAAGTTAATTCCCGAACACTCTTTGAAACTCAACACAACCACTTAGCTATTTAAACCATTAGCAAGTACCGTTTTCACGCTACAAATTTTTAAACGCCAAATTATAGGATCACTTCATTGGAACATCCCCCAGATATAAATGCTTTTTTATTTAGACTGAACTATTCATATTTGTGCCGTCACCATTCCCTATTCAAGGCAACAAAGGGAAACCATTGTGCCACTTAATGAAACCACCAGACCGAAAGGCACAATCTTAGACGCATTGGCAGTGCTTAATCACTACATTGCTGAACCAAAGGTTAGCAACGTGATTCCATGCCATCAATGCTAGTCCCAGTCGCAGTCCCAGTCGCAGTCCCAGTCTCATCCCCATACCCAGTCCCAGTCCATGTGTAAAGTACTCTTGATTTCCTCGAAGGGAAACTCCACGAAAACAGAACTAATAAAACCGATTAATTAAATAGCTAAGAGGTATGAGCTACGAACTACGAGGAGAATACCTTAACGTATTCGTAGTATAAGTATGTGCATCTCCAGACACTAGAACTTTAACAAAAGCAAAAACCAAAACCAACAAGCAGCAGAGGAGAGGGTCTGTAGAAGAAAAAGTGAAAAAAAAAAAATTCAAATCTTCGATGCGGATGAGCAGTGTTTTCCGACAAACCTCCTGTCTTATTTCCAGAGTTTTCGCTTCGCCACCGCTACAATGAAGGTACGAGGCACTCTTGTTTGTTGCCATGGTGTGATACACTATGCTGAGTTCCACTCTCAAGATCCTGATCTCTGGCCTTAGCAACCAAGAACTTGAAGTGAGGCTAAGTGAGGATCTTAATGGTCATGCATGCTTGGTATAAATTTTGCCAAAGGCATTATGCCGTTCATGTGAAGACTACAGCAACTAAAGACTGAAGACCCTATTGAGAATTGTGAGACCCTTTGGAGTTGCTTTATACCTGCATGTGTATGGGTAGACCTTGGCTTCTTTTCAGTCACGGTCACGGATTTATTTTTCAATTTTTGTTATCTTCATTTTTATATTGATAGTTATCTTCGTATTGTGCATACTCTCGAGTTTCTTTTTGCAATTGCTAAGCAAAACAAAAAAAAAAAAAAAAAATTAAAGAAACATCAGTAAAGGAAGTTGTGGGTTTTAATTTTTCTTCTTTTTTGTTTTTTTGGTTGGTTTGGTGTTTTTGGCTTTTATTTTTCGCTGTCATTAATAAAAAAATTGACATTTCGGAAGAGATATAGTACGTGATAAGAATTTTGAGGATTTCAAAGGGAACTGGATTCACACACCGATACGACACAATTTCAAACATAACACCTTAAATAGTCTACAAATTTTATGGCACCCAAACAAGACGAGCAGAATGGAAACATGAAGTTCTTGTAACTTTTATATACATTTTAGCAATGAAGGTGGACCTTTTGCTCTTGCTGCGAAAATATGAACGCGATTTTCCCTGTGCCGAGGAACGGTTTTAATTATTTGGCCAGGATAGGAAATATCTTTCCAGTAAATAATGTAGTCGGGTCTTTACAGATGGATCAAAAGCTGATGTAGAGTGCTGAGCTGACGTCATTTTGCTTTTAGGAGGACAATTACTTTATATTTCGCTCGTACAAATTACGCCTGTCTTCCAATCCTGATGACCATGAAGTATCGGTGGAGCAGAGTAGTATCTGCTAACCTCTAACGGAGCTAACCTCTATCACTTTCAAGCTGGTTCGAGAACGCAAAATTTCTTTGAAGGAAGCCGGAAGACTGAATTCAGTGAGTCTTGTTTGGGCCGTAGGTCATAATAGGAATGGAGTAGAGTTTCTCAGGATCTGAACGTGCTTTAAGCTTGCTTGTGTTCTTTAACTGCATGAATTTTCAAACACGTAAAAAGGACTAAAGAGCCAGGTTTAACTACAAAGCTTTTCTTTGTCCTGCAAGATTGCAATGCAATCAAAACCTGCCACAAAAGGTACTATAGTGTACCAAAGCTCGTTTCCCCGTTTGGTTAAATCATTAGAAAATTGGGCATCCTCCCTCCGAGGCACTAGAGACCACTCCATATTTTCAGCAAGCAAGAGGCTGCTAACGCAGCTATTCGCCTTAAAGCATCTACACAATAAACAAATAAACCATTTGGCCACCCTCATATTCTTAATACACTAGGAATCCTTCCAGAGAACATCGGCAATACTATGCCCCAAGATTGGTTTGACTAAGACTGGTTTGACAATCTACCTTTATACGGATGGATCTAAGACTGATAACGGGGTTGGTGGCGGTGTTTTTTTCAGATAAATTCAATTAAAGCCTACTCTTTCGCTTTCCAAATCACTTTTACGTATTCCAGGTAGAAATTTTGGCGATTAAAAGCCCTCTCCTGGTTGATATCTGCAAACAATATCCGAATCTTTTCGAATTATCAGACCGTTTTCAAATCCCTGGAATTCTAAAACCGCCCTTGATTGCCGATCATCTCTCAGAAATATGGCAGAGCAGACCAACATTCACCTATATTGGGTGCCGGACCATAGAGATACTCCATGGAACTGTAGGGAACCACTTTTCTTATCTTACCTGATAAAAGAAAAAGTACTTGCTATTAAGCACAAACAAACTGCACGCAGGCAGAAGGAATATCTAAAAGCAGAGAGCTCCCAACAAGAACAGAAACAACAACCGCAACAACAACAAGACCAGCAGCAGCAGAAGCAACAACTGCAGCAGAAACAACAGCAGCAGCAGAAACAACAGCAGCAGCGGCAAAAACAACAACAGATAAAACCACAGAAGCTGAAAAAACAGCAGCAGCAGCAACAGCAACAGCAGCAGCAAAAGAAGTAGGAGAAGGTGCCTCCTATCAACATCTATAAACTAGAGGTAAGTGCAACCAAGGACCTGTGTAAGTTGGTCATTGGTAATAATTTTAATATTAAGAGATTGGGGAACGATCGCCATGCCATCCACTGTAATACGCGAAAGTAAAAGAGCTCCTAAAGGAAACGACGACGGAGCACTTCTCATTCACACCAAAGTGTGAAAAGCGGCAATCGATGCTGCTAAAGGGGTTGGAATCGTCTTCTAATCCTGTGGAGATCCTGGCACTGCTCAAAGAGAAGGAGTGCGAAGTACTAGAGTTGGGTGATAAAGCCATTTACTACAGCTAGAGCCAGGCTTGAGAAACGAAGTCTGCCGTAAACTATCGGGGTTGTCCTAAGTTCACCGCAGCAGAAGGTGAAGGTCAAACGTTCACCTGTTAGGTATCAAACACCAGCCGTCGCGTCCCAAATTTCCTACGCCCAAATGGCGGCAGGTAGGGGGGCTACAGTACAGCAAGCGGCTGTTGCTTCTCCGGCACCAGTGACGAGAACAACGGAAGCTACACCTTACATGCTGGTCATCTTGCTCGCAATCCAAGGGCAGATGGGTGGATCAGATCTACGCGCTGCTGCCGAACCTAACGCAACACATGTCGTAATGGGTACGCACATAGTGGAGCAAACTTTGAAGGTCCTTGCGGTGAATGTTAATTCACTGATTATGATCGAACGAAGAGCCGCGATGTTTAAAGTGTTACAATACCAAACTCCTGATGTGCTTTTCGCTAGCGAAATCAAGCGAACCGATAATCACAAACTTTAGTACAATAATTATATTGTTAGAAGAAGAAACCGGCCCAGATCCAAACGTGGAGGTGGTGTCGCTATCTTCATTAAAGCAGGCATAGAATTTCACAGAATGTACAAGGCCGTGTTGCGCAGGTTCCGGGTGTTGGAAGCTGTGGTCATTTACATCCCGCTCCGCAGTGGAAAGCGGCTGTACTTAGCCTCTGTTTATGCACCTGAGGCTTCACAATCCACCTTATTCATTACAGAGCTCGACACGCTTTTTCGACTTCTGAGGCTGAAATCGGCGGAGAATTATTTTTTTATCGGCGGAGATTTCAACGCTAAACACAGAGATTGGGGAAATCATTTGCCAAATACTAGAGGGAACTCGATTGGTGGGGTCAGCACTATGTCATATACAGACTCGGTATTAAAGCGACGGATAACCCATCGTTTCCCAGAGGCGGGTCTAATTTGGATCTACTGCTGTACGACGAACGTATACGACTGACAGGTATGAATTTACAAACACTAAACTGTCTGCGCACATTCGTGTATGATAGCAACCATTGCGGTTTAAGCACCGAAATTACAGTTCCCAACGAAATTGCGGAATTGGAGGAGTTTGTCCAAAGATATTCTTACAACTTCAGTAAGACTCGATGGGCTTCTCCGCAACCTTGACAAGAGCGCTCTACTCGAACACGCTCCACCCACCGTCCAAAAGGAATTTGTAAATCGAGGAGATCGACAACTATCTAAAACAAATGGATGAGACAATTAAACAAACTATAGACACTACAATACCGCGATATCGACGTACGACTAACGAAGAGCTGTTCCGCAATCCTACTATTGACGCACTGCACAGACAGAAAAATAGACTTATGTCAAGACTGAAAAACTTTTACAGACATTTTACTGACAGACAACACCCGGAGATCAGGACACTGAAGTCGTCGATTAGAATTACAGAATTTCTGTAAGTTTGCATTGGAACAACAAGGCTCGGGCTGTAAACACCAGCAACCCGAATATGTTCCTGCAAATAAATAAACTATTTCGGAGAAAAAATCAAAATAACCTTCAGTTAGCCCGGACAACAGACAACGAACGATTACTGACAATAACAGGTATTAATCCAAATGAGGCCGCTGATGATGACGACTTCTTTGTGATCGAGGATCCACAGGAGAAGGTTCAGGCCATAGGGGCGACTTTCCAGGATGTATACAAGGCCAATGATACCATTGGCCCTAATTATGACCTGGACGATCCCATCTTGGTGCACGACTTCTAAATTCGAAATTAAGTAGAGAACTGCCGATCCGAGGGCTCTGGCTTCACCCGGTTCAGCGACGAAAATATGGCAAATAATGTCATTACCAGAGAGGGTGACCTACCCCCGTTCATTTCGAAGGAAGAGCTACATGAGATCTTCGACACAATCAGGGTTAAGAAATCAGTGGGGACCGATGGTATTCCGAACATCGTGCTTCGACATCTTCCTCTAGAAGCGGTGGACATTTACACCACCCTGTTAATAATGCAATGAATAATGCACATTATCCAGCGCATTGGAAAACGGCGCTGGTTCAATCTATCCCCAAAAATGGAAAGGATATATCAAATCCGGCGAATCTTCGGTCGATAAGTCTCCTTCCGAATATCAGCAAGGTGTTTGAAAAGGTAATAAAGAGCTCTGCCTAGGTGGGTTGAGGACAAACATATAGTTCCGGATAATCAATTCGGTTTTAAGGCGAGACATGATATCTCACATGCCGCGTCTAAACTGGTGTCCGATAAACAATGGAATAAAGGCAAAAACCAGTGTACTGGTGCCTGCCTTGTTGACTTGGAGAAGGCCTTTGACACCGTATGGTTAGAGGGTCTTTTCTATAAGCTGACTAGGCTGGGGATCAGTAAACCACTCTTGTACATTCTTTATAATATGCTAACTAACTGACAGTTCATCGTGAAAAATGGTGATATGACTTCTGTTGGAATATTTCAAATTAAAATCTTCAGCAGGACGCGGTCAATTCGCCAAACCTGTTCAACATTTATACAAGCGACTTGTTAGGTTCACTTCCCCATACTATTGCGTACGCAGACGATTTGATAGCGTGCAGCACAGGTCCAAAAATCGAGGTCATTAATACTCTCTTGCAGCGTGACTTCGATAAGATAAGACGATTTTCCGATGACTGGAAGTTGAAAATCATCTTATAAAAGTCGGATAACATTCTCTTTACGACGCCGTTGTCTAAAGCCTCTAGGGATACCAGAAAAAATTGGCGAAAGTTCTCGATCATTGGACAACACGGACAGCCTCTTGCCTGTCGCAAGGTAGTCAGATACCTTAGGAACCATTTTTGTCAAAATACAGAAACTGATCTAGCCAAAGCTAAAGGCGCTTTAGTTGGGAGACTGAGACTGAGAGACAAAGAGACTGTTTTATAGCAGCCAACTCGATGTGAGGGTAAAGGTAATCTGCTACATTGCCCTTAACAGGCACACGCTGGTATTTGGGTGTATTTGGGTGATTCAATGTACGAGCAAGCTTAATGGAAAAGATTCGGGTGTTTAAGAGGGCTTGCCTTAGGGCTTGTCTTCGCTTGTACAGAACACCAGAGTCGGAGTACAAAAAATTTTATCCTAACGAGGTCCTTTACAACAGGGAGAACCTAATACGAGTAGACAACTTAGTAATTAAGCTGACTCGAAGGCACATTGCAAGAGCAATGACCTCGACGAATAACCTTACCAATAATAATGGCTTACTACCCCAATTACTTTTACCACGAGAGTTTGCCCTCTGACGACTTCGTTCCATCGGAAGCATTCCTCTACCTAGATCAGATAGGGTTGATCCAGGATAGTTTAGCGATTCCGTTAATCTTCCATGTCGCTCGGACAGCTGGGGACAGGCGACTCAACTACAACAGAGACGTCGCACACGGCAGTGTGGTTCGTCTCAGGTTCAGAAGGGCGGTGGCGAATCGCGATAAGAGGCTAAGTTTTTTTGTTAACAATTTTTTCTTAGCTCTAAGTATACAAAATAAATTTTTTTAAATAAAATGTAAATGAAGTCGAAAGACATAGATATAAGAATTTAGAGTAGCTTAGAGTGCCTGTGTGGGGCCAGTAAGTTAGTATAAGATTGTTAAGTAATTTTAAGCTAGCATTTAAGCATTTTTTGTTAGTATGTAGGAGTTAGTGTTTAAGAAAATAAAATGCATTTAAAACTAAAACTAACTCTTACCTGAAAAAGGTATCATCCGTATACCAATCGCTACGTGCAAACTAATACTAAATCTACATGCTAATAGAAGAACAAACTTTAGATGGACTGTTTTGTTAACTTTTCCAGTGACCAAACATAGCAAAAATAGCAAACATCTCAGCTCTATCATATGTGTCACAACTGGACACTGTCTGATAGGCAAGCCTGCAAGAAGGCTTGACTTACACAGGGCAGGTGTCAATATGGAAGGCACTATTTTCAACAGGTTCTTTCAGCTACTGGGATATGCGGACGATATTGATAATATCGGCTGTTCCCAAGATGTCTTAAGAGAGGCTTTCACGGCGAAATTTGTTGAAATAAATGAGGACAAGACTACATGTTATCAACAAATAAACCAGCATCAATTTCGAGGTAATTAAGGAGAGTTAACCTACATCGGAGTGAACTCCACAAATGACAGTCTAGTAGAGATCCGATGAAAAATTATCTTACCTCGGTCAGGGAAAATAATTTGGCTCAAAACTCCTAACTTAAAGGACGAAAAGTATGCTTTACAAAACTCTTATCCTACCAGTTCTGCTGTATGGCGCCGAATGCTGGACGATAAGCAGGAAGGGAAAACTGTTTCTGGGCTCCTTCAAAAGAAAAATTCTTCGACAAATTTTTGGTTCTATGTGCAAAGAGGGCGAATGGAGAAGAAGATAAAATCGCGAACTCTATGAACGGAGATGTAGAGCTAGTCCAAAACCCAACTAAAATACATCGAATACGTGGGCTCTACCACCTCGAACGAATGGACAATAATGATCCAGCTAAGACGATCTTTGATTTCTAGTTCCCAGGTTCAAGACGACAAGGAAGGACGAACCTCCGTTTTAAATACCAAGCCATCGACTTGATTTGTCAAAAAGTACTGATACAGCACTGTTTGTCAGTGTCTCTATAAATCACTAGAGTCTCTGCCATAATCACTCTGATAATGAAAGATGACGTAAGCCTTGTAAGATTAGCGTTGCAATGGTTGCTGGAATAGTAGATCTAAAAAGATGTTAAGCTCATTCTGCTAGTATTAGATAGTCCCAACTGTCCCAACAGTAAAAATACTTGTAATACAATACTTGTAATCCTTGACGGCTTACACCATCTACTAGATTTGCGTTAAGTCATACCGATAGTTATAAATCTTAAAGCATAGATTTACTCTATATTTTGTATTGCCAAACAAGCCCGAACTAGAAGACATAGATCAGGAATCTTCGACTATCAGTGTCTATTTGTTAGAGACTGATGAGGAATACGCTCAGTTTCCAACATCTAACATATTTCATTAAACAATTTTTTCCCCTAAAATACATAAAAGTTTTAAATAAATCTTAGAAACTCATGATCATTCATTCCATGTCCACCCACTCCATGTGCTCTAGAGTTGTTGTCCGTATATACTCGTGTTTTTTTTTTTTGGATAAATTTTCTTTTAAGAATCATTTCAATTAACATAATTCATTCGATGGGAAGTGCTTACTTGAGTGACAAAGAAAAAATGTCCCCCGAAGATCTGCAGATGTGTCTGTTCAATTCCTTGACATTACTCGTACCCAGTGCTTTTCGAATATTTCGCTTAATGATGCGCTACATCTTAAATTGGATTCGGAATTAGTTCTGCGGAATTGTAATTAAGTTAAATAGAAATATGGGGACCACAAGTAGCACAAGCACATGAACATAAATCTCCTGCTTCTATCGTTTTCTTTAATTATGTAATTTCTCTCAATTAACATCAGTTTCATTAGAAATTGTTTATTCGCAAAACTGCTTGTCAGATGAGTGGTTTGAAACAAATACCATATCTACGTGGCAGTGCTGTGACGCAATAGGATTTAGAAATAGTTGCTATTGGTTCAAAACTTCTAGATACTCCAATATGCGATCTGATTTACATCAGAAATATAACTTTAGTTCATGTTTAAATTGTATGCACCAAAGCCTATCTCTATAATGATTGAGGAGAGGTCTTTTGGTTTACAAGGAAAACAACTTTTTTGTAAAGGACATACATATATGAACTCCCGTTGTTGTTACATGCCTCAATCGAAATCATTTCCAGATTGTTTGGAAAAATAATTCGGCAAGGTAATATAAACCTAACCGAAAGCTTTGATGTCAAAAAAGGTATGACGCAGGATGGCGCGCTGCCATGTGACTTCATTTTACTATCATAGTTGAAGCAATTTACGGAACTCGCAAGAGAATACTGAAAGCATAATCTTTCAAAAATCTGTACAACTACTAGCGTACGACGATGATATCGATAGAAGAACTCAGCGGGCTGTCACCGATGCCTTCACTAGTATTGAAAGTGAAGCTTAAGTGGATCGCACAAGTAGAAGAGGACCTCAACCGACTTGAGATATGTAACTGGAGGCAGCTAGCTAAAGATTGGACGCAAGTTCACCCCGAACTGTAGCGCCACCTACATATGTAAGTAGGTAGGCCAAGATCCTATGTGTACTTAAACAATATACAAACGCTGAACTCATTCCTATACAATAAGTCAAGAAAATATACAATCCGGTAGTAGTGCCAAACAAGGATTGGAAAAGGTTTGCAGCAGCGAATAAAACCAAAAACTGTATACTACGTTTTACTTTATGGTTATAGTATCTGAAACATAACAAATGCTATCCCCTTCGCAGCATCATAAGTTTCTTCTGTCTAGACCGACCGACCAACCACGTACCTATATAGACATCCAAATATAGAGGAGAATTTGGCATTTGAGTGGTCACAATTTAAGAAGAGAAGACAGTTTAATTCCAAAATATCTTATGCAATGGAATCTACTCTACCGATTAGGCGGATGAGTGGGCTACCGTGTAGAAGAATAAACAATAGTTAAGAAGGAACTTTAACTGAACTTAAGAAGATTACCGAACTTCCAACCCCCCAGCACTTATCGACGTGCTATGCCCCACAAGAGTTCAGGTGAATTTAGAGAAACATGCGGATCTTTGGCATAACGAACTAGGGTTTTTCAAAAAAAAAAAAAAAAAAAAAAAACATCCATCGATGAGATCTTTGAAGATCAGTTTGTACTTGTGTACGACATCAGAAAAGCAAAGTATCTTTGGCAGCAGAGTTGGAGATATTACTATATACATATGTACTCGTAAAGAAATCAAAAAGGCAGAAGGACTATCGACTTATATGAAGGAAGAAAAAAAAACCTAGACTATCGCAAAATGGAGATCAATAAGAAGTGATGGCATACGCGAAGGCAGCAAAACTCAAGCGAAAGCCTTTGGATATATATAGACAGGACGGTTACTTCTGCGGCCAATTAAATTATGCCGAAACTATTTGTTGGTAGGCAGATTGAAACTTTTAGCGTATAGCCGTTTGATAGCAATTTCGACCACCTAAACGAGAAAAAGACCAGTAAGACAGATATACTAACAAGAAAAGGATGGTAGCGCCAAGGAAAGTAGTACGAGGAATGCTCTAAATAATTCTCAAAGATCCTAATATAACCTCACAGGCTAAATAATTTTTAGTGGGACCGGATTAAATCCAAACTAGCACGCGGTTTCTACATCTCTACATTTACGAATGCATCTCCTGACACAATTCCTGTCAACCAGATTGACCAGAACCGAAAACACTACACTGGTGCGGATGAGCTTATCTTGTTCATTAACAAACACGGCAGAAGCGTAAAAATTAAGGCACGTTGCTGCTGCTATAGACACGAATGTCGAGAATAACACCAAATCGCTGTCGTTATTTCTATGGGCTTGGAAGGGAAGCGCTGTATAAGAGCTTGATCATCTTCAAAGCGATCATCCATCTGTTGTGGTACCATCTATTTTCGCAGTAAGTGAAACTGTAAATTCAAATATGAATCTTATGGGCTGCACTGTGCAAATTAGGTACAGTATCTATGTAAACTTAACCCCCGAATCGAAGCAGATAACGTTTTTGTTTACGTTTTATGGGCAACAGCACTCCTTAATTTAGGAGCTTACATACATATATACTATGTAAGTCTAGTTTGGTAGAAAATAAGAAAACTGCATAACAAGGTAGCTTGGAGTAGTAACATAGACATTGTGCTTCTAAACCAAAATACCGTTAATAACCGGAAACCATTTAAAACCTTATCCTTCTCAGTTTCCTTGCTAATCCCAGAATACGACAAATAACTTCTCATTAAAATTTTCGTAAACTTTCTGCTCCTCGAACAAATATGCCGTACCCTGGTTGATTGTATGATGTCATATTCTTTTCGAATTCGATCTCATAAATTAATTTTACAACCTTTCCTTCAAAAATAATAAAAAAAAAAAAACCGAAAAGTTTCCAAATTAATGCGATTCACTATCTCTTTCGCTCGGAAATTATTATATCACCACATGATACGAGTATTGCCAAACAAGTCCAAGTCCCATAACGACAACGAAACGCGAGAGCCTGTTTATAAATTGCTTTGCCCATCATCATCATCATCGTCATCATCCAACCATCCATCGCTGCCACTGCCGCCGTCCGTGATAGGAGTAGTCTCTCGGCTCAGAGTCTTAGCATAAAAGGAGGCATGCAATGTTGCATGCTATTCAGCACTCATTTCGTCCATACATATCCGAATTTATATCTATACAATCTGGATATACAGAAGTATCTGTGTGGCTGTGGGGACACGAGTGCACGTAATCATTCCTTCGATGAAAAGAGAATTTCAAGGCCAAACTTCTTGATATTTATTTATAGCTCCAAGTCGTGCTAGGAGTGCAAATACTGTCCCATTATAAAGACTTGAGAACTCACATTTAAAAAAAAAAAAACTCCACCACAGACTGGGATGTGCATTAAAATGCAATTGTACAGATACACAGATACATAGAGCAGGAACACACTGTACTTTTTATACAGGATGGGGAGAGAAAATGGAAGGGAATTACAGTCGGGGATCAAGGTTTTCGAACCAAAAAATTTAAAAGATTGGGAATTATGGTAGGGTTTATCTTATTTCACTATCATACAGACAGTGTAGTTATATTGCAAGTTTTTCTGCTGGTATTTTCATGAAATACATTAGATTTTTCGTTCAATCGACTGAGACAACCACGACTCTTAGCATAAATTTGTTTGGCTGTTATGTTTTATTTATTTGCAGACGAAAGTTTTAAAAGACAAAATTTGTCTAGGCAGCTCAAATGGACCTGAGTCTCAACTATAAATCCTTTCATATTGTTTGAACAATTAGACATTCGTATGTGTCCTAGCTCTGTTGTGTAGTCTCTCCGTCGAAGACTTTGGGGTTACTGTCCATTCGCTCTACCTGTCCTCGCCTTCTTAGTGCTTACGTTCGATATTTCAATTAAACTTGTATGTTCATGTTGTTCTTAATTTCGTAGCAGGACCGACAATCATTTAAAAAAAACTTCTTCCCCAAACAGCCAATGTTTTACATCTCCCCTTTTGCGCATGCTCTAAAGAGGACTATTTCTATATTTTAATTTGTGCGGCTTTTTTTCAAAATTTGAACGTTTATTTAAGAAAAACACGTACAATAGTATTATTCAAAGTATTTCCCATCTGAAGCTATGACTTTTTTCCATCTTTCTGGCAATTCGTGGATCCCATCCCAAAAGAACTGCGCCGGCTTGGCAGCCAAGAATGAATCAAGCCAATTTTTAATATTCTGCTCTGATGTGAATCGTATTTCAGTGATGGCGTTCTGCATCGACCGGAACAAATGGTAGTCAGAAGGGGCAAGGTCTGGGCTATAAGGCGGGTGGGGTAAGACTTCCCATCCACTGCTTTCCAAGTAGTTCTTAACCGAAATAGCAACGTGGGGCCGAGCGTTGTCATGATGGAAAACTATAGCCTCATGTCTAGTCGCATATTCCGGGCGTTTTTCGACTACTGCTCTATTCAAACGGATTAATATATAAAGACTTCGGTAGCGTTGTCCATTAATGGTTTGACCCCGGTTTTAGCAGCTCATAATACAGCACACCCATCTGATCTCACCAAATACAAAGCATTACCTTCGCGCCATGGATATTCGGCTTTGCCGTTGATTTGGCTAGTTGGCCGAGTTTCACATAAAAGATTTTTTGCTCTTGGGGTTGTCGTAATGGATACATTTCTCATCACCAGTAACAATCCGATGCAAAAATTACTTCCTTTTGTGGCATTTCAGCAGCATTTCGGACATGCAAAACCGCCTTTCGACGTCTCTCGACTTGAGTTCATGTGGAACCTAATTTCCTTGCTTTTGAATAAATCCAGCTGCTTTTAAACGTTTTGAAATAGCTGCTTGAGTGACACCCAAAGATTCTGCGAGCTCTTCTTGTGTTTGGCAACAATCTTCATAGAGTAATGCTTCCAGTTCTTCATCTTCAAACTTTTTTGGCTGCCCAGGACGTTCATCGTCTTCCAAGCCAAAATCACCACTTTTAAATCATGCGAACCACTTTTGGCACGTTCGCTCAGCTAGCGCATGTTCATCATAAACTTCCACCAAAAAATGACTTTCGGCAGCAGTTTTCTTCATATTAAAGAAATGAAAAAAAACTCCCCTCAAAAACACTTTTTCAGGCACAAAGGCACAAACATGCTTTCCAACGCATGTTCAAATGGAATAATAACAACGGAATAATTCAAGTTACGCCATCTCTTAGCAAACCAAACGACCCATATAGACCCAATACATAGAATTAATAGTAGAGTCGCAGAACATTCAAAGATATGGTAAAAGTACCCTGTCAGACAGAATGAACTTTATTCCTAAACGAAGGCGATAGACAATTCCGTCCCTCTGATATAGACGAAGTTAAGTTAGCAATATCAATATCAATACAAAGACTAATAAAGCTGCTAATGAGATGAACCTTCTGCACAATCCTTATAAAATCTTCTCTGCCATAACCACTATCCAACACTTGTGCTTATATTTGATCACCTCTCGTTGGATTTTAATTATGATCCTGATTTCCTTTTTTTTCTATTTATGGCATCCAATTCGCTCACTCTGCTGTATCCCTATATTTTTCGTTTAAGGATTGTTCCTGTAATGACTTTGATACCTTTTAAATTGCTACAACCGCTGACCCATGAGAGCGGTGCCAATTGATTACAAATTCAAATGAAAAACTGGATGCATTTCAGATACTTATTTACCAACTTTATAATTTCTTTGTGCCTACAAAAAATTAAGTTATACGTAACAAGAGCCGTATTTGGCTTACCTCAAACTTAATCGAAGAATTTAATTGTATAGCAAATGGAAGCCCAGACCAAATAATTCGGATTAGCTTCAATACAAGAGCGCGCATAACAATTTGGCTGTCACTATTTTGAATTTTGAAACAACCTTTTACGCCCCTAAGTTAAATATATCACTGCCTCAAAAAAATCTGTGCAACCGTTGTCTTTGGTGGCAATAAATATGCGAAAAGAAATATAGGTCCTGAGACGAAAAATTTTTTTTTCTTAAACCTGGTGATAACATTACACCTTGTATACCTGGGGACGACCTGGGCCGTAAGACTCATTCACGAGAAGGGCTGGAATTCATATCCGGGAAAAAATTTTCATCTCTTAAGCCTATTCTACAAGGGGTGCCTCAGGGATCGATTTTCAGACCGGTTTTGCAGAAATTCTTTTATGCATCTCTATGCAGATGATATTCAACTACATTTGGCCCGACAAATAAAGGGTATAAAAGATCTGAATCAAATACATACATAGGTGGCAGTTCCTTCGGATTTCCAACCGATCATTACATCTCAAACTTCTGCCACTTATATGGCTTTGTAATACAAAACTAAAACCTGTGGAGTCAGTAACAAGTCTGGGTTATTCAATAAACTGCAATCTGTTAGCTTATACTCATATTGGCATAGTTATTGGCCGTACTTACGAATTCCTTCGTAAGCTATAGATAACCAGTAGTTTTAAGCCCAGACGTTTTAACTAGACGAAAGCGTGTAACAACTCTAGTTCTACCCGATTCAACGAAAGTTACAAGTGGCAATAAATGATGTTCTGAGGTATAGATATCTATAACCTCTGTACGTACGAAAGACCCGTGAATTTCATCAAGATCGATAGAAAGATCTTCAATGTCAAGAAAGGTTTAAAACAAGACTATACTTTGTTATATGACTTCCTTGACGTCGTCCTAGACAGAATATTGTATAACTCATAAAAAAGGCTCGATCTTTCTCAAGTCTGGACAATTGCTTGCGTATGGGGATGACATTGATGTTATTCGACGAACATAGCGATCCGATAATGAAGCGTACGTTAGTATTATGACGGACGCGGTCAAAATGGGTCTGACAGTAAATGAAGACAAGAGAAAGTGCATGCTGTCATGCACACCACCAACGTCAGTTATAATTTCGAGCTAGTTAATGACTTCGTTTACCTTGGCACCGCAATTAGGTTAGGTTAGGTAAAAGTGACTGTTGAAAAGGCCAACCTACTTAGGCCATGTGAATCTGTGATCCTACTATTGGAACCCATTTAAGCTTATTATGAAGCACAGGGAACTGTTAACCTTTATATTCTTTAGATCGCTTAAGACATTGTAGAACAAAACTCCATTTAGGAGAGAGCTGGGCATGTACAGAGTAGACGGAGGGTTATCGCTTCCTCCTTCTCTTTCATGCAGCCTCTACAGAAATCATTTGTAAAGAAGCCAATTCTTCTTGCATGCTTGCCTGTATGGCAGTGTACAGTGCTGACACATATAATAGCGCTAAGATGTTTCCTATTTAGAAAGATCAAACTTTTAGAGCGATTCAGCTTTGACAAGATCTGTTTGGTCGCTAGACATGTTGATCCAACAATCCACCTAAGGTCTGTTCTTTTGTTAGCATCCAGCTTGAAAATTAATTTGATCCTAGCGATTGGTAAACCGATGCTACCCTTTTCCGGCAGAATATGTAAAGTTGTTCTAATTGTGGCGTGTTCCTTAGGATGTCTCTGTGCTCCGGCATCCAACATAGGTAAAGATTGAACTGCTCTGTGATATTCAAGGGTAGTTCCAGAATTTAATGAGACTTAGTAGAGGGACTTGATAGCGGTCTAACTATGTGAAAAAATGCGGATATCCTGTGCAGATATCACGTTTTTTCCGAACTTCTTTAATCACCAAAATTTCCGCCTGGTACACGTTACAGTGATTTGAAAGACGGAAGAAGAGGATTATATTTAGCTTATATGAGAAGTGGATTGACTTGTCATCCATGAAAGCATCTTCTTCCCAAACAGACCTAGAGGGGAAGCTTACATGTCAAACTAAAGTTCGGGTATAGTGTAATCGATGTTCTCGAAGATTCGAAGATATATTAAGAATATTAGCGTGGACAAATAAACTATTTATCACTGTGTAGTTGCTTTAAGGTGAATAGCTGCAGTCGCAGCTACTTGTCTCCTAAAGATATCGAGAGGTGTCAAGTCCCACAGAATATCCAGTATCGCGGAGGGGGTAGAGCATAGGCGCTCCAATTATGCATGCTGTTTTTTTGACGCTGCTTATTTTGCTGCATTTAACTGCACTGTCTAAAGCCGTCACCAGACAACCACTTGCAGAGTTGACAGCGCAGTCGTGATTGTGGATTAGTTGACGTTATTAAAGACACCCTCTCCGTTCATAAAAGCGACCAAAGTGTACTCTCTCTATTGCAGGGATCGTTCGACGTGGCTAGTCTGTGAATGCAGAGCCGTTTTCACCAACTAAGGAATGCTGAAATGTTGACAAAAGTTGTGTTTCAATTTTAGAGCATTTCAGAAAGAAAGATGATAGACTTATGAGTACGAGGTTCTTTGGGACAAAATGAGAGCATTTTCCGGCTTCAGGAATGAAAACTTCTTCCCATGACAATGGAATGCGGATCAATTCTACACAGCTCCTCATGACATTCTCTAGCGTATGACCTTTGTAGCTCGGCATGTACTATTCAGTCCGGACCAGTAAACTTGTATGATTTGTTGGGCGCTAAAAAACAGTTTGTCACTTGTAATTAGACCATGAATTTTAGACACGGTTACTGCAGTCCTGTTTTAATAGCTACTGGCCGCGAATAAGGAGATACCTGGAAAACGGCTGTCCAGTAGCAGGTTGGGTGATTCATCACTTAAGGTTGTCCTAGGGCCTTAAGTATTTTTTTTTTTTTCAAACAGCTAGGCATCATAGGATTTATAAAGGGAAAATTTTCTTAGCCGCGATGCCTCAGAGGTTTCTGTTATTTTGTCATAGAATGACCGCCAGATTTGTCGCTTTGCCTTCCTCAGTTCTTTTTTTATATATTTTGAGGGATTCTTTGTATGAGTCCAGTCAGTCACTTTTCTTGTGCTCTTTGCTAGGTTGAAAAGTTTTCTGCAAACGTTTCTAGGTGGTCACAATGTTGATGTCCACCAGTGCGATTTTTCTTGCCTCTAGATTCGATAAGAGGACAGAAGGCGCCATAGCCTGATTGAGAGCCAGAGTGAATTTTTTGACTTTCATGACAAGCTCGTTGTTGTCGCGCGGGGGATTTGAGAGTTCAGAGGAAAGTGTTTCTGACAGTATCCGTCTGTATTTTGGTCAATCAGGAGGAGCATCACTAAGGCTGAATTGAATATATCTGTGGTCTTAAAATGATTCTTAAGACGATACCGTCTAACTAATTAGCATTTGAGTGATGCTTTCGGGGACAAGAATGATATCTAGCACTTCCTATTGAAAATGCTTCGCAGTTACAAGTATTAAAAATCTCAGTTTAGAAATCAGACGCTAAACTACTCTTGCAGTAGGTATTTATTTTGGCTCAAAAAGCAATTAAGTAACAGAAGCCAAGCTATCTTTATACAGGACCCTTATTATCCCAGTTCTATTGTATGGACCTTACCAAAACTACACGAAACACTTGATCGTTTCAAGAGGAAAGAATTCCGTGATATTTCCGATCTTGTTTGTATTGGCAGGGAGTGGAGCGGTAGCGAACTCTCTGGCAACCTTGGTCTCCTCAGCATGTTTTAGTTAAACATGTGTTGAATCATGTTGAACGAACGGACTCCCCAACTGCAGCCCAAAAAGTCGTCGATTCTTACTCCGTGGTCGGTCCAACAGAGGACAATCGCATCTAAAGATCACGCACGCAAGCAGAAGGGGACCTTGTTGTCCCATCTAGGCCTCATCTATTTCACTTTTCATATTGCTCGTTTCATCATTTTATATAGAGTAACAAGGGAACAAGAAGAGTTCTCATAGGCAACAATTTCACTTCCGAAGGCTTGCCGTTGGCCGCCGAAAGATGGCGACATCATGAAAATAGATTACCTTTTTTGCTTTTTGTTATTGACTAAGTTTAGGAGCCAGAACCTCGAAATAGTCGCCGAATTTACCCACTACTAGGCGTCATTACCTCATCACTCACTTACCTTCTTTTTTTAAATAGTGTCATTGCCATATGAGCTTATGTGGGCTGTCTTTGATGATACCATCGTTGTCTCTTCACAGGCATGGGCATTAAGCCTTAATTTGGTTTTATTAGAACTTTTTGGCTTTTTACATGATTCGAGTGCCTCAATATTGGCCGATCGCCAACATAAAGGATTTTTTTTTTAAATCTATGGACGTAAAACGCGTCAAGACTTTCATCTTCAAAGCAACAACCGCAAATGATACCAGAGAGTGCTCAGGAACCCAGTGTACCGAGTGAAGCCGATATTGGAAACGCGAACAACGGAAAACCACTAAAGAAAATTTAACATTAACTATAACTTACTTACAGCTTTATCCGGAAGAGGTCAGAAACCAGGAGCTTGAAAGATATTTACAACCTCTTCTATAAGCAAGATGCAGGTTGAAAAACATGGAACACCTCGAAAAGGTACATTATAGCAGGCGATTTACCAAGGAAAACTATCAAAAACATAAACTCCACTCAAAGTCATATGGAAGCACAAGTGCATGATCAGCATACCGCATAGGTTGTGACCGCCAAATTGATCTTCATTGCAAATGCACGATTCCAGCTATACACTCAAACCTCACAAGGGACTCAAGTGACGGTAAAATAGAGTGAACTACTGTGCACGAAAAACAAACAAGCACGAAAATTCCATCCTAAAGGGATACCATTAGGTAAGATAGTAGTCCAGACAAAATAGACATTCCAATTTGCATTGAATCCCAAAAAGCTGGATTTTTGTATAGGTGTTAAATACGTCATTACAAATGCTACGTCAAAAGTCCCCATCGATCCCGCTTGTGCTTTATTTTTTATCCGAGGTCAATGGCCACAAATTTTTGTTTTTTGCGAAAATCTCTGAAACGATGAGAACTACTAGAAAAATGGACGAGAGAAAGCTTGTAGATCGTGAAATTCGTGCACACATTTCCCCACTACCTCTCAGGTAGTGTGCTCAGCGCTTTTTTTTTTTACTTTGTTCCCAAAGTAGGAATACTCCACGATATATTTCGATCGAGGAAATTTAATGGGACAAGTAAGTTACATTATTCGTCATCAAATTCTACATGAAACTCTACATCAAATTCTACATCGAATTCTATATCAAATTCTACATGATCACTCGTTTTTTCTTCTCAGCTTTCTTCTTCCTCTTCGTGCTCAATTTGTGTTGACTGCTCTAAGAAGAGAGATATATTAGTTAGATCCTTATCCATTCCGAAAGAACCTTCATCTGTTGCATTTGATTTAGCATAAGTGCAAGAGTAGCCTTGACAATTGGCACAGATTGATGAACAAAACAATCCAACTTTTCTCATAATAATTATCAATGTTAAACGCTATCGACTGAATATCCTCTTGCACGATCGTTGCAGCTGCTTCCAGTATCCTGAACCACTCTTCATTTTCATTTAATTTTTTATTCTAATACCAAGCTTTGTTAAGAATGTTGTGCTGTTTGTCATGGAGGCAAATCAATGTTGAACTTCTGAATTGATGATTGTATAACCATATTTCAACTTCAATTTTGACTTTTTTAGATGGTTCTTCGCAAATATCTTGAAAATTGACAATCATCATGATTTACAATAAATGCAAATATTTTTTCCATCGCTAGAGTAATAGAATCACTTTCAGGACTACCGATTTTACCTCCAGTAGTAGGTTTCACAAAGAAATTGTAACAATGACTGTGGTACTTAGCCTCAGCAGCAACTAAAGGCGTATTTTTTTGACAATTATTCTCACTTCTTTTTCTTTTTTTTTAAGTTGGCGTAACCACAGATATTTAATGACATTAGATGGCAAAATAATTTTTTGTTGTCACCGTAATAAATAAAAAGTTTACTAGCTTATTAAATTTGTTTTTTTGGAATGGATATTGAAAGTGAAGAGGTAAAAATAATAAACTAATACCCATTGTCTTTTATTAATTACACCTGTTATTTGCAGATATTTTTACAAATTCTGGAATTTTTTGAAAGCAAATCTTCTGACGATTCCATGGGAATGAGTAGTGATGAATCGACGGGAGATGAAAAGCACGTCAAAGTGAGAAATTTTATGCAAACAATCGAGGAGTATAGTGCGGCCGATTTCAAGTCTCACTTCAAATTAAGCCGATCATCTGTTGAGGAATTAATAAATTAAATTTTGTCTTATCTGCATCTCTTTCCTTTAGCAAAATGAACATGATCACAATGAATTTTCTGAAAATCTTTTACCATCAAGTAGCCTAGATACTCGCCAAGATGTATTTAATTACTTAAGTGAAATGCTCAAATCGCATTTTGTAGAAATCAGAACGGCTGATTTTTGATTTTGGTGTTGTCTGTGAGGTGAAAGGACCAGCTCTTTATGTTCTTGGCGTTGCGATGTCAGATGCTCTCGAGGGCGAATGTGTATCCGGCGTGTTGCTTGGTGTTGCAGAATCCGAATCTTTTAGAGAAAAATTAATTAAATAATTGCCATGATTAGTAATAATAACTTTCCGTAAACAATTGGTCTGTACCGCAAAAATATCCTCCATTTCTTCCCAGAATGGAGGTAGACATGAAGATGCACCCGTTTCGCTCGCATTGTTCTTCGAGGCCTTGTACGCCCTCAGCAGCGTTTGTAGCTTAACCTCCATATTGCTGACTATTGTGTGATTATCCTGCAATTTATTTTTAATTTCTTGTTGTAAAAGATGTATTTATTACTTAATAAAAATAAGAATCATGTCTTCCAGTACATGCGCAAATGCAATTTTTTTCTTCCTAGTTTGATTGAACTCATACTTTCTCGCATTGTAAAACTGCAACAATGCTTTAATTTCTTCTTTTACCCAATGTTTATTTTCCCTGCAAGGTAAAATTAATTCTAGTATTAGCTTAATAATAAACAAATTCTATTTACCTTTTTGACATCTGCGCTTTCAAAGTAGCTCCGGTTAAAATTAAAAAAATACTGACAACCTTAAAGGAACAAAAATGTTATTGGGTCTATAACTTCGTGTGGTTTTCTAAGAGATGGCGTAACTTGTAGTATTCCATTGTTATTATTCCATTGAAACATGCGTTGGAAAGCTACTGTCATTGTACGTCATTTCAGTATATGTCATTCATTTGAAGCGTAAACAACAATAATTTGTGGCTGAAAAAGTGTTTTTGTGGGCAGTTCTTCTTCATTACTTTAATATGAAGAAAACTGCTGCCGAAAGTCATCGCATTTTGGTGGAAGTTTATGGTGAACATGCGCTAGCTGAGCGAACGTGCCAAAAGTGGTTTGCACGATTTAAAAGTGGTGATTTTCGCTTGGAAGACGATGAACGTCCTGGGCAGCCAAAAAGGTTTGAAGATGAAGAATTGGAAGCATTACTCTATGAAGACTGTTGCCAAACCCAAGAAGAGCTTGCAGAATCTTTGGGTGTCATTCAAGCATCCATTTCAAAATGTTTAAAAGCAGCTGGATATATTCAAAAGCAAGGAAATTGGGTTCCACATGAACTCAAGCCGAGAGACGTCGAAAGGCGGTTTTGCCACAAAATGAAGTAATTTTTGCATCGGATTGTTACTGGTGATGAAAAATGGAATCATTACGACAACCCCAAGCGCAAAAAATCATATGTGAAACCCGGCCAATCAGCCAAATCAATATCCATGGCGCGAAGGTAATGCTCTGTATTTGGTGGGATCAGATGGGTGTGCTGTATCATGAGCTGCTAAAACCAATTAATTGAAGAGAGCAGTAGCCGAAAAATGCCCGGAATATTCGACCAGACACGAGGCAATAATTTTCGGCCCCACGTTCCTATTGCGGTTAAGAACTGTTTGGAAAACAGTGGATGGGAAGTCTTACTCCAGATGGGTAATACCTTGAATAATACTATTGTACATGTTTTTCTTAAATAAACGTTCAAATTTTGAAGAAAAAAAACCGCACGAATTAAATTACATACCCAAATCAGCTAAGAGCTCATTTTTGTGATTTTGAGCCCTCTGGGTTTCGAATTATGTTGCTATAACTCCAAGAGTTATCGCCACTTGGTGCATTTATTATTGGTTGGTGTGTAAAATTCTGCTGGGCTGGGTATACAGCTTACAAAAAATCACACCTCAAATACTATTCATACCGAATGCGTGCAGTAAAACTTCTTGCCAGCTCATCAGAACGATTCGGAGCTACCTTCAAGATGGCGTCTTTAAGTGCAAGTGTTGAAACTTGGGACGCTTTACGCCGAAGACGCTGCGTCTCAGCCACTCCAGAATTTTCAAAAAAAAAAAATATATATATTTTTTTTTATTGCTTTCAATGGTTTCTTAGGAGCTTAACAATTATATTTCAAAAGATTATGGCTTCGAAGTACTTGTTTTACAAAGGAGGCAGCGGCCAATTTAAAATTTTAAACGCGTTTATCTCAAAACTGGCTGCACCCATAACTTGAAAATTTTTTAACCAATTCACTTCAAATTATAAGTAGAAATTTAAAAATATATTGTCTAAATAAGTACGTAAGTTTCTTTTATACGGCATAAGTAGTTAATTTATTATTAACAATTTACTGGGGATTTTTCTGCGAATTTTGCAAGTTCGATTTTTGAAGAGCGCCATTCGGCCAAAAATCAATATATCAAAAAACCCTATGTACTTCTGTATCTGTTGTTATACGAGTATATGTATAATCGTAATAAAAAAACGTTTAGTGAATTATCATAATTCAAAATTTACGACCGTAGACCATTTCAAAAAAGAAAGGTCATCTGAGAAACGCTGAACAGCTGCTATTCTCAAATAAATTATTCTATAAAAATTATGTTTAACAGTCAATCATATGTACAATAAACGTCTACTTTTGTAAACTCGATTTATTTTATATTTTTCCTAAAAGAAATTCACAAAAAAGCCTATTTTCACTTCCTTTAGAGTGACCTAACCCCTTAAATAAAAGGTAGACAACTTAACATAAGAAAGTGTGATTTGATTTAGTTTTTACGCTTCTTCAGATTCAAAATATTTATTAGATTACTTGTCAATGAATCTAGAACTTTTAATAAACGTCGTTGGACTCTTAGAATTTTATCCATTATGAGTGAATTAATAAAAATTATAATTTCATTTTGTACTAGGTGAAGTGAAAAGTAACCACCTTGACCGCCAGAATGAGCTGCAAAAACGGTTATGGTGGCTTGAAGTCCTTTCATATTTAGGCAGACATGCCAAATTTCAGTGCGATACTATCTTTAGTTTTGTTTTGACAGCTGATTGTTTTTGACGTGTTTGGCATTATGTTGAGTATGGACAAAAACGATTTTCGTTCTCTCATAAGACATTATTTTTTGAGAGGCAAAACGGCGAAGGAAACAAAGTTGGAAGTTGGATAAATATTATGGGGCTAATGCTCTATCAGATTACACCGTCAAATATTAGTTTTGAGAGTTTCGTGGTGGCCGCAACTCCACTACCGATCAAGTCCACAACGCAAGGCCCTCCGATGCTGTTACAGAGGACAATGTCAAAAAAATACATGTTATGGTGTTGGCTGAGCGGAAATTGAAGGTGCGCGAGCTAGCAGAATTAGTACTGAGCGTACGTGCCATATTTTGGGCAATATTCTGCATATGAAAAAGTTATCTTGCCGCTGGGTGCCGCGCATACTCACTCCTGACCAAAAACACGAACGCGAGACTTGCTGTCTGTTGACTTGGGTCGGAAAGGTTATGGCGTCGGTTTTCTGGGATTGTCATGGCATACTCTTTGTGGACCTCGAAAAAGGAAAACCCATCAACAACGAGTATTACTGTGCATTATTGGAGCGATTGAAGGCCTAAATCGCTGCAAAACGGCCTCACATGAAAAGAAAAAAAATTTTGTTTTTGCAAGTCAATGCACCGGCGCTCAATAACATCGCAATCACGGCTAAAATCAATGACTTACGGTTCCAATTGCTGTCGCATCCACCGTATTCGTCCGATTTGGCTCCCTCGGACTATTATCTTTTCCCAAACCTCAAAAGATGGCTCATCAATAAAAAATTCAGCTCACGAGAGGAAATCATCGACGCCATGGAGGAGTATTTTGTAGCCTTTCCGGAAAATTACTTTTCGTACGGGATCAATTTTTTTTTTCATTCCCAAGGAGGTTACTTTTCACCCCATCTTGTAGTTATCAGACTTCACATTATCCAAAGCAACTTAAACTGAACATTTCGAATGATAATCCTTAGAAAAAAGAGATTCGGTATCACAAATACACACATTTTCGACAAAAGAAACTAATATCAAACTCTGTCAAATGCGATTGAAATATCAAGTGCGGCTATCTTGCTTTCGCCAGATTTATTTACACTTTGATTCTACTTTTAGTGAGATATGTTATGTAATCAAATCACCAACGACCTGTTGCTACAAAAACCATACTACTAACCCTTGAGAGAAGTCTCGAAATTTTTTTATACAATTTGCACGTGCTCGAGGAATTGAAGTACCCTTTAAATGCTTATACCTATCTCAGGCAAAGGAAAATCAGGGAGGAAAGAAAAGGAAAAGAACGTTGGTTTTAAATGTTTTAAGGTTATAATGACTACGAAATAAAAAGCTAGGTAGGGAGTTCCATAAGTGAGTTGTACGATTGAGGAGTGAATCACGATATATTTGAGTTCGTCCAAAAGTGGGCTTGAGGGTAAACTGATGAGCATTCATAGAGACAGGTGTTAAAGGTTAAATCGTTGAAAGAGTGGAATGCTACTGGCAATTTCAATGGAATACTGGTGGTAAAAATAGCGATAGAGCAAGGTGAGACAGGAGACATTTCGTCGATGTTCCAAGTTGTCAATTGACTAGGTGATATTAGCATCGCCTGGTTTTGAATCCTATCCAGCAGGTGCAGACAGGTTTTAAGATCACCTGACCAGATGTGGGAATTGTACTCTAATTTCAGGCGGATAAATGCTTTACCCTGCCTGACTTGAACTGCAACCAACTTTAGACTGCTATAATTTCCAAACTGTTCATGACAGTGACACATGACAAATAATTTTATTATTTACAAGCCTTTTAAAAGATTTGCGTCTCAGTTGTGTTGAAAAATTTTAATCCGCGATGAAATTCAAACGTGATAGTGTGATTGCTTTATATTTGGCTGGAAAACCACAAGTAGCTATCGTTAGAGCCCTCCAGCACCTCAATGTGAATAAATCATTTGTGTCTCGAACCATAACTCGTTACCGTGATACTGGCAGCGTTGCAAAACGCCATGGAGGTGGTCATAGAAAAACAGCAACATCGGCAGAAATGGTTCGGAAAGTGAAGGCTCGAATTGAGGGAAATTCGCGTCGAAGTGGAAGAAAAATGACTCGTGAGCTCAACATATCGTTGGAACGGATGCAACACATACTGAAAAATGAGCTTGAGCTCAAGCCATTTAAGTTCCAAAAAGCACACGATCTTACACCGCAACAGAAAAAAGTTGGAGTCGAAAGAGCGAAGGAGTTGCTACGCTTGCACGAAAGTGGTGTGTTGCCGAATTTGGTTTTTTCCGATGAGTCGCCATTTGTTATCTGTTATCGAGCAATATGTCAACAAACAAAATGACCGAGTTTACTTGCCAGAGGGGTCCCTCGAAAATTTACACCTTCGGACGGCCACCAGAAAGCAGGCAGCACCGATGGTGATGATTTGGGCCGCCATAACCGCCGATGGTCGCTCTCTGCTCGTATTTTTGGACCGTGGCGTCAAGATTAATGCCATCATATACCGTAAAACTGTCTAAGAGGCAGTATTGAAACCTTGGGCAAGCAATCATTTTTGTCGGAGACCGTGGACATTTCAACAAGACTCGGCACCGTCTCACAAAGCGCGCGTCAACCAAGATTGATTAAAAAACAATTTTCAACACTTCATTTCTTCGACGCAATGGATTACATATTGAAAACTACTGATACAATTTGAAAATTGATGTACTTTCCAACACGTTCTGCTTTGGGACAATAAAATCTATCAAAAAATAAAAAAATTGTAGCATTTTAAAAAGTTGCAGTTCCAGTCAGGCAGGTTGTATATTGAGGTTTGATCAGAGGGAGTGAAGAATTTCTTACGTCGCTTGACAAAGCCTAAGCATTTCGCAGCATTTTTGGCGACACAAAATATGTGGTCATTCCAGCATAAGTTGTCATTCACACACATACCGAGAATAGAAAGTTTTCCAGTTTCGACAATGGAAGTACCATTCATGAATAGTTTCTGGGTATCTAAGGAGCAGAATTGATGAAAAAAGACTTTCGAATTGTTTTGTCGGTGTAGATGAGTACCTTATCAGAAAAAGGGGACCAGTAAGCCAACAGATTTGTGTATGCTAAGATCTTAAAATAATCAATTTAATAATAATAATACAGGAGTACGAAATCAGATCAGTCCTATTGACGGTTCGACGCGCTCAAGTACAGTGGGAGATGTGGAACTGGCTGCGAAGAGCGCAGTTAGCAGATTGGCCTTGTCAAAATTTTAATTTAATTTTTGATCGTACTGATGTTTTATATGCTTAAGAAATGCATTCCAGTCATTCCTGTCACAATGAACCTTTTTTCGGTTTTCCTCTGTCCTCTCTAACCCGGAGAACCTTTTGCAGCTTAAATTTGTATAGGGTTTTCCAATAGGGACTTGACAACTTTGAATTTTATTTGTGAACGCACTCTTCACTAATCATCAAACTGTCACTGTCAATTTATTCAGTAAACTCAACATTTTCATCGTGGTAAAGTACATTAACGAGCAACGTCTGCAAATTATAAAAGTTTTCTACAGATATTCGGAGTCGGTGACTGCAACTTTAAGAGCGTTAACAGGGCGTTAACTCGCCCTAGTAGACAGGCAATAACAAGTTTAGTGCAAAAATTTGAGCTGCCGTTCAGACGTCCGTAGGAAACGATCCAAATCAGTCAATTCCACGGCGTTCTCAAGAATTGTTCATCGCTCAGACAACATTATGGCGTATTTTGCGTGAGGATCTTGGTTTACACCCATACAAGATCAAGCTGACTCAAGAATTGAAGCCGATGGACCATTTGAAGCGACGTTAGTTCTCCGATTGGGTTCTGGAGAAGATGCGCCAAGATGATGAATTTCATCGCAAAATAATCTTCAGTGACGAGGCTCATTTTTGGCACAATGGGTTCGTCAATAAGCAAAATATGCGTTATTGGTCAGGTGAAAACTCATATGTGCTTCATGATTCACCACTTCATCCACGAAAAATAACTGTTTCGTGTGGTTTACATGCCGGCGGCGTTATTGGGCCATATTTTTTCGTCGACGATAACGATCGTCACGTTACTGTGAATGGTCAGCTTTATCGCGCTATGATCACCGATTATTTTTGACCCGAATTGGAAGATATGGACTTGGACGACAAATGATTTCAACAGGATGGTGCCACAAGCCTCACAGCTTATGGCTTATGCCAACACGCCGACGACGTTGGAAGAGCTCAGAGCAAACATTGAACGTGAAATAGCGGCCGTTTCGGCCGAAATGTGTGGCCGAGTCGTTAAAAATTGGATCCAACGAAATCGACCGCTGCAGAACGAAGTCGAGTTCCATTCATAAATGTTTTGATTGTACTTTAAGGCAATAATAAAGTTTTTGAAATATCTCAAATGGTTTGCCTTTTATTTAAAAAAAAAAAGTTGTGAAGTCGTTACTAGAAATCCCTATACATGTATTTTTATTCGGCTTAATATCCTAGGAAAAAGGATATTATTTTTAGAGAATAATGCTTCTGATTAAATTAAATTTCGCTATCCACCTATTTTTGAGCAAATATAACGACTAGACTAGCATGACTTTCAACTTTAAGTATTTACTTGGGCTCGTTTATAAGCTGGGCTAAGGTGTTATCTGCAGCGAAGCCACACAGGAATGTATAAATTGAAATTGCCTCCAATAACAATTTCAATATGGAACAATTCCTTGTATAGAACGTGACATGGCATCAAACTGGGTAAAGGTAGAATAGCTGTTCTGTTTAGGGCTTCCGAAAATAAGATTGATAATATGCCATACGAAGTTGAATTCTCGATTGGCCATTTTGTTTAAAAAAGAGAATTAACGATAATTTTAAGGCGTAGAGAGAGCCTCGACCAAACTTTCTGACTAAAGTCAGCCTTAACAGTTTGGGAGGCAAAAAAAGTGTTTCTCGGCACATTTCGATTAGTTTTCAGGTCACTAGAATAGAAATGGACATAATCGGAACAATAAAACTAATCAAATCCTTCCTGCTTTGAATGGTACCAAAGAGACTGTTGTAGGAACTGCAAAGAAAGGTAGAGTGTAGTCCATATGAATGTTTAGATGGACAAATGGCCTGCTTGGAAGATGCGAGGTAACAAACGTCACCATCTGCACATCATAGTCGAAGATTGTAGAAAATAGAGCTCCTTACTCGACCATGGTGGTAGATTCTTAGTCATGACATCAGCTGATAATCATGCCGATATAGTCTTAATTTTATTCTTGTCCTCTTTTCTGCACCACAAAGGCATTATTTCCACACTACTAGGCACTTAGCTTCCAATTCAATTTTGGTAGAAACATTACTTTAATTTTCTCTGGTAATATTCAAGTCATAGTTTTGAATCCAACCAATGATATGAAAGAAGCTGTTCATTCATACCAATAGAGTATGCCAAAATACTGAGGAATCTATTGGATTCCAAATAGTGAAACCTTTTAATCAAAATGAGTCCGAAAAATAAAAGCATCCACTGTATACAAAACTCAAATGCATACTCATCCTCTCCCTTTGTATTGTAGAACGTAGATACCAGCAAATGATAAACTTGGTCTTTGCCAATTCATTTCGTCGTTTTTTGGTTTGTTTGTTGAGCATGTTTCACATGCTCACTTGGTTCGGCCTTATTGCAGTCATATCGGTCTTACCACCCCACCTTTCTGGCCCATAACCTATTCAAAGTGAGGCTCCCATCCAGAAACGTTCCCGACTTTTTTGCACACATTCAAACATAGATATGTACAATAGATAGATACACTCAGATACATCGTAATATAAATGCATTTAAAAGGGAAGACTACCAGTTGGACTTTGGCCCCACCGCATTTGCTCGTTTTGCGATGCAATTTTCAATGCCTCTATGGTCGACTGATTTCCACAAACAACCGACTCCAGTTTCAGCTTCAGCACCATCACCAGACGAATAAAAGAAATCCTCACGCAGCCCACTCGTTGCTGGAAGATGCAGTTGCTGGAACTACATAGAAATATGCCTGGATGGTCATGTAACCGCATTTTAATAGTTATTGCATGATAGCTATGCCCTTAGCCTTTATCCTCCTAGCATACATATACAAGTAGACTTGCAGTTTTATTTATTTTTATTATTTTTTTTTTTTCGTTTCATCTAAATCTACTCCAGTGGAGCGTTTTTGTCAAGGGGAGAGTGAAACGGATGCCCGACTGACAATGTTCCAGAATGGCGGACATTAACAAAAGTAGGTAAAATGTGTTGCACGAGCATGAGTCTGGTACAGGTCGGATTTTTTTTGAGCTGTTTTTGCCGTTGTTGTAGTTGTTGGACTGCTCCTTGGCCTTTGTGTGTCGCCCTTTTGTTGTAGTTCTTGTTGGTCGACGCGCGGTTGGGTGTTATCCATCAGTCGATGTCGACTATAACAATGGATGACTCCACAATGCACATGCTAGGAACAGCACTCACTTGATGCATGACTTGACATTGGATATACTCGTACTAGCATGTAGACTTTGGGAGACATCGAGGAGGAGTGCACCCAAATGTGTGCACTGTAGATTTCTGGCTTGTTACTGATGATGATTAGAAGATGTTGAAAGTTTATTTGCACACGCATTTCAATTGTCGTTCTGTTAAGTGGAGGTTACTTGCCAGCCGATTTGGGTTGGTGTTGCTGGTTTCAAAAGGATTTCTTGTTAATGACTATGACTGCGTGTTTGTTACAAATTCTTGCATTGTTTTGTCCTTTGAATAGGTATTATGGCACTTGCTGATTGCTTTTGCCATTGTTAACCATTACCATTGGTTCTGGGGATTAAACAAGGCTCCCTTTAGTTTCAATTACATAATGAAGCCGGTGTACATATATCGACAACAAACAACAGAAAAGAGCCTATTGAAATTGGCAGAATTCATCTGGGCATGAGCCTCATAATTTATGAAAGGCGTAGGAGCTCTAAAATGTTAAACAAAAGGGGCTCCGGTCAATAGCACGAGGTCTTTTTTGTGAGCAATGAACAAATCTTCACATACATAAATACATGTAATACTAATGAGTTTCTTCCATATCCTGGACAAACTACGTCGATGCCACTGAAACAATACACTTAAAGTACAATGTCTTAACACCCTCATAAGCATACCATTGATGCTTGTTACTATCGATTCTATGCCCTTCGAGCCACATTACCTTATTTAGCTGACTGTACGCGTATGCGTATGGTTCCACACCACCAATAAAGGATCAAATAGAGCTAAATACACTCTCAACTTAAGGCATAAGCTACGAAACGAACAGAGAATAGCACAAATGCAGTAGGAGGTAGCCAAAATCATTAAATACTGTGATCCACGGAAGATCATAGGTACATCGAATTCAGAATCGGATGTGAGGTATCGAATGTGAAGAGGACAAATTCGATGAAGGCCAGCAACGAGAAACAGGATGAAGTGGAAACAATTTAAAATCTGAACGATGAAATCGTTTGAACTGACGTATCTAGTCAGGATAAGGATGCAGATATCCATAATGGCCCAATGCTAACAAAATATTGTTAGAAAATTCAACATTGAACGGCTACAATCGCAAGAGACCGTCAGGGCCTTTTCTGTACGAGTTTCCTTTAACCTCTCGAGAAGTCCATAGAAGACTAGCGACATCACTGCCAAAGAGCAATCTGATATACTGGGCTTCAACCATTCAAACTGGACGAAGAATGGCAACTTTTCCGTCCGCCAAACCAAGATGAAGTTAGAACACCAATTTCCAAGCTTTAGTCAAGAAAGCTGCTGGGCCCGATAACTTAACTACCTTCCAAGCTATATCAACTCATATCCAAAGTCTGAGCTGACAAAAGTGCGGTTTGAGACTATTGAAGCTAAAAATGGGTCGACGTTTAGGAAAAAATGCCTCAAGTAGCTACAACTCTACATAAGTTAGTAAGGGACTTTATCTACCTCGGCTCAGCTATGAAAACGAAAATGGTACCAAAGCGGAACTCATGCGAATAATCATTCTTGCTAATTGCTGCTTCTTAGGGATGAGAAGCCAATTTCATAGTAAAGTCCTTTCTCGAGCAACCAAAGAGACATTATACATGATAGAGCGGGAACACTGACGAAAGTCATCGGCGGGTTTTGGTTAAAATCTAGTCTCCAAAAACTAATGTCTCCAAAACTAGTTTACTCGTACGATGCGGCGTTGGTGTCTTTCTGGAGAAATGCAATGTTAGATCGCTTGGAAACAAGAGAGATAGCGGAGACATACGCAAACCTGATAGCAACGAACTAGATGGAAGGGAGGAAGCATTTTCATCTGTAGCGACAACCAGCTGAAAATTTGTTGAACCCTCTTACGACATCTAACATAGTTCTAGAATCCAAAACTTTAATAAACGTGGTAGAAGGGTTAATTTCACTGTGTTTTGTCTGAGTTCAAGGTCACAATTGTATCACGGGAAATTAAATCGCAGATAAACTTACTAACCAAGGCTCAGTGGAGTGATTTGAGGGCCCGGACCTACATAGCATCTGCCTACGTCCTTGGTTTGGGCAATTGAGCATTGGCAGTTGGGTTTTATATGAGCACAACTACAGATAGCATGACTTTCCAGGTTGCCGGCAGACCGGCAGGTTGCCTATGTTTCTAAAATGTCAGCGGCCTTCTTGCTGTACCTCAGTAGTTATGACTGCAAGCTGCTTACTGCTTCGCCCATCAATGATATTGTCTAATAAAAACCGTGTGCAGAGTAAAGCACTGATCTTATCGTAACAGTTTTCAGATGACGCCACAGAAGGTTGCCAAGATTTGACCAGTTACAAGCGGCCGGTCATAGATCTTGTTGGGGGGGGCATGACCACCGGTAATCACGGTACCATGGGAGTCAGGAGCCCCCGGATCTCGGGCCGGGCTTAACTTGTAAAGGTAGGCCCCCTTTTAGTAACGTCATGGCGGCTGTGAATTAAACCCAAATCGCGGGAAGGGTCTTCCTTTAGTTTGACCCAATGTAGAGTTGCAAAAGGTTTTAGGTCGGCCTCGATCTGTGCCTCAAACATAATTCCAAATTGGTACTCAGGAAGGCGGCAGCCGATGACAAGGCATATCCTTGCTCCCATGGATGTATGGGCATCGTGTAAAATTAGGTCTTCACAAACAGGAGTTCACGTCAAGCCATATAGACGTTGCTTTTCCGATCTTGTTGGTTCAACTGGGACTTGTGAAACGACGCAGAGTCTTGCATGGACGTAAATTGTATCGACTTGAACTATTAACGTACTTTTTTTCGACACTCGTTTCCGTTTTGCATGAACATGAATTGTGTCCACTTAAAGTACGAGGTGTGCTCAAAAGTAAGGTGACTTTTGAAATTTCGCGGGCAATGTACATTCGATTATCGATTTTTTTTTTCTTGCTGTGTTGGAACACATGTTCCAAACATATGTTCATAGTATCAAATATACCGTATAGCATACTTAGTTTGTTTTTGACAAAAAAAAAGGTTAGTTACTTTGAAGGGGCAATATTAATTTTATTGAATAAATAAATATTTTTTTACAAAAATATAAAGTCACCTTACTTTTGGAAAACAACTCGTATATACGAGTCTAGAGCTTTAATGCTCTTCCAGCACTCTTTCGCGACACTGGCCCAGAATACTAGGGGGTGCGGTTTTCCGCAGTATATTAGTTTTTGCAACCTGGCCGCCAAAGAAGAGTTGAAACTTTCGTGCAATTTCTTTTTTAACCGAAACCGATTATTTCGTTTGTTTGTGACTTACTGGATTGTGAACAATTTCTCGTTAGAGTAGAGAAAACGGTGTTTATGAATGCACCACTCACCGTAAGATGCTTCAGTTCCTTCGCTCATTCTAAGCTCCGTTTTTTACCTTTTTCTTTGCAATTATGTAACTTTTGTATCTTGTATGGTTTTAGCTGAATATTATTTAGTAGTATGCTTTGACTGCTGCGCTTCAGCATGTTTGCCATTTTCTTTCCGTTCTTTCGCGGATTTAATTCAATATCCTTATTCACCTTTTGCACCTTTCAGACTAGTTGCACTTCTTTTCCGATTACCACCATAGCGGTTTTCCAATAAATGAATCTCAATAACACTCTTATATTTGAGATCAACCGTCGATAAAAGAATTCCAAACATCATCGCTCTTACAGGTCAACCAAGATAACTAAAAGAAGTACCTTCTGCCAAATCTACGAGCTCTCATTTGAATTTTGTGAGTAATAGCGACATGAAATTGGTAGCAATTAAATCACCACAGAATGTAAGAATCGCAATTTCAACCAACTTCACAAGTGGAGCAATAGCTATACAGATATATTGGAGAAATATTAGCTCATATAAAAAGTCTGCGCGATTTCTTGGTACATTTTTGAAAAAATAATTTCTTTATTCAAAATCATTTTCAATCAAGTACATATTTGCCATTATTATCTATTTTCCGGGTAGCTTCATAATTCCATCGGAGTAGAACTTCTGTTGTTTATCTTCGGTCGGCCAATTTTTTACCATCAAGAGAAATTTGCAAAGACCGAAACAAATGGTAATCAGAGGGTGCAAGGCTATACGGTGGATGCATACAAACTTCCCAACCAAGCTCCGTCAATTTGTTCCGGGTCATCAAAAATTCGTGTGGCCTAGCATTGTCATGATGCAAGACAACTCCCTTTCTGTTGGCGAATTTTGGTCGCTCTTTCTTGATAGCTTCATTCAAACGGTCGAGTTGTGTACAGTAGAGGATCGAATTGACCGTCTCGCCACGTTCTAGTAACTTATAATGGACGATTCCCTTCCAATTCCACCAAACACTCAACATAACCTTGTTTGCCGTCAATCCAGGCTTTAAAGTCGTTTGTGGTCGGTCACCGGCCTTTGACCATGATCGCTTGCGTTGGATATTCTCGTATTTAATCCATTTTTCATCGCCCGTCACGAATCATTTCAAAAAAGATTCTATTTCGTTACGTTTCAGCAGCATTTCACTGATGGTTTTTTGGTCAATTAAATTTCTTTACTTTAATTCTAGTAGCACCCAAACATTGAGCTTCTTTGAGTAGCCTCTTCGTTGTATTCGGTCTATAATTATTCGTGCGGTTTGCTAAGAGATGACGTAACTTGTATTATTCCATTGTTATTATTTCATTGGAACATGTGTTTGAAAGCTACTGTCATTGTACGTCATTTCAGTATATGTCTTCATTTGAAGCGTAAACAATAATTTTTTTTCACTCAAATATGTCGAACTTAGTACCTGAAAAAGTGTTTTTACCGGGAGTTCTTCTTCATTACTTTAATATGAAGAAAACTACCGCCGAAAGTCATCGTATTTTGGTGAAAGTTTATGGTGAACATGCGCTAGCTGAGCGAACGTGCCAAAAGTGGTTTGCACGATTTAAAAGTGGTGATTTTGGCTTGGAAGACGATGAACGTCCTGGGCAGCCAAAAAAGTTTGAAGATGAAGAACTGGAAGCATTACTCAATGAAGATTGTTGCCAAACACAAGAAGAGCTGGCAGAATCTTTGGGTATCACTCAAGCAGCCATTTCAAAACGTTTAAAAGCAGCTGGATATATTCAAAAGCAAGGAAATTGGGTTCCACATGAACGCAAGCCGATAGACGTCGAAAGGCGGTTTTGCATGTCCGAAATGCTGCTGGAACGCCACAAAAGGAAGTCAATTTTGCATCTGATTGTTACTGGTGGTGAAAAATGGATCCATTACGACAACCCCAAGCGCAAAAAATCATATGTGAAACCGGCCAACTAGCCAAATCAACGGCAAAGCCGAATATCCATGGCGCGAAGGTAATGCTCTGTATTTGGTGGGATTAGATGGGTATGCTTTATTATGAGCTCCTAAAACGGGTGAAACCATCAATGGATAATGCTACCGAACACAATTATTCAGTTTGAAGAGAGCAGTAGCCGAAAAACGCCCGGAATATTCGACCAGACACGAGGCAATAATTTTCCATCATGACAACGCTCGGCCCCACGTTGCTATTCCGGTTAAGAACTATTTAGGAAATAGTGGATAGGAAGGCACGCTCTCACTGAAATACGGTTAACATCAGAGCAGAATATTAAAAATTGGCTTGATTCATTTTTGGCTGCCAAATTTTGGCTTTTGGGATGGGATCCACAAATTGCCAGAAAGATGGGAAAAGGAAATAGCTTTATATGGGCAATATTTGAATAATACTATTGTACATGTTTTTCTTAAATAAACGTTCAAATTTTGAAAAAAAAAAACCGCACGAATTAAAATATATACCCAATAGATGATTCAAAACTGTCATACGGTTGATGTTTAGTGCCTCATCTATCTCCAGACAGCTTCTATGCGTTCAATCATAGCATTCCCAAAGTAAACTGCACAAATTTTCCGGCATGTTTTTGCAGCGTTTTTCCCTTTTCTATGGTAAAAAAAACTGCACATAGCGTTTTTCTTCAGATATTTCACTCATATTCAAATCAGTATAACTTTTAGCACGAGCAACGAATTACACAGCTGTCTTCACAAAAAATGTTGCCAGACATGTCACCTTTGAAACACATGTTCGTTTGACACAATAAGATTAGTGTCTCCAGATAAATGGACACCAACACCATCTAGTGACAAAAAACCACGGAGACTTTTTATTGGATCAAATATGTAGCATTAGATGTAATTGTACACATTGCATACTTCAATAGTTAACAAAAGAAGAAGATAAAGTTGAGTCAAATAAAATTATTAATATTTTTATTATTATTTATTATTTCTTTTAGATTAAATAACAATCAATTAATATAACAATAATTATAAACTTAACATTGGGAGAAAAGAAGTAGACTTTTGTTAATACAAACATTGACAATGTCTTAATGGATACAAGTACAATGATATTTGTGGAGGGTCACCCTTAGAGCCGGTGCACACATCCGTTTTTTTAACGGGCGGCACCGCATCAGTAGTTCAATGCACACATGCTCAATACAATCTCCTGGCTTTCAGCAATGGAGGTTTATGAAAAAAAAAAAAACAAACGAGTAATCTTAGCGTACCTCGTGTACGAAAATTATATTAAAAAAAGAACGACATCCTTTTGCCGATCGTCCACTCAAAAAAGAAATATTTTGTACACATTTCAATAGTTTAACAGAAAATCCAGAAAAGTTCTTTAATTACTTCCGAATCAGTGTGAAATCTTTTGATGAGTTGGCCGTAAGAGTTTCAGCAAATATTAAAACTCGAGATACATTTATGAGATTGTCCATACCTCTACTTGAAATGGTGACTGTTACTCTAAGGTAAGCGGTTTTTAAATAAATTATTATTCTAGAATTCGGTGCTGTGTTTTACACGGAATATTTTATTTTTAAATTTTGATATTTTATTTAAATTTTTTTACATTTAAATTCTGTTTGAAATTTGTTCTCCGCAAATGTCTACCGTGTCTTCGTTGTACCTCTACTTCCAAAGTTGTGGAAGATGATGAGGATGGTGATATGTGAATTGAATTCAGTCCCAGGTTGGGTGTTTGGGGAAACTGAGTACTGCAAGTAGTTTGAATACGTGTTGTTTGTGTGGGATATTGATTGAACTAAGATTGAGTGAAGTTGTGGGAAGATGTTTGATACATAAAAGCGGATTCATGAGCGCTGTACGATATGGATATTGCTGTACGGTTGATGGATTTCTTATCCGCCTAATGATGTTGAGGATTTCATAATGAAACTCTTGCTTCTGGTCTTCTGTGAAGCCACTTATAGACGAGAGGATGCTTTCGAAAAATGATGGAATCGAAAGAATCGGAATATTTCTAAAGCCAGTGAAAGTAGATTTTATGTCACGCTTACGTTCCTTTGTGGAGTTCTAGCTGTAGCGTCGAGGGTACACTGATCCCTCCAATTGTGATGTATTATTGTGCGACTCCACTTGCTCCCTTAAGTTGTTTCTGTTTTGGCACCAGCAACTTGCAAGAGTGATAAATGCTTTGCACACAAATACCGCCTGAAATATAAACATTACAGTCATAGCTTTGTTGTATTTCGATCAATTTTACATCCAATTTTTCCAGATGTAATCAAATTGATCTGTATTTGACTTACAGAATCGGACACACAACAATAGGAAAGATATTAGGAAAAGTTTGCAGTGGTATTTGGAGTTCTTAGCGAAAAGAATCTATTTCACAGTTGATTGAAGAGCGATGAAAAGAAAATGCAGAAAGATGTTCAAAGTATACCCAGTTTCCCAATTGTCTAGGTGCCATTGATGGTAAGCATGTGCGATTACAAAAACCAAAAATGAGTGGGTCCATATTTAACATCAAGAAATTTGTTTTAGTGGTATTGTTCGCTATTGTCGACGCAAAATATAAATTCATTTACATCGACGTTGGTGCGTTTGGAAAAGAATCCGACAGCACTGTGAAAAGTTGAAGGAATTAAATATTCCAAGGAGTCGAGCTCTCCCAAAAATGTTCTACGCTTGATAAGTGATTTTTAAGTGATGAGGCATTTGCACATTCACAAAATATATTGAGATGTTTTAATACAGGTTGTCTCGTGGAAATAGAAAATCTTTCGCAAACCTATCTATGGAAATATTTAGAAATATTTTTGGCGTACCCTACATAACTTTGTAGAGCTAAGGACGGATATAACATCCAAGATTCATCTATTGGCCTTGGTAATTTTCAGCATTAACGTCTCATTATTTTGGATACTTTTTGTGTTTCGGCTATAAAAAACTTTACTAAATGTGTTCAAAAAATAAGGTGACCTTATGTTTTTATAAAAAAAAGTTTATATATTCATCAATATTAATATTTTCCCCTTCAAAATAATCCTCCTCAGATATAATACACCTGTGCCAACGCTTTTTTCAATCCTCGAAGCACTTCTCATAAGCACTTTATTGTATAGCCTTGAGCTCTTCCAGCGATGCCGTTTCTATTTTTCACTTGTTGCAAATCTCCGTCCTTTCATAGATCTCTTAGGATTTCAGAACAGTAAAAAGTCGCATGGGACCAAATCCGGTGAATATGTGGCTGAGTTATAATTGTCGTGTTGTTCTTTACCAAAAAATCTCTAGCAAGCAACGATGAATAGATTATCGTGATGCAAAAGCCATGAATTGTTTTTCCTGAATTCCGGAAGTTTTTTTTTCATATTGCTTCTAATAAAAGGGGTATAACCTCAAAGTAATACACCTTCTGAACGTACGGCCTTAAGGTAAAAACTCCTAATGTACTACGTCATGGTAATGGAAAAAAAACGGTGATCAACAACTTTGACATTTGATCGAACTGGGCGTGGTTTTTTCGGTCTTGGCTGGGTGCTTCCATTGGGACGATTGGGCTTTAGTTTCATCGACATAACCATATACCCATGGTTCGTAAGCAGTTATGACGTCATTTAAGAGCTCCTGAGTGATATCTTGCGACGGTTCCAAGACAATTTTTTTCAAAGCTTCGACGTTATTACCTTTTGTTGATGTTCTGGGGCGTCCAGAGCGAGGTTCGTCATTGGCATATTCTCGGCCATCTTGGACGAGCTTATACCACTTGTAAATATTTATTTTTACTAAGAGCACTCACCGTATGTCACTGTCAATATTTCAAGTATTTTGGAGCACACGATGCCATTTGTTACACAAAATTTGATGCAAATTCTTTGCTCTATGTTTTATAATAATTGAAAATCGCTAGGCACACCAAAACAAGTCTAACCGTTCTATCTATCAAAAACAAACTAGCTAGACTTTATCCTTGAAAATGAACACATAAGTTCGGGATATGTGTAAGTAACACAGCAACAAAACAAAAACCGATAATGATATTGGAAAAATTAACAGTTAAACTTTTTTTTTTTTACTTTATTCTTTTACAAAATAATAGAATAGATTACAATAGATTACAAAGTTTTTAAAAAATGAATTTTGTAAAGGAAAAAGATTAATGGGATCTCATTCTGTAGCAATTTAAGACTAGTGGCGAATGATCCTTACAAAAAAACCTAATTACTAGTGTGGGGTAAAACGCAAAAATAAGCGAAAGAGCAAACTTTACGAAAAAAGTTAGAAATTTGATAAAACAATAATTTTTAGTTTTTCTAAACAATACTAACGAGTGTGTTTTTGACTTCAGAGCTAAATATTATAAAACGCCATTTCTTTAATTTGTTTAGGAAGATGTTACATACATTTGATACTCTTACGTCGATAGTAAAAAAATCGAGTAGTAAGTCTTTTTGGATGTTGGCACATTAACAAGAGCTTTAGAATTGACTCTTAAATTGTATACATTACTATAGAGCTTCTGATCGTGGATATGAAACCACTACGGATGTAGAAAATTTTAAGAACTTTAAACATAAACATAAATATGTTTAAGTGGTAAGATATGGAGATCCTGAAAACTCGATATACCGTATTGCAGTTTCGAGTTAACGAATCCATGATATATCATTAGCAACAGATTTCTTGAGCAATATGGTTTTAACAAGAACATGCTTCGAGTTACCGACATCATATATTTTTTTTTTAAATTTGCTGCATGTGCCTTCCAATTTAGGGTCTTGTCAATTATACTAGGTGGGAAAAGTAACCTCCTTGACAGTCAGAATACGCTGCTACTGCAAAAACGGTTATGGTGGCTTGAAGTTCGTTCATATTTAGGCAGACATGCCAAATTTCAGTGCGATACTGTTTTTAGTTTTGTTTTGACAGCTGATTGTTGTTAACGTGTTTGGCATCATGTTGAGTATGGATAAAAACGCTTTTCGTTCTCTCATAAAACATTATTTATGGGGCTAATGCTCCGTCAGATTACACCGTCAAATATTGGTTTCGAGAATTTCGTGGTGGCCGCAACTCCACTGCCGATCAAGTCCGCAACGGCAGGCCCTCCGAAGCGGTTACAGAGGACAATGTCAAAAAAATACATGGAATGGTGTTGGCGGAGCGGAAAGTGAAGGTGCGCGAGCTAGCAGATACCACAAAGATTAGTACCGATCGCACACACCATATTTTCGGCAATATTCTGCATATAAAAGAGTTATCCTGGCGCTGGGTGCCGCGCATTCTCACTCCTAACCAAAAACACAAACGCGAGAGCACTTCGAAAGAGTGTTTGGACTTGCTGATGCGGAATCGGGCGAACTTTTGGCGTCGATTGGTAACTGTTGTACACCAGAGAACAGAATGAGTGCCCGGCAATAGAGTCGGCACAAGTGCACGAGGCTCGATTTGTCGGAAAGGTTATGGCGTTGGTTTTCTGGGATTGTCATGGCATCCCATCGTGGACTACCTCGAAAAAGGGAAAACCATCAACAGCGAGTATTACTGTGCATTATTGGAGCGATTGAAGGCCGAAATCGCTGCAAAACGCCCTCACATGAAGCAAATACGGCTAAAATCAATGACTTACGGCTCCAATTGCTGTCGCATCCACCGTATTCGCCCGATTTGACTCCCTCGGACTATTATCTCTTCCCAAACCTCAAAAGATGGTTCATCAAAAAAAAAATTCAGCTCACGCGAGGAAATCATCGACGCCACGGAGGAGTATTTTGCAGACCTTCCGGAAAATTGCATTTCGGACGGGATCAGGAAGTTAACAAGTGTATCAAACTAAAAAAAAAAACTCATTCCCAAGGAGATTACTTTTCACCCCACCTAGTAACTCCTAAATATTTGAAGCTATCGACGGATTCAATTTTGGAGCAGGTCGTAGAACAGGGAGAATCTGTTATAAAAAAATTTGTCTCACATGTGTGTAGTAAACACATGCTAAGCTTTTCACATGCATCAGAGTGAAAGTAAACTTTATAATCAATCAGTTCTACATTTGAAAGACTGCAACCCATAATCTTCGTTTTTTCACTTATAAGAAATTCATGTTTTGCAAACCATTGCCTTAAAATTTGTAGATCCCTTTGTAGTTTTATTACGGATTCAAAAAATTTTTGCTTATGTATGTAAAAGTTATGTCGTCCGCAAAAACAGTAATATTACTAAAAAAATTTTGCTCGAATATGGAATTTACATAAATAAGAAATAACAATGACCCCAGGACAGAACCTTGTGGTACACCAGGGACCATTTTTATTTCCTCACTATAAATGTTGTCCAATTTAACTCTTTCAGACCTTTTACCTGTTTACGAAGTTAGCCAATCATAGATTGCACCTCTAAAACCAGCTTTATGCCTTGGTTATGTCTAAAAGTAACACTAAAGTTTTCTGATTGCCATTAAAACCTGAATATAATTCACCACTTAATTTCAAGATTGCATCTTCGGTTGACATAACTTCCCGAAATCCGAATTATTTTTCACTTAAAAATCCAGTTTTGTTTAAGAATGACCCAAGCGGGATTTCATTAACTTTTCAAATAATTTAGAAAAGGTTTGGAGAAGGGAAGGGAAGGGTCTATATTGACTCGCTTTTTTTCGGTGTCCTTTTTGAAACAAAGGAATGACTTCTGCAGTTTTCAGTGACAATTCAATTGACAATTCGCGCTCAAATTAAAAATGTATGTTAAGATACCATGAAACATCTGTGATATAAATACAACGCAATGCGTTTTAAAATACAATTTGTTATACTATCAGAAATACACGATTGTTTGTTAATAAGAGACATAATACATTTATAAATTTCGTTTGAGATAATTTATTCGAAGAAGAAACTTTTACTTTTTGAGACATCGTCAACTTAATCTGAATATAGATCACATCTGCAATCAGTTTTCGGAAACAAGATATTTATTTAAGGCGTTGGCAATATTTGTATTACTCTCATCTTCGATTTCAAATATCGTTTCCCTTTTTTTGTCCTTCTGAAGAATATGGCTAACTTGACAACTTTTTTTTTTTAAATAAAAGGCAAACCATTTGAGATATTTCAAAAACTTTATTATTGGCTTAAAGTACAATCAAAACATTTATGAATGGAACTCGACTTCGTTCTGCTGCGGTCGATTTCATTGGACCCAATTTTCAACGACTCGACCACACATTTCAGCCGAAACGGCCGCTATTTCTCGTTCAATGTTGGCTCTGACCTCTTCCAACGCTGTCCGCGTGTTGGCATAAGCCAATGACTTAACGTAGCCCCACAGAAAATAGTCAAGCGGCCTTAAATCGCCCGAACGAGGCGGCCAATCGACTGGCCCATGTCTTGAGATAATACGCTCACCATACTTACTCTTCAATAAATCGATTGTTGCGTGTGCTGTGTGGCTTGTAGCACAATCCTGTTGAAACCACATGTCGTCCAAGTCCATATCTTCCAATTCGGGCTAAAAGTAATCGGTGATCATGGCGCGATAACGCTGACCATTCACAGTAACTTGACGATCGTTTTCGTCGACGAAAAAATATGGCCCAATAACGCCGCCGGCATGCAAAACTTAACCAAACAGTTATTTTTTGTGGATGAAGTGGTGATTCATGAAGCACATGTGGGTTTTCACCTGACCAATAACGCATATTTTGCTTATTGACGAACCCATTGAGCCAAAAATGAGCTTCGTCACTGAAGATGATTTTGCGACTCCGAATATCTTTAGAAAACTTTCATAATTTGCAGACGTTGCTCGTACTTTACCATAATGAAAATGTTGAGTTTGAGTGAGTGAATAATTTGACAGTGACAGTTTGATGATTAGTGAAAGAGTGCGTTCACAAATTAAATTCAAAGTTTTCAAGTCCCTATTGGAAAACCCTATACAAGTGTACTAGGTTTGAAACCACATAATAAGGACGATTCGCTTTAGAAATTCACATGGATGAATGGATCTTGTATGCAATGTCAAGGAAGCTGGCGTTCATTTCATTAGCGCAATGCAAAAGATCTCCTTTCTTTAGGAACGGAGAGACGATGCTGAGATCCCATTTATCGAGCATGCATTCCTCAAATCAGATTTTACAGATAAACTTGTGTACTGACAATTTACATAAGTGATTTTCACAATGTTTCTGTAGTGTTTCTTGCAGCATTTAGCATTAAACAATAAGTTTCTCATTTGTGGTTGCCTTATGAAGCATGATTCTTCAGAGGAGGTACTTCTAATGTCCTCCTGGCGATATCACTACTATTCCTCCGCGCTTGTTGCTACTAATGCGAAATTATAAGAGAGGTTGAGGAAAACGCAGTTGGCAGACTCTCCAAAGGGCTCTTGTGATTGTAGTTATCCGGTGGTAAATTTTCTCATATGATTTTTCAAATGCTGTACTACACTTGGTATCCACATTCGTACCATATCTACTACGAGATGTTGATCCAAGTTAATGATGGGACCTGGAAACCTGTAGATGTATAAAATGTAGAATTCTTTTTAATATGCACATCTTCCTGCTGCGGCAATATGAACAATGTGGTTTCTCTTTGTTTGATCAATAAACCCCATACGGCCCTAGGTAATCTAAGAAGCAGGAAACACGTACTTGCTAAGGCGATACTCCGTCGACTTGCAAATTCAGTCAACCCATGTAGATCTCCGGGTGAAATTCCATGCAGGCTTCCAAAGTTGGCCTCCTTTTCTATAATGGTATTGAAGTCTTACTTACTTAGATAGCGCTTCAGTCCATGGTGGACCAGGACTTCAGTGTACATGCCCCTCCAGCTGACGCTGCCTTTTTTAAGCTGCCTCCAGTTGCACATACGAAGTTGGTAACGGTTCCCTTCCACTTGCGTGCGTTGTCTTAGATGCGGGCGTCTTCTACTACGCTGTCCCTCTCGACTGATAATCTAGCCATCTTAGATGAGGTCAGCAGCGATGGACAGTCAGTACACTTCACTATTAAAACGTCTCCTCCATTTTCCATCAATGCAAGGTTACGTAGGTTAGGTAAGAGTGGCTGTAAGAAAAGAAACTAACCTACTTAGGCCTACTGGCCGATTGTGATGACTCGTGGATCTGCGATCCTTCTACTCTTGGAACTAATATGAGCTTCTAACAAAGAGTAGGAGACTGTAAACGTTTCCTTCTTTAGGAGAAAATTGAGCATGCAGTTTCTACAGAAGTTATTTGTAGAAACGCTAAGCCTCCTTACATACTTACCTATAAGGCAGTGTCCAGTGATGACACGTGTGATAGATATTTCCTATTTTGAAAGACCAAGCTCTTAGACCGATTCAGATCCAGCTTTGATCAGATTTGTTTGGTCGCAAGACATGTTGATCCAACAGTCCACCTAAGGTTTGATCTTTTACTAGCATCCATTTTTATTATTAGTTTACACGTAGCGATTAGTATGCCGATACTACCTTTTAAGTAGATAGATAGAATGATTCTAATTTTGGTTGTCGGCTCTTTGTGCCCCGGCACCCAACATACGTTAACGTCAAAAGACTAATTCTCCAGAACTGTAAGGAAGATATCAGGGATAGAGAATTTTTTTTCGGTCCTTTAAGACCAACGAGCCAAAAATGACAGCAACATCTTTTTCAAGCATGCAAAATTCCAATATGACCAAAAACTGAGCCAAAAAATACTAATATGTCCCAAGGGTAGTAAAAGCTTTTGATCGTTCGCTAAAAACATCTGACATTCTGCATCATCCTCTATCCCAAGGCTCATTTACAATGATATCCCAGTTATCAGCTCTTTGGACAAGGCCAATCTGCTTGCTGCACACTTTGCATCATCCTCTATCCCAAGGCTCATTTACAATGATATCCCAGTTATCAGCTCTTTGGACAAGGCCAATCTGCTTGCTGCACACTTTGCGGCTAGCTCAACACTTCCAGGTCTACTTAAAGACCTTAACATACATAAATCCGCTAGTCCAGAATGCTACACTTAAGGACTCCTTCCGAGAAGTTGGAAAACAGAATTTGTTCAGCCATTTTATTAAAAAGGCAAATCTCCTTCCCTTTTCTCCTTCAGACCCATTGCACTTACATATGGTGCGTCCCTTCTTTCGTCATGGAAACGCTAATAAATAATCAGATCATGAAATATCTCGAAACACCAAAACTCAATGACAGGCAGTATGGTTTTCGTAGTAGCAGGTCCACTGGTGACTTGATGGTATGTCTTACCGAAAACAAGATAATTGTACTTGTTATTTCTAAGCCGTTTGACAAAGTTTGGCACCAGGCTCTTTTGTCGAATATGCGTGATTTTGGGATCGATGAACCTAATCTTCAAAGGATAAGAAACTACCTTTCGGAGCGTTAAATTCAACTTATCTAGAATGGCTTCAAATCTTATATCCACAAAATATTATGCTTGTGTTTCCCAGAGCTCCGTTTTGTCTCTTGTTAATCTTCTTTACAGATCTCTTGTCTGTTACTTCTAGTCCAGTATACAGTATTCCTTTGCTGAGGGCAGTACTCTCTGCTTTTCATATTCTTTCCCGGACTCGCTCCATGTTCTTCGACTGTAGAACGGGAACGGAAGCGTATTCTAAGTTCATTAAATTCCGATATAATCGAAATCAATCACCAATTAGGGAGCAATCAACAGAGTGGAATTTAATGCTTCCAAAACACAATGGTGTCTGCTGTCATTAAAGCGAAATTTACACACCCAGCCATTGTCCATGAATGATACTTGCATCGTTGAAACCGAAAAACTTTCCTTTCTTAGTATGTATGTCAACGACAACCTACTTTGGAATGACCACATATTCGGTGTCGACAAAAATGCTACGAAATGTCTAAGTTTCCTCAAGCAATGGATATAAGAAATATTTCATCCTCTTTGATCTGGTCTCGTTATATATAAGGCGCTCATCCGCCCAAAATTTTAGTATATGGAACACCGACGTTATGACTCCTGATCTTTTTTTTTTTTAAAAAAAACTTTACACTCAAGAGCGTATGACTTCTCTTAAAATGCCGAAGCATGTGTTAAGTTTTTTTCCGAAAACTGAATAGAGAGAGAGAAAGATGTTTGGGTTCAGGGGTTGTATTGGGAAGTCAATACACTACTACCTGAACCACGACCACCCACCGCTTGGTTTATTGCAAGCGCACCATCAATGCACCATTAAAATTTCCAGCTAACACCCGTCTCGCTATGAATGCTCATCAGTGTACCCTCAAACCCACTTTCGGACAAACTCTAAAATTCTGTGATTTGCTCCTAGGCCGTACAATTCGCTTATGAAATGCGCTGCCTAGCTCTTTATTTTCTAGTCATTATAACCTTCAAACATTTAAAACCAACGTTCATCGGTACCTTTCTTTCTTCTTTTTTGCCCGCTCTGTATGCACACATTTTGTAACTCTTTGAGCGCGTGTTAATTTAAAAAAGAAAAAAAAAACTTCAGTTCTGCAAGGTTTTTGGAATGTAACCGAATTCAAGATTGCCTGTGAACATTCTGTTGATGATACTTGTCCTTCAAAAGACAAAAAGCATGTTCGAAAAGAACTCATCACCTCCAGGACATTTTAAAGGGTTTCCCCCTTATGCAGCTACCAACTACTCCCTTAGTTAATTTTTCATTTGAGCTTGTAGTCAATCGGATCTCAACGTATCGAAATCGTGGCTTCCTCGAAAGAATTAGTTGGTGACATGAAAGAAAAACCACAAACCTTCAATGTTAATTGCCGACTGATCAAAGACTAGAACAAAATAAAGTATTTCGGTCATCACCTACAGCCGATAATCATTGCTTTCCTGACTTCAATGAGTTCAAATCTCTAAAGGGATCAGTATTTCACCAGTAAATGTAAATCATGTCATCCGAATATTATCGCAGCCGATATCTGTCGAAGAGTGGGCAATGAAATCAAACTCGAAAGAATAAACAAACGAAATACGCTCTTCGTTTCAAAACAAAATAATACCAACAACAATCATCAGAATGGAAATGGATCCACTTAAGTCACTTAGCTCTTCCGGCACCCAAACGTGTAGAGTGTAGACCCTTTGCTTGAATTTATACTTTATCATGGGACCATGGTATGGTTCACCTCCATAAATCAAAATTCCTCAGAGAATTCCATCGATATCACCACCGGCAGAGTTGCTTTGTCTTTATACAATTTCCTCGACTACCCCATGTCCTCTCATAATGGAATGGATACTTTGTCCAGATGGGCATTTGCTTTGCTTGGCATCTTACAAAGTAACTATTCCATCCCATTCCATCCGTATCTCATTCTCATCGCTTCTAACCTCTGCTGTTGCTATGTTGTAATCCCTATCCCAATGAAGTGTAAATATTATATTTGGACGGATGGTAAATTTATTGCGTCCAATTAATTCGAACCAAAAACACACTCTCCTCGAATACTTGCATCAGCAGAGAATCTTGACATTCCTAGAAGTAGAAGCGCCCGGATCAGACAGAATCATTCGATTCAGCCGACTCATTAGTGGCGCACAAAAACATGGACCATTTGTTTGCTTCTAATTCGCTGAACTTCGGCCTCCATCAAAAGGAGAAACAAATGGAAATAATAATAGAAGTCAATTGAGAGCTCATCACAGCTCTGATTGACAGGTTTCAAAAGCTGTTTTCAAAAAAAAAAAAAACATTTTTCTCATTTCATTTGGGAAGCCTCCTCTTCTAGGAACGCGACCGTTTTTTGGATTTTTTTTTTTTTTTTTTTTTTTTTAATTCTGGCCATCAGTTATGTGCTTCAATTTGTTTATGTAGATAGTATATGAGATCATGTGTGCTGGTGGAGGCGAGTTCTCACATGCACATGTACATTCATATGGTCTTCATGGAGATAGACCTCGAAAAACACTTCAACCTTGGACAGTCAGATTACTGATATGAGCACCACTGTTATTAGTGTGCTACCAAAATGTCAGGCTTCCAGATTTCCTCAATCATTATGGAGGTTCCCATGCAAATGAATGAAGTCGATTTCTTTTTTTTTTTTTTTTTTTTTGTTCGTTCCTTCATCATTTGGTCAGCGCTGAAATATGGCGGTTGGCTTTGTTCTTTTATTCTAAATTCGTAAATTCTACGCCATAGATATGAAAACGAATAAAAGCACACCCGGGTCTATATGATCGTACAATTTGTTAATTTGTGCGAATCTATTCGGTGCGTTTGGGGAATGAGTGATTTATATTCAAATGTGCTCGGCTGGCATGGGGTCGGTTCTGGGGGTCTCTGTTTTTCTCGGCTACTTGGTCGTATGTTGTTCGGTTTGTGCTCATCGGGAGATTTATGTCACAATTAATTTATGTCATTTGGTAGAGTATTAATTGTGCGAAGAAAATTCGGATGAAGCATGTTTTACATATGAGTTCCGCCAAAGATAGAGTATGTGTTCTTGTTTTCTGTTTTAAAGATTCTGTCGTCGTGTTGGGTTTGAGTGTTGTTCACATCGTTAATCAAATAGAAAACTTCCAAGAAGTATCACATCAAGGTAAAGGATATAGTTGAATATGCAAAGAAACAGATATTGCGTTTGATTGTCAATAATCACTTGTATCTTGAGAGTGCCTTCTTGATAGTATGTGACTAAGTCCAATATTTCTTAACACCTTATAACATTGGTTACGTCGAGATTTAACGACGAAGAATATCGCCGATACCGACAAAGAGAAAATTCTGTGAAGGGTTATCAAAGGCTAATATCCCAGATACAATTTGATTGCAAATATCCATTAACAATACCTAGGTATTGTACAATTATGATAGCACTAATCTATGTATATTAATCTTTTGATGTCCAGTGCTATAGTGGATGGACCGTTTATGGTTCAATACGAGTTTTAAAATCATAAAAATGCATTAGCGACTTCAAAATATTCAGTCCATTTCATCTACAGTGAGTACCTTGTCCACTAGATGATGGGTTGTTCAAGTGGCTAACTAAGCGACCTACCACATAAGAGCTACACTGTTGCAAAGTAATCGATAGCTTCGGATAAGGGTCTTTTGTTGACGACTCATTGAAATTAAATGAGGACATTGAACTTCAGTTCTACAAATGGGATGTTAAGCCCTTTAACAAACTCCGAGTAGCCGGTCTTAGTAACCGATGGGCCTTTTTCAGAGAATAAACTTTAGGTCTACACATAGAATTGAGGTTTTTAACAGACCCTGAGTAGACTACATGTCCTAGCAGCCATCCTAAGAGTGTTATGAGCCTTTAGCAGAAGAAGAAAACAGCAACATAGAGTTGTTCACGTTCGATAGCTACCATAAAAAAACAATAGCAACATTTATTTCGGGCGGATTTTTTCTTTGGACTCAGACTTAGGCAAACAACTTCGAGTTCTGGCACGTAAATGAGCACACTATGAAAATTTGGTAAATTTGCTAACATATGGCTAACACGTGTTCGGGTTCCCACGGTGGAGAAAGGCCGTCAATGACAACATCTACGAAATTCTGAACAAAACGACAAATACCCTAGGCATGACGATGAAATTGTCTTTAAGAATTTCAAACCAGAGCTAGGAAGTTGGAGAATATTTTGTGGAACTATTGAAAAATAGAGCCGGCACGACACACCCTTTGATAATGAATTCAGACAATCAAGCTTTGCTGCTGGCGAAATATTGTTTCTTTTATAATATTTACAAGTCGATAAACCGTCAATCAGAATGGCCACATATTTATCGAGACCAGACACTTCTCCAGAACGATGGTTGCCCACATGTTTCAATGGCGACCACAACCTAATTGAAGGCAGAGTTGCTGACCTCAACTTTAAGGGTGCCAACGCCAATTTTCGTCGTTATAAACGCAACTCAAAATTGTTTGCAAAAATATGAGTCTACATTATCGCTGCTCAATGTTCCAGTGAGAGAAAGAAGTGCTGAAAATAGTGAAGCTGCAAGTGCATGTGTTGAAAGCGATAAAAATTAATCCATTCCGTAGGAATTTGGCATCGCTCAAACAACATTATGGCGAATTTTGTGAAAGCATTTCCGCCTACACCCGGATCAAATTGGTTCAAGAACTTAAGCCAGATAACCACTTGAAGCGTCGAATTTTCTCAAATTAGTCTCTGGAATTTCATTGCAAAAATCATCTTCAGCGATGAAGCTCATTTCTGGCTAAATGGCTATGTCAACAAGCAAAATATGCGTTTGTAACGGCTGCAACCCACATGAGTTTCATGGCTGTTTTTCTTTATAGGTGAACTGTGTATCAAATGTCGAATAGTTTGTATTTTATTAAACGGAAATGTATAACCCTTTACCCTTTAGCCGCAAGCAACAAGTACTCAAGACCAATGACAACGCTGTCAAATTGCAAATGCTGGATACTTCTAGGACACTACAATGAAACCCCTTGTTTAGAAGAGAAGTGTACGGCCGACGAAACTAAGAGATGCTACTGCAGGAATGAACATAGGAAATGTTACAAACAAACTATATATCCAGAACACAAAGTCTCAGTAGGGGCAAGCAAATACGATAAAATCGGGGTAAGGATGTGAAAGCACCATTTTCAGATTGCAGAACAGAGAGCTTATATTCAGTATGTACAACATCCCTACTGAAGTCGATGATATAACCGAACTGTTTGTAGCGGGAAGAGATGACTTGACTCTTTTGCAAAACTGTAACTCGATAAATGAAAACATATCATCCTTCCCCCGAACCTAAGCAGAGAGATTCATTAAATTAATTTGTCGGAATGGGACACTCGAACAAAGAGTTAATCCATCGTACTGCTTTCAGCTAGTTCAAGGAACCTAACGATCAATTCAGACGTTCACTGTCAAAAACTAGTGAAACTGGAGTAAGCTCCACCATGACAAAACCAGACTACACCTATCTTTGGTAACTTGTGAAAGTTTATTGAGCTTTTCTTGGGAAGTGTAGAAATAGGGTAGACACTAAGAGGTGTCAACTTGGCGATGGTCAGTACTGTAACTGTTTCTATACATCAATTGTGCTTATTTTACCTCAAAATGGTAACCATCGAGTACGGGTCGATGTTCATCCGGATTTGACTTGCAAAACTTATAAGCCCGAGTGCTGGCCGATAGAGCTCACATCCCCAAGAGGTACTAGCGTCGGTCTAACTGACGCGTCATTCTAGCGCTTTTTAGCAATCCATATTAAGGGTAGATATGCCAACATTAGCCTTATATGCGCGTAGACCTAAACAGAGGAGAAAGATTATGTCACCAAAGATGGCTTCTACGAGTTCTTGGATAAGACCTACGAGCAGTGCCTCAGCTTTGAAATTAAAGTTGTCCTCAGTGATTTAAATGCGAAACTAGGAAAAAAGAGCATCTTTGGTAGTACTATTAAAAAGTATAGCCTGCACGACACCACCTCCGATAACAGATGTAGGTTAACAAGGGAACATATTACCAGAGCCGCAGTCGATGGTGAGTTTCTAAAAAAGCATTTCTGTAGACTGTATAACGGCGAAGACGAACCAAATACCGCTGTTAGGCAGACTGAACCTTTCGACTTGGACAATAAAGGAAAACAATTTCGTCCGACCGACCTAGTTCAAGTGAAGATAGTCATATCTAAATTGAAGTTCAACAAAGTTGCTGGAGCGGACGGCCTAACTGCCGAGCTATTTAAAGCTGCAGGCGATGACTTAGTAAGGAGCGTACTCCAACTCTTCTCTAAAATATTACCGGACGAAAATATGCCCGATAACTGGAAGCTCAGCATTGCTTGTCCGATCCTCAAGAAAGGACACCCTCTGAACTGTGCCAACTACAGAGACATCAATCTTCTTAATATGACCATATTGTGCGAACGCCTAAAATCGTTCATCAGCAACCTGATTGATCCATATCAGTGTGGCTTCAGGCGTGGAAGGTCCACCATCGACGAAATATTCACACTACTGTAGATCTTGGAAAATACTCATGAGCTCCAAATCGATACACACCTCCTATGGTATTCATCGATCTTAAGGCCGTGTATGAAAGCATCTCTAGAGACGGGCTATACAGATCAATGTCTAGTTTTGGAATCCCTGCTAAACTCTGTTTATGCAGGATAACGGTGGAGAATGCCCCGACTGCATCAAGTTTGGTAAAGAACTTACCGAGACTTTTGATGTCAAAAAATTGTTTAAACAATGCGCTGTCATGCGATTTCCTTAACATCGTTCTTGAAAGAATAGTGCAAAACTTACCCCCTAACACAAGAGGCACAATCCTTCAAAAGCCCGTCCAATAACTTGCATACGCCAATGATATTGACAAAGTCGGAAGATAGCAGCGTGATGTCAGTGGCGTTTTCGCTATTATTGAGGCGGATGCGGCGAAGATGGGTTTAACGATCAATGAGGGCAAAATTAAGCTTATTCTGTCAACAAGAAAATGCATCTAACAACGACGTTTCCGTTGCAGACAACGACAGCAGCGCTAAAAAACTCTTGGCAATTGCTGCTTCTTTGCGCTAAGAAGGTAATAGACTAGAAAAGTCCTTCCTATACTCGTATAAGACCCCAATAATCTAGATTCTGCTGTAGGCGCTGAGGCATTGACTTTATCAAAAATAAATGAAGGTGCTCTCAGCTGCTTTGAGAAGAAAATTTTTAGGTCCCGTCTACAATAACGGTTAGTGCAGGAGGAGGTACAACGACTGAGCTGATTTGGTCAGTCAGGACTTTCCGGTCCGAAAAGTCTTCGAATTCTCCCCCGAGAGACAATGCAGTAGAGAAAGGTCGCGATTCAGGTGGTGCACGCAAGTGCAAGGGCACCTCAACTAACTTAGCGCGCGAAAGTAGAGCCAGATAACTAAAGTTCGAGCTGGCTGAAGACACTTATTAGTTGAGGCCCAAGTCCACGTCGGTCTGTAGCTTCACCCTAAGTAAGTAAGTAAGTTGGTTCGGAAATGACGTCATTTGATATGAAGCTTGCAAGAATCTTATGACCTGACATGTCACTTGGTCCAGTTTGGTGCTAATAAGGGCCAGAAAATCTATGAGCACTGAATGACGATTCTGTCAAAAAGATGACTTAAAGACAACAACACAGAATGGAGAATATACAATGTATGGTATAGTGAAATAAAGTTCCAGTTTTATTTCAGACTAAAAACTAAATTGACAACCAAATATTTAGTCCAAAGAAGTTTGTTATTCGGGATGACACCCAAGTTGTTAGCTACGTTGCAAAAACGGATAGATATGCATTTAGACATTAGATAAATCAAATCAGTCGGCTTCATCTTTATCGTAAAGAAAAGAGTTCCAACAGACAGGTTAACTGATTGCGCGTCTCTATTTTACGAATTATACATCACGTTTAGGGCCGTCTGCGCTTTAAAGCTTCCAGCTAGGGTGCGTTGTGTTCCTTACCTCAGTTGCAGCTTCGCTAATAGAAGCTGGTTTGTGATCCAATTCTGATCAATACTCTGGTAATCTGCTTTCGACTCAGTGTATGTGCACTTGATGGGTTTTGATATTCTTCTTCATCAACAAGGCCGAGATCTCTCATCCGATAACGACCTCTATCTACCTACGCCCCTACATAGAATCATATGATAGAACTTTCCCGCAATTATTCCCTTAGCCGTTCATGTCAACCGTCAGGTCTGGTCAGGTTAATTTAGGTCAACTTGCTCTCCAATTTTTGTAACAAATGTTGTCAGGAACCAACCAACTCATATCACCTGACAATCAAATGATACAACGTATGAAGTCCAGGAAATGTATCTCACGTTGCATTTGCTATTGTCCCAAAAAGTATTCTGGACTTTTTCTTTATTTTGATTGGATGGAAATCAAAGGATCCCGAATCCGAGCCGACATTAGCCCTGTTAATTTTCGAATGTCTATGACACTGATCAATTTGGCAAGCCGCTTTATTATCACTTGACCGCCATATCCCTTTTTAAAGGCTATAGTACCATGTGCTTGCTTGAGTAAAATCCCGCTCCGCAATAAAATCAATAAACCGAACTACGTTTCCAAACATGTTGTCATGAAGGCTTCGTGTTTCGGCCGCTCCTATTTTCTTCCTACTTAGGTTAGGTTTTGTAGAGAAACTCTAAGAAAGGATGGGGCACCAGTAGTCTATTTTTACACTACGGCAGGTAAAGATAGTACTAAAGACGTTTACATCGAAACGCAGTATCTTTCAAGTAATGTGAAGTGGTCATCTATAGCAGCATTCCAAGAGGCCAACTAAACAGATTCTATCTAGCCAAACGAAACGTAAACGTCTATGCAGAATTTTGGGAAAAGATATCAACGCGTTAGAATTCTGGGGACTAAAACTTTAAAATTTGAGGCCTCGTGAATTTAACAAAACAAAAAAAAAAATACCACATCACCATAAATCTTATCCATGACATCTTACTCAGTGCTTATATCGAATCCTGTGAAATGTAAACCTCTCCAGTTTGAGCTTCTTTGTTCAAGTTAACAATTCGACTGGCTCATGTACGCGACTTGAGTTTAGGCAATTAAATGTGAAATGCCTCGCGAAAATCATTAATGAAAGGGTTATCTGCAAGTCGTTACTTTTATTGCTTTGCCACCACAATGACCCCAAACTTGAGGAGTGCAATTGGTTGAATGCTCTTTCGAATTCAGAATCCGAAAAATTGAATGAAAAGAAGTTCGTGGGAATGCCTCTCTAACCACATACTCGTGCACACATATACCGAGTCCTGTGCATAAATGAAGAAACCATTTTTCAATCTTTTAGTATCGTATTTACCAAAAACAAAACAACAAGAAAAAGTAAGAAGAAATAAAAAGAATCAGTAACCGTTAAAGAATATGCAGCAGACAGTTGCATGTTTTATGCTTGCACGGCGTCGTCGGTCGTTGCATTGCGGCAAAATGAGGAGACGACCGCGATGTTTATTTCATTAAAATGTCGCCATTGCCGGAGCAGACGAAAAACTGCTCCCAAAAACAGTTCCACTTGAAAGAAACGAAATTTTTAAGTACAATCGTGACACTAATGGTGGTTTTGAGGTTTTAACACATAATGTAGTCAAAATTATGGTGTTCCAGTCGGAGGATATTTCGGCTGTTGCATGCTTTTTTTTATATTCATCAATCAGACCATGACAGAGACAGAGAGATTTTTGGATAAACATCCTGTGCTCTTTAAATGCAAAATTTGAACTGAATCCGTACAAAGTGGATTGTGTCCCACCCGGACAAAAAATGTTGATTTAAGAAAGTTTATTAAATAAAAGAAATTGATTAAATAAAGTGGAGCAGAAGTGAGTCATACAAAATAGAGTTGCAACGTTTTGTCTTTGCCTTCTATCATACAATGCGTACATTCTGTCATCAAACGGAAGGATGAATGCCTTATCTTCTTTTCGTTTGCTTTGGTCGATCATCTTTTCTTTTGTCCTAAGTACTTAATAGGGTGTTATTTCAGTGAAGATATTAGATATCAGATATCGTCTGACCTGATCCTACGTCATACTCGGCATTGGAAACGACTTGAAGCAAGAAAATCTGCAAATGTATAATATGATACCTATTACGAGTATGAGGAATATAAAAGGAAGTTTTCTATATGCGGCATCTATATACAATAAACATTGGATCGAAACAGCACTAGCTTGGTCTTTAAGCTTAAGAACGTCAGTTACGCTTTCGGTCCAGACAATACTTTCAAAGTATTCCTTCCTTACCTTTTGTCATACAATGCTAGTTTCTGAAAATAAGGTACTCGTAATTCCTCGGCTGATGATTTTTGTCCAAGCCCCTTAATTGATTTAAGCTTCGTCAAGACGACGTCAGTTATCCTTGCTATAACTTGGAAAATATATAGAAAACACCGAAACTCATTTCGGTACCATATCGCTGGCGTATATACAGAAATTTAAACTGAAATTTCCCAGTCTTTTGTAGAAATATGAGTAAGCCAAATATATTATCAGCAACAACCACATCAGTGCTGACTACCTGCAGCCTGATGAGGGTGTAGGCAGGTCACTAAATCACTAAATCACCTTGGTGTCGTAATCACTTTAACACCTAGCCTCCCAGTATGTTGTGCCACTTATACGTAGCACACTTAGATGCTGAATGAAAGTGTAGTATCCTGTAGCTGGTTAGCAGTCTAAAGTCTTTCCTACTGAGGGACCTCTTAGAAACTGCATTTGATCTGCCGGTCACACGGAAAGTCGTACACTTACGCTCACATGAAAACCAACAATGGACGCAGATAGTTGTAACGCAGGTTCGAGTCCTCTCCTCTGAGCTTTCCTTAGCAAGTTCATCGGCGAATTCATTTCCCTTATTCCCATTGTGAACTGGAACACAAACAACATTCAATGAATTCAGCTTTCCGACAGCGTTCCATGAAGTTTTGGTTTAGTAAGGCTTGATTGACTGTCCATACAGATTCTGTACAATATATTTGATTCTTAAAAATGAACTCTTATGCCATCAGAGTTGCGTATCAGTATCTCCGCTTTGAAGATAGCCACAAGTTGTCGTTACGATCTAACGTTGTCGTTCTCCAGAAAGAAACCAGCGCCGCATTCCAAATTCATTTTGAAGCCATCTATAGATATAGATGGTATGTATATAGTATATATATCTCTTTCTTGGTAGATTCAGATTCAGAATGGTTCCGATACCCACATATTTTGTTTGGGAGTTGGGAGTTCTAGCATCATTGTCAAATTTGACAAAGGTTAAGAGACAGTCGTTGGGCAAGGCATCAGAACTTCAGTGGTTGTTATACCAAAGACCACTTCTCTTTAAGCAGAAGATGGCTTTGAGAGCGTAGCCCATGAGGGAGATCCATCAGCGCATCTAAAGCAGATCTAGATGTGCTAGGGAAATTTCTGATGCAGCCGGGGCAGCCATTTCTTTGGAATCTGGTAAAAGAGCAGTGACGTGAGAGCTTGTTTCACCAGACAACCAACGCTTAGAATAAAATTGGCCTCATCATAGCTGTGTACGATTATGTCCAAAAGATCTATTCAGCTCCTCTGCAGTGCGAGAAGGCCGACAGCCCTTTAGAGGCTTTTAATGTATCTTGGACTATACAATACTAGGCAAGAAAAGTTTATTATCCTCGAGAATGAGGATTGGATGATGATGTCTTTAAGCACTAGATGAGGCACACAGAGCAGCAATCTGGGTCCTATTCACCAGCGTTGCCTTATTGTCTTACACATGCAGTCCAAAATTGCGTCGCTATGAGCACCTTCAATGTGGAATGCCCTAGCGTAATTCTTATTATCGATGCGTCTTCAATTCTGCCCACCAAACTTTGAAGCGCACTCTTGCAGGACTCTCTTCAGAGTCACCAGCAGCTGGTCTATACCTTTTTGTAGCGTAACTGGCTATATGCCATCGGTGCCAGGTTTGACGCCCTTATCTGTCATCAAAACCGACCACGAGAATTAGCATCGCAACATATGATAAGTCCCATCTTTCTGGAACCACGGTATTCAATGAGTTCAGCTACCGCCTTCGATAGAGGTGGTAATACTTAATGCAACGATGAATTTGTGCCATTCTCCGTTTGTTTTGAAGCTTATGCAGCAACTAAATCTAGATTGCAAAATTGTTTAGTGGTGTGAAACCCCTTAAACATCTGAAACCACAAATCCCACCCCTATGCTTTCCATATATTCAACACGGGAAAACTCCTACATAAGGATGGAGTAGCAAACTTGGAATATTGAAGGTTGATCAGAGTACATATAGTAGATAGGTACTGGGGTGAACGTTTCTTTTAAGTACAGATAGCGATGTGAGTCATACCGAAATTTAATAATCTTAACAGAAGCTTTTTCGAATCCCACAACGGGACAAGAGCCGTCCTTGCTTTCCCGCATCTTACTCTCTTTGTGAGAATAAATTTTCCCATTTTTTAGCATAGAATCCATGGTTCGGGGTATGAAGGCGCATCAGCACATACTTCATTTCCCTAAGTTACCCCGGAATCCAGAAGATGAAGCGCATCAGTTTTGGTGGCCTGAAAACCTCAAATGTCTTAGTTTCTAGGGTGTAGATTTTCGTCACAGATATCCTTTATGTAAGTGTTCCGTTTTCCATATCGAAGTCCAGCGTCGTGGAGACTGTTGTTATTGGCAGCCTTTATAATTTAAAACGTCAGAGATTCAGAAAAACGTCTGATTGACAAGGTCTTGTATTGGTTCCAAGTACAATGGGAATGCAGAAAAACCAATTGCCAACCATAAACCCGACAAGGCTCAGTAGAGCACTCTTCAACATTCACGTTGAAACTGCTGGCCTCCACTGTTAAATCTTTTACTCACAGTTCGGTCTCATATAAGCGCAAAGATGCAATGATACTGTAGGCAGCAGACAGACCGAACGAATCCTTTTAGACATTCCTTAGATATATTTCTGCTATCTCTCAGCAGTAGAGGTGGCAGACATGCTACTGGCATCTAATGGGCTCTGTAAACGCACGGCATATGCTCTCATTGGTACTTCGTGACTGAAACACATGCTCTTCTTTCTTCGAAAGACTAAAAATTTTCTAAAAGAAAATGTAGGGAGTTCAACAGTCTAGTTCTTCGGCTTAGTGTTCTGTTTCAACAGAAAAAAAAAAAAGTATATCATTAAGCAAGACTTTAAGTCAGCCGTAATGAAGTTCACGTAGCTCTTGTGACCACGACATGTTATTTCTAATCTTCTTCCACCAAACAACGGAATCAAGGGGGAAGATTGGCCTTTCTATTAGGGTATACAGCCAAGACATAATGCTTACTTTAAGGCCAGCTTTTACAGTATGTGCGTCGACTATTTTATCTTTGATGTGAATGATCCAGTTTAGGTTTTTTGTATCTAAAAGAGCTTACTGGTTGGTAGACTAGGTATCTAGAAAGTCAATGCAATCAACATCATCCAGCTATCACATTCAGTTTAGCCAGGAGCTTAAGTTTTCAGAAGCCGACTACAAGTTTTATCAAAACTCTTTACATCTTTCCATCAAATACTTCTATGACATACGTTTCAAATATCAGTTTGTACACGAAAAGGCGGCATGTCAACGAAACATAACATGACATCCCTCAAATTCTTGTATGCAAATGAAAATCTAATTTTATCCTCATCCATGTTAAATTCTCCCACGAGAACATAACTCTTCCTGCGTCTCACTAAGCAGCTCCACTTATGTACATACATTGCTCCGCGGAACACACCAAAGCATATGTTTGCCTGCATTTTCGGAGTTTGCTGTCATCTGAATTATCTGAAATGCACTGCAATTAATTAACGCAACCTCGTCCAAAGTGCACTCGTAAAATTAATTACGAGTAATTAAATTATTTCAGCCGCTTTCGGAAGACAGATTAAAGTCTGCAAGTTTAGATGGGTTCCTAAATTGTAAGATTTGCTTCTATGATATCTAGGTGTTTTCTTTAACCAATTCCAGAACAGCTTTGTACTCCTATCATAATGGATTATGGCTGACGGATTTTATTGGAAAACTCATAGATCATTGATATTCAACAGTTCACAACAAGTCAAATGCGCACTCAATTCAATCGTAAGCTATGCTTGGTTGTATCTGTATTTCGTAATTTACCAACACCGTTTCCTAATCTGAATTTAAAGTTTAATCCCGTATCCGACCCGCATAACTTACGCATCCACACCTAGTAAATATTTAAGACATGAAAACCCATTCACACGAAAAGTATCTTATTGACTTCTTGCAATCGTTGTCCGAAATAGTGCTGCCAATTTGTGGTAAATTTCCCTTTTTAAATTTTTTTTATAGTCGTGATTACGCTGTTGTCGAAGCCGTAAAAAGCAAAAAAGTTGGCACAAATTTTAGTATATTCACATATAAAATTCACAGACGGTTAAAACCGATAGACTGAAGCAAGGTTTAAAAATGCGAATGAAGTAGATTGCCTACTAAACGTCTCAAAATTTCATCATGAATGGCTAATAAGATTTAGCGTAAATTGCTTTGCCGAAATGGTCAGTAATATCTATCCGCAAACGAAATGATGTCTGATGAGCTGACTACGAAATCCCGTCAGTGCTACTCTTTCCGAAGTTAATTACTGGCACCGTAAACTGTAAACCCATGCAGCGTCTGAAAAGGAATACTTTGAATAATATCCTCCCAGATCATGGATATTGTCTCGGGTCAGTTTACTAACAATCTTAAGAGAAAGCCTGTAAATGAGGGTTTAAATCGTTATCCATCCAACACGACGTAAACGAATCACCAGTTTTGTAGATAAAAGAAATGCTAGTGAATACGATACTAATTGCGGATGCTAACCTCGGCCAATAGGGGTTTTCCACCACACAGTGTTCTGTCCTCACTATGCTATGGTTGATTTGGTCCACTCATTACTTAATAGTTCTAATGGCTATGTACAAGAATATGGGGACAATGTTGCTGTATTACCTGCTGTTTCGTGCACGACAATTGGTGCGCAGAAAATGGGCTTTTAGTCAATTCTCTCATAACTGAAATTGTTATCTTTACTATAGTAGAAAGAGGAAGCTATTTGTTCTTAAACGCATCACATTACCATCCAATTTCCCAATGTATGTAAGTATCTGGGTGTTATCCTGAATAACAAAATTGTTTTCTTGCAGAGCAAAAGTCCTGCCGGCAAGACATGGTGCCTTTTATCGAGGATCTATATATGACTATGACAAGGCTCAGTATATCCTATATGTTGCTTGTCTGCTGGAAAAAGCTTTGTCTAAAATACTGTCTAACCATACTCCAAAGAACGGTCTGTCTCGGCTGCGTGAGTACTCTCTTCCTAGCACATCTGGTTCTGCTTTAGATGAGACCCCCTACCTTTATATCCTAAGTTGCACTCGCAAAGCCATCTTCCATTAAAGAAAAGTTGTCGCTGATACACTGGAGGTTTTACTACCTTGTGCGTCGGATGCCTTTTGACTTTGACCAGAACTCCTATTGCGAACAAAATATTCGTACGAAATCAACTCTTTCTGTACCCAAGTATGGCCTTGATAAAAATCTGGGCCAGGAAAAAAATGTAGTCAGGTTTTCTCGGATGACCAAAGAACCAATTTAGGATGAGAAGCTGATATCTTTCTATAAGACAACAACGTAAGATTGTTAAGTAAACTTGCGTCTATCTTCCATCAGGCAACGGACTGTGATATATTGCAAAGAATAGGTTAAAGCGATGCTGAACCTTCTCAAAAGTTCCGAGTTCGAGAACGCGAAACTTCACCGAACGCAGTGGAGTCTTGTTTTAAGTCTCAGGTCACAATGGCATCATGCGAAATAAATTCGTCAATGAACTTCCTAGGCAACGCTTAGACAAAGTTTGTCAGAACCCGAAACCACGTTAGGTCTGCCTACGTCCTCGATTAGGATTTCCATTCCCAATCTCTAATGCCATAAGTCACTTACTATTCCTCAGTCAAAAAGACTTGAGGCTACTTACAAATGTCGCGACGAATCACTACAATTATGTGAAACACTTAAGTGTGATGGGCATAAGTGATACAACATCCTCCGATACTTGCTATGAAAGTGATGAAGACACCGCGGAACAATACCTATGTGAAAATCTAGACCATGCTTGCGTCAGGATACAGGTACTCGGCACTGAAATTATGGATGCTTGTACTGTAGGCACTTTATCACTGAGCGGCTTCCTTATTTTCTTTAAAAGACTGAGAAATTTCCGTAAAACAACACACAAAAAGTACAATAGACTAATTCTCTGTCTGAGTGCTCTGTTCCGTCCAAAATTTAAAAAAAAAAAAAAATCACGACAAACAGGCAAACTTCTCCCTAATAGATGATTGGTAATCAAGGGCGGTTTTAAAATTTTGGGAGATTGAGTCCAGGGATTTCGTATCGACTTTGGTATCCAAAAAGATGTGGATATCCAGCTGATTGAAGCTGGATTTTAGTCGCGGTTACAGTAGTCCTGCAAAGATTGTTACTGGCAGTGAAAAGCGAGCAGCAGGTTGAATGATTTATCAAATAGGAATCATAGGGCATCGAAGGATATGTAGAAAGGACTTTCAGTGATAAGAAGCGCTTACTTCCCAGAACTATCATATCAAAAAAATAGCCCGTTTATGCAAGATCAGGCTCGAAACATTAATAAAAAATTTGCCAAGCTAGCTGTGCAATGCTCGCCGCCAATGTATAAAAATAAGTTCTTACACCGTGGTATACTTGTAAGCTTTAATTAGTTTCATGCTCGAAACTTGCAAATTATTGAGCAAAAATTAATTATTTCCGGTATGTTATGGCTTTAATTTTTTATAATTCATGTGGCTGCTCCGGCAGGCCTCGCAGTAGCGCATGCAGTCAACCCAATTTTTTTCCAAGAATTTTTTGACTGTTTCTAACTCTATCTCACGGCATTCGCTTAAAGGGCTTGAATCGTTTCTGGATTGTCGACATAACATCAGTCTTTAAGAGCACCCCTACAAAAAAAAGTCTAACGAGGCGAATTCGTAGCTGCGAAGCGGCTAATTGATATCTTCCAGGCGGCTGATAACATTTGGTAATGATATAACCAAATATAGCCCAAGTTCATTTCTTCAATTTCAGCCCAAAAAAATTCGATAATACTTCGATAATCATTGACTGAAGCGGCGTTTCCAGCACCAAAGATGCCACCACTGCAAAATCCGCATCAAACTGTCAATGTTTACGCGTTATTTTCTTGACAATCACGTGTGGCATTTCTGATTTTGTTGGTTATCATAACCTGTAGCGCTCACGGTTTACTGAAGTAGCGTTTGAAGCATTTTCGAAATAAAATGGGCCAAAGGTGCCACCACTCTTAACTGTCACTCTCTACGGATGCGTTGGCTTCTTGACAATCACGTGTGGCATTTCTGATTTTGTTGGTTGTTAACATAACCTACGCCTCATTCGAAAAAATTATTTTTCGGCCAAATTCGACGTCCAATTCGAGCTGCTGCAAGACCTAAACTTAGAAACGATAACGAAGCGGATGGTCATTTGCCTTCAATTCCTGAGTCAATTAAACTTGGACAGGCTGGTGTATGAAATGTTGAGTTGTCAAGATCGATGTCGAGTCGATGTTTCTGGATTAAGACGAACACTCTCGACGGTGCGTGCCGTATGACGACGCAGACCGTGAGTGTTGTTTGCAAGCAAGACAGTCTCACAAACTTTTCGCACACAATTCAATACAGCACGCACAGTGTTTCCAATACTTCCCAACGCTGTTCAAACGTAAATCTATTCATTTCCTTCAGAGGAGGTATGACACTGAATGACAGTTAAGATTTCGAAACTTATATTTAGACTACCTGTTGTTAACCGAGGTTCCGCTATTAATTCTCCCAAAATCAACAGCGCAAAGAAGACGTCTCTCAAACAATGACTTTATATGGACCCTAATCATCATAGTCCTCCTTTATGGTCTAAAAGTCTGGACGGCTAACTAAATAAAATAATTTCTTAAAGTATAAATTGGAAATATTTTTCCTCAAAGGTAATTGTTGGTCGTACCAGAGGGAAATTTCAAAAATCACCGCTACTAGCACTGATGTAGAGAGTCTAAAACTGTATGGCTATTTGTAACATCATTGATACAACAAAAGTTATGGTTCAACGTTGTACAGACAGAATGCTGTCAAGATAGACATATGAAATATAACGACAACAAACTGCCACCAATGTCACAAAAAAATAGCTTCGTCGACAATCGGATCGATCGAACGCACGAATCGGCGGATACAAAACATGATGATGAATTAGTATGCAAATGTAAGTTGAAATGTTCAACATGCTGTGGAAAATGCTCTCCACCATAGCCACCGACACTGTCAAAGTTGCGCGCCACCGCCGACGCTACTACCACCCGCCAAACGCCACACATTTCTCACAGATACATGCAGATACAAATATATGGTATACGACTCTGAGTACATTAGTTCATGGTTCTAAGCTATACCATTTCTGGGTACATACGGAGGCCATTGGAAGCGTCTAGAAAAGCGCGTATGGGGTTTTTAAACTCCTTCATGGTCACAGTGCACTTGGTGTTGCTAGCCGGTGTTACTTTGCCAAGTCATAAAGAATGCAGAAGTGCATGCGAATCAGTGACGACAACGAGATGCTAGAAGACGATGATGATGTAGGAGATGATGATGATGATTACGATAAATTCGTGAAGAAGAATCAACATCGGCGGATATTTTTAGAGACAGATAAACATTATTAGAGATCTCGTTAGAGATAGACGCTTGGCGAAAAGTTCAAAGAAAATCGAAAGCGAAAGCCAAAGCAAGGACAGACTAAGCAAAGAAGAAGAAGTTGCTGTGAGGCCTTAGATCTGAGGTGAGCAGTGGTTAAGACATCTTTCCATTTCGAGCGACCGGAAGCTAATTTGATTACTGTGACTGGCGGGTGGATAGCTTAGTGAAAGATTAGTGGCAGGGTGAAGACGTTGTCTAAAATTGGATTCAAAAACTACTGCAGAGACGACAATCCTTTGAGTTGTTTGCCAAAATGACATTTTAAGTACATACCATGGATTTCAGCCGTTGACATCCTTTGATACGTGCGGTATGTTAATTAGCAATGTAAGTACCTACTCCTTTTGCAGAGGTGCATTATATTAAAGTTTATGGTGGTGATAAAGCCATCAGTGGTGTAATATTTAGACAGAATGCTATATCAAGAAAACATATTGCTATGCTCGTTTTTGATAAACATGAAGACCGAGTTATTAATGGGATTATTTCAATAGAGAATGATGTATCTGAGGTGAAGAATTCTGAGACAATAAAAAGAAAAAAAAAACAAGAAATATGTCAGTACTCCTATGTTGTTACAGAATCTGTGTATCTATCACCGACATGGATTTAGGAAACACAGAACCATTAAAACCACAATCAACGGTGGAAAAAAATTCCCGACGACCGCAAAATGCTCATTCTCCTATCAATCAATTAGCTCGAACTTTACATATAAACAATTACTTTTTGAAGAGTCTAACGAAATTACCACATAGTAGTATAGATTGAAAAACAAGTACATCAAGGGGAATTATAACAAACTAGATACAGCTAATGGCTTACTTCCATAATGTCTATATAAAACCTGAGGGATCAGCGCGAATCTGCCGTGACTACATATGCATCGTAAGCAAGAAGCTGTTATCACATTGCTAACAAACACCTACAGTGTACGAAACTTTTACCAACATTCCTAAGAGTATGAAATTTTCTACAACTGACCTAGCATAAGCATTTCTAAAGTTGATCGCAGACGTCAAATATACTCACAATTTTCGTAAAAGTGTTGCGCATTTCTACTGAACCTATGTTAGACCCACAGTCCTTGATGAGATCAGCATTTTGGCTAAGTCCTTAAGAAAATTCAGTGTTTCAGTAACGTTGTCAGGGTCAGAACGAACACTATGAGCTACTTTGATATCGGTAAAGGTCGTTTGAAATGCAATGCGCTTTCTTTCTCTTACTTGCTTTAAGGATATTCGATCTGTTTGAGTTAATTTCCAAAGCTCATGTGATAAGTAAATATTAGAAGCAGATTTCAGTTTTCAGTTTTATATGCATTTTATTTTCTTAATCACAAACTCTTACATACTAACAAAAGATGCTTAAATGCTAGCTTAAAATTACTTAACAATCTTATACTAACTTACTGGCCCCACACAGGCACTCTAAGCTACTCTAAATTCTTAAAAATATGTCCTTCGTCTTAATTAACATATTATTTTATAATATTTATATTCTATATTTTATATCAAGGCTAAGAAAAACATTGTTAACAAAAAACTTAGCATATGGACATTATTTTAAAATTTTTATAAAAACTTAATATCTAGCTTAAAATAAACCTTAGTCTACCTAACCTACATACACAATACACACACCTAAACATTATACACAACAATATACATATATTAGTATATTCCTTTGTATATTCCAAAATATGTATACATTTTTTAATGGCTAACCTAAGCCTATGTAAGCTGGCCATCGCTATTTACAGTGCAAATAGACTGGTCAGCTCTGCCTCATTAGTGAGGCTGGTCCGTAATTGACGGAAACGACGACAAACCATCTTCTCCTTCATTTAACCACCAGAGATGCTGGTGCTGCCACGATATCCTTCTTATCGCGATTCCCCACCGCCCTACTGAACCTGAGACGATCCACACTGTTATGTGCGACGTCTCTGTTGTAGTTGAGTCGTCTGTCCCCAGCTGTCCGAGCGACATGGAAGATTAACGGGACCGCTGCTCTATCCTGGATCAACCCTATCTAATCTAGGTAGAGGAATACTTTCGCCGGAACGAAGCCGTCAGAGCGCACACTCTCATGGTAAAGGTAATTGGGGTAGTAAGCCCCAGATATCAGGTTATTCGTCGAGGTCATTGCTCTTGCAATGTGCCTTCGAATTCGAGTTCGCCCTGTTGTAAAGGACCTCATAAGATTAAAATTTTTTGTACTCCGACTCTGGTGTTCTGTACAAGCGAAGGCAAGCCCTCTCAAACAACCGAATCTTTTTCATTAAGCTTGCTCGTACATTGAACCACACGGGACATCCAAATACCAGCATGGGCCTGATAAGGGCCATGTAACAGATTACCTTTACCCTCGCATCGAGTTGGCTGCTATGAAACAGTCTCTTTGTCTCTCAGTCTCAGTCTCCCAATTAAAGCGCCTTTAGCTCTGGCTAGATCAGTTTCTGTATTTTGACAAAAATGATTTCCAAGGTATCTGACTACCTTGCGACAGGCAAGAGGCTGTCCGTGTTGTCCAATGATCGAGAGCTTTCGCCAATTTTTTCTGGTATCCCTAGAGGCTCTAGACAACGGCGTCCTAAAGAGAATGTTTTCCGACTTTTATAAGTTGATTTTCAACTTCCAGTCATTGCAAAATCGTCTTATCTTATCGAAGTCACGCTGCACGAGAGTATTAATGACCTCGATTTTTGGACCTGGTCTGTACGCTATCAAATCGTCTGCGTACGCAATAGTATGGGGAAGTGAACCCATCAAGTCGCTTGTATAAATGTTGAATAGGATCGGCGACTTGACCGCGCCCTGCTGAAGACCATTTTTAATTTGAAATATTCCAACAGAAGTCACATCACCATTTTTCACGATGAACTGTCAGTTAGTTAGCATATTGTAAAGAATGTACAAGAGTGGTGTACAAGAGCTGACTATAAGCCTAGTCAGCTTATAGAAAAGACCCTCTAACCATACGGTGTCGTAGGCCATCTCCAAGTCAACAAGGCAGTACATTGGTTTTTGCCTTTATTGCATTGGATATCGGACACCAGTTTAGACGAGGCATGTGAGATATCATGTCCCACGTTAAAACCGAATTGATTATCCGGAACTATATGTTTGTCGTCAACCCACCTAATCAGAGCTCTGTTGGTCACCTTTTCAAACAATTTGCTGATATTTGGAAGGAGACTTATCGACCGAAGATTCGCCGGATTGGATATATCCTTTCCCTTTTTGAGGATAGGTTGAACCACCGCCGTTTTCCAATGCGCTGGATAATGTGCATTATTCATTGCATTTTTAAACAGGGTGGTGTAAAGGTCCACCGCTTCTAGAGGAAAATGTCGTAGCACGATGTTCGGAATACCATCGGTCCCCACTGATTTCTTACTCCTGATTGTGTTGAAGATCTCATGGAGTTCTTCTTTCGAAATGAACGGGGGTAGGTCATCCTCTGTTGATGCCATTATTTTCCATATTTTCATCGCTGAACTGGGTAAAACCAGTGCCCTCGGATCGGCAGTTCTCTACTTCATTTCGAAGGCCGAAATCGTGCGCTAAGATGCGACTTGTATAATTCCTGGAAAGTTGCCCCTATGACCTAAACCTTCTCCTGTGGATCCTCAATCACAAAGAAGTCGTCATCATCAGCGGCCTCATTTGGATCAATACCTGTTATTGTCTGTTGTCCGGGCTATTTTAATGCACTGAAGGTCATTTTGATTTTTTCTCCGAAATAGTTTATTTATTTGCAGGAACATATCCTTCTGTTGCGATTTTGGTGTACTTTTACTACAAACGGTGACGTTTTTGAATTATTCGTTAAGACTTAGACTTTTCAATTGCATCCTTCTTGCAAAGAGGAAGTAATTATTTACCGCTTGTACGATAAGGGGCTAAAATCTATAACCCAGTTGCTGCAGTTCCGCCATTCTAACAGTAGAAAGATCGATAACAGCTGGTAGATTATACAATATCTACCACTTTTTGCTTCCAAGTTTCATAAAAACCTATGTTTTTGAATTATCGATGTGTAACCTATTTTAACTTTTAGAAATGGAATAAAGCTTTAGTTTAAACCCATAATTCTATTCGTATTACGGAATATGTTTATGTTTTGAATGAATGAGTCTGGGTCAACTTTGAACGGCAGTATAATAAAATTTTTACCTGAAATTAGACTTTACACGCTTTTATTTCTTTAAAGACAAATAAATTAGTTTTACTTTTTAATTAAGAGATAACAAAACTTAACATAAATAAACTAGAATTCACAATTCACTTTAATAAAGTAAGAACATATAACATAAACAAAAAACTTTAAATAGGTACACAAACTATAATTCACAGATAAAATTATGTTTAACATATGAATACAGTATATAACGAAATAAATAAATTTTTACATCAATAAGAAGTAGCGTCATTAACCTAACTGAAATTTAGAGAAGTCAAAAGCAAAAGTCATCATCGCAGCTGTCCTCGATGTTCTTGGAGGATTAATTGGTGGTGGCAGCTTAGCGTTTATTTTTATGCCACTGACAGGCCACTTGTCTTCTATGTCAGGATAGAAAAACCTATAGGAACCGGGTTTCTTCTTTAACACGTTTAGCGCCATCGTATATTTTTGCTGTTACCTTTTGGGACAGAATTTAGAAAAATTCAGATTCTGAAGAACACATTTTAGACGATGAAGAATATGAGCTTAGCGCTCGGTTGATGGAAATCAAATATCCACTCTTCAATGGCAGTTTGTTGCGGGTTCAAGGCAAACGTTTGCTGCTAATTTTTCAGTCAATGTCATAGCATCTGACGTTCATGAACAGCAGTGTGGAAAGGATCCACTTGATTTTTAAAATTTTTTTGTTTCTAACGAAGTTATCCCACTCATCGTTGCTGAGACGAATAGGTTCGCTGCTCAAAAATTGGAACAAAAACACCCGGTTCATCGTGCCAAAAGTCAAGTTTGCCTAAATGGACTGAAACAACAGCCCCAGAGATTCGCAAGTTCCTGGGATTGATTCAGTTGATGGGTCTTGTCCGTCTGCCCAAAATAAGAGATTATTGGTCTAAAAGCCCCCTCTAAGAAAATAATATGAGCAAAGTCATGAGCGGCAGCCGTTTCGAGCTTCTGTTAACAATGCTGCACTTCACGGATAACAGCATTGCTGCAATTGATCGGCTGTCGAAACTGTCAAGTTTGATAGGGCTGCTTCAAGCGAAATTCAAAGAAGCCTACACTCCTAAAGAAGATGTTTGTATTGACGAGAGCAATATATCCCCAACAAAATGCATAGATATAGCATAAAGCTTTTCAAACTTTGTGTTCAAGACGGCTACACGTGGGCTTTCAAAGTCTATACTGGAAAGGAAAGATTTGGCAATTTTTCTGTGCTCGAGAAAGTCGTAATGGAATTGATGGATGGGCTTTTGGACAGCGGAAGAACTCTGTTTTATGACAATTGGTACACCAGCGTTTCATTTGCAAATTTTTCGGTCAGCAGACAAACCCATTTGGTCGGCACTCTTCTAATTAATCGGAAGAACAACCCAATAAACCACGTAAAGGCCAAACTAAAAAAAAGGCGAAACGTTTGCTGAGCAGAACGAGGATGACATCGTTATGATAAGGTGGAAAGATAAAAGAGAAGTTCTGATGCTGAGTTCAAAACACGATAATTCGTTGGTCCCTATAACTTCCAGAAGACCGGTCATCTGCAAACCTGCGATGGTTGTCGACTACAATAAACGAAAAACCTTTATTGATCTGTCGGACCAAAATAAACGGCACTAAAATGAATATAACCAAATTCAAGGGAAAACTCGTCTAAAGCTAAACGCGGAAGACATCTGATGCACAAAATACTTTACCACTCTAGGTCCCGTCTACGTCTACTGGAACTGGAACAAAGCGCAAACATGTTCTTCAGAAAGTGCCTGGGCAGAAAAAAATTACCCGAAAACGATGTGCTGCGGGCTATAAAAATATATCGCAAGAATAAGGAACTGCGTATGCCCGGCAAAATGGCAAAAGCACCAAAGATTAGCACCATCTGCGTCCAATGTGAGGACCCTTTATGTGTTTCTAACCTAACTTGGTAAACCCAAAACTTTTTTTAGTGCACTGAGGAACTAGAGAAACGATCAGCATATAAAAAAACATGTACATTTCGTGTCCACTGGTGGACACATAGCACTAAAGTCATATAGGCACATGTACCACCGGCGGACATGTCGGTCTACTGTACAAAATGTACCACCCGTGGACACATGGCGCATTGTACATGTTGCCATCTTTCTCATTTATTTGGCCAACAAAACCTAATTCCTTTTTATGTGTTTTATTGGAACATTCCACCAATATATAATCGCCTGAATTTAAGTGGTCGTAACTTAAATCAATACTTGCTTCGTCTTCGTGCTCTGCATCAACTTGTTCAATGGATGGTGTCATCAGCAAAGATAGTGTCATCATTCACCGAATAGGAACCACTCTTGTCTGAGTCCAAACTCGATTCCTTTGTTTTTTTTTTTTTAGATTTGATTGCCTATTTAGTGTTTTGATCTAGCTTTAAACGCTTGCTAAAAGAGTTTATTGCTTATTTTTTTAAGCGCTTCTGACCTTCCTTGTGGGCAGTCTCAATATCATTTTTATTTGGTGTTTCTGTCAAAATCCGTGATTTTCCCTTCTTTCTTCCTCGATTTGTATTTTGTCTTGGTACCAGCTTTCGGGAAAGGCTTAGCGATTTCAGGTGAAGCAACATTTTCTTTGAAAATATCGAAAGCTATATTTCAACACAGAACATGTGATTTATTATTTGCAGAACATAATAAGGGTTCAACATCATGTGGTGCTTTACGTGTTTCGATATTTATATTTGGCTCAACTAGATTTTCTAGTTCTCTATTTGTGACCTCTGACCTCAAAATCTTCGTCCATGAATGCAGTTCTTGAAAGAGGGTAAATGTTTGGCTTTACAAACCCTGAAACTATATTTTTAGGTGTATGTGCAGCAATATAAGCGGTATTATCAATACTCTTATAGTTTTTGAAGGATTATTTAAGAGCCAGTCATTTTGCGCCAAAGATAACTTTTATTTGAATGATCCCAGGACTGCGACATCGATTGGAGGAATTGTATTACCAACTGCATTGACAATAGCGAACATAGTTATCAACTGGCCTCTTTCAGCAGAAACACATCGTCCAACTGGTTTTTGCCCTTGTTTTGCTAGGTGAACCAGTGCTCTCTGGTAATTGGTTTGAAATTCTTCGATATTATGCTTTTTGATTGTGATAAGCTCGTGTTTATTCTTCTTATTTCTTCCGTAAGGAAAGGGTGGTGTGTCTCTTCATGAAGCTTTTTATCCACTCCCTTCCAGCTTGCCTGTCATCGGTCCAAATATCGGGACATTTTTTTTAGAAGGGTGGGATATTGAAATGATTATGTTCAAGCTTGAACATATGTTAATCCATAAAATATTAATTAAATATTTCTCCAGCATGTTTTCTTCAGCGGTGGTAAAAACTTGCCTTGTAAAAGAATTGCTCGAATAATCTCGAACTTGGAGTGTTTTGCATTCGGCAGAATACCATAAGTACTGGCAGTACCTCCAAACGTCATTGTTTTATTTATTACTGCCGTGATGGCACTCTTTACGCCATCTTCGTTAATTTCTGCAGTTTTTTTCTTCTTGTAGTTACGCACCATTGTATTCACCTGAAAATTATTTAACCCCTATAGTAATGTAAACAACACCAACCTACTATGTATAGGGTGATTCATCGTGAGATTTGATTTCCAATACTTTTTTGTCAGATCACGCATGACTCCTATCAAACTGCTTTGTCATTTTCGTTCAGTATCACAACACAACAGCTTCTCCAAAATGTTCAGCTGTATTAAGAAAATCAGCGTTCTGTACAAAATGTTTTTCGTGCGATTCGATCAACTTACGGTGTAATCGAACTACTGAAACCACTATTGACAATACCATTCGCAAATTTGAATCTCAATTTACTTACATTAGTGGATGATACTCGACCGGGTATACCACATCCAGCACGTAGTGAAGAGCCTATAGCAGCTGTAGCTGAGAGTGTACGCGAAGACCGTGACGAATCGATTCGCCGTCGTTCTCAGGAGCTTGGCTTGCCGTATTCGACAACTTGGCGTATTATAAGTGAGAATCTCGGCCTAAAAGCGTACAAAATTCAACTTGTGCAAGAATTGAACCCAAGCGACTTTAATTTGCGCCATATTTTCAATGAATGGACTCTGGAAAAACTGAAATAAAATCCGGTGTTTGATGGTGAAATTTTGTTCAGTTATGAAGCTCATTTCTGGCTCAATGTAAACGTTAATAAGCAAAACTGCCGTATTTGGGCTGATGAGCAACCCGAAGAGTACCAAGAGCTACCATTACATCCATTAAAAACAACGATATGGTGTAGTTTATGGGCTGATGGAATCATTGGTCTTCATTTCTTCAAAAATGCACATGGCCTCGGTGAGCTCTTGTTTCAACAAGACGAACCATTCAGCTTGTGAAACGATGGACTTGTTGAAAAATAATTCTGTGTGCACTTAATTTCACGTCTTTCTACGGTAAATTGACCACCTAGATCGTGCGACATCACACCTTTAAGCTTTTTTCTCTGAAGATATGTAAAGCCTCAGATCTTCAGAAATAAGCCAGCTACGACTGGCGCTTTGGAAGCCAACATTACTCGTGTTATCCGCGAGATACCGAATGGACAACCTCAGACCTAGTCGTGGCCAACATCTACATGATATTATTTTTAAAAAGTAAATGCCATGAATTGTTCTTTTAACCAATAAAGGTACCCCACGTTCAAAGGTGCCCCCCTCTCCCCTAATAGTTAAAAAATATGCAGAAGTTCATCTTTTAGCTCGTCCATTGGCGATGATAATTTTTGCTGTGGTTTCTTTATTGAAGACAATAAAACCGTGATTCTCAGATCGCCAATTTTGACATTTGTCGCTTGGATAGAAGTGAATCTGCCCTCAATGTCGTAAACATAACCTCAAAGGAAGCTCTAAGCAAATCTGCGCTCTCCCCTAGATCGTCAACAACGAAAAATTTAAGTCGCAAATCGTCTCCTTTGCGAACACGTCTATTGTGTGCGTAATTAGTTAGAACACTTGTGGGGCCGGGTAACTAATAAAAAACTTTATTTTTTAAAAAAAAAATTGTCAAGCCGCACGAATATGTTTCTCTAAAGGCCCATATGACTTTATTGTGTACTCATAAACTAGAAATCAACAAAAAACCACCATTACCATTTGGACTCTTAAAATCTTGAAATAATAAACAAATTCCTTTCACCCTTGCTGTCAATCAAATGTCGTTTAAACACACTCTTCCTATCCCAATAATCATAAGTCATAATTTTAATTTAAGAGACTAATCCAAAAGCCACTTGGACTTTATGGTGACCAAAACCAGTGCTAGGCCGCCACAATTAATGTCAATTAAAAGGAAAGAAACTGCGTATCTGTAGGCTAAAGCCTAAATCGGTTCTCGAAAAATCGTATGTATGGTACATTAAATTCCTACACGATCGGCACGATTCTGTTTTATTAAAAAACAAAAAGTCGTCATCGTCTATTGAAACGCAATATCATACCTCACTCAAATTTCGTTACACACTCAACACTCGGCACTCGTAACTCCATAGCAATTAATACTCACCATACTACGAATATAAGCGAGCACTCATATATGTATGTTAAAACGTCCCGGTTCCACTTCAAACATAATGACATGCACCATGAAAAATTGGAAATATTGCTCACATTGTGTTTTCGGTTCGAAAATATTTATGTTTGTGCCCTGGTTTCGATAAATGACGCTAAAACAAAACCGAAGCCTTCGAAACAATAACAATAACTGAAACGCAGTTTCTCGATTTTTTTTATTTTTTTAATTTTTTTTTTTTTAATGACGATTACCACCGAACTGCTTGAATGATAATGGTAATGAGTTTTTTTTTTTTATATTTTGTTATTGTCGTTATTTTAATTTCGTTACTGTTGCATTCTAAATGTGGCGGTTCTAAATGAAACCACAGATAAACTCGAAACAAACGTCTTTGGTTAGTAACCACAATAGATGATTTCTTAAACAAAGCAAGTCATTGTCCAACCAGCATACTCGTCATTGGGACTGAAGTTCATTAGCTAAAATTCTGGTTGAATTTCTTAGTTCTAGTTTACCTGCATTTGGGGAATGAGGCCCCTATTGTTGACACTTTATTGTCGTTATGTCCTTTGGGGATTAATAAATGTATAATTAGTGAAATGCAGCGGTTACTATCAAGTGACACAATGCTGGGACAATTTTATGGTGCTGGTATCTACTATACATAGAACGACAATTTAACGCCTAATTTACTCCAAGTGTAAGGCGGTTAAGATAAGAATGTAACAATGAAAATGTCCTAATATAATTTAAATGTTTGTAACTAATTTCTCGCAGCCTTATCATTTTTAGTTTATTTTGGAAAAGCTATTGAGTCTATAACTTTGTGCGGTTTGCTAAGAGATGGCGTATCTTGTATTATTCCATTGTTATTAATTCATTGGAACATGAGTTGGAAAGCTACTGTCATTGTTTATGTCATTCATTTGAAGCGTGAACAACAATAATTTTTTTTCACTCAAATATGTCGAACTTTGTTCTTAAAAAAGTGTTTTTGCGGGGAGTTCTTCTTCATTACTTTAATATGAAGAAAACTGCTGCCGAAAGTCATCGTATTTTGGTGGAAGTTTATGGTGACCATGCTCTAAAAAAGTAGTTTGCATGATTTAAAAGTGGTGATTTTGGCTTGGAAGACGATGAACGTCCTGGGCAGCCAAAAAAGTTTGAAGATGAAGAACTGGAAGCATTACTCTATGAAGATTGTTTCCAAACACAAGAAGAGCTCGCAGAATCTTTGGGTGTCACTCAGGCAGCCATTTCAAAATGTTTAAAAGCAGCTGGATATATTCAAAAGCAAGGAAATTGGGTTCCACATGAACTCAAGCCGAGAGACGTCGAAAGGCGGTTTTGCATGTCCGAAATGCTGCTGGAACGCCACAAAAGGAAGTCATTTTTGCATCGGATTGTTACTGGTGATGAAAAATGGATCCATTACGACAACCCCAAGCGCAAAAAATCATATGTGAAACCCGGCCAACCAGCCAAATCAATATCCATGGCGCGAAGGTAATGCTCTGTATTTGGTGGGATCAGATGAGTGTGCTGTATCATGAGCTGCTAAAACCAGGGGAAACCATCAATGGATAACGCTACCGAACACAATTGATTGAAGAGAGCAGTAGCCGATAAATGCCCGGAATATTCGACCAGACACGAGGTAATAATTTTCCATCATGACAACACTCGGCCCCACGTTCCTATTCCGGTTAAGAACTGTTTGGAATACAGTGGATGGGAAGTCTTACCCCACCCGCCTTTTAGCCCAGACCTTGCCCCTTCTGACTACCATTTGTTCCGGTCGATGCAGAACGCCCTCACTGAAATACGGTTCACATCAGAGCAGAATATCAAAAATTGGCTTGATTCATTCTTGGCTGCCAAGCCGGCGCAGTTCTTTTGGGATGGGATCCACAAATTGTCAGAAAGATAGGAAAAAGTGATAGCTTCAGATGGGCAATACTTTGAATAGTACTATTGTACATGTTTTTCTTAAATAAACGTTCAAATTTTGAAAAAAAATCGCACGAATTAAAATATATACCCAATAGTTGGAGTTGAACATGATTATCTTGAATGTGGAGCTTCCAGCATAGCTTTCTAGTGCACCGTCATTATAAATTCCAGACGGACGCATATAAACAAAACAGAAACTATTGTATTATTGATTTAGTCAACTCCTGCTCTCATCTACGATATAATATTCTGTCAAAACTGACTAACCATCAGATGGCAAACGTGCTGCGTATGCATTCAAGCGATTAGCATCAATAGCTAACACAGCAGATTCTTCATATTATCTACTTCAACGTACTTGGAGCTAAATTCAATTAAGATTTTTAGAGCTAATCAGGGTGCTGAAATAGAGATTGTGTTATCTTAACTCTTAATGTCAGCTGTCACTTTCCCGAAACGGTTTACTGGCTCTAAAATATAGAGTTCTCAAAGACGGCCTAATCCTCTTGTTCGGAGATGCTGCATGAAGGAAACTTGAAAGATACGAATTTACTGCTGAGTAAAAGGAAACAAAAGGATTTCAGATCTGCACGTGAAATTTTGGAGATTAAACAGCACACATGCAGACAAATAACTATCAGAGGTTCTAGAAAGATATATTGTGGAATAGAATTTATAACCGCCATCCAAGATGTGCTGTTAAATAGAAAAAGGGACATACTTACCTATTTACTTAGACGGCTCTACAATCCGGAGTGGGTTAGGGCCTCAGCCAACACGCTTCTTCAACTTACTCGATAATTTGTCAGTTGCGTCCAGTTGCGCACACGAAATTCACTAAGATCCCCTTCCACTTATTATATATGGGCCACATAAGAGGAATCATTCCCTACTAGGTTTTACATCTGGGTTGGAGACGAAAAACTTCCGGGCTGGAACGATAGTGTCCACACACTGTCCACCTAACTATCTTACCCGGTTATCTGAGCTTCCGGGACGATGGTTTCGTACTGTAGAAATAAGATAGGCCCTAAAAGGTGTCAACATGTCGATACCCAGCTTTGTAACTGTTTCAACACATCAATTGTTTTTATTTTACCTCTAAGTGGTAACCAGCAGACAAAAAAGCGGATAAATTCCCCAGATAGAATCAGTGGTGAAGTAAAGTTCCGTAATAAAACAAATAAGACCTTATTTGAGCTTCTCTAACATATTTGGGCTCAGGCCGGTAAGAACTTCCGAGTCAAAGTCAGGGTCTAGCAAAAGAGATTGTGTCGGAAAGCCCTTAATGAACCAACGCCGATGCTCACATCCCCGAACTGGTTACTGGCTTCAGTTTAACCGATCCCCCGTCTTAGGGGCATCTTTAATGTAACTGGCCCTCTAGGTTGGGGGTTGTACCGCCAGGTAACTGACCGGTCATGGGAAAAACAAAACAAAATGAAGCAACAATAAACCTCGAATACGGACGGATCTACTGTTGACAACCTCTGCAAACGTAACAAGGACAACAAACTTTGGTTCTGCATATGGTATAGCGGAGGCCTCAAACTGCTGCAAAGCAGATGTTAGCGCCATCCAAGAAATGCATTGAGATGGGCCAGATAAAAAAAGATAAAAAAGTGCGACATCAAGTACGTCGATAGTTATCGACGGCAAACCCAGCGCCTATTTGGATGCCGACTGGTTGTTAAAGGAAGACTTAGGCAAGAAGTCTTGAGTTTCCGGCACGTTAATGAGAACGTCGTAACAATCCATATTAAGACGAAATTTCTCAATATTAGCCTTATATATATTACTCGCACGCCCCCACAGAGGAGAAAGGTGACAATACCAAAGATAGTTTCTACGAATTCTAGGACAAGACCTGTGAGCAGTTCAACAGGTATGTCATTAAAATTGTCTTCGGTGATTTAAATGCAAAACTAAAAAGAGAGAGCATTTTTGGAAGTACCGTGGGAAAGTATAGCCTGCACGTCACCATCTCCGATAACCTATTTAGGATAATTGAATTTATAGCAGGGCGAGACGTTGTCGTAGCTGGCACGCGGTTCTCGCAACTCGGTATTCATAAGAGAACTTAGAGAACTCCTGATCAAATAACCGTCAACCAGATTGAACACATTGCAATCGACGCAAGACACTCCTCCAATATTATCGATGTCCGAACGTTCCTAGGGGCCAACATCAACTCCGACCATTGCCTTTACTGTATCCAAGGTACGGTTGCAGAGATCTCGAATATCGCAAAGACAAGCTTATACTGTGAGGAAGTTTGACGTTGAACGGCTAAGTAAGAGGAAGCGGCGTTTTATAGAAGGATTAGAGCTGATCACGAGATCTATGAGGAGAAGGGGAGAGATCTTGGAAAAAAACCAATGAGCTCCATCGATTTTAAGACCGCATATAACAACATCTATAGAGATGAGCTATACAGAACAATGTCTAGTTTTGGCATGTCTTCCAAACTCATCCGCTTGTGCAAGATTATGACAGAAAATGCATGCCCCTCCTTCAAGATCGGTAAAGAACTTACCGAGACCTTTTTGACGGTCAATGAGGGCGAGATCAAGTATATGCTATCAACAAGAAAGGGCACCCAACTCCGACATTTCGGACAGAACTTCACCCCCAACTTATATTACTTTGAGGAAGTTAAGGACTTTGTCTATCTAGTCACCGTTATTAATTCAGACAACGACACCAGCGCTAAGATCAAACGATGTAAAACTCCTGCTAATTGCTGCTTATTTGGGATAAGAATGAAATTGACTAGCAAGGCACTCTCTCAAACAATCTCAATTAATCCCAGTCCTGCGCTGGATGAGGATGCTCTTGGCTGTTTTAAGAGCAAAATTCTTCGGGTGAATTTCGATCTCGCCTGCATAGACAGTGAGTACAGAAGGAGGTACAGCAAGGAACTGTAAAGGTTGTACAACGACTGAGGTGGCTTGGACATGTAGAGCAGATGGTCACCAATTTTCCGGTCCGAAAAGCCTTTGAATGTGACCTTAGCCAACTTAGCCTGCAAAAGGGGCAGCTAGCTAGCGATCGAGATGGCTGGAGGACCAAGAGCACCCTGAACTGTAGCGCCACCTTAAATATGTAATTATGTCGACACCTTTTCTATTCTGCAAACAGGACCGAAAATTGGCTGAAGAACTTTTTTGTCGAGGCGCCCGAGAGAACAGAATTTTGGAAGATGGTCCCTTTGAAGTTGATTTACCTATGAGTTTTGATCAGTACTTTCAACAAATATTTTGAGATACCACATGACAACGCATCGCCTTTTTTAAGTTCATTTCTTTCTTTGCACGTCACGGTTCTGTCATAACCGATCTTGACGGAGCTTAGCAGGGAAGACAATTATAGAATAGAAAGACTATACAGCTTTGAAATCAATGAAGATGTCTGTCGTTATGGGAAAATTTGATCTATGGTGGACTTTCTTGGTCACTAATAGCGACCAGTCAGACTGATGACATAATACAGGAGACAGGATTTTATATGTATTGTTGAGGAAACTCATCCCCCTGCAGTTGGCGCTGCTCAGAAAATCTCCCTCCGTCTCTCCGGCCGTCATACGAACCAGATTTTTTAGATGATGCATGCTCCGTATCCAATTATAACCAACAGACTTGTTAGACTTAAGCTTGAAAATTGGTTGCCTGACTTCATCTTAGTCGGGTGGACGGAAACGTTGTCTGTCTTCATCCATGTTTAACGGTTCATTCTGCCTGTAGGCGGGATGTTTGTTCGTCATAACAGCCTACAAAAGTAATATTTTCAGATTCTCAGCACCGACTTACTGTGCAACTACGAGGTTTAAAGGACAATTGATTGCAGAGGAGGTTGTAGAAATAGTCTTAGGGTGGACATTTATGAGGCTTATATTGGCGAATAAAAATTTAAAGTTGTTCGTCGTCAGGGATTCACTTACCAGTACATTCCTAAAGCTGAAGTTGTTGTTTGCGCATGGGAGCCAGAAGGTAAGGCAAGCACCACGTTTCGAACTCGATTCCTGTGCTACTGGACTAATGAAAATATGTTGTAGGACATTGGGAGTTTGCCCATCAATCAATATGCGGCGTAGACCAAAATTCCCTTGTGAGACAGAACGAACCATTCAACGTGGAATATGAACGTCAAAAGTTGTGTCTCCCAAAGAAAATTATGTGAAGGCCATCTAAACTTAAGAATAACAAGGCTGCCGGACTAAATGGCCTACTTGCTGAGTTATTTAAGACACCTGGAGATAAAGGTCAGAAGGGATCTCACAGAGATGTCTGACATCAAACAATGGTGCGCTGTCATACGACTCCTATAACTTTATACTTGAAAATATAATGCGAAACTCGCAGAGGCACAATTAGAAATAAAAAAAAGGTTAAACTGTGAATCTATCACACAAAATCTACGAATCGTATAAAACGGGCAATAAACGACTTCCAACCATATACAGTAACTTGGAGGATTAGAGGGATCCGAAACGAAAAATAACACTTGCCAATCTCTGCTTTTTTGGCCTAATAAGGCAATTCAGTAGGAGTAGTAAAGCTTTGTTGGTAGGCTCTAAAATTCGAATAATGCTACCCTTGTCTTGTTGGCTCCCAAACGTGGATATTAACAAAACCGAATGAAGATATTCTTTTTCACGGTCTTTGAGAACCAAAGGACGACAGTGAACGGTTTGTAAATATCTGCTATGTTAATAGCCTACTGACTAGAGGAACATCTTCTGGCTATCGCAAATGCCATAAAATAAGCGTTGCTGTTCTGACTTTGGATAGAAAACCGAAAGCAGCTTTTGCCTTCTCGGATCTACGTTTGGTGTCCCGCTGTTGCCTCGATAAGGAAAGCCATCGACTTTCTCAATATACTGTTTATAGTAAGTTAAGTTAAGGATTCTGAAAGAATTAGCCCTTTGGATTTGGTTTAGGACCACTTAAAGAAGGGTCACAATAAAAACAAACAGATATCTACAACGCAATCCAAGTATTTGAGGTAAGACGTCAATCTCCATTGAATTATATATATTCACTCAGATACTTTTGCGGGAATAACTTCGCTTATTGTGTCATATTATACCCTACTCAAACCACCAGCGAAGTCAGACGTTTATTAGACACTACACAAGCCATTCTTGACGCTTTACGAATCTGGACAGGCCAGTTGATAAGTGAGATGATTGCATAATTTTCCATCTTACTTCCAAACCCACAAGGATTGGGAACTGTCGATCGCTGCGAATATTACCATGCCGGAGGGTTAGAAGTTGATTGAATTTCTGGAGAAGAATTTAAGTACATTGGTTTCTATGTGTACAAAATTGGATTCCGTTAAATATAGTGGTCACCCTCAAGCCTTGCGATCATTGATCAAATCTCATCTGACTAGCACATCATCACTTATTGCTCGTTATTTCGAAAATATTCGACTTGAGAACGAAAGGTGCATATTCAGAGGCACACTTGTGCTTCAACTGCCTCAGAGCCGATCATTCGGTGAACAAACTGTTCATCAACCAATCGGTGCCAGCAATGTAACGGCAAGCATTACACAACGACACATCAGTCTACGAAGTCGCCATCATCGTAGTCCTCATCTTCATCATGGTCAAAAGGAACCTCAAATTAAACCAGCAACATCATCTCGCACCATGTAATGGGAGCAACTTTCAACGAAGTTCTTTTGGCAATAGCATAGGTTCTGGTGCAACATTAAGACGGAAAACACCTGAAGCTAAGAGCATTGCTCGAGCAAGATTAGTCTCAAAGTAAGTGGGCTGGCAACCTCACATCTAGGAAAGATTCTGAGTCTTGTGGGTCTCTTCATATTACAACATAGATTTCATATACTCAACTCAGGCGTTAGTTGTTAGCCATGCCACGAGTTACTCTCCTGCCATTGGATTGGAGTCACGCAAATAGGATAATCTAGGATAGGATAATATCGCCGACTCGCACTATGTATAATAAAGTAGGCCGCATTGGTACCTTTTACTAGGAGCGGATATTTTCGGACAAATTGTAATCGATGGTATTAAACAAGATCATCTGGGAACACCATTGGCTCAGAACAGTACTTTGGAATGGATTTTAAGTGGAACTACTGCGTCAGAAATGGGTACACGTCACAAATGTGTGCTAACGGTGAACCTGCCTGGGAATCGTGTTCCTGTTCAGATTTGGAGCAATAACTTAGACGCTCATGGTCTTTGAAAGATGCTCAGAGAGACATTTCATCACTTTTAAAAGATGAAAGAGAGTGTGAAGCAATTTTTTACGTTACTTGCAAACGGGATGATTCGAGGCGGTACGTGGTTAGGCTCGGAAGCAAACTCTTCACCGATTGTCTCACACTGAACGACGGTTTGAGGTAAATTGTGGTCTACGAGATCACTGCTAAAAATTCATAGCAGTCTACTTTAACTAAGCACACATGAAGGTTTCGACGGAAACAAGTACTCCTACCCTACTTGTCACATCATGCGTATGTTTCGCGTAGTATTCGACGCATCTAACCAAGTCCCAAATGGAACATCTTTATATGATTGCTTGAGTCCTAAGATTGTACGTGGGTCCTAAACTACAAAGCAACTTAACCTAACTCAATGTCACTCAATAGCTAATACATCCAGTGGTTATCAAAGCATACCATACATTAAGAAAATGTTTCGCCAAATTCGAGTTAATCAAGAGACCTTCAATTGTGATCTTCAGCGAATAGTATGACGGAATCTAACCACTGATAACATATGTGACTATTGACCGGACATCTAACGAAGAACAAGTGTTCGCAGACTTACCTGAGTAGACTTATCACCAGACGGATATCCATACTGGATAAAATCTTTCTGCTGAAGCTATGGTTATCAGGATTGCAATAGGATGATCCATTGTCATCAAAACTTCAAACGGAGTAGCTAGCATATCGGGAAGGACTTGTTATGGCTCAAACAATAAGAATAGTTCGGTGGTTTGGTCCGTTGCGGTGATGTTATTTCGATAGGTTAGGTAGATTGAGTATTTTAAGAACATGGCAACATTTGCTTGGGCGGACTGTACAGTGACTTTAGCATCGATACGTGGGGATCCAAGTCGTTGGAAGACTTTTGTCGCGAAACGTCCGGCAGAAGTACAGGATATGAAAGACATCTCACATTGGTGATACTTACGTTCAGAAGGGTCTCTATCCGAGTAAGTTGGCATCGTACTCTATATGGTGGGCCGGATCTTTTTGACTACTGCTGATGTAGTCATCTAAGTTCCCAGATCAATACATAGACCTTGGGTGGAATTAACTTCGTCCGTCATAGTACAAATGGAACGAAAGTCAATACTTAGTAATTTTTTTTTTTTTTTTTTTTTTTTTTTTTTTTTTCCACTTAGAAAGCTTTTAAGTGTCATTGCATATTGTCAACTTTTCATATTCAATTGTTAGCAATCAAAGTTAAAGCGCAATTTTGGAATTCTAAAATGGGGAGAACTGTGGCAAGCAACATACATTAAGTTGGATCAATAATACGACTTTTCTGGAGAGAGATCATCCTTGCAGCAATATCAACTGATCAACGTTCGAAGTGTTCTTCTTAAACTTGCGGTTCGGCTTGAAGAAGATGGCTTGCTACGAGTAGGTGTCCGCCTGTAGGAAGCACATATTCTATTTGGTAAGAAACATCCGTTTGTTTTATCCAAAAGCAGCCCTTTTTCTAGGCTTATCATCGCTCATGCGCATGTGATAACCCTTCATAGAGGCATTCAGTCAACGCTAAGCTACACTCGCCAGAAGCTCTGAATCCTTGGTACCCGAAACAAAGTCCAGCAACATATTCATCGATTTGTCATCTGCTACCGATAGAGTATCTTGCCGGCTACTAGGATTCACCAGTGTCGTTCCTTCATTACGTCTGATGTTAACTATGCGGAGAACATCTCAATTCGCCAAATATATAAGTCGAAAAATTATTCTTATGAAAGGATACATATGTGTCTTCGTGAATCTTGTTACTCGCGCGATGCACATTGAGCTGCCATCAGATCTTTACACAGATGCTTTCATAGCTGCTTACAAGAGATTTACGTCAAGACGAGGGGTCTGCAGTGACCTATTTAGTGATCGTGGGACGAAATTTGTCGAAGCGTTTAGACAGCTTCGGGAATATTTGCAACATTTTGGCCAAAAAAATAACATCATCGGTACTTAGTTAGCTCATATGGGAACTTTGTAGCATTTCGTCCCTCTAAGATCGCTACACTTTGGAGGAAACTGGGAGATGGCAGTCAAATTGACCGAACACCATCTACGGCGAATATTGGCAGACCGAACGCTGCGGTGCTGAGCTCTTAACCGCTCATACCTTTGCGAAATGACTCCTTAGATTTCGAAGTGCTAAATCAAGCGCACATAACGACGCTTCCAAAACCAGACCTTAGTGATATGAAGTTAAGTTATTTGAAACGATGCCAGCTGATGCAGCAAATATTTCATCATTTTTGGAAGACTTGGTCAAGGGTTTATCTTCTTGCGCAAGGTGCCCTACATGAAATATCAAAACCTTTCTCCCGAAAGGTTTGCTTGTCTAACATCGAAAGTAGAGTCGAAGTTCTTGTGATCTTGTCCTGGATTAACTTTATCTTGTTTATCAACAGCTTGATGGGCACATCTACTCATCAGTTTCAGCAATCATATCAAAATAAAATCCATAAAATGGCTCTTTTTCGAAAACTTACCGTCTATCCCCTCATTCCCAATTATTTCTACGCGTTTGCTACGAAGGAACCTCATTAGGAATAGTACTGATGTACTTGGGTCAAATTAAAAAAAATTCCACAGCTATGCCGTCAATTTCCATGGCCTTGCTTATCAAGTCATCTCAGTCACAGTTGTAATCCTTTAAAAGTATCCAGTTTAACATCATAGCGAATAGCTCTGTCTTTCGCCTAAGCTGGTCCTCGTCCGACATCAGGAAGCAACTATCTTGAATTTTCCCCTGCCATTTAGTTCCTTTGTAAAAGCACACCGCTTTGTATCGTACTTGTAACAGCTATGTTGTGCTTACTATACCATATTTTCGTCTTTGCTGAATTCAAGTTTGAATTGTTTTACTTGTGAGGTAAGTAAAACTATAATTTAATTGAGCTACTCCTTAGACGGAGTCGAAATTTGTTCCCGCCTATTTCGAATACTTTAAAAGCAGCTTTAAAATCGTCGACAGAACTGCAAGAGCAGTGTTCAATCACACATACCGCAATATTAAAACAACTGCATGGTTTTCATAGGAAGAGACTTCTATTTTAGCGAGCCAACACATATCGGAGAACATATCACCAGGCTGTGGAATAGTTTTAGATTTTGCATAGAAGAAGTTTTTCGTGAAGAGCATTTCGAATACAGATTGGTCCAAGGGTTTCACAAAGGGCCTTTCTTAAAGATTGTACACATTGGCAACTTTCGTTTACGAGGGCTGTTTGATGAGTACTGGAAAATAGGTGGCGCTACTGAGGTGAGTATATTTTAGCCCGAACGTCAAAATTTTGTGACAATCGGACGCTCAGTTTTGTTTTGAAACCCATTTCAAAACATCGTGTTTTTCTTGCGACCATGGAAAAAGAGCTGTATCGCTCTGTGATCCGATTGTTGTTTTTAAGTGGCAAAACCTGCCAGTAAATCAAGACGTAGTGTGTAGTGTGTATGGGATCCATTCATCTTCCCGTACAACAGTTTACCATTGGTTCGCAGAGTTTCACCGTGGCCGTACGGCGGTTTTTGATGAACAAAATCCATGATCCCGTATTGGCAGAAGCCCGTGTGCAAAATTCGCGATTTGGCTGAGATAGTAGGCATCTTAACTGAACGCGTTAGCCATATCCTACACGAGATGTTGGGCATGAGAAAGCTGTCCGCGAAATGGGTACCACGTTTGCTCACACCAGAGAACAAGCACAATCGTGAGACCCCTTCAAAGACATGCTTGGCCCTGTTTGATCTGGTACACACCAGAGATCAAAGAACAATTGAAACAGTGGGTTTTACCTTTCCAAAAAAGGCGAAGACCGTGCTTTCGGCCGGAAAAACGATGGCCACTGTTTTTTGGGACGCACATGGTGTGATCCCCGTTAACTATTAGGATAAGATAAAAACAATCACAGGAGCATACTCGTACTACGTCGATTTATTGGGCCGATTCAACGCCGATTTGAAGAAAAAAACGACCGTATTTGGCTAAGAAAACAGTGCTCTTCCATCGCGATAACGCACCGAATTGGTCGAATTTCACCATGAATTCCCCCCTCTCTCTTTCACCAATCCTCTATATTCACCGGATTTGGCTCCCTACGACTTCATTTTGTTCCCAAACCTTAAAAGATCGCTAGCCGCAAAGAAGTACGGGTCGAACGAGGAAGTCATCTCCGCCGCGCAGGTGTATTCTGCAGACCAACAACAACAAAAGTCATTCTATACGGAGGGGTTAAAAAAGTTACAGCATCGCTGGGAATAGTGTACTTTATACAGTGCATGGCATTATATTAAGAAATAAATTGTCAAAACCTAGAAAAGTTGCGTTGTCATTTCTAATCCGGGTATTCTTCAAACTGTCCTCGTATACGCAACCCGGACGGCAACAAACTACATTGTTAAGAATCGGTGGAGGGGACGAATCATTCGCATCTGGATGGAGCCTCACTTATCCAAAACTTCATGCATCTCTTTAAAAAGCTGAATTCACTGAGTCAAACAGCCAACATTCAACAACCGTCATAGATCGTAGATCGGACTGAAGAGTCGTTGTTCCTTATCTAATAAGTGACGCGCAAAAAGCAACCACAAAAAGATCTTATCTGAAAAATTGTGCGTAACATGAGGCAGTTAACTGATAACTGGTCTTACTGTGGTAGGCTGTTGTTTTCCGAAAACCATAATTCAACGGAGTCGTCATGAAGAAGCTTTTAAGCCACTTTAACAGATATGTAAACAAAGCGATTTCATTTTGTTGCAACGACTGTATTTTGTTTTTATTTGAATTTATGACAGCTGTCAACGTTTTAGACAAATTGTCACAAGTTTCTCATTTTTTTCATTGGGTTCTGCAGCTGTCAGCTACGGATATGTTTTGTGTCTAGAAAAACACGCGATGTATAATACTTTGTTGAATAGTTACGACGTTGATATGCACATGTCAATATGCAGATTCCCATATTACCTGCATTTAAATACAGACATACAAATGTATGTATTTATACAGGCAAAACTGTGTACAAAACAAAATACCTGCAGAACTGATGATGCTTACTAGATAAACTTACCAGATAAACTTATTTCAAATTCAAACTTAGCATACCGCCAAAACTATATCAATATCTTTAGACACAACCATCCATTAGGTACAACGTCGACATAAAAGCTAGCCCTCAGAGCATAATACCCATATTTTGAATTTTGAAACAAAAGTAAAAGTTTCCTAGCCCATTTACTGCACAATAGACATATTTACCACAAAATTTAAAAAAAAAAAAATTTATATATATATAATAAAATTATAGCAAAAGGATATAAAAATGTTCTCCTTTCTCAGTTAACTTTACTCTCTTCTCTATAAGCCACCCACTCCCCTACATACGATATTCAAGCTACCCCTCTCACAATATCGTTTGATACGAATACAAAACTATATATACAAGTACGTAGGAATATATCCAAGCACACCACTACCACAATGGAGTATTTATAATCTAGTAAAACCAAAAGACCACCACTTACCACCCCAAGGCGGCAGATTTATCCCCTTTTTGAACCTGGCAATGCCAATGCCAAGAATAGTAAACCACCACCCCATGGTCATGATCACATAGAGTAACCGATGCTAACTAAGAGAGAGGGAGTCGTTTTTTGTATGCTACTGGGCGAAACCTTGAACATAGTCCTACAGGAAATCCTATGTACATAGATACTGGTATATGCATATATAGATGTACAACAAAGCCTGACGGATGGATGTCGGTGCGGTGGGAATGGTGGTGGCCTGGCCCTGTGACTGAAATGGGAAATATGTTTCCTCCCTATTTCGCAATGCGTACAACTCCGTTTTTCACTTGTGTCAGTGTGTACTCTTCTAGAATGTGCTGAACATGCAACCTACACATAACAAAATTTTATGTTACTCTCTTCCATGCAAAACCCTCCGCGTCCCCTCGATGCAGCGTTAAATAAAACACATTTCTGCGCAGAACCTGGACGAACGCCACTCTGGAGTTGCTTATATTTTATCATACACAGTACACACCCACCTCCCTCCTAACAATCTTACATACAGCATGCTCAACTTGGAGTTTATGGCTTATGGATTGCAAACAGCTATAGCTCCCTATAGTTATGGCAATGTGGAAAATTGAAGTTCACCACCCACACCAGTAAAAACTTTACATTACCAACCCCAGAGCAGCAAAGCGGCAAAGCAGCACCTCGTTTTGCCTGCTTCTGGCCTATGTTGTGAAACATTTTCTGCACATGGCAGCAACCACAGTGACAGAGCTGAGTTGATGGAGTTTTTATCTTTTGCCCAGCTCTTAGTTGGAACACCACTTTGCCCTTGCACTTGGCCCTTATGGGTGTACAGGAGAGATACATAGAACACCATGTGCTGCGCGTGTTAGCCAAATGATGGTGCAAAGGATGGTGTGCAGAGGAACGAACCAACGGCCAAGTACAAGAATGGCATTAAACAATTTTATGTTGCGCTATACGAGTACGAACGACTACGAACGAAAGAGTATCTATGCAAAAAGGGAGTTGATTGCATGCTTCTACATAACTACATTTATACAGACAATGAGATGCACACAAATAGATACTTGTCCATACATAAATACAAGTCGTTATGTTTGTATGTATGTAAATGATGTGGCCATGAATTTGCATGGTATGAGCTGAGCCTCAAGAGTACAGGAGAGAAGTTTAAGGTCGTGTGGTGATGAGATAGGTTTTTGTTGCCATTGCCGCTGGTATAGATGTTTGTTTTTTCCTGGAATGGTTAGAGGGGGTAGTTTTATGTTGCGCATTATGTTCGCATACATATATCCTAGGCGTCTACATCTATAGGTGATAAAATAAGGATCTGTTCGGAATGTAGCCGAGTATGTGCTTCATAGTGGGATGATGTTGAGATGGGTTCAATTCAGAGGAGCTGAAATTTTATGTATTGTAGTACTCGTAATCCGAGTATTATGTATGCATTCATATATACATACATCAAATATTGTATCTGTGAAAATCGCCATTCGTAGATACATTTTTATAATGGAACATTCTTTTGGTTCCGCTTTTATTTTTTTTTTGGATTTTATTTTACTATTCCTCTTTACAGGACGGGAAGTGGCGTCGAGAGCTTATATCTCTCATGCACTTATGTAGGTTTTTTGTGATTCGGACAACTTTCCATTTTCATCTGGCAGTAGGTAGATTTAATTTGATACTTGTTTTTGGGGGAAAATGTTGGCTTTTTTTTCGTTGTCATTTCTACATTTCTTGCTTGCAAAACGTGCGTTGTACGAAAAGTGCCACGCCCAAATTCAATATGCAATTTAATTAATTTATACGGAATTTTCTGCATAGAGAAAGTAATCTATATTTAATAGATACAAACGCATACATCGGAAATAAGCAAACAGGTGAGAATGTACTTACTACTTACTGTTTGACATGTCTGAATTGCTTAATGGTAATTTTCGAGAAGCGTCATTTCAGTGGAATTTAAAGTGCGACTCAGATCGAGTTTGACTTTAAATGGAAAGAAATTATTAGATTTGTGATGCGAAATTCATGGAAGTGCTTTGATTAAAATGAGTATTTTGTATAATTATTTTTTTACAGATATATTTGAAAATAGACCTTTATTTTGATGCAGAAAAAATGCATTTTATAGATATTCTCAGGAAATAATAATAATGTATGTAATGTATATCTTCTAAATGTACAAACGCACTTATAGGTCTAGAAAAGTATGGATGAATGTGCCTATTATAATACATAAAGTTCCTACTTATTAAATTTATACAATATATATAGAAATGTAGATATATTAGCAGATGTAACTTCCCGTCAACTTACACTGGCTTCTGGCATCCAACTGCCCAAAACCAAACTGAAAGCTAATTAAGAGATTAAAACAAAAGCCACTATATTCCATGAAATCATGAGAATCACGAAGAAGGCACATTTTATGTTTAAATGTTTTCAAGAACTAGAAATTTTTCCACCGATCCGCAGGGAATTTTTGATGCATTTAAACCTCAACATTTTCAAGTTAAGCGGCACAAAGTAGAGTAATAAAGTTAAAGCTGGTCACATGACCAAAGGCAAAACACCACTGTCAACACCCATAGTTTCGAAGTACGTAAGGAGTTGTACGTTTAAACATATGTAGTTTGAAAACATAAGATATGAAGACAACTTTCTTTCGGCCACATCGATGAATTGAACTAAAAGGGTCTAAAAAATTGTAAACCATTAGTTTCGAGAAATAATATCCGGTTTAATGAATTGACAATCACTAATAACTGATGTGAAAATATAAAGTTTTTTAACCAAGGTTGACCTCCTCTATTATACCTAAATATATTAATTTTATCTTCAATATTTTTCTTCTAGGAAACCAGGAAAACTGGGTGAATTTCACAATTCAGTCTTTAAGAACATACCTTGCGTACTGCAGGAGGATAAAAGCTATAAGATTAGATCTTTGATAACCGCGGCTAAAGATCTCATTACATTTTCCTAAATTTCCCATCTGAAAGTAGAGTATGAATATAATGTGGCATTGAATTTAAAGAAGCCTCCCAAGGAATAGAAGTCTTTCTAGTTGACTTAAAGTCAAAAGTGTATAATCACTACACCTGGTTCTACTATGAAATCATGACTGGGTATAAAAGCTGAGGTAGCGTTGAATAAATATACATATACACCTTTATGTCCATGCATATACCTACATGTTCCTAATAGCCGTATACCCTTAATGTACAGCGTCGGCAATTAAGTCAAAGCCAGTTCGTGAAACACAAAATTAACACCAAAGTCAAATCCTTTTTCTTGGAAAAAGATTTTTAACAATACAGTAATAACACCACGATACAATGGTTCGCCTCACAAAGAAGGTATCCACAGCAAACCACTGCAAACGTTTATAACTTGAAATAACCTTCATTTCGTTAGCATGCAAATCAAACGAGTATCTTCTGAGCCAGGGTAAAGCCCAACAAAGAATATCCGTATGGAACATGCTAATATGACCCTACATACTTACTTAGATGGCGCTTATGTCCGTTGTTGACTCAGCTTACATGCCTCTTCAGCTGTCTCCAATTGGGCACACGCAGTTGGCTGAGGCCCTTTTTCACTTGTGTGCGACACCTTAGATAAGGTCGTCCTCTACTGCATTTAACCTTTGGGCTGTAGCCGAAAACTTTCCTTGGTTTAATGCTCATATCCATGCGCTGTTTATACCGGGTTAGCCAAGCTTTTCTGATCGAATCAGCATTACTGTTGAAACGTCTCCACCATTCTCCATCGATGCAAATTTTTCCGAAAATTGTCAACGCCTCTACGCCATAAAGCAGGATTGAGATGTTGCTCGAGAAAGGGGCTTACTACTCAATTGCCTTCTAAGCCCAAAGAAACAGCGATTACCAAGAGTGATTCTTCGCATGATTTCCATGCTGGTGTTATTGTCGGAATTGATTGTGGAGCCGAGGTAGTAAGTAGACGTTGGTGTTATGTGTCCCTTTCGAATTACAGAATATATAGGGTAATTCTTCGTGAGCTTTGATTTTAAACAGGCTTTTTTTGACAGATCACGCGTGAATCCTATCAAACTGCTTTGTTACTTTTATTCAGTGTTGTTTGGCAAATTATCATGGAAAGAGCTCAAACCATAACAGCGTCTCCAAATTGTTCAGCTGTATTAAGAAAATCAGCGTTCTGCGAGAAATGTTTTTCGTGCAATTTAAGGAAATTACGGTGCGCATAATCGACCTACTGAAACCACTATTGCCAATACCATTCGCAAATTTGAGTCCCACTTCACCATATATTAGTGGATGATACTCGACCGGTTAGACCACATCCAGCACGTAGTGAAGAGACTATAGCAGCTATAGCTGAGAGTGTACCCGAACACCGTGACGAATCGATTCGACGTCGTTCTAATCAGCTTGGCTTGGCGTATTCGTCAACTTTTCGTATTTTAAGTGAGAATCTCGGCCTAAAAGCGTGCAAAATTCAACTTGTGCAAGAATTGAAGCTAGTGAATGGGCTCTGGAAAAACTCAATGAAAATCCGGTGTTTTCTCGTGAAATTTTGTTCAGTGATTAGGCCCATTTCTGGCTTAAAGGATATGTTAATAAACAAAATTGCTATATGTGCTCCCTGAAAATCAAGCACATGGTCGCGGTGAGCTCTGATTTCAACAAGACGGCGCTATGAGTCATATAGCGCATGAAACAATGGAGTTGTTGAGAAACCATTTTGCTGAGCGGTAAATTGGCCGCCTAGATCATGCGATATCACACCTTTGGACTACTTCCTCTGGGGATATGTAAAGTTTCAATTCTCCAGGAATAAACCAGCTACGATTGACGCTTTCTAAGCCAACATTATTCGTGTTATCCGCTAGATACCTGTCGCTATGCTAGAACGAATCGACCTTCTGAATGAACCATATCAGACGTAGTCGTGGCCAACATTTACATGATATCGTTTTCAAAAAGTAAATACCATGAATTCTTCTTTTAACCAATAATAAAAATTTTAAGTTCACTTTCAAATTTCTGTGTTTTATTTTATATTATAAATCAAACCTCACGCTAAGCCCATCTTTGCCGCTTCTGCTTCAACAGTCGCAAAACGCTCCACTGATAGCTCGCTATATTTTTTAAAATTTCAAAATTTAAGGTGTAGTACACATGTTAAGTTTGAGTATTTTCTCACTCTTCCGCACATATTGGCCGGAACGTTGGCAATTTCGCGTTCAATATTGTTTCTAAGCTCCTCTAATGTTGTTGGCTTGTAAAAACAAATCCAACGGCGTTAAATCGCATGAGCAAGATGGCCATTCCACTGGAAAATTTCTCGAGATAACACGACTACCGAACTTCTCCTTCAATATATCAATTGAATTTGGCTGGCATGTGGCACCATCTTGTTGGAACCATTTATCACTGATGTCAAATCCATTCAATTCTAGCCAAAGTTAGTCTTCCAACCTGACTCGATTGCGAACTCCATTGACGTTAACTTGGCGAACGTCCGAAATGAAATCCACATCACACGGTCATTTTTTGTGAATCTAATGGAGTCTCTTAAAGCACAGATGGGTTTGTTGCTGTCCAATAACACATATTTTGCTTTCAACAAAGCCATTAAGCCAAAAATGAGCTTCATCGCTCAAGATGATTTTTCGATGAAATTCTGGATTTTCTTCAACCTTTTGCAGAGCCCAATCGGAAAAGTTTCGGCGAGTCAAGTAATCAAGAGGCTTCAGTTCATGAGTTAGTTTAATCTTGTAAGAGTTAGGTTAAAATCTTTATGCAAAACTCGCCATAATGTGGACTGAGAGATTCTCAATTCCTGTGAACGGCTTGGAATCGACTGATTTGGCTCATTTTGAACTGAAGCACTTACGGCAGCAATAGTTTTGTTTTGTCTCATTAACACAGGAACATTCAATAGTGAATATGTTGACAGGCACGCACAGCCTGTCTGGTGGGACGATTATTAAGACTGAAAAAAATTAAAAGAAGCGCTCTTAAAGTTGCTTTTACTGACTCAGAATTCCGGTTGTAATTTTTAATAATTTCCAAACGTTGCTTGTTCGTGATTTTTGCCATGAGAAAAATGTTAACCTTGATTGACGTTTTGACATTGACAGATCATAAAAAAAGTTAAAGTGTGCGGTCGAATTAAAATACAAATTTTTTATGTCCCAATTAAAAAACCTTTTACATATATGATATTTCGGAGACTCTAGGACACACGCTCATTGTATCATAATACCACATATCGGATCATTTTTGCTCCTAATAAGTATTGTTTCTATGAAGTTGAAAGCAGTTACAGCTTGCCCAGGCTAATTTACAAAAACTTTACAAAAATTGGTTTTTACTCTTCTTCGTCTCTATGAGTTTTGTAGTTTACATGTCTTTTAATCAATAAGAGTACTTACCATGCACAAATCCATGCTTCGCCAGATCAGTAGGAATGTGAGAGATGAAGGATTAGCCCGGGTAGGTACCTTCTCTTGGAAGATCGTTAGCTTTCCAGTCAGAATTAAATAAATTGTAATCAGAACAACCTGTATGGTTCACCTTGTCACTTTTTGGTGTATGGCCTGCAAATCGGTTACCTTTGGCGTAGCAATCGACGTAATGAGCTCCGTCGACTACCACATGACAAAGATCTATCGAAATAACAAAAAATGGAAGAATTTCTTAATATTTGTACATAGCTCGACCAAAGGAAAAATAAGGCAAGAAGGAAGGTGATATTTCACAGCACGACCGAAGACAGGCTTAAGGATATTTTGATGAGCCAGACAGGTGATGCGACTGAAGATTTGAAGGAGCGGAATGCTACTGCTGATTTCATTAGAGCACTGATAATTAAAATCTAACTTAGCTAGCTCATAGCACTTATGTTTCATCCAATGGATAGATCTTTTATTCTGCTACAATTGTCTTGTAGCACTTTTTTGCAAATCCTTTGTTAGTTAATTCCTTTGCTATTTCGCTACCATCATAGCTGCATGCCAGCTAAATAAGATATGCTCTCTCTGAGATATGTAAGGCTTAGTGCCCTGTGGATGTGATTCGTAGTTTTTTCTTTAAAAACCATTATCATCAACTATTGTCAGCAATTCGTCGGTTACAATGGGCACCAAATATTGGAGAATCGTTCCGAATGATAACTATTACATAAATGAGTAGATATAAACGAAGAACATAGGGACAAGATCCTCATACTCGTGCATACATATGTAGCTACTTAAATCAACTTTTCAATTCACCTATTACGTTGAAATCAAAATGACTCACATTTGCAAATATCCACGCCAATGAGTCAATTTTTAAATTTTAAATTTCAAAAGGACACACGTATCTAGTTTGAAAATCAAAATTCATGACATCATAGTGCAAAATGATGCCCACTTCCATCAAAAACTTATTCAACCATTCATCCCCTAAATAAAATAAATAAGCAAATGTTACTATGGCGACTTAAAAAATACGCCACTATGACAAAAAGAGAGAAAAGAGGAAGAAAAAAAAAACACAAACGCCCAAATGTCCTAATGTCCTGGACCATTTTAATTTCGCTTGGTGTGAGTTTTATATATAATATATATCACGCGACTTATTTACCCTTTTTTTTTTGTTATCATTCTATTTACCAAACGCACGCGATGGTCAACTGAAGAGTCCTTACGAAGGGCAGCAAAAAAAAAGAAAGGAAAATGAAAAACAGCAAACGGAAACACATCACCACACTTTAGCGTTATCCTTGAAACACCCCATCACCAAGCAATATGTGGATCAGTGAAATTTGTTCAAATATCCTTAAGGGATAAAAGTTTTTCTATTTTCTATTACCACATATCTACATATGTATAGATACGTGAATATATTTATGTGTTATGTACATAACCCTACACCATAGGTCGTTTTTTTTTTTGTGTAAAATAGATTCTGCTACTACTATCCGTCCGTACCTGCCCCTTTAGCTGGTGCTTTCCATCCTGTGCCCCTGTGGAAGTTTTACTTACCATGGTGACTGTCTTCATTCCTGTTTTTCTCTCCTGTGCTTAGTATTCTACCTTCCTTCCTTCAACTGCTTTTCAATTTATGTAAACCACCCCTTTGCACCGTCATGACTTCCTGCAGTGTAAACGAAAGTAAAGCCGGCAATGACGTAACCTATAATTTTCCCTTTTATTTCACAATAGAGAGAATCCTCCGACTCCTGAGATTGTCGAAGCGGGCAAAGAAGGGTTTATAACCACATTTCCATTTACATTTTCCACGCTGTCGAGATAGGAGTTGGAAATTTCACCCGGGGATTGCATTTCACATTATATCTACGAAGGTATTTATTGTAGGCGGAGCTATAAGAAGAAAATTCAAGGGTGAGACATGGAAATTTAGTGCGTAGATTCTGGAAATCATTGTAAGGGATATATAGTGTAGGTATAGATAGATAGATATACGAGTACAATTCGCCTTCCCAAAGTGAGATAGCTGCTTTTACGTTTCGGGTCGAATGTCAAGGGAAAAGAGGAGGAACAACCTCATGAACATTCAGGCAAAAGAAAGTACGCATACGTTTTCCTATTTTTGTGTTGTTATCCCTGTCACACTACCGTGGAAAAGGACTCAAATTCGTCTCTTTTCTTGAAGGTGAATTTTCCTCCTTAACTTCCAATACATGGAAGGATACCTACTTATATACATCTTTGACACATTCTGAGAGAAGTAATGCCAGGACTTTCTTTCCTTTTTTTTCTGTTTTTGTGCGTGCGCTAAATTTATTATATTCTTTCCGGTTGTGATAATATTTTTCGTCGTCCTTTATGCCCCACCAATGGGATGTTCCACTTTCACAGCTCGAACATCATACGAATGTAGGCCATTTTGATTCGTCTGCTATGTGTTAATGTGTGTGTGACTCTGGAGCACCCACAATTTTCCCAAATTTAGGAAAGAACATACATATCTACTATGCTGTGTTTCCATATGGTCCAGGATGTTGCTGTGAGTTAGGTGTCACCTACCAACCAACTCAGGCTTTTTGCGTTTCAGACAGCAGCTCATACTCTATCACTTGGTGGACGATATACCTACATAGAAATTTCTATCCCCCTAGTGATCCAAAAATATACAAAAGTATGGTCGACGTAGTATGCCACAGGAAGGTTACGGAGCGAAAAAACGTCCCGTTTTGGGTGTAGTATGCCACATAGCCCAATATTGAGTTATTCTATTTGAGTTAACACCCGACTGACTTGGTTTTGGCGCAAAGTCGTCGTCGAATTTTATCAGCAGTTTGAGGACTAATGAAATTGTCTTCTTAAAGCTTGTCTATCGTCTTTCCTTAGATTCTAGAAATTTGACTTTGCAACCAAAGAGATAAGCTCCTTAGGGGTTTCTTTGTTGTGTGTACTTGTCTTCGACTTTCTTTGGATTTGTTTACAATTCTTTGGTTTGAGGTTTAGCGCTTGTTAAACGGGTATTCGGAAAGAGGTTTATTTTGCGGACTGAGGCAGTTATGTTTTTGGGGCATATTTTTGATATTAAGGGAGGTGAGTAATTGACTCGAAATAAAATGTTGCAAATTTTTTTTTTAATTAATTATAAAGAAACTTTGGGCAACAGGAAACATTTGATTCATTTAGAGAAAAAGTTTGCCGACGATTCTTTTAAATATTTTATAGAGAATTCATTAAAATTTTCCATCAGGTTATAATACTACCCGTCACTTAGGGTAGTGGAAATATTTTAAGAAAGAAGATGGAAAGTAGGGAGATGTTTTTTATGTATATCAGTAACCTACTACTGACACGTGAAGAGCCGCTACTTGGAGCAACGTAATCCTTTATATGTGGCGATCCCAACCTCTCATTTTTGTTACATCTACTAGGACCCGCTTTGTGAATAGGAGCTTTGGGTTCCTAAGAGCTGTGGGTCGAAAATCGTTTTCTTTTTTTTTCTTTTTTTTTTCTTTTTTTTATGATGAGCACGTGCTCAAGGGATTTGTTTTCCCCCAAAATGTTTGCACACAGCGCGGTCGAAGGAAATTTAGGGAGAAAGAAAAGCGAGGTGCCGATACACATTGTTTTTAAATGTTTGCAAGTTATAACTACCACTTATCAACAGATGCAGAGATGTTTTAAAAGCACCTCACCTGCACTCCAATTTTGAGCGGATGAATGCCTTATATATTTAGGTCTGATCAAAGGGGGTGAAATACTTCTTACATCGCTTGAGAAAACCTAAACATTTCGCTGCACTTTTGACGAAATCGAATATGTTGTCATTCCAACGTAGGTTGACATTATCACACATAGCGAGAATGGAAAGCTTTCCAGTTGCAACGATTCAAGTGCCATTCATGGACAATGGCTGGGAGTTTAAACTTCGCATTAGGGACAGAAGGCAGCATTGTGTTTTGGAAGCATTAAATTCTAATGTTGGAGTTTAATAAGCTTAACATATGCTCCCGTTCACGTTCTATAGCCAAATAGCAGGAACGTGAGTCCGGGAACGAATATAAAATGCAAAGAGTATATTGGATTCGAAGTAGCAGGCAAGAAATTATGAACGAAGATGAAAAAAAGTATCGGGTACAGGACGGAGTTCTGGGGCATATCAGCATTTATTTTGTGGAAATCAGACTTGAAACCATCTAACACAACTTGAATTTAACGTTCCGTAAGGTAGTTTCTAATCCATTGAAAAAGAGAGTCGTCGATTCCAAATGCACGCATTTTTGACAAAAGAGCCTGATGCCAAACTCTGTCAAATGCCTTAGAAATATCAGGTGCAACAATCTTGCTTTCGCTAAATTGGCTCACTGTTAGCGAATCTAGCAAAAGTTTAAAAACAACGACCTTCGGATTTAAAAGTGAAATATTTGGAACCTTACCAGGCTACGCACAATTAGTAGAAGTCTTTCACTGCTATCACGCAGATATCATCGCCATCCAGAAAGTGCGATGGAATTGACCGGAAACAAAGAGCGATCATTCGGATGCGGGCTTGCCATATGCGGAAAACTTAGGCAAGAAGTCTTGAGTTTCCGATAAAAGAGTGAGTATCTTATAGCAATTCGCATCAAGGCTAAATTCGCTAACATAAACTTAATATGCGCCAACAAAAGAATATTCCTACAAAATCCTCGACATGACATATAAACAATATCCGAAGTATGACGTTAAAGTCACCTAGTATGTTAGGAAAGGAGGACACTCTTGGTGGGACAGTTGGTTAAAATACCTCACATGATACCACATCTGGCAGGGGACTTAGGCTCATTAACTTTTCGCGGGACGAAATGTAACTGCGGCAAGCATAAGGTTTCCTCATCTCGATATATAAAAGCGTACATGGCACTTTCCGCATCATCAAACGCTAAATCAAATTGATCACAATGCGAAAGTCGTAACACATGCCTACAGCAAATGCGGATTTTTTAAGCGCCACAACAAAGAAGAACTACTGCTGCAATTGTAAAACAACGCCAGAATCTTCACCAAACGAAATTTCCCAAAATCTCCTATGCCGCCAGCAAATAGTACCGAAGACTAGTGGCAACGCTGGCACATACCAACAGAAACGCCACAACTGATGGGGGTAGGGCTTCACCCGACCATCACTAAGAAATCCCTGGTTTGATAAAGAATGCCGACAAACATATGCAGGCAAACAAAAAGCCTACAAAGCGCCGTTGCAACGAAGAACGAGAATTGCTCGTGAGCTCTATGAACAGAAGAGACAGGATTAACTTCGACTTCTCTAGAAGAAAAAAGAGAAGAGAAGTTGTTCTTTGGGAATAATGCACTTTGCCAACAGATAAAAATAACGTTCCAAGGTAAAATAACCCATACAGAAGCCTGTAGAGATGAAGAAGGAAACCTTGTGTGAAGTCACAAGCCCTATATGCCAACACGCTCCTTCCACCTGATCAGAACGAAGTAAGCATAGCAATATCTAAGCAAGAACTTCTGGTTCTTGGTTCAAACGCAAGCATCCAAAATGGGTTTAGCGGTGAATGAGGTCAAACCCAAGTATATGCTGTCAGCAAGAAGGGACACACAACATCTACGAATTGGACAGAACGTCACAATTGACACCTATAATTTCGAGCTAGTAAAGGACTTTGTCTTCCTTAAATTTTGCAAACAAAACCTCAGCAAAAATAAAACGAAGAACCACTCTTGCCAATCGCTGGGCAAGAAGGAGATTGAGTAGTAAGGCTCTATTCCGAAAAACTAAGGAGACTCTATATAAGTCCTTGGCCATCCCAGTCTTATTTTATGGTGCAGAAGCATGGACCATATCAAAAGCATATGAAGATATCCTCAGATGTTTCGACAGAAAAATCCTTCGAAGAATATTCGTTAAACGACGAACTAGACGAACTGTACAGCCAGAAAATTGCGGATCACTCGCCTAAGATGGCTAGAGTTTGTAGAGCGAGTGGTCACCAATGCTCCGGCCCACAGAGCCTTCGAATATAATCCGGAGGGACAGCACAGTAAGGGAAGATCTCAGCTTAAGTGGCGAGCACAAATAAATGGAGACCTTAACCGACTTGGACTGCGCAGCTAGAGGCAGTTAGCTAAAAACCGGACTAACTGGCTTGCTAGTTGAGGTCCAGGTTCACGCCGAAGTAGCGCCACCTAAGTAAGTATGATACATATTTACGTAAGGCAAGACGGCTGCCGAGGCAAATCACCACGCACGTATAAGAATTGCTTTAAAAAATTCCGTTGTGGAGATTTTCAAACAATCAAACACCACGTTCTGGTGGGCCATATGAACCATTACCGAATCAGATCATCATATGACAATGCAAGAGACTGATGCACGCACAACAATTAAAAATACAAGTTTATTCATCTAAGTCTATATTGTCCTCTTCAAAGTAATCCCCATCGACTGCAACATACTTATGCCAGCGCTTGATCCAATCCTCGAAACATTTTGTACATTCGGTTCTCGGTATGTCCATCAACGGTATGTCCACCAATGCTGAAACGCGCACCCCGTAGTGGTTTTTTAACTCGATTGAACAGAAAAAAATCACAGGGAGAAAAATCAAGTAAATTCGGTGGCTATTGAATGGTATTTATTGCATTTTCCGTCAAAAAATTACTAATAATGATGGCACTGTGCGACGGTGCGTTATTATGGTGCAAAATCCACGAGTTTTCTGCACACAATTCTGGTCTCTTTCATCATCTTCGAATGACTCACGACCACTTTTGAACAGCTCGTGCCACTGGTAAACGACTGTTTTCTTTGGAGAATCGTTGCCGAAACACTTTTCCAACATTTCCAACGTTCACACACCACTAAATCCGTTTTATGCGAAAAATTTAATACGTTGTTGCAAATTTTGCAAAAATTGCATCCATTTCTAAAATTGTAAAAAATCGCCAACACACACAAAAATAGATGTACTCTTGGCTACGAAACTTTTGCGAATGTTAAGCTATCATGCTAAGATTTAAATGGAATGTCAAAAACAGATGTACCAACTTAACAAAAAAAAATAGAACTCAAATCGGAACACGGTGACGCCACCGGGAACATTTGATCAAGGTGGTACATATCAAAAGCAATTAAATTTAACCGTTTTTAAATTCAATCATCATTGATGAAATATGGATCATCTACAACAACATCAATGGAGAACGATTATGATATAACCGTGAGTTCTTAGGTAACTCGTGAGAATTTATTGAACTTTGGTTGGGAAGTGATGTCACATCCACGATACAGCCGCATTTGATTTTCATTTGTTACGAAGTTTTTGTTACCTAGTCCTGCCATAAGTTCTGTTGCTCAATTTCCAGCGCTTATCGAGTGGAACCGTGCACATACACTGATCAGTAAAGACTACTAGTCAGTTTGGTTTCAGTTTGGAGTCGCATAACTGCGAAAAGAGTGCTGGCCAAATTTTCGAGTTGCTAAAACCACTAGTAATATCGAGAATATTCGTTTATCGGGATATTGATCGCTTCGGCGAATTGATGTGGTCGTCCGTACGAATGCGGTAGTAAAGGCATTGCATGAACGAATTCGGACAAAACCTCTTAGGAAACAGAAAATCATGTCCAAGAAATTGGATATTTCAACCAGATCCATGTCTAGGCTGATTCGGGATGATCTGCATATGAAAGCCTATCGTTGGTCAACGGGTCATCTTCTCATTCCTCAAATAAAAATAAAAATTAAGCTGGAAAGATGCAAACGATGCAAACGTAAGCATTCTATTTACGGATGAGACAAACAAAATGACAAAATTTGTGCCACTTCATCTAAGAAAGTGAAAGTGAATCTAAAGGTTCAACGTAGACATCATCCCGTTTCCGTAATGGTTTGTTAAGGGTTTCTCAAAATGGTGTCAAATCCCTCCATTTCTGTGAAAAAGGTGTAAAAACTGGTGGAAAGGCTTTTCAAGAAAATGTGCTAGAAGGTGTTGTGAAGGGTTTGACCAATACGCTTTTCAATGGATCCAGATGGGTCTTCCAACAGGACCCTGATCCAACGCATAAAGCCAAAACCACGCAGGAGCTGCTCAGAGTCAATATTCGTGGCTTTATAGCATCAGAAGTTTGGCTGTTGGGAAGTCCAGATCTGAATCCACTGGATTATGGTTTGCGGTCAGACTTGGAGAACATGGCCTGCAAGACTCCCCACAGAAATTTTGAAAGTCCTAAAACAGCATTAACCAGAGCAGCGTCCACAATCTCCATGGAAATCGTACGTGCCGCTATAGCCTCATGGCCACACCATTTGGAAGCTTGTATTAAAGCAAAAGACAGCCATTTTGAATGAATCAAGTTTTTGGTCAAAATTTGGTCTAATAAATTAAACAACAATAGGTTTACTAGTTTTTTTTTTTTTTTTAATAGCGTCTTACATTTGTAATAGAACTTATGGCAGGACTAGGTAATACTTTCCCCAATGATGATAGCTTGAAATTTCACTTGGTCCAGTTTTTTATTATATTTCTGTGAGCACGGAATCATAAAGTTGTTCAGAAGATGGCAAAAAGTCATCGAACAAAACTGAATATGTAAAATATTTGATTGATGATAGTAGCAATATGTAATTTTATTGTACAGTAAAAGAAAATCGCAAAACAAGTTCATAAAGTATAGCACTTGCCGTCAGCCAGAAAAGGAAGATTTACAATCTAAAACTCCGTTTGATGACAGTGAATTCTTCTAATCACGTTCAGTATGGGACATAATCGAATAAAGTGATTAATATCTTGTTTAGCGTGCAGATTGCATGCTTCGGTTCTATACGGCATGTAATTTGATCGGAGCAGCTCACCTCCAGCCTTGAAAATGAACGAGATTGTACTTAAGCATGGGTTGACCGTGGAAATAATTTTTCTCCCTGAGGTCATATTTAAGAGTGCGGTATGTGTTGCTAGTAAGACTTTTCTCCTCTCTTTCTCTAACAGCGACACGGATGAATAGATCGACCTTCATCAACAGCTCCTGAAGGGTCTCGTTCCAAGATGCTACAGCGTAGTCTATAAGGGTAATGTCGTGTTCGCTGCACAACTTAAGCCATTCACTGAAGAATCTAAGTTTCCCTCGTAGTAAGTGCATTACAACATTATATGCGGAAGGCGTTGACTCGGGAGTAACATCACTTTAAAAATATAAAACAAGTGCAGGCTTATTGTAAAAGTATACAGTGATGGCAAACTGGTTACCAAGTTTAGCGTATTTTGAAGATTTTTTTGATAAATTATCTCAGCAGTTTCTCAGCTTCTTCATGCTGAAAAATACCTCATACATGAGGCACATACTCGTAGTACATGATAGACCTTATCATGTACTGTTTCATACACTTTATACTTTGTGCTTAATCCAATTTTATTTTTACAAAGTATACACTTTCAGTTGCAATTTATTGCCCTTTTGGCTTCTTTTAGTTTTACTTGCAGATGTTTGTTAAAAATTAGTCGAGGTGTTATCATGACTCCGAGATATTTCTACTCCTTCACATGCTCTAGTTCTTCGTCCTGCCATGTCCATTTTTCATTCCTTCCGTTCCATTTTGGTACACCATTATTTTGGACTTCTTTTGATTTGACTTTTAGGTTCCACAAAGTACAATATTGCTCTAATTATGATTTGCATTATCGTTGGTGTTTCCGACAGAAGGGCAATGTTATCAGCGTATTGGAACAGCTTTATCTTTGTATTCGGGAGCTCGACTCGGAATAGCAAAAACAGAAGAAGACCCATGAGACAACCTTGCTTGATACCCATTTTTGAATGACATGTTGACTCCCATACTGCAGTCGTATTATTTTCATAAAGGCTTTGCATAACTCTGAGTACCTTTGTTAACACTCTCAGATTACTTAGCTTGTAAAACACCGCCTTAAAATCTACGAACAATGCATACAATTTCTTTTTCAATTCTGTGTAAAAATATTGCCAACCGTGGAATAGTTTTTCCTGAATACAGCCTGGAACGCGCTAAGTGGGTCACTTACCTGTACCCATTCTGTTAGACGTTCTAAAATAATTCCCGTGAAAATTTTCATTACTGAGTTCAGGAAAGTTATTTCTCTGTAGTTGCTTGGGTCTTTGGGATTGCCTTTTTTATATAACGGAAAAATGGCTGGCACATCACCCATGTCAAAAAGAATTTTTTTATTTTAATTTTGGTAGGAGCTCACACCCTAACTAACTTAAAAACTAGGACTTAAAAACTAACAAAAATGAAGGGTTAGGAATTAAGGGAATGATGGAGGAGATCCAGTTAAAATCAAAAGGGGAATGACTTGATTTGACCTTACAGAGCATGCGGGAGATTGGTTCGTTGGACCAACATATAAGGGTACGATGAGTTGGAATATATAAGAAACGAGGGTTAGTATTGAAGGATTGATAGAATTGTAAAGGGAAGCGCAATCCACATAACCAGAAAACAGTCGATGAATGAAGAGAATGTCAGCTTCGTCTCTGCGTTTTTCGAAGTTATTCAGGTTAAAAATTTTGAAGCGGTCACGATTAGGAAGTAAGATAAAGGGGTCATTTCAGGGTACTTCTCGAAGAGTAAATCGAAGGAAACGACGCTGAATGTTCTCGATACCAGATATATGGTATGTACTCGCTGTATATTCGGGAAGAGGCCAGACAAGGGCAGTGAAAAGTGACCTTGTCACATAAGGGTTTCAAAATTTTTTAGATCATAGTTTGATAAAACCAAGTGATGAGTTGGCTTTACGGATTATCTTTTCAGTATGCGATCGGAAGTTTAACTCTCTTAGTCCAATAGTAGTCCAAGATCGCGAAGAGATTAAACCTGGGGTAAGGGCTGGCCATGCAGAAAATAAAGTCGAGGAGGAGATTAATTGGACTTACCTGACAAAGCCATAGATTGACATTTTGAAGGAGAACAAAGTCTTAGGGTGAAGAAATAATTTTAGAGAACTAAGTGTCGGTGACGTAAATAGATAGGTGCAGTGTTTATCGTTTATAGTTATAATAAAGGCGACCTATATGGCTGCCTTGTGGGACACCACATGTGGTCTAAAACGTGGTTGAAAAGGCTGGCCTTAAACGAACTCTATAGTAACAGTTCTCCAGGTAAGAATATATCCATTTTAATATTATGGGATTAAAACCGAGAAATGACAGTTTGAAAAGGATCAATTGATGTGATATTTTATCAAAGGAATTAGCAAAATGTGCAATAATAACATCGACATTCTTGCCATTTTCTTGGGCTGAAAGCGCAAAGTTTGTAGTAATTGATCTACCTTTCAAAAATCCATGTTGACTGGATGATATAAGAGACGGAAGCAGTGAAAGCTTAAAACTTCATATAAAAAACTTTCGAACAGTGAGAAATCTTACTGGTAGCTAGTTATTTCATTCTTTGATCCCTTTTTGAAGACCAGTATTATGAGAGTTCTTGCAAACTTGGGGGAATTCCTCTTGTGTGAGGGACAGAAAAATAATTATTTAAGTACAACTTCTTGAAGGAAGTGCATAGTGCAGTTCGTTCTTACTATACAGGATGGGTTCAGCAATTGTTCAAAATGATCAGCCTGTGCAAAATGTGAGCCATTGACGATTCGAGCAAGTTTCCAAAACAAACGACTGTCCTTGATTCATGCAACCTCCATAGTCAAGTGTTGAGAGTAACTTTTTTTCTTCTCCCTGCACATGGTTTTGTGTATTATATTCGCCTACTGGCACACGATTTTTACGAAAATTCTGACTTTTTCTCTTGCTAATCGCAAGTAGACGAACGATTTGTTCCCAGCTACCACATATTCCCAGTCACACCCTAGGTGTTTTTTCTTACATCTTCTCCTTGCTTGAAAGGTCTTTAAGGCTTCAGATTTAAAGCAAACAAGAACGTCCCCGTGGCGTATGGAATAGATTTCGTCATCATATACAGTGGTTACTTTATGGTTTAGAATGGTTTTATATCTAGCTGCGAAGCTCTGCTACCAAGGAATCTTTGATAATAACTTTTTATGTGCTGCGGATGGGTGTGGGTTTATCTCTAGGTTAATCTAAGCAAGGGTTATTTTATAAACGGGATAATCAATCACACATTCAAACCAAGGCCGTAAACAATAGTTGAGAAGGCAGTACCTCTGAAAAAGGTCAGATGACCCTGACTAACATTTTAGGTTCTTCCATTTACTACCATACAATCGACTCACACATTTTAATAATTTTTTTCCCATTACTATCAATTTTTTGATCTTCTGTACATCTATCCAGTTAAAAACTCCGGCTACACTTATAGCAGTTAATAAGAACTTATGTAGGCTATAGGTCCATCGATTTGATACAATTGATGACGACCGGAATCTTTGGTGAGTTTTCGATTAAAACTCTACTGACTTCATGTATAAATCAACATTAGATACGTCTTTTCGTTGATCTGCTTTGTATAGCCATAAAAGCACCTTCCGCTCGCTCTGCTGTAGGTAGATGACTATGTTGCGGGAATCCAATGAAGCTTGTAGTTGCAGATATAAATTTCAAAATTGTCCCTTTTTTTGTCAAGATAAGTTTCATAAAGCAGTGGTTATTTATGGAATCGAAAAAATCAGGCAAAATCAATTAAATATTTAAACCTACTACGTTGTAAGGAATTATTTTGAATGAAAGGTTACTTAAACTAGAATTAAAATATTTCCTCAAAAGATATTTCTCTGAACGCAGATTTGCACTGTTCCGACCTCCATCTGACACTTCACTTCACTTGTCTGTCAGTTGTTGCAGAAACGTCATTCCTTCTTTCTCATTCTGTGTATAAATTTTTTTTTTTTTATTTTTTACTAAAAAACCGAAATTACTTTTTCGCCAAACCAATATATAAAGTGATTCCTTTGGTGGTTTCTTTTTAAAATCATATGTTGTTTTGACACTGACAAATCTTTTCCGCTCGAAGTTTTGACTTTTTTTGAGGTGCCCTTAAAGATCGATGTTATGCCGAAAAATCCAGAAATGATTCAACCTGTTCGTCTGAGCTATTCGTGAGATAGAGCTGGAACAGTAAACAAGGTCTTGGAATGTTAGCTCTTTCTAATAATGCCATAACATACCAAAACTTGTATTTTGACCACCAGTTACATATAGAAGTGAGATCTCTTTTTGAGTTATCATTATTTCAGCATGTGCATTCAACAACTCCTAAAAGTGCTCCTTAAATGAAGCTTAACTACCTGTGCTTATATAGCTTCGGATTTATAGTCCTCCGACAGTTGTTGAATTGTTGAACATTATTGCCGTCGCAAGACTTTACTTTGTACTTTTCTTTCCGTTATTTGGACTTAGGGCCTGCTCCGTGTAATTTCTTCCACTTTTTGCAGTTGGACATATTCACCACAATACCAAATACACTGAGGCAGCCAGTACCACATCACGGGTTTTCTTATTGTCACAGCTTCTTCTAGGGTCCTGATCGTTACCGACAAAGCCGAGCGCATATAGCATGATGCGAAATGATTCAAATCAAAAAAATGAGATCACTCCAAGTTGAAGTCAATAAGACTTCGTTAGCCGAATTTTTACGACGAATCCACATCACCTAACCAAACTTGCTTTATCTCATGGTAGCTAGTCGCTGTTTAGTGTTTTCAGGATATTGGCTCGTATCTATCTACAATATGTTGCACAAATTTTAGGTAAATCCCTAAGTCATTACAGCTTAGCTTTTAGGGTCGTTATCGTTAATCCGCTGACTCTTTCCTTTAACCAAAGAGACCGTTTTTTTTTTGTGTTTTTCTCAGGACATATTTATTCCAGAAACTTGTTTGTGCTCTTAATATGCCGAAATAGAACACCAAGGGGTTTTGCTTTACTATCCTGATATTGGCGTTTGGATTTATGGATAAGCAAGTGTACTCCGTCTTTATTCCTCACAATTAGAGAGTTTTGCTGGAATTCCAAATGATGATGAGATGAGTTTGTATAACTCCTCCTAATAAATGTTGCAATATGCGGCCATAAAATCGATGAAAATGTAATGGATACCAATTCCAATGGTTAGTTGTAGCTAACAGCGGAGATTGGTTTATTTCCGAGTGTTAGCAGCTTGCGGAAATCAGTTTTCTATATCTTCAGCATATCTGTGACTCCACTACGAAATTTCTTTGCTGATCTCAACAGGTTTCTTTTCGGGTCTTGTCGGCTTAACATGTTCCTTTTGACTTTTGATAAAGCTTCCCATATACTTCTCTGCTTTGCGCTGGGGCTGATCTCGTTCTTCTATGCAGTGCGGATTCATAACTGAGTTGTTTTCCTACAAGTGCAACTCCCTGCTTTCTCCGTCAAACTGGAGGCTTCGTGCGTCCCACATAGCTGTTGGAGCGGACAGCTTGGCTAAGATCATCTGTAAAATGTAGCCGGACTAAAGTTTACCCTGTGAATGGAACCTCAGCATTGTTTATCCATTCATCAAGAAAGGAGACCTTCGAAACTTCGCCTACTACAGAGGCATCAGTTTTCTTAACATCGCATACAAGATCCTAATTGCCAACGCCTAAAGCTGTTCGTTAACAACCTGATTGGTTCAGATCTTGGAAAAAACCCATGAGCTTCAGCTGAAGATTTCACGATGCTCCATCAAAGTCGATAAAGAATTCACCGAGAGCTGAGAACTGTTTTCTGATGAAAAAGGATTTAGGCAAAACAATGCGCTGTCATGCGATTTTTTTAACATCATTTTCGAATAGTGCAAATCTCACGTGGCACGCAGAAGGCACAATCTTTCAAAAGTTTGTCCAATTACTCGCATACGCCGATGATATTGACATAATCGGAATGAAGCAGGCTGATTTAAGGACTTTGTCTACCTATATTACAACACCAGCACTGAGTTCAGACGAAAAATAAATCTTTCCAATCGCTGCTTCTTTGTGCTGGGAAGGCAATTGACTAGCAAAGCCCTCTCTCGGACAACAAAAGTGACCCTATATAAGACCTTTATAATCACAGTCCTGCTTGACGATGAATGAAGGAGGAGATACATCGACGAACTGTACGGGCTGTACAGCGACATAGACTTAGCCAGAAGAGTGAAGATCCAGGGACTGGGATAGCTGAGTCATGTAGAGGGGATGAACATCAACGCTCCGGGACAGAGCAGTAGGGGAAGACCTCGACTCAAGTACTATAATGCAGGCAAGTGGATGGTGACCTCAACCAACATAACGTGCGAAACTGGAGCCAGCTAGCTAAAGATCGAGCTAGTTGGAAACGCTTTTTTGTTGAGGGCCAGGCCCAGGTCCAGACTGTAGCAGCACCTTAAGTAAGTGAGTAAGAAAATCCAATAAGCATTAGTCCGTTTCCTGAGGTGGCTTCGTGTCTGCTATGCTTTTCGACAGTGCTGCCAAGATGTAAATTTTGTCAAAGAACTATTTTTTTAGGTTTATCGTCCATATCTATTGCGAAGGTATGCAGATATATAGTCTGCTGTTTAAAACAAATCCATATCCAATGAGACGCTGCTTATGTTCCTTCTAGCAGTCAACATATGTAGTATATGTCACAGTTTATCATTCATCTTTAATACGTCCTGTCCCATCTTACGTCCTGGATCTGCTCTATACCAATCTATGGCTCCCGCTATTTGACCAGCTTCAAGCAGGCGAATAATCAATGTGCATATTCGAACAACATTGTCCCTTTTTTCTTTTTGCAGAGAAGTCAGCAGTAAGCCTTTGCTTATCCAAGGCAATTGGTCGGATCACCTCAATAGGGTTTCAACATGACCGGGTAGATAGCGCCAAAGACTGTTTCCAACCTGGAGAGCCAGACTAATTTTGGGATCTCTTGGTCAAAAGGAGCCAGATATTTCTAAGCTAGTTACCCGTTTCGGGGATATAAGAGATGGCGTCGAATTTTTAAAGATTCATTTTTAATAGTTTAAATAGCTCACATACTGGTGTGATGTTTGTTAAATTTATGTCTATCACCGAAGGAATTTGCCATGTTGACAGGTCATGTAACCACCGAAGTTAGGTCACTTTAGGTGTAATGGATATTGCGGAGATACCTGACTGCTTACCTGAATTGCGCTGTCTGAGATTTGTTTTTGCATCATCAGAATTTCCAAAATATTTTTTGCATTTAAAAATGTTGTGTGTTTGCCTTACGATTCCAAAGTAAAGTAGGTGTAAGAAATGGTTCCTACATTCCGCCATAACTTGCGAAAACGCATATGATCTGGATAAGATATGGAGATCAATACCGTAGGTACCTACTTCATTTATCAAATATCATTTAAGAAAGGTATACTCTCAGTATAGACGACCGTTGCATCAAATTTCGATTGTATTCCTGTTTGACTTCTCTAGACTCTGTATAACCTTTGAAATTAGTGATCAATTTGAAAAAAAAAAAACATGGTTTCAGCCTCAGCATAAGCCTTTGGATGCTATAAAATTTAAGATCACCAGTGAAGAAAAGTGTCAGTGGAATTGACAAATCGTTCATATTTATGAGAAACAAATTATCTCTTTCCACCTATCCCAAATGTAGATATTTTCACCATTCACTTACCATGTCATATGAATATACAAACATAGGTACATGCATAAGAATATGGGTACGGGCATGCTGTACATCGCTTTCAATAGATGTTTTTAGTTTGACATAAATCCCATTTATAAATCCCATTGTCAAAAGTTCTCTCATTGGCAATTCTACGAAAATAAAAAAAAATAAAATAAAAATAAAGCAAAACTAAAAAGCTGAACCCTATCTCCGTATTCAAATGACATAATTGACAACCATCCGTATGACATCAGGGACAGCAAAAAAAAATAAAAATAAAAATAAAAACCGGCACGAATAGTATAGAGTTTTTCAAATGACAAGGGCACAATCGTAATGCGGGAACAATGACAGAGGGACGCGCACATCCCAAACCCTCACTTAATTGGCCTTGAGGCACATGGGAAGACCAGAAAGGCGAGCAGAATGATTAAAACCAACATCAGCACAAAGCAACTACACAAAACTCATCCAAAACGAAACAAAATGGCGAATGGTTTGATGATTATTTTTTTCCGTTTTTCCTCGCATCCAGCTCTTTCTCATGATGTTGCGATTGTAAGCCACGCTGATCGACTTCTATCTCGGTACTGTTATCTATTTTGGTCTGATTATGGCCTTTGTTTACTTCATGGCTATTTTGTCGTTTTTGGTTAGTTGTTCTCTGGATTCAACCATCCAGTGGTGGGGACTCAGATACGGATTCTTTTCCCTGCTCGTTCCTTTTTAAACTTCAACCCATTTCTAAGTTCCAAGTGGAAGCAGATTTTTTCGTGCACCAATCTGTGTGTTTAGAATGAACATCATACGCGTTTTCGCTTTGCGATATGGAATATGGATTTTGGATTATGAACATATATATATAATTGTATATGCAAGATGTATATATGCACATGTGTCTATGCATGTAAGAGTAGGTACATATGTACTTACATATGTTCCATGACAAAGTCTCATATGGAGAATCTGCCTACACGCGGACCCAGCCACTTGAGTATATTTCTCAGCAATATCGTGGGCTACAGGGTGTACCGTGAGCATTCACAGTCTCCTATTTACAAAACCAAAGATACTAGGTGGGGTGAAAAGTAACCTCCATGGGAATGAAAAAAAAATTTTTTTTAAATGTTTTTTTTATTTTATTCATTATAGTCCCCTTTTTTGATCCCGTCCGAAAAGTAATTTTCCTGAAGGTCTGCAAAATACTCCTCCGTAGCGTCGATGATTTCCTCGCGTGAGCTGAATTTTTTATTGATGAGCCATCTTTTTTTCGCTTCATGTGAGGCCGTTTTGCAGCGATTTCGGCCTTCAATCGCTCCAATAATGCACAGTAATACTCGCTGTTGATGGTTTTTCCTCTTTCGAGGTAGTCCACGAAGAGTATGCCATGACAATTCCAGATAACCGACGCCATAAACTTTCCGACCCATCGAGCCTTCCTCGGCCGCTTCGGAGCATTCGTGCCGGCTTTAGTCTATTGCCGGGCACTCATTCTGTTCTCTGGTGTTCAACAGTTACCAATCGACGCCAAAAGTCCGCCCGATTCCGCATCAGCAAGTCCAAACACTCTTTCGAAATGCTCTCGCGTTCGTATTTTTGCTCAGAAGTGAGTATGCGCGGCACCCAGCGGCAGAATATTGCCCAAAATATGGCGTATGAGCTCAGTACTAATCTTTGTGGTATCTGCTAGCTCGCGCACTTTCACTTTCCGATCAGCCAACACCATTTCATGAATTTGTTTGACATTGTAATCTGTAACCGCATAGGAGGGCCTGCCGCTGCGGACTTGATCGGTAGTCTAGTTGCGGTCACCACGAAACTCTCGGAACCAATATTTGACGGTGTAATCTGACGGAGCATTAGCCCCATAATATTTATCCAACTTATCTTTTGTTTCCTTCGCCGTATTGCCTCTCAAAAAATAATGTTTTATGAGAGAACATGATTTTGTCCATACTCAACATGATGCCAAACACTTCAACAACAATCAGCTGTCAAAAAAAAACTAAAGGCAGTATCGCACTAAAATTTGGCATGTCTGCCTAAATATGAACGGACTTCAAGGCACCATTACCTTGAAGGAGGTTACTTTTCACTCCACCTAGTACAATGATACTACTTCATTCGCAACAAGTAGATATAATTTATGACTCTGAGACTTAGTTGGTTCCTGGTAGTGATGTGTATTGAATGTTGGGTTTATAAAATGCATTGCAGGTTCAGTTGCAATTTTTTACAGGTCCGCTTTTAAATGTGATGTCATCCGCTGTCATAGAATATTTGTTTATTAAAATCTCTGACCACCACTATCAGACATATCTTATTGATTGTGCGTATGTCCACACCGTGATTTTGTTCTTACTTTGTTCTTACAATTTGCGTCAAAGGCTTCGCTGTCAACTGTGGCCTGAATTCATAATTCATAATTCTGTACTTAAACATTTTAGAGCAGGATGTTGACCTTCGCTCTTGGATTACTTTTTTAAATCGGATAAAAATTGAATAATATTTCATAACCAAATCTCTGTTCCTTGCTTTAGTTGTTCTCATGACTTAACCTTTTTAACTTATGATGCTCATATGAATATCAAACATTCTCCCAAAAAGAAGCAGAATCAGAAATTTTAAAGATATTGACCTAGACTCTTTGCAGCAAGCCCTCTACTTACCCATGAGGCTTGTGCTGAAATATTTCAAATGTTGACAATAAGGTGGCTGTTAACGAAGATCCTAGGCGCCCTCGGTTAACGTCAAATATAAGAAACCTGATGTAGATTCGAGACGAAGCTTATCGTGGAAAACCTATCCGACGTCTTTAAACAGAACCTGATTTGTCAAGTTGAGAAACACCACCACTGTTAAAGTTCGAAAAAGTAAACAATATCACTATAGTGCCAACCTTAATGTCAACTATAACTCCCGCGAACCCCCGTGAGCTCGCCATTGTCAGTAGGAAGTCATCTTTCCAACAGTATAGGCATCAACCCGAATTTGTTAAATATGAATGTACCTGAGAGTGGTTGCAACTCTCCAGCATCTTCAGGTCCTACATTTGTTTTTAAAATTGTAACTAGTGCTGACGTTATTTTCGCAATTAAATTCGTAAAATCTCTTGCTATAGAATTGGATGGAATATCTTTGAAATTTGTCAGACTAGTTATGTGGATCTTGCTTTCCCACTTCTTGGAAATTCGCGAAAATAACACCAAAGTCAAAACCCTACGGAATAATCAGACTTTCGTTCACATTAGCATTCTTTCAGGTTTAGCAAAGGTTTTGAAATCATTATTAATAGTCATCCAAGATTTAACAAGCCCACATCAATCTTCATATCGAGCAGGGCATAGCTGCACCACTGCACTCATAAAAATAGTCGACGACATTCGTTTGAGGTTTAATGAGCATAAAACAACCCTGCTTTGTCTTTTAGATTTTTCAAAAGCTTTTGATTCGGTGAATCTCAATATGTAGGTTCCGATTAAATAAGAGAACCGTTGAACTGATTTGAAACTACCTCAGCGAAAGATTTCAACAATTTTTACTTAAATGGGGATGTTTGTACCTTGTTGGGACTTTGTAATGGCGTTCTAGAAGACTCAACTATTGGGCTTCTGCTCTTCGTATTATATATCAATGACCTCTCCCAAGTTTGTAAGCATACTACGATACACCTATATGCGGCTGATGTCAAAATATACTTGTCGAATTTACGGTCACAAATCGGAAATTGTGTCAGCAAATTTAATGCGGACATAAAGGCGAACAATCATCTCCGAGCAGAGTAGAATGCTCTCCTACTTAGTCCCAAAACTGTTCTATGCTTAGCAGTAGGCAAGAACATCGGGATTGTTGAGGAATACCCTGATGTTTACTTATCTACAGAAAAGATTTCTTTCTTTAAAACGGTAAAAAGTATTGAAATCATTTTAATCGAGCGTCTTTCAGCCTGTGAATATATGAATCTGCTTTCTGCATGCTATACTCCAGCTCCAAGCTCTCCTTGTACCACAAATAATTTATTGTATACAGTTCTCTCAATTCGCTATTTTCTCGAAAAGTAGAACTTGCTTTCAAAGCAATGATAATACCATATATGTTTTCCATTTACGAAAAATTTACCATATCTCTACTCTTAGACGGTCAATCTTAAGGTTTCCAGCAATTTTCTAGATATTCAAGGATCGGTACTTTAGCTCCTCCCTGTCATAAATATTTAGAAAGTGGCCGTCTGTTCTTTGTTCATATTCTTGTTGTATTTATTTTTATATTTTATATTATAATTACATTTATATTTATTTTTATTTTTTGTTTTTAACTTTTTAATATTTACCCTCAATTTATCATGAAATACCCAATATTCATGCAGGAACTGTATAGGCTTATTAATATAGCCTATTACATCTTAATATTTCTAGATTGAGCTTGTACTCGTATATCACATCAGAAGTGTTCGTTTCGGACAGTATGAGTCTTCTAGCCAGTTTCATTGGAGGCCACTTAAGTCCTGAGTGTTGCTTTTGATCAAAAATGTCCACAATGCAGATTTAATTATCTCCAGTCGGTATCGTTTTTATACCTTTTTCATGATTGGGGGGAGGGGGAGTGGGGATTAGATTTTCACATTCCTACTCTTCTTGTTATATTTGCTCTTGTATTCCGATGCTGTAACTCTTGAAGGCTTAAACGTAATGTACTGTTGCTAGCTAGTTACATTTTTGATTTGTAAATCAAGCGAGTATGGTTGTTCTTCTTGTTGCCATATGTGAGTAGGGGTCTCGCCACTGTGGTGCACCATGGCGGGTTTCAAGTCATCAACCAAGTCTTCATAACTAAAAAGTTTTGCAAAAAAATATCATTATATAATAGATCTTCTTAATTTGTTTCCTTACATCAATGTTCCAATTTACAATTTTTTTGTAAAATGATATGATATCTTGTGCTTCCTTGGCTATACGAAAGGAGGAATTCCCTAGTCTTTCACTAATAATTCAAAAAAGGTTATGATTTCTTAATGTTTGACAAGAAGCTTGGAATACAAAAGCCATAAAGCCTTTTGAAATATCAATATGGCCCAAGTTGAACTGATGTTGACGAGTTACCTGCTGAGCTATTAAAGGCAGCATAGATGACGTATTGAAGGGCATACATCAGTTCATTTTGGTAACACCTATTAACATCTCAATCTTACTCTAAAGCTCAGAAACAGAATGAAGAAGGTGTTCAAGTTTTGGTCCCGTTTGCGTTGAATTATCTACGCCTAAGATGGGTAGGATATGGAAGGCGAATGGACACCAAAGCTCCGACTCAATAGTCTTCAATACCACCTCGGAGGGACAACACAGTAGAAGATGACCTTACCTTAGAAGTCGGCCACGAATAGTGCGCAACTAGGAGGTAGTTGGGTATAGACCCAGTTACTATAAAGAGGATCATTCGTTGCGAGCCATCACCACCCTAGGTCGAAGCACTGTCTAATTAATTAAGTTCAAACGATTATTAGACTTATAATTGTTAAATGTATATGATGAGCATCTAAATAGACTTAGCACTGAACAATCTCAATTCGCTTCAAATTCATTCACTCGTAGATAGAGATTATTCGCTGCTAATGCAGTCTCTTCACCACGGATGGGCTCAGATCTACTCTACGTGAAAGAATAGAACGGTTCTGAGCCTAGAACATAAAATTCTTTGAACTAAGTATGCCGTCTCGAGCCGAAAAGTACAAAATCGTATAGCGCATTTTTGGCATAATTGCCCCCAAGGATTCAATGGATCTACATTCAAAGAAATAACAAAACTTACCATATATTCTATACGAGTATGCATCGATTATAGGGCTATCTTCTCTCTGGAAAACGGAAACGTTTGACTTAGTTAGGTGAATATTCGTCTGCCTAAAATACACAAACGTCCACGGTTTTAAATATCATGAACCATATTGTGGACATTAAGTTTTGTACCTAACATTGTGTTAAAAAAATAAACCTTTTAGGTGGAAATGATAGGAGTTTTTTTTTTGATTACCGTTACAATTACTCCACTTCTAGTGCGCAGGAAAATTGTACTTCTCGTTTGTGCAACTTACAACTTACAACTTACAAAGCTCTATACAGGGTTTGGTTCGAAGTTGTGTTTCTTAGTGCTCAAAAAAACGAAGCAAAATTATCTGTTGATAAAACATTAAAAATAGATTTGGTTGCGCTCGCCGTTACAAAGATATGAACTGGACCAGAGTTATTTCACTAATGAAGCTTAATTTTTTTTCAAACAACCCCTTGAGACGTGTGTGGACAGCGCATGGTGAAAATATCGTCCATACTTCAAAAGACACCCGTCGTAGTCTCGTCGACCCAGATCTAGAAGATGAGTTAATGTATAATCCGTATCCAATCGTCACTTGCTGCTTTATCAGATCTGCAGTTAAACCATTGGGTCCAGCAGCTTTGTTTAGCTTAAGCTTGAAGATTAATGTCCCAACTTCATCTTGGTCAGGTAGAGGGAAATGTTCAGATTCTTAACACCGACTTTGGCTCTACTATGAGATTTCTATACGAGCCTCACAGTTCTTTGTATATTCTTTGTACTTTTTCAAACAAACGACGACCCTAAAAAATCAGTAATATTCGTGCTCTTTCGCAGCACCTAAGGCTATATACATATATATACTCGTACATAATGAATTATAATAATTTTTAGTATTTTTAATCACCCTGTTGTACTGACATTATTTAAACATCGCATCTTTTCAGTTTTTCTGGTTCCTTCCATTATTATTATTTTTTTTTTTTAGAATCAAGAGGGTGTGCATATGTACTAACCAACACATGCATCACATACATACGTCGGTATATAAATGCAAACAATAATTCGCGTAGGCTGTGCAAATTCATGGCCATCGTGGATATGTAGGTACATATATTCCTCAAATTGATTCCTTCTCCCGTCTGCCCCGTTCCTATTAAGGAGATCTTTTATGCGTCCCGTAAACCAGGTCGTAATTCCTCTGGCTTATCCTCTCAAACCATCTTCTCCAGGAACAAATTTAAAAAGCAAACCTTGGTTAGAAGAGGAACAGGCAATTTGGTGTTTTTTTTTTTCTCTCTCAAATTTTTACCAGTACAGCTTTTGATTTATGTCACTGCATTTGGTTGTTGGAGAAAGGAGTAAGGGTAAGGGTAAGTAAGGTTTTAATCGCCGCACGTGTACATTAGTGTGCGTACTGGGATAGGGATCTTCTGGCCGTCAAGTCGATGGTAAAACTTCAACCCGCTCGACCGGCACCAATCTACTGCTTCTCACTTTCGCCCTTTTATGTCCGTCCATTATGTTTCGCAATCAAATCGATCGGAGTTGTTGGCATTAGTGTGTGTGTTCATGCTTTTAATTTTCGTTTCTTAGTGTTGCTTTTTTTTCATTCTATGCTCTTCTTTATTTTTTGCGAACTTTTCGAAGAAGGGTGCGCGATTCGGATTTGTTTCAGTGTTCTGGCAATGAAAGCTTCTGCCCACACGTCGCAATCTCTTTCGGGTCTAAGCCCAAACACTGTGGCTCTCCATACCTCATCCATTGTCAATGCCATGTATTTAGATATGCAACTGTGTATATGCATCTGTGTGTAGTTAGAACCAGTGTGCTGGATTTATTTAATTTTTAATGCTGCTAAGTATATGTTTGTAGTGTATTCATGAAAATCTACACTACGGCACGACGGACAGAGGAGCACGACATATTTTTATTTTTTTTTTTAAGTAAAAGTTTCAGAGATATTTTTGAGCCTTGGAAGATCGGATGAATTCAGCTAGTTGGACCACGGACACTTATAATCAATCTGTCAGAAATGGTTGTTCAGCTTACAAAAACTCTTACTGTCGTATTTACCTACTGCTATTATGAATAGAAAGCCTTTTGTAGGTAAAGAGAGCACCATTGTACGCATACAAACTTAGATAGTGCTACAACTTGGAGTCTACCAAAAGGATTTTCCGGTTGTCATCTGCTTTAAGTTACACACTTAAAGGTTTGTGTCTACCACCTAATAAAGAAAACTTCTTGTATAAATGTACATATTTCTTCGAACCTCTGAGTTGTAATCAAAGACTTTCCGGGCCGGACCCTTGTTATCAATCCTCTCTACACATCAACATTCAAATACATTTGTCATACATCTCATCTGACATTGAATCTCTACAACCAGAGATCACGTAATGCAAACCAGACTGAAAGTCTTTCAAAATATCTTTTTCTTGAATCGACTGAGTATATTAAGCTTAAGTGCAGTGTAGGGTCCGTTCCTAAATAAAATTAAATCTTTTATTTCCTATGACGTGATTGCTTGTAAGCGAACTTTTCCCATAATTGCTCAAGGGCTCAAGGGAGTGCCCTTCCAATGTTTGTACACAACGCAGTCGATGGTGAAGAGACTCTTCTTCCCTTTCTTGTTACTCATAAAGGAGTTTCTAAACATAATATCATAATCGATATTTAAATTTTGAAGGTATGGTAAGTTTCCAGTTTCTTTCCTTATTTCTACAGGTTCCTGAATCTTTTACCGGTAAGCAATCTTTCTCGCCTTCTAATCTTCTGATCTTCTGTATGTCCGTATATCGCTCCTGGATCTTTCTATTTGTTCCAGAAAAGTTTCATCTAGTCCTATATTTTTTGTCTAGTTCTTTGCTATTACATATATAAATTGTCCTTCCTCACATAGGAGAGCATAGGCTGCCAATAATATCTTCGGATATACTTGTCCGGTATTTTGTTATCAGATTTCTCATACTTATTCCAAGTGAACACGATATCGTATCTTAACACACCACAATTCCTCATTGAGTACGGTTTTCATAGAATCAGGTCCTTTTGTGATATGACGGCATGCCTCACCGAAAAGTGTTACCAAAGTCGACATTAAAATGAAGTAAAATCCCAGAATAAAACAAATGAGAGCTTGATCGGGCAACTTCGACATGTTTGGTACTCAAGCGGTAAATATTTCCAAGACTAAGTCACATTCTTGGAAAAGATATGGTGGCAGATGAGCCTTTAATGGACCAATGGCAGCGCTAACACCACACGGATCTACCATTGACAACTCCTGCAAACGAAACAAGAATACCGAACTTTATATTTGTAGGCCACATGCAGCCGAACAACTACCGAAATCCCTGGAATGCTGCAAAGCAGATATTACCGCCATCCGAGAAATGTGATGGGTTGGGACGGACAAAAAGAGGATGACATACCGCGACATCTACTACGGCGATTGCTGTCGACGGCAACAGCAATGACTATTTGGATGCGAATTTGTTGTTAGAGGCCGACTAAGGTAAGAAGTGTTGAGTTTCCGGCATGTGAACGAGCCCCTCGCAACAATCCGAATTAAGACTTCATTTACTAACATAAGCCTTATATGCGCGCATGTCCCCACAAAGGTGAAAGACGACGGCACAAACATACGACATCTTCGACAAGACTTTTGAGCAGTGCTCTAGCTGTGACATTAAAACTGTCCTCGGCCATTTTAATGCAAAGCTGGGAAGGGAGGGCATCTTTGGTAGTACTGTCGGAAAATATAGCCGATTTCCCACCGATTACGGATTCAGGCTGACCGCCTTTGCGATGCGGTGGGGCTACACATTGTCAAAGCTAGCACGCGGTTTGCATAGCTCGAAAACTGATCAAATAACCATCAACCAAATTGACCACATTCAGTATTATAGATGTCAACCTTTGTTTCCGATTAAAATGGGTGTTGAATTGTTTTATAGAAAATTTTTATCTCACTTATCATTCTCCCTGTAATGACTCACCATGCAGAAATCGCTGTACAGATTCACTAATTTCGTTGAATTCATTGTAGACTACATCCAGCACGTAGTGAAGGGACTATAGCAGCTGTAGCTGAGAGTATACACGAAGACCGTGGCGAATCGATTTGCCGTCGTTCTCAGCAGCTTGGCTTGGCGTATTCGACAACTTGGCGTATTTTACGTGAGGATATTGGCCTAAAAGCGTACAAAATTCAACTTGTGCAAAAATTGAAGACAGGCGACTTGAACTTGCGTCATATTTTCAGCGAATAGGCTCTGGAAAAACTCAATGAAAATCCGGTGTTTTATCGTGAAATTTTATTCAGTAATGAAGCCCATTCCTGGCTCAAGGGAAACAATGTACTTGTTGACAAATTATTTTGGTGAGCACTTATTTTCACGTTTTTCTACTGTAAATTGGCCGCGTAGATCGTGCGATACCAGTCGATATACCAGTCGCTATGCTCAAACGAGTCGCCCAATATTGGACCTTCCGAATGGACGTTCCGAATGGAAAGTTCACTTTCAGATTTATTTGTTTTATTTTACATTACAAATCAAACCTCACGATGAATCAACCTATATAACTCGTTAGTAAAAGACATGATAAGTTCCTTTGATCAAACTCCTTGTTATAGCCAAGGTACGGTTGCAGATATCCGGAACATCGCAAAGGCAAGCTAAAATTATGAGAAAGTTTGATCTCGGACAGCTAAAATCAAAAAGAGGTCGCCAAATTCTTTTCCGATCGAGTCTCCCTTAATCTCTTTAAAGGTCCTATTCCACCAACATTAAGTATCAAAGTTCAATGGCAACATTGCCAAAAAGCCATCAGAGATGCCATCTCTGATGTGCTGGGTTTCACCCGGCCGCCAAAATGAAACCTTTGGTTTGATGATGAGTACCTAAAAGCAAATGCAGCTTTTAGGCATACAAAGCGGCGCTGCATAGAAGAACCAGAGCTGCTAACGAGCTTAACGAGCAACAGAAGAAGAGCGACGAACACTGGTTTCTCACTCGGAAACTAGAGGAGCATAAACACCGAGCTTTCGATGAAATTGAAAGATACTACTCCAAGAATACGATTCGAAAATTTTACCAAAAAGAAAACAAAACATTCCACGGACACAAACCCCAAATCAAAGCCTGTAAAGACGAAAAAAGGAACATGGTAGTAGATTTTTCAGTCTATGCTGAGGATTTATAAAGAGCATTTCTGTAGACTGTACAACTGCGATGACAAACTAAATACCACTGTCCGACGTCTCGAACAGCACATCACCCTTGAAAAATATAAGTTTGGGGTAGTCAAGGATTTTATCTAGGATCCCCTATTTCGGTCCCGTTGTTTCGAAAAATAAGTGGAGGAGAAGATACAACCACGAATTGTACGAGCTGTACAGAGACATCTTCGTAGCCAGAAGAGTGAAGGTCCAACGACTGAGGTGCCTCGATTTTAACGGTTTCAAGTCTGACATCCACAAAATAGAGTGAAAAGCCGTGTGATAAAATTCACAGGTGATGCCAATATCGCTTAGTTAATTGACACTCTTCAGCACCGTCGTAATATCTCTTGCATATGCCTATTCTATCTATTACCATTGGTCCCAGTAAATATATGCCTCTTCACCTTCAACCGTAACACCCCACTCGCTTTGCACTCGGACGTATGTAACTCTAAAATATCGTGACTCTTTAATTTCTAATCATTATAACCTGCAAACATTTAAGACTGACATACCATACATCGATATTTATCATACTTTTCTCATGCGTTGGGTGCAAGCATTTGAAGGGTGTTCATAATCCATTGAGCACCAGCTAATTATAGTAGTTGATCTCCTACTCGTACCAGTCGCTAGTAAGGTTAATGAGCTTATGACTCCGAAACATGGTGAGGCGATCTTCCCCTTAACCAAAGTCAGAATCCGCACCACTTGCAAGAACTTGCATAAAACTGCGATTTCGATTCAAAAACCTGATGCTGTGGCCGGCTCACGGATGCGGCTTCATATATGTACTCGTACATCGAACACTGCCCGGTCTGATATTAAATATTTTGCTGTGAAATGTGACCTCGTCCCTACGCGCATAAATTCAGAGTTTTTATTCTTTTGTGGACTAAGTTATTGTCCCTGACTGTGGTTATGCTTTTGGACTTCGAAGCATAACGCACCCTTTTGCCCTTTAGCGTCCCATCCAAAGCTTTCTTCCAATTCTGGTCTTAATATTTCTTTTTGTTGTATTTGGCTTTTAATCCTTCTTTGTGTTGCAGAATTCTTTTTTTTTTTTTGATTTTTCATTTTTTATTCTTTTTTTCATGTTTTATAACAAAAAGGCGAGTTAAGTTGAAGTCGGAGTCGGAGTTGGTGTTGTTTTGAGTCGGTATGGTGTCTAGCAACAGCAGCGGTAGAGCAGCACTCTAGGTCTTCGGTGAGGAATGCGATACGGAATGCTGCTTGTTATTTACCCTATACATACAAATTGACATAAGAATTTGTGTAGGCTTATATACACAGTCATTCGAATGGCTCTTAGGATTTTTGGTCCCAACTTTTCAGGGAGTGTGTAGAGGCAGAAAAAAACAGAAAATCTAAATTAAGGGAACGGGAGACCCTTACGAAAGGAAGTTTAAGCCTATCGGTCTATGTGGTGAGAGGATAGTGGGTTATATACTACTCATAGATATACAAACATTGGTACATAAATGTTGTACATACATATATGTAGGTTGAAAAGACATTACGTAACTCTATGTTGAGGTACATTAATACGAACTTTGCACAAGTGAGTATGTATATAACATCACATATCCATATACATATACATACATATATATGTATCCCTGAGCGCGTGTTTATCGATTTTATTTTTATTTTTATTTTTTTTCCATCTTTTTCGTTATAAGCGAGTAGATTTAGATATTCGTATGTAGGCATGTTGTCAAATATGTAGGTATGCCAGAAGGCTTATTTGCAAAGAGGACATTTGTTATTTATTCTTTTTTCCATTCCTTCTATAAGTAAAGTAGTTTGTGAGAAACAGGAAAAAATAAAATCCAAAATCAAAAAAGGAAGAGAACATCTAAGCCAAAAATGAAGCAAATGAAAACTTTGTTGTGGAACTAGGGCTTCTTGGAATTTCTTAATTTTTCATCGAATCTTGTATGCTTGCTTCTTTTTATTTTCATTTTTTTTTTTTTTTTTTTTTTTTATATGTTCCTTGTTTTGCCCTTGAAAATGATTATAGTTGGAGGATCTTTTAGTTTATTTTTTCTTCAAGTGCATGTTTTGTTCCTATCATGAGCGCTATTACGTAAGAATGAGCAGCGATGAGATTCTTTTTGTGTTTTTTTAAAAAATTCAAAACTAGCACAATGGCAGATGTACGAGTATTTCAGATTTTTTCTTAAGTTGGAATGCATTTCGAAATTTAGTGAGCGATTTAGGTTGGAAAAATATCAGTTTCTTTCAGATGACCTACATATATGTGTATATATATAAATATACATATATTAGATAGATTTGAGCAAGATATGATGTATGGGTGACAACGAGTTTTTTATTTACAGATGTCCCTCGAATTACGCGATTAATTGGTTCCGTGTAACTCGAAACCGTGTAAGTGGAAACTCTGATTTAGTATGAATAATACATGGCCTGAAAGCCGTTTCTAAGAGAGGGCACCACTTGAACTAAATCCATACCATTTTCAGTTAGTACCAACCTTCAAACGATACGTGTATAAATTTGACAGCTGTCGGACGATTAGTTCTCGAGATATAGCGTTGTGAGTGAAGCAACTTTTGTTATTGTGAAAAAAAAAAAATGGATTCAAAGCAATTTCGTGTGTTGATTTATCATTGCTTTTTGATGGGAAAATGGCTTGATAAGTACCGAAGATGATGCACGCAGTGGAAAAAGAGGCTGTTTCAGATGAAAACATCAAAAAAGTCCACAAAATGATTACGAATGACCGTAAAGTGAAGTTGATCGAGATAGCTGAGGCTCTGAAGATATCAAAAGAGCGTGTTGGATATATAATACACGAATATTTGGACATGCGAAATCTCTGTTCAAAGTGGGTGCCGCGTTTGCTCACAGTCGAACAAAAACAACAACGTGTTGATGATTCAGGAGTGTTTAAAGCTGTTCAATCGCAATAAAGCCGAATTTTTGCGTCGGTATGTGACAATGGATGAAACTTGGCTCCATCAATTTACACCAGAGTCAAGTCGGCAGTCAGCTAAGTGGCGAGCAAGCGACGAACCTCTTCCAAAACGACCAAAAACTCAACAGTCAAGGTTATGGCATCCGTATTTTGGGATACACATGGAATAATTTTCATCGACTATCTCCAAAAGGGGCAGACAAGTGCTGTTTTATAAATACAATGCACCGTGTCACAAGTCGACGAAAACGATGGCAAAATTGAATGAATTCGGCTACGAATTGCTTCCCCAGCCACCGTATTCTCCAGATTTGGCCCCCAGCGACTATTTCCTGTTCGCAGACCTCAAAAGAATGCTCGCCGAAAAGAGATTTAAGACCGATGAAGAAATAATCGCCGAAACAGAGGCCTATTTTGAGGCTAAACCGAAATCGTACTACAAAACTGGTATTGAAAGATTGAAAAATCGTTTCAATCAGTGTATCGCCCTCGAAGGCAAATATATTGATAAATTAAGTTGAATTTTGCAAAAATTTTGTGTTTTATTGGTTTATAACTTAATGCGGTTTGCTAACAGATGGCGTAATTTGTATAATTCCATTGCTATTTTTCCATTGGAAAATTGTTTGGAAAGCTACTGTCATTGTACGTCATTTCAGTATATGTCATTCATTTGAAGCGTAAACAACAATCTTTTTTTTTACACTCAAATATGTCGAACTTTGTGGGTGAAAAAGTGTTTTTGCGGGGAGTTCTTCTTCATTACTTTAATATGTAATATTTTGGCGGAAGGTTATGGTGAATATGCGCTAACTGAACGAACGTACCAAAAGTGGTTTCCACGATTTAAAAGTAGTGATTTTGGCTTGGAAGACGATGAACGTCCTGGGCAGCCAAAAAAGTTTGAAGATGAAGAACTGGAAGCATTACTCTATGAAGATTGTTGCCAAACACAAGATGAGCTCGCAGAATCTTTGGGTGTCACTCTAGCAGCCATTTCAAAACGTTTAAAAGCAGCTTGGTATATTCAAAAGCAAGGAAATTGGGTTTTGCATGTCCGAAATGCTGCTGGAACGCCACAAAAGGAAGTAATTTTTGCATCGGATTGTTACTGGTGATGAAAAATGGATCCATTACGACAACCCCAAGCGCAAAAAATCATATGTGAAACCCGGCCACCAAAGCCGAATATCCATAGTGCGAAGGTAATGCTCTGTATTTGGTGGGATCAGATGGGTGTGTTGTATTATGAGCTGCTAAAACCGGGTGAAACCATCAATGGACAACGCTACCGAACACAATTAATCCGTTTGAAGAGAGCAGTAGTGGAAAAACGCCCGGAATATGCGACCAGACACGAGGCAATAATTTTCCATCATGACAACGCTCGGCCCCACGTTGCTATTCCGGTTAAGAACTATTTGGAAAACAGTGGATGGGAAGTCTTACCCTACCCGCCTTATAGCCCAGACCTTGCCCCTTCTGACTACCATTTGTTCCGGTCGATGCAGAACGCCCTCACTGAAATACGGTTCATATCAGAGCAGAATATCAAAAATTGGCTTGATTCATTCTTGGCTGCCAAGCCGGCGCAGTTCTTTTGGGATGGGATCCACAAATTACCAGAAAGATGGGATAAAGTCATAGCTTCAGATGGGCAATACTTTGAATAATACTATTGTACATAAATAAATAAACGTTCAAATTTTGAGAAAAAAAAAACCGCACGAATTGAGTTCTATAACAATACTGTAAAACGGCACTGACTTTTCAGCCCGTGTGTTATATCCTATAAGAACAAAATGTTTAATGGAAAAGAAAATCTTTTTATTCTTTTTATCTTAACATTAAATGTTTGACAGTTTTATAAAAAAAAAAGAAGATCAATAGGTAGGTACATAATATGAATAACTTTTTGGGGTTCTTAATCTAATTAAACACCGTCGCTGACGTCATCTAAAATTGTTGTCATTTAATATGTCTTCCTTTAGGAGACAAAGAATCCTTGCCGCTGGAAACTTGTTCATCTTGTTGTTCCTCGGTACAACAGAAGGGCAGAAGCAGAAGGATCGATATTTTTGTTCTTATATAACCGAAGAATATTCGAGAATACTTTTGAAACACGTAGACACAAACATGCCTATATTTTTGCAGCAGTTAAGCCGTATAGCTCAGTTTTTATCAAGGAAAACGTGTTGTGAAAGAACTGGTCGCCGCTTACAAAGGATCTGGTCGGTACATAAGCATGGATAGATTTTTCATTACCTTACTGTTGGCAGAGAAACAAATAATTAAAACATTCATTCCTCAAGAAATGAAACCGTCGAACTCTAAGTCGTTACTATCAATGCTGTTTGGATTTCAAGAGAAGGTTACAATCTATTCGTATGTTGCGAAGAAAAACAAAGCGGTGGTTCTTCTCAGTACGATGCACAATGATGCTACGATCTCTGTTGCATCTCTCCAGAAACCAGAAATAATATTGTTTTACAACAAAAACAAAACTAGCGTTGATACTATGGATCAAAAGTGCATGGGATATTCCACCCAACGACGAACGTGCAGATGGCCGCTAACTTTTTTTTGCAATATTTTGGATATCGCCGGTGTTGCTGCCTACGTTAAGTTAGATTAGGTTGGGTGAGAGTGGCGGTTGGAGAACCAACCCACTTAGGCTTATTGGCCCGTTGTGCTACCACGTGGATCTATGATTCTCTTACTTATAAAACCAATTTGGGCTTATTATGATGAAGGGCAGGAGCCTATATTCTTTAGATCGTTTAAGACATTGTATCTTCTAGGTGGAGTTTTCTTCTCTGGGAGAGAGTTGGAGATGTACAGAGAAGGTGGGGGATTGTCATCTCTTCCTCCTAGTCGATGCAGCTTCTACAGAAATTGTTTGTTAAGGCGCCAAGCCTTCTTGCATGCTTGTCTATAAGGCAGTGTCAGTGACGACACATATGACGGCACAAAGATGTTTCCTATTTAGAATAATCAGACTCTTAGAGCTATTCAGATTTAGCTTTGGACAGATCTGTTTAGCCACTAGACATAATAGCCCGCCGGTCCATCTCAGGTCCGTTATTTTATTGGCATTTAGCTTTAAGAATGATTTGCACGTAGCGATTTGTACACCTTTTGGCGAGTTCGTCAGCCCTACAATTCCCTGGAATGTCCCTGTGCGCCGGCACCCAACAAAGGTGAAGGTTTAACTGATCTGTCATCTCTGTAAGAGATGATCGGCATTCAAGGGCGGAATCCAAGGACTAGATAGCGGCCTGATATCCGAAAAGATGCGGATATACTTCGCAGATATCACGTTTTTCTTCAGCCAGGAGAGAGCTTCCTTAATTACTAAAATTTCCGCCAACAGTGATTTGGAAAACGGAAGGAGAAGCTTAGATTTAGCTTATATGAGAAAATACCATCATCAACCCCGATATCGGTCTTAGAACGATCTGTATAAAGGTGGATTGACTTGTCCTCCGTGAAAGCATCTTTCTCCCAGAAGAATCTTGAGGGGAAGCTTAAGGCGAATAGCTACTTGCCTGCTGAAAATGTCGAGGGGTGTTAAGTGAAACAGAATGTCTAAAGCCGCGGACAGAGTAGAACGTAGAGCTCCGCTTATGCATAGACATGCTATTTTTTGGACTCGGCTTAGTTTGTTGTAGTTAACTGTTAAAAAAGTTAACAAAATTGGAGACCCCATTTGTTTCCAATGGGTTTTTTGCAAGAGAATAAAGCTACTGTAGCTTACTTGAACGTTAGGTTTCCAGTTTAGTTTCCTGTCAAAAATGAGACCCAGATATTTTGCTGTGTCGGAAAACACAAAACTGGTACCGTTTATTGAGGGAGGGTCTATAGTTGGAATTTTATATTTCCTGGAGAAGAGGATAAGGTCAGTTTTATGGGGGTTACATTCAATCCACAGCGATCTGCCCAACGGGTTAATCTGTAAAGACGGCTATAGCAACGTCATTGGCATAGGCAATCACCCTGCTACCCCTCGCTTACAGGTATATCAGCAGTTTATTAACCACTAAGTTCCAGAGAAGAGGAAAAAGGACACCGCCTTACAGCGTACCTCTACTAACACATCTTTTAGCAGAAGTCCCACCCAGTTTGGAACTGATTATCCTGCTATTTAGTATAAGACTGATCGTAACAGTGCAGTCGTGATTGCGGATGTGTTGATGTTGTTAAAGGCGCTCTATATGCCCAGAAATGCAACCATTGTGTACTCTCTATATTGCAGGGATCGTTCGATGTGAATAGTCAGTGAATACAGAACCGTTTCCACCGACTTACTGTAGGCATGAACAGCCATTGACAAAAGTCTTGGATCAATTTTAGCTCATATATGGATATCAATCAGTCGTTCTAGAGCATCATCAAATCTTTGGGTTTTTCTAAAAACTTGTTGATGTTTTTTTTTTTTATTGTTGGTACGTTCATAGCAAAAAAAAAAAAAAAAAATAGTAAAATGTTATTGTCTATGAGGGATTTTGTAGAGAAAAGTGACCTCAAAAAATTAGCTTGGGCAAGAAAAATGGAACAGGATTCGAAATCGGATATCTGAAGACTCAAACAAGATAGCAACTTTATTTAAACGCAGTTGCAAAAGCTAGTATTTCTTCTGAAAAAGACAACCTTATTGAAGAAGTTTGTGTCATTAGTATTAACAGGGCATTTTTTGTTAACATGTGTCAGGGTACATCAAAATAAACCTTTTCTTAAATCTTCGATAAATGATGTTAAAATTGTAGATAGCCCCTAACTGTAGATCGTTTAAATAAGATATTAAAGACATTGATAATTGCGCTAAGAGCGTCTAAGGTATTTTTGAACAAACTCTTTACATTTTTCCCGGCTCATATTAAAATCTATTAATTTGAAGCGCTAGTGACGGGATTATTTTGACTATAAACAGTCGTATGTCTAGAGCTTAAAAAGAAGAAATTTTTTCGAGAGTACAGCGGGACAATCAATGCGACCACATAAAATGTCACGGGCAAAACTTACGAAAAAATTAAGTCTTCTCTTAAACAGAGATAAATGTTCGCTGTGTCATTCCCTAGCCCGGACAAAGAAGGAGGGTTTAGGGTAACGAGTGTATAATCCTATCCTTAGCAAAATAACACTGTAAAATAACTGAGCCAGGGGATAGAGGAATTCGTCGTACGGCTAGCAACCGCACATCAGAAAAACCACCTCGCTTCAAGACCTTCACAATCGCCTCGGATAATGGATGGATCAAACATTCGCAGACCCAGGAAGCGAAATAAGGACAACGATCTTATTATCGCAACATGAAATATACGCAACATAACTGCCATACAAGAAATAAAATTTAAAGGTATCGGACGCGTAATCAAAACAAACATATCAGGTGTACAGGTATGAAGTGAGCGTCAAGATACAAATGTCTCAATAGGGAACATTTTTGTGAACAGGCCTTATTTTATTTATTTATTTTTTTTTTTAGTTGCTATGGCAACTGTCAAACATATTTAGTATACATCAAGTCATTGAGCAAACAGCATCATATTTTTTCATCGAGTTAAAAATGTCGAATTTTGTACCAGAAAATGATGTCTTGCGGAAAGAATTAATTTTTTGTTTTCATTTGAAGAAAAGTGCTGCAGAGTCGCATCGAATGCCTGCTGAGGCCTGCTCTATCAGAAGCAACATGCAAAAGATGTTTTCAACGATTCAGATGTGAGAAATGAAGAACGTGGAAGACCACCAAAAGTGTTTGAAAACGCCGAATTGCAAACAATATTGGATGAAGATGACACTTTGAGTCAGAAACAAATGGCAGAAATGTTAAATGTTGCAAAACAAACAATTTCTGACCATTTAAAAGCTATGGGAAAGATCCAACAGTCTAGAAAATGGGTGCCACATGAATTGGAAAACCGAAAAACCACTTGTGAAATTTTGCTTCAAAGACACAAAAAAAAAATCAGTTTTGCATCGAATTGTTACTGGCGATGAAAAATGGATTTATTTTCAAAATCTTAAACGGGAAAAATCATGGGTTAATCCGGGACAACCATCAACTTCGACTGCAAAACCAGATCGATTCGGCAATGCTGTGTGTCTGGTGAAACCGTAATTCAGATCGCTACCGACAAAAAATTATCAATTTGAACCATGCATTGACAAAAAAACCACCAGAATGGGCCGGAAGACACGGCAAGGTAATTTTGCTCCATGACAATGCACCTGCACACAAAGCATTCAGGATATAACTAAAGCACTTGACTGGAAGCTGCTACTCGAGCCGCCGTATTCACCAGACTTGGCTCCTTCCGACTACCATTTGTTTTCATCGATGGGACACGCATTAGCTGAGCAGCACTTCGAATCCTACGACGAAGTCGAAAATTGGGTGACTTTTTGGTTTGCTTCAAAAGACGAACAGTTTTATTGGCGTGGAATCCATAAATTGCCTGAAAGATGGGAAAAATGTGTAGCTAGCAATAGCCAATACTTTGAATAACTAAAGTAAAAAAAGAATATCAGAATATGATCCATCAAGAAATGGAATAACTAAACAACATGGACAATATTGGCATAGAACAACATTGCAGTTAAATAAAAATGACTACAAAGCAACGAATGCTTTGTGGGCGAGAAACCACGAATACGAAATATAGAATGGTTCGATCAAGAATGCAGTGAAACACTTGTAGAAAAGAATGAATCTTTCTAGACAAAAAATGATGATAAGAAAGATAGAACAGATTGAAAACGAACTATTAAAAGGGAATAAATATAAGAAACTTCTATAGTAAGGTGAAACAGATGACTGCACAAAATTTAAAGCAAAAATTAATATGTATAGGCAAAGACAAAAACGGAAACATTATAATCGAAGAAAACGAAACTTTTGAAAGATGGAAGAAATATTTTGAACAGACAATGAACATTGAACTAACCACAATCCCAGAAACAGAAGAACATAACGACCTTAACAATCCAAACCAACACCAGAAGACATAAGGAAAGCCATCGCTAAACTTAAAAATAAAAAAGACACCAGGCGAAAACGTGGTCACGGCTGGATTGTACAAAAACGGGGAAGACCTTACAAGGTGTGTTCAAGGTGACTTTTGAAATTTCGCGGTATTGGTACACATGTCTCGAACATATGTTCACAGTTTCAAGTATAAAGCATGCTTAGTTTGCTTTTGACAAATAGAAAGGTTAGACGTGTTTGGTGTGCTCCGCGATTTTCAATTATTATTAAGAATGGAGTAAAGAATTTGCATCAAATTTTGTGTAAAAAATGGAATCAAGTGCTTTAAAACACTTGAAATGTTTACATCGGCATTTCCCAAGTAAAAAAAATGTCTACAAGTGGTACAAGATCTTCCAAGATGGCAGAGAAGATGCAAACCTTGCTCCGGACGCCCCAGGGCATTAATAAAAAATTATTATGTCGAAGCTGTGAAGACAATTGTTTTAGAAAATCGTCGAATTATCTTAAGAGAAGCTGCTGAGGATGTTGGCATATCGCTCGGCTCGTGTCATGCAATTTTTTCGGATGTTTTGGGCATGAGACGTGTGTCAGCATGTGTCAGTTCCGAAACTTCTTAATTTTGATCAGAAGGACCGTCGTATGAACATCGCTCAGGAGCTCTTGAATGGCTTCAATGATGAAACTGACTTGCCCAAAAAGGTCATAACTGGAGACGAATCATAGGTATATGGTTATGCAAACAGGAGAGCCAAGACCGAAAAAAGCAAGCCAAGTTCTATTAAATGTCAAAGTTTTGATTAAGGAATAAGGACCATAACCTTTAAGTTATGCGCCGTTTGCGAGATGCAATACGAAAAAACTTACAGAATTGTGGAAAAACAATTCATGGCTTTTACATCACGATAATGCACCTGATCATTCATCGTTGCTTGTGAGATATTTTTTGGCCAAAAACAACACAACAATCATGCTTCAGCTACTATATTCATCGGATTTGGTCCCATGCGACTTTTTCCTCTTCCCAAAACTGAAGAGTCCTATGAAAGGACGGAGATTTGCAACGATTGAGGAAATAAAAACGGCATCGCTGGAATAGGTCAAGCTTATACCAAAAAGTGCTTATGAGAATTGCTTTGAGGATTGGAAAAAACATTGCCACGAGTGTATTATATTGAAGGGGATTATTTTGAAGGGGACAACATTAATATTGATGAATAAATAAATACTTTTTTATAAAAATATAAAATCCAGTCTCGAATACACCTCGTATAATGCGATGGCCGAATTTGGAATCCCGTGAAAACTGATCCGGATGTATCGTACAATACAGGAAAATTTGCGATGCACCATGCAGTGTGGGAGTAGAATTTTTCCAAACCTGCACCGGATTTCGGCGCTATCATGTGACTTCTTCAATTAAGTGCTGTAACAAATAGTACGAAGGGCAAAAGTCGACACCGAAGGTACTATTTTCTCCAAGTCAGTCCAGCTTCTGGGATACGCTAATGATATTGATATAACCGCACATTTCTAACGTGCTGATATTGAAGCCTTTACAGCAATTGAAGAAGAGGCTAAACGAGTTGGCCTTAAAATGGACGATTAAACGATATATATGCTGTCGACTAAAAACCCTTCCATCGCACATCACCTGGATAATAGGTCACTATCGACAGCTACAACTTTGAGGTAGTCAAAGTGTTCACATACCTCGGCGCAAATGTTAACTCCACAAACGACATCATGGTTGAAATTCAACAAAGAGTATCCTAAGGCCACCGCTGCTACTTTGCTCTGTCGAAACAACTTGGGTCGAAACTCCTAACGCAAAGAGTCAAAATCATGCTCTACAAAACGTTTATTTTGCTAGTCCTGTTTAACGGAGCTGAAAGTTGGATAATAAACAAGACAGTAGAACAAGTCTTAGACTCTTTTGAAATCCTTCGTCGAATAGTTGATCCTGTCTGTGATGATGGAGTATGGAGAAGAAGACAAACCCGGAGCTCTATGAGCTGTAGAAATGTGTGGACATACTCCGGAAAGCGAAAATCCGTTGACTTCATAGGCTTGGCTACATCGTGCGGATGAACGATAATGCCCAGCTAAGAGGGTCTTTGAATCCAAGCTACCAGGTTCGAATGACTTGGTTAAAATAGCTTGAACATGTATTAAGAATAACTCCAGAAAACAAAAACGAACATTCAATGGCATGCCTGAGAACATGAGAGCAAAAGGCAGGTCAAGACCAAGATGGTGTAACTGACGACATACAAAAACTAACGTTCGTTTAGTCGTCGTGGGAACGTCAAATTCTGCCCAAGGATGTAACGCCATAAGAAGAAGAAGAAAAAGAAGAAGAATAACATCAAAAATAACCCCAAAGTCCTTTTTGAAAATAACCTTATCAAGAACTGTATTGCCAATATTATACTTGAAAATCTTTTAAGTTCATATACGCGTGAACGATAACACCGAAAATTTTTCATTATTGAAATATAGTCGAACTAATTGCAAACACACTAATATTAATATCAGACTGCAATTTTGGAATCATTGACATAAAGTAGACAATATCAATAAGAAACACATAAGGGTAGGTTATTTACGAACAATAAAAATAGAAGTGGGGCTAGGTGTCTCCCCTGTGGAACACCAGAATGGTTAAAATAATATTCAATAGCTGAGATCTGAGAACGATTTGACAGATAACTTTTAAACCATTTTAGTAGGCTGGAATGAAGACCAAGAGCAGAAAGCTTTTTGAGTAACACATTATGCTGAACACAGTCGAATGCTTTAGAAAAATGTGTATAAATAGTGTCCAGTTGACGACGCTATGCCAAAGTACCGAGACAATAGATAGAGAATACAGATAAGTTCGTTACACTCTATCTTCCGCAGACAAAAAAAATGGTGATTCACAAGACCAAATGTAATGGTCTTGGTACCACTGTTCTACTCTTCTGCGGAAATCACTCAGAGGTAGCCATGAAAACAGAAACGCTTGATTGGCATTGGCACCATCATGGTGAAAAAATCATTTTTGCTGAGTTCCGGATTAGACAATGAAAGAAAAATATTATATAAATGAATCTTAAGAAAAATTATTCCAAAATAAGAATCAAACAAAAGAATATTCAGTGTAAAATCAAGGGCTTGTATGGAAAAAAACAAGCTCAGCGAAATGATAATGGTAAAAGATGGTAATCAACCAGATCGTTCATCTAGAGATAAATGTGCTACTCGCACATGTGGGTCATCTGGAGGTGCACCCAAAACATTGTATTTTATTTAGCAGCAAACAGCCTAATATAAGAAAAAGCTTATCAGGCCGGGACTTTGACATCACATTATGGTGTTTGTTATAAAGAACCGAAACAGCATTAATTTGGAAGTGAATTTTTCTTCATGGGAGGACTTAGGTAACAAGGTTTGAGCTGTAAACATCTGAGTGAATGTCTGATTATAATCCCCATCAAAGCTAAATTCAAAAAAAAAAAAAAATGCACTAGATTTTGGAGCCATCCGTGAAGGGCCAATTACATACCTTTTTTGATCCAGTCTTTCAAGAGGACGATAACGTTAGATATTTCTTGCGTTGGTCTTCCGAGCACAGAGACTCGCAATTTTAATGGCAATAATGTTGTCGTACAGCAACTCAACACTTCCAAGCAAGTTGAAGAATGCAAGGCTTTTGTTTGGGTTAGAGGTCACAGATGTGACTAGAGCGTAGGTACCTGTTGTAACCTACGGTACGTCTTCAGAGGGGCCAACTTCTGGATCAGGCTGACCTCCCGTGGTGCAAGAATATAGTTTCCGATCGAGTTTCGCAACATTGCGGTAAGCTAATCTATGGTTGCCCCCAGTTAACTAACAGGATAGGCAGTTGTTACGCTTTGTTAACGAAAATCACACTGAAATTGTAGAGTGGACCATCATAAGTGACACCCATTTCTTGCAAATCCCTAGCATCTGATCGAACTGGACACACGAATAGAACATGCATCCAATTCTCAAGGTAAGCTCCGCATGTGCAACCCGCCATCCCGCTATAGCTTCTTTTAACATAAAACGCATTTAATGAGCCATGCCCGGTTAGCGGAAAGTCCACACTGGGATTGAAACTTAGCTCTGATAGCCTGCTCATGGTCAACACGACTTGAAGGAAGTTGTAAGTAACCCTGCCTTTAACGCTTCTTTCCCATCTATGTATTGTAGGTTCGGGACATTTCCACACATTCGGAAACAAAAGCTTAGATCTAAGAGTCCCAGCGAGAGTCCGTTTATAATCTTGTGAGCGTACCTCAAAGTATCACCGCCAAATCTAGGAGAGGCACCCCCAAAAGTACTAATAGTGCATCCGTTCGAATCTCGAAAAACCAGTAAGCAGCCAAGAAAGGCTACCGTCTGGCAAGTCAAGGTCCGACGACGACCACAAGCAGACATTACTTTATCGTACCAAGCCCATGCCCCAAATGTTGCACCGGCAATAAAAACGCCACCGTACACAGTACGAACGACACTTCTAGTTATCTGCCAGTCAGTCAATGGAATGCACCTTACGTGGACCACAACACTCAGCAGTCGTTCTCTTAGATGGATGAGGTGAGGTAGGAAATTCATCCGCTCACATATCATTATGCCAAGATACTTGACCTTGGTCACATACATAAGCCAAACATAATTCAAGCGTATTGTGGGCGCCCGCCCCATTTGGCGACAATTCGCAACACAGTTCAGCTTGAGACTCCAGTTATCTCTTCGGTCACACCATATGCTCCAGGACATCTCCTGGAATAAAGAAGTGAGACTCCATACTCAATTTCGAAAGCCCTTAGTTCAGGAGGAACCGGAGGCTCCTCATAAGAGAAAGCCTCAACGCGTACCCCTCTGTCTCCACGGGGAGAACAAAGTGTTATATTATTTAGACAGACGTCCTTAATGTCATCAGTCCTTTTAGTAGTTTTAAGAGTGATTTGAGATCACTGATGAGTTTGTTAAACAGGACTCAGGAGTGGGTTTCTCAAGATCTAAGGACTGACTTTTGGGTTTTATTCGAGTATGATTACAAAGGATATGACTCTCTAGAATATCCTGAGATCAAACGATAGCTTTTCGACTGTAGAATTCTTACTGGGTTCGTAACAAATCAGCGACACAAAATTCTGCGACGCTTGCTGTAAGAGTGATGATGACACGTTTGGAATGTTCTACCTACGCTTACTTTATTTACGGAACATCAGCGCGATACCACCTGAATGAACCATTATACGATGATCGAAAACAATTTCGTCCACTTGACCAAGAATAGGTTTTCATTCCCTGCTGAAGTATAGTATACAAAGTAGCGGAGATTGATTCGGTAAGGACTTTTGTAATCATTAAAGCAGAAAGGACGAAGATGGGTTTAATGGTTAATGAGGATAAAACAAATATATCCCACAGAGCTAGAGATAGCCAGAGAATCTAAACCTTTTCCAGAAATTTGAAAAGGACATAACAGTCAAGCTTCAAAAAAAGGAAATCTTGTAGGAGCTCAGTAAACAGACCAAGTGGGTTTACGCTTCTGTGATTGTTCACTAAGCAATGCATTGAATATAAAACACCACTTTACTCGACGTTCATTACTTTAAAAGAGGTTTCGATAGTGCGAATACGAAAACTTATTTATCTGGTGGAGCACAGAAAAAGTTAGAATTACAACTAAGATGGCCTAAAACTGATGGAAAGGTCAAAAATAAAACGATGGAAAGATGGTACGAAGCTCCATTACGACCCTTAAATGGCAATCCGAGGCAACTGAGTCGCATGGTAACAAAACTGTTTAATGCAGGTTTCTAAACGATTTGAATGGACTTCGAGTTTCTCACCTCTCCATTCGCTTTCGGAAGCAAGTTATCCACAATTGCTTTATTTACGGAAGCCCCAAGCTGGACATGAATTCAATCTTTAACGAGTTTGATGTGCTGTGTGACTCCAATCGAAGAATTCTATTGCTGTATTCTCACAATGCAATCGTTATTTAGATCGATTTCAATATAACATTCACAATTCTGGGTGGCTTCGACATTCTGAACAGACAACACTGGACAACAAGGACGGTGCGTTCAGACCTTCGCTTGTAAATGAGCCCAAATGAATACCAGACGTTGATAGTTATACCTCCAACACCTTGGAATCGTTTTTATGGTAATTTCTCGCCCCAATAACTACAAGGTCGATGTGCTAATTTTTCGTACACCAACCACACAGTTAGAAAAAAGTTTCCTAAGAGAACCGTATGGTTCTCGATAGTGACGTGATGCCTATGCATCCATCGATCATATACATTATTCTCTTTGGAATAAGATCATTTATCCTTCATCGGATGAAGGGTGGTACATTTTAAGTATACTTAAATTTCCTCAGACTGTGACTTGGCTGAAAATAACAGCTTAAAGCCGAGCTTCCTGAAGGTTGTTCACATAAAGGACATCGCATTAGAATAATCATTCATTCAAAACTTTCCAAGTATTCCTTCTACAAAGTACCCATAATTAACTTTCTAAACCTTTTAAGTAAAGGATAACCCATTCAAATTACTTCAAGGGGCAATGGCAAAATCAAATTGTTCCTTCTCGCAAGAGGAGAAATCAGGACCGAATGATCAAGAAGTCTTTATAGAATGATAATGATGTCTCTTCTGCATTGAAATTAATTGGAGTGAAATTAACAACCAAGAACTGTATGGACTCTGATATATGACTAATATGGCAATTTTAGATAATTTGAATCCAGCGGAAAGCTTCATCCCAGAAATCTTTAAGTGCGCGTATGCTGTATTAGAGTAAAACAGTTTCAAATTTGAGTTAATCGCTGTATCTAGATACCTCTGCTTACTTTTATTCCAACTCTATTCCGGTTTGTTATTGTACATACTTAAAGAGCTCGTATGTTGGAAAAAATACTACAAAAACAAAATGATTTCCCAGAACAGGATGTCTCCTTTAAGCCCCCTGCGTGTCTTTCTATTCAGATATTTTGGCAATATTATCATACTTCTTTCAATTTAACTTCATTAAATTCAGTGTCTTCCATGTAAGAGTCTGATTTTTTGAGTTACATACCAGCTGAGGGTGATCCATGACTTCAGTAGTAAGACCGCTTCTTTATTTGAAATCATAGAGTAAGGGACTTCTAAATTTAAAGCTTATTTAAAGACTAAAAAAGTGATAGGATAAGGGCTACATTGAGAGCCTTTTGAACAGCGTCACTACAAACCTGTACACAAACGATGAGTTTATTTCGAGTGCATCACGCGTAGGGGAGGAATTCAAAATAAATTTGTTATAATTAAGGCAAGTTATGAAGAAGAGAAATGTTACGTGCTGGGAGAATTTAAGATCGGCAAGGTTGCTACGAATTTTACTGCTGATTGGTGATGTTGTGTATGATGTAAAGGCTTAATTGGATCAAACCGTACAACCTTATAGCACTTGCTTGCCTCAAATAATTTTGATATAATTTCTTATAATTCTCCAACAATTGATGTAAGCATTCCTAAACCCTTAAAGCCTCGTCTCGGTTGAACGTGCTACTAAATTTGAATTTACCAGAAACTGGTTCCCGTCTGCTCAAAGTTGTTGGTGTTACTTTTCGTGCCACAGTACCTGGAAAGTGATCTGGATTGTCAGAGAAACTTATTACGAGAGTTCTTGCCAAATTGTATCATTAACTTTAGAGGAACGGAACAGAACTATATAGACGTACATCTAGACTTAATTACACAATATAATAGCGAAACTGGCAGTGAGTTGGTAAGGAAGGAATGGAATTCATTGGCGCTACAAGAGCGAATACACGGAGATTTTCATATGACGTAACTAAGAACGTTCGTGAAGAAGTCTTTTCAACTATTATAGAATCGAACACGATGCCACGTAGAATTGGTTGATGATCTTAGACGACCCATAAGGGGACAGAGAATATAAGAAAAAGAAATACCTGTACTACCCTTCAATCGCCATTATCGGTAAGCAACTACATATGTACTACCATTGTCCCGCAGAGAAGAGAACTTCAACAGTCCCAACATTTTCCAGGTCCAAGTCTTCGAATTTTATTTGGTAAAATACACACCCTTTTTACGTTACATATACGTTGGGATATTTACTATCAAATCTGACTTTTTGTAGAGCTTGTCAGCTTGCGCTTCTCAGTACTTCTTTTAAATGAATATTAAATAAGATGAACCTTAATATTAGGCCAATTCATCAATAGGATAACATAATACTAAGGTTTCAGATATTTGAGCTGTGCTCTCTTTCGGCTCTGTTACATACTAGCAAAAGGCAATTCGACGTCCGGGAGCTTCCTATATTATATGAAGTTGAGTAGGTCACTAGTTGGTTCTGGTGACGTGCTTGTTCGTCACAGTACTTTTGAGGAAGGTTTGTCTCCTTAGACAGCAGTCAATATTCAATTTTAGGAGAACGGATAATTTTTTATAGGAGATAACATACCTTAGAATGCATTGCCCGGAGAAAAAGTTGCCAAACCTTCTGATATCACTTCTGTCTTGGATCTTGGATCTTCTTTTAATTTTTATTTTAAGAATACCTGCTTCTTTATTAAGCCTGTTTAACTCCTTGATTAGTAGGTTGTTCAGCTAAGAGTTAGGAATATCGCATAACTCATTAGCACGCATCATATTCTGACCTTGTTGCAGATTTTGTGTTCACGTAATGGGAACCCTTAAGTGCTTCTTAGATATCAATGAAATATGGATGGTGGCAATTTGTATGCTTGCCTTGAAGATGTTGGTGGTGCATATACTCGTACATGTGTTTGTATATGGTTATGTGACCACATCAGATGATATGGGATCCTATCCTATCCTATGAACGTGAACCGAGATCTGAGGCTCATATTTCCCACCAAACTTGAGTATCTGAGTCGTAAAGTCCGAAAATGTTTTAATCAGAAATAATTCAGAAATGTTCCAGAGAATTGCCAACTTATTTATATAGGATTATCCGACAAGAGGTGTCATTTTAATTTACTAAGGAAACGCAACACTTTTCCGAGAAGTGACGATATTTTAAGTTTATTCTAAAGTACAAACTCTGGGATTAATAATGAAATGCAGTATCTGCCAAATAACCTGCTGAGCCTACAAATAATCATTCATTTGATAAAATTTTTCATCACGTTTTCGCATAATTCCGGTTGATACATATTTTCATTTAGTGCATGAATCGTTGGTGGAGCATTAGGGTATACTTTATCTTTAAAATAGCCCCAAAAGAAAAAGTCTAATGGTGTTAAATCGTACGATCTCTAACGCAAATTAAAGTTTCCATAGAGCCATTGTTTCACCAGGTGTTTGACATGTGGCATCGTTCTGCTGAAAATAAACGTTATCCACCTTAATAGCATCAATTTTCAGACATAAAAGGTCAGTCAACATTGTTCGGTAACGAAATCTTTCCACTGAAACGGACACACTAGCATCATTTTCGAAAGAAAACCGCCAGTCGAAAAACCGCATCAGCCTGTCACTTATTGTAAGGGGTGATTCACCGTGAGATTTGATTTTCAATAGCCTTTTTTCGACAGATCACGCGTGACTCCTATCAAACTGCTTTGTCATTATTCAATATCGTTTGGCAAGTCATCATGGAAAGACTCACACCACAAGAGCGTCTCCAAATTGTTCTGTGAGAAATGTTTTTCGTGCGATTCGAGGAACTTACGGTGCGCATAATCAACTTACTGAAACCATTATTGTCAATACCATTCGCAAATTTGAGTCCCAGTTTACCATACATTAGTGGATGATACTCGACCGGTTAGACCACATCCAGCACGTAGTGAAGAGACTATATCAGCTGTAGCTGAGAGTGTACCCGAAGACAACTTGGCGTATATTACGTGAGGATCTCGGCCTAAAAGCGTACAAAATTCAACTTGTGCAAGAATTGAAGTCAGGCGACTTGAATTTCCGTCATATTTTCAGTGAAACTCTGGAAAAACTCAATGAAAATCCGATGTTTTATCGTGAAATTTTATTCAGTGATGAAGCCCATTTCTAGCTCAATGGATACGTTAATAAACAATTGCCGTATTTGGGCTGCTGAGCAACGCGAAGAGTACCAAGAGCTACCATTACATGGTTGTTTATGGGCTGGTGGAATCATTGGTCCATATTTCTTCAAAAATGAGGCAAATCAGAATGTTACCGTCAATGGTAATAGTTATCGCGCCATTTTAATGGACTATGTGCCTCCTGAAATTCAAGCACATGGTCTCGGTGAGCTTTGGTTTCAACAGGACGGCGCTACGAGACACACAGCGCGTGAACCAATGGAATTGGACTATTTTCTCTGGGGATATGTAAATTCTCAGGTCTTCAGAAATAAGCCAGCTACGATTGACGTTTTGGAAGCCAACATTACTCGTGTTATACGAACGAATGAACCACCTCAGACATAGTTTTGGCCAACATTTACATGATATCATTTACAAAAAGTAAATGCCATGAATTGTTCTTTTAATTAATAAAAAAAATTGTATGTTCACTTTCAAACTTATGTGTTTTATTTTACATTATAAATCAAACTTTACGATGAATCACCCATTAGATGGAGGAGGCCCACTATTTCTCTCCGGTTTTTAGAGTCCTAAATGCAACAGTTTTGTTTATTTATCATTCAGCATAAATTTGTGTAGAAAATCTTGATATTGTTCATTCAATTCCAGCGCCCAATCAGCAAGAGTATGGCGTTGTGCGTAGTCTGCTGGTTTCAATTCTTGTGCCAGCTGGATCTAGTAACCATGTAAGTCAAGATCTTTATCCAAAGTACGGTGTTAAGTTGTTTCGGATAGGCCCAATTCCTCTGATGGTATCAAAATGGATACAACTGTATTTTCAGTAGCACTCTCAGCTACGGCGGCAATATTTCTAGCTTACGTTGCCAGACAAACACGAGTTGGAGTCTTTACATGACTTACCTGTCCCAGACGTTAAAATTTATCAATTAATTTAATTCAATTAAAGCGAGAAGGCGCTTGATGATGACCAAAGGCAGTAAAGGAAAAAATTGAAAGTGAAACGTTTCCTCGTTATTTTGTAATTAATTACTATTTCAACACGTTGTGCAAGTATGTATCGATTCATATTTAATAAGCTCCTAGTTTTACCTTATCAAAAGTCATCGCAATGGTAGTTGAAAGTTGACAGTTCAACAATGTAGCGAAATTTTAAATTAAACCTCTTGTTGGATGACCCTCTATGATTGTCGCTTGATGATGTTCTCTGAAATAAACCAAACTCAGTAACCAACTCCGGAATCTACCATAGGTCTTCTTGTGATTTCCTTAACATGATACAAAAAAAAACCCTCCCGGATTATATATCTAAGCTATCATAATTATTTCATGTACGAGTATTGTGGAAGTAGTAAACGCACATGATCACCCATCTAATCAATATTCACGGAGCAGAGTCTAGAATAAAGCCTTCACCATCCTCGATAGTACATATACAGTATGCAGCAAAAGTCTTGATACCATAACCCATTTTCTCTTTATCGCAGGATATTATTTTATTAAACGCCTTCAAACAAGTTGTTTCTTTGCTCATAATATATGTTTATTTGTACATTTAGAAATCCAAATATAAAAAACCAAACAGTTCATTTAAAAAAAAAAAATAATAATAATAAAAATAAAAAAAAAAATGTTCCGTTGCATCCAAAAATAACACAGCAAATGTGTTGATACTCTTGGTTTATGCATAAGGTCAGAATACGACGATTTTCGATGCAAAGTAAAAATAAATTTTTTTACTAGGTGGAGTGAAAAGTAACCTCCTTCGGAATGAAAAAAAGAAATTTTTTTAAATGTTAGTTTGATACACTTATTTTACCGATTTTCCAACTTCTTGATCCCTTCCGAAAGGTAATTTTCCGAAAGGTCTGCAAAATACCATCTTTTGAGGTTTGGGAAGAGATAATAGTCCAAGGGAACCAAATCGGGCGAATACGGTGGATGCGAAAGCAATTGGAGCCGTAAGTCACTAATTTTAGCCATCGCTTTTGTGCGCCGGTGCATTGTCTTGCAAAAACAAAATTTTTTTTCGCTTCATGTGAGGCCGTTTTGTAGCGATTTCGGCCTTCAATCGCTCCAATAATGCTTAGTTATACTCGCTGTTGGCGGTTTTTCCTCTTTTGAGGTAGTCCACGAAGAGTGCGCCATGACAATCCCAGAAAACCGACGCCATAATCTTTCCGACCCATCGAGCCTCCCTCGGCCGCTTCGGAGCACTTATGCCGGCTTCAGACCATTGCCGAGCACTCATTCTGTTCTCTGGTATTCAACAGTTACCAATCGACGCCAAAAGTCCGCCCGATTCCGCATCAGTAAGTCCAAAAACTTTTTTGAAGTGCTCTCGCGTTCGTGTTTTTGGTCAGGCGTTAGTACGCGCGGCACCCAGCGGCAGGATAACTCTTTCATATGCAGAATATTGCCCAAAATATGGCGTGTGCGCTAAGTACTAATCTTTGTGGTATCTGCTAGATCGCGCACCTTCACTTTCCGGTCAGCCAACACCATTTCCTGTATTTTTTTGACATTGTCCTCTGTTACCGCATCGAAGGGGCTGCCGCTGCGGGCTTGATAGGTAGTGGAGTTGCGGCCACCACGAAACTCTCGAAACCAATATTTGACGGTGTAATCTGACGGAGCATTAGCCCCATAAATAATGGTTTATGAGAGAACGAAAATCGTTTTTGTCCATACTCAACATGATGCCAAACACGTCAACAACAAACAGCTTTCAAAACAAAACTAAAGGCAGTATCGCACTTGATGAACGGACTCCAAGGCATCATAACCTTTTTTGCAGTAGCAGCGCATTCTGGCGGTAAGGAGGTTACTTTTCACTCCACCTAGTAAAAAGAAAAGATTGGACTTTGCTAAGGAATTCAAGAATAAAGGGTTCGACTTCTGGGATAAGGTAATTTTTTCAGACGAGTCAAAGTTCAATATTTTTGGCTCAGATGGGCGTTCGAAGGTGTGGGAAAATCCGAATAAGGCTTTAAATCCGAAAAACACGAGAAAAACGGTAAAGCACGGAGGTAATGGTGTTATGGTATGGGGCTGTATGTCCACGTTTGGTGTAGGAAACTTAGTCATAATCGACGAAATCATGACAAAGGAAGTGTACTTAAAAATACTGCAAGAAAATTTGCTTCAAAGTGCACAAAAAATAGGAATTGCCAACGATTTTAACTTTCAACAGGACAATGATCCCAAACATGTCGCCCATATTGTAAAAATGTGGTTGATACATAGAGCCCCTCACTTCCTTGTAACACCACAACAAAGCCCGGATCTCAATCCAATAGAGCACCCTTGGGATCATTTAGAGAAACGCTTTCGCAAACATATTATAACGTCGAAGCCCCAGTTGAAAGCCTTTCTTCCGGCAGAGTGGCAAGAAATTTTAACTGAATATCTAAAAAAAATTAACGCATTCGATTCCAGAACGCCTTAAGGAAGTTGAAAAACTCAACGGATATCCAATTAGCTAAATCTTATTTTTGCAAAATTATAGTATAGCTTAAGATTTGTTATACTTTTCTTCAAGGGTATCAACACTTTTGCTGTGTTATTTTTGGATGCAACGGAACATTTTTATTTATTTATTTTTTTTTTGAATGAATTGTTTGGTTTTTTATTTTTGGATTTCAAAATGTACAAATAAACATATATTATGAGCAAAGAAACAACTTATTTGAAGGCGTTTAATAACCTTATATCCTGCGATGAAGAGAAAATGGGTTGGGGTATCAAGCCTTTTGCTGCATACTGTACCTTCGTAATTCCTCCAAGGTGGCATAACTGTCCTTGTAGCAGTTTTTCTTTCTGCGATCACCAACCGGTCCCTTCCCGATTCTTTGAAGGGTCTGCCAAAGCTGGATGGTTCTCCTGTTTAGGGTTTTTGGGTTACTGCTTCTGTGCCCCCTTGTTCCTAATTGATCCAACGAGTAAGAACGAAAATGTAGGCCTGCAATATTTAAAATAAGGGACTCATTTAAGAGAGCTTTCTCAGACATCAGGGTCAGGATAAACCCTTGACGCAAGATCTCTAATTATTAACGAAAGGGATAATACAATACTTATGTACATCGGTTTTCCGTTTTCTTCTTTAAATTTTAATTTAAAAATTAAAGTAAGACTATCTATTTCAATCAAATATCGTACATTACGATTTCTTTCTGCTGCATCCTTCTCCTTTTCGATGATAAAATAAGTTCACTTACACACTCACACTCGAAACTTGCATGCCATCATCCCATTTCGTAGTCAATGCCAAACGCAAAACCGAAAGTGAAAATCGCATCGTAAAACAACATTTCTGCAGAAAACGGTGCACAAACGACGAGAACCTACGAGTGCGACATCATTAAAAAGGGGAAACGAGAAAAGCACCACAAAAAAAAAACTGGAGAAATACGCAAGAGAAACAAAATAAAAATAAAAACTAACCAACCGGCACTTTTTGTTGTCATCGTTTTGCCGGCAATACGTACAAACAACGAAAGGCAAGGACAAAAAACAAAGAACAAAACAACAAATGCAAAACAATAAAAAGTCAATTTTGCGGCGAATTCACTCATTGCAGACGAAAATCATACTAAACGCACTAACTTCTCCGTTTTTCGTTCTCTCTCACTCTCCGTGATCGCTCTCATTTTCTGTTTAACATAGAAGAGAGAAAAAAGAAAATAGCAAATAAAAATAAATACGACTTCAAGAAGAGTTGTACACTCTCCTGTTTTGCAGGTTGCAGCTTTCTTTTTACGTGCTAGCAAGATGGGCAGCAGCAGCAGCTTTCGTTTTCTATCGAATTTCAGGGACATACATTTGTACATCTGTATAAATAGGAGAGACAGTGCAATTTCTCGCATCCCGTGGAAATGTTTTAAGAAAAGTTAATGCAGCTACGGATACGAGTAGATATGTACGTCATGTGGTCATGTGCGGCTGTAACGACAGTGCCAACATGCTGTTAGAATTTCAAGAAAAACTAGTTTTCGTTTTTACTTTAGCAAAAATCGGAATTGCACATTGAAAGTACAAAAAATTATGAAAAAGATACAATTTCTGATAAAATAGCGAAACTCAATTTAATTTCATACCTACAATTAACGATTCGATTGTGCTAGCTGATAACAAAGTGTGAGAATCAACAAGAAGGAATTATTGTCATAGCACATTTTTCATCTAACTTTTCTGAGAAGAAATTCACCTTTGCATATGTAACATAAGTACCTATGTGCTTAGTGACTGTAATTTTTAAAATTCGGATGCGTAGGTGTATCACCCTTCAGATGCTTGCCAGATCAATAGTTTTCTCAATTGTCAGTCTAAGCAACGATTTTAATAGAACTAAAAGCGCTAAAGTGAAGAAAGCCCAAGTTCTGAACTGGAATTCAAAATAGCCTCTAGGGGAACATGTTACTATCACGCCCCCAACGTATGTAGCTTTGTTTGGGGAAAAGTCGTGACAACATCAGATTTTATACGGTGTTAGCACAACACATTGGCAAAAATTAAAATGAAGATGCCGGCATGAGCAACTGGCAACACTATAATACCCTGTCCAGAATGACAGGCTTAGAATTCACCAGATTGGATCAATGGTGGCCACAACAATCAGTTTTGCAAATATCATATCTTATAAGAGCTATTTCAACGTTTTTGAAGCTGGGGTCAACACGGATTATTAAGAACTAATCAGAGTTCTAAAATAGAGGTGGTGGCAGATGAACGCATAATTGGTTTCATATATCCGAAGAAGGCCCTTCAGGTTGAGATTATATGTGAGGTAACTACCCAACTACATTAAGAACCACAACTGAAGGCCTGGAATAAGAACGGTATGGTATGCTAGGTATATTATTGGCAACCAGGGGATTTGTCCAGCTGAGCAACCTTATGCTTATCTTCAAAGTGACTTCGGATGGGGCAAACGGGACAAGGATGCAAACTACGACAAATACAACGGCGATTGTTGCCGACCTCGTTAATTTCATCGAAAATCTTTATTAAAGATAGACTCAAGTCGAGATAGACTCAGCTTTGGATATGGATAAACTCACTATTGACCATCCCAGCAAACAAAAAACAGGCAAGTACTTTCGGATATGCACGTGAAATATTCGGGCTCCTACTACTATGCAGCCAGATAATTAGAATAACCCCTAATCACTGGCATTCAAGAAGAGGAATAGGATAGTTCGGGCAAAAGAAGGCTGAAAACTGTGAAATCTACTATGGTGATAAATATAGAGAGCAGAAAGAGTGTCTATTTGGATGAGGATTTTTCATCGTTTAAGGACTGAGACAAGAAGTCCTAACCTTGTACATTGATCACATTGTGACGGAGGCAAGGTCCAGTATTCGTTCGAACGTTTCCAGAAAAAAATATAGACAAACTTATTTAAATCAAGTTGTGGATATCTCGGACCTCAACACACCGAAGGAGTACTGTAAAGAAAATTTACTTCCAACTGATGCAATCGTAATAAACGGTGTCTTCTTAACCCTCATGGAAGTCGTATTCTCTCACCATTAAACGCAGAACACCATAAACGATATTGTAAGTAAGACATTACATAAACGCGCTGTACTACTTTAAAAAGAACCACAATATTCCAGAGTACGTCTGAATGCTTGATGAGCATTCTTCCGAGATAGGTGTTACGGTTGAAGGTTTAAATCGGCACTATGTAAACTTTGTCAAATGCCTTTGAAATTTAAAGTCCTACTATCTTTCTTTCTCCAAATTAGTGCAGACTGTAGTGTAGAAGGAGACATGAAACAATCTGAAAGCGTTGAGCGGGCAGCGAAAATGTTCTTTTTTCAACACGAGTTAATTTAAACGCTTCTAATGTATATAGGAGACAAAGCCATAAAATATGTTTAAGAATTCTTGTGATGTTCGGCGAAAATGATTAGCAATATCATCAAACATTAAGGAAATAACAAAGGGTTGTGGGCTGCAGTAGAGCAGATTTAAATATCAATATCTCCCGAAAGATGACTCTACGCAAGGATGTTGCAAAAAGCAGCAAAAATGCTGTTAAAACATCATGAACAAGAGGACGTCCTCGCCAAACACTTAAAAATGAATCCCTTTAAATCTGCCGGTAAATTTACCGACTAAGTTAATGAACACCTCAGCTTAACGCAACACGTCTTATCGAAAAAAAAAAAACATATATACATCAGCCTATCAATAGGAAAAAACGGTTGGCTTTCGCGAAGTATGACATTCATTGGATGAGCGAGCAATTTGCTAAGATTTTTTGGAGTGATGTTAGTAAGTTCAATTTGTTTTCATCAAATTGCACTCGCTATGTTCAGAGACCCCCAGTGCACAGATATAATCATAAATATCAAGTTCCAACTATAAAAAACGGGGAAGGAGCAGTAATAGTGTGGAGTAGGTATGCAATCTGGAATGTTCATCAAATCAGAAAGCTTCAGCTTTATTAAAGCTTCCTTCTCTTCATATAATTGTATGAAATAAATGATCTCAAATATACCAAAAGATATTTGAGAACTACGTCTTTCCACATTTGCTGTCAGATATGTCTGAAAACAGCGTATTTTAACATAATATCAACACAAAACACATTCGACGGTTGGCTAAGTTCAGAGGTTGGTGCAAAATTTTAAAGCTTTGTAAAACGGCAGAGATCTTCCTTTTTTGAAGACAACACCACACAATATCATTTGCATTGAACGTTCACAAAAAATACTGCTGTTTATGTTGCTAAAGAGATTAAAAAAAAAAAAGACGATTGTTCGCTTTCAAGTTGTCTTAAGTTACTGGCTTGTCGGCATAAGCCAGAGACCTAATGTATCTAGCTACAAAGAAAATAGTCCAAAGGTGTTTAAACGCACAGTCATCTTTAGCGATAAGAACTTCGTGTTTTTTTTTTTTTTAGGTTAATGCGGCAAATATATTTTTTAACAAAAGTGTTCCTTTTCACCAAGGATGAATTTCCCGTGAAAATCCGGGTCTTCCTTCTTGAATAGTGGCCAAGCAGCGAAAGTTTGACGGCATGATGGTAGCTGACCGCGAATTTTGATAAAAATTTGGATAATTTGTAGACATTACCGAACCATTGCAGGAATAAACTGCAGGCAATTCGGAACACAAATATATCAACTGCCACATGTGTATCTACGTTCAGAGAATTGCTTTCGGAAAAATAGGGAGCGTCTAATGGAAACTCTCTTTCAGTTAAAAAAAAAAAAAAAATGTTACGCTTCATTTATAATCTCAGGCTTGATCTAATTTTTCCAAAATACCGCACTTGATACTATCACCTTATCGATCTAGGCAAACAACGCAGAATATTGGGTAACAAGAAAATTGATAGATTCTCATTCTGGCAACACCTCAACGCATTTTTCGAAGAACAGCATTCAATTGCTCTTCTGCGCATTATACCTTCGTGTGCACAGAACTTTTTCAGCAATCCATTCGCTTCTGAGGGGGTGTAAAAATTTCCCATTTCAACGTCCTATCTCTACCCCTTATTTGCAGAATTTACACAGCAAAAACCAAAAAAAAAAAAAGAAAACAAATTTAAAAAAGAGCGAATTCCATCAACACTACACCACTACATCAACATCCCTATCCAACGCAGCAATATATTCTCCCTGCCATTCTTGTACCGAAAGAGAGAAATAGCAAAGTTCGTATAAATATGTTTGTCGGTGGAATGTATGCAGAAAACACCCCAACCCGATGAGCACAAAAAAAAAAAAATTTCATTTTCAAATTCAAGTTTATCCCGTAAACTCACACACACATAGAGACCCGCTTAACCACATAAAACTCACCCTAAAAAAGTTCAGCAACTTTTTGCTTTATTTTTTACCAACGTATGAGTGCGTGAGTACGAGCGTGCCACTGTTCAAGGGTTTTTCCTCTGCAACGGGAAATTTCAAGAACACACTTTGCAGTGCAGCACAAAACTTCATCATACACAGCAACAGGGATGAAAACGGAAAACGAAAAACGACATACCACCAACGACCAACTCCATGCATCTTACTCCAACTCATAAATTCATCCGTAGGCTTCACACACTCCTGCACATTATTCCATTCTTCGACATCGCCTAGTGGTTTTCTGTTCTCTGCTCAGTACTAATACCTTCGCAGACGAAACGTCCAACAAAACCAACAGTCGCCTCGCCGCCAAACCGATTTGACTTTTCTCTCTCTTTCTCATTATTTGTGTGTAACTCACTCGTCTTCGTTGTGGCGTATCGTAGATTTCTGTATGTCGCCCTGTGCTTTGTGCTGTGTATTGTATACAGTGTGCTGTTTGCTGTGTGCTAACTGCCGTGCCGTGTTGTGTAGTGTGCGCCTCCATTGATTAACGCTGCTCGAGTGAAATTTCAGTTTCATTTTCGCTTTCCGATGGATCAGTTCGTTCCAGAAACACACTAAACACACAAAAAAATTTTCCGAACACCCAAAAATAAAAAGCAAAAGCAAAACAAAAAAAAAATATATATATATATATCTCATCGGTTAAAATCCAAATAAAATCCTGGAGAGGAATCACTATCAAATTTTGTATTTTTTCTTCTTTTTCCTTCTCCAAAAATTTTGTGATTTTATTCTTCCTATCTTACTTTTAATTTTTCGGCCGAATTCTCTTTTCAAATTTTCATCTCCACTCTCCACATCCGAGCATATTCGAACATCCTCATATCGTTTAAAGTGAAAAGTGCTCACCGCCCTTCAAAAATGTGTGTGCAACTCTTTTGACAGCAGTTTAACGGTATTTCTTCCTTTTTGCCTTCAAAAACCGAACAAAATAAACAAACAAAAAAGAAAAACAATTTTTTATACGTACCTTCTCCCGCAAATTTTTTATACCGCTAACTAGAATGTAGTCATAGAAAGGAAATAAAAGTAATCATAAACAAATGTACATATATACATACCAACAAGCGTACGTAAATTAGTCGCGTAGTGAACATCTCAAGTGAACACCATCAGTGAACAACTATACCTCAGGAAATTTTTTCAATTTTTATACAAAAAAAAAAAAGAAAATAAAAAATAAGAAAAAGAAAAAGAAAAACGAAACAAAAAGAAAAAAAAAATAATAAGTACTACCAACAAATTCGACAGTTTGGTAGCTATGTCCAGGGTGACGAAGAAATTTCGCAATTGTCAAATCTTATCCTAAAGTGAGTGAGATTGAGAGATTCAAAACGGTTTTTTTTTTTTTTTTTTTAAACGGGTTGCCGACACGGGGCAGTTACAAGATACAAAGTCATACAAAGATCCAGAGAAACAAAAAATACAGTACAAGTGGCGCGGTGTAGTAATATACCGGTGTCTTCTCTGTTTAGTTATTTTTTTAATTAAAATAAAAAGAAAAATTTTCCTTTCGAGAAACGTTGACAGAAAAAGCTACGAAAATAGCTACCTTAACGGTATATCATCCGCTGCTCCTTATGGCGCCGCGAAGGAATACCCTGAGCAATCATCACACGACGGTGACACCATCATCTACAGCAGTTGATGTGCACAATTTACTCGGTTTGACAGTTGTCGCAGGAGGATCAGGAGCAGTCATCGGTGATCATCAACAACAGGATAACATCACCATCAATAGTAATCATACTCTAATTGAGAGTAGCAAGAATAATATTTCAATTTCATCACCATCTTCACTCCTATCAGGATCATCTTCAGCATCAACAATATCAACATCTTCATTCTTATCATCAGCATCGTCGTCATCGTCCTCGTCGTCGTCCTCCTCCTCCTCGTCATCATCATCATCTTTGATGATGTCCCCAACAAGGGAGGCCAAATACGTACGATGCTGTGTACCCAATGGGGATTGCTTCAAAATGACCTCATCGAGTCCTGACTTTGGTCTGATTTCGATGGACAATCTAACCGATTGCATTCGTGTCATTTGCAACAATGAGAATTGTTCTGTTGGTCAATATATGCATCGGGAATGCTTTGAATCATGGGAACAGTCTGTTCTCAATACCCTCAAGTCAATTGGCAGAGCTCGATCCTGGTCAGATCGTCAACGTTTGCAGAATCTTTGGACAAAAAAAGGTTACGATTTAGTATATAAAGTATGCGGTTGTAAATGTGGACGTGGCCATGTACGTAAAGATCTTGACTGGACACCACCATCCTCAGTGAAGACACTCAACAATGGTGTGTTGTTAAACAATCGTGGTTCTGATGAGGAATCAACTAAGAAAAAGAAGAAACGCAATCGTAACAATCAAAAGTCTACATTAGCTTTGAGTACAATCAATCCAGGCGTCTATCATCCAAATAGCCAACAGGTTAATGTCAATGTTGTTAATCATCATCAAACCAACGGTAATGTGGGAGTTATTGGTAATCCAATTGGCAACGGTAATGGTGGTAGTAGTAATTCTACCAATTCAATTGTAAATTCTACAGGCACAATGGATTTGAGAGCTCGTGCTGGTAGTTTGTCCTCTTGCAGTGGCACTACATCGCCACCAGCTTCGGCTTCGAGTGAATTAAGTATTTCACCAGTGCACCACAATAATAATAATAATAATAGTGTTGCTAACAACAATAATATAAACAACAATAATAACAACAACAACCACAACATTATGAATAGCAGCAGCAGCTGCAGCAGTAATAATACGCTAATTTCGAATGGAAATTTAGCTCCAGGAAGCAAATTGAAGCAATTGTCGCCAATGGAACAGCAGCAACTTGTACAACAGCAGAAAAATAAAGAAGTCGAGATCTATTCGGAGCGTGTACGGTAAGTTTGCAAAATTTACAAAAAAAATCTGAAAATTCTCGTACAAAAGTAGTAATATTTAGTTTGTTGGTCTTATTTGAAGTTGATGTCCTTTTTTTTCCTTTAAGAAATGGGAAAGAGGATCACATGGTCGTTCTTATTGGATTTTTTTTTTTTTTTTGTTCGCAAAATAAATATTAGTGAAGTAAGTGATTAATGGACAGGTTGAAGCTATCTTTATCACCAAATTTGGGTGTTCTTTAATAGAGCTTTGGGAACAGCGTCTATAGTTTCACAATTTCGGTTGTACAATTTCGTATTCATTTTAAACTCCTCGAAGGAATTTCGTGTACAACAACTGTAAGAAAAATTACGAGAATTTGAGCAATAATAAAGGTGTAGGAACAAGTTAAGGGTGATTCTTCCAACGTTGTGTAACTGTTTTAAAAACAACACATATTTTTTATACTGCGAGCTTAACCGTTTACATACATAGTTTTAAAGTAAGACATAACACAGTTGTTTGAGAAACAAAACTTCGGTCACTCTTACCTTCTTCACAATCGATTATTTAATTTTTGAATACATTTTGGCACATTTCTTCTGCAATCAGTTCGGCGAGCATTTGCATAAACTCGATTCAGCAGAAAACCCGAAAGAAAAAAGTCACGATGTTCCGCAAGTCGGCTCCGTATAATTTCGTCCTTAAAAAAAGTTTTCCAAACAAGTTCCAATCACTCCACCCTAGCAAAAAGCGCATCAAACTGCAATTTTTTCAAGAATACGCACTTTACGTGGATGCGATCGCATTTCAACATGAAATGTTGACACTAGAAAGTCGTTGTTTCTGTAAAAGGTTGTTACGATGTTCAAACCTTCAAATCAAACGAAAATGGTTAAAATTGTAAAAAATCAAACTGTCAAAATATGACAGTAGTTCACATGTGTATGTTTCATGAGTCACCCTTTAGTTTTTTTTTGTAAAAGTCAAACAAAAAACAAGCTTGCTTAGCACCGTTCATCGGAGAAAACTAAACATCTACTAATTGCTTTGTTTAAAAGAGTTTTGTATTCCTGGTCGGCGTCAGCTAACTAACTTGACAAAGGTCTCATTAGAACTGAAGTCCTTCTTCCTAGTTCTTGGCTCTGCGGTTCCCAATCTTAAAGTACGCTCCAGAGATGTTCTATCGGGGTAAGATCGGGCCATTGTGATGGACACTCCATAGTGAGTTTATTTTGTTGAAACTATTCTTTGAGGAGTCATATATGCAGGATATGGTTGCATAACTGTGTTGATGTAACTGTCTGGATGTAATCAACAGCATTGTTTGTCAAAAAAATTGGTCCAACCGCAAATGCTGAAAAGCACCTCCGAAACAATGAACTACGTCTACCATATTTATTTCACTTCATATATTTTGGATCGAACTTTAGGCTCTTTCATAGTCTAGCGTACATCAAATTAACCTTGATTTCAGCCGACTGTAAGACGTTATTCCAATTTGCATGGTATAGGTGTTTCATATTGCTAGTTTTTGAAATTTTTTTATCCCCCTATTGGTGCTTCTGGAAAGTCCTGCTTTCCTTAATCTTTTTCTAACTGGACGACTTGTGAATGTTTTTTTAAGTCATTTTTGAGTTCAAAGAAGAAGGCGCCTTATTCTTACATAGTTGCATAGTAATTTGTTAAGTCGAGGTGTTGTGTTCCATTTTCTGCGTTTCGTTCTTAATATACAGTGTGTTTAACAAAAACGTGCATTTAAAAAACAAATACTAGAATTTCATTACAATAAATTATATTTTTTATTAAAGTATATATCAAAACGAATTGTGCCATTATATTTGTAAGGAGTCCAGCCACCATTATTATTTATAAATATTTGGTTTCGCAAACTTCCATTAAATTTTTGCGCATATTCTAACCTTAAGCCTCTCCAAAAAATTTTTTCCCTTAAGCCTCTGCCTCATTAAAGACCATACATTTTCTATTGGATTCACATCAGGTTTTTAGGACGAACATTATAGTGTTTCTAATTCATTTTCTTCTTTCTAACGCGTGCAGAGGCGACTCCGAAGTTTTAATTCGTTATCCCTTTGCAAAATGCAGTCCTAATTGTTTGGTCCAAACAGCGATTCGCCAGACTTTGGCAAACTCTTCTCCTATAAATTTACCCCATGAATTGTGCATTGAGGTTTTGTGTGAATACTATTAACTTTCCGAATCCTTTGGCCGAAAAACATCTATTAACATGGAATTTTGCTATATGTTTTATGGTGTGTTACAGAAAGTTTTTTATATGTTTTTGTCAAGGTTTTTTTTTTCCAATAATTATAAAAAAAAAAATATGATTCATCTGTAAATATTGCTCCAATGCTCAATTCCCGGCCTAAATTCTGTCTTCCACAACTAAGCCTCACTATGTTTTTGGGTCAGAAACGGTTTAGGTTTATCACTCCTGTTTTTAATGCCAGATTCTGCCAAACGACAGAATTTCTTTTTTTTTTTATTTTTCCTTCCTCAGACTAATTGTGAGGCTTTTCCGAAACAATTAACAAATTACTTCATTGACTTTACTGGAGGTGCTTGCATTGACCGCTTTTACTGACTTACCATCAATATTACCGCATTCCTTATACCTGATGTTCTTGCTGCCAACTTAATACTGATTTGCGCCCCTTTTGCGTCAGTTACTAAGAAAACACTTTCGAAACTCTTTTTAAAAGTTGAACTTTTTTTTACCGCCGAATATTGGGTAATTGAATATAATGCGTAATCGGCAATTAAATGCAGATAATAATTTGTTTACACATATGTGTGCGTAGGTAAAGTAAAAGAAGTAATTTAAGGCACGTTTTTCTGGAAAACACTGTATCTTGGGACTTAGTTTCCTGCGCTATTTCATTCATAGTTTTGCCCTTTTTTCGTAAACTTTTCTTTCTTAACAACACTGATATAAGTTTTTTTACGTATTCCCACAAGTGTTCTATAGAATTAAGATCCGGGGATTGAGATGGCCAATCCAAAATATTTCTGTTGGAATCCATTTTTGAGTTTTCTTATTTAAAAAAATTCATCTAATTGGCATTTTATTTGTGCATTTGGAAGCGCATAAGGTTTTACAATATTTCTAAGTAACGATGCCGATCTACAATTTTGGATCTGGGAAAAGTTCGTTTCGTCATTTTAGTAGAATTCAGTTGGTTTTTTTTTTTTAGAGTGTAGAAATTAATTTATTTAAACCAAATATGTTCCATTATTATTGACAATGTTTGAAGCCAGCTTAATCCAACTAGTGAAAATTAGAGTGGGCTATTTCTGGACTGTAAGGTGGGCACATCGAAACTTCCCAACCATATTTTCGAGATTTCTGACGGGTGTGTGTTCGGCAGTTTTGATGGAAAGCAACAACTTTTCTATTAGTCAATTCGGGCCGTTTCTTTTCAATTGTTTATAAATCTACAAAAGGGATTTAGAAATTTTCTTTCTTTAAAATTAACCGGTTCTCGAAGAATCTCCATTGTTGCCTTCGTGGCTTCATTCTGTTGAAACTATATGTTGGGGTTATTCTAACCTACCAGTAAACACTGCACCTAAAAGGGTGTAATTGGCAACTGTAATGCAACGCTCTTGGATTTTCCATTCCCCGAATTCAACAATTCTTTGAATATAAATATCTTTCACCGATCATAACTAATTTGTTTAAAAAGTTGGAATGAACTGTACAAATCAATTAGCATATTGTAGTCGTTGTTATACATCAAGCGGTTAAAATTGTCGGGTCAATTGATTCCGAACTTTTCATTCCATCAAATAAATATTTTACGAATGTTTTTGCCAAGCAGAGGTGCTTGTTTCACAAGAAAAATTTATTTTCTAAATATGTTTTCCAGTACTTTTGCTAGAAGTCTAGAAAAAGGAAAAGAAAAATTCGAATAATCTCCAGAAAGTCGAGTTTTTATGTAAAAAAAAAAAAAAACCACCACACATTAGGGAGCAACATACGAGGACAATAAATCCTGACAGAAATTATTAGGTCGAGACATGTACATAATTTGTTCTTGATAATATAACATAAGACCAAAAATGGCTACTATGGTTCTGGAATGTTTTTCCGAATAGAACAGTGTTAATTGTTCGAGACTCATAGCTTTGCTTTATCTCAGTGATTATGAGATGGTAATGGTTGAATTCTCTTTTTAGTTGGAGGTTCTGACTTTTTTCTGAAAGTTTTTGTTTGTTTTTTTTTTTTTTTTTTTTACTGATATGTACTGTCTGGCAGGGTACAATAGCTAAAACTCATCATCGCTTATGGTTTACTGAAGCCAAGGGTCGTTTTGGTTGGCATTTTATAGGTATTTCAATAATACTGGGCTTCAGTTCATCTCACGTATAATAAGCATTTGGTGAAGAGCTTGGATATGGCTCTACTACATAGATAAATTTCTGTAAATTCCCTAATAGCTATTATCTGCACATTATGAGGGTAAAAAAAGAAGATTTTTGCTCATTGTGGTTGTGGTGGCGTGGCGCAGTGGTTAAGTTCGTCGTCTGCCTCCTAAGAGAGTTTGAGTTCAAACAGAAAGAAAAAAAGTTACTGACAGTTACAACATTACAACATATCAGCAGATAATGGCAAACTTCCACAAGTGAAATCTTCTTCTAAATTTTATTGAACTGAATAAAAAAACTGAAGATTTTCTGTTGAAAAACAGCAAATTTCCCTGCTTAGCCTCTTGTAGTTTATGTTGCCAATTTTCCTTAACATTCAAGGAAATGTTCTCATATTCGCTTAGTATTTATGTACATGGTATTCTCCCAGTCGAAATAAAACTAGCCGAACTGATACCTTTATTTAAGAAAGGGGATAAAACATCATTTAATAATTACCGGCTTACCAACGGCCAATATTTAAAAAAGCTTTGAAGTTTTGTGATTGTCAATTTGGTTTTCGTGCTGACTTTTTAGCTGAAAGAGCACTGTTGAACTTCTTTTCAAATATATATAACAGTGTTAAGAACAAGAACTTTACTGCGACTCCCTTTGCTGACATGCCAACTGCTTTTGATACCGTCGATTATAAAAAAAATTTAGACAAACTGTATAAATGAGTTTTTTTGGGGTGTTATGCATAGCTAGTTCTGTTGATACTTATCTGGTAAAAATCAATGGACAACTCAGTTCCATTAGGATTATCTACATAGAAGTTCCTCAAGGTTCTGTACTTGGGCCGATACTCTTTCCAATTTTCATTAATTCCCTCTTTTTACAAAAATATCGTAGCAAACTAAATGGATTTGCTGATGACATGGTATTTGCAATATGCCAACAGTGACTCTGTTATAAATTTTTCTGCTAACATCAATTCTGATATGGAAGTTTAAAGACATTGGTAAATGCATAAAATAAGTGATAACACTAAAAATATTTTTATTTTTTTAGGGGTGTGTGGTAACGAAATAAACTATAAACCATTTTCTCTTCATTGTGCTAACTGCAACAAATGTAAACATAGTAAGGATATAAGTAAGTCAGAAGCTATCTCGCAGATATTTTTTGTCAATTTTGTGTCAATTTATTTAAATATTTTGATGTTTTGTTTAACTGGAAAATGAGTGGGTCTCTTCATACCGATGCACTTAAGAAGTATCTTATCGCAGCCACAAAGCAAATATGCTGTTTAAAATCTTATTGCTTCCGGGACCTTCTTAAGTGTATCTAACACGGTTTACTGAATTCTAAGCTTGAATGACATTATTTCCTACACATAATAACAAAATGTAACCTCTTCTGATTTCTTAAAAACATGTTATTCGTCTTATTTGTACTTAAAGTCGCAGAAATAATAGTTTTATACTCGTACTTTTCAGGAGCGCGCTCAAGGGATTTGTGTACCCTTTAAATGTTTGTACATAGCGTGAGCGAAGGAAACTTAGGGAGGAGGAAAAGACGTAACGATATACATTGGTCTTAAATGTTTGCAAGTTACAATATAACGACTAGGAAATAGAGAGTTTGGCAGGGCATTCCATAAGCTACTTGTACGGCTTAGAAACGAATCACGATATTTCAGATTTCGTCCGAAAGTGGGCTTAATGGTATACTGATGAGAATTCGTAGCGAGACGGGTGTTACGGATGAAGGTTTAAAGGGGCGGAATGCTACTGGCGATTTATATAGAGTACAGGTGATGAAAATACCTATAGAACGCAGTGAGACTATAGATTGCAACTACTCTATTACTTTGTATACATGTAGGTATAAATCTATGTTAACTATTTTTTTTATTTGCAGACTTTTATAATGTCATACATTGATAGAGAAGTAAATTAAATTGAAATTGAATTGAATTGCATATATGCGTTATGGTTCAGCTTGCAGATGGTGCAGAATATGCAAATATCCGTTTCTAAGAAATACACATTTGGTATTCCCGCACACGTTATCGAGCTTCGAGTATCGTAATTTGAAATTCTCTCGTCCGTGATCGAGTACGAATGGATTTTGGTTCTTAGGAAGAAAAAAAAAATACTATTTACTGTTTTTTTAGTCAAAATAAAATAAGTTGTAGTAGACTTTTACTACTACAATTCGATGTTTTCAATTCGATACGTCAGCTATCGTGGTCCATCATCCGAGAGCCATTCAATCACGGATGGATTTTATGCACTTAATAACGTGAGTGGTAATTTATTCCTTGATAAGATCGCTCTAAAGGCCTTAGCATTCTTTTATCGAACAAGCGCTCATTATGTTCTAAGTGGACAAACATCTCAGTTTGACCTCGTAGGTAGTTTGATATCAACAGTCTTACCCTTTTCACAAGCTTATCATCTAAGCTATTTCCTCCTGCGTTATTATTTTTGCTTGCATAATGCTTTGAGAATTGTTCGATAGCTCATTACTAATTCAAACTTAACGTTACTAACTTTCAGTGCATTGAAATTATTCATCCGTATTAGCGCTACCTCCATAAGAATAGTTAGATTTTCTGAGTTTTATTAATATAGGGTTTTCTTATAACGACTTGACAACTTTTTTTTAAATAAAAGGCAAATCATTTGAGATATTTCAAAAAGTTTATTATTGGCTTGAAGTACAATCAAAACATTTATGAATGGAACTCGACTTGGCCACACATTTCGGCTGAAACGGCCGCTATTTCGCGTTCAATGTTGGCTCTGAGCTCTTTCAACGTCGTGGGCGAGTTTGCATAACTCAATGACTTAACGTAGCCCCACAGAAAATAGTCAAGCGGTGTTAAATCGCAAGAGCGAGGCGGCCAATCGACTGGCCCATGTCTTGAGATAACACGCTCACCATACTTACTTTTCAATAAATCGATTGTAGCGTGTGCTGTGTGGTTTGTGGCACCATCCTGTTGAAACCACATGTCGTCCAAGTCCATATCTTCCAATTCGAGCCAAAAATAATCGGTGATCATGGCGTGATAACGCTGACCATTCACAGTAACGTGACGATCGTTATTGTCGACGAAAAAGTATGGCCCAATAACGCCGCCGGAATGCAAACCGCACCAAACAGTTATTTTTTGTGAATGAAGTGGTGATTCATGAAGCACATGTGGGTTTTCATCCAACCAATAATGCATATTTTGCTTATTGACGAACCCATTGAGCTAAAAATGAACTTCGGCACTGAAGATGATTTTGCGATGAAATTCATCATCTTGGCGCATCTTCTCCAGAACCCAATCGGAGAACGTAGCTCGTTAGTGTACTTTACCATGATGAACATGTTGAGTTTACTGAATAAATTGACAGTGACAGTTTGATGATTAGTGAAAGAGTGCGTTCACAAATTAAATTCAAAGTTGTCAAGTCCCTATTGGAAAACCTTATGCAATAGAGTCCTGAATGCGAGAAAAAGGAGTTTCATTTTCCGCCATTCAATATTTTCCGACTATGATTGTACGGAATATTGTAACCGACCTAAAGAGAAATTCCTTCGTTATTATTGAATCGACAGGCAGTTTATCCGATTAAATCGTGCAATACCCCAATAAGTGTTCCCCATTGGACTCTACTCGTAACTAGCGAGTTGTTTGATCTTTAATCAACCAATACAAGGTACACCACAAAGGTGTCCGTTGCTATCAAAGGAGTGATGCAAAGAGTGACTTTAATGCCCCCATTAAATATAAAACGAGTCCAAAATATTTGTCGTAAATTTTACAAATAAATTCACTGCATAAAAATAGCAAATGTAACCAACTGTATACCATTTAAGGCGATGATGTTGTAGTCTCATCAAAGAAATTATATCAGGCTTCTGAAAGTGGCGATATTTGCCTGCGATTTTATAGTGAGTATACAATATCTTGATTCTCTATAAATATTAATGAATATAATTGCTTTCTTGTATCGGTTCGTCGCCAGCAAATGTGACTTTTTCTTTCTCGCAATTGCATCATCGTCTACAAATGAATGAAAACAAAAGGAAGACCAGCTGGAAGTGTCTTTATTTTATGCAAACGAGTATATCACATGTGTTACCACCGGAATTTCTGAGCAATATTTCCGGAAAAAAAAATTTAATTACAAATAAATAATTAAATAAACTAACCGAAACTGAGTAACAACACTCGTACGCGTATCTCGATAGAATCCAGATTTTTGTACCAAAAACCAATGAAAAAAAAAAAAAAAAAAAAACTGAGAATTCACTTGAAATTATCGTAAAAAAAAAGAAACAGATGAAAAAACAGGCGTCTGAAACTGCATAAGAACAGGACGGACCAACGACCATCTGCTTATGGGATAACGCTTATCGCTTAATTACGTATTTCGCCCAGAGCAATTAAATTCCGAAAATAGGTTAAGAACAAAACAAATCAAAAGAGAAAAATATATATAAAAATAAAACCGAAACAAAATCCAATCGACGTACTACTCGTATCAAGTCTTCGGTTTATTTTAAATTAAAAAAAAAAATTGTTTTTTTTTTCAAGATTTTTTTATAACTTGTTCTACTTGGCCATTGCTTGACAAGGTACACTACAATTAAGATTTTTTTACGTCTACTTCTTGGTCTCTGTGAATTGATGTTTTCCAAGAAATTTAAAGAAACATCATCCCACAGACCTACATTTTCATTCACTCTATTCGTAAATGGTCTTGGAAAACAGAAAGACAACAAACCAAGTTCCGGGGAACTTAATTCAATTTTTATGTCTACATCTGCAGAAGCAAATGTTAAAAAGGTCAAGGTTTACATGGTTCACGTGTGTGTCTACTCAAGATTTTGTTGTCTACCCAAATGTATAGCCTTCACCTGTTTTTTTTATATATATATACATATTTCATTTTGAAGCCGTAACTTCCTCTTCCTGGCTGTAGTACTAGTTCCTGGGAGGAGCAGTAGGAACGAGCTTTTTCTTCTTTTCGGGTTTCTCAAGGTCGAATTTGTGTACATTTGAGTAGTGACGTACCTTTTGCCTGTTGTGTTGGGTATATAGACTTGTAGGCCCGCTGTTTTTATTCTCGACTTGATACTCCCAAAAAAACGGAAAACAAGAACAGAGAGAAAATTGTTTACTGGCCGTGGATAGGCCGTTTATAAGAGAGAGCGAAAAAAGCTTTTACAAAACAGAAAAAGCAGATGTTATTGATAGCGCACGCACATACTATACCTCCCTAGGAAGTCACCCAACAGTTGGGGTACACCGTTAAATTTGGTGATAACTCAATTTCCTTTCCTCCTCTTCAGCTTTCTGACTTCTCTCCTCAACTCATTATCAAAATACAGGGCCTGAGCTGGATAAAGTCTTAGAATTTATTGCTATTATCTTTCTTTTTTGATATCTACTAAGGTTTCGTCTACTACGATACATACGAGTAGATAGATACTTAAAAAATATTGGCAATTTTTTTTTTCGTCAATGCCAAGGTCAAAGTTGGTATATTCCTCTCGCAGGGGGCCTATCAAAAAAAAAAAAAAAAAAAAAAAAATGAAGATAGCCGTTTGCTAAATTCCCCGGAGCGATTCAAAGATATTTTTAGATTGATAATTTTTTTTTTTGTAATTAAACTTTGGGTTGAATTAGTCAAGGGGCGAACAGAAGAGGGCTTATTTTTGCCTTCCTAAATTGTTTCTACAAGTGTGTATCTTTTTTGATGCGTGCAGACACGTCCCCTTTGCAGAAAACCTTTTCCTTTCACAATTTTGCGTTTGTTGAGATGGGAAATATGACGAGGAAGCGATTTTGTTGTGAATGGAATATTTCTTGTTAAGAAAGAAGGAAATTTCAATCTCAGAGAGAGTCAAGAAATATACTACAGATGTACTCATATAGATATACATAGAAACATTGTGAGGGTTGCGTTTTGTAGGGTTGGTTATGGTGAAAATCGATATTTCATTGCAGGGTGACTCACTGTTCAGAGAGACAAACCAGAATCGAATGCAGTTATCCGAGAGTAGTAGGTGGAGAAGTTGATTTCAAAAATGATGAAATGAGATGAAAGTGATAGAAATGATGGCTATGTGGTAGTCTGTCAGATTGTAAGGTTCGAATGCGATTATAAAGAACAGATGGAATGACATGAAAAGTTTTATCTCATGATACCTACCACAAAGAGGCGATTATATTGCAACGTTTTTGAAAATGCTCTGATAGAAATCAGTTTGTCATCCTCCTAATCAAATAATTCTCAGAATAATGGGCATTTCGCGACATATCTCACGAGTACCAATATTTTGTATCATATATGTAGCTGGTCATTCAACTTAAACAATGAAAGCCAAGATTCCCAAAAACAATAGCAAGGTGCAGAAGCTGATTTGGTGGGGGACTTAGCATCGTTGATTGATTGACAGGAAAGAAGAACTTCTAAACTCCGCAAATTATAGGCACATCAGTCTCTTTATCATGACGTACGAGAACTTGTCTGCCGTATAATGTGAACGTCTAAAACGATTTGTCAACGATGTGATTGGGCGAGGCAGGTTCACGATTGACCAAATATTTACATAACTCTTAATCCTACAGAAAACTCAAAAAGTCCAGATCGATAGCCACTATGTTCTATAGAGACGAGTTACTCGGAGTTGTGTGTAGCATTCCTACATAGCTCGTCAAATTATCCGAATGCAAATGCCAAGTTACCAAAAGTTTCTAGAATGATAAAAGCCCAGATATCTTCTTGATCATTCCACCATTTTTGAAGTTGCCGTACAGTTAAATGTGACATTAATATCGAATTCAAACAACATCACTTATCCTGGTATTCAACCGTTTATCGAATCTATCTATCTAATCGACTTTCGTTAGATTTTAATTAGTCAACACTTTCATGTAGATGAGATTTTAAATTTCTTGATCACAATGACATACCGATAGATAGATGATCTAAAGAAGAGACAGAAGAGTAATTTACTTACTTAGATTGCGCTACAATCCGGGTCGAACTAGGGCGTCAAAAGCTTTCTCTATTTTTGGCAATGTTGCTGTAATCACGCTCCACATCAGAATTCCAGATAAATTCGGAGACACTATCGGTGGAAACAGTGGTGTTTATATGCTGAATATGTGCCAACCATTTAAGCCAAGGTTGCAGTTAACCAAAAAAAGTTGGACAACATCATCGGAAAAGATGGAAATGTTGCAACTTAAAAAGTGACGAAGTTGAGTTATAAAAGCCCCGTTGTCTTCTCCTTCACAAGCCAAAGCTGAGTGACTAAGTATCAGTAGCTTGATCAAATGTTGAGTTTCAGGTTCAGGAAGAAATGTGTACAGTTAGGTTAGAGAGATGAATTAAGGAACGCCGCCTTTTTGGTTATTTATTACCTGCTACAAATCTATATCCGGTTAAAATATTAACGTGTCGGATGAGTTTAATCGTCTCTGCACGTAGAATCCTGACTCCAACATAAAGTGGTGAATAAACGGGCAAAATAAAAAATTATTGTTGTTCTCTAGCCGTAACTTTAAGCAGAGATTTGTAGGTCATTAGGTCCAGGTTGGCGTCTTTATTTGCACCTTGAAAGCATACTACCTTATCAATATCTAAAAAACACTGCAAAGCTGCAACTTATGTTGGGCACAACGGATGAAACACCTCAAATCGACATATGGTATTTGCGGCAAGATGTAGGGGGTTTTGCCACCGCATCTAAATATGTTTCGAACCGAAACTAACCGAAACAAGACAGGCCTTGTTCCTTTGATTTGAATTTATATTGCGGATTGTGTTCCACAGAAACATAACAAACAAAAAGTGTGTGCCTGTAAATCTGTTTTAAAAAAGCGGTAGTTTTCCCCCCGTGCTTCTTTAAAACTGACTGCAGAGAGACACCTATTTTTTAGAGTTTTTTCTGTTTTCTTTTGAACTTCATATCCATCCAATATTCAAAGATGCCTTCTCGATGAGCGACAACCTTACTTTTTGGCTTGCCGATTGCTTGGGGGTTGGAGTTGTAGATTACCTTATTTACTAGGGAAGGTTCTCGTTTCGGGTCAATGATATTTTGAACAATTTAGTTCTAGACTACGTCAAAATTTACTCGGGAGAGATACCATTATAATGTTTTTGTAAGGTCCTCTGTCATATAAGTGATAATCCGACGGTGCAAGACCTAAACTTCCCATTAAGATATCTTAGTTTTTGGCGAAACACCAAGATCAAATCTGGCCGCTTTTCTTGAATCGCTTCATTCAATATTTTTATCTACTGCCAGTAGAACAGAAGATTGTTCATTTGACCTTTCGGAAGAACCTCGTAATTGGTGACTTTCACTTCCATCCAGTCTTTTCAAAAATGACACAATTTTGTTTCGCATCAACCTCGACTCAGATATATCCAAACGATTTAAAAGCTTTGAATGAATGAATCATCTCCAATGGTTCTCTACCTGTACGCGCCACATAAGGTGAGGTCTTCCTCCAGTCCGTTGTCCCTCCGGGTTAGATTCGAAGACTCTGTGGGCCAGAACATCGCTGTTCATTCGCTCTAGACGTCCTTGTCATTTCAGGATGCACAGTCTTTTTAACTAGGTCGATTTTGCTGTAAAGTTCGTCTCCAAAGCACGTCAACGCAAATGTGACCGATTATATTTCGAACGATTGTTCTCTCGAAACGGCAGGATATTTTCATCCACTTTCGATAGAGTCCATGGTTCAGCTCCATGAAGTAGGACCGGGATGATCAAGATCTTATATATTGGGTATATAACTTAATTCGTGCGGTTTGCTAAAAGATGGCGTAACTTGTATTATTCCATTGGAACATGCGTTGGAAAGCTACTGTCATTGAACGTCATTTCAGTATATGTCATTTATTGGAAGCGTAAACAACAATAATTTTTTTTTTCACTCAAATATGTCGAACTTTGTGCCTGAAAAAAGTGTTTTTGCGGGGAGTTCTTCTTCATTACTGAAAACTGCTCCCGAAAGTCATCGTATTTTGGTGGAAGTTTATGGTGAACATGCGCTAGCTGAGCAAACGTGTCAAAAGTATGATTTAAAAGTGGTGATTTTGGCTTGGAAGACGATGAACGTCCTGGGCAGCCAAAAAAGTTTGAAAATGAAGTACTGGAAGCATTATTCTATGAAGATTGTTGCCAAACACAAGAAGAGCTCGCAGAATCTTTGGGTGTCACTCAAGCAGCCATTTCAAAACGTTTAAGAGCAGCTGGATATATTCAAAAGCAAGAAAATTGGGTTCCACATGAACTCAAGCCTAGAGACGTCGAAAGCTTGTCCGAAATGCTGCTGGAACGCCACAAAAGGAAGTCATTTTTGCATCGGATTGTTACTGGTGTTGAAAAATGGATCCATTACGATAACCCCAAGCGCAAAAAATCATATGTGAAACCCGGTCAACCTGATTGGCCCTTATCAGTACCGTTTCAGACCAGGATCGACCAAATTTTCACACTTCGGCAGATCCTGGGAAATAACTCAAGAAGTCCAAATCGATAGCCACCAACTTTTCATCGATTTTAAGGCTGCATATGACAGCTTTATAGAAACGAGCTATATAGAACCATATAAAGTTTTGCTATCCATGCCAAGCCCTTCCATCTGTGTAGAATGACAATTGAAACAATAACTTAACCGATACCTTTAATTCCAATAAAGGTTTTAGACAGGCTGACCTACTCTCATGTGGCTTCTTTAAAATCATACTTGAAAGCATTGTTGGGAACTCATAGGCGAAAACTGGAGGCGCAAACTTTCAAAATTCCGTGCAATTACTAGCGTACCCCGATGATATTAACTTAATTGGGAGAACACAGCAGGCTGTCAGGGTTGCATTCCCTAGTGTTGTTGAAACGGAAGCTGTCAATATGGGTTAAGCGGTAAATGAGGGCAAAATTAAATATATCTTTTAGCTGATACCTTCCCTAAGAGTGGTACAATTTTTTTATGTCTTACTATGCGCAAATGTTAATCTACAAAATGCCATCTTTTAAATGGAGGTAGAAGTTGCCAGATCGGATAAATATCACAGAATATTTTTTATTCGAATGTCATCTAGTGACAACATGGTTAAATACTTTCTTTTAAACCCTTATACGAGAATGCTTTCTGTTAAACCCAGAAAGTGGAACATCTCTATCAAAGTTTTTGTCACAAAGTATGACAGATAACACATGGGCTGAAAAATCCGTTTTATAGTTAAACACAAAATTTTTGCAAAATTCATCTTTATTTATCAATATAGTTGCCTTCGAGGGCGATGCACTGATTGAAACTATTTTTCAATCTTTCGATACCAGTTTTGTAGTACGATTTCGGTTTAGCCTCAAAATAGGCCTCTGTTTCGGCGATTACTTCTTCATCGGTCTTAAATCTCTTTCCAGCGAGCATTCTTTCTTTTGCTCGCCACTCAGCTGACTCTGGTGTAAATTGATGGAGCCAAGTTTCATCCATTGTCACATACTCACGCAAAAATTCGGCTTTATTGCGATTGAACAGCTTTAAACACTCCTGAATCATCAACACGTTGTTGTTTTTGGTCGACTATGAGCAAACGCGGCACCCACTTTGAACAGAGATTTCGCATGTCCAAATATTCGTGTATTATATATCCAACACGCTCTTTTGATATCTTCAGAGCCTCAGCTATCTCGATCAACTTCACTTTACGGTCATTCGTAATCATTTTGTGGACTTTTTTTGATGTTTTTATCTGAAACAGCCTCTTTTGGACGTCCACTGCGTGCATCATCTTCGGTGCTTGTATGACCACTTTTAAATTTTTCAATCCACTTGCGAATAGTTCGTTCGGCTTGTGCAGAGTCCGAATAACACTTATCAAGCCATTTCTTTGCATCGGCTGCATTTTTTCCCATCAAAAAGCAACGATAAATCAACACACGAAATTGCTTTGAATCCTTTTTTTTTCACAATAACAAAAGTTCCTTCACTCACAACGCTATATCTCGAGAACTAATCGTCCGACAGCTGTCAAATTTATACATGTATCTTTCGAAGGTTGGTACTAACTGAATGGTATGGATTTAATTCAAGTGGTGCCTTCTCTTAGAAACGCACAGACTTTTCAGCCCATGTATTATACTGCTTGACTCTTTTACCAAGTCAACTTCGAGTTTGGATGAAAGTTTACCAAGTCAACTTCGAGTTTGGATGAAAGTTAATTTCTTAAGTGGAGGTAGATGATTCTATACCGTGACTAAGAATATACATAGTCTTTTGATTACCATATCAACAGAAACTAAGTTCACGTTTATAAATAGGGATTTAATGGGGTTTCTTCTTAAAAAGAAAAAGAAATATATAAAAAAATAGTAATCAATATCATTTCCTCGATTAGTCACTGCGTTTGTCTCTTGCTCACTCGATGTGAGCGACCCACACTGATTGTTCCAAACCAAAATCACTCAAGACCATAAATATCGCTAGAAACAGACTCCTGAAACTATTCTTACAAAGTTGCATTCACCACCAACACTGAAGACATAGAAATCCTATTCAAACCTTAATCTCCACACTAGGTCCAGACATCAGATTGCAGACCTACGCTGTGTTGGCTCCTTCCTGCCAAACCAAGACGGTGTAGGTGTTATATTTGGATTTAGCAAATGAATAATAATAATTTAAATCTCTTCCTTAAAACAACGGTGCATACACAGCCATTCAGCGTAATCATTTCACTCCTTTTTTTTTTTTTTTTTTTTATTTATTTCAAAGCCCCCTATAGAGCCTCGAAAACTCCCTCACAACGAAGACAAAAGTGAAAAATGAGGAAAAGTTTTGCTAAAAATTTTCCCTTCTGCTCTTTGTGTCTTCTCCTATGTAACCTATGTTTGGGATTGTACGAGTACGATGTCTAAGAAAGGAGAAATCACAACGCGCACAAAATTTATCGAAGTAATTTACTTATTAAAAAAAAAAAAGACAGACAAAAAAGGAAAATTGTTCAAAAGGAAATACGAAGGCGGTCATTTCATCGTGTGGCTATCATTTGGCTCAGATCAGCGCCAGATGAAGATCATCATCACGATCACGATCATTGTTTTGCAGCAGTTGTACTGCAGTTTTTTTTTTTTTTTTCTGAGTCTTCTTTTGCGGATTTAAAAGGCATAAAATAATTATAAAAGAAAAATTGAGGGAAAAAATTGCTCTCCATTGCAAATTTCATTACCAAAAACTCCTACTCCGTTCTCTACCTCATCTTGGTTGTGAAGTAGTGTTTCGGAGTTCAGGGAATTCTGAAACACAAAGCCCTACAAGGTAGGTAGGTACAATAAAATGTGGTAGGGGTAATCGTATTTGTATAAGAAAGTCTTATATAAGGTATTTACTTATCGTACTTAAGGTTTTTCTTCAATTTATCACAACTGCGTATGAAGGCTTACAAGGCATACAAATTCCATCAACTCACCACTCAACCATTGTGTGTAGACGTTACATTTTGAAATTCGCCATATATTTTGTAAAAATTTTTTTGTTTTTTTACTTCATTTAACCAAAAACGTTAAAAAATAACTGCAAAAAGGATTTTTGGTAATGTAGCCTTTAAAAAATATCGAAAAGTAGCGAAAATGTCAAAATTGGTATATGCATAGGTACGAGTAACATATGTATGATTGTGCTACCCTTGTATTGTTGAAGGAAATTTGTTTTTAATCGTCTTTGCTACATAATCCAGCCATAAATACTGATACAAGCAGAACTTTATGGCAAATGAGAACGTGAAAATGAAAAAGTATTTTTCATTGAATTGAATTTTTCAATTCAAATCAAATGATTTGATGTCGACCAGAACTGGCTGTAATCTCAAAAACGAACCATAGTTTGTTATCCAACGAGTAGAGGTCTGGACTACCAACTGGGGGTATTTTTCGGCGATATGAGTTCCGGAACGTTGTCTTTGAGCCACTGTCGAATGGTTTTCGGCTTATAAGCTGAAACAATTCTTGTTGGAATGTACGTTGATTGACCAACATTGTTCGGTAGAGGGGCTTCATTCACAACATCTTCCGAAACAGTTGTTTGATAAACTTTTGCCGAAGATTTGACTTTTACCTCACCAAAATGAAGACTTTAGAAGATACCCCAGAGTTCTGACTACGCTCTTAATGACTCGGTCATCTTAAGTATGCACCGAATAAACAATCTTTGTTTGCAAAGTTTTCAGAATTACAAAATTTCCACCGATATTTTCTGTTTTCGCAGGGGTTTTCATTTGATTCTAGATAGCACTTTGATTATTTTTAGAGTAGTTATACTGCGCGGACGGCTGAATATTTGGAGGTATCGAACTCCTGTATCCTCAAACAACTTCAACACCTGATTCAAGATCCGAAAAATCTTACGTTTTCATAGTGCATTTGTGGAGAGGAAGTAAATTTTATGACTACTGATTTCAAGCAAGCGTTTGTGAAACTTTCCCTTTTGAATTACAGTTCTCACACTTGACTATCCACCTTTGCTCAGCTCATTTGTTGAGTCTAAACAAGTCTAATGGTATGCTTTCGTGTTGTCTGTAACAAAGCCAATCATTGCAACGCCTGGCGTTCCACAAGGTTGTTATTTAGGACTCTTACTCTTTTGTTCCGATCGATCGACACTTGCAAACGATTTATTTATTTATTTATTTTTTTTTTTTGGTAAAAATCGCATTTTAACTGTTAGCTACTGAAGATTTGATACGGTGCGTCTTTTACCTTTGCAGAAAATGCATTTGCCAATGAAAAGAAGAAAACACTTCTTGTGGTTCTTATTTTTAAAAACGCCTCTTTGTTTTGGAATGCATCTTGTATTAGTAACGTCAGACATGATTTTTCATGTTTTTAAGTGTAATACCCGATTTGAACCCACACCACTGGTGATACAGCTTAAAGAATGGTCACTACGTCACTTTTACCAAAAAAATTATCAATACCGAGTCGCTCCTCCTTTGGCGGTTATAACCGCTTTTTTTCTAGAAGGCATCGACTTTACTAGAAGTTCAGTAATATTCCATACATGTTCCAGAACTTAATTTAGCTTTTTTTTTTTTACTCTCTGGTTTATGTTCAGCCACCTTACGTTTCATTACATGCCACAAGTCTTCGATTAGGCTTAAATCGGGCGAATTAGCTGGCCAGTCTAGTCTGGTAATTTCGAGGTCATCAAATGCTGTCTTGAGCTGAAAATTATTGAAAGACTCTAGTTACTTCTCTGTTTATTATTTATAAAGTAGACATCTAGAAGTTGATTTATAACAGTTTACTTACGGATTTGGCGCGGTGGCAAGGTGCAGAATCATCTTGAAAAATGCACTTGTCAGTATACGAATGATGCTGTTCAATTGCTGGTACCAAAAACTCCTTAACTACTTCCCCATACTTTTGAGCGTTCATAGTTCCATTAACAAAGTGCAAAGGGCCCAAAACGTAAAAAGAAAAACATCCGTCTTCCATATAAACCTATCTCCCGTAGCCGTCGGCGTGTGGTCTCGGCGCTTAGATCAACTCGATGAAATTTACTCAGCTCTTCTCTTATACGGCCAACACTTTTAAAGCGATCTTTCATGCCAATTCGTTGTAATACATTGTCCTTCTTCTTTGTTGTTTTACGTTTTCGTCCCGATCCTTTTTTCCTTTCCAGTGGATCCAAATTTTCTTTTTTCTTCATCAGTCGTACGATAGTTGAATGACAGCATCCTATTGTATTCTAACCGCAATCTCACGATAACCAAGCCCTTCTTCGACTAAAGACAATATTTGAACTTTTTCGTCCCGAGTCAGTTGATGATTTTAACCAGACATTTCACTTTTTTTTTTTTTACTTGTCACCGTCACAACTCAATTCAAACTGATTTTTTTTTGCACTGAATACGAGGCCGAACTACGCTATGGGGAATACCCTTCATTAGTATGGGAAAAACCCTTACGATCTGATGTAATTAGGCATTTTTTGAGAACTCATCAGGTGGTGCAGTTTTTATGACCGCAAGTGTATATGTAGAACGTACTTTAAATAGCCATACGTACTTCAGCCATTTTGGTTATCGAAACATGGCTGATGTTCAGCAATGGACTTTCTATCCTCCTTCGAATTGTCCGTGAATACGATTTATTACCTTGAGATAGACTTGTTGTAAGTACTTTTCCTATAATTCTGTGAAATTTTCACCAGCATCAAGTGATTCAGTTAATGGGAAAAATTCAGTTATAAAGGTGAGCTTTACGCAATGGTTCATTTTGTCGATTATTACGCCAGAGGTACGGGTTCGATTCCCTGGTCAAACACCGAAAACAGAAAATATTGTTTCTGAAGTTACCACCCTTTCATTAGTCGATTATAACTCTTCGAAATCGAACTCTTCTGCCATGAAAAAGTTCTCTTGACAAAAAGACCCTAGGTCCCTTTTTCTATACACAAAATGGCAATCGGACTGTTGCTATAGTAATGCAACCGTAAAACATATGCATGCATTGATCTACGGATGCTATATGTACTTAGTTTACAGAATAGGCATAAACTCCAGGAGTTTGTCCTTTGCTTTGTGAAAATAATATTAATTCAAAGGCGAGATTCATCTGTGGTGTTACGTACCTTTTGTTTATCATTCATTTATCAATTCAATTATATTTTGACGTAAGGTGATTCTGTACATCTTACTGTCTGGGTCTTTTGAGATACTCGTACATATTGAATATTGAATATTGAATAAGATTACGTTTGCAAACTTCGGAGTGGCATGTCTTTCATTTTATAGCAAATATTTGAAATTCTATTTAAATCAGTAACCCATTGGTCGGAACTGACCCTTATGGCAAACCCGAGATGCGATCTAAGCCTGAAATGTAAATCGTATTGTACAAGTATAGTAGTCATGAAATCAGTTCATACAAGCGAATATATCTACATAAATACTTCATAGAGCGTATAGAAAGTATCCGTCCACCTTTTGACTTTTATCTCATGCGAACCACTTAATGCACAAGTCTGGGAATTATTCAAAAAAAAATTCTCAATTCAGTGCTCGATTATTTAATCTGTTGATGGTCCTAGCGACAGATGAGAATTGCATTTGGATTTAAACAAAAACTGCATATACATATCCACACATACTTACTCAAACTCTAGAGCCAACACCAAACTAACCACTAGAACCAAGTGCAAGCAGGAATATGCACTTTTGAGTGCATCACACTAGTAGACCTTCCGAATTGCCGGTCTCAGCCCGCATATGAAGGTCTATGTTATATACCTCCTAGTTTGACGATGCAGTACATATCTATTCATATATACATTCATACATATATCCGAATGGATGTGTATGTTTGGTAGAATCAAAAAGCAATGAAAGGGCATATGTGCTACGGAGTAAAGGGTAAAAGTCCTAGGCTTTGTGTGTATCAAAGGTAAATGTATGCAAAAGCATAATCTTTCCAATCTCTCCATGTGCAGCAATAAAATATGCAATTTTCTGCAGTGACCGTATTCGAAGGCCTTTTGTTACTGCACTAAGTCAGGCAGAGTGAAGGGGTGGGTTGGTCTGATCCGCCTCGACCCGGCCTGGCTCGTAGTGTTGGGGGGTTACTCTTCCTTAAAACAAGTCAAGCAAGCAGACACTAAGGGCGCAGCAGAGGAACGCACAGTTATAAAAGGGTACTCATTATATACTTGTGCTCATGCAAATACACTCGTACTTGTACCTAGTTTTAGTGTCTGCAATTTCAATAGTCAAGTTCAGCCAAGAGGAGAGCGGAGTAGGAGTATATATCCAGGCTTGGAAGAGGAAGACTTGCTGCTACTGCTGCAGCTTCTAAAGTCTCTCTTCATACCCTTCATCCCTTTTGGTTGATTTTATTAATGGATTGCAGAATGGCAGACGAACGAGGAAGAAGAGGCAGAGAAAATTCTCATAATGGCTCCTCCATGGTATGTATTCTCGTTGGTACATAGTCCAAGAGAAGAGGAAATGGCTGCGTTTTATTTTTATGACTTTTTTTTTTTACTTTTTTTTTGCTCTACGTGACATTGATTACATAAAATGGCAAGGCATGGGGCAGTAGAGGCACATGGGGAGAGAAATTCAAAAAAGGAGTGGAACTCCAACTCATATATTGAAACTGTAGGCGACTGGCTTCTAGGGATAGGGAAATGGGATAGGAATATTGTTGGAGTAGCAACAAACCCAGGGATTTATAGGATTCAATGTTATTGTGTTAATGTTTGTGGAACGTCTGACGTTGAGGCTGGGGGAGTTCAGGTTTGTAGGTATTTTTTATTTTTTTTTTTGCTTTTCTCATTCGCTCTGTTCTAAGCGAAGCCTGTTTTTGTGCATATCCAAAAGCAATCGGAGCCAGACTGGTTTTTGGAAATTTGCAGTCCTGGTTTTATTTATTCTTTTTGGTTTAGTTTTTCTAGGCTAACGTCGAAGGAATATGTATAGAAAGAGGCACATTTGTGGTGGATGATAATTAAATTGGATTATTCAGGAGGACTGAAAGGATTGAATACTGCGGAAAAAGTGGAAAATTTTGCCAAAAAGAGATTTAATAGAAGTTTTTTAAATGTGGACGGATTTTTATGAGACATTATTCGGTACCGCTCTAGAAGTATGATCGATTCTTGTCCTACGATTTGGAGCTAAACACCTCAGAGCTCTTGGTCACAGGTTTATTTACATTAAACCTCGCTTAAGTGAGAGGCTCAGCAAAGGAAATTGCACTTTATGACTGGTGAATTATTGTAATTCTAATACCTTAAATTCCAGAGTGAACAATGTACATACTCGTACATTGGTTTGATAATGTTACATGCATACAATCGGCAACCTTTGGGATCAGAATTGTGAATGTTTAGGATTAACTGGCTCTTAAGATCGCCCTTACGTGCATTTTGGACTCTAATCGCACTGAATATTGGCCTCCAAGGCTTGAATAAATTAGGATTTAATGTTGCCGTTGAAACCTTTACTTCCGAAACCACATGTCAACCCCATTTTCGAAAAAATAACCACTGATCATTGTCGAATTAAGTTGATCTTTAGTTCCTGCACTAGCTGGATCTTAAACGGACTTAGGCAGGAATATTTTCGCAAATTTTTTTCATATAGTGGACGAGTAGATCTTGCTATTGACGCCGAAATCACTTTTTCTGCTCTTCCGCCACATTTTGACTCACAACGTGTACAGTTTTTTGTACGTACATTACATTTACCCATTTTTGGCCTTGCGCATGTGTTGAAAAAAAAAAAAAAATCCAAAAGAGCATTTTTCTATAGTAAGTTTGTTTGAGGACCTTGCTGCCTTCCTACCAGTTTTTGTTGACTGATAGATGGTGGCAAATTATTTATAAATCGTAATTCAGTGTCCTGGTGAAGGCCGGGAAAGCAAACGGGATGACCCTCGCCTAACACGGTGGAAGGCTGAAAACATCAACTGTTGAACGAAGTGTGAAGCTGGTTTTTCTGAATGAAGCAATGTGTAAGCAAATATCTGTGCTACCGGAGTTTTAAAATCATAAAAAAAAGAAAAAAAATGATTTGCAGAAAAAAAAATTAGGGACCTTGATTGTTTACCTGATTAACAGAAGAAAAAACGTCTGGGCACCGTAACACTATTGAAGCAAAGGAGTTCATAAGCCTACCAAGCTGCCGCTTGTGCCCAGAGTTATAGAAGGCCAAAAAATAGTCAGCCTTGAAAGTTAAGCGATAGAAGGGAAACTTCATAAATACATGGTTAAAATGAGATTGCTCACCCTAGATCACAAATATTTAAATAAAATTTTTCGTTAATAAAAAAATTCATTTTTCATTATTGAGGAATTTTTTGTGGGAGTATTTCTCACGTTACAACCTCAATAACAGTATAAAAATTCGATAAATAGCAAATGCTATGATATAATGTACTAAGGATGCTCTACAACATAGCTGTTGTAGGTAAGCACTTCGACACTGGCAACATGGTGCTGATGGTGTTGCCAAGCACGTAACTCGTTCTTTGTGAACTTACCCATAACGTCTCTTTACCGCTCATAACTCATCCCGTCCGAGTTAGTGCGCAAAATTCCCTCTTATTGTTCCCTACTCCAAGTCTGTCGTCTTTTCGTTCCTTTCACATGTCTCATTCTGCTCGAGCTCCTTCACCAGGCGCGTTACAACCACTCACCCGTTTCATGTCGCTTTTTGGTTTCATCGGATTTTTAGCCTTCACAACGGGATGCGTTTTAAGGAGTTTTAGAAGTGGAAGATCTGTATTGGCTCCTTAGGAGCACTCCTGGTAGGAAAAGCGACACAACATCGTGAAGCAAGCAACACTTCATACTTTTTGGACAAAATTATTGTCATTCACAAGTATTATCGCATGGTTTTGAATGTCATGTAATGGGTGAAAAGGGATCTAAGGATTCGTTTCATCGTTGTTCAGAATCACTTCATGTCGCTTTTTCGTTTCATCGGAGTTTGGAACTACTGCTCAAGTGGTAGTGGACTGGTTTTCAGACCCGGAAGACATTCATTTTTTCACTTAACCAAAGCAAGTAAGATGTGTATTTGACTAAAAATAAAGAACATGCCAACTTTCACTAATAGTTTTAGTCTTCCTATTAAATGTTGGATGCTACCCATGGAGCGAAGTATTTAAATGTATTTAAATCCACTTGAGTGTTAAGTTCTCTTAGAAGGTTGTTTTCGCCACACATATCCACTTCTGTTCTCATGCATTCTCTCCACTATAAGTTGATATCGATGAGATTTCGGATTTAAACAGATTCAATTGCACTGCGACAAAATCTGCATAACTAAATACTAGAACAAGCATCTAAGATCGCAAAAATTAAAAGCTTCTCTTTCTATTCTGTGGAAGTATGTATAGTAAGACAAACTCAGAATCTCAAAAAGTTTATCATTTCTTAAGGTTATTAAGAAGGAGAACAAATCCGAACCATATAGGTACGTAAGACTTTATTGTTAAGAACCATTCTCTTTTGTGAACATATTTTCTTATAAGTCAGTTTATATGCTGTCAATTTAACCAACAATGAACCCACGTTACAGTAAAGAGCAGCAATATCACACCCTACAACGGACTATTTTGCTAAAAGTTCACTTGAACAAAAAAAAAAAAACTCAAAATCGCTTAAAGAATAACATCTCTCCTCGAAATGGCAGATGACACAACCCAACAGTGACGCCAACACTGAAACTAAAATCGACCACGGCAGGGTTCCACATAATAAGTGTAATGCCAATTAAAAGTAAACTTTCCATTTCGCCCACAGCCTTAAGAGATTCATATCTATAATCAGTCTGTCGCCAATAAATGGCAGGCATACTATACACACCAAGTCAGCCAAAAGCCTTCTTAATTAATCCTTTCACATTTTCGTGTTGCATAATATATAAGTAAGCTTAAGCTTTGAATAAAAGAAGACGCCCTTCTCCACTCCTATCCGTATTGCCTGATGACCACATGACCTAACAAAACAACGTGACAGCCATAGAGAGCAGATGAAGTACAAAGTATGTAGTCCTCTCAGCTGCACAATTCGAACACGTCCAAGATACCAGATACCATACCATGCTATTCCATCCAAGGAGTATACTGACCTAAATTGTTTACTGATTAACAATTAAGGCAGTTCCAAGTTTGTAGTGAAAGACAAATATTCATTCTTACGAATGCGAGCCCACCGTATGCTGGAGGTCTAAATTTAGATCTTCTTTTTCGTCATCGTCATTTTTTTTTTTTCGCCAGAAAAGAAGAAAACAAGAGACAATAACGAAGACGAACACAAATAAGAATACGAATACGAATAATGGCCATCTTAATTTTGCCAATGAAATTTATTGCTTTTAATTGAATTAAACGAGAATCAGTATGTGCACAGGGTGTAGACGACGTTGTAGAAGTTAAGTGTAATTTCGTAAAACATTGCAGAAAAAAAGACATTACAATATAATCATGCTATGTGATGTCAATCCAAAATAGTGTTGGCAACTTGGAGAATATTTGTTTCATTTTACAACAGTGATCCAATGCTCGATATAAATTTAACTTAATATCACTACGAGTTTCCTATGACAGATTATGGGAATTTGTAATTTGGAAGAAGACAAAAAAGTTCGGGACCTAAAGTCTGTCATACCTAAGGTATGTCATAGCAGGAATATATGTAGATATCGCTATGAACTCAAGTTCTTTGTTGATATCTTACCGATTTGGGTGAGCGGTTGTTGTGTACGTTTGTGTTTATTGCGTACGGTAAGAGGCTTTTGACATGGTTAAGTCTTAGATGTATTTTGAAAGAATGGTCAGTAAAAAATCGGTCAGTTACCAATAAACCATGTCCAAGAAAAAGTTGTGGGAGTTTTAGGTTTCAGATGTGCGACTTTAATCGCAATGATAACGAATAGTGGGTGGTTCCTTTAACTTATATAGGACGGCTGCCAAAATTAATCGTTTATGTATGAGTTCCTTTTTTAGGAGGTGCTTTCTGCGCGTCCGAAACACGAGAAAGTTGTATTACAAAACTAGTGAGATCGATCGGTAGACTGAAGCCACAAACTACGACACGAAAGTAGCGTGGTACTTTGTAAGCATATTACTACGCTCAAGACCTTGGTTTAAATCCAGGAAAGCCTGTAAAATCATCTCTAATTATGTCATCATCCAAATTAGTGTCCCCATAAAATCGTAAGATGATCAAGAATAATCGAGGAGCCGAAAAATTACATGGAACACTTAAGATGTTTGAAGTCTGATCGAAGTTAATCTAAGATCGCAAATTCAGGGCGATTCGAGTTTGCCAGTCCTCTTGTCATTGATAAGGTAAACAATTTTGCACAAAAATCTTGGCCTATGTTCGCTTTAGATTTGTTTAAAAAACAAAAATCGCTGCTGCACCATGTCCTATGGATGTTATTGATCCAGTGAAGATTTGCCCTCAATGATGGATCACTAAAGATGACCATGGATGTCGCTCTCTTAAAAGTGAAAGAAGGAATACAAAGTGATTCTATTCTAGCTAGGTCTTGAGAGCATGGTACTAATGTAATACTGACATCACAAATTCGCGCTGATTTTGAGAAATGGACCAATTATTCCGATCTTTTCGAAACTTATAAGGGAGGTCATAGGTATTAATCCCAAGAATTCTGTCTGAGGCGAATTATCCTAATTGGCCTACATTCAATTTAAAGAGCAGAAGTAATAGTGTATCTGCAATGTGTTTTGATGCAAGCATTTACATTATCGACTTAAATTAATAAAAGTCCACTCAAGGTGTGCATGTATATTAAGGTATATTGCATCCAAACTTCCAGTAAAAAAAAAATCTGCACCTCTCCATCTTATCACGTATTATATCGTTGAATATATGTTACATTGTCACAAGGATTAATGACCGAAGCTGCTTATGTTCACCATCAAGGTTTTTGCTGGCAGGGAGTATCACGCTACTGATTACGATATTGCTATAACATAGATTCATAGATCTTTATGTATGTGGCTATATGTATGTATAAGAGAAATAATATCGTTTCTCACTCATCAGTGGCACAGTCTCTACCATCCACTCCGATGATGGTATTAATAGACAAAAGCCCAGACGATAGGGAGACAGTACTGTGGTTTGGCTTAGAAGACACATACCATACATACAATGTTTTGTTTTTCAATACCAGAGACGCCTCTCTAACATTACATATCTCCCCAAACACGCACACAAATAGAAATTGTCCTTATCGTATGGATTATGTGGAGCCCAGAAAAAGCATCAGACTCCTGTTGTTCTATACCAGGAAACTTGTAGTTAATGGTTTATTTTTGTCGTCTGCCATTACCACCATCACCACCAGTACCATATTACCCATATCACCATTCCCAAACAACCAACCAACCAACTCGAACCAGCCAGCATCTATTCCTATTCTCATCCTTGCTGTGCCACTTTTATTGTTTGTCGACGTTCCTGGTTTGATTTTGCTTATCTCACTTTTTAGTCCTTAGAAATATACACGATATTCGTATGCATGTTCACATGTATGCACATGGCAAAGTAACGTAATCCTGGCTATCGGGTGGAAATGTCTGGAAATGGAATGCAATCTCCAGGACAAACAATGCAATGCGTCCTTTTTTTTTATGTAAAATGTTCTATCTCTCTATCTCTAATGGGATTGAATTCTTTGGAATTAACTTTCATTGTCCTGGCAAAATGTCATATGGGATGCAGTTCACTGTTTAGACGTAGAGAATTTGGATGGCTTTCTGCTTTTAGAAAATGCATTTTCTACTCATTACAGTTAGCTCTCTACAGAGTTGGCACGATCTTGCGCTAAGCGCCTTTGGTTGCACACATACACAATCAAGCAAACAAGTTCCTCTGAGACGGATTGGAAGGCAATTCGAGCCGTAGCGCTGGTTTTGATCCATCTAAACCGATACATGTCAATTCATCGTGGCATGCCAAAACTTTGCATGGCTCTCTGTAATTCCTATTTTATTTTTCCAAAATGTGCCGCAAATGAATATCTGCTTAATTGTGGGCCTACCTGTCTTAAAACCACTGTCCCAGCGTCAGTAATTTGAGGCAAAGAACTTAAGGAAGCTATTACTTTCACGACCTTTCAGAACTATCTGCGGCCTCACTTACATCTCTCTTTAGATTCGCGGATGCAACAAGAACAAGATCCTCCGTCCTTAAGGATCTGGCAAAGGATGTTGAGATTCCAGTCACCGGGCATACTTTAGCCGTTCGACATACAATTTCTTCGTAGTACTTCTTCGATACTTCGGTGTTTCAGTGCTTCGGCGCATTCGCAGCTTGGTACGAGTCGATATTGATTACTTGAAACGACAGTAGATCTAGGATACAGGAGTTTGTGAACTACATCCATCAATGTGATCAATTTGGTTAAAAGCTTTGTCGGAGGACTACCTTTGTAGATATTGTGGTGTGGAAACCGCGTGAAAGCTCTGATGACATAACACCCCGTCGCGATGTTAATTTGCCTGTGCTAGATTTTCAAAGCTGGTATTGTGCGGGTTATATTTTGCAACTGTGATGCCAAAGATGCTCTTTCTTAACTTGGTGTTAAAACCACTAAGGACGATCTTGAGGTCGAATAATTCACGTGTATAATTGAAAGTCGTTGTCCATTTGCTGGGATCTACAGAACATCTCCCGAGTATTACACGGCCTTAACTTATGAAATCACTGCGTTCGTACCATAATTAATTTAGGGTGATTCATCGTGAGGTTTGATTTATAATATAAAATAAAACACAGAAATTTGAAAGTGAACTTAAAATTTTTACTATGGATTAAAAGAATATTTCATGGCATTTACTTTTTGAAAATGATATCATGTAAATGTTGGCCACGATTACGTCTTAGGTGGTCCATTCGGAAGGTCCAATTTTGGGCGATTCGTTCGAGCAAAGCGAGTGGTATCTTAGGGATAACACGAGTAATGTTGGCTTCCAAAATGTCGATCGTAGCTGGCTTATTCCTGAAGACCTGAGACTTTACATATACCCAGAGAAAATAGTCCAAAGGTGTGATATCGCACTATCTAGGCGGCCAATTTACTGTAGCAAAACGTGAAATTAAGTGCTTTCTGAACAAGTCCATTGTTTCACGCGCTGTATGGCTCGTAGCTTCGTCTTGTTGAAACCAGAGCTCACCGAGACCATGTGCTTGAATTTCAGGAGGCACATAGTCCGTTAACATGGCACGATAACGGTTACCATTGACAGTAACATTCTGATTTGCCTCATTTTTGAAGAAATATGGACCAATGATTCCAGCCCATAAACCACACCATAGCCTTGTTTTTAATGGATGTAATAGTAGCTCTTAGTACTCTTCGGGTTGCTCATCAGCCCAAATACGTCAATTTTGTTAATTAAAGTATTCATTGAGCCAGAAACTCTTGCACAAGTTGAATTTTGTACGCTTTTAGGCCGAAATCCACATGTAAAATACGCCAAGCCAAGCTGCGTAGGTCTTCGCTACAGCTGCTGTAGTCTCTTCACTACATGCTGGATGTGGTCTAATCGGTCGAGTATCATCCACTAATGTAAACTGGGACTCAAATTTGCGAATGGTATTGGAAATAGTGGTTTCAGTAGGTCGATTATGCGCATCGTAAGTTCCTCGAATCGCACGAAAAACATTTCTCATTGGGCATGAAATGCCCAAGCTTCAGTCGATCTACCTTCCTACTATATAAAGGGTATAAACATACAGCTACCACAGCACTCCCATAAGCATAAGGTGACCAGCTCCTAGCTCACGCCGCAATCGTTATTCCGAGGACTCCTAACCTCCTGTGATACCAGATCGTGGGAGGTCGACTTATTTACAATTTGCTCTTGAGTTACATTATAACTGTTTTTTACTTTCCCTTTATACATTTACATCCTCACTGTCACTCCTATCTGCAACAATTGGGAGTACTCTATTCTCCAGTTCCTCCAAATTAGGTCTAACTTGAACTTCAAGAACGAGAAACAGGTCATTAGCACATGGGCTAAGTAAGTAAACTTCACGTATCTGCACTGAAAGGTATAATATTTCAAATGAATGGACCACAAATGAAATCATGAGGGCATCTACGGTCCGCATCCATGCATTTCAATAGAAAAGCAGCTTTCCCAAAGTCCAATTTCCTGGCAGCGCACAACATGCAATCTTTCCCCACCTTAAGTTGCTAAAGGAATCTTTGAAATTTATAAAGTTGCATAAGACATAGTTGCCCGTCTTTGTTCGACGCAGTATTTAACATAACACCAAGCGTTGTCAATAGACTTGCCTTTCTTGAACCCGAATTGGAAAAGACATTGGTTCAGTCATATTTCACAAAAGTCTTTCCACCATAACCCTTTCAAACACTTTTCCAAGTACCGAAAGCAGGGTAATGCACCGACAAGATTCAGGATTAAACCTTATCTTATCAAAGTCAACTTACAAATTAGAGAAAAAAAATCGCTTGAAAACTAATTGTTTGCATTCGCATACGTATTCGTATTTAAGTCTTGAATAAGAAGACAGCGCTCTAGAACATCGTTGTTTTCTTCTCAGTGATAACCTCAGAAGGAAACCAATCGAACAAGCTAGAAATAGAATTTGCCGGTTTGACACAAGTTCTTATCAGTTTCCCTAAATCCACGTCGTTGCAGACTTTCTCTAAACGAAAAAACATTTTTTTATGTGTATCTCTGCTCTACAAAAAAGACAACAGAATGAGGCAAAATGATATGCAAATCACTGTTACGTTTCTACCTCATATCTTCTAGTGTTTTTTTTTTTTTTTTGCAAGCGTCCAAGTTCTTGTCGAGCAAACGAAATAAAGGTAACAAAAGTGATAACATGCATGTTCATGTCTTATTTTTTAGTATAACAAAGTCTGGCCTTCAATAAATGCACCCTTCTCTGTAGGGAAGGAAGTATTTTAATTCAAAGGCAATAAAATTGCTAAATTCCCCCTTCATTACTTTTCAAAGTATTCATTGAGACCTTTTTTTTTATTAAGCATGCCCTTCGAGCCCTACTTTCAGAACACACAACTAAATTCGTTACCAAAAAAAAGAGACCGGAAACCGCTTTTATGACCTTACTGATGCATAAAACTTAGCAACGGCAAACACTGCAGTTTTAAGTCTTTTATACACCCTCTACTCCCTATCCTTCGCTGACTTTCTGTGGTGTTCTTTGCATGATTTCGTCTTTCTTTTTTTTTCCCATTCAAGAGACATAATTTCGACCAAGTAGAGAAGACTTAAAATAAATAAAAAAGAAAGAAAATGAAACCTTTTTGTCATGTCATTTGGTTATACGTTATTGTTATGACCCGAAACCAAAAAAAAAAAAAAAAAAAAAGTAAAAATAAAAATAAGGCAACTACAAATACTCACTGGTATGCTTTTGGAGTGTTTTTGTTTTTTTTTGAAGCATCTGTCTTCTGGTTGGCTTGTCTTGTCTGCCTGTTCGAATCGAATGCATGCGCAGCGCAAATATTTAATCTGTCATCATTATGCGCGAAGCTTGTGTGTAAAAAGTCAACTCCATCAGTGTCGCATCATCATTAAAAAAAAAAAATAAAAAATTCCATCACCCATCATCAACATGACTGTCAGCTGAAAGAGAAGAAATAAAACGACCAAATTCTCATTCGTGTCCTTTTTTCGCTTTTTTGCACATGGTTTTCAAAAAAAAAAAAGAAGTTACGATGTGAATTGGGAGAATCTGTCAAGTGTACAACTTCAGTCTTTCTGATGAATCTCCAGCTCTTGTGTTAATTAATGTTGACCGAGAATGGGACTGGGTCTGGTGGCAGACCTCTTTTTCAATATTTATTTATACTTGAGATCAATTCAAAAAAAAATTAATTTTTCCAACATGTGTTGCATTTTGCATTAACCAATTTTTTGTACATACATACATATCTTATATCTTGCTCGCCGGCATTGCTGATTGAGATACTCTTAAGTCAAGAGCAGTAAGGGGCTTTTGGATTGCCTTTTATCTCCCAACCATTGTTTTATTCCTTTTATCTTTATCTGTTTGTCCTGTTCCTGATGTTCAATAGACCCAATAGGTTACTATTCGTGCGGTTTAGTAAGAGATGGCGTTACTTTTATTGTTTAATTGTTATTATTTCATTGGAACATGCGTTGGAAAGCTACTATTGTACGTCACTTCAGTATATGTCATTCATTTGAAGCGTAAACAACAATAATTTTTTTTCACTCAAATATGTCGAGCTTTGTGCCTGAAAAAGTGTTTTTGCGGGGAGTTCTTCTTTATTACTTTACAATAATATGAAGAAAACTGCTGCCGGAAGTCATCGTATTTTGGTGGAAGCTTATGGTGAACATGCGCTAGCTGAGCGAACGTGCCGAAAGTGGTTTGCACAATTTAAAAGTGGTGATTTTGGCTTGGAAGACGATGAACGTCCTGGGCAGCCAAAAAGGTTTGAAGATGAAGAATTGGAAGCATCACTCTATGAAGATTGTTGCCAAACACAAGAAGAGCTCGCAGAATCTTTGGGTGTCACTCAAGCAGCCATTTCAAAACGTTTAAAAGCAGCTGGATATATTCAAAAGCAAGGAAATTGGGTTTCACATGAACTCAAACCGAGAGATGTCGAAAGGCGATTTGGCATGTCCGAAATGCTGCTGGAACGCCACAAAAGTAAGTCATTTTTGCATCGGATTGTTACTGGTGATGAAAAATGGATCTATTACAACAACCCCAAGCTCAAAAAATCATATGTGAAACCCGGCCAACCAGCCAAATCAACGGCGCGAAGGTAATGTTCTGTATTTGATGGGATCAGATGGGTGTGCTGCATTATGAACTGCTAAAACCGGGTGAAACCATCAATGGACAACGCTACCGAATACATCTAATTCGTTTGAAGAGAGTAGTAGCCGAAAAACGCCCGGAATATGCGACCAGACACGAGGCAATAATTTTCCATCATGACAACGCTCGGCCCCACGTTGGTATTCCGGTTAAGAACTATTTAGAAAACAGAGGATGGGAAGTCTTACCCCACCCGCCTTATAGCCCAGACCTTGCCCCTTCTGACTACCATTTATTCCTGTCGATGCAGAACGAACTCACTGAAATCCTGTTCACATCAGAGCAGAATATCAAAAGTTGGCTCGATTCATTCTTAGCTGCCAAGCCGGCGCAGTTCTTTTGGGATGGGATCCACAAATTGCCAGAAAGATGGGAAAAAGTCATAGCTTCAGATGGGCAATACTTTGAATAATACTATTGTACATGTTTTTCTTAAATAAAGGTTCAAATTTTTAAAAAAAAAACCGCACGAATTAAATTACATACCCAATTACTTACTTAAGATGGCGCTACAGTCCGAGGTGGACCTGGGCCCAACCAACAAACGCCTCCAGCGAAACCGATCTTTAGCTATCTGCTTCCAGTTTCGCACGCCAAGTTGGCTGAGGTTCCCCTTCTACTTGCGTACGCTACCTGAGTCGCGGTGTTCCACTACTGCGCAGTCCCTTACGGGGAAGAGGACCGGAGAATTTTTGTTCAACCCCTCTACATTACATAGCTCAGCCACCTCATTCGTTGGACCTTCACTCTTCACGATTTTACAGTACAGGCCGTCGTTGTATTTCCTCCTCCACTCGCCGTCTATGCAGACGGGGCTGAAAATCACCCGCAGAATTGTCCTCATTCATTTTCGATAAAGTCCATGCCTCTGCACCATAGAGTATAACTGGGGTTATTAAGGTCGTATATAGCGTTACTTTTGTTGTTCGAAAGTCAATTGTTGTAGTCATTCGTATCCCAAAGAAGCAGCGATTCGCAGAAGTTATTCTGCGTTTGATTTCAGCGCTGGTGTCGTTGTCTAAATTGATAGCGGTGCTTATTTAGACAAAGTCCTTAATTACCTCAAAGCTATGTCTGTCGAGGGAGACGTTTCGTCCGAGACATTGGTGTCCGGTGTCCTTTCTTGTTGAAAGCCTATAGTCTTGTTCTTATAATCTGTTAACCCCAATTTCGCCTCAATAACATACTCGCGAAAGCGCGACACCCGATTATAATATTACCTCGGTGTGCGAGCAATTGGACGGATTTTTAAAAGATTGTGCTTCTTTTGTTGGCGGGTAAGTTTTGCATTATTCTTTCAAGAATGATGTTAAAGAAATCGCATGACATCAACGGTCCTGGTGAGTTTTTTACCGAGCAGCGTGCATTCTCCAACGTGATCATCTACAAATGGACGAGTTTGGCAAGCATGATGAAACCTCGTCACTACCATATATAGGTAGATGCTGTCACATGCAGCTTTAAAATCGATGAATACCATGGGTTGTGTGTATCGTTTTGAAACGCATGGGTGTTTTCTAAGATCTGCCGTATTGTGAATACATGGTCGGTCGTTGGAATTCTTTCCTATCCTAAGGTCACAGTGATATGGACCAATCAGGTTGTTGACGAACGGCTTCAGGCGTGCACACAATACTTATAGGCGATATTAAGAAGACTAATGTTTCTGTAATTGGCGCTGTTCAGAGGGTCTCCTTTTTTGAGAATCGGACAAGCAAAGCTGAGGTTCCATTCATTGGGTATACTTTCGTCCGACAATATTTAACAGATACGTTGATCTTGTCATCGCCTGACAATTTGAAAAGTTCCGAAGTCTGGGCGTTCCCTCCAGCAGCTTTGTTCACTAATCTCTTTTTTATGAGGGGAACTACAATTTCCCTTTGAACGAGATCAATTTTCACAAATCATAGTGGCCTAAACCAGGATGACCACATAGACAAAGTGGGCCACCAAAATTTCTCATAACAAGGACCCAGATGACCAGTGAGACCATCGGGATTGTGAGAGTTCTCTTGCTCATCTGTTTTCCTTCTGGCTTCCGTTAGTCAAACCCATATTGATTTAGAGCAATATAAGCATCGACTGTATGATGTGGCTAATACAGTTCCTTTTTTAGTAAAAAAGACGACGGACAGATTTTCGGAAGGGTGACGGTTGATTGGATTTTACTTCGTCGATTACGTCGAAAGTTTTTGCAATTTAGAGAAAATGTTGAGCGCGCAGTCTGTGTGTATCTTGTTAGGTCTACATCCGATCCTATTTGTTTTCGATCTGCAGGGAAAGCGTCCACTTTAGAAATCACATACATCCTCTTATATGTTCTAATATTCATTGATGCACCATGCCTGCAGCAAACCATAATTGGTATTTCCCAAAACCCACAATTTCCTACCCTCCACTGCACTACAAAATTGGTCATAAAACTTCGCCTTAGCGACATTGTGTAGGTACATACTTAGCTACCACTATGTGGATTTTAAACCCCCATCGGGGAAGAAATATAAAGCAAATATTTAACCCGCCCGCACGAGTAAACTAATCTGTGGGCACTAAAACTTCCTTAAAATGCTCCCCTTAGATCAGCGGAATAATTCATTCACTCAATCCATTCATTTCGCTCATCCAGATAGAGATACTCGTATACAGTACACACCCATACCTACGGAAAAGCATACACTCGTACTCATACTGTATAAATTCCATCGCCGCTCATAATCATAACGAGGTGTGCGTATAGTTGATGCTGGAAACTTTTCTCGCCCGCAAAAAAAAAAAAAAAAAAAAAAAAAAAAAAAAAAGAGAAACAAAAAAAGATATATCCTTTGCTCCCAAAACAGTGCTTAACTGGCATTTAAATTTACCATAATTTATAGATGATGTGCTGCTCTCAAAAGGCAATAAACCCGCGCTCATAACTAAAAGCTCTGAAGAATATAGACAAAATCCCAAAAGAAGAAAGGTTGTGGCTTCTTACGAGTTATACCTCGTAAACCTTGTCAAAAAAGGAGAAATGAGAAAAGCCGCAACAAAAGCAGAACCGAAGGAGGAATATCATGAGCACCAACACGGGTAAGAAGCCCTACACTTTAGTTAAAGGCAAATTCTGTTCCAGAGGAAACTTTCCAAGGAGCGGGTAGATCCTGTTTGTTAAGTATGCAATTCCATACTTATAATAACCTGTCAGGACAAGAACCGCATTAGTCTCATTTTTCTTCAGTTTTTCCGTCAATAAACAGATGGAACCGACTCCACGAAATCCCATTCCATTTGGCTATCATTCAGACAAAGCGTCGTCGTCGTTGTCGTAAATTTTTCCAACTACAATCGAGTGAGGGGTGTTTAGTACCGCCCCCTCGTTAAGGGTCGAAAGAATAATATTTTAAATCTTGTTAAATTGATCAATAAAACAAAGTTTAAATTTTTCAATTAAAAAACTTTTTTTTTATGTGCTGAAGTGAACCGAAAGTATGGTAGTTATGGGGTCTGCTATTCTGTTGTGTGCCTGGGGTTTGGGTCTTATTCTTAGTCGCAGTCCTAGTCCCAGTTTCAGTCCCAGTCGGTATCCTCCATCATATTTGCTTAGTGCACTTTTTGTTGGGGTTTGTTTTGGTGAAGTTCGTTTAGTCTCATTTGAGGTTTCCTTGGGACTTCTTTTCCACAGAGTGAAATTGGAGGAGGCAACGGCGGCGGTTGCATGCTCCTATTGCACATTATAACGGCAAATTATGCACATAACTAAAGTTTTGTTAATGAAAGTAAGAAAGTTGCCCAAACTAGTGCAGACAGTGACTGAGTAAGGAAAACACGGAAAGTAAAACCCCAAAAATTCCTTTCAAAAGAACTTACCATGTTTGGGTACATGTGAGGTTGGGTGTTTATGTAGAGATGCTTTAGAGTTTTGTTAATAAAAAAACAACTATGGTGAAAAGATACATAGCTAGATACCTCCATTCGTAGTTGTTGTTTTGGAAAAGTTTGTCTGTTGGAGAAAACCACATCTTGCAAGCGGAACGAAAATGATAGTTGTAGTTGAAGTGCTATGTGTTTACTTGTTCTTAGTGAAAGAAATATGTATCTGAACTTAAGTGGAGGGATTTTTGTTTAACACGACAGTTTAAATTGTAGCGGAAGATGTATTTTGATGGTTTACCACAGGTGGGATAGTATGGACTGGTATTGCTAACTTGTAATAAATTAGTGGTGATCTCTTATCTACTTGATTCTAAATACAGATTTAGTTATTAATGAATGGTAAATATTGCGCGATTTTTGAATGTCTCTTTAATATTAATATATTTGCAACAAATTCAAAAATTTAGTCGTCAATGTAATTTCTTTCATTACACAACACGTGGTAGGCAGCACTCAGCCAACTTCTTGATGCCGTCACTAAAAGAATTGTTTGACTTTGACCAAAAAAAATACGCCAAGAGCCTCTTGGACATCATCCCGAGATCTAAAATTTTTTTTCATCAAAGAATTTTTGCAGACTTCGGAACAAGAAGAAATCTAAAGGTGCTAAATCTGAAGAATACCATAAGGCGAATTCACTTTTTTTTCTTTCTAACCGAGCTCATGCAACTGTGACTGTATTAGGGCGAGCGTTATACTGATGAAGTAGAATATCAATTCGATTAAACAGACCTAGCTGATTTTAGTCTGCATGCACAGCTGATGACAGTAGACATCTGCGGTTATAATCTGGTATGAGGAAACAGCTCAAAATGGACTATTCCCTCACCATCCCACAATACAGACAGTAAAATCTTGAGTGACTTTAGTCCACCTCTAGGAGTTTGTACTGGTCTTCGGGACTAAGCCATTGGTGGCGACGTTTGATGTCATTGTAAAGACCCTATTTTCAATCTCCGGTAACGATCTGATTCAACAATGGCTCTTGATTGGATTATTTGATGAAAATTAATTTGCTATAGGTGGTGTGTGGGTACCCATTTTCCAAACTTTATGACTTTTCCCATATTTGGTAGGTTTCGAGTTCCGTGGGAGTGAGATTTCTTTTGAGGGTGGACTTCAGACGCTGTTCTGTTCTACCGGAACGGAATTCATCTTTCAGGTCAAAATTGCAATTTGTAAACTTTGCAAAAAAATGTCGATACTTGGGGTCGCTGAGAACACCCTATCCATACACATTTTGGAGTTTTCTAGTGGCTTCACTTCCATTTAATAAAATATGCCGAACAATCTTTTCCGATACATTCATTTCAAAATTCAGTTAAAAATGCTTACCATGATATTAACACAACGAAATTTGGAGACTGTATGAGTAATATATCCCTAATACTAATATTTCAATAACGGTTTCATCAATAAATTGGTTATGTACATTTTATGGCAATTGGAAAATAACGCCCGCAAAAAACGCGCGATAGTTATGCTATGCCGACAAGTAATGTTTTTTTTTTTTTTTTTTTTTTTTTTTTTTTTTTTTTTTTGCAGTGCCAGTCTTTTCAAATGTCAAATCAGCTTTTACACTGAGCTGCCAAGCTTCATTTATTTTCAGTACAGTTTGCCATTCTATCATAAAAAGCTCGACGGCACAGCAACGACATCCAATTGTTGACATTCATTTCCAAAATCGAAGCTCTGTACACGAAACATATAGAGAAATTTGTGAAATTTACGGTAGACAGAATCGGGCATCTGAACGTGTTATTTATCGAATTATTGAAAAAATTTTGAAACAATCCATGCTATTGGATACTCTCACACCAACAAGAACGAGAACAGCTCGTTCGGAGAAAATATCGCTGCTGCGGAAGCTGGTGTTAAATAGGACTCCAATTATTTTTTCGACATCTTACACAGTAACTCAGTTTGTATACATTCACTCAAGATCTTGGCTTCAAGGCTGACCATCTATTGCGTCAGTGATTGGGCTTTAAACAACTTTAAGTTGACCCAGTTTTGCACCGTACAATTTTGTTCAGATTTCTGGTTAAAGCACGGACAAGTCTCAAGAAGTTCACCAGGTGTCATTGCATCCAGAAAATTGTAACGTATGTACGCAGGTGGTATAATCGGCTCTTATTTCTTCAAAACCAAAAAAAGCCGGAACACTAGTAACTATCAATAGATACCGGTACAATGCGATGATCAACGATTATTAGTTCCCAAATTTGCGTAACATCAATGTGGAAGAACTGTGGTTCCAACAGGATGGCTCTAAATTCCATGCTACCAACAAAAACATAACTTTATTGAAAACACGATTTGACAAAAGAGTCATTTCGTGAAACGGACGCGTCAATTGGCCAATTACATCGTGCGATTTGACGACATTGAATTATTTTTCGTGGGGCTACCTTAAGTCAGTTCAGTTCGTGCTGATAAAACAGCAACGATTGACCCTGTGGAACAAAATATGTCTTGAATAATACGCGATATATGTACACTCCCAATTGCTTGGAAAAGTAGTCTAAAATTGGACCTCTTGATTGCGCTTTGTACGATGCAGCCATGGTTCAATACGTTCTGCGGTTTTTTTTTAGGGTTAAAGTTTAACACACATTTTTGGTTTAAAGCTTATATTTAATCCATCAAATACTGTCCATCACGATCTATTACTTTCCTCTAACGTTCTGGAAGAGACATACGAGTAATGCCTCTTTTGTAGAAGCCAGCAGACTTATAGGCAAACAAGTTTGCCAGGTACGTTTTGGTCTCATCTTTGGAATTGAATTGCCTTCCTTCCAAATTGTTTTTGGGAGATTGAAACAGATGGTAGTCAGAAGGTGTTAGGTTTGGAGATTACGGTGGATGCCATATAACTTCCCAACCAAATGAATTCAACTTTTGTGTTGTCACTAAAGCTGTGTGCTGTCTGGCGTTGTCTTGCTGGTTTTATAACTTTATAAATTGGTAGTTGTTACCCTTTCTCGTGTCGCTTTGCCTTTATAGAATAAAATAGGAAAGCATTGACTGGACGACAGGCCTACAAATCTAGAAAATCGTGTCATAATAGTGTCTTTGTTTAGTTTAGTTTAAATAATAAATTGGCTACTAAGTCATGTTGTCATGAGACCGTTTCTGGTATTTGTGATGCGGAACACTGGGAATTGTCGTGTTTGTTTGAAGCTCTTTCTTTGTTTAACTTTTATGTGTTTGAAATATTCATCATTTACCAATTAATCTATCTACTTTTCACAGTTTTGACCTTAATTGGAGTGTCAAAATCACCATCACAGTTAATTATTTCTTAATTGGTATTTGGTCTCACTCACCCTACAACCGCAATCAGGATTTCTTCAAATCCTCTCCTGAACAAAAAAAAAAACAATTTGCATGTTCACAACCAATTCTAACTGAGCGCGACAATTTGAACATGAAAACTTCAATTCCAAATTTGACAGGACTTTTTGATATGCCAACAAAACCACCCCAAAGCAGACCAGAGTACTGTGGTGACCCATGTTAATCTACAGTGAAAAATCAGTGGACACGTAACCGTCATGCAATTACATGGAATCACCCAAAAATGGATTCCCTGTCAATTTCATGTCAACACCAACGCCTGTGAGCATCTGTTTTCGCTTCTTTTTTTTTTGCTAGAGGGATGTGTAATTTGTACTACTACATGGTGTCCTAAATGTTCATGGTTTAGCAGCACGCGGAGTGCAACGAAGCCCGCATTTTAATCGTCGCTATCGGAAGCGAAGAGAAAAAAAAAAGCCAAATTCCACTCAAGCTCAAAGGATATTGCTAAAGGATCCTCCTCCTGCCCGTTTAGTGTCATTAGGTTTTATGATTATGAGCTGGTTTAGTTCGACGATGTTGTGGGCATGGCCGACGAAGACAACGTCTCGGATGATAATAACAATTTTCTTAGCATATTTTTTTTTTTTTTTTTTTTTTTGCTAAGAAGAGTTTTTGATTGTTATTGAGGACTTTTTTGGTTGGCCACTTTTTTGTGCTGCTCCTCTTTATCCTTTACATGTCTGAGGTGAATGATAGTGGTGGTGGTTCTATATAGAGATAATTTTGTGGAGTCCTCAGGATTATTGTTGGAGGTGCCAGTTGAGTACACTCAAAATGTGGCACTTCCAATTCAATTACCACAGTGAATCTCTTGTTTTTTTTTTTCTTGTTTTTCTTGTTTTTCGGCTTGCCGGTCGCGCAACACTTCCCAAATCAATGGCTTGGGTTGTGCCAGAGACGACTAGTAGTGGGTGTTAGATTATTGCTGGGGGATTTGTTTTGCAGTGTTTGCGTTCTGGGTCATTTGAGTTAATCCCGGTTGTTTGTTGAGCGATATTGCTAGATTTTTTTTCACCTCTTTTTTTGTCTTGCTCATGTAATGGTAATTTGTTAATGTTTTCATATTTTTCTCATTTCAGGTGAGTGAATTAATTGCTGGCAATTGTTTGTATTTGTTCTGCGAGAGGGTATTTCGTGGTAAGATTGAATTTAATTACAAATTTCAGTGTTTCAGTAGAAGTGCTTAAGAAGCAGACTAGCAGGAGTGGTAATATGTTTTCAATAACTTAAATGTATACCTGAAAAGCGGAGGTTTCTACACAGTGTGTCAATAAAATTCCCGGATTTCAACTATACCTCCGCAACTTTTCATTTGCGTGTATAACTTTTTAACCCATAAACAAAAATCAGCACGTGCCCATCATTCAAGATTGATCGTCATTGGTGCAAAATCCAGACTACCTGAAAACAATTTCTGCGGGTGATGAAAAATGGTGCTTTTAATACGATTCAAAAACTAAGCGTCAAAGTGCGCAATGGAAGTCAAAAAATTCACAAGCCAAAATCAAGACAATGTTCATCATATTTTTCGATAGCAAAGGAATTATTTATAAGGAGTGGGTTCAACTTGGTCAGATAGTTACTGATGTTTTGAAGTATTTGATGGACATAATTCGCCGTATTCGACGCAAATATCGCAATCCAGAATGTTGGTCTCGATTACATGACAATACACCGAGTCACACCTCACTCATTGTTCGTCAATTTTTGTCTTGAAATCAAGTCTGTCTGTTGAATTATCCACTGTATTCACCTGATTTCCCAAAATTAAAAGCACTATTTCTGGACCACATTTCGAACATTTAAATTGCTTTAACACATGCACTGTAAGTAATTTCACAAAATAATCTGGAGCACGCATTTGAATCTTTTTTAAATCGTTGTAGCAAGTGTATTGAAGCTAGAGGAACCTATTTCGAATAATAAATTCAAAAGCTGGGAAACTATTGACGCATGATGTATATCATTCTCATTTCAGCCAGAGATAAGTATTAGAGCTTAGAAAAGTCTAACCAACCAATCTACAATTTTTATGGGAAAAAAAGATAACTATGAGATGAAATTTTATTTCAAATTTTTTTTTAATCATATCTTGCTCCCACAACCGTAGAACACAAATTACTTTTTCTCAACATAGTCCCTTTGAGCTCAATACACTAGGCTCAAGCTTTCTCAATTTTTTTGATTTCTTAAAAAATCTATCGAGGTTCGCAAATGTGCTGTAGCTAAATCTCTTTCTTTCGAACAATTTGGAAACAGGACATACGAGTAGTTACTGTGTTCTAAATCCAGAGATTATGGTAGAAGAGGGACAAGTTCTTAGCTCAATTCATGAATTCAATACGCAATGCCAGCCAAGCATCCGGGTACATTGTTTTTTCCTTTTAAAGGTAATCGATGCGGATTATTCCGCGTGCATATCACTTTGTTGTATAGACCCAAAAAAATGTCCTTTTTCGGCCCAATTTGCCCAGAAAAGTCCATTGTTTCGGTTGCTGCTTGGTCACCAAGTTATAAATTGCCAAAATTCACATGGTTGTCTGTTTTAATGGCTACTACACATAAACTAAATAACGCGGCTTGCTTAAAACTTGACAGTTTTCTTTGATAGATGGGGATAGTAACATCTGTCTATCTGATGATAGACGAAACTGATGAGCGGTTAAGTGTTAAAAGATCTTCTTAATTTTTTTTTTTGACCTATAACAAAATTCTATTTTCATTACTATTTAGGTTTCATATCTTCTTAAAGAGTATCGGCTACATTTTTCATCTCTGAAACACCCTACCTCTTACCTTATTCTATCTCGAAAAAGCTACTGTTGAACCTTTGAAACAATTTCCATTATTTTCACTCAAGAAAAGAAGAAAGAAACCAACAAAATGCTACAACAGGCTGCAACTCAATCAATTTAAAATGCGATTGTCTGTTTGTACGGATGACATATTGGTTTATTCTTTTTTTTTCTTTTTTTCTTTTCTTGTGTTCCGCTGTGTTCAGTAGAGACTTTAAAGTGTCTAGGGAAAGAGAAAGTGCTTCTCCGTCGTCCTCTTATACAGTATACTATTATTATTAAATTCTTACATTCAAATTCGCTTTGGTGTACCATACCCTGTTTTGTAGACAACGACTACAATGTTGTCTTACGTGCAATCAATCCGTTTTTCACATTCTCTGATATCTGCATCTCATGTATTTGTGAAAAATTCAATTACATTCACTCTAAGTACACATCATTTGACACTGAGGCGGCATGCAGATATGAATACTGTATACGAGTGTTCATGTTCACTTCACTCTTTCCAATTTTATCGATGAGTTCTGTACGAATAAGAATATGTATCTTTTTTCTATAGATTGCCAACGTTGTTCTTCTCGCGCATCGAGTTGACAAACGTGTTGTTTTACCCAATCAAGTGAATATTTTTTCGATTGACACTGATGTTGGCAGTTGCTGTGGTATGATGGTCGACAAATTGGGCAATTGCCAGACATACTCGTACGTAAAAGTACATTTACTCAAAGAACACTGAACTTAAGTGCATTGAATTGCACAGAGATGATAGTTTTTTTTTCTCTTTCTTATTTTATTTTTGTTTTTTAGTTTTGTTGAGGTTTCAGACTGGTTTTTATCTGCCCCCAGAGATGGTGGTGTTTCCATGTTTGGTTGCGACAACCTTGTATGTTTTGGGCTTGCTTGACCAGATGACGATCACAAGAGACGATGGCGAACGACGATGAATTTGACGGTAAACATTTGATGGTACACCATGCCATTTGGACATTTAGACTCGATTTGGTAGCTTGACAAAAAAAAAAAAAAAAACGTTTTGTCACAACAATTCACATTGAGAAGATTTAATGTTTTCTTTTATGGTCAAAAGTGAGTGATGTTTTTCCACATTTATTATATTTGCAATAATTGCTTTGTTTCACAAACGAGTGATAAATGCCGAATGATATCTATCGGAGAACCGTGGAATGCTTTTTTGGGGGTAAAATAGTGATGAAATGCCTCAAAAAACAAATGTTGTGCATAATTCAGCGAGGACACGAATCTTGACGCAATATGAGCTGATGATGTATTTTCAAATGGTATTTTGCTTTAGCGATATTTTGGGCTTGACTTAGCAATCAAAATTCTCCATGAATCGTAAACGAGTACGATATATCGATAAAGCAGCAGGATCGATTTGAAAAAACAATTGGCCTTTTGTCCTTTTCGGTTATGAAACGTTTATGAGCTTAACATAAACTGCTGTTCCTGTTCTGCAGCCGGAGAGCAAATAACAAATATAAAAAGCAAGTTGACTCCCTTTAAAAAAGGAATAGATTGGATTGTCATCATTATGAAATTTATGAAGTTTATGAAAATTAAAAGAGTGTCGGAGGTAGAACAAAGCCTTGAGGTGCATCAGCATTTATTTTATGAACTCAGATTTGAAACTGTCTAAAACAATTTGAATTTTTGTTCCGACAGGTAATTCCTAATCTATTGAAGAAGAAATTCCTCAATCTGAAAACCATTGATTTTCGACAAAAAAGGTCTGTTACTTAACTTTGTCAAATGTCTAAAATATCATGCATAACTATGTATCTTGCCTTCGTTAATTTAATGTAGTTTCGTGAGAGCGTAAAGCAGGCTCCGAAATGTACAGCAAGCAACTAGACTTGTCCAGAGAGCTGACATCTAGAATTTTGTTGTAAGCTGGATAATGGAGATGAAGAATGACGCAGAATTCTATAAGTTTCTGATGAGCGATCTACGATTTTGGGTCGAATTCCATTTCGTGGTCGTAGAAGGGCATTTTGGGAAGGGAAGGTTGGTTTTCCTATATAAGATTGGTTTTGTAATCAGTTGTTTGACCTTTTTCTTTGGTCTTATACTTTTCAATCGATAGGCGTGAAGAAGGTATGGCTTGTTATTATATGGGCAGCGAACTGTTCTTTTGGCGCTACATAATGACAAATTTAAATTTCTTATAAGATACTCAAGTCAGTAGTAAGTCAACATAATCCTGCTTTCCAGAGAAATGAAGCCAGCTATCAATGGTAATCGACGGATGTACAAATGTTCCCTATGTAGGAGTTGGGATAAGTTTTAAAGAAGGTCTGTAATCTATTATGCAAGGAACTGTCAGAAAATCTATTTGTATTTTTGGTTCTGATTATTTGTTTTTCGATTAAAGATCTGCCTTATTTTGATTGCCATCGCCTTTTATAACATAGTACATAATAACTCATCCGGATTTCGATTATACAGAGCCAAGCACGTCTTTGAAGTGGTCTCACGATTGCGCTTGTCCATCCATCCATCAGGCGGACAGCTTTTTCATGCCCAAAATCTTGTGCAGGGTATGGCTAACGCGTTTTATTGAGATGCCTGCTACCTCGGTGGTCAGCCAATACGAGATCATGGATTTTGTCTGTCTTCACCGTTTTTGAAACTGAACGTGAAAGGGTTCCATATACACCATCGAGAATGGGTCATTCAAAAACAAGCTTCGGATTTTCACCAAATCCGAAGAGAGGTTACACTAAATGATGGTACACTCATTTTGGCTCAGTAATGCCACCTATCTTCCAATCCGGGTACTCATCAAACAGCCTCGTAAACTATTACCAAGTAATGTGGTTCAAATAAAAGTTTCCTTTTGAATCATATGTAATTTTGACATCAACAGTTCTTCCCCGCTCGAAATCTTTAAGAATGAATTGCTTTACGCTTGACCAACGTTAGGAAATATTAGAAACTTATTTCAAAAGTGAGTGCTGTGCTGCCCAAATAGTGCGTTTATTAAAAAAAAAGTTTTGGCCGAAATGAAGCACTCACCGCGCCAAAAAGTTCATCAGATCGACTTACTTCCGTACAACACTCACGGTCAACGCCATCGTACGGCAGGTGCCGACGAGAATGTGTCGTGAGTGTTCGAAACAATCCAAGAACATTGACTTGTCATCGATCTTAACAACTTAACATTTCACGCGCACCAGCCTGATGAGAATTTTGCACAAAAATCTCGGATTATTCCCTTGCAAATCCAATTGCCTCATAAATTAAAGGCAAACGACCATCCGCTTCGTTATCGCTTTTCAGTTCAAATTGGACGTCAAATTGGGCCGAAAAACCATGCATTTTCATCTCGGCGGCTATATTACCAAATAAAATTGACGCATCTGGGGATCGGAAAACCCGCAGAGAGTGACAGTTTGGTGTTAACTTTGGAGTGGTGGCATCATTGACCGATTTTATTTTGAAAATGGTGCTGGATCAACATTTCGATGAACTGTGAGGGCTACAGAGCCATGATTACCGATTTTTTTTTAGGCTGAAATTAAGGACATGGACTTGGACATTAGAACTTGTATTGTGGGATGCCCTTAAGGATCGCAATTATGCGGATAATCCATAAACGATTCAACTCCTTAAAGCGAATATCGTCAGAGCTACTCGTAAAATAGAGCTAAAAACAGGTCTTGGGAATTTAGGTTGACTGCGAACCCAGCCGATGAAGCCATATGAATGAAATCGTATTCCATATCTAATAGGAATGTTGGCTCTTTCTAATAAAGCCGTAACACCCCGAAAATAATTGATTCTTGTTAATTTTATTTTATTTTTAAAAAGAAACTTTTATTTGGACCACCCTGTAGAAATGGTAAATGACAAGCGAAGATACTGACTTGTTATTCTTCGTTTGGTTTCCAGCTTACTCGTAAGTTTAACATACGAGTAAGTTGACATAAGTCATTTTCTGAGTTTGCTGCCAACTGTGTTGGTTGTGATTTAATTTATTTTGAGTAGTAGTAAAGATCACTATGATTATGACAAGCTTTATGGAGTCTAAACGATTCATTCTAGCCAATGTTCAAGAGTATTGGACCAAGTACTGATCCTTGTGGAATAATAACATGGATCTTCGTTTCAGTGTCACCCTTTACCGCAAACTTTCGGTTTCTCATAGTTTAATTGCTTGTTATTGGAATTGCTCTAAAATCTGAATAAATCCACCGTCTAGACTTTAAACCCTCGAAATGTATCTCGAAAAATAAACCCCATTAAGTGGTGCATAATTGAATTACTTCCTTCCACTTAAATTGTACGCGTACGAGTAAACTATGTTGTTTACCTTTTGACGTCTTTTCAGAACGAAAATTCCCACTATTTTCATCGTTAGCTATCTAAATACTTACGTATGCATGGTGTTTTTGGCAAACGAAAATGAACAACTAACCGAAAAGAAGAAAGAAAAATCTACACTCGCCCAAAAGCTCACAATCACGACCAATGACGATATAAACTAAAAATTCACTCAACCTTACCTTATACACGTATGTACGAATATATAATCCGTCCTTTGCAACCGCAAATCCTTTTTGGAAGCCATATAATTGATTTTTTATTCAATTAATTCTATCTTTCTCTCTGCTAATACATTTAACTACAGATTGTGCTAACAGAGTGTGATGATCCCCAAATGATTTACACAGCCAATGTCTGCGTTTTTTTTTTTGTGAGTTTAAATCAATTTTGAACCAAGAAGCAGATAAGAATACAAGCAGAAACCTTGATTTAATGGTAATTCTTTAACGTGTAAAAGTGATTAATGTCATACCAAATACACTACGGACAGTTAACAATTCAATTCAATTCAACAGATAGTTTGCCCTTCTTTATCATGTGTATCTATGAGTATCTCTTGTCAAGATAAAATTTTAGAAAAAAAAAATTTACTTAAACTATCAATTGTCTATTGTTTAATTGTGGGGGAAATTTCTTTGTTTTACCCGTGCTTATTTTAATACGCCTCGCTCGTACTACCAGCAGGTAGTTAGACTTTGACAAATGCGGAAATTTCGGCAAAGTGACAATTCAAACGCTCATTTGATTTACATAAACACATTTTGACACTCTTCTGTAGCTAGGTTACTTATTTAATAAGAAAAACGAAAAAAAAAAAAAAAAAAAAAACATCACTGAAGCATGAAGGTGTAATTAGTTATCCGCCACACCTTAATTATAAAACACTTTAGTGTGTGACATGGGTGGTACTGGCATAGCCCAGTAGTTTGACAGTTTGAGTTGAGGAAACCTTATCTCTCCCCGAGACTGCCGAAAATCCGACATCTCTAGGTCAATTCAGAAAAATCGAAATAATTTCAGGCGCTGAGTTTTTGACTTTTAAATTGATGATGACGGTAGAATTGTACGAGTATGAGTTGTATGAAGTGTGAATATCTTGGGATGTGCTACGAAGTGTAACGACTGAAATTGAATAATTTTACGCTAAGTAAATAGCTTCACGCTATACAGTGTAATGTAGTGACTTGTGTAGTGACTTGACGCTTGTCTACCTGCAAATGAATACTTGGAAATATTCTGTGCAACGAGGTGAAAACAAATAGCAACATAGCTAGAGTTTAAACGAAAGTTGAAGGAGAATCCAATAACATACAATGTGTGCTGTACAAATGTCTAAATACGCGTGTCCTTGAATTAATTAATTAAACAAGACACACACGTACCACGAGTCGGATAGATTTCCATTTCGACCTCAATTTTCGATTTTTATTGCCATTTCCCATTACAGATCTTACATACTACCACTACTTTATAACTTTGGTAATGACTTTGATTCGGCAGGGTTGACTGGTTGAGTGAATCATTGTTTTTCTATTGTATTTTATTTAAATGCATGTTCTACGAATAGGGTTTGTCTGGCCATAACCACATAACCGCAGAACAATAATATCGTGCTCTGCACTTTTTTTACGATTTTTTTTTTTTTTTTTTTTTTTTTAAGTAGAATTGAGCGGATAAGTTAAAATTGGCGTTGTTGAAAATAAGTTTCTAAAATTTTTGGCTAACCATTGGAACTCAACTGAGAAACATTCAAAGATTTTTTACAAAAAAAAAAAAAAAAAAAAAAAAAAAAACAAATAAATAAATAAATAAATACAAATAATTATGTAGAACTTATTGGGAGACCTTTTCTTCTTTGAATTTTTGAAAAGCTACATAGAAAAAGCTCACGTCACTAGCATTCTGATTATTAAAATTTGGCCGTGGTTGCGATTTATAAGATGCATCAGAAAAAGCATTTGAAATTTTGAGTTTTCATCGACAGCCATGAGTGATAAATTTCACTCCATGTAGTAACCTATGAGTGAAATGTATAAAGAAAATATCACAGAAATATAGGGGAATTTTGCCTTCATTTGTGTAATAATCTGGAATTTTTGAGAAAATGTAACATTTTATAGCCTTTTTCTGCTACGATTGTTATAAACCCACATAGTGGGTTGTTAAAAGGTTACTTACTTATGTTCAAATTTGGTTTACTTTATTACTTACCGGGCTTTGGTCATAATCGTCTTAAAACCCTCTCAATCCCACGCAGGTAGCTTTCACTTTGTCACACCAAGTTCTACTCTTCCTCTGCTTCTTGAAGTATGGGAATGTCATCTTTTCACGGTTAAATCTTTTCATCCATTTCGACTATGCATAGTTTTTTTTTTTTTTTTTTTTTTTTTTTTTTTTTATTTTCCATGAAAAACCTCAATATCAGCTCCGCATTTCTGGTTATCGGCTGGCAGGATAAGAGTTTTTAAAGATCATTTGGGTATTTTACGCGTTAATTAATAATCTTAACCAAAAGAGTTGCTTCGTCAAACCACGATAGCCACAGTTTTGTAAGGTTGATCATTTGTAATATCTTGCTAGATATCAAAATGTACTTTCAAGAGGTAAACTCTCAAAGCATGTCGAAATTTACCTTTACTTCTCATTTGAAACGTTTACTCCTACAATGGTACATTGAGTGTGAGCGATGTGCTGATTCTAAATCCTAGGTGCTGTCATAAAAGAAAGTTCCATGTTTAGGAGTTCATTGTAATATTTGGCTATTGTGGGTACGCTGAGTGTTCAAATGTTAAACTCTTTCTTTTGTCCTTGTTGTGATGTCTTTTTGTAGCTCTGAATCAGGAGGTTTTTCTCAGTTGAAAGTCTGATAATCCTATTCAACGGTGACTCCGGAGCTTCGTTTACGATTTACAAATTTCTGACAGCCCAGGGCTGGCCTTAAAGAGCGAAAAAGCGAACTCTACATCAAACGGTTTGCTTTAAACAGATGAATTCTGCAGTTTCGCTATAGAATTATGAAAATTTTGGTCATCTGTGAGTGATTTTAAATATTTTTTGCACTCTTAAATTGATTTTGTATGATTTTTCTTCTAAAAAACAGCATTAAGGTAGCAAATATGGTGAAATATCATTATTTTTCGGACTCGGTTAAGGGAGAAAGTTCTGATCAATTGCCTAATCGTAGTCAACAGCTTGAGTTATGTTGTGTTGTGAACGCTTACAAATTATTGATTTTTATTATAAAAATTCGTGTTTTGTGAAGAATGTTGTTCGAGCACTTTGACCATTTTACGGTCATCATAATCGACCTACTCAGCAAACAATTCAAGTCATAGTGACCAAATCTAGCATGCTATTGGACATTAAAGCCATCTACCCGTATGCGTTTGGGTGCGTACAGTGTAAATTATAGCTGCTGTATCCGCCAGTGTTAGTGAAGGCCGTGATTTATCCATTCGTCGCCGTTCGCAGAAATTAGGATTGTGTTACTCGACTGCGATCTTGTTCTAAGACCTTACAAAATACAGCTTGTGCAAGAACTGAAGCCGAGCGTCCTGCCTTAGAAAAGCGACGAAGTTCATTTCTGGTTAAATGGGTATGTTAATAAGCAAAACTGTCTTATTTAGTCTAATGAGCAACCTAAGGCAATATATTACAAAAGCTGTCAACAAACGTAAAAATGCACTATTTAGTGCGGTTTATGATCCGGCGGAGTCATTGACCCGTATTTTTTCAAAGATTATTGTGAGAACAACGTTATCGTCATAAGCGTCCGCTATATTTTAATGATTTCTAATTTATTTTTTCTTTCCCAAAATGCACGAGCTGAACCTGGTAAGACGGTGCTACATGCCACACAATACGTGAATCCATGGACCAATTGAGAAATGAGTTCGGTAAGCGATTTATTATGTATAGCCGGATAGATCGTGCGATTTGACGTCATTAAACCATTTGCTATGGGGATGCATCAAATCACTCGTCTATACCGATAAACCAGCGTCAATTTGCAGCTTTGTAAGATAACATGTGACGTGTTATTAGCAAGATACCAGCCAATATGCTCGAAAAAGTGATTTAAAATTGGACTCCCGGTATAGACCACTTAAAACGTAGTCGTGGTCAACATTTACATGAAATGATATTTAAAAAGTAATTGGCAAGAACTGATTTATTAACTCAAATAAAAATTTTATACACTTGCAATTATTTATTTATTTATTTTTTCAAATTAAAAAAATCTCCCATTTCTTGTTTGCCTAAAAAAAAAGGCTTTATTTGAGTGATTGAGTTTCGCGCCGAATTATATGAATAGACTTGTTCTGATTTAAGGTAAAAAAATGCAACATCAAAATGGCGCCAAGAGACGAAGAGATGAAGACAACCAATGACTATAAAAAAAAAAAAAAAAAAAAAACAAAAAAAAAATGTGGAACATATAATTTATTGTTGCTAACAAAGTGTCGCTAACCGCGTGTCGACAATTTGATCTGTGTTAGAAATTTCCAGTCAGGCCACCTTTAAAAGATAATTAATTTAAATAAGACAACAATAAAAAAAACAAAACAAAAAAAAAAAAATAATAATAATAACCTACCCGTAATCAATGCAAATCTAAGCAAACTCCCATCAAGCTGACTTAATTTTAAAACACAATGTTTGTGTTTCGTCTTTCTCCGACATATGACTGGCATTTTAATTCCAAAAGGAAAGAAACCAGCTTTTTTGCTATTTTAAGATTTTTACTTTCCCACTGCGACGGAAACGTCTAAGTTGTTAAATATATTTTAAAACTTTAATGAACTAAATAAAGTTTTGAGTTGAATTGATTAGGCAAACTGTTTTGCGCTCATTTTTTTTTTTTTTTTAAATGTTCTATTGCAATTAAATGTTGCTACTGTCAAATGTTTATATTTTCATTGAACTGTCAAATGTGTCAGAGTTGTCATGGGGACAAATATTTCTGTCATTTGTTGTTTTTGTCATTTTAGTCATTTTACAATGGGCGCCTCATATGGTAATTTATTGCAATTAGAAGTCATTTACACCCTGCCGTGGCCATAATTTTATTTTAAAATTAACATCTGGCTGTGGGCGCGCAATGATATTCGTATGTTTACGCTCGTATTTATTTTTCTTCAGACACTACATTAGTCATTTGCTTTCTACGCAATAGAAATAAGGAAACGAAAGAAAAAACGTCTCACTAGAGTAAAAATGGGGTCAACGAAAAGTCATTGAGGTTTCACAACACAACAACCGCAAACCAAGTATGAGTATAACAAATGTTGCCTTACTCTGCGGTGATACACTCGAACATAAAATAAATATTAGAACAAAATATGTCTAAAGGAATGTTTGATAAAAAGTATCCAAGCAGATGGGGGGAGAATTGTGTCATCAAATTGGTGGAATGATTACATTTAAAATTCCTTCAAATTGTGATGTAAATTTGCATGATTCAGTGTAACTACTATTTTGAGTGAGTTTTTGAGTGTTTTCTAAATGACGAATCTTTTACATTGTTTGCGGCAAAATATGTGGTGAAATATCAACAAGTATCATCCAAGCTTTGTGTCAACTTCTCCATTCCTGTTTGCCATACATGACTTTAGCTAATTTTATCAGATATTCTTTGCGTTTTTCAGCAGATAAAAACTGTATGCACAACAAATTTTTATTTTTATTTCCCTGAATCCCCCTAGTCAGTCTTGCTGATGAAAAAAAAAAGAATATTCACAAACATCATGCTTTACCAACTTACTCGTAACCGCAACCATCCAACCAACTACAGTGTGTGGGGTTCAAAAATGGTGACATTTACTAAACTCAATCACCCATCTTTATGAGTGGAGATAGGAGTAAGAGTATAGGTCGGTCAGTGGGGTTCTTTTTTTTTTTTTTGCTTTGATTCGGTTTTATTACACCGAAATTAGGGGATTTACTCGTAAACATAAAAATAAAAGTAAAAGAAAGAAATAATCGTTTGATCGTAAAAAAAACGAACAAATATGTTTTTGGTTACTATTAAAATTCAGCATCGAATTTTGTGTTTTTTAGATACAATGATGAGTGAATAGTTTTTGAGTTGCAAAACTGTTAGTAAGCATTTTTGTGCAAAAGTTTTTTAATAGCTCAGCGTTTGCGAGGAGTAAACATAAAAGTACGTGATACCTTGTCTTGTAATGGTCCAACTAATGGTTGGTATTTGTATTTTTTGATACGAAAATGAAACGTTGCTTAATATTATATTGCATAGCCGGAGTCAATTTAAGTGCACATGGAAGTACAGTGTAGTCAAAAATGTATCCACATATGATATGTCCAAACACTAAACAGACTACAAAAATACTCTAATAGACGCAATGTCGCCCTGTAAACATATTTGTATCGGATTAAAAATATAAATAATTTGCAGTTCAGTGATTGACTTATGCAATTGTTGCAAGTGGAGTACCCCAGGGCGGAGTACAATTACCACTACTGGTTATTTCAAATAAAAATTTTACATTTATCGTGCCGAAAATAATACGATGCAAGAGGCTGTGTCGATACCTACTCATTTTCACTTTTTATCTCTTTGAAATATCATCAGGTAAATCGCGTGCATAGATCTAAAAATTTCAACATATTTGAACCCTCATTTGTTGCATGTTTTGCGTGGATTTCTTGAAAACAGAAGTTCGTTGACGTCTGATTTTAATTTACTGATATAACTTTTTATTAATTTTGTGATTTTTACCCCTCTCATTAAACAAGGAGTACCCTTTTCACCCATCTTTTATTTTTGACTTTACCAAAAGAGTCAACCATATTAAAAGGTAAGAACTAGTGACAGGGATTGCGTATTTATGAGATCTATGTGAAGAGGGTTATGTGTAGAGTAATGCGGAGCCAAGCTAATACCATGGTTTAGCTCAATGATATTTACGTTCAGTCGGATGTCAATTTTTTATTTTTTTTCTGTAGAAGCTATGATCCTTGACCTTTGAAACCTTGACTCTAAAAAAAATGGTAAATCCAACCTATCTGAAATACTTTGGGCAATTATATTGATAACACGTTAGAATTCGATCTTGGCATCGTCTATTATTGATGGATTATTAGCGCAGATTTTGTTCTCAAAACATTATAAAGAGAAGTCACTGATGTTCAAAATATTTTGATTTGATTTGAGGTCCGGGTCAACCTCGAATAAATTTATTTAAGCTTGTTACAAGGACACTCTAGACTTAAAATTAACAATTTCACTTCAAACTTTATATAAAAACGAAAGGGTAGGAGCGGTAAAAGAAAATACGACGTGTGGCGTAGGTGGAAAGGAGAATGTTCTTGAGCGACAGTTTGCTGAGGTAATAGTTGAAGAGAGGCAAAATATCGTTAACTTCTCACGAAGCATTCTAGACATTGCGTCAAGGTGTCCGTAATTCGTTTTGTAAAGATTGATCCTGAAGCCGATCAGTGTATGGTGGTAAGTTTTGGTTGTCATCCGAGGGAAGTCCATGTAATGAAAATCGAAAAAACCTGTTTCGAACAGCTTCCACCCGGAGGATGTGATGTCTGTAGTAGGGTGACCAAACGTATCTTGCATATTCAAGAAGAGGCCTAGAAAAAGTTATGTAGAGAAATTTAATGAAGCCAAGGGCAGAGTTGGTTTTTTTTTTCATGTTATCAATGTAAATGAACGGAAATTGAATTCCTTATCACAGACAACACCGAAATCATGTAGATCATTCACTAACCGAACAAGCAGATTAAAGAACAGATAGCAACGAGGTAAAGTAGGAGGGCGCTTTTGTTAAAGCCTGACACTTGATATTAAATTAAACGAAATTCTTTTGACACAAAGTGCAGAATCTGTGTAGATCTTCCACTAGTGGTAGACAGTCTGAGTAAGATGATATACATATGTCTAAAGATTTTCGTATAATCTGCGTAAAGAGATACGTATGAATTTTCATTGATACAATCAACATCTCTAATAGACAGAATGAATAATAAGGGACCAAAGTGGCTACCTTGAAGGAACAGCAGGAGGAGGCTTTAATTGGATCAGCAACCACGGACCTAAATACAACGTATGGTAGTTACATCGGCAATCACGTCAATTTCATTTCTAGATTCTAGTGCACGTAAAGTGCTTGATACGAAATCAGTGCTGGTTTTAGGAAACAATAGATTTACAATGAAAAAGCATTGTTGTAAATACTGCTCTTAAAAAGCTAATGTCTACGGTATGGTATATACATATAGCTAAACATATAGTACAAGTAGATGTATCATACATACATATCATCTGTAGATGCCCAGAGCGCCCACAACATGACCTACGATTAATGGATTAAATGGGCTTTAGTCAACCCTGTTGGAGTTATATTTGGAAAGAAGGAAGTTGACTGGTGTGTGTTTGTTATTCTGCGTAAAAATATTCTTTCGACCAAATATATTTGTAAGGAAGATCTTGGCAAGACATGAGTCTCATAAACGGGGAAAGTTCTTTGGATTTACGCAGTTGCGCTAAATTCCCTCTTCTTTGCGTCGATTATTTGGTTGCGTATGCCTACAGGTTGGTTAATATATATGTCATCAAAACTTTATGCCATCGCTTAGCTTGATATCGTGGGCTGAACACTTAAATCCATCTTCCAATTAAAATTAGTTCTTCTCATCATCAGAACCTCGGGCTCTGCGGTAATATAAAGTCAACTTTTTCAGTACTTAGGGATATAAACTAGGAAGGCATGTGATGTAATCTTCACCAACAGCTTCAATCAAAGCAAATCAACGTTTTGATACTGTCGTTCTTTCCACGATCTCAACCACCTAATAACGGTGGAAAGTGTTGTATTTATGCCTAAAGCAAAATCCGAACCAACATATGTTTTCTCGTTGATGAATTAGATTCGCCAAGCTATATCTGGGTTCCAAGTCCCAGTAGGATCATCTGAGATTAGTTCGCCTAGCAAGGTTAAAGTGGGATTTGCTGGATTTGGAATTGAGTTAGCTTACTTGTTTTTGTTTTTTTTTGTTTTTTTGTTTTTTTGTTTTTTTGTCAAGGCTTTCTTTGATAATTGAGTTTCTACCAGATCGAAATGTAAGTGATAGGACTCTCTAAAATGTGGGGAGACTAAATAAATGCTTTTTAATGTCTCTTAAAACTCAGCGATATTTTTGCTGTCCATTAGTAGAATAGTCGCTAAGCATAAACTAAGCTAAGTTAAACATAAGTACATTGCTTTCTTTAATGCTATCTGTGGGAAAAATGATGACACCGTGGACCACTAGGTACTGATGTCATTGTAGACACTACTTATTATCAACCAAAAACTGCCATTGAAGCTTTGATTTCCCTCATTCCACTTCACAGATATGTGTAAAAGACAAATAGAAGAAATAAATTTCGCAGTACAATCGGGTTTCTCAAGCTTCATTTTAGAGATTTCTCAACTCGGCATGGTGTGTATGGTAAATGACCGCATATCAAAAACTTTATGCTTAGACTTCCAAAACCCAACATCAAACTTTAAAAGTTAGAAGCGGTATACCGATGGACTCAAAAGAGACAGCGGTTTAGATGCAGATATTCATGGTCTCAAAATAAACGTTGCGGATAACTCCCACCTGAGCTTCATGTCATCCAGAAATGCGCCAGTATCATTCTAGCAACAGGAATAAAAAGATCCCCTATCTATATACAAACATGCAGCAGACAAGCAATACTGATAGCATTAAGTTAATTTTTTTTTTCGCTCCAAATCGGTGCGGTTAGTCAAGAAGAAACAAAGTCAAGCTCTGTAGGGTACTTGGGCACAAGGGTATTGAAGAAAATTAAAAAGCCAATGAACTGTGTAGAAAAGGTTCAGCTGAGAGTTGATCCATGCAGTGGTCCAGAGGCTTTCTGCGGCTTCCCCTTTTCACCAATAAATTCAATGACAGGCTTAGAAAGCTATGAAACCTATTCCAAAAGAAATCTAAATTATATCTTAACATCGAAATGTATCATCAGAAGAAAGGTCAATTTTTTAACCGGACACTGCCAGCTTCGATATCACTTACACAAACTCAAAACTGATTGTCGTATATTGTCGTATTGTATTCAAGACCCATACCATACTATGTGAATCCGTGGCTTTACGTGTCTATAAGGAGACGTTACTTTCTCAGATAAATCTTAATGACTGACTAACTGCAAAGTATCTCCATCCAAATGATTCTAAAGTTTATTAAGAAAGTTATGGTTAATCTGGTATTTTGAATTGGCTTTATAGCACAATAGATCCTTCAAGGCGCAGTGCCCATCGCATTCCTGGGTCAGTTTTCTTAAATTTTGGATTATTATTCGTCTGGAACACACAAAAAACAAGAGTTTGCACATAAATGAATATAACACAGAGTTAGTTTTTCACAGTTAGTCTCTTTCTTATGTAATCGTATATGTCCCCAATATTTATTTGTAGGTGCTAAGGAAGACGCATTTGTACTTTTTACTCAGATAAGACAGAATGGTTTGCAACAGTGCGCCAAAAGTCATCATGTGCTTCTCTTAAAAATGTACACAGCCGGAAATTTGCTGTCGGATTTATGGGTCAGAACCTCCCAATAGACCATTGAGCTTTTGGAAACGCTCAACTGAATGATATCTGCCTTAATCTGAGGACAGGTGAATCATCAACTTGAACCAGTCTAAGATTTCCCATTGGGTTGCCTTGAAATGAAGGCAACTCCATTAAATATTACTCATGGTTGTCCTTTGCCGTTCGCTGTATTAAATTCGCTGTGTATTTAATGTTAATTAATTTCCACCAAATGCAAAAATTATGTCGTCCATGTAATTTCCTTTATTAGACAACACTTCTAACCACCTGAATGCAACTTGACTTTGGTTGACTTTGACCAAAGAAAAAATACCCCAAAAGCCTCTTGAACATCATCCCGAGAGGAAACAAGGTAACAAGAGAAAATCTGAAGATGCTAAATCTCGAGAATAAAGCGGATGTACCATTTTTTCCTAACTGAACTCCTGTAACTGTGTGCAGGTGTTCCTAGCTCTATGAGGACTAGCCTTATTCTGATGATATATAGGGTTTTCTAATAACGACTTGAAAACTTTTTTCTTAAATAAAAGTAAAACCATTTGAGATATTTCAAAAAATTTATTATTGGCTTGAAGTACAATCAAAACATTTATGAATGGACTCCGTTCATATTGCCACCGCGGGCACGTTTGCAGCGGTAGATTCGTTGGACCCAACTTTCAACGACTCGTCCACACATTTCGGCCAAAACGGCCGCTTTTTCGCTTTTAATGTTGGCTCTGAGCTCTTCCAACGTCATCGGCGTGTTGGCATAAACCAATGACTTAACGTAGCCCCACAGAAAATAGTCAAGCGGCGTTAAATTGCACGAACGAGGCAGCAAATCGACTGGCCCATGTCTTGAGATAACAAGCTCACCATACTTACTCTTCAATAAATCGATTGTAGTGTGTGCTGTGTGGCTTGTGGTACCATCCTGTTAAAACCACATGTCGTCCAAGTCCATGTCTTCCAATTCGGGTCAAAAATAATCGGTGATCATGGCGCGATAACGCTGACCATTTACAGTAACGTGACGATCGTTATCGTCGGCGAAAAAATATGGCCCAGTAACGCCGCCATAGCTATTTTTTGTGGATGAAGTGGTGATTCATGAAGCACATGTGGGTTTTCACCCGACCAATAACGCATATTTTGCTTATTGACGAACCCATTGAGCCAAAATGAGCTTCGTCATTGAAGATGATTTTGAGGTGAAATTCATCATCTTGGCGCTTTTTCTCCAGAACCCAATCGGAGAACGTACGTCGCTTCAAGTGGTCCATCGGCTTCAATTCGTGAGTCAGCTTGATCTTGTATGGATGTAAACCAAAATCCTTACGCAAAATACGCCATAATGTGGTCTGAGCGATGCTCAATTCTTGAGAACGCCGTGGAATTGACTAATTTGGATCGTTTGCTACGGACGTCTGAACGGCAGCGATATTTTCGACACTTCGACCAACCCGTTGTCTCACTGCCACGGCAACATCACACAACAAATATGTAGACTCAAATTTTTGCACTAAACATGTTATTGCCTGTCTACTAGTGCGAGAATTACGACCGAAAATTGGAGTTAACGCTCTTAAAGTTGCACTCACCGACTCCGAATATCTGTAGAAAATTTTTATAATTTGCAGACGTTGCTCGTTAGTGTACTTTGCCATGATGAAAATGTTGAGTTTACTGAATAAATTGACAGTGACAGTTTGATGATTAGTGAAAGAGTGCGTTCACAAATTAAATTCAAAGTTGTCAAGTCCCTATTGGAAAACCCAATAGAACAACCTTCAAATAACAAGACCTAGCCGACCTTAGTCTGCACAGCTGTTGCCGGTAGACTTCTGCGATGACAGTCAGATAATGAAGCTACACCTCAAAAGCGATTATTCCCTCAACACCCTAATAACACCTCGAGCTGCCGAAGTCTATCTCTGGGATGTTATACTGGTCTGTCTTCTGGACTAAGCCAATGGTAGTGACGTTTATTTAATGTTATTGTAAAGAACCCATTTTAAAACTCCGGCAACGATTCGGTTTAACAACGGCTTTTGGTTGTGACGCGGCAGAAGCGCAGTGCGAGCTTGGATTCTCTGCTGAAGGTTGTTTATTTATTAGGTGTCGATGGTTGGTCATGTGGCTTACGTTGAGTTCCCTTGCGAGTTCTCCTAAAGTAACAGCGGGATTTTTTTCGATGGTGGACTTCAGGAGCTCATCATCTAGTTATTCTGACAAAGTGCATTCTTTCAGTTAAAATTGCCACTTCTAAACTTTGCAAACAAATGCTGACATTTGGTCTCGGTGGGAACACCCTATCCATACACATTTTGGATTTTTCTAGCGACTTCCGAATATGCTCTTCGGATACATCCATTTCAAAATTCAGTTAAAAATGCTTACAATGATGTTAACACAACGAAATTTTCGGACTGAATGGACAGTATATCCCAAATGCTAGTTTCAATAACGGTTTCACCATTAAATTATGGCAATTGGAAAATAACCCCCGACAAGAACGCGCAATATTTATGTTACAGTCTAATATAAAATATTTCTTGTGGTTAAAAAGGGCCACAGAATACTACCGCTCATAGTTGAAATTTCCTAGACCTAATATTCCGGGAATACATTGACTATTATTAATAAGTGGTATTTATTGTAAATGTACATTTAAATTTAGATGACGAAATCACAGAGAAATTTGTTATCTCACACTTGCTAAACCGGCTCTATAAATTCCTAGAAATAATTGAGTGCGCTAAGGAAATTATTGTGGTGCAACTTTTACTACGACTAAGGTTGATTCACAGCAAAGATCATATTAAGACATAGGCAAGGGATAGAATAGAGTTATATAACTCAGAAACTTAAATAACTAATCGGGGTTTTGATTCGTGAATTGTGTTGAACTTTTTTGATAAATTAACGTATCATTTGAATCAATTTAACCAAAATCGGTATAAAAACTTGAAACACATTATTATTATTATTATTATTTTTTTTTTTTTAAATCACATCCTCAATCTACGACCTTGGGTGGAAATTTACAAAATCCGACTGAAACAATAGTTCCATGAGACTTAAATAAATTCAAAGTTGAGCCCTAATCTCTTGGCGTAGGTAATAAAACTCAGTCTACAAACCTTCAAGGGTATTTATTAGCACCTTTCATAAGCCGCACATACAAAATTTAATACCATCAAATAAGCTTGTGTGAAGCAATAAAAATTGACAATCAAACTCTTCTGCTGTCATCATTATCAGATGAATGAATGCCCGGATTACTGCCCAAGCTCTTAAAGGTTTTTTTTTTTTAAATTGGTGACTGAATTTTCTAATGGAAATTTGCTGTATCTTATATTGGACGAATTTTTTTCAATTTCTTCCAATTTTATGACTAGAGATTATTCCATGACAACTCAAATCTCAACCCCTCTAAAGTAACCTCTAAAAAAAGTGAAAACAAACCACTAGACCAATTTAACAAGAACGGGTGCGCGCTGTTACACTATAACCTCAACAAATTACTACTTCGTGATTTAAGAAATGAAAATTTACTATAAATCCAACCTACGTTCACTGGTCGTCGTCGCTGAAGTCGTAGTTTGAGTCGTAGTAACATTCCAAACTCATTCACTCATTTCTAATCAACCGCAAATCGAATTGAGACGAATAATTATCATTGTCTGGTTCGGGATTGTTGAAGTACCCGTATTTGTGTCTACCATTTAAGACAAGTGCATTTGAGATAGAAAGATACAGTTTTTCCTATTTGTGCTCAACATTCCTACACTCTTTATGTAACTGTGCTTGATGTAGATTTCGCGCACGACTTTGATCGATGTAATGGCAAAGTCAAGATCTACTGACATTACTTGGGGATCAGATTATTTTTTGTTTTTAAAGATATATGCATCTACGACAATTGAAGTTCAAATTAAGGAGCACATTTGAGTTCGGTTTTTTTTTTTTATAATTAAAAGAGTTTTCCCTGATTTAAATAGTAAGGCGTGTAATCGAAGTGCAACATTTTGGGAAATCATGAAAATGCTTAGCTTTCCATTCGAATCAGAATAATCGTGAATGCCAATCCAAAAAAAAAAAAAAAATAAAAATAAAAAATAAATAAATAAAAAACCGGGGAAGGGGTGAAAAGCCGAAAAGACGACACTGCCGTTAAGGGTAGGGTAATGCTCTTTTCTGGCAGCATCTACCGCTGATTTGGTTCTTTACTTCTTGCCGGTATTTCACCAACGAATTGTTAGATACGAGTACATTTGAGCCGTTTGTGCATGATTAATGCAATTAAAGAGATACCTACTTGGAATTTAGAGCGCAATCAAAACGATTTGCTTTTTGACCTATGCATCCATTTTGAAGTTGTGTGTACGACCGGCGAGTACTATCCGTACCAATGCCTATTTGCAATTTGAGTAGAGCAGTAAATGGAAATGAAATTAATACTAGTTGGTCACGATTTTAAACTTTTCAAAGCGATAAACGATTGCCGCTGACAGGTGAATAAGAATTGCGTTAGAATAAAAAAATATTCGTTACTCAAGTCATTAATAAATGAATGGGTGGGAAATGTGGAGTATTTTATTGCATGATTCGATGTAGTTTTGTATTATTATGAAATTATTTTAAACAAGAAACCTAAATTTTTATGCGCAACTGTATGTTCCATCATGTTGCGCCACATTTTCAAAATTCAACAAATCACTACTCGAAATAAAGTTAAATGTTTAAAAATGTATGGTTATGGGTTAAAACTCAGCAGTAAAATTTAAAATTAATAGAAACCACTCGTTGTTTCGCATTGCTTAACTTCAAGAAAAAAAAAAAAAAACAGCAAACCCAAGAATTTGGAAAACATTGCCAAAATCAAGAAATATGGTATTTCAAAAGCTTTTCAATGTCTTTTGACGAAATTGTTCTTATTTGTACAGGAAGATCTGTTCTCTGATGTTCAAAGACTATACGAGTGTTGGAGTCTTGCTTCTTGCCCCAGCAATTGCGCAAAAGGAGCCTGGGTTCATATCCAGACGGTATACCGACAAGCAGAATAGAATATTTTTTTATGTCTCCATGCTTTTGGATTTTGGCCGTGAATTACTGTCACTTTACAGCAAATTTTAAAAGTCGATCTTCATTTGCATGCTTATAAAATCCAAATAACAAAACAATTGAAGACTTTGGACTATCTACGTTGCCGATTTATTAACTGCATATTGGATCGCCAAAATAATTTGTCATCGAATTTAATCTTTTCCGATCAAGCCCATTTTTAGATGGATGGGTACGTAAAGAAACAAAATAATCGTTTCAGGGGACCGGAAAACCCATACGAGATTCACGAAAAACCAATGCATCCCAAAAAAATCACTACACGAGTCTGATGCGGATTATGGGTTGGTGGCATCATTTGCCCATAATTTTTGAAAGATAAGACTGGAGAGACGTTTACAGTGAATAGAAAACATTACCACAACATGTTGACCAGCTACAATCAATCAATTTAATGCGTACGAAATTTGAAGATCGTATTATTTCGGTTAGAGGAGAAATTGATTGGCCTTCAATGTCATGCGATTTGACACCTTTAACATAGACTTCTTCATATGTATGTGGTTGTTGAGTGAATAAAGTTGATAACACTACTAGCTGAGCAATTCATTAGTTCGTTGGAGCCCAATTGTTCCCTGAAGAAAATCTTCCATCTAATTCCGTTGAGGGCTGGACACTCACTTAAGATGTGTTCAGCTGATGTGTCTTCTTCTAGACAAAGTTGGCACTCCGGAGAATTGACTAGAATTATTTTGTTGAGGTGATATCTTAAACCGTGATGTCCGTTTAATGATTGTACATTTTGTAATTGATATACAAATTTTTCAACATCTGACCTTCACACCTGTAGATTCAACACCAACCATCCAGTCCAGCTTCTCTGGACTTAAATCCGTAATATTAGCCTTACTAATAAGACTACACTCATTTTTGAATAAAGTGTTGACGTTAATGAACTAAACCGTAGGTTTACAGCCCTGAGTACTACTCCGTTGCCATACCACAAAAGCTTAAACAGAACGACAGAACTGGTACTTTTTCTCTGTCTGTAGTTGTCTGTAGCGTTGGCTGTGCAATTTTCGCTATTAAGAGCAAATCCATAAGTCTTGACAACATACTTCCTTTCATTACATCACATCTTCATCACAATTATAATGACCTCAACTTACCCTACTGACTGGAAAAAAAAAAAAACCAAAGATTATTCCAATCCCTAAAAAAGGTGATTTCTCTGAGATTGGTAGACCTATTGCTCATCCTTCCTTTCCTGTTCAAAGCCTTTGAAACTTTGAAACAATTCTGAAAACTCAAATTAAGGAAAAATTATTAGAAAAATGTGTCTCAGCTCTTTTAAAGATTTCTTATGATATAAGACAGACAGATAAGACAATTGATGTCAATGAAACAACTGTTTTAACTTTATTGGACTTTTTTTTTGGTGATGTCGAGCTCGTTATTAAACGAAGAATTTAGATTTAGAGTGCTGCGTATACTCATTCCGGACCAAAAACACGAACGCGAGAGCACTTCGAAAGTGTTTGGACCTGTTGATGCGGAATCGGGCGGACTTGAGGCGTCGATTGTTAACTGTTGAACACCAGAGAACAGAATGTGTGCCCGGCAATGGACTGAAGCCGGCACGAATGCTCCGAAGCGGACGAAGGAGGCTCGATGGATCGGAAAGGTTATGGTGTCGGTTTTTTGGGATTGTCACGGCATACTCTTTGTGGACTACCTCGAAAAAGGAAAAACCATCAATTTCGGGTATTACTATGCATTATTGGAGCGATTGAAGGCCAAAATCGCTGCAAAACGGCCTCATATGAAGCGAAAAAAAATTTGTTTTTGCAAGACAATGCACCGGCGCACGAGAGCATCGCAACCACAGCTAAAATCAATGACTTATGGCTCCAATTGCAATTGTTGCATCCACCGTGTTCGCTCGATTTGGCTCCCTCGGACTATTATCTCTTCCCAAACCTCAAAAGATGGCTCATCAATAAAAAATTCAGCTCACGCGAGGAAATCATCGACGCCACGAAGGAGTATTTTGCAGACCTTCCGAAAAATAACTTTTCGGACGGTGTATCGTATAGTAAAATTGATAAATAAATTGAATTGAATAACTTCATTGGAGTCATTCCATGTAACATATAAGATGATGGCCAAGATTGATCTATGAACAATGAAATATGGGGAACAACTTACTTGAATCTCTGTCTATTTAGATCAGCATTTCATAGTCTAGAATCGTACATGGATCATGATACACAATTTTAATCCTCACGTACTCGTAATTTCCACATTTTTTTCTTTTTCAATTAACAGATTACCCATCCATTTTCTCATCTACGCTTTTATCTTCTCGTTCACTCATATTCAATCAAATTTGACCCAATTTTTTTTTTTTTTAAAGAGCCATCTGCAGCCCTTACTACATCAAGGTGTGGATATCTTTATTATTTCGGTGGACGTCGTCGTAACGTAACCCCTTTCCACTACAAGCGATCAGAGTATGAGATAAATATAAAAATTCCTAACCTCTTAGCGAATAATATGTTTTCACTCAGTATTTGAGTGATTTCTGTGCGAGAGCATATGAGAGTTTAATGGAATATCTTTTATGACAGAATCATCGTTACAAGTATTCGCACATTTCCTTTAATTGTGCGCTTGACAAATGTAACTCCATCATCTTCCAACTTAATGTGAATGATATCTTTATATCTTAAGTCGTGATGGATTGGCAGTATCTCTGTAAATGGTTGGAATCAAATTAAAGAAAAAAAAAAAATAATAAAAATATTCAAAGCTGTAGTATTATAACGAAGTAAGTCTGTGATATGTAAATCAAGTCGCGTGAGCATTAACAGAGACATTCATTCATTCATTCTTAGAAACTTGGATCTGGAGTAGGATAAGCAGTGGTGCAGTTCAGTATTCATATTTGCTTACGGGGCATATGCTTGCTATTTTGCTGGGCGTTCTTGATGGGGTCTCCTTTTTATAGGCGACTAGTGTCGCAATCTACTCATATCCGTATGTGTACTTTTAGCTGACTTGTCGGATTTTTTATGTATGCAATTCAAATCGATTGTTGTTTATTTGTTTATAAAACAATCAGCTTATTGTTGGTGTTTATAGGTGTAAGCCAAGACACTTGGGTAGTTATTTACGACGTTTTTTTTTTTTTTTTTTTTTTTTGTAATGTTTTTTGATATGAGGAGGTGGTAATGTAAACAAAAACATGGGTTGGGTAATATTATACTGATTATTCACTTCTATGTATGAGATTATTTGTTGAGTCATTATTTGAGTTAAATTTGAGTGGATTCATAGGAAGTTTAGATTTAAACATAAATAAGGCTAAAAACGCAAAAGTATTTATTCCTTACGACTCTTCTACTCACTTCATTCGATCAACACACGAACCACACATGATCTGCCACGGAAAACATACTTGTCGAAATCGGACAACTTATTTTTTTATTTTTTTTTTTCGCAATTTTATTATCATCATAAAACTTAAAAAGAAACTCAAAAGCCATCACAAGAAAAAAAAAATCGAAAAACCTTCTTGTATTCCATAAATAACATCAATTTGCCGTGTTGTTCGCATTTAATTGAGAACCCCCATAAATTATGTTAATAAAAAAAGTCTTTAAAAGTAACAGCGGCAGAAGCAAGTCAGTTTAACTCTGTTCGCTTCTCCAAAGCGTGTCATAATTTCTCGTTAATTTGTATTTTTAACATCTGTCCCAAAAGTTTGACCAACAAATTCAAAAAGGAAATTATCTCAAAACCCTAATACTTTGAATATAATGTGATTGCGGTTCCCACGGTTACGTTGGTTGTTTTGTTTTGAAAAAAGAAAAAAAGAAAAAAAAATCTTTGGCAGACGTAATCATTTGTTAACGATTAAAATTTAAAAATTCGAATTGAGTGCTTTATTTTGTTTCGGATTGGTTTCCGCCAATATTTATGCCTCAAAGTGTGACCTTAATATTCAAATTTTATCTATCACAGGGAACAATCTTGAAAGACAATTTAAAATAATAATAATAATGAAAAAAAAAAAAAAAAATATAGTTGCCTTCTTTGGCGACAAGACAAGCATTTTAAAAGAGCCACCACTCAAAATTTTAGCTACCGACAGAGTTCGATTGACTCCGAAATTGCATACAACAATTAAAAATGATAAATTTACTTTGTACCGCACCCAGAAATATGTCAGAGATCGTCCATACGGTATGAATATCAATTAAACAAAACAAAAAATCGACATAACCCATATTATTAGTAATAAACGTATTTTTAATAAATCGGACGTGTACTGAATTGCTTAGTTTGGAGTGTTTCTTTTTGGCAATTGTGTGGGCGGTTTTTGTTCAAATATGTCATCAGTATATATATATTTGTTTTTTTTTTTTTTTTTCTTTTTTCTGCTGACTATGTTGATTTTTCCTGCTTCAGATGAATTTTAATGATTTGCATTCAGATACGAGTTTAAGTGAAATGTTTAAAGCTTACGATTATGTATGGATTAGTATGGCGTGCATCTTTTGATTTCGAACATTTTTAAAAACACAGGCAAATGATGAACAAGTCATGATATAAATGTTAGATGTTCATAGTCAACGATGGATAGATTGTTTAAATTGCATCGTATACTTTAATAGTTTATGGCTAGCAAAACCGGTAGATTTACCCCTTATTCTGCTCAGATAACTATCATAAACTATCTTCCAAACGAAGACTGAGTCTAATTGGTTGAAGGAATACTTCTTCAAATGATTTCCTGTGCTACACTGCAAAGCTTTTATGTATTCATATGTGATACGAGAGAGTATTGATTTATCCTTCCATCTATAGTATGACTTCTGAAAAAGGCCATGACATTTTGAAGGAATCCGATATTTGTGTATCGTGGGTTCGAATTAATATTTTATTAATGATGTTCTCGGGGCTTGAGTATTGTCTTAAAAAGACGTTTAATATAATGCCTCAGAGATCATGCTAAATTATAAAAGAAGAAAACTTTTGTGGTAGTTAATCCAACCTTTTCTGATTTTTTCACATCTGAAATTTGAGATAAATGCTGGTGTACCACAGGGCTTAGGCGTTTCTCTTTTTTTTTATTGTTTATCCTCCAATTTCTCTTTTTCTAATGTATCTAGAGGCGACTCCGATGTTTGGGCCGTTATTCTCTTGCATAATAATTGCAAAAAAAAAAATTGGTTACAAACATGTGTGGTGTGTGTGTGAAGAAAGTAAAAGAATAATTTAACGCACACACTGTATGTTTATTCGTACATTTCATTTAAATAAGTAATGTCAACTGCTGATTGTTTATTTGCCTTGACATAGCACATGTTGCGAGACGGTACAATTAGGCAAGCTGTCATAACACTGGAAGAGGTTACAAGTGCAATGCCTTAACTACTCCTGGAGCCATAAATATTACTCGTCCTTGACAAATTTGTCAAGCTTGTTGATCTTGTAAAACAGAGATTGTTTATATCTTGAAAGTGGTAACTGCCTAGGCATTGCAGTTTAATGGGTGCTTAGCTCCGACAGAAATCACTGTAAGGTATTCTCAATCTTTGTGCAGGTCTTTTAACACCACGGTGTCTTGTGATTATTTTGACCAGTTAGGAGATGTCAGTCCTCTAAGATTGATCTGAACTCTGAATCAAGTATGGATTAAATATAAAAGTCTCATAATAGTTCCGATGAGTGTAATTTTTTGGCGTAGGACATTAGTAGCTGGACGTTGACAAGCGGTATAATATTTTTCCCCAGAGATTTATGTTTCGACAATTCATCAGCGGCGTAGTTACCTGAGATAATCAAGTGTCCTGCATCCCAGCGGACTGTGATTATATACCTAGTACTAGCAAATATTTTGGTACAGGAAATGAACACATTCATGAAGGTATCCACACAAACTTGACGGCTGTTTGATAAGTGGCATTTATGCAAAGTTATTGTGTAAAAAGTTTTCGACGTCAGTTGTTTGCAATTTTGGAATGAGGCTCGCTCGATTGTGTTGTCGTAATTGGCCTGTAAAAATGGCTACGTAAAAGGCGAAATATTTTGGATATTGCGGTCATTGAAACGGTCACTAGAAACTTTGTGTTTGAGCATACTGGTGGTATAGTCGATCTTGCAAAATTCGGTATTCCGCCTACTATGCGAACGCCAAAAGTCATCAAAGCCGTGGAGAATTGTTGAATTGTTGAATTCATGTGAATTCATTCATGTCTCGGTAGACGGATATCAGCAAGGACAACATATCGCCGGTTTTAAACGTGATTTGGAACTCAGCGAATACAGGAGACACACAAGCTACTAAATCACAGAAGCATTGAAACAGAAACCTAAGTCAAAATCACTTGCTTCGCCAGTGCGCGAGGAATGGTCAAGACAAATTCTTTTTACTGACGAGAAAACTTTTACTGTTGAAGAATCGATAGAGTGTCATCTGTCATCACGACATACTTCGGAACTCTTTCTGTGAGTTCAACGTGGCCAGTACCCAGTTTCTGTGGTAGTTTGGTGTGGAGTCACTTAAGAAGGGGTCACCGAGTTCCATTTCTGCGAAAAAAGTGTCTAAACCTCAACGAAAGTGAATTAAACGGACGTTTTAAAGAACGTTATGGAGCTCCTCAACGAAAGACTATTCGCAACAAGACTCTGCTCCAGATCATAAGGCCAAAACGACTCAAACATGGTTCAAAAAAAAAAAAAAAAAACGTTCCGAACTTCATTTCCATGGATGATTGTTCATCCGGTAGCCCTGGCCGTAATCCATTAGACTACAAACCAATGGTCCATTTTAGAGGCTATGTCTTGCACTACTCGACTTCCAAGTATTGATTGTTTGATCGGTGAAAAATTTTCCAATGCATGAGGTGCGTATTGCAATCAATGAGTGGCCAGACCGACTTTGCCGTTACTGGAAGGCAAATGGGGGCCATTATCGAATAATTTGTATCCAGTGAATGAAAAAAAAAGTTTAAAAGAAAAATATATATATATTCATTCGTTTTCATTTTATTAGACAGACACCGTGTACAAAAACATTTGCCAGTACTAAGTACTGTTTGACTTAGGCCCATATGCAACGTAACGCATTAGCACCACATCAAATTCTATTTTCAATTTACATGCAATGCAATACGAAGTACGGAATAGTGAAGAAGAAAATAAGATGTGAAAACCTGACGCTGCGTAATTTTTTGTAGGCAATTTGTTCCCCATGCGTTGCGCTGTTTTCATGCAAAGCAGACGCATTTATTTAGGTACCATACTTGAGATGTACTCAGAATTGAGGAATCCGATACCTAAGCTTGTATCTTATGCACCAGTACAAAATTTTCGGTAAAAAATTTTTCAGTGGATTTTTTTTTTTTTAATCACTAGTTTTTCTTTTTTAAATGTCAATCAATCCAAGTAGAAATGTCTAGTCCACTCCTTTCTAATGTTTACACTGGGACGACTTTACATCGAAGTGTTTTTGCAGTCATTCTTTTATTCTCTTCTTCTGGTGTTCCCACAAAAAATCTCAAAACCACACCTGAAACCATGTTAAAGTGAAATAACGACAAAATTCCAGACAGGATGTTATATGTTCAATGTTCAATGTTCATACGTCATGGTTACATCTCAGGTGCTGCTTTTGCAGTTGCACCATCCAGTAGTAGTGACACAGCAGCATGTTGCGAAATAACATGTAGCGGCGGGTATACAACCAAAAAAAAAAAGTAGCAAAGTCAAATTTAAGAAAAAAAGAAGCAAAAGAAAAAACAAAAAAAAAAAATAAATAAATAAAAAGGATTGAATGAAAAATTATGTCAAAATATCACATGCTAATGGCGTGAGTCCCAACATAAACACGAGAGTTTGCTGTCTCTCGTTTCGTCGCTTGTCGTCATGATCATGATAATAATTGGTTTTAGGGCCAAAGGGAGACACGTGTATGTACGTATATGCATACAAAATGACAATCGGGGGATACTTCAATGACTGACACGTTTAAGAGTAAACACGGCTTGTGGTTTTTTTTATTTTTTTTTTTTTTAATAAAATTTTCGGTTCGTGTTTAGTAACTAAATTTCACGAGAAGACCACCTTTTTGACACAATGTATTTACCAAAAAATTATTCACGCTTTTGACCCGTTTATTTTCCGCTTGAGCAAGAAAGTGGGTGTCGATGATGTTGAATACAGATTAAGATGAGTTTTTGTTGTGAATCAAAAGGAATTGGAAAACCGTTGACTGCTAAAAAAAATGTTTATGGCGAAAGAGAAATTTCTTCTTAAGCTTCTCAAATGACGAGACTTGGTTTTCAAAACGTGACTTAACGACTTAGACTGCCCTCAAAACATTGTAATTCCGGATCAGACGTAAACCGCTGAGAAAATAAAAAAACTCGTCAGGGAGCCTGAACGAACGATACACTGGATACCAACGCAGAGAAGCAAAAATCAAAAATTAGCTTCGCACCAGTATGATCGCTAGTCAGCTATGGCAAAGTTAATCTTCACTTTTCCGAGAAGATAGTAAAAACTTCAGTGAAAGCTTATCCCGGAAGCTGTTTTAAAGCCCTTCTAACAAACCATGTTCAACCCGGTTATATTAGAACAAGATTCTTCTCTAGCACACGAAACCAAAAAAAAACAACATTGGCTCAAGAACAACGTTCTTCTAACAGTCGGGTGGCTAGTCACTTGGTAGGCAAAACTTAGCCCGTTCAAGCCATGATTCCTTTCAGAAGGCATGCAAAGCTCTACTTGACACCGAAATATTGATCAATGATCCGTAAAAGCATTAAACACATAACAGATCTGCATTTACAACGCACAATTTTGAGATAGGTAAATTTAATTGATTGTCAATCGAAACCTGTTTCGAAAGACTTCAACTATCAACCGGAAGACAGGGCGCTCTGTTTGAAATACATTTCGCTTTCCCTGGCTATATTTTGCTGAGTGATTCAAACTGTGTCACCTGAAGTGGAAACGATCATAATTTCTACAGTCGAACCAGCCTATCTTATTTTAAGTGGTCAGCTACTTACATACCGATTTACCGAATGTGCCCTAAGCTTACTGACAACCTTCATATATTAATAAGTCGCCATCTACGCTTTAATTGATATTCATCAATCTTAATGTCATCGCTTGTATTCTATTGCCAATGCCTTTTCCATCTGAGGCATTAGACATTCAACTAACCGGCAGTGGTTCAAAATCGAAGAGAAGAAGTCTCCTGCCATTTTGATAGAGGTCTTTTAGTATCTGCGACAAATGGATGCCCACAATGTGGTGTAATCTTGCTATAGTCACAGATAATGTACTAAACGAACCCAACAACCTGGAATACAAAGTTGTGTTATTTGCTAATGATCTTATAAAAAGGGTTACTAATTTAAACGAACTCAACATGTGCGAATGTATACAAAATGCTTTAAACTACGTATCTGGTTGTTATGTCGCAGAGGTCCCATCAGTCTTAGAACCGTTTAGTGGTAAAAGAAAGCAGATTCTTAGTGACTCTTAATTTCACAATTAAAATTTCTCTGATGGAGTCGTATAACTGAAACTCTCTAAACAAGGTATGTCATCGAACGTACTGTGAGACAAGAGATCTAAAACCAAAAAAAAAAGTCAAATTTTGGTTGTACAGTGTTTTCCATTAAGAATTATACATTTATTTTAAGTGTAAACGCACCTTTAATGTTTTTTTTTTTTTTACCTGTCATTTTGCTTGCCAATGTCTACCACTTTTTTGTTACCAATATTCGGTACTGGTGGACTCAACTTTATGAGCGCTAATGCCAATTTTCGGACGTTATAATCGCTCCCACCCGACTCGCAATTCGTAATTCGGTTCAAAAATTTGAGTTCACAATTTTGCTGCTTAATATTCCTGTGCCAATGAGAGGAAGGTGTGCTAAAAATATTGAATTGAAAGGTGCATATGTTGACAGCGACTCAAATCAATCCGTTGCACGACGTTCGCAAGAAATGAGCATCGCTCAAACAGCATTGTGGCGAATTTTTCGAAAGTAACTCGGCCTACACTCGTATAAGATCAAACTAACTCAAAAACTAAAGCCAGATGACCATTTCAAATGTCGAACTTTCTCAAAGTGTTCGGCGATAAACCTCATTTCTGGTTACATGACTTTGTCAACAATCGGCTAATCTTTAATGGGACGTATCCATTTTTGCGCTCATGTCGTGACAAGAGTGCTTAAAGATCTTAACACTCACAAATCCTGGTCCGGATGGTATATCTCCCTTTCTTCTAATGAGGTGCTCTTGCTCTTTGGCAAAAACACAACTAAGCTTTTTCGTCAATCCTACTCTTTAGGACTTCTTCCGAGCATTTATCTAGCCCTAACCTAAAAAAGGGGAATCTTTTCTCTCCTACAGACCCATTGGACTTACGTCCCTGTTTTTTTTCAATATCACCGAAACGCTGTTAAACCGTCAGCTGATGAAATGTCTCGAACCCGAAATATTTTCAATGACCAGCAGTCCGGAGCAACAGATCCATTGGTTCACTTACCGAAAAGTGAAACCAAAACGTACATCAATCTGGTGAAAGCAAAATAGTTGCTCTTAAAATTTTTAGAGCATTTGACAGAGTTTGGCTTCAGGTTCTTTTGTCGAAAATGCGTGCATTTGGTTTCGATGACTCGTTTCTTCAATGGATTAGAAGCTACCTTTCGGAACAATCAATTCAAGTTGTCTTGGATGGTTTCAAGTTTGATATTCACAAAATAAATGCTGGTGTACTCCAGGGCTCCGTTCTGTCACCGACATTCTTTTTTAATTTTTATCAATGATCTTTTTTCTGCCACGTCTAATTCAATATATTCCTTCGCTGATGACAGTATTCTCTGCTTCTTCTTCGATATTATTATTATTCCAATATTAACAGCATAACTTACTGGCGAACCATCAAGAGTGGAATTTAATGCTTCCAAAATGCAATGCTGTTTAACTGTCGTTAAAACGAAATTTAAACACACAGCTATTATTCATGAATGACACTTGGATCATCGAAACTTTCCATTCTCCGTAAATGTGTCAATGACAACTTACGTTGGAATGACTACATATTCAATGTCGTCAAAAATGCTGCGAAATGTCTAGGTTACCTCAACCCTAGTAAGAAATATTTCACCCGATCTGATCTGGTCTCAATATATAAGGCATTTATACGCTCAAAAATTGGAGTATAATGCACACATCTGGTCAGGTACGCCTAAATCTCTATCTCTACCCCTGCTAGATAGGAAATTTAGAAATTTGGAATGTCTGCCGAGCTCTTTATTTCCTAGTCATTGTAACTTGCAAACATTTAAGACCAACGGACATCGGTACCTCTCTTTTCTTCCACCTTAAGTTTTCTTCGCTCGTTCTGTGTGCAAACATTTTAAGGCTTGAGCGCGTGCAAATTATACATTTATAAGTATTTATAAATCTATTCGATTTTATAAAAGTTTGGTTTTAATTTGTTAAAAAAAATACAGGAAAATTGCAAAAGTGTAAACCTACAATTTTTATTTGAGTTGATACATCAATGCTTGCCATTTACTTTTTAAAGATTATGTGATGTAAATGGTGACCACACCTACGTTTTAAGTGGTTCATACGGAAAGTCTAATTTTGCATTTTTTTTTCGAGCTTATGGTACTGACTGGTATCTTGCTAATAACGTGAGTAATGTTCTCTTCTAAGACTGCAATTGACGCTGGTTTATCGGCATACACGACATTGACCTATTCTCATAAAAAATAGTCTAAAGGCGTCAAATCGCACTATCTAACCGGCCAATTCACCGTTCTAAAACGAGAGATAAATTGCTCACCGAACTCTTTTCTCAATTGGTACATCGATTCGCGTGCGATGTGCGATATGACACCTTTTATTTGAAGCTCTCGTGGCTTCAGTTAGACTCACTTCGTTTTATATAAGAGAAAGTAGCACTACGCAATATTAACAACAACGGGAAACACAATAAAAACTAAGGCATCAGAAATGATCAACACGGTCATTTTATACCAAACACACTCTGTTGTGGTATACAATTTGAGATCACTCAAATCGTGTACTCTGGACAACTGAGAATCGCCTGTTGACCATACCGGTATGGTATACTTATGAGTTATAGATGGAGTAAGGTGTTGGTGGTATTCGGTTTAAATTACAGTCTTCGAGTCACAAACGATGCACCCTAGGGTCCTCAGGACCGAGCTATTTGCCATATACTTATATATGTATATGTATCAACCTCGAAAAAGGAAAATAACGTACCAATACCAATATGTTCATTAATGGCAGATTACATAACATGCTGTGTAACTGTGGGGTTCTTTGCTTCTGTGGGCCCCTGCTGACGTTACCCAAGCCTGGGCTACTGATCTCCACTAATTCATAAGCAACCATGAGGAGTGTTTATCTTAATCGATGCTTATTGCTGGTAAACAGAAATTATAACGTTTAGTCGAACTACAAAACGTTTTTATTCTTTTTACAACACTTTACTCAGGAAAAAACACTACCTGCATCTGAAAGACGTTGCTGTGATTTAAAGGATATAGGAGGAGATACTAAATTCGAATACGGCGAATAGATTTTCAAGTCCCAAAGTTCGTTGAGTAAAGGTTAAAATTCTTCGTAATTGAAGTGGCGATGGCTCCTATTTTGAAATTAGAATTACGTAATGTGATGTGCTAGTCTGCACTACATTTTATAGCATTGTTATAGCATTGGGTATATATTTTAATTCGTGCGGTTTTTTTTTTTTCAAAATTTGAACGTTTATTTAAGAAAAGCATGTACAATAGTATTATTCAAAGTATTGCCCATCTGAAGCTATGACTTTTTCCCATCTTTCTGGCAATTTGTGGATCCCATCCTAAAATAACTGCGCCGGCTTGGCAGCCAAGAATAAATCAAGCCAATTTTTGATATTCTGCTCTGATGTGAACCGCATTTCAGTGTGAGGGCGTTCTGCATCGACCGGAACAAATGGTAGTCAGAATGGTCAAGGTCTGGGCTATAAGACGGGTGGGGTAAGACTTCCAATCCACTGTTTTCCAAATAGTTCTTAGCCGGAATAGCAAGTGGGGCCGAGCGTTGTCATGATGGAAAATTATTGCCTCGTGTCTGGTCGCTTATTCCGGGCGTTTTTCGACTACTGCTCTCTTCAAACGGATTAATTGTGTTCGGTAGCGTTGTCCATTGATGGTTTCACCCGGTTTTAGTGGCTCATAATACAGCACACCCATCTGATCCCACCAAATACAGAGCATTACCTTCGCGCCATTGGATATTCGGCTTTGCCGTTGATTTGGCTGGTTGGCCGGTTTTCACATATGATTTCTTGCGCTTGGGGTTGTCGTTATGGATCCATTTTTCATTACTAGTAACAATCCGATGCAAAAATGACTTCCTTTTGTGGCGTTCCAGCAGCATTTCGGACATGCAAAACCGCCTTTCGACGTCTCTCGGCTTAAGTTCATGTGGAACCCAATTTCCTTGCTTTTGAATATATCCAGCTGCTTTTAAACGTTTTGAAATGGCTGCTTGAGTGACACCCAAAGATTCTGCGAGCTCTTCCTGTGTTTGGCAACAATCTCCATAGAGTAATTCTTCCAGTTCTTCATCTTCAAATTTTTTTGGTTCACCATAAATTTCCACCAAAATACGATGACTTTCGGCGTCAGTTTTTTTCAGTTTTCTCCCCGCAAAAACACTTTTTCAGGCACAAAGTTCGACATATTTGAGTGAAACGAAATTATTGTTGTTTACGCTTCAAATGAATGACATATACTGAAATGACGTACAATAACAGCAGCTTTCCAACGCATGTTCCAATGGAATAATAACAATGGAATAATACAAGTTACGCCATCTTTTAGCACATCTTACATCTTTTAGCATCTTATAGACCCAATAGTTGCATGCTTAAACTTTTATGAGTTTGGTATTTCTTCTGATTTCATATACGTGTACATATGTAGGTACTTCTTTCCTTAAAATTTGGTTGTGATCGCTTTTTCATCAAAAACAACCTCAAGGGCTAAGTTCTACGTCAACGCAAAAGAAGTAACCTTCCCATAAAAGTAAAATAACAAGTACATTATTTCTTACCTTCTACACGTGCTCCTACCTATTTTTGTTTTTCCTTCTAAAAGAAATAAAAATCAAAATAATTCAATTCATATCACGGAAGCCATTAAATTCCGTCTCAGACACAAATCAAATATATCGCACATTTAAAATTCTTCTAATCGCCCTCCATAAGGCAAAATGGTCATCTTGTCACATCTTGAGAAGTGGTCAGCTTTAACCAATAGACCAATGGTTTTAGCGTACTCTTCCCTTAATGCACACATATAACTTTTAATCAGTCGAAATCACTAATTAGCAAAACTGTAATAAAATTAAATTTAGAAAATTAATTATTGCTTACTTCACAACTGAATCCTTTCCTAGAACACCACGCTACAATGCCATCGCCAGTGTCATTATGTCAAAGAATAGAAATTTATTTCATTTAATTTGCGAAAAAAAAAAATCTACCTAACCATCCAACCTACCCCACAGGCTACTGTATTAACCCAAGCAAATCCCCGACATCAACAACAAAAACACACTCCCTCTCTGATTACAGTAGAGGCGAAGAAAAAATTTCAAACTAACTGCAGCATGGTGCAATAATTTCAGCCGCCTCTTCACTTTTTCACATCTAATCACGTTGCACTGCAAATGCACTATTACTTGCTTATTACACTCGAGTCGTCGTTAACATCGATCGTGTGTCCTAAAATAGAAAAGCAAGCTATAGCAGTAGTCGTAGCCGTAGTTGTAGCCGTAGTCGTAGTCGTAGTACTAGTCATAGTTGTTGCCGTTGACGTCGGGCGTTCGTTAGAACACTTATATGTATGTATGTATCAATGAGTATATATCATGAGCTTAACCAAATGAAAATAAAAATGAAAATCACTTTCCATTTTACACAACCGAGATGTGTGAGTACTACTATTATCGTGTGGCGAACGAATGAAAAATACTAGTGCGAGTGAATCCATCTGACCAGCAGATGTAACCAAGCACAAGTACGAGTATGAGTACCATATGTCTCGCTGGGTTCCATTCGATATATTGTATGTATGCATAACACTGCTTGTACTAATGGTGGAAAAAAAATTTTTCTACATTTAAAATAATTTATTTTTTATTCAACAGATGAATTATTGCAGTTAAAAATGGTATCGAGTATAAAATTGAAGATTACACTGAGATTTTCACTCATTATCCCTCAGTCATACGCTCGTTGGCATGTTATTCTCCAGAATATTAATGAATTTGTTCGAATGTCTGTTCGCCCCCTTCAGAGCGTGTGTTTTTATTTGACCATCAGTCCATTAATATTAAAAAAAAAAAACAAAAACAAATTTTTGAATTATTGACACAATCATAAAACAGTTCATATCGGAATTTAATTTTAGAATTTCAGAGAAATAAAAAAAAAAAACACTCACTCTTTCGACCTTAGAAAATGCTCATTTGCTGCAATGAACTCGTACGAGTATCTGATTTTATTGAAATCCTAAGCCAAGTTGGACATAATTTTGTTGTCTATTGCTAGCCAACAGCGCGCACTTGTTCTTTTTAAATAGAAATTTAAAAGTACATGAACGTGTTGTTGTTGGTTCTACGCTGAATTATGTATTTTCTAATTCATTTGAGGAAATAATTCTCTGTGGGATTACATTAAATGGCGATGGGAAATCATTGTGAGATGTTTTTTTTTTTTTATTTTTTTATTTTTTTTTTTTAGTGCGATTTGTTTAAGTGGATCATGGCATTTTACTATATAAGATTTATTTTTTTTTTTTTTACATTTATAATTAAAAAAATGTATATATAACATCAATTTGAGTTGTCTAAATATTGCTGTCTGAATATTGCGTTGTTCAGAAATTCTTCTCACTAACTCTTTCTAAACTAAAAAAAATATATATATATGGTTTGTTCGAATTTATTTCATAACTAATCCGTAGAGATGAAGACTCAATATGGAGATGGGATGGGGGACTCCACAGGATGAGCAGTCTCCAAATTTTTCTCTTCGAATTCATGCCATACCGGCCAGATCATTTTTAATCTTGTCTATCTAACCATCATCTTAAAGACCAGCTTCTACGATTTTTAGCATGCCTAAGTAAATTATGGTGTAAAGGAGTGGCAGCCACACAAGCTTTGAATTCGACTGTTCGGTTCTAGAGTCACAGCAGCCAGTCTACAAAAATCACGAATCTAAAAAGTGTTTTCTTTGGAATGGTAGATCTTCCAAAAGGGATAACTTTCAACCCATGCTGCAATTTTTGATAGCTCTCTGACATTTAACAGGTCGGCTGAAAAGTTCGTAGACTAACATAATAAAACTTTTTTTTTTGGCAAAATTCGATTTTTATTATTCAACATATTTAGTTGCCTTCGTGGGCAATACAACGATTATAATGGTCATGTAATTTTTCGATACCTTTTTAAAGTATCATTTTCAGCAAATACTTCTTCATTAGTGCTGAATTTTTATCAAGTGAGCATTCTTTTGATGTTTGCAAGCAGGAACAAAATCACTGGGGCCAGGTCTGAAGAATACGGTGAATTTGAAAACAATTCGTAGCCTTCTAGGTGGAGTGAACAGTAACCTCCTTGGCCGCCAGAATGCGCTGCTTCTGCAAAATACTGCTTATGGTGCCTTGAAGTCCGTTAATATTTAGACAGACATGCCAAATTTCAGTGCGATACTGTCTTTAGTTTTGTTTTGACAGCTGATTGTTGTTGATGTGTTTGGCATCATGATGAGTATGGACAAAAACGATTTTTCTTCTCTCATAAAACATTTTTTTTTTTTGAGAGGCAAAACGGCGAAGGAAACAAAAGAAAATTTGGATAAATATTATGGGGCTAATGCTCCGTTAGATAACATCGTCAAATATTGGTTACGAGAGTTTCGTGGTGGCCGCAACTCCACTACCGATCAAGTCCGCAGCGGCAAGCCCTCAGAGGATAATGTCAAAAAAATACATGAAATGGTGTTGGCTGACCGGAAAGTTTAGTACAAAGATTAGTACTGAGCGCACACGCCATATTTTGGGCAATATTCTGCATATGAAAAAGTTATCCTGCCGATGGGTGCCGCACATACTCACTCCTGACCAAAAACACGAACGCCAAAGCACTTCGAAAGAGTTTTTGGACTTGCTGATGCAGAATCGGGCGGACTTTTGGCCTCGATTGGTAACTGTTGAACACCAGAAAACAGAATGAGTGCCCGGCAGTGGACTCAGTGGCACGAGTGCTCCGAAGCGGCCGAGGGAGACTCGATGGGTCGGAAAGGTTATGGATGGCGTCGGTTTTCTGGGATTTTCATGGCATACTCTTCGTGGAATACCTCGAAAAAGGAAAAACCATCAACAGCGAGTATTACTGTGCATTATTGGAGCGAAATCGCCGCAAATCGGCCTCACATGAATCGAAAAAAAAAATTTGTTTTTGCAAGACAATGCACCGGCACACAAGAGCATCGCAACCACGACTAAAATAAGTGACTTACGGCTCTAATTGCTGTCCCATCTACCGTATTCGCCCGATTTGGCTCCCTCGGACTATTATCTCTTCTCAAACCTCAATAAAAAATTCAGCTCACGCGAGGAAATCATCGACGCCACTGAGGAGTATTTTGCAGACCTTCCGGAAAATTACTTTTCGGACGGGATCAAGAAGTTGAAAAATCGCTGGAATAAGTGTATCAAACTAGAACCGGACCGGAACATCATTTTGTTTTTTCTCGATTGTGAGTTCGCGCGGCACCCACCTTGCACACAGCTTTCGCATGTCCAAATATTCATGCACAATATGTCCAATACGCTGTTATGATATCTTAAGAGTCTCAGATATCTCGATCAACTTCATTTTACCGTGAATAATTATTTTGCGAACTTTTTTCACGTTTTTGCCCGTAACAGCCTCTTTCAGGCGTCCACTGCGTGCATAGTCTTCTGTGCATATTTCACCCCCTTTCAATTTGGCAAACCACTTTTTAATGGTTGATCCCCCTGGTGCAGAGTCCGAATAATGTTTATCAAGCCAAGCTTTGGTTTCAACATTATTTTTATTTATTTATTTATTTTTCATAATAAAGCAATGCTTTATTAACACAAGATACTCTTTTTTGACAATAACAAAAGTTGCTAATTCACACCGCTATATCTCGCGAACCAATTATCCGACAGCTGTCAAATGTATACACGTGTCGTTTGAATGTTAGTACTACTATAATCCATATGGATTTAATTCTAGCAACACCATCTATGTGTTAGTCTACAAACTTTTCAATTTTGGCTAAATAAGGCTTGCGAACAAGCAAAATTGTCACTCATGAGAGAGAGAGAGACTCATGAGACTTAGTAACACCTACAACAGTGCATTCTTTGCTGTGGTGTTCGTTCTGGTGACAGTCAATTGGTAACATTATCGGGCAATGACCAGTGATTTTTTTTTTTTTTCGTAAAATGAATGAAATTCATCTGAACGATATGTGTGGCTCTTAGTTGCCATACTGCTCATAAAACTATTGACTTTCTGAGCAATCGATTCAACTACAACATGGAATTGGCCACCCAAGCCTTCGATTTGACGCCACTCGATTACTTCAAGTTGTAGGTGTATGTTGACAGACCGCAAACTGTTAAACCCTCGGCATAAAATTGGATCAACGGATTCGCAGCCGCGGAGGCTAAATGCCTAAAGTCATGTTCAAAACATATTGTCATGAACCTACTCCAACATCGTTCTCATTTAAAGATTTCGGTTCAATTGACATTGCTGCATTACAAAATGCTGCCGCTGCTCTATCCTGGGAACTTTGTAGCCTAATCCTGATTAGGTTTAAAAATTCAATCACTTCCAAATTTTTGTGTCCTATTTGTTCTACGAATACTTGCTCACACAAACAATCAACATTTCTAATTAAAGCTGTCCCTTTAATTCACTACAATAAGTGAAAACTTAATTCAACTTCCTTCTAACTCGGAAGCATAACATATAAAGTAATGCGATGCAATGTGAATCGTCTAGTGCACTGCCAAAAGAAACTTTTTTACTTCCAAATTGAATAAATCGCTGCCGCCCAAAAAACTTTGGAATAACTTGGAGGTAGTGGAAATAGAGGCTGTACTTAGTATGAATTTTATCCGGATGTACTCAAATGACCACGTTTTGGATACTGACAAGGTGACTTAATTTATTTGATTCCTGCTCTAATCCTAATTTATCAATTCCTTATAGAGCTGACTTTGAAACGGTAAGAGAAAGCGACGTAATTGAGTGCATTGTTACTTTCAGATCGAAATTATGGAATTCCTTATACTTGCATTTATCATTTATCATCTGACGCATATAATTAATTACTGCATTACAACCTCAACGTTTTCACAATCCTGGAAAATTGCTAAGGTTACCCCTATTTCTAAAAAGACTTAGACTTCAACTTAAAAAGACTTGATCAATAAGCATATTACTTTGCTTGTCGAAGGTTTTTGGGAACCTTATTGCCAAGCAAATACACTTTTCAATCAGGCTTTAGAGCTAATCATAGCTGCTCCACAGCAGTTGTACATATATTTCATGATATTCATTGGGATTTTGATAAGGTTTTTTTTTTTTAATTATTCTTTTCTTGTTTGATTTCTTAAAAGCTTTCGACAAAGTAAATCATGCCATTCTCTGCTGGAAGTTGAGCAGTAGAATGCAAAAGGCCCTTAATTGTGAAATCTTTTCCCAGCTGAAGCCGTTAAAAGAAGATGTTCCACAGGGATATATCTTAGGACCTCTTTTGTTTTCTATGTTCATAAATGACTTGTCAATGAAGTGTAAATTTACTTCAATCGATCTATATGCCGATGATGTCCAACTCTATTTATCACGACATTTACACGAAATTGACGAGTTGGCCCACGTGATCAATAAAAATCTGGCCAATATCTATCACTGGTCATTGAAGAACGGGTTAGTCATCAAACCAGCGAAATCTCAAACGATCCCAATATGTAAAAAAAAAACAAAAAACCGTCGATAAAATCAGAATTCCTGATTTTTGGCTTTGTAATAATAAATTAAGAGTCGTTGAATCCATAACTAGCCTTGGTTTTACCATAAATCGCCACTTGACTGCCTACAACCATGTTAAATCCACATTGTGAATGTAATAGTATGGTACGTTGTTTTCGTAGTTTCACTCCGATAGAAACCAGATGAAGGCTTATAAGAGCGCTTAGAATTAGAATGTTTATTGTAAACTGAAGCTGCTAGAAACTTATTGAGATGCACACTTCAACAGTATATTAAGGCCAAAAATTGCAATACGTTTCTATTTGAAAATAATCAAGACTAAATCTCCATCATACATACCTGTTTTACGAAATTCAATTCGCTTAGTCTCAAAGAACGTTTAACATCATCTAACCAAGATGTAATTATTTAAACTGCTCCCGTATGTTTTTTATTCACACGATAAAACTTTGGAACTCAATGCCATTGGCTCTAACGATGCTGTGTCAGGTTCCCATTAAAATCTTTTTTGTATTTCCTCAGTTCAATTTTACTACCGAAAGCAGTTTAACAAATTGTTAAATCAATAAATCATTTCATATGAAATGTTATTTTAAGCTTAATGAACTGCAATATCTTAAGCTAACCTAACTTCTATGTACAATAAAAGACTATTTCTTTAGGTATTATATATGAAAAAACAAATAAATATTGAAATGAACAGTAAAAAAAAAAAAAATTAAATTTTATTCGGTCTCAAGACCATCTGCGTTATGTGCTTGAACAGACGGTGAATGTAAACTTAATGGGAGCTTGATGCAAAACATCGACTTCGGTTTGCATGTTTTGACTTCTGATCACTTGCAGTTATCTTCGTCTATCACATCTAGATTCAGCAAAAACTTATACAAGGTGGGCCATAATGTATGACATCATTTTCCTAAGAATAGAATAAGAAAAATCAATATATATATATTTTGTTTTTAAATATTTATTTGAGCATTCAAGTTTTTTTCCATCATGTTTTGAAAATGATATCGGTAAGTGGCCGCCTTTAAATTACCATTTGTGTTCTTTTTATGGCATTTTCCATAGTTTTCTTCAGAACTTAGGGCGATGAGCTCTCCACGTAGTGATGGATGTTCTCCTTGAGGGCTGCAAGAGTTTGTGGCCTGTTCACATAAGCCCATGACTTCAAATAACCCCACAAAAAGTAATCCAGGGCGGTCAAATCGGGTAAATTTGCTAACCAGTGCAAGTTGCCAAAACGCGACCAAAACCATTTGGTCTGCGGCGTCAAAAAAAAAAAAAAAAAAAATAATAATAATAATAAAATAAATAAATAAATAAATAAAAATAAATATATGCAGTGAGTTTGAGTGGATGTAATGACACTTCGTGCATTACTGGCGGATTTTCAGTGCTCCAGAGCCGGAAATTTTATTTATTCACGTATCTACATAGGTGGAAATGTGCCCGTCACCCAAGATTATTTTTAGCGCAAATCGTCCACTTCATTGTTGAGATTCAGGAGGGCGTAAATGTAGCTTAGACGCATTTCACGGTCAACATCCATCAGCTGATGAACTGTTTACACTTTGTAGGGAAACATCTTCAAGTCTTTTACCAAAATGTGCCACAAAGACGTGTGTGGAATGACCAGTTGCGTGACACGTCGTCTGGTCGAAGTCGACGGAGATTCTACAACATTTTAAGGTCCCGCAGCGATATTCTCAGCGGAACGAGAGGTACGAGGCCTTCCAGGGTTTGTTCGGTCGTGAGCTGGGCGATCAGGAAAACGGGTAATGCAATGCAAGTTGCGCCCAAAATCGCTGAAGAACTATTGATCAAAAACATCGTGACGATTATTATTTTCTGTTTTTCAGCAGTATAGCGTTTCATTTTTTATTTACAGAAATTCTAATTCTGTTTGCTTCACAAATGTCAAGACCGAATTGTCATTCGATGCCATTTGTAAAATCCATGGTTCTTTCCAATCGTATAAACCGAGTGCCTTTTTTTTGTAATCATACCCAGCAAACGTGGATTATGAACTGTTTGGTCATCTTGGTGAGGGGAAGGCGACAATTTTTAAATCTCTTCAATGTTATCAAAACCAAGTTTAAGGATTTTACAGTTGATTGTGACTATCAATGCAAATGAAAATACCTGTTTTTGCTGAAGTATAACGCTTCTTTGGCTCCTAAAATATCAGTCTGAAATACACTACAATATTTTGAGATACAAAAACGGTTATGCTGTTGGTGTTGCTAGAATAATAAGAGCTATCCCACTTTGCCTTTTTTTACGGAATAATCACAGGAGCTCCAGAGAAACAATTAAGCCTTTGTTTATTCAAGAAAAAGGGGAAGACTCCAATGAGTTTGATCTGTTAAGCCCAATTGATAAACAAGTGTTTGTGTTGTCTTTCTGTTTACTTTTTTATTTGTTTTTCTTTTCTCCACACTTTTCCATCTTTCTGAAAAGAACCATTTTATGATGTTTAAGTAAATAGATGAGGTATTTGCCTTTGTTATAAAGTGACTATAAATTTAGGACTATCTCACTGCCTACAAATTATAACCTAAAGTTTACGTAGAAGAGATTACTACAGAAGAAGTGACAGTCTATGAAAATGAAAAGGCATAGTCCTAAGATTCTTCGCAAAAGCGTAGTGTCAAGATAAGTATGGCCTACAGATAACTTCAAAGAGAATAAATCGACAAATGTTTGTAACAATCGATTCTAATTGAAAAGCAGACAAACCAGTTTTTGACCATATTTTAACACTATAGACCACAAGCTTATTAGGTTCGTATAGGTCTTATCGGATATAATAGTACCTATCCACTTGCTTGTCAAGTCACATTAATCTTTCGCAGATTCTGCTAAAATTTGCAAGCTAATCTCTTAAATCTTCTCCACTAATAATAAAAACAATTAAGGATGATAAGGCTCGAGGCCGAAAGTCCGCAAAAGCGTGAGTCTTAATAAATTGCTTCCATTATTCCATTTATTTTTTCCGTTGTACGTAGGGATTATAAGGCTTGATTTCACGACAAGAATTTCACTATCCACGATGATTTGAATATTACACTTCATTTCGATGCTGATTTTTTTTTTCAGAACAGAAAGTCAATCTTTTACCAGTCATTAACCAAGATTAATATTGCTGAAAAGGTTTGTCGGAAATTGTTTTAATAGCCCTAAAGAAACTCTCGTTCACACTATTACAATATCACTATTTTTAATTCGGTGTTTCGAAACCGCCAAAACATGCTAAAAAAGAACATGAGCCGATTGAAAACATAAATATCTTCCCACTTTACCTAATATCCAATACATACATCCAATATATTTAATATCAATTTGTTGAAATATTTCCCTTTCACACTACAATTAAGACAATTCTACAATTCTATAAGTATTTAGTGAATTGTTTTGCCTATAATCATTCACAAAAAAAAAAAAAAAAAAAAAAAAAAAAAAAATCCATGCATTTCGAGGTAACAATTAAATTTTTAATTAAACGAACACTTAATATGATTTTACTGTTTTTTTCTATTTTGTTTAAATTTCTCATCGTTGTCATTGTTGGAATGCCAATACTTTACAAGTATTACGATCGTTGAAGATAACATTCTTCTTTCTCCATCGTTCGATTCGTAGACTTGTATCTATTAGTATTAGCTATAGGGTTTTTCATTGTAATATTTCGCTTTCATAAGAAAAATCTACAGATTAAATACACTGTTATATACTCACTCGTATATTACAAGTGCATTGATACCAAAGGAAAAAAAAACATTTTCTGAACTGATTAAATAAGTAAAGCGAATGAGAGAAAGACGATGTTACCATAAAATGAATGACAGATACGACTGCAAGTACGGGTACTCTTAAATAATATCAAAAATTTCTTAAAAAAATAATCTAAACAATATGTGGGATGAATATTATACAATTTCAAGTTGAATTAAATTGGAGAAGATACGAGAGCTGTTTATCTGTCTATGTATAGTTAACAAACAGCAGGATTTTTTATGCAACATAACACGATATTGGAGAATGAAGGATCATTTGAATCTTATGAGCGTATTGTTTGTATTTAGAGTTTAACTGAGTAATCATTTATATGTAAAATTTGATTTTCCTTTTTTTTTTTTTTGCTGACATATAACTTAGGTAAGACAAATTTTTTATGTTCTTATCTTTGTTTTTTGTTGATCGTTTTCTAGGAAAGAGATCAACAGGTTTTTTTATATGTTAACGAAAATATATCTAATAACATGTTTTCTTATTCCAAAAATCAAAAACTACAATGTTTCATCATTAAAATAAATAAAAGCAATTGAGTTATATTTGAGTGGCATTTGAGTGAAATCGTAAAACTTGCAAATTGAATTATTCTTTTATGTTTTTCGTATATATAGTAGTGTGCAAAACATTTGCAATCCTTTATTAATTCCTCTAAAGAAGGAATTCTTATTAAATTTTCAATCAAAAGTATTACTAACTGTTTAATACTTAAAAGGAAACAAAGAAATTTAAAATATGTACTCTTGACACTTTGTAAAACATAAAGAAACGAGTTTATTCATTTTAAGGCTGTGCAAAACATAGGCAAGTTTTTTTTTTTTTTGTTCATCAATATTTGGTCCAAAAACCATTGTTTCTAATAAATTCTGCACACCTTTTCGGCATGGAAGCAATAAGGGAGTTTGTTAACTCACTGGGAATTTTTTTCCACTCATCCTTTAAAGCTTCATAAAGAACCTTTTGTGAAGTAATCCGTTGCCCTTTTGTCCGCTGTTTTAGGATTCCCCATAAGTTTTCGATTGGGTTTAAGTCGGGGGACTGTGGAGGCCAATCCAAAACATTTACTCCCCGAGTCCATAAAAATTCTTTAACAAACTTTGAGGTGTGCTTCGGGTCGTTGTCTTGTTGAAACCTCCATAACAACGGTAACTCTTCCTCAGCGTATGGAAGCATGACTGTGTCTAAGATGTCCTTATACACAAAGCGATCCATTATTCCAGTTATTTAGTGTAAGGGACCACATGCTTGAGCCGAGAAGCATCCTCAAACCATAACGGAACCGCCCTCATGCTTCAAAGTACCGCGGATGTTTTTCCGATTTCGGCGAATGTAACCAATACCATCGGCAGATAAGATATTAAATTTGCTCTCCTCGCTAAATAAAACGGTCCTCCACTGTGTCAGGCACCAAGTTGAATATTTATGCGCAAACAGAAGTCTAAATAATAGGAAATTAGAATCAGTTTTTTATCAATCAAAGCGACTATCTTTTTTGACGGTGTTTCAAGGTTAACAGAGGCTTCTTAACAGCTCGGTATGCCCTCAAATTGCTTTCTATTGCACGTCTACGAACTATGCTTGCATCGATTGACAAGTTGAGGTTCTTAACGATTGCAGTTGAAGACCGGAAAGGGTCTTGCCGGATAATGTTGATAATTTTTTTTTATCAGTTTGCATGTCTTTTTCGGGGACGACCACCACTTTGTATTGGGTATATATTTTAATTCTTGCAGTTTTTTTTTCAAAATTTGAACGTTTATTTAAAAAAAACAAATACAATAGTATTATTCAAGGTATTGCCCATCTGAAGCTGTGACTTTTTCCCATCTTTCTGGCAATTTGTGGATCCCATCCCAAAAGAACTGCGCCGGCTTGGCAGCCAAGAATAAATCAAGCCAATTTTTGATATTCTGCTCTGATGTGAACCGTATTTCAGTGAGGGCGTTCTGCATCGACTGGAACAAATGGTAGTCAGAAGGGGCAAGGTCTGGGCTATAAGGCGGGTGGGGTAAGACTTCCCATCCACTGTTTTCCAAATAGTTGTTAACCGGAATAACAACGTGGGGCCGAGCGTTGTCATGATAGAATATTATAGCCTCGTGTCTGGTCGCATATTCCCGGCGTTTTTCGGCTACTGCTCTCTTCAAATGGATCAATTGTATTCGGTAGCGTTGGCCATTGATGGTTTCACCCGGTTTTAGCAGCTCATAATACAGCACACCCATCTGATCCCACCAAATACAGAGCATTACCTTCGCGCCATCGGATATTCGGCTTTGCCGTTGATTTGGCTGGTTGGCCGGGTTTCACATATGATTTCTTGCGCTTGGGGTTGTCGTTATGGATTCATTTTTCATCAGTAGTAACAACCCGATGCAAAAATGACTTCCTTTTGTGGCGTTCCAGCAGCATTTCGGACATGCAAAACCGCCTTTCGACGTCTCTCGGCTTGAGTGTTCATGTGGAACCCAATTTCCTTGCTTTTGAATATATCCAGTCTATTTTAAACATTTTGAAATGGCTGCTTGAGTGACACCCAAAGATTCTGCGAGCTCTTCTTGTGTTTGGCAACAATCTTCATAGATTAATGCTTCCAGTTCTTCACCTTCAAACTTTTTAGGCTGCCAAGGACGTTCATCGTCTTCTAAGCCAAAATCACCACTTTTAAATCGTGCTAACCACTTTTGGCACGTTCGCTTAGCTAGCGCATGTTCACCATAAGCTTCTACCAAAATACGATGACTTTCGGCAGCAGTTTTCTTCATATTAAAGTAATGAAGAAGAACTCCCCGCAAAAACACTTTTTCAGGCACAAAGTTCGACATATTTGAGTGGAAAAAAAATTATTGTTGTTTACGCTTCAAATGAATGATATATACTGAAATGACGTACAATGACAGTAGCTTTCCAACGCATGTTCCAATGGAATAATACAAGTTACGCCATCTCTTAGCAAACCGCACGAATAAGTTATAGACCCAATAATTATCCGGGAAACAGTCGATTCGTGAATCTTGGATCGTTAAGCTATTTTTCTTTGCTTCGATCGGTTTTTAAAAGCCTCAACTACCAGCTCCTTTGTTCGGGTATCGTACAATACTTATTGCCAGCCATTTTTTCAACGCAAATTTAGTGAAAACTGAATAAAAAAAACCTGCCTATGAACATAATTTATTTGATAAAGAACACTATTTTACTAACCTGATCTGAATATCTTAGAAGTTAAAACAGAAATGAGGGAAAAATAAAAAAATGGCATATTTGGCAAGCTAACATTTTTTCCTTGAATATTGCTGAGACCTAAGAGTGTACTGTCAGTAACGGATTTATCTTTAAATTCAAGAAAAAAAAACTTGCAAATGTTTTGCACACTACTATACATAAGGAAAGAAGTCTTGAATTCAGTCATCAAAATTGCATTTACATAAACTTCATTAAAAATTAATGTCTTGTTAATTCTGCAATATGCGGATTTACACATGTTAAACAAGTATTACGTCTCGTCATATATGTAAATGCAAAAAAAGACAAATTAAACGTAATGTTGACTTAATTAATGAATTTTCTTTAATTATTTCAGATCATATACAATATAATTTTTATATCGTAGATAGAATTCAATATCAATTGAAATTATAAATTGTTGCAAGCAAGTTTTTCAATATGTGATTTAGAATACGTGAACTTTTTATTCATAAGGGGTAATGTTTACTCTTGTTTTATACCAAAGCATTCGTTCGGATTTCGCTTTTTGAAACTCTCGATTGTTGTTTATTAAACTGTTGTACTATTTTATTAATACATTTTCACTTAAAAATACCTTAAAGGTAAGAATTGTTTATGTTTCCTAAACAACAGTTGGTATAGTGATGATTTGAGTTCTCTGATGTTTCAAATTCAAAACAGGAGCAATAAATCCCGTCTTCATGTCTCATCTGTCATCTCATTAACTCTTCTTCTGTCAGTGAACAAATCCATTGTATTGTATATATTGACCCCCATTAGGAAATGTAACAAATAACTTAAACTCGAGGCCTTTTGATCATCGGAGTTAAGCCGAACTAATAATACTCGTAGCGCGCGAAATTCTTCTTCAACACAAATACGCATTGGGGCAAACAATCACGACTTGTTCTATACTATGTGGTGCCTACGTGAATACTCGTAGACATATCAGCTCCCCTATTCTTGAACTCCACAAAGTTGCTTTCAGTTTTTATAGTAGGTATGAGTATGTCTTGCTTGCAACTAAAACTACAACAACTACTATTGCTAGCTAGCCGGTTGAATGCAATTATGGGAGTCTCGTACACTGGCAATGCACTTTACCAAGGACAAACTCATTGAAAAATAAAGCCGTCGTGGCCGTCGTAGCCGTCGCCGTCGCCGTCGCTGTAGTCGTGTTGACGTCTCTTGTTGGGAATAAGTGAAGAAAAATCAAATTAAAAGGAATGCTAAGAACGATAAACATATGGAAAGTGAGAAGATTACAGCAAAAAAAAAAAAAGTCAAGTACGTGAAAAAAATAAATAAAGCTCTCAACATTTCAAGATGATTGCAGATACATGTATCTGATATGCGGTTGCAATATGTATTCGTACATACATATATGTATATGAATATTGTATACTGTTTGTATATGGAGTAATACAACTTTGTATTCATATTCCGATAGTACAGCCAGCTGTGATTATATTTAATAAAGAAGCAAGAAAAATTAAGATTGCTGCAGAAATATATATATTTCTTAAGGATGATTTACTTGCTCTAGAAATCAATCGACGACTTCAGCAGTTACTACACATAGGCCAGGTTATGAAATAGGCGTGTTTGCCATTGACAATGAAACTTAACTTCCAAGCCAAAATGGTTTTTGTACTCGTATCCGCGCCAGAAATACTCATGCTTTGCGGTTTGATACGAGTACATACCATATTTCATTTTATTCCAAATCTTTATCTCAGTCTTGGATCATTGAAATATTAAAATCCACCTCACTGGACTCTCAGTGAAGCTATCAATCAAAGTCTTCAAAGTCGAAGGAAATCAATTTCAAATTATAGTGATGGAATCTACTTATTTACGCACAAAAGAAAAAAACAAAAAAAAATGGTGCTGGTATAGTTAACAACTCTTACTTCTACAACGTGCTTTCTGGGGCTTTGGCGATTTACATTTCTCATTTTAGAATCCTAGAAAACAATCGAATTTGTTTTATGAATGACCGGACAAGAATAGAAGAAAACAATATCATAGTATTCGCATAAATTCACTCTTCCGCTGACATTGTGTATATTTTGATTACTAACGCGCGTTTTGTGCGCTTTTGGGGAGTGGTCTGTTTGGCTTGTGCGGATTTTTGTTTATGGATTTACGTCTTAGTTTCTTCTTATGTGTTGGTTAGTGTTTTTTATTTATTTATTATTTTTTTTTTTTTCTTTGGCTGAGTGAAAAGAGTGAATAATGTTGATGTCGAAAGTAGAATTCCAAGCACGTTTTATTTGTTCTCAAGGCTTTGGTTTTGATGTTTTTGCTACTGCAAACTTTCGTGGTTTAGAGGAACCAGAGAGAAGAGATTTTTTTTTTTTTCAAATCTTTTTAGCTTTATTTTATACATTTATGGTTTTACAAAGAATTTCAGTTGTAAGGAATTGCTATTTGATTTTATATCAAGCATTTAAGATGGCAAAAACATAGACGAATGAATTGGCACGAGTAGAGGTGCTAAAAATGCGAATTTACAATGGAATTCTGTTGCCAACAAAAAGGAAAAACTCCAGCGCATTAATGTGATAAACTCTCAGGAAGTAAAAGACAGTTATGCTTAGTGTGTAGTGCAAAAAAATCATAAATGGACTTCATTATTATTTTTATAATGGTCCTCTTTAACTTAAGCTCATGAACTTTGTATCTTCTGTACATATATATACTGTACTGTACATATAGAGGTACATAACAGCCATTGCTTAGCGTCCAAAGCCGTATATTTATTCGCGTGACCATAACTTGACAGAAACTGCCTAAAGTGGAAGATGGAAGAACCCGGAAACTCGGTTTGCCGCTCATGTTCTCACGCCCTAAAAATGAGCGGTTGGAGTAACTTTTCCGACGTAGTTGGCGCCGCTTGAAAAAGTAAGGAAAAGATGCCTACTGTTTTATTTATGATCTTGTAAGAGATCTGATAACGGCTACTATCACTGTGTCGCTGCGAAGTTGGCTTGAATTCGGAAATTTGTTGTTGCGGCACTCCTGTTGTAATTTGGGACTATGACGCTGTCGCCTAAATTGTTTAGCATTAATGCGAAATATTTCTTTCATCTGTTAAGCTGATCCTCATCCAAAATCAGCAGATTGACATCTAAACTTTTAACTGAATTTTGTTTAGAACTCCGACCACCAGTAAGTTTTTTTTTGTGATGCTATAGACAGTCCTGCTGTTACACTTGCTAGCTGTTTCTTGTCACGTCTGACACTTCGCTGCAATCCCTTTTTCTTCACGCTATATTGGGCTTCTAGATCGCTTTTCCCTATTGCTGATGCTACTGCAATCCGAGCCTTAAGTGAAATATTTACTGATAACCATATGCTGTGACTTTTTTACCTTATATCAATGTAGGCAACTGCCCCAGATACGAAAATATTTTTCACAGCATTCCAATGGTCATCCAAGTTTCATTCGTTGAGCTGCTGATTTTTTCTCTTTCTTTGGCCAGATGGTCCCTAAATTGTTGGTGCGGTAGGGGATTCCGAAGACTGCCGGTATTGTACCTGGTAACTCGAATAAAGTTTGAGAGGTTGCTGTTGATAGATGTAGTACGAAAGCGTATAGTGGCTAACATAAGATAATAATCGCGCGTAACTCCAATATCGGCTCTTCGTTTGTTTCGGATGTCTAAGACGCAATTTATAAAACGTCGACTTATTGCAAAATGGTCAATTTGGTTTGAGGTTCGCTGTCTGTCACATAAGATTCTCGAACAAAGTTCCTCCGATAACTAGCTGGTTTTTATTGTAGAAATCTATAAACCATTCCCCATTATAATTGTGGTCTCTGAGGCCGTGAACTCTCCTCACATGTTCGAGCGCTGTGTTTTCGTTGTCTACCTTTGCGTTGAAATATCCCAATTGCGATTGCAATGTCCCCGTTGGGTGTAAAGTTGTGGGTGGTGCCATGTTGATTGTAAAAATTGTCTTTTTCATTCTCAGTCGCGGTTTATGTCGGTGCATAGCACTGGATGACGGTAATTTTTCTTACCCTACTCTAAAATTCGGTCACTGTATTGTTTTCAAGATATGAGGCTGTTTTTTACCAGATTTTCGAGTGTTTGGATTTCCAGAGTAGAGTAAGGCTGTGCTTTTTTTGAGCAAGTGATTTTCCACTTGAATCTTGAAAATTTTCGCTCTAGTTGGAGTAATCTGGATCTCTTTCTCTTGAGTTGAAATGACAATATTCGTTCTCATCAAGAATATATTAGTCCGTATTCGAGGCTTGTTGTGGCATATCGGAGCAATACATTTTTTACGGTTGCCGACCTCTGTCACAGGAAGCCCGTCATTTTTTCCCTTCACATTGGAATTTCCGAAAAATATTCCCCAGATGTCCTCGCGTTTTAGCATGGAGCAAGACTTGATAACACAGCCACAAGATATTCAACTGTAGAGGCTTCTATTCGGAAAATGCTACTTCTACGAGGCCTAATGTAAGCCATTGGCATCCAAATATGTTACCTGTGGGAAATTCTCTATCATCTACGCAGAGCACTTTCTCGTACTGAAGAACACGACACAGCGCTATGCCACACCTTATTTGAAGATTAAAAGCATACAAATCTACTTTTTCATCCTTTTCTATGCACAGAGAGGTAGCTCTTGTAATGAGGAAAATCCGAAAGCAGATAAGAAATATCAACAAGGGTCAGAAAAGTATATATCCACGTGATGTACAAAACGAAACAGGGACATCGCAATACGGAACTTCAGAGGGAAAAGATTAATTGCAAGGTCGTTCGGACGCTGATGGAAAGGGGTGCCATTATTCTAATTACATGTGGTAGACGTTTAGTACTTCAACAGACAAATTGACGACCTGATGCCCGTTCAGCACACATATACATATCTCTTGCTGACTCATTACTCATTACTATATATTGCTTAGAGTGCTAACAAAAGTAATGTCGATTATTGATATCGTGTTTTACGATACGTGTATACTATATTTGCTCCTGCGCTAATTGAGTCGCAGCATAACGGCTGCGTAAGCTGATGTTCTGAGCAATTTGGTATATTTAAAGGTACTCGGCATATTTATTTTATGGCCTTTCTTAGACCATATCCAGAGGGAGATATTTATAAAACTCGCCTATCTGAAGAGTGTCCACACTCTCATTCTTAGTACTTAGTACTTAGTAAGAAGGACTGTCGCTAATTTAAAGCAATGGAATAAAACAGTAATCAGATTGACATTTTATTTTTTTTTTTCGTAATCTGAAATTTAAACTTAAAATTAAAACTAATAATTAAAATTAAAATTCGAAAGACAACAAATCAATTCCTCGAATTTTGTGAATCAGTTGTACACCATTAGGTCTGTAAAATGTTATGAATGGTCTTTCCTGAAAAATACGTACAATGTTGAGGCAGTCCTTATCGTTTTTGCAGGGAGTTCACGTATTTCTCGCCCTAGTAGACAGGCAATAACAAGTTTAGTGCAAAAATTTGAGTCTACATATTCGTTTTGTGATGTTGCCGTGTCAGTGAGACAACGGGTTGATCGAAGTGTCGAAAATATCGCTGCCGTTTAGACGTCCGTAGTAAGCGATCCAAATCCGTCAATTCCACGGCGTTCTCAAGAATTGGGCATGGCTCAGACCACATTATGGCGTATTTTGCGTAAGGATCTTGGTTTACACCCATACAAGATCAAGCTGACTCAAGAATTGAAGCCGATGGACAATTTGAATCGACGTAAGTTCTCCGATTGGGTTCTGGAGAAGAGGCGCCAAGATGATGAATTTCATCGCAAAATCATCTTCAGTGACGAAGGTCATTTTTGGCTCAATAGGTTCGTCAATAAGCAACATATGCGTTATTGGTCGGGTGAAAACCCACATGTGCTTCATGAATCACCACTTCATCCACAAAAAATAACTGTTTGGTGCGGTTTGCATGCAGGCGGCGTTATTGGGCCATATTTTTTCGTCGGCGATAATGATCGTCACGTTACTGTTAATGGTCAGCGTTATCGCGCCATGATCACCGATTATTTTTGGCCCGAATTGGAAGATATGAACTTGGACGACATGTGGTTTCAACAGGATGGTGCCACAAGCCACACAGCACACGCTACAATCGATTTATTGAAGAGTAAGTATGGTGAGCGTGTTATCTCAAGACATGGGCCAGTCGATTGGCCGCCTCGTTCGTGCGATTTAACGCCGCTTGACTATTTTCTGTGGCGCTGTCAAGTCGTTATTAGAAAACCCTATATTTAGTTTTGTCATTGTTATGTGCCGTATGACTGACATATGAATATGTTTGCATTTGAGAAACATCTTTCCATGAAATCTTTTTTCTCAAATTACATGCATTGATGAGTAAAGAATATAAGCTAATTTGTTGTCAGCTTGCAATCTTTTACATGGAGTAAATTATATAGAGTTGTATACCATAAGTGCAGAAAAGGTGCTGGCTACATTTTCGAATTGTTGATACCACTAGGTATAACAAGAATGTTTGTTTTTTCGGGCTATAATCGCTTCTTTGAGCTATCAAAAGTAAAGGACAGGCCAAGAAGCGGTCGTCTATGTATCGATAAATCCATTTTGGAAATAGAAAATCATTTTCAGAGAACTGGAGATATCCACCAGTTTCATGTCAAGCCCGATTGGGGATGATATTCATATGGAAGCCTATCGTCGGTCTAGAAAGGTGCAAAAAAGTTTTACATTGGTATGGTTTTAGTTACGGGTGAGAAAATTTAGACAAGATCTATGCTCCGACATCAAAGAAAGCAAAAAAAAAGTTGTTCTGAGGGTTCAACAGGGGCTCGGAGAGTATCTCACCATGGTGTCAAATCCCTGCATTTCTGTGAAAATAGTGTGAAGACGGGTGTTGGTTTACCCAGAAGATATGCTAGAGGGTGTTGGAAAGAGTTTATACACTACTCCTTTGAATGGAGAAAGATGGATATTTCAAAAAGGCTCTGCTCCAGCTCACAAAACAAAAATAATACAAATATACGAGTATGGCTGTCTATGCATTTAAGCAAATACAGCTTAAACATCACCATGCCATATTTGGCTTCTTATTCAGTAACGAAAAAATTTGTCAAATAGGCGGGCTTATTATGGCATCAGCGAGGTCGGTTTTCCCAACAAAAAGCTTTTATTCAATTTCCCATAATGGCTCAGAAAGTGAAGAAGAAATACCGGAATCAGATTACGAAGCAGAAATGAATCGATCCTCGGAATCAGAAGAGGTGGTATCTGAAACCAGTGACTTTGATTCTGAAGATGAGGGGCCTTTAGCTAGTTTCGTGCCAAAAAGGACAATGAAACAGAAGAAAGAGCAGAAAATATAGATTTTCCATTTTTAGGAAACAGTGAACTGCCAGAAACGATGTCGCAGTTTGAAACTTCAGCTAAGTTTTTTTCGTTTTTTTTTTTTTTCGCCGAAGATTTGATTCAAATGATTGTAGATGAATCGAACCGAAAAGCTTTACAGAACAATATAGACAAACCGTCCAATATAACGGTAAAAGAAATGGAGACATTTATTGGTATTTGAATGTTCATGTCATTGGTGAAATTGCCTTCAACGAGAGGATATTGGAGCTCCAAAATTGATTAAAATTTTGTTTACGAGACAATGATATGCAACAGATAAAACAGATAAAGCCACATCTCCACTTTGAGGATAACGATAAGCTTATAAAGCGCGGTTTGCCCGGACATGATAAACATTTAAAAGTAAGGTCTTCTTAGAAAAATTAGAGATCGGCTTCTTTTAATTCCAAAGGAAGAATTCCTTACAAAAGACTAGCAAACGATTTTAATCTTTCGATACAAGTTTTGTAGTACGATTTCGGTTTAGCCTCAAAATAGGCCTCTGTTTCGGCGATTACTTCTTCATCGGTCTTAAATCTCTTTCTGGCATTCTTTTGAGGTCTGCGAACAGGAAATAGTCGCTGGGGCGGTGGGTGGGGAAGCAATTTGTAGCCGAATTCATTCAATTTTGCCATCGTTTTCATCAACTTGTGACACGGTGCATTGTCTTGATGAAACAGCAATTTCTTTTTCTTCAAATGCGGCCGTTTTTCTGAGATTTCGTCCTTCAAACGCTCCAACAACGCAATGTAATAGTCGCTGTTGATATTCTGCCCCTTTTGGAGATAATCGATGAAAATTATTCCATGTGTATCCCAAAATAGGGATGCCATAACCTTGCCAGCCGACTGTTGAGTTTTTGGTCGTTTTGGACGAGGTTCGTCGCCTGCTCGCCGCTCAGCTGACTGCCGACTTGACTCTGGTGTGAAGTGATGGAGCCAAGTTTCATCCATTGTCACATACCGACGCAAAAATTCGGCTTAATTGCGGTTGAACAGCTTTAAACACTCCTCTGAATGATCAACACGTTGTTGTTTTTGGTCGACTGTGACCAAACGCGGCACCCACTTTGAACAGAGCTTTCGCATGTCCAAATATTCGTGTATGATATATCCAACACGTTCTTTTGATATCTTCAGGACCTCAGCTATCTCGATCGACTTCACTTTACGGTCATTAGTAATCATTTTGTGGACTTTTTTGATGTTTTCATCTGAAACAGCCTCTTTTGGACGTCCACTGCGTGCATCAACTTCGGTGCTTGTATGACCACTTTTAAATTTTTCAATCCACTTGCGAATGTTTCGTTCGGCTGGTGCAGAGTCAGGGTAACACTTATCAAGCCATTTCTTTGCATCGGCTGCATTTTTTCCCATCAAAAAGCAATGATAAATCAACATAATAACAAAAGTTGTTTCACTCACAACGCTATATATCGAGGACTAATCGTCCGACAGCTGTCAAATTTATACACGTATCTTTTGAAGGTTGGTACTAACTGAAACGGAAGACTTTTCCGCCCATGTATTACGGTTTTATGTGGGGTGTCGGGGTTTAGCTACGACTTTGATCTCTTCGCTGGAGACTAAAGTAATGCATATCCATAAGATGCTCCTGACGTTGGTGTAAGTGGAAATGTTTTATATTTGTAATATGATTAATGATAGGACTATGTACATGTAAGAACGTATCCGTGTACAATGAATTTCGTACATGTTTGCATATAAATTGTATAAGAGGGTTAGAATACCAATTAATGGAACAAGAAGGTTTAAATTTTAAAAATTTCCTTATACGGACACAAATTTGGTCACCGTGGCTGTCCGCTTAAGAAAAGTTTCACTGCTTAATTTTTTGTCCAGGAAACAAGTGACACAAAATGTGTGGATATGTTCGTTTTCTACTCACTACCACCTACTTTCCACAAGATGGCGGGATATTCGGTAAAAAGTAAAAACAAAAAAAATATGTTGAAAAGAGTAAGCTGTATTTATTTATTTTTTTGTCCATCACTGTATATCAAAAACTAAATGAAAGGCCCTAAATTTAGTCATTAGGAGCACAACCTTGGGATCTAATGATTTGATATGTATTTCAAAAACGAAAAAAAATATGCAAGATAACTTAAAGCAAATTATTCCGTTTCCCATTTATAATACAGAATTGTGCGCCTCGCAATCCATCATAATGTTTACAAAAATACGTTGTTTAGTTACTACCATTTCACCTTTGTAATGGGTATTTCCTAATTCCCGCTCCATGGTCTAATAATAGATATTCAACCAATTATAACTCCTTCCTTACCTTCATACTAGTGATGTATCTATAAGAACAATAGCACTGATTATCAAGCCCCCGTTCGTGTGTCTGTAAAAGAAAAAAAAGCCCAAACAAAAAAAGTGAGTCAAAAAATATTATTTCTTAAAAAATAAAAAAAAAAAAAGAAATAAATAAATAAAAAATCGAAGCCAAAAATACTACATATTACCCAAAAGTCGTAGTGATAATTTTTTATTTTTTTATTCTTTTCTTTTCTGTTTTTTTTTTTAAGAATACGTAATAATAATAATGGAACCATGTTTGTACGAAAATGTATCTGTGACGGTGGTACCCTCTTGTAAGCGGGTCTCACCGAGTGCGAGCTATCTTTTAACGCTTGTTTACCACTCCCTCAAGCACCTACATTTATATATGGATATACGTATGTTATATACAAAACAAAACAAAACAAAAAAAAAAAAAACAAAAACGCGAGAAAAAAAAACGAAAATAAGTGCTATTCACGAAATTAAATAACATCATGCAATGTCAAGGTCAAACAAATTTATTATCTCCTCTGTTTGTGGCTTTTTTCGTTTTCGTCGATGTTTTTGTTTTGTTTTTGTTTTGCTTTTTTTTCTTTTTCTTTATATTTTTCTCGCTTTGCGCCATTTTATTTGGTTTCTTATTTTTGTTTGGTTTCATTATTCTTTTCTTTTTCACTCAGAATGTTATTTAATTTTTTTTTTTTTTTTTGCACAAAATAGCCGAAAAAGAAAAGGAGAAATAAAAGTTAACAATTTAAGCTAATGGTGGTTGCGCAAATGGCTACAGGGCTATCAGAATTGACTTTCGAATTTTTTCTCCTCCCTAGTTTTCTGTCCCAAATGAGAAATAGAATTTTTTGGAAGAAACAAAAAAGTTGGAAAAAAAAACACATTTTTGTAAGTAAAGTGGCCAAGTGGGCAGGGAAATTTAAATTTCGATTTTTTTCCCCAAAATGGTTTTCCAGACATCTACGACTAAAACGATCAATTATTTGGGTCAAGGTTGAATGTATAAATAACGATTAATGAATGAGAAAATAAAAGAATTTTGTAAATTCCGCTTTATTGACAGAATATGAAATCAAATAGAAAAGCTGAATAGTTCTCACAACTGGTATCCACTCACTCAATTGGGCAACATTTGCAGATACCTGTATTGATGGTACTGGAGTGTTTGCATCTATCGGGGACATTAGAACAGAAAATCTCAGTCTGCTATGTAGTTGTCAGAAGAAACAATTTTCGCAAAGAAATTGCCAAAACCGATGTATGGTAGGCCTTGTCTGTCCGAACATTCCCTGGATTGCAATTAGTATTAGTGGAAGTAGCTAGAATAACCTAACCTTCTTCTTTTAATAGCCGTTGATATACATATGTAATGCATATACGAGTACAGCAGGCGCTCTGTAACGTGAACGCAAAGTTATCTTCACTATTTTATAACGTGATCAAATTTTACGATTTCGTAAAACAAGACTCAAAGAAAATTGATTCGTAATTCAAGGACATGCAGATGGAAAGGGAATGATGTACTTTACATTGGAATTTGCAATTCGTAATAAGATTTCGTAATAAGACGCGCACAATCTGAACATTAAAAAAATAATACGTTGCACTTGCCTCCAAAATTTCTAACATTGTTAGACAAAATATTGTATAAGTTTTAGAAGACTTGTCTAAATGTACTAGATGGGGTAAGAAAAATTTTTTTTTAAATGTTTTTTTATTTTATTCAACATAGTCCCCTTTTAGTTTGATATATTTGTTCTAGCGGTTTTCCAACTTCTTGATCCCGTCCGAAAAGTAATTTTCCGAAAGGTCTGCAAAATACTCCTCCGTGGCGTCGATGATTTCCTCGCGTGAGCTGAATTTTTTATTGATGAGCCATCTTTTGAAGTTTGGGAAGAGATAATAGTCCGAGGGAGCCAAATCGGGCGAATACGGGGGATGCGACAGCAATTGGAGCCGTAAGTCATTGATTTTAGCCATGGTTGATATGCTCTTGTGCGCCGGTGCATTGTCTTGCAAAAACAAAAAATTTTGTTCGCCCCTTTTTTTTCAATCCCTCCAATAATGCACAGTAATACTCGCTGTTGATGGTTTTTCCTTTTTCGAGGTAGTCCACGAAGAGTATGCCATGACAATCCCAGAAAACCAACACCATACCTTTTCCGATCCATCGAGTCTCCCACGGCCGCTTCGGAGCACTCATGCCGGCTTCAGTCCATTGCTGGGCACTCATTCTGTTCTCCGGGGTTCAACAGTTACCAATCGACGCCAAAAGTTCGTCCAATTCCGCATCAGCAAGTCCAAACACTATTTCGAAGTGCGCTCGCGTTCGTGTTTTTGGTCAGGAGTGAGTATGCGCGGCACCCAGCGGCAAGATAACTTTTTCATATGAAGATTATTGCCCAAAATATGGCATGTGCGCTCAGTACTAATCTTTGTGGTATCTGCTAGCTCGCGCACCTTCACTTTCCGGTCAGGCAACACCATTTCATGTATGTTTTTGGCATTGTCCTCTGTAACCGCATTGGAGGGCCTGACGTTGCGGACTTGATCGGTAGTGGAGTTGCGTCCACCACGAAACTCTCGAAACCAATATTTGACGGTGTAATCTGACGGAGCATTAGCCCCATAATATTTATCCTTCGCCGTTTTGCCTCTCAAAAAATAATGTTTTATGAGAGAACGAAATTCGTTTTTGTCCATAGTCAACATGACGCCAAACACGTCAACAACAATTAGCTGTCAAAACAAAACTAAAGACAGTATTAGCATGTCTGCCTAAATATGAACGGACTTCAAGGCACCATAACCTTTTTTGCAGTAGCAGCGCATTCTGGCGGTCAAAGAGGTTACTTTTCACTCCACCTAGTAAATGCTTAAGGTTGTTCCATTTGAAGTGTTGTTAAAGTTTCTTGAAAATAAATAAAAATGCTATACTGACGGCAATCGCAAATACAGTTAGTCAAAAAATTATTCACACCCCCTATAAAAAATTACATATTATTCAATATCTTGAAGAAAACAAATTCAGTTTTTTTTTTTTTTTTTTTTGAAAAAAATATAATTGTTTAGTAATTCTATCCGACCCATAATAATATAATATATATAATAGCTCATAAGGTCTGGTGACTGAGGAGGCTAATCCAATACATTAATATTGTTGTCGGAAAACCATTTGGAAACGATTTTGGCGGTATGCTTTGGATCTCTGTCTTGCTGGAATACAAAGTTGTCATCAAATTGTATTGCAAAATCTGGATATAATCTTCCTTTCTCATAATTCCTTCGATGAAATTTAGATTTCCTCAGCCGCCCCAAGACATGCAACTCCAAATCATTTGGTTTCCTAAGTAAAATTTACGAATAAAGTATCATGGATACCATAATAAATGGGAGAAGATTCTTAACTTCACCATGTTTAACAGTGGGTCGTAAACATTCTTTTTTAAAACGCTCTCCTTGCTTCCTCCAAACGCGTGTTATACCGTCAGAACCAAAAAGTGAAACTTTGCTTTCATTCGACCAAATAACTTTTTTCCATTCCTCGGGAGACCAAAGCACCATTCAAGTCTTCGTTGTTCATTCATTTTGTACCCTGTCGCATTTATGCGGTTTCTAATGGTTTGACTTGTAATTTTAACGTTAAATCTTGTATTGTATCTGACTTGTAATTTTAACGTTAAATCCATCTTCAATGTCAACTGCGATTTTGTTTGCTGATATTCGTCGATCTTTCTTGGCCTCTTTTAAAACAACTTCACCAATTTTGGTCGTTGTTTTTCTTTTACGCCCCTCTGCCACCGAGATTTTTTATTTTTCCAGTTTCTTTATACTTCTTCACAATAGATTGTATACTTAGTATTTTTATTAATTTGAAGATCTTTGCTTATTTTTTATATCTCAATCCCCTCTTATGAAAATCCACAATCTTTTGCCGAATATCATGGCAAATTTCCTTTCCTTTGACCATTTTTAATACTTTTAGACTTAAAACCGGCTTAAAAACTGTGAACTTAAACTGATCACTACACGCTCCCTTTTAAAAATAAAAAAAATACAAAGGCGACCCGAAAATTAGAATTTAGTGTATGGGGTGTGAATATTCTTTTTTCGCGTCTTTCTTATTATATATTGTATATTTAGTATTATATTTGTTTCTTTATTATTTTTACTTAAATCTAAATTGTTATTAAATTACTAAACAAATATATTTTTTTCAAAAAAAAAAAAAAAAAAAAAAAAAAAAAATGAATTTGTTTTCTTCAAGATATTGAATAATTTGTTATTTTTTATGAGAGGTGTGAATAATTTTTTGACTAACTGCATAAACGCTGTAATATGCCAACCATAATTTGTAGTATACGGAATAAACAACGCCGCATAATAAAAGCGCGAAGTAAACTAATAGTGGGCCAGAAAATCTAGTAAATAGGGACACCGCGGACAGCACCCTCTTATCAATGGACTAATTCTAAAGCAAAAATCCTTGGATATACACACCAAGGCATCTGGCTTTCTATAAAACGGTGGTTGACTGCTGAAATTTAATGACAGGTTTGATATTTACCTTCTAAAGGTATCTGGAGAAAAGTTTACTTCCCAACCTGAGCTAGTCAATCCTTAGGTACTTATCTAGGTGACGTTACAGTTCGGGGCGAATGTGGGTAACTAACAAGCCTTCAGTTGCGCAGTCCAAGTCGGTTGAGGTACTCTTTTACTCTGGGCTAGTTTCGAAGAATCTGCAGGCCAGAGCATTGGTGTCCTACCAACTTAGGATGCACAGTTTTTTGACTAGGTCGATGTCGCTAAACAGCTCTTTAGTTCATCGTAGAATCTTCTCCAAAGCATGTCAATGCAAACGAACCGAAGGATTTTTGTCTCGAAACCACTTCGACAGAGTCCATACGTCTGTGCCATAAGGTGTTAAGACTGGGATTGTAGTGTATTCAATTTAGATTTAGAGTGGCAACACTGATTTATTGTAATATATAGTATTAAGTACCAACTTCCAAGATAAGAAAGATCTGAAATGTTATAATCATTACGCATTGTACCAGCAACAAGTAAACATCATTAAACAAATTTCATGTGTTTCATTTATGTGAACATTCTAGAGATGATCAAAGTCTTATATAGAGTCTCCTTAGTTTTTCGGGATAGGGCCTTACTACTCAATTGCCTTCTTAGCCCAAAGAAACAGCAATTGGCAAGAGAGATTCTTCGTTTTATTTCTGCTGAGTTGTTATTGGTAGAATTCATAGCAGATCCAGGGTAGACAAAGTCCTTTATTACCTTGAAATTATAGCTGTCGATTGTGATGTTTTTTCCAATTCGTCAATTCCTGTTTATAGAATATATAGTAATTGGTATTAGCTTTACCGCTAAACCCATTTAGGCAACTTCCGTTCCAATATTGAGAGCCCGCTGAGTTCTCCCAATTATGACGATATCAACGGCGTACGCTAATAGTTGCACAAACTTTTGATAGACTGTGCCTTCAGTGTTCACTTGTGAGTTCTGTACAATTCTTGAACGTGACAGAGCGTTACCTCGTCTAAAATCGTTTTTAAAATCAAAGGTCTCAATTAAGTCAATTAATCGTTATTTTGCAAAAAAACTGGAAATGAGTTTACATAGTTATTTTCTATAAATGCTGTAATACTATATTTGGCCTTAAAATCGATGAAAAGATGGTGAGTATCGATTTGAGTTGTTTTCATGATCTGCCGGAGTGTGAAGATTGGGCCATGTTATTTGAAATCTTATATCCGATCTTGAGGAGACTTACCGCTCTAAAGTTGCTGCAATTGAGAGGGCCTAATTTTCTTGTGGATCAGGCATAAGTTGCTGAGATTCTATTCATCAGGCATACACTCTTCTGATTAGATTTGAGAAATGAGTTTTATGCATGCTCTTTACAAGATCATTTCCAGCACCTTTGACTACCTTAGCCGGTCAGGTTCAGCTGATTTGTTGGTTTTTAACTTAGATATTGGTATCCTTATGTTCTGGTTAGATGAACGGAAGTCTATCATCGTCTAAGCTGAATGGTCTTCTCTGCCTGACGGCGGCAAGTTGCGCTTTTCGCCGTCATACAAAAGGGTCTTCTTGCGTTGACACGTTTTTTGTTTTTTTATCCGTTGGCAAAACTTCCGTACGCTACTGCAAGAGTACAACATCTCAATATATTCGATTGCGCCTTCCTCGTGCTGGTTTTTTTTTTTTTTTGCTCTTGTCCTTCGTGCAGCGCCTTTGTTGTAGGTTTCTTGTTTAACTGCGTGCGTTTATCGGCATTCTTCATCAAACCAGAGATTTCTTGGTGGTGGTCGGGTGAAACCCAGCACATCAGTTGCGGCGTCTTTGATAGCACGATGAGAGCGTTGCCACTGGTATTCCGTACTTAATGCTGGCGGCATAGAAGTTGTTGAAAGATTCTGGCGGTCTCTTGCGAGAATCACAATAGTTCTTCTTTTTGTGGCGCCTATGAAATCCGCATTTGCACCTTAGCTGTCAGAAACGTTCGACGTATGTTAAGTGGAGGAAACGGTGTGCTTGCTATAGTATATATAGAAGTAGCAGGAGCTTGTAAAATCGTTCAAGGAAAACTTTCGAACAGGAATTTGGATTACAACCTGAACAAATTTACTAGAAACTTTTACCAGAGAAAATATATGGGACGCCACGGCGGTTAACATTATTTGGCTTGCACTAACGCTTCTGATCACCACACATTTAAGCCCTTCGTCATTGGTAAATAAAAAAAACCTCATCCTTTCAAGAATTAAATCTTACCAGTACACTGCAGACACGTTATCTTCGTTAAAAAGGTTTATCAATCAAAGCTTTGTTGGTTCTTGATAACGTTCGAAGCCATCCTCCGGAAAACGAACTTCGAAGTTCAGATGGTTTCATAATAGCAATGTTTATGCCTCCAAACGTAACGCCGTCTTACAAAGCTGTACTACAGAAAGAATTTGCTGTCTTCCATTCTAGCTATCGACCACAATATTATTGATTCAATGAAATTAATTCCGATTATGGATGGATGCCGTTTCAATCTCCAAATTGGAATGAACAATGGTTGGAAAATGTTGAAGTATCTTCTTAAAGCAATATCAAATGAAAAAGCCGCTTGTAATGATGAAAGAAACATACCATTAAGAGTTTAAAATATCAAAACAATTGCATGACCAATAGCATTTCAAATGATGTCATTAATTCGCTAAACCATATCAACTTCCAGGTATCGCATACAAATACAGGCGTGAATGCTTGCATATTGATGAGGTTATTGAAGCCGAAAATGAGGGCGTCGAATATGAAGAACAAGAAAACGAACATCCTAAAATGTTCATCACTTCAAAGTATTTGGATAAACATTGGAATGGGTAGAAAAAAATACATTCATATGGTAGTTTAAGCCACCCAACACAGGTTTTATTTGTGACATTGTTATCTCATTTCCTTTTTTAAATTTCTCACACTTCGTAACGATGAATGATTATAAATATTTAGATTTCAAGAGTTCGATTTGCAGCTTCGGGAAAACGGCAATGCAGATATTCAGTCTAAATACGAATGATTCATAGCCCGAATTATGAAGAGTTGTCTGAAAGTCTGACACGTCGTACACCGCGAAAAGAAGAGATTTCGTTCCGTATCTGTTGTCCTTGTGCTTCATGTCTAATTACAAAATCTTACTCAACGTTAGTACCATACACAACGAATTTTTAACTCTACTTTATCGTACTTCAACTTAAATTTCGAATAGCCCATTATACACTGTGTGTTAAACTTTCGTTTTAATGTCATCGTACATATCCGTATCTTGCTAATATGTATACATCTCAGGTACATTTCGAGGTATTAGCGCTTTTCAAAATATGATCCTTGGAAACTCTGTCGAACTTTTTACAACTCTCATGTATGTTCATAGTATGTGACATTTGTTTCATCGATCTGTAGCTGTTACAGTTTCTCGTGTCGTTTTTGCCTTTACACAGTGCTTCTCACCACTTTATTGAATTAAATCGGGAGCCATCCAATATTTGGTATCGGGCGAAGCTCTTACCCAGCTCTTACCTCTTTAAGTCGTTTAAGTTTCTCGGAGGACTCCAGGCCAGACCGTTGGTCTTACTTCGCTCAATCGACTCTGATGAATATCGATATCGTTGTGCTATACAAATACAATGAGAAAGTGAGATTAAAAGATATTTTCTTTTGATATAGTGAGCGTAGTTTTCATCCCGTTTTTGTTAAGTGGCTATTGTGTTCCGGAAGGTAATTAAAATGAGGATTCGTCAATTAGGAGGTCACTAGCCAAGGTTTTGATTATATCCTCAAGGATCAGAGTAACTTTGAAGAAGATACATCTTCAACAAATTGCGCTTTTGTGAACCTAATAATAGGCTCGGGACTCAGTTTCTCGAGACAGTTTCATTTTGTGTGAGTGATACATATCTCAGATCACATTGTTTGGAGAGGAAGTCGAAAAGCCTATATCATAATTGGGCGATTCTCTTATTCCGTTTAAATTCTTGAACATAACTTCACTATTTTGTGTGTTGCTCCTTTTCTCATCTGTTGAGTGGTCTGATGAGCTAAGATTTAGGTAAAGTACAGAAGGGTTCTACATCAACTTTCCTTTCGAAAGAGCCCTTTTTTTCTGTTATCTCAACAACATATCCGATTCTTTTAATGTAAATTACTGACAATTAATAAATACTCGTATGGTATATGGTGGTTGCATCTTTTTTGCCTGCTTCTGGGTTGAAGTTTATCTACATGTTGCTTCTAGAGTTTTTATTAATTGGATACCACTTATACCAAGTACAATTTCAGACTAATAAAATAAATATACCACATCAATGTATTTGCGTTAAAAATATGCACTTTTTTTATGTCGGAACAGAGCCTGTAGCCTGATGCGAGCGTAAACAGGACATTTACAGAGATAGTGCTCCGCGGTGTCGTCATCACTTTCACAACAAACACCGCAGAATGTTGTGTCACTTATGCCCAGTACATTTAAGTGCTTTGCAAAAGTGTAATGCCCTGTCACGACGCCAGTAAGAAACCTGCTGAGGGACAGTAGAAAGTCCTGCCTAGATACGTCGTGAAAAATTGGTTTGGTCTGACTACATCCCGCAAAGCTGTGCCGTCAGCAGCTGTGCTCATGAGACCCAACTGTCAATTAACCTTAAGTTAAGTTAAGCCTTAACTCTCCTCTGAACCATGCCTGGCAAGTTCATCGGCGATTTCATTTCTTGTGACACCATTATGACCTGGGACCCAACAAACAACCGTAATTGAATTTAGTTTTCCGAATGCGTTCAGTGATCTCTCGCTTTCTCGAACTAGCTTCGAAGTCGTAAGAGAGCTCAGGAAGCCTCTAAACGCACCTTGGCTGTCGCTGTAGATGAAAATGTTCTCCGGTTTTCCGCAATATAGTTCGCTGCCATCAGAATTGCGTAAATTTCTGCTTGGAAGACAGATGCAAGCTTTCCTAACGTGAAGTGAAATCTAACGTTGTCGTTCTCCCGAAAGACACCAGCGCCACATCCCATATTGGCTTTGGAGCCGTCATTGAAGACCCGACTGCATTCCTTTCCTGGTTCAGTTTCTGGCCGAAGCCAATTTTGGTCACAAGGCAAGACGATTTCGTTTTTTTTTTTCGCAAAAGGAGTTCCAGTTTCATTGCATCGGACATATGGACATGCCCATTAGACCTGAGTCATAAGATAGCCGGCGTGCAATATCATCAAAGCTTCAGTGCGTGTTGTACTAAAGACCAATTCTTTTTAGTCGGAAGATGGCTTTGAGAGTACAGCTCATGATATGAATATCAAGGGGAAGGAAAATATGCACATACTTGCTACAAAAAGGTGATGGTTTGAGTCAAGTGAGTCAAGTGAGTTTGAACTGCTCGAAAATCTGCATTACTGAGACATGTGTGGGTTCTGAGGTGTGTAAAACCAGTGCCAGCTATGATAACTTTGGGCTTCAACGCAAAGTAGGTTTTTAAGTGGGAAATGGTGTCATTCGGATTATATTTTTGAATGCTGACACAAAACATTTCCCTCTTCAATTTAACAATAAAGCAGGCAAATGACTGGAAAATGGCAATGTGCTGGCAATATTTCTCATTACAACAATATTATGATGCCTTGCTGTTATGTTAGGCCGAGGAGCTCATGGAAGCAAAGTTAGCAGTCTCTTTTATGATGATTAGACTTGTAATTTCAAACATTCCATTCCTTTCAGTAAGCCACAATATTTTTCCATGGAAAAATCTGATAGATGTTTTTATAGCAAGCGCATCAGATTCAACGTTGCGGCATTAATACATGTGTCGAGCTTTTATCTTTAATTCAGTGAACCAACCATTTTCGTACGAAGTGTCATGCTCACTCCAATACAACGATAATTTTCGCTCTTGTTTTTTAGAACGAAATATACCATGTGATACATAAATCCACACCCACTTTGTGTCTTTATATGTGGTGTCGGCATATTTTTTTCTGCAAAACTAAATTGAATGCTTTTTCACTCACTTGTTGAATCAATTAAAATTCAACTTCCTGCTCTCGAGCACGTACTGCGCTGATTTTTATTTTATTTTATTTTTTTTTAACCACAATCTTGTTACAAACAACTTATTGAGTTTTTCTACTGTTTAATCTGCTGGGAAGGCAAAGTAAAAAAAAAAAAAAAAATAAATAAAAACCTGGCATGCATATGATAAGAACCATTTATGTGTGTATGTGCCCGCAGTTTTAAACAACTTTTCACATTTAGGTAACTCCAAAAACAGAAGAAGAAAAATTTAATCGCCAAAATTACCAGTAAGTGTAACGCATTGAGTATTTTTCTTTCTTTTTTTTTCTATTTTTTTTGATCACGTAGAACATGTACACACGTTTGCAAAAATTATTTTGGTGTTTTTTTTTTCTCTTTTGCTATTTTTAGCTGTTTATTCGCAACTTATTTTTGCCAAAAAAAAAAAAGAATCAAACAAGACCAAAGTAGAAAATGTGAAGGTAAATAGAAAACAACCGGTGTAGATACATACAGTGAAGGAGAAAAGTTTTGATACATGTGATATAAATTTAACAAGTCAGCGCACTCTCATGTTTAATGAACACAAATTCAATTCTTCAAACTATTTCAATATTGTGGTACAAATGCGAAATTTTCAAAAATTCACTTTCCATGCCCAATCTGAATCTTTCACTTAATTGTCTTTTTCAGCTGAAAATTGGGGCTCCAGGAAATATAGCCCCAAACGGAAAATGAAATAAACTCCCAAAATTTGTATCAAGGTTTGGATTTTTTTTCATATGAAATAAGCCTCCGAAAAAGGAGATTTATTTCAGGGGTTTTTGGGGACTTATTTCACTCTTCTATTTTTGTGGGAAACTTAAATTTCATTCTTTGTTGAATGAAGTAGAGAAGTTGGGTGGTGGTCCGCTTCGCGGGAAAATATAATATTCACCCCCTCATCGGAGGGAGGCGAATTTGTCCCAAGGTACCTTTATGATAAAAGTGACTGAACCCAAGTATCTCTCAGCGCTTAAGACTACCATAAATAACATCCTGCCATGCAGACATCTCAAGGTTTGCTCTGAATGCAATTTGAAATTACAAGCGAAGTCAATCGTTTAACGACACCCATTATAGAAGCGAGGTAAAAGAGTCGATTCTTGTATATTCATAAAACTATGTATAAACATTAACAAATGTACATAATTACTATAGGGTTTTCTAATAACGACTTGACAACTTTTTTTTTAAATAAAAGGCAAACCATTTGAGATATTTCAAAAACTTTATTATTGGCTTGAAGTACAATCAAAACATTTATGAATAGAACTCGACTTAGTTCATATGGCCAGCGCGGGCACGTTTGCAGCGGTCGATTCGTTCGCCCCAATTCTCAACGACTCGGCCACACATTTCGGCCGAAACGGCCGCTATTTCGCGTTCAATATTGGCTCTGAGCTCTTCCAACGTAGTCGGCATGTTGGCATAAACCAATGACTTAACGTAGCCCCACAGAAAATAGTCAAGCGGCGTTAAATCGCACGAACGAGGCGGCCAATCGAATGGCCCACGTTTTGAGATAACACGCTCACCATACTTACTTTTCAATAAATCGATTGTAGCGTGTGCTGTGTGGCTTGTGGGACCATCCTGTTGAAACCACATGTCGTCCAAGTTCATATCTTCCAAAAATATCGGGCCAAAAATAATCTGTGATCATGACGCGATAACGTTAACCATTCACAGTAACGTGACGATTGTTATCGTCGACGAAAAAATATGGCCTAATAACGCCGCCGGCATGCAAACCGCACCAAACAGTTATTTTTTGTGGATGAAATGGTGATTCATGAAGCACATGTGGGTTTTCACCCGACCAATAACGCATATTTTGCTTATTGACGAACCCATTGAGCCAAAAATAAGCTTCGTCACTGAAAATGATTTTGTGACTCCGAATATTTGTATTCTATTTGCAGGCGTTGCTCGTTAGTGTACTTTACCATTATGAAAATTAGTGACAGTTTTCCTGTTGGAAAACCATATATACGTATTTATCTAGAAACCTTGTTCTGAAATGTAACATTTACTTTCTGCAATAAATATATAAGAATACTCAAAAAATCGAGAATCTGTGGACTTATTTCATATTGGGTCTATAGCTAGCTGAGCGAACGTGCCAAAAGTGGTTTGCACAATTTAAAAGTGGTGATTTTGGCTTGGAAGATGATGAACGTCCTGGGCAGCCAAAAAAATTTAAAGATGAAGAACTGGAAGCATTACTCTATGAAGATTGTTGCCAAACACAAAAAGAGCTCGCAGAATCTTTGGGTGTCACTCAAGCAGCCATTTCAAAACGTTTAAAAGCAGCTATATATATATTTAAAAGCAAGGAAATTGGGTTCCACATGAACTGAAGCCGAAAGACGTCGAAAGGCGGTTTTGCATGTCTGAAATGCTGCTGGAATGCCACAAAAAGAAGTCATTTTTGCATCGGATTGTTACTGGTGATGAAAAATGGATCCATTACGACAACCCCAAGCGCAAAAAATCATGTGTGAAACCCGGCCAACCAGCTAAATCAACGGCAAAGCCGAATATCCATGGCGCGAAGATAATACTCTGTATTTGGTGAAATTAGATGGGTGTGCTGTATTATGAGCTGCTACAACCGGGTGAAACCATCAATAGACAACGCTACCGAATACAAATAATCCGTTTGAAGAGAGCAGTAGCCGAAAAACTCGGGGAATATGCGACCAGACACGAACCAATAATTTTCCATCATGACAACGCTCGGCCCCACGCTAAGAACTATTTGGAAAACAGTGTCCGGGAAGTCTTACCCCACCCCCCCTTATATCCCAATCCTTGCCCCTTTTGACTACCATTTGTTCCGGTCGATGCAGAACGCCCTCACTGAAATACAGTTCACATCAGAGCAGAATATCAAAAATTGGCTTGAAATTGGATCCACAAATTGCTAGAAAGATGGGAAAAAGTCATAGCTTCAGATGGGCAATACTTTGAATAATACTAGTGTACATCTTTTAAATAAACGTTCAAATTTTGAAAAAAAACCGCACGAAAATAATTATATACCCAATTCATTTTTGGGGACATATTTCATCTTATATTGTATTTTGGGACTAATTTTACTGTGAAATGTAGGAGGTTATTTCATTTTCAATTTGGGGGGTTATTTCCTGGAGCCGAAATTGTTTCACTTGATTGTTAGTTAGTTAAAATCTATGAAACAAATAAAAGAATCCCCATCAAACTCGATGTGCGCATGTCAATTTGGAGCAGAGGCATATTTCAGATTCTGTTATTTGCAAATAATTTAAAAACCACTCAACGGGTTTTGATCGACTTTTTAATGAAATCTTATGTTTTCAGATGATGTTCATACCAAACGTCAAATACCGTAATTCGAACTGTTGAGCAACTTTTACCACCCAGTGTAAACACATAAAACTATGATTGTGTTTGCATATCTGACTGTTTTGCTGTTTAAGTATGCAACCGGCATATAATAAAAAAACTCAGCAAAATTAATGAAGATTAGATAATTTTTTTGTTTATAAAATGGGTGAAAAAAACAAGAAAAAAAAAAAAAGAAACAGATACACTGCTGTCAACAATGTTTTGGTCCTGTGGCTTAATCACTAAACAAGTTCTTAATGAAGTTACAAATTTCGCTGGAATGGTTCCGCACCTACATTAAGCTTAAGTTTGATTGGAATTTTGACAAGGTATCCAATCCGAAAGTGATCTTTTTTTTGTGACTGTGTATGCTCATGGATCAAATGTGTCACTCAATAAATATTCATGCAGTAATTACTATGAGTGTTTCATCTTTTTGTTTATCTCAATAAAAGACAGCTGTGAGATCGATACCAGTTCACTGGAAGATTCACTTAGTTGAATACGAGTATATTCGTTCTCCTGTGTTTTAAATAAATTAAATATTTTTAATGTACACAAACTATGGTGAATCATTATTATTAGGTATTTTGAGTTAACAATTGGAATAAGAATGCGGAATAAGGGTAGATACAGGTTATTGTTGTACAATAACATATTTTGTATTGCTTAAGAAAAAAATCCTAACGTATGTTATTATGTAAAAGAGTTATTAAAGAGTTTAGTATATTTTGTAGCGAGTAGATCTGTGAGGTTTTGTCATGTTTTACAATATATAGGGGAATACTTTAGACAAAACTCGAATGGAGTGATTAATATTTCCTTTATGTGTTAACAAATATTAGCAATATTAACAATCAAAAGACTTGTGTGAACAAGTTGTGGTTTTTTCTGTTTACGTATGCATTAATCACGGATACTAATTGAAGTTATTGTTTGAGTTATTAATTAAGACGCGTGAATATGAAATTATTTACAAAACACAGCATTGGATGTGCCGTTATTTGAAGTAATCCTTCCTTCAATTCAATTCAGTTTCATTCAATTAATTCAATGTAAAGACAGTTTTGGTGTTTACTTTCAAATAATTTGAGACCTACTGCACATAAGAACGAGATCCAAATTGAAACCTGCTGTCCACATGTTCCAGCAGGGAAGAAAAACATCGCAGAATAACTTCTCCGAAAAGGAAAAAGAGAGAGTTCGAAAAGCGTTGAAGTTGAAAAGATCGAGAAATGGTACGATAGAAATGAGGTTCGATAATAATATCAGAAGGTAAAAAACTGAACCAGAACCGGTGCCTGGTAAGGCAACCAAGGGAGACGCAGCATCGTCTGTTCGATTCTGAAGGAAATAGACCCATTGAACCACACCAACTACAGGGGGATAAGTCTACCAAATGACTTATGACAAATGTTGCCGTAATATGTTAACGTCTTAAACCGTTCATCAACCGCCTGATAGTATTAATAGATTTGTCTAACAAAAAGCATGGGTAGAGGAAAGACTTGTTTTATCGTAACGGTTTTCAGATGACGCCACCAAAGGCTGCTACGATTTGACCAGTTACAAGCTGCCGGACATAGGTCCTGTTGAGTGGCAGGACCACGGATGGGCCAAATCAGGAAAAAAACAAGCAAACTAATGGGAGCGTCACAATGGCTGTGCTTTAAACTTAAATCATTGAAGGGTCTTCAATGTAGAGTTGCAAAAAGTACTTGGTGCCGTGACTCTAAGATTAGTAGACGGTTTTAGGTCAATACAGGTTCCACTTTGAAATCAAAGGAATGACGCAGAGCGATGGTGAAGCCTATTCTTTCTCTTATGAATGTATGGGCATTCAGCGAACCTAAGTGTACACGTTAGGCGTTGAACATTGCGGATAGTTTCCGAATTTACTTGATTGTAGTTTTTTTGGCTCCTATCTTTTCGTCGGTATCTCACTATCTTGTTTCACTCAGTGTCAGGATACTGTTTAAAATCTCTTTCTCAAATCTCACATCGTTTGAGATTATTTGGAACATTGTATTAATTTTAAGGCTCAAAAAGTTATGAAAAAATATAGTTTTTGTGACGTATGTTGTCACCACATTCCACTATCTCAGATCTTGCTTCTTTAGAATATAAACTTTAGAAAGGGAGGCTTTTTATTGAAATACCGAGTTACTCTAATGACATTCAATAACAGTAATTTAAACGGTTACACTTAAATGTTCAGTTGACTGAGCTTTTGTGAAGCTACGTAAAGTCCACTTTCTTCATAACGAAAAAAAAAAAAATAAATAAATAAATAAATAGATCAAATGCATTGACTATAGAATCGTCTTCCTTTTTAAATAAACCCCGCCCAAACATACATAAATTCGGGACCAGATAAAAGAAGGGGATATCCCTCATCGCTCTTTATTCATCTCTCATTTCATCTGATATTGTTTTTGCAAATTTTTCTGCAGACTGCACATTATTCACTCGATCCCCAATCTTATATTCGCCAACAACGTAAAGTTACAAAAGCGCCGATGGCAATCTTAACTCAGCATGATATCGACAGGAAATAAACAAAAGCCCTCGATTCAAAATGGAAAAAAAAAAATCAGGTCAAAGTAATTGTTGTAGCAATAAGAAAACCATGAACTGATTTCCTCAGCAGTAGCTGCTGACAGTAAGATACAATTTCTCCAACTTACAGTGTATCCCATCTGATTTACAATCGAACAAAAGAGAAATTAAAAAAAATAAAAATAAAAAAAATAAAAAAAAAAGCACTAGAAGCAATATTTAGTTCGCCAAAAACCGTCATTACCGTGCTGCATCACGTTTCTCCACAGTCAAACAAACACATCCCGAGTATTGTGTTCCACGAAAAGTTTCCTATCCCTTCAATGTAGAACCCTTTTCGATGTGCAGCAATATTCGTATAACCATAATGACTTCCATGTGGGTGCTTTTGTATCGGTAGTACGTGACTTTACATGAAAAAGATGCATAAACAGAACCGAGTTGGATAGTACTAGCGAGTATAAAAAAAAACAAAATAAAAAAACATTGCAAAGAGTTACCTTTTTAGAATATGTTGGAGTGGATGAACTAAGTGCTTTCCGAGTGCAGAAATAGTTTGAATGTAATTAAGTTTTGATTTTAAGTGAGTTTTTGTTCCGTCAAGGGACAGAGATTTTTCCTATTTTATTGTCATAGATACTTTTCGCATAAACTTTGACAAAAGAGTACCCTTGTAGAGTTATAGAAAATTAAAATTACTCGTATTAGGGTTAAGTTTTAGTTGGAAAACTCTTGACGTTTTTCGAGTGGAAATTACTCAAAACTTTTCAAATTTATTCATAGTTTTACGATAAAAAAAAAAGGAAAGAGGTTGAATTTTATTTTCAGCAAAGCGGCGGGGGTTAGTATAATACTTTTCTTAAGGTAAAGGTTCAAGATTGACCTTAGAATTTTTGAATTTGCAATTATTTATCAAACAATCAATTTAAAGTAAGATTTAAAAAATGCATATATGTACCATAGCAAAAAAAGCAAAAAGAAGTAGGATAATTTGAGCCCTAAATGTACCTCTCTAACAGTATTTATTTCTTTGCTAAATAATCACGTAAAACAAACGTTCAGAGCCATCAATTTCTCGAAAAAAGCAATCTTGTACCGATCGAGATCGTTTTACAATAGCTTCAAATTTTGAGTGACAAATTGAGTAATTTTGAAATTCTTCATATTTTTCGCGATAACAACTGGCTTTCTCGTGATTTTTATTTGTGTACTTCTGGAAACACAAAGTCTGTAAGAAAATCCATCTGCTTCCTTTTCCTTTTGTATTTTGGCACTTCCAAGCACGTATCATGAGTCACTTAAAATTTTTTCTTATTCAAGAGGGGGTTTTGAATTATAACAAAAAAAAAAATTTTTTTTTCTCGTAATGCTTTACTTAATAATGTTCAGCTTAATTGATCTTCAAACAACCTTGCTTTGCTAACATGTTGTATATTTCTTTTCTTTTTACTCGTCTTGGATAATTTTATTTTCAGTCAGTTATACACTTGAGAAAATTCACGGGGAAGGCAGCAACACTTGAGTATATTTGGCGAACTTTAACAAAAAAAAAAAAAAAAAAAAAAAAAAAAAAAAAAAAAAAAAAAAAAAAAAAAAAATAAATCCTCATTCACATTCATCTTTTCATTTTTCGAGATGTCTGTTTACAATTCACATATTATATTGAAGAAAAGATTATTTGGTTTTTGTTGACGATTTTTATTTTCTGTTCTTCCTTGTCCGAGGTTTTTTTTTTACATTTTTCGTGGTTGAGTTTATTTAACTTTTGTCTCTCGCTGATTGATTTTTAATGACGTGACATGAAGACCTTGCCTTTGTTGAGGTTTAAATATACAAGGAGATACGTATTTGCTTGACATATCGACTTTTCAAAAGATTTATTTACAATTTATTGACTTAGTGGTATGTCGTGGCCTTAGGTAAGATTTAACAAGATAATGAGTACCTACTAGTACTTTGAATCAACATGTAATCCTTGAAACCTCTTTATTCCCTCAGACAATTTAAACAAAGTCTGGTAACATTTTGCAACAGATTCAATTCATACCTGCAGCCCTGTACTCAGGTTTGTTTTGTCTTCCTTATTTTCACTTAGTTGTAAATCACTCCATTACATTACAATTTCGAATTCAATTTCTTTTGCAGTCGCAGATTGTGTGCCCTATCACGTCCAAAATTAAATGGCGAAATGTTTCAATTTGCATTGAGGCTTTGTTGTTGTGTTTCTTTTTATACTCGTATCTCCTTATCCGCACCTTACTAAATCAATTCACCATTCACTTTGGGGCAATGAAATTGCATCATCATTTCCATTTACTTGCTGTTTTTATCCTCTAAGCTAGAAAGATTTGCCGCAGTTTAAGTGTTTCGATTGATCCTATATATTACATCGATCGGCGATTTATCGACAAGCAAACATTATGATGAAAATATTAAATTATATTTACTCGAATTGCACCGCATCACCCCTTAAACCACTTAAATTCGTGACAATGTGGCCTAAAGTAAACCAGTAATAGTCTTGGAACAAAAAAAAAAGTTGTTGACTAATGCACATTGTCCCGTCTTCGGGTGCTGCTACCATCTGTGAAATGGTAATAATCTGTACCGAATCGAATTCGTTCTCTGGCCCGGCCCCGAAAGGAGCGTATCTTATGCCATTTTGGAATGGGATTGGACTGTTGTTGTATACGAATACGAATACGAATACGAATACGATTACGAGTAACTACTGCTCATAAATAGCATAGCGCTTTTGCACACACCAGAACATGACCATTACCATTACTAAACTGCCATTTCGAATTTTGTAATTTCATCGTATCGTACATTCACAAACAGCCGGGCAGATCAGATACATCATCTAAATGTAACATTACCTTTAATGTACAACATTAAAGCGCTTTTTCTCGCATTCGCATCTTGAAATGTGAAGGCGCCGGGAAAAGGAAGCCAAAATCAAACGACTAAACGGAGACTGTAAGTATTTTAGCGGCAGACAACACACGAAACATATTACACCTAGTACCAATCCTTGGTCTGCTTCCCAACACGAAAATACTCAACTTATCCGTACATAGATATTCGTATACTTACATATGTACATATACAAAGTGTGACCGACCGAAATGGCAAAGTTGGTGAGAAATTCTCCTTTGAAACTAGAAGTCGGATAGCTCCGAGTAAAGCTCTACGACCGATGACTCTGATTGTTGGATGGTAGTTATGATGAGGCGGTGTGGAGATGGTGTGCCATTTCATAGTTGTAGGTGGGTAGATGGCAGTTTGGCCACTACCAGTGAAACTGATTTGATTTATTAGTCTCTTCGAGCTCGTTAAACTCATCTGTGTTTTGCTGGAAGATACTAATTTGATTTTTAAAAGAATTGAGATACTTTTTTGTTTCTCATTTTTGCCATTGCTCTACGGGAGTGCCCACCTCTCAATCCTGTTTAACTTGAGAGATTTGTTCGTTTGGCGCACAATTGTGACATGAAATATGATATTTTAATCGTGATTTCGTCTATAAAAGGAGCAAAAAAAAAAAAAAAAAAATACAGGTCTCCTTCGCGCATAACTTTGTTGTAGATTTTATCTGTAAATAGATTAACTAATTTAGAATGAATTATCGATTCTATGCGAACAAACTACATATACAATATGTGCGACGACAATTGGTCACATTTATATTTATATATGGTCACAATTTGTAAATCCTGTCTTAAGGTAATCATACCCGTGCAAATGCAGATGTGAGTTATAGCAATGAAATTAACAATTCAGATCACAGTTAAAGTAGTATTACTCGTCGTAGTCTATAGTCTACTAATGATGAGTCAACACGCCTTATATATATCACGCCGAATATATCATATATTTTTATTTTTGTTTTATTTTATTTCATTCTAAAAACTAACGATGCATTAATGTTTCTTGAATGCAAATTAATTGGCTAATTGTGTAGTTAGTGTCTTTTTTTACAGTTTCCACATCAAGTAAAAAATAAAAGAAAAAAAGAAGCAGCGTTCCTTACTTCAGATCTTAACAACTGCTGAAGTAGTTAAAATCAAATTGTAGTAGCAATAAACTTAAATTGCTAATAACTAATTTATTTGATAGGAATCTGTATGAGTATAATATAATAAAATAAATATAAAAATCGATTCAACCATATTTTCTAGCTGTAAGATATTTACGTCTATTTACAAATATTTGTCCATTCTTTGTATAATTTTTAGTTACTTTTTATCATTATAATTTTGCCATCAATTTTGTATTCAACATTTTCAATTCTGTTTTATGTAAAATAAACATAATCGTGAATCACTCAAAATGAGTGACTTTTGAGTGTTTTCATTATTATCCGGAAACTACAAGATTCTTAATTATTTTCCGATCATACGTAAGTAATATATGTTATCTCCTTTGTTTTCTTTATATTTTCAAGTATATTTTATACAAATTTATCCGAACAAATTGTGAAAATATAAACTATCTCCATTCATGTTTGTATTAAAACAGAGTGATATGCCTATTTTACACAGAAAAGTGCACATTATTTTTCGGTTTTCCGCGAAAACACAATCGCAATTATAGAACATGTTAAGTACTAATGATCATATGGAACTTTAGTTGGCTTTCACTTCATAAAATATCATAAATTGTACATGTATTCTTTAGGTGTTTAAATATTTTAGTCTCTCATTGGGATGAGATTTGTATCCCAATGTGTGGATAGTGTACATATGTACTTATTCTAGGCCGAATATAAACTCAAAGTTTATTAAAGTATTTCAGCAAAGTTAATTGGTCTTGTGGTTACATAAGATATTCTAATTTTTCATTTGGAATGAGTTCGGTTTTTATGAAGCTCATTAGTACCTTATTAAAAATAAGGGATTCAGTATATTTTCTTTGCACTTAAACTGTAAATAAATAAACGCTTTTTCCAAAAGTAAACAGCTTTTTGAGTGTGTATCTTTTAACAAAATGAGTGTTATATAAGCTCGTAGAAAAGTGAAATATTGAATTGCATTTAACTCGTTGTTATTGAGCAAACAATGTGTGTGAGGATTATTATCATTGCATCACATTTGAGAATTTATTTCATATTCTATATATATATATGTATAATTATTTTTTTTTTTTTATTTTTCTTACAGCTCAACATCTGGATGTAATGGTATATTTTCGCGTCGTTTGGACTTCTCGTCATTTAATTTACTGCCAAAGACACGTTTGAATTCCTATCAAGTTAAGGTAAGCACTTTAGATTTATCCAAAATAGATATGTACAATCGAAAAGAAAATAATATTCACCTCTAATACTGTATTATTCCCATTGGAGTGATTCGGTTAATGGTACCATTACAAATAATAAAAAATATATATATATATACAAATTCAATTGAAACCTTGTAAAAGTTTATCTCAGACACTTTGCCTGGCATGTGTCCTCTTTGTGTAGCAATTTTGCTAGAAATTATCCCTCTGTATGTAATAAATGCAAAGTGTTACTTCCAAATACCTGGACACAGAGCGCCAGACAACATCCTTCTCAGCCCCAATTTGGTTGGTACCATTGTAGGAGAAAGATGCTTTTGTCGGTTGGATGAAATCCTATTTAGAAATCTGTTACCTGGTGATATAAACACTTTAATTTCATGGTACATTTCATTTAAGTGTAGATTTTTCTTATTTTGCCTGTGATAGAGTGGGTGAATGAATTGTCTACAGCTGTAATTATTAACATTATTACAGTCGCAAAGATAGTAGAGGATAATCCTTGTAATTTTGTTGTAAGAAGGTTAAATGATACCATTCGAAATTGACTTTGAAATTGTTGAAAGTAAATGCAAGTAAAAGGGGTTTTTGTAAATGGTTTCGTTTAGGGTTTTCACTCATATTCAGTGGCTACATTTATTTAATTCTTTCTATATGAGAGTTTACGAGCGAATACATATCTTATGGTTTTAACTCCAGTTACATTCACATCAAAATAAAAATATGGTGTCACTCCAAAAGTGAAAAACATTTTTATAGATACTTTAAACTGTCGCGGCACCAGTTTTACTTATCGTTACGAAAGGTGCCTAAATCAAATTGCTAAGGCAAATATCATAATTGCATCTACTGATGTACATCTATGTCGCATGTTTACAAATGACTTTTTATTTCATGCGCATGGTTAGTTATAAAATAGTTGAGAGAGTTTCTTGGGGCAGCTGCTTGAAAACTTGATTGAAACGATTTCAGGCAACAACTGTTTTTCAAGTTTATATTAGCAGGTAGTGGAAAATTCACGCCGAAGGACCAAAATCCAAATCCACTGAATACCTAGTTCTGCTTTACGGAAAGGAATTCTAGACAACTGGCTCATGTAATCGAATGCCGAAACATACTTTTAAAACGGATGGCGAAGAAAAATGTATTCTTTACAAACAAAAGAACTGATGCACCTTAGCCATTTCAAAGCTGGTCTCCACCTTATGAAGGGTATGCTATTGTATTTGGTGACATTTAGAGGGAATTGTGTATTGTGCGCTTCTTTCGCATAACCAAACCATTGACTCCGATAACTACTGCTCTCAGTTTGATATAGTGAATGATGCAACCAAGCGAAAAAGGCCCCGAAGTGGTTAATCGGAAGAGCGTCGTGTTCCATCAAGCCAACGCTAGATCTCATTGGATGGGATGTTTTACCTCAGCCGTTGTATTCACCAGATTTTGCACCTTCCGTTTACCATTTATTCCGGTCCCTGCAGAACACGTAATGGAAAAAATTCCGTCTCGGTAGGAGCTTGTAAAATCCGCAATTTTTAGCTTTATTTGAAGATCTTAACGTTCACAAGCCCACTGGTCCAGATGGTATATTACCCCTTCTTTTGAAGAGGAGTTCTTTCACGCTGGCAAAACCACTGCCTAAGCGTTTCCATTAATCCGACTCTTAAGGACTATTTTCAACCATGGAAAACTGCATTTTTCCAGCTCGTCCCCCAAAAAAAAAGCTAATCTTCTCCGATATTTCCAAGATCATGGAACCAGTACTACCGGTCATTGAGAAGTTTTCGTGTTTACAACAGGTCTACTGGTGATTTGATAGCATGTCTCGCCGAAAAGTGGAACCGAAGGGTACACCAATATGGCGAAAACAAGAGACTTGCGCTTGATATTTCCAATTCATTTGACAATGTTGTCTGCTGCCATTATCCGCGAATGGCACTTGCATCGTCGGAACCGAAAAACTTTCCACTCTCGGTATGTGTGTCAAATACGGCTTACGTTGGAATGACCACATATTCGATGTCGTTAAAAATATTGCGAAATTTCTAGGTTTACTCAATTCGACTACAACTTGCACTTTTTTTACTTGCTAGATAAGATTCAAAACCGTGCCCTAAAACTTATAGGTGACGTCAATATTGCACAGTCAATTTACACGCTTGAACACCGACGTAACCTCTCTTGCCTCACCATATGCTATCGCCACCAGTGCTCCACCGCTATTGCTAGTAGCATTCCGCTCCTTCAAACTTTTAACCGTAATGGTGATCAATATACCCTCAAGCCCATTTGAGTGATTCTTTCTTAAGCCGTACTATACATCTCGTTAATGGAATGCCCTGTTGAACTCTATATTTCCTAGTCATTGTAACTTGCAAGCATTTAAGACCAACGTATATCGGTACTTCTTCTCTCTTTCTCCCCTAATTATAAAAAAAATATTAAAAAATAAAAAACAAATAAAAAAAAAAAAAATCAAACGTTCTATGAAAGAGGGATTACGAAATTGCTCGAAAAGTTGCAGAATGTGTAATCAAATAATAGATTTGAAGTTATCCCTTACAGTAAATATTTAATCTTTAATTGCAACTAAAAAACCAGAGGGAACTATTTGGACAACCCAAACAGTACAATATATCGTATTCCATTAAGTTTTCCTTTGCCCAGAGGATTTCTACCGGAGTATTTCGCCTCGCTTAGAAATTTCCAATGGGGATATCATTGATGACTGGGTTTTTTCTTTAAAGATCTTAGGGATATGATGCTATCTTTACAGATAAATACTTTAGAACTGCCCTGAAGTACTGCTTGGAAACTCCATCGTCGAAATGTTCATGGTTGACATCATATGTTTAACTAACCTGTTATCTCTGGTCATCTGGAGTTGAGTCTTGATGCTGCAGATTTTTTCTGTTTTTGTTTGCAATGACTTCCTAATTTTGCCGCATTAGTGGAGATTGAAGCCTTTTGGCATTAACAATAATCGAAGATTTATTTTCTGTTATATGTATAAAGTGGTCGAGATGTGCCTTTGAGATGAAACTCACATGATCTTATAGGTATTCAGAGCACTCCAACATATGTAGTTTGTATTGCGAAAGCACATGTTAAATGAACCCACCGTTTTGATGATCTTAACTAGCTAAAAGGGATAATCAGTCGTGTATGATGAAGTATCAGTTTGTATTCTACGGAAAGAAGGTTAAAGACTATTTATTGATACAATTTTTTTAATTTTTTTTTTTTTTTTTTTTTTTTTTTTTTTTTTTTTTTTTTTTAACAAATAGAATTTTACTTTTCGTAATGGAAATGTAAAAAAAAAGTTGATTAATAAATAAATTTTCATTAAATTCGATTAGAAACAAACAATTCAAAACGTAATCACTCAATTTGAGTGTGAAGTGAGTCATTTTCTATTAAATTCATGTTTTTTATCACTGAAGTGAATTGATATTAGAATTAAAGTTCGCACAATTGTGTCTGCGAAGTCATTTGCGCAGTGTATTTGGCCTTTTAATGAAATTGTAGATTTTACTTGGTCACAATGAAATTAAGGGACAAAGAGTCCGAAGAAACTGTCATATGCCAAATTCAGTTAAATCCGTAATTGTCTTCTAAATTGCATTTTCTGCAATGTTTTCCACCTTGTATATGCTAACATTAAAATTGTTTAAAATATTTTAAATAATACCTTGCCATCCACATTGAAATTTTGATATCCTGTGCCTTACTGAGGGTACTGCAAATCTCTATTTATTATCAGGGAAAAAAAAGTTTAAATAGTGGTCGAAACAATTTGACTAAATTCCTGCCATAGTTCTATGTACCGATTAGGTATAGAGAATCATCCTTCGACTTCCGTAACATTGAAGAAAGTACAGATACTCGTATATGCATATTTGAAAATCCCACAAGTAATGTACTCGTACTCCTGCTTGAATTGTTCAAAACAACTATCTTCCAATCTGAGGATAACGTTTTAGCATTTTCTTCTCATTCTTATCCTCAGCACAAGTGAATTGAATTCTCAGTATCTCTCAGTTTCTTGTTGCAATTCAAATTCAGAAAGGATTTTTGTAAGGATTTTCACAATAAAACAGGAAAAAATATCTCCGTAATTGGATTGAATTCAAATAAGTTGAGTTGAATTTTTTCTATTTTGTTTTTCTGAGTGCATTTTTTTGTACTCCTTTATTGATATTTTTTTATTTTGTTTTTCTTGGCCCATTAAGTTAAGTAAATTGTATAGACACTAAAATAAGACATCAACTGACTCAGTAATAATATTTTATTCGCGTGCTATTTAGCTATAAAAATTTCCAAATTAGTGAAAGGTGCGTGATAAGCCAGTGAAACACTATAAGATACATTTGTTTTGATTAAGAACATTATTGTTGTCTACTGAGAAATTCAATTTGCATTTACGAGGAGCTATATGTTTTCTTAATGATCGATGTGTGAGAATTTTATATATGCAAATAGAAAAGTTAAGAGAGAATTGTAATTAATTTAATACGAGTTGCATTGTTATTCTATTAAGACGGCATTATTGTGTTCGTGTTTGTTATAGAAAAAAATAAATTTCAACCGTTTATGATTTAAGCTTAGGCGGTAGGATACGTACAATTATTAAATCGAAAAAAAAAAAAAAAAAAAAAAAAAAAATAATGTGCTAAATGATGGGCTGTCTATCTCGTGTTAAATATTAGTCTATATTAAGGCAGACACTTGAATTCATCCTGTGGCCATCGAGGTCGTTTTTCACGTTCTCCAAAAGAACCCACAAATATTTTAATGTTAAAAGCATACTTGTGTTCAGTTAGGAAAACAATTTAGTAATTATAAACTATTAACAATTCTGTAATAGACCACTTACTGTTTCTATCGAAACAGATCACTTACACAAACAAATTGTCCTTGTAAATTTTTTATGTTCCTTTTAATGGAATATTCATCACATTAGTGATGACCCAAAGCCTTAAACATAAGCATCAGTATGTATAAGTATGCTTAGAGGAAGTTGTCTACCGCGTAGTCAGTTTTACAGCAAGCGTTTCAGATGCTGATGCTGCTTATGCCACACTTAGTCGGCGAACGTAAGCACTGTGCTATGTCCACCACTGCCTATAACGCCATCAACAAATTTAATCTCCTGATCTTACCTCATTCACAGTCACCTATTTACGGTTTCAGATCAATCTTTGCATCGAAGAATGTTAGCTCTCTTTATACAGTTTCAGTATCACGACCTGCAAGAGAAAGAGCTCACATTTAGAAAGTTCTGAGATAGCTATTTTTGTAATCCATACGTACCATCCATCCATCTATGAATGACATCCAAAAAAATGCCCTCTTAATGGACACACTAGGATCACATCATGGAATACTAAGTGGGGTGAAAAGTAACCTCCTTGAGAATACAAAAAAAAAATTTTTTTTATTTTATTCAATATAGTCCCCTCTTAGTTTGCTACACTTATTCTAGCGATTTTCCAACTTCTTGATCCCGTCCGAAAAGTAATTTTCCGGAAGGTCTGCAAAATACTCCTCCGTGGCGTCGATGATTTCCTCGCGTGACCTAAATTTTTTATTGATAAGCCATCTTTTAAGGTTTGGGAAGAGATAATAGTCCAAGGGAGCCAAATCGGGCAAATACGGTGGATGCGACAGCAATTGGAGCTGTAAGTCATTAATTTTAGCCATGTGCATTGTCTTGCAAAGACAAAATTTTTTTTCGCTTCATGTGAGACCGTTTTGTAGTGATTTCGGCCTTCAATCGTTTCAATAATGCACAGTAATACTCGCTGTTGATGGTTTTTCCTTTTTCGAGGTAGTCCACGACGTATGCCATGACAATCCCAGAAAACCGACGCCATAACCTTTCCAACCCATTGAGCATCCCTCAGCCGCTTTGGAGCACTCGTGCCGGCTTCAGTCCATTGCCGGGCACTCAATCTGTTCTCTGGTGTTCAATAGTTACCAATCGACGCCAAAAGTCCGCCCGATTTCGCGTCAGAAAGTCCAAACACTCTTTCGAAGTGCTCTCGCGTTCGTGTTTTTGGTCAGGAGTGAGTATGCGCGGCACCCAGCGGCAGGATAACTTTTTCATATGCAGAATATTACTCAAGGCACCATAACCTTATTTGCAGTAGCAGCGCATTTTGGCGGTCAAGGAGTTTACTTTTCACTCCACCTAGTATGTTCTCTAATATTTCGAGGCAAAAGCCAAGGAACGAAATTTTCATTAAATCCCTAGTGCATAACTTGAGATTTAGCTGTGAATTTGACTACATTCCGACAGCACTAAGAAAAAAAATTGGTATAGTATTCATACCCATCTTCTGCAGATCTTCTTCTAACTTTTAACTTATCAGTCTCATCTTTGTGTTAGTTTAGATAATGGAAAGTGCTGTCTATTTCTATATCTGAAATAATTCTTAATGGAACGACAATCGATCGTGCATGCACACAACCAGATAAATCGATTTACATTTAGGCGACTCGGTTAAAGAGATCATGTGGCGTTCTGACATCAAGAGAATCATTTAGCATCATTATTTTGGTTATTTTGGTCCATGGAATGAATACAATTCTGATCGAGCTGAATAATTCTGTATTTCTAACACAAGGCTATGCAGATCAAGTATTCATGATAAATAACTAGACACAACGAAATATGAACTAAAAAATTATAAATGACTGTTGCCAAACAAAAGGGTTAAAAGTTAATATTTCGGTCTCATCACTGTACACGTTTGATAGGGCAGAAAATATCAGTACAGGCAATTCTTTACTATGCAGCGTTGGTATGTGAGTCGATGTTATGTGTGGATAAGACACAATGATCACTTTTTTTATCGGTTCATGCCTGTTACTTTTACGACACAAAAGTCCATCATTGAAATGATTTTGTTTGTCATCGGCATTCCAAACGAAAGCTCTTTCCATCCTCCTTGGCTCTAATAACAAATTGACTCCACGCAAGTTTTGCAAACTTTGTGTGGCACCCAATATTTGTCCTGCTGTCCAAGTTTTCCCCAAAATATGCTTGGTAGGCTTATTTTCTAAAATCATTTATATTTCTTATATAACAGAAATGGTCGTGGTTATTAATACAAGACTTCAGTTCCGTGAATTAAATATTTTTAATACATACATACATAATCCGATCCTCTTTTTACCTTAAGGTGTCGAGGTTTCTCCTGTTTAATCTCTTCGTTGCTTTTACGAACTTTATTCGTGTATTTTGCTATTGCTATTTTTTTGCCCGATTTCCATTTAAGTCCTTGAGTCTAAAGGAGGAAACAGGCATTCTTGTCAATAAAACTACTGGCAAACCTACCATAGTGGGTGCCTAGTCTTATAGATTTGGCCTAAATCTACCAAGTAGACAAAGATTTTGCTAAACCAGTGTGAATACCATGAAATGCTCTCTTACAGGAATTCACAATAGTTTTTTGAGGACGCTAAAGATATCATGCTTCAAACGGGTCCCCTTTGTGAAAAATTACAATCATTCTACTTGAATCAACCTGGTGTTCTCTGTCACCCTCCAACGTGGACAAATCCTTAATTTTTTATTTTTTTATTTCTTTTAATTTTAACTAAACGTATGATTTTCTGACTTAAAAATACAAACGGTACTAGCTACTTTAGACATACAATTTGGCACCTAATAAAATTTTTTGAAAAATCTTGCCAAAGCAAGAAATAAGAATCGAACACAATCGTAGAAGTAATAATAAGAACCTCAGGAGCACGAAATACACTATATGTAAATCGTGACACTTGATGCAGCGCACAAATCCAGAAACCAAGTATGAAGAACATATATGAGACATTAAAAATCGCATCCTCGTGAAAAAATTGACGACTATAAAATTAGAATAGGTAGAGGCTTTATTTTCTTCGGTTCCAAATCTAAGATATCATGTTTGTATTTACTATTGCTATTCATAGAAGATTTGTTGCAAGTTTCATTTCAGCAAAGTGATCAGCTATTGTGATTCACAAACTTAAGGAGATATATCTGATATCTTTGTCGTGGAGCTGTACAATGCTTAAGTACGATATTCTTTTGTGCTCAAGTGACACCTGTTCGAAAATATCTCATTGAAAAATGACCAACCTCAATTGCCAGCATTTTGCTCCATCAATCAAATCGTTAAGTATTCCATTTTGCATAGTCTTCGAAATAATAATATTAAAAAAAACTACGCCCTTAACCTCTCACAATAACTAATAGTGCAACAATAAAATAGCCACAGCCACAGTAACAGCAACAGAGCAACATCTACAAAACCGACAATTGCCACTTTGGCAGCAGCACCAAACAACGACAATGACGGCATCATTCCTCTTTTGCACAAAAACACATCTTGAAGATACAGTTCTGTGCAAATTTTGTTCTTTTCTTGTCATTTTCGCCTCTCTCACATTCGGTTTGAGTGGAAAATTGTCTCAAGAGTCCTTTTGATTGATTGCCTTGAGTATGTGTGAAGTGAAGAAGATGATGTTCTCTTTTTTTTTTGCGATTTTTTTTTTTCACTAGATTTCTTCACTGCCCGCCTTTCTACCGCACCAACAGGATGCGAACAAGGATACATTTAAATTTATTATTATTTCAATTTAAAAATGCATTGAAAGTGAATTTTTAGCTCGTCATCCTTTGTGAAGTAGAACGTGTAGATAGATAGGTGTGGAAAGTGACAAAAAAGTTAAGAAATTGCAAAAAAAAAAAAAATATATATATTAAATTTATCACAGAGTCCTTGTAGAGGACGTTAGCCCGTTCTCAAGCTATTGTTAAGCAGGCGACAGAAGCAGCACAACATGGAGGATGAAGAACTCATTCAGGTTAGGGAAAATGCAAACTTCTCTCGCTTCAACATGACATTTATTGTAACTGCCATCATTTTTGCTGTCATTGTCATTATTGCCATCTCGCGCGTCGTCTTCGCTGTAGTAGTTGTCATAGTCGTCGTCGTCGTCGTCGTCATTTTCGTTGTCATAGTCATTGCCGTTGTCATCCTTGTTGCTGTCGACATTATTGTTGCTGTTATTGTAGTTTTCGTTGTTGTTGGCTTGTCACTTTTTTTGGTTTCCTCCTGTCAGTCATGCACTTTGTCAGAGGCATACATCAGCCCATCCTCCCATTTTAGTGTTACATTTACACGAAATATGAATCCTGAAAGTTGTTTTTTATTTTTTGTTTTGCAGTCGATGTTGTTGTTATCCTTGCATTCCGTTGTTGCATGAATAGAGTGTTAGAAGTACCTTCTCTGGTAGTAGTTTGGCTTAAAAAACAGAGTTTGTCATGTCAGGTGGATGGTGAGTAGAAGTAGTGCCTGCAATGCGTACTTAATCCTGGCGAAAAACTACTGGAAAGACTACTCTGCTCTCATCTTGTCCTGCTGTCATAACAAATTTTGGGAAATTATAAATTGCTTCTTTAGGTCTTGAGAGGATGGCAGAAGACGACCTGGCTAAAGCATATCCTTTTGTCTGCAATTCGGTTTAATTGATTTTTAGCGTTCAGTCTATTAAAGCACTCTTCAAAGGAAGGAAATTCCTTTATTCCAACAACATCAAGAGATGGAAGCAATAGGTTCAAAATGATGAAAAAGGATCTTGAAGTTTGTTTGTCTCGGAAATATACGTGTAATCCCTACAAACACCAGAGTTCGGATGCCTTGCAAAGATTGTCTGGATGTAAATTTAATTTGAGTGTGATAGATAATGCAATAGGTATAGAGAATGTTCTATTCTATTCAACGACCAGAGAGCTTGCCAGAGATTCTTTGTCAGATGTCTACGTTTTGAGTGAAATCGGATGCAATAGCATTATAGTTGTACTTGTACGTATTCGTAGTTTGTAGTTATACGTGCGGAGAGTGGTTGTTGGATTAAATAAATACGATTAAAAATTTGTGGTCTTTGACGCTCTTTGCAGAGAGAAACTTCGTTGTCTGTTGCAAGTCTGGAAGCATTTGATGAATTTTAGATGAACATCAAGAACGGTTAAATGAAATTTGAAATGCTTTCTTGCCAAAGAACTAGCATGAAAGTTTCATTAAAAATTGAATTATATGCACTCGTACATAACATAGGAATGGAATGGAGATTACGAATATAAGGGAAGCCAGAGATAGTGTAAAGTTTCTGTTTCTAGTTTACTCATTTTATATTGTCATGTGCCCATCTGTGCTTCAGATTAAGGCCTCTGGGGTGTAGATATTGTACTCGTTCTTTGTAAGAAGACATAGGGCGATCATAAAAAAATTGTAATTGGCTAGGAATCTGAGTAATATATAAGCCCTTTTTTGAGGAGAGACTATATTTGTGATGAACTCTAGTTTAGTGAAATATTCAAGTCCTATGCTGGTCTGAAAACGAAGCGAGCTTAAGCAAGCGCAATGTATACCTTTGAAAGTCAGTTCTAAGAAAGTTTACTAATATCGTAAAGCATTCAATAGTATGAGCCAATACGAAGTCATTTTGTGCATATACATTGAGCTTTACCGCAACATTTCGAACGTTTTAAAGGCGAAAAATTCAAGTTATGGATAGAAGATAAGAAAATCTGTCGAAACATAACAACGGCAATTAGATTAACCTTATTAGTGCATTCAAAACCATCCTGTGCACGCTCATGCTGTCGGTATCGCGCCTATACAAAGATAGGGTTTTCAAATAATTAATTCAATTTTATGTTTACCAAAATCAAAATAAAGTTAAAAACTCACCTCATGGTTGAAGTATATCGTTTAATGTAAATTCTTGTTAAAGTACCTTGCCATGATTCTAAGAACGTACATTGAAAATGCTTCTATCGATTTATTTTCTCGGTTATATAGAGATAATGACCTCTAGTCTTATCATAACAGTCACATGATTAAATAATCGAAAACCATAGAACCTTATAGACCACAAAGCCATTCCCTAAACACATGGAGAACTGCCTGATGAAGTCCTAATACCTATATTATCTGAGTCAAAGAAAAAATAATGTGTGGCTTACGCAACCTGTATCCAGAGTGTATCCATAGAGTTACCAGGTCATGACTTGATGGAAGATGTGTGGCCAGTTTCAAAATGGACTGAAATATTCATGTATACCAAGAACAACGGCCTATCTGTCTTTTATTACTATAAATACTTCACAGTGACTGTTCAAGAGCAACATAAAAAGTGTGCCTAGGAAACAAATTAACTCAACTGAAAAGAAGTTTCATTTGAGCTTCGAAGTCATTCTTGGTAATTTTATGAGATCCAAACAAATGTTATGCTCTGTAGGTTTGAGTATTCGTTTGAATCTAATCGAGGCTAAGAGCGGAAAAAATATCGGGTTTACGAATATTTACGAATAAGGCATCATGCTCATTTACAATAGGTTCAACAATGACCATTTCGTCCTATAAGTTAAAGAATCACCCGCACATAATAAACGGTGTTTCAGCAAGAGTTGTAAGATTTGCTTTTTGAATAAAACAAACATTTATTGAGATATCTCTGAAACCTTTATTGTTTTATAAAGTAGACACATTGGGATTATTTATGGAACACAATATCCTCCAAATGCAGTTTGAGCCCTGTAGCAGACCCTCCTTTTTTTGTCGAAATTTCCAATCACTCTTTCACATAGTTTCACAATGTTTGTTTTCAGAGTTGGAATTATTTGTACATGGTTGGTGTAGACCTTGCTTTTTTTTTTTTAACATAGCCCTAAAGAAAGAAGTCTAATCGTACTAGTTATCAGGATCTTGGCGGCCCAAGGGTGTTTCCATGAAATTTCGTGCGCAATACCTCGATTGTCTGGCACTATCCTGTTGAAAGTAGAGGATCTCCTGAATAACTCGTGCATTTTCGGTGCCACAGAAGCAGCAAATTTGCTTAAAGCCGTCAATATTGAATCGGGTCTCATCCCAAAACAAAATTTTCTATGTCAATTTTAATATCAGCATGCTTATCAGGACCTAATCAGAGGACATACAGCGTTGTTGGTGTTCGGGCTGCTTCAGTTTTTGCGTTGGTTGGACCTTGCACGCATGGAGAGCCAAATCTTTTAAGTCAAACTTCTGAGGAGAGTAACGAATCGAGGTTTTTGGGTCATTTTCGGCGGCGATATTTTCAATTGAACATCCGAGCAAACAATTTCGACGTTTTCACATCTTGTATGTACTAAGCCGTTTCTTGGAAGTTTTTTGTTATGTTGCGCACACTTGTTTTGAAAGGCATATGATAACGTGCAAAATTGAAACGAATTTTTCGGATCGTTGCCGCGACTGAACGTGAATTTTCATAATAAAATTCAATGATTTGGATTTTTTCTTTCACAGTGTAGCATTCCAGAACTTTCAAATCCTACACCTATTGTTGAAACACTCTTTAGTAAGACCTAACAAAACAACTTTGTATGGAGGGTGGTATAGCGAGACAAAAAATACCTTAGATGCAGATTTAAGTTTAACCGAGAAGTGAATATTGATACCTTTGCTCTTCATCATACCATGGCGCTTAAAAACTGTACATTGACTCAATCTGGCTGTGGTAAAAACCCATTTTACCAAGATAACAAAGTCTTGTGTCGGTTTAGTTGAGGCTACTAAAGTCGTGCAATTTTTTCTCAGCTGAATCACAGTCTGCAAGTGTCGTCTCGGGGTATTCTGAATTTTTCTAACTTCCAAGAGTTCTTCAGTTCTTTGGGAAGTAATTTACATAATTTTGTCCAAGGTATCACTTTCTGTTGTTATGTGAAGGATTTACATAAAATTAGTTTGACACTCTAGCGATAAGCCGTCATTATCCTTTAAACATCCAAAACTGACACAGGAGGGACGAAACTCTAGAACATTACAAAGATGTCATGCCATATTCTGTGAATACCTGGAAGCCGATAGAAAAATGGAAAGTTCTAAGGTCTTGTCTTGCATAAACAATTAGCAATATAGAGCAGCAAGTTTATTCTGTCACAAAGATGACAGAGGAGCTCGAAATCTAGAGGCTCGTACGACAAGAACGATCCTTTTTGTTGTATTATTTTTAGTAGTGATAAGCGGTGTACTTCGCGCTTCTATGGTATATCGATTTGATTGTCTTTTACATCAGAATTGCAACACCTTGACTGCGCTGATGATGTTCGCTTCTTGTATCAAAGAATTATAGACGTCTACACAATGACAACTGGTGTACAAAGGGAAGCATGTGCCAGTGGGCTGAAGATTAGATCCATCAAAATTAAGTTTAACCGTCTTTGCACCTCAATCTCAAAGTAAGCATTGTAGGACAAGCAGTACCACATCATCACATCATCGTCCGTTTATATAAATAAATATACGTTGGTAGCGTCATCGGTCCAAATGCGGACAGAGCTTGCGTTACAGGCTCTAAAGATTGTTACTGGAGAAGTTTTCTTTCATAATATGGATGATATTGATGTGGAAAAGATGGGATTACTAAGCCAAACTCTCAATCTCAAGTGATTTGTCAAATTTTCACCTGATTTTTCCATTTCATTTACATTTATTTGTATTCTTATTCATATAAGATATATTATATACATCTTTAACTTATGGAACAAGCTTAGGATAATTACAATTATAATGATTTACATAATCTGTACACAATTTGAGAGATAGGAGATAAAAAAAAAAAAAACTGAAAAACTTTCCTGCTTAATGTTTTTGTGTCGTTTGTACGCTTAATTTCCAGTGGTAAAAGATTCCAAAAGCTGAATCGCATGCACGAAAAATAGACGAGATGTATTGTATTAAGATACTTACACCTGGGAGTAATTAATTGCATGGCTGATGCATGATTTCTTGGAAAACGTATTTTCTTAGAGACTTAGCCTGCTTTCGATTGACCATTTACTAATTTTGTCTACCCCACAATTCATGCTGTTTATCGCCTGGATTTTGTTCGATTTCGGAAACAGGGAGTATATTTGGAGGTCATCGGCGTATATATGATGTCCACAGGTGTTAAGTCGTTGAGAAATATCATTTATGAAACATGTTAACAGTAGAGGCCCTAACGCTTAACTTTGAGGGACACCTGAAGGAACAAGAAGACAAAGCGAATGTTTGTTTTTGTGATAGACGAATTGGGAACGTTTACATAAATACGATGACATATGACTGCATAAAAAGATTTCCAATGAAAATTGTCGTTCAAGTTTCTTTAATAATAAAGTATGACTTACATAATCAATTGCTTTTGAGAAGTCAAGAAATATAATTATACCGAACATATTCTTATCGAAACCGTTACGTAGATCCTCTGTAATGTTTACTAAAGCAGTGGTGCAGTTGTGTTTAGTGCGTAACCCCGACTGGTACTTTGCTATTAATTTTTTATCATTGAGATAGGTCTGATGCATAGCTCTCTTCAGTGTATACCGGACTAAAATACAAAGTTACTCTTTTCTTTAATATACAATATAAGTATGGTATGAGTTAGGGGTTGGCATTTTGAGCAATTCACAGATAATGGACACAAAAAGAAACCCAAAATATATCATTTAAAACTTAAGATGCGGAATTTTTATATTAGAACACACCGGTCACACCGGTGGACTTAGTATTGAAAGCCAAAGAGAAGCTTTTCATTTTTATAAAATTAATGGAATTCACCTTCTTAACTTGTGCGCGAGCTGCTATGTTTTTCAAACAAGATCTGTAAAACAAATAGATTATTTTTAAGTCAAAGCAAGCTAGCCATTAAGACTGAAAGCACCACCTCTAAGAATGGTGTATACCTAAACCATCTTCGAGTGAAGATTTTACTTTAACAAGTATTTTGCTGTTTTATTGGTATCAACTCATTGTTCTCATTGTGCAGACATTTATCATAGATGTCTACTACTTTTCATCACAAGTTAATTTTTTTTTAAAAATTAAAGGACAAGTTTGATTGTTTTGATCCGTTCTGTCAACTTGTGTCGAACCAATTTATCCAGCTTTTTCATTTCGACAATTTATTTTAAATGCCGAGTTACATGTGAATAGTAAATGTATCCCTATCAGTTTGAGGTTCATTTGATCCCACCAGAATTCTTAGCTGATGCCATTTCCCCTGTTTAGTACGTTCGGAAGAAAATGTCGTGGCTGTTGGGACTTATTTAGAAGAGGACCCCAATTTATCATCGTCGTTCACAGCAACTTGGCCTTTGTCCATCCACTAACTGGAAAATTGTGCGTTAAGGTCTTAGTCTCAAAGCTTATAACATCCAGTTGGTCCAAGAACTAAACCCGCGTGACGTTTTTAGTGATTAGGCTATAAATCAATTGGGAGTTAATCCAGTTACTAAACGGCTGCATAAATCAGCAGAATTGTCTTATTTGCAGGGAAGACAATCCTCGAGAAGTTTACCAGATACCATGTCATCCAGAAAAATGTACCATATGGTCCGGATCGTACGCCGGTGGCATCATACGAGGGTGTGTCAATAAGTCCCTGAAAATTAAAATACAAAAACGCAATCGTTAGACAAAATCAAATGAGTGTTTCGCGATATTTACTTAAAATCCAAATGAGCGCCATTTCGTAACCGTGGACGAAACATGGATTCATCACAATACGCCAGAGACCAAGGAACAGTCGAGACAGTGGATTTCTTCTGTTGAAGCCAAATAAGGCCAAGGTGCGTCTGCCAGCCAATAAGTTATTGGCGAAAGTTCTTTGGTATACGCGCCTTGTCATTGTCATTACCTTAAAAAGGGTAAAACGATCATCGTGACCAGATTTGGGGAGGAGAAAAGTTCTCTTCCATCAGGACAACGCTCAAGTCCCCAGTCTCAATAGCAAAAAAAACATAAATTAGGTTACGAATTGTTACCACATCCACATCGAGCTAAAAAGAGATTATGTTGGAAAATAAATCATTTTTTGCCGACAAGAGTGTTTTTTATTTAAATTTTCAGGAGCTTAGATCTTTCTTCAACAATGAGGAGAAAGCATAATTTATTGTCAATAGACACTGCTATAATGCGATGATCAAAGATTATTTGTTCCCAAGTTTGTGTGATATCAATGTGGAAGTACTATGGTTCCAACAGCATGGTGCTCCATCCCATACTACCAGCGAAAACACCGCTTTATAGAAAACACGATTTTGTAATCGAATCATTTCAAGAAATGGACCCGTCAATTTGCAATATGCCATTTGAACCTATTTGATTATTTTCTGTGAAGCTACGTCAAGCCCTTTTTATGCCGAATGCGCTTTGTATGAGACAGCCATGTTAGACATACAAATGCCCGAAACTTTTGTGAAATATCAAATTACATGAAATATGACTAACTTTTTAATGAATTTAATACATCGTCGTCAAAAAAAAAAAACCCTTTAGTTGCTCTTTCTGCATTCTGTCCAAGTCCAAGAGCTGTTTTGGTTCTTATTTACGATTTTAAGTTGGGGTTGATCGACAAAATATGAATTTTAATGATCAGTGCTCTCACTTGAGCATGGCATATGACAACTAACTCGTTATCTTCAAATTTGTAGATTTGCATTTTATAATGTAATTGATCTGCATAACCAAATACCAAGTCTAGTCATAAATACTGATACAAAGAAAAACTGATGCCAAATGAAAACGCGCTAAAGTTTTTTAAAACAAATTTATACCTTTTATTTGTTAAATTCCTACCTACCATCCATTGGAATATGTTCTGAAGCTTCTTTTGATGTCCGAGAATACACTTGATCATTTTGGTTATTAAAAGTTTTTTGGACGGTAAAAATTTTCTCGTGGGTGGACAGAATTTGTTTGTGAACATATTCAGCGTACCGCTTTAAGAGAGCTCTTGATTTTTGTTTAAGTTGTTGCTTCAATGCGACTATTAGTAGGTGTCCAGTGTGTCTTTTGTGGACACTAAGCCCCAAGTCTTCTTTGATGATATACACATGGATTTTTGCGTATAATTCGGGCCTGCACTGTTATGATGGATCCCGGAGTCCTCACAGTGCGTGGACGGTCACATACTCCATCCGTATCCTCGAATAATTTAATAGTACGATAAACAAAACATCGAGAGATTGCAAGCGGTCCGAAAAATATCACCTTTTGCAATATTTCACTTGTTTAAGCCGATCACAACTACACGTTTTTCGATGTCATCCCATTTCATGACTGAAAACAACTTAAAACAAAAAACTTTTCCGCGACAAAGAAGCATAAAAGCAATGGAGTAGGTATTTCACAGTATAAAAACGAATGGAATGGGTAAGGAGGTCTAACTGTTGAAATGTCAATAATTCTACAGTATCATTGACTACACCTAGAATGTCATTGTGTATCCAAAAAAACACATTTCAGTAGTCATTGCCATTTGAATTGTTTTTTCAATCGCTTCCCGAGGGTTTACTGTACACTACATTCTAAGTAACCACCCGATATATCGTAATATGTTTTACACTTCAACGGCAGGAAAGATAGTTTGATCGCCTTTTGCTTAATTTCAATTTTGAGATATTTAAATTCCCCTTTATCATGAGCCCTTTCCGTTTTTCCCAAGCAACTGGAACTCCCAATCACTGCCTTGTAAAATGCATCTATTTAATTGATGAACCTGATTCACATGCGTTTATCCTCTCATCCATAAATTTCTCCGTAAACGTATCAATTTCCAAACCCCACTAAGTCACCTAAACCAAGTTGAGACAGTTTCGTTCAATGATTAATGTGACATTCAAATAATTTCAAATTCCATCCCGAACCTTGAAATATGTAATTTCTAAGTGTCACCACTTAAATGCAGAGTTGTAAAAATTTGAATAACTTCATTTTGAGATGCATTTATGAGTTGAAAAAAAAAAAAACTTCTTCACAGACGACAAGCAAATGATTAATGGCACTGAGAAGTTTGATTGAGTTTCATTCCGTGAAACTCAACTCTATCGGGATAAGGATAATCAATCATTTCGATTAAAAAAAAATATATATATGAAATGATTTCACAGATTTCAGAGAGATCGTCTCTTTTTAAAAAGATATACATACACGTAGTGTCTTATATCCTTTTGATCAACCTGACTATTTGCATAATCTTCCCATGCCATTTTCTGTTCTCATTATCGTAGTATGATATGACTATCATTGTTAGACTCGTTCAAGTATAAATGGGACTAAAATGCACCAGGACCGACCGATTAAATACATACTCGGAACACATATTCGTACATTATTACGAAAATTAAAATAGCAGTGCAGAACAAAGTCAAGAAAACGGTTTTTTTGTTTTGTCATGATATATTAATTATTAGGTATTTTAAGCTATGATATCTCATTACACGATTTAATGACATTAATAGAAATGTGCTGAGAAAATTTCATAAAAATAGTATGCTTTAGGTGGAAGTTCTACTCGTATATTTCCAAAATATGTACCATACTTGTGGCGAAGATAAAATAAAAGTGTTTGATACAACCTTCGATTTTTGTTACAAATCTTAAAATAAGTAATGACTATTTGTTGCCTATTGTGTTAAATACCTAAAGCTTTGTTGCATTACCTAAATTTTGAATAACATGCCTTATAGTTGCACGGCATAGAGTACACTAATCGCTGACATCGCCGATGCCAAAGTTCAGTCCTATTGGATGGTTTCACGTCATAAACGGTTCTTTTAAAATCTGCCCATAAATTTTTAATACGATTTAGGTTAGAAGACTGAGTTGGAAATTTCATTACCTGAATCTCATTGACTCGAAACCATTTTTTTGCCTTTCTGCTTGAATTTCATGGGTCGTTATATTGTTGGAAGACCCATTTAAGCGGCATGTGCACACTGCAGTAGAGCAGCATTCCATTTTCCACAATGTTGACATACAGGTTTGTCCAAAATAGCATCAATCTTATGTATTAAATCTATGCCTTAGTATGAAAGCTATCCCCATACGAGGGCTGTTTGATAAGTACCCGGATCGAGAGATAGGTGGCGCTACTGAGTCACCATTTACTATAACCTCTTTTAATCCGCCTGTCAAAATTTGGTGACAATCCGACGCTTAGTTTTATTTTGACCCCTATTTCAAAACATCATGTTAGTGTATTTTGCAACCATAGAAAAGAGCAGTATCGCTCCGTGATATGATTATTGCTTTTGAGTGGTGTGTATGGGACCCATTCACCTTTCCGTACAACCGTTAATCATTGGTTTGCAAAGTTGCACCGTGGCCGCGCTTTGGTTTTTGACGAACCGCGCCCGGGTGGCCCAAAAACGGTTACTACAGAGGAAACCATGGACAAAATCCATGATCTCGTATTGGTGGACCGTCTAGTGAAAATTCGCGAGTTGACTGAAGTAGCGGAGAATCGGAGAATCGGAGAATCGGAGAATCGGAGAATCGGAGAATAAGCGCAATCGTGAGACCACTTCAAAGACGTGCTTGGACCTGTTTAATGGACATTTGGAGGAGAAGGGGGAAGACCACCGCTTTTTGGGACGCGCGAGGTGTGATCCACGTTGACTATTTGAAGAAGGGAAAAACAATCACAGGAGCCGTGTCATTTAATTGGGCCGACTTAACATCCATTTGAATATAAATAAATAACGCACCGGCTCACGCCTCCCGCAGTCGTCGTAGCCAAATTGGTCGAATTGTACTACGAATTGCTGCCCTGTCATCCGTTTTCTTCGAATTTGACTCCCTGCGACTTGTTTTTGTTTCCAATCTTTAAAAGTTCGCTCGACGGAAAGAAGTACTGCTCGAACGAGGAACTCATCGCCGCCGCGGAGGAGTATTTTCCAAAAGTAGCAACACTGCTGGGAAAGGTGTATCGAGTTGAAAGGGGATTACCATAAACAGCCATCGTACCTTAACTTTAGAACCACCATTTTTAACGGCCTTTGTAGTATCCTGCGGCTAATATTCCGTATTCTATGGTTGATGGACAACTTGACGAGAACAAATACCACCGTATAGCACTATTTTAGACTCATGCGTCCACAAAATATTCCGCCATTTGTGAATGGGCACACGGTCCACTTAACGTGATTTTTTTGCAAACTGGATGCGTCTTTGCTTATGCTGTTTTGTAAGGAGCACAGGCAAGCTCATCTCCTTTGTAATCAGTGCCGCAGACCTAATTGGATGCTGCTTGGCTATTCGGCCAACTTTGCGGTCATCTTCAGGCGTTGTTTCGCTGCTCCTCTTTTCCGATTTTTTCACAAACTTGATAGCATCATGTTTGATTTGGCATCATATTTGCATAGCAGATTAACAGTTGCTGACTGTCTTTGTAGGACTTTTCTTCTTTTCTTAGTCTGATTATCAGATGTCGTTACTTATATGGGCACTGCCTTAGTTCGACGCACTTAAATAAATTTAAGATGACACAAAATATGTACATATTGCATATTGATTCAAAGAATCATTGCATTTTCTTACAATTGATGGCGTGACATAGCATACATATCAAAAGTTTGCGCGCGTTTTGTTGTTGACACTTAACCTGAAAAAAAAAAAATTGGCGCAATTCGGTTGAATTTTGGGCTTGCAATTGCAGTTTGAACATGGAGAATTCTAACTAGCATATTCGCTATATTTTGTTTTATTCCGGCAGAAATGTCATCGAAAAATACCGGGCGAACTTTTCCGTGATGATGATTTTTCAGTTGAAGGCGCTCTCCGCTCCGGCAGGTCTCTCGAAATTGACAACGATAAAATTAAAGGATTGATGCAAGCAACTACCGCTCTAAACCATTTAAAATACCTTGGCTTCGTAAAGAAGATCGATATTTGTGTAACGCATGAGGTCAAAGAAATTCATCATAAACCACTGCGATCAGATCTTACCAAACGCGAAGTAAACGATCCATTCTTGAATCGTATGATTACAGACGACGAAAAATAGGTTGTCTGCAACACGGTTAGACGCAAAAAAAAAAAAAAAATGGAATAGGCGAGATGAAGCGTCGGAAAGACAAGCTAAAGTGGCCCTGGCCATCCACCAAAAGAAGGTGATGCTGGTAGGATTAGAAGCGACCATTCTTTTATGAGTTGCTTCCAAAGAACGAAAGGATTAATGCCGATGTCTAATGTGAGCAGAAACTAGATAATGTCATCACACAGAAACGTTCCGAGCTAATGAATCGTAAGGATTTAGTGTTTCACACAATTTTGGTCATTCGGTGAAAATGGATGCAGCTTGGTTGAGATGTGTTGCCAGAGAATATAGCAAAACTCAGTGAATGATAGAACGTTTGTGCTTCTGAAGACCTCATCAAACAGCACATTGACAAGTTTCTTGCAGAGGAAGATACGAAGTGATATGAACGCGATATTATAAAGTTGCCCGAGAGATGGCAGAATGTCATCGAACAAAACGGCTAAAATAACATTAATTAATGTTCATTACGTATATTGAATAAACGCACCCGAAAATCAAATGCAAAAACCCAGTGACTTTTTGAACAACCCAACAAATCACAATTCACATTATCTTCAGCACACACTGAACTTATTTTTCCTTGTTTATTTATTTATTTATTTATTTATTTTTTAAGTATGCACTAAGAGTTTACGCAAATGAAAAATTATTAATGCCCTGCTATTTTAGTGTTCAGTCAAAAATCACTACGCAAATGATTATAGTAAACTTACCTGGTAAGTGATAGTTGACACATGTGCGAGGCATTGCTTATTACAAGTTAGCATTTGATCAGACTTACATGTAAGCAAATTCATTTTAAAAGATGCAGTGATACATAGTAAAAAGTGAGAGGTACTGCCATTTTAATGTTCACAGATGGAAATCCTCTCTAGTGTCTACCTTAAGAAAAGGGTTATGTCAACTTTGTTGTCTTAATATCGTGCAACAATTTTAACGCTTAGTTAATCATTGTTGAAAATTAACTACGTCAATGTTTGTCAACAGCTAGGACCAAAGACATGGTTCGTTGGAAGTCAAGTCAAAAACTCATCCCCTTTACAGCGACACTGTGAAAAAGTCCTTTATCAGTTAAAGCGAAAAGGATTAACAACAAAGTAAACAATGTCACTCAAACGAGGGTTGAGTTAGAGTTGAAGTTTGTTTTTGTCGATCTAAAGACAAATGTGCGTTTTAATTAAAAAGGATTGTGTACGAGTATGGTCGCAAGGAGACTTTAGCTGTAATTGAATTTAAGCAGATGGTCAAAAAAGTAGGGTTATATTTTCGAGCAAAAAAAAAAAAAAAAAACTTTAACTCACATTGACAACAAGTGACTCTTAGATGCTTAGATGTGCAGCCACCCAGATATTTATGTGTCTGTGCAATATCTTCATCATCGGAAAGACGAGAATGAATACGAATACAATCGGCGCTTGTTCTCTATAGAATAAACAAAAGGATATATGTACATACCCCGTTGGATCTCATGTTCCTATTGAGAAATTCATGCATCGACCTTTTTGGCAAACATCTTTATTTTCTATTCAAATTCCTTCTTCTTTCACAAAACGAATTAAATATTTATACATTCAATCCAATCTTGTAGTCCACCTATACGTAGATACGAGTGTATCCATAACCAGAGAGAAAAAAAAAATGTATTTTTGCGTTAGATATTCGTACTCGTACTCGTACCTCTCTATCCTCAAATCTAAACAAAACAGAGGAAGAAAATCTACTTAGCCGAAGAAAGTTTGTTCTCTTATTCTTGGCGAAAAGAATTTCCTTTCGTTTCGAGTTGCAGTTGGAATTTGAGTTCTTTTTTGGGTTTCGTGGGTGGGAAGATGCCGAATTTCGTATTCAATGCAATTTGAGTAGAACAAAAGCGAAAACATAATAGAATATGCAACTTTCGATAAAACATCACATTTGGGATCCTTGAATGCACGTTATAAATTATTCCTGTACTCGCAGACTGCAAAAGAATAAAGTTCTTACCTTGCTTTGGCCCCTCATTGAAAAGGAGAAGAAATTCTTTTCGTAGAAAATCGATTTCGGTGCAGATAAACTGCTTAAGGGAATTAATTTCCATATTTGAAATCCTTATTTTGTGATTTAGGATTCAACTAAAGGTGAACTGTCTCCTTTTTCCTTTTTTCTAGAAAGTTTCGGTATAAACATAGTAAATCACTCAGTAGTAAGTTTTGCTGCTTTGGCAAGGCGGTTCACATTGCGTCAAATTTAAAATTTTTGCTTTTTCGGTGTTAAAAATTGAACTCAATAGTGTTTGTGTTGCTTTAAATAACTGTCATGCTCTTGATTAGTTAATGCATTACGGAAGTCACAACAATAAGCTCTTCAGAAAGAAAAATTGTACTCATCGTAAGCTGTGTCTTATGTCACCTTAGGTCTCACAAGTTTAACAAAAAAAGGAAACTTAATGTGATGTTAACAACAACATCGGCTGGTATGATGATATCTTTTCCTGAGAACGATCCAAGGCTCGTGACGTGAGGTGTTTTGTCAGACAAGGATCCTCCAATTTTTTGAGGTAATTAAGCTCTTTAAAGCTGATATAACCTCCATTCAAAAATGCAATGAGATGGATAAGAAGGTTTTCACCACGAGGTATGCAATCGCAGACAACACATATTTAAATGCAAATTTTTTATCGGAAGCAGACTTTGGACAAAATCATGCATTCATCTGCTAAGTGAGCGACTCATCTAGGCTTTCATTCACTAACATAAAGAGAAAGACGATATTTCCAAGGAAGGCTCTTATGAGACAACAAATGTACAGAGTCCTAATATTATGTCCCAAATCATGTTTGGTGAATTAATTTTCACAATAAGAAAATAAATTAACCTTAGTACCGCCGTAAGCTACACATCCTGCGTAAAAACAAATTAAGATACGGGATCAACCACTTTCGGCAGTATCTTTCCATATGTCGCACCATCGGTATCAAGTGGAAAGGAACAGTAGTGTTGCTGCCAAAAGGGCATCAGATTGAGGTGCCAGGGGAACATAAATACGCAATCCAGGGATAAGTGGGAGGACTATTTGCTCCACCTCAGATGAGGTCGATCTTTATCACGTTACCTCTCTTGATTGGTAGCAAAAACTTTCCGGTCAGGTGCACTGGTGACCATGCCTACAAGTGGCTTAGACATATAAGCACGGCAGTCCGAGCTTTTCTGGCATCGCTGTACAATATGTACCTAGTCTAATCGTAAATGCTGATACAAAAAAAACTTATGCCAAATGAAAACGCACTGATGTTTTTAAAAACAAATTTATACATTTGATTTGTAAAGTTTCTACCTACACGTTATGGAAGACTTCATTCTAAATGGCTGCCATCTGTGACGTGCTGGCTAATCATCAATCGCATTATAGACCTCATCCATCGGAAAGTTGTCGACAGCGCGGGCAAGGGCTTGCTTTAAAGTCCCAATATTTCTGTGATAAGTGGAACAGGGAATTCCCTCTGAAATCGGCCACAAATTGTAATCCAAAGGGATGAGGTCCGCACTATCAGCTGGCTAATCATCCGATGATATGAAGTGGGGTACGTATTTTTAGCCACTCTTGAGTGGTTTTCGCCTTGTGGACTGGATCAAAATCTTGTTTAAATGTCCAGTGTTTGTTTGTGAACATTATTCGGCTCAGCGGCTTAACGACGTCTTCCAAGCTTTTTTTGACCTTTTGATGGCTTACCAAAAGTTTCTTCGATAATAAAAATTTTCTCATCGGTCAACAGAATTTTTCTGTGAGCATTTTTAGAATGTTAGGAGAGCTTTTGATTTTTTCTTCTGTTAGCAGGTGTCCACTCGTATAAACCGACCACAACAGCACGATTTTCGATGTCACCGCATTCCATGATTGTAAACGACACAAAACAAACATCTTTTCCGCGACAAAGAAGCATAAAAGCAATGGGTTAAATAACGGTTAACATAAAAAGAAAGCAATTAATACTTTATGTTAAATGGTTGCAATAAAAATTGTACCAATATTTATGACTAGAGTAGGTGCAGGATGTCTCGAAGCGCCGAGAGCAAGCATATTCCACCCATTTTCGACAGTGTCTAAGTTTCTAATGGCAGATTTGGGATGATGAGGGTCTATTTCTATTTGCTCGACGGAGGGCATTACTACTTAATTGCTTTCCAATCCCGAAGAAGCAGTGATTAACAAAAGTGATTTTTCTCATAATTTCCGCGTTGGTTTCGTTGGCCTTAACATCGGAGGCGAGGTAAATAAAAGCTATTACTACCACAAGGTTGTAGCTATCTATCGTGGTTTTTTTTCCTAGCGGTCCCACAACTGCTTCAACGAGCTACAGCAGTCCTGTCTTGTCTGACGAGGGGCTGTTATTCATCCTTTATAACTACGTCGCGTTTGTTTTATTTTTTATTTTTGTAGCACTTCCGAGCTTAATTTATCTGATAGCATCTTCCCAAGGCCTCAATTTTCTTCTGATGAGCCTATGTTCGTAGAACTCATGAAATCTTCTCATTCTTTTTTACGAGGTCTGTCTCTGCATCCGGTGTTTCCTTAAATTTTCCTGTCTGCGCCCGTTATCGAATCGGGGTCTCTTTGTTGATGCGGGTCAAAATATATACGTATATATATTTGAGGTTAAATTTGCGCGAATGTTTTGGTCGTACGATTGTAGGTTGGGTTCCACATTTGTGAAATGCGATCAAAATCTGACAGATCGCAAAGAGCATTCGCTTATTCGTGGAGAAATAAGCAAATCGTTGATTTCTTCGCAAAAACTAATTAAGTTTGAGTTTTTTTTTTTATTAATCCGCAGATAAATTAAGCTCTGTGCTTTTGTACTAAAGCAATTTTAACTCACTTGTCTTCAACTGCAATTTGCTGACCTGTGAATGAACCTTAAGGTGGACGGGCCATCTAAGTTTGTAGCTAGCTGAAGTTATAATTTGTTTGAGGGTCAGATCCTGGTCTATAGGGCACCATCGAAAGTGCCCTGTACTGTATAATATTTTCTGGGTCATCGATGCAGTTTGTAAAAAGAGAATAAATTGTAGGAAATCATATTGTACATGCATTTATGTATTGTAAATTTGTTGCCCTCTTTGAATTTATTTTTTTTATCATTAAATAACAACTTTCTATTTTTATTTTTATTTTTAGGTAAGTCCCACCGTCACTGCATTAACTTCTGGGTAACGTATAATTTTCATTTTAATCCCAACCCCGTATCTCAATTTTCCTTTTTATTTTTGTAAAAATCCATCAACATCTTATCCTAATTGGCCGCCATTCGGTCGTTCGATAGAAAAGCTTGCGCGTTGTAAATCACTGTGCACCTAAATGCATTGCCATCCATCCGTTAAACACATTTATATAGTGCATGTGGTTAGTTCAGCTAGAGACCGACACATAAATATCGGTTAACTGCAATACAATAAAAATAAAATGAAAACTACATAATACTTGGCAAGAGTATTACGCCCTGTTATATCCACCTCCGCATTCCCTCTCAATTCTAATCTAAAACAATCAGCAGTGCCCGAACTATCGTTTAACTTTTAACGAATTGTCTTAGGTCAGTAAAGCAAGTATTTGCAAGCGACAGGTCTGCCAACTTGGCATTACGTACAACGATTACACTCAATATCGTCATATACGAGTACTCGCACAATTTTCTAGTGTTTATTTTTCTTATGTTCTCACATAATTATCCTCTCGTACACACCTCATTTTCGAATCTAAATAATGGTGGAGAAAAAAGTTATCCTCTTAAATTAATAGGAGGCAGCCAGGCGGCCGACCACAGCTATAGCCGAAAGGCAATATGCCCACCAAAATTACCCTCAAAATCAAAACAAAGATATTCTTAGAGCTATCGTTGGTCGGTGGAAAATTGTACGAATACGAGTATTCTCTCGAAACAATTGCAGATATAATTTTCAAAAATGTGTGCGCGAGTTATTTCGCAATTGATCATGATATCTGCAATGATGATGATGTTGATATTGATGGTGACAGGAACAACATTGGTTTGGTCTAGGATGTTTGAATTCGAGCATGAGTATGTAGAATTTCAAAAAAATGAGTTTATGTTCCTTTTAGATAATTTAAATGCGGAAATACTTGTTTGTACACACAAAAGTATGGACGCCGCTGCGAGTATCGACCACAAACTGATTAGCTCTGATTTGTGAGAAATTTTAGGATTTTGATTTGTGGCCACAGCTTGAGAGATATGTACGAGTACGAGTGCGAGTACTCGTGTACAATTGTCTGGGTTGTGATGAAAATTGTATTTCAAAATCATCCACCCACGGTCATATCCGAGTAAAGAAACAAAACTGCGGCTGGGAATGTAATGCATATACAAACGCAACTATAAATGGGGTCAACGCAAAATAGTTTAGATATTATTATTGCCCACATACTATGGCCAATACAGATAATTTCACATAAAATCCACAGAGCGCTTAAGCTGACTTATGCAAAGTAGCTGCCAATGTGCGGTAATAAACTTCATGACCAAACTTAGAGTTATTGGAAATTCTTTTTATCTTAATTGAATTTTCAAGTCGACGGTTTTTAATGGCGAAAAAGAAGTACAAGAATATGAGTATCAGCAGCAGCACCAAAGTGTAACTATGATTACTTATTTACAAAATTGTTCCTCGCCTTTTTTTTTCTGTAGTAAATGTATCTATTTGGCTTGGAAATCGCAGTTGAGGCGGCAATGAACGGCATTGAAGGTGTCGCATTTTATCTTACATTAAGCTCCTCACCAAGTCATCGATGCATGACTATTATACAGCTTAACTGCCACCTATATCTGAAACTCGATTTTAATAAAGTTCAAACACAGGTCGTTAAAAATATTTTAATCGTGAGAATGCAAAAAAAAAAAAGAAAAAAAATGTATCTGTGCTTGAAATTATAATTATAGGTAGTAGTCAAGTCATGTGCAATAACTTGGACGTTGATTTGGTGTCAGTAAAAGAGTTTCCATGCAATTTTGAAGGCAGTAACGACGAGTCACTTTTTTTTTCAGATATTAGTTATTCAACCGAATGGGTTGAACTTTCGCCAAAAATGTATTAAAACAACGAGAATTTGTTAAGCGGTACTTTTCGTGGTATGCCACTCAACTGAAATTTCATCTGAAATCATTAAACAGGAACATGATCTGTTTGCAGTGTGATCAATCAAGTTTTATTGAAACAATGGCAGTATACGCTGTTTAACAAAAATCAGCAGAACAGGCCTTATGGGAGAGCTTTTTTTTTTAGAACACGGGTGCCTAACGCTCAGTTTTCAGTTCAAAACACTACAGATTGGCACTGTAGCACCACTGGTTTACATTGAAATATTTGTTGTAACTCTTCTAACAATTCAACAAAAACCAAGTGCGACCAGTCTGATCCGAAGTTGGAGACAGAAAGATCAGTTGCATGTGTATCCGATATTGATATCGTCTGGATTTTCTAGCAGAACCAGAGTTGCCAGTACTAGTTTTAACATAGCGATATTGTTTTTTCGCATGTACTCTCACAAGCTCTTTTGATTTTTGTTCTTTTTAAAAGCTTTTGCGAGCTTTCACTAATCGAAAAAAGCGGTAGGTGTTGCCATGTGGGAATGTCCCAAACGTTTATTTGGTTCAATTGTTTTGTATGCATGTCAAAATGCGTGGTATAGTAATCATTATAACATACAATATATTGGGCAAGCATAAACGAATTTTGTGAATAATTATACGTCTATGCTACAAAGCCTATGTTTATAAGATATAAAACGTTGGAAAGCCCATGTTATGTAGATGTGTGCAGTGTTTAATATTTCAAAAACAGGTAAATATGATTGGCTTAAGACGTATTTAAGATACAATGAAAGTAGATGCTTAAAACTATCACCATCCGGAGAATGAAAGAGACTTATAATTACCCACATCGGAAGTTCGGCAGGGTTTTAGGAAGGCCTTCTAAGCCTTGCTTTCAGCAAAAGCGGCGATTATCATAACGAAATGCTTTAAAATGCCCAACTGCTTTATTATTACCGCCTTTATCTTTCACGAGGAAAGAAGAAATAGCATAGCTTTCCAAGAAAACATGGTGAAATCTGAGTTATTGGATGCTGTCATAGCCGCAATGACAAACTTGAGGTACACGTGGTAGGTGAACTAGCTCAAATGGCAGTACTATTACTTCGAATTCCGCCTTACCACTGCGAGACTAATGCCATAGTGTTGATATGGACAGAACTAAAGGATTCATAGCAAGCCAAAAGAATACGTTCAAAATGAAAAAAAAGTTTATCTACTATTAACAGAAGCACTCGAAAATGTGGACAGTGAAAAATGGCTTAATCGCGTCAAACATGTTGCACTAAAGATTGAGGTTAAGATGTGGGGTGTAAATGTTTTCGCCGAAACAGCAACAGAAGAGATAGTTAAAATTTGTTATAAGATTGTAGGACTTTCTTCGGTTTTATATATTCTTATCTAATGCTTTATACTGTTCGGTATAATGAATAAAAATAAATAAAAATTTTTTCAAAAACATAATATCATTAAAGCACGTAGATGGTAACCCTATGGTGATTATCTTCAGAAATGCATATCATAGTATCCCTATGAGAGCTTTCAAGAGAGAAGTGCTTATGCATTTCATTGTAACCAGAGTCAGAGGCAAATACTCCTATCTTTCCTCTACTGCTACTACTATACTCGTAGTGGTGACAGAGTACGGATTTGAGCTCATGATTACAATACTTAGATATTCTAGTGAAACCTGATGAAACTTACCAATAGGCATTTCTAGTTAGCGATGTACAAGAGCTCTTCTTCCACCTGTGTGGCACCACTTAAAATAAGAAAACTCTGGACTGTTTGATATCTGTTCTCTCCCAAAAGTCTTATCCATCTAAGAAGACTGATACGCACATTTTACTAACATTGATGTCACTGTATTGTTCGTAAAATTCGCTATCGTATCTGCTCCTTCAAAGCCCGTTAACGCAAACAGGACCAAAAATATCTTGAAGAAACTTGAGTTTAAAACGAACCATCCGTTTTCGGCAACATCCATGCTTCAGCGCTGTAGAGCAGGTATGGGATAACAAGGGTTTTATAAAAAGTCTCCCCAGTGCTTCATGACTCATTCTTACCCATTCGCCTTCTGAGGCCAAGAAAAATGCATGAATCGTCTCATAGTATTTAGCAAGATGTCATTATCAAAGTTAGCGCAACCTGTCTATTGCAAAGCTCTGTTCGATTCATCAATAGTATGTTTCCCTTCTTGATAGCATATAATTGGTTTTGACTTTATGTAAGATATCATCAGCGTATGCAAGTTGGAAAATATTGCCGATATGGTAGGCTTGCGAGTTTTGCATATTTTTTTTTTCACGTACTCGTATGTTTAAGAAGTCATACGAGTATGGCTTTACAGTTCTCGATGAGAACTGACCTTCACGAATCAGCGAGCGCTCTCCCATTGTCATTCTGTACAATATGACCTGTTTGACAGAGATGCCAAAACTATAGATGTTGTCACATATGCGTTGAGTATCAATGTGGACTTCTTAGATTTTCTTTACGATCTGTCGTTGCGTGAATATTTTATTTTGCTGGATTTTCAGCCGCAGTGAAAGGTGACGATGACAAATGGCTTCAGGTGCCTACACAGTAAATGATATTAAGGAGACTGATACATTAATAGTTGCGTGAGTTTTAATGTTTTTCTGTCTTTTGTATAGGGCAGTCATAATTTCTTCCGACAAAACAATGGAAATAAATTGGTGTATGCTCTTTGCTATGTTATCCTGCTGTACTTAATAGCTCAGAAGTTAGGCCTGCCGATGTATAAGCCTAGTTTAAATATTGCCTTAAGCTTAGAATAAATTAAAGGTCGGGTTGTAACAGAAATTTAAGCGCTCATCGCCCCAGTTAAATGATTTCTTCTGCCTCACGGCGGAGTTAAGGTTGTCTCCGCCGTTTAGTAGTCTATAGAAGTGGTTTCCTCATGTATTGACTTTGATACTACTAAATTTCTCATATATATATATATATATATATATATATTTTTTTATATTGTATATGCAGCAAGAACTCTGTGATCTCTTTTTGCACGTAGAATACAAAGCCGTTCTACGTAGTGAAGTTTCATAGGCAAGTTGTCTTAACACAGTTTGCATAGCGCTTTATTCTGGTTGCTTAGAACTTGAGAAGAGGTTGAGGGATAATAACTCGGTAATAATACTGTCGGTTTGCAACGATAGCAGCCGTTCAACGTAGCTCACAGTATTTCTCTTTTATAATGGCATCTAAAACATTCAAAGAGGTAACTTGGCTGCAAATAGATAGAAATGCGAACCTATATTAGCTGTTCGGAATGTTCGAACATTTATAATGCTGCAGGAGTGTTTCGCATCGATCACAAAGTGATCAGTAGTTAAATGATCAGGCGAACAATATTTTATTGATTTTTTGTAAAGATTCAGCTGGAGAAATTAGTCTGCACCCAAATTACACTGTTTCAAGAAAAAATAAATTTTAATACAACGACTTTTTCTTATTATAAATTAGAATTCTTAAGACAGTCTTGAATGGGCGTTGTAATAATGACTGTGTCTTTCGATTCCTACCAATAGGTAACGATCTCGTTCTTGACGTTCCAGCGTTCCAAGGTTTGTGAGAAGTTGTTGCGTATCTTACTTCTTCGATTTATAATATCTTTTCGTCTTCAAACATTCATATTGTCGGTTTATACAATATCTACAGGGTGACTGACTCGAACTGCAACTTTTTAAAATGCTATAATTTTTTTTATTTTTTGATAAATTTTACTGTGCCAAAACAAAAAATGTTGGAAAATACATCAGTTTTCAAACTGTATCAGTAGTTTTCAATATGTCCATCTTTGGCGGGAATAATGGCCTTGAGACGGCCGAAGAAAGCATCGCACACTGCACGCAAGTGGCTCTGCGGTATTTCGGACCATTCCCGGCGAAGTGCTTGTTTGAGGTGGTTCAAACTTTAGTATTTTTTAGTGCTAACCTTCGCCTTCAAAATACCCCAAACAGAGAAATCTAACGGATTTGCATCCGGAGAATTTGCAATCCATTGTGTCGAAGAAATGAAGTGTGGAACATTGTTTTTTAACCAATCTTGGTTGACACGCGCTTTGTGAGACGGTGCCAAGTCTTGTTGAAATGTCCACGGTCTCCGACCGAAATGATTATTTACTCAAGGCTTCAATACTGTCTCTAAGACAGTTTCATGGTATACGATCGTATTAATTTTGACACCACGGTCCAGAAATACGAGCGGAGAGCGACCATCGCCGGTTTTGGCGGCCCAAACCATCACCATCGGTGCTGCCTGCTTTCTGCTCGCTGTCCGAAGGTGTAAATTTTCGAAGGACCTCTCTCTCAAGTAAATTCGGTCATTTTTTTTTGTTGACATATTGCTCGATAACAAATGGCGACTCATCGGAAAAACTCAAATTCGGCAACTCACCACTTTCGTGCAAGCGTAGCAACTCCTTCGCTCTTTCGACTCTAACTTTTTTCTGTTGCCCAAGCTCATTTTTCAGTATGTGTTGCATCCGTTTCAATGATATGTTGAGCTCACGAGCCATTTTTCTTCCATTTCGACGCGGATCTCGCTCAATTCGAGCGTTCACTTTCCGAACTATTTCTGCTGTTGCTGTTTTTTTATGACCACCTCCATGGCGTTTTGCAACGCTGCCAGTATCACGGTAACGAGCAAATGATTTATTCATGTTGAGGTGCTGGAGGGCTCTAACGATAGCTACTTGTGATTTTCCAGCCAAATATAAAGTAATCACACTATCACGTTTGAATTCCATCGCGGATAAAAAAGCCTTGTAAATAATAAAATTTGTCATGTGTCAAAATTTGAGCTCACAGTAATGAACGGTTTGGAAATTATAGCAGTCTGAAGTTGGTTGTAGTTCGAGTCAGTCAGGGTGTATTAACTGCAACATCTCACATATAAGAATTTCACAAAGTAAAAACAAGAACCAACATTCACTGACCTTACGTCCTAGTTTTTATGAAATTTCTCACACTTAAAGAAATATTCTAAATAATTGAAATTTTAATTACTATCGAAAAGGCCACTCCTTAGAAATTCACTGCATTTACCGTGAATATAATCCAAATTCATAAAATAAAGTGAATAAAATTCAAACACAATTCCTTTTTATGACTATGTTTGTAAGCTCATTATTATTTTAAATAAATTAAGTAAAACTAGGTTACAATTGCAATATAAATAAGTTTACGATCACTTTAACTACCGTACTACAGTCAGCTGCCAACGTGTATTATATATTATATATATACATATGTTACTCATTATTGTTCATGTTGAACACGAAAAATGTATCTAAACAAAAAATTAATTCTGTGAAACACTGAACCATAAAGCAATAACAAATTTTGTAATTCAATAACAAAATATACCTAAACTTAGAACAAGAAAACCCATTAACCTAGAATAGTAATTCGTTCGTTACGTCTATTTCTGTTCGCTTCTAAAGAAACCAAATTAACTCAAGAGCAATTTGATTTATACGAATTCCACTCATTATTTGAGTTACTTTGGCAAAATTTATAATATCTATGAAATAATAACAAAAGATGACATGGTGTCATTAAATACTCATGGGGAAATATGTATCTTTTTGTATCATAAATTTTTGTATCTTTTTCTTGTGGGAAATTATTTTATTGTTGACAAAATAACTTACGTATATAAATATGGTGGCGTCGTCGGCGACATCGTGATTTGTCATCTTCCTCGATGAGCCGAAGTAATCATAAATTGGATTTTTCTCAAGCATAAAAATGCTAACATGTGATTTATTTTATAGAAGGAGATATAATATTTTAAGATACTAAATAGATACGAGTACGTTCACCCATTCTTGCTTGAAATATTTGGCAATTGATCACAACAAAGTTTGGTTACTTTAGGTTGTTTTGTTTCAGATTCATTTGTGATCGGTGGGTGGGCTAGGTCATAAGTATGTCTACACAATCTCTTTGTAAATGCATACTGGCATAAAACAAAAAACATAAAACACATATTTGTATCAGATTGATGGTTTCTGCTTGCTAAGACAATTATTTCAATATTAATCAGATTTATTGAGCCCATAAGTCTTGCTGGCTTTGTGGCATTAAGCAGAAGACGTAAGAAGCTGAATTTTTGCATTACCAATTATTCTGATGGTGCTTGCGATGATATTTAGATGTTCGGAGATGATGAAGTCAGCCAGTTAAGCCAGAGACGGACACCACACAGACACAGAAAAAACAATGTTATATGTTAAGTAATTAAATTGATAGAGAGTATGGTGGTGTACTGGTGGGTACTCTTTAATGTTGAGCACATAAATACAAATTTTGAGAAACAAATCTTTAGAAGAAGAAGATTGAAGGTCAAAGAAATCATGTAGCAGATACATGCCTTGCTTGACCATTTCACAAGAACATCTTTTTTGGTTCTATTTTAATGCAATTCACTTTCGCATTTCCAACTCGTAAGTGGCAACCTTCTGATAGATCAAGGATACTGTAATCGATTCAGCAAACTCATCATATTGTTCCAAGAGTTCCTTTTTTGAGAAAGTTCTCCGAAATCATATCCTAAGCACATAACCCTGCAAGTGTATCTTACTTCCATTTAAAATTATTTTAGTGAAAAAGAGAGAGTTAGAATTTGTCAATAATAATTGTGTGCCGATTTGTGGCCTCGCAGGACCAATAAAAATTCGTATTCCATCAAAAAATGTTCCTTTTATCATTCTCAAACTTTATGAAATGCCGATTGTAAAGAACTATGAACTCAAAAAAATTATTTCTTGGAATTTCAAAAATCGACAGAATCTTTGTCAGAATTTTGAACAAATGCCAACATGATAAATAACAATAATTTGAATGATGAATTTTTAACTTACCGCACACTCAAAATTAATCACTTTAAAGGATAACTTGGTGATACATCCCTTACCAGGGTCTTTAGTTTTTTTTTTTTTTATTTTTTCTTCTTTTTAACCAGACCTTGTGCCATTTTACTCTCATTAATTTTGATAAAAAAGTTAATTCTCTGTGATTACAATAATTTTTTTTTGTTTTTTAATTTATTTTCCATTATTTATGATAGTATGTCCACAAGTTCGACGTTCATCATAATCGTCAGCAGAATCCCCCAGTTACAATGTTGCTGGGAATTCTATTTCCCTGTCCGATGCAAATCGCCCAAGGGGGAGATTATGACAACGCGAAGAACGTGATAAATGATTGCGGGTAATTAAAGTGTCTGCAATAACAAAGAGGAAAAAGATTAACAAAAAGAAAAAAAAATAAAATAAAATAAAAAAAAAAATCGGAGACTTTTGGTGAAAAGTTTGGCTTTTAGATACACTTTTTTCCTTTTCTTCGTCGTGCTATCTGAACCACTTAACATTTCTTGTCGAGGTGGTTGAACTGTACGTATACTCTCAGTATTTTGTGAAAATTTAATAAATGACTTTCCTTTCTACGGTAATACTCGTAATACTTTTTTGGAAAAGGACAAAACAAACAAGGAGATGATGAAAAAACCAAGAAGCAATAGCATAGACCGACCATAAGCGCCACATACACGTTTTCACAATTTTTTGGCTTCAATATTTCATATGCGGTCGCTGGTATCAGAAGTCTTTTTTTTTTTTTTTTTACCATTGCATGTTGGGAAAGGAACCAAACAGAGCAGCAATCCAACCACTACCAGCAATCCTTATGCACTTCTGGTAAGTTATGCGTCCGAGCAGAAAAGTGCTATTAAGACCAGAAGTGTATGTGTTTCATTGAATGAAAGAAAAAAAATAAAGGGAACCTAGCGTGTGCAACACTAGTTGGTATAGGAAATAAATTGAAAATAATAAAATATTGTCACGTTCTACCATAATTGGGAATAAATTTTTGGTTGAAGAAACCAAGAAACCGAAACTTGATCATGAAGGTGGAAACAGTCTGAGGGTATTCTTCTTCCAGTTGTACTTGTTTTTGGCTGGCTGTTAAATGCATTTGTATATTTTGAGTGGGAAATCGAGTTAAAACGCAATCAAATTGGTTGTATCGCTGTTAGATGCTAAGGGCTGCAGTGTATTTCTTATTAAAAACTTGAAGGTGTAAAAGAAATAGAGAATTTAATATCAGTGGGTACAGTTGGTAAACTTGTGGCACCTTCATACATTGTATTGCTTTGTGAGTAAAAATCTGCCCTGTTTTGATTAAAACTGGCTTCTGCTTCTAAACCAAAATATGGAACAAATAAACTCTTAAAGAATAGACAAATCCAATAAAGAACTCTTTATCAATATTTAGCCTGCAAATTGTATGAAATTTTCTTTTAGTCTCTCATATAACAAAAGCTTTTCATTGGCATTGTGCCTGGAGGAATCCACTTTAAACCATCAAGAAATTCCATTAAATCCCCACTGTTATGCCTTCGTTTAAGTTAATCGAAAAATAATGACAAGCAAATGTCAATTTTTTCTCAATTTGGCTTGGTCTCTTGCGTGCGACCGGGAAGAAAGAGGAAAAGGTCTACAAGTTATTCAAATCCCTATCATCTTGACTGAAGAATCCATCGAAAGGAAGACTGAATCCTTTTTTATTTTTATTTTTTTTTTGGCCCCTAGTACTCTGCTTGTCTCCCATATACGTATTATAGCCTCACTCCTTGTTGATGTCTGGTTAATGGCCGCATCACTTGAATGCTCCTAGTCTGAAGAAAAGAAGAAGTTGTTCGTTTTTGGCTTCTTGACTTGCTCTTACAAAGTCTGCTTAGTAAAAATTGGTCAAAGTGTAATTTATTTTGGCTTTTATCATACAAATTGCTGTCAATATATCGATTACTTTAGCCATTTCACATTACCATTAAGCATGGGTCCTTAAAGATGTGAAAGTTTGTCCTTAAAAAAGAGAGAAAAAAAAAAGAAAAAAATAAACTCTACTGTGCAGTTTTGTTGTCATCAAAACTACTCGTAGTAACCCTCCACAATGTGCTTGTTTGCTACGTATCTATTGGTGGATATAGCTGCTCTTCTTGATCCTTATGTTATTTTTGGTAATAAGAGCTACACCAGCTAACTTTATAGACAATTTATTTGCCACTTAATATCGATAAAACGTAAATATGGTCGTTTAAAAAGTTCCTTTTTTTTTTTTTTTTTTTTTTGTTGTGGCATACTCTTCTTTATCTATTTTATCTCATTCCTTTATCTCATACTTTTTTAGGGAGCAGCCTCCTTTCGAGCGCAAATATTGTGCAGAGTTTAAGAAAATCCTTTTTTATGTTGAAGATACTTTGTTACTCTTTTTTTTTTTTTTTAGCAAGTGTAAGAAGTCTCAAGACAACGGTGTGTATAGTATAAATGTGTCATTCATGTCGTGGTGCGGTGTGGCATGTTGCACTGTATTCGATGTAATACCCAGAGCTTATTTTTTATTACCACCAATATTGAATGTTCCGCTAGATACTTTTGAGTCTTTTTCATGCTCTCGGTGTCTGCAACAGTCGTTGTGTTGGCTATTGACATGGGTTTAGTTGGCATGGAATTCGATTGAAATTGTACGAGGTAGTAGTAAAGTATGTTTTTCAATTTCCTAATTTTTATTCTCGACGAAACGGTGTGGGTAGCAGACAGAAAATCCTTGAATGATTTAGGAGATTGTGAAGGATTACAGTTTAGTTGCTTTTAAATGGTGAAAATTGATGCTTGCTATTGATTGTTATGGAAAAGTTAATAGGTAGTCTTGGAAGGAAATTTACAGAAATTTATATGATATAAGAGAAGTCTTAAGGAAATGATTTTGCATGGAAATCAGTAAGGAACACATTATAATTGTAGCTCAGATCATAATCGGAAATTGACAGTAACTCAACTATCTATTTAAAAGAGGTGTGTTGATTGTGATGCTTTTTCTAATAATTTCTTTTCAAACTTCATACCAAGGAGTTAAATACCTTTACCATCGTTATATTGGAAACTCCTTCTCATCTTCTGCCCAATTTTTATGTGTCTTAAATCTGTGGAACGCTTGAATACATTCAACTCTAAACTCTGCTTTTACTTGTCATTCATTATCCACCGAAATCTGTAAAATGATGGTCACTGATTGATATTCAATTCAAACCCCATATACTTGTATATTTATTTTATTTATTTAAATCACTTGTGAGCTTGGTTGATCTAGGCATATTTTCTTTAAACTTTTCCTAATAGCACTATTTGGATTGCCACAGGAATCCATGTTAGCACCTACATTTTATTTTAATAAGATTAGTTAAGCTGACTATAAAACCCCAAAGATTATACCTCTTCTTGCTGTTCTAATTATGATCTGATATTTTCAATGTAGTTAAAGACTCATTGTTGAGTGACAAAATAGTGACATACGAGCTTTTATAACTGCCAAGGATTCGAGATCGATAACTTATCAACCCTTGTTGGGATCTGACTGCAGATTGTCTTAAAACTGAATAAGAGCTCACAGATAGGCGATCAAAATGCTGATTGCGAACTAAGAATTTCTAGACAATTGATTAAGGACTAATGAAGGAAAAAGATGAGATGTGTCTGATGCTTTGTTGAATACATACCCCGAACTGTCTTGAAGGAATGTAAACTGATTAGAAGCTGATTGAATCTCGATCGACTACTGATGAGATTGATTGGACTCAGTCTAAACATTGACTTGATATTAAAGTGCTGATGCTGCTATTTTTTGCAGTGTTTTTGAATATGAGATTGCTTAGGTTTAGACTCCACGTGGTACGTTCTTACGACAGATATCTATTTTATAGGACATGTTTGTTTGTATTTTCAATCATAGTTTTTGCTTCTGATATTGAGATGCAATTAAGCGCATTTCGGATGCTTTCTTATACGAAATTATCAGTTCACCCTTTTTTTCCAGATCTCTAATTTCATTTTGACCATTCCACTGTATTTCATTTATTAATTTATCAGCTCAACAAAAACCACATACCTTCTGCACGAATGAGCACGACCTTTCCACAACCTTCGCTGATTAGAATTATTCTCCCACACCTTTCAGAAAAATGAATGTACAGCGTCTGAATGAATAATTCGATAAAGTCCTTCGAACGTCAATAAAACGAAACAGGAATGAGGAAATCAAAGAACCTCTCACAACAATAAACAAGTTAGGGGGCTTTGCCCGGGCTTTTTGGTTGCCATTCAACCTGTGGCAGTAGCATTAAAAACAAAAGCTTTTCACTTACTGCTCGTCTCCTACATGAAAGACGTCATAAAAGTAATGCGCCTTAACCCCGAATACGTAAATCTTAAGTAAAAGCTTTACATTTTCGTCTGCAAAATATAGGCTTACCCAATATAAGTATGTACACTCAAATGAGTTTTGTTTTGTTTTCTTTTCTTTTCTCAATGAATTTGTCGGCTGAAGTTGTTCTACCACTGCTAAGAGAGCCTAACTTTGCGCACTAGTCTTGCCCTTGGCGTAGGACCAAATCAGACTAGACGAGAGCAAACCAGACCACACCAGACCAGGATAAATTGTTTTCGTCAGAGAGAAGATATCTCTGGAAAGGAAAATAAGAAAATATGCCGAATGACCTTGCCCTTGTTTGTCTAATACTCACTCAAAGCCAGTTGTGTCTGGATGGGTGGTAGGGTAGTTGGTTGGTGGTAATTTATTTTTTGTAAGGCGAGAAAGGATATCCTTTAACTCCTCCTGAGGTAAGAATTCATTTTCATTGCCTGATCTGAAGGCCCATCTCCGTTTTCATGGGATGATTATCCCTTTTTATGTATATCCTTGCTAGACATTCTAATAAGGTTTTTGAACCCGGCACATTGTATCACTCCACCAGTATCCTTTCTAACAAAAGTGGATCCTTCTAGAGAGCTTTTGTGGGTTACACTCGTCGTAGTCGTGGTTTTGTGTTGTGTTTCTCTAAATGGGTGGCGCTTATAAATTACTTTTTGGGAACATAATACAGATACAAAGGCGTTCACACATACAGAGATGAATGGCAAAGGACATTGGATTGCCTGTACATGACGGCGTAGCATTAGGTGATTTTAATATCCCTCTTGAATGGGTTGTTAAATCGCTTTTCTAAGACAATTTATTTATTTATTTTTTTTTTTTTTTCGTTGGTAACCAAACTGGTGTTACTTGCTCTGTGTTTGTGTTTTTGTTATTGTTTTTGGTGGTGAGAAATTTGGTAGTTTATTGCAGAGGACGTGGTTTTTGTTTCGTGCTAGTTCTACTGGTAGTAAGACTGTTTTTTATGTTGGGGCTTTCTTATTTGAAAGGTGTAATTTGGGAGTAGCAATTTTTGTGGAAGGAAAGGACTCGGTTTTAAGAAAGGTGAAATGAGCTTACCAGACCTTCTGAATAGCGAGAGAATGTAATGGAAACTGAGGGCTTCTTTTGTAATGGGTCACTGCACTTGACTGGGTCACGGTTCGTTATATTTTCTTTCCTTTTTTTTTTTTTTTGTACACAATTTAAATCGGAGTTTGTTTTTATGGTTCAATGGCACAATGTGTCCTTGGAAAAAGAGAAAAAAAGAAGAAGAAAATGAAGTGAAGAAAAAAAAATGTTCTCAATAACTTCGTTCGAAAGTTGTGCTTGAACAGATACAATTTAAGGGTCTGCAAATTTTCATTTCGTTCTGAAATTACCGGCTGGGGAAAAATTATCACCGTGAATATTTTACAAAGAAACTAATTTAAGTGGAAACACGATCGAAAAATTGGAGAAGGTTGGGCTTCAGTATAGTGGATGAAAGGGTATAATTAAAGCCCTAAGTTTAATAGTAAAATTATACAAAATCCTTAGAAATTTCTAACGAACTAAGGTAATATATTTCAGGTAGATCTTTGAAGTGTTTATCTTTAAAATTCTGGTACGTTTTCTACATATGGGTGTTTGCTTTGTATAAGAATAGAGCAATTTATTGTTCACAGATTTAAAAGGGTGATTCTTCTGGAGGTGCTTTTTTCAAAAATAAAAAAAAAAAACATTCAAAAAATTATATTTTAGCGGGTAATCTTTATCACCATGCAAAAGAACTATATCTCTCAAATGTTGGCCGTTACTGCGGCTAACATGATCCATTCGATGAAGTTTTTTTTTTTTTTTTTATTTTTTATTCTCTTTAACAAACAAATACTAGTATAACAATGCCATTATTGTATTAATTGTATAATTATTCTGTTTAAATAGCAAAAAATAGAGTTAATAGCGACATCAAAGAAGAGAACAAAAAATTAATCCAAACAAATTTTAAGACACTTAAATATTGTGGGGTGACAATACTTATTTATATTATTTAATTTATTCAAAGTAAACAATGAAGTATAAAAAAAAAATAAAAGAAAAAGAAAGAAAGAAGGATGACATTTGATTATGCAATGTAGGTGAGCAAAACTTCAATCTCAACATGATCAAAATCAAGTAACCATGACTTAAGCTTATTAAAAAATTTGCGATTAGTTCTTATAAGTCTTATATCAGGAGGAAGATGATTATACAGTTTACGACATACAATTGGATAGGAGTTTCTATAATGAGTGTTGCGAAAAGCTGGAAGTTCAACAATATGACTTAAAGCACTTCGTAAGTTACGAGCACCAAATATTGGACTCTACATATAGCCACCTTTTGCAAAAAAATATCTTAGAGACTATTATAACAAAAAATAAATGACGTACTGGTAGTACTTTCAAGGACCTAAACAAAACCATAGAATGAGTCAGGCGACAAACATTACTTATTCTTCTTATTGCACATTTCTGTAGGATGACAAGTGGCTTTATATTTGTTATGTAAGCACCCCCCAAAAACTTATTCCGTACTGAAATTTCGAATGGAAAATTCCATGATATATGGTTTTAAGAGTATTATTAGAGCAAAACTTTCTGAGGTGATAAAAACATTGAATGGATGAGCGTAAATACTGTTTCAGAACCGAGATGTGTTGAGTCCAACTCATGTTTTGATCAATGGTAGTACCCAGGTATTTAAAGTTTTTGACAATTTCAATTTGAAAACAATTTGTGTTGCATGAGATATTCTATTTAATGTTTTGCCAAACGTTTAAGAGCGGTCACAATCAATTAAGCTAAAACGTGGACAGTCAAAGGAGTGGAAATTGATATCAATGTACGGTGGCTCAGGTGAACCCAATCTGAAAAACATTAATCTTATTTTGTTACTTACTGTAAGCCTGTATGAAGCGAACCATATTCTCAAGAAATGAATGTCGTGGTTTAGATCAGCTACCAGATTCAAAGAGCTTGTTGAGCCATATGCGACGCCAAGATCTTCCGCAAAAGCCGTGACTCTATCTACAAAAGGAGGGGAAAATAATGAGTTGATAAATACCAAGAACAGGATGGGACCCAAGACACCCTTGTGGTACACCGGAGTTTAGTACACGAGTTTTGCTAAGAAAATGTTCTACTTTCAATCTTCGTTTGCGGTCATGTAAATACGTTGCTAACCAGTTGTGTATAAAGCCACGGAATTCTGCACTATACAGTTTTTCGAAGAGAATGTCATGAGCGATCATGTCAAACGCTTTCGCAATATCAACAAATAGGCCAGCACTGGCCACTGGCAAAAAATATAGAAGAGCATCTTCTGTGGAGCACACTTCTCTAAACCCAAACTGTGCTGGATTGAAAAATTTTAGTCTTTGCAGATATGAACATATTCTTTTCTTAACAGCTTTTTCAAAAACTTTTGAAATTGAAGAAAACAGGAAAATGGGTCTGTAGTTGTTCTTTTATTTTCGATTTCCCTTTTTGAAAAGTGGAAACACTTCAGCACATTTCAAATGTTCAGGAAAACTCCACTAAAAATACTCAAATTGAAAAGATGTGCTAAAATATCAACTAAATTAGGTGCGATTTTCTTTAGTGTTTCATTAGAAATGTCATCATTCTCACACGATCTTCAGTTGTTTAGTGAGTAGATGGTATTTAAAACCTCTAACCTAGTAATTCCTTTAAAAAAGAAACTGTCTGCATTCGTCGGGCTATCTATCATTCCCAAAGTTACAAATTAACCATTGGCTACTGCTATCGACTCAACAATTTCGGCGCCTTAACTACTTAGCTCAATGGGGTATATATATGATGCGAAGGGCTATTATTGACTCTATTATATATAATACTCCACTCTTTTTTTGGATTTCCTTGTGCATCCTGAAATTAAGAGATATAGTCGAGTAGATATCTCGACAATTGGAGATTTCCTTACTTATGCTCTTGCTCATTTTCCTAAAAAGTTTTCTTAAGAGTTAAGCGGATGTCGATAACACAATTGGCGCATTTTATTTTTAACTTTTATTTTATTCAAAATAGATGCGCTTAATCAGGGTTTTAATCTTGTTTGCGATTTTTTTTTTTTATAGAAGTAAAACTAGAAGTTCTTACATAATTTTGTAGAATTTTCAAAAATAAGTCATAGGCTTTAGAAGCATTATCCTCGGCATATACTTCATAACAATTTTCTAAACGCAATAGATTATTTAGTACCTTATGCCTTATGATTGTTATAGGATATCAGGAACTGTCAGAAGTATGCTTGATACCAAAGAGGCCTTTAAATAAAATATCGGTCACGCAGTGGTCAGTTATATGCAAGTCGAAGTTGATGCTTAAACAATGACTTAAGGACATACTCGTAAAGCGGTCAAAAACATGATCAATACACTTATTTGAGTCTGGCCTTGTAATATCTTTTGCAAAAAATATAAAATCATATTCAGCTGCAAGAGCAAGATGATAATCAGATGCAGTGCTCGAATTCAAAATGTCTGCGTTTTCTCATTGCGCAAAAAATTAGAAAACTCATCCAGAAAATATATTGAGTAGTGGCATGTAATCTATACACGCAGAGAAAATCAAATCGCTCCCCCCCCCCCCCCCTGCCGTAAAAGTCTAGTGGTGTAATATCACATGGTCTAGGAGCCCAATTCACCGGCCCAACGCGTGAAATTAACTCTTCACCGAATCGTTCTTGCAATAAAGTCATGGTTTCATGGGTCTCGTGGCAAGGGGTGCCGTTTTGTTGAAACCAAATGTCGCCGACAATACGGGCTTCATTTTTAGGCAAAAAATATTCCGTGATCATGGCGCGATAACGGAAGCAATACACAGTTACGTTTTGGCCGGTATCAGTTTTGAAGGAATATTAATCGAAGATTTTACCAGTCCATAAACCACAAGAAACAGTTGTCTTGTCTGGAGTTGATGGCAGCTCTGGAACCTTTTCGGAGGTGACTATTTTGTTTATTGACTTTGTCATTAAGCCAGAAATGAGCTTCATCTCTCAACAAAATTTTAGTCGAAAACAGTTGAACTTCTTGAAGGTTTTCAAGAAACCAACGACTGAAACGGTGACGATTTCGGAAGGTCAACCGGCTTCAGTCCGGTTTGTATGTTTTTAAACTAAGATCCTCATGTAAAATACGCCAAGTTGTTCCATACAACAAGCCAATCTGTTGAGAACTTAACAGTATGACTACACTTAAGTGCCTAAACAGGTGTTAAGATTTTAGGAAAATGGGAAAGGGAAAAGGAAGATTGTTGGGGTCAGTGGTTATTTCGCTCCATGGGTGGGATCCAACATTTAATGGATAATAATGGGATTATATTTTCTTAACTGCGTGGTAGATGTGGTCTATTTGGTCGCAATGGTATAGCGAATAGTGCGTTTGTGGACAGTGAATATCTCTAAGGGCACGAAACAGATTCCTCTTAGAACGCAATTTTTTTGTTATTCAGCAAGCGCTGTGCCGGGCTAATTCTGTCCGAGATGAAATGTCAAACAATACTGAGCAAAAATATCATATCAGTGTGACACGACGCATGCGTAATCTCTCTTGAAATTCCCACCAGAACAAGTACCTATAAGAGGATCGCCCTTTATCTAGACGGGTTCTACAATATTTGGCAACAATTCGTATTCCAAACTTATAAACTCAGAAAATTCTGTCAAAGTTATATAGAAGCAAACCAAATCAGTAGAAATTAATCCGTCATCGATCAGCTTAGAAACCATTAACGCAAGGTAGCTAGAAATCATGTCTCAACCTAACTTTTATAAGCTTAAAATAAAACAAATACATGAGCCACTTTCTTTGCTCGCTTTAACGTTTTAGATCAAAGAACTATAAACTAACACGGCTTTTAACAAATTGTCAGTACAGTAGCCTGCCTTTCTTAAGGCCACCAGATCGAAATCATAAATGCCTTCCAGCTTATTCCTACTGAAGCAACAAACGTTTTTGCCTTTTCTCATGTTTCAAATATTACTCTTGGCTGTCGAAGCCTTCGAAGGAGAACTTTGATCGGATCACCAAATAAACACATCGAAAGTTCCAATATATTGACGTTTGAATAAGTTGAGCACCACTGAAACGAGCTAAATATCATTTGGGGAATGCATGCAAAAAGTAACATCCAAGGTCCAACACAATAAAAGTAGTCCTCTTGCAGCAGCTGTCTGTTCATGTGGTTGAAGCAGAAGTATCTTTATCTTTAGGTCTTACATCTGTTCACAAAGTGAACTGTTTAAGTGCACTTAGATCTAGATTTGCCAGTGTATTTAAATCAACATGCCATATTTGTCGTATCTTCAACGCTTGCTAGTCAAATGAAAAAATTCAGTTGATGACGAATAAGTAAAATACAAAAGGTATCACTGTTGCAATCTGGTAACAACGTTTTGAGAAATCCAATAAAGAAAAGTATTATATCAATGTTCATCGAAAAATTCCCAAAATTAAATAAAATTATCCCAAGATGAGTTTTTCCAGAAGATATCTATTTGAACGCTTAAACGATACTATGTATTAGAGCCTCAGATCATTCACGTGAATAAGGTTAAAAACGTGTTCACGTTATCACGTGAATGAAAATTTCACGTAAAATGACGTGTAATGAACAATACATTATGAAGAAACATATAAGGACTTCAGAAATAAATTCAAAAGAAAAAAAAAAAACAAATGTTTATTCAATAAGATAAACAAAAAAAAATATTTTTATTACAAAGTATTACGATTTTGATAAAGAAAAATTAGCATATCAACATTTTCTGGAAGCAAAGAAGTTCTTTTATTTGTAACAATGTTTCCGGCTGTAGAAAAACAACGCTATGAGCTGACAGAAGTTGCTGGTATGCACAAATATTGTTTTGCTAAGAATGCAATAGCGGGATATTTTACTGCTTTGTGTTTCCACCATTTAAAAGGGTTTAACGTAAACCTTAGCTGAGACTCTTCTAAGTATGATTGGAACTGCTTTTCAAAATTTGCTAGATTGACTCTAGTTTCTTAGTAAAGAAATTCCAGCTCCTTTTCTGTACCGTCATTGTTTTCTGTTTGGCTAGAATCTTGAAGCTGTGCTTGAGGAAAATTTTCTTCAAGAAGTTGTTTCAACTTATCTTTTATTGCACCTCGAACAGAATAGCATTCATGCTGCAGATCTTTGTAGCGTGAATCTAGTAGAGAAGCAATTTGTCTTGATGATATGGTTTCAGGTATTTATCTTAATATATCTCTTATCGGGTTGAGTACTTCTGAAGTAACAGTTCGATTTGCTAATACGTTGGTGAATTGGCTTCGGTTTTGTATCAGTCGCTGCAGCATAAAGTAAGTGGAATTCCATCTTATGTTGTTCGCTTGTAATAAAGATTGAACTGGCAAAGACAATTGCCTCTGCTTCTCTTCTAAAGCATATTTAGCTACACTAGAATGCTTAAAATGTCCAATAAGTTTGCTTGCTTTTTCGATAATTGCTTGAGTATGTTCCGACGAGATTGACTTTTTTATTGCTATTTTAAGACTGTGAATGGCACACGTCAAATTTTGTTTCTCTTGTATTTCCTCTAAATTTTCAACTGCCCTTACGATGTTAGCAGCATTATCGGTGACAACAGCCATTACTTTTGAAGGAGATTTTCAGCAGTGTGACGTACATCTACTTCATTTGTGTTAAGAGTGTACGAATGTTGAATCCAATCTTCATCTATAAAGTGCACCGTCATAGCCATGTAGGAGTCCTGTATACCGGAGGTCCAACAATCAGATGTGCATGATACTTTACAAGCCTTTTCTAATTTCTCCTTTTTGCTGTCTCAAGGCCTGAAGCCGCTTTTTAATTACTTCTTTTTTCAAAGGCCTATAATTTGGCTCAACAACAGCCATAAATTGACGGAAACCCTCGCTGGAACAAAAAGATATTGGCATTTGATTCACTGCTATCATATTTGCCAGTGCCTGGTGGATTTCTTCCATTCTTTATGGGAAACACTGCGATCTATTCGAAAGCCTTGAAAATTTGTTTCTGTGTGCAGTAGATGTTGAAGGTTGGGTTGCCGCATTGTCAATCAACCTGAAATTAAATGTCATAATTTGTACACCTTTTAATATGGTCTATTAAAAATTGAAATTCAAAACAAAAAAAGAGCATATTCCCATATCCAGCTAGGTTTCATAATTTTAATTATATACACAACTTATTGGGTATATAATTATTTTTGTGCGGTTTTTTTTTCTTCAAAATTTGAACGTTTATTTAAGAGAAACATGTACAATAGTATTATTCAAAGTATTGCCCATCTGAAGCTATGACTTTTTCCCATCTTTCTGGCAATTTGTGAATCCCAAATTGCTATTCTGCTCTGATGTGAACCGTATTTCAGTGAGGGCGTTCTGCATCGACCGGAACAAATGGTGGTCAGAAGGGGCAAGGTCTGGGCTATAAGGCGGGTGGGGTAAGACTTCTTATACACTGTTTTCCAAATAGTTCTTAACCGGAATAGCAACGTGAGGCCGAGCGTTATCATGATGGAAAATTATTGCCTCGTGTCTGGTCGCATATTCCGGGCGTTTTTCGGCTACTACTCTCTTCAAACGGATTAATTGTGTTCGGTAGCGTTGTCCATTGATGGTTTCACCCGATTTTAGCAGCTCATAATACAGCACACTCGTCTGATCCCACCAAGTACAGAGCATTACCTTCGCGCCATGGATATTCAGCTTTGCCGTTGATTTGGCTGGTTGGCCGGGTTTCATATATGATTTGCGCTTGGGGTTGTCGTAATGGATCCATTTTTCATCACCAGTAACAATCCGATGCAAAAATGACTTCCTTTTGTGGCGTTCCAGCAGCATTTCGGACATGCAAAACCGCCTTTCGACATCTCTCAGCTTGAGTTCATGTGGAACTCAATTTCCTTGCTTTTGAATATATCCAGCTGCTTTTAAACGTTTTGAAATGGCTGCTTAAGTGACACCCAAAGATTCTGCGAGCTCTTCTTGTGTTTGGCAACAATCTTCATAGAGTAATGCTTCCAGTTCTTCATCTTCAAGCTTTTTTGGCTGCCCAGGACGTTCATCGTCTTCCAAGCCAAAATCACCACTTTTAAATCGTGCAAATTACTTTTTTAGCGCATGTTCACCATAAACTTCCACCAAAATACCATGACTTTCGGCGTCAGTTTTCTTCATATTAAAGTAATGAAGAAGAACTCCCCGCAAAAACACTTTTTCAGGAACAAAGCTCGACATATTTGAGTGAAAAAAAAATGATTGTTGTTTACGCTTCAAATGAATGACATATACTGAAATGACGTACAATGACAGTAGCTTTCCAACGCATGTTCCAATGGAATAATATAAGTTACGCCATCGCTTAGCAAACCGAATTAATTTATAGACCCAATGTATTTTAAACTTTAATCACAAGATATCGAACAAGACTTTTCTGCAATCCGAAACAGATCAAGTTCAAAAAAATGTGTCAATGCAGTATAATACCTCAGTTTATATACATTTGTAAATTCAAAATGGCGGTACGCTAATCGATGATTCTGATTATTATTTAACTTGTTAATCAATTTGCAATGAGTAAAAGCTCATCATAATTTTTTTTTATGAATGAAGTAATAACTCTTAATAACTAAACAGTTCCCGAAATGACTACAAATATCCGGTGTTGCCAAATGCAAGATTATTCATAAAAGAGTAAAAAGGTAGAGACATTTGTAATTTGTTTTGCTTTCAATCAGGGAACACTAAAAACTTTCAATTTTCATTGACAAATTCTTCGAAAACAGGAAAAAAGACATACTTCACGTTTTAGCGTATTCACGCAATTTAAGTGAAATTTATGTTCACGTGAATTTTTACGTGAAGGTGTATTTCACATGAATCACGTGAACCCGCTTTCACGTGAAATCGTAGGCTCTACTATATATACCAAGTTGTCAGCGTCGAACACGGAACACGAAACACGTGCCTTTTTTTTATTGCTGATAAAAAATATCAATAACTGGACTCAACGGACTTATGTAGATGCCTAGAACGCCGAGGTCAGACGCATGTTTTAGTATTTAGTAGAGGTGGGTAATTTTATATTCCAACTTTCTTGAGGTAATGCCTTATGGAGGAGGTATCGCGTCCTGTTTTAATAAAATTCAATTTATTCAGTCAGCAAGAATTTACAACTGCAGCCAGGATGAATTAAATTAAATTAAATTAAATAAAAAATCGAGAGAGCTTAGGCGACAAAACTTAGTTTGTCGGCCTGATGACAGTCGTAATTTGAATAAAAAGGTGTAACGTAAAGAAGTACAAGCTAGGGTATTTTTATCCTAAATTTGGTCTAGAAGAATTTTATTTTTAAAAATTATTTCAAAGAAATAAATTTATTATTACGACCATTAATCTAACAAATACCTTGCGTTTAGAAAATGAACAACAAAATTGTCAAATGATTAATGAATAAATAAAATTTTTTTCTTGTGCGACATTATATGAATGAAGGACAATATTTTCTAAAAAAAAAAGAAAACAAAAAAAGACCAACCACAATTTATTTCAAAATTAATGACTTGTGCCTTGTCTCCTGTTACCATATTTTTTATATTTTTTTATTTAATACAATATGAATTAAACATTCATTTGTCATTAATTTTTTGTTTTAACTCTAAATAAATCGTTAACTTGACATTATTTTTAAATATATACAAAATACATCTCAATTTAATATAAAACACTGATAAAAACAGAGTGCCGAAAATATTGCAAATTTGCTTTGTGCTTTTCTTAAACAGTGAAAGATATGAATTTCAAAGTTAGGAATATGGTATATTTATGTGAATTTATTGTCATTTGTCTCTTCGATGATGGGAATAGAATTGTTAACTTTATAGTCATGCATATCCAAAGCACCTTCCTTCACGGGAAAAGTCCATGTTTAGTTAGATAATATTTTTTTTTTAGTTTATATACCTCAGTTTTAAGGGAATAAACCGACAAACCTTTATTTGAATTTTAAGTATTGGGTATATATTTTAATTCGTTCGGTTTTTCTTCTTCAAAATTTGAACGTTTATTTAAGAAAAACATGTACAATAGTATTGTTCAAAGTATTGCCCATCTGAAGCTACGACTTTTTCCCATCTTTCTGGCAATTTGTGGATCCCATCTCAAAAGAACTGCGCCGGCTTGGCAGCCAAGAATGAATCAAGCCAATTTTTGATATTCTGCTCTGATGTGAACCGTATTTCAGTGAGGGCGTTCTGCATCGACTGGAACAAATAGTAGTCAGAAGGGGCATGGTCTGGGCTATAAGGCGGGTGGGGTAAGACTTCCCATCCACTGTTTTCCAAATAGTTCTTAACCGGAATAGCAACGTGGGGCTGAGCGTTGTCATGTTGGAAAATTATTGCCTCGTGTCTGGTCGCATATTCCAGGCGTTTTTCGGCTACTGCTCTCTTCAAACGGATTTATTGTGTTCGGTAGCGTTGTCCATTGATGGTTTCACCCGGCTTTAGCAGCTCATAATACAGCACATCCATCTGATCCCACCAAATACAGCTGCTTGAGTGACACCCAAAGATTCTGCGAGCTCTTCTTTTCATTCATAGAGTAATGCTTCCAGTTTTTCATCTTCAAACTTTTTTGTCTGCCCAGGATGTTCATCGTCTTCCAAGCCAAAATCACCACTTTTAAATCGTGCAAACCACTTTCGGCAGCAGTTTTTTTCATATTGAAGTAATGAAGAAGAATTCCCAGCAAAAACGATTTTTCAGGCACAAAGTTCGACATATTTGAGTGAAACAAAATTATTGTTGTTTACGCTTCAAATGAATGACATATACTTAAATGGCGTACAATGACAGTAGCTTTCCAACGCATGTTCCAATGGAATAATACAAGTTACGCCATCTCTTAGCAAACCGCATAACAATTAATGTTTAGACCCTGCTGCTGATATTTTGTTCATTTCAGTTTGTATACTGTACAATAGACAAAAGGTTGATACAAATATCTCCTCTATCATATACTGACTGGAAGCAACATGTCTTCTACATCTTTGTGTAACATAGCTGTGTATAAGTTAGCTAGAAATGTCCTTCTTGCCAAAAGTTCCATTTCTTACGACTTAAGCGTCCAAAAGTAGCACACTGATTTTTTTTGATACATCACTGGTCTATGGGAAATATAGAAGTGGACCGAGAACACTTCCTCACGGTACCCCAGGTGAAATATCGTAAATTTGAACTGCGAGAGCTCGTTTCCGTGTCTATGACACCGTACGTTATATACATAAACGCGGAACGTATTCTTACCTATGTGCCATATTTATAATGTAGAGAAGGTTTGTTAGTGTTTTTAATTGCAAACATGTCATAGAAAAAGTTGCAAGATATCGGAATCAATAAAACTAGTAACCATAAGATCAGTGCCTAAATCGGTTTTTCCTCGTTTGAATGCTATTTTTGGTAATGTGTTCTATGAAATTTACGTTTCACTGAGTATAGTCAAATATGGAATCTTATTTCTTTTCAACTAAGTGTGTCATTTCTTATCAATCAGACGGCTAAATACCTTTCAATTTGAGTAATATGAGAGATGAAGACAGGTGATCTTCTGCCGTTTTTTTTTTTTTTTTTTGTAAATCTTTCAAACACTAGGTATGGTTAAAAACGTATCCTCCTGCCAATTATAATTTAAAAAAAACATTCATCTGTCATACATATTTAAGAATATGTGCGTTCATATCGTAATTCCTATTAAAGAAGTTTTTTTTTTACAAACAGATGAGAGCTCATATATTCACTTATGCCTCACATCGTTCCTTAGTCAATAGTTGAATTAATTTGAACCATGAAATCATTGCCATATGTTGTATGATTCCTCGCAGAGGATAAGAGCTTTCTTAAAAAGCATACGTTGGAAAGGAGAGAGCGAAAAGAATAAAAAAAAAGGTATAAAAGGATTAAAATTTATTACTTCCCCACCCCTCCGTCCCGTTTACACAAAAAGGGCAATCGAATTGCTCCAGACGTACTTTATTATGTGTGCTTGCTTCACCAACAACATCAGCATAGCTACAGTCAGCCCAAGGACCAGAACTCAGAACCAGCACATGGAAATCCTTGACATTAACAGAAGACAAAAGTATTATCCTGTAAAAAGAAAAAAAAGAAAACTAGTATCGTTGGGTAAACAGGGACAGGGACAGGGACAGGGTACGTACAAGAACTCAAATCGAAATAATGGCGACTTAAATTGGAAAAAAAAAAGAAAAAAAAAACTTGAAACTCGACATTGAAATTGCCAATGGGAAAAATATTGCGAAGCGAACATGAGAAAACGAATAAAAGGATAAAACAAGCAAAAACATAATTAATAGCCACACGATTGTGCCATTCAAAGCAATTTCTCTTCGATTCGTGGAATTATATCGAATGAATCCATCGGCGGGCGGTAACGATAGCTAGGATGATGGATCCTTACCCGACTATTGGATTTTTTCTCCATGCACACATTTCGACTTAAAGTATACTTTGCAACCCAGAGACATAATGTCGGTTCAACATTATCCATTCTACAAAAAGACGAAACTAATGTTTAATGCTTAGTGATAGGGTAGCACATTATTATCTCTTTCAACAAACTACAGTTTCTCCATTATTTTCATTCAATCGAAAGCAATTCTGTACCGTCAGGATTTTTTCTTGAATTAGAAGAAATCCCTAGTTCCGCTTAGGTTGCAGTTGACTTCATACTTTCGATAGAATAAATCGACAAGGAACTTTTACTTTCCATTTCCACAACCGGACACAGATGTTAGGATACATACTCGTATATGTACGTCGTATACCTACCATTTTCCTTACACCATATTTCCTCTCCAAGCGGTGGACGACGGACATGAATGCAATTACATACTCGTGTACATTGCGATCTTTTTCTCTGTTTCATGAAAGGAAGTCTTCGGCTTCAAGAAGGCTATACCATATGTTTGTATGCATTTGTCTGCCTGAGTTAATCGTATGTTGTTTCATGAAATACACGATTTTAATTTGCCGGAATGAAGGAGGAACGCGAATAAAATGGAAAAAAAAAATAAGAACTCAGCAAACTGGTTCTCGAACAGACAGGGTGGAAGAGGAGGTTCGTCTAATTCAGAATATGATACTCATTCCAGATGATTCTGATGACGATGATGATGATGATGATGATGATGTGTAGAGAAGGAAATGCCAAGAGTGAGAACTAAGTACAAGATAAAAGAAAAATATTTTCAGACAGTGCAGATAAGAAACAAGGGAATAAATGAATGAGTAGCCTCGCCATACAAAAAAAAGATAATATAAAAAAGAGAAACCTATCAAGGGAACCAGTTGAGTAATTGTAGTGCTTATTACTTCATTACGCAGCGAAAAGTGGACGATTACACCGCACGAATTATACGAGTAGTCTTTTTTTTTTGAGTGGATTTTTTTGTGTGGCCAAGAGATGTGAACCGTGCAACTTTAGAATCGGTCTACAGCAGCAAAGTGGATATCAGAAAGAGCAGCTGAATAGCATATGGTTTAGCTTGTGAAATTTTGCAATCATATTTCACTCACTTTATACTTGTTAGTTTAGGGAATTTGCTTTAAGTCAAACACAAAGTTGAATGGCACCCATACGTCTGTCTTATGAGAAATGATTGGGGCTTTGCTTTTGGCAGATATGAAAATACAGTCAAAAGCGCATGCTTAACGGTCGTTATCCAGTGGTCTATCCATGAGAAGTTGTAAGTTATTTTACTTATAAATGCGTTGAAACTCCTAGATAGATTCAACGATTTACCGGCTGAAGTGCTGGTTTTCACACGTATAACATTGTACAGTCATCAAACGAATTATTGGGAATGATCCGGAAAATCGAATAAAGTATGTTGACATTCCTTTCATTGAATAAGTTTTAAGTCAACCTATGCCGCCTATAAAATTTTTGTCTAACAAACCCATCTGCTCCAATAGGCTTGTCAGTCTTTAGAACCATATGTGAATCCGCAAGAACGCTCCCATTTCTATGCAAGCTTCTGTTCGGGTCTCGTGTCGTTGGTATATTTTTACCTTTAGTTCTCACAATAAGATACAATATCTTTTTTTTTTTACAATAGAAGGTTATATCTTGTTCTAATTCATGTCTTATGTTACTATCATAACAAGCTGATTCAATTACATATTCAATTTAAGCTGTAAAGTTTATAATTAATAGAAATTTTGTAAAAGATAAATTAAAAACTATTAAAAATGAAAAGAAACAAATATTAAAGATAAAGGCAGAAAGCCAATATCATCATAACTAAAGCATGAAACTTTTGTGTGTGTAATTGTGTAAGCTTGAAACTAAACAGGACTAAGCAGCTTATAAATTGAATTCTATTGCCGTATAGCGTTTTTAATCGACGTTCTGATATTAAGAAAGAATAGTGTACGGGTATCAGGACGCATGTTCTTCTACAAAGAATGAGGAAAACGAATACAGTTATAAAGGTAAAAGGGTTGACCAGATAAGAACGATATGAAAAAAAATTTAAAGAAAACAACAACGGTGTGAGATAAAACTGATTCTGGCTTTATTTTAAAACTACGAGTACATTCATGCTATTTTGTGTGGAATAGCACATCATTCAAATGGCCGCCTCGGCTTCGCTGGCAGTGCTGTAAGCGGTTGGTCCAATTTTTGATGACTCGCCGTCTAGTATGTGCGGCGTCATTCCGGCAATAGCGTTGTCGAATATTTTCCTCGAGCTCGTCCAAAGTTGTTGGCTTGTTAGCGTAGACTAAGGACTTGACGTAGTCCCAGAGAAAATAATCGATGGTATCAAATCGCATGATCGCAACGGCCAATTGACGAACGTTCGCCTTGAGATGACATAGTCGCCAAATTTCTAGTTCACGTCGCTTGTATGACATGTAGCGCCGTCTTGTTGGAATACACAGCTTGGATATATCGATGTTTTCGAGCTCTGGCCAAAGAAAGTCGGTTAACATCACTCTATACCTGAGGCCATTGACAGTAACGGTGTTTCCTTCCTCATTTCGAATGAAAAACGGTCCGATGATGCGGCCATACCATAAACCGCAACAAACAGTCAATCTTAGATGGTTGTCGGCAGTAAGTTGATGACTGCTTCCACTATTAGCGAAAAGTGATCCCTTAATTGTTGGCGGTCGAACAGATGTAGAACATAACCGGACAGTAGCTACCATAAAGTAATGATTTCGTACCAGTCTCCTCTGTTTTGGATATTTAAAAGACAACACCCTATGATTAGGCGGTTGATGTTGCAGAAATCAACATCATTCAACATTGTCATGTCGCTTTCCTCACATATCACATATCTAAGCCTTTCTTTGCCATCAAGTTGCGTTGAATACGGCGCTTATCTGATTATAGAAGTTGTCCTTTTCATCCTCAGTCGAGGTATTCGTTGGGGCGTAACACTGTGGGATCGTGACGCGACGTACTCTAGACCGGAATCTGACCAATATAATTCTGTCACCATGTGGTTGCCTGTGTGTGTGAGTAAAGTAAAAGAAAGTATAAAAAATTAACGCACGTTTTTCTGGAACACTGTATATCTTAATGTACAAACCGATGTAATGAATAAATGAAATGAAAATGAAAATATGTGGTCTAGTAAAAAGTGTTGGAATCAATGCTGCAAATTCAACTTGAAAAATACTCCAGTCGTTAGCTATTCTAAATGACTGATTGACTTGTAGATCTTTCGTGCCGATCTCAATTTTGGATCTGTCGGTATACGTAAAGAAAAAAAGCTTGCTCTTTCGCAGGGGTAATCATCTGACTATTCTATTCAGCTTTTTCGCAAATTCAAATGGTGAACCCTCTCAGAGATGGATAGTAACTTCATACTTCAATTACTCATCTGTATATGACTGGCAAAATCTTAGTATTGGTGCAGATTTTGCTTTCCACTAGAGTATCTGTTAAGAATATGTTAAGATGTTAAGATGTTCAGAAATACATACAGTGTGCAGCAAAAGTCTTGATACCCCAACCCATTTCCTCTTCATCGCAGGATGTTATGTTATTAAACGCTTTAAACAAGTTGTTTCTTTGCTCATAATATGAAATCCAAAAATAAAAAACAAAACAATTCATTAAAACAAAAAAAAAAAATAAAAGAGTTTCGTTGCATTCAAAAATAACACAGCAAAAATGTTGATACCCTTGAAGAAAAGTATAACAAATCTTTAACTATACTATAATTTTGCAAAAATAAGATTTACCTAATACTTGGTTGGATATCCGTTGAGTTTTTCAACTTCCTTAAGGCGTTCTAGCATCGAATGCGTTAATTTTTTTTAGATATTCAGTTAAATTTTCTTGCCACTCTGCCGGAAGTAAGGCTTTCAACTGGGGCTTCGACTGTTATAACAGGTTTGCGTTAGCGTTTCTCTAAATGATCCCAAAGGTGCTGTATTGGGTTGAGATCCAGGCTTTATGGTGGTGTTACAAGCAAGTGAGGGGCTCTATGTATCGAAAACATTTTTACAATTTGGGCTACATGTTTGAGATCATTGTCGTGTTGAAAGTAAAAATTGTTCGCAATTCCCATTTTTTGTGCACTTTGAAGCTAATTTTCTTGCAGTATTTTTAAATACACTTCCTTTGTCATGATTTCGCCGATTATGACAAATCATTCGATTCCGACACCAAACCTGGACATACAGCCCCATACCATAACACCACCACCTCCGTGCTTTACCGTTTTTCTCATGTTTTTCAGATTTAAAGCCTTATTTGGTTTTTTCCAGACCTTCGAACGCCCATCTGAGCCAAAAATATTGAACTTTGACCTTATCCCAGAAGTCGAACCCTTTATGCTTGAATTCCTTAGCAAAGTCGAATCTTTTCTTTTTATTTGTTTCGCTGATTAAAGGCTTTCTTCTAGCAGTGCAGGACTTATACCCCATTCTTTGTATGAACCTACGTACTGTCAGCTGAAACAATTGTATAGAGTATATATTCTCTAGCTTTGTGGCTCTCTTTGGCGCACTTTCGAAAGGATTTTCTTGAATAATTTTCTCAATCGCTCGTTCATCTCTAGCCGTTAAAGCCCGATGACGCCCAGATCTTGTTTTGTTTTCGATTCTTTTTTCTATTTTATATCTGTTGATTACTTTTTGAACAGTAGATTTAGTTCTTTGAATTATTGCAGCAATTTGTGAATATGATTTTCCATATTTATGACAGTTTATGATAATTTTTCTTTCTTCTATTGTTAATTCTTTTCTCCCCATTTTAAAAAAAATTACTATCTACTCACTTTATTGTTACACCAACTTCGGATGTTGTCGAACTAAATAAATTTATTTTTACTTTGCATCGAAAATCGTCATATTCTGACAGACAAACCTTATCGCTTAAAATTTACCGTTATTTTTGTAAAACAACATGCATAAACCAAGAGTATCAACACTTTTGCTTTGTTATTTTTGTATGCAACGGAGCATTTTTATTTTTTTTTTTAATTTTTTTTTGAATGAAGTGTTTGGTTTTTTATTTTTGAATTTCAAAATGTACAAATAAACATATATTATGAGCAAAGAAACAACTTTTTTAAAGGCGTTTAATACCATAATATCCTACGATGAAGAGAAAATTGGTTGGGGTATCAAGACTTTTGCTGCTGTTAGAAATGTTTAAACTAAATTTTGAATCTAGATATCGTCTTAAATTCGAAAATAATTACACCAAGAGAGTAAATCTTTCTTTGAGAGGTATTCGGCACTGTCGTTAAATGAAAACCAATGCAGAATTCACTAAAATTCGCTTGAGACTATATAGCAAAACCAACTTTCGGCCAGTTGGTTCATCAGAGGGTCTATTTTTACGAATGACGTCCGAAATACTCATTAAGACTAATGACCTTTGCAATATAATTCCACTTCCAGTATAAAAGTGAGTTGTTTACTTCAAGAACTCCCTTGGCTTTGACGTCACAACTGTTGGTGGCATCTTCTTAAGGACGTCGACCCTGAGAAGCTTTCTTGAGTAATTGCAAAATAAAACTTTTGTCTTCAATAACAAGGCCAGTCCACAATCTAATACCTTTAATTGGAACGATAACTTAACAAATTAGCAGTGAAAAATTATAAAATGTGATATCCTAATTAATTTAATTGTTTAAAGACCGGTTTTCAAATTATTGACTTCCAATAAAAGCGTTCAACTGTCCAACCACCAAGTTTAGTGTCAGTTTATCGTTTAACCAACTAACTTCAAACTGAAGTAGAAAACAAAATGTTCCCAAAAAAGAAACTTTTTTTATTGGCAATAGTGGTTTTGACAATTATTACTACAACTAATTGTTTACCAACAGAAGATGCCAAAAAATTTATTATAGCAACTCTAATTGAGCCGTCAAGTGATGTTAAGCCAATTGTGGAACATACCACTGAAGAGCCAACAACTAGGAGGATTCCACTAGCCGAAAAATTGCCAAGACTTTTGGGATAAATAAAATGATTATATAAGAAGTATTTACATATATTGTTTTTGTTTTTGTTTTCTTCGCAAAAAATAAATAAATAAATACAAATCAAATCCACATTAATTATAAAGACTTAAAAATGTGCAAAGTGTGGGCTTTGATGTGTTGTGACTTTAGGTGCTGTCGTCGTTATATTTTATGACTACGTGTCATATAACATTTTGTTTTGAAAAAAAAAAAATCTATTTTGAGTCATCTTTTCGGTTGAATACAAATTTGTGCATCGAATTATTCTGAGACAATGTCAGTGCTCGCCTTACCGTCATAAAGTAAAGAACAATGTCGATAAATCAAAAATTGTTGTTGCTAGTCTTTTTGTTGCTATCAGCCAGTGTAGTCATGGGTTCTACTGGACATATTGGTGATTTAAGTACTCCTGATAATCCGGAAATTGACTTAACGAATAGTGAAAACCTTCCCGAGTTCGAATCCGATGAGATATCCACTTTAAAATTCTACAGATTATGCGGTACTTCAAGGGATCCAGTGAGCTCTACTGATTGCAGAAACTAAATCTCATCAAGCATCTTCACGGAAAAGGAGTGGACATTTTAATTCTATTCGTCTCTTGGCTTAAAATATAAAAAATATATATATACAATATATATATTGAAAAACATTTGTAATTCTATCGATCATACATATAATTATTTCACCACTCTCTATAATTAACAAAAATATACGAGAAGGTACATAGAGTTTGCAAATTTCTCTTCAGAGTTTTGTGTACTCAGCTGTGAGTTTTTTTTTTTTGCCTGGAATTTGTTTGTGTAGCTACTTAAAGATTTTTTTTTAATTTTTTGGTAACAAACAGTCAAACAGATGTCTCTCTGGAATTTTTCCAAATGTGATGTTTATCCATTCTTTCTTCAAAATATCTTATTGATTGCAAAGTTAATATTATTCATTTAATACTTGTTGATATAAGCAAAATCGTTTGAGTGTTAATCAGTTATAATAAACTTTAAACTGCTTCAGTGTGGACATTTAGAGACCAAGATGTGACAAAAACAAGTAATTCTTATATCAGCACGTCACAACGGGGTCAATATCCTAAGATAAAAGAATATTTTAATGATTTTAAAATTTGTTTTATGTATTTTTCAAAGTCAACTTGTTTCGAGAGATCTCATGCAGTGTTAAATGGATTGTAGCGTGTATGGTATACACTCAATAGCTCGTACTAATTCCTATAAAAGAAACTGTCAGGCTTTTCAATGGGGGCTTAAATGCCAAATCAGCTATCAGTTATTTATTTCCAAGATCCATTCGCGAAACTTATAGCACTTCGCGAAGTTTACGAAATACGTCATTGGTCATATGAACGTGTTATTTATCAAATTATTGGAAAATTTCGCACTCAATTCACACTATTGGGTACACACGCATACCAATAAAAATGGGACCAGTTCGTTCGGAAGCAAATATCGCGGTCCAATGATTGGGCTTTAAATTAACTGGAATTTCTCACGGTTTTTAATCGTAAAATTTTTTTCTCAGTGATGTGGCTCATTTTTGGTTAAACGGCTACATGAACCAGCAGAATTGTCATATTTGGAGCGAAAACAATCCTTAAGAAATTCAGGTGCCATTGCATCTGTTTGTTCCCAAACTTGCGTGACATCAATGTGGAAGAACTGCGATCCCAACAGGATGGTGTTCCACTCCATACTATCAGCGAGAACATCGCTTTATTTTAAACACGATTTGGCAATAGAGTTGACTTGACGCTATTAGATTATTTTCTGTGAAGCTACGTTATGTCACTAGTTTATGCCAATAATCCAGAAACGATTGACCCTGTGGAATACAACATTGTTCGAGTAATACATATACATATGAACGCCTCCAATTTCTTGAAAAGTGTTCTAAAATTGGACCACTTGAATGCGCTTAGTGCGAATTAAACAAAACAAGCTCTTAAAGGAAGCACTATTTATATATTTGAAACCCAACTATTATATTCGTATACACTGGTCTACGACATAAAAAGAGCAATAGGCTCTAAAAGCATAGCCCTCTGCACACTCATGGACATTGAGAGGGCTTTTAATAACGCTAATTTTAGATAGACGGAACAAGGGCTACTTAGTGCATACGTACCAGTAGATGAGGTTACGTAAACCCTGAACTCCAAGGATGCAAAAACCATAGGACATGCATATATGTGATATATGTATATCAGCGATCTCACCCAAGATGCCCTGACAACTTCTTCGAATTAGTTGTGGAAAACAGGGGTTCTCAATTAATCCCAGGAAGCAACAATTTCACAAGGAAAGTATAAATAAATTTGTCCACCGTGCTTATATACTCGTATGGAGCTTCATCGCGCAAAGCACACCTAACAAGTTATTGGTCATCACTTTAGACCAATAAGACCCATTCTTAGCTTTTCAAAGAAGTAATATATACTATAGAGTCAACTTACAAGGGAAGGATGAAATGCATATCTTAAATGCTTGAACGCCCATTCACAAAGGTGGTATATTGATGATTTGAAAACGCCTCAAGAGGTAGGAGCAGAAATGGTAGGACGTTGAATCCAGCTCTCATTTGCACTAAGTAAAGATGTCACCATCTTTCAGGCGGAACTACGACTAACTGCCTTATTGAAAGTTTTATGCATTCTACTAAGTAAATTAAATGAAAGCGTCAAAGTAACTACTCTCTCGAAAAGTCAGTCAGTACTCAAAACATTAGTTAATACTCGTTCTGATTAAAGCTCCTCCTAAAAAGTTATATGCACTCATAAACCTCACTACCTGAACAAACTCTAACAAGTATGAATAGCAGGACTCGAGGATCACGATGGTAATAAAAAAGCGGATTATCAGGGCAATCAAAGTGCATAAAGTTAGTAATAACGACTTAAAACAGGAAATAAAACACTGACTTTGCATAGGCAAATATTGGAATAATAAGACCACTTTTAATTTTTTAATTTTCTGAATTGACATATATAATAACAAAAGAGCCAAAGGATACGGCCTGATGGGGAATTCGGAGAACTAACGGGTCACTTTTTAGATTGACAATCATCTCTACTGCCACATGCAGATCTTGCAGTGAAACAACAATTTTTCGGCGGTGGGACGTAAACGAGCAACCTTACTAAACAAATATATTCACCACTAAGCAGATCTGAAGGCGATCTCGCAGAAAGTGCTGATCCAATTTATAGAATTGGAAGAAAGGGGCACAATAAATCAGTATACTTAACTGAAAATTATTTACCAGATGTACCGGTAAGAAATGGGCGTCAAGATACAAATGTCTTGATAGAGAACATTTTTTGTGAACGGGTCTTAATTTTTTTTGAACTATACATCAAGTCATTGAGCAAACAACATCATATTTTTTCATCGTGTTAAAAATGTCGAATTTTGTACCAGAAAATGATGGCTTGCGGAAAGCGTTAGTTTTTTGTTTTTATTTGAAGAAAAGTACTGCAGAGTCGCATCGAATGCTTGTCGAGGCATATGGTAATCATGCTCTAGAAGCAAAAGATGGTTTTAACGGTTCAGAGATAACGATTTTAATGTGAGAAATGAAGAATGTGGAAGACCACCAAAAAAGTTTGAAGACGCCGAATTATGTTACAAACAATGTTTGATGAAGTTGACATTTTGAATCAGAAACAAATGGCAGAAATGTTAAATGTTGCACAACAAACAATTTCTGACCGTTTAAAAGCTATGATCAGAAGCCTGGAAAATGGCTGCCACACGAATTGGATGAAAAACAGATGGAAAACCGAAAAACCACTTGTGAACCTCAAAGACACGATAAAAAATCAGTTTTGCATCGAATTGTTACTGGCAATGAAAAATGGATTTATTTTCAGAATTCTAAACGGAAAAAATCATGGGTTAATCCGGGACAACCATCAGCTTCGACTGCAAAACCAGACCGATTCGGCAAGAAGACAATGCTGTGTGTCTGGTGGGACCTGAAAGGTGTGGTGTACCACGAGCTCCTAAAACCTGGTGAAACCGTTAATACAGAAGGCTACCGATAACAAATAATTAATTTGAACCATGCATTGATCGAAAAACGACCAGAATGGGCCGGAAGACACGGCAAGGTAATTTTGCTCCATGAAAATGCACCTGCACACAAAACAAAACTAGTTCAGGATACAACCAAAGCACTTGGCTGGGAGCTGCTATCCCATTCGCCGTATTCACCAGACTTGGCTCCTTTTGACTACCATTTGTTTCATCGATGGGACACGCATTAGCTGAGCAGCTCTTGGAATCCTGCGAGGAAGTCGAAAATTGTGTGACTTTTTGGTTTGCTTCAAAAGACGAACAGTTTTATTGCCATGGAATCCATAAATTGCCTGAAAGATGGGAAAAATGTGTAGCTAGCAATGTCCAATACTTTGAATAAAATATTTTTTACTTTCCCATTAAAAACGCTCACTTTATACCGGTACACCTGGTATTTGGAATGGTGTGCCGCAAGTATTACAAATTAGACAGGTTTTGTTAACTTTTATTAATTTCTATTGTTTTTTTTTTTTTTTCTTGTTTGTAAAAAATTCCTTTCAATCCTGGATAGAACTTAACATTTTCATGATTCGTTGATGCAGAACTCAATTCTAATGGTTGTAATGCAAATATTTGTGTAAAAGTAAAGCCTAAATTGCTCCTGTGTGCGATGAAGGTTCAACAAGCGGTGACAATGGGGCTCACAGCCCTGTTTTCATTCGTTATGTGGACCTGTTAACTCGTTTGTGCGCCCGGGTACTATGTTCTATCTAATCGAGATATATTGTGGCCATCAGGTTGAGTTAACTTAGGGACGATATTCTAGCTAAGGTTTAGCTCAACGACAGGAAAAACGAAGAACCCCAAGTTCTTAACACTGGTTTGCCATAGTTTAAGTAGATATTATTGGCAGGAACAGTAAAGAAGATATGTTTCCTATTTTTGTATGCAGATTCTGTAGAAAATGTTCCACTCTAAAATTCTTCTAAGCTCTATAACGATGCCAATACAAATTTTATTAAATATTTTTGATGGATTTGTAAATACTTGTAGACTTCACGTTAGTTTTGCTCAATACTGAATGACATAACGCAGAAACTTATGGTTTATTTGTTACTAATTCCAAGATATGAAACTTCTTATGTAAGCTTTTGTTTTTAGCCAAAATATAAGCTGAAGAAGAGCAGAAGATTTGTTGTCGTTGTAGGGACTTGTCTGCTGTAACGTGGCGAGTCACATGCAACACCCAACTATTAATTTAAGTCTCACACGAGGAAACAGTCAATCTCAACGCGAGTTCAACTCCTGAGAAGTACTCCTCTTTGGGCATTGACGATATCAGTTCCCATGATCCTATTGTGGCTTGAGACCCAAAAATGATTCAGTTAATTCATTGTTCTGACTGCGTTTAAAAAGGCTTGTTTTTTTTCGAATTGGCTTAGAGGTGGTGCAAGACAAAAATGAAGCCTTAAGTCCATCTTGGTTGTCGCCACAGACACTTAAGTAATGATTTGTACTTAAGCACTGTTATTATTGGAAAAAGTGCTCAATAAGTTCACATTGCTGCTATTCTGCTCATAAAATGTTTCGCTTTAGTATGCAAATGTCATTTGGATAATGGATGCATTTTTAAAACAGTTTTATATGCTACATATGCTACAAATATGAATTTTCCAAGTACAAAACCTAAAAAAAAAAAATGAAATACAAAGTTCAGTATGAAAATATTGAAATTTTTAATGTTGAACCATTTAAACTGATACCGGTTGCAATATATTGCTTGAGATGCTGACATCGCAAAGTAATGATGAAGTCCAAAAGGCTGTCAATGAGTATATCTTCTCGTCATTTACAGCGGCGAGCTTAAACAAATGGATCGCAGATAAATTTATGACATCGTGGATATTTTTATTGAATGTCGCAACAGATCAAAATTAAATTTCAATTAATCGAAATCTTCGCGAACAAGACCTTTTATAACTGAACGTGGAAGCTTTTATAAGATCGTCCAGACTTGTGTGTTGTTATTGTTGGACATGAACCCTCGTTTATGATAGTAAAAGTTGCAAGTATCGATAATTATTTCTACGAAAAGCGATTGCTAAGTACTAATTTAATAATAATCGTGACAAGGTACTTACAAGATTTAATAAAGTAAGTAAACTTTCATAGAAGTTTAATTAAGTTAGCCTTCATTATAATAGGTATCAATATAACGCCAAAACAACGCTATGAAGTCGGTTTTAAGGTACTAAGTAGGAAGTTGAAGTAGAAAAAATAACATTATCTCATATAACCAATTGATCCTAGAAAAAAATATTTTCATATCTATGTATATCTATGACAACACCTTACATAATTTATGTACTTATTTAACGATCTAATGATAGCTGCCTTCATTAGGCTTCCAATTATTCATAATACCTCTCTATCATTAGCTCTTTAAATCTTGTATCTAACTCTAACTCTATATATAAAAAAAGAAAAAACTCGAAACCAGTTTAAATTTTTCTATCTGATAAAAGCTCATCTACAGTGAATTCAAACCTTCAGTTGTTCGTCTTCTACGTTAAAGAAAAGTTGTGTTTCAATACTGTTTTAAGAACTAAAAAAAAAAAAAAATGTTTCTTACTAAAATATTTTTATTTGCCGGAATTATTTTGGCCACAACTTTTAAAATTAACTCACTTCCTATTTCTCCTGGAAGTATTGCATACTTTTCGAATGGTAAAATTTTAACTCAAGCAGATCAAACGGATAATACAACGACTTTATTGATTCCTGAAAGTGATAATAAAGAGCTGCCTCCATTAGCACTTTTAACACCTCTACAGCCTTTTGTGCCTAATACAGAAGATGACAACTCAACGAAGACCTGTGCAAATATTGATAAAGATGGTAATTGCTTGCTATTGGTTCCACAATTAGCTATAAGCACATTGAAAACCTTAACTGGATAAAGTACAAGGGGAATGAATAAATAAAAAATTTATTATAAATTTAAAAATATTTTTTTATTTTAGACTTTTTCGCAGTACGTTTGGGATGCGCAAATTCAAGTTGAAAATTGCTTTGTCTGGTTCTAGGTTGAGTTTTAAAAACGCAGGTCATGGGTCCATCGGAAATGACTGTCTAATTATTATTAATCATACCAAACTTATAATAATTTAATAACCATCTTATTTAAAATCAAGGTTAGAAGTTTAGTACGATTTTTAATTACTGAAAAGCATTTGATAAAATTTTTAGTTCCTGTAGCATCCCAATTTATACGAGGAAACTAGTTTATACAGCAAAACTTACAAACGTAACTTAATTGTGATATGTGCATACCTAAAAAATGTAATAGGAATCCTATTCCCGAACCCTGTGGCACGCTTTCTATTTATTTTATGGTGGTAGCTTCCCAACCAAGCAAAAATTAAAAAAAAGAAACCAATTTTCAATATTAAGATGATTTTTATGTTCAGTATTTCAATGAGGCAGTCCTTATTAAAAGAGATGCTACCAACGCTTTCGATGGTATATATTCGATTTAGCCGAAATATATTCGACCGATAGTGCTTGCATCAAAGTTTCTGCATACGAAGAAGAAATACCTTCCAAAGAGATTTAGAGTTACATATGTGGGACTTACGCGGATTGCGATGGCGTTATTCCACCACCAGTTCCACTTCCGAACTGCCTCACTTCAAACAATATTAGGGAAATGAAACTTTTTCTGCATAACGTGCTCAGATTGAGGAATACACCTCAGTTCGGTCTTCCCTTTCGGGTTAGCAAATTTCCCACAATATTGGGTATCAGCGTAGAGCAAAACGGTGATGAAAATTTTCATGACCAGTTTATAGACCGGGCTCCATGTTCAAACTTCATTAGTTTTGTCTCATCATATTCTCGCAATGCACACAATTAATTTGATATTCAACATTTAGCAAAAATATTACAATATTTTATAGCAAGACGAAGCATTTATACAAAAACAAGTATACAAGACATTTGTAAGAACACGATTAAACTGCAAGAGATCTTGCCTATTTGTGTACACTTATACTACCTTTATCAAATTAATCAGAAAATTAAAAATACAAGTTTATTCATCTAAATCTATATTGTCCCCTTTAAAGTAGGATTGCCCGCGCTTGATCCAATCCTCTAAACATTTTTTATATTCGGTTTTCGGTATGTCCATCAGTGATTCCTGCGAATTTTCCATTACTTCCTCTCGGCTGCTGCAACGCGTTCCCCGTAGTGGTTTTTTAATTCGATTGAACAGAAAGAAGTCACAGGGAGCCAAATCAGGTGAATACGGTGGCTGTTGGATGGTATTTGTTGCATTTTTCGTCAAAAAATTACGAATAATGATGGCACTGTGCGACTGTGCGTTATCATGGTGCAAAATACACGAGTTTTCCGCCCACAATTCTGGTCTCTTTCGGCGAATTGCTTCACGCAAACGTCTCATAACTCCCAAATAATACTCTTTGTTTACTGTCTGGAATTCTGGCAAAAATTCATGATGCACTACACCGTTTTAATCCATGAAAACCGTGAGCATTGCCTTCTTTTTTTGACTGAAAACGACATGGTTTTTTTAGTCTCAGCTCATTTGGTGAACGCCATTCACTTGCCTGATGTCTGGATTGCGTGTCGTACTCATAAATCCACATCTCGTCTCCAATAATGATCCTTTTAATGAATGTGAGATCGGATTGAGCCTCGCAAATTATCTCTTTTGCGACGTCAACACGGTCTCTTTTTTGTATGAAATGGAGATCTTTTGGCATCAACTTTGCTGCTACACGACGGAAACCCAAATCATTAATCAAATTATCTTGGGCGGATACAAAGGCGATGTTCATGTCCTCCGCTATCTCCCTGATGGTTAATTTACGGTTATTGGCCAACATTTCTTTAACTTCATCAATGGTTTCGTCGGTTTTTGATGTCTATGGTCTGCTTTCAACCACTCGTGCCATTTGTAAACGACCCTTTTCTTTAGAGAATCGTTTCCGAAACACTTTTCCAACATTTTCAACGTTCGCGCACCATTAAATCCGTTTTTTAGGCAAACTTTAATATAAGTTCGTTGTTGCAAATTTAAATCCATTTATAAAATTTTGAAAAATCGCCAACACACCCAGTGTAAGATGTACTTGGCTACGTAACTTTTGCAAATGTCAAGCTATGAAGCTAAGATTTAGAGAAAATGTCAACAACAGATGTACCAACTTAACAACAACAAAAAATCAGAACTCAAATCGGAACAATGGGAGCGCCATCAGGTGACGACACCGGGAACGTTTTGATCAAGGTGGTATTCTTAACTTCACGTATCGAAAAATGGGGACCGAAAGCAAAGAATTTAATGATGCTTTTTCATGAAAAGACGAAACCAGGGCCAAGAGCTGAGCTATCAGTGCAAGATCAAGACCTAGGCATTGCAAGCTCATTGCTTTTTTCCCGGTCATGGTGTCCATCGATACCTTGTTAAATAATATATTCGGCTCTATACACTATGTTATTTCGCTCTCGTTCCAATTAAGATCTGGTTATCTACATAATTTTCCGCCGAAACATTTCGAAGTATGATATTATCCTATGAATAAAACAGTATGTACTAATACTTCTGTTTATAGTTCTTCGGCTGCTGTTAGAAATATACACAGAGTTCTGGAACGAGCTGGTTGTCACCAGACAGTACTTACAGGGATTTTTTTTTTATGGCTATGAGATCGAAATTCATCGATTTTGAAATAACCATTGCATCCTTGATTGTTAACATATACGAGTATGTATATCAGTGTATTCATTTTGAAACAATTCTACCCAATAATCCTTGACGAAATCAAAACACAATTGGATATATGGTATGTATTGTACATGGGGCGACAAATCATAAACTTAATGATGTACACGTCGGGGTTTGTAGTGCTCTTTTAATAGAATACTTTGACGCCAAACTCTGACTTTTATTCGAACTATGTAGAATATCTCCTCAATGCTCTGCTTAGCATTTATAAGACGGAAGTTTTCGTAGATGTGAACATGACTTTTTCTAGTTGCCTGCATTAAACTTTGTGCTTGCAGCTCCAAACGTTTAATAGCTGAGATATCTTTTACCATAACTTCTTTTGTTCATTGAAGTTTACGCTTCTATTGATTGTCATGGGGATTAAGTTAATCGTCCATAGATGTAGACGATTCATCGTCGAGGAATGCAAGCGTATCAACGGATTTGCCATTGTTTTGGGGTGATTCTTGACAAGTGAGACAAGTTATATGCAATATGGTTCTCAGAACTAAAGACCTAGTTAATAAGGAAACCATCTGGCATCAGAAAATCCATGTCTTAAGTTTCGCATGACTTAGATCTAAATTAAAATTCATGTTTCGAATGAGCCAGATGAGAACACTACCTTGTACTAGCAAATGTTTTGGTACACGAAACGAGCACATTCATTCTCAGAAAGCAATGAACGGATCCGCTCCAACTTGACGGATCTTTGACAAAAACTTTTTGACGTCAATTGCTTGCAATCATCTAATAGGGGTAGCTAAAATATCGTGTTGTAATTAGCCTGCAAAAAATATCCTATGCGGATATGAAAAAGGCGAAATATTTCTGATGTTTCAGCGACTGAAAATTACACGGAACCTAGTGTGTTGTACCGTAAGCTATTTGAAGATGCTGGTGGGATAGTCGACAGTGCAAAATCTGCTCGTCCGTGGATAATTGAATTCGTTGAAATCTACTGCGCAAGTAGAAAGTCATGTTTTGAGAGGATAGCATGTTGCGCATATTAAAATGTAATTTTGGAAGTATTGAAACAGAAACGCAAGTGAAAATCGAAAGCCTTGTTCGTCAGTAGACGAAGAACAGTCACAGATGTATTATTTTTACTGACGAGAACATTTCCACCGGAGCAGAATCGTTCAACAAACAGAACGATATGCTTTCTTATTATGACATGATTTTGTACTCGTTCCGAGATTTCAACGTGGCTACCACCCAGTTTATGTAATGGTTTGGTGGCGAGTTGCGTACGGTGGGTTCACTGAGTCGCATTTTTAGGAAAAAGTGTCGCAGTAAGTGCATCAAACGTACGTTTTAGAGAACGTAATAGAGTCCCTAAACAAAACGCAATTCGCAAATAAACCGTGAACCTTTTAACAAACTCCCCTCCAGCTTATAAGGCAAAAACGACTCGAACATGGCTCAAAGTTTCGAAGTTTATTTGCACGGATGATTAACTATCTGGTAGCCCGAACCTCAATCCATTAGACTACAATACTATGGTTCCTTCTAGAGACGCGACATCCCCAAGTATTGGGTATTTGAAGCGTGCCCTTGCCCGAGCAGTGATGCGTACTGCAATCGATAAGTGTCAAGACCGTGTTCGCTGTTGCTGCAAGGTAAATGAGTGCCATTTCGAATAAGTTGTTCTACAATTTACCAATTTACAATAAATTACAATTTACCCAATAAGAGAAAAAAACAATTTTTTTTTTTTTAAATCTTCATTCTTTGAATTTTATTAGCCAAAAACTTTGTGTTAATACTAGTACTAGGTATACTCAGTGTGTTAAAACATTTACTAGTACTAGGTATATACTCTATTATTCTCTAAATTATTATTTTTATTTTTATTGATTTATTAATAATACTTAACACCTCTTCACCCTGTTACAGTTTTTAAAGTATGAAGACTTAATCTAGTGTCAATTTCAGGACAATCGGCTTCGTTTTCACTTGTACACGGTATGACTTCAATTGTTTGGTTTGAAGTATCTGATGATTTATTAGTGGCTAAGTCATTTTCTGGAACCTTGAAAATTGTAGATCTTATCTCCTCAAGTATAAAATTGTTTCCAGTAAAGTTCACCATTGCATGCGTAGTTGTAGGGAATTTTTTCTTCTTTTTTATATGTGGCCTTGGTGTCGAAGATATATAATGTTCAAAAATTTTAGAAGTCGTAAACCGCATAAAAGTGGTACTTATTAAATCTTTTTCATTTTTTACAGTCGTTGTTGGCTTTTCCTTTGTCTCTACGATGCTAGTTATAAATTGACCCTTTTCATTTTTGAATATTGAATCTGGAATAACTCGTACATTTTGATTAGCTATTTGAATTGGTCTAGTCGATAAATTTTTTTCTTCCGGTGTGACATTAGATGTAGGAATTTCCTCTTCACTTGGAAAAGTTTGTGTACTCGTATTTAGAGGTGAATGTCTGAAATCAGTTCTGGATGAATTCCTGTTACAATTGTCGTGTGTATCACTATTAATTGTGTAACAACTACTTTGCACTGCATATGCCAAAATTATTGATAACAAAACTATTTTTGAATACGAATACATATTGTTAGAGCAATTGTTTCGTGTTGTTACTTAAAAGTGATCTATAATACTGAAGAGAACGAATTGCGAAGATTCAGCTTTTATAAGTTGAATCAAACGTTGTCGGCTTATGGAGATAATTCGTGCTAAGGTCGACGCGTCTCTCGTGTGTTTATCTCTACAAAATAAATACAAAAAACTAAAACACAAAAAAAAAAAAAAAAAACATTAACAGTAATTGGCTATTCTCTTTAGTTCATAACAATCTTCTCCGCAACTTGAAATAAAACCAGAAGTAACTAGTTTTTTCGGCGTAATACTATAATACTTAAAGGAGTTGTTATTTAAAAATATGGACTACAAAACTTCTGAAGGGATTACGGTTTTAATGTAAAATAATTTAAAATTATGCTGCACGATATGTCAATATACGGAAGTAAGATAAAACTCATAATAAACAAATATTTGATAGAAATTTGAAAAACACTCAATTAATCACTCAATTGAGAGAAAAATCAAAAACAAACACTCATAACGCTTTAAGAGCTTTGTTTATCAGAGTTGATGCAGTTAGAGTTTTTAAGTGTTTATATTTAAAACCAAAACATTGCATTCATCAAGTTCGATGATATTTCCCATATTTGTTGTATATGAATTAGTTGATACGTCTAATGCTAATGGAGAAGATGTACTCGTAGTCGACAAGTGAAAGTCAAAATTATGAAACAAAATAGGAAAATATTTTTTAGCAACATTTTTTTTAGCGAGCCAAACACCACAACTCTAATCAAACTAATAACTAATAGAGGTCAATTGAGGAGACGCTCTTAATCTTAATTTGGTTTGCAGAGGGCCACTGTTTTTGATTATATAAGCTGGGATTTCAAGTAGTATTTATATACAAGAATCCATCAAGAAGCCGCTATATACATATTTGTATATCCGAGTTTTTTCAAACACTTTATGAGACTGAGAAATATTTTTGATTTAGATGCATTCGTTTCAGAAAATAAACTTTGAAAATAAAACAAGTAAAATAAAACAATGCACGTATCACGTACGCGTATCGTATATTGATAATTTTGTATCAAAAGTGTTTTGACTTCTGTTTCCTCCAAATTGTACTCCTGAAATGGAGTTTATAAGTAAAATAACAACGATCTTGCCAAAACGAGGTTGCCAAATTTTACAGGTTGTATTTAATTAACGTTTTTACGGATAATTTTTTTTTTTTTTTTTTTTTTTTGCCGTGACACATATATTTTCTTCATTGCGATTTGCACATTCTGTTACCCATGTTGCTTCGTGTAATCCTCCTGTACATGTTTTTCTGATTTCAGATGAAATGTGTTTTTGATGAATAACGTAGTTGTGTTTGGAATCTTTTGTTTGATTTCTTGTTTTATGTTTATTTGTTGGGCAGGACTCAATATTAAAACAAGATGTGAAATTAAAATTATTAAAAATTAAATATTCTCCGGAAACAATTTATGATGGGTATGAAATTAGTTGCTGGGGTCAGATGGTAAACAATGTTTTTTTTTTTTTTTTTTTTGTGAATTGTTAAAATTAAGCTTTTATTGGGCCGATTTTAAGGTACGAAAACTGGCTTTCATTTATTTGATGAATACACTAATTAAGCGAATCGAAAGACATGAGTAATAGGTAACATCATTTTCGCAAATAAAAGGAAGAGTTATTTTAATAAGTTGAACTTCCATATCGTCATTGGGATTTTTGGATTGACGTCCACAGAGCGTGACATTTTTTGAAAAGTATGCCGAAAATAACTGACCTTGTACTGCTCATTAATTTGGATAAAAATATCAGTAGATTCGGAAAAACCAATGTTATTAACAATAACAATAAGTGAATGAGTGGCCATTTGTGTTGACTTATTTAAGATATCAGCATGAGCTAACTGAACATTATTTATAACAGGTGATCCGAGACTGACACATAGAGAGCCACTCTAAAAACGTATCTATATGATTTATGATAGTACCAGCCCTCAAAAGTTACGTCTCAAAATTTGATAACATTAAGACCATTAGTTATCAAGATATTGAAGTTTTATTGACTCACCTTTTGATATTAAAACCATGATGAAACCAGTTTTGTATGTTGATAGGACACTATTATTTGGTGGAGAAAACCTCGTTAAAACTCTAGAATAACTTCGTTGAAAGCAACCTGATTGCAGAATTCAAACGCGGTCGTACAGACACAAATGATACTGAACGCTCAAGGCGCCCAAATGAGGCTGTTACGCTGGAAAACATAAAACAAACAAAATCATTTAGATTAAGTGTTAAGGGAAAGTGCTTGAGATAAATGATATCGTAACGATATCAATTCACTTTGTACAGCAAAATATGAGCTCGATCATAAGGTATGTGAAAGTTCCGTTCGCAGTGGGTACCGCGGTCGGACCGAAAACAACGTGTTGATGACTCAGAGACCTGTTTGAAGCTGTCTAAGCGAAATAAAAAAAAAATATTCATGCGTTAGTGTTGGACAAATCATTCTATAAGAGGGCATAGACACGTTAGAGCAGCGCTGGAATGGTTGTGTTACTATAGAAGGAGACTATAGGGTCTATAACTTATTCGTTATATCTCGTGCGGTTTGCTAAGAGATGGTGTAACTTGTATTATTCCATTGTTATTAATCTATTAAAACGTGCGTTGAAAAGCTACTGTCATTGTATATCATTTCAGTATATGTCAAGTCGAGAGACGTCGAAAGGCGGTTTTGCATATCCGAAATGCTGCTGGAACGCCACAAAAGGAAGTCATTTTTGCATCGGGTTGTTACTAGTGATAAAAAATGGGTCCATTATGACAACCCCAAGCGCAAAAAATCATGTGAAACCCGGCCAACCAGCCAAATCAACGACAAAGCCGAATATCCATGGCGCGAAGGTAATGCTCTGTATTTGGTGGGATCAGATGGGTGTGTTGTATTATGAACTGCTAACCTGGTGAAACCATCAATGGACAACGTTACCGAACACAATTAACCCGTTTGAAGAGAGCAGTAGCCGAAAAACGCCCGGAATATGCGACCAGACACGAGGCAATAATTTTCCATCATGACAACGCTCGGCCCCACGTTGCTATTCCGGTTAAGAACTATTTGCAAAACAGTGCATGGGAAGTCTTACCCCAACCGCCTTATAGTATTTGTTCCGGTCGATGCAGAACACCCTCACTGAAATAAGGTTCACATCAGAGCAGAATATCAAAAATTGGCTTGATTCATTCTTGGCTGCCAAGCCGGCGCAGTTCTTTTGGGATGGGATTCACAAATTGCCAGAAAGATGGGAAAAAGTCATAGCTTCAGATGGGCAATTCTTTGAATAATACTATTGTACATGTTTTTCTTAAATAAACGTTAAAATTTTGAAAAAAAATCCCACGAAGTAAATTACATACATACATTACATACATATAAGTTAGTCTTAGGACTGCTATATACCTTCTGATCAAAAAGTACCTGGAATTTTCTAATCAAAAAAAAAAAAAAAAAAAAAAAAAAAAAAAAAAAAAAAAAAAAAAAAAAAAAAAAAACGCCCCTGAGATATTTTCAAAAGCTGTCATTGTCAAATATCTGTTTGCGCGTCTTTTGTCGGGAGTTTTTGCGTGATAACTTAGTAAACAAGTCAGTGTTAGTTGTGTTCTGCGAATTTCGCAATGTCAAATTTGGTTTAAAAAAGAATTTGCCTTCAATTTTGTGTTTTTCTAAGAAAATATCATGTGTGGAAGCATTAAAAATGTTAACTGTAGCCTGTGGTGATTCTATAATATCGAAAAAATAAGCGTACAAGTGATACAAATATTTAAAAGCGGACCGTACTGTGGTTGATGATTTGCCTCGTTCTGGTCATCCATCCACCAGTATGACTGATGTCATTAAAAAACTTGTCGTCGCAGATCGTCTTGTGAGCATCAGGGAGATAGCAGCCGATCTTGGTGTCACTTTCGGGTTGGTGCAGAACGTAATGCACGATGTTTTTTGGGCATGAGTCGAGTTGAAGCGCGGTATGTGCCGAGAGTGCGTAATTTGTTGCAGAAACATCTCATCTGGTACGCGACTATTTGTTCAAAAGCAAGGTTTATACAGTTACGCAAGCTCAATTTTTACCTGACATGGCTCCTTGTGACTTTTTCCCATTCCCACAAATTCGCGGAAAGCGTATTGAGACGACTAAGGCGATAAAGGAGAAATCGCAGACGAAGCTAAAGGTGATTCCAAATTCGGCCTATGGAAAGTGTTTTGAAGATTGGAGAAAGCTTTGGAATATGTGTATTGCTTGCAATGTAGATTACTTTGAAGGGAATAAAATGAATATCGATTAATAATTGAAGCGTTTTCGTTTTATTCAAGAACTTCAGGTACTTTTTGACCAGAAGATACATAACATCGTATTGTAAAATTCCCTACGATTCTGTTTTATGTACCCTGTAAGTTATTTCATTGTGTGCGCATGAGTTATATTTGAAACTTTCTTATTAAACTTATTTTTGTATATTTTATGATATTACAATACACTCTAACATAAATATTTTGCTTTTGTCATAGTCATATAAATAAAATAACATGTCTTATAATTTTTTTAATTATATTTTCTTATTTTTTACTTTCAGGTTAGACTCTTAAAATGTTATGGTAACTAAAAATATTAAACATAAAGAAAAACTAATTTTTATTTATTAAATCTCTTCAAATATATTTTCATGAAAATAGTGCATCTAAATATGTTTTTTATAGGAAATATTACTGATTTTTATTTGTATTTTTAAATTAATCGTAATTTGTAATATCAGAAAAGTGTAGATACTACATTTTATAATTTAGCTGTAACTCGTCGCAAGTAGCCAAAAATCATCATTTTGTTTGTTTTTAATATTTATAATACTATACTCCGTCTTTCACCTACCAGGACGGACGTTGTCATGATTGTGCGGAAGTGGCAAGTCAGTATCAGTCTTGTACTCAGAGATTTATATAATCCTGTTGAAAATTCTACATTAAGTCCACACCAAGTTAGGCTTAAAAATATGAGAAATTTAGTATAGCTGCTAAGTAAAAAAGAATCCCCATGTAAGGATGCGGAAGCAAAGTCGATCTTTAGCCGACAAGCGATTGCCCAGTTGTAATCCGCAAAAAAATAATACCCTTAATATGTCTAACTGCAGCACGATAAAACGGCTAAAGTAGCTTGAGCTAACACGACTGGATATCGCTCAATAATTTTTAAATTGGTCGAGACAACTTTGGGCTGGAAATCACTCTTAATAAACTAGTGGCGGGATGAAAAATGTTCACAAAGGTAATGGTTGGCGAATAATGCGTACAATATGGAGCTGCGATGAAAACTTTGGCCCATTAAGACAAGAATACTGAGCTATTAAAAGGGACAAAAATAATTTCCTGCGAAAAATTAAGGAATTCCTGAAAGCATTCCCAGCAAAGTCAAAAGTGGACTACGTAATGGAGCAAACAAGTATGACGCGACTTTTAAGAAGCTGGAAAATAACAACTTTTCTAGCAGTAGGTTTGTTGAAAGCTGGCGATTATGTTTTGTACGAGTATGAAAGCATCGAATATAGGCAGATGAATACATGCCCAATGACTGACATAATATAATATTTCCTCTAAATGCAGAATCAAACTAGATATATTCCTGTTAAATATATAAAATTTTTAAATCGTTTAAGCTGTTTCGAGTAGATTTCTTCAACCCATTAGGTAAATATATTATCATGCATTTGGTGGTCAGTATAGTTCTTATAGTTCCTGAATATATAGGGAACTTAATATCAAAAATAATGTGCATCGAAAGTTTTGTTTTCAAAGAAATGACAAGATTCAATAAGAAAAGTAAGTCTTGCATATAAAACAATTTCAACATCAATTTCGACGTTGCCACTACACAAACTGTGCAAATACAAAAATATAAAGCAGCAAAAAGGACAGGCCAAAGTTAATAGCAACGTAAACTACCATCAACATCATCATTGGTCTTAATCCCACAAGTAAACGAAACTAATTACATTTTCACAATTCGACTTCAACTACGTTATTGACTTTAATAATTAAAACTTGTTTCGCCTCTCAATTTGTTTTTTCTTACATATATGTGTTTATTTTCTTTCGCTCTCGTTTATTGAAGATTTTCGAATTTTATCTTATACTAACCAAGGAAAAATGTACGACAATTAACTGAGGAAAGCAAATCCCATACCATAATTCAAATAAAGTTTTCGACACTTTTCCAATTCTATTTCGATTAAAAATGAACAAAATTTTTGTACACACACTTATATATATATGTATATATATGCTGATATAACTGATGATGTGCATATACTTTTTGAGGAAAAAAAAAAATATTCATTCGAGACAGAGGTGGAACTTCAGACCAGGACAAAAAAAAAAAAAAAGAAAAACACTCATTGTTGTTTTTTCACTAAAAGTTCAAGTGGAACTTTTTCATGGTTTAATGAAAGAGAACTTTCAACAAACGACAGATATGTTTGTGCAAGTGACAGTGAAAAATAAATGCGTTCTAGAGAATTGAGAGTGTAAACTTTGGCAAAGAAAATAAAGCAAACTTAAGTAAAGAAAAATTTTTACACAGAAAGTACAAAAAGACGAATTTCAAATGGTTACTTCTACAACGATTAAAACGTGGTTTCTTTATTGAAAATAAAAGGATAAATCCATTTAAAGTAAACAGCTTTTTAAGAAACTCGTGTGTTTAAAAAAAATGTTATTTATCTTCTTTAAGACTGAAGCATAATGGAAAAACTCAAATCGGAGAAAAACCACTCAAAATCAACTCGGTTTTATTTGATGCTCATAACATTTATAATTCGGTCTGGTGTATTATTGGATATTGAGTATTCTAAACAATGATAAGTTTATTAACAAATGTCCAAATATTCACTCAAATCCGCATTGCTTTTTCCTTCTTTTGTTTATACAGATTGAGTTTTTATCAAATATTAAATTACCATTCCAAATTTTTATTATATTACAGACAGTAAGCTCGCTATCGGTAGTGCTGAAGAGATGCCATTATTAAGGGGTGTATTTTTAGGGCATAGAAAATAAGAAAAAATAACTATGCACCTATACTTTTAAGTTAAAAAAATTGAAAATTCTCTTAGTTGAAGGGAGTGGAAATAATTTTAATAAATTTGGCAATGATTTTGCTTACAAGATTTACATATGTTTAAGAAAGAATTTAACTCGAATCTAATTCAAAGTATAAAACGACTAAAGCATCAGGTTATAAGAGCTTTGCCAATCACATTTTGTTATTAAAAACCAAAAATCAATTAATGGCATCTCCAAATTCGAAAATGATGAAAGAGCACATTAAATCACCATTCCTTTCCATTGTCATCGTCATCACCATCAAACTATACACATTTTTGTGTATAAGTTATCATCTATTTACCATATGTCTGTCACTCCAGCCATATGTGCGATATTCTCTATGCTCTGTCATAACCATCATCATCAACATTCAACTGACTGACAAAAGATTTCGTAAATACGATAACGAATAGAAAGGAAACCACACAAAAATGAAAGAAAAAAAAAAAAAAAAAAAAAAAGCACTCAAAACAGTTTTCGCATACTCTTCAGTTCAAGTACGAAACGATGATAGACATAAAATAAATTGTTATGATGGCCCTTAACAAGTTCAGTTTTGGTAGAACGTGTGAAACCGACACGCTTATAAAAGTCATTTGATACCCTTACTTGCTTCTTTTTCTTTATCACAAACCAACTACGAGTTGATACTCAATGACTATGTTACAAGTAGGAATAATGCTGATATACTATAAATGAGTAGATGACTATTTCTCACAAGATAAATATGTTAAAAAAAAAAATGTTTGTGAAAATTTCAAAAAAGTCTGGTCACCTGAGAACACCGGATGTCAAAGTTCACATTTGGCGTGTAGCGATGGTGCTATACTATTAAAGTCCGACAAAAGGACTTTTAAATATTTCATTCCCTTAAGGGTGCATGGCAGCACCTACAATACAAAGGCTAAGTATGCTCGCTCAGAAATTCACAAACAACACTCACAATGAATCGATAGATACGAATAGGAATACAACCCACTCAGTGTCTATAGCTTTAGCTCGACAAAAAGTCAAACCAGATAAGGACTGTATATCGCTGCGTGATGTGTCGGTTCGTTTGTTCATTTTAAATCGTTGCTTCTTGAACCTAACAACTAGAGTATGTTAGAAAACAGATGGACAGAAAGAAGCAAAGTACTCGTACATGTATACGAGTAGGTACTAGGTATTGTCTAACTGACAGAAGGAAGTTACAAACAACAGACTGTGTAACCAGCCGATGGTATGGCACTGATAAGTTTACCAATCGCCACAATGGATGGCATGGAACTTTGTTTTGTGACCATCTAGTTGCTTTCTCTTGGACACCTACTATCTACTACAACCTACAACTACTTCAGGAGTTAGAGATACTTATTTGAAGGTGCATGACCTTATCAGGAGAGCACGAGCAGCACATAGCATTGCACTATGGCATTTGTTTGTTTTAAACGATTTCTTAAAGTATCTATGTAACAAGTAATAACACATCCATTTGAGTTGAGTTCCTTAAACTAAGGACCACATCGTCATAATAACAATCACCATTACCATCTTCAGCACCACCATCATCATCTTCATCTTCAATATAGTCAAAGTCACATCTTTGCAAATTGTTATTCAAAAGTGTATGTATCGTACAGTTTTCGCTTCATCGCCTTGTGTTTGAGTTGATGGAATCATGATGGAATTATGTGAGCTGTTTCAGTCTTTTTGCTGCTTCCCTTTCGGAATACTTGGAGTTTTTTTTTTTTTTTTTTGCGACGAAGGATAACGAGGTACAAGAAATGGCACTGTTAGACGCAACATCTTACTCGGTATTCATTCCGCTTCAATGAGAAAAAAGCGATACAATACTCGTAAGTGATGTTGGCTGCAGTTGAGTTTAATATTTAATGCAACACAGGACGCGTACAACATCCCAAAAGGACTTTGGATGAGGGTTTTAAGAAATGAAAAAGAAAAAAATAAATTCAGGATGCTACATCAACTAGAAACAATAAATGTACGCTCAGATAAATTCAGATATTGTTCTTTTTTCCAAAAAAATTTCCGCTATTTTTTTTTTTAGTTTTTTGGTTGAATGTGGAAGCAATTGCCAAAAATTATATTGAAAACTGAAAAACTTGGTCAATAGATGGTTGAAACTTTTAGCTTGAAATCAAGACGTAGCTAAATGAGGGCTTGGAACTTTAGAATGCATCGATGTTTCATAACACTTCAGGTCTTCTGATATTAAGCCTTTTGATGAATTCAGAGCTTTGCAATTGTTATAGTCTTTTTAGTACTTCAAATGTCTTTGATGACTTTGAAGTCTTCAATGGATTGACGGCATAGAATTCAAACATTTCCAGGACTTTTTTGAGCATGACTTCAAGAATTACTTTTCACAATGGTTAAACCTTTAAACAGGTTTTCATGGTACGGGCGATTTCATTAGTTACATGGTTTGATATAAATGTATAAATGTAAAATTTAGTCCTAAAACGTTCGTATCTTTCGAAAATATGTTTCTGAAATACTCGTTGACTCGTACCTCCTGTATAACTTGGGTCATTTGACTCGAATTTTCGTCCTCTCGGGAAAGTTTTAATTTTCGGGAATAAATAGTTACTTTCAGGAAGCTGGATCTGATGAAAAGTCATGCCGTGGAAGCAGCCTGTCCAATTTTTGCTCAGTAAGGTAAGGAAAAAAGAGATACCTATACACGTTGGTCTTAAACGTTTACAAGTTGTTATGACTACGACATAAAGATCTCGGCATGACATTCTATTAGCTAATTGTACGGGTTAAGAACGAATCACGTCCGAAATGAGCATTCATGATACAAGAGGCATTATCTCATTGTTCAAGCTTGTCAATTAGTTGTGCATTATTGGCGTTACCTGTTGGGCATATATATATATTTAGGCTAGATCAGAGCGAAAAAGCTATTCTTATATATTTTGAAACAAAAAAAAAAAAAAAAACGACATTTTGTAGCATTTTTGACGACATCGAATATGTGATCATTCCAACGTAAGTTTTCATTGTCACACACCGAGAATGAAACGTTTTTGGGTTTCGACGATGCAAATGCCATTCATGGATAATAACTGTGTGTTTAAATTTCGTTTCGGAAGCATTAAATTCTACTCTGTGGGTGGTTCCCCAATTGGTTATGCTGAAAATATTTAAATTTAATGAGCTACCCCTTGCCGCACGAATTATTAAAGAGATGAAACCAATTTTTTTTCGTTTTTGCAAAATTCAAACAGAAAAAAATACATACATATATAAGCCATATATTGCTTCGTATGCAATTACTTATACTTCGTGAAATTCTTTATAACAATTGCGTTTGTCATTATAACACAAAAAAACATTACATATTTCAAATAATGTGAAAAAACGAAATTTGGAACAGTATTGGCATAGTTGTCAAATCGAAATTCAAAGGCATACCTTGAGGAGGAGTTTGTCGTGGATTTTTTGCGGGTACTGGAGAGTCAGGCAAACCGGAGGTAGTGCCGCTCCGTATGAATGTCGGTGTTTCGAGACTACTTGATGAACGACCATGTTTTTTGTTTTGTAATAACAGGTTTCGATGACTTTCGCATATGCTCGGAAAAAGCGAGCATATGTAGACCATGTAGGTGTCTGCATCTGCATTGATTCGGCACCATAACAACCAAGCATTTACAAGGGACGTGTCCACTATGTGAAAAAAAATATCCTTTTGTACCACTGACGAGACCGCAAATAGATTCTATAATAACCCAGCATGGAGTCAAGTATATCGACTCCTCCCAAATATTTTTTTTATCCTGTCGAACATAACGTCGTTTTGTTGCCGTTGGCTCGCTTCCAAGGTAGTCTGCTACCTTTTCTTCCATGCTTCCGCGACCTCGCTTCTTCAGTTTCTTTTCTGTAGGCATATTTGAGTTTGGCACACGATTGAGTCGCACAGTTCGTAAGGGAAGTAAACCGTTTTTGTAGAGATATACTTGAAGATTTGGGTTGTTGAACCAGTTATCAAAACAAATCTTGAAGTTTTGATGTCGTGGAACTGTGGATGTCAATTGAGTGACCACATTTCAGAATCTGGCGCGTCTGAAGGGTACGAACTGTTTTGTCTCCAGCAAAGATGTCGAAGTCATAGCTAAAGCGACTAACCCCGCTCAGGACTTAGTTTTTGTAACCCCATTTGTAAGGTTTAGCTAGGTTATTTTGTTTGTATTCATGACGACAATTGGTAGGGATTATTTGTTCGTCTACGGCTAAATATTCTTTTTTAGGGACTAACATTAAAAGCCCACGAATCATATCTTATAAAGGCCGAATTTTTGAATAATTTGCCATGGCCATCTTTTCCACGGGGTACAAAAGTCTCATTATTATTAAAATGTAAAAATAGTTTGATAGCTTCGAATCCTGTTACACGTTGTTACTATATTTCATGAACTTGCGACACCCCTATTTTTTTGACCAATACTTCCTCGCTACCGGTAACTTCACACAGGACATAAAGATGACAATTCCTATAGATTTTTCCATTTCGTCTTTCGTGATCATTGCTGGTTTGTTGATATTATCTTGAACAGATTTGAGATTAGATTGCTCAGTAATAAAATTAAAAGAGAACAAGAACTTGAAAGCGTCTGCAGGAGAATTCATTGTCTTATATAGTATCCTGAAAATCTGTGTTACTCAAGAATTGGAAGTTGTTAACATCGTAAGCTGGCATTTACTTTTTTTCCAAATAGTCCTTTTAGCAGTTTTTCCCCTGAATTTGGATGTAGTTGCAGACTGTAAATTTATCAAAGGTGCGTCGTCTTCTTCAGAAAAATCAGAGTCAGACTCGGGTATGATAATGTGCTTTTTTGGAACTCAGTAGTATTAACATACTTAGCAGAGCCGTACAAGCGTACTGGTTGCATTTCTGGAATGCTTGGAATACCAAGCCACACATGGCAAATTTGGAAAAGAGAAAAAAAAAAGCAAAAACAGCAAAATTTAATGTTTTCCCGTATTTACCACTTTACTCATCTTTTCGATATTTATTTTCTAATTACTACTCACAATCTTTCAATGTTCACCGCACGCGCTGAACATAACCTTCAAAATATTTGACAGATCACAATTCCAATGTACAAATTATTAACGGTCCGTTTTACGACGAAACTCTGGTTTTGATCTAATTTAGTTTTTTTGTGATGATGTATGCAATAAGCCTATAAAAAAATCATTAACTTCGGAGTCCAAACATGGCTTCGCATGCGGTAAAAGGTTAACATAGGCTGCCATTCCCGTTTTACAGTCGAAGAGCAGGGACTTAAGTGCTGGAACAGGGAGAACTGCCGTCAGCAAATTAGTATATTGGATAAGAAATAACAGATAAGGGATCATAGATGAAGATTGAAAAGAATATCGTAAACAGTACGGAAGATCAGACTTGAAACCATCCAAGACAACTTGAATTAAACGTTCTGAAAGGTAATTTCTAATCTATTGAACAAGAAATTCATCGATCCGAAATGCACGGATTTTCGGCAAAGGAGCCTGATGCCAGATGTTGTCAAATCCCCTAGAAATATCAAGCGCAACTCTCTCGCTTTCGCCAGATTGATGTAGACTTTGATTCCATTTATCGGTCAGACATGCAATGACACGCAAACTGTTCTGCTGACGGCTTACAGTCTGTAGAAGGAAAGTGAAGAAGATTCGCCTTTTTTAGGACGAGCTGTTTTCCATCTACTGGAAAGATTCCTAAAGAGTAGGATTGATGAAAAAGCTTTCTAGAAGGGGAGGTTCACCATGTTAAGATCTTTAAGTACTCCTGCTACTATACGAGCGCGAAAGTGGATTCGACCCATCGTAGATTCGACGCACTCCAGTGTAGTCGAAAACGAGGCAAAATCGAACTCGGTAAAAGTGAAAGTGCTGTCCAATGTGGGAATTTTATAAACAAAGCAGTAGTGGATTGACTGCAGTTTTGTTTCCAAGATATAGTGTTGTATCCAGATTGCGTCCATTGTCACAAAACGACGCAAAATCACTGCTGAATTCATCCTTAGCACTTGAAGATTGTTGGCAAATATTCGCTTTTGCTTTGGAGTAAGTAAAAGTGGCAGAGGTTTTTTTTTTCGGGAATAATTGTGGTTTAAACCCAAATCATGAAATTTATCGATGATTTCGGGTCACAGTCAAATTCTGATCTGCAGAACTGGTTGCAACTTTAATACTCGTTTTGTCACGTTTACATTCATTTACCTATATGAGAATTTGGGAAGGGCATGAATCACTTCAGAAAGGGAAAATAATCTCATGAATATCCTTCACTGTTTTAGCAGCTGCTAAACGATGAATTACTGTCGGAATGACCCAAAATCAAGGATTACGATTTATAGAAAGTAAACTTTATGACTAAATTTACAGTTAACTTTAGCGCCATCTAAATCATCTCATGATCACTCTTCGACAGGTGATATTAGATTAGTAATTAGATCATAGTATTTCCAATTTTCAGATAGCAGGAATGCCACATATTTCTTGAAACGATGAAACCCAACCCAAACCTAAACCGTCTATGATAATCTTTATTGAGGTTGTCGATAGGCCTAAGATTTTATTTTTACTTAAGGGTACTTACTTAACATGTTTCTCAGTTGCGGTAATGCGACTCAGTCACATTTCAGACATCTTGATCATTTGCTCACGCAGCTGCCGGGTTGTTGCTCCAAACATCCTGGTATTTCTTTAATCAGAGATTTGTTCGAAGATTCGATTGTTGATTATTTTTTTATGATCGAGCCAATTTAGACCTCGTGTTTTAGATTTTTGAACTACTTGCACATAAGCTCAGAGTTTGCGGTTAATGAACCCCAGTTTCAGCTCCACTTTTTGTCAAACACACGGCGTCGGATGTATAGGGTTTTCCAATAGGGACTTGACAACTTTGAATTTAATTTGTGAACGCACTCAAACTCAACATTTTCATCATGGTGACGAAGCTCATTTTTGGCTCAATGGGTTCATCAATAAGCAAAATATGCGTTATTGGTCGGGTGAAAACCCACATGTGCTTCATGAATCATCACTTCATCCACAAAAAATAACTGTTTGGTGTGGTTTGCACGCTGGCGGCGTTATTGGGCCATATTTTTTCGTCGACGATAACGATCGTCACGTTACTGTGAATGGACAGCGTTATCGCGCCATGATCACCGATAATTTTTGGCCCGAATTGGAAGATATGGACTTGGACGACATGTGGTTTCAACAGGATTGTAGCACACGCTACAATCGATTTATTGAAGAGTAAGTATGGTGAGCGTGTTATCTCAAGACATGGGCCAGTCGATTGGCCGCCTCTTTCGTGCTATTTAACACCGCTTGACTATTTTCTATGGAGCTACGTTAAGTCATTGGTTTATGCCAACACGCCGATGACGTTGGAAGTGCTCAGAGCCAACATTGAAGGCGAAATAGCGGCCGTTTTGTCCGAAATGTATGGCCGAGTCGTTGAAAATTGGGCCCAACGAATCGACCGCTGCAGACGTGCCCGCGGTGGCCATATGAACGAAGTGAAAAAGTTGATAGAGACTTAGTCTTCGTTTTTCGAAGAAGTAGTTTAAATCCTTAAAACCACTTCATTATCGTTGACATTATTCCCATCTCAACAAAATGATAGGTTTGAAATGTGAAATTCCCCTAGGAATCCTTTGATGACGTAACATTAGCTTTCTTAAAGCTGCAAAAAGGTGTGCCAGTGATCAGTTCGAATGTTCGAATGATAACATATTTGGGGTGGTCTAACTTGAATTATTAGGGAACAAACATACATTGAAACGGAGTATGTGGTACTTTAATGCTTGATTGTACCATATTTAGAAAATATGTCGAGAAAATTCATTTTATTATAAGTGTTTTACGGTTATTTGATCCCTACTTGGCTTAATTTCAAGAAACGTTCTTAATAAATAGATAAACCTATGTTCGTACCGTTACCTATATATGTGTACTCGTATGTTATATGCTAAACTCAGGGAAAAGTTATCGCACATTTATGTACTCTTTTCTGAGGTTTAACATAAATGCATTAAAATTTTTGTTTTTATTTGTTTTTTTTTAATATTGAATTCATGCAAAGAAAGTATAAGTTTTAAATGGAAACACGTCCAGAAAGTTGTTCTTTCGTCTCTGCGAGTATCTTTGGGAGCATCTTTCATTTCCATGACATATGACAAATCTATCGTACGACTACATACGAGTATGTGTCTATCAGGCACATTTTACTCCTTTTAATGACAAAACCTAACTAAAAGTTGAAAGATGAATCGCTTCAGCTCCTTTTTGTTATATTCGTATGACTTGTAATGTTCACGAATACATGCCAAAGCTGAGTAAAACACATTAAAACCTCTGAAATGCCGCCATACGGAGACGATAAGTTTTCCATGAAAACCAATCCACATGTGGGAATAGCAGAAAAATTTCGAATAACGAGACTCTGACATTGTGTTTTTCTTCTCAACAAGAAGGAAAACTTTCTTGGATCCTTTTTGATCCCCCATACTGTTTTTCGTTGTCCACATTAGTTCTGCATTGGTTTGGAGCCTTTTTACTTCCTCTTTTGTGTGTTAGTACTCTTTTGCTAGGAAAGCATTTTTCTATTATTTATTTCTTGAAATTCTCTAGACACACTTGAGACGCAGGTCTTAACCTCGATCCCCTTCTCCATTTTCATTTCACCAGGTCGTTTTCTATCTCCCGTTGTTGGTGCTTTTACTCTCGTAGACATCGTTTTCATTTCCTTGAATTCCTTGTGCGTTAGTTGGATTGCAATTGTGTGCAGCAGTCTATTATTTGAGGTATTTTTATTTGCACCTCATAAAAAGGAAATGAGAAAAGTTCAAACGCTTTTCTCTGCTATCTATTCGTAGACTATCAGTAGCACTATATTGCGCTACTGTAACTACATCTATGTGTACCTGGTGGAACTTAAACTGTTAAAATTCAGTTGTGCATTTCTGTTGGGAGAATGTTACATGTTCTTCCTTTTTTTTTTTTTTTTGTTGATTTTCTCTGGCTGGTATTCTTGTACATTTGCTCCTATAGTATGTGCAATTTATTGGAATTTTTTTCCGGATTGTTTCGCCCCGCCGTATGCATTTCATTTTTATGTCAGACAGGCCCTGGTATTGCAGTTTTGGGGGCGGACGTCATAATTTGTGCGTCTGGCTTGGACAATTTATGGAGCTTGAGTTGTTTTTTTTTTTTTTTTCTTTCTTTCAGCTCCACCTGAATAATTCTTTACATTTTGTTTTTTTTTTTAATGTTTCTGTTTTATTTGTAGTTTATTGCTTAACTTGCTTCTGGTTATTTAAGTATTTTTACTCTTTCTATGTATGTACATAATGTTGAAAGTGTACACGACGGTTTATGGTCGAATGTAAGTTATTTGTTCTTTTTTTCATGTTGGGTAAATTGAATGTCTTTTTTTCGCATGAAAAGCAGATCAATTTAAATTGACGCCACTGAGTCCATAGTATGAAAACTCGTCTTGTTTGATGAAAAAGATATTCATATCAAGAACATATCATGTTGCTCCGAACTCTTTGACATGCCAACATCATCCTTTTGATGACTTACTAGCGTTCAGATCGATGTGATGTAAAAATTAAACTAGCCACTTCTTCCAGAATTTTTAAAGGATAATCTTCAAAATATGTAGACGATATACTTCTTCACAATTCACAAAGTTTCGTGAAAGCGAATTTGGCGAGATTTATTTAGCGGCTATTTCGCGATATCTAAATTTAACTCCATGTGGCCTAAACCGGGCGACTACAATTCTTCTCGTCTTTATCATTGAAATGATTAGATACGATGAAATATGGTGTTTTTCTGTTGCAGCTCAAACATTTTTCACAGCTCTGCTATGCTGAGATTAGTAGTGCTGCTGGTTATTAGTTATCCTTCGTCGAGAACGTAAGAAGGAGCAACGCCAAATAGCCAAAATGATCTCAAAACTTAGTTTATAATACTTTTCTGATTTCTTAAAATTATGTCAATGTGATTTACAAACACTTGTCCGATCTTCTAAAATATTGTGAATCTAAAGTTATACTATATATCCCTTAGTGCATGGTGTTGAAGAAATCCCATGGCAGCGATGCATATCTTTTAGATTTTGTTTTTATAAGAGCAGCGAGCGTTTTCTATTGTCACACTGAACAGAAGGATGAGATGATAGGGATAACACCGTTGTCCAACCTCAGTTTTCAGTTTAAATGCATTTTTATTTCAGTTACTTCATTAATTCTTACATGCTAGACAAAAAACATGCTTAAAACTTAGCTTAATTAACTTAAAATTATGTTATTCTAACGTACTCGCACTCTAAGTTAAACCTAATACCTAAACTACTATCTCTTTCGACGTATCTTTTAGTCTATTTTTGTTACTCTGACTGCCAGCGAAATATTGATCCAATAAGCCTTTAGATTTTCAGCACAGATTATGATACTCGTCCTTCTTCCTTTAATAGATTTTGCCAATTTTTTTTTTTTTTTTTTTTTTGTACTTTCTTTTTGGTGCAGCGCTTTTCTGGGTCTTTCTTATTTTTGTGGAAATGTATAATATTTTCTTTGCTCGTAGAGTTTGCGAATAGCTATCATCCTTCTCTAGGGGTTCGTTTTGTACACACTTGTACTTCGTTGTGATTAGTTGGTGACAACCCGGTAAAACCAATGTGGTGTCTCTTTTGCTTGTTGGCCAGTGCCGCCACTTGTGTTTTGCGCTTGATGCTGTAACTTGAATTTGTTCAGATGTTTTGACGGATTCGATCAAAGGCTTCAACAGGGCGTTTTCAGCAATTCCATGTCAAATTTCATCGTTGTCCGAGTACTGGCGATTTCTATCGAGTGAGAAACGAGATATTGTCTGAGTGATATACGAGTATGTATCACCTATGACACTATTAGTATCCTATCTAGCAGGTGGGCATTGTACTCTAATTAAGGGCGTATAAATGGCTTATATATTGTGGCCAAATCAGATTTTTTCATCAGTATTTCTTATATCGCTTGAAGAAAACCTAGACATTTCGCAGCATTTTTGACGACATCGAATATGTAACGTAAGTTGTCAATGACAAACATACGTAGAATCAAAAGTTTTTCGTTTTCGACTATGCAAGTGCCATTCATGGATATTGACATTTAAAAAAAAAAAAGTTAAATTCCACTCTGTTAATGGTTCCTCAGATAGTTATGGTGTTATTATTGGAATTTATTGATCTTAACATAAGCTGCTGTTCCCGTCTTACAGCCTTAGAGCTGTAGGGATAAAAATGAAAAGCAGAGCGTATTGTTGTCAGCTAAGGAATATATTGAATTAGAAGTAAGAGGTAGAACGGAGACAACAGATCATAGGGGAAAATTAAAAAGAGTGTTGGAGACAGAACGGAGACAACAGATCATTGGTGAAAATTAAAAAGAGTGTTGGAGACAGAACGGAGCCCTGGGGCACACCAGCATTTATTTTGTGGATATCAGACTTGAAACCGTCCAAGAACTTTCTGAAAGGTAATTTCTAATCTATTGAACAAGAGATTAATCGATCCCAAATGCACGCATTTTGGACAAAACAGCCTGATGCCAAACTCGGTCAAATGTCTTCGAAATATCAAACTCCACTATCTTGGTTTCGCCAGATTGATGTACGACTAAACTTTGGTTCCACTTTTTGGTGAGACATGCCATCAAATCAACAGTGGACCTGTTTCTATGAAAACCGAACTTTGTGAAGTCATTGAGAAGTTTTCGTGTTTTATAAACATATATTTCATGAGCTGACGGTTTAACAGAATTTCCATGACCTTGCAAAGAAGGGACGGAAGTGTAAATGCAGAATTTATAATATTTTCCTCTGTAGATTCGGTCTTGTAGTACTAAAAAAACATTTCTTAAACCTTGACAGTCTCTTTACAGCTCGAGTCGTGTAATGCCTTTTCTTTTGATATGATACTCTTAATTCAATGAGGGATAAACGATCTCATTCCAAAGAGAATAGTGTCTGTGATCATATTGAAAGCGGCATCCAATCCTTATCGAGGTAACGTAATGACCAGTTAAAATTACTAAATAAGCTTATTGGTTGTTTTACAAATCTTTTCTCTATCTGTGCGGTCGATATACGATGAGCCTAGAGGGGAAAGCATGTCAACAGTGCATTTATCAGGGTGAGAAGTTCAAAACAAATCCAGGGTATAATTGACTTTCAATGTCAATCTTAATGTACATTACATAAGATATTGTATTGTAATAAAATTAAAATTGAATTGAATTAAATTTTAACCACATGAAGTTGTATTCTAGATTGTAACATTGATCACATTTTGGTGGAGTTTAGTATGATATGACAAAAAATGACGAGCAATTGTTTAAAACTCCTAAAAGCCGAGTAATATGTAAGTTTGATTGATAAAGGCTTTATTTGCTCTTTAACAATCCATTAGTATTTGGCTAACAAATTCTACGAAACATGACGGAATACAAATTCGTAAAAATCTGACGTTTGACAAAACACAGATAGACTATCTACTGATAGTTGCTAATTATCATACAAATTGCATTGTAACCGATGCAGAAAATAAAAGATAAATTATGCACAGCAACCAACTACATGCGATTGCCCGACACTATTTTTTATTTACTCGTAAAAGTGAAGTAAAAAAAAAAAACCGCGCCGACCACTAATAATTGTCTTTTCGCGTGCATACGTACGAGTATCTTTCGTGTCATCTTCACAGCCACCAGTATCTATTGTATGCCAATTTATCACAAATTACATGGAAAAAATCTCTGTCCACATAGCCAAAACGAAAATGTGCGTGACACTATCGAGAAAAGGGTCAACTGGGCAATTGCGTAAAGAAACTTCGACGCCATACCATAAGAATGACAAACACGTACCTTCGCCAAGCCACTTAACAATTTGACAGATCTATATTGATTGCACTGACAAACAAAATACACATTTCATAGGTTAAAATATAGTGCAGCAAAGAGCGCTTCGTAATTTGAAAAAATAAGAAAAACTTTTGTGCTACAACACATATCCAAAGTTTAACGTTCGCTCTTGTCTGGTTTTAAGCACTAAAACGCCGAAACAAAAGTGATAAACCTGAAAAACTTTGACATTTTATTTGGAAAATCATTTTCTACCTTCTAACATTGGAGAATGTAATAAAACGACTGACATCAACGGCACAGGATTGTGGAAGACGTGTCACAATAAAAACGTTAATTCACTTGGACAATAAACAGGCAAAATGGTACAAATTTCAAATTCACTCACATGGGTTGACATGGTGACATCAACGACAACGCAACGACAACATCGTCAAACAGAAATGTTATTGACAATATCTCAATACAACACTCTTAAGGTGGTAGACTAGTCCGGTCTTAAAATCAAAAGATTTTCGGTGTCATTCACTTGTACATAGTTTAGGTACGTAGAACAATTTAAGGTACGACTACACCTCGTGAGTGGCAACTTTTTGAGTGACTTTTTATTAGCTCACAAAAGTGAAGGACATAAAACTTCAATGCTTCGCATATATTGGTGGACATGTGTCAATGCAAATTTTCTGCACGTTATTAGCGCTCTTGTAAACGTGTGAAATATCCTCCTAAAAGAATGCGCATACTGCAATGGAACTGCGAAATGTCATAATTGACAGTACGTTACGTACATATGAGTGCATATTCGTACTCGTATTTGGAAAATTCAATTTGCATACGACAGACTGTGATTTACAAATAAATAATAATAAAACTGGTAAAATCCAACAAGCAACAATAGGATTAAGTATTTACTGTGCTGCCATCTGTGAAAATTATGGAAATTTTATTATTCTCATGAAAAAGATACACTCACTCAAGCATCCAGTGGGTGTTTATAAAAAAAAAAAAAAAGAGTACCCCAGCGCTTACGCTAAAAAAAAAAAAATAAAAAATAAAAAACCAAATAACAAAATAAAAAATAGAAAAGCCAAATCCTCTTAACTGTGTTTTTTTTTTTTTTTTTTTTCTGAATCCGAATCCATCAAAATGTGAACTCAATTGGAAGTGAATTAAATTCTTCAAAACGAAAACAAAGCCAAAATTTCGGATTAAAAAAAAAAAAATAAATAAAATATCCAAAGCTGAAGAGTTATTAAACTAACGTATTACCACTGCATACGGATAGATGAAAAGCTTTTTTTTTTTTTTTCCTGAAAAGGGTACCATCCGTACCACTCTAAATTATCTAAAATTATTTTATTTTGTTGTTTCTGTTCGTTTGCATCTTGTCTAATTTTAAGCTGTTAATGGTTTTTGGAATCGATACAAACATAAACAGCATCATAAAAACGCCATTCTAAAGCGAAAACCAATGCCGATTGGGTGGGGATACAAATTTTACTGAAATTCATTATATTTTTTCTTTAAATTAATTTTATAGTTAAAATTTAGGTATTTTGGTTGTTGGGGTGTTAAGTTTTTATAACTCAATAAAAGTGAAACGATTCACATTTGAGGCCAGCTGAATAAATTTGGTTACATCGAACCAAATTATGTCGTCAGCTGAAAAATTGATTGAAAGATAGTTCGGTGATAGTGAGATTTATATAGACTAGGCCCTATTTTGGAAGTGTTGAAATTGTTAGTATTCTTCTTCTTGTTTATTTTTTTATTAAAGGTACTTAAGATGATAACTGCACCTTTATTCTTGTGAGGTAGGAACTGTGCTTGTGAATCATAGAATGTTTTTATTTGTCATTGTAAGCACTCCATTAACTTGTTCTGGTTGCGTCGAGGGAAGGTCGGTAAAGCCCAGTTTTATTCCGTGCGCCCGCAGAAGATTATGGCCTATGAGCAATCCAACAAGCGTAGATAGTTCAGCTCTGGTTGTTTTGGCTATAGTTGTTTTGACGTCTCGCAACCTCGAAGATTTGTCCACTAGTCACTGTCTTTTATTTGTATCGTTCGCTCCACTTGTATTCTCAGAGCGCAGAGTGGATGTTTGATACCTTGATCTGCCAGTTCCCTTTCTATGGAGAATCCTTCTCGAGCTAGCTCGTCTGATGCTCATTAACTGTCAATTCCTTGTGGCCAGGAACTCAGCATAGCGTGACCATATGCAGAACGCAAACCATATGCAGAACCTCTTTGCAACAGCGCTTCATAAGCCTTGATTTGATTCCGACTGCCTGGCTATCAATAAATATAGTAATATACTCTAGGGATATTGCTTTTATTGCTGCAAGTTTGGCTGCTTTTGCTACAGTCAGTATCTCAGTTTGGAAGACACTTCTGTAGTCCGGTAGGCGTTGTGAGCATCGTTAGTTCATTTGATCGGAGAAAATCGATTCTGGTATTATTTGGTTCCTGTACTATTCCACACTGCTTGGGTAAATGCAGGCAAACTGTGTTCCAAAGTGGTGATGGATGGGATATTACGTAGTCCGTATTGGAGCATAAATCTAGTTCAATTGTAAGGATCGAGGCGTGGCCTTTCGGGTTTGGTTTCCACCCATTAAGCTGAGTCAGTCTTAAAGTGCTTTTCGCAGCAGATTCTAGGTGCAGGAGGCCAAGTATAACATACATATTTCCCAGTCCAGTCGTTGGCTTCATTTTTATGAGATGAGTCGTACCTATACATGCAAACCTCTATTCTTTTGTCATGAACCTTTGACTTTTATTTTTATTTGTGGATTGCCATCATACTAAGTTGCCGTAGGTCTGACGAAATCCGTGTACATATATAGGATATACTTGGGATTAGGTCCACATTTACTCTTAAATATACGGTTGCAAGCGTAAAAGGCTTTCCTTATACGTTTTTCGACATCTTTCAACTCAACTTACTATCTGATACTATACTTAAGTATTTAACATTTTGATAGTCGGAGGGTTGTCCCATTTATGGAAGGACGGTCAAATTGTGGCATTATCCTTTTATGTGTGAATAGAACAAGCTCTGTTTTTTGCGGTTTGATTCCCGGCCCATAGTGCTTGGGCCACTCTCCAAGGATTCTAAGGGTATAGCTTAGGATTTCAGTGGTAGTGGAGAGGAACTTGTCGGTGGCCATAAGAACCATATCATTTCGTATGCAGTGACTTTTATTCCTTCCCTTTTTAGATTCAGAAGTATTTTATTTACCATTAGGGTCCACAGAAGAGGTGATATTACTCCTTCTTGAGGTGGGGAGCCTCAATACCGTGTTAGGTTCGTTAATGCAGGATAAGCCGCACTATTTCCTAAGTTTGTACTTATACCGGGAATGTTGGCCTTGTTGTTGAAGACTGCTAATGTGTACTCTTTTTCGTGAAGATTTTTTTCAATCGTGCTGACAACTTTATGTAGGTCCGTTTTCGTGCCCTTGAATTTTGTGTAGGTATAGTAGATTGAGGCCTGGGTGCAGGTTACTTTGAATATGAGTATCAAGCAGATTTTCTAATTTTTTTGAAATAGCATAAATGATGTTAGACTTATGGGTCTGAGGTCTTTTGGATGGGTATGGCTGGATTTACCTGCCTTGGGCATGAAACTACCATTACTTCCCTCCATAATTTTAACACATATTCATACTTGATGCTTCTGCACCAAGTATCACACCTTGCTTTGTTTTTTGAAGCATGATTGGTATAATTCTGTACAGTTCAGGGGATTTGTAAGCGGAGAATAAGTCTATATTCCATCTTATTTTCTTTTCTTCTAGTATCTGGGATTTCATATTGGCTAGAGAAGAATGTGTCTGTATTTGCTACTGGTGTTGGAGTATGGGTGCATCGAGGAAAGTGAATTTCTAACTTTCCAAGCTTTAGTATTGGTTTTCGTAAGGTTAGCAGGTATAGATAGGTAGATAGGTAGATACCACACCCTGTTGTGCTTTCAATGTTGGAGCAAAACTTTCTCCATGGTTTTCTTTTAGTATTTCCTCAGACTGGCTTTACCATTTATTTGTTCCACTCGAAGCACAAGTTTGAGCTTTTGGCTGGATTGAATAGTTTCCTTGCCTCTTTCGGAATGTATTGTACTTTTTTAGTACACCAATGTGGGAGGAGTTCTTGTATTTCTTGATCTTCGTAGATCAAGTAGCTTGGTAGCCTGAGTGAAGATCATCACCAGTTTTTCCGTTGCATAGTTTTTGATCTGTATCTGCTAGTAAAGTTTCCCCAGTTAGTATTATTGGGATTTTTGTACAGTAGAAGAGGTTGTTTTTGACATTGAACTATGCTCAAAGAACGATATGTCCAAAGATACATTCCAGTTGGAAAATAAAGGGTGTCAGAGTTACTCCATAGGGTGATATCTAACACCTGCAATATATTTTTATCTATGTTATGTATGGGAATAGGGACTCCAATAGGTCCGTGCACCCCCATGGTATATGATCACATTCAATGATTACATCGGACCTTTTCTTCCCTACTCAGCTGTTAAAACGCGTTTACCGAAGTGGTGTTGTGAGTTGAGCGAAAAGAAAAAAGTTACATGGAACCAGGCCATTGGATGGTATACATGTTTTGTTTTTGGCAAGAAATGCTCGCATAATCAATGCATTCTGAGATAGGGCGTTGTTGTGATGCAAAATCCAGGAATTGTCTTTCCACAATTGAGGCCTTGTTTGCGGATTGCTTCACGCAAGTCTCATACTATAAAACTTATTGACGCATAAAAACATCATTGTAATGTGAAAACAGTGAGCATCTTTTTTTTTTTGACTGAAAACAAGGTGGTTTATTCCGTCTTGGTACATTTAGGGCATGGCATTCATAAGCATAAAGCCTGGTTCACGTATCGTACTCATAAATCCATGTCTCACCAAAAGTAATGATATCTTTGAGGATGATGGTAGGAATTGGCCCCGTAAAGCATTTTTTGCAATGTCCACAGTCTGTTTTTTTTTATGAAATTTAAGTCTTTCAGGACCAGTTTTGCGGCGAAACGTCTCAGACCCAATTGATTGGTTAAAGTACCGTGAACAGTTTCGATCGAGATGTTGGCCATCTCTTCTAAGTCTCTCATGGTCAATTTGCAGTTTATGACCAGCTAATCTTTGATTCCATTGATGTGTTCCTCGTAGTCCTCGTCGGTCACAACCACTTCTGAAGCGTATTCGTCAATCGTAAAGCACTGCTTTATGATTTTTTAACCATTGCCAAGGCACTTTTTTCAAATTTCCAATGTTTTGGCTGCTCAGTTTTTGTATTCATTTCAAAAATCGGTGTAAACAGAACGCTTTTCACAAATGTCATCTATGTCGTCAAAATATGGTGGAAATGTCAACGACAGTTGTACCAATATAGAAAAGAACACATTCCGGTGAGACTTTAATGATTTCTACTGTGCCTATCATTTAATGAGTCTGCTAATATTTTGTTTCCCAATTCTTTCTTTATGACTTGTGAATTGATAACCCTAACGTTTAAATCGTAAATTGGTGAAGTTCAGAAGACATACCATTTTCGCATCGATTCAAGCGATTCTACAGCTTACTAGCAAAATTTTTCGATATTGGCGCTTATTATCTTGCTTCGTTAAATCTCGAACAAGATACTCTAGCTTAACGTTTTCGCTTCAGATAATTACACCCCATTCTTCGTTCTTCATGTATTCGGCCTATGTAAACTACACAATAACAACAACGACTTAGAAAGCAGGGAGCTTATATCCTTGTGCTTAGTTTCATGACAAGATTTAAAAGGCTTTGGTTTTCCACGGCTTCTAAGACCATCTAATAATGGTCGTTAATCCACTACGTCATGCAACGGGTGGCGGTCAAATATTTGAAAATTTGTTATTTCCTAACTCGCATTTCAAATCTGGGCCATTCGTAATTCCTTCCAAGTGACTTTGGACCATTGAGATTGGTGATTTGTCTATCTCCTGATCGTCTTCGAATGTCACCACCAAGAAACTACCTACGTTTTTCTCCGGGATATTTTTGCAGCTAATAATATTTTTTTGGGAATACTATAGTGTGTCCCACTGTCGCAAATCTACATAAGCGTTGAAATCGTTCTTTATACTTGTAATAACAATATCCCTGTTAATCTTAAAGTTACAGGTTGCACCCAGTTGACGTTGAAATTTGTTTCTCTCTTAAAGTTGAAGTTCCCACCCGTTATTAACATTTTATGATAGTGATCTTGTTCATTCTTATCTACATTCTGACCGGATACTGATATACTGGTTGTGTTAACATAAGCAAAGTATCCAGCTGGCTTATCAGTATTCTCGATTGACAAAAAGTAAATGCCAGCAGTCCCCAAATTTTTTTTTACTTAAATTTGAAATGTCTATCCTCTAAAGTTGAAGGAATTTGGCGTTCTGAAAACCTTATTCTCGTGAGTATAGGAGGGTTATTTGCTTACATACGATGATGAAAAGTCCACAATAAAGTAAATATTCATTATGTGATCAATCACGGTAAAGATCGCATCAATCCAATTCAATCGAGATTCTTTCCCTGATACTCAAATGGGAAAACGGTTGACTTCTGTAATATATGTACAATATATTTATTCGAGATGTCTAACAACCTTTAAGTCTCTTCTCAACTTGTTTTGGATGTCTGTCTACAGATCGTGAAATGATTATACACACTAGTTGATCAGTTGAAATCTTTGTTGAACATTATACATATGTATGTCCAATAATTTGGTTATTTTTGCCTATATTGACATTCGTGACGTCCAGGATGATGTCGTCATATTATAGTATAACTGATTTTATATAATAAAAAAAAAGGAAGAATACAATCCTGAAGGTGGCATACACTTACATATATCACCGCATGCTTCCCCCAAGTACACTTAGTCGGGGGATATATGTTAAAGTGGCAACTTGTTCTTTTGAAGAAGTTTCATTGTCTCGCTGTTCGGAGTCGGAAAAAAATCAAAATAACAAGACACATTAAGTGGATAGTGTACGCTTTGTTGCGCTTTCTGGTTATAAATTGTTTTGCTTTTTAATAAAAATCAAGGTGGTTCGATAGTGATTGCCTTATTATTTATGAAATCAGGCGTTCAGATTTCTTATCCATTCTTTACAAATACATGCTCACTTGCTTGGTTATCTTCTATTGAGTTTTGCAAATATTTCAGAATTTCTTAGTTGCTTCTCCGATCGAAAATATTTATGTGCGATGTGCTGGGAAAATACATATATCCCTGTCAGCTTTTGGTATTTAAAATCATTGAGTTAACGAAATTGTTCTACTTTCAATGCAAAATTTTATGATTTAATATGACATCCCGCAGGAAAGTATAGTAGGACTTTTGCTTTTTCTGGATGCAAATTTCTTTGTTTTGAAATGATTTACTACTTATATGATAACAAAAGCATGACAAGTTCTTAGTTGCAGTTGTTACAAATATCACAAACATTTTATATGTAAATTGTGCTCTCTTTTTAACGCATCATCACGCCAGATACGCACTCATAAATTACCGGTCATTTATGCACGCTCCATATTTGTCTAAAACTAAAGCAAAAATTCATTACACGAAAGACAGAAAAATCACCACAAAAGTTTCCTTTAGCATTTTCGCCAATTTACAAAATTCGTTATGGACAAGCAAACGAAATCTGAATTTTCACCCAATAAATTCCTCCATCTAAATGTCGAACGTTGCGTGCTGCTTGTATTTTTTTTTTTTTTTTTTTTTGGAACTTTCGCAGGCAATTTGCGGCACTTATCTTACACAATCGATTCACCAGGGTATAGAGGCATGTTTTCGTTTTTTTTTTTATATATTTTCCTTAACTGAGACATTTGTCTTTTTATATAATTTTTTCTGCTTCAGCAAAACAAAAAAAAAAAGTTTCTCCCTTTTTGAGCAGAGGATATTGTCGTCTACGTGCGGACGGATGCTTTAGGGCGGTACTGTCCGATAAGTAAAATTATTACATGACCATGGGACGGACTCTCTTGGGCAAGTAGTAAGTGATTTATGGGTTGTGAAACATTCAAGTGGAAAAAAGAGGAGCAGCGTAAAAAGGGCGAATTCCGGACCAGACATCGCGATATTCAATCTGAAAATCCCTCACCTCGCCGAAAACATTGCATAATCGCTGCGAGAAGTATTAACATACTTAGCGTGATTTTAACATCGTCTCAGAGAGAAAAAGATGCCTGTAGAGAGACTACTGCTCCACTTTTACTTCTTTTTTTCCTCTTTTTTCTTTTTTACTGGATTACTGCTGACAGGATGAAAATTTACTGTCCCAGTGATTGAAAATCCAGCCGTTCGTATTCATATATACAAGAGCTTGTAGTTGCAGATTGGATTTATGATTGCCCTTGATACAAGGCAAGTAGTTGCAGTAGTTTTCAGAGCAGCAGCACCAGCAGCCTTTGTCTTCACATCTACACACAATGGGCATATAAATATAATCAAAGAAATGGAACCTTCACCGCTGCATAGCTGTTGTGAGTCTTTGCTTTGTTGGGAAAAGGGTTTCATCGATTCAAGGTTTTCTTTAGAAACCAAGGTACACCAGTTTGGTAGCTGCTGCTGTTGAACGTGCTGTGGTTTGATGGCATCGCTGATATAATGTAGAAATTACCTGCTTTGTATAGTAAATTACGAGAAAAACGAACAATCGACACGTATTTGAATGATATCGGAACAAGACTCCAAAATGTACAGGTAGATAGTCAGCAAAGATACTACCGAAACCAAAAAAAAAAAAAAAACAAAGAAGACCCCAATCGTGATCCATCGAAATGACATGAATTTCGTGCCCTGCCTTTGTACATGCGTACGAGTATCTACAAAAAATTAAATAAAAATAATATTCATACAAAAAGAAGATATAGCAATCTTATCAAATTACATAATAGCATAATTAATTTTGAAATAAATAATATTGGTATCGGTTTGTATTCTTTTTTATTGTCATTGTGGACAATCCTTAAGATAGATTTTCATAAAATTTCTACCCAAAGCACGTGTTAATCTTGAGCTGTTTGTGTCTTTGTCATTTGTCCATACGTACTAAATCAGGGTGTATCTTATCTTACTTTCAAAATGGTCTCAAATAAATTTCTTTTTTATTCATAACCTTGTGTGTTGGAGATTTATTGCAACTACCATAGGAAGTAGTAGAGGGCCATGTAGATTTCGTTTAGAGCTTGACATATTTTGGTAACAGATCTGAGTAACGATCTCAACTGAAAAATGTCTAAGCGTCCCAAAAAATGTGCTCTTTAAATGGTTCCTGGAAATTTTGTAACATTTCTAAGAGTTGTTTTAATAATGTTATGTAGGACACGATATTTTTTTTTTTTTTTTTTTGGAAACTTTCACAAATTTAAAAAAATCGTAGAATGAGGTTTCTATTTCCCAGAAGTAAGGTAACTAAATAACTCTAAATTGTTAGGAATCACACTCTTGACCTTAGACCTTTGTTAAGTCTGAGATTTTATAATAAATTTGCATTTCACTTGAGCTATAAGCATTATTTGTATTGTCTACTTTGTTATTTTGTACTTTGTAATGGAAAAACGTTCGTTGGGTGATAATTCGTACCGACAGGTCAAAAGACTAACTTGGACAGATTTTTGATTAATCCATTATCAAGCACATTGATTATATTGCCATTTCGTATTCACTCTTATAAACAACAACCATAAGTGAAAGCATATGTGCTAAATCCGTCATATTTAATCAAAAAACTGATAAAAATGCAGTATTTTGCGTAAAAAAGCAAATAAGCTCAAAAACCACTCAAATTGAGTGTTTCATCTATTTGTTCGCTTTAAACAAAAATAATGGTAAAATGTAAATTGAAATTTTAAATTATTCTTTATGAAAAAACAAAGAAATATTACCAAAGAAGGAAATGAGTGCACTGGTTAGGTTTACATGCCTACATTTACACAATAACTGATGAAATGAATAATTCTTAAGGATTTTTTTGTTTTTTTAGTTTTTAGGAGAAAATGTGTTACTCTACTGCATGAACACTATTACAAGCCCAATAAAGCCAATCATAAATTAAATGTTAAAACCCTTACACTAGAAAAGTAGAACTTTCAGGCAGTTAGTTGTATTTTTAGTTTGTTGCGACTACACGTAAAAATCAGCAGACCTTAGACAATATTTTTCTACTTAGATATAAGGTTCAATAATAATTGTTGCTAAACGAAATAAATAAATGTTTACATTAAATTAAAACCAGAATGTCAAAGTACTCACCCACAACCAGACACGTTTTATGGCTTCCGTGCTTTAAAACTTTCATCTCTTCCGTATTTGTTCCTTCATAATTTTAAATTGCACTCAAATCGTTACTAAGTTTTACTGCCAACGTCTATATGACTTCTGCGTGTCATATATTCATTCATTTTGACGACTGCCTAGCATTTGTTTTAATAATTTCTTACGAGTACATTTACACACACAAATAAGGCACCAAACTAAATATAGGTAGCCTACCACAGAGTTTATCAGAAAAAAGGCCTTGTACAAGGGAATAAATAATCTAGTGACAGGCTATTAAATCAGATGTAGACATTTGTTTAAAACAAACTTAATCAGTAACTGTCTAACAACAGTTTATTTGAAAGGTACACAAGCCACCCCATAAAGATTCATCTATTCTAATCATGACATTGCATACATGCAATACGGGTAGACTAACAGTAACTGCAAAAACTGCAGAGAAAGTGAAATAAATGTCGACAATGTTGATCTATTAAAAATGAAACAGATTCCAGGATAAATAACAAAATAAACAAACAAACAAATCCTCAGGGCTAAATTGGTTGTGTTTTGCAATTTTTCTTCTTTCAGAAGGATTGAAGGAGCAGTCAGTACCAGCACCAGCACTACCTTCACTAGTTCTATTGCCATCATCATCATCACCAGTACCAGTCAGCAGCTTTAACAGACAAAATGACAATGATAAAGGATCGTTGATACTGGCTGACATTTAAAATTACAAAAAAAGAAGACTGAATCCAACCAAGCCAAGGATGATACTTCTAAATAAAATATGAATAAAATCATCAACTAAATTGCTTCACGTCAGTTACGAACTTGTTTTTTTTTTTCCTTTTTTCTTTTTTCCCTTTTTACTAATGTCACAACATTTAAAATCATTTGTAAATGGAAGAGATATTCCATTACCACTAAAATAAGCACACGTCCGGTTGTCTACTATCCCCTAGATAGTTTGGTGATTCCTCGCAGAGATTTATCCATTGGTTGATGTTGCTTACAGGATATTATTGAAATTTTTTTAATAACCCTTATTTGCATTCAGGTTCAGATACAATTTTTATCTATTATTATTATTATTATTTTTTTTTTTTTTTAATAATTTTAGTGAAGGAAACACATGGTCAATAGACGATCACTCAACGCATGTTAATGTGCATTGTGCATTTTTTTAATTAATATATACATGTATATATATATACATATATAAATTTGCATAACCTGCACAATAGGTAATCCAATGCTTGTGCGAAAAATGGCAGATGTTGGCAAGCTTTATTTTGCTATAGTAAAATATTCCTTTGTTTGACCCTATGTACTTCCGCCGATGTGAAAGGGTTTCACCTTGAAAATGAGTAAATAATTGTTGCAACCCTTTTGTTGGGATTAAAACTGTGTCCAGGAGTCTTTAACTGAAATCCTCTTTTGACTCAACACATAATTGCACGAATTTACTAACGCCTGGCTATTGGTGTTTTAATGCAGTTTGTACTCGTAAATATATATACATATTTTTTTTTTTTAATAATACATTCTAATAATTCATTTCCTGTTTATTCTATGCACATGCCACTGAAATTTGTGGTATATCTGTTGAAGGTCCTTTTTAAAAAGTGGCACTTAATAGTGAAGAACTATGATCGTCTGTTCTGGTCTACAGATGTCTGATACACATTTTTCTAACATTGAAAATGTCGTTTTTCAATACAATTGGGACTAAAATTCTATGAAAGAATTCGAATCGGTCAGGGAGTACCCGTACAAGCTTTCTAAAATTTGTTCCTCTAGTATTGGCTTGCGAATTTCGTAAGATTTTCTCGAGTATGGTGTTAAAGAAGTCACAGCGCATCCCTTTATCATAATTCTTTATTAACACCAAATGTCTCGGCGAGATTTCCCTCGACCTTTTCATAGCAATGCATATTATATAACGTAATTCTGCACAAAATGACAAGTTTGCCAGGTATGTCAAAACAATGCATTTTTCTGTATAGCTTGTCCGTGGATTCCAAGGCAATAAAACTGTTCGTCTTTTGAAGCAAACCAAAAAGTCACTCAATTTTCGACTTCCTCGCAGGATTCCAAGAGCTGCTCAGCTAATGCGTGTCCCATCAATGAAAACAAATGGTAGTCGGAAGGAGCCAAGTCTGGTGAATACCGTGTCTTCAATGCATGGTTCAAATTGATCATTTGATATCGGCAGCGATCTGTATTAATGGTTTCGCTAGGTTTTAGGAGCTCGTGGTACACCACACCTTTCTGGTCCCACCAGAGACACAGCATTGTCTTCTTGCCGAGTCGATCCGGTTTTGCAGTCGAAGTTGATAATTGTCCCGGATTAACCCGTGATTTTTTCCGTTTAAGATTCTGAAAATAAATCCATTTTTCATCGCCAGTAACAATTCGATGCAAAACTGATTTTTTATCGTGTCTTTGAGGCAAAATTTCACAAGTGGTTTTTCGGTTTTCCATCTGTTTTTCATCCAATTCATGTGGTAGCCATTTTCCAGACTTTTGGATCTTTCCCATAGCTTTTAAACGATCAGAAATTGTTTGTTGTGCAACATTTAACATTTCTGTCATTTGTTTCTGATTCAAAGTGTCATTTTCATCCAATATTGTTTGTAACATAATTTGGCGTCTTCAAACTTTTTTGGTGGTCCTTCCACATTCTTCATTTCTTGCATTAAAATCGTTATCTCTGAACCGTTGAAACCATCTTTTGCATCTAGAGCATGATCACCATATGTCTCGACAAGCATTCGATGCCACTCTGCAGCACTTTTCTTCAAATGAAAACAAAAAATTCATGCTTTCCGCAAGTCATCATTTTCTGGAACAAAATTTGACATTTTTAACACGATGAAAAAATATGATGCTGTTGCTCGATGACTTGATGTATACTAAATTTGTTTCACAGGTGTCATAGCAACCAAACAAAAAAAAAAAAAATAATAAAATAAAATAAAAATTTAAGGCCACGTTCACAACAAATGTTCCCTATCCAGACATTTGTATCTTGACGCTCACTTCGTACCTGTACACCTGGTATGAAGGCGCCGAAATGTTTCCTATTTAAAAGGATCAAACTCTTAGATTCACATCCAGCTTTGGACAGATCTGTTGATTTTGTTGAGGTTTGTTCTTTTGTTAGCATCCAGCTTAAATATAAGTTTGCACGTAGCGATTGGTATACCGATGCTACACTTTTCTAATAGAATACGTAGAGTAGTTCAAATTTTGGCAAGTTCGTCGTCCCTGGAATGTCTCTGTTCCCCGGCACCCAACATAGGTAAAAGTTGAACTGCTCTGCCATCTCCCTAAGAGACGATCGGCAGTCAAGGGCTGTTTCAGAATTTTGTGATACTGAGTCCAGGGACTTGATTGCAACCTGACTATCCGAAAAGATGCGGATACCCCTATCAGATATCACGTTTTCCTTCAGCCAGGCAGGACTTTTTTCGCCAAAAGTTCTGCCTGGATCACTCTACGGTGGTTTGAATGGCTTGTGAGATAAAAAATTAGTTCTGGCTTTATTTTAAAGCTTTGTTCGTGCCATTATGTATGACGTAAAATAACCCGGTTGACGTCAACGAATCAACCTTTCTGGACACTGGTCGCTACATTTTTTTTTTTTTTACATTTCGTACCAATCTGTTTGGTTGGTGTGTTTAGATCCAAAAGAGTGTACTCACGATCAAACTTTTTCACAATGCGACGAATTGCCTGCGCACTGAAGTCATGATGAAGACCGACCTCACGACGAGCCGGAATATTTTGACAGCTTGATATCATTGGTAACTTTGACAACTGCTCATATGCACAAATATGCTATTCCTCGGACTTTGCTTAGTTTCCTTCAGTTGACTTCCGTCCTCCAGACAACCAGCCCGTGAGGTAAGTGTCGGTTTTATAACCGAGATGTGTAGTCAGTGGATTATGCGAGGTTGAATGCCGCGTTTTTTCCTAATGGTTTCTTTGCAAGCTACTGTTGCTATTTTGACTCTTTCTTGAATGTTAGGTTTCCAGTTTAGTTTCCCGTCAAAAATGAGACCCATGTATTTAACTGTATCGAATCTTATATTTCCTGGAAAAGAGAACAAGATCAGTTTTATGGAGGTCTATTCTTAATGTACACCGTTCCGCCCAACGGTTTAATCTGCTAAGATTTAGCTGTAGAGATTATTTAATAGTATTAAGATGCTTACCTGAGACAACTTTAGCAAATTCATTCGTATAAGCAATCACTCTGCTAACACCCACTTCCTGGTATATTAGCAGTTCATTGACCATCAAGTTCCGGAGAAGGTACCTTGCGCGGTACCTCTGCTGACACTCCCAGTTTTTAATAGTGATCAACTCCCAAGTGAGTCATCTACCTACAAAGTTGACAGCAAAGTCGTGATTGCGAATGTGTTGAGGTTAGATATATAATTTGGGCGCGCCCAAGGGATTTAAGTACCCTTAAGTACTTGCTTGCACCTAGCGCAGACGAAGGAAAATCAGGGAGGAAAGAATTAGAGGTACCGATGAACACTGGTTTTAAATTTTTGAAAATTATAATGACTAGGAAGTACAGAGTTAGAAATAGGGATAAAACAAAGTGAGACACGAGACATTACGTCGGTGTTGTTCGTGTGTTCATTGTCTAAGTGATATTTGTATGACATATGAGTGTTATCGCACGGATTTGAATCCTAGATGAATCTAGCACGTGCAGAGATGTTTGCAGAGCACCTGACCAGATATGGGCATTGTACTCCAATTTTGGGCGGATGAATATCTTATACATATATTGAGGCCCGATCAGAGGGGGTGGAATATTTCTTACATCGCTTGAGAAAACTAGACATTTCGCAGCATTTTTGACACAAATACAGAGAATGGAAAATTTTTCGGTTTCGACGGTTCAAGTGCCATTCATGGATAATGACTGTTTGTTTAAATTTCGCTTTAACGACAGCAGACAGCACTGTGTTTTGGAAGCATTAAATTCCACTGTGTTCATAGTTCCCTAATTGGTTATGCTGTTAATATCGGAATTTAATGAGCTTAACATACGCTGCCGTTCCTGTTCTCCAGCCGAAGAGCAGGGACTATCCGTATTTTTTTTTTCAATGCTTATTTCAGTCAGGATTCATTATACTGAATTGTCTAGGAAACAGCATTACTAACAGCGTAACGTAAGCATAAATCTACTTGTTCGACATAAAAAAAAAATCCTAAGCAACAAAATAATTTTAAATATGTACCTTACGCCCCAATTATTTTTGTTAAATTTTCTTTTCCATCTTTTAAGACTGGATTTCGCACTTAACCGTCTCATTTTATGGTATCCCCAAAGACACTGACACGAATCAAAAGTACTTAAATCTTAAATTGTAACAAAACCACCATATTAAAGAGTTCCTACCCTTTTACGGTCTCTTTTCTCTAATAAATCCTTTTAATTTGTTGTCCTCCCACTGACAGAACAATGAACTTGAGTTTTAATGAAATTTTCATAAAAATTAATCCGCAACATAACCCAATTATAACCCTTTTCCGATTTTTTTTTCTAACTCCATCCTCGACTATTTTCTTGCCTTTAATTCCACTTAAAGGGATTAGTGATGAAATGAAAATTTTTTTTGCTTCAAAAAATATCTCGAAGATACTGAATACGATAGAAATTTAGATAGAAAGATGCGTAGTCAAGTGTGGATTAACATAAATTGATACGGAATGTCCAAGGATAATTGAATGTCGAGCTAAAAGTACGAATACGAATATACGAATATTTTCATGTCCTCTAAAAAAGGGTTAAAAATATAATTGCAAAGCTCCATTTCAGAGGATTATTTGTATAAGCGTAATAGCAGGGCGTGGAAAAATGTGTTTTTAATCATATGGGTGTGTCGTGAAAAACAGCAAAAGTGTGGAGATCCACTCTACAGCAGTCACATATGTACATTTTTGCGAATATTTAAAGGGCAACTAAGTGGTGCTCTCCATTATGAGTAATAAATTTTTAAATTAAAACGAAGATCTTAAATCAAATGTGGAAACTGGAGTCACTAAAGTTCAAGCCTTACAAATGACATGCAGACATGTTTTTGTGACTTCATACAGCAAAAGAATCACTTCTTCTCTTGGCAAAGTGCCAGTAAAGGATACCAGCATTTGTACTCAAATGCTTAACACCCACAAACACTGCCAAAAATTAATTGGGCACATTAAGTTTGGTCTCGAACGATGGGCGCAAAAAACGTCAATAAAGAGAATGATGAAGAATACCACGATTAGTTAGGTTTGGTGTAGACATGAGACCACAGGAAAACAACATCAACTATCATACAACATAATATTATCATGCTGGTGCATTCACATAGTCGTAAAGGATACCACACTCATGTGTGGAACAGCAATTAAGTTTAAGGTTTCACCTGTACTACTATCTTACTACTCGTCCAACAAATGTGCTTTGTCGATAATGATAAACCACAAAAAGGATTATCTTGGCTTCTATTTTCTTGGGACAAAAGTGGAGAAAAACTTCGAAACTTTGCAACAAAAGAAACAGAACAGACATAGTGTCATTTATAAGATTAAATTGTTTAATTTAGCTAATTTTGAGTATAAGGATTTGTTTGTATTATATTTGTATTTGTATTTGTATTCATCTTTGCTCACAAAGGTAATTTAAATGATAAGCAATTGAATTATAGCTTGGAATGTGTTTGGAGAAAAGTCCTTCAATATTAACTTCATTGCAAATTCGGATGTCTCTGACTTGAGCTCTAAAATTATATCTACCAAATTCAGCAGAAAATTTTATTCTTTAAAATTTATCCTTTGCCCATGCAACTTAATTTACCAAATATTACTAAAAGATCTTAAGTTATGTAAATTTTTGACTTACTTAGTTTTCTTTTGGTGTCTCCTTCAGTTCGGAGTCGACCACAACCAACAACGATCTTGCGCTAATCGCCTTCAATTCTGCAAACCAATTAAACTTAAGTGCCTTTCCACCTGAGTGTGCCACCTAATTTGAGGTCTTCCTTCACAGCGGTGGTACTAATGCGGCCCTTATGGCATACAAACATAGGCTAGATAAGGGCCATGTAACAGATTACCTTAACCTTCGCCTTGAGTAAGCCGATGTAAAAGTCTCTCCGTAAGGGCAAAAGCACCCTTGGCCCTGGCCAGAGCAACACCTATGTTTGTTAAAATACGGATATTGATCTAACCAGACACCAAGGTATTTGACTACATTTCGACAAGCAAGTGACTGCCCGTGTTGTCCTACAATTGAAAATTTTCGCCAGTTCCTTTTGGTATAAGTAGAAGCCCCAGACAAAGGCCAATCTCTGTAGTTAATCTTCAACTTTCAGTCATCACAATATCATTTTATTTGATCTAAGTCACATTGGCAAGTGCATATTAATAATCTCGATCTTCGAACCTGATATCTACGCGATCAAGTCATCAGCGTACCCTATGGCATGGCGAAAAGAACTCACAAGATCGCTTGTGTAAATGTTGAATAGGATCGGTGAATTGACCGCATATTATTGCAGACCGTTTTTAATGTCAAATACTCCAGCAGAAGTCACATTGCCATTCTTCACGATGAACTGTCTACTGGGGAGCATATTGGAAATAATATATAGCAGTGGTTTTCGTATGCCCAGGATGTTCAGCTTGAAGAAGATTCCACCTAATCAAATGGTGTCGAAGGCCTTCTCCAAACCACTCGGGCAGACACTCGTGCACTGTTTCTTGATTTTGTTCCACTGGATATCAGAGACCAGTTTAGACGCGGCATGTGAGATATCATGCCTCGTTTTTATTCTTTTTGGGAATGGGGATGCACCACTGCTGTCTTCCAATGCGCTGTATAATAAGCATTATTCAATAGGGTAGTGTAAATGTACACCGCTTCTGGCGGAATATGCAATATTTGATATGATATCGCTTCCCACTGATTTCTTACTTTGAAGATCATTTGGAGTGGGTAGTTCACTCTCGTTGGCGATGAAATTATTTGCCATATTTTCGTCGTTGAACTCAGTGAATCCCAATTTTTCGAATCGCCAGTTCTCCATATAATTTTGAAGGTAGGAATTATGCAAAAGGACAAACTTCAAGTTGCTCTACAATTACCCCTTATTCAAACTTGGAGGTTTTTGATCGACGACTTCAGAGTCATGACCTTTGTCTTAATCGAGACTTACAAAAATGGTGCAGTGCGTCAAAAGTTGCGTTGCGTAATGTGTCTTTATTGTATGTGTGCTGATACCGAGGTATCCATTTGTTTAATTAATCTGTAAATTTCCCCGTTCGACTTATATTCCTGTTGGATGGTGGGTAGAGCCAGTTCAGGTTGAATGCTCACGTCAATTTTCTGGAGAAGTGTGTTTAACGTATCCTATACGTTTGAACAAACTCGTTCAATTTCGCAATTTTGTTGTAAAATAGACAACATGTTAGACGCAGCTTCCGGAGCTCTGGGCACTGGGTCTGAGAAGCTACCTTCGCTTCTTCTTCTACTACGTTCTGTTCTTCTACTAATTCTGTTTGTATTTTTGAACCTTGGTTTTACAAGACTTCCCAATTTAATTTCGTCAGTAACAGCCATCGATGTCCTCATGTTTCTTTCATCTCATTTGTTCGTGGATTTCTGAAGCAATGATTGGTGTCCTCTTACCATTAGAAAATAGTTCGAGTCAATAAAAACTAATCAAAACATTGATCTAACTATGCCTTGCGCCATTTGAAATTTGCTCAAATTTGCTTAAAGTTTGTTGATCAGTGTGTGATATATGCAAAACGCATTGTAGCTATGGTGGCATTTCGCACCGCCATAAAGTCGATTAAGCTACTCCTTTCCCAAAGTTACTGCCGGTTTTTGTAAGTGTATCAATAACTTGGTCTTATATCTATAGTAATGAGGACGATCTTATCGTCGTGTTCAGAAAATTGAGGCAAAGTTATCCTTTTCTTCTGTGAGTGCATGAGTTTATAACAGGATTTGATCAGTACATACTTCTTTTCCAAGTCTCACTGACTAGATGAACTAGGCACGGAAAAACACTAACTTTCAAGGCAATATTCAAAAGTTTACTTAATTTAATGAACTTTTTTTTGCATGTTATAAAACTTGCTGTAAGCGCACTCTTTATTGCCATTATTTATCCACACTAGTCATAGTCTATCGATAGAATATTATCTAATTCGATATTTCCAACAATTAAACTCGTCTATTTGATTCCAATAAATTGAATTTATACAAAATAATAAATCTTTTACGCCAATGATGTAAGAATTTCAGTCAAAAAGTATACTATCTAAAACGGAACCATGTGGGACCCCATATATCTCCTCAAATTCTTTAAGTATTTAGTACTAAACAAGTTAAAAATACAACAACTGTACGACGTATTCAGAAGGCGTCGCATATATTAAATTATGCATTATAAACTGTCTGTTCAGTGCGATAATTGCGAGCTAATGATTTTTATATTGTAGCAGCACAGCTCGTATTATTAGCAACATTGTTGCAAGCAAATGTGATTACATATTTCGCAACCATATTAGAAATTTTCATTTCTAGACACATTTGATGTTGTGTTGTTGTCGGTGGTTGTTTATTCTCGATAATTTTTCGTTTTGTTTACACATCAATGTACGTGCTATAAGTTAAGTAAATATCATTTAATTGAGCTTGCAATACTCGTCTATAGTCCGCATGAGAAAGAAGGAGAACGAGAAAAAAAAAAAAAAAAAAAAAAAAAAAAAAAAAACTAAAAACAACACTTGAGATAAGTTCACTCCACACCCAGTCCGCTTTGTATCTACGAATATTTGTATACATATTGAGGTGTATATCTACACCTACCTCAATGTATAATCGTGTGAGGTATAGAATGAAAAAAAAAAAAAGAAAAGAAAAAAAGAAAATAATAAAATAAATAAGAGAAAATACTGTTTTCATAACTAAATGTGGGGTGTTGAGATAAACTGCAATTTGTTGAGAACCCATTACATGGTCTGTACTCGTACTCGTACTCGTATTCGGACTCATATTCGAAAGTATGCGTGCGTCAGAATTTTATATTTACAGATCGACATTGAATTGATTCAGTGAACTGTTGAAATTGTAAATATTCCTACAAATATACTTGAATGCTATTAATTACCGAGTATCTGTTTAAATAAATTTATTTTACTAGATAAGATTGTGCATTGCGCGAACTGGGATAAAGGAATTGTTTTTCTTTCTTTTTTGCTATCAACATTTGTCTTCGATTAAAGAAACGCAAACAATATTTGGCATTCAGTTTTGTGGCCATTCCAATGTCCATCTTCCTAATCTCGAAGAATTGACAGGAACAAGCTATAAAGGAAGAATTAATCGTTCTCATAAATCAAGTTTTATCCAATCGGCAAATTAGCAAAGTGAATAATGTTTATGGGTAGATCTTATATGGACACATTATCACAATCATTACTATGCTTAGTGTTCTCTCTTCTCCAACCTCCTCTGATAGCTATACAGATTGTCTGTAATAATTACACTAAAATCATTAACTCTTCTCTTCTTCTGCTGTATTTTGATGATGCTTTCAATCTTGTTGCTTATCACTAGGATCATTAAAAATGTTCCCTCTGTGTTATTTTTATTTTTTTTTTTTTCAGTGAAAGTAGAAAGCATGAGTGGATGGCATTAGAATGATTAAAATCAGCTTTTCAAATACATTAAACAACGTATGTATCTATCGTCTATCGTGTTTGTCTGTCTGTCACAACCTTCCCAAGTAGTACACTCCGTATGTAGGTATTCATGTGCGCTTTTATAAATCACTTTGCAAAGAAAATAAAAGGGACATTAAACGACGATAAAAAATGATAAATGCGAAGTACGAATAATTTAAGAATTGAAACTAAAAAAGATGAAGGATAAACTATACACCCTTGCTTTATCCATTCGTTTTGGTCTATCTGTACTTCTCATTCCCTCAAGGAGCTTGCATATAAATTTGTTAAATCCTCTTGTACGTTAATCGGGAGGCGAGTCGTTTTTATATGAAACGAAATACCAAGACCAAAGGATGACGATAAGTGGAGAAGTGTAGTGTTGTACGATAATTTATAGAAAGAAGGATAACGTCAACACAAGTAGGGGTGTGCAAAAATTCATAGGAGACAGTCAGGTGATTAAAAGTCTGGGATTGAGGTTGCTTTGCCCGAGGTGAATTGTGCAGGTTGGGTACAATTCGGCCTTGGAGATAAAATTTACTCTAAAGTTGGCAATGACTTTACTTGACTATGTTACTAACTATGTGTATAGATATTCTTCTTAAGTACACACTATATACTGCAAAAAAATATATATAAATTCCAAGTAGGAAAAATCACCGAATCACTGCTGGAAAAACTTTTTAACTTGATGGTGGCTATGAGCATAAATGAAAACCATCATATACCCGTAATATTCGTAGATTTCAGTATGGCTTTTGACACACTTAGTCCTGCCTGACAGACCAATTCAAGCGTTAAGGAGGATACGTGCACGGGTAGCGCTTAGTGAGTAGCTGGAGAGTTATTTATCCGAAAGAACAACAAAAGTTAAAAACTGAACACAATTACTTAAAAAAAAAAGTAAATAGTCAATACGGCGTCCCGCAAGGTCTTAAATTAGCAATAGCAGCGTTAATAATTCAATAAGAGTTTGACAATATTTCGAAATGGTTTCATTATAATGGTTTGGTAATCAACAACATCTCAAACCCATTATTAATTACGACTGTCTGAAACACCAAAAACTGATTCTATTGAAGTATGTATTGCAGTAAAAAAATCTGAAGTACCTGGGAGGTATAGCCGACAAACATTTTCTATGGTGAGATCCTGTGAATGTAGGTATTTTATTCGCAACAAACAAATATTATTATGATGTCTAAAATAAGCAAAACAAATAAAAAAAAAATAAAAATAGTCGAAAATTGAAGAAATAAGGCTCAAGAATAGAGAAATTCGCATTCAAAATCAAAAAATTGCAATTGACAAAGTTTGAGTGAAAATTGAGTGGAATGTTTTCTAAACAAAAAATGTACCTCAAAAATAGTTAAACATCATTTCAATTTGACCACAACTTTGTAATCTATAGACAACAGCTTTTCCACTTGAGTAATTTTAGGTGCAAATTGAGCGAAAATCTGGTTTTATTTTCAAAAAAAACTCTGCATTAAACAGTCATTCCTCTGATTTGAACATTTAATTAATTGCGCTAATAAAAACAAATTTAATTAGGTACTTTATTAAGTAGTCGCTTTCTTTTTCTCTACCTTTAGCTCAATTCATGGCATGAGCCATTGTAATAACCATGAAATTCAACACCTGGCATTAGGCCAATAAACTCCACTTTGTCATGTTTTTATTTTTTTATTTTTATTATTATTATTTTTTTTTTTTTTTTTTGCTTCAATGCATGCATGCATACAATATACACCCAGCGAAAATTATGCTCATTAGCATACCTCACATCTGTTGAAATACCACGACAGAAGACAACATAAGGGGGAAAAAAAACTAAGTGGAAGAGCGAAAAAAAAAAATGGATAAAATGGTTCTCCCCAATCGCAGCAAGGCCAAGTGGTGGTACTCGAACTCGATGTCTATTTAATAATTTTAATTTCCGTCATTAATCGTCAGTTAAAGAAAGAGAAACCATCGCGCCACACCACCGCCTGTCAATGTACTAAGACAGCCCTCTTGGTTAGCCTCCTTTTTGTGCAGCGCTAGCAAAGTATGAGTATCTTCTAAGCATGCAAATGAATGTTGCCTTTGTGCTATGGTTTGAAGTTTTATTTCTTTTTTTTCTTTTTTTTCATTGTAATTATATATTTTTATTTTTAGTTAGTGTAATGAGAAATAATAGAAAAATACTCGTACACATCCCAGAAACGCTGGTTTTCAAAGAATCTATGCGTTTAGATAGTTTTTCCATAGTGTGTGCGGCGCTTTTTTTCTTTTCTCTCTCTCTCTCTCTCTCTCTCTCTCTTCACACTGCCACATCACTAACAGCTCATTTTGTCTTATTTCGTGCAAAATTAGTTGCATAAAAAAAGTAGAAAAAAAATAGAAAAAAAAAAAACGTTTGAAATGTTAGCGAACTCTCATTGCCTTGTAGGCGGTCATTAAACTTAGCTAGGCAAGCAGGCAGTCAGTCAGCAAGGCCTGCTGTTGCAATGTAAATCCCACAACATGGTCGTGGTGGCGGCGACAAATTCTATTGACCGTCGTCATTGCTACAGCTACTGACTATCGCTGCTGCTGCGAGTTGCACAGTTTCCCTTGGATTTGCCATCTTACGAGACCTATATATATATATAGTATGTGTGGAGGACCAAACTTCCATTTCTATACATAACTATCGCCATCTCTACTCGTACTATCTATCTATCTGATGGTATCTATACTTCGTATCTATTGGAAAAGCAAACATTTGATGTTCAACAGTATTCAAAAGATTACATTTATTTTGTTGTGATAGAATATTTATGGACATTATTACACCTTGACTATTAACTTAAAATGGTAGAACATTAAATGCCTCATGGCATTGGACAAATATTGTATTCGTACCTATCGGTGCGTCATCATTCGCATTTACAACTCAGACACTGACCTATTCCTACCGTATCGCGTGTAACAACTTAATAAATTGCCACATAAGATTAGATACTTGAGATACAATATTTTAACGTAATTTTGTGTGTGCAGTCTTTTTCATTCGATCTACACTCATAGTCGTACCATGCATATGAGTACTTCACCCCCTGGTGTTTCAAGTACATCGTGTGCATATTTGCTAAACTCTAAAAAAGACTTAAACCACCGCTAAGGAGAAGTGGGTACTTTAAATGCGCTTTGCACTTAAATATTGACTCAATTGGTGGGCAGACAGTAGATTAGATGTTTTAGATATAACTATGTATGTATGTACTAATGTTTATAGTTATATGATGATACCAATACAGATAGATTTAGATCAATGATCTTTTAATGTGATCATGGTGGTCGTCGTTCGTTCGGTTAAGTTTTTTTGTAATCTAAACGATATTTGTGGCTCTACGAGGCTTAATTTTTGATGATCTTAATAAATCATATGGGGGAGAGTACGAATTGATTACATGCAATTATGAGTAACCAGATTAGATTTGATTTCTCTTTTGAGACAATTTTCTTTAAAAAAATTATGAATTAGAATTATCTTATGAATAGGGCAGTTTTTATAAACTGATCCTGATTGAGATACGGAAACTAGTTTTTTGATGGAAAGTTAGCCCATTATATTATGAAAGGAAGTTGCCTTCGTTTGATAGATATCAATGATTGAGTGAATTTGAGGAAAAAAGTTGGCGTTCCACGGGAAAGGTACATAGGGCCTTTACTTTTTTTTTCTTTTTTGTTTTGTTGAAAAACTGGACTTCTAGAGAGTGTTTTGGATAAGAGGAATCCTCATAACCCAAAACAGATAAACCTTCATTATACATGAGTCTAAACAAATATTGTATAAAGGAATGTAATAACAGCTCTTGACGAAACCGAGAGCAAAGTCGGCCTAAGTCAAAATTGTTAGACGTTTTGGAGTGCATGTTTTAGATTGGCTATTTTTGACATATGTCTATAGGAAGTTTTTTGCGGAACCAAGTGGATAACCTTTTTTATAGGCAACTAAAATCTACAACTACAATACAATTTACACCATTAAATGTTGTATGTCACCCATGGAACGAAATAATCACTGAGCCCAAACATCTCTCTCTATATCCAAAGGTCACACCCTATTAAGTTTCATGATGATTTTATGTGAGGTTTTGTTGAAAGCTTTGCTGAAATCTGTTAATGACATCAACTTCTTTGCCATCTTCTAGAGCGCACAGAGTATTTGATTCGAACTCTGTTAGGTTTGTGGTTACTGATTTTCCCTTTGAGGATCATTTTTAGTCATTTGAAAGGATGAACTTGCCATGAAAAAAACATTTCGGTTATATGTCTATAATGATCGCGTAGACCTTTGGATTTCTGATTCCTTAATATAGGAATTTTGCCTTTTTTTTTTTTTTTTTTTAAAAATACTCTGTGTAATGAAGTGCTAAAAAACAGCATAAGCTATGGTGTCTAGTAATTCACGAACGACTGGCTAAAAATTTTAGCAAATGGCTCTGCAATTATTTTATGATCATCAAGAGGATATATTGGCGAGCTTTAAGGTAGAACTGTACAAAGTCACTTCCAAAGTACACAGGGCTTTGTAAAAATAGGTATTTCTAGTGAGGCCAACAATTGGCAATTACATATATCGGAAACGAAGATTCTTCACTGACGCCTATGTCAAATGTCAAAATTTCATGGCATTTGGACAATTAGAAACGGAGTGAAGTGTGTTTGTGTCATCGGTACAAAAATGAACTAATATTAAGTTTTTTTTTTAAATTTAGTAAAACTCTTACAAACAATTTCAATTGATAAACTAAGCTTATGGTGATGATTATGATTATGACGGTTTAAGAGCATTTGTGAGGACATAAATGATAAGAAACATATTGACCATCCGTGATCACCGAAGATTTTGTCAAAAATGTTGGTGAATTCATCAAAGATCAGCTAAAAACTTCATTGATATTCATGGAAGGTAATTGAACATTTCAAAAACATCATACATACCAAAAAGTGTGTGCACGGTTTGTTCCGTACAAGTTGACAGGTGACCAAAAACTGAAGGCCAAAAAAATAAAACCTTCTTTACAGTGGTGATGAAACGTGGTATTCTCAATATGATCCAGAAACTAAGCGCCAAAGTGCTGAGTGGAAGGAGCCAGACAAACCAAAAACAAAAAAAATCTTGTTCGTAGAAGTCAAATGATTCCAAGGGCATTGTCCACAAAGAGTTCGGGCCAAACATTTAGTGCATGATTCTACCATATGTTGGTGTTTTGAAGCGTTTGATGTACCGTATTCCTAGTATTCGGCTTGAATATCGCGCATAAGAAAGTTTGCGTTTGTTGCACGATAATGCGGCATCTCATCGATCGCCACTTGTGACCGATTTTTTGGCTAAAAATCGTATTTTAAATTTTAACCACTATATTCGCCTGATTTGGCACCGTGTGACTTTTATCTTTTCTGAAAAATGCATTTGACAATGAAAGCGTTGTGGACGTTGAATCCATCCAAAGGGCTAATGCCGACATCCTGAAGGACAAACCGGCCGGCGATTTAAAACACTCATCCGATATGTTTTTTGACCGTGCAAATCACTGTATTAAGTCGGAAGTAGACTATTTTCAATAAAATAAATCGGTTTTGCTTAAAAAAGGTTTTCTTTATTTTTAAAAAGTTTTATTTACCTTGGAACGCACTTTATAGTAAGGATCAGAGATTAAATTGTTTCATAGATCAAGGTCATCATCTATATAAAGACTGGACTTATAGAAGAGAGAATTGAAATTTTTCTTTCCCAGTAAATTTTATCATAATTTGGTGTAGCCTGATCTACGAAAATTGTTCATAGGGCAGAATCCTAAGGCCGCTGTCATACGAATAATTAAGAATAAGTATATGTATATCTAGATGAGAGTAAAGGTTGCTCGCTAAAGCAATGTAAGTAGAGAAGGTGAGAAAAAAAAGGCCGTAAGATCTCAAATGAACAGAGCTTCTTTCTCAGACTTCGTGTTAGCAGCAGCAAAATGAGCCCACGATTAAACCTAGAATCAAACGCATCTACAACTTCGAGTTGATAATACTTAATAAAGTGCAGATTTCAGACGAATAGATATTGCCACAAGAACTCCGTGACCTATTAAGTTCTTCTCCGTCATTTCTCTAAACCATCGTTACAATGGACATCATAGTCTTGGGTAAATATCTCACAACTTTTACAATCGGGTGAAGGGTTGACCTCCGTCAGGGCAACTTATTAACTACCTTACAAAGTTTAAACTGTACATAACATAAGAGGCTTTACACTCTTTAAATTAAAGTTTGATTAAAATACGCCCAAAATACAGCTTTGTCATTTGGAATATCTTTATCTAGTCATGGTTTGTTTTGTACCGGCCTTGCCAATGCCACAATCATTTTATTGTTTATAAATGTATAAAGATTACATATCTGTTTGACTATCTTCTACTTGTTGTTACAGAAGATTAAGTCTAACCTTTACAAATCCATAATAAGACACTGAAAGCTTTCAACCCACACTAACCAGTTCAAAATTCACATTTCGTTATGTCACACTGTCTCACATCTGTTGCTTTAAAAATAAGGTCTCTTAAATAAAAGCAAGTAAACCGAGCAAAAATTAAATAAATAAAAATTACGAACAAGAAAAATGGAAAATGAAAACAAAAATGACGTAACCACCCTCGAAAGACCAATAAATCGTAAAAGCATATGACAGTATTTATTGACTCGCATGCTTCCAATTAAGTTGTCAATCTGGACAAAAATTAAAGTCTCCGGGGCCTATTTGCTTTTCGACCAATAGCCAATAGACCAATATTTTGCTTGCTACTTTCGGATATAACAGAAAATCAAATAATCTCAAGAAAATTATATAAAATAAGAAAGACAAGAAAAAAAAAAATATCTGAATTTCTGGAAAATATATCTGGAAAAAGTAATATGACATCAACGCATTGTTAAAAATAATCAGCGCAGAAAACTGCACTCAACCACAAGGGGTGAAGGCAAGAGCAGAAGTGTGAGATATCTGTAGAGTCTGTCTGTTGCATAGCATTGACCCAGAATATCTGTTTATAAAGCGTTAACACTTTTCCCCCCCTCGTTCTTATTTTTCTCTGTTGCAGTTACTCTTGTTACTAGTCAGAGAAGCAACCATCAGCACCACAAATGCTATAGCCGTTTATTTAAAAAAAAAAAAAATATATATATATATATGTATCAAAGTCTATGTAGAGGCTCGTATACTCATACTCGTATTTTTGCGTTGATTTTCCTTTCTTGGATTTATTGAATTATTTTTTTTTTTTCTCTTCTCTCCATACGTGATATACAAATGTGATGCTGGAGCTCTTGAGTCAACATATGCGACATATGGAGGCATGGTTTGAGTAATTTTTATTTTTAATTTTTTCATCTTTTTGTCAGTAGTTGAATAATCTTGTTAAGGTCAGATATAACATTTTAAATAAAAATGAATACGAGAATAAATATATTTGCATTTGAAATTCATTGAGCGCCCACAACTAGCCTTTGAAATGATACTTAGATGCCCACTTGTACTGTAACAAAGGCTGCTCTGGAGATATTAAGCTTGATTGATTGTTATTTTCTATTTTGATTGATTTGACGGAATATCGAATATCGTTTTTTTTTTTCTGCAAAAATGCTTCAAACGCATCTTGTCTATATGCATTTCCAGCCCTGAAATAATCATGGTGTGCCTCAAGGGTACACTTTAAAGTCTACATTGTTATATCTTATTAGTTTTTCATGTCTTTTGTTTAAAACAAGATTTTATGGTGAACTCGTTTTAAGTATCTATCTTATTCTATCTCACATTTTTAGATAGCATATTAATTTTGTTTAATCTTTTTTTATTTACAGGTATGTTGCATTGAAAATGTAAACTCGTGAGTATGATATTTACCTCTTTCTCTTTGGTTCATTCGTATGGTCTGTGGATTTTAATACAAAGTTTCAACAACGAGGTAGGCACACCCAGTCATTATTCTTTGTTACTAAATCTAAGACTGCCTTAAAAGGAAGCCCTTGCGGCGCATTATCCTCATTTAATATAGTCCGGTAAGTCGAAACAACTTTCCCGATTATTGCCACAGAAGAAGAAAAAAAGTCCTTACCTTCTGACATGTAAGACTGATGAAAATACACATCAATGTAAAATAAGCCTCATTTTGGCAAATCATCCGCACAAAAGGAGGTCTGAATTACAGGGATTACAGTGATTAACTGCGAGACCAATAAAAAATGTTCAAACGCGACATTGAGATCATTTTAAGCGATTTGAAGCAAAACTGATCTCATAGTCTATCTCGTTTCAACACTAACCCCTAAGGAGTTATAATGTTCCCCAGATTAACTTACTGACAGACGAAGAAAGTCACATTTTCAGTATTTTTGGTGCTTGAACTTTCCGTGCTCTGAACATCTGTTCGGTTTACTACTCCAACAAGGGTCAAACACGATAAAGGAACTCAATGTTGGGAGTTACAATTTTAAATCAACGGAAGAAAGTTTCCCGATTTAATAGTGATCGAGGAGTCCTATCGCATTAAATATAAAAGACGAGTATCAGCAGTGCCAGCAAACGATTTGAAGAACATCCCCGATGTGCTATGTTTCGTAAGGTTTGCATTAATAATCATTTTAATAACCAATTTGGAATATGTCTGTACAGTGTTTACGTTTTGGTAGTAACACTCTAAATGATTTTTTTTTTTTGTGTAGTGGGCGCTCAAGCGACATCATATGCCGATTCGTCAGCTGAGCTGGTGTACGTCCATCTGTGTACATCGTGTGTACATAGCAATGTAACGCAGTGCATGCTCACTTTTCTACCCTTTTTATCGAAGGTAAGGTACAGTATGCTAGACTAGATCCTATCTGAGTAGCCATTAGTAATTAGTGGACATCTGAAATTCCCCAATGTGTCTTCTGCTTCAGACTTTCTAGGTGCACCCCGGTCATAGCGTCATTAATTGATAGATTTTCCCAAGTTTGGAAGACTTTTTCATAACTCTGGTCCACAAAAAGGGATCAAATGATGAAATAACTAGCTACCACCTTATTGTTAAGCTTCTTCACATACCTAAAATGTTCGAAAGTTTTTTATATGAAGTTCTAAGCTTTCAGCGACAGTCGCTTATATCACCCAATCTGCATGGATTCCTGTAAGGTAGATCAACAGCTATAGAATTAGTTGAATTCGGTGTGCGCTTTTAACACTAGAAAATGGCAACGAAATCGGTGTTATTGCTACAGATTTTGGTAAAGTTTTCAATAAAATATCCCATTAATTCGCATAATAAAATGGAAATATTTTTATCTGAAGAACCGGTATTTTAGTTTTCAATCCCGCTTTTAGCGACTTGTGGTGTTCTACATGGCAGCCATCTAAGTCTCCTTTTCATTTTAACTATAAACAAACTTGAGAGTCTAGATCTAGATCCATTTTCCATAGTTAAACTTTCGTTTGCGTATTGATGAGATAAGCCTTAAAGCCAACTCATTCATCACTTGCTTTTACCAAACGATGGTCTAAAGAATTTTGCAACCCCTACAAGGTCACTTTACATTTCTCTTGTCCGGCCACTTCTCGAAATTACCAGCCAAGTGTGTTCCCCCTTTCAGAGAGTTCACATATCCCGAATTGAGAGCATTCAACGTCGTTTCCTTCATTTTGCCCTTTGATAACTACCCTGGGATGACCCTTTTATTTTACCTCTCTATTGTGACGGTTAAGGCTCTTTATGGCCAGCATGTCAAAATCTGATGGGTTCTTCATCACAAATGAACAACGAACGCAGATGAGTTAACTCGCAAATGAGCTATCACTTACCAGTCTCACAGACCTGCCTAAGACTGCAAGTCCAGCAAAAGAAACAAATCAAAGCTAACAATATGTGGAAGAAATTTTAAGCATGTGAAACGTCTAAGCCAAGTTTTCCCAAATTCAGCAAGACAGTGCAGAGCAAAACTATCGACGCTAGTCGGATTACTAATCAACGACGATGATTGCAAAGGATGCATGTGAAGTTATCCTCCTTTTATTGTCATTAATCCATTCTTAACTATACGAGGCAGAAAACTAAGGGAGATACTAATCATCCCATGATCTGGCAGAGCTTTTTGCTGCTTTGATGGTTTCAGATTCAGTTTCAGACGAATTCAAGGGCCGACATCAGGACCAAATATCGATCAGCTCGAGACTACAACCGAAACCATTTCGAGCGGACCTTGTATATAAGTTTTCGACCCCATCGCTTTCTTATTCTCCCATTAGGGTCTTTATAGACTTAGAAAAATAATCAATAAAAGTGCTTACATATACAATGAAGTTGGCCACCCCTGCTGTAAACGATAGTACGAGTAGCGTATGCTGGAGTTAATGGGAAAGAAACTCTGTTTCTCGCAATTTCCCCAAAGACTTTATCCATACATCCCTTAATATGATAGTAAGAACTCCTGGGGGTCATTAAACTAAGTTTGGGGAGTTGATTTTCCCGAGCAACTCGTAGAGTCAATTTTTGGTGTTATTACGTTGATCTTCGTTGGGATCAAGCACAAACAAACTTTGACTTGATGCGAAACATTCAGTCCTTATAAATTCCATTTATAATTTTTGACAATCAGCTTCTGGACTAGGTAACATTTAATTATTAAAAGTATGGGAACAAAATTTCAACCCTGAGGGTTACGCTTTTTTTTTTATTTTTATTTATTTTTTATTACATCAGTCTTACTAAAGAATGTGGGATCGACACCAGCAAGTTGTAAATGCAAGAAGTCGGCTCTCGAACTTTAATGAGATCATGACTGGTTCTGTGCAATGACCTCATCCAAGCAGCAATGTACCATATAGGCACCATCAATGTCAACATATTGTACGTTTCATATTACTTAATTAATTCGTCTTATTCTCAGTATATGCTCATTTAGATGAAACTTAATATGTGGGTCGTCGTAAAGTTAGCTTTTTTAATATTAAATCTCTCTACTTGCAACCACATCTATTACCTGTCAATCAAATCAAATTTAACTCTTTAGGGGCTAACTCAACTGAAGTAAGGCATTAGGGAAATTCGCCCGATTGAATTGTCTCAATCGTTTAATCACTTCAGTTTTCAACTCGACCAAGTTAAGTCATTTTCAATTAGCATGCACATAACAATTTTATTAAATTAAATTAGATTGCGAGACAATAAATAAATATCTACAAAATGAATATATATATATATATATATATATATATATAAAAAAAAGTATGGATTCATGCATATGGCACGCACACACCTTTTTCGCTGTTCAATTCATAAAGTATCGCGATAGATAAATCTACACGTTCGTTGAGCCATCCAGTGCCACCGACACCGCCACTCGTCCACCATATGCGAAACACTCAAAAGTTTCTATCTATCTATTGCAAATGCATGCGGCTCGAGTTGAATGAACTCACCGCCGCGCCGACTATTATGTCACACAGATACTAAATTCACTCATACGAATATGCTCGTAAATATGTATGAGACATAGGTACACTCACGAACCATATGATGGAATATAATTGCTTATCGCAACAATAGCAACGTGTAGACGTTGCGGTAGCCCTAGTCGTAGCTGTAGCCTCTTGCTTTCTTGTGGCTTGAAGAGCTATGAAGTATCTGCGTCTACTCGTGTTCAATTGATATCCAAAAATGTGGAATTTCACTCGGAAAAAAAAAAGTAATGAAAAAAAAAAATTGTTGCTAACGCCTGTGTGCAATAATGAAAACGTGAGTGCGGACCTAGCATTAGTCAGTCGTTTAGTCCTAAGTGCGTGCTGGTCATTTGGAAGCGCTTTGGCGCGGCCGTGTGCTTACAGGTGAGCATAGGCATTCGTGTTTGCATTCACATTCACAATCACCACATCCACATTGACGATGGGAAGAGTCACGTATCTAAAGTTGCATTAGACGATATTGAATTGAGCCGTAATAGTGTGCAGATAGAGTTCCAATGAACTGCCTGGCGGTAGCTTTTTATGAACTAAAGATCTATGCCAAAAGTCAATGAACGAATGACTGAACGTTTGAAAATTGCATGTCGATGTTGGTGGCGGTGGCGGTGGCACGGTGGCTGTATGAAATAGTGTATGCTGCATACCGAGAGGAAGAGTATTTCTATGCGTTTCGTTTTTTTTTTTTTTTAGTTTTTTTTCCCCCGCTTTTTTTCTTTGCTAATTAATTTTACTCAGTTAAGCGGAGGTTTGCGTTGCTTCTGTGGTTTTTTGCGACCTTATCGTTTCGCGGTCTGGGGCAGTTTTCAGGTTGAAAGAGTTGAATAATTACAAAACGCGATAATGACATTAGAGTTTTGGAGTTATAGAGTGAGTTTTTTTTTTTTTTTTTTTTTTTTTTTTTTTTTTTTTTTTTTTTTTTTGAGGAAGGCGCAATGGTTTTTTAACAGCATTTATTATGCTTTTCAGTAAAAGCAAATGTCATAAGCAAATGCTACTTATGTTATTAGGCAACACTAAACACTTATCAGGAAAGGACTCTTTTTTGCTTTTTGAACCCCCAGAAGAGCTTATTGCTCTGGCCATAAATAGATTGACTGCCTAAGGAAAAAGATCCAGTGAAATTGGTGTTCAAAGTGTAGATTTAATACGCTGTAGAATCTAGTGTCTATGCTTCCGATGTTTTTATGGGCATTGGCGGAGATTTTTTTTTTCTAGCTGCTTCTACATGGAAACAAATTAATTTTTACTTGCCCTCGAAGATGACGAAAGTTAAAGTTATATACTGATGAACCTCTAACTGAATGCTTCACTTTGACAACCAGTTGTTTGTATTAGCTCAAGGTCCACAGGTCCTTAATACCGACATTACGAGCTTTAATCATGGTTTCGATACGGTTTTCCACCTAAGAAATACCAGCTCCCATGCATTCAAAGCGATGAGACCTATAAAAAATAGGTTAAACAAGTCCAGATCGTAGACAGCGAAAAAGTTTGCAACCAGATTTTTGTTTCTGCAACAACTTTTGAAACTAACTCTCTAATACACTTTTCTGAGGTCGAAATTCCTTTGGAGCTGACCCACTCTTAGGAGAAGGTAGCACTTACTAGCTCAAGTGAGTAAACTTCCCTGCTTTAATTATTACCATCAAAGACGTGACAAGGCAATGAATAGGATAACGTTCTCTTATCGAAAGCGTTACGATTACCCCGTTGCTAGGCTTATTACGTTCTACTATTGGTTTTAATCTAACTGAACAGTTGCATTTATGTTTATATCTATCATTCTGCATATTTTGTATTATTTTTTTCTGCAGATTCAATGATGAATAGCTTAGATAATTGCCATTTGCTATATCTGCAACCTGATTTGGGTTTAAGTTTGCCAGTAACCATTCAAATCTCATTCTGAAAAGTTTTCATCTGAACTATGAGTATGTCTTTCAAATTCATCGGAGATCTCAGCGTAACATGAGAGTTTGAATGCACATCTACTGACAGCTATTCGAAACTGTTTGAATATTTCGGTACAAGAAAATCTTAAGATAATCGGGCTTCTATTAGTCTTGCAATAGGGCTGAACATTCGTTCTAATTTTTTGTCATCATTTCTTAATTTTTTTAAGATTGGTGATGGGTGCCGACAAAATGTGTGCATGAAAATTGTTTGTGCAGTATTTCTAGGTAAACTTAAGGCTGGAATTATTCAGCAGAACGCCACAAAATTTGCCTTGTTCCGGCCGTCCTAATTGTCGTCATCGTTCGAAACTGTTCTAAAATTTTAAAATTAATTATCTTTTCACTTTGGCAAATATCGTGTCTTTCTGTTAATCAATCTCTAATATATCATATGAAGAACATATCTCAAAAGGATGTACAAAATCAAATAATTCAACTGGCGCCCACTCACTCGAAAAAAAAAGAAAACAAAAAAATTGTAATCACATTTTGCTGTAACAAATTCCAAAGACTACGAGCAACACACAATGGAGTAAAGTCCCGCGTGCGCCACACAAATTCATCATCCATGAAGTGTGCTGTTCGCTCTATAGAATAATTATGCCTAATTTTCCCGCCGATAATTTCCATTTGAATGATATCCCATCCGCCTATGTAAATTAAATTCCGACCAACGAAGAGATACTTCAACTACACTTATTGCAACTCATCTGGCAAAAAAAGAAAGGAAAATTAGGAAAAAAAAAATCGGTTTTCTAGCGCTCTGTTCGCCAGGCCGGAGCCGGCCAGCTAGGCCAGCATACGAGTATGCAGAAACGCATGTGTAGTCATAGAAAAACAAATTTGCATTCATCAGATTCATAGGTTAGCGACCGCAAAACTATCTGACATTAGATTGTTGGCTTTTGTGCGACCATAGATTGGCTTGTTGCTATCTATACGAGTACTCGTACAGTGTCTATGGTGTTGTTGAGTTGGTTTTTTGTGTGCATCGCGGTACCGCTAAAGTCGCGCTAGACGCAAATAGACAAACTGCTAAGCTAAAACGTGAAAAAGAAACTACGTTGAAAAAAAATAAAAATAAATAAAAATCCACGCGCACTCCAAACTAGCTTATGACACATAGTGTCAAACACTACGACACTGAATGGCAATATGGGATAGCAATAGTATCTTGAAGCACAAGTACGAGGACTATAGTCTATGACTGTTCCACGGGTATGTCTGACTAAGTGCCACTAAAAGTCAACCCCAAAATCTAAGGGGCAAGTCAGAGAATTAATATTGAAATCAACGCCAAAAGTCGCAGTACTCGTATCTGTGTAGTATCTTTTTTGTGGATACGAATTAAGTAGTAGGTTCGAATGCTGCAATAGCTGTCAAGACAGATATTTTATTTGTAAAAACATTTTTTTATATATATATATATATATATATATATTTTTTTTTTAATTTTAGTCGCACTTAGTTCAACGCAAATAGGTTTTCTGATTGCCATCGTCGAGCGATTGGTAAAATTATTTTTATTATTTTTCAAAATTTTTCTCTGCTATACTTTGGCGTTGGCGTGGATATATTTCCCGTGATTTGACGATAAGATTCTGGAATTAAGTAACAAAAAAAACTTATGTAACATGATTTTAGTGATTTATCAGAACTGAGTTATGTGTGCCACTAGTTATACTTTGTATGTACGAGAACAGATCGGGCTTAGGGCGACGTTTAGATTTTTTTATGTGAATAACGAACGATAATAAATATGGCTAATTGGAAACAGGCTTTTCGCGAGATTTATAGCAATCAATATCAAAAAAAAAAAAGCGAGAATTAAACTCTGCTACAACTGAACCAATTACCTCGATTTTAGTACAAGAAATTAGGAAAAGTGCTTAGCCTTGGGATTCAGGCTAAGGACCGTCTAATGTGACCAACTTTTAGACACTAATCTCGTTACCATATCAGATAACGCAATGTTGAATAGAAAAACGAGATCAATGTCTCTTTTTACCTCTGGGCTCTATAATACAAGATTGCAGAGTATTGCTTCCTCAATGCTGCCAGAAGAACTATTGTAATGCTTTTCACTGCCTTGCTTTTCACAGCCAAAGTAACAAAATAACTGATGACTTCTGACTTCTGACGATCCATGTGGGCATTGTTCGTATAGTCTGAAGGATAATCTGAACATGAATGAAATCTTTTCTTTCCTTTGTGTATTCCAACATTACAATGTTGTATGTGTGTTCTATTTATTCTAATATAGGTTTAGATGCCTTGATCATGGAGTGTTCGCACCTTACGCAGGCCAAGTGCAGCGGAACAATTAGGAGAAAACTTTTTTTTTTTTTAAGTAAACTATAACATATACTACTCGTACCTTACGAAGCAGACTAAGGCAACAAGTCTTGAGTTTCCGGCAACTAAGCAAACGCTTTGCAAAAAATCCCATAATTTGCCAACCTGATATGCGCTCACTTCCTCGAAAAAATCCATGAGCACTGTCCTAAATTGCTTAAGGTGATTTTAGCAGCAAAATAGGAAAATATGGCAATTTTGTTAGAACTATCAAAAAGCAGAGCCTACACGACACCACGTATGGAAACAGACTTATGGTAATTCATCGTGGTGCGGGTCTACAAAGAATCAGGGCGGTATCATGATTATCAAAGCATGAACTAAATTGCGACTTTCAGTACTGAACTCGTGGACGTAGACTACTATTTTAGACTTGAACGTAAGTACATATCAGACGCTACAAGAATAGTAAACTAATGTTGAACAGCTGAGATTACAGCCAACGATGATCCTCAACCGACATCTGGATATCTTGTCCGCACACCACAGTGTAGGGGCTTTTAATCCACCTTTGGCTAATTAATCCTTGAGAACAAGTTCGGAGTGACACTCATCAACTCATTACTTAGTTTTAAAGCGGCACTGGACATCGTCAATTTAGACAGAGACAGTGTCCGTCAAAGTTTCAATCAACGTCATCAAAGCCTTTGCTGCCAAAAAATAGTTGAGACAAAGTGATGCGCTGTCATGTGACTTCTTAAACATTGCTTGAGAAAATTTAGCGAAACTCGCAAACCGTGACAACAACTTGCATATGTTGACGACGTTCACATCATTGCCAGAAATCAGCGATCTTGCATCGACGAATTCGACAGGACGTCACAATGGACATCTTTATTATAAACATAGATTTTCGGCTGTTTGGCGTTAGCTAACGTTGATGAAAATATCCTTGGTCGTTTTGAACGTTGAATTAGTTATGAATGTTTTAATCCTCTTTGCGTTTTTAAGCTTTGGAGGAATAGGTTTAACGGGGAACTTTATGTGAACTTGGTCTGAAAAGTACCTATCAGTCGCATGAAATGGCTAAGATACGTTGGGCAAATATGTAGATGTCAACGCTCCGGCCTGAAAATGGAAGATTTCGTTCTTAATAATGTGCAGAAGTTAAAGGGGATCCGATCACCTCATAGTGTGTAACTGAATGCAATTGGTCAAATGCTGGAGAGGTTGCTAAATTGAGACCAAGGCTCACGTTATAAGGATAAAAGTACTAACGCGAGCCATGTACGTTGAAGAGCAAGTACAAAACAAATTTCAGCTGCTTGCTACCCACTATAGATGCCGAACATATTATATTTGATCGATGGTTGTTGTGATCATCTATTCAACTTGTTATGGGGTCGCTGCCTCTCTGTCTAGAATCGCCTCTGTCGTCCTATTTATGAGACAGTGAATTCCCTTCAAAAATATCAGTGAGGTGTTTGTAGTAAGGGGTGCCAAGATAACCGAGGCCACTGACGAACCCTGTTGACACGAAACGTTTTTCGGTGCTTAATGCTTTTTCCGGTCTATTGATTGGTGACCTGTTCAGTCAATCAATTATGTTTGTAATAATACATTGTAATGGAATGCCAGTAAAGCACCACGAAGTCCATCGAGACTTTATCAATATCCCTTTTCAAAAGTCCTAACAAGCCGATTAATTATTTCACAATCCTAAGTTTTACTCGTACATCTGTTAAGTAAATTGAATAACGCAATTTTCGTCGCAGTTATATGAATCAAGAGCTAGAAAAAGTATCTCTTATGTATCTGTTTTACAATTCTATATCGTCATCCTAAAGCTTATGATGAAATTAACATGAATGCAATGAAAAAATTTGCCTCAGCGGTAACTCAAAAAAAAAATATATATATTTTTGGTAAAGAAGACTTTCACAAGTTTCGAAGAAAAGCTTCCAATCCTTACTTAACCCCGCAGACATTCTATATATGTACATATATACATATATCCAATAGTAGAAGGCTACCCCCAAGGTCCTGTAGATTTCCATGAAGTAAACCCTTCCTTTTGTTAAAAGTGTTTGCAAAAGTTAAAACTCCTTGAAAGGTAAAGTACGTTAAATCCTTTGAAAAGTACAAAAATTCCATTGTTAAGTGCTTGTCGCGAATCTGTCTGATACCACAAAACGCTTACTGCATCACATGTTCTTTATTCCTGCATGCTAACCACGTGCTGTCTGTGAGAGTGAATTCATTCAACCTGAAACACTTCGTTAAGCTGCATTTAAACTCCCCAAAAAAGTGTCACATCTGACAGTCCTCCTGAAAAGGCTACAGTTATTCTGCGACCATAATGAAAGTTTATTTTTTTTTTTTTTTTTTTGTTTTGTTGGGAAAAAAATCCGAAAACATAAGCAAGGTTGAGTTGTGCACAAGGACATGTGTGTGGTCAAGGTAAATAATTGCTAACCATGCGAATAAATACGCTCAAACACCTGGCCATGAACATTTAAGGCATTGTAACATGGATGTGAATGTGTATGCATGTGTGTATATATGGTATAGGTACTTTGTCCTCTTCTGAAAAGCCAAAAATAAAGTCTAACAAAGCGATATTTAATGAAATACGAGTACCAGCGGAGAAAGGACAATGACCAGGATAAACTTTTCTGACCTGTCAGTGCCATTACCACTATTAACGTCAAGTTAACCTGCTCGGCCTTTTTTAATGTTAATTTTTTATTCTCATCATCGCCAGCTAGTGTCGAGTGTCTCTTTATCATATACGGAGACGGTTCGCTCCCTATTTCGGGGGGCCACACAGTCGGAGGTTTTTTTTTTTTTTTTTCCTCACACTAAAGGATCCATTCACATAAATATTTTAAATGTTTTTCCTTCTTTTGGAACTTTGAAGGGTAGTTTTGTCTGTTCTTTGCAGACAGATACGAGTACCTACTTTAAAGAAAACTGTAACCTCCTCTACATAAGTGACAAAAGGAAAATCCTTTCACTTCACTTCTTTGGGTAAACATTTTAGGATTCAGACAGACAGACAGACACCGGCGCATCCTTTAGCGTCAGTTCATTCGGATAGTGATTTTAAAAAAGAAAATACAATATTTCTCATATGCTAAACAGCGAAAAAGGAGTAATCTTGGGGTTTGGGATTGAGATTGGTATTGGGATTCATTTTCTAAGAAATCCCTATTAAAATTTCATAAGGTAGTGTACCTACGAGTTTTGCAAGGCAAACGAGATACTATTACGAATGCTTGTCTTATGTTGTGTGGCACTTGTGTTATCCTTATCCATAATTTCATAAATATTTTCGAGGTATCTTCACATGTTTATTATTATTATTATTATTTTTTTTTTTCTGAACGGCACCGCAAACGGAAATAACATATGTGTGTGTGTTAGATATTTATCGGAATTACAATTGCTGTTACGCGAAGGTAAGAAGAAAAATTGCAAAACATATACGAGTACGCATTTTGAACATATGGTATACAATTTACAATGCATAAAGTAGTACTCAACTAGTTCTGGTTTTCAATCTTTTCGAAAAGAAAGAGCTTTGAACCTTGTTTTGCCGGGAAGTTCAAAAAGTATCAAGGCGAGTTTCGTAAATCGAAACTATGAGTTCTAGAAACTATTCAATTACCTGTTCAGTAATGACAATTTTCGTAAAAATCTTGATCTATTAAATAGAGCCATCCAATTATTTGTACGGATATGACTTCCCTGTTTCAATCACAATGTCATTCGAGACAGCATATACAATTTGGGTTAAGCTTTGCATTTTACAACATGGATCGTTCAACAATCGCTAAACGCGTTAAAATTGCAAAAACTTACTACAAAAATAATGACTCTGTAGTAGGTACGTTTCGCGCATTACGAGTAATCATCCATCTGAGCGTACTATAGGCAAAACTGTAAAAAAAGATTTGAAGAGACTGGATCTGTTACAGATGTCTTAAGGTTTATCCATCATAGAAATGCACGCTCTACAGAAAAAATGGCTGTGTTGAGGCAGATAAAAATCTATCTTACTGCACATGCGTATTTTGCATTTGTGTTTGCATCTACATCCTTATAAAGTTCAACTCACTCAAAAATTGAAGCCAGTTGACCGCGGAATGCATAGAACATATGCTGATTGGATGACCAATTTTCACCCAACATATTCTTTAGCGATCAGTCTCATTTTTCTTTCAGTGGATACGTTAACAAACAAAATTGTCGCATATGGGGAAGTGAAAATCCACACGTAACTATCGAAAGACCATTCCATTCACAAAAAGTCACTGCGTGGTGTGAAATTTGGTCTGGTGGTGTCATAATTAGTCCAACCTTCTTCGAAAATGAGGGAGGTGTAATCGTCACCGTCAATTTTTTTTTTGGCCTCAAATCGAAGATATGGATGTAGAAGACTTGTAGTTTTAACAAAACGGTGCCACATCTCACATAACACTATTCGTTTTGGCTTTGTTGCAAGAAAAATTTCCTAGACGAGTTATTTCGCGATCGTGTGATTTGTCACCTTCGGATTTCTTTTTGTGGGGTTATGCAAAAGGTCATCTTTACGCTTTAAAAACGAATATTCGTCAAGTTGTGGCTGAGTTGATGCCCGATATGTGTCGAAAAGTGATCAAAAATTACCTTGTCAGAATCAAAACCTGCAAGAACTCCCGTGGAGGATACTTAAATGATGAATTTGATCGAAATCCACATATATCGCAAATGTGTTTTATTTAAATTTACTTTCGGAACCACACAATGAATTACCCCGATTAAAGTCTTTGGTTTCAGAGGTTTTTTTTTTTAAAAAACTTTTTCACATATTTTCTAAGCAAAATGTCATTGTCTATTGGACTTCTCTGCTTTGTTTAGATAGTGCTGCGCGAATGATATCTACTCATTGTCACCAGGGAAAAAACAAAAAAAAAAAAAAAAATAAAAATAATAAAAATAAATAAATAAACTGGAGTTCTGTTGAATACCGTTATTGGTTTTCAAAAATTCTAAATTGTGTAGAGCATGACGTGAGGCTGAACTCACTATAAAATCCATCTAAATATAGGGTTTTCCAATGGGGACTTGACAACTTTGAATATAATTTGTGAACGCACTCTTTCACTAATCATCAAACTGTCACTGTCAATTTATTCAGTAAACTCAACATTTTCATCATGGTAAAGTACACTAACGAGCTACGTTCTCCAATTGGGTTCTGGAGAAGATGCGCCAAGATGATGAATTTCATCGCAAAATCATCTTCAGTGACGAAGCTCATTTTTGGCTCAATGGCTTCGTCAATAAGCAAAATCTGCATTATTGGTCAGGTGAAAACCCACATGTGCTTCATGAATCACCACTTCATCCACAAAAAATAACTGTTTGGTGTGGTTTGCATGCCGGCGGCGTTATTAGGCCGTCACGTTATCGCGCCATGATCACCGATTATTTTTGGCCCGAATTGGAAGTTATGGACTTGGACGACATGTGGTTTCAACAGGATGGTGCCACAATCCACACAGCACACGCTACAATCGATTTATTGAAGAGTAAGTATGGTGAGCGTGTTATCTCAAGACATTGGCCAGTCGATTGTCCGCCTCGTTCGTACGATTTAACGCCGCTTGACTATTTTTTGTGGGGCAACGTTAAGTCATTGGTTTTACCAACACGCCGACGACGTTAAAAGAGCTCAGAGCCAACATTGAACGCAAAATAGCGGTCGTTTCGGCCGAAATGTGTGGGTGAGTCGTTGAAAATTGGGTCCAAAAAATCGAACGCTGCAAACTATTCATAAATGTTTTGACTGTACTTCAAGCCAATAGTAAAGTTTTTGAAATATCTCAACTGGTTTACCTTTTATTTAAAAAGTTGTCAAGTCGTTATTGGAAAACCCAATAACACAATTGTTCATTATATAACACAATTGGTTTTTAAAAATCCTCAAGGTCAGTGTACGAAGATCCGAAGCGGAACTTTGCTTGCTCGACATCGAAAACAAATCCAAGTGCTCTTTAATTCGGGCCAAGATAACCATCTTCTATTTTTTTTTTATCCGCCCAAACAATTGGAAGCGTTTCTCCCATCTTCTAAGTTAATACCATCTAAGTTTTTTCCACAAATTATTGTTTGAACCTGCTCCGACGGTAAGTTCTTTGGTAGACGCATAGATGGTGTTACTGTTGCAGCTAAATGTAATGTAACAAAGCTGTACTTTCTTTTATTGTGGTACTGGGCTTCAAATATATCTTTTCTGCAGAATCTGCCAATTTCAACTTTGATTAAAATATGCTCTTCGAGTCATATTAAGATGTTCACTGATAGCTTCTTTGCCTCTTATGACATATGTTATCCCGGGCATCTAGTTGCGAAAACATATCTCACGTATCTTTCGTGGTCATCTATAGATATCTACTCAGATTAGACGCGTGGGGAAGACAAAAAAAAAAAAAGTAAACAATTTTTCGTTTTTAAAAAAAGCAACTGTCCGGTTTATTTAAATCTGGAATCACAACTGAACTTACTTTAAAAAAAAAAATAATAAAATAAAAAAAAAACACAATTATTTATAGCTTTAAATTGAACGGGTAAATGTACTGACAAGGTGGCTTGGTGGCTTGCAGGTTGACTTTTTATAACACGTTGTTATTGCCGGTTATTGCTTGATGTGCAGTTATTCAAACTTGGTTGAACTTGGTTTGATTTAATGTGCTCATATGTCATAGGAACCGATGAATTCGATGAATGCATGACATGTGCCATATCGTGGATATATATTAGGTGCGCAACTAACAACTGTCGATATTGTCATATCCACGTCATGAACCAAGCTTAGACCTATGGTAAATAAACTGTTTTGACACATAAATGATTTTGTTTTGGCATCATATATACATAGTACTTTTGGTTGTGTGAGAATGCTGATTTTGTTACGAATAATCGTCATTTGCAGGAAGTGTTGATTTGTTTTTTTCAATGGAGGAAAACTCGAGCTCTCGAGAGCTCCAAAAAGTTTACGAAGATGTTGCTGGAAGTGAAACAACGTGGTTCCGTCGCTTCAAAGACGGTGATTTCGATGTTGACGAGCGTTCACGTGAAGGAAGGTCAGAATCCTTCGAAGACGCTGAATTGAATACATTGCTCGATGAGGATTCCTGCCAAACGCAAAAAGATCTTGCTTCAGCATTAGGAGTTGCCGCTAAGCCATTCCCAAGCTATTGGATGCGTTGGGAATGATTCAAAAACAAGTTATTTTGTTCCTTATGATTTAAAGCCAAGAGACGTTGAGCGTTGTTTTTTCGCCTGTGAACAACTGCTCCAACAGTAAAATATGAAGGGTTTTCTTCATCGCATCGTGACGGTTGATGAAAAATGGATTCATTACAGCAACTCAAAGAAACGAAAGTCATGAGGACAGCACGGTCATGCTTCTGCTTCGGTTCAGCCTAATATTCACGCTGCGAAAGCTATGCTGCGTATTTTTGGGTCCAGTTCTGTGTTATTTATCATGAACTGTTGAAACCCAATGAAACCATCACTGAGGAACCGTATCGACTTCTATTGATGCGATTGAGCCGAACACTACGCGAAAAACGGCCACAATACGAGCATGGGTCGAAAAAGTGGTCTTACAGGATGAAAACGCTGGGCCTCACGTTGCCAAACCTGTTAAAACCTACCTTGAAACGCTCACATGAGAAATCCACCCGATTATTACTTTTTTCCGTTCAAGCTTTCCCAGAAAGATGGGAAAAAGTTGTAGCTAGCGATGAGCAATACTTTGAAGATTCATTTCCTACCATTTTTTCACAGTAACGTTTCATTTTCATTAAAAATAACTTCGATGATAACTAAGTTGCGCACCTAATACTTTGGAGCATGTTTAGGTTGAATGAATGTTTTAGGTGTTAACATACCTAACGTCTTTTCTATTTTTACCTGCATTCCTACATTTTACTGGCCGACGAAGTGCGTGTGTGCCTTGGAGTAACATCTGCACGACATTTGTTGGTGTAGTCGGTCGGAGTGAAACAGAGCAAAAGAGAATCGGCTTTCTATTGGAGCGAATTTGAATAATGTGATCGTGCCAGTTACCCCACATGCAGATGCGATCTGGGAAGCTAGTGTGGAACCCTTGAAAAACCATCTGCGTTAGGCAATGCGACAGCAAATCTTTACTTTTGAGACTCAACGACATTTGTGCTTACTAAAGTTGATCTCAATTCCAGGCCTCAGTGCACTACCCAGATAATTCGAGGGTATCTCTAAATTATATATATTTGCTCTTCTCGTGTTTCGGACCTTTAAATCGACGGCTTATCAAAACTTGTTAAGTTTGGTTTGAGCACGGTTCTGTTGCATCTTTCCTTGACGATTTTAACGTTTTTATCACTATCATACGATTTCTTCATTAGGATAAGTTGCAGTTGTTAATGTCTTTTCTTGAGTCGAACTTTGTAGAGTCATTTACGATAGCCGTCCGTATTCGAGTCATTTCGCCTTGGTGGACCTCAGATAACCAGTTTTTGGACAGGGTCTCGCCATGCGTCACCTTTCTTTCGGGATTTCCGAAGAAATTTCTAAATGCCGCTGTGCAGCGAAGTCTACAGTAGGGCTTATTAGCAGGGTTACATACAAGGTTTTCGGCTGAAAAGTGCAGATGCTCTTTCTCCTCGTCGAACCAAAACATATTGGAAGACGTGATGTCCACTATACAAAATTAAATACTAGTCTTGCTATTGCATGATGGCAATATGTAAAACTAACAGGATTTGGTTCAAGGTTTCAAGGTCTTTGGATGGGAAATGTAATTTTAAAACTTGAAATTCGCCACATAAAAATTGTATCTATGTAAAAAATTTTAATGGGGGTTCCTCAAGATAAATACTGTAATCTAATGTTGAATCGAGGTTTGTAATGGGACTTACCTGGATGTTATTGCTGATTCCTATCTTTACGAAAAGACATGAGTCCTTTGGCGTTTATCAGCTGGTTTGTAAAATGTGTAGCGGCTGAAACTAAAACTTTAAATTTCCCTAAATATGGTCGGGAATTTTTCGTCGATTGGAATAGCAAACTTAGTGCTATGTAGAAACAAGAGCTATTTATGCATCACTAACTTGACATTGTTCTAAGTCTATCTTTGCTTTAAATCTTATAGCTGCACTATCCAGTTTATATCAAAAAACCGAGTATATCAAAAAACGAATCGATAGTACGCTTCTGGGTACAAATACAATACAACATAAGTTCATTGAGCCCTGTAGACCCTTTAACAAGTCTTGTAAATTTATACTTCAATATAGAAAATCCCTTTCGACAATTAACATTTCCTATGACGGATTCTATGCGGATACTAATGAGTCATCCATGCCCACTTGCTCTTTAAACTTTACCATACTCTGCATTGTACCTGGGAAATTAACTGCATCATTATCGTTTTTCATATTTTTGTATCTATCTTCTCGTTTGTGGTAGTAGAAAATCCACGTAAAGCAAAAAGTACTTCCTCTTTAATAATATCGATCCGTTTCCTCTGTATCGTCATTATCATGGTCGTCGTCGTAGTCATCATCGTCATCATCATCATTACCATTGTCGGCATTTTCCAGCCAACAGGCAGACACATGGGAAAATCCACTCAAACCAGTCAATTTTCATATCAACCTTTCTAAAGATACACACGAACCCAACATAGAACGAAGGAGATTTTATATTGTAAGCCAGAGTACTAAGAGGAAAAACCCCACCCACCCATACTCAAATTCATACCCACATCCTCGTCCATATCTACAGCCAATCCAGGGTTACAGGCATTGAAAATATTCCAAGGGTAAGGTTCCTTCTAGTGACGTTGATGGAGCATTTTATTCCTCAAGCTCCGTGTGTGTATATATTATACATGTATATTGTATACGTACTCGTATGTTCTTAAAACGGATTCAAACCCAGTGGATAGAAATGACGATAACATTGTTTCTCAGACCTCCCCTTATCTTTAAGCCTACGCCAAAAAGGTATTTATTAATACCAGACGTGTTGGCATAGGATGTGGTTTTCTGAAGATACGAATACGAGTTTAAAATAATTACTCACTTGCCTAAGTGTGTGTGTGAGTGCGTGTACTCGTATACGTGATTGAGCTTTGCGTTTAATTCGCTGTTTCATCATGTTTTTACTTTGTCACTGTGATTAAAACGACGTGACTGTTCTTTTTTTTATTATATTTGTCTTTTGTGCTTCCAATTTGATTGAAAAATTAATGTCAAAGGATCTTTATCGCGGACAGCAAGAGCGAGAGAGACAAATATTGTTTAAATGTAATAATAAGTTACCCCTGGCTGTTGGTTTAGGCTAACTATGTTCTGGAAGACAATGAACGCTTTATGGACGACCAGGTGTGTATGCTCACAGAAGGACGACCGTGGTGTTTTCTTTTTTGGTTTTTTTTTTTCTATTTTTACTGACGTGCCTTTTTAATAATTTTTATCAGGGGATTTCAGATTTTCTGTTTTTCAAACGAATAGAAATCCTGAAAGATTTATAAGGTAAAACAGAAAATAAAATAAAAATGAGCCATGTAAGGATAGAAGGCTGCTAAAAAATCCCCGACCATATTGAAAAGATGCTGCAGTAAATCATAACAATTTTGTGTCAGATGAGTGTTTTGGGAGCGATGGAAGAATTCATAGATCTCTTACAATATGCAACCTATGTTTTGTTGTTTGTGTCATCACTTGGAAGGAGCTTTGTGTAATTTTGTTTGCTGCAGAGGTTGTCATAAAGTCAAGGATCTTTGCCAAGGTGAATGTCAAGAGGCTTAACATAGAAAATTTCTTTATCTTTCTTGAGTTCCATGAACCTTTTTGAATCTGCTGGCAGCGGCAGAAGGTTGAAATAATAACTTGATCAATCTGGAAGGGGCTTCACAAAAATGTGCTACACACTACATACCTCTGTTTGGGATACTATAAGAAGGTCATTGGCACTTAAAATGTTTCTGTCACAATTCTTCGAAAATTCATATAGGAAGCTTAAACCTATGATTTATATCTTAAAACACTTGTTATCCGTAAGGCAAACACGAGTATATACAAATATTTACATAAGTATTCCAGTAGAATACAGATCGGTTTATTTGAGTGAGGATTTATTCCACTTGCGACTGTACGATTATGTACAAGAAATCCAAGAGTGGCTGTTGTTGCTTCTTGATTTGCTTTATAATTTCACTTGAGATTAATTTTCTTGTAACACCTCGATGAGTGCTAAATCTATGAACATTTAGTCATATGCTTTTTTTGACTCTAAGTTTGTCAAAAACCATTCCCAAGTATAAGGTAAATGATATGATAATGTCTGATAGTCTCTGAATGTCATCGAAAATTCAAGATTGAGTAATGGACAGAACACGTTTACAGAAGTCCATCAATATATTCTCCTTGTAACCAGTAGGACCTTAAAATGCCAATATTGGGTTAAACAGAATTGGTTTTCTGCACAATTAATTGTGTGTGGGTGGCAGGGGCTCAGGTAGTAGTGAACTGTCTTCCAAATTGGAAGGTTCGGTGTTCGAATTCCAATCGCCTCCGAAAGACATTTTTTTCCGTTAACAAAAAAAAAGCAAGGTGAGTAATTGACTGGGAAACAAAAAGAAGCCAACTCTCCTCATTAAATGTTGGATGCCACCCATATCATTTTCCAAAAAAAAAAAAAATAATAAAACTTTAATACATTCTAAGACACTATAACACGCGCTTATTTATACCTAATTGAGTGTTAAGTTTATTAAAAAAAAAAAAATTATGTAATGTTCTTAGATATATCAGGCGATAAATGGCTTCCTTTATGCCCATCTATTTCAAATCCTCCTCTCGGTAATCGATAGCTAAATCACGTTGTCACGTCACATATGAATGTACCCTAGACCACATCGATAAGGTCTCCCAAAAGGTTTAATTTGACTGTAAGTCGGTTATAGGACTGAAAACGTGAGCTTCTTTTTGGACCTCAAAGGTCTTTGAAACCCTTTTCTTCAGACGTGTGACTAGACTAAAATATTTGGTGGCATCTTTTTATAATGCACTATGTGAAGACGGAAGTGATATGCTTCTATTGCTAGATATGTACTCGTACATGTCGCTTATTTGCTTAAAGACCTCAATTGTTCTACCGTCTCTACCCAGATATATGCAGATAATGCTACACTGTCTGTTGGATCATGGCAGTGTAAGCGACCTTTTTAGCAAAATATGGTGCTTCTTTTGTTTGGATAACATTTTACGTAAATACATAACTGCTACTTTCATCAACTTTTAAGAATAATCAGTTTTAGGTGTGTGCTGCATAGGATTTTTTTTTCTGCCATCCTCTTAATACTTTTATCACACGTACTATATTTTCATAGCCATATTCGTTTAAAAAGATGGGGTCTTCAACTCATACTGAAATTTCAATAAACTTGCCGACTATCTCTAGACTCTGGTCTTATATGACAACGTAGCTGCAGTTGCTGCGAGGATACGAAGTCGACTTTCTCTTCTGGCTTCCGCCAGAGTCTTTGCCACTGAAGTAATGATATTAAATCTGCACGAATGCCTCTAATACCGGTGTATAATGTGGTGTTTTCGTGGAGGACACCAACCCTAGACTTTACTAATATCTAGGTTATGACGTCTGTCTTGCAATCGGAGATATACAAAATTGGTACCAATAAAATACGAGGCAAAGTAAAGTGACTTTATATTTTTATAAAAAAATAAAGCCCCTTCGAAGTAATCCCCCTCATATACAAAACACTTGTGCCAACGATTTTTTCCAATCCTCGAAACACTTCTCATAAGCACTTTTTGGTATAGTCTTGAGCTCTTCCAACGATGCCGTGCTTTTTTCGGTCTTGGCTTTCCTGCTTCTATTGTGACGATTGGGCTTTGGTTTCGACGTTATAACCATATACCCATAACTCGTCAGCAGTTATGATTCTTTTGAGCAAGTCAGGATCATTATTGACGTCATTCAAGAGCTCCTGAGCGATGCTCATGCGATGATCAAAATTAAGAAATTTCGGAATAAACATTCGAAAAAAAAAAAAATACATAACACGAGCCGACCGATATGCCAACATCCTCTGCAACTTCTCTTTGGTATTTCTACGATTTTCCAAACCAATTTTCTTCACAGCTTCGACGTTATCACCTTGAGTTGATGTGCTGGGGCATCCAGAGCGAGGTTCGTCATTGGCATCTTCTCAGCTATCTTAGAAGAGCTTGTAACACTTGTAAATATTTTTTTTACTTGCAGCAGACTCACCGCATGCCACTTGATTCCATTTTTTAAACAAATTTGATGCAAATTCTTTGCTCCATTTTTTGTAATAATTGAAAATCGCTAAGCACACCAAAAGACGTCTAAACTTTCTATCTGTAAAAAATAAACCAAGTACATTATGAACTTAAAACTGTGGACATATTATGTTCAGGACATATGTACCAACACAGCAAAAAGGACTCTAGCAACGAGCTATCCTGTGTCTTAGGTTAGGGCTTTTGTTTTGGACTTTTGTGAGGACAACCATAGGTGATATGAAAGTATGGTATAAAATCCAGCAGCATTTCTGCTATCTCTTAGTGGCGAAGATTATTTACTGTCATCTTAACTGGGCATTATGCTTTTAACGAACACATAAGAATGGCAGGCAAACCTAAGTGATACCATCTCCTGCGATACTTACTGTGAGAATGTATGTATGTACGCTTGAGATAGGGGAGCAGGTCTAACTTTCCATGTAACTCATATAACCCTCGCTCCATAGAAGCGTTTAAAGAATTAAATAGCAACTATAACTTAACTTTAAATTAACTTTGAATGGGAAATATGGTAGCTGAATCATAAAGGTAATGTGGTCTGGTTGTTCTCACGGGCAAGTCATATATTTGGTGTCCTCACTTAAACCTGCCTGATTAAACATTTTCTATGAAAACTTCTGGGAGGAGGTGGAAATCTGTATCAAAGACGACTGCTTTCTATTGCTTCACAGCCTTGGGCGACTTTTAATGGGGTTTTCTCTGTTTTGGGTAGTTGCAGTTAAAACTAATATGGAAAAAGATCCATGTCATCAAAATTGAACTCCTCTGGTATCAGTATAAAGCCAGGTTGGAAGATGTCTTAATATATTCTTATGATCATTCATACATTCTCGCTGGCTAACCCGAAAGTCCTGCCTGCTAGCCTTTGAAATAAGTGAATTTTCGGAAATTTATTATTACCAGCATGTACATATGAATGTCACGCGATCTCCAGATGACAGTAGCTAGATTCTTTCCTATCATAAACACGACTCGATCGAATGAATAGCTACACCACGTGGCAAGCATTGACACATACTTCCAATCCCTTACAAGTGACCGAAACAAGTGTGTGTATATATTTTAAGACGCAGCGTTGTCACGTTCTTAAGAGTAGTATCGCAAATCTTACTTCAGATTTCAAACAATATAATAAAAGAGTTCAACCAGATTCCAAGTTCACTGACTCCACGAAGTCAACTATTTTCAATTAAAATAAAATCTCTTCAAATTGTCCGCACCTTTGTCCTGCAAGCACTTTAAATTGTTAACAAATTTTAGTCACTTTAGTCTCCTAATGATTGCAATTTGATTAAAACTTTTTCTGCCACTTGAGGAGCTACAAAAGATAACATGAAACCAAAACCAAAGTGACTTAGACGGATGAAAAAAAAAAGAACGAAATCCAAATCACACCCTTGGGTGAGATATGAAAGTGAAAGTATCGTTTGCAAAACTTTCTTGCAAGCACGTATATACATACATATGTATGTTTATGTTTCTTATTTTCTTTGACGAAAGTCCTTGTAAATGTTCAATCTTTAAGTATATCGTTTGCAATGTGCAACTCAGAAATAAACAACAATTATACAAATATAGAAGCAGTCACTGGCGAGCAAATGCTCAAATCGTCCTTGAAAGAAACTACTTAAGATGCAAAGATACAAGATGATACCCTGTTGTAGTTTATCCAAGATAACATTGTGTGAACATGATAGTTTCGATAGAATCTGAAATGAATTCTTAACTTACGTTACAACAGAGAAAAAAGACACAACAAAACCTTGATTTAATCTTAGAACTCCTTTTAAGACATAGGAACCTCTTCTCATAGGATAGAAAATAAATCTTTAATTCATGAGAAAACAGCAACGCTCGGATGAGCATACGTAGAACAACGATTAACAGAAATATGTCCTTTCACACATGCTTACTGTCATTAGAATGTTCTCTTTAAATCCATTAAGGGAATCCCTTTTAATTTCGGTCACCATTCTTCTACCCGCCACTTACTTTCAGTTCGAGCGGGATTTTGGTCTGCTACTGTTATACTGTTCTTGGTTTTGGCCTTGGTCACTCATCACCTTGTTCTGGTTCAATGTTCGTCGGAGTCGTTCTATACACCACCGAACGTCGCCATCATCGTTGTCGTTGTCATTGAGCTGGTGATTAACGATCTTCTTCAAAAGAAAATTGTTTCCACTTGAGTGTGCTGCCTTCCATACCCTATATCCTGTCGGGATTAAGTGTTTGAATTAATCGCATGTTGTTGGCTGGTATTACACTCCTACTGTGTCTCCTGTTTCTCCTGTCGAGGTATGCAAACATTATTGTAATTAATTTCGCCACTATAGCTTGAAGATAGTTCTTAAATTTGCTTTCATTTTCTTTCGTATTTTCACATTCCATAGTCAGCTGACATGGTATTTTGTATTTTAATTAAACGGTACACGCGAAGGTAACTTATATCACGCGACCAAGAACATATTTATCAACAGTCAATATCTGACAGATACTTTGAATCTCATTATGAAGTTAAGACATTACATTAGTGTAATGTCATTGTCATGTGATAACGTTGGAAAATCATTAAAAACAAAAGCTAAGAAATTGGGTGTGTAAATGGGTACAGATACATCCCTATACCCATCCTCCCGCTCCCACAGGATACTTTTGAACTGAATGAAAATATTCAATTTTGTCTGCTCGTACGGTATGGAGTATCTGTATGTGGAAAGGTGCTAATTACGCGCGAATACACCTAATAAAGACAAAGAAAAAGAAAACCACCAAAGTATAGTACCGAATATTATACCCTGCGGTTATAAAGACAACCTCAAACTACTTGCTATTTGCTGCACACCTTTGCAACCTTATGGGTACGGAGTAGTAAACGTTAAGATTCGCATCTTTTTCTTTTTTTATTTTTGGTGAGAAGCGCATTCGTGGGTGGGTTGAGTAAACACACATACGCACAAGGTAATGACATGTGAAAGTGACTTCTTGAAAGGTAATTAAAGGTGCTAATAAGAATGTATCCTGACAAGGAGCTGAAACATGGAGTCATTGAAGGTAGTCGTCTTTTGTGGAGATTCTTTTGTTTGTTGCAAAAGAGGTTTACGTGTGATTGAACTTTGATTAGCAAGCTTATGGATGCTGATTATGTGGTGTCGTTGAGATTAGTGAAATAGTCATTGGCTTTAGTGTGATTTCGTGATTTCTTGAATTACTTCGTTAAGAAGGTGTACTCGTAGTACATGTGAACTTAAACATCATGGTTTTTTGGGGATTTCTATCTTCCACGTGGAGCTATGCACTAATTCAGTCTCTCTTTTGATAAGATACTGCCATGGCGTAATTCTGACATTGACGAAGATATCTTTGGGTTATGTCAAGTCTGTTGTTCTCTATGTGGTGTGAGTGTTAATCGTTCATAAACTTTTGTGACAGTACAGTTGTAGATGCTCCACGAAATGTCCTGTCCAAAAATGTTTTATATAGAAGTTTATTTTAATCTAAGTTTGAAAGATGTACATCGAGAACTTTTCTGTCTCGTATCGTATCGTATCGTCGTATATTATTTAGATTTTTCAACAAAGACCTGAATGGGCAACATTGAAGTATTTATAGAATAAGTATGGCAGTTTTAAATGAAGCAGAAAAACCTTGAATGGACTTTATTCTTTCTACTCTCTACTTTCCCGAAACTTGATAATGTTACAGTAGAACTCTATGATACTAGCGTATCTTAGCAGTCGATGTAGAACTTCAGATTCTTAAATGTTGCTTAAGCTAGCGACTATTTTCAGGCATGTACGCGAGTATGTATCAACATTCAAAACTGATGTGCGTTCATCGGTAGCAATGACTTAAGATTATTTCGAGATGGATAGATGTAGAAAACCGTCTTATATCGGTTTCCATAGCAAGGGCCATAAGATTGTTTCTTGTGGCACACCAACAGATATTTAGTATTTTACTTGATACCTTTGGGATTGGTGGAACCTCAATATCAAAGATATTAAATTAACCATCATGCTTCCGTCCGGAATTTCATATTCTCATCATTCAGATTGATGGATTCTGATTTTTATGACATTGAAATTAAAATTGACAAACAGGTTGTATCTGCCGTAAGGTTAATATTGACGACGGTGGGCTTACTATTACTAGATCTTAAGTCTAAGATTATCAAGCGTTATTAGGATTTTGTATGTCATGTTAAGAAAAGTGATCTCCTTGTATTGTAGTAAGCACAGTTTGAAGTCTATAACTTCAAAACGTCTTAAATGAGCACTTATTAGACTTTTTCTTTTCTTTTTTCTTTTGGAGCAGTCGATATTAGTCCCATCTGTTTTACTCATAGAGTTCTCGTTTTTCGTCGCTCCTGTCCTTCTACGCAGCGCCGCATGACTCTAGTTTTTCTGCATACGCTATTTAAAACAATCTGATGTTGTGTTCTAGTTAAGTCAAGCACAACCGAAGAGGGATTCTGTGGTCCGGTTAATTTCATAAACAACTACACAATCAGGTCTGGCTGCGAAACAAGGTTAAACTAACAAAACCGCAGACAGTGGGAAACTTTTTTTATTTATGTATTACCTGTGAGTTGAACACAGAACTCGATGATTTTAACCACTGACTAACGTCAACTATCCCCGGATCAGGTAGGCTTTAAGGAAAGGCTAGTATCCGTTTATCATAACAAAGTGAGCACTGTAATACCTCCTGTGTAGTATTGATAGGTGGACATAATGTCAGCAGATATTAACACATCGTTGACGCTTACGATGGCGGTTCCAGAAGTACCCGACCCAACAAAGGAAACACAAATATTTTGCTCTTCAAAATAGCCATTAACTGCCGACATCACTTCTTCATCGTTGGAAAATCTTTGACCACTGAGCCATTTTTTCAAGTTTGGGAACAGAAAATAATCCGAGGGGGCTAAATCTGACGAATAGGGTGCATGAGGTAGCAATTCAAACTTTAATTCATTAATTTTGGCCATTGTAATAACGGATTTGTGAGCTGATGCATTGTCTTCATGAAAAAACACTTTCTTCTTAGCCAAATACGGCCGTTTTTGCTTGGTTTATTTGCTCAAAGGTTGCAATAAGTTCGCATAATACTGGCTGTTGATAGTTGATAGTTTTCAAGATGGTCAATGAGAATTATCCCACGTGCGTCCCAATCGACAAATCGACACATGACCTTACCTGCAGATGAAACGGTCTTCGCCCTCTTTGGAGCCGGTTCTCCCTACTAAATCCTTTGTTTTGATTGTTCTTTTGTCTCGGGTGTAAAGTGATGGACGCATGTTTCATCCATTGTTATGAAACTGCGCAAAAATTTTGCTTTAATGCTGTGAAACTTCGCTAAACACTCAATTGAAACATCTTCACGACACTGTTTTTGCTCGAGTGTGAGCAAACGCGGTACTCATCTTGCACACAGCTTTCTCAGGTCTAAATTTTCAAATAATATGCGATGTACTTTACTTTTTGAAATGCCTACAATGTCTGCTAGCTCGCGTACTTTCAGTCGACGATCATCCAGTACCGCTTTCTGAATTTTCTTCACCATTTCTGGAGTCGTCACCACATTTGGTCGACCACTGCGATGCTCGTCTTGGCAGCTCATACGGCCTCATTTAAACTCAGCAACCCACAATTTTACTGTTGTAAACGAAGGAGCAGATTCACCCAGAGTAGAATCCAATTCGGACGGACCTGACTTACGTCAAGATGGACTTTCTTGAAAATCAGTCCTCATTCTTGGAATTATCAAAGGAAACTCAATTAATTTATCGAATCCATATGTAGCGTGTTGACATTCACTGTATACATAGTGCTTTACTTCATAAAAATCGAACATATGTTCGTATCCATCTTCTTCCTCCATCTTTTCATAAACCAACGGGCAGAGGGGAATCAAAAGATTCAAACTGGTAGTGCTAATTTTGAAAATCCCTTAGGTAAAAGTCCCTATCCTATGAATCCCCCCTAACGCTCTATTACTTTTCCATTGCCCGGCGTTATTTACTCAAATTTCTTCAATTGAATTAATTAACTCAATCGTACGATGGCATTCCGTTACCTTGACATAACCACAAAAATCAACAACACGACCTGTAGGATATTGAACTGTGGGTAGTCGTACCTATCATCATCAGTAAACTATTTCCAATCAGACAACGACAACATCATTCAATACCAACTGAATTTGAAATCAAGTAAAATTTGCTTATTCTTTTGACAAGATGCATCACATCTACCCTCCCTTGAATCTGTCTGCACAGATAAAAAAAAAAAATAAAAATAAATAAATATCGAGTACGAGTATCCTTGTTTACTATCTAATACTCTTCGTATTGAGTAATCCCTTTCTTCCTGTGTAGGAAACCCGTAGTCGAGCTTTTATTTGAATTCTTTTTTTATTTTAATGACGATGACAACTTACGACTATGTACTTTCCCTTTCGTGTCCGGTGCCTTCTATTGATTTTGTCCTTTTTATCCGATCTGCAGCTTAAGAATCCTTTTGGAGAATTCACCTTATTTATTATTTTTGCTTTGGTTGTTCCTCTTCAAACTTTGATGAGATTTATTCGGGTAGATACTTTTGGTGCGTCGTATCTTGCTCAGTTTCTTCTGTTTATATTCGTAGCGCCTGAAATGACTTTGCGTGGAATAATCGATTAGTTTAGGTCAGTGATCGATGTTTTTTTTTGTTTTTTGTTTTTTTTGTTTGCTGCTTGTTTTCCTTGGTATTCTCCTTCTACCTTTGACCTGCCTTATCATCGATATAAGGTTATTGAGATTGTACTGCAATTTTATGGGTGAAAATTTATTCACTTTATCCTCGCTCCTAAAGCTGAATAGAATGTCTAAAGAGATAAAGATGAAAAGAAAACTTTGCCTTAAGACGAATTTGTTTTATGTAAGTATGTACAGATACCTACAAAAGAAAGGCAGACTTTTGTTTTATCCAAAGTGTGCGTGACAATAACCCCAGAAGGTGTATTGATGAAACCACTCGTTTCGTGTTATCTTGCAATTTACACATTTGAGCATTTTCACAATGAGGCATCAGCCATTTAAAAGCTTTAAGACTCCTTAAAAAGGAATTTAGTTAATTTTCTCAAGGAACTTTGACTTTACTGTCAAAACGGTTACATGCGGCTAATGTATGTGAATCTTGAGTTATTCGCCTCCTGCAACAATGATTACATCAGTCTCTTGAAGGGTGTTCACTGAAACACATGTCTACACATTTAGGTACATTGTTATAAAGCAGTTATATTTCGACAATCTTGAAATGGTTGTCGGTTCATATGTCTTGTTAATTATTCAAGTGGTTTTTATGTATGTACTTAACCTGGGTTAGAAGAACCTACATAGGGGTTAGTAGAGAACAGCATTTCATGAGCTACTCAAACATAACATTGTCGTTATCGTAGTACAGCCAGGGAGAAAAGTCAAACACATCCCCCAAGAGACATTCTTAACATAGGAATTTAATTAGATTGAATTTTGTCGGCAGCGTGCAATGTTTGTCTGCATGATTAATAGATAAATTGAGAGGATTAAATGGAATTGTGTGATTTTCAAATAATTGGTGTCCTTACTTACCCCGTCTGCTGTCAAAATGCACCAGTTAGACGTTGATTTGTGTCGTCTCTTACCCATTACAGACTAAACTGATGTTTAAGAGAATCCTTTACAATGCTGTTTTCGGGAATTAATTGGGTTGAAGTAATTTTGAAAAGTAATATAATTAAAAACACGATCTCTTTTCGAATGCATTATCTGAGTTTTTTTCGAAGAAACTTTTGAGTTGTATGGTTTATACTGTACCTGGACCTAAGTTCATAGATATCTGCGGATAGACCTAATAATCTGTTTTCGAACTCTCTATAATTTTTCTATTTTTAATTTCACTTAATCATGTTGTCCTTCTACTGTAATTGCGTTTGATTCTACGACTTGGATCATTATTGATCGTTACCTTGTTCGTATCTCAGCTTTTTAGTCATCACTCTCAAATTTTAGAGAACGCGATCACCCGCTGTACCAATATAGTTCTTAATTGAATTTCCTCCTCTTTTCAATCATCCTCTACGTTTCTAAATATTTTCACTAAAATGAGCCACATAACGGCTCTGTCTTACTTTGTAGGTTTGTACCCGAACCTTCATGTTCGTTAGCTAAATACGTTCCAGAAATCCAAGTCGATACAGACTCCTTTGATCAATGTCACTGTGAGAGTTATTCACCACTTGATTTTACGGACGTAGCATTGTTTGAGGTTTCTATGATTTTTTAGTACACAAAAGCTAGTGCTACCTGTTTTAGCGTGTTATCCTTGGCTTTATCGGCATATAAACTCTCGCTTCTTCCTAAACTTATCTATACTGGCTCTATTCCAATAGTCGTAAATCCACCATTTTTTCCCATGAAAATGTCGTCATTGGTGTATGGCGGAGTGGTTCAGTTCTTAAACTACTACGTCAGAAGGTCTGGGTTCGATTCGTACGAGACTTAAAAAAAAAAAAAATTTGACTTCACTATCTCTTCAATTAACTTCATCAGTGAGCAGTTCTATAGACTTGAAATATTGCGTCTCTGTTGGACGGTGAGTTTACGGTACTTCAACTTATCCTGAAATAAATAGCATTTTTAGAACGATTTTATTTATGTCCTGTGAACTCGTACAGGATTCCATTATAATTTGAATATTGAGCTTTTTTTTTTTATTTGACCAAATTTTATCTGACTGATTTGAATACTTAGTCAGAAACCGTACTAGCCTTATTGGTTTTCAAATTGAATACTGTTTTTCTGAGTTTTACTCATTTGATATGCGTTCATGCTTACCTCCAGGTAAAACGTCTGAACAATTTGGGCAGGAAAACTCTTTCGTGAGCTCGATGGTGTTTTCCTGGAGCTCTTTTTTTTCTTAATGATAAGCCAAGATTTCTTTCGACTCCTGGTTGTTTTTTTCTGCATCGCGTAAGAGAGCCTTCAGCTTCCTTAATAAACTTTTTCAGTGTTTTGCTTCCAAATATTTTTTCGTTTCAAAGGCGGCTACTAAAAAGTAAAAGTCAAAAACAATGTTGCCCCACTCAAATCTGCCAAGATCCAAACTACTGGACTATAGAGTGCGTCAATTGCAATGTACCTAATCTGGTTGCAGATTTTTTTTTTTTTTCAGGGAAACTTAGACCGCTTTTTCAATGTTGTGGTATGAAAAAAAGGGTGCAAGCTTCGATTAAATTTTTTTTTACTGCCAAATCGGTGAAAAGGTTTTCCTGGAGTTCTCTGGATGCACTTCGCGAGCTCTTTTTATTTTTAGTGATTCACATCACCCTTGGGCGGGATGTTCTGATTCATAATATTGTATACTCGTACAACAGTATCCTTGGAAATCTTTTGTGATATTTTATTAAAAACAGTTAAATTTTTTCCAGCAGCATGCTGCAGTTCATAAAAAATAATAATATCATGATGGACGCTTTCATTTTTTATACAGATTCTAGAAATACGTTTGCAAAGACCATACAGTTAATTCAGAAAGCAATGCAACATGTTGCACAACATATATAATATAATACAATATAATATAATATAATATAAGTATATATAAATAAAAATATATTATTTCCGTTTTTCCGAAGCTCACTCTAATACGGCCTTTTCAATTTTTATTAGTCTGAATCAAACAGTTTCTTAAAACATTGGTACAACATCTTATAAATATAGGAGTATACAATATTGACCCTTATGTTTCTGAAGCTTACTCTTATATGGCCCTCTAAAGAAACGAAATTTTTATGCGAAATTTGATAAACGAGTACAGATAATCATCTGATAGTCAATAAAGTAACACAATATGTTGCACAGTATTTCGATCGTATTTTGTAATTTTTTTTGCTATTTTTATTGGGTCTATAACTTCGTGCGGTTTGCTAAGAGATGGCGTAACTTGTATTATTCCATTGGAACATGCGTTGGAAAGCTACTGTCATTGTACGTCATTTCAGTATATGTCATTCATTTGAAGCGTGAACAACAATAATTTTTTTTCACTCAAATATGTCGAACTTTGTGCCTGAAAAAGTGTTTTTGCGGGGAGTTCTTCTTCATTACTTTAATATGAAGAAAACTGCTGCCGAAAGTCATCGTATTTTGGTGGAAGTTTATGGTGAACATGTGCTAGCTGAGCGAACGTGCCAAAAGTGGTTTGCACGATTTAAAAGTAGTGATTTTGGCTTGGAAGACGATGATAGTCCTGGGGAGCTAAAAAAGTTTGAAGATGAAGAACTGGAAGCATTACTCTATGAAGATTGTTGCCAAACACAAGAAGAGCTCGCAGAATCTTTGGGTGTCACTCAAGCAGCCATTTCCAAACGTTTAAAAGCAGCTGGATATATTCAAAAGCAAGGAAATTGGGTTCCACATGAACTCAAGCCGAGAGACGTCGAAAGGCGATTTTGCATGTCCGAAATGCTGCTGGAACGCCACAAAAGGAAGTCATTTTTGCATCGGATTGTTACTGGTGATGAAAAATGGTTCCATTACGACAACCCCAAGCGCAAAAAATCATATGTGAAACCCGGCCAACCAGGCAAATCAACGGCAAAGCCGAATATCCATGGCGCAAGGGTAATGCTCTGTATTTGGTAGGATCAGATGGGTGTGCTGTATTATGAAATGTGAAGCTAACAATGGACAACGCTACCGAATGCAATTAATCCGTTTGAAGAGAGTAGTAGCCGAAAAACGCCCGGAATATGCGACCAGACACGAGGCAATAATTTTCCATCATGACAACGCTCGGCCCCACGTTGCTATTCCGGTTAAGAACTGTTTGAAAAACAGTGGATGGGAAGTCTTAACCCACCCGCCTTATAGCCCAGACCTTGCCCCTTCTGACTACCATATGCTCCGGTCGGTGCAGAACGCCCTCACTCTGAAATACGGATCACATCAGAGCAGAATACCAAAAATTGGCTTGATTCATTCTTGGATGCCAAGCCGGCGCAGTTCTTTTGGGATGGGATCTACAAATTGCCAGAAAGATGAGAAATAGTCATAGCTTCTGATGGGCAATAATTTGAATAATACTATTGTACATGTTTTTCTTAAATAAACGTTCAAATTTTGAAAAAAAAAAAAACCGCACTAATTAAAATATAAAATATAATAATGACGTTATCACAAGTTAAAGGGGTTTTCGCACTGAAATGGAAGCCTATTATATGTCTAGCAGATTACTCTCACAATTAGGAATCTCAGATAACATCTTTCAAAGTTTCATTAAAGATTATCTTGCCTAATTAATAGACTGCACTCCAAATGATGTTAAGCTTACAATAAGCGCCTTCAAGTTGCACAATAAGATGGTTTTCAAATAAAAGTATCTGTGCAAAAGGGTATCATTTCCCTTCTCGTTTCCCACACTCAGTAAGTCTCGCTAGCTTAAGATCTTATTGAAGTACTTCAGAAAACAAATCCCTGCATCCTTTATCGCAAAACAGTGCATTTCCTTCTTTCCACAAACGTCTACCACAGAAACAGAAACCGTATACGAAACAAAAAGTAAAGTAAGGAAAAAACCAGACTTATACGAGCACAATTGTTTCGACTGTCTGTAATCATATGTCTGGACTAAGCTCTAAGGATTTACGTAAGTGGAAGAAATTACCCCTACACTGAATCGAAAGGATATACAATTACTTTTGTTTTTCTGCTGGATTAAGTTCAAATCAAAAGAATGACTTTCTTTCTCCAGGCACCAGCGCTCCCCGAATAGTTTTCGTCGTTTGTTGTGGACTGGGAATAGATTGGGGACTACCGCATATTGGATTTGGGACAATTCAGATATGAGAATTCGCTTTGAATGGTTTCCCCCAAATGAGCTTCAAATGTGTACGAGTATATGGTTTTTACTGTGTGTTGTGGTTTAGAAAAATTTACCCAGTAAGGAGTTGTAGAAACGAGTACATACTATTACATAGTTGTATTTGCATGAAATTAACCCTTTCCTTTGAAGGTCGAGGATAAATGTCTGTCAGGATAATTCAGGGGATTGAATAACAATTTCACAATGCTCGCAAATAAAATGAGAGAGTGAAGTCTTGTTCCTGACCGTGACTCTACTGAGTCATTTTGAATCAGGTGGCAATTAAATCGTAGTCAGAAAACAGAAAACAATATTGTTAAACTAAGACTAAACATTGTTTCCAAATTCAATAATGTATGTTGGTTCGACGTTGGTTGCCATCTGTATAATTTTAAATTTAAAGGATATCCCTAAGAACATTTTAAACTTCGTTGTGCTTCTTCTAGATTTCCTTAGTGGGAAGGTAGGTAATAAGGTAAGTTTTTCATCTTAGTCGTGTCCTTTTGCAGGAGTCTTAATTTTTTCCTATGTAAAATATCTTTATAATTGAGAAACGTCTGAATTTTAATTAGGAAAGCAGCATTTTTTACTTCTTTTTCTTCTCTTTTACTTACTCTACGGTTGGAAAATAATAAGAAAAAAAAAAGAAAGAAAGATGAACAGTAAAACAAAGGCAATTCAAAGAGAAGTCTTAAGGAGGTAGAAGTTGACTTCAAGAAAGATACAAATATGCAGAGAAAGTTAGATTAAAAAATTTTAGTTACTTTTGTAGAGAATTTCTAACTTTTTTTTGTATAGTAAACCAACGGTCTTCTCTTTCGCATTTCTTTCTGCTTCTTCAATTCATTTGATCTTGATTTTTATTCTTGTCTAATGTCCCATTGGAAGAAATGCTAATGGTACCCAAGTATGGGCCACACAGATTTGCTAATGAGTAAAATAAGCCATTTAAATGCAGACAATGCTTAAAATTGGTGGTTAAATGTTAATTTAAGGACGATTGAAAGGATAAAAGAAAGGCGACAAAGATGACTGTGCAGAATGATGGAGTACCATAAGGGTGGGAGTGATGACCAGTACTTTTTATTATTGCAGAGACATTTTTTTTAATTTGTTTTTTGTTTTCTGGTTTTAAAAGTTATTTCCTTTACTGGCCCAGGCGTTGGTGGTGTCTTGTTTCACTCTGTTATGGGGAAAAAAAAAACGTTAGACGGGAGACCGTCTGGGCCGTGTAGAAATGCATCTTTTAGTTTTAGTAACTTTTTCCAATAACAGCAGGATTGAAATTTATTGGAGAAATTTGGTAGATCACTTAAGTAAGATGGATTAAGTACAAAGGAGTTGTTAGCAAATAATTGTTTGAAAAAATGTAGCAAGAAAAGTTGGCGACGGTAGGAGGATCACTTGAAGATTTGGTTTCTAATAAATTCTCTCTAAGAAATGTAGAGGACAGCGTTCAGACATAAATTCGTAAACTCGAAAGAAGCCCTGCTTAGATAGGTATTAATTTTACGGTAATTAGTTTTGTAAAGATTGTTAGAAGAGATAATTGCGGAGGAGAGATATGGAAAAGTGAAAGAAGAGGGCGGAAGTTATATATAGTTTTAAGAGGTAGGGGACAGCGCGATACTGAGGACTTGATGGAACCAGTTGTGAAGATAATGTCTATTTGCCTTTCCATATAATTGGAAACGACACTGACTTGTCATAGACCAGAGTTTGCTAACTGATCTAGTAGAAATGGGACTAGAAACGATGAAAACAGATATGTTCTTCAGATGGAAGCCAATTTCAGCTGAGGCAGATTAAAATCGCCGAAGGTAATGATGTCATCAATCGAGTCAGGTCAATAAAATTGTCAATTGGATTCATAGCAAGCTCGTAGAATTCGATAGGTTGGGCCGGAAGAATGAAGCAACGCATAGAGTACAAGAATCAACTCGTAAGTACTATTTTAACCGAAACAGAGACGAGGACAACTTAACAAGGAGAGTAAATCCAAGGGGGTGTGCGATCATCATCCCGAAAATAATGATTCTTTTTTTTTTGTAGAATTACTTTTAGTCAGAACGTAGATATTAAACGGAAGAGCATGAGATTGACGGAAAACAGCTAGTTTTAGAACGCAGTCCTCTTACGTTCTACTAATAGAAGGTGATGGGAAGGTTTTTTCATGACTTGTTAGGTTCGACGAAATTTTTTGTGGGAAATGTGAGACTCTTAGAGTGTGGAGGAGATCGTTTGCAAATTTTTCAGAAGGCATGTTGAAAATCTCGTGATACTTTATATAAAGTTTCTTGTGACTGGTAACATCGGAGAGGAGACCTTCCTCCTGCATGGAAAGCACGACTCTTGTTTTTGTTTTACCCTCGTAGTACATCGAGCCGGATTAATCGTGCGCAAAGCGACAAATCGCTAGTTTTCTGCCTAGAGAGTGTCAGCGAATGAGGGTCTATAGAAGAGGGAGTGATTAAAGAAGAGGGATTTGATGGCGTAACAGATAGATTGTCGGAAGTGGAATTTAAAATGTGAAAACTGATGAAATTAGGATACTTAGCACCAGTCTGTGGTCGAAATTAGGGAAATGCGTTTGTGTTGAATGTTAATTGTTAACGGTTTGAGGGGTAGGGGTTAAATCGAAAGAGATACTTTGACATTGGCGCTTGCTTTGGGGTGAAATTTAAGCAATGCGGTATTGAAGATAAACCTTATTTCACAAAAAAAAAAAAAATGCATACAATAGATAAAAGGTAATTTTGTTGCTGTATAGTTTTTCAGTATTCTATTTTTGACATCTTATGCGTGATTCCTGACATGTGTCAAAGTCAAACATGCCCACGCCCGAACAACGTTTACTAATTATTGAATTTTATTCTCAAAGTTAGTGCTCTGTGATAAATGCTATTCGCCCACTTCGACCTACTGAGCAAGCTGTATCCGGCAGTGTTAATGAAGACCGTGATTTATCTATTCGTCGCCGTTCGCAGTAATTAACTCGATTACGAGTTAGATTTAGAGCAATGATCTTAGTCTTAAAACTTACAAAATACAACTCCTTTTGTACGTCATATTATGATGTCTATTACGTCTATGGTGATAGACGTGTGTCAGTTGCAACCTTGGAAGACAAAATTACAGTGAATGAATTAATTTTTAAAACGCAAATGGCAAGCATTGATTTATCAACTCAAATAAAAATTTTATACACTTTTGCAATTTTTCTGAGTCCTTTTTGTCAATTTAAAATCAAACGCTTAAAAAATCACCCATTAGATCAGAATTTGTTTACGAGTATTGCTTTAATCCACGAAAATCGTGGTTCTTTTATATCCATAGGTATGTCTAACGCGTACCGAATGCAAAAGCATATTTTTTGGCTTATTCGTCATCACTTCCGGCGACAGACTACGAGCTGCAGCAGGTTGTAGAATCTAATCGTTAGACGATTTTTTCTGATTCGCCTGGATTGGATATGAGTAAATGAGCAATTTTCTTGAAATCAAATACTCTATAGTAGAGTAGCTTTCCATGAGACCTGAGTTATCAGGGACAATCTCAGAAAAAATTACATAACCGCTTTGCAGTGCGCAAAAAGTTACCATGCCGAGATCCTTTTTGTTGGGAAAATATTTTCAAATACCCCAGGTTCAAGTTCCTCTATACTTTCATGCATTTCTACTTATATAACAGCCCACTCAAGATATCAATGTTGATAAGTCGCCCTTAGTTCATGTATGGAAGAACTCTATTTATATTTGCTTTTCTTTTTCAATTTTAATTCTAAGTTCGAATACTGGAATTCTGTTTTTGCATTCATAACACATGCTCAGACCAATGAACCCAACGATATCAGTTGGGAAGTAAACTCTATTTGAATACTTGGTCATTGGTGCGTAAAGAGATTACAGCCAATGCCCTAGAGTATTTATATAATTTTTGCAAAAAAGGAAGCAGATAATATTCTATATATACGAGTACGAGTGCAATACGACTCATAAGTAGTTTTCTTATCGAAAACTGAGTAGAACTTTACCTAATACTGCACAACATTATTGCTGTGACATTTGGCTTGGGGAAAGATCAGTTTCAATTTAATGTGCAGGGTGACTCAAAATTCACGGAAGATGTAATTTCGATAGAAAACATAGGTTTTTGATTCATAAAGTTTAGAGTATAGGGTTATGTGTGAAATATCATGGCCTCCAGTGCTTCGCTTTTGTTGAAAATTTCCATAACAAGTTTCCATAAATATGTTCAATTTGCACCTTCAGCGCGTCAGTGGGCGTGGGGTTGTTGGCGTGGCATATGCCTTATATTTAAAAAAAAAAAACCCAACGAAAAAAAGTCCAACGGCGTTAAATCGCGTGAAATGAGTGGCCGATGCTGATTACCAAAACCACAAACAACACTACGAAAGGACTCAAGTTGTAATTGAATTGTTTCTTGGGCTGCATAGTATGTGGAAACGTCTTGTTAAAAACATGTGTCGTCCACATCCATATCTTTTATTTTAGGCACAAAAAGGCGGATTATCATTTCGTGATAGTGAGCACCATTAACTGTTATTGCCTGACTAGCCGCATTTTAAAAGAATGATATGATGATGCTTCAAGCCCAAAATCCAGACCAAACAGTGGTTATGAATGCTTATTTTCAAATTCGACAATTTTGACGATTAACAAACCCATCAAGAATAAAATGAGCCTCATCGCGGAAGACGATTTTGTTTGAAAACTCCATTATCCATTCACCGAGCTCTCTTTCGAGAGAATACGCTGTAGAGGGCTTTTCAAAATGTCCAATTTTCGACCCCGGTGGCCAATTGGTGTTCCTGGACTCTCAGCAACACTCTCACGAACTATTTCAATGTTTTGTGTTGAATGTTTTGTTGAAGCACGGTCATAATGTCTAATTTTTGAATTAATCCCTTCACTGTAAGGTTAAATAGCTATTCCGACGAAAATTGCGAACTGTAGCTGCCAACACTTCATTATTTTTAAAATATTACTCAACAATGAAAAAGCGTTGTTTTTTCGTGTAGCGCTACATTTTTAATAACCCTGAAATGTCAGCTGTTATGCTTTTTTTCTTTTCTTTTCTTTGGCAAAACTTTACCGCAAAAATGGCGCAATATTCAAGTCTTGCGTGAATTTTGGGACACTCTTTAGCAATACAAATTCCAGATCCCCTCTCCCCAGAGACATTCACTTTTATAAATTGTCTAAGAAATGTTTTCCCATATCCATTCGACTGCATTCAAATGACTTACTTAATCCAATCGCTTGGAAGAATCTTGAGTTTTTAAATGTTTCTGTTGCTCTCTCATTTGGAATATCAAATTGATTTCGTAAGTTAATTTCATTTTGGCAACTAGTTTGGTAATATTCATTTCAACGACCAGAAAGCACACAAAATTTGATATCCTTTCAACAAATACGAGTACACATGCAGCAAGTTCTCAGACTTGAATTCAAAGTCATCTCAAGGAAAGGATTTTCAATTTGTTAGGTGTAAATTGGACGCAGTCAAGAGTAACATAGTGCCAATCTCTAGTCATACGTTTGAGCTTTAACAGATTTCTAAAGGATGGCTGATGACTGCAACTGAGGAGTACTGAAATGAGTACCTTGTCAGCAAGGATGTGTTATACGTTGCGGTTGGTTAAATTCGAATGCGATGCTACTTTTATAGGATTATTATGATGTGTCATGAAGTGTCGAAAGGAGAAAGTTTATTTTTCTTTTCTTTTTTCTTATTCACAAAAATCCAACTTCCCGAGCGTGTAGATGTTTGGAATATGATGTGCCGTAGTTAGGATTAATTTAAGGATCATTTAGCACTTCCATATGGGTGAAGATTATATGAGTTTAAGAAGTAGTAGATGAATCCATATGGACCTTAAGATTGTTGAAAATTAAGTGTTAACCATATAGTGTAGTTTTATGAAATAATGTTGGTCCTAATCAGGAGTCTTGTGAAACCTCATACAAATAGTAATTTTTGTTAATAATTCGAAATGGATATGGTTACATTGTTTCAGATCTAATCACAATTATTTCTTCTTTATCATTTCACCACCATCACCATCAGCAAATAAGGAGTCCAAAGAAAGTCGACTCACTTAAGACCACCGTTGTTTGGCTATCAATTACCCTATCGACCTACAAAAGTTCAAATGGTAAATTTCCATTTCAAATGACAGATTGAAGATGAAGAAACAATCACATTCGTTCTACTCAAGCCAATTACATAGAAAAGCCGTAGCATTGATCAAATGAACATTCGAAGCAAACGCAACAACAAAAAAAAGAGTTTTTCTTTGGTAATCACCTTCCGTTTTAAGCTATCCATTTGTCTTTAGCAAATTCAGCATATACTCGTATCTCTAACTGTACTTAGGATACAATAAGAAGAAAAAGTGTACATCTCATAAACATTTTAAAGTTTTTTCTTTCATTTTATTATTATTATTATTTTTTTTTTTTTTTTTTTTTGTTAAGAAATACCATCCATCCATCCATCCAAGAAAAGACTAGGTATTATGAGGCAAAGTGATTCCATCTTAGTTGTATACAATAAAATACTAACTAGAGATGCCTTGCATTTGAAAATATACCCTGGAGAGGCAGGTAGATGGACAAAACTAAAGGAGCAGATTTCCTCGTTAGGGAAATAGCTCAAGACAAAATTATTTTAAAGTGAACAGTATTGCCCCGGAGAAAACAATTTAATTTCCAAGTTAAACAGACAGGTGGAACGAAGTTACGAATTCGAGTACCAGCATGAGCAATCCTTAAATACAAGTCCAAGAGCTCAATTGTTTAGCTCCTTTTAGTGGATTTCGTATTCCCTAAATGGTAAAAGCATTTAATTAAGACTTTTCCTTTCCAATGGCGGACGATGGTGGTGGCACACCTCCACCGAAATCCGCATGAAATTCACCAGTGTAATGTTGCTTCGTCAAAGGCAACAATTCGCGTCATTCGTCTTATATCTGGGTATTTGTATTGCATTGGGTATCTGGTACGAGTATATGCTGCTATCTCGTGTATCTTTAAGATGAAGGCAAATATGGTGCACAATAAAACTCAATGTTTATCCATAAACGAACAAAATTGACAATGTTCACAAATGCCCGTTTACAAGTATGTATGTACTCGTATCTCTATGAAATACGAGTATACGAATAATACAGCGTTCATCGTACTCGGATTTGTAAACATTTTGGTCAATTGCGTACACTTTACATTTTTATCGATTTTTTGTCCTGGTTCGTTTTTATTTTGGAGACCGAAACCGGATAACTGGGACTGGACTAACTATGACTATGACTCCGACTACGTATACAATTACGACTACCTTCTCCTTCATGTCGTTTAGGTCCATTGCAATAAATGAAATGCTAATCAGCACTGAAACTCACATTAATTGAGCATAATTTATGGTCTACACTGTAGTACAGTCATAGATACAAAATACTTACACGAGGACGAGAAGTTTGTACCATACATAGTTTGTGTTAGGGCAAATGAAACGATCCACGGTTTAGTCTCTGGTATCCGTATCTATCTGTCTTTGTGTTTGGCAGTCCGTATGGCAGAGACGACTTACAAGAGAATGGTAAATCCCAAATACGAAAGTGTTACTTGGCTAATTCCGAAAATTGGTATTGTAATTAGCAATTGGTTTGGCTATGGTGTGTCTGAACGGTGATTGCGCGCTACTGTCGTTACTCCCCTAAAAGACAAAAAAAAAAAAAAAATTGTAATGAAGCTTACACACAGCAGTTTGGTACAAGATACGAATACTAGGATTGTGCGATTAGGTGGTTCAATAAAATATCTTTGTAATTGGGTTGTTTTTATTTCGAAGAGAATTAAGTAGGTTTTAGCTCGGTGTTCGTTTGAATGGAAAGGTTATACAGATACGAGAATAGCTTTTAATGGTGCGAAGATTTAAGTGTATGGATTTGTCTGAGATTCTCTTAAGTGGCTGTGGACTACAGATTAGAGCCTCAAATTTAAATAATTTACACCATTATGGCGAGTGAATGTTACTTCAAGGTATAATTCTGAGAAAGGTCATTTTATTGTCCTGTAATTGCTAACGATAATTGGTGCACGTTTTCATGCATATGAAGACATTGTTTTGAAGTTACTGGTTTGAATCCTGGATAAATCTAAGGCAACTACCATATGTAAGTAAGAAGTTAGCACCTTGTGGTTTACCAACAAATACCTTTTCTAATTGTTTTTTTTTTTTTTTCGATTTTTAAGTCCGCAACCTCAATTTGTTTTCATTGATAGCTGGCCCTGTGATTGATTTACTCCGGAGAAACTGTTTGGCGTTTCGTATTCATTGATTTTTTATACCTCTTTCATCAATCAGAATTCGCAAATCCATATATTATATGCTCAATGCTGACGGTTCGTAGGAAAGACCTGTTGCTGCGCGGGCATAAATATTTCCTAGCTGCTCTGTTCAAGTTTTGTTAATAAAAAATTTCCAATCAGAGGTTTACTTGTTTATTATGACACAAAATTTGATATTGGATTTGATGAAGGATTGTCAGTCAAATGACTTCCACGAACTCTATTACACATCCAGGCTCTTCTGTCAAAATTACATATTTCCGACAGTAATAGCACTATGCAGAAATCTCAAGGTTTTAAGTCGTAGGGTCTCGGTGAAACGCCTAGATTAGGAAATTTTTTTTTGGAGAAGCTTAGATAAAGCCTATCTGAGAAAACACCGTCACCAACTCCGCTATCGGTCTTAGATTCATCCGTATAAAAATGGATTGACTTATCATCCTCCTCCCAGAAGGATCTTGAACGGATGCTTACGTGACAGTCTTTGTCAAACCAATATTGGGGCATGGTGTTCTCTGGAAGGATTCCTAGGATTCCTAGACTATTAACGTGGCCAAATAAATTGTTTGTCTACTGTGTTGTCGCTTTAAGGCGAATTGTTGCGTTAGTAGCCACTTGCCTGCTGAAAATGTCGGGGGTGTCAAGTGAAACATAACATCCAGTGCCGTGGAGGGAATAATACGTAAAGAGAGATTCCTTGTATAAGTCCCAGTTAACCACTTTTGCTGTGCTTTTTCTTGATTGAAAAGTTTTCTGCAGACGTCTCTAAGCGGTCCCAGTTCTGATGTCCAACAGTGCGGCTTTTTATTGCTTCTAGGTTGAATAAGAGGGCAGGAAGCCGCCATTGACTGATTGAAAGCCAGGGTAAAATCTATGACTTTCATGTCAAGTACGTTAGCGTTACGCGGGGGATTTAGGGAGTTCAGAAAGGAGTATTTTTAAAAGTGTTCCTCTGTATTACGGCCAATAGTTTTCCGATAATTGGTGTTGGTGGGGCGGAGTAATCATTCAGGCTGAATTGGTTATATCTATTGTAATATATCTAGAGTGTTCAGACTATACCACATCCAGTTCGTTATCATTTGAGTCATGATGTCGCAGGCATCTAGTATGGTTTACGACTCAACTTTATCGTAAATGTCGGTACGTTATGCGTTGCCATCGCACCCCATAATGATGCAAGTTCCCATCCTTACAGCTTTCAGTATCACCCTTTCAACGTTGTCCCTGTGACAGGGCCCTGTAAAGGATTGTAAAGGATCTCTTTTTAATTCGTCGTCAGTTTTCATTTCCGACAGGGTGTCACAGGTGGAGACCGTCGACTTTGTTGTCACCTCGGATAGAGGATATCGAGGCTCCTGAATCTGAGGCTGAATTTTTAATTTTTGTTTAACATCCAGTTCATCCTTTTTGTAAACTCTTTGGTTTATTGACACAAAACCGTACCGAGTCATGCCTTTGGTCTGGAATTCCTTATTGATCACGATTAGTGCGCATCTATATGAGTTCGGTTGGCATCCAGGTGCGAGCTTTAAGTCTGCTAGGGATATCCTCTTTAGACACGACCTCGAGTTTTGCATCCTGCTAGACATCTTCTAATCCACCTATGGCTTTTGTGTACAAATCGGGAGATCTTTTGTCGGCTTAAGCTATAACCTTGACGTGACCTTGGTCAAGAAGTTGCGCGAAGGTTTTAACTTGACGAACTGCCAGCGTTCAGGTGCTGTTGATCCATTGGTGTCGTTTTAATCCTCAGTCTTCAGAGATGCGTCATTGAAAGGCCCAGAGGGGTTCTGACGTTCCTAATTTTGGGCCTTTTGGTAACCGGCACGTTCCCTCCAACGATCTCTGGCGCTTATCTGGCGCAGTGGGCAATCCGTCTTTAAGAAGGGGTGGTGAAGTTGTAGGACGATGTTTTGCCATAGTCCTGCCAATTCTTAAGGTGTTGGATTTTGGCTTGTTACATTTGTCTTTTAAGGGTGCACCATGGCCTGCCATAGCTTTACCTTTGCTCGACATTGCAGGAGCTTTGTCCGTAGAGTACCGGTCCCGGGTTTTGCTTTTTGTTTTAAAATTTATCCATAGGTATCGCACGAGTTGCGGAGAAAAAAGTTGCCAGGTATTTAGATACTCCATGTATCTACATGTATACTTCATGTCTTAGTTATTTTTAGTTACTGGGCCTTGCCAAGGTGATCCTCAGCATGAGTCGTATGACACCTTGATCCAGTCCAGGAGAAAAAGAAATGGAAGGATTTAGAGGGGGGGGGGGGAATCCTTTACTTGCTGGAATCATATGGAGAACTTTTCGGGTTTCATTGACCTTAGTTAGCCTCTATAACTCTACAAGTTCGATGCTCATAAGTGTCTCCTGCAAAACAAAATTGCACGAAACGGAAACACGCTGTAAAAAGAGATCCTTTTTGACAACCAGTCTTTGATTTTCTTTTTTGTGTATTGAAGATGGAAATATTCCAAGTTGTTCTTGTGCGACGGTGTTGTCCTTCGGTTCTTTCTATCACTGACTTGACCCAATATCTCAGATTCCGATAATACCCGCTACTTGACGATTAGAAAAAATTTAATTTTTCCCTTTTTTCTTCAGGATCCCTCATCAATTAAACACTCAAAGTAAAATTATCCTTTTAAAATCAAATCACATCAAAGTAAAAAAGAGAACAAAAAGATTAATCCTGAACAATGTTTTTAGCTGACACATGGAAAAAGTCCTGATAATTGCTGACCAATACCTTAGAGTCTAGTCTTAACGATTGGTCGGTCAGACCGAGTTGAAAATTCTTTAAAACATATTTCATTCGTTTGTGTTCTCATAGGGAATACAGTTTAAAACCTCCAACGATATTATCATTTTATTTTTATTTCTTTATTTTTTTTTTTAAAGAGATATATCTGTATGCAAAAGATACAATATTCACTGAGTTCAAATCTATTGTATATAGCAAAACGTCACATACGTCTTGGCATAGAAACTATAAAAGTTATTTATGATATCTGCGGCAGCTGAATATGAATCGTCTTGAACCATTCGAATCCAGCCAAAGGATAATTTTTTTTTTTTTTTTTTACTTTTTGAAAAGGAATTTCTTTTTAATTTCATATTTGCGCATTTTTCTCATGAGTGTACGAGTATCTGTTAGTCGGAGTTCAAACTTGTGGTTTACTTTTTTTGTAAAGAAACGAACCAAGAAGATGAGTTTTTTTTTTTTTTGTTTTGTTATTCATAAGCAAGTACTTCGTGTGAATCGAAATGGATTTTAAATTAAAGGAATCTACTTACATCAAATCCCTATCAAAAGGATAGCACGAATATGAGTAAGAGTATTCGTAAACTGCGGCAAGTGAGAAGTATCTTTTGCCAGACAATAGCGGGATCTTAAAGCAGCCATAATCCTCTAGAGTTCTATTGTCTTTGCCACAACCGCAGGGTATAAGACCGATGTTGGAATGCTAAATGAAGCCGTGTTACAATTCACGAAAATCCATGACACGACGCAAATGCGCTCCCGAATTAGTGGTAAAAAAAGAACAGATAAAAAGAGAGGGAAATCTGCGAGGTGTCAATGTTTTCAATGGAGTTAGGGGATATTTTGAGATGTTGAATGTTAGGGGGTTGTCTTGTTCAATTTTCTTGCGTCTAAATCTTTATCGTTAGTTAAATTTTCTAAGGCTAACCACTGTTCTGCTTCCGTAATCATTCACTGCATTTACGTTTGAAGTAAAGTAACATCTGGAGGTTAAAGCATGAGCTATGGAGTTTGAAGTTCTATACCATTGTCAAAACTACAGTTTGTAAGATAATCATGATGATGATGTGTGGTCATCACTTCCAAATTAATTCCAAAAGAATGACCAAGAAGGTTAGAATAAAAAAGAATAATGGGAATAGGTAATGAAAATATAAAGATTCCACAGGGTTCAATTTAAGTTCTACTTTTATTAAGTTGTTGAACATTGAAATTAAATTATTAGTCTAAAAACAAAAACAAGATTTTCTAATAAGGCCCGGCGTGATGTACTCGCTATTCTTACTCCTGATCCTGTACCTGAAAACAAGAAAGGAAGGTAACGTTTTCTAAATCATTCTTGCTGAAATTGAACGTCCTCAATCCTGTTTTGTCATGATAAGTCTCAGCACGTGTATGCAGTCAGAAACTAAATAAGATCACGAAAGCCAGGCTAAGGAACGCAATAACTTATCCTATTTTAGTTAGACCCCATACACTTATATCGTTAGCCTTGAACACTCAGCTTTCAAATTTTCTGACTCTGTTTTTTCGAATCTTTTTTCAGTCATAAGCTTTAAGTATGATGCTAACCACTTAAAAACATTAGGCCCTTGTTGACTGGTTACTTACCATACTAGTTACTCATTGTAGGACTCTTTAAAATATTGGGTCTATAACTTAATTCGTGCGGTTTGCTAAGAGATGGCGTAACTTGTATTATTCCATTGCTATTATTCCTTTGGAACGTGCGTTGGAAATCTACTGTCATTGTACGTCATTTCAATATATGTCATTCATTTGAAACGTAAACAACAATAATTTTTTTTTTTCACTCAAATATGTTGAACTTTGTGCCTGAAAAAGTGTTTTTGCGGGGAGATCACCTTCATTACTGAAAACTGCTCCCGAAAGTCATCGTATTTTAGTGGAAGTTTATGGTGAACAAGCGCTAGCTGAGCGAACGTGCCAAAAGTGGTGATTTTAGCTTGGAAGGCGATGAACGTCCTGGGCAGCCAAAAAAGTTTGAAAATGAAGAACTGGAGGCATTACTCTATGAAGATTGTTCCCAAACACAAGAATAGCTCGCAGAATCTTTGGGTGTTATTTAAGCAGCCATTTCAAAGCGTTTAAGAGCAGCTAGATATATCCAAAAGCAAGGAAATTGGGTTCCACATGAACTCAAGCCGAGAGACGTCGAAAGGCGATTTTCCGAAATGCTGCTGGAACGCCACAAAAGGAAGTCATTTTTGCATCGGATTGTTACTGGTGATGAAAAATGGATCCATTACGATAACCCCAAGCGCAAAAAATCATATGTGAAACCCGGCCAACCAGCCAAATCAACGGCAAGGCCGAATATCCATGGCGCGAAGGTAATGCTCTGTATTTGTTGGGATCAGATGAGTGTGCTGTATTATGAGCTGCTAAAACCGGGTGAAACCATCAATAGACAACGCTACCGAACACAATCCGTTTGAAGAGAGCAGTAGCCGAAAAACGCCCGGAATATGCGACCAGACACGAGACAATAATTTTCCATCATGACAACGCTCGGCACCACGTTGCTATTCCGGTTAAGAATTATTTGGAAAACAGTGGATGGGAAGTCTTACCCCACCCGCTTTATAGCCCAGAGCTTGCCCCTTCTGACTACCATTTGTTCCGGTCGATGCAGAACGCCCTCACTGAAATACGGTTCACATCAGAGCAGAATATCAAAAATTAGCTTGATTCATTCTTGACTGCGAAGTCGGCGCAGTTTTTTTTGGGATGGGATCCAAAAATTGCCAGAAAGATAGGAAAAAGTCAAGTCATCCATCGTGGCATGCGTTGTGTGGTACGTAGCAGGTTGAAACCACATGTCGTCGATATTCATATCATCGAGTTTAGGGTACAAGAAGTTGCTTATCATCGATCTGTAACGCTCGCCGTTGAAGGTTACGGCAATAGGAGTTTCTTTTTAGAAGAGTACAGCACGAAATCAGCACCAAACCGTGACTTTCTCGGAATGAATTGTATATAGCAAAACGTCACATACGTCTTGGCATAGAAACTATAAAAGTTATTTATGATATCTGCGGCAGCTGAATATGAATCGTCTTGAACCATTCGAATCCAGCCAAAGGATAATTTTTTTTTTTTTTTTTTACTTTTTGAAAAGGAATTTCTTTTTAATTTCATATTTGCGCATTTTTCTCATGAGTGTACGAGTATCTGTTAGTCGGAGTTCAAACTTGTGGTTTACTTTTTTTGTAAAGAAACGAACCAAGAAGATGAGTTTTTTTTTTTTTTTGTTTTGTTATTCATAAGCAAGTACTTCGTGTGAATCGAAATGGATTTTAAATTAAAGGAATCTACTTACATCAAATCCCTATCAAAAGGATAGCACGAATATGAGTAAGAGTATTCGTAAACTGCGGCAAGTGAGAAGTATCTTTTGCCAGACAATAGCGGGATCTTAAAGCAGCCATAATCCTCTAGAGTTCTATTGTCTTTGCCACAACCGCAGGGTATAAGACCGATGTTGGAATGCTAAATGAAGCCGTGTTACAATTCACGAAAATCCATGACACGACGCAAATGCGCTCCCGAATTAGTGGTAAAAAAAGAACAGATAAAAAGAGAGGGAAATCTGCGAGGTGTCAATGTTTTCAATGGAGTTAGGGGATATTTTGAGATGTTGAATGTTAGGGGGTTGTCTTGTTCAATTTTCTTGCGTCTAAATCTTTATCGTTAGTTAAATTTTCTAAGGCTAACCACTGTTCTGCTTCCGTAATCATTCACTGCATTTACGTTTGAAGTAAAGTAACATCTGGAGGTTAAAGCATGAGCTATGGAGTTTGAAGTTCTATACCATTGTCAAAACTACAGTTTGTAAGATAATCATGATGATGATGTGTGGTCATCACTTCCAAATTAATTCCAAAAGAATGACCAAGAAGGTTAGAATAAAAAAGAATAATGGGAATAGGTAATGAAAATATAAAGATTCCACAGGGTTCAATTTAAGTTCTACTTTTATTAAGTTGTTGAACATTGAAATTAAATTATTAGTCTAAAAACAAAAACAAGATTTTCTAATAAGGCCCGGCGTGATGTACTCGCTATTCTTACTCCTGATCCTGTACCTGAAAACAAGAAAGGAAGGTAACGTTTTCTAAATCATTCTTGCTGAAATTGAACGTCCTCAATCCTGTTTTGTCATGATAAGTCTCAGCACGTGTATGCAGTCAGAAACTAAATAAGATCACGAAAGCCAGGCTAAGGAACGCAATAACTTATCCTATTTTAGTTAGACCCCATACACTTATATCGTTAGCCTTGAACACTCAGCTTTCAAATTTTCTGACTCTGTTTTTTCGAATCTTTTTTCAGTCATAAGCTTTAAGTATGATGCTAACCACTTAAAAACATTAGGCCCTTGTTGACTGGTTACTTACCATACTAGTTACTCATTGTAGGACTCTTTAAAATATTGGGTCTATAACTTAATTCGTGCGGTTTGCTAAGAGATGGCGTAACTTGTATTATTCCATTGCTATTATTCCTTTGGAACGTGCGTTGGAAATCTACTGTCATTGTACGTCATTTCAATATATGTCATTCATTTGAAACGTAAACAACAATAATTTTTTTTTTTCACTCAAATATGTTGAACTTTGTGCCTGAAAAAGTGTTTTTGCGGGGAGATCACCTTCATTACTGAAAACTGCTCCCGAAAGTCATCGTATTTTAGTGGAAGTTTATGGTGAACAAGCGCTAGCTGAGCGAACGTGCCAAAAGTGGTGATTTTAGCTTGGAAGGCGATGAACGTCCTGGGCAGCCAAAAAAGTTTGAAAATGAAGAACTGGAGGCATTACTCTATGAAGATTGTTCCCAAACACAAGAATAGCTCGCAGAATCTTTGGGTGTTATTTAAGCAGCCATTTCAAAGCGTTTAAGAGCAGCTAGATATATCCAAAAGCAAGGAAATTGGGTTCCACATGAACTCAAGCCGAGAGACGTCGAAAGGCGATTTTCCGAAATGCTGCTGGAACGCCACAAAAGGAAGTCATTTTTGCATCGGATTGTTACTGGTGATGAAAAATGGATCCATTACGATAACCCCAAGCGCAAAAAATCATATGTGAAACCCGGCCAACCAGCCAAATCAACGGCAAGGCCGAATATCCATGGCGCGAAGGTAATGCTCTGTATTTGTTGGGATCAGATGAGTGTGCTGTATTATGAGCTGCTAAAACCGGGTGAAACCATCAATAGACAACGCTACCGAACACAATCCGTTTGAAGAGAGCAGTAGCCGAAAAACGCCCGGAATATGCGACCAGACACGAGACAATAATTTTCCATCATGACAACGCTCGGCACCACGTTGCTATTCCGGTTAAGAATTATTTGGAAAACAGTGGATGGGAAGTCTTACCCCACCCGCTTTATAGCCCAGAGCTTGCCCCTTCTGACTACCATTTGTTCCGGTCGATGCAGAACGCCCTCACTGAAATACGGTTCACATCAGAGCAGAATATCAAAAATTAGCTTGATTCATTCTTGACTGCGAAGTCGGCGCAGTTTTTTTTGGGATGGGATCCAAAAATTGCCAGAAAGATAGGAAAAAGTCAAGTCATCCATCGTGGCATGCGTTGTGTGGTACGTAGCAGGTTGAAACCACATGTCGTCGATATTCATATCATCGAGTTTAGGGTACAAGAAGTTGCTTATCATCGATCTGTAACGCTCGCCGTTGAAGGTTACGGCAATAGGAGTTTCTTTTTAGAAGAGTACAGCACGAAATCAGCACCAAACCGTGACTTTCTCGGAATGAATTTTGTGCTTATGTATAGTATCTTGTGTATCGTATCTCTCTAATAATTTTACTTGTTTACATATCCAATTATCCTAAAATTAGCCTTGTCGCTAAAGATGATTTTTTTTTTTTTTTTGTAAAATTTGGGTCTCTTTAAAACTGCTCCAGAGCTTAATCATTGTTGCTTTAACAACGTGACCACTATAGCCTAATAAATTTCGAGTGTCCCTATTGAAAGGCCCTGTACATAAGTGATGTTGAAGCTGACAGTCTCTTATTTCAAAATTGATCAGTCACCCAATATCACCCGGATGTCTCGCAGTTGGATAAGCCCACTTTTAATTATTGAGTTTAATGCTGACAAGAGATAGACTTTATTTCTTTTGAATAAGGTTCTGAAGGATATTGAGACAGTGTGAGAGTGTAAAAGTAATACAGGTATGAGCTAAATTTTATCAATGCCTCTTGACTGTCCATGAGTATATTCATGGGGGGTGCGTTCTTCATTTCAGTTTCAGGAATGTTTCAGTCACACTATTGGATTACATAGAGTTCAGGTTGGGAAGCACTGAGATTTGTTCTGGTTGCCCTTGCGACCCCTTCTTCAGTATCTTCTTTAGATTCATCTGTATACTCTTTGCTTCCTTAGAGTTTTTGATCACAGCGTTAAGCCCCTTGTCAAAACTTAATTTGTTGGAATTTCTTAGGTGAGGCTTTTTAAGTCCGTTTAGTTTGCAAGACTTATAATGATGATTGAGAAGTTTTCTCTGACGCGCAAGTCAGACAATACTTTTGCGTATTTTTCATAGCAAATCTCTCTTGTATTCTATTATTACACACATTGACTAAGTTATCAGCATAATCGATTACTTTGTAGGCTATTATGTCCACTTTAACTAAGTGGTTATCATCGGAAAACGATTACATTTGAAATAAAAGGTCACTGCCTTATAGATTGGCTATTAATATTGTCGTACCAAAGTAGAGAATATTTTGCAGCTCTCGAGTGCATGTCATAAGCAGTCATACCAGGTTTTGCAGAAGCGCCTTTAATGTCCGCGAAGCCATAAAATGCAACCATTGTTTTAGTTGGCATCTTTAATTTGTTATTATCTGCTGGATCGATATTTTAACTTGAAATACTATACAGGATGACTAAATGACTTATTTTTTTTTCTTTTATTCACATGACATATAGCGATCGTAGCGTTATCTTGTAGAAAGTTGGTCTTGAATGTTTGAAAATTAGTACTCAAACAATCGAAGAAGTCAAAGCAAGTCACATGGAAAGAAGACAAGTTTTCGATTTTCTGAAAACAAGAAGGATGCAAATATTAAACCAAAGCTTCTTCAGTTGGTGGTTTCTTCTTGGGGAAAAAATGTTTTGTTTAAAAGGATTTAGTTTGCCATTTGAATTGAATGAATAAGTTAGTCTCATTGTCCGAATTCCATTTATAAAATAAAAAATAGTTATTGACTCTTAGAAATCCTTTCAAGTAAGCACTGAAATACCTCCAGAAAGAACGTTTAATCAAATCTTTTTAACTCTCTAAGGATACAATTACTCGTGAAACTATTCAGTTGTTGCAGCTATTCAAATATTGAAAGTCCAAGCTTGGGATTCCTATGGAAGAAGGAATACTTCTCTGTCCACTAACTATTTTATGTGCAATTATCCTTTTTAAGTTAAAGAGCTAACAAAAGGAATGAGAGCGAAAAGATTTGTTTACTCAGACATTTTTCAAAAGTTTCTTTAAAACTCCAACGCAAAAACTAGTTCAGTGAACTTTCAAAGGATAATTGGGAAAGAACATTTTATTGGCTTTTATACCTTCGCTGTATAAATTATGTCGGTCTGTTCGGTCCCTTTGCTTGTTTTCTTTCCTTTCTCACTTTACTCTACGCAAACACACTTTTATTTTGTGCCAATGTCAATTTTCCTCTTCCCGAAATATAAGTCCTTAAATAAAAGAAAAAATAAAGTGAGCAAAAAACGCATTTGAAAAGGACCTTTCGCTTTTTTTTAAAAACGTTTCCATGATCTAACGTCACGGTGAAATTACGAATTGAAGGAATAGAGTGGTACGAGGATTTTGTATGAATTCCAAAGTTCACAGGATCAAATCAAATGCTCAACTGTAGTCCTTAGTTTGCAATCTAGGCGATTGTGTCTAGAATTTAAAGTGAGTGCAAATTATATGAGATTTGTCCTGGTATAACAAAAAAAAAAAAAAAGAAAAAAACAAAAAAAAAAAAAAAAAACGACAAATACATAAATACAAATAATGATGTTATCCTGATGCAGAACAGAAAAAAAAAATGCTATCACGGGACGCCAAGACTAAAGACTCCTTATGGAGATATAAACGTTGGTGTACGGATATACGAGTACTCGTACTCTTCATCCTATAATGTCACGAGTCCTTTTCTTCTTCATGTTATCATAGAGCAAACTAGCTGCAGAGTATCTTAACAGCGCATCCTTTTGGTTATTGCTCAACCAGGAGCTAGAGGTTCCAGTAGAAGTAGTCCTTCGGCATGGTAGTGAATCCTTTTTGTCGCTAAATATTCGCGATTTCGTTTTATTGTTGTTCATTGCCATCGCCAGATGGGGATTTGTTGTCACCACTCACTGGGAATACGAGTAGTGGTACCTAACCTACTATCACCATTCCATTTGTCTGGAATTTGTGTACTCGTACATCATGCGACAGAGGACACAGAGATTAAGTATAGAATGGTAAACACAGAATAATGCCATTTTACGATGCTTTTGATGCCTGTGTCAAGGATCTACAGATCTGTGAGAAACGAATTTGCATATTTTGTGTAATTACTTCATCGTCGAAATGTTAGAGGACAATTTATATCTATTGTGTAGTTGCATTGTTATGCAAAGGACAGCTGGGGTCATTAAATAGAAATGTAATCATTTGTCTTCTTTAGAATTGAGGAAAACTTTCAAGGAGAGGAGGTTACCAAACGGAGATTTTTGTGATATTTTATTTAATAAAATAAAGGAATCACATGTGAGGCAACTAACTCACCCCATCTTTAATTGATGAATGTCTCCATAATTGTTATCCCGCTTTCAAAATTTCAGTGTAAAACGTCTATAATTGTGTCGAAACGGATGTCAAAAACCAAGAAAAAGGAAAACTTATCTAAAGAATTTGCCAAACTGTTAACATAGAATAATCTTTCTTTTTATGAAGGCTGGGCATGCCTGTATAGAGGATTCGGAAACATAATAACGCGATGTCAGAAATTGAAAGCTAACAGACATACTATACTCTCATGCTTCGTTCTCTTTATTCCAGTTTGATATATTTGTTTAAAGCATAATGTTCTTAGACCGCAGGTCTTAGTTAACTTTCCAATATATCTTCTGTAGGGTTCTTGCGCTGACGTATCACCATCTGACACCGTTCGCGATGCACAGCACATGACGCGCTGATGGAGTTAATCTCTCGGAACTAAGTCTTTATTCTCACTGACAGAACTTAATTGTCTTGGTGTTCGAATATATGTTAGTATTCTGAATAAGGCTGCACTCACCTGAGCAGCGATTGTTACACATTCTTTCAAGGTGTTCCTACTTAGTGAGACTAACTGATGATGGGTTTGTGTTGTCTTTTGACCGAGCCTTCTTTTTCCTAAGGCTGCTCGCCATACTGCTGCTGTTTTATGCTTGCCGAGCTCTTACTTTTTATAAAACGGGTGGTGCAGATACAAATGCTATGCTAAAAAATATAATTGTCGTATCTGTGTAATTCGCAGGGATTGACAGTTTGGTGTGGATTTTGGGAGTGGTGGCATCTTTTTTGGCCAATTTTATTTCGAAAATGCTGCTGCAATATCAAGATCAGTTGGCCGCCTCATAGCTGCTAATCGGCCCAATTAGACTTTTTTTTGGGGGTGGGGTACCCTTAAAAATCGATGTTATGAGAACAATCCAGAAACAATTAAAGCCCTTAAAACGAATATAGTCAGGGCCATTCGTGATATAGAGCCCGAAACGCTACTGCGAAACCAGCTGAGCTACCCACATGAATGAAATCGTATTCAATAAATAATGGGAATGTTCGCTCCTTCTAATAAAACCGAAAACAATCAATTTTTGATAATTTTATTTTTTTTAAAGAAACTTATATTTGAACCACCCTGTAAATTCGTTACCAAATCATTCAATCGCAATACTTATTATTTTTGGTTCATTTTGGATTTTAAGCCTTAGGAGGACCCTATTATTTATAATGGTTCATAGTTCCTACAACCGATCCTTGTGGAACTCCTTCGAAATGCAGAAACCGTTTGTTGAAGCAACTATGTAAGTATTATTTTATTCAAGAACCATTGCCCCTTCATTAACTCAAGTTATAAGTCGCAAGTTTGCGGAGTTAAATGCATTTTAGACGCCCACTCAATTTCCATCTTCTCCTTTAGATCCAAGCTTATAAGTACGCTCCGTATTGGATTTATATTCATACTTTTGGTTTGAGATTCTCCCGGATCCAGCAATTGCCGCATGCTGTTGCATATGATATGATGGTTGCGTTCCTGTGGAGGAAAGACCATTGTCCTGACACTTTTTTTTTTTTTGCATAAGTAAAGGGCCTAGTTGTTCTCAGAGTTCATTAAAGCTCCTGCTTCTTTGGATGGCTATTTTCAGATCTTCACGTCTTCTTTTATACTTTTGGACTTGTAGGTTGTGATGAAACGATAAATCTCTGCACCGTGGGCATAATCTTTCTCTATAGCACTTGCCCAGCTCTATTTTTTCTTGGTACTAGCACTATACTGATGACTGACAATTTTGATTTGTTCTTTACTTGTTGGGTAACATCAGCGCTCATAGAATTTGTTGTTGCTGCTCATAGAATTTACAATAAAATTCTCCAAAAATCTGGGTCAAGTATCTGCGACCAGTGCATTTATTTTCCACCCCAGTCATTGTGTCTTCTTTGGAGAGCATTTCTAGATTATCATCGATTGTACTTAAAACAAAATGGGTAGGTGGATATGGTACCTCCCGCTAGAGACTTAGCTGTACGAGAAACGTCAACTATCGAAGCTTTGTATTTTATGCTGAAAGTATGCTCGTTTACCGTGTAAACAAGTTTGTAACGTCTAGTGATGAAACAGCTTCTTGCAGAACCTTGTCTTTTCTGTTGGTTCGTATCCTGTCCCAATAAACATAATTATTGATCTCCGACCTCTGGCAGCATTCACGTGCACTTGTCTATCATACCCTGGAACTCCTCAAAGATACTATTTGGTGATGCATAAAAACTGAAAATAGATACTATGGCCTCAACTACTGAGACACTACTTTAACCTTTACCTTAAGGAACCAGAGCCTAAAGCTAAGGAAATCCAAGTCTTCCGGGCAGTGGACATCTTACCAGTAGCAAAACGCACTAAGATCTGAGACCTCTGAGACCAGTCCCGGAAGTAGATGCTCATTAATAATTGAATATTATCCTCTTTGGAGTGGACAAGTGGTCTACGGGACCCTTAGCTTTCACAAGTTAGTGATTAGATAAATTTCGTACATAAGCCTATCTTGATCTTTTTGTTTTTTAAGCGTCATAACGTTGTGAACATATGTACATATATACTTACGTGTGCATATATAGAACTTATGTTGCAAATTCCTTACCACATGATAGGAGTATTGTAATTAATATCGACTAAAATATTCTTGTAAGATATTCACATCCAAATTTTCTATTTACTAAAATGATTTACATAAAACTTTTATCCATAAGCCAGGTCATCAAAAATTCCATCATCTATCCTGGAAAACTTCTAATAAAATCAAAAGCTAGACAAATATACCATTTCGCCTAGAACTGGCAAAAACAAAGACTAAAGTTGATTACCAATGCGAAACGTCTATTTAATCAGCAATCCAATTTGTAGAACTTTATCTGTAACCCCAACGTGTGTATCATCTTCACTGGAAATGTTATACCACCTATACGACTCCCCATATATCTCATGCTTGCCTTTGTCAGCACCAGAAAGGCACAAAAAGACTCACTCCATTCCTCCAATTGGTTTCCATGAGCTAAGACTAATTCTTCAAATGAAATATCATCGCATTCTGGACGTAAAGTAAACTTTTACTTTCTCAATTAGAGCAAAACAATAGCGGACTACAGCACCTTCTTAAATCTCCTTCGAGAAGAAAAGTACGTCCTTGCTGTCGAATAGGGCACATTGGATACCTCCTTAGCTCTTAAGTTAAACAAACCTATTCAAGAGGTATGATAGATATGGGATGAGAGCAGATTTATTGTATTTGCCTCACTCTGAATATTTGCACTTTTGTGAGATGCTCTGTGTGCGTTTGTCTTTTCACGCAGACTTTTGGATGGATTATCACTATCCATAGTGATGATTGTTGACATAATCCTTAAAGTTGTTCAATGGTTGGGGTAACACTTTTCGATTAATAAATTGTTTACACACTTTACTAATTCCATTTATATTTATGCGAGTCCAAAACAAGACAGAGACGACATCCCTGAGTCGCTGTATCTTTACTCTGTTGTGTCCACAACCCTCACTTTCGTCATACCCTCAAAAAATCAGGATTTCACACACAATAAGCGGATAAAGCAACTGGAATTCATTACAGTTGAGTGGATTTTGATATCGAAAAGATGCGGAATAATACAACAGATACCACCGAACACAATTCGTTCTTTTTGATTTGTTTTTATTTTGATTCCTTCTCTACCAGCACCATCGACATCGTCATCCTAGTCGTCGTTGTCGTCGTCGTCGTCGTCGACGTCGTGTTTCATTCATCTCTGGTAATGCATCCTAATGCGTTCTGGTTAAAAGATATCCCAAATGCCTTGTCCTGCAAAGGAGTACACTTTATTGCTTTTTAATATGACGGCGAAAACGTTACCAGCAGTGTAGTGGATTATTGTTTTCATTCCAAGTAGCAGATACCACTAAAGCAAAGCAATAAATTTTTTCCCTATATAGCTGTGCAAAAACAGGCAGGACGAGACCTACACAAAGATCAGAAACATCCTTTATAGCCTGTCGTACTGTCTCTTACCATACCATATATGCGGGGTTTTCTTTTGTTTCGTGATCGGGATTTTAAGAAATGAGTTACTGTCGGATACATTGAGTGAGTTAGATTTCGTGCTTTTAAGAGGAGAGATTAACGATGATTCGTTGTTTGAGGGGAAGATACTTGAAGCTCTGAAATGAGTTTATGTATTTGTAATGGATATCGAAACAAAACAGAATGGTAAAAACTGAATTCTTGTCAGTGACTATGAACGAAGAACAGTTGATAAATGTGCTGACTATTGTGTAATCGGAAACATTGTCACCTCAAGGTAGACGAAAAAGATACCTGCAATTTTTTTCAACTTTATTCTTGAAAATCAAAAGAGGAACGAATGGTTTTTTACCTACTTCTTGGACTTTCGAAGTAGCACTTAACCGAACTGGTCCTTTTCATTGGCAGATTCAAAATTCGCCTCTCTTACCCAATCTAGAACTCCATTCTAAGTCTCACATATTCCTATATGCAGGGTGACTATATATCCGGGTTTCAATCTAAATTAAATAAAAAAAGAAAAATGACTGAAGAACTCCCAATAATGGAAAGAGAAAACCATTGATCATGCTAATATACTCAGGATTGCGACGACACCTCCCTAAGTTCACAAATCGTGTCCCTGTTTTATATTATTTACTCATAATTAGAATAGGCGGAATAAACGATATCTTATACAATGGACCGATCTGGAACTCAGGAAGGATTCGACACCGGCATCTTTTCTGAAGACGACCTGGACATTAGTACCGCTGTCAATAACAATTTAAAATTTTATTAACAAAACCGTTGGGTTCTGCCAGCGAACACCTTGACTCACCTGTCATATCTTGGTGGCAGCACAATAGACCTGTTTTTATGAAGGTCTATCTAATTAAGAGCCGTTTTTATTTAAATAATCAACAAGCCCTCAAGACTAGTCAACTACCTCATCCTACCTTAATATTATAGTCAATAAGGAATCACTTTAATGACATTTATTATTCTCCGAAATTCTGCTTCAACAAAGCCACTTTCCTCATTCTGAACGTGCCAAGATATGGGGACTTATTTGTTGGCATAAATTGACATGACACTACTAAAATGGCAAACAGCATTTATCCAAACCGTCCTTAAAAAGGTGAATCTTTTTCTACAGACCCATTACACTAATATTCCTTATTTTTAAGAAAATATCTCGAAATAAGAAAACTAATCAATAACCGGCACTACGTTTTCATAGCTCACAAAAATGTGGAAACAAAGCCTAATACCCATATGACGAAAGAAAGATAGTTGCACTATCTAGGGTATACGACGGAGTTTGGCATTAAGCTCTTTTGTCAAAAATGCGTTTGAAGAAAGATTTATCCTTCTCTTCTCCAGTAGATTTGAAATTACCTTTCGGAACATTCAATTCAAGTTGTTTTCAAAACTGATATCCACAAAATAAATGTTGTTGTACCCCAGGGCTCCATGTTGTTACCGACACTGTATTTTTTATTTTTAATTATGATCTCTTGTGTGCCGCTGTACATATATTCCTTTGCTGACGACATAACTCTCTGCTTTTCACATTCCTTCCCGGAGCCGCGTCCCTGCTTTTCGACTGTAGAACGGGGACGCCAGTTCATTAAATGAACAGCGGTAGTTAGGGAAACACCAATTTATTGTTTCCGAAGAACCGTGTTATCTGCTCTCATTAAAGCGAAATTTAAACACCCAACCATTGTACTCGTATGTACGAGTACATGTCGTACAAATTAACTTAGAATGACCACTAATTCGATGTCGCTAAAAATACTGTGAAATGTATAGGTTCTCTCAAGTGGTGTAAGAAATATTTCTCCCCTCTGATCTGGCCTCGGTTTGATTTACAATGCCCACATCTGATCAGGTGTCCCCAAAAGTTCTATGTACTTGCAAGATAGGATTCAAAACCTTGCGATAAGACTCATAGGTGACGCCAATAAAGAACAGTCAATTGACACCCTCAAACACCAACATAATATAATGTCTCTAGCTTCACCTTGATCTATCAGTATATTCACCATGAGTGTTCCATCGAAATGACCAATAACAGCAGTATCCTGCTCAGACCGTGTAATGTTGATCATGATCACACTTTAAATTTTAAAAGGGATATTTTCAAGTCCCTTCATGACTATTTTTCGACCCCACTTTTACTGTTCGCAACACTCAATTTTTAAGATATCGTTGAGTGGAGATTGAACTAATTATTTGAATTTTTTAATAATAACAAACAAGTGAGCTGTTGGTTGGTTCAGTGACGTCATTATTCTGACAGGATATTTGAGTGAAGATTCATTCTCCTGCCAAGCGAAAACCCAAGCATACATCCTCTCCTTCTAATTTTCCTGCACATTTGGAATATTATATCAACCGAATGAGTATGCTTACTAAATCCATTTCAACATGAACCATGATATTGTACTTATAGGGGTTCCTGACACCTGAGATGAACCCTTCTATTAAAGAACCTACACACACTCGAATAAAGTCCCTCTCATAACTTAGTCAAGGTAACTGGGAGTTATAAACACCATATCGTTGTCTACCTCTTTCGAATATCTTCCAATTTTGGCATACCAAATGAACCATAAACTGGCGCTCTTCCTCTAAGTGTCTGTGTTGGCAATATCTATGGGGATCACTATCGTATTCATTGTGCTTCTGCACCATATCGCGCGGGATAACAAAATAGAATTCCCAAATCGATAATCAATAAAGTGAAACATGACCGAGACTTGTATACTTGTATACTCTTCTCTCCACGAGAAATGAAATCCTTTTAACACACCCACGTACGTTTACATCCTTCGAAAGGACATAACATCTAGAATTTCTTTATCATTGTAACGGCTTCTTTGACTGCACTAGTTAATTCTCTTATCCCCCTGTTGTCTTGTTACTTTTTCAATAATACGAAAGGACCGTGTCCTTTCTAAAAATTTTTTTTCTCCATTGCCAATTTCAGATCAGAAATGGTACTTTGTTGCATACGTGCTCGATGTTCCTGGTCACATGCAATTGTGTCTATGCATTCACCTGTAATGTGATAAAGGTAGCAGAAATAACTAACTCAAACTCACAGCCACCACCCTTCTCTCAGCAACTGAAAAGAAATTCCCAACGCTTAAACCATATTGACATCTGTGCACACGAACAAATAGACTGGACAAGACAGGACATTTATCCATTTTGAATTATTCGGACATTCGCCAGAAGTAATGGCAATAGTAACAGCAGTATAAAACGATTGGTATTTCGAAAATTGACCAAATAAATTACAGACCCTGGATAGATAAAATGAAATAATGTCCACTGGATAGCATTTCCGCTCAGTATGAGTTTTTGTTTTTAACTAACTTGGGACGCATTTGGCAAACTGTGTTCTCCCTCCGGACTCTCAATCGATTTACATATCCTTTTATTTTGTTTTGTATTATGTGATGCAATTTTGGAGACAATTTAATCAACTTTGTTTTGTTTAATTTTTTTGCAGATTGAGGACGAAGGAAATCATGGCAACGATGAGACACGTCTGTTTATTCTATCATCTCTGGCCCAGAGTCAGATGAGTCGTGTAGCATGCATTCTATGTGAGGAGCCAATGTTGGTATTCGATCGTTATCCGCTGGTGGATGGATCGTTCTTTTTGAGCCCCAAACAACATTCATCTGGATGCATTGAGGTGAGTTAGTTATGTACACATTACAATCAGTTTTTATTTATTTATTTGTTCGTATATCCTTTGAATTATATCCAACTTCTTTCCATAATTAGCTATTAAACTGATGCCAACCTTAGAATCAATCCTCTTTATGCTGAATATTCATAACTCCATATGGAAACCAAAAATCATCGACGTTGTCGAGATGAATTATCGCTGGTGTAGATGGTGTTATCATTGGTCACAGCTCTTACCCTATATGTTGTCGATTTTTTAGTAATTCTGCAGTCGGTGTCACAACTGAGAAACGCCAGCCTTTCACGCTGTTTCCAGCCGTCTGGGACAAGAGCTCTTGCATCTGCGATATCTTGATCCTTAAAACAATTTTTCGGTTTTTCTTGTTGTCTCGAACAAGCACTATGTCGATTTGTTCCATGTGACCGAAACGTGTTTTGACTTTCTGGACTAAATACACATCTTTTTGATACACCTTAACGAGTCCACGATTATTATTTTCTCGTCTATTCGTCCTCCTCGTACACGAGATAAAGTAAACGAAGAATTCTTCTCTGGGAAGTGTTCAATATCTGTTCTACTTTCCTGTTTAGCGTTTTAGAACTCGGCTCCAAATAGCCGAACTGGGTGAATCAATGTTTTGAAGAGCATGTATTGCGTCTTCCGAGTTAGATTTTTTGAACCTATTTCTTACGGTCAGTCTTCGTCGAGCTTCCAGCAGAGTTTCATTCGTTAAATTGTTTACTTCAAAGTAGGTAAATTCTTTAACCACTTCGAAGTCACCAATGACGTTTTGTCTTAAGCGGCGCAACGGACAGATGCTTCTTTGTTTGTTGACAATATGTTTCTACATTGATGGGAAACAAGCTCTCTGATTGCCTATGACTGTCTCTACCTAATGCTTGAGTGACTAGATTTCCTTCACTGTTTCGAAGAGTCTGTTTTATGGGCTAGCAGTCAGCTGCCAGTTCCTTAGTTTTCCTAAAAAAACATACGGATATTGTTCCTATTTTTAATATCCTTGAGTTGGAGGTTGGTCCTTTTATTTGTACGGAGGATTTTCCATTCCTCCATTTAACTTCGATACTTTTCCCGGTGTGCATTTTCTGTCACCTTTTTCATCGTAGGCATCATCTTGACATCATACTCCTAACAGGCTCCGTCAGAAAGGTCATAACACTTTTTGGTAGAATTTTCAGCTTCATAGTTAGTGGCATCTATATTATATTATGCTGATGTGTTGGAATTTTGCCTTGATACGGATTATAGCCATGCGGAAGCTTATCGGTTTGAAGTCAATTGACAGTGATCGTAGCCAATATCCTAATATATGTAGTCTTTTGTGTCAGGTCTAATTACCGGTGCGATTTTTTTCATTTTTGCATATCCTATCCTATCCATCCTATCTCCAGGTTCGCGGTTATATCTGCCTTGTTCCATCTGATGAGAGATTCAAGTTTTTAAGCAGCACCAGAAGTTACAGTGTAGGCACGTTTATGTTGTATTCTCTCCGTTCCGGATCTTAAATTTAAGCACTATTAGTAAACCAGGTTACTTTTTTTATCATTTGACAATAGCTTCCACTATTATTTTACAGCATTTCAAGACTCTTCGATGGTTAGTGGATCATCTTTCTAAATATGTCTTGCTGAAGGGTTTTTTTTTTTATTTGCTCCTTTACATCGGAATCCTGATCATGTTGCTGTTTCTTCGAACTCTCCATGAGAAAGGCGTATTGTACCATTCTACTCCAATCTTTTTCGAACGTCGACAAAAAAGATTAAAATTATCAAGTGATCAGATTTGTGTGCTTTGGCTTATTAAATTGATCACACGTGCTCAATAATATGGGGTCGTTACTTTATAAATGTTCGTGTTGTAGTCATCTAATCCGCTATATTCGAAAAAGCCCGCTGGTGCTACTCTTTAGACATGATACGTTTATAACAAACTCAAGTGTTTCTCAAACCATCCCAATTAGTGTTTTGAGCAGTACACCATTCCCAAATTGAAGGAACAAATCTGAATGAAATTCTCCTCCTAACTCCTCTTTCTACTGCCCCCTTTTGATTAACTCAAGTGTTAACTCAATTAAATTATCCACACTTCTCACGGCAACAAAGTATTGAAAAGACGTTTCGTCCACTGTAAATGCAAACTAGAATCCCCTATTCAATTAAGTGTAGGTACTTTTGGTTGAAAATTGATACTTACTTAAAGTACACCCATTTTTCAACAGCGGTAAAATAAAATTGCAAAAGCCAAAGCGTACTACCAGGCCGCACAAAATAAGGAGAGACACATCATTCTTTAAAATTATCATCATTTTCAACATGTTTCACCTTTTGTCGTGTTACCGTTGACATGCAACATGAAACCGCTTTCAAGCTTCTGCATAGCTCTTACGAGTACTGTGACTCTTTGTCAACTAACGATACTTAAAAGGAATCTGTCCGTATGACTACATTGTTGCAATCGTAAATTTTTAAATAAAGTATAGGCGATTGCTTAATGCCTATGGCATGGGTGTCTCTTTTCTTTAGCCCACACAGTGGTGTACGAAAACGCCACCCGATCAAGCAGAAATTATACGCTGTGACATATATTGCATTTGGAAAGCAAAACGTAGACACGACTTACGACTTACAACTCTCAACTTACGATCAGCGACTGTGAATTGCGTGTATGCATTGTAGGTATGAATTCCTAATGATCCATGACATTGGAAAGTTGACTTATGCGTTTTACCACAATTGCTTTGTGGCCTGAGATTTTTGTGGTTTTAATTTAATTATTATTTCAAGTCACATCTGCAGTTTCGATAGATGTTGTCTGGTAGACTTAAACAACTTTTAAGATACAAAGTATTGTAACTTTTGACCTATCAAAATATATCCACCGTGTGGGTATCTATACCAACTTTAAAAATCTCTTGAAACCGAAACCCGAATCCTATTCCAAGTAGTTTATCATTTGTTGCTTGTCGCATTTGTCGCACGTCAGTTGTGGTGTGTTGCACTATTTCGTTACCATCTGATTCATATGTTTGCATAATTAGACTGACTCTAATGGCCCATAAATCGTGCAAAGAAATTTATATTTGTCCTAGCTACATACAGAACGAAAACATGATTGTATGGTTACTTACAGAATTCGAGAGTTAAAAATTCACATGTAATCGTATGTAGGTGGAGTGAAACAAGTCTGGAAGGTATTTGATAAAATATGATTTTCCATGTCCCCAAAGTTGTTGTTTATTTGATGTTTTAAAGACTCGGCTATCTACTACATCAAGACCTTTATATTATTTCATTTCAGGTTAAATATGAAGGTCGTACTCTCTATCTAACTTGTGTTTGCATGGGTTGCTTGGATGCAACCTCATCTGGACGTATAATCAGCTGCAGGTAATACAAATCATTTTTATTGGCAACACAAACACCAGATTGATTGGTTTATTTTGTTTTATTGCAGATTCTGCGGTGAAATGTGGGATGGTTCTAGCCTTGTTCTTGGTACTATGTATGCGTATGATATCTTTGCTGCAATGCCGTGTTGTGCTGAACGTCTTAAGGTGAGTTTTTTTTTTTTGTTGTTTTGTTTTTTGTTTTTGTCATGCATGTGCCTGACTATTGTTATTTTTTGTTTGTTTATTTTATTTTATTTATTTTTTTTTTTTTTTTTTGTTCTAGTGCAATACCTGCATGAAACTACTTCTTCATCCTCAACAACGATTGAACTTCTTCAGCGATTATTCGCACTGTGTCACCTGTCCATATTGTGCTACACAGGATACACATTTCGTTAAGCCACTCGGCTACTGTTACACCAAAAATGTCAACAAGTTATCGTTGCACCTCGCATAACATGAGGCCCCGTTGGAGTCTCCAAACGGCACGACGGTTTTACCTATTACCACAACTATATCAACATCAATGGTATCAGCGACTACCGGCGGGGCTTCTTTAAAGAAAGCAATTTCCCTCTATTCACCACTGATCGATTATTCTGCACCGTTATTACAGCAAACACCCGATACAAGCAGCACAATAAATCAACTTACATTACAACAACAGCAACAATTGTTATCTCAGGTAAGACATAATCGATCAGCAGGTGTAAATTTATCGCAACCAACACCTCCACCACCACAACAAGCAATAACACCAGCAACAACACAAGCATCATCATCGTCTACAATCACTAATCAATTAGGTGGTCAACATCACCTACATAATCAGAATCAGAATACGAATTCGATTCCGAATCAGACAAGCAGCAACATCAATTCAAATAATTTAAGTGATTGTAGTAATAATTTTATGAACTCTGTAGTGCATGAGTTAAATGCAATTAAGTTAATTAGCAATAATAGTGCATCAGGTGCATCAGGTGTAGGTCAAAGCCATCCAACCAATACCAATCTAAATATAAATTGTCGTTCATCAAATGCAGATAATAGTTTATTATTTGGATTGAATACTGGTAGTACAGGTGGTATTGGTGCAGGACTAGGCGTAGGAGTAGGAGTAGGAATAGGAGTAGGAGTAGGAGATTCCAACAACAGTATTAGCATTTTAAGTAATAACTCTTGCAATAAATCACATACCAATTTATGGGGCCAATTGCCATCTGCCAATAGCAACAACACTAATAATAATAATACTAACACGAATACGAACAATACAAATACGGCAATATTGTATAATCAAGCAGCCGCAAACATTTCCAATTTATGGGGATGTTCCTCATCATCCTCATCTTCTTCGATTATATCAAATAATAATAGTAATAATCAAAGTAATCATACAAATAATAATCCCACTAGTTCCCATCCTTCCCTGAGTCCTAGTTCCTCGTCATCGGTGCGCTCATCGCAATATCATAGCGCCAGTAGCCATCGCAGCAATAGCAAGGAATCCCTCTGGACATCAAGTCAGTCCTCGCCAAATAGCAATCTCAGGGATAGTTTTTATTCAATTAAAAGTAATGCATCACCAACATCGTCAACAACATCATCGGCTGGATCGACATGTTCTTCCAATGGAGGTGGCGGAAATGGCATGGTTGGTAGCGGAGGGGGAATAGCAGTTGGAGTAGGAGGAGGATCGTTACTGTCACAAAGTACAAGTTTATGGGAAAATCCTCTCATGGGTACATCAAAATTGTCAATAGACGCTGCTACATCCTATGCAAATCAACTTAATAAAATCAGCAACATTTGGGAAATACCTAATCCGGCAGCAAATGTTGCTAATAATCTTTGCAATACTAAAAACCAACAACAACAACAGCGTAATAGTATGAATTCTTCGTCATTTTTAGGACAAACGCGCGATTTGCTTTTCAATGATCTCTGGAGCAATACAGATAGTTGCTCTACAACACTTAATTCCTCCGATCACCATCAACATCAACAACAACAGCAACAACAACCACAACAACAGCAACATAATCAGTCTCATTCATTTGTTCTTGGCGTTGGCAGTGATAATAAACTTCAAAGTGATACAATTGGTTCAATCTGGCGAACAACGACAACTCCACAAAACATGGCAAATCGCACCAAGTCAACTTGTCCCACAACGACAATAAAACAACAGCAACAACGTTCAGTTGTTGGTGTAAATGCTAGCTTCTTTACCAATGCTACTGACCCACCAACAGTACCAACAGTTTCCTCCCTTTCGTCCTCAGCATCAGCAGCAGCATCAGCAGCAGCAACTGCAGCCTCAACAGCATCAGCAGGTAGTTCCTCGTGTATGCAACTATTTTCCGAGGAGTTCCTTAACTATCTTAATATGATTAATTAAACAAAAAGGATTAGCTAATTTTTATTTCAATTATTTTCCCATAGACATTTTTTTTTTTTTTTTTTTTTTTTAACTACAAAAATTTATAATTAATTTTACGCGAATGAGTTGAGTTTAGTTTAGTTGGAGAACATAAAACTTTTCTGAATTTTGTTTTATGTTGCTTACGTAATTTACTAAAAACACATAATATAGCATTTAAAAGAAAAATAATTTTTTTTTTTTGTTAATTAGTTTTACAATAACACACATTAAGAAAAAATTGTTTATTCTTTTTTCTCGCTCTTAATTAAATTCTCAAATTAATTATTATTATTATTATTTTTTTTTTTTTTAAATTTTCTTTTTATTTTTAGCTGATTTTTCTTTCCACTCTCAATTCCTTCCTTAATTTTTGTGTGTCTTTGTTTAAGTTTACTTTCTTTCTTCATGCAAATTAAAATATTTCTATTTATTTATTTTGGATTTCATTAAACGAATTTGTTAGAGTTTAACAACAAAACAAAAAAAAAAAAATTATTATTAAAATAAATATATATAAATAAAAAAAAAACATCACAATTATAAAAAAAAATTAATACATAAATAAAATTATGCTGTGTTGTTCAATAATTAAATAATTAAAAAAACAAACACTTAAAACTAAAGTCAAAAACGTAATTTTTTGACATAAGTAAAAAAAATTGTATTTTCTTTTAAAAAAAAAAAGAAAAAACAAAAAACAAAAATTTTTAAGAGAAAAAAACAAGAAAACATTTTTATAAATTAAAATGTATACCAATTTTTCTACATTTGATATCATAAAAACAAAATTTTAGAGTAAAAATGAAGGTTCGTTGCGGTTTTTTTTTTACGTTTGTTAATCTGTTTATTTTTTTATGTTTTCATTTTTTTTTTTTCATATTTTGTTTAAGGGTGAAATTGCTGTAGAAAATTACATTGCCACAATATTTGACCGTTGAGGTAGTATCATTTGGGACAATTGTTTAAATGTCGAAAGGATTGCTTTCTTGTGTTAAAAAAAAAAAAAAATGAAAAAATAGGAAAATTCTTTAAAACAATGCCACACATTTAATAGCAAGCAACAAGTGTGCTCTTTTGAGAGAGAAAAACTACTCCCAAAATGAATGAGTTAGGATTATACATACGGTATTAAACTGTTCCCAACAAACCCAAAAGAATTAAAAAATTGAAACCCCTACAGCCTCTTCTATTTAAAAATCGCTCGTTAATCGTGTTTTGATTTGAATTAATTCTAGTTCATGGGTGCTGAAACTCCAACCGACTGTCTCTAGCTCTGGTTGTGATTAAGATTACAAATGCAAATGCAACGAATCTTCCCAATGCAGTCTAGAGATTCCATATGATAGCAATAAATTTGCAACGTTTGACGAATGCACTAAAATGTCCGGGAATTGTGACTGTAAGCTCTCCACGCAATCCCACAATACCGATTTCGTGTGGAAATAAACTCAAAAGAGTGCCCTCATAGTTCTGGTTACATGGGTTTTGGACCAAGAGATCCATTTCCATTTGTTAGGTAACTTAAGGGTAGCTATGGGTATTTTATACTGAAAATTGATTAAATTGCAGTTGTAAAAGGACCTTAACTAATATGGAATTGGTAGAAAATGTATGCATTCTTATTTTGATATGATATTATTAACTACTTATAGGACTAGACCGTAGTAGATTTTTGAATCTTTTTTACTTTGATTTCAATACCATTTCAAGAATTATGCCAATTACTTTTTTCTTACCTTTGTTTGTGATCCCCTAATGGGTTTGTAAACTTTATTTTTATTTAAAATTTATTTTATCCAAATTTTGTGGATGATAAGTGTAATACAGTTTAAACTACGAAGAGATTTCATGCAGGCTTAAATGAATTTTATATATGTATATAGGAAAAAGATGGAGTTAACTAACAAGTCTTGAAGTCCATTAACCAAAATAATTTTATTATAGTATGTTTTATCTGCTTATCAAACTTCGTTTTTTTTTTTTTTTTTTTTTTTTGTTGCAAATCTATTGCAAATCGTCTATTGAAATATCCTTATTTTATTTCATGTTTCCAAAGAACTTACATTTATATTAATTATTCACCATAGGTTGTTAGGATTTTTTTTTAAATATTCATGTTTTTAGATAGCTGTTTTGAGAGTTCTCCTGTTTTATTCGGTCATTAAAGTTACGGGTCGACCTCGGTCATGGACATCATAAACTGGACTCAAAACAGGCAACTTGACAATTTTATTATTTTGAAATATAAATATAAAGTTAATATAATTCCTAAATAAAGCAATAAAAATAAATTAAATGAGCTATACAGGTAAAAACAAATTCACACGATCGTACATCATATTAACAGATAAGTATTGCAGCCACGATTGAATAAATATAAAATATTGGCTATTGCCCCGTAATAAAATATTGCGCAAATCAAATTCTATTTTTTCTTTTTTCTTTCTGTGGTGAATGCTTTTAGCAGGGACTTGAAATATTTTGTTCATGGAAGAGTTCAATCTGTTTGCGACCAACTACTTTTCTTTTAACGAACTTTCTTTTTCTCTAATTCCATCTTCGTTATTTTCCTTATTGCGATCTTCATTCTCTGGATTATTTTTAACATTTTTCGTTAAAATTTCTGCCGATAGGCACTAGTTCTAGGTTCTTCTAAAATACCATCATCTTGCAAGGCATCTTTTCCATCATATGCGTCTCTAATTAGTATTTTAGCTTGTGGGGAAAATATGTGATGTCATAACAATGTTTGTCTACCATCTGAAAACATTCCTTAATTGTCTTTTAGAAACAAGCCACTTAGTAGAGTACAAGAGTACATCTGGAAAGGTAATTCTTTTACGAACTCTTCTAATTTCATCTTCTTTTCGTACTAAATATTGTCGGTAATATGATTTAAAGCTATGTACTAGGAGGCGCAAAAGATTCTATTTTGTCAATATATATGTGAATTCTACTTTGATAACTCATTGAAGTCGACTCATTTTTTAACTAAATTAAAGTGAGCTGCAGAACTAAAATTTAAGGGGAAAAGTTTTTTGGGAACGACCAAGTCTGTTAAATCGAGTTAAGTTCATATGGACACATATCGCTATATGTATGTATGTATATAAACTAAATTTTATCAAAAAACGAGTCAAATGCATTCATTTTGGACAGTGGATTTTGCATAGAAAATAGAAATTATGCAGAAATTCTAGAGAAAATTTATCTTTACCACATGTCGTGTAACAACTTTTTCTCTATAAATGAACAATCACGCATACCAACTGTTGTATTTTTTTTCCTGCTCAATTTGTTTTAACATCAAATAAGCTGCCCTTTACATTCAAACTATTGCTTGACTATTTTCCTTATGATATTCAAAACTCACGTTCCTTACGATAGTTTCGAAACAAAAATATATATAAATATATGTACATATTGATAAATCAAAAGAAACCGTATTCTTTGTCAAACGAACTAAATTTAATGGAAAATTTTAAATATAAATAGTTATAGGAAGAACATCATATGTGATCTCTAAATTTTTAAGCTAATTAGACGTAAGGGTTTTTTTTTTTTTTTTTTTTTAATCTCTACAAATGCATTTGTCAAGAGATATTTTTTTTATTATAAAAAAAAAAAGATTTTTTGACATGTTCCATGAGAACAATAAAAAAAAAAAGATAAACGGTTCAAACAACAAACAGGAAAGAAATATCGTGTGAATCAATATAAAATCTATTCTACAGCATTCTACCCCGGATATTTGTTTATTTTTTTTTTTATTTTATATATGTATACATATATATATATATATATATATATACCAAATAAATTTAAAATACGATAAAAAGAAAGAACATGAAGTGATAAGAAAATTTAATTTAAGATGTGAGCAAACAAAAAAATATTTGTAAAAATAAATTTGTACGTATTATTATGACATTCGATTTTGCTTCAAAAATTAAAGCAAAAACAAAAACTTTTTATAAAATTGGCATAAATTAAATTTAAATTTAATCATCTAAAACAATGAATATTTATCGTAAATTAAAAAAAGAAAAGAAACGAAGGAAAAATCGTTTTTCAAAGTCGGAAGAAAAAATTGAGACGTGCTTTCATCATTCTAAATTAAGTCAGCAGCCCAACAGAATTTTGTTTATTTATAATTAATTTTGTTAACCTATATTCAATTAAAAAAAAGAAAAACTTTCTGTAAACATAACAGTACCGAGAGAGAAAAGCAAAAAAACAAAAAATTAAAATCCACATCCCTTGGCAGCATAAAAAAATATAAAATAAATAAATAAACACTTTTTTTACATAACTAGTATATATGCAAGAGAAAAAATATAAGAAAATAAAATTTTAAATAAAAACACTTTTTTTTTATAAATAATTAAATAAATAAATAAATAAATAACTTTTTTACTAATACCTCTTTAGCAAAAGAACAAAACAAAAGGAAACAAATATAAAAAAAAAAATGTTTATATGAAAAGGAAAACTAAACATTAACACATTAAATATATTATATTAAAGATACAATTTATATAAAAAATGAAAACAAAACCACAACAACAAAATAGTATATGTACATTTATATATTTGAATATATTATTTACCTTATTATTTACTTTGATATAAACCTACCTAACCCTCAGCCCCATATTCAAGTTCGCAATCAAAGCAAATAACTTAAGCCACATTCATCCATGTGGATATTTTATTTGTGTTTATTTTATTTTTATTTCTATTTTTTTTTTTTTTTTTTTACTTATAAACAACATCTACATCAACAGATATCAAAAAAAAAAAAAAAAAAAAACAACAACATTGTGTGAGATTTTGTGAGAAAAAGAATAAAAGAAACAAAAAATAACAAAGACATCACAAATTGCTTATTCCTAAAAATTAAATAAATTTTTCTTTTGAAAGTCGCCAGTTCCAACAATTATATAAAAATTATATGATAAAATAATAAAATATAATTTGCTTAGACAAATTAAATATTCAATTAAAAGCGAACGGTTAAATTTAATAAAATAATTTCAATATAATATAAAAAATTAAACAAACACAAATAAAAATAAAAATAAAAATTAAAATAAAAATAAAAATGGAAATGAAAATGAAAATGAAAATAAAAACCAATGGAACGGACTCTCTCAGATCATCTGATGAAAAAATGTACAAATAGGAATCTAAGCGGTTTGTGTGTGTGTGTGTGTTCGTGTGTAAATCATAAAATCTAGTAACTACAATTGTTCGACTTTAATCGCGTCAGCAAATGATTTTATACAAATAACATCCCGTTTTGTGAAACTAATAAATTGGTCTACATTTGGATTCTTGGTGTGGTTATGATTTTTTTTTTTTTTTCGTCTGGTCAATGTTTAAATGACAATCGTAAAATGTGAAAATGTGTTAATTTTGTCTTTCATTTGTGAACGTGAACCAAAAACGGCGGTCATCAGGGAGTAATGTAATGATTATTAAAAACGTTTCCTCGAAACTCTTAAAATGTTCATATACCGTCGTCTACTTGGGACTTGTGTCTTTATAACATTTTAATAGATAAAAATACAACATCAAATTGGCTGCGATAAATGAAGAAAACATAACTTAGTTTTTTGCCAAGCTTACGACAAAATTAAAATCTCGATTTTACTCCTCTCTTACTTACTTTATTCTACCTAACAACGTCTACTTTTATTACAACAATTCTATGCTTGTCTTATCTCAGCTTTTGCAATAAAATTCTTTGCAAAAAATAATAATAATTATTATTAAGATACATATCTCAACCAACACTGATCTTTAATATTATTAAACTTGTCTTGACCATATAACAAAAATGAGCATAAAGATAGTTACTCTCAAATCGGTTTAATTCCTTTGACTCAAAACCCGCAATTAGCTTGTAACAATATTAGTTACAAAACTAATTAGATCAAAACTGATCTTTAATATTATTAAACTTGTCTTGACCATATAACAAAAATGAGCATTAAGATAGTTACTCTCAAATCGGTTTAATTCCTTTGACTCAAAACCCGCAATTAGCTTGTAACAATATTAGTTACAAAACTTCATCTTTATTAAGTGTTATTTATTTTTGAAAATTGAAAATTCAATTTACTAAACAGAAAACTTACAAAAACAATAGCCAGCATACAAATGCCAATCTACAATCAACTTCTTCCTAATTTTTCTTTCTATCCTATGATCTCATTTCATTTTGATCTGCTTAGGTTTTTTGCGTCGTATTTTTCCATCCATTTATATGGTCCTGATTAGCAAAAGACGGTCGTTTTGATATTATTTTTCCCCATTACATAGTCGTAGTAATGTCTTTTCGATTTTCTTTCAGTTCTACAGATACACATTCTGATTAAAAACAAACATCGTTATGGCTTTAGAGAATTTTTTTTTTTTTTTTTCAAATTTTATAAACTATTGTAATAAAAAAAAAAAAAAAAAAAAAAAAAAATTTATTCATAGCTCCGCTTCTCAACACTCTAATCTATATATGGGGTCAGGCTTATTGCTTCCTTGTACACATTTCACATTTCATTGTACCACCTACAATGAGCCATATGTAAAGATTCTCTGCATCGAAAACCGATAACCAATACGTTGTTAGGCTATGGTAAAACTGTTTGCTGAGGAAAGTTTATAACTTTCGTGTATGGATTGCTATTAACTTCTAAATATGTACTAGAGCATCGATTTATATCGTCTATGTTCGAAATTCTCAATTTAATTTAAATAGAAGGAAAGCACTGCAGGGAATACAAATACTCTTATCTGATTTTGGGTTGTACTAACCGATCGCAGATGATTGTTAAGTCAGAAGATGTTAAATATATACATATGTGCTTGTATGTGCAATGTCAAATAAATACTTTTGTCATATTTACAGGATAAATAATTTCAGAATGATTCGCTTCTTCATACTATCGTTACTTTCCACATATGTATAATGTATTGGAGATCAATGAACACCTTCAAATGGTAGAAAAGCTTATTCAATAACAGTAACAACAATGACAACGTATTCATGAGAGCTCTTGAACCTCGATAACTTCAATTGTAACCATTAAATGACTAAGAGACTAACTTTGTTTTTTAAGTCGTGAAAGGTCCTGAATTTCTAACAAAGTAGCAAAATGTCTTGTGGGAAACGTAAATTGCCTGTGATTTGGGCTTTCGAGTTTTTTTTTACCAAAAGTTGTTGACAACATTTTAATAAATTAGTCGAGAGGCGGGCCCTTGCTTGGGTGAACCAACATCCTGAATAAACACTTTTTGCTCCTATAACTCTTAATTTTTCATAAACACATGGACGGACAAAACTTTTCTGGTTTGTGCTCATATTCTTATAATGTTCTGTAATAATATTCTCCCATTTACCCTTTTTCAACGTCAGAAAATGAAGTATTTCAATAGTCTAAATAAAATGTTGGTTTCCTTGTCATCAAGTTTTTCCCAGTTTTCTATTCGTATTTTTCATTTCTTAAGTCTGGATTAAAATTTGGACAGTTAATCGAACAAAGTTGAGACATTTGTCTTAAACAAAAATTTAAATCCTGTTTATCATTCTCATTAAATCCAAATCTTTCGAGTAGTAATGTCGAAGGAGTCAAAATATTTCATATTTAATTCATATTTTATAGGACTCCGTACTCGTACATCTTTAACTTTTATACAAATGAATAGTAAAGATTCGTTTAACGTTTTTGAACCCTAAAATAATAACCATCCCAAGTAAGACAAATATGCGCTATGCAACAATTTAGAAACAATTTACTCTGAACAAATAAGAAACTAACAATATATTAAGATAAAAATTAAAATTCTTTTTCTCACAGAATACAAAAAAAAAAAACACAATACGAGTAGAAGCGAAATGCAAACGAAAAGAAAACAAAATCTAAAATAATAAATTCAATTTTAATAGTAAATAAAGAACGACAAAACAAAACAAAAAAAAAAACACTATATTATATATACATACATATATAAATAATAAAACAATATTTTTAACTAAAAACAAAACAGAAAATACAATTTTAATAGAAAATATTAAACCAAGAAAAGAAAAGAAATATTAGTTTAATTTTTTAGTTTTTACAAATAAAACTTTACTATTTTATATTTTAATTTCTCTTCTTTTTTTTTCCTCTTTAGTGCTTAAATATATATAAATATACTTTATCCTCTTCATTTGTTGCCTAGTTCTATCTTTATTTTTTCCGATTTACTTTAATTTTTTTGAATTTAATTTTGATTTGTTTGTTTCAACAAAAAAAAAAAAAAAAAAAAAAAAACTCCTACATTTTTAGATGCTTTTAATACAAGATAAAAACAATAAAATCATTTCACTGAAAACAACTTTTTTTAATTTTAATAATTAAATGTAATTTAGATAAATATTTTAGTTGATTATTGTAATAAATATATAAAAGAAAATATATTATACAAAAAAAAAAACAAAAAAACAAAAATGTGAAAGAAAAAGCAAAAAACAAAACAAACAAAAAAAACAATTTTTTTTAAATATTATTAATTAATTAATTTTTGTTGATTATTCAAATATTTAATAAATACATACATACATTTATCTTATATCTTTTATTCTTTTATTTTCGTTATGGTTTGTTCTTATTCTTCTTCTTCCTCTTCTTCGATTTGAGTACGTTTTTTATTTCTATTTTTTTTTTTTTTTTTTTTTACCTTGGTAAAATCTGTAGGTTGTTGCGTTGTTTTTGGGTTTCCATTTTTTTTAGTCCTTTCTGTTATTTTTTCTGAGTTTATTTTTGGTTTTGTTTCTTCTCAAAAATTGTCTTTTTTTTTTTTTTTAGTTTTCGATAAATCTGTAAAAAATAGTGCAACTGAATGCAAAATATGTAATATAAGCACTTGGGTAATAAATGCATTTGTACAAAAACAAACAAAAATTAGTAAAAAAAAAAAAAAACAAACAGAAACAAGCCTCCAGTTTCCTATGGCGAAGAAGTATTTATATATAAATATAAAGGAGAGACACGGTAAACGCCCATCGAATTGTTTGTCGAGTTGGTTTTTGTTTTTCCCAACATTTATTGCAAAGGGATGTTTATACATATATGTAGTTTCATTAAACCAAGTCCCTCCCAATACCAAAGAAGTAAAATAGAAGAAGAATATTAAACACGAAGAAGGATATAAAAAAGGGTAGCGTGTACGGGTTCTATTTTGAAAGGATATTCATGTTTAAAAAAAAAAAAACAAAAAACAAAAATCAAATACAAACTTCCACCACTTAGCGACGTTAAAGCCACCACCTCATTTTCATTTCTATATACTTAAATATATGTTTATGGTGAATATATAGTATGTATAAGTGCAAGCAATAATTTCCATTCTCAGGTGATGTATCCGTTTTTCTATATACATACGAATTGTATATAAAAGGAAAAAAAAGCCCAAACAACCAGCAGTGTACATAAATCTCTTGTGAATGGGAAAAATCACGTTTTTTTTTTTCTTTCATTTTAAAGTTTTCTTTTATTTTATTAAAAGCAAATATATATGTATATGTATATGTATTATAAAAATAAAGAAACTTAAAATTGCTGCCAAAGGATTAACAAACAAAATAAAATAACTTTCTATGAGTTACTTATGACAAAACAAAATATAGAAAAAAAAAAAAAAAAAAAACAAAAAACAAAAACAAACAAACAAAAGAAATCTGCCAAAAAGATCATTAACAACAAAAATGAATTACCATTACCTCAATAATACAAATAAAAATGAAATGCAAATGTTATTTTGTTAAACAATTAAATAATTAAAAGATGATGAAAAAAGAAAACAAATGAAATCATATCAGGATGCAATGCAGACAAATGAAATTTTTTATGAAAGAAAATGTGCAATTAATAAAAACAAACAAACAACTTATAAAAGTATATAGTACTAATTATGTACATATTTTCAAAAAAAAAAAAAAAAAAAAAAATGTACCATATATGTTTACTTACTTAATTGTTTATTTAGTCTTTTTTTGTCATTTTTATTTTGTTATAATTTGTTTTTATTTTCTCTATTGTTTCAATTAATTTCCAATGCCGCGTAATACCTCAAATTAAAACAAAATATAAAGTAAAAACCGTAAAATAATTTATAAAGACTTTTTAATTAGTTTTTTTTTTTTTTTTTTTTTTTTGATTTTTCAAATTTTTGCACTTTAGATAAATTCTGAGAGAAAAACAAAATACACAATAGCAATTTCGCACTTTAGCAATAAATAAAAATAAACAAAATAAAAATAAAACAAATATTAGAGCATTTCACATTTTTCAAAGCTATCTAATAAAAAATAAGAAAAAATATTACAATAACAAGAAAATCGCATCTATAAAATAGAATAGAGAGAACAAATTGAACAATTCAACGTAGGAACAATCAATCGCATTGTGTAGAATTCAATTTTGATTTTTTTTTTTTTTTTTACAATTTTTAATCCATTAACAGATACAGATACAGATATACAATAATTATATAACCATTCATAGGAAATAGAATTTATGTTTATTTTTATGGTTTTTTTTTGTTCTTCTTTAATCAATTATTGATAACAAAACGAAAACAACCATAATAACCATAGGTAGGTGTTGTACGTAGTTATATAGTTATAATTATATGTATATTGCAACCTTATATAAATGTATTATATATAATTTAAATTTATCTTCACATTTCTATTTTTTTTTTTTTTTTTTTTTTTTTTTTTTTTATCAATGTTTTTATATCTATGTATACGTTCCTTGTCACTTTTTTATAAAGAGAATGGTTGTTTTTTTCTAGAAAAAAAAAGGAATACAAAAATAATTTATTCTTGTCTGTAATAGTTGCAAAGGAGATGCGGCGATACTCTAAATACAATACATAAGTAAGTTGAACAACTAAAACACCTGAATTCATACACTTCGTATATATACGAGTTAACGCTTTAAGCGCTTAAGTTTAGAATAATTTGGCGAGCGTAAATTGTATGCAAATATGAATTATGAGTGTCGAACTATGTTATTGTAAAGAAGTTGCAATAATTTTAAGATTTCCAGTTAAACTAAACTGATCCCAAACTTTAAATTAATATTAGTTTGCTTGTTTCATTTTAGTTGCTTAAATCTTTTTATAACCTTACGATACTTGAAACTAGCTTTAGTAAAATTCCTCTTAGACTTTGATGGATAAATATCTGTGCGTGACTATCAGCGAATATGTTGCAAAAGTCTTTTGAGTTTTGCGCACGCCAAATGGGTTTATGTCTTGTTTTCTTTTATAGCTTTGTTCTGCTGGGATAAATTTAAAAGTTTTCCGATCCAAAGTGTTGCTGTTTTGTATATAAGTTATCACATTCTCGATAACTTCTCGATCCCATTTGTATTGGTCAATGTTATTGTATGTACAAAACACAAACGATTTATTATACTTTCAAATTGACAACCTTCTGATAGAATATACTTGTGCTTGTCTTTCTGACCTCGAAAAACTTGTTAAAGTCGATTTCTGGACTAGCCTTCAAAACCTTCTTCGATTCGGATCTTTTCGTATTCTTCAGATGGATCTAAACCAGATGAATATAGGGGGGTTGCCGAATGATATGGGTCGAATTTATGGCCAAAGTGAGACAGAGTCAAGATTCTGACCGCCTCTGATGAATACCTGCACCCAAAAGTCGCAAATAATATTGTTTGTTAACAGTTGACAAGGGGATGTTGTTACCACGGCAATCGAAGAAAACTGTCAACATGCCTTGATTTTCCACTTGCTTTTACGTGATTTGTTCCGTCTTGGCTCATCACGATGTTCAATTGATTGTTTGTCCGTTTCCGGATCGTATGCGCTCCAACGTTTCGAAAGCAGAATTTCCATTTTTAAAGCAACATTTTTTCACTCATTTTAAAAGCCGAAAATGCATTTTTTTTTTTTTTTGGATTAAAGTACACAAGCGTATCTGGTAAACGAAATTTGACACAAATGTCTGTGTCAAACACTTTTCGTTTGAATTAGACTCCATGATTTCAACGAAAATGTCTTACAGCTATTTCGTATGAGCTATTTTTGTATCTTATTTTATAAATGAGACCAAATTAGACCGAGTATCTCAAGAAGCAACTACAGGTATGCCTTTGAAGGATTCATACGGTAAGGATCCCATTGAAATATTTCCTAGTTGTTCGTGAGGGCAGAAAAATAAATTTCACTCTTTTTTAAAGGACCAAGAGTCAGTAAGACTGATTCAATAATTGTGTAGCTATTACGAAGGGGCTCACTGCTACTTTAAATAAATCGACAGAAGGGGATTTCTGTTCAACTGTACTCGTTTCGTTTGTGATCGTTAACAGTGGAACAAAATGTCGGTGTACATTTTCGTTAAATGTTTCATTCTGCCTGTAAGTGAAATTTTGGTTATCATTGCCGCTGAAGAGTTGCAAGGGTAATCTTTTCAGATAGAAAGCAAATGCTGTATCGAACCTCAAAGACTTTGAGATATAATGACCAACGTATTTGTTTAAATTCGCATACAGAAAAGACATCTGATTATAATATGATCAACAATTTTGCTAAATTCGACTTTGCCAAAGGTAACTTTGTCAATTTTATAATGGCATCAACTTACGGTTGGTTTTTAAGATTTTAAAGGAAACGTATATTTTACAATATTTGTGTGTACTGTTGACTAGTATTTGTGCAATATGAGGTCATAAGGCCTCAAACGGTGTTGTGGCTTGTGAAGTTATTGCTTAAAGATCCAGCCCATCGTAAACTCCAATGATTAAGATGCCTGTTGTGGTTCCAGCGGGATATTGCGTGGACCTTCAGGCTTATTAACTTTAACCCAAATTTCTCTAATTCTTTTGTTTCTGAGCTCGATTTTATATAAATATGGATAAGCTTATCATTTACTGTTTATCGATGAGGAGTTCAAAAATACCTTATTTTCCTTTGTCTTTGATGAAGACATCCATTTCATTTTTAATTAAAATGTGGTTTTTATGAAGGCATGAAACGTCAATATGAGTGTGAAATCACTCTGCCGTAATGGAGAGTTGTACAAGTAATTTGGAATAGGAATTTCTAATAGGAATTACTTCAACTTATTATTATATCGTTTATATGGTTTTTAAAACTAAAAATTCTTGGGTGGACGATTTTTTAGCTTCTGCTTTATTCCACCCAACTAGTAAGCAACTCGATCTTTAATAATATTTTCTTTAAGGTCGCCCTCATAGAATCTATCATATTTAGGAGCTCTTTCCAGCTATCAGTCCTTTATTACATGGTTCAGAAAAAGATAGCTTAAAATCAGCATCAACTTTTTGCGTTCAGATGTTCGCAGACGGGCATAAGTGTTTTCTGCCTACGAAAATATGAAGTAATTTAAAGAAAACAACTGCATTTCATTTGATATGCCCAGCTTCTGCGCAAGATACATATAAAAATTAGCAATTTCTGTGTATTGCTGGTGGTACGCAAGTGAAAAGGTAATAGTTCCGCCCAGTAAAATTTGGAGATTTATTTTTCACCAGATATTGCCATTTAAATATTCACAAAACCACTTCTCAGTTTTTCGTTCATATGCTTCTAATAGTCTCTACAAAATGCTGGTTTGTTATTTATTATAATACGTCGTATTTACATATTGGTATCTCTTCTATCATGAGGTATGATACATTAGACTTGATATGAGTAAAGAAGAAAAAAACTAATACGATGTTTTAGACATGAGTACTTTAGATATTCTGTGTCCTTTTGAAACTATTATATAATTCTTTTTTTTTTAGTGAAAATAAACAAAACAAACGCATTGGTGCAATAGCCGATTTAATGCTTACCTAAAACTCACCACACAAAAAATAATTCAATAAATACCCTAATAATTAAAAAAAAAATAATAATCTAATAATGCAAATCCACTTAGTTATATAATTAATTTTTTTTTCTCTAAAATATAATACTAAAGTATAATTCAAAAAATTAATAAGAATAATGAAAAAAGAAAGTATACTTCCTTAGTTCTTTTTTCTTACAGCGTTACCTGTCCTTAAGCAAAATATATTTAAATTAATTTTTTAATATCATAGTTCTCTTTAATAACTTTCCTTTTAAATAATAATTATTAATTATTATTATTATTAAACAAGAAAAAAAAACAAAATAAAAAAAAACATTTATTTATGTGTTGCTTTTCTTAAAAGTATATTAGAATTTATTTTTTAATTCAATTAAAAAAAAAAGTAGTTTACATAATATTATTAATATATATTAATTAATTATTACTAAACAAAAAAAAAATACAATTTAAAGTACAAATGTAAAACAATTTCCCCAATAATTCTTTTTCTTCCTTTTGTTTTTCATTTCGTATTTAGTTTCATATTTTTAAATAAATTTTCGTTTTTTTTTTTGTATCTTTACATTTTAGTTAATTTTTTTCTATTTTCTTTTTTAGTTAAATACCTTAGACAAAAACAAAAAAAAAAGAAACTAAAAACGATTTCCAAAAAGTTATTAAAAATATAAAAATACATTTACAAAGTGTTAAAATAAAATACGAATATTTGAAAAAAAAGTAAGTAATACTCATATAGATTCATTTTATCCCCGTTTTAAAGTTTTCTGTTAAACATGATATGTATCTAAACAATTTCTTTCGCATCTTAAATTCTATAATTTGCTTAAGAAAAAAAGTTAAATATATAAGAATTAATATAAGTTAGTAATAATGTCTTAAAAGAATATTATTACGAATATATTATTATTATTATTATAATTAATAGTTAGCTTTGTAAGATTTTCTATTAGTAAGAATAGGAATGTATGAAGAAAACAAATATTATACGGACGAAGAAGAACAAAAAAAGGTAAAAAGTTAGTTGGTTAAAAGGACCCTTAAGCAAAGAAAGAAAAAATCTATATATATATACATATATACATTATGTAACACTTAAGCTTATCCATATGTATACATCTTATCCTTAATGAATGCAAATAAAATAAATGATTTATTTGGGCACTTTTAACTAAATATCTATTATACATGCATGTATAACTTAAATAAAAAGAAAACCAACGTCGTTTTAATTATTTTTATTATTATTATTTTTTTTTTTGTAACAAGAAATTATCCCATATAATATATATTTAAACAATTACTACTTTTATTACCTGTATTAGAATAAACGTTGTCTCTGTGTTTTTCTTTTATTATCTATAAACAATTAAAATTAGATTTAAACATTTAAACGAGTGAGTTATTATTTAGTTTAATTAAAAAAAATATAATAATAAAAATCAATATAAATTTAATAAATGTAATAAAATACATAACACATTTGTAAATGATGTAAAAATACACAATTTAATTGGGCTGCAGTTAAATTTTGCTTATTAGATTTTAAGAACAGATTTAATAATAATAATAAAAAAAATAATTGTTTATACAAACTATACTCAATGTAACGTATAGTTTGTAAGTAAAAAACAAAAACAAAAACAAATAAATAAACAAAAAAACATGTTTTTTTTTGTTCAAGTTGATTTTCTAATTTTTGTTATATATTTATTTTACCCTTTTATAAATTTTAACGCATTGGTATTCAGGTTTTAAAAGAAACGAATTTAAAAAGCAAAAAAAAAAAGAAAATTAAATAAATAAATTCATAAAGATAAAAACGAAAAGACAAGAAAAAAATTAATTTGATATACATAAAAACTAAAATTAAGGAAAAGAAAATCGTAAAACAAACCGATGCGGTCACAAAACAAACAAACACAAAAAAAAAATAACGTTAAAGGATGCGTGGATAAATGTCATTTATATAAAATAAAAATCATAGAACTTATGAAATAAAATAAAAATGAATCAAATGAAAAAGAAATGAAAAGAATACAGAAAAATTCCTCAAAAAGATACCTCAGTGGGATGGCATTACGCAAGGCTGGTGATGTGGACCAAATCGGTGAAAAAATATTAAAAAGAAAACCTAAAAACGTATTATAATTCCATTGGAAATAGTTTATGTAAAATTTAATTATAAGTTTTGTATAGGCATATTTGCATTTGTAAGAAAAAAACAGAAACAAAATTATTATACAAATGCAAACAAGATTCAGTGTTAATTAAGCAATATTTCAATTGTATAATGATTTTTCCATATTAAATACATTCACAATTAACTTTTAATAAAATAAGTAAATAAACAAATTTGTATTGCTCTATTTTCATGACGTTTGCATATGTAGATTCTTTTATGCATATGTACGGTACATCTTTTAATTTTTTTCTTATTCCTTTTGTTGTTTTTTTTTTTATATATAACTTTGAAACAAATTAAAAGAAAAAAAATCATTGGAATTGTCGAACAATCGAATAAAAAGAAAAATAAAATATAAAAACAAAACTAAAATATCAAAATGTATACTTAACATTTTTCTCTAAGTAATTAACTTAAAAAAAAAAAAATATTTACTCTGCAAGGAGTTGTAATTTTGTTTTTTGTTATTTTAAAAAGTAAAAAAAAAAAACAAAATAGGATGAGGGTTTTTGTGGGGATAATTCGACTGGAAATAAAGACTGGATATGCAACAACTCAAAGTGAATTAATAAAAATAGGTTTTTTATAAAGAATTATATATTAACGGATATAACAGTAATGTGATGATTTAATATGTTTTTTAACATTAGTTTGCGTATGAACAAAAAAAAAAAAATAATACAATCGATAACATAACTAACAAGCAATAGTAAGACTTTCATGTGCTGATACACTGCCAAGATTTACTCTTAAAACTAAAATTCACAAATAAAATAATATTCTACCTCAATACGATTTTTCAAAAAATGCCTCAAACCAGACAAAAATATATAAAACAGAACAACACCATAGCTGCCAAAAGAAAATTACCCAAAAAAAACAAAAACACAGAACGCAATTTCCAACATATTTAGAAAAAAAAAAAATAAATAAATAAATAAATAAAAATAGATATTCTAAAATATTTAATTGTTTAAGTAGAAATATTTAAAAAAAAACTTAAATGCTTCTTATTAGAAATTTTTTTAATAAAAATTTTTAGATGCAAATTTCTACAGAAAATATTTAACGAAAATTCCATGTGTAGTGTGTGATTTTGGGTTTTTTCTTTTTTCTAGTAAAAAATATTAAAATACTCGTAATGTACTGAATAATATGAAAATAATTTCTCATTATAAAGGCAGTAGAATATATATACGTACATTGAATTGACTTAAAAATATATATATACAATAATAAAGTCGTGGTAAAAATGTTAATAAATTCACAATTCGACTGGCACGCGTCTTAAATGTTAACTACAATGGTTACTATTGTGTGAAATTAAAATTTTGTGATTACAATTGACAAAAAAAAAAAAAAAAAAAATCGTGCATAAGTATTCTTCATCACACATTCATCATCACATTTTACACAATATTATTGAGATATAATTTTTCGCTTAAAGATAATGGTAAGTGAAAGGTACGAGAGAAGTTTTTGTACTTATTGATCCTGAACTTCCCGTTTTGAATAGAAATACAATTTATCTTAATATTGACAGTGAGACCTTAAATATGAGATCCTGCATTTTGACCTGGTCAATTTAATTTGTTGAAATCAGAGTTGTTTCAATAGGTTTGTATTGTTAGAACGGTCGCAAGGACTCCTAGGGCCAAGTTTGTTATTGCTGAATTGACTCTGAGTTACTTAAGACTGGGTTAAAATTAATCTAGAGTTAACTTATGAAGCAGTTCTTCAGTACAGGATTAATGTTGCCTTCATGCGTTGGGTTTTAACTTGGTATCACTTCTCTTTCACTATGATTTATCAATTTGAAATAAACCTCCTCGTTTGCTAAATTACCAGCTTTCAAAAACATGTTTATTTAATCCCTAGTTAACCCACTAAATTTGCTGGGCCAACACGGAGTTAACTCAAAGCTAGAATTGACTTAAAAACTTGGTTTCTAGTTTACTTCAATTCAATGCCGAAACTAGGATAATCTCGCACAGAAAAACAGGCCCCCAGTCTACTTTCAATCCGATTTTCCATCCCACATTGTTGAGACCTTTGAGTACTATCCGAATCCGATATTGACAATTATATACAGTTTCATCTGAATTTATTGTTATCGATAGATGTCACAGTTTTTGATATCGTTTTTTTTTTTTTTTGTATAGTTATCCTTTCAATTTCGCCCTTATCCACCGTGCCCTTCCCGCCGGTATTGAAAGTCCCGATCTGGCCCTTAATAAGGATCTCATACATATGATGAGATGATGACGAATCCAAATTTCTAATCGACATTGCCGTATTAAGTAAAGAGGACGTACATATGTCCATTTTGATAGTGTCAAACTATTTTAATTTTTGATTTGAACCATTTCAAGATGGAAATACATCTTGCACTGGTTCGTGGAAACAGGTGTTTTCCACTGGCGCTATCGTATGTGGTATTCTGATCTCTGACAAACACTCTATAATTGAGTTAAATTTTCTACAAATTTTCATTTTCTCTTTCAGGTAGAATGAGTAATTTTATTTTTTATTTTGCTATAGACTCATACGTAAAAGTCTATCTAAATTTTTTCCATCTTGTCTTCTTCGAAATTGTTTGAGGATTGAGAACTAATTCGTGTAGAATATTGAATGAAATGACTTCATAATCTGACGTTGGCCACCTTTGCAAATAATTACTAAAACCAAATTTATATTCATCAATAATGGACACCCGACATGCTTACTGTTGCTGCTTTAGATTAAGTTATCTTTCAGTTTAGATGATCTCGGCTATGTAATGTTAAATTTATCGCACCAAACTTTTTAGTTAATTCCTCATTGTGGACGAACTTATGTAGTTTTTGCATCTTGGATAGATATATTGTAGATTTTAAGGTTAATCCATCCTCTCCAATCACATACGATACCTTCTATCACAATACGATAGTTTCTTATTCTAGTTCTTTTCCCATACTCAATTGAATTGTTGGTCCATGGTCTCCTGGCAAACAGTGAAGTTCAGAGCGGACTGCCTTTTTGGTTTTCGGACCTTTACTACACTCTTTCTTTCATATTTATTTATAAGCATCTGGACATTTTGTTTAAATACATCCACATGTTTCGATAACGAGATTTCCCTTAAAATTATGAACGGCTTTCGTTGCGGGCTTTAAACATGTTGCCAATCTCGAAACTTTAAAACAAAGTTCTGATATTCAACGATTCAACTTAAGCGGCTACTTTTTTCAAAATTCTATTTTCTGCCATTGCTTTGTATTTCTGTCGCAGCAGCTTTTCGTGTCGTTATGTCTATTTTTCATAGCCTCCCAAGATTGTCCGTTTGACAATCAGGCTCTGAAATAGGCATCGACCAGAAAATTATCAGATCATTTGCAATGTTTGCGCTTCTGAAAGTGCAAACGAGGCACAACGTATGATGGTTGAGCATTCGGTATGCTGGACTTTGGCTGGAGCAGTTATATGATTTAGTCCGCCTTTAATAGTTCTAGTCTGTCTTTTTTTCGGGTTTGATTTTTTAACGGGTTAAATTTTGCTTTGTTTTTAGACGTACACCCAGTTCACAATGTCTTGCTTTGATAAATTGAGTAAAAACAAAGCAAATTATCGTAAACGCAACTGCAAAGCCAAAATAGACCTATCATCTACTTTTGGGCGCTTTGAAATTTGACAATTGACAATTTGCATTACTTTTGGCGTTGATTTGTTCGATTTGAAGCTACAGGGTAGGTTATGGTGTAATGTATTTACTCCGAATGGGTAACCTCCAATATACATATGTATGGCATTATACGATGTCAACATAGTCAACATAGTAGTATGTTGCTTTTTTTTGTTTTTTTTTTAATAAAATACATTCTTTGCGAAGTTATTTCTCCTAATCAAATTTTAATAAAAATAACACCTCGTGCAACGAATTCATGCATTAGAAATTTGAGGAAGAAACACTTTATCTGCCATCTGAACGCTGAAGCGATATTTCGGATTATAAATTTCGAGTTCATGCTTTTCACGGAATTTTTCATAAGTTCGCCAGTACTCATATGTAAAGAAGTATAATATCTGGAGGAGTAGGGTATCCGGAGGGTAGCAAATTGATTGCATAAGCTAATCTCTGCCATTCAAATTATATTCACTTTCCAATCCGCTTAAATTAACTAACAAATTAATCACTCATCGAATCATCTTACCACAAAATCATCATCATTCTAACTATTTTATCTATTCTTTCTATAAAACTAATTACATTTATAACAAAAATGAAAGAAAACTTTAACAATAAAAAATAAAATTCTTAAAGAAAAATATAAATGATTTAATTTTTTGTTTAATTTAACTTGTATATTAAATTAGAATCACAACTGTAAGAACGAAACACCAAAACTTATATATACATGTATTTTTTATTGACAAAAATATATAAATATGTATATTCAACAAAATATTAATGTATATAAAATAAAATTAATATTGATTTTCATCTTAAACCTATCACCCTTCTTTTTTACACGTTCTCCCAGCGCTCTCATTTCGTTAACATCATCCTTAATCATTAATCATAATAAAAAAAAAAAAAAAAAACATTTGATAAAAAACAAAAATAAATTTCGATCGAAGCACGATTTATATTCCTACTTAAAAAAAAAAAAAATTAAAAAATTCCTTTCATTTTTAGGTAAAAGATTAGGTGTCCTACTAAAGTCCTATTTAAAAGTAAAATAATAAAAAAAGAACTTTAAATACTATTTAAACTTTTAAATAATTAACAACAATTATTAATCGTTATATCATCAGTTAATTTCTTTGTGTTGTGTAAATGTTGTAGTAAGATTTTTTTCCTTAATTACAACAACTATTTATTTTAATTCGTTTGTTTTCTATATAATAAGTGTGTTACATTTGTATGTGTCTATAACCATGCCATTTAAAAAAAAAAAAAAATAATAGTAATAACAAAAATAAGGTTAAGTAAACTTAGTATGTAAAACAGCCACAAAACTAAAAAGATTTTATAAGAAAAATTTAAAACAAAAACTAAAAAACAATAATAACGAATTTTTTGCGAATTGTATACGTTGTTCGTTGGAAAATGTTTGTTTTTTTTTTTTCTTTTTTTCTTTTAATGAAAACAACGGAGGAGGGATATATTTTGATAATTTTTTTCTTCAAATTTGTCCGTTCTAAAATTCTTGTCTTACCCAAAAAAGCAATCATTTAAAATTTCGGTTTTCAAAATTTTCATATTTGATTATTGAAAACTAAGGAAAAACAAAAAGAAAAAAAAAACAATTAAAAACTTTTTTAAAATTGGCAAAAACTGTAATATTTTAAAACACTTTTTATATAATAATAAATTTAAATATTTTTTATACAAAATTTGAATACGAACAGAAGAGCTCCAGACATGTGATAATGATATTGATGAGGTAAAATTAAAATTATTATTAATATGGTATATAATTATTTCTTTGCATGGTAAAAAAAAAAAACAAAATCGAAAAACACTTCTTTTAAAATGAAAATTGAAAGACGATATAAAATTAAATTTAGAGAGCGTCTATCTTAGATTTAAAATTGATTTTAATGGTTTTATTTAGTTGTAATCTTTTTCGTAGACCTTGCAGTTTTAAAGAGAATACTGTATAGTCTCCAATGTTTGACATATCTTACAATATTTTCAACATTTATAGATTGAATTTTCGAGGGATATTACAATTCAAAAGGAAAAAAAAAAAAAAAAACCCCAAAGACATTCGGCCTTATTGAACTTCTAAAAGAAATGAAAGTGGAATTAAGATTGCAAGTATTTGTCTTTGAAAATATACTTTCCATTTATTTTTCCCATTTTATCACCATCTCTTGTAACATCATGAATAAGTGCATAATCGAGTCGCAATATTTTTTATTCAATATGTCTTTAATTCGCTATAATTAATTTCAATAGTTTTCTCATTCGTTATGGAGCAGGTAATCGCGGAAATAGTTTCTGTGACGATAGTGAGGTAGCTGCATACTATATTTGGAAATTTTATATTTTTTATACATCAAAAAGTTCATTGCAAATCGGCTGCGCTAACGTCTAAATTATTTACTATTCGATATCTCAAAAACGTCAATTTTCTTTATTTAATGTTATTTGGAGCTGCATTATCTGGTAAGCTCTTCGATATTTGGCTAATCAGTACTATTGTCGCTCCCGCAAGTTCGGACCCCTCTTTCACTGAAACTGTATAGTATTTAAATGAAATACCTGGTGTCTCATATCTATTTTTGCCCACCGGTTGCAAAAAAGTCTTTCACGGATCTCCACTCACATGTCATCCACAGTTGTATATATGACACAAATGTGCTAACTATTTCCATTTCTTGATTGGGTAAGTTCCTGAATTTTTATCGTATAATACGATCCAAAGACCTGTCGTGGTTGTACCTGTGAATACTAAGTATGCTGGCACGGATACAGTTTAAAAGTTAGTGTGTTTCATTCCGATGTCAGCCTTCAGTCTATTTTGGAGCTTTGGCAAGGTAGTTTACTTTGTTTTCATTATTGTTTGAGTCTTTGAGGACTTCCGGCTAACCTGTATCATCCTAAGTAAATCAGCGTTATCGCTTGTTACCTTGGCGATAAAATATTCAATTAAAAAATAGCTTGCTCTATTCTAGAATATTGTCGTTAATATCCAGTCATGTAATGTAATACTGCATTCTATCAAAGCTGCAAAGTTAAGTTGCAAAGGATTTTTCTTTCTTTATATGTAACGAATTAATACCCGTTAAGAACAGCTACTTGTACGATGTCTAATAATACTGCTTGTTAACCAGTTTGTGGAGCTTACTGTTTATTTTTCAGTTTGAATGGCAACAGTAATTTTTTACGAATTTTAAGCGATTTATAACGTTCATGATTTGCCATCCTTGAATTTTCTGACCAAATAGCAAATTAACCAAGTTGAATTAGTATTTTTACTGAATTATCGTTGTTTTGAAATCTATAATTACTTAATTGATTAATTTTTAATTAACGACTATTGGAATTGAGAAAAATCGCCTGACGAACCTACGTGATTCGAAGGATTTGACAATCACAATTTTATTTTCGGAGATTATACATACTTTACCTTTATAATTGTTTGGAGATTAGTTCTAAAATTTCAGCACATAAAATAAGTGTTGTTTTGTCTTTATTTATTTTTACAAAAACAGAACAAAATTTTTTATTTTTTTTTTTTTGCAAATAAAAATAATATATTTTCCTTTTTGACTATAAAAATTGAAGACTCGCAACTGTGAAATTTTGTATAAATATGGCATTTTGTGCGTTAGAGATAGGAATGGTATTTTCTTTTTATTCTTACTATATAAAAAAAAAATTTCTAAATATTCGAAATTTTACACAATAATTGGCTACTTAAAAATAAATTAAAAAGCAAAAAATAAACAAAAAAAAAAAAAAGAAATAATATCAACAATCAATTGAAAATGTCTGCGAAGTTTTTGTTCCCTTAAAAAAATAAATTAAAAAAAAATTGGCACAGTAATGTATTTTTATAAATTGGCTATAAAACTAAGACTCGTATCTGTGAGAATTGAAACAACAAAACTTAGAGTTACTTTGACGAAAAATGGTAAAAACCAGAAACAAACAAAAGAAAAAAATGTATAATGACTTCGTAAAGTCGGCGAAAGAGTTTAGGTATGTTTTAAGGACATTGTGTAAGAGTTGCGCTCAAAAACCGCACAAGTTAAATGTATTTTTTTTCTTACTATTTATAAGAAAAACAAAATTAAAAATAAAACAAACACAGACAACAATGTGGCTGCATTTATTGTTTGTAAAAAAAAAAATTAACAAAAAAATATAATACAAAAAAAATTATACTTTATGACATTAAGAATTGTTTGTGTATAATACAGCATATGCAAGTGTTTTTTTGCCATCATGTGAGTAAATACAAACCGTGCGATTGCTTGACTTTATATTACTTTTAAATGCATAATGCCTCAATTGTTTTTTTTTTTTTTTTTGTTTTTGTTCAGAAGACATATTAGAAAAACACACAACACATTCTTATAACAAATAATAAAATCATAAAAATTAAATTGTATCTATCTGAAAATAATATTTCTTTCGAGCAATGTATAATAAATAAAATATAGGTTTACCAACAACAACAAAAAAATATACCTCAGATAAAAATTTTAGATAAATTTTCAAACCAAAATATGATATTCAAAAAACAAAAAACAAACAAATACAAATATGTATTAAATAAATAAATAAAAAAAGAAGATTTCTAATAGTAAATTAAAGAGTGAATAAAAACAAAACGAAAATACAATTCTTAAAATAATGAATACACTATATTATACATTAAACAAAAATAAATCATGAAACATATTTTATAAATAAACAAAAAAAAAACGATATCAACCAAAATAAAAAAAGAAAAAAAAAATACTTTTATTCTAATTGAGGTGAAAAATCAGGAAACAATAAATTGTTTCTTACGAAAGAGATTGTGGATTATAGAAATTTTCTAACTACCTTTATTCGCACATCTCGAAAAAAAAACAGAAGTTAAGTAAAAATACAAAAATATATTAATCGCAAAAAATTTTATTACTTAAAAGTGAACAATTACTTTATTTTATACTATAATAGAAATATTAAACATTTTCCTTAGTGTTATTTAGAAATTTTCTTTGTTACTTCCTACATTCAAATAAGATATAAAATTTCTCCTATAAATATTTGTTATGTTAGAAAACACTCTAGTATAATCACGTTTTATGTTTTCAGTTTTCTTTTTTTTTTTTAAACCTTAACTTTAAGTTTAAGTCAGAGTTTGTTTTTTTTTTTTTTTTTTTTTTTTTTTAATTACAATAGATGTACATTTTTCTTTTGTTGGAAAGAATAAAGAAAAATTCTTTAAAACTATATATAAAATAAATATAAACTTAAACAATCGCAAATATATTATAAAATTATATATTTCTTTTGATAAAATTAAATCATTAATTATTATTAGTAAATTAAATCATTTAAAATAAAAAAAAACAATTTAAACCTATGCTTAATGGTCCTTATTTATTTGTAAAATATTTTTATTTATTTTTTTCTCAAGTGAAATACAATATTGAAAATACAATCTGGCAAAACATCCATCAAATAAGAAAAAAAGAGTCCCTTATACCCATAAATAAATTAAAAGAAAAAGAAGAAAATATTTGTTAAAGAATAAAAGTTAAAATATATACAAAACGAAAAATAGAAATAAAAAAAAAATAAACCTATTGAAAAGAAAATAAAAGAAAAAATAAGAAAATAAAACCATACACCTCCTCCCCCCTTTTCGAAAGTACAAATTGTTTTTTATTAAGAATTTTTATAAAACATAATTATATTTAAACTAAAAAACAAAACAAATAAAAAAAAAAAATAAAACAAGAAAAACAAAACGAAACAAAATTTTAAGTAAGAGAAGAAAACAAAATTTATTAAAAAGATGAAAAAATTATATGGATGTGAAATTTAAATGGATATGCAAAAAGAAATGGTAAAGGTATGACGAAGTCATTGTCTAATTAGTTTTTACTCAGTTTTATTGCAGTCAACTTTTACAGTATTTTAATAAAAACAAAAATTAAAATCAAACTCAAGACAAACTCAATTTGTTCTATTTTTCTTTGCCATTTGTTTGTTTAAGATTCTAATTTCTTTGCTCATAAGAAAATATGTTATAAAACAAAAACACAAACAATTAAAAGATTAAAAAGAAAAAAAAAAAAACACAGTAAAACTTTTGTACAATTTTAGAACATTTCTACCTACAGAAATTTAAATTTAAAAATACAACCAAAAATATATAATATATATTATATTTAAACAGAACAAACAAACAAAAGAAATGTTTAAATTTACAAAATAGCAAACTTCAGATAAAAAGAAAGTAAAATAGAAAAAATATATTATTATTATACATAGAAAATTACAAAAATAAAAATACAAAACAAATTTTTAATATTCAAACAAGAAGTATATTAAAACAAACAAACAAACATAAAAAAAAAAAATCATTAAAAACCATCAACATGCAAATAAACAACAAAAATCGTTACAAACATCTCATACAAATAGTATAAATAGAAAAAAAAAAAAAAACAGAAAACCGAAAATTAAAAATGACAAGCATAAATGGGGAAATACAAAATAAAAAAATTTTATATTGACATTATATGTATAAAAAACATTATAAACAAAAACACCCACAAAGCAAAGTTACAGTTTCAACTCATAATTAAAACAAATAAAGCAAAAATAAAAACTCTTTACAAACAGAATAAAAACAAATTATTTATATATTACACAATTAAGGGCTTTTTCTACTTTTATACAAATTAACGTTAAAAAAAAACAAACAAATATATATACATAACAACAATTAAAAATTAATAAATAAAAACAAAATTAACTCTATCCAATTTAAAGCAAAAAACAAAAATTAAATTATTACTTATTATTATACCTATTGTATCTAATTAGAATTGTATACAAAATATTATAATTATTTATATTAAAACAAAAGGAAAAATCGCAGACTTTTCAAGTTGGACATGCAAAAGTAAAGAGAAAAATTATATAAAAAAAATACAAAAAAAAAATAAAAAACAAACAACATTAAAAATGGAGGAAAAAATTAAAATGGAAAAATAAAAATTATTTAATAAAGCGCGGCCGAAATAACCGTTTAAAAATTTTAATTGTTGTTTTTTTTCTTCTTTTGCTCTTCTTCTTCTTCTTCTTCTTCTTCTGTGTGATTGGGTAATTTTTTTCAGGCTGTTTTGATTTTTTAAAAGGATCTTAACAAAGAAAGGTAATCTAGTAGTTATCGTTTAAATTTATCAACAGTTCGATGTCCTGATTTGCAAAGAATGCGGAGAGAAACTATCATCACGCATTGATCTCGTTGAACCGTTCAAAAAAGATCTACTCGAAGTCATCAAAAATAATAGACTCATAGTGGACATGATTTTTAATATTGAAGAGTCTGGGCTTTTTTGGAAATTGTTACCAGATTCTAGTTATGTTCACGCTGGTGAAGCTTTAGCACCATGACTTTTCTAAGTCAGCTTGTATGACTGCAAGCATTTTTAAAAATTGGTTTATGAACAACTTTGAACCACAAATATGAATAAAATTTTAAAAATTTAAAAAAATTCCGTAGGTGGAACGGTATCTCTCTGCTTCTGGTTAACGCTCCAAGTCATCCGTCGGCAGAACAACTTATTCAAGAAACGGAAAATGGTCGATTTTGGGTTATGTTTATGCCACCCAATGTAACGCCCTTGATACAACCGATGGACCTGAATGACATCCGTCTAACAAAGCTCCATCACCGTAATAGCTTGCTGAGTGACATAATGCGTTCAAACTCTAAACAGACCATCCTACTGCTCTAAAAGAATTTAAACTCTTTTTTATGCAATTATGGAGCATGGAATAAATTTTCAAGTTAAATGCTTCAAAAATGTTGGAAGACCGTTTTAATTAGTGATCACGAAGATTTCGATGAGGAGGATAAAGTTCCACTTTCATTATTGCGGCAAGATGAGGAAGTTTTGACATTGCAAAACACTTTAAGTATGGTGAACTGTGTTTTCCCAGAGATAACCTATTTCATTAAAACGCATCAGTTTTAATGCACGTTGACGCTGTCAGTTCCTTAGATAATGTTTTGCAATGGGACAACAAGTAAATATTGATATGGCTGATATGTTTACTTTGTGACGTCTTCAAGAAAAAACTTTACAATTAAAATCTCTACTTGAAGTGAGACAAAATCGTATAAGCGATTTTTTTCTTCAAATTAATTTTTGAAATTTGTGTACAACAATGTCAGGACCATTATATATAGGATTTTCCAATAGGGACTTGACAACTTTGAATTTAATTTGTGAACGCACTCTTTCACTAATCATCAAACTGTTACTGTCAATTTATTCAGTAAACTCTACATTTTCATCATGGTAAAGTACACTAAAGAGCAACGTCTGCAAATCATAAAAATTTTCTACAGATATTCGGAGTCAGTGACTGGAACTTTAAGAGCGTTAACACAAATTTTCGGTCATAATTCTCGCCCTGGTAGACAGGCAATAAGAAGTTTAGTACAAAAATTTGAGTCTACATATTTGTTGTGTGATGTTGCCGTGTCAGTGAGATAACGGGTTGGTCGAAGTGTCTAAGTGTCAGACGTCCGAAGCAAACGATCCAAATCAGTCAATTCCACGGCGTTCTCAAAAATTGGGCATCGCTGAGACCACATTATGGCGTATTTTGCGTAAGGATCTTGGTTTACACCCATACAAGAATAAGCTGACTCAAGAATTGAAGCCGATGGACCATTTGAAGCGACGTACGTTCTCCGATTGGGTTCTGGACAAGATGCGCCAAGATGATGAATTTCATCGCAAAATCATCTTCAGTGGCGAAGCTCATTTTTGGCTCAATGGGTTCGTCAATAAGCAAAATATGCATTATTGGTTGGGTGAAAACTCACATGTGATTCATGAATCACCACTTTATCCACGGTTTGCATGCCGGCGGCGTTATTGGGCCATATTTTTTCGTCGACGATAACGATCGTCACGTTACTGTGAATGGTCAGCGTTATCGCGCCATGATCACGACATGTAGTTTCAAATAATGGTGCCATAAGCCACACAGCCCACGCTACAATCGATTTATTGAAGAGTAAGTATGGTGAGCGTGTTATCTCAAGACATGTGAGAGACGATTGACCGCCTCGAGTCGATTTAACGCCGCTTGACTATTTTCTGTATGGCAACGTTACGTCATTGGTTTATGTCAACACGGCGACGACGTTGGAAGAGCTCAGAGCCAACATTGAACGCGAAATAGCGGCCGAAATGTGTGGCCGGGTCGTTGAAAATTGCGGCCATATGAACGAAGTCGAGTTCCATTCATAAATGTTTTGATTGTACCTCAAGCCAATAATAAAGTTTTTGAAATATCTCAAATGATTTGCCTTCTATTAAAAAAAAGTTGTCAAGTCGTTATTAGAAAACCCTATAATATATATATCACATTATTTAACAAAATAAATTAAAAAGTGTTCGCTCAGCTGATGGCCAATGTTCAGAAAAAAAAATAATAACAAGAAATCTTTTGAATTCATTTATTGTTGCAGTAAATATAAACGATCAGCTTATTTAGTTTCAATATTTGCGCCGATATTGATTTTGATTAAAAATAGGTCGAAAAGCGAAAGAAACATCAGTGTATGTTAAGTTAGTTGTTAGTCGGTCATACTCAATGGTGAAAAGCATTATAGATAGGTTCTCCGGTGTAAATGACTTGTCCAGTGCTCGGCGATTAGGTCACCTATGTTGAGAAAAGCGTGCTATTGTTAAAAGTGTAAAGCAGAACCCAAAAATAAGTGCCACCTAAATTTAGAAATCAAAATCATCAAAAGAATTTTTGAACAAGTTTATATTTACAGACGAATGTAAATACCATATAATATTTGTGGTTTAGGTGGTCGGTGTATGAAAAAAATACCGAAATGGAGGAAAATCCCCTTAAACCGACCTTTAGGAATAGCGGGGGCTCTGTGTTAGTTTAGGGTCTTATAAGTGCCAAAGGTAACTTGCACTTTGTCGAGGGTATAATGGACCATAAGCAATATACAGTACGTACTCGATTATCGCAACTAATAGTAACCGAGGTTAGTTGCAATGACCGAGGTTGTTGCAATAACCGAGTCAATTTTTAAAAGAGTTCAATTCAAGATCAAAACCAGAAATCAGTTTATTTAGCACCGAAATGTTTTATTATTACAATATAATTGTGTAAAAAAGAAAAGAAACAAGATAATTCATTTAGTATTGGGTCTATAACTTGCGGTTTGCTAAGAGATGGCGTAACTTGTATTATTCCATTGGAACATGCGTTGGAAAGCTACTGTAATTGTACGTCATTTTAGTATATGTCATTCATTTGAAGCGTAAACAAAAATAATTTTTTTTTACTCAAATATGTCGAACTTTGTGTCTGAAAAAGTGTTTTTGCGGGGAGTTCTTCTTCATTACTTTAATATGAAGAAAACTGCTGCCGAAAATCATCGTATTTTGGTGGAAGTTTATGGTGAACATGCGCTAGCTGAGCGAATGTGCCAAAAGTGGTTTGCATAATTTAAAAGTGGTGATTTTGGCTTCGAAGACGATGAACGTCCTGGGCAGCCAAAAAAGTTTGAAGATGAAGAACTGGAAGCATTACTCTATGAAGATTGTTACCAAACACAAGAAGATCTCATAGAATCTTTGTGTGTCACTCAAGCAGCCATTTCAAAACGTGTAAAAGCAGCTGGATATATTCAAAAGCAAGAAAATTGGGTTCCACATGAACTCAAGCCGAGAGACGTCGAAAGGCGGTTTTGCATGTCCGAAATGCTGCTGGAACGCCACAAAAGGAAGTCATTTTTGCATCGGATTGTTACTAGTGATGAAAAATGGATCCATTACGACAACCCCAAGATCATAAGTGAATCCCGGCCAATCCCGGTGTGCTGTATTATGAGCTGCTAAAACCGGGTGAAACCATCAATGGACAATGCTACCGAACACAATTAATCCATTTGAAGAGAGCAGTAGCCGAAAAACGTCCGGAATATGCGACCAGACACGAGGCAATATATTTCCATCATGACAACGCTCGGCCCCACGTTGCTATTCCGGTTAAGAACTATTTGGAAAACAGTGGATGGGAAGTCTTATCCCACCCGCCTTATAGCCCAGACCTTTCCAATTCTGACTTCTGACATTTGTTCCGGTCGAAGCAGAACGCCCTCACTGAAATACAGTTCACATCAGAGCAGAATATCAAAAATTGGCTTGATTCATTCTTGGCTGCCAAGCCGGCGCAGTTCTTTTGGGATGGGATCCACAAACTGCCAGAAAGATGAGAAAAGGTCATAGCTTCAGATGGGCAATACTTTGAATAATACTATTGTACATGTTTTTCTTAAATAAACATTCAAATTTTCAAAAAAAAACCGCATGGTATACACGCGTAGTCAAATGTGGTATACACATTTGATATATTTTTTTTAAAGATTTGTCATCAATCAGACGATTATTACAAAAATAACACATTGTATTCTCTGTCGGTGGAACATCATCAAAATTTTCCATCTCATCGTTGATTTCTTGAAAAATTAGGCTTTGGTTTGAGTCACTATTGGGCGATGCATTCCGATTTTACTGGGTACTTTTTTCAGAATAACTGAACGATTAGCTTTTTTTGGTAAACGGACTCGTTTTGGCAATTCTGATTTCGACGGTTTTGGTTTCTTCTCAGCAGTCTCTTTTCGCTTGTTTATTGCTGCAATACTTTTCGTCAATTCATTTTTGTATGGCGAAGTGGTCAAAATAGTCGCTGTCGTTTTTCTTCCTCTGCGGCTATTTAGAGGTCGTTTAATTTTTGGTGGTGGAGATATTTCCCACGGTGTCACATAATCTAACCTTGCGGATGCATTGGGTTGCCGATTAAGTTGTACGGAAGATTCGAAACCTTGCGGTTCAGTATTGACAGTATTGACATGCTGTTAAGGAGATAGGCCTTTACTAGTGCTAGTAATCCAATTGTCAACCAGTTGAGGTAAAACTTCTGGTATCTGAACATTGGAAACGGGCTTTATTTCGAATTGCGCCATGAGTTCAGAGCGCTGTGTAGTTTTTTTTTGCGCCGTCTTCTTCTCCTTCAATTTCAGCAGCGAAAAAAAACGTTCCGAAAAAACGTTTTTGTCAAATGGATAAATTCCAGTGCACTTAAAGCCGTTGATAGCAATTTGACCAGATTTTATCATATTGGGTTACTTTTCGACCCATTTCACGTGTAAAACGTCTAATTTCCATATATGTATTATCCAACCGCTACATTTTATGGGTTGAGTGCGGTGGCTATGATATTATAACCACTCCATTTTCGCGTGCAAAATCCAACACCTCAATATTTCTTGTGTGACTATAGTGCCCATCCAATATAAGGAGACCTGGGTCCTATTTTGAGGGTTTCGTCTGAGACAAAAAGTGTTTAAACCATTCTGTAAATATGGGGATTTATATCCATCCATATATATGGCATGAAGACTTCGCACCAGGAGTTGCTTCCTTCATCAGAAGAGGATGTTTGTTTTTCCTCGGAAAGATAAAATATGGTGGGATGAAATTTCCACCTGCGCTCATGCAATTTACTACCGTTATAAGCGATCCTCGTTCAGCCGATGTCATGGCACCTATCTTTCGCTTTTCTTTTCGAGCTAACACTTTTGGTTGTTTGACTTGAACAATGCTTAGCCCAGTTTCATCGACGTTCCAAATGCGACCAGCCGGATAATTACATTTTTCATATTCTTGTTCGAGCAAATTATAAAATATTTCCACGTTTTTGCAACTAAACCCTTTAGCTCGGTCAAAAGACGTACCTGTTGGCGTTCGCAAACTTAACCCCTTTAACCTCATAAAACCAGTCTTTCCCAGCACGCTCCTTCAAAACTGAGAACATGTTGGGTATTTTATTTATTTTCGCTATTTGAAATGCTAGTTATTTTATGTCACGGCTTGTAAGCCTCCAGAAACGGGCTTCCATTTCCAGTGCATAGTCTACTAGCTGATTTTCAAAGCTTCATTAAATACTGGCTTTTGGCCCAATTTACTTAAAAACAGATGGTCAATGGGTTTTTCACTTCTTGCCATTCTCTGCAGCGTCTTGTGTGGAACTAAGAATGTTTTAGATGCAAGCAATATGCCCATTTGCCCGTCTCTGACTGCTTTAATGGCTTTCTCCATATCAGCTTTGTCCCATTTCCTGATTTCTCCTTTTTTAGGCATGGTTATCTAGGATGAGCAAAAGTACTAATATCAAAAATTACGCAATAAAATAGTATCGGTTAATGTAATACACTATACCACATTAGCCGGTCTTAACTGTACCACATTAGCCCATTGCCTCTTTTTTTGCAAAAATTAAAAAAAAAAATAACTTACCCAGCGATGGAAAAACTCACTTTTGTTTCATAAAATTGAACTCTTCAAATGGCAGTATCATTCAAGAGTTTTTACAATAACTTTAATTTTTCACATAAAAAAATCAATTTTTTGCAGTCATAAAAAAGTCAGCCTATTGACTTGACACCTTTCACACAACTGAGAGAAAAATTAAGGGAATTTTAACATGTCTACAACAAGCTCGTCCATCGAAAGATTAATTCTATCGAATGGAAGTCTTTATAAATAACACTGGCTTAAAAGTCAGTGCCGTTTTATAGTAAAACACAAAATTTTTGCAAAATCCAACTTTATTTATCAATATAGTTGCCTTCGAGGCCGAAACACTGATTGAAACGATTTTTCAATCTTTCGGCGATTACTTCTTCATCTGTCTTAAATCTCTTTCCGGCGAGCATTCTTTTGAGGTCTGCTAACAGGAAATAGTCGCTGGGGACCAAATCTGTGGAATACGGTGAGTGGGGAAGCAATTCGTAGCCGAATTCATTCAATTTTGCCATCGTTTTCATCGACTTGTGACACGGTGCATTGCCTTGATGAAACAGCACTTTCTTTTTCTTCAAATGCGGCCGTATTACAACGTAATACAATGTCTGCCCCTTTTCAAGATAGTCGATGAAAATTATTCCATGTGTATCCTAAAATACGGATGCCATAACCTTGCCAGCCGACTGTTGAGTTTTTGGTCGTTTTGGACGAGGTTCGTCGCCTGCTCGCCACTCAGCTGACTGCCGACTTGGCTCTGATGTGAAGTGATGGAGCCAAGTTTCATCCATTGTCACATACTGACGCAAAAATTCGGCTTTATTTCGGTTGAACAGCTTTAAACACTCCTCTGAATCATCAACACGTTGTTGTTTTTGGTCGATTGTGAGCAAACGCGGCACCCACTTTGAACAGAGCTTTCGCATGTCCAAATATTCGTGTATCCAACACGCTCTTTTGATATCTTCAGAGCCTCAGCTATCTCGATCAACTTCACTTTACGGTCATTCGTAATCATTTTGTGGACTTTTTTGATGTTTTCATCTGAAACAGCCTCTTTTGGACGTCCACTGCGTGCATCATCTTCGGTGTTTGTATGACCACTTTAAAATTTTTCAATCCACTTGCGAATGGTTCGTTCGGCTGGTGCAGAGTCCGAGTAATACTTATCAAGCTATTTCTTTGCATCGGCTGCATTTTTTCCCGTCAAAAAGCAATGATAAATCAACACACGAAATTGCTTTGAATCCATTTTTTCACAATAACAAAAGTTGCTTCACTCACAACGCTATATCTCGAGAACTAATCTTCCGATAGCTGTCAAATTTATACACGTATCTTTTGAAGGTAGGTATGGTATGGTATGGATTTAATTCAAGTGGTACCCTCTCTTAGAAATGGCACGGACTTTTGAGCCCATGTGTTACTAGTGTAGCATTTACACTTGCGGTCATAAAAACCGCACTATATCAAAATGATTGAAAAATTGTTAATAACTACGATAGTAATTTTTATAATGAAATTTTTGTTGGGTACTCCGCAGTAGTTTATAAGTATTTCTATCTAATTTCCATCTGTTTATTGAATGTTTGAAAAAAGATATTAACAAAGAAAGAAAAACCAGTTAATTTTCTTATTTTTTTTAAATATTTTAATACAGTCATTGGTTAACAAAATCAAACGATACATTTTTTATGTATGTGTATGTAAGATGTTTAGATATGCCACTTTTACCAAAAAAATTATCAATACCGAGTTGCTCCTCCTTTGGCGGTTATAACCGCTTTTATTCTAGAAGGCATCGAGTTTACTAGAAGTTCAGTAATATCCCTTGAAATTTCAGTATTCCATACATGTTTCAGAACTTCATTTAGCTTTTTTTTTACTCTCTGGTTTATGTTCAGTCACCTTACGTTTCATTACATGCCACAAGTGTTCGATTTGGTTTAAATCGAACGAATTAGCTGGCCAGTCTAGTCTGGTAATTCCGAGGTCATCAAACGTTGTCTTGAGCTGAAAATTATTGAAAGACTCTAGTTACTTTTATGTTTATTATTTATAAAGTAGACATCCAGAAGTTGATTTATAACACTTTACTAACGGATTTGGCGCGCTGGCAAGGTGCAGAATCATCTTGAAAAATGCACTTGTCAGTATACGAATGATGCTGTTCAATAGCTGGTACCAAAAACTCCCTTACTACTTCTCCATATTTTTGAGCGTTCATAGTTCCATTAACAAAGTGCAAATGGCCCAAAACATAAAAATAAAAACATTCCCAAACCATCTGGCTTTGAGGAAACTTCACTGTTTTGACTATGCACTCGTCCTTGAACCTTTCACCTGCTGACCGTCGTACGTATGGCAAATTGTCGGCACACAACAAATTAAATTTACTTTCATCGGACCATATTGGACCTGCGTCCAATCTTCGTACTTTTTTGCCCACGTCAGGCGAGCTTTTTTCAATTTTGTGGTTAGGAGAGGTTTTTTCGCTGGTCGTCTTCCATATAAACCTATCTCCCGTAGCCGTTGGCGTATGGTTTCGGCGCTTAGATCAGCTTGATGAAATTCACTCAGTTCTGCTCTTATACGGACAGCACTTTTAAAGCGAACTTTCGTGCTAATTCGTTGTAATACATTGTCCGTCTTCTGGGTTGTTTTACGTTTTCGTCCCGAGCCTTTTTTTCTTTCCAGTAGATCCAAATTTTCTTCTTTTTTTTTTAACTGCAATCTCACGATAGCCAAGCCCTTCTTCGATTAAAGTCAATATTTGGACTTTTTCGTCCCGATTCAGTTGATGATATTTACCAGACATTTCACTTTTTTTTACTTGTCACCGTCACAACTCAATTCAAACTGATTTTTTTTTGTACTGAATACGAGGCCGAACTCTGCTATGGGGAATACCTTTCATTAGTATGGGAAAAACCCTTACGATCTGATGTAATTAGGCATTTTTTGAGAACTCGTTAGGTGGTGCGGTTTTTATGACCGCAAGTGTACACTGTTATAGGAAGAAGTTCTTCCGCATATGGCCTTAAATCTTGTATTTTGAAAGGATATTGTTGTGAACCATGTAAACAATCTCTGGAAAATAAATGGAGCTGCAGTGCATTATTTAAGATAAAAATCAGAAATGCAAAACAAAGTGTTCCACGTAAACCCCACGAAAAGAGGCACATGATAACATATGCCCAACCAAATGCTCAAATTTTCCGTTTCAAAGTGCAGTGCAATGGTTTTGCTAACAAATTCAAAGAAATTAATTCCAATTCTCTGTTGCGTACTTTATCAAAGCGCTATCCGATCGAATGACAGATATCATTATGTATCACATACAGCTAACCTTTAATATTCAATCCTTTCACTCTAATCCTTTATTCATTTTTGTTTCTTCAGTTCAGAGAACAAACCAACCAAAAGTAAATAAATAGAGGCGGACACACATAAATTGTATTATGATCAACCCCTTTACTTACCACCATTTTTACCAAAACCACTTAGGATTTGATGAATTTTCTATTTTTTCTATCTGCAATGCAACAGAAGACCCATCTTCTGCATCCGGACAATAATTTTAATGGAATAAAACTTGTCAGCTGCTTATCTTGTTTTTTTTTTTTTTTTTTTTTGTTCGTTGTTCTTTACTAGGTTTTGTACCGAAGTTATTGTGAGTCGCCGCATGATGTTTATTTATTTATGACTTTTCCAATCGACAGGCGTTTCCTGCTATTTTTTTTCCGAACATCCTTTAGTATTCGTATTTCCAAAATCAATTCAGAATCCTTTCGTTCGATTGAAGTCCAACGCGCACCCCTTTCGCTAAGCTCTTGGCCAAACTATGCATTTAAGTTGTGAGGAAGGAAAAAATTCACAACATGGCATTATGGCCAAAGGCAACATCAAAAGGACTTCTCAAAGAAGTGATGTAAACTAACGGAAGGACTCTGGATGGATAAGAAGAACTCCTTCTTCGTAAAGCATAGATGGCACCCTATTACCGGTTTTGTGTCGCCTTCTTTTGCAATATTCAATATTTGGTTTTATTTATTGTATGTCAGCCCACCACCACGGGCGAAAAGGACATTCAATGATAGTGAAGCTATATGCATGTATTCCTGTCGCTGGAACAAGAAGAAGCGCTCTAGTGGAGAAGAAAGGGTTTTGAGACAATTTTATTAAATATTAAAAAGCATCATGGGACGTGGATTGACTTGAAGGAAAGGAAATTACGTTGTGCAATTTCAGTTGCCTTAGTGGGTGGGTAAATCGAAGTTTTATTCTATGTCAAGTACAGGACCTTTGATTTTTCTTAAATGTTTAGCTATTTCATGTTTTGTGGAAAGATTTCGCACTATTTTTAGGTTACATGCCATTAGGCCAATAACAAGAATGAGAGCAACTCATATCGGAGAAAATATCACAGCAGTTGAGACTATTGTTAACGAGAACTGAAATTTGCCAGTTTGCCAAAGTGCACAGGAGCTTGGGCTTTTTTCGGCCACAAGATTAAATTGATTCGATGAATTAAAGCAGTTGGAACATGGAATGTTGAATGGTTTTAAAAGCAATTGCAAAATGATCTGGAAATTTATGGCGAAATTGTGTTCAGCGATGATGTTAATAGGCAAAGTAATAGAGAGCAATCCGCAGAGTAATCTTGAAACACTATAATATCCACAACGGTTTTGTATAAAACCAGTTTAATCTTAGGAGGGAGGGTTCTGTTACTAATTGCATCCTGAGCCCAAATAGCGATAGGCAAGAATTAACGTGCGTTTGATTTCTGAGTTGATGACGTTGCTGCATGTATCTGCGGAGCCAATGTGGATGAAGTTCATAACTACCAACTAGGAAATAGTCACTTAAACAAATGCCCTCATAAAGGAACGCCACAGGGTTAAGTTATTTCTCCTCTACTCTGGTTAATGGTTATGCACAAATTTCTGCAAGACTAGACAGAGAAGGGGTCAACATGGTCGTGTATGTGGATGACGTGGTAAAACTAGTATTAGGGAAGTTTCCTTTCGTAATAAGTGAAATTACGGAGGTTGCTCTAGATAAGGTAAATACCTTAACCGCAAGTTGTGGCCTTGGTGTTAGCCCAAGCAAAACCGAATTGATGCTATTCACTACCAAAATCAAAATAAATGATTTTACTCTTCCCTATTTTAACTGTCAACTGCTCACACTATTCTCCAGCTCTAGGTATCTGGGTATTATGCTTGACCCAAAACTTAACTGGAAGCAAAATATCGAAAATCTTAGCAATGTAGAAAAATCTTTGGAAATAAGATGATGACCTAAAGATGACTTTGTGGATGTATAAAGCCGTAGTATGGTGGCTCGTGTTGAGCAAATGTGGGTACCACGAGTGCATTAAAGTCGGCCCCAACAGATGGCCTTACTGTGCTCTTGCATCTTCTGCCACTCGATCTACACACAAAAATTACTACACTATACAGCGCAGGAACACTTAAAGAATCTGAGTGTTGGACTGCAAGGCCTTACGGCTAGAGCAACATCATGGGCTCGTTACCAAACGGCATGGTCACGTTTCCAACCGACCACATCACACCCAAACTAAACTTCAAGAAAAACTCTCGCGTAGGATTTCCCACCAGAGCTCAGTGGAAGAAAAACGAAGTAGAAAAGAACTTCGACACGGTCATCTACATCGACTTATCAAAGATGAGCTGTGGTGTGGGGGTCGGTGTCTACTCTAAATCACTGAAAATATCATACCTAGTACTGGATTTTGACAGCATTTTCCACACGGAAATACTCTCAATTTGAGAAGCTTGTACGCCATTTGGGCGTGACATAACGCACGAACAAAACATTGCTATCCACATACTAGATAGCCAAGCCGCTATCAAAAATATCGACAAGGCTACCATATTTTCCATATTAGTTTTGGAGTGTCGGAATGGGCTTGCCCGCCTTGGTGAACGCCTGGGTGAACTGCTTTGGGTGCCAGGGTATAGTTACATAAAAAAACCCCTTTGCCGCAGTCGCGGGAATGAAAATGAAAATGAAATTTTCCCGGCGCTACCAAGACATTGACTGCCTGCACTAAACTATTCATTTTTCGACGACCTTAACGACATCTCGGGTAAAGGAATATGGGATTTAATCCGGTTTCTTAACTCCATAGACTGGATTACGTATTACGAAAATCAGCGTTCTGTGAGAAATGTTTTTCGTGCGATTCAAGGAACTTACAGTGCGCATAATTGACCTACTGAAACCACTATTGCCAACCCATTCGCAAATTTGAGTCCTAGTTTACATTAGTGGATGATACCCGACCGGTTAGACCACATCCAGCACGTAGTGAAGAGATTATAGCAGCTGTGGCTGAGAGTGTACGCGAAGACTATGACGAATCGATTCGTCGTCGTTCTTAGCAGCTTGGCATGGCATATTCAAAAACTAAAAACGTACAAAATTCAACTTGTACAAGAATTGAAACCAGGCTCTGGAAAAACTCAATGAATATCCGTGTTTTATCGTGAAATTTGTTCAGTGATGAAACCTATTTCTGCCGTATTTGGCCTGATGAGTAACCCGAAGAGTACCAAGAGCTACCATTACTACCATTAAAAACAACGGTATGGTGCGGTTTATTGGCTGGTGGAATCATTAGTCCATATTTCATAAAAAATGAGGCAAATCAGAATGTTACCGTCAATTTTAACCGTTATCGCGCCATGTTAGCGTACTATGTCCTTCCTGAAATTCAAGCACATGGTCTCGGTGAGATCAGGTTTTAACAAGACGGCGCTACGAGCCATACAGCGCGTGAAACAAAATACTTGTTCAAAAATCATTTTGGTGAGCACTTAATTTCACTTTTTGGAATGGTAAATTGGCCGCCTAGATCGAGTGATATCACACTTTTGGACTATTTTCTCTGTAGATATGTAAAGTTTTAGGTCTTTTGGAATAATCCAGCTACAATTGACGCTTTGGAAGCCAACATTACTCGTGTTATCCGAACGAAAATTGTACCTTCCGAATGGACCACCTCAGACGTAGTCGTGGCCAACAAATAAATGCCATGAATTGTTCTTTTAACCGATAATAAAATTTTAAGTTTATTTCAAGTTCATGTGCTTAATTTTACATTATAAATCAAAGCTCACGATGAATCACCCTATAGATCTGAAGTTTTTTATGGTCCCTGCCCAAAGAAAATATAGTATTGTTGTGAATGATGAGAGCATAACAAATGCTTCCTAGTTTCTCCTTAATGTGAGATAATTTTTTAGAAGAAAGTATCATTTACCTCTTCCTGGTATTTCAAGAGAGCATTATCCTTTAATTTAACAGTTTGCTACTATGAGCATCAAGTTACGCTCGTAGCACCCTGAAAATACTAAGCCCGACCTGCGCAGTGCTAATACTGAAGGCTCTTTATCCCTGCAACGATTAGTCATTTTTCTACCGAATACCGAATTGGGGGTGGCCGTGGTGTAGTGGTATATGCATACACTCCTCAAGCAGAGGGTCGCGGGTTCGAATCCCGTGCGAGGCAGTTCTCTGAAAAAGTCTTTTCGTAGAATTTGCATGTAGTTATATGAGAATCCCGTCGGCGTCAACTCTGACATGAAGGCATAACACTGATGATGGACTGGTTGCTGGATGTTGGTTCTGAGACCCATTGGTTAAGGATGCACTTGCTCGTCCCGTCCAGTTTGACAACCACCTCTAGGAAAAATATCGAAACTTAATATACCTGAGTTTAAAACTACTACACCACCCGCCCGCGCCATGGAGAAAACCAGTAAAAGGGTATTCATATCCTCTTGGTGATCGCGCGGGATTATAAAAAAAAAAACCTGGACTATTTGCTTGGCTTAGTGTTAAAAGTGAACGTGAAAAATGTACTCATTTTTCCAATTTCATAGTAGAAAATGCGACTGCTAATTGAATATCCTTCCATCCTCAAGGTTCAAGTAAACAAGTCATAGATATGAGATTGCCGGATGCAGATTGAAATCTTGTATCCCTTAGCTCAATTTCACATTACAATTGAAATGTTTCACTTTCGATAGAGGGCCAATTTAATTTTAAGCACATCCTCCTATTGTACTGAATAATTTATAGACACTGTGATCAGTGACTAGAACATGTTGTAAATCAATTACCACCTCAGCAATGAATTACACATTTTTGCGTCGTGTACATTGTATTCCCTGCCATCGAGAAGCAAGGAAAATGCGAATCGGCTGCCTCTCAAAGTACTCGTACAAATTTCCTTGTGAAACACGCGCGATGTTACAACAAAATGATTTATGATCGGACACGCTTCAAAATTGTCCTTTGTTTCAATGATACTTTCTCAGGGGATAATCAGTACCTATAACCCCTACCCTTCCCAGAATCACTTGCGTGTTAACCCTTTCACTAAACGAACAACGACGTACCCTTTAAGAAAGGGTTGCCGCTGCGTTTGGTCACATAAATCTTTGAAACCAACAACACTAGTCAAATATGATATTTTATGTCCCTGACTGGACATGAACGACATCACCAAGATACGAATCTCATATGCATTTGACCAAAATTTTTAGGCAAAGAAAGTCATCGAAACAACCCCTCAACTAAACAACAAACTTAAAAAGGATAACCGATTGCGGTCCTTGTCAATTAAAGGGTTCAGAGTTGAATTATGAGCAACTTATTGGAAGCTTATCTATGAGAGAAAGTCATCTTCTGGATTTGCATACTTTAGAAAGTCCACTCCGTCGAACAGAAACCGACCAAGAGTAGGAGGAGTGATACAAGTATGAATACCATATCACCACACTCACAAAGGACACATAAATCATCAAACAATTTAAGATACGAATATCGTCACAAAGCAAGTGTACGGAGTAAGCTAGGAGGGATGAAAGTAGTAGAGAAACTTTTGCGTTGTAGTCGATTCTCACGCATGAGATATGTCCTGTAATTTGTTTGATTTATGTGTTCGACCTTAATTTTTATAGAGATGACCATGTTGGTCATGGGCAAAGTTTTGCAATTACACCAGCCTTTGTTTTAGGAGTATTTCTTAAGGACATTGTACTCTTATCCTTGGAGCAGTTATAAAGTTATGATTTTATTTTATTCCGATTTCGGTCATCTTGGTGGGTGGGTGATTAATGAATAAAAATCCTTTGAACTAGGATTAGGTATGGACTATGGATTCTACAAGTGAGCTGAATCAATGGCTGTCATAGAAATGGAGTTATGGGTTATGGAATTTCATAGCTTCGGGGGAGAATTTCCTTCGCATTAATTAGAATATGTACTCGTATTCGTAACACGCATTTCGAAAGAGAAAGTTGTAAGAGTTTCAGTAAGGATTTGCTAGGATTTATTAGATTTTAAATAGTTTTGTATATTTTGTAAATTAAAAGACGAAATACAAGTCTATCATACAATACCTAGAACGTGAGCAGTTGTGATGATTATTTTTATTTTATTATACGAGTAATCAGGACCAATTGAAGCTGCTTCGATTGGATAAGAAGATATTCTCATTAAGTGTAGTTATCATCTACAATTTTTTTTCCTGATAATGTGAATATCTAAGACAGTTTATGGTCATCACATGGGTTGTCTTAACCAGGGCCTTTGTAATAACAAATTAATTTGCTAGTGCGACTAAATCAATTCTTACTTATCTAACTCCTCTTATCCTTCGAGTGGCATTGGGTTTCAACAATGCAACGTATCCGAGCTGTCTTTACCTCATTTCCAAAGAAATTAATTCACTTACACAGTTTTGTTATTTACAGCGTCTTGCGGTTCTGCTTACTTGGGTAATAGTGTCTACCGTTTGTTAGCCTGTACTATGGGAAGTTGATCCTTACAGATACGATACCATTGACCCAACAAATTCTCTAAGCTATTCTTACTAAAAAGATGTTTATGTTTGCAGCATAGGAAATTGGTTGTAGAGGTAGACAAACTAGACGCTGCATTATTAAAACTTATCTGCATTAAACAGAAAGCGACCTTTGGTTCGTAACTTTGAGTGATAACATTCTAAGAGGTGGTGGCCGCATCAGAAACACGTTGATTCCCCGTGATCAACAGTTTCCAATTATTTTGTCAGGAATGGGGTTCTGGTATAGTTACTTTTACTTATATTTACTTTTACTTATATTTACTTTTCAAGCACATTATAGCACGCTTCTTGGTGACGTCCAGCTCATGAAAAACTTATCGCCACTAGTAGTGGATGCCTCGAGACGTTTTTTGGCAGCAGCAAAAGCTGCACATATCAGGTGGAATGGGATCTTGATAATGGGATCAATGATAATGCACAGTATTTGTGTTAGTCATTAGTTTACTTCAAGAAGATCTAGCTGTTTGGAGCTTTACGAAATTATGCCCAGTATTCCTCATCAATGTGGCCCTTGTGAAGCTTCAAGGATGTCAGCAAAACATACTTTAGTACAACTTCTATGGTATCATCAAGCATATCTCAACTCTCGTTTTATCACCCACGGAGTTCCACGATACTCCGTTTAATCAATGGCAGTGGTTGCCGCAGTTGCGCCAACAGTTCTGTTGATGATTATTTGACAATATTACAGGCTCGGAGTATATGGCGCTGCTATCATCAAGCTTCAAAGTTGGTGACATCGTCGTCGTGCAGCAAGAGAATTTATAATCAACTTACTGGCCATTGGGTCATGTAGTTGAAGGTAGCCTGTAACGATGCTTTCAAGACTATAAATTGGTTTTATACAAAGACACTGTAGAAATTACAAATGAGGTGTGTTCAAAAAGTAAGGTGAGTTAATATTTTTATAAAAAAAAAACATTTATTTATTCATCAATACGAATCTTGTCACCTTCAAAGTAATTCCCCTTAGATATAATAGACTTGTGCCAACGGTTTTTCCAATCCTCGAAACACTTCTCAAAAGCGATTTCGGTCTTGACTCTTCTGAGTGCTTTCATTGGGACGATTGGGCTTTGGTATCGACATCATAACCATATACCCATGATTCGCCACCAGCTATGACCCTTTTAAGCAAGTTAGGATCATCATTGACGTCATTCAAGAGCTCATGTGACGGTACTCATGATCAAAATTAAGAAGTTTCGGAACAAGCTTCGTTGACATACATCTCATACCCAAAACATCCGAAAAAGTTGCATGACACGAGCCGACCGATATGCCAACATCCTTACCATCTTTTCTTATGACAATTCGACGATTTTCCAAAACAATTTTCTTCACAGCTTTGGCGTTGATGTGCTGGGGCGTCCAGAGCGAGGTTAATTATTAGAATCTTCTCGGCCATCCTGAAAGAGCTTGTACCACTTGTAAACATTTTTTTTTACTTAGAGCAGACTCACCGTTTGAGAGCACTTGATGCACATGCTTTGCGTAATGAGAACAATTTGCGGTTTCAAAACAATTTCGGACGAAGCAGCCTGTGTTATAGCTGGGATGGTCCCTATTGACATTCTCGCCAATGAAATGCAAAGAGTTTACATTAGGTTTTTCGCGAACAGACAAGAAACCAGAATTACTAGGAGGGTAAAAGAGAAAGAAAGGGCAACATCTGCAGCACTCTGCCAAGCCAGGTGAGACGACACCACCTAAGGTAGATAGACCCACAAGCTGATTTCCAGCATTGAAACTTCGACAAAAAAAAACGCACGGGGACTGTTATTATCATTTTACACAGTTACTGTCTGAGCATGGTGGCTATTAAAAATACATTCACAGATTTGGCAAGATAGCTTACCCTTTTGCCTAGAAGAGGAGGAAGACGCGGATCACATTATGTGCAGACACTTCACAAGTGATATAGCGAATCTGCGAAGCTTGAAGGTCGTAATAAAGTTCATGATAAGGTCAAGGGATGACTGTTTGGAGATCTATTGCAGATTGAACTGTGTAGATTGGAAGCATTAAGCTGAGGAGGCAAATAGAGACAATAGAGCATAAAATGCTAACCAGCCCTGCGAAGTTATAATACATGGGCTGAAAAGTCAGTGCCGTTTTATAGTAAAACACAAAATTTTTGCAAAATTCGGCTTTTTTTTATCAATATAGTTGCCTTCGAGGGCGATGCACTGATTGAAACGATTTTTCAATCTTTCGATACCAGTTTTGTAGTACGATTTCGGTTTAGCCTCAAAATAATACTGAAAGAGGGCACCACTTGAATTAAATCAACACCATTTTTAGTTAGTACCAACCTTCAAAAGATACGTATATAAATTTGACAGCTGTCGGACGATTAGTTCTCGAGATATAGCGTTGTGAGTGAAGTAACTTTTGTTATTGGGGAAAAAAAAATGGATTCAAAGCAATTTCGTGTGTTGATTTATCATTGCTTTTTGATGGGAAAAAATGCAGCCGATGCAAAGAAATGGCTTGATAAGTGTTACTCGGACTCTGCACCAGCTGAACGAACCATTGGCAAGTGGATTGAAAAATTTAAAAGTGGTCATACGAGCACCGAAGATGATGCACGCAGCGGATGTCCAAAAGAGGCTGTTTCAGATGAAAACATCAAAAAAGTCCACAAAATATTAACGAATGACCGTAAAGTGAAATTGATCGAGATAGCTGAGACTCTGAAGATATCAAAAGAGCGTGTTGGATATATCATACACGAATAATTGGATATGCGAAAGCTCTGTTCAAAGTGGGTGCCGCGTTTGCTCACAGTCGACCAAAAACAACAGCGTGTTGATGATTCAGAGGAGTGTTTAAAGCTGTTCAACCGCAATAAAGCCGAATTTTTGCGTCAATATGTGACACCGGATGAAATTTGGCTCCATCACTTAACACCAGAGTACAAAACGACCAAAAACTCAACAGTCGGCTGGCAAGGTTATGGCATCCGTATTTTGGGATACACATGGAATAATTTTCATCGACTATCTCCAAAAGGGGAAGACTATCAAAAGCGACTATTACAATGCGTTGTTGGAGCGTTTGAAGGACGAAATCGCAGAAAAACGGCCGCATTTGAAGAAAAAAAAAGTGATGTTTCATCAAGACAATGCACCGTATTACAAGTCGATGAAAACGATGGTAAAATTGAATGAATTCGGCTACGAATTGCTTCCCCACCCACCGTATTCTCCAGATTTGGCCCCCATCGACTATTTCCTGTTCGCAGACCTCAAAAGAATGCTCGCCGGAAAGAGATTTAAGGCCAATGAAGAAGTAATCGCCGAAACAGTGGCCTATATTATCTATGAAGATTACACATTCATGGCGCAATCAAAAACAAAAAAAAGAGCACCTATTCAACAAGACTCTCATCATCATTCTAAGATCACGTGCTGTGTTGTCGTTGACACCATTACGGTGTCTTGATTAGTCGTTGGGTTGAAGTCGGCATCTGAGTGGTTATAGGAATTGTCCTTATCAACTCAATCGCGTATTCAATCTGCTCTCAAATTTAAATACATAGTTTTTAGAAGGCTATCACCATAAGTTTTACGGGATATATAGCTGCTATACGCTGTTGTTCCTATCCCGAGCTCCTAGCGCAGTAAAGTATTATAGTGTTTTTTGTTAGTAAGTTGAGTGTCCTAGTATCAAATTATACGAGTTTCTCTCCAACTCCAAGAGATATCACGTGAATCATGCTGTAGTCAGAAAATTTTGGCGTTTTAGGACACTTTTTGGAGTGAGTTGAAGAGAGTCTGATTTATCTTTTCAATATATATACTCGTAAGTATGTAGGAACTTAGATTTAGTGTAAAAAGTTGCAATTCTATCTATTTTTTTATTTCGAGTTTTTTACAAAGTTTTTTGATTCAGATATTAATTATAAATTGGACTAAGAACTTCCAGGCTGCCGACCGACCGCTTTTGACAACTAATAATCACAAACTCCCCTTACATTGTTGTTTTTTTTATTACTCGCTCGCCCTATCAGAGTGTACACACATTTAGCTGATCCACGTCCACACCCGGGCTATCCACGTGAACGCGATCCCAGCTCCACATACCCCAGCGACGAACAGTATTAGCTTTCTCCAGTTCATTTCTTGGAATCATTGCTGGGTTTCATTGGTTCTTTGCTTCTTATGTAGATTAACGAGGTCAGCAATATTTCATTGCCACCGATGCGAGCGTTGGCCGACCTCCATACGATGACGAATACAAGGCATTCGTTGACTTCGCAATTTGATCGCTCTGGAATGCGTTGAAATAAGTATGACTACCGAACCATTGTCATGTTAATTAGCAATCGGTCAGCAGTCTGGATTGATTCATGGAATTACAACAAGATTAACATTGTGGAACTAATACTACTTATATTTACTCCCACATGTATATGATAGCTAAAGATCGTCAACTATGTAGATATCAGTCCGTATCCAGAGTATTGTGTTCCGATTTGGAGCAATAGGGTTGTCACATTTGTGGTTACCTGGGTCGATACTAAACGACGCTTATCCTGTTTATGAGCGTCTAAGACCAATCATGATCCCGTTGAGTTATTTTTCAGGCAAGATCAAATCGATCAAATGCTCGGACTACGGCAGTGGTGGAAGTGTGGGGGAAAATACCCGAAAATTTAACATCGACACTTACATCAATGTAATACCAAAGATCTGTGCATGTCTATATGTGACATTCTTATTGCTAAACATCTTTCTGCTGCAGTGAAAATCTTCATCTCAAAGAAAAAAAAACCAGATCGGCCGTTATGGTACAAGGAGCTGTGCATGGCTGTAATAAATGAGAAAATGGTCGAAAAAAATAAAAAATAAGCTCTACATGGCTTTCAAGGTTAGTGAGCAACACTGAATGTGAAACACTGCGCCGTCAGAAAACTTGACATCAAAAATGCATCACATCACACAATTACAGATAATTCCAAGGTTGAGCTTAAGATACAACATCGGTTATGCTGATGCCATTGAAGTCATTGCTGGCGAAAATATGTATATGAAAAATGCAATCAACCCATGAGCAGCATGGGGTGTAGCTATGAACATTAGGCCTGGAAGCGGGGCTCCATACAACGGATAAAGTGCTAATAAGCAACAAGAAAGGGTAAAACATAAAATATAAAATAAAAAGTCGAGTCCATACATCAAGTGCCTGGAAATCGAACCAAAAAACTTTGGAGAGCATCAGAGTACGCCAGTTTTAGGACTTCTCGGCAGTATGAAGTCCGTACAAGTTGAAATCGCCATCTAAAGCAAAGCTTGGAATACAATACAAATGTGTTAATTCTGTGTCACCACAAAGTAACAGCGAGTCCATCATAAGTCTGAATTCGACTACAAAATCCTGGATCAATTCTAAGCCATCGTATGACAGCATCAAACAAGATTTCTCGAACTCGTTCTTCAGCAACAAGCCGAACAGAAACGACTCCAGCATCAGTTTGAATCAAAACAGAAATGCCTGCTCGAACAACTCTCAAGGAGGATTGCCAAAATGCAAATGCAGTCGCCACAATTAACTTGGACAGTGGTATCTGCACAGAGTTCTCCATCACCTTCATTGGAAATGGAATTATCATTCCCAGGCAACACACCAAATTGTTGTCTCTTTGCTGAAAAGGACATTGACAACAAGAGCGCCATCATCTCAGAGCGCCGCATGAGTTTCGAGTGATTCTGCAACTTACAATCGAATCCTTTAGTCAAAATATGTACCTTGTATTTCTAGTCCTAGTTGATAGAACTAGGACTGATAGGGTAACGTAGATATAAGCGAGCTTTACGAGCAGAAGAGGAGAGATTAACACCGGCTTTTTAGGAGGAAATAGAAGGAGCATGAGAAGCGTGAAGTGGAGGAAATTAAGATATACTACTTCAGGAATGAAATTCCGTTCGCCCAAACTGGATAAAGTGCTTAAATACAACAAAGCTGTTGGAGCAGACGGCCTGACTACCTGATGACTTGGTAAGGTGCATACAGCAAATTATTTGTAAAATATATTTAATATATTCGTATGCCCGATGAATGGAACTTCAGCATTGTTCGCCCGATCCTCAAGAAAGGTGACTCTCTGAACTGCGCCAACTGCAGAAGCATCAGTCTTTTTAAAATAGTTTACATGATCCTATCACAATATGGCAGTGTGAACGCATGTAGCTGTTCATTAACAACCTGATTTTTGTCCATATCAGTGTGGTCTTAGAATAGGAAAGTCCACCATCGACCAAATATTCATACAACGGGAGATCTTGGAAAACTCATGAATTCCACATCGGTACACACCTCCTATTCATCGATTTTAAGGCCTTGTATTATAGCATCTACAGAGACGAGCAATATCTGGTTTTGGTATCCCTACCAAACTCGTATATACGTGCAGGACGACGACGGAGAATGTCAATGACCTTTGATGTCAAAATAGGATTGAGACAAAGCGATGCGCTGTCATGCGATTCCATCATCCTTGATAGAATAGAGCAAAACTCACCCGCTAACAAAAGAGGCACAAACTTACAAAGTCCGTTCAATTATTCGCATATGCCGATGATATTGAAGAAATCGGAAGAAAGCAGCGTGACGTCAGTTGCATTTTCGCTAGTATTTAGGCGCAAGCAGCGAAGATGGGTCCAACGCTCAATGAGGGCAAGATCAACTATATCCATGCGGTCAACAAGAAAGGACAGGCAACATCAATGTTTCCGACAGAACGTCAGCTTCGACAGAAATAACTTTGAGGAAGTTAAGGACTTTGTCTACCAAGACTCCGCTGTCAGTTCAGACGATAACACCAGCGCTGCGATCAAAAGAAGAATAAGAAAGCAACTGACTAACAAAGCCATCTTTCGAACAAGAAAAATGACCCCATATGCTAAGACCCTAATAATCCCAGTTTTGCCCTATGGCGCAGAGGCATAGGTTAGGTTATGTTAGGTGAGAGTGGCGGTTGGAGAACCAACGCACGTAGGCCTGTTCATCCGCTGTACTGCCACGTGAATCTATGATCCCCTTACTCATGGAACCAATTTGAGCTTATGATGAAGCGCAGGAGGCTATTAACGTCTATATTCTTTAGATCGGTTAAGTCATTGAAGAATAACGCTCCTAGGTGGACTTTTCTTCTCTGGGAAAGAGCAGGACATGTACAGAGAAGGTGGGGGATTATTTCCTCTTCCTTCTCGTCCATGCAGCTTCTACAGAAATTGTTAATAAAGGAGGCAAGCCTGAACGGCAAGGCACAGAGGCATGAACATTATCAAAAATGGATGAAGGTGCTCTGAGAGGAAAATTCTGTACAGGCTGTACAGCGACTTTGACTAAGCTCGATGTGAGGAAGTCTAACAACTGAGATTGCTGGGTCATGTAGATCGGATGAACACCAATCCTTTGGTCCGAAAAATCTTTGGACCCGCCCCCAAGGTGCAGTGCAGTAGAAGAAGACTGTGATCCAGTTGGCGCACACAAGTGTGTCAGCTAAAGAATAAGCTAACTAGAAACGTTTGTTGGTTGAGGTCCAGGTCAACCCCTAACCGTAGAGATACCTTAAATAGGTAAGTAAGTATCAGTGGTAGATTCACCTAGAGCGCTGTCAGGCATGTTAGGAAAAATACCTATGTAACCACGGAAAATCATTCTTAACAATCTGGTGAAAGCAGCAGCACTATGAATGGGCTGCATGAATGAATGGGCCTAACGTGTACTTTATTTTGTGAAGTGTCCGTTTAATTAAACGTATACTATTTTAAAACGAAGTCTAGCAAAGCTATCTGCTTTTATACATTAGTTTAACTTAGATAGATACTGCATTCATAGAGCAATTTGGCTCGTTATCATCGTTCCTCTCCATTGCCTTTAGCAATAATGAAGTCAGATTGGTAGTGCTATTACTTTTGGTTTCCGATAGGGACTTGACAGCTTTGAATTTAATTTGTGAACTGCACTCTTTCACTAATATCAAACTGTCACTGTCAATTTATTCAGTAAACTCAACATTTTCATCATGGTAAAGTACACTAATGAGCTTCGTTCTCCGATTGGGCTCTGGAGAAGATGCGCCAAGATGATGAATTTCATCGCAAAATCATCTTCAGAGACGAAGCTCATTTTTGGCTCAATGGGTTCGTCAATAAGCAAAATATGCGTTATTGGTTGGGTGAAAACCCACATGTGCTTCATGAATCGCCACTTCATCCACAAAAAATAACTGTTTGGTGCGGTTTGCATGTCGGCGGCGTTATTGGGCCATATTTTTTCGTAGACGATAACGATCGTCACGTTACTGTGAATGGTCAGCGTTATCGCGCCATGATCACCGATTATTTTTGGCCCGAATTGGAAAATATGGACTTGGACGACATGTGGTTTTAACAGGATGGTGCCACAAGCCACACAGCACACGCTAAAATCGATTTATTGAAGAGTAAGTATGGTGGCGTGTTATCTCAAGACATGGGCCAGTCGATTGGCCGATTTAACGCCGCTTGACTATTTTTGGAGTGGCAACGTTAAGTCATTGGCTTATGCCAACACGCCGACGACGTTAGAAGAGCTCAGAGTCAACATTGAACGCAAAATAGCGGCCGTTTCGGCCGAAATGTGTGGCCGAGTCGTTGAAAATTTGGTCCAAAGAATCGACCGCTGCAAACGTGTCCGCGGTGGCCATATGAACGAAGTCGAGTTCCATTCATTAATGTTTTGATTGTATTTCAAGCCAATAATAAAGAATTCTTGTATGTAGGGTATGCTTTCAGCAGAAAAGCAATGAAGTTTGTTAATATAACTGGAAATAGCCTGATTTAAGGTGACATGAAGCGCTTGTTACTGCACCTGAAAGTATCTTAAGCGTTACCATTGCAACACAACACACATATGTATATGTATATGTTTGAAACGAGCTGGCCTCAGTATTCAATGAGTTCTGTTAATGTCTTAGACAGTGGCCGTCCTATTATTCGTTCATTTCTAACTTATGATTACAGCTTATAGCCGGAAACAGGTCTTGGTTACAAAATTATTCTAGTTTAGGAGCTCAGAGTGATATCGAAACTATTCAAGGATGTGGATCTAATGATGTTGAAATAAGTTTTACCTAGACTCAGAGTTAAGAGCACGCGACATGTAAACCTCAAAACTCAAGTTTTCAGCGTGACCTCTCATAATGAAATGATTTTGGAACTTATGACAGTAGATCGGCGAGTGTTATTCTGAATTAAGTTCGGACTTTCAAAAACTAAAAGATAGCCTACACAATTCCATTTATGGCGTAAATTAGATGTGTTAGACGGCAAAGGATTGGAGGTATATCAACCATTTAACAACATCCAAGGAATAACAGATGAGGTCTGCGTGCACATAACTATCAATTCTGGCTTTACAGTGGGAAATATATAAAAACACAGGGAAGTTAACAATCCGTAGTACAGAGGCTGGCGCACCACCTAAGGGCATTACTATATCAGCGATGGATCATTTCTCAAAAGCGATTGATACTTCTGATAGGGAGACTCAGAAACGGTGGATGTGTAGCTTCTTGCAGATTAGCGTCCCCAAAAGGTGAGAAGAAAACACGTTTGTCTAATCAAATAAGAGAGTGATTGTTCTGCACAGCATGTCCAGATTGAACCTGAAGGCATAATAGCCAAAGACACTGAAGAGCCTTAAACTCATACAGAGTGTTATTATAGTGGGGGGTCGTCAAGAATGAAGAGGCCAAGAAAGAGGAGGCATGAAGGAGTTCATTATTCTGTTGAGGGGGAATTCTGTATCGCCAAAGAAAAGCACGTAGATTAGTCCAGTCTACGGATAGAATACACTTAAACTCATAGAGAAAACTCTACGAGTTCAGCCTCATAACTCATGAATATGACTTATAAATGACTTGTGGAAATGACTGCAAGTCGACGAGCTCCTCTGATGAGGTGGTCATGCTTATATCTGGCAAATACCCCTAAGTTCGAGCGAAAGTCACAAAACATGGCTGGTGAGAACCTAGGCTAGCTGCAGAGGTTCTTTTCTTTAGTAGAGATCAGACTATCAAAGACAACACGATTTCTAGGCGTAAATATGTATTCCAAACTAAACTAAAAAGAGAAGATCGAGGAGCATTTGGAGAAGAGCAAATGAGACTCAGAACTTCATGGGATCTTAAGCTGGCTGTAATAAATAGTGAAGGCTTTTGCCGTTGGAAAATAGCAGCAAACTTATAAAAACTTATTAAACGATTCTTACGATGATCTTAAACAGGAGATTCTTGAGAGAAAGAATTAACCAATGTGCATACAAGGTGGGGCAAAATTAATGTTACAATGTGAATATGCCATAATTTTTTAAAATGCCGCCATGTGTCATTGTGCTTTAACATTTATATTGTAGACAGATTAGTTTAGAATTAGTTTAAAATAAGCAATGAAGCGATATACACTTGAAGGAGGAGGAATTATTGCTGCTGCTTATTTGAACATTTTCTGGTTTGTTGTCTAAACGCTGCTTTAATTTCGTCGTCGTTTTCCACCTTATGATCGAACAATTAAACGGTTGGCTGAGCGTCTCGTGCAAACTGTGTTGACTAGAGATGTCATAAGAACTGGCCGGGCCTGCATTGCTCGTTCGACCGAGAATATCACTGCTGAGTCCACAAATATCAGCGAGACAACGATGCACACAATTTGGCATTAGGAGACGTTCGTTGCGTCAAATTTTGGTGTAAGACCTGAAGATGATTCCTTGAAAAGTGCAAACCTTTCACCAATTGCTGACTGCTAACTATCAAATAAGGCTAACTTACTCGCATGCTATGTTTAAACTGATGCAAGAGGAGGATTATTTCGTGTTCAAAATCATAATGTGCGATGAAGCCCATTTCCACTTAAGTAGTTATGCGAATTAACGAAATTTGCATTTCTGGGATACGGAGAATCTAGAAGAAATGCACGAAGAGCCATTTCATTCCCTTAATGTGAATGAAATGAAAATGAAAAAATGATAAGCGGTATTTGCAGTGAAAAAGTGATTGGCCCTTACTTTTTTTTTAGATTTTAAATCACCAATTTCCGATCGCAAGACACGAGAGCGCCAGACTTCTTCCTTCGGAGCTTTTTAAAATTTCCTTGCAAGTCCTGAAAGTCAACATTGAAAAAGAAATCACTATTTTGGAGTTAGATGTTTTGCGAGCAACAATTAAAAATGCCACAAAACGAGCACAAATGTACATCAACTCAGGAGGCGGCCATTTGGCCAATATCATTTCTTCAGGTTAATATCAATAATTTTACATCTGCATGTAGGCTCTTCGTGAAAACAAAGCCCTTTTTTTATTTCTTGCAAAATGGCCGCCAATTCATATTATGACATTACTTTTGCCCCACCATATGAAATAGAAGGATATCAGCTCGACGGCTGCAGTATAATTGGGGAAACAAAGGTGCTTCCCGCTCTTTTAGAATAAAGAATGATTACTGCGTCTTTTAACCCGAAAAAAAATGAACCTGGGAGCTGCTATAACCCAGGCCGCAAAAACTATTATTTTCGAGAATGGGGCAAATGAACTCTGGCTTCAACTTGATATAGGCACAAAACTGAGATTATTAATGTTGAATGCCTTAGGCTATAACGAACGGAATTCTACTCAAGGAGAAAAAGCTCGAGACTGTTCGAAACTTGCCGCATGAATGTCATTTTGTCGCGAAACAAGTATGATAGTTGGACTAAGTTCGTTTTGCAACACTTGCCCTTTCACAGTCTGAATCAGTCTCTTTGCAAAGCATGTATGTTTCCTTTTCCAACTTTTAATCAACGCTAAGGCGATTATTTATCAAAACATGCGTTTTCTAAAGCCCTATGAGCTTTTTTCGGTTTCGTGAATAAGGACTCTGAGTAGTCGCCTGTCTATTTTAATGCAATTAAATTCGTTCTAGATCAATCTACCTAATGTGTGGTAGAAACAGCTAGAGGCGTCATCAGAATCGATTAATCGATCACTGCTCTTCACTTAAAACTTCAATGCCCGATTAAGTTTAAGTGTGGAAAATGTGCTATTTAAGACCATAAGCGCTTGTTTTTCTCTAGGCGTCTATATTAACCATTCAAAAACTCTCATCCTGCTGCAAGCCCATGCAGTAATTGTGCTGTTACATTCCGTGCTTAATGTTAGAAACAAACTTAAATATAGAATAAATGTATCTAAACCACTTTGAAATTTAAATTATGTCCTTAAAGAAAAACGACCAGGGTTTTAGGTAAATAACTCTTGATGTTGGTTTGGGCCTCCAGAATCCGCAAAAGGAATTCGTTCTTCAGTCAATGTTCGGACAATAGCCATATCTACTTTTACCCACTTAGTGCAAGAAATTCAACAGCAGCAGACTGCCCGTTGGGTCGTTCAAGTTAACCAAATCGCTTTTGGCTCTGGATACGAACCGAAGTGCGAAATACGCACCCACAAGGCATCACACATTTTGGTTTTCTACCTTCAGATTCGTGGTTTGAATACAAAAATTTTCAAAATTCTCCTAATCCTTCTTCTGTCCACAATAAAATGAAATAAAAAGCCAACGGAGAAAAGACTTCATCACGTAGCAATTGTGAACCTCGCTCGTCAAATTGGGATTCCAAATTACCTTGCATTCCCGCAGCAAAACATCAACCAGCGCAGGGTAAATGAGTTAAGTGGAAAATAGAAAATGGAAAATGGAAAATCCTTACAAAGTCCCTTGTGTCGGATGGAGTTAGTGAGCGTCCTTGTTTTCTTTCCACTACCACTTTTACCACAGAGTTCAGCAATTCGTCTACAAGACACGAGTACTAGGAATACGTACCGTTTTGGTTGTACTCTTAGCGCAAAAATCACTGAGGCACTCCAAATTCTTGCCGTGCAAGAATTTTCAGCGAATCAAACTTGAGAACTTTGACCAAATCTCATTGTAGAAAAGGATTCCCTGTCCCTGAGTGCGGAAGGATTGCTCTGAAGAGTGCAGTTTTTGCTTAACATTCTCATCGCCAACTTCAAGGAAGGACATGTGAAATTTTGTTTATTTCAGTTTTAGAGGATTTTGAAGTATCCCTATACCATCTTGGTCATGAAGTTTCGCTCTTCACGTCAATTTGCTGATCCAATCCTTTTTTTTTTTTTTTTTTCTTCTTATCCTACCAAGAGGGTGCTTTCGTCTCTCCACTTTCTACTTTCATTGGTCCTTGTTTTATATTTAATTTTTTGTGAAAATGTTGATTTTTCAAAAGGGACGTCTTGATAAGGGTTAAAACGGTTTGTTTGAGTTTTTCTGGTAAAAGGTGGCACATTATAACGGGTACGGGATGAATGCTCGCAGCATGTCTGCGTATGGTATGACTTGGCGTCAAAGTTTGTTGCATTGCTGGCCAATATCAAATATACGTTCCAATAACACAGCAGGCGACGTGATGAGAATTTCAATGTCATCCTGAATGGCTTCTTATCAATTTTTAATTTGCTCTAAAAGATTCAGTCTGTCAAGTCACCTTTCTCTTGGAAAATTTTCACCTCCTTGTTGTTTGCGTTGGGCTAAAAATTGCAGAAATATTTGCTGAGTGCGGTAAATTTTCTTGAATGCTTGTTAAAGTTACGTTTACCTTTGCTGTATGCTTGGAGTCTGGACACCCATACTGACGTTTATTTTGGTATGTGCTTCGTTTGGCTGTGTATAATGAACACTCACCCTAACAATTTCTTTGGATTTTGATATGTCAACTTCTCCGAAATATTTTTAATTAACTTTTCCTTTCATGGAGGTTGGTTTCCTCCTCAAGGGGAATTAAGCATCAATCTGGAAACAAATGTAAAGAGAAATTTCAGTCAAACGATGTAACGAAACAGGGTGAGTTGAACTTATTTGAGCAAATTTGCACCAGCTGAACCCAGAAAAAACTCAAACTTAGTTACCTGTTTAAATAGTTTTAAATGGGTTTTGATCAACGAGCCCTTCGAACTATGCGCAGGCAGGAAATTTGAAAACTATTTATCGCAGAAAATATAGATGTGGTTATTAGGTCATTTATGGCTAAAAGATTACACTTTCAAATTTCGATAAAATCGTTCGGAAGTTCAATCTGACTCAAAAGTGTGGTTGTTTTGAAAAGTCCTCATATCACACAAGAGACCTCTTTGTTCATTATAGCTTACTTAGATCACGTTACAGCTCAGATTGGATCTGTATCTCAATCAACAAGCCTCTTCATCTACCTCGGTCAATTACTCACGCCGAGCTGATGGAGAAGTAGATTCCAGAGTTGATTCGAAGATTTATTGACCCAGATAGCTGTAGATGCCCCAGCTATTGTAGTCTTTGTATACAAAATATTTCTGACTAAGCCTATGATGCTGTCAAACATCTCGTAGAATTCGCTATATAGCATCTCCTCCAAAGCACGAGCAGGACCGAGATGATACCACCTTGATCAATTAAAAACAAAAGTTTATTCATCTAAATCTATATATATTGTCCCCTTTAAAGTAATCCCCATCGACTGCAACACACTTATGCCAGCTTTTGATCTAATCCTCGAAACATTTTTTATATTCGGTTTTCGGTATGTCCATCAATGCTGAAACGCGTTCCCTGTAGTAGTTTTTTTTAACTCGATTGAATAGAAAGAAGTCACATGGAGGCAAATCAGGTGAATTCGGTGGCTGTTGGATGGTATTTGTTGCATTTTTCGTCAAAAAATTACGAATAATGATGGCACTGTTCAACGGTGCGTTATCATGGTGTAAAATCCGCGAGTTTTCTGCCCACAATTCTGGTCTCTTTTGGCGAAAGTGGCGTCGAATTGGTCTCACACTACATAAGGATTATAATGCAGTAGGGTCCGCAAAAATAATATGGTTTAGTAAAATTGAATAGACTGGTAATGATAGTTTGGTACCTCCATAAAGTGATGCCACGAGAGATGTAGTACCAGAAGGAAAGTAGAGAGAGACGTTTGAAATGTAGAGATTTAAGAATATTGTCTTCTCTGTCAAGAGAGTTGGCGATTTTTTCAAGTCTGTTAGATTTGAATAAGGAAGAATGGGTTTTTAAAAGAAGGAAAATAAAATCTTAAATAATTACTGCCATCAGTATTTTTATTATAACTCAGAAGTGGGATACGAATCAGAATTCCAACAAACTCAAAGTTAATGAACAATGTAATGGCTTACGTACAACTCCAACGCATTATAGACGCCCTAACCGCAGCCAATATAAATTTCAACTAGGAAGCAATGTTAGCTTACGATCAACTTAGAACAGTTAATGGTCAGCTAGCTGATGACATCCTGTGCCCAGTTTCCAACAAAGAAGACGCCAACAACCGCCGCCCAGAAGATGTTGACAACCGCTGCACAACAAATATAGTGTCCGACGTATGTAGATGCCCAAATAGCCCAGATGGAGAAAGAGGTGCAGCTGCTCAAGAAGCGAAAGGAACTACAACAGCTGAAGAAAGAACTGAATGTGACTGATTCCAGGAAGTTTGATTTCACTGCATTCGAGTCAATAGTACATCCATTTAGTGGTGATGATACATATGATGTCAGAAAATGGTTTGCGGAAGCAGTGAAAGTGACAAATTCATAACTACACGGCGTATACTGACAGGCACAGCAAAAATTTTCTTAAGAACCACCGCTACACACACTTATATCGGCCTAAAACAGGCACTTATCACGGAATTCGATCATATTTACATAATGAACGAAGTATTCCAACAGCTGAAGGGCCGGACATTGAAGACCACCGAGTCAGCGAAGCGATACATCATCGAGATGCAGGAGATCGCTTCGCATGCCAATATCCCTGAGGCTGATGTCATCGAATGTATCATCGAGGGATGATACATGGTGATGGGAGCCACCACCATTAAGCAGCTGATACGATAGGTACGAGAAAAGAAACATTCACAGCGCTCCACCGAAAGTTGTTTCGCACGTTATGCCGATTGTTAAGCCGAGGAGTAACTCTGATGCAACTGCCGTCACTACTACTCGAAGTAAATCCGCTGTTATACGATTAATTGCTCTCAGTTTAGTCATTACCAAAGCCAGTGCCCGTACGCGAAGCGCTTTCCAAATTCATGCTTCACGTGCCATGAATTAGGACACTACCATAAAGACTGTCCAAAGAAAAAACGATTGACTGCTGTCGTATGTCCAAGTGAAGATGCTGCAGACGTCGCTGAGGCGGAGTGGAAGAAGTAGCTGAGAAGATGAGCGCATTTCAAATGATAATCGTACCAAGTGCACTGATGTAAAACCATTTGTTTCTCTTTTCCATTTCGGCAGTCCATTTAGTTTTATCAAGAAATCTTTAGTTCCCTTTGTGTGCCATGAAAAAAGGCCAACGTCATTTCGAGGAATGGGAAACCAAACCCTGAACACCTATGGCTTAGCAAGATGTAAAATTTTATTCAGAGGAAAAGTAGTCACTCACATGCTTGTTGTAATTCCAGATAATGAAACGTTAGTATCTCTTCTGTTAGGACGTGATGTGTTACCGAAGTTAAATATTCACCTCTGCCGGTTTAGGAAGAGTTACAATCGTGATACGTTATTTAATATTAAAAAGAAAGTGAAAAAAAAAAATAAATAAATAAAACCTTTGCCATACATAAAAAAACTGCCAGTGCTCTTGTGTCTTTTAACTTATTGAGAAGTTCAAACGAAGTAGCTTGTCATGCATGTGTAACCGACTCAATCAACGAGAATAGGCCAATTAAAACTAAAAATGGTAATAGGTGTAAAGTTCCGACTGAAGCTGTGCTGAAAGTCAATGATGTTTCCGAGTTAATATTAGTAGAACCTAGTGGTGACAGCGGAATGGTGCAATTCGTCGATTTAAGACTATTAGTGAGCGTAGTTGAACTTTGCGGAAAAGATAGTTGAGAGTTGAGTGTAGATGAGCAGCTGGGTAAAACTCATTCAAATGCTGTTAGAACCGCAGTCGACGAATGTTAAGTTCAAAACATTATAGATCGACTTTTAGACAACGGTGTTATAAGACCGAGTAGTTCGCCTTATGCGGGTCTAGTGTTAGTTAGAAAGGAGAACGTATGTGTGTGGATCCCTGCCGTTGATTGAAAATTACTTAGAATAATTTGTTAATAAGCGCTTTTTTACAACTTTAGACTTAAGAGATGGATTGCATCATATAAAGATAGCCGAAGAATCGAGGCAATATACCGCTTTTGTAACACACTTTGGACAGTTCGAGTATTTATATAGGGTGATTCATCGTCAGGTTTGATTTTTAATGTAAAATAAAATACATAAATTTGAAAGCGAATTTAAAATTTTTATTATCGATTAAAAGAAAAACTCATGGCATTTACTTTTTAGAAATGATATCATGTAAATAATTACTTCTGAGGTGGTCCAATCGGAAGGTCCAATTTTAGCCGGCTCGTTCGAACATAGCGACTGGTATTGGCTTCCAAAGCGTCAATTGTAGCTGGCTTATTCCTGAAGACCTAAAACTTTACATATCCCCAGAGAAAATAGTCCAAAGGTGTGATATAGCACGATCTAGTCGGCCAATTTACCATTCCAAAACGTGAAATTAAGTGCTCACCAAAATGATTTCTCAACAAGTCCATTGTTTCACACGCTGTATGGATCGTAGCGCCGTCTTTGTGAAATCAGAGCTCACCGAGATCATGTGCTTGAATTTCAGGAAGCACATAGTCTGTTAACATGGCGCGATAACGGTTACCATTGACGGTACCATTCTGAATTGCCTCATTTTTTATGAAATATGGACTAATGATTCCACCAGCCAATAAACCGCACCATACCGTTGTTTTTAATGGATGTAATGGTAGCTCTTGGTACTCTTCGGGTTGCTCATCAGCAAAAAATCCGGCAATTTTGTTTATTAACGTATCCATTGAGCCAGAAAGGGGCTTCGTCACTGAACAAAATTTCACGATAAAACACCGGATTTTCATCGAGTTTTTCTAGAGCCTATTCACTGAAAATATGGCGCGAATTCAAGTCGCCTGGCTTCAATTCTTGCAAAAGTTTTTTACTCTTTTAGGCCGAGATCCTTACGTGAAATACGCCAAATTGTCGAATACGCCAAGCCAAGCTGCTGAGAACGACGACGAATCGGTTTGCCATTGTCTTCGCGTACGCTCTCAGCTAACATATAGCTGCTATAGTCTCTTCACTACTTGCTGGATGTGGTTCAACCGGTCGAGTATCATCCACTAATGTAAACTCGGACTCAAATTTGCGAATGGTATTGGCAATAGTGGTTTCAGTAGGTCGATTATGTGCACCGTAAGTTCCTCGAATCGCATGAAAAACATTTCTCACAGAACGCTGATTTTCGTAATACAGCTGAACAATTTGGAGACGTTGTTGTGGTGCGAGTCTTTTCATGATAATTTGCCAAACGATACTGAACAAAAATGAAAAAGCAGTTTGATAGAAGTCACGCGTGATCTGTCAAAAAAAGCCTATTCAAAATCTGTTCTATAATCTGAATCCGTTGATGGACAGAGGCTTAATTATCGTGTATCTTGATGACATATCCATTGCAACAACATTGAGAACGTATGTTGATATCCTTGGTAGAGTTTTGAAGTTGTTGAGAGAATTGGTTACCTTGGTTACCGCATAAGCAAAGAATGTATACATCCGAATGATAATCATTTGGAAGCAATACGTATATATCCGATGAAGCGGACTAGTAAATAAGTCCAGCAATGTAGTGGATTATTTTCTTATTTCCGCCGGTTTGTCCCCAGACTCTCTTGTTTGGTTAACCCAATCAGGAACCTACTTAAGAAAGATTCAAAGTTTGTTTGGACGCAACTGAAGTTGACAATACTAGGTGGGATGAAAAGTGACCTCCTTGGGAGTGAAAAAAAAATTTTTTTTTAAATGTCTTTTTTATTTAATTCAATATAGTCCCCTTTTAGTTTGATACATTTATTTAAGCGATTTTCCAACTTCTTGATCCCGTCCGAAAAGTAATTTTCTGGAAGGTCTGCAAAATACTCCTTCGTGGCGTCGATGATTCCCTCGCGAGAGCTGAATTTTTTATTGATGAGCCATCTTTTGAGGTTTGGGAAGTAATAGTAGTCCGAGGGAGCAAAATCGGGCGTAAGTCGTTGATTTTAGGCATGGTTGCGATGCTCTTGCAAAAACAAAATTTTTTTCGCTTCATGTGAGGCCGATTGCAGCGATTTCGGTCTTCAATCGCTCCAATAATGCACAGTAATACTCGCTGTAGATGGTGTTTCCTTTTTCGAGGTCGTCTACGAAGAGTATGCCATGACAATCCCAAAAAACCGACGCCATAACCTTTTCGACCCATCGAGTCTCCATCGGCCGCTTCGGAGCACTCGTGCCGGCTTCAGTCCACTACCGGGCACTCATTCTGTTCTCTGGTGTTCAACAGTTACCAATCGGCACCAAAAGTCCGCCCGATTCTGCATCAGCAAGTCTAAACACTCTTTCGAATTGCTCTCGCATTCGTGTTTTTGGTCAGGAGTGAGTTTGCGCGACACCCATCGTCAGGATAACTTTTTCATATGGCGTGTGCGCTCAGTATTAATCTTTGTACTAAACTTTCTGGTCAGCCAACACCATTTCATGTATTTTTTTGACATTATCCTCCGAGGGCCTGTCGCTGCAGACTTGATCGGTAGTGGAGTTGCGGCCACCAAGAAACTCTCGTAACCAATATTTGACGATGTTATCTGACGGAGCATTAGCCCCATAATATTTATCCATCTTTTCTTTTGGTTTCTTCGCCGTTTTGCCTCTCAAAAAATAATGTTTTATGAGAGAACGAAAATCGTTTTTGTCCATACTCAACATGATGCCAAACACGTCAACAACAATCAGCTGTCAAAACAAAACTAAAGACGGTATCGCACTGAAATTTGGCATGTCTGCCTAAATATGAATGGATTTCAAGGCACCATAACCTTTTTTGCAGTAGCAACGCATTCTGGCGGTCAAGGAGGTTGCTTTTCACTCCACCTAGTATATGACCCCAACCGGGAGACCGTATTGCATTGTGATGCGAGTTCCCACGAGTTTCGTGCTGTTCTTATGCAATGGAAAAACGATAGAAAATTTCACCCAGTTGCTTATTTTTATAGAAAAGCAACCAGCGGGGAGTCTAAACTGATTAGTTTTGAACTAGAGACGCTAGCCGTAGTTTATGCTTTGGAACGGTTTAAAACGTTCCTTGACCGACTACCATTTGTTATTGTCACAGACAGCGAAGCATTATCTCAAACGTTGAGAAAGAAAGATGTTAATGCGCGAATAGCTAAGTGGGCATTAGACTAGCACCCAGTCGTGTTGTTAGAGGAGGGTGAGTTGTCGAACTATCGCTTAGAGGATGGGTTAGTTTTTCGAATAGAACCGAACAAAGTTCGTCAACTATATATTCCTAGGGAACTTGAAGAAAATGTTATGCGACTTACTCATGAGAAGTACGGACACTTAGGCGTAGATAAATGTGCTAATCAGATTTTGAAACATTATTGGATCCCCAAGTTAAAGAGAAGTTAAATAAGTTAATAAAAATTGCTTAAAGTACATTTATTATTCGGCATCGCGGTGAAAGACCGAGCGAAACTTGTATTGTATAATATAACGAAGTGGTCAGAACCGTTCGATACAGTAGATATTGACCAATTTACTCAACTACCGTCAATAAATTCCAGAAGCAAACATGTTTAGCAGTAATAGGTTCGTTTACCAAGTTTGTGAAATTGTATCCAATGAATACGCCTGGAACGAGGGAAATCAATAATGCGCTTGATCGGTACTTCGACTATTATAGCCGCCCACGCAGAATCATTGACATTACACATGTCAAAGTTTCTGTAGCTTCTCCGCAGTCTTACGGACAAGTTGAGCGTACCAACCGAGACATGAAGGCAATGCTAGCAAAGTTGAGTGAATCTACCGAACACGCAGATTGGCGCCAACAGCTGAGCAAAGTAGAGTTTGCCATTAATAACACCGATCACACGAGTACCAAAATTTCACCAAGTAAATTGCTGTTCGGAGTTGGACAGAAGGGACAGATAGTTGACGAACTAACAGAGTATTTGAGTGAGAGGAGAGAAAGAGAGAACTTAGAGCCGAGGCTTCCGACGCAATTCCGAAATCCCAGATGAAAAATTTAGACTATTTCAACGAAACCCAGTCCCCAGCCAAACGATTTGATGTTGGTAATTTCGTAGTAATGAAGAACTTAGACTTTCGTCGGAACAATCCGAAATGAAGTAGAGAACTGGCGAACCGAGAGTTCTGGTTTCACCCGGTTCAGCGACGAAAACATGGCAAATAATGTCATTACCAGAGAGGGTGACCTACCCCCCTTCATTTCGAAGGAAGAACTCCATGAGATCTTCGACACAATCAGGAGTAAGAAATCAGTGGGGATCGATGGTATTCCGAACATCGTCCTTCGACATCTTCCTCTAGAAGCGGTGGACATTTACGTCACCCTGTTTAATAATGCAATGAATAATGCACATTATCCAGCTCATTGGAAAACGGAGGTGGTTCAACCTATCCCCAAAAAGGGAAAGGATATATCCAATCCAGCGAATCTCCGGTCGATAAGTCTCCTTCCGAATGGGTTGAGGACAAACATATAGTTCCGGATAATCAATTCGGTTTTAAAGCGGGACATGATATCTCACATGCCGCGTCTAAACTGGTGTCCGATATCCAATGGAATAAAGGCAAAAACCAATGTACTGGTGCCTGCCTTGTTGACTTGGAGAAGGCCTTCGACACCGTATGGCTAGAGGGTCTTTTCTATAAGCTGACTAGGCTGGGGATCAGTAAACCACTCTTGTGCATTCTTTATAATATGATAATATAATAATTATCGTGAAGAATGGTGATGTGACTTCTGTTGGAATATTTCAAATTAAAAATGGTCTTCAGCAAGGCGCGGTCAATTCGCCGATCTATTGCGTACTCAGACGATTTGATAGCGTACAGAACAGTTCCAAAAATCGAGGTCATCAATACTCTCTTGCAGCGTGACTTCGATAAGATAAGACGATTTTGCGATGACTGGAAGTTGAAAATCAACTTTCAGAAGTCGGAAACCATTCTCTTTAGGATGCCGTTGTCTAGAGCCTCTAGAGATACCAGAAAAAATTGGCGAACGTTCTCGATCATTGGACAACGCGGACAGCCTCTTGCCTCTCGAAAGGTAGTCAGATACCTTGGGATCTGGCTAGATCAGTTTCTGTATTTTGACAAAAACGTAGATGCTGCTCTGGTCACAGCTAAAGGCGCTTTTGCCCTTACAAAGAGACTGTTTTATAGCAGCCAACTCGATGCGAGGGTAAAGGTAATCTGCTAAATGGCCCTTATCAGGCCCATGTTGGTATTTGGGTGTCCCGTGTGGTTCGATGCGCGAGCAAGCTTAATGGAAAAGATTCGGGTGTTTGAAAGGGCTTGCCTTCGCTTGTACAGAACACCAGAGTCGGAGTACAAAAAATTTTATCGTAATGGTCCTTTACAACAGAGCGAACCTAATACGAATGGACAACTTCGTAATTAAGCTGACTCGAAGGCACATTGCAAGAGCAATGGCCTCGACGAATAACCTGATATCTGGGGCTTACTATCCCAATTACCGTTACCACGAGAGTGTGCGCTCTGACGGCTTTGTTCCACCAGAAGCATTCCTCTACCTAGATCAGATAGGGTTGATCTAGGATAGATCAGCGGTCCCGTTAATCTTCCATGTCGCTCGGAAAGCTGGGGACAGGCGACTCAACTACAACAGAGACGTCGCACACGGCAGTGTGGGTGTGTGTGAGCTGAATATTTTATTGATGAGCCATCTCTTGAGGTTTGGGAAGTAATAATAGTCCGAGGGAGCAAAATCGGGCGTAAGTCATTGATTTTAGGCATGATTGTGATGCTCTTGTGCGCGGGTGCATCGTCTTGCAAAAACAAAAATTTTTTTCGCTTCATGTGAAGCCGTTTTGCAGCGATTTCGGTCTTCAATCGCTCCAATAATGCACAGTAATACTCGCTGTAGATGGTGTTTCCTTTTTCGAGGTCGTCTACGAAGAGTATGACAATCCCAAAAAACCGACGCCATAACCTTTTCGACCCATCGAGTCTCCATCGGCCGCTTCGGAGCACTCGTGCCGGCTTCAGTCCACTACCGGGCACTCATTCTGTTCTCTGGTGTTCAACAGTTACCAATCGGCACCAAAAGTCCGCCCGATTCTGCATCAGCAAGTCTAAACACTCTTTCGAATTGCTCTCGCATTCGTGTTTTTGGTCAGGAGTGAGTTTGCGCGACACCCATCGTCAGGATAACTTTTTCATATGGCGTGTGCGCTCAGTATTAATCTTTGTACTAAACTTTCTGGTCAGCCAACACCATTTCATGTATTTTTTTGACATTATCCTCCGAGGGCCTGTCGCTGCAGACTTGATCGGTAGTGGAGTTGCGGCCACCAAGAAACTCTCGTAACCAATATTTGACGATGTTATCTGACGGAGCATTAGCCCCATAATATTTATCCATCTTTTCTTTTGGTTTCTTCGCCGTTTTGCCTCTCAAAAAATAATGTTTTATGAGAGAACGAAAATCGTTTTTGTCCATACTCAACATGATGCCAAACACGTCAACAACAATCAGCTGTCAAAACAAAACTAAAGACGGTATCGCACTGAAATTTGGCATGTCTGCCTAAATATGAATGGATTTCAAGGCACCATAACCTTTTTTGCAGTAGCAACGCATTCTGGCGGTCAAGGAGGTTGCTTTTCACTCCACCTAGTATATGACCCCAACCGGGAGACCGTATTGCATTGTGATGCGAGTTCCCACGAGTTTCGTGCTGTTCTTATGCAATGGAAAAACGATAGAAAATTTCACCCAGTTGCTTATTTTTATAGAAAAGCAACCAGCGGGGAGTCTAAACTGATTAGTTTTGAACTAGAGACGCTAGCCGTAGTTTATGCTTTGGAACGGTTTAAAACTTTCCTTGACCGACTACCATTTGTTATTGTCACAGACAGCGAAGCATTATCTCAAACGTTGAGAAAGAAAGATGTTAATGCGCGAATAGCTAAGTGGGCATTAGACTAGCACCCAGTCGTGTTGCTAGAGGAAGGTGAGTTGTCGAACTATCGCTCAGAGGATGGGTTAGTTTTTCGAATAGAACCAAATAAAGTTCGTCAACTTTATGTTCCTAGGGAACTTGAAGTTATGCGACTTACTCATGAGAAGTACGGACTGCTGCTCTAAGTGATACAACGTGCCGTGATTGGTTTCATCGCTTCAAAGACGGTGATTTTGATGTTGACGACCGTCTGCGTGAAGGAAGGCCAAAATCCTTCGAAGACGCTGAATTAGAGGCGTTGCTTAGTAAGGATCCGTGCCAAACGGAAGAAGAGCATGCTTCAGCATTACGAACTACCCACCAAGCCATTTCCAAAGCGATTGAATACGTTGGGAACGTTTCAAAAACAAGGAACTTGGGCTTCATATGATTATGACGTGAGCGTCGTCGTTTTTTCGACTGTGAACAACTGCTCCATCGGCAAAAAAGGAAGCGTTTTCTTCATCGCATCGTGACGGTTGGTGAAAAATGGATTCATTACAGCAACTCAAAGATAAGAAAGTCATGGGCACTGCCGGGTAATGCTTCTATGTTGTCGGCTCGGCCGAATATTCACTCTGCGAAGGTTATGCCGATTATTTCGTGGGATCAAGTCGGTGTTATTTGCTATGAACTGTTGAAACGCAACGAAACTGTTACTGGCAGACGGTATTGATGTGATTGAGATGAGCACTGTCCGAAAAACGGCCAAAAATACGGGCAGATCCACGAAAAAGTGATTCTGCGGTATGAAAACGCTCGGTTTCACGTTGTCAAACTCATTGAAACCTACTTGGAAACGCTCAAATGAGAAGTCTCACTCCACCCGCCATATTCCGCAGATATTGGTCTGGCTGATCAGCAGTTCCGCTTATATGAAGACACCAAAAAATAGCTTGATTTGCGGATCGTCTCAAAAGATAAACATTTTTACCGTAACGGTATTCGACGTCTGCCAGAGAGATGGGAAAAAGTTGTAGGCGATACTTTGAATGATTCATTTGTAACCATTTTTTCACAATAAAAATTAATTTTCATCAAAAAAACATCGCTTACTTAGATTCGCACCTAATATTTGATACCAAAATGCATCCCTCGATGCAACAGAGTGGGACTGATATAATCAATAACTTTTCCTTTGTCTCCTCATTCTTTTAAAGCCTTCTGACTCAACTAATACTATTATATTCTCGAAAGCTGTAGTAAAATATAAATACTAGACCGCTAACTTTATACTTACATGTCCATAAAATCCTGGAAAGGGAGACTCAACGCTTATGGGCCTTTGAATCATGAATCTTAAAGTAGGTCATATAAGCAGTAGATAGTTAGTTCCACCTTAGGTGCTTTTCCGCTGTCATATAAAACCAGAAAATTCAAAGTAATACCCTTCGTTCAAGTAGTTTCTTCTTAAATGCGCCTAGTTCTCTTCGGCTTTAAATCTCTCTGTTTTGAATTACATTCACGTCTGTACTCCAATTTGTGTAACATGGACATGGATAACTAGAGAAGCCATCATCTTCATTATCATTGAATGCTGCAGTTTTCTTTCAAATCTTCAAACATCGAACAAAGAGACACCACACACAATTGGCCAAGAAATAAAATCGGATCCAGCCCTCAGCAAATCATGATAAATTGTTCCAACGTCAATCTGTCGATTCAAAATGTCCTTTCACCAACCCCTTCTGTAGCTGTGAATCATACACTGACTCTATTGGAATCCCAAATTGCTGCCAGTTTACATTTTGACTTTTACCTCCTTGTCCAGGATGCGGATAATTTCGAATCACAGATACGAATACAAGCAACTGCTTACGCATTTTTGTCACATATGTGGAACGGATTTTAAAATTTTGCAAATTGCCTTCATAAAGGGCTAATTTTTGGACAACTCCTCTACCCTATACCCTACGTCCTACGTCCTGAGGCATGTCAATAAATTTGTATGCCAAGTCCTTTGTTCAATAATCCATCGAAAGTATGAGTTTACCCAAGTACAACGAAAAAAAAGGTGAGTCAACAACCCACACTCGGGTGTACTCAAATCTTTACAAATTTACAACGAGGGGGACCTCAGCGAGGTTGATTTTTTTTTTTCTTTTTTTTTTCATTTAAGGATAAAGTCACTGTTTGTTTATGTTCCTGTTTACGGATAGCGAATAAAATAAAATAAATTGTCCTGTGACGACAGGACGACAGCGGTTCAGTGATGACAGAAACAAACCAAAATAAGTTTTAATGTTTTCATGTTGACAATCTGTCATCTTGCGGTCACCCTTGCTGTGCGTCGATTTGATGGCTATAAGGGTGGTTTTCCATAATTTCTGGCTTTGAAGATACGTTGAATTAGACGTTTATGCGTACGTCCTGTCATGGGACATTACAGACTCATCTCGTTGACATGTTGCAAAGAATATCAAATTGATGGTTATCTCGTAAAAATGTACATAACATACATAGAGACTGTTGGATAATTTGAACATTTTGAAAAACAAAGTGGATTAGTTCCTGGAATATAGCCATATCCCTTTAGTACACACGAATGTTACAATTGCAATTTTGTGAATTTGTATGCTCAAACAATAAACAAGATTCTGGTCTTAATCTAAATTATAGCAACCACAAGGTGCTTGTTTGAGATCCAGTCTTTTAAGGTCGAATTTTTTTGAACATGAGAAGATTTGTCTTATCATATGTTGCGACACTAAGAAATACTTTTGGTGGCAGTAGCAAGTGGAACGTGAGAGGCAATCGTCTTCTTGATATCAGACTATCATCTAACTAAGTTATAAACAATGTTTGCTCCCAGGAAGGAATTTGGCATATCCATTGGCAAATTAGGGGATTATCTCTAATTACCTTTTTGGAATGTTTATAGGAATTATTCGAAGTGTCTTTCTTCCATTTAAATACACTTTTAGTCGCGTTTAACCATTTCGGATGGCAGATAAACGGGCAACAAAATTCTTCTCAACTCTTCTGAAGCGGTACTAATATTTTCTTGGAGCTCTACCAAAATCGAAATTTCTCTAAATCAAACCTTTTCTTTCGTAGCACCCCAGAAGAAAAAAAAATGGGTGTTAGGTCAGGTGATCTGGGTGGCCAAGGGCCGAATCGACTAATCCACCGTTCGTTAAAAGTATGTTTGAGGAACGAAGTTACCTCGCTGCTTCTGTAACAAAGTGCTCCATCTTTTTAAAAGAACATCAAACTTCTCTGAACAAGAGGAATATCTTCAAGGAGCTCCGACAATCTTTCTCTAAGAAATTCCAGGTAGTAATGGAAATTAACTATTTGTGAAAAAACGTGCCCTAAAGTGATTCCTATCAATCCAGCCCAAACATTTACGCTAAACCTCCTTTAAAAAAAACAACACATTTTGAAGAATTTTTCAAATTCTTACCTTGAAAGGATGATGTGCGTATTAAATGAGGATTGGAGTCTGACCAATGGTATAAATTTTGGTGGTTTGTAACCCCAACTTTTGTGAACTGTGCTTTGTCAGTCTACAGAATTTTTTTTTGAGAAATTGCCCGTCTTCTGCGCAGTAGCCATTGGCAAAATTACACCCCTCTTTGCGCATCTTTTTTAGACTATTTTTTATGGGAATACATCAAATTACTCATCTATGCCGATAAACCAGTGCCAATTGCAGCGTTGGAAGACAACATTACACGTGTTCTCAGAGAGATACCAGCCAATATACTCGAAAAAGTGATTCAAAATTTGACTTTTCGTATGGACAAAACGTTACTGGTTAACTTTGACATGAAATAATATCCAGATATCTAATATCTAAAAAGAAAATGGCCCGTAACATCGAATGACATAATTGAAATATCATGTTTAACTTAGAGTGCCCGCATGGGGCAAGTAAGTTAGAATAAGATACATTTAAGTTAATTAAGCTAATTTTTAAGCATTTTTTTATCTAGCATGTAAGAGTTAATAAATTATTTGAAATAAAAACAAAATGAAAAAAAAAACAAATGGCATAAATTTTTTTATTAACTTAAGTAAAATTTTTGTTCACTTTTGTAATTTTCCTATGTTTTTTAACAGTAAAGAGCCAAACATTTAAAAAATCACCCGTTATAAGAAGTTGCCGCTTGTTAACAATTTAAGAATACCACGGTAAGTCGAAGTAAGCAAATTAAACGAAGCTTAAGTCCATGGCTTTAGTGATGCATCCAAGAGGGCTTTCTGTTGCAACAAGCCGAAAATATGCATATGCATCTTCTACTATCGAAGTCAAAAGTGGTACCTGCAAGTCTCTACTTCGGTAAGTCTTCTTAGGCTTGAATTATGTGGTATCTACTGTTGGCGAAACTTCTCCAACAAGTGGCTCAATTTCTAAAACGGGAAAATATAGAAATGTATGAATGGCCAATGTATGCATACACACCGAACATCTAACTACAAGTGGCTTAGAGGAGTGGTAGCATTCATGTTAAGATTCATAGATAACGTATGGAAAGCTTGATACCTACTAAGGTATGAGGGATCTCGACATTAAATCCATACGTTGATAGCGAAGTGCTTCTTCGAATAGGCGGAAGACTTAGAAATCTAAGAAATGACATTTGAGCAAAACCACCTAATAATCCTCAAACATCAACATCATCGGACAACGCTTATCATCCAAAATGCTCATCAGGAGATTCTTCATGGAGGGAATTATTTGATGATGGCACACATAAAATCCGGGTTTTAGATAACTGAAACAAAGAGGACCGTGAAAATTTTGGTGGCCATTTTTTGGGTTTAAAGGCTATTTCTTCATGTAGGGGTTGACTACACCGGTTCTATAAGTATTCGATCCCGGGTAGCTAAAACTTAAAAGTTATGTCTCTGTCAAAGTCCGCCTATCAAAATTTGGTGACAATGCGACGCTTAGTTTTGTTTTGACATCCTTTTCAAAACATCGTGTTAGTGTTTTTATCATGGAAAAAGAGGAGTATTGCTCCGTGATCCGATTCTTGTTTTTGAGTGGCAAAACCTGCAAGGAAATCTCCGAGTTTTGATGAATCGCGCCCAGGTGGCCCAAAAACGGTTATCACAGAGGTTACCACCGTGGACAAAATCCATGATCTCGGATTGGCGGATCGCCGAGTAAAAATTCGCGAGTTGACTGAAATAGCAGACGTCTTAACTGAACGCGTTAGCCATATTCTGCACGAGATTTTGAGCATGAAAAATCTGTCCGCCCGATAGTTGCTCACACCGGAGAAAAAGCGCAATCAAAATCCGGATTAGTTTCTGCGTCGTTTCGTGACCGCCGTTAGGACATGGATTTATTGGTACACACAAGAGACAATCCCTCGCGCGCACCAAGGGGATATGAATACACTTTTACTGGCTTTTCTCCAGGGCGCGGTCGGGTGGTGTAGTTGTTTGAAACTCAGATGTATTAGGATTCGGTATTTTTCGCAGAGGTGGTTGTAAAACTGGAGCAAGTGCATCCTCAACCAGTGGGTCTTCGTACGTGCTAGTTGTTAGTTCGTTACATTTAGTCCAGCAAGCAACCACATCATATAACTACATACAAATTCTATGAAAAGACTTTTTTTTTCAGAGAATTGCCTCGCACGGGATTCGAACCCTCTGCTTGAGGAGTCTACACACGGTCACCCCGAAAAGGTGATGGCCACCGTTTTTTGGGAAGCGCGAGGTCTGATCCAGGTTGACTATTTTGAGAAGGGAAAAATAATCACAGGAGCATACTACGTCGTTTTATTGGGCCGATTCAGCGCCGATTTAAAGAAAAAACGACCAGCTTTGGCGAAGAAAAAATTGCTCTTCCACCATGATAATGCACCGGCTCACACCTCCACAGTCGACACAGCCAAGTTGGTCGAATTACAATATGAATTGCTCCTCCATCCCCTGTGTCCCCCGGATTCGGCTCCCTGTGACTTTTTTATTTTCCATACCTTAAAAGATCGCTCGCAGGAAAGAAGTACTGTTCTAACGAGGAAGTTATAGCCGCCGCGGGTGTGTATCTTGAAGGCCAACAAATGTCGTACTATATGAAGGAGTTAAAAACGTTGCAGCACCGCTGGGAAAAGTGTATCGAGTTGAAAGGGGATTATATTGAAAAATTTATTGTCAAAACCTAAAAAAGTTGTGTTGTCATTTCTAACCCTGGTATTCATCAAATAGCTCTCGAACTGCACTGTATTTCATATTTTTTCTTTCGGTAATCGAATATACTCATTTAATGTAACTTGCCATTCTCTTGCTGGGAATTGCAATATAAATTCCTGTAAAAGTTTATTCTGTTGTTCAGATCTGTCAATAAAGTTTCAGAGGACGAAGCTCTGCCTAAAAAATTAAATTTTTTTTTTTTACCTCCGTATGTAGAAACAACCGTAACAAAACATTATGAAGTTCAAAATTGCGTCAAATTAACGCATATAACGGATGTATATGTATACCTTTAAAGAACGGTTCGTTTACTTTAGTTTATCACTGTTTTGCTCGGATTAGCTTTTAGACACCCTTTTATTACTTCAGTCATGAATTTTTCAATGATGGTGGAAAAGTCATATTTCACCAAAGGACTCCAAAACACCCTGCTAAGAATTTTTCTCAAAATTCTCACATGGTGATAGGAATTTCTGTCACGATATCTTTATTCGTCTAAGAGTTATAATTTGTGCAGGCAAAGAGTAACACCTAGGTAACACGTTGATCTTCTTTTAAATGGCTTTGCATGGTCTTGAAGCTTGCTGGGTACTTATTTCCTGTGACCGCAAAGGCTTCAAAATGTAGAGCAGCTTCCTGGAACACTTCAACCAGTTAACAAATCTGTGCAAACGTTTGGCCTTTAGCTTACATTTGGAAAATAAGCGATAATTTTTCTACATTTTTACATTTATTTACAAACACACACTTAACTTTACCTGGTATATAACTTATACGGTAAGTTTTTTTTTTTTTTTTTCAAAATTTGAGCGTTTATTTAAGAAAAACATGTACAATAGTATTATTCAAAGTATTGCCCATCTGAAGATATGACTTTTTCCTATCTTTCTGGCAATTTGTGGATCCCATCCCAAAAGAACTGCGCCGGCTTGGCAGCCAAGAATGAGTCCAGCCAATTTTTGATATTCTGCTCTGATGTGAACCGTATTTCAGTGAAGGCGTTCTGCATCGACCGAAACAAATGGTAGTCAGAAGGGGCAAGGTCTGGGCTATAAGGCGGTGGGGTAAGACTTCCCGCATATTCCGGGCGTTTTTCGGCTACTGCTCTCTTCAAACGGATTAATTGTGTTCGGTAACGTTGTCAATTGCTGGTTTCACCCGGTTTTAGTAGCTCATAATACAGCACACCCTTCTGATCCTACCAAATACAGAACATTATCCTCGCGCCACGGATATTCGACTTTGCTGTTGATTTGCCTGGTTGGCCGGGTTTCACATATGATTTTTTGCGCTTGGGGTTGTCGTAATGGAACCATTTTTCATCACCAGTAACAATCCGATGCAAAAATGACTTCCTTTTGTGGCGTTCCAGCAGCATTTCGGACATGCAAAATCGCCTTTCGACGTCTCTCGGCTTGAGTTCATGTGGAACCCAATTTCCTTGCTTTTGAATATATCCAGCTGCTTTTCAACTTACCAACTTAGCTCAACCTTAAATTGGACAAGCACTACAATTTGTAATAAAAGAAAGAGCGAATTTTATTCTTTAATTCTGGCTACATAGCCATAGAATATTAAGATGTTACTTTATTCAGTTTTCTTATAACAAATTTATTTATAATATATGAGAGGGGGTTGATCGTGTTAATTAGTAAATTATTACTGGGAACCGTAAACAGGAATAAGTTTACTTTTTTTGGGGGGTAAAGAATGTACGTATGAAACGAAAATCTGTGTTTAACGGAATGGATGATCAATCAGGCGAAAAAAGTCTTTCAGTTGACAAGTAATTGAGAGGAAGTATTCCTCATTTTTGAGGGTTATAAATAAAAGTTGAATGTTCACAATTAAACACACAAAAATGCCAGTCGTACAAGCTTTCGGATAATGATCCTTGAGTCCTCACCATCTTCTTGAGGGTTAATAATTTGCCAGCAATGTCACGTTGTTCTTCGTATTGTTCTTTTAGATAGACACCGCTCAGGTAATTAACGAGCTGTGATAAAAATTTTAAATTAAAGATTTTCCATTTAATTTGTTCAAGTTAAACAATTTTTACATGGTAGTCGCCGTCTGAACCTCGACCGCATCTGGCGATAATTTCGCGAATTCGCGAGGTTATTTTGGTTTTCAATTCGAGAGCAGTCTCAAGCGCACTGACACCAGTCCATTGAATCTGTAAAGATATAAAACAAAAATACCTAGTAGCTACACACGAATTTGGAGAAATAACTATCTGTTACTTACGTCTGGTTTCATTCGCTTTAAAGAGAGAGAGAGAGAGAGAGAGAGAGAGAGATATAGAGAGAAAAAAAAATCAAAATTGTGAAAACAAACGAAAAAAGTATATTAAACTTACAGCAATGGAGATCAGATTTGAGACAGGGTTTGTGAGTTCACCACGCATATTAAGATATTTCATTAGTTCGATGGCACGCTCACGTTCTTCCTTTCCCGCATTAAAGAAGAATTCACTGAATGCTGGACGATTCACGGTGTCACGAGAGAAATAGGCTCCCATCTCCAGGTACGTGTATGAAGCATTGATTTCAGATCGAATTTGTTCAAACATTCTCATGGTGCATGAAGTATCCATGTTCATCCAACCCCTATAGGAATCAATCGGAAGTGGGACTAAAAAAATAACAATGATTGGTTCATATATCAAATCGGAGAGTTTATAGTCGTATGTTAGAATGAGAGCCTTTTAAGCCCCTTTGGGGCGTATTTTTCTAGGAATGTCTGGTTAATTATCCAGCTAAAGTGCTCCGTACATTGTCAACCGACAACGTGACACATGGCTTATTCATTTATTGTATTGTTTATATAAGCTAAGTTTATATTACAATACAATGTTTTATTCAATAAAATTAGATAAAATATTGAATTAAGAAAAATTGATAAAATTGAAATTAGAGAAAAGATAGAAAGGAAAATGAGGTAGATAAGAGTATAGATGAGAGTATTTATATTCCATTAGCCCACCGACTCGAACAAGATTCCTGATTTGATTGATTTCTTTATCATGAAAAACATTTCGAGAAATTACATACAAAAAGAGAATAATTAAGAGCAAAACTCGGATCAATTGTCCTAACTCTAAGTGAAGTGAACACATTATCACAAAGCCAAATAACTCATATTTGACTAAAAAAATGGACTGATTACTTGATGAAATTGAATCTGCAGGTCCACAACAATCCGAAGAACAGCTAAACTGCGAGGTGGAAAAGCTGATCAATGACATCCATCTAACTTCTCAGTTTAGAAATGAAATTAAACTACTTAAAAATGAATTTCTCCGAGAGATCACAAATCATTCCAGTACTGAATATTCACTCTGTAAGTTGACCAAATGTCTGAAACGGCCTATCATGCAAACACCTCCAATTAAAATCATGGATGGAAGGTGGGTTAGAAATAATGAACAGAAAGCATCCAGATTTGGTGAACTTCTTGAAGAGATTTTTCAACTTGAAACAGTGGATGACAAAATTTTATTGCCTAGCATTATTGAACAAGAGTGAATTGAATGGAAATAACCATTCGTCACTCTAATTGAAGCCAAAAAAGAAATTAAAAATAACATGAACCCGAAAACAGCTCCTGGTTTTGACCTGATCACTGGCCAAACACTTAAAGAACTACCAACCAAAGCATTGGTTAAAATAACTAATCTGATTAATGCATCCTTTAGATTGCAATATGTACCATTATTATGGAAAGTGGCTGAAGTTATTATGATACCCAAACCTGGAAAACCATCCCATGGAGCCACATCATATCGACCAATCTCATTGCTGCTGATTATGTTCAAATTGTTTGAAAAACTTCTATTGAAAAGAATAAAACTAATCATAGAAGAGAAACATCTTATTCCGGATCATCAATTTTGGCTTCATAGAATCACTAACATTATTGAAAAATCATTAGAAGAAAAGAAAGTATGCTCAGCAATTTCCTTGATGTAGCACAAACTTTCGATAAAGTTTGGCACGAGGGACTGCACCATAAACTCAAAATGTTCTTTACTGTATCATACAAACCATATTAGAGCGTAACTACAGAGTCAAAGCGGAGGATGCTTATTCTGAACTGAAAAAAATCCAAGCGGGCGTTCCTCAAGGAAGTGTATTGGGACCAGTTCTCTTTCTTCTATATACTAGTGATCTACCGCCACTAAATGAAAATATTCTACCTACTTTTGCTGATGATAATGCAATTTTGGTTATTTGCGACAATAACACTGACTTAACAGAAGAGTTACAAATAGCAATAGCTTAAATACAACGCTGGACAGCTAAGTAGCGCATCAAGCCTAATGAAATTTAATTTACCAATAACCGTATAGAGCACATATCAGTATACGTAAGTCAACAAATATTTCCGTACGAGAATGCAAAACTCAGGTCGAAGCCACATGTTAAAAAAAAAAAAAAACAAGAACAACTAAATCTAAAGTACAGAAAAATATACTGGCTACTCTTGTATCAACAAGTCCTAAAATCAATCTGAACTTATAGTATTTAGCTCTGGAATTGTACCAGCCAAAGCAACAGAATAATTATTCAAAAACTCTGAAATAAAGTATAATACTTCTTCGTATTGTTAATACATCCTGGTACATTTGTAATGACAACTTGCATAGGAATCTAAATGTATTGGGTATATAATTATTTTCGTGCGCTTTTTTTTACAAAATTTGAACGTTTATTCAAGGAAAACATGTACAATAGTATTATTCAAAGTATTACCCCTCTGAAGCTATGACTTTCTACCATCTTTCTGGCAATTTGTGGATCCCATCCCAAAAGAACTGCACCGGCTTGGTAGCCAAGAATGAATCAAGCCAATTTTTGATATTCTGCTCTGATGTGAACCGTATTTCAGTGAGGGCGTTCTGCAACGACCGAAATAAATGGTAGTCAGAAGGGGCAAGGTCTGGGCTATAAGGCGGGTGGCGTAAGACTTCCCATCCACTGTTTTCCGAATAGTTCTTAACCGGAATAGCAACGTGAGGCCGAGCGTTGTCATGATGGAAAATTATTGCCTCGTGTCTGGTCGCATATTCCGGGCGTTTTTCGGCTACTGCTCTTTTCAAACGGATTAATTGTGTTCCGTAGCGTTGGCCATTGATGGTTTCATTCGGTTTTAGCAGCTCATAATACAGCACATCCATCTGATCCCATTAAATACAGAGCATTACCTTCGCGCTATGGATATTCGGCTTTGCCGTTGATTTGCCTGGTTGGCCGGGTTTCACATATGATTTTTTGCGCTTGGGGTTGTCGTAATGGAACCATTTTTCATCACCAGTAACAATCCGATGAAAAAATTACTTTTGTGGCGTTCCAGCAGCATTTCGGACATGCAAAACCGCCTTTCGACGTCTCTCGGCTTGAGTTCATGTGGAACCCAACTTCCTTGCTTTTGAATATATCCAGCTGCTTTTAAACGTTTTGAAATAGCTGCTTGAGTGACACCCAAAGATTCTGCGAGCTCTTCTTGTGTTTGGCAACAATCTTCATAGAGTAATGCTTCCAGTTCTTCACCTTCAAACTTTTTTGGCTGCCCAGGACGTTCATCGTCTTCCAAGCCAAAATCACCACTTTTAAATCGTGCTAACCACTTTTGGCACGTTCGCTCTGCTAGCGCATGTTCACCATAAACTTCCACCAAAATACGATGACTTTCGGCAGCAGTTTTCTTCATATTAAAGTAATGAAGAAGAACTCCCCGCAAAAACACTTTTTCAGGAACAAAGCTCGACATATTTGAGTGAAAAAAAAAAAATTATTGTTGTTTACGCTTCAAACGAATGACATATACTGAAATGACGTACAAAGACAGTAGCTTTCCAACGCATGTTCCAATGGGATAATAACAGTGGAATAATTCAAGTTACGGCATCTCTTAGAAAACCGCACAAATAAGTTATAGACCCAATAGAAACTGTCGACAACGTCATCAAAAAGTATGCTCGAAGTCATGAACAAAGACTTCAACAACATGTCAACATTGAAGCCCTTCAGCTCTAACTAGAAGATTGAAGTGAATCAAGCCTTTTGAACTAGTGTAAATAAATAAATAAAATAATATATTTTTAGCTCACATTAAAATAGTGGCCTAATATTACTCAGAGTTAAGATTTACAAACGCCATCTTATGCAATTGCACTTGCTCTATAGCAACGCGGTTTTAAGCAACCCCCTCTTATTGTCAAATAAAAATGTAAACAAAAATTGTGCTTTACCTGGTATTTTACACTTTTGTTAGCATGATAGCAGCTACACTTGAGTGGGTTAAGTCAAGGCCAGCTGGCCGGCAAAACAATTGTGTATGAACAAGTCTATGAAAATATTTAAAAATGATACAATAACGCATTCGTGCCGTTATTGTATCTCCTGCGTCGATAGGATAGTTTGTGATTTTCTTTCTCAAAAAAAAAATGGATATTTTGTTTTATTTTTCCTGAAAGGAATGAAAGGATTTCGTACCCGAAAAAAGGTAAAATTGCATCCCGGTGTGGCATTATGTTAGATTACTTTCTCTTTATTAGACACGGCACCCAGAAAAATAACAAAACTTTCAATTTTCGACAAAATTAATATCTTGGATTCATTTAAAGACAAAAGAAATTCTAGAAAAGATATTATCGAAAAATAAGGATGCAATGCCTCAACTATTACACGTATTTTACAAAAGGAGAGCGAAATACGTAAGAGTTCGCTCAGGACACAGTGAAAAACTGGATAAGGCTGTTGCCTTGCTGTTGGTGTTTTAACGAAATGAGGTTATAAGTGGACCACTTAAAAAAGAACAATCCGTAAAATTTGCCCATATCTTCAACGTTACTGATTTTCAGCCAAGCAATGTCTGGCTTTGGGGGTGGCAAAAAAAGGAAAACATTAGTTTCAAGAAAGTTCACGGCAAAAGAAATGATGCTGATGTTCCGTCTACATCGCAATGGATCGAAAATATTTTACCAACATTATTACCATAAACTGGTCTGAAAAAGACATTTTAAATGGAGACGAAATTGGGCTTTATTGAAAAATGCTACCTTCTGGAACTTTGATGCGAAAAGGAGAAGATCCCGCAGGACACAAATTGAGCAAAGATCGTATAATTTTATTGTTTATTTTTCAATATGGATGGATCAGAAAAATTTCTCTATGCCAAATGAAAGGTAAAAAATCCTTATTGCTTTCGAGGTAAAACGATTCCTATTCCGTACTTTCATCAAAAGAAATCACGGATGGTTACTGAATTATGGACGCAAATAATAACAGGCCTCGAAAAAAAGATGATAGAGGAAAAAAGGCAATTATTTGTTGACAATGCAGGTTGCTATAGATTGCTTCTTTCATATGCTGCCCGCAAATACTATCAGCATTATACAGCCATTGGATCAGTTGTTTTAAAGCATATTATAGAAGGAATCTTATACGAAAACAATTATTGGCACTCGAAAATGAACAAACTTTGCCAGATTTCGTAAAATCAATTAATGTTTTAGAGGCATTAAAAATTACCAAGCGTTCCTGGTGGCTTGTTACTCCCCAGAATGCTGGGTTTGTAAAAGATGGAGTCGTCGTGGATGAAGAAGTATTGGAACAGATTGACATGTTCTCAACAGAAGAAGAGTTTGACGAGTTACTGAATTGCGATGATGAATAAGAATGTTTCGTATATTTAACCGTTCAAGAAATTTGAAGAATGTGAGTAACCGATGGTGAAGATTTGGAGATGAAATTCTAGTAGTCAAGAATGTGGTTGAAATTCCTTCAAGGAAATATGCATTTAAGGCTCATGCAACTTTACTAACGTCCCTGGATGGAAACAACCTTACTATCAAAACTCTAAATGAAATAGAGGATAATTTTTTGGAAACTACTCGAAAATCAATGATTAAAAGGAAAATTTCAGCTTTTTTCCATTATATGTATTAAACATTTAATTTACTTGAATTTAATAACATTTTTGATTGTTTAAGACTGAGATACGTACATATTGTCCAATACAATATATATTATTGTGTTTTGTTTGTTTTGTGAATTTTTGTTGTTTTCTGCATTAGAAAATAAAAAAAAAACACATTTTTGTGCTATTACAAAGGTCGCCGAATAATATGAAATTAATTGAAAATCAGCTTATAAGCACTACAATTTTATACCCATGTGCCTGTGCTATTATCCGGGCAGTACTGTAGTTTATTAGTGTTCAATTATTAGATTGCTATAAAGCAGATTCATCAACTGGCGTTGGCATAGACTGCATGCGCATAGTAATTGTGTTATATGTCCGTTTAATTTCAAAGATGAATCGCATATAAGAGGTGATTTTCAATAGGCTTTTCTTGACAGATCGCGAGTGACTCCTATCAAACTGTTTTGTTATTTTTGTTCAATATCGTTTGGCAAGTCATCGTGGAAAGACTCACACTACAACAGTGACTCCAAATTGTTCAGCTGTGTTACGAAAATCAGCGTTCTGTGAGAAATGTTTTTCGTGCGCATAATCGACCTACTGAAACCACTAATGCCAATACCATTCGCAAATTTGAGTACCAGTTTACATTAGTGGATGATACTCGACCGGTTAGACCACATCCAGCATGATTATAGCAGCTGTAGCTGAGAGTGTACGCGAAGATCGTGACGAATCGATTCGTCCTCGTTCTCAGCAGCTTGACTTGGCGTATTCGACAACTTGGAGTATTTTACTTGAGAATCTCAGCCTAAAAGTGTACAAAGTTAACTTATGCAAGAAGTGAAGCCAGGTGACTTGAATTTGCGTCATATTTTCAGTGAATTGGCTCTGGAAAAACTCAATGACAATCTGGTGGTTTATTGTGAAATTTTATTCAGTGATGAAGTCCATTTCTGGCTCAATCGATATGTAAATAAACAAAATTGCCGCATTTGGGCGACTGAGCAACCCGAAGAGTACCAAGAGCTACCATTCCATCCATTAAAAACTACGGTATGGTGTGGTTTATGGGCTGGTGGAATCATCGGTCCATATTTCTTCAAAAAAGACGTAAATCAGAATGTAACCGTCAATGGTAACCATTATCGCGCCATATTAACGGACTATGTGCTTCTTAAAATTTAAGCACATGGCTTAGGTGAGCTCTGGTTTCAACAAGATACAGCGCGTGAAACAATGGACCTGTTGAGAATTCATTTTGATGAGCACTTAATTTCACATTTTGCTAGGATAAATTGGCCGCCTAGATCATACTATATCACACCTTTGGACTATTTTCTCTGGGAATATGTAAAGTCTCAGGTCTTCAGGAATAAGCCAGCTACGATTGACGCTTTGGAAGTCAACATTACTCGTGTTATCCGCGAAATACCAGTCGTCCAAATTTGGACCTTAAAAAATGGACCACCTCAGACGTGGTTGTGGCCAACATTTACATAATGTCATTTTCAAAAAGTAAATGCCTTGAATTGTTCTTTTAACCTGTAAAAAAATTTTAGGTTCACTTTCAAAGTTATGTGTTTTATTTTACATTATAAATCGAATTTCACGATGAACCACCCTTTATGTTATCTCTGTGCTTGTATTAAATTTTGCGAAAAAAGCGGATTTAAGGGTGCGCGAACGTTAGAGATGTTGGAAATGAGTCAATCGAAGATGAAGTGGCAGACCATCGTCATCGAAAACCGACGAAAACATTGATGAAGTAAAATAAATGTTGGTCAATAACCGCAAATTAACCATCAGAGAGATAGCGGAGGACCTAAACATTGCCTATAGATCCGTCCAAGACATTTTGGTTAATGATTTGGGTTTCCGTCGTGGTGCCAAAAGACCGAATCCGATCCCACATTCATCAAAAGGATCATTACTGGAGACGGGACGTGGGTTTATGAGTACGACACGCAATCCATACATCAGGCAAGTGAAAAGCGTTCACCAAATGAGCACCAAAAAAAGGCAATGCTCACGGTTTTCATGATTTACAACGGTGTAGTGCATCATGAATTTTTGCCAGAAGGCCAGACAGTAAATAAAGAGTATTATTTGGGCGTTATGAGACGTTTGCGTTCAGCAATTCGTTGAAAGAGACCAGAATTGTGGGCAAAAAACTTCCTGTGACTTCTTTCTGTTCAATCGACTTAAAAAACCACTACGGGGAACGCGTTTCAGTAGCCGAAAGGAAGTAATGGAAAAATCGTGGGAAGCACTGATGGACATACAGAAAACCGAATATAAAAAATGTTTCGAGGATTGGATCAAGCGCTGGCATAAGTGTGTTGCAGTCGATGGGGTTTACTTTAAAGAGCACAATATAGATTAAGATGAATAAACTTGTATTTTTAATTTTCTGAAAACATTCCGGGATAAATTTGATCAAGATTGTATTTTAATAGATGTCGACAGTATTAACTGTACAATATTTTCTATAGATTTGTTTTTAATAATTTAAAAAGTTATCAGCGGATTATGGTCAAAATTTTCTTAAAAACTTGCCCAAAAACATTACAGTCTCCTTAAAACATAAAGATATCACAAAATTTTCATTTTCGATTTTTTTCGAGGTGAATGCAAGAAATTTGTTGCGATCGAGAGTTTAAAATACGCGGCGAATGTTTAATTTGGAGCTTTTTTTTTAATACATCTGGTGTTATTTTCGGGACAATAACCTGACAAAAATATACGATCCACGCTGGAAAAGAAAAAATCATACCACCGATCCCATCAAGGGATGACAAAAGAAGGGAAATTGGTTAAAGTAGAGTTTAGGTATAGGTACGTATAATATACACAAGTACACAAACTTAGTCTAGTAAAATTCTAACATCTTTAATGTATTTATAGTTCTTTTACAACACAATTTAAAAATTTCATTGTCACTTACTTGCACAAGTCGAATCGGCAGAGATATATGCCAAAACACTCAACAAAAGAAAAGCTAGAACCAATGGGAATTTCATTTTGAGTCCCTTTTGCTTTTTGTAGTTTTCAAAATTTTTCAAAATACAGCACAAACACTTTCTAACGATCAGACGTTACTGACAATTCTGATTGTCAATTTAATTAATAAATTTATTTTATAGTGGTTGCGTTTTTGCCTTGATTTTTCACACTTATAATGATGATGATGTAGTTGGGTGGTTCAATCATTATTATCAGAGTAACCTTTTATCTTAGGCTTTAGATTTATAGCAGCTATGGCGGTATCCACTATCGATAAATACAGCATGCTACATAGATAGTGGAGACACAGTGTAATAGAGCTATGGGGCAGATGTTTGTTGTTTTTGTTGACTCGAAGCAAAACATAGTACTCAGATAAAGTATGAACGTGGCTAGAGTTACCAAGGGCTCGGTTTTGTCGTGTGCAAAAGTATTTCACAAAACAGACTTTGTGGTGGCCAACTTTATTTTGCCTTATGTACACCAACCGTTACTCCCCAAGTTACCTTCGACCAAATAGTATAATACAACAAGGGAAGGTTGCTTCTCAGGTCCCAGTGCCTACAGCACTGTAACCTGTACCTGCCACGGTAGCTATTTTGCTCGCTATCCAGGGGCAGCTAGCTCAGCTTCGACGTCAGATAACTGAGCAGGCTATGTGCTGCTGCCGGGCATAACCCACCTCCAGTCGTAATGGGTACGTACATGACGGAGCAAACCCTGAAGGACCTTGAGGTGAATGTTAATTAACTGATTAGGTTCGAACAAAGAGCCGCACTAACAAGCATCTGATGTGCTTTTGGTTAGTGTTAGTTTCGCTTATGGCGTTATTATTTTATTATCGACAGAGATTTCAACGCCCAAAATTGGGAGATTGGGGAAATAATACACCAAATACTACATAGAGGAAGCCTAGTTTTTAATTGGTGATGTCAGAAAAATGTAATGTGCAGGCGACGGATAGTCCGTCGTTTCCGAGACACGGTCTTTTTTGGATCTCCTGCTGTTCGACACACGAATAGACCTAACAAACATTAGCCAACATACTACAAACAGTTTACGCACTTTCGCGTACATAAATAACCATTCTATGAAATTGCGAAATTGGATGAGTTTATTTAAAGGCATTCCGACAGCAACAGTTGGGTGCGTTGGACACAATTCTCTAGGACTCCGACGAAAGCACTGTCCTCGACTTCGCTGTACCAACCGTCCAATCAGGTAAATCCAGGTATTTTAAATAAAAGTAGTCTGCTGTCAGGACTAAAAACTTTATACAGACAGTTTACTGACAGACAAAGTCCGAAGATCATGACACTGAAGCCTTCGATCAAAAATCTCCAAACATTAATAAAAGAAAATTACAGAAATTCTGTAAGTTTATATTGGAACAGCAACTCGAATATGTTCCCGCAAATAAATAAATTATTTCGGAGAAATAATCAAAACGATCTTGCGAGTCGACCTTCGTCGACCGACGTCGACCGAACAGCGAACAAATACTTCTAGCAAAAGGCATAGATCGAAATAAGTCCATTTATGTTATAAGCTTCTTTGTAATCTAGGATCCGCAGGAGAAGGTAGAGGCTATAGGAGTGACATTCCAAGAAGTGTACAAGGCGAATGACACCATAAGCGTGAACCACGACCTGAAAAGTTCTTGTGCACAATTTCTACCTTCGAAATGAAATAGTGAACTGGCGATTCGAGAGCTAGGGATTCATCCATTTCAGTGACGAGGAAATGGCAAACAATGTCATTGCCGATGAGAGAAAGCTACCCCGTTCTTTTTGAAGGAAGAGCTCCAAAGGATCTTCGAAAAGCTTGGAAGTAAGAAATCAGTGGGTATCGATAGGAATATTGTGCTCCGACATTTCTCACTAGAAGCGGTGAAAATTTATACCACTCGTTTTAATAATGCCCATTATCCAGCGCATTGGAAATCTTTGGTAATACTAGGTGGGGTGAACAGTAACCTCCTTGGGAATAAAAAAAAAAGTTTTTTAAATGTTTTTTTTTTTTATTTTATTCAATATAGTCCCCTTTTAGTTTGATACACTTATTCCAGTGATTTTCCTACTTCTTAATCCCGTCCGAAAAGTAATTTTCCGAAAGGTCTGCAAAATACTCCTCCGTGGCGTCGATGATTTCCTCGCGTGAGCTGAATTTTTTATTGATGAGCCATCTTTTGAGGTTTTGGAAGAGATAATAGTTCGATTGAGCCAAATCGGGCGAATACGGTGGATGCGACAGCAATCGGAGTCGTAAGTCATTGATGGTTTTTTCTTTTTCGAGGTATTCGACGAAGAGTATGACATGACAATCCCAGAAAACCGACGCCATAACCTTTCCGACACATAGAGCCTCCCTCGGCCGCTTCGGAGCACACGTGTCGGCTTCAGTCCATTGTCGGGAACTTATTCTGTTCTCTGGTGTTAAACAGTTACCAATCGACGTCAAAAGTGTGCCTGATTCCGCATCAGCAAGTCCAAACACTTTCGAAGTGCTCTTACGTTCGTGTTTTTGGTCAGGAGTAAGTATGCGCGGTACCCAGCGGCAGGATAACTTTTTCATATGCAGAATATTGCCCAAAATGTGGTGTGTGCGCTTAGTACTATGCCAAAAGGCATAAAAACATCAGTAAGGTTATCGAGAAAGTGATCAATGGAGTCCTGGCTAAGTGGGTTGGGAAATGTATAGTTCTGGATAATCAATTCGGTTTCAAGGCTGGTTTTTGCCTGATTGATTTTGAAAAAGCCTTCAAAACTCTTCTTTAAGCTGAATAGGTTGGACATTAGTAAACCACTTCTGTATATTCTCTAAAATATCTTAATATCTAAAATTCGTGAAAAATTGAAGATTTCACATTAAAATTCACATTAAATTAACATAAATTCGCTGATCCTATTCAACATTTACGCAAGTGATCTGATACGAGTAGGTTCTCTTCACCATGCCAATGCGTACGCAGACTACTTATTCGCGTACAGATTGGGTGCAAAGATTGAGGTCATTAATATAGTTTTCAAACGTGACTTCGATAAAATTATACGACATTTTGACTATTGGAAGTTAAAGATCGATTTTCATAAGTCGGAAACCATTCTGTTTAGGACGACGTTGTGTGGGGCCTCTAGGGACACCAGAAAGAGTTAACGAAAGTTTTCGATCGTGGAACATCGTGGCCACCATTTGCATGTGGAAATGTAGTCAAATAACTTGGTATCTGGCTAGATCAATATCCGTATTGCAACAAATATATAGATGTTGGTCTGGCCAGAGCCTAGGGTGCCCTTGCAAAGGGACTGTTTTATAGCAGCCAACTCGATGCAAGCGTTAAAGTGATCTGCTACATAGACCTTATCCGGCCTGCTCTTATTTTTGTATGTGCAAGTTTATTGGAAAAGATTCGGGGCTTGAGAAGACTTGCTTGAGACCAAATTTAACAATTTATGGCAAAAAAAAAAAAAAAAATTCATTTAACATCTGCCTGCAGCGCTCACCAGATACGGTTATGGTGGTGCCGTTAGAGTCCCAAAAAATCTATCTTTCTACATTATAAGTGCCGAAGCACGGTAACACCTGACGCCATTTGAAAAAACTACGGCACATTCAAATTAAAAGGTCGAATTTAGATTTATGACAACGGAGATCTGATCAGTTGAACGGACGAGATCTGTTAAACATGTCTCGAAAAATGTTGGCGACTGGATGAGATATCAGTGACGATGGATAGCTTTAGTTATGCGACGTCTGTCAAGGCGGAAAAATGACAACATTGCCGTTTCTTAAAGAGTCAAAGAGGTGTACAATAAGTTGTTAGAACTGGCGCACACCGATGTTTGGGGACCTTCCAGATGAGAGTCATTTTCTTAATCGAAGTACTTCCTCACTTTCACCGATGGCAGCAGCCGATGCTGCGAAATCTTCTTTCTGAAAGAAAAGACTGATCCTTTTCGTGCCTGGACGCAAAATTAAAACCACGAGTTTGATGAGTTCCTGAGAAAGTATGGGATAAAAGCTCGAATTCCAATTCTACATACATACTCCACAGTAAAATGAGTTGGCGGAATGCAAAAATCGAACGCTCGGAGGTATTTTGGTGCAAATGCATTTTTTCTGTACCAAGTTTCTGGTATGGATTCCTGTAAATCGAAAAGTGGTTATTACGACTGATTTCAAGCTTATCGAAGACTAGCTCGTTGGCGTAAGTCATCAAGAAAAATACATTAAAGTTTCTGTTGAAAAACCTGGAAGTATATACGGATCAGCATCAGTACAGATACCGATGCAAAGATCAGAAGAAAATGAAGAGCTCGTGGTAAGGACGACACTACAGGATTATGAGCGAGTTTTGAAAATCGGCTCTAAGTCCCAAGACCAGCACAATGGCGGTCGAAAAATATATCAAACGAGATCTGTATAGCGGCACACCAAAGAAAAGGAAATCGAACAATTGAGCCTTGATGGAGTCCACAAAAACGAGGAGTACGACACAGATGAGGAGATTAATTTTTATCAGCCCGATGGGGTCGGAATTATTGAAATGGTAAACATTGGAGGATGCGATGTCTGGAACAGATGTATTAAGAAAAAAACATGAGACCTGGTTGAGCGTCCAGCGAATAGAACTATTGTAACACTGCAAGATTGTTCTGAGCAACGAACTGAAATCATATGGGTCGTTAGATTGGAAGAAAGCTCGTGCTGTTTTCAGAGGTATTTCACAACATTAAGGAATGGACTTTGAAGAAATCTTTGCGCCCGTAGCATACCTTGAATTCATCCATTTATTATTGGCATTGGCTGTAAATGAAAACTTGGTAGTTTGTCAGATGGATGACGTTGCGGCTTATCTCTATGGCAAATTGGAGGAAGAAATTTATATAGACTCTCCGAAATACTTTGAGCAGGCCTTGAAAATGGGTAGAAGGATGGCTCATAAAAGCGCTTTACAGTCTTCGACAGCATACCGTCATAAAAATCTGGACAACATACTACTTAATCTCTATTTTGGATCAAGGAAAAAAGTGTTCACTGTTGTTGCAGTGTACGATTATGTCGATGACATTTTATATGCATTAAAAAGTAAGAGGAAATTGAAAGGTGTAAGGGACTTACTAGCTGCTGTTTCCGAAGTCAAGGATCCTGAATTGGCGCGAGACTGTTTGAGTGTCGAAATAATTGAAGAAGATGGTGAAATAAAACTAAAGCAGCAGGCATACGTCAAGGAGCTGTTTAGGAAAATCAAGATGTACGTGTCGAATTCGATTATTACACCAAGTGATCCAAAGTCAAAATTGCCGAATGAAGAGCAACATACTAAAGGATGTGAAGTAGGAAAACCATATCGGCAACTCATCGCGCCGCTTATGTATATTATCATGCGATTGCTACAAGTTCGGACGTCTAACATAGTTCAACGAGAGTTATCCAGTTTTTTTTTTTTTTTTTAAATAACTTTACACTCAAGTGAGTATAAATACACTTAGAATGCCTCAGCATGTGCTTAGTTTTTTGGAAAATGGCACAGAGAAAAACAGAAAGATGTTTAGGCTCAGTGGTTATTTCGCTCAATGAGGAGCAAAAACATTTAATGGGGAGACTAAACTGTTAATGAAAGTTGGCTTGTTGTTGTCTTTTAGTCAACAATTTTCTTACTAGATTTTAGTTACCTGAAAAAGTTAATGTCTTTCGAATGCGGTTGGGATTCGTATATTGAACCTTTCGATTTGGAAGCCAGTTCACTAGCACTTCAGCTACGGCCACTCACTGTGGTGGAATTACCTGTTCACAAATAACACACATGGTTCTCGAGAATTTTCATAAGGCGATAATCTGAACAACCAGATAGACAGAGTATCCTATACGAGATATGCTTTTTCACTTAGCGGAGCAGCAATCATCTGGCGATCTTAAAACGAAAGTCAGTGGCTATTTCGACAACGGAAAAAGAATACGTTGTACTATCCGAATCATCTAGAGAAGCAACATTTCTTCTCAACCTAAAGACTGAAATGAATTTGTCTGAATTATCTGGGATAACATCTGAGATAGATCGAGGAGCAAAACACATAGAAGTAACCTTAAACTTGTAATGCGTACAATACAATGGAATTCATGCTTCCAGATATGGGACACATATTTATTTTTAATATAATTTTTGCTGACTATTATACCAATCGCTCGATTAGCCTTAATATATTCTGTCAAGCTTTAATACTCCGTGATACTTATACCACTTAACTATCCCAATCTTTTTGTTTTAAAATATTAATTCTTGCTTAAAGGGTGGTGGTGAAGTATATCTAAATATTGGTATCGTTGATTTTTCTAGATTTACAAATAAACCTCACATTTTGTAATAGCTGTCTAGCCTGTAAGTCATAAGTTGCATAGTATCTATGTTGTCAGCGATAAATATAATGCCATCTGCAAACCTGTCTTGTTTAGCGCAAGATCGATTCTTTTCCTTGGAATGATTAAACTAATTGAGGCATTCATATGCTTTATGACAGCCATAAGATAATTTGGCATGCCTATTATTTGGCTATAAGAAATTTGATCGTTATAATTGAAACTAAGAACTGATTGTCTAACTAACAAAAACATGTCACAACTTCTATGATTTGGCTATCGCAATGTGTTTCTAAACAATATCCCGTAAATTCCTGTAGGTTGCTGAATAATGATAACAGTTCAACCAAAATTAGTTTAAAATTTGTCATCAATAACCTGACGGGCTATATCGTTGTTACAGCAAATTTAAAAAATTCAGCTAAAAAAGGACAATGTTCAAGAAGTCAGTAGTTAAAGTATAAGCTGAATTATCGTGAGGTTTGATTTTCAATAGGCTTTTTTCGACAGATCACACATGACTCATATCATCGTTTGGCAAGTCATCATGGTAAGACTCACACCACAACAGCTTTCTGTGAGAAATGTTTTTCGTGTGATTCGAGGAACTTACGGTGCGCCTAATCGCCCTACTGAAACCACTATTGTCAATACCATTCGCAAATTTGAGTCCCAGCTTACATTAGTGGATGATACTCGACCGGTTAGACAGCATCCAGAAAGTAGTGAAGAGACTATAGCAGCTGTAGTTGAGAGTGTACGCGAAGACCATGACGAATCGATTCGTCGTCGTTCTCAGCAGCTTGGCTTGGCGTAATCGACAAGTTGGCGTATTCGACAACTTGGCGTATTTTACGTGAGTATCTCGACCTAAAAGCATACAAAATGCAACATGTGCAAGAATTGGAGCCAGGCGACTTGAATTTGCGTCATATTTTCAGTGAATGGGCTCTGGAAAAACTCAATGAAAATCCGGTGTTTTATCGTGAAATTTTGTTCAGTGATGAAGCCCATTTCTGGCTCAATGGATACATTAATAAACAAAACTGCCGTATTTGGCCTGATGAACAACCCGAAGAGTACCAAGAGCTACTATTACATCCATTAAAAACAACGGTATGCTGTGGTTTATGGACTGGTGTAATCAATGGTTCATGTTTCTTCAAAAATGAGGCAAATCAGAATGTTACCTTCAATGTTAACCGTTATCGCGTCATGTTAACGGACTATGTGCTTCCTGAAATTCAAGCACATGGTCTCAGTGATCTCTGGTTTCAACAGAGCGCTATGGCTATGGATATAGCGCTGTGAGCCATGCAGCGCGTTGAGAAAACATTTTGGTGAGCACTTAATTTCACGTTTTGCTACGGAGTTGCGCAAAGCTATATCTAGATTTGGTAACTCTATCTTTACTCTATCAGTCTTTTTTGTTTTAGCAGGAAGACTATGAATATGCTTATCAAGGATTTTAACAACTTCAACAGTATTTGCATTGTCAAAAATTTCGAAAAAAGATGACACTCTGAAAAAATGTAGCCCACTCACAAGTATTAGCCGAGTGTTTGTGAGTAGAGAAGCAAACAGGGTCAAATAAATTATTTGATGATTAAATGCGAAACCAAACCGTTGTCATTACATAATAAGACGGGACACTCAACATCGCGAATTTGGATATGATGTCACAATCTTTATAAGATGCTTTGTTATGTGAGGTTTAAGTAATAGCCTGCTTCTACCTAATGAGAAGACCTAAAGGTCATTGGAATTTTTATTTTTTTTTCATTTTGTGTTTTTATCAAACTCAGGTTTTTTGTTGTTCAATCGTAATGCAATTATTCGAGATTTTTGAAGAAGAAAACACCAAAATGACTATTTTTTACTTTTCACCTGCTCTTGGTTTTACTCATCGAATCAACGTATCTTGAGTACTATGTGATAAATTTAATATCTAAAGATACTCAACTGTTGTCGTGTTTATTAACTTGCTGGTATCCTCCCTCCAACGTCTTCGTAACTAAATATTTAATAAATTTAGATGTTGAATTGTATAATCATTTCAGTAAGAAACAGCTGACAATTTTAACTACCTTCGACTTTTTGAGACTGACTCCACCATTTTTTAACTCCTTGGCTGTTGGTGTAAGTACAGATATCCGCAGCACGTATCACATTCCACTTGGATACGGTACATGCCAAAAGATACGAGTACATCTTTGTTAGAGAATGGACGATTAGTACACAGCGAAACAGCTTAAAGTTTTAAAAGTCTGTCAATCTACATGTACGGCTACCTACGGCATTTAAATGGTGAAGTTAAAATAATACAGTGTATTCAAAAAAAAAAATGCGTCTAAGAAATCATTGAAAAGTGCCAGGATTTTATAAAATCTTTTTTTTTTTCATTTAAGTTCGAGAATATATTAAAGCGAATTGTGCAATTATATAAGTACATATAGTGCAACTTCCATATAATTTTTGCGTGTATTCTAAACTTAGGCCTCTTCAAATTTGCTTAAAGACCCGCGCTAGCTATTTTATTGTGACTATTCATTTTCCATTAAACCTCTGCTTCATTAAGGATCACATATTTTCTATTTGATTCGCACTATTGTCTTCTTTCCAACCCATGCAGAAGCAACTCCCAATGTTTTAGATTGTCAATCTCTTGTATAATCCAATCGCAGTTGTTTGCTCCATACAGAGGTTCAACATACTTTAGCAAACCATTCGTGTATAATTTTGCCATGAATTGTGTGTCGAGGTATTAATAAGCATCAACTTTTGCTGGATACTTTCCAGTGTGTTGCAGAAAGTTTTCATCTTGTTTCGTCGAGGCTTTCTTTTAATAATTGTAGAAAAAGGCTCATCTATAAATATGATGTTGCTCCAATCCCGGTCTTAATTCTGCGTTACCCAACTTAGCCTCTTTTCATCATGTTTTTGGGTCATGTTTGATGCCAGATTCTGCCAAACGGCATCGTATTGTGTTGATGAGAACTTTAATTTCTTTATGGACAATTTTTCTTTTGTATTCATTAGACTAATTGTGGGGTATTTCCGAAACAATTGGTTGCTTTGGTCCCTCTACCTGACCCATCATCGACATTATTGCATTCGTCATACCTTTTATCGTGTTTTTTTTTTTTAATATTTTGCTGCCTACTTAACACTCATTTACAGCCTTTTTAGGTGTGTTACCATGAAAACACTTTCGAAAAGCTTTTTCAAAACCGCATTCATTTTGTGATAATGTTATAGATACCACTGAAGGATGGAAATATACCGAGAAAATAAAAACAATGCGCTATAAGCATTTAAATGCAGAAAATAATTTGGTTACAAACATGTGTGTGTCAGTTAAGTAAAAGAAATAATTTAACGCACGTTTATCTGGAGCACTCTGTATACGAGGGATGTTTAATGAATACTCCGATTAGAAATGACAACGCAACTTTCTTAGGTTTTGAAAATATATTTTCCAATATAATCCCCCTTGAACCAGATACACTTTTCTCAGCGGAGCTGAAAATTTTTTAACCCCTCCGTATAGTATGACTTTGGTATTTCTTTCTGGCGAGCGATCTTTTAAGGTTTGGAAACAAAAAGAAGTCGCAGAGGACGAAATCCGGAGCAATTCCTTTTACAATTCGACCAATTTGGCTCAGGCGACTGCGGAGGTTTGAGCAGGTGCAATATAATGGTGGAAGAGCACTTTTTTTCTTCGCTAAATGTGGTCGTTTTTTCCTCAAATCGATTGAATCGGCCTATTAAATCGACGTAGTATGCTCCTGTGATTGTTTTTCCTTGTCCATTACTTTTCCGGCCGAAGGCACGGTTTTCGCCTTCTTTAGAGCGAGTTCACCGGGTAAAACAAATTGTTTTGATTGTTCTTTGGTCTCTGGTGTGTACCAATGAATCCATATCTCATCGATGGTCACGAAACGACGCAGAAACTCCTCCGGATTTCAAATAAACAGGGCCAAACACGTTTTGGAAGTTCTCCGGTGTAAGTAAACGCGGCACCCAACAACCCAACAGCTTTCTCATGCCCAAAATCTTGTGCATTATATGACTAACTCGTTTAGTTGAGATGCCTGCTATCTCAGCCAACTCACGAATTTTCACTACGAGATTATGGATTTTGTCCATGGTTTCCTCTGTGGTATCTGTTTTTGGGTCACCTGTGGGCGGTTCATCAAAAACCAACGTGCGGCCACCGTGAAACTCTGCGAATCCATGGTAAACGGTTGTACAGAAAGGTGAATGGGTCCCATACACATCATCGAGAATGAGCTTGAGCAGTTTTCCTATTAGTAGTCATCTTATCAGATAGGGTAATTGATGAAGGTCGAGTAAACGGCTAGTCGGCTTTTGTCAGCTTTAAATGATGTAATTGGACAGCCTAGATGCCAGAGTTTTCGAGTCACCTTAAACGGTAATTGATTAAGGTTGAGTCAGTGAGGATAGTTTATGTGGAGTGAAGATCTTGACAACATAATGGCGATCAAACAGATCACCATCCAGAATTAATGAAAAAATGGCAACCCTACAGTTAACATTTGGTTGTTGTTGTTTTTTTTTTATCGCTCCCGTTATATTTGGGAATTCCTCTATACCACACCAACAGGCAAATGGCAATCAATACCCATACTGATTTCTCTTATTCTCTCTCGTCAGTCGATTGGTTCGCCTGGCGTAATTATTGAACCGTTAAGCTTGCAATCTTCAGTGCTAATTGCAATTCGTTATCAGTCAGTAAGTATGTGGTAGATACATAGAGTACCTAAATAAAAAATTACAGAAAAACTTATTTCGTAACTTATAAAACTGACAAATCTGCTCAACTTGAATACATTTTAGTTTCGAGGTGCAAAGAGAAAGGACGTGCGTTTAAGGTCCACAAAAACAAATAAAAACTTCATTTCCAACTTCATTTTCATTATCGTTGGCGCGGTTTTGTGAAAATTATTTGTGTAATAGTGAACATTTTGATTTTTTTTAAAGGGTTCTCGAAAGAAGAAAGAGACTTACACCAAGATCCAAGATGAAACTAGTAATAACGATTTTATCAACTGTGTTGGTTGGGTTAGTTGCCGCCCAGATGGACAAGTGCTACGATTCTGTGGTAACTGCTTGCTCATCTCCAAATGGTAAAGTTGAAGGTAAGCAACCACTGTTCAGTTTTGTCCGACCAGTCTCATCATCATCCATTTCTTCTTATGTAGGACAATTAAATTGCAACTCCAAGATTGGTCACTTCAATCATATTGAAGACAAACTCAGGGACTACACCTACGATCAACTCGCATCATCATATGACTACCTCGTATTGTCTACGCTGTTCAGCTCACACTCAAAGTCCCGTCCAGGTTTCGCTAACCTCTTCCGTGAGTTCTCCGACAAGGCCTTCGACAACAGCATCAAGTTGATCAAACAGATCACTCACCGAGGTGGAGTTTTTGATTTTCAAGGTCTTCCCAAAGTTTCTCGTTCAGAAAAAAGGTTAGAATTGGATGAATTACATGCTCTGGCCCAGGCTTTGGAAATTGAGAAGAGACTGTCTGAGCAAGTTATAGCGTTCCATGCTGAAGTTTCAACTCATAAAAATTATGATCCAGCAATTACTCGGTTCTTGGAGGACGAGTTTTTGAACGATCAGACTAAAACCATCCGAAAATTGTCCGGTCATATCAATAATTTGCACAAGATCATGTTGAGTCCTGACGATGATACTTCCCTGGGAGTGTACTTGTTTGATGAATACTTGCAAAAGCTTTAAGCTATGCCCTAATAGGTAGATTTAAGAATAGCAATCAGCAAATAAGTCATAAAAACGAGCAAATTAAATGTTTTCTTTTGAGCTACCAATTACGATTGCAAATAAGATTCCAATACTGAGGGGGTATGGATCTCTCGTTGTCAATTAATATTTTTTTTTTTTCACAATAAAACAAACGAAATTAAGAACAAATCAAATGAGGACCGATCAATGTTTTCTTTTTTCCCATTTTCTTTTTTTTGTTAAAATTTTCCTCTGAATTTTATTTGGTTTTTCATGTCATGCAAATCAAAAATATATAAAATTCTTTACATAGATATCGCACACCGAAGGAAAAACAATGATTTTGAGTGATGGAAATCTTTATTTGGATCTTTGCAATTGTTTCTGTTAAGTGGAAAAGATGATACCCGCCAAGTGGTTGCCGCCAGTGTTGATACACATATGTGCCCGTTTTGTCGCATTTTCCATGACTTTTCGTAGGATTTCCGAAGATAACTGTTTGCATTCCTGTTGAATATACTCCTTAAGGGCTGCGATTGTATAAGGTTTGCTCGCATAGGCCCGAGATTTCAAGTAGCCCCACAGAAAAAAGTCTGGAATGGCTAAATCCGGCGTTTTCGCTGGCCATGCCAAATTGTCAAAACGGGAGATTACGCGACCAGGAAACATTTCCTTTACAATATCTATTGTGGCTCTTGTTGAAACCACATGTTCACCAAGCCCCGCTCATCCAATTCCGGCAGTAAGAAGTCGTTTATCATGGCCTTGTAGCGTTCGCCAGGAACTGTTACCGTATTGCGGACCGCGTCCTCAAAAAAATACGACATAATCACTCCTCCCGCGGGAACGCCGCACCAGACAGTGGCTTTGAGTGGATGTACGAAGATTTTGCTTATTGACATAATTGGAAATGCGCCTCGTCGCTCATGATGATTTTCCACACAAAATTGTCCTCTTTGTTGTTGAGATTGAGGATGGATTTACAGTAATTCACACGCGACTGATGGTCAGAAGACATTAACTGATTCATTGTTTGCACTTTGTACGGGAACATGTGTAAAGCTTTCACTAAAATTCGCTGTAGGTTCCGTCAGTTGATGCCTAATTGATTGGCCCGTCGTCTGGTTAATATTTCATCATTTTCAGCGACATTGACAACTTTTTTTGTCCAAAATGCACGAGCTGCACCTGGTCGACATGTTGTTCCAGCAAGATGGCGCTATATGCAACACAGCACGCTAATCGATAGACCATACTCTCCATATGGACAAGTTAAAACGTACTCGTTACATGAAATAATGTTTAAAAATTAAATGGCAAGCATTGATTTATCAACTTAAATAAAAATGTTATACACTTTTTCAATGTGCCTGTGTTTTTTTGAAAATAAGAAACCAAACCTTTCAAAACCTCTCATTCTTAAATTTAAGAATATGTTTGTGCAAAACTTACAGTCTCCAAGCGCAATATTTTTATAGTATGCTTCTAAACTCGTCCTTTTCAACCAATTCACACTTACTAGATTGCTATAGACACTATTGACTTCATACTAGAGTATTGTAGACCCGGAAATGTGGTAATAGTTTTGGGGGATTTCAACTTTCCTCACCTTCATGGGTACGTTCTGTTGACCAGACTCATTTTCTTGCTACCAAGCCAAGTTTAAATAAAGAAATCTTTTTGAGCGATTACTTGTCTGACTCGGCGTTATTTCAACTAAAAGGCATTACTAACAACTTAAGCAGGCAAATTGACCTTGTTTTTTCGTCCGATAACGATAATTGTGTCATCACAGAGAGCAAACATCTTTTATCAAAACTCGACAGCTACCATTCTTACGAGTCGCAGCATTCTTACGAGCAACATTTCCACTTTCATAGGACTGATTTCGCAAAGTTGAACTACCTGATTAGTACTATTAATTTCGACAACATCTCAAATAGCTCCAATATTTCCATAGATAAAACGGCGCGAACATCACCAAACACTTCTTTGAAGTTGTCAAACGATTGTGTCTATTGTCAATTATCCCCTAAATTCTGTGCGCAAGCTTCACTTACATTAGTTGATAGCCCAATCCGCTTAGGGCTATTGGTCCATTATGATGACACCTGGATCTGTGATCCTCCAACTCTTGGAACCAATTTGAGCTTATGATGAAGCGTTAACGTCTATATTTTCTAGACCGCTTAAGTCATTGTAGAAACCAAGTGGAGGAGAAGCAAATAAGTGGGCATTTTTTTTGCGAGAGAGCTGAGCATGTACAGAATAGGTGGAGGATTATTTCTTCCTCCTTATCGTCCATGCATTTGTAAAGACACCAAGCCTTCTTGCATACTTGCCTATAAGGCAGTGTCCATTAATAACACATATGGTGGCCGTGAGATATTTCTTATTTAGAAAGATCAGACTCTTAGGCCAGTTGATCAAATCTGTTTGGTCACTAGACATGTTGATCCAACAGTCCACCCAAGGTTTGTTCTTTTGTTATATTGGTATACCGATGCTGCTATTTTCCAGTAGATTAGGTAGAGTGGTTACAATTTTGACTAGTTCGTCGTTCTTCAAATCTCTGGAATGTCCCTCACCTCCATAAGAGATGATGGGCAGTCCAGTGCGGTTCTATACTTTAGTGAGACTGAGTCCAGGGACTTGATAGCGGTCTGACTAATCGAAAAATTACGGATATCCCTCGCATTATTACATTTTTCTTAACTTTAAAGCAAATAGCTCCGTTAATATCCACTTGCCTGCTGAAAATGTTGAAGAGTGTCAAGTGAAACCGAATATTTAGGGCCGTGAAGGGAAGAGCTACGTAAAGCTCCCCCTATGCACAGATATGCTGTTCTTTGGACTTTGTTTAGTTTGCTGTAGTTGACTGACAGTATCCAAGGGCGACCACCAGACAACCGTATAGGTCTTACTAGGTGGGGTGAAAAGTAACCTCCTTGATTGGATGCATGGTTGGATGCTCTTGTGTGCCGGTGCATTGTCTTACAAAAACAAATTTTTTTTTCGCTTCATGTGAATCTGTTTTGCAGCGATTTCGGCTTTCAATAATGCACAACAATACTCGCTGTTGATAGTTTTCCGTTTTTCGAGGTAGTCTACGAAGAGTATGCCATGACAATCCCAGAAAACCGACGCCATGACCTTTCCGACCCATCGAGTCTCCCACGGCCGCTTCGGAGCACTAGTGTCGGCTTCAGTCCATTGCCGGGCACTTATTCTATTCTCTGGTGTTCAACAGTTACCAATCGACGTCAAAAGTCCGCCTGATTTCGCATCAGCAAGTCCAAACACTCTTTCGAAGTGCTCTTACGTTCGTGTTTTTGGTCAGGAGTGAGTATGCGCGGCACCCAGCGGCAGGATAACCTTTTCATATGCAGAATATTGCCCAAAATATGGCGTGTGCGCTCAGTACTAATCTTTGTGGTATCTGCTAGCTCGCGCACCTTCAGTTTCCGGTCAGCCAACACCATTTCAAGTATTTTTTTCATATTGTCCTCTGTAACCGCATCGGAGGGCCTGCCGCTGCGGACTTGATCGGTAGTGGAGTTGCGGCCACCACAAAACTCTCGAAACCAATATTTGACGGAGCATTAGCCCCATAATATTTATCCAACTTTTCTTTAGTTGGATATCGCTTTTGTCCATACTCAACATGATGCCAAACACGTCAACTACAATCAGCTGTTAAAAAAAAAAACTAAAGACAGTATCGCACTGAAATTTGGCATGTCTGTCTGAATATGAACGGACTTTGAGGCACCATAACCTTTTTTGCAAGGAGGTTACTTGTCACTCCATCTAGTACAAAAGAGATGTATAGCCAGTGGGTAATGCGAAGTTAAAGGCCCCATTTGTTCCCAATGGTTTTTTATGCAAGGGAATAAAGCTACTGAAGCTTTCTTTACTCATTCTTGAATGTTAGATTCCCAGTTTAGTTTCATGTCGAAAATGAGATCCAGATATTGCGTTGTATTAGAGAAGACTTAACTGGTATCGTTAATTGAGGGAGAGTTTACGATTAGAATTTTATATTAGCCCGAAAAGAGGACAAGACCAGTTTTATAGGAGTTTGCTTCCAATCTACAGCGATTTGCCCAATGGATTAACCTGCTAAGATTTAGCTTAAGGGATTAGGTAATGGTATTGAGATGCTTACCTGAGACGGTTATAGCAACGTGATCCCCATAGGCAGTCACTCTGCTACCACCCGTTTCCAGGTATATCAGCAGTTCATGACGCACTAAGTTCCAGAGAAGACGTGAAAGGACACCGTCTTGAGGCGTACCTCTGCCAATACATATTTGGCCGGAGGCCCCGCATAGTTTGGAATTAATTATCCTGCTATAAGCATAAGACTGATCATCTTCGCAAGTGAGTCATCATCATTGCAGATGTTTTGACGTTGTTTATGGCACCTTCCATGTCCAGGAGACTGACCATTATGTACTCTATACTTGTATATTGTAGGGATCGTTCGATGTGGTTATTTAGTGAATGTAGAGCCATTTCCACTGCCTTTAATTATTAATTCCTTTAAAGTACTCGTAGGCATGTTGAGCCTTAGAAAAAAGTCGAGGATCAATTTTAGAACATGTATGGATTTCAATCAGACGTTCAGGAATTTCCTCTTCATGACAGGGGAATGTGGATCGTTTCAACGGAGCTCTTCATAATATTCTCTAGCGTTGGTAGGATAATATCTAAGAACCTTTCTACTTCGGCAGGGAGCTGAATTGTATGGTTTTAAGCTATGGAGCGCCCAGTGCAGCTTGTCTCTAATAATCAGACGGTCAATTTCAGTCGTGGCTGCAGTTCTGGGGTTGTTACTGCCCGTGATCGGGAGCTATCTAGGAAGCGGGTGTTCAGTAGCAGGTTGAATGATTAATCACTTGAGGTTATCCAAGAGCCATCGGTTTTTTTAAACAGCTAGGCATCATAGGATTGCCGCATTGTTATGCGGGGACTTAAGAGTTCAGAGGAAAGTGTTTTAAGCATTATTTTTTCTGTATTTTGGGCAATCAGTTTTCTGATAATTCCAGAATGCTAGTTGTCTGAGAGGAGCTACATTCATTCTGAATTGGATACATCTGTGGTCTGAGAATGAGTGTTCAGACGATACCCTCCAGTTCGTTAGCATTTAAGTGATGTTGTCGGAGACTAAAGTGGTATCTAGCGTTTCCTGTCGGTCTGCAAACAATGAGGTTAGTACTTACCGTGTACGTACCGTGTGATAGTTGATAAATTAATGCTTGCCTTTTACTTTTTTAAGATTATTGTAAATAATTCCTAAAGTCTAATTTTGAATCACTTTTTTGAGCATATTGGCTGGTATCTCACTAATGTAATGCTGTATTCCGAGGCTGGTTTTTCAGTATAGACAAATGATTTGACGTATTCCCATAAAAATATTCTGAAGGCTTCAAACCGTATGATCTAGCCGGCCAATTCACCGGTCAAAAACGAGAGATAAATTGCTCACCGAACTCATTTTCCAACTGGTTCGTCGATTCGCGTGCTGTGTGGTACATAGCGCCATCTTGCTGGACCCATTTGTCGACCAGGTGCAGCTCGTGCATTTTGAGCAAAAAAAAAAAAGTTCGAAATTATTGAACGATAGCGGGCACCATTTACAGTAACGTTGTTTTCGCTGTCATCTTTCAAAAAATGCGGGTCAATGACTACGCCGGACCCCACCGAACGTGCATTGGCAACTCTTGCTTTACCTGATGTTGTTTATTGGATCAAATAAGGCATTTTTGTTTATTAACATACTCATTGAACAAGAAATGAACTTCGTCGGTGAAGACAATTTCCCGATAAAAAGAGCAGCTATTCTAAGGCCAACACATCGAAAATTCGACGCTGTGGTTGGTCGTTCGGATTCTGTTCTTGCACAAGCTGTATTTTCCAAAGTCTTTGACCAAGATCCTTGCGTAAAATCTTCCATGAGTCGTGTGATACAATGCTAATTGTTGCCAATGAGTGGACGAATCACGATCTTGATAAACAGCAATATTTTCTCCCATACGCACTCTACGCATACGGGTAGGTGGCTTGATGTCCAATAGCGTGAAATTGGTGTGAAATTTAGTCACTGTTACTTGAAATGCTTGCTAAGATTATGATGACCGTGAAAAGATCGAAGTGCGAGAAAAATATTTTTCACAGAGCACAACTTTTGATAATAAAATTCATTAATTTGTAAGCGTTGTTCGGGTGTATGTCTTCCCATGATGAAATTGCAAAACTAACTAAACATGTTTGACTTTGATGCATGTTACGAATCAAAATAGAACAGTGAAAAACCAAAATCACCCTTCATGTCGTACGTTTTGGTAACAGAGAGAAATGAGGTGAGAAGTCGTTAAGTAGGGGGTCAAACAATGGTTAGGAGCAGCAGTAGTTTTTGAAACTGGAGCGCTCGTTGAAGGTCAAAAATGCGTTTTGAGTTCACATGGAAAGCGAATGCGGAGAGATCATTTACGACATCGAATGGAGCGATATTGAAAACCTCACGAAAACGAAGGAACATTTTCTTCAACTATTTTGGGTTAGTTGGGAAACTTTCTTGGTGTATTGGGACAAGGACACTTATTTTGGTCATGGTATATTCTCTTATATGTTACAATTCCCAAGGTAAAACATTATATTGCGACCTTAACATCGTTGTCTGTAAGTTGTTTTGTCAGTTGAGGCATTGGAGGAAGCAAAGGGTCCGATTGAGAGAGGGTTGAGAATATGTGAAAGTATGAAGTTCGAGTATTTAGGAGTAAAATGATATTAAAAATTTGGGTTGGGGTTTCTTTACATGAAGGAGTTTTCACAGAAGTGTTGTTTGTACTTTTAGAGAATGAAAGGGCATCTGAAAAAAAACGAAAATCAATTGCAATTGATGTTAACCAAAACAGAAGCTGATTTAGAAGTGTTGGGTACAATGGAAAGATTTCTCTTTTCTATCTGTATTAGGTTTACTAGGTTAGGAGAAAAATTAAGGAACAGCCAAATTTCAAAACTCCAATTGGAGTCGTGATTGGATTTTAGAGAGGAAGAGTTTGATTGGGCTTAGTTTAAGGAATAGACTTAAGTTTAGGATTTTGTTTTAAAATTTTCTGAGATTTCGCTGGTGCTTTTCCGTTTATTTCATTCCATATGAACGTTCTATTTCATTCCGTCGAGGTTGAAGACAGCGGCATTAAAATTACTTGCAATAGCCATTCAAATTGAAGCATCTGGAACTTATCTTTTCGCTGTAAACGATGAATGCATATTTTTTCTCAAAATACGAGGTGTGTTCCAAAAGCAAAGTGACTTTAGATTTTTATAAAAAAGAATTTATTTATTCATCAATATTAATGTTGTCCCCTTCGAAGTAGACCCCCTCTGATATAATACACTTCTGCAAACGCTTGGTATAGCCTTGAGTTCATCTCACGATGCCATACATTTTTCGGTCTTGGCTCTCCCAGGTGCTTCCATTGGGATTTGGTTTTGACGTCATTAACATATACCCATGACTCGTCACCAGTTAGGAAGCTTTTGAGTAAGTCAGGATCATCATTGACGGGATTCAAGAGCTCTTAAGCGATGCTCATGCGACGGTTTTTCTGATCACAAATAAGAAGTTTTGGAGAAAATTTCGCTGACGAACGTCTCATGCCCAAAATATCCGAAAAAATTGCGTGACACGAGCCGACCGATATGCCAACATCGGTAAACAACTTCTCTTATGGTAATTCGATGATTTTCCAAAACAATTTTTTTTACAGCTTGACGTTATCATCTTTTGTTGATGTGCTGCCGCGTTCAGAGCGAGGTTCGTCATTGGCACCTTCTCGGCCACCTTGGAGGATCTAGTACCACTTGTAAACATATCTTTTACTTAGAGCAGACTCACCGTATGCCATTGTCAACATTTAAAGTGCCTAAGAGCACTTGATTCTATTCTTTACACAATATTTTTATGTGTTACTTTTTGAACACACCTCGTATTTGTTTACCCAAGTAGCAATGTTTTTTCTGAGAGAGTTCTTCAAAACGAAGCGTAACGAATCCTGTATTTTTATGTTTGCTTTTTTATGTTTTTCGAGCCTATTTCAGTTGGTGTTCACCTGTGCTCGCAATGAAAAACGTGTTTTGTGTCAATTTCATTGGCGGTGAGAGGATTTGTTGCTTGGTTAGTGTCCCCGAGGTTGGCTGGGGGGCAAGAAATTGAAGCAGTCGCGTCGAAAAACAAATTATGGGCAGTCTTCCTCCGATCCAACTCTTTTGCTGACTATTCAAACTATCTCGGGTCATACCCTCAATTCGCCCAGCTTTACAAGGTTCTCTACCAGCGATACCTTGATTTTGCGTAATTACCAAATAACCAATTCGTTAACTATAAAAAAAATCTGACGGTTTTCCTCAATCGCACCCATATGAAAACATGTTATCAGCCAATCCGCATACTATAGCCAACTTATTTGCTGCATTTTTTAAGCAATCTTTTGCCGATAATTCCTTGTGACCGGACCCCTCTTATTTCACATACCTACTTAACTTCCCCCGTGGCCCCTGTATTTCTCAAAGTTTTGACCATATATTGTAATAATAGAAAATAAATTACATCAACTTAATGATCTTAATAACGGTCTTCCATCCATATTTCTTAAAAAGTGTTCCTCAATGCTTTTCGCCCAATTGCAAATCTCTTCCGATTATCGCTCTATCAAGGTGAATTTCCTCAGATGTGGAGGTCTTCTTTACACCGATACACAAAAAGGGATTAAAGAGCGAAATCACTAATTACAGCCCAATAGCTAAACTCTCACATATACCCAAGCCCCTTGAAAACATTTTGTATGAAGCCTTAAGCTTCCAGTGCAAATCTCTTATTTCCCCTAATCAACGCGGCTTTCCAAAAGGTTGATCAACTACCACTAATCTCGTCGAATTCGTACCTGGATAATCGTTTTTATAGTGTTCGTTTCAGGTCTGTCCTTTCCGCACCTTTCTTGGCTACTTCAGGTGTTCCTCAAGGTGGTCACCTAGGTCCACTTCTCTTCATCCTAACCATTAACGATGTTGAAAGGGTCATTCAACACTCAGCACTTTCTCTCTATGCTGACGATACCAACTTTTTTAAACCTATTTCCTCACAACACAACTCCAGCCTCATTCAAATAGATCTAAATAGCTTTTCCACCTGGAGCATCAAGAGCTGCTTAGAACTCAATATCACCAAATTTCAATCGATTACCTTTTCACGTAAGTGCAACAAGTCTACTCCCCGAACTTACGTTCTCCACGGCCAACCTATATCCCGTGTTCAGACTATCCGCAACCTTGGCATATTATGCGACAGGGAGCTTATTTTCCGCTCCCATATCGATGAGATAATTACCAAAGCAAACTCATCGCTTGGCCTCGTTACAAGATGGTCCAAAGAATTCTGTAACCCGTACGTGACCAGATTACTATACATCACTTATATTCGCCCCCTTCTCGAGTAGGTTAGTCAAGCGTGGTGTCCCTTTCAACGAGTTCATGTAATCGGAATTAAGTCGATCCAGCGTCGTTTTCTTCGATTTGCTCTTCGAAGTCTACTTTGGAACGATATTCTAATCTTACCTCCCTATCGAGACCGTCTCAAACTCAATACCCTTGAGGGACGCAGCAGAAATTCTCTTCATTCACCGACTCCTCTCATGCTCAGTCGATTGCATGTCTCTTTACAACTCCGTTTTTTTAAACACAACGTTGACTACGCCTCTTTTATCTACCAACCCGTATGCTGCGTAGGGTAAACTCCAACCTCTCCGTTTTCGATTTTAATCGTAGGACACTTTCGATCTCCTTCACCATCCCTAGCCTTATAACCCTAATTAAATATTTTGTATTTTAGTTTAAAAACTTTTTAAGTTTTTTAAACTTGAATTAAGCCAAATAAATGGGGGAGTTAGCCCCCCAAAATCGAAAAAAACTGGTGATTCCTTCAAGATCAATGAGGTTTGATGCAATACTTTCGGAAATAATTTTGTCCTGGATTGAGGTGTTGTGGATTAGGTGTATGGTGTTGCAAGGTTTAAGTCAGCTTACTAAGGTGTATTTTCGCTCTAATATAATCTAATATTCAATTGCATTATTTTATCGCGATCATACAATTGTTTAGCACTTCTGGCCACAGATTTATTTGACACGAATTGATCAGACAGAGTCTGTTGGTTCTTTTTAAAATCTAATAAAACGGCGCCCTGCAAGGATGAGGAAGTGACGCATTTGAGTTGGTTGGTAGATGAAAATATAACTTAACTTTACGTTGAATGAATTCAAAATTCTTGATGCCATACATCTACACATGAAGTTCATTTCCACGACAGCGTATTGGCTTAAGTTGACAAAGTATAATATGCTGATTTTATCTTTAATTAATTTATACTCATATCATTGTAAAAGTTACAAAACAAAGAAAATAAACACTAAAATAAAAACTCAAAAAAGAAAAAATTGTTTGTTTTATTGACATTGGATATGTGTGGATGTCGAAAGTTCGAACCGTCACGGAGGAATTTGTTAACGTTCTGTGGGTGATATAAAATAATTTGAGAAAGTTCTGTCTCAGAGTTATTGTACGTTTCTGATTCGGGCAGCCGCATTTGTAAGCCATTAAATACTTTTGAATGTTCAGACATCTCCAGCTTTTTAATTTCGGATTCAAAGATGCTAAATTAGTTTTTTATATATTTTACCCATTTTTTTTTAAACAATTTGTGCAATTTACGAACGACATACATGAATCGGTAGGATGATGCGTTTCACGTTTAGGAAAGTCTAAATCTAAATCCTTCTGATCTTTAATGTTATCTATCGATGCACTCTTCCTCATTCTCCGCGACAGAAAAGTTCTTCTATCAATTTTCGGTTCCGCTTGCATCAATTGAGAATAGATGACTAGCGATAGTCTAGCTTTGATGATTAGGTCACCTTGACTACATGGACACCAGGCTCTGGAAAGTGTTGAAATCTAACTTAAAAGGATAATATAGTAGAGAATGACCTCATCTTTCGTGTGCACAACTGTAGGGAGCTGGTAAAGAATCACACTGGTCCACCATGGACTAGAGCACCATCTGGGCCCCCGCCCAATTATCAATGTTTCGTCCACCAATGACGTTGTCTATGTTAATAAAAAGCAGAGGAAGAGCAAAGTAGTGGTTTTATCATAACGGTTTTCAAATGATACCACCGAAAATTTGGCGATAAAGGCCAAAGGCAATTTAAATAAATATAAAAAAAGACAGACACATGTACACTTTTGTGCAAGAATGCTACCGCAACAGACGCTTTAGCTGCTAAGCTATTTAAGGCAGCGGAGTCTATTTGGTAAGCAACATAAATTAATTTATTTCCAAGACTTACTTAGATGAAAGTATATGTGGTGGCCTTGGCTTAAGTGGTAGTGTATTTGGTTCAGTCGAACAGTTTGGCGTTCAATCCCAGGGTGGCCGTGGTGTAGTGGTATATGCATAGACTCCTCAAGCAGAGGGTCGCGGGTTCGAATCCCGTGGAAGGCAATTCTCTGAAAAAAGTCTATTACATAGAATTTGTATGTAGTTATATGAAAATCCAGTCAGCGTCAACTCTGACATGAAGGCATAACACTGATGTTGGAGTGGTTGCTGGCTGGGCTAAATGTACACGTACTTAAGACCCACTGGTTGAGGAGGATGTACTAGCTCGTCCCGTCTGGTTTGAGAACCACCTCTGGGAAAAATATCGAAACCTAATACACCTGAGTTTCAAACTAGTACACCCTGGATAAAAAGCCAGTAAAATTGTATTCATATCCCCTTGGTGCGCGCGCGGTATTAAAAAAAAAAAAACTCCTTCCGAAAGCATTCTTTTTTTCAGGAAACTAAAATCACGTGAGATGAATGAATTGCTATACTCTTTTGAGTGTAAAGTTAATTTTTTGAAAAAAAAAAAAAAATGGAATCTCCACGTCTCATAAGAAAAGAGACCTTTTAAACTGGTCCACCTTTAGGTGGGTTAGTTTCCTAAGCGTCGCGTAGATATTGTCTACCTATTGTATGAAAACCGAAAACGAATTGCCAACAATTTGACTGGCCCCACCAGTGCAGTTTTGGCTCACATTTGACAAATTATTAGCGACGACAACTACAGATCCTAGAGAAAGCCCAAGAAGTTTAAATTGATATTGAGCACCTCTTCATCATTTTACGGCCGTAAAGGACTATATTTTAAGAGAAGAGCTATACGGAGTTGTATTTATTTAGTTAGGGAGCTGTTGCGTCTCTTCTCTGCTTCGTAAGGGCTGGATGCAATATTACCTTAATATTTGATCCTAAAAGAAGATTTTGTTAGAGTGACGCCTTTTCTTCAGACTTCCGTAACTTCATACTTAATAAAAACTGTATAAAACTAGCAACCCAAGACCAAAGAACTAATTTTGCAAGAGCCTCTGCAATTACTTTTGTACGATGACGTTGACATCGAGGAATCGGGCAAAATTTCAAAATGGAAAGCTTTAATTTCGAGCTGGCTAGTTGCTGGGAAAGTATATTGGTTTCACATTACCCAAGAAGATCAATAGCTGGCTTTGGCGTAGAGGAAAATATTTAATCGAGGTAAATGGAAACTGAAACTTTAATCGAACACCTTTTGCTATTATTTACAATAGCTATCACTCTTGATTGGTAAATATGCACTTACAGTATTAATTTTCTCTTCTTATCTGTGGGATTATGTATATATTTCATGTAAACATTAAGTTATTTTGTATTATCTTATGTATCTTGCGTTTATTGATTCGATTTAGATTTGAACTCTAGTATTTGCACATATGTTCATTTCATATCACCTTGTCAAAAGCTACTTTAAGGATTGTATATTGTATTGTGGTATCCAAATACAAACAGGTTTTATTTTAAAAACGAATATTTTATTTTAAAATATTATTTTCGCGAAAGTACAAAAAAAAAATCAACTACTTCGCTTGCGATTGATTATTTACTTATTATGATACTTACAACATTTTTTTTGTGCTAAGCTTACAAAAATAATGTATAGACAGTTTACTGAAAGAAATAAACTTGAGATCATTGCACTGAAGTCATCGATTGAAAACCTCCAAACATGACTAAAAGAAAATTACAGAAATTCTGTATCTTTGTATTGGAACAATAAAATTTGGGCTGTAAGCACCAGAAACCCGAATATGTTCCGGCAAATAAATAAAATAATTCGAAGAAATAATCAAAACGCCCTTTAATGCTTTAAGATCGCCCGAACGACGAACAACTTACAAATACTTGTAGCAACAGGCATAGATCCAAATGAGGCTATTGATGATAACAACTTCTTTGTGATTCAGGATCTACAGATAAGGTAGAGGCTATAGGAGCGACTTTCCATTAAGTGTACAAGGGCAATGACATCATTGGCCCGAAATACGACCTGGAAAATCGAGTCCTAGTACACAATTTCTACCAGTGAAATGAAATAGTCAACTGGCGATTCAAGATCTCGGGTTTCACCCAGGAAAATATATGTCGACACTTAATAATTTGTGGTGATTTTAACACAAATTTAAGCAACTCACTATCGTTTCAATTGAAGGATCTAGTTTCAATAAATCTTCTAGATTTAGCTATTGTTTCTTATCCGTCTCTAGTTCTTTTATTTGATCAATTGTCTTTTTATGTCTCTGATCATGCTATACTCTTCAAATTTCTCCGGGAAAAGAAGTCCTCCCGAAGCGCCTATGCTCGAAAAAACGGACTCAGTGACAAATAAAAGCTTGGAGGACGAAAACAACACACTTCGTACGAAGCTTAAGCAAATGGGGCTACTTTTTCAAGAGCTTAAAAAAGAAGTAGACATACTTCGAGAGGAAAACAAGACTCTGAAAACAAAGCATAGAAACGAAGAACAAGAAAGCAGTTCACTCCGCTCAACTAGTCGCGAATACCATACGGACGAAGAAGAGCTTACACGCGAAACAAATTGGACCGTAAAGAAAAGACCGTCTAAGAAACGTAAAGCTGGTTCTTCACCTGAAGTGGTTCCAGATAAGAGCCAGGAGTCACAAAAAAAGCAACTTCCAACAAAATCACGTCTTCCACATCCAATCAATGTTGTTGGGGTTTCAGACTATAGCAAGATGCATTGCTTTCTCAAAGATACGCTTAAATGTAAGTATAAGGTACAATATTGTAAGCGACCTCCATGCAAAGGGCTTTAAAGTTCTAGACGTCGTAAATATTATTAAAAAAGAAAAGAGAAAAACAGAGGAAGATGAGGAAATCTTGGTTAAGCAAGGACTTCCATTGTTTATGCTTAGTTTCGATAAGTCCGAAAATAAAGAAGATATCTATAGTATCAAAACTATTCTAAATATCGTAGTCAAAATCGAACCTGTGCGAAAGAACACAAGATCGATCCCGCAATGTAAGCGTTGCCAGGGCTTCAATCATACGCAGACTTACTGCCAAAAAGAACAGCATTGAGTAAAATGTGCTGGTAAACATCTCTCAGAAGAGTGCAACTTAAATAAAGAACTTCCACCGTCTTGTATAAATTGCCAAGGAAAGCACCCAGCAAACTATCGCAGATGTGAAGTGGCGAAAGAACTCCAAAAAAGGCGCGATACTTTAAAAAAAAACCTTACGTCCAAACCCAAACGCAACTACAAATAAACCGAATATTGCTAAAGAACAGGCAGTGAACGAAAGAAAATCCGTCGTGGTAAAGGATATACAAAAAAAGAACGCAAAGGAAAAGCCACCACCGGCTGACGCGCTAACGTATGCACAAGCTGCGTCGCAAGGAAATAAAAAGGCGGTGTTACGCCAGATCCAGTGGCTCACGTTCTCTCCCTAATTCTCACGACTCTTGAGGAGCAAAGCAGAACAAATAAATTCGATTTCAAGCTTTAATATGAAACAAGTGCTTAAAATATTGACGTGGAACGCAAACGGCCTTATTAAAAAAAACTCGACGAACTGGAAGTGTTCTTACAAAAAGCCAATATTGACATTTGCTTGATTTATGAAACTCAGTTGAGGAAAGAACCTCGTGTCAGAGGCGGATCCTCATTGTTTATTAAAGATTGTATTTAGATGCAAGCTAGAAAAGAATGACTTTAAAGGTATCTTTGATTCACTCGGACCGAATTTTATAATTGGTGGTGACTTTAATTTGAAACATACCTTCTGGGGCTCAAGATGTAATACAATGAAATTCAGACAACTCTATGAAGCCGGTATGCAATGTAAAATTGATTTTTTCTCGACAGGAAAACCAACATATTGGCCTTCGGGTATAACGAAGACCCCCGATCTTGTAGACTTCTTTGTCACAAAGGGAGCAGCCAAAATTTCTACAAACATCGAGGAAAGTTATGATCTCTCCTCAGATCACTCACCAGTCATTTTAACCCTAAGCATACTCTTAATTAAGAAAGAAGTGGCGCCTAGATTAACTAATAACAAGACTAACTGGGTCGGTTTTAGAAACTACTGCAATGAACATATTGTTCTAAACGTGTCGCTAAAAACACAAAACGAAATAGAAGACGAAGTCGACAGATTCATCAAAGTCCTGCAGAACGCTGCCTGGAACAATACTCCAACTCCAACAAGAAAAAAAGATAAGCAAGTAGTGAAATAAAATATCCGCCGGAAATAATAGAACTGGTAAGGGAAAAGAGGAGAGCGCGAAGAAGATGGCAACAATCCCGTGCTCCCCAGCATAAAACATACTTAAACCACTTATGCAACAAATTGAAAGAAGCAATACGAGATCACAAAAATCGGAATATCTCTACATATCTCGAAGGTCTGACTGCCGAAAGAAGTTCAAATTACTCCCTCTGGAAAGCCATGAAGGGAATCAAAAAACCTCAAATGCAGTCTCCTCCCATAAGAAAAAATAATGGCGAATGGGCAAAAGGAGATAAAGAGAAGGGGGGTCTATTTGCCGACCACCTAGAAGAAACGTTTAAGCCTTTTGTTGGACAGGCGTTAACAGGAGGTTCTAATTATATAATTAACGAGAATTACGAGAACTTAACCAAGCAATTAAAAAATTGAAACATAAATAATAACAAAGCCCATGGTTTTGATTTAATAGCTGCTCAAATTCTCAAGGAGCTGCCAAAGAAAGCCCTGATCAAACTGCTCCAAGTTATAAATGCCGCACTAAGACTATTAAACGCTCCAATGAAAAGTTTCCGAAGTTATAGTGGTGCCGAAACCAGGCAAATTTCTAAATGAAAAAAAGTCCTGCAGACCCATATCGCTTCTGCCGATAATATCTAAAACATTTGAAAAACTCCTATTGAAGCGCTTGCAACCGATCATTGAAGGGAGACGGCTTATTCCTGAACATCAATTCGGTTTTAGAATTACGAATGAAATTGAGAAAGCTTTAGAGGGGAAAAAGATATGTTCTATCGTGTTTCTTGACGTGTCTCAAGCCTTAAATTTTAAGCTTAGCCAGGTTCTTCCGAGAGAGCTGCATACGATTCTAAATTGTACCTGGAAAACAGAATTTTTCGTGTTAAACATGGCACCGAATACTCGGAATTTAAAGAGATAGCTGTTGGAGTTCCGCAAGGAAGTGTACTTGGACCGGTATTGTTTTTACTCTATACTCGAGACATACCTGAAGAATTAGGTACCATAGTAGCCATGTTCGCGGACGACACGACAATACTATCTACAGATACTTCAGTCGAGTTAGCTGCTGGAAAGCTACAAATGGCGTTAGATAAAATCTACGAATGGAAAAAGTTATGGCGAATTGTTCTCAATGAGACCGAATCTACTCATGCTAATTTTACTTACCGGAAAATAAACAACCTTTCCATTTTCATTAACTCGGTACAAATACCATATGCAAATGAAGCAAAGTATCTAGGAATGACACTAGATGTAAAACTAAAATGGAAGCCGCATGTTAAGAAGAAACGTGATGAACTTGAAAATAAATTCAGACAAATGTACTGGCTACTAGGAAAACATTTCAAGTTAAGCATACATAACAAACTGCTCATCTATAAGCATGTGTTTAAACCTGTTTGGACGTACGGTATACAACTTTGGGGCTGTACTAAACCAAGCGATCGAAATATTCTCCAAAGCTATCAAAACAAGGCTCTAAGACAAATCGTGAACGCCCCATGGTATATCAGAAACAGTGATATCCACAGAGACTTAGGAATAGTTACCGTCGAGGACGAAATAATGAACTTTGCTCGCAAAGTCCGTATTCGTCTTCATGTTAAAATTCTGGACGAGACAAACTTAGTGCGTCGATTACAAAGAATGAGACCATTCGATCTGGCGCGAATGCTGGAAAGCTACCTGCCCCACGCGAACGTTATTTGAAACGGAAACTACTTGATAAGGTAACTTAGTTGTAGTCGATAAGAAGGAAGGTATGAAGATTTTCACACCTACCCACCTAAAAAAAAAAAAAATAAAAATCTATACTCTTCTGTACATATGATGTGAACTTGTGTAAAACTACTACTGAGGATACTATTACCTTTAAAGATCTTAGTTCTATCGATTTGAACACCCTCCAAATTGCCACTTGCTCAGCCCCCTGGGAGATATGCCATCTTTGTTCGGATCCAAATAAAAGAGTTAAAACATTTTACCTTATTTTAGCTCATCTTTCTGACCACGGTGTGCCAACCAAAACTATTAAAATACTAAATAAAGTATTCCCATGGTACACATCCGAAGAAGTTAATTCAATTAAAAATCGGGACAAATTATACAGCAAATGGATACGTAAACCATCCACAGCTAACTGGTCGCTCTACCCCGATGAGCTCAATAATTTTTTTCTGGGAGATGCAACTCATAATGTCCATCATAATTTATTTGAAGAAGTAGACCTCGCACCGATGACTCGCACTGGACGACTAGAAATTTTACTCCAAAGTGAAATATTTGAGTGCAAAACATCAATTAAATCCAAGTCAGTAGGCGAGGATAACATTCCGATTCGTTTCATAAAATTAATATTGCCACTAGTTATTTCTTACCTCACTTATTTTAGACCCATGGCATTCTTCCATGTCCGGCAATGGCATTTGAGAAAATTATAGCAAAACAAATAGCTAAATACCCTGCAGTCAAGCAGTTGCTAAGTGATAAGCAATTCGGTTTCAGAGCAAATCACAGTTGCTATACCGCTATGGTCAACTTACTTGAGGAGATCAGACAGGATTTTGACAAGGAATATGTTTCGTTTCTGTGTATATTAGATTTTTCTAAAGCGTTCGATAATGTGAACCATTCTTTTCTGTGTCGGAAGCTTAAAACTTCGGGTTTAGCAATACGGTGGTAAGGCTAATCAGAAATTTTCTTTCCCTTAGATTTAAAAGAGTATTCTCTGATGAACGTTATTCATCCCTTAGAGAGCTCAAGTAAGGGGTATCCCAGGGCTTAATTGTAGGGCCGTCATCTAGCTAAGCCCCACTGCAGGCTAAGTGAATTAGCCCTTCTTATGAATGAAGATCTTAAACTCATTCGAACTTCGTCCGAAGCTAATGAATTACTATTCAATCCAACTAAGTCTCAAGTAATCCCAATATCCAAGACAAAATTAAATTTAAACCTAATGCCTAATTGCCTATCTGGATATATCCATACCAATATCGGTCATCGGCCATATAAACGGATGCTTTCGCATATTGTGACTCAGTGCTTCTTTTACTCCACTTCAAATGCGTCAAAAGCTGGTAAAAGTGTTAGTCTTACCTTTAATAACGTACTCTGAGATTGCTTATATAGGGTGATTTATCGTAATTTTTTTATTTTTTATATTTTTATTTATAATGTAAAATAAAACACATAAATTTGAAAGTGAACTTTAAATTTTTATTATCGGTTAAAAGAACAATTCATCGCATTTACTTTTCAAAAACGATATCTTGTAAATTTTGTCCACGACCACGTCTGAGGTGGTCAATTTGGAAGGTCCAAATTTGGACGACTGGTATCTTGCGGATAACACGAGTAATGTTGGCTTCCAAAGCGTCAATCGTAGCTGGCTTATTTCTGAAGACCTCAGACTTTACATATCCTCAGAGAAAATAGTCCAAAGGTTTGATATAGCACGATCTAGGCGGCCAATTTACTGTAGCAAAACGTAAAATTAAGTGCTCACCAAAATTTTTTCGCATTAAGTCCATTGTTTCACTCGATATATGGCTCATAGTGCCGGCATAGCCATAGGCACTGTTGAAACCAGAGCTCACCGAGACCATGTGCTTGAATTTCAGGAAGCACATAGTCGGTTAACATGGCGCGATAACGGTTAACATTGACGGTAACATTCTGATTTGCCTCATTTTTAAAGAAATATGGACCAATGATCTACTGGATGTAATGGCAGCTCTTGGTATTCTTCGGGTTGCTCATCAGCATTGAGCCAGAAATAGGCTTTATCACTGAACAAAATTTCACTATACAACACCGGATTTTCATTGAGTTTTTCCAGAACCTGGCTTCAGTTTTTGCACAAGTTGAATTTTATAAGCTTTTAGGCCGAGATCCTCACGTAAAATACGCCAAGTTATCGAATACGCCAAAGCAAGCTGCTGAGAACGACGAAGAATCGATTCGTCGCGGTTTTCGCGTACACTCTCAGCTACAGCTGCTATAGTCTCTTCACTACGTGCTGGATGTGGTCAAACCGGTCGAGTATCATCTTTTAACGTAAGCTGGTCAGCTGGTCGATAATGCAATGAACAATTTGGGGACGATGTTGTAGTGTGAGTCTTTCCATGATGACTTGCCAAATGATACTGCATAAAAATGAAAAACCTGTTTGATAGGAGTTACGCATGATCTGTCAAAAAAGCCTATTGAAAATCAAAGCTCACGATGAATCACCCTATAGTAGCTTGGTTCCCTATCTTTTAGTAAATTGGAAGTGGCCCTCAATGCAGTACGTTACATTCACGGCATTCGTATATATGACCATATGTCTGGTTATTTGAAAGCTTTCTTAGGCTGTAATCTCAAAGAGTAATTCTGCGCAGAAATTGTATTTTTCTACACAAAGTTATTTATAGTCAGCGCCCATCCTACTTGTATAGGATTTTCCAATACGGACTTGACAATTTTGAATTTAATTTGTGAACGCAGTCTTTCTTAAATAATCAAACTGTTACTGTCAATTTATTCACTGAACTCAACATTTTCATCATGGTAAAGTACACTAACGATCATCGTCTACAAATTATAAAAAATTTCTACAGATATTCGGAGTCGGTGACTGCAACTTAAGAGCGTTAACTTCAATTTTCGGTCGTAGTTCTCATCCTAGTTTAGTGCAAAAATTTGAGTCTACATATTCGTTGTGTGATGTTGCCGTGTCAGCGAGACAACGGCTTAGTCGAAGTGTGGAAAATATCGCTGCCGTTCAAATGTCCGTAGCAAACGATCCAAAACAGTCAATTCCGCGGCGTTCTCAAGAATTGGGCATCGTTCAGACGATGCGTAAGGGTCTTGGTTTTAACCCATACAAGATCAAGCTGACTCAAGAATGGAAGCCGATGGACCATTTGGCCAAGATGATGAATTTCATCGCAAAATTATCTTCAGTGACGAAGCTCATTTTTGGCTCAATTGGTTCGTCAATAAGCAAAACATGCGTTATTTCGTTGATTCATGTGCTTCATGAATCACCACTTCATCCACAAAAAAATACTGTTTGGTGCGGTTTGCATGCCGGCCATATTTTTTCGTCGACGATAACAATCGTCACGTTACTGTGAATGGTCAGCGTTATCGCGCCATGATCACCGATTATTTTTGGCCCGAATTGGAAGATATGGACTTAGACGACATGTGGTTTCAACAGGATGGTGCCACAAGCCTGGTGCCACAAGCCACACAGCACACGCTACAATCGATTTATTGCAGAGTAAGTATGGTGAGTGTGTTATCTCAAGACATGGGCCAGTCGATTGGCCGCCTCGTTCGTGCGATTTAACGCTGCTTGACTATTTTCTGTGGGGCTACGTTAAGTCATTGGTTTATGTCAACACGCCGACGACGTTGGAAGAGCTCAGAGCCAACATTGAAATGAAATGAAATAGTGGCCGTTTCGGCCGAAATGTGTGGCCGAGCCGTTGAAAATTGGGTCCAACGAATCGACCGCTGCAAACGTGCCCACGGTGGCCATATGAACGAATTCGAGTTCCATTCATCGAGTTTTGATTGTACTTCAAGCCTTTAAAAAAAATTTTTGAAATATCTGAAATGGCTTGCCTTTTATTTAAAAAAAAAAAAATTTGTCAAGTCGTTATTAGAAAACCCTATATAAACCCACTTAGTACTTCTTAGTTCCTTGCATCCTAAAGGACATTTTTCCCTCAATATCCTTACTTATTTACCTTTAACCACCCCATCCTTCACCTTTTTCTAGTTTAAGTACTATTTGTAAATTAGTTAATAGGTTCCAAATGTTGCTACTTGTTTAAAGAGCTGAATATCTATTGGGTATATATTTTAATTCGTGCGGTTTTTTTTTTAAAAATTTGAACGTTTATTTATTCAAAGTATTGCCCGTCTTTCTGGCAATTTGTGGATCCCATCCCAAAAGAACTGCGCCGACTTGGCAGCCAAGAATGAATTAAGCCAATTTTTCATATTCTGCTCTGATGTGAACCGTATTTCAGTGAGGGCGTTCTGCATCGACCGGAACAAATGGTAGTCAGAAGGGGGAAGTAGCTCTTATCCGGAATAGCAACGTGGTCCCGAGCGTTGTCATGATGGAAAATTATTGAATCGTGTTTGGTCGCATATTTCGGGCGTTTTTCTCTGCTCTCTTCAAATGGATTAATTGTGTTCGGTAGCGTTGTCCATTGATGGTTTCACCCGGTTTTAGCAGCTCATAATACAGCACGCCCATCTGATCCCACCAAATACATAGCATTACCTTCGCGCCATGGATATTCGGCTTTGCCGTTGATTTGACTGGTTGGCCGGGTTTCACATATGATTTTTTGCGCTTGGGGTTGTCGTAATGGATCCATTTTTCATCAACAGTAACAATCCGATGCAGAAATGACTTCCTTTTGTGGCGTTCCAGCAGCATTTCGGACATGCAAAACCGCCTTTCGACGTCTCTCGGCTTGAGTTCATGTGGAACCCAATTTCCTGGCTTTTGAATATATCCAGGTGCTTTTAAACGCTGTGAAATGGCTGCTTGAGTGACACCCAAAGATTCTGCGAGCTCTTCTTGTGTTTGGCAACAATCTTCATAGAGTAATGCTTCCAGTTCTTAATCTTTAAACTTTTTTGGCTGCCCAGGACGTCCATCGTCTTCCAAGCCAAAATCACCACTTTTAAATCGTGCAAACCACTTTTGGCACGTTCGCTCAGCTAGCGCATGTTCACCATAAACTTCCACCAAAATACGATGACTTTCGGCAGCAGTTTTCTTCATATTAAAGTAATGAAGAAGAACTCCCCGCAAAAACACTTTTTCAGGCACAAAGTTCGACATATTTGTGTGAAAAAAAATTATTGTTGTTTACGCCTCAAATGAATGACATATACTGAAATGACGTACAATGACAGTAGCTTTCCATAGGATGTTCCAATGGAATATTACCAATGGAATAATACAAGTCACGCCATCTCTAAGCAAACCGCGCGAATTAAGTTATAGACCCAATACTCAAAAGATGAACAATGTACAAACCATTGACTGAATTAATTAAATGAAATGAAATTAAAATGAAATAATGTCATAACCGGTGAGAGGGAACTACCCCGTTTTTTTTTCGAAGGAAGAGCTCGAATCATTGAGAAGTAAGAAATCAGTGGGAACCGATGAAATACCGAATATTGTGCTTCGACATCTCCCACTAGAAGTAGTGAACATATATACCGCCCTGTGTAATAAACCCATTAATAATATTCATAATCCAGCGATGACCGGCGAATCTCCGGTCGATCAGTCTTTCCAAACATCAGTAAGGTATTCGAGAAATTGATCAATAGTGTCCTGACAAAATATGTTGAGGACAAACATATAGATACGGATAATCAATTCGGTTTCAACGCGTGCCATGATGTCATTAATGTTGCTTCTGAACTGATTTTTGATATCCAATGGAACAAATGCAAGAAGCAGACACTGATGACTGCCTGGTTAGAGGTACTCTTCTTCAACCTGAAACGCGCGAGTGTAGTGTCAACAACATCCATAGTGCGAGCAACTCTCCTGGCCCTGGTCGTACTGTTGTTTGCAGTATTATATTGTCATACAGCGCGAGCAGTGTAACATATTGCAACAACCGATGGAAAGCGGGTTATGGGTATACATTTTGCTGGTGTGCTGCTTTCTATTGTTATATGGGCATAATATAGACCAGCTGTTTTGGCACTTACGAAATACATGTAAAATATATCTCCACCCATACCCCTCAGATTACTATTATCTTAAGCTACTTGGTTACAAACTAGTGCATTAGTCTTTTCTCATCATTGTCTTGCCATTTACGTGATGCGCGTAGCTTACACAAACTCCACCACTTTATATTGTACATAGTCCCTGTTAATCCGGAATTCAATTTCATTTGTTTAAAATTATCCACCATTATTGTACTTTATTTACAGAAGCCCCCAACTGGACAGCATTTCGACTTTTAAGGAGTTTGTTGCGCTGTCGGACTTCATACTCCATACTAATGATTCCAATATACAATATACAATTTCACAGATTTGGGTGGCTTTGACATTCTCTACAAACGGTGTGTTAAGATTCGCTGTGGAAAATAACTTGACCCAGCTTGACCCAGCTTACACGAATATCAGATTTTGATAATCATACTGAGACACCCTGGACTTGTTTTCAATTTCAAACCCCGATAGGTACAAAGTCGATATGAAAACCCCTCTAGGCCAGTCGGACCACTGTGTGGTATCACCTAATTTCTCGTATGCTGATCACATAAATAGAGAAAAGATGCCTAAAGGAACGGTATGGCAATACGACAAACGTTATGTTTACTCGATAACGATATGGATACCGCTGCTGATATGATCATAGACAGTATTCTCTTTGGAATGAGATCTTCATTCTCCCATCGGATGAACATCATACCAAAAGAAAAGGCGTGGTACGACCCGAGTTGTAAAGAGGTTATTAGGGTAGAGAAATGATTTTTCGGTCCTATAAGAGAGTTGAAAACCGAAAAAAAAAATGAGACGAGTCAGGAATGAGGTCTTTGTTAAGTGTGTGAGATTTTAAATTTGAAAACTGAGCCATAAAATACTAAAATGCCCCTAAGCTAGTAAAAATTGTTCGTCGTTCGTCACTTTTCACCTTAACGATCATTTACAACGACAAGGTCAATCTACTTGCTGTTAATTTTGCGGCCAGGTCAACACTTCCAGAGTATGCGTCGAATATTTAATTGGACCAATCCTTTTACACAGATTTTCACACCCGTTTAGGAGCATGAGTACTCAAAGAACTTAACATACATAAATCCGTTGAACCTGATGGTACATCTCCCAGTGTGTAAGCTGTCTTATTAACACTACTCTTTACGGCTCTTTCCGAGCAGATAGAAAACGGCATTTGTCAAGCCCGTCCCTAGAAAAGGCGAATTTTCTTCTCTCTCTCTCTACGTCATTTCTTCTAAGGCCATGGAAACGCTGATAAACCATCAGCTCAAGAAATATCTCGAATTTTTGGGATTGACAACTCTCTTCTTCAACGGATTAGAAACTACCTTTCGGAGCGTTCAATTCAATTCACAAAATAAATGCTGGTGAACCCTAGGGCTCCGTTCTGTCTCCGGAACTCTTTTTTATGTTCATCAATAATTGCTTGTCTGTTACTTCTAATCCAATACACTGCTTTACTGACGACACTACTCTCTGCTGAAATCTGAGATTTCATTCTGAATATGAAATCGTTTCCGGACGTACGTCTATGCTCTTCGGCGTAGAAAGAGAACGTATGTTAAGCTCATTCACTTCCGATATTAAAAGCATAACCAATTAGGGATCTATCAACAGAGTGGAATTTATTGCCTCCTAAACGTAATGCTGTTTGCAGTCGTTTACGTGAAATTTAAACACCCAACCATTATACGTATTCATGAATGGCAATTGCATCGTCGAAACCGAAAAACTTGCCATTCTCGGTATGTGTGTCAGTAACAACTTACGTTAAAATAACCACATATTTGATATCGTCCAAAATGCTGCGAAATGTAAGCGATGTAAGAAATATTTCACTACCTCTGATCTGGCCTCAATATGTAAGGTATTCGCATTCGACTAAAATTGGAATACCATCCCACATCTAGTCCGGTGTGTCCAAAATATCTCTGCACCTGCTAGATAGGATTCAAAACCGTGCGATAAAACTCATAGGTAATGCCAATATTATACAGAATTGACACACTTGAACACCGTCGTAACATCTCTTGCCTGACGATTTTTACCACAAATGTTCCACCAAAATTGCAGTACTATTCCGCCTCATAACATGACATATTAACGAACGTACCATAAAATACCGCAATTCGTTCCTAAGCCGTACTCGTTTATGGAATGCCCTAACAAGTTATTTATTTTTATTATTTTCAACCTTCGAACATTTAAAACCAATGATCATCGGCACCTCTCCTTCTTTCCACTGTCAACTCTGAAGGTAGATGACTCAATTGGGGATTTTATCAATCTTATGCTAAATAGCCAGATTATCAACTTCAAACTTGATGGGGCATCTGCTAAATTATGTATGTGTCAGGTCTTCTCTCTCACCTGCTCTGGAACTAAGTGAACTTAATATACTAAAGCTAGATGCTAATAGAAGAACAAACCTTAGGTGGACCGTTAGGTCAACATGGCTAGCTACTAAACACATCTGACCGAAGCTTTGACCGAAGCGCTGTCATAGGTGTCATCACTGGACACTGTCTTATAGGCAAGAATACAAATAGGATCGGCGCTTTTGCAAACGACTTCTGCAAAAGCTGTTTGGGCGAGGGTGTCTAGGAGACAATCCTCTACCTACTTTGTATATTTCCAGCTCTCTACCAAAGAAAAAACTCCCATTCGGAGCCTGACTTAAGCAATCTGAATAATATAGACGTTAACACTGTCCTTTGATTTGCCAGAAGTTTTAATTGGTTCCAAAATGGTGAGAATCACAGATCCTCGTGGCATTGCAATGGGCCAATAGGCCAAAGTTTTTTGGTTTGTGCCAATAGCCACTCTTACCTTACCTATCCTTGGATATATTAAGCATGCTTTAGCTATTCGGGGTAGAGCCGGGCCTTAATTTGAATACATAAGAGTGACATTTGCAAGGAAGAATTTGGGCAAAAAACAGGAAATGACTGCATTTAGGACTTTCTGTGCTTTTCCAGTGGAATGCCTTTGAAGGTAAAGCGATTAAACGACAAATAATTATATGTTAAATAGTTATATTACAGGGTGACTGACTCGAACTGCAACTTTTTAAAATCCTATAATTTTCTTATTTTTTGATAAATTTTATTGTACCAAAGCAAAAAATGTTGGAAAATACATCAATTTTCAAACTGTATCAAAAGTTTTCATTGGCGCCAATAATGGCCCATTCCCGGCGAAGTGTTTGTTTGAGGTAGTCCAAACTTTGGTATTTTTTAGTGCCAACCTTCGCCTTCAAAATACCCCAGTCAGAGAAATTCAACGGATTTGCATCCGGAGAATTTGCAATCCATTGTGTCGAAGAAATGAAGTGTGGAACATTGTTTTTTAACCAATCTTGGTTGACGCGCGCTTTCTGAGACAGTGCCAAGTCTTGTTGAAATGTCCACGGTCTCCGACCGAAATGATTGTTTGCCCAAGGCTTCAATACTGCCTCTAAGACAGTTTCACGGCATACGATCGCATTAATTTTGATGCCACGGTCCAAAAATACGATTGGAGAGCGACCATCGGCGGTTATGGCGGCCCAAACTATTACCATCGGTACTGTCTGCTTTCTGGTGGCCGTCCGAAGGTGTAAATATTCGAAGTACCTCTCTGGGAAGTAAACTCGGTCATTTTTTTTGTTGACATTTTGCTCGTTAACAAATGGCGACTCATCGGAATAAACCAAATTCGGCAACTCATCTTTTTCGTGCAAGCGTAGCAAATCCTTCGCTCTTTCGACTCTAACTTTTTTCTGTTGCTGTGTAAGATCGTGTGCTTTATGAAACTTTAATTGCTTGAACCCAAACTCATTTTTCAGTATGTGTTGCATCCGTTCCAATGATATTTTGAGCTCACGAGCCATTTTTCTTCCACTTCGACGCGCATTTTGGTCAATTCGAGCCTTCACTTTCCGAACCATGTCTGCCGATTGATTTTCCAGCCAAATATAAAGCAATCACACTATCACGTTTGAATTCCATCACTTTTGACACAAGTGAAACACAAATCGTTTAAGAGGCTTGTAGATAATAAAACTATCTGTCATGTGTCAAAATTTGAGCTCACTGTCATGAACAGTTTGGAAATTATAGCAGTCTGAAGCTGATTGCAGTTCGGGTCAGTAAGGGTGTTTATTTCGATATTGACCTCTGAATTTTGATACAGATACATATTTGCTATATGTATACAATCTATGGTATTGTCTATTTGTCACAATCAAGGTTTTAGTAGCACTGATTTCTTTTATCTGTAAACTGATTGCTCAAAATTCAATCAAATCTCTACGATAACATGAACGCCTCACATATGAGAATTAGGTTTTTTATTTTTATAATTTTTTTTTTCAAAAAGTCTCTTTATAAAAAATTGCCACACTTTTTGCATTTGAATGAGGGTGACAGTTGACAGTCCTTTGTGAGTAATCACAGTAATTTAGCTGCAGGGAAGTGTATTATTTTGGCCTTAATGTGTCCTGCATAAAGTGTACATTTATCCACCCAAGTGAGCACACTTCCAACATTTATTTAATTTACTTGCCATGTAATGTCACATGTTTGACATACTTAAAGGTGCGTGTGTCCAAATTGAGCACACCACAACAAACATCCGAATTACCAATCGTCACACATCCTTCCACCCATCATTATCCTTTCAAACTCCCACATAATGTGCGTTCATAATTGAACCGCTTAGAGTGGAATTACAATAATTTTCCTGTGGCAATAAGGATTCACCGTAAAGAAAATAGAACTTTGTCGCCTCACTAGTATTGTTAATTATAATTTTACCCCGCAAGATAATACTTAAGGCACTTAACGTAAAAAGGAATAGCTCCAATGCTGTTATGACCGCTATTTGCTTCTCATCTTAAAATTAGACACGGTCATAAGGCTTGAGGATGTTCCAAATCATAATAATAGAAAAAGAAAAAAAGAAGAACGAAAATGACCGTATGTGTATAAGAGTCTCAGCAATTATTAGCTGATTGTTTGCAGGAGAGAGACTTACAATTTAAAGGGATACGAAAAACTTTCACATATGCATTTGTGTGTGTTAGTTGTGGTCGCATGTAAAATGTCAGTCAATTTCGCCGTAATTGTGTCGTGTCATTAGGCAATTACGATTTAATTCGTTTGCCTAAAATGGCTCAGGAAACCTTGAATACTATGTAGTTATATGGTAGTGTCCTTTTTTGGGAGGAAGAAAGGATGCAACCTCCCTATTAAATTATAATCTTCGGTTATTAATTGCTGTGATTTTGGGGGAAAACCAGGAGTTGCTATTTTCGAATGAAATTGAGGTCATAAAAGCGGTCCGCAGGATTAGAGTCAGGGGCAGATGTGGGTATGATACAACTAGGCGGTTACTCAAATTGTTTTGGCCAACGAAATTCACATTGAAATGGGCAATTATGGTGCGCATAACAATAAATTCTGTAGCAGAGTTCAGCTGGTTCTTCATATATACATACCATATAAATGGATTCTAATGTACATTCATAAATATTAGTGTTTGGGGCATAGAAAAGGCCTAATACTGCTGGAAGGGCGATTTGTTCTATAATTTCTACAAAGCGCTTTGTTGAAAACTGTGCAGTGTTTTTGGTTTTGATGGAGTTAAAGTTTATGGTTGCTTCGGTTAACAACACGTTCCATTACTAACTGCTTGCAGTCTGATGACTTACGCATCAAAGTTGGCTTAGTTCCTCTCGAGAACTCCTTGGGTTGTGAACTTAGTGCATAAAAGACATTTCATGTACTCGACTTTGAAACATAGGATGCATTTTATCATGTGTAGGTTGGTTTGAAATTTAAATCAATGAAAAGATAAATGGTTTGTTGAATTTACCTCATTGATGATGGAATTTCGTATCGGACTGTTGATTGACGACTGCAGACGCTTGCACGTCTTTGTATGACATTTTTAATTTTATAGATGATGTTGGAAAGTCTAATGCCTATATATTCGGCCCATAGTGCTTATGACTTCATCTTTCTAAGGGACTGTAATCCGCGTATTGACCATAGTTAAATCGGATGTAAACTTCTTTCGAAATAGCCCTTTCGTATCAAATTGTTTGTCTGTGTACCCATCCATAACAGCATTTGGCTTTGGTTTAAATATTGCTTTGCAAAAAACTGAACCTCTAGTTAGGAGGATGGATTTGCTTACAATACTTGTTTACAATATTGCTATATAAGACAATGATCCTTTCAGATTGTTAGAGGCTATGATACTATTACTCCTTTTCCGTGTTTGCTTTTGTAGATTTTTGTTGAGACTTCGTATCCTTGGTAGCTTCTGGTGAGTCTTCTGAACATTTTTTTATGTGGTGGCACCTCTTCAAATGCTTCTGTTTTTTTTTTTTTTCTTAATTCTTCTTCTCTTGCACTTATCAGTAATCTTAATCAGGTGATACCACTGATATATTGCTGGAAACATTGTCATTGCTTTTCTGCACTTGAAGCTGGTGCCATACGAATTAGGGGATTTCAAGGGACTCAATTTTAAAAAGTTTTGGTAGATTTTTAAAGTTGTTTTAAGGTTCGACATCGAACACATTTGAAGTACTTTTTCGGTGTGTGGACCTTTGGGACATTCAAACCACAATAACACAGAAATTAATGATACTTATTAGTAGGACAAGGTTTCCTTAACTGCAAAACTTAAAAACAACAACATTGGGAATATGGCGGATGGGATAGGACTTCCCATTTAAGCGTTTCCAGGTAGGTTTTAACGTGTTTGGCAACGTGAGGCCGAGCATTCTCATGCTGTAGAATTAATCTTTTGTGCCTCTGCTTATATTGTTGCATCAATTGAAGTCGTTACCGTTCTCCAGTAATGGTTTCGTTAGGTTTCAACAGTTCATAAAATATAACATAACAGAAAGTTCTTCTTACCCTCAATTGCTTCTAGTTCAGCGTCTTCGAAGCATTTTGACCTTCCTTTACGCGGACGGTCGTAAATATCGAAATCACCGTTTTTGAAGCAACAGAACCAATCACGGCACGTTGTTTCACTTAGAGCAGCGCTTCACTCGCTGTTTTCTTCGAATGAAATAAGAAAATCAACACTTCCCGACTATTGGCACAAAATCAGAGATTTTTAAATAAACAAAAGTATATTACGCTCAAGCAAAATCACTAATGTAAACGGTTTGTTTACCATATGCTTAAGCTCAAAGGTTTCCCTATAACCTAATTCCCGACATTAAGAACGATGGGCTGTTTCCTCTAAATTTTAAGGTTTTTCGTAAAGATGGATTTGAAAGAGTTGATAATCTTTATAACCGAGGTATTTTACAAGCAATCCGGAACTGTTTTCACACAACTTCTGTTGACATTCTTCATACTAACAACTTTAAGTTAGTATGTTTCAAAATTACGCTTCCCAAACGCTACCTTTACGTACTTTATTTTTACATTCACCCATCTCAACCAAGTGCATCTTATCGACCTGTAGTTCACGGCTCACGCAGTAGAATTTTTTGACTGATGATGCACAACCTGACGATAGTATTATTCTAGTAGGGGATTTCAACCAACCTCACCTAAAATGAGCGCCTTCCGACGATTCATCTCTTGACAACTCGACCCTGGTTTCACTTCCGATTCTGATTACTGTGTCGTTTATAGGAGTGATCATTTTCTTTCTACCCTAGACCGCCTTCAACCCTTTTGTCAATTATATACTCATGTGAAAACGGCAACCCATGTGTCGATTTGGAAAATTCATTTTCATTTAACTTTCAAAGAACCGACTTTAACAGACTTAATCCAACATTAACTTTGACTTTATGCTGAGACAACTAACATTGATCTTGCCCTTTCAACTTTCTATTCACTTCAGCTCCTCTCTGGTATAACAAGGAGTTGCGCTGTTTCCGTAATAACAGAAACAAGTTCTGGCAAAAATTCATAAGAACTTGATCTTATTCCGACTATAGTAATTAGAAAGTCAGACCCATTTACTCTCGAAATTTTTTAGTGAATCTTCTGCCGACCCAAAAACAATTGCAAGTTTCTTTCCCTGTTATTTTAACAAATCCTTTTCTAAGCAAACACATGAACCTGATTCCAGTTACTTTAGCCATATGCGAAACTGTACTGAGACGTCATCCATCTCACTTAATATAACAACATCTTTGGTAACTGAAAACATTACCAAACTTAAAGATGATTTTTCGTCCGGGACTGATAGCCGTGCTGCTATTTTAATATAAGTGTGTATAATCCATCTCGGTCCTCCCCTCTCTGCTCTATTTAACCTGTCTGTTTTAACAGGACACTGTTCATATATATGTATCATCTCTATTCATAAAAAAGGAAGTAGGGCCAAAGTCAATAATTATAGGCCCAAAGCAAAACTCTCTTGTATACCCAAATTTTTCAAAAGCATAGTCCATCAACAATTGCTTCCGTACTGTAGGCCAACTATCTGCACAAATCAGCACGGTTTTATGAGTTCGTCTCTAGGACGCTTTGTGCTTTAGAAGACGGTGATGAAGTCAATTTATTTCACACAGATTTCATCAAGGCATTCGATAAAATTTGTCACCAGCTTATCTTTTTCAAACTAAAAAAAACTTGGTTTCACCCCTCATTTTGTGGCATGGATCAAATTCTATTTAGAAGTCCGAGAATACAGAATCATCTTCAGATCTTCAATATCTGACCCAATTAAAGCAATGTCTGGTGTGCCTTATGGTAGTCACCTTGGACCAATCTTCTTTATCCTGACGATTAACGATATGAATCTCATGATGACATGAGAATTTCATTTCATTGCCTTCTGACTTCAATTGTTTGCAAGATGACTTAAGGGGGTAAGGTCTCGATTTTTGTTTTTTCATTTTTCTACTTATTTTCCATTTCAAGAATATCTCCTTAAAATTTCAAATCAAAATTTTTATTCGTTGCAAAATGGCAGCTTATTATTGGACGTAGGTGCAAGCTCGATTTTAGAGCTCACAGCAGGCGGCACCGATCGGCCTGCACCTGTTATTAATATATTTCTTTTGTATAGGTACAGTTTTGATTAAGAAGAAGAAGGGCAAGGTCAGATGCTTCCAAACGTGTCTAAGTTTTTAGCCTGTTCGAAAGAGAAGAGAAGGCAACAGCGTGGTTGTACTATATTTCTCCGATTTTCAACACGTGCGGATGGTTTTTCAGTTTTTAAAATGCCGAATACCCATCAAAGAGGTAATGAAAATGTACTTGAAAATGTTCCGATAACATCATACCGAATTATTGATTTTGTGACTGCATTTTTAACACTGTGGCAGTGTTTTATTTGTGCTAAGTGCAACGTTCAATCAAAATATCGAGAAAGTGCTCATTCTTTTTGATTGTAGGTGTGACTCTACTACGATTCCTTCCGGCCAAAAATACACAGTGGGTTTGAAATAAATCGTAGAAAAGTATTTGTAATGCGCCTTTTAGGTGTTTCGTTGGAAGGTATAAACTTGTTTTGCAATTATATGGACATTTGCAAGGGCTTGTCGAAGACCGCTTGCGAAAAGAGCATCAAAATATTACACGATTTGGCGGAAAAAAATTGTCTATGTTTCCTGTTCTGTAGTGTCGTAGAAAGTGGAAAAAAGAGAAAATAAAAATAAAAACAAGCCTGCAGACGAACTTCCTGTTTCCGGAGATGGGACATGAATCATTGCTCGGCGTGGTAACATTAATTGCAAACTCATGCGTAATAGTAAATTTGGTTGTAAAAAGCAGCTTTTGTAAAGCGTGTGCCTCAATGAAAGATATTTATCCGAGCTCTAATCAATATATTGAATGTTGGGCAAACCACGAAGAAAACTACTATCAAAATCACAAAGGTTCCGCAGGAAGTATAGAAGTGGATGGAGTGAAAGAAATCTTCATAAGATCCGTTCAAAAGCATGGGGTTAAGTATATGAATTATGGTATTCCACCTTGATCAGAAAGTTCTCGGTGGCGTCACAGTGTGGCGCTCCCATTGTTCCGATTTGAGTTCTGTTTTTATTTTTGTTATGTTGATACATCTGTTGTTGACATTCTTAGCGTCTTAGCTTGAAATTTGCAAAAGTTATGTAGCCAAGAGTACATTTATCTCTGTGTGTGTTGGCCATTTTTTGAAATTTTAGAAATGGAATTAAATTTGCAACAACGGATTTGATGGTGCGCGGAAATGCGTGGAAATGTTGGAAAAGAGTTTCGGCAACGATTCTATAAATAAAACGGTCGTTTAAGAGTGGCACGAGTGCGAGTGGTTCAAAAGTGCTCGTGAGTCAATCGAAGATGATGAACGCAGTGGCAGACCATCGACATCGAAAACCGACGAAAACATTGATGAAGTAAAAGAAATGTTGGTCAATAACCGCAAATTAACCATCAGAGAGATAGCGAATGACTTGAACATTGCCTATGAATCCGTCCAAGACATTTTGGTTAATGATTTGGGTTTCCGTCGTGTAGCAGCAAAGTTGGTACCAAAAGACTTCAATTTCATGCAAAAAAGAAACCGTATTGACGTCGCACAAGAGATGATTTGCGAGGCTGAATTCGATCCCACATTCATCAAAAGGATCAAAAGTTTATGAGTTCGACACGCAATCCAGACATCAGGCAAGTGAATGACGTTCACTAAATGAGCCGTTTTCAGTCAAAAAAGAAGGCAATGCTAACGGTTTTCTTGGATTACAACGGTGTAGTGCAACATGAATTTTTGCCAGAAGGCCAGACAGTAAATAAAGAGTATTATTTGAGCATAATGAGACGTTTGCGTGAAGCAATTCGCCGAAAGAGACCAGAATTGTGGGCAGAAAACTCGTGGATTTTGCACCATGATAACGCACCGTCGAACAGTGCCATCATTATTCGTAATTTTTTGACGAAGAATGCAACAAATACCACAACAGCCACCGAATTCACCTGATTTGGCTTCCTGTGATTTCTTTCTGTTCAATCGAGTTAAAAACCACAACGCGGAACGCGATTTCAGTAGCCGAGAGGAAGGACATACCGAAAACCGAATATAAAAAATGTTTCGGGGATTGGATCGAGCCTTGGTATAAGTGTGTTGCAGTCGATGGGGATAACTTTAAAGGGGACAATATAGATTTAGATGAATTAACATGTATTTTTAATTTTTTGAATAACTTTTTGATCAAGGTGGTATAGAGGATGGGGACTTTGCTACATTTAAAGGTGTGCTTGAATTAATTCCGTATCGTGATAACTTTACCGTGGTAAAAAGTGAACGCATTTCTTATGTACAAAAAGGAATAAGGTTTCGGCTTCGCGCATCAAAAAAAAAATAAATTTTAGCATTTTGAAACAGGGAGTGTTCACTGTGGCACTTATCAGTGTATTTTTTTTCAGCGTATTTTGGCCTGGCTATTAGACGTTCCACTAACACATCCATGAAAAAGATGCAGGACTCGATAATGGCAACGTACTACCATATGATTTCAATTTGCCAGAACCCAGAAAACCATATCTGGAATCCAGGCGCTGACAACTGGTGCCAGTACCAGAAAGCTTTGCTGTATCTACTGCCGCTCATAAAAATACGGTTGAATTTACACACCCTAAAGATTAAAAAAAAAAAAAAAATTTCACCCTCCTGATTTGTTTAGAACTGAATTAATTGAAAGATGTATAGGTGGGTTCACCCAGCACGCAAATTATTTGTTTAACTCAACTGTATGGATGTTGTCCCCCAAACACTTGCACTCTGGACTTTAAATGATGATGGTCACCATTCACTATTCAGAGTTATGGGGGCCTGCCTGGCAAGCAATCCTTAGCGTATGTCGATTGTGAATAGAACAAATTGGCATATTTGGCCTCAAAAGAAGCCCGTACACTTCCTTAACAAGAAATAGCAGCTCAATGTGAGTTTTGCGAAGAATCACAAGGAATTTTGTATGCACCTGCTTCTCACTGCTTCACCGGTGAGTCGAAAAATTGTCGTTTTTTTTTGGCATGCAGCTCAAATTTGAGGAGATCTTCTTGACACTTTTAGCTTTACTTGAAACATGATATTAAATTTAAATTAAATTAATTGTTTTAACAAATTGGTAATAAAGTGACTTTTTTTCTGATCTCTAAATTTTTGCAAAATTAAATTTTTTTTGGGTAGGAGGAACGATGTTTTTAACAAGACTTATTTTGATTTGTTTTTATAGTTGGAAGATGTTTATATCTGACAGTAAAAGATTTTTTAATAAAATACTAATTTTTCACTGACTAAAAACTCTTTAAAAACTTACCTTGTTTCGAAACCTTTCCCCTTAAATGAGTGACAGAGTATTGAATTTCGACTCAAATTAATAAATAAATCTAACTCTGCACTTGGCTTTATCAAACCCTGGTCAAAAGAATTTTCCAATGATTACTTTTCTAAGACCTCTTCTCTAATATTGGAGCCAACTTTTTCACAAATCCACATTCAAGGAATTGAAGTAGTACAACGCAGATTTGTACTTTTCGCATTTCGTGGTCTACCTTGGGCCTCTGAAAATAGGCTATAACTCATTAGCATGTATACCCTAAAAATGTAGTTAAGTCGCTGATGTACTTTTTTGTCCACCAGTTTTTGATTGGGAGCATCGACTGCCCGAGAATAACACAAAATATTTCCTTCGCTTTCAATCCCCGTAATCTAAGATCCGTCCCACTTTTCCTTATCCGAATTCACCGCACTAATAACGGTCACATTGAATCAATATCAAGAATGATGCGTACTTGTATAACAATATAACGTTCAGCCCGTTCCTAAAACAGACGAATCTTTTTCTCTCTCTTCCTACAGACCCATTGCACTTACGTCTATTCTTACCAATGCCAAGATCATGGAAACGCTGTAAGCCGTCAGCCAATGAAATATCTCGAGTTGCTAAAACTTCTTAATGACCGGCAGTATGGTTTTCGTAACAACAGGTCCACTGGCGATTTGATAGCATATCTCACCGAAAAGTGGAGCTAAAGCGTACATCAAAGCAAGATACTAGCACTTTTAATTTCTAAGGCATTTGACAGAGTTTGGCATCAGGCCCTTTTGTCGAAAATACGTGTTTTTGGGATAGATAACTCTTTTCTTCAATGGATTAGAAGTTACCTTTCGAAACGTTCAATTCAAGTTGTATTGAGCGGTTTCGAGTCTGATATTTACAAAACAAATGTTAATGTGCCCCAGGGCTCTGTTTTCTGTCCGGCGCTCTTTTTAATTTTCATTAATTATCTCTTGTCTGCTACTTCTAATCCAATATATTCCTTAGTTGATGACAGGACTCTCTGCTTTTTATATACGTTCCTTGACTCGCGCCTCTGCTCTTAGACTGTAGAACGGAAACTATCAACGGAGTGGAATGTAATGCTTCTAAAACTCAATGATGTCTGCCGTCATTAAAGCGAAATTTAAATACCCAGCCATTTTCTATGGATGGCACTTGGAACAACGAAACCAAAAAACATCCCCATCTCGGTATGTGTGTCAAAGGCAACTTATGTTAGAATGTCCACGAAATGTCTAGGTTTCCTCAAGCGATATTAGAAATATTTCACCTCCTCCAAGAATATAAGGTATTCATTCGCCAAAAATTCGAAGACAATGCCCACATTTGTTCAGATGCTATTAAAAAATCTCTGAGCCTGTCGGATTATTCCGGCTTTCCACAGCCGGCGCCAAAAATGTGCTTGTCATGCGTTTAAACGATGTGCCATCCGAGCAACGCGACGAAGCACCAAACGAACCAACAATATCGCCACGGTTGACTCAGCGAAGGACAGAGGAGGACGCCGAAGCAGAATACCAACGAGTGAACGAGCAAGAGAGGGAAGTGAACAGAAGTAACGGATGCATCATCGAACGATCGGCTGCTAGTGTAAGTGCAGCATGCTCAGCCAGGGAGACACAGTTATATGAAAAAGAAATAGAGAAAAAGAACTACTGGCAAAAGAAAATGAGTGGCTGCGAAGCATGGTGCGAATGAGCGAAACGACACAAAAGAATGCTGACACACACACACACACGAATGAGTGCCGACAAATGACCTGCCACAACCAAATGAGAGTAAGATAAACGCAAACACTCAACGAGCGCAAGTCAAATGGGTGCAACAACATTTGATCCGCAACATTTGAGTATGTGGAAAGACATGCTGCCAGAATATGACGGCAGCACAAATCTGGATGTGTGGCTAGCCCAACTGAAAAGTATTCAGGATGTATACAAACCGGACGAGAACATGATGCGGACACTTACGTTGACAAAAATGAAAGGTAAGGCATTGGAGTGGATGCACTCAAAGCCGAATTTTTTGATCGAAAGAGTGGACGAATTGGTGCTATAGATGAAGGAGCTGTTCAGTGCAAAGGAAAACAAAATGGTATTGCGACGGAAATTCAAAGACAGGAAGTGGCAGACGAATGAGAGTTTTACGGACTACTTTAATGACAAGATCATCCTTTCAAATTGCTTTCAAATCGAAAAAGATGAGCTAGTTGAATATGTGGTAGAAGGCGTAACGGATGAATCGCTACGACTACAGGCACTCATCCAATACTATTCTACAAAGGCGCAACTACTCCAAGTCTTTTCAAAAATAAAACAACGGAAGCCGCAATGAATGAAAGCCGTCCAACGAGAGCGAAGGAGTGATATAGCAAGGTACCAAATCAGGTGCTACAATTGAAATTGTGTTGGCAAACGAGTGTAGAAAGGAAAAACGAGAGAAAGGCGCTTGTCACGTTTGTGCCAGAATGGGACATAAAGCAGCAGACTGCCCAGGGCGGACCAAGAAGACGAAGCAGATGAATCCGTAAGATTATTTAATTGTATATTTATACATAGAAATTTACATTAAAAAATATTATTAGATTCACTACTAGATACCGGCAGCTCGATCAGCATAGTCAGGCAGGGATACGTTCCAATAGCAGTTATTAACTCATATGAAGAAAATGTAAAGTTTCAGGGAATAAATAAAAGTCCGTTAAGAATACTAGGTAAAGTGTGTTGTCAAATTTTATTGGAAGAAGGAAAGGTTGAACTCGATCTACTAGTGCTACCGGATGGTTCAATGACATTTCCCCTAATTCTAGGTAGGGATATCATGAGAAAGGCGAAGCTAAGATTAACTACCGTAGCATTAGAAAAACAAAAGAGTGAGGTAAGCACAGATCATTTTCAGGAGTTACTAAAGATAGATGTAGAAACGGAAGTAGAGCTATTAAAAAATTGTAGTCTAGATTGGGAGACAAAAGAAAAGTTCAAACGAATGTTCAATGAGAAATATTTGTACTGTAAGCGTCCCGAAGAACCCGAGATGAAATACGAAATGAAGCTAAGGTTGAACGATACAAAACCGTTTTATTGCTACCGGAAGAAACTCTCATATACCGAAAAGGAACAAGTACAATCTATCGTAGACGAGTTGCTGCGGGAAGAAATTATCAGGCCAAGCAGATCGGAATACATGTCGCCTAATATATAGTATTAGTAAAAAAAAACAGGCGATTTGCAACTTTGCGTGGACTTCAGGAACTTAAATAAAGTTACCTTAAAAGACAATCACCCGATTCCACTAATCGATGACATACTTGCTGTTCGGAGTAAGTCAAAAAGGCGAAATTTTTGATTTTCTGAAGGAGGAGGAAAATGAGAGAGATTTAGAGAAAATACGAACGAGAGCTGCTAATAAGATGATTAAGTGTCAGGAATATAATAAGTCACGAAAGGACCACTACAGAACGCATAAGGCATATGGGAAAGGAGATTATGTAATGGTGAAGAACTTTATCAGCACCCCAGGTGCTAGTAAGAAGATAGCCCCTAAGTTTAAGGGTCCGTATAAAATTGAAAAGATTTTGCCAAATGATCGGTACATAGTGAAGGATGTAGAAGAATTTCAAGTAAGCCAGATCCCGTATGAAGGAATATGGGAAGCAGCCAATATCAAACCATGGTTACAAACGAGAGCAAACGAATCATTTAATTGTAGTAGGACAAGGGGGGAAGTCGGGACGATTACAAGTCAGGATGGTCGAGTTGTAGCAAGCCAGAGGAGAGAAACTGATAAGAATGTAAGAAATATAAAGTGGCAACACTAACTAGTGATTGTAAAGTGGCCACACTAGGAAAAAAGACTGCCGGTAGGTAGGAGATTAGTCGTAAGTCAAACACTGTAGAATAAAGACGCCTATTAAGCAACCAAATAAAGGATTGTGTTTGTTTTATTCGCGATAAGACTAACGGCTAAAGTATTTCCTTGTCATTATAACTTGCAAACATTTAAAAACAATATACGGCTCTCTGTGCGGTGTACAAACAAATTAAGGGTACACAAATCTCTTGAGCGCACGCTTATTATTAAAAAAGAAGACACATTTCAGGCTTAGCTAATCAGCTGATTTTATCAAGTTCAGCGAATGCGTTCGGGCATTCCCATTCAGAAACAATGGAGGCTCAAGTAACAGCCGAGGTTCGAAAAAGAGGACGAAAGGAACGTAATCGGATCATCCTCACTGACGTGCTGATCCAAAGTTGTTCTAAGGTCCGCAAATTTGGCAACCCCATTATTGGCGTAATAGCAAGATGATAAGAAGAAGGTTATTGATTTGGTCTAAAATCTTTTATCCATCAAATATGCGTACTTCACCCAACTGCCCTCGCCAAGGAGACAGTGTTCAGTAGAAGAAATATAAATTTTGAAATAGCTACTATGACTTTAATAAGTTAAGTTTGAATAACTGTTTTAAAAGCGCACCAGGCTTTCTAAAGCCAGCGCATCTAAATATCTTAATTATCATCCTGGGAACTTGCATAGGTTCTCTTGCAGTGTTGGGAAAAGTAACTAAAAAAACAAAAACAGTAGCTAGTTGGAGTCAATTTTAGTTCTAATCTATGCAAATTGTGCAGCAAAAAATATCCTTAATCGCAATCATGTCACACAACAATGACAATCAGAAAAGGATACCAACATTTCCGTTCAGGCTGAAACTTTGAATAATTGCACGAAAGCCAATGGGAAAAAGTGAACACTGAAGCAAAACATTAACGAAAAAGTCCTTAAAAACTTATCAAATGTCTCGTTAGTTTTAGTTCCGCCTAACTTTCATGAAAATTGAGGATTAAAAAAGGAAACCTTTTTCAAAGTATTTCTCCATAGAAAGACAACCCGAAAAAATAAGAAAACCGGAGAAATAAAAAACAAAATTCTTCTAAACTTTATTGAAAAAGGAGACTTTAATGAACTTCTTCGCATAAGGACACTCAACTCAGACTAGATTTGACTTGAAAACCAATGAATTATTGCAGTTTAATCAACTCAAATGGAATGCGGATTGAGGTTTGTCCTTAAACATAACGAGTACATTAATTGCAAGTTCTTCGTCCTTTGTTCTTTCAGTAGCATTCTGCACAACATTCGGAATAAGCTGGAGAAAATATGTACATATTTGCCAGACACGGCAGATGTTTTCATAATATTTGTCCACGAAGCTATGTGCATTTCGAAGGATCAAGTAAATTACCATGGAACTGGTTTGCAAAAGGCGAAAATTAAAAAAAATAAATAAAAATAAAAAATTGCCCATGCAGATGAAGAGTCTTAACAGTTCACCCTTTATAGATAGTGTCGACTTCATGGTAATCAAATATTACACGAATACTAGTAAATGGTGAGTGGACTTTGCGTAGGTTTATTAGGGTACATGTAGAGTTGTATGGATAAGGGATGACAAATTCGCAAGTTTGCAACCCTCCTTTCGATGAGGCGAATTGTATTCGATCGTCCATCATCATTTAAACAGGCAGGGCACACAGCAATATATTTTTGCATATCATGGTTTGAAGGAAGGTAAGTACACAGATGAATATCCGTAGATTGAAAGCTTTCCCCACGAACAGCAGTTGGGAAGGAGGTAGCCGGTGCAATTTTGTGTCGGCTACGCACATAAATTTTCCATTTGAATCTTATGTTTAGAATTTGAGTTATTTGATTCAACCCAGTTGTGAGAAGGAAATGAGAATTCACGTGGAAATAGACACGTTGCACATGCTATTTGCACACAAATTATTTGCTCACTCCTCTTGCGAGATTTGTATTCTTTGCATATCAATAGTACAAACCGGGGATTGTTTTTCTGTGACGGGCGTGGCATTTTTAAGCAGGACTCGGACTTTAAAACCAGGAAGTCCGCATTCTATCTCATTTATTCAGTGGAAAATAATCGCTGATGGTAAGTTCTATAGCTGTTGGTAACCCTAAAGATATAATCTACCCACTGACCTTGAAAACAGGATTAGAAGTGAAACGAATTTTTGCACACAATCCGAAGGGTGTACAATTCAATCGTGCAAAAATTACATCATCCCTCATAAATGGATACATGTATGCAAGCCAAGGGCTACACTTTTACTCAGTCTCCTGAACAATCAAGGACTCGGGATAAATCCAACATTGCGGGAATGAGGATTTTTAGTGAGTTTTCCTCGATGGTGGATTTAAATTGTAATTTTTTTTTTTTTATAACTCAAAATGGGTTGCGACTTAGATTGTAAGTTTTGTTTTATTTTGAGAAGCGTATGATGAATTCGAGTGGTATATTGGATTTATAGGAGAGGTTTTCGGCTGTGGGGGAGGGATATTTTCTAATCTTATAATCGCATCAATATCAAATTGATTTTTTTTTTTGTATCAAAATCGTAACAACTGCTCGATTTAGTTTGGTTTTGCACACAGGAAAAAACATATCAATTTTATGAAATCTGTTTGAATTAATTGTTTTAGATTGAAAGTAGGTTTTTCCCATTGTGAAAAGATCTAAGAAAGCTAATCAGAGCATTAGTAATATTACTGTGGAAGTGTAGAGAACTTATAAGACGACAATGTATAAAGATAGAGGGTGGATGCGAACTGGTTCACCTTCTTATCAACTACGCAATAAGAACAATCACAAAAAAATAGAACAGATTCTGAAAATTCATGCAATCGCATTCTGGGATTGAGTGAAATAATATAGATCGACGAGGGAGTGTAACATTCTCCGATACCTTACTTGGGAAAACCAGTTAGCTCTCTAGCGAAGTCTGTCGAACACTTTTAGCATACGATACCTAATGTAACTATGTAACTAATGTATCTGGAAAGGTATCTAAGAGCGCACAGTATTGAAATTTTGAACTGCGATTTCTATAGCAGTAGAGAGCGGGGATCTGGTAGTGCAATATGGGCACATGCAGTGTAAAGGTGTGCAGCGTAGTGCAAGACATCACATGCCATATCGTAATTCGCAACAATGGTTACGCGGGAAAAATAGAGACAGTTTGCTTGGAGCCACGATATCAGAATTGTTCAGAATCACAAAGAACCTAATGAATAGGAAAAACTCTACTCCACATTTAGAGCAAAACCTGAATTAAAGCTTGCTAAGGTCGGATGAAGATCAACTTAGGAGATATAACATTATATAACATTATTAGAGCATTACATGTTAGGCGACAATGCTGTGGTTCTGGACCCTAATACGTTAGCCGGTTGCAACGAATTCTCGCTTTCGAACGGTAACTTTCAGTAAAATGCCGACTTCAATTGGAATAAAAGGAAATATTCCTGAAAATGTTATGTTATGTTATGTTTTGTTTTCATGACCTTCAGACCTTCGGCATTCGCTCATTACACAATTGTTGGAAACACAAATTTGAGTACAACACGGAAATAATCATTAAATTGCGAAAGAAAAGGGACTAAATGAAGTGCAGAAGCTGAAAAAGTATTTGCGATTGCTGGAACAAGCATCGGCCACATAAGTACTCTACGGTTTATTTAAGAACAATGTGTAAAGTGAAAATGGCTCTTCCATAGGTTTGTTACCCACTTTGAGAGAGTATTCGACAGCCTTAACAGGAAATTATTCTGAAATGCTTTGTGCAGGAGAAGTATTCCCCAGAGAATCCTAGCCATTCTATGGAAGTCTAAAATGCGCATCTTACAAAACATTATTTTGTGTATCAGATCACCTTTAGGTACGCAGTGGAGTTCGACAAAGCTGCAAAAAAGCGATGCTTCAGCTTTAACGAGAGAACTAAAATTTATTTATAAAACTACGCTGCCGATTCCTTCTTGTATTCGCATAGAAATATTGACGCACTAAATGGATGATAGATTACAAGCTGAAGCAAGCAGAATAAAGAAAAGAATTAATATGGTTAAATAATAATCGGTATGTCAACAAAATAAATAATGAAAGTGAGCTCGATGTTGGCAGGAGAATCGGGAAAGCGAAAGCTATCCGATGAACGTTACCAGTTTTAGAATAAAATTGTTCTCATCTTATGTTAAGTTGTTACTAAAGATATAACGAAAATGTACCAGGAGCCAATGGAGAGATCTCTGAGAATAAGCTGAAGAAAGCTGAAATAAATTTAAAAAATCTGTTGCATTTAAAGAGCATTTACATTCTATTCGTACTTGTCTACACTCTATTTCATCACATTAAAAAAAAAAAACAAAAGTTAAACAAAAGAACATTGCCAATTAGAACTTGAAAACACTCTTCTCAAGGCGGTTAACCATCATTTAGACGCCTCCGAGGAAGGGTTTTTCAAATTCTAATTGAATGGTTTTCGTCACAAAAGCAATCATAACTTGGAACGCTTTTTCAACTTATCCGTCAACAACGATTGTTGACTGGTTGGACTCTTATCCAGTTCAGTTGTTTCTTGAGATGAAACCTTTGATTTTTTGGGTGCTATTTTGGAGGGCACCACTTTTCCTAGAGATCCAGACTTTTTCATGCTACTTAATCGTGATGCACGGTGTTCAGGTATCGATGTATCATTTGATTCACCACGGCTAGCATATTGACAGTTTAAGGTGCTGACCGTAAAGTCGATATCCTTTATTTCCTTTCCTTGCAGGCTACGAATTCTTCGACCGGCTTGTCAATAATATCGTGGTCGACTCATGTTAAGCCCATAACGACTTTTTCTGCCAGATCCTGCCAGTTACGTCGATTTTCCATAGTGCCATAGTCACATAGCACTCGATAGAATGATAGACAAATGACATCAATAAAGCCGACTTGCATTTCTGGCAGTTCGTCCTTACGGTTGGGGACTTAGTTGCAATTTTTCCAAATCCCCCTGATCGAAGAACTCATCCGCAACCAGCTTCGCCATCTTATGCTGGTCTTCCAAACGCTTAGCAATGGTACTCACAACACAGGGATGTCATCATCATTCCGGAAAGCAATTGTTTCTTCTCCTCACTTTGCCAATCAAACTCGCCGTTTTCAACTAATTCCAGGAAACTATTTCGCTTTTTATAGTGCATGGCTAATTCAGATGAGAGTTTGGCATTTTCGACTATTTTCATTACGATCGAAAGTCATCAGGTGAAAGTGCTTGAAAGATACCCAGCCATGGTGGCATTAAAATGCGCAGATTTTCATGCTGTATGCAGGCAACTAGTTCTATTGAATAGGGCCTGGAGAACAGATTTTAAATCGTAAAAACCAATCCAAAACGCCATACTACACATTGATCTCGTTCAAAAGATAGAATACAAAGAAGTTAAGTCTCTCAAACAAAAGGGCTCCAGGACGTTGGATTCCTCTAAATTTCGAACTGAAGTAACTGAGTTAATATAGCATGAGTAAAGGATTGAGTCTGAAAACATGCTTGACTGGTGGTGGGTAGTTAACGTCTACGAAAGCGTTATATTTTTTTACTTTTCTCTATGACAGAAAGATCGTTGCACAGATACATCTCACGGGGTCCACTTTGCGGTTTTTTTTGCCAAAATACTGAAGGTAATTGACAAAGATTATATACAGGGTGACTGACTCGAACTGCAACTTTTTAAAATGCTATAATTTTTTTATTTTTTGATAAATTTTATTGTGCCAAAGCAAAAAATATTGGAAAATACATCAATTTTCAAATTATATCAGTAGTTTTCAATATGTCCAACTTTTTCGCAAATAATAGCCTTGAGACTGCCGAAGAAAACATCGCACGCAGCACGCAAGTGGCTCTGCGGTATTTTGGCCCATTCCTGGCGAAGTGCTTGTTTGAGGTGGTCCAAACTTTGGTATTTTTTAGTGCCAACCTTTGCCTTCAAAATATCCCAGACAGAGAAATCAAACGGATTTGCATTCGGAGAATTTGTAATCCATTTTGTCGAAGAAATGAAGAGTGGGACATTGTTTTTTAACCAATCTTGGTTGACACGCGCTTTGTGAGACGGTGCCGAATCTTGCTGAAATGTCCATGGTCTCCGACCGAAATAATTGTTTGCCCAAGGCTTCAATACCGCCTCTAAGAAAGTTTCACTGTATACGATCGCATTAATTTTGACGCCACGGCCCAAAAATACGAGCGGAGAGCGACCATCGGCGGTTATGGCGGCCCAAACCATCACCATCGGTGCTGCCTGTTTTTTGGTGGCCGTCCGAAGGAGTAAATTTTCGAAAGACCTCTCTGGTAAGTAAACTCGATCATTTCGTTTGTTGACATATTGCTCGTTAACAAATGGCCGGAAAAAACCAGATTCGGTAACTCACCACTTTCGTGCAAGCGTAGCAAACCCTTCGCTTTTTCGACTCTAACTTTTTTCTGTTGCGGTGTATGATCGTGTGCTTTTTGGAACTTCAATGGCTTGAGCCCAAGCTCATTTTTCAGTATGTGTTGCATCCGTTTCCAACGATATGTTGAGCTCACGAAACATTTTTCTTCCACTTCGACGTGGATTTCGCTCATTTCAAGCCTTCACTTTCCGAACCATTTCTGCTGATGTTGTTGTTTTCTTATGAACACTTCCATGGCGTTTTGCAACGCTGCCAGTATCACGGTAACGAGTTATGGTTCGAGACACAAATGATTTATTCACGTTGAGGTGCTCGAGGGCTCTAACGATAGCTTCTTGTGGTTTTCCAGCCAAATATAAAGCAATCACACTATCACGTTTGAATTCCATCGCGGATAAAAATTTTTCAACACAACTAAAACGCAAATCGTTTAAGAATCTTGTAAATAATAAAATTATCTGTCATTTGTCAAAATTTGAGTTCACAGTAATGAACGGTTTGGAAATTATAGCAGTCTGAAGTTGGTTGCAGTTCGAGTCAGTCAGGGTGTATTATATTATAAAGGCTGATTCATCGTGAGGTTTGATTTATAATAGACTTTTCTTGATAGATCAGGCATGACTCCTATCAAAATGCTTTTTCATTTTCGATCAGTTACATTTGGCAAGTCATCATGGAAAGACTCACATCACAACAGCATCTCCAAATTGTTCAGCTGTATTACGAAAATCAAGGTTATGTGAGAAATGTTTTTCGTGCGATTCAAGGAATTTACGGTGCGCATAATTGACCTACAGAAACCACTATTGCCAATACCATTCGCAAATTTGAGTTCCAGCTTACATTAGTGGATGATACTCGACCGGTTAGACCACATACACATACAGATTATGGAAGCTGTAGCTGAGAGTCTACGTGAAGACCATTAAGAATCGATTCGTCGTCGTTTTCAGCAGCTTGGCTTGGCGTGTTTTATGTGAGGATCTCGGCCTAAAAGAGAACAAAAATTTAACTTATGCTAGAATTGAAGCCAGGCGACTTGAATTTTCGTCATATTTTCAGTGAATGGGCTCTGGAAAAACTCAATGAAAATCTAGTGTTTTATCGTGAAATTTTGTTCAGTGATGAAGCCCATTTCTGGGTCAATGGATACGTTAATAAACAAACGGATTATGTGCTTCTTGAAATTCAAAAATATGGTCTCAGTGAGCTCTGGTTTCAATAGATCGCTATGGCTATGGTTATGGCTATGGTGCTATGAGCCATACAGCGAGTGAAACAATGGACTTGTTGAGAAATTATTTTGGTGAGCACTTAATTTCACGTTTTGCTACGATACGATATCACATCTTTGAAGTATTTTCTCTGAGGATATGTAAAATTTCAGGTATTCAGGAATAAGCTAGCTACGATTGACGCTTTAGAAGCCAACATTCGTCGTGTTATCCGCGAGGTACCAGTCGCTTTGCTTGAACGAGTCGTTCAAAATTAGATCTTCCGAATTGACCACCTCAGCCATAGTCGTGCCCATTATTTACATAATATAATTTCCAAAAAATAAATGCCATGAATTGTTCTTTTAATTTATTGTAAAACTTTTAAATTTGCTTTAAAATTTATGTATTTTATTTTATATTATAAATCAAAGCTTACGATGAATCACCCTATACAAGAAAAGATCGACGGAACACAATTGGATAACCTGAGGAACACGTGTATGAAAAGAGATTGATTTTATCGAAGATACATGAACAACAGAATAAATCAAGACTACGAACGAGAATATAAACAATTCCGAAACCATCTAACCAAACTAATAAATAGAACAAAATGTAATTATTATAAACATCAATTTTTTATGTCACAGAATAGTCCTAAAGAAACATAAAAAATTATAAACTCAACAATTAGAGAAAAATTAGTGAGTGTTGACGATGTATTAGCAGAAAATTGTGATACAAATGATCTTAAAAATCTAGCAAATCAATTTGAACATCTATTTCCATCAGAAACACAGTTCACATATGCGATTATAAGTCTTACGCCGGTAACTCCAGTAGCATACAACGTTCAATGTTTTTGGAGGTTAACATAAGTGAAATGTTAAATTCTTTGCTCGTTCAAAGAAAATAAACCATCAGAAGAAGACGGCATACGAACAAAAGATGTCAAATAAAACGCTACGGCTTTAGATCCTATCTTGTCCAGGATGGTAAATATGAGCTTTGAGCAATCATGTGTACTAGACAAACTTAAAACGTCCGCTGTCCGACTGACCAATATAAATTTACGGATAAAATTTTGGAGGAAGTAATTTCTAAGAGGCTATACGAATATTTGGAGAAGTTTGGAATCTTGGAGGAAAATCAGTTCGGCTTTAGAAAAATAAAACAAAAGTATTGTATCATTTGGCTTATCGGAGACTTTGCAAACAGAATCAATGAAAGCCAAGAAAAGAACCAAAACAGAAGTGTATTGTTTATTGATTTTAAAAAGGCATTCGATACATTGTGTCATCAAAATATTTTAAAACATATGGAAAATAGGGGAGTTAGGAGATCAACACTCTTATGATTCGACTGCTACCTAAAGAACAGAAATTACAAAGTAAAAATAAAAGATTCCTTAAGTAACGAAGAGTCTTCAAAACATGGAGTTCCAAAAGGTTCAAGGTTGGGTGCACTAATTTTTATCATTTATATGAATGAACTGCTTTCAACTCTGAATTAAATGTATTGTAGTCACGATAATGGCCTCATTAAAAATGCAAGAAAAACAAAAGTCATGTATATGCGTCCACTTCACATGCTTAAATATAAAGTTATAATTAAAATGCATAGTTCAGAATGTTTATATAGGGTCTTACATCGTGAGGTTTGATTTATAATGTAAAATAAAACACAAGTAAAACAGCAAAACGTGAAATTAAGTGCTCACTAAAATGATTTCTCAACAAGTCCCTTGTTTCACGCGCTATATGGCTTGTAGCGCCGTCTTGTTGAAACCGGAGCTCACGGTTACCATTGACGGTAACATTCTGATTTACCTCATTTTTGAAGAAATATGGACCAATGATTCCACCAGCCCATAAACCACACCATACCGTAGTTTTTAATGGATGTAATGGTAGCTCTTGGTACTCTTCGGGTTACTCATCAGCCCAAGTATGGCAATTTTGTTTATTAACATATCGATTGAGCCTGAAACGGGCTTCATCACTGAACAAAATTTCACAATAAAACATCGGATTTTCTTTGATTTTTTCCAGCTATCAGTGTCCAGGGAACGTTCTTATATAATGCTACTACATCAGACAGATTTGACCAACCGAATACGCCGCGCTGGAGATCTTGTCAGCCCTCAAAAATGTCAACACATATAAGCTACCAACTCAACAAGCAGTCAACATACGAAGACGACAAAAGGGCAAATTTCTGGTACCAAGATAGCATATTAGAACGCGTATGGACACAGAAAATATGCTAGAGCTTTTCCAGAAATTTTCAACGCCATTCCGAAAAACTTGAAAAATCTTCCTACGTCTGATTTCCTAAAAAATGTATTTAAACTGTAATGTACCAACACCTTAAATTTCTTAAAGTCTTTTTGTATCCGAACCTTTCTCTTCAAAATTAATAACAAATGACTTGTAAAAACGGAACTCAAAATAACTATTAATTTTGAGCAATTTTCTTCAGATAAGCCCCTAAGGATTCGCAGATATAACTATGTAAAATGTAAAATGTATCGCCAGGACAATTTCTCATTGAATTTGATCTTCTCCGATGAAGCTCATTTTTGAATGGATGGGTACGTAAATAAACCAAATTTTTGTTTCTGGTGACGGAAAAACCCATCTGAGATTCACGAAAAACTAATGCATCCCTAAAAAGCTACGTTCAAATTCATTAAATGAATTTGGTTTGGACGATCTCTGGTTTCAACAGGATGGTGTTAACGCCCACACAAGCCATCAATCAATCAATATATTGAGTACGAAATTGAAAGATCGCATTATTTCGGTTAGAGGAGAAGTTGATTGGCCTCCAAGGTCATGCGATTTCACTTCTTTGGACTTCTTCCTGTGGGGTTATTTTAAGAGTAAGTTCTATGCCAATAATCTAGTGACAGGATCTGAAGCATAACGTCCAAACTGAAAATGCAATTGACCCGCATTGACTTCAAAAAGTCATCGATAATTTTGACCTTCAGATGGTGGCTTGCAACAGAAGTTGCGATGGTAACATGAACGATGTTGTATTCTATTCATAATTGTCATAGACGAAACTTTATTAATAAATAAAACTCTACATTGATTTTTCAATACAAATAAATAAATTATTTAATGAAAACTCCCACACTTGCTGTTGGCTCACCCTTTATTTATTCTGTTAGATAGTTCTATTCATGTTTTTCATTACCACCTCAATTATGTTATTATGTGACTTATTTGTTTTCATATAATGAACCTGGATAACGATGATACGGTAAGACAATCCTAAACCGACAATTTGTATGGATCTATCCATAATCTGATGGAGCTCTTGTATGTTCTTTCCAATACGATCATACATTATGACCCATCTATGCATGTGTACATCAGGAGAAGACAGAGAAACTACGGCAAATAACAATAAGCAAACATTTGGAGGTAAGTACTAGAACAAATTAAACTTAAAGCTCAAATGTTGGCATTAAAAAGCGCAGAACTTTAAAATGAAAAGAAATACATTGCACGCCTTATCTGCTTAGATGGAAGATGTAAAAATTCGAGACGACAGTAAGCCTATCTACCACCAACATCTAGGAACTGAACGTCGTTATTTCAAACAACCATTTGTAAAGATCCTAGAGGGTGCGAATTAGCTTATGATTTGGAACGAGCATTCTTAAAGTACAATATTTGGACTTTAGTTTCACATACTCGTAAATCTGCTTATTTTTTATTTTTTTTGCGTCAAGTTTATAGGCTACTGAGATCCATAACAACAAGAACGCAGAAGAAATGGGTTTCTGTCGATTGTTTGATTTAGAAAAATGCAAAAACCTCACATTAAAGGTTTCTACATATAAGTTGCATCAGGATCAGACTGCATAGCAAAATATCTAGCGAATGGACGACAAGTCTTGATATGAGAGACAAACCGGAAACTGGATCAAGAAGACTGAAAGGCGACCGTTTTAAGTAAATGCAGAACGCAATCTCGCAAAATAGTTGAACTGCGAAACTCTTCTTTAGAGTTCCTAATTAATATATAATATGGTCGGTACTATCGTCCACCGATGTAGTATAGACGTTTCTAGGCACATACATATACAAAGCCGTCACATTTAAATTCTATCTACAAAGTATTTTACTTGCAGGCTTTTTTTATATTTGTAATTTTTCTATTCTCAAGAAGAATATCCTTTTACCTTTTGTTCATCGACCTTAAATTAACATCAAGCAACCGCGCAAATTTTATCCTGTAACACAATCCAATTCAAATGTTTGTAGTCACTTTCATTTCCCAATTCCGAAATCTTTGCTCACTGGATCCTAAAATAAAAAAACAATATCGTCCTCCCGGGCAATTTGAGACGATTACTCTATGCAAGTGCAACATTGTCTAGTGCAATTTGAGCAGCCCAACTCATTTGCTATGCATGAAACGCCCTCACTTTATGCGATACCAAAAAGAGTTAACCACACTTTAGCACATGGCATTCGCGCGCATTACATGTACAACGAATACAAACACTTCCAGACAATTTAAGATATAATGAGATTTTTTTTGTTTGTCCTCTTTTAGATACCAGGATCCAGGACCCAGACTACAGCAGCAGGCATTACAAGGAAACCATTAAATTTCGTATCCTGCGAGATTATAATATTATTCGAGCTATAGTCGCCATAAAGAAGGTCTTTACAGCGAACATTGTGTGCACAGTGGATTATGTGCCACGTCCAATTCGTTTAAACGAAATTAACATTACGAATGCCAAACGAGGAAGCCAAGAAAAGGATGTGCGTTAATTCCCTACCCGCTACTACCCAAAAGATACAGGTCTAAGAAACTAAGGAAATATCTGTAAGACAAAATACTAAAATACAAAAATATACTAAAAATAAATGTAATTGCGTGCATTTGACGAGAACACTTAGACTGGGATACGTGCTGGCGTTGGATGAATGAATTAACCCATTCACTGTGGTTAATATCGACGATTAGCAACGTTGTAAAGACAATTACTGTGCTTGGAAAATTAAATTGAACTAACTGCTGTAAATTGAAATCCTTTCTATAAAGGATTTTCATATTCAGGATTCGTTTATATTGAAATTTAATGGGTGACTTCATCGATTGGGTTTTATTGAAAATTTGAAGATATGCAAACCAATGTCTGTACATATCGTACATCCGGATATCGTATTGGAGGCTTCCTATCTCACAGGTTTACATTCTACTGACTTTTCCTTGCTTCAGCAGATACTAAATAAATTTATATAGCATCTAGTCCTTCCTTTGCTCAAATCCTCGTCCGATATTTGATTTCATTCAATTGGAAGACTATGTTTACTCGTAACCAGAATTGGAAGATTTTATTTTATTTTCTAGTCGAAGAACATACTTCGGCCAACTATCGCCATGGTAGAGGCTGGAATTCCAATTAATTGGCTTTTGATAGCCAAATATGTCTGAAAATACATTCATTCAGTCAAAACCTTTCAAATGGCTACTCAATGCGTTATTGTCTTTGGTGCTGCACAAGTTCAACTGCATCCAATGATTTTGAAAAGGAAGTTGATGAGTAGTATGAAGGAGGGCAGAATCTAAGCAGCTCTACTGCATTTTAAGGGGGAAGTTATTGGTCAAAAAGGTCAAAAGAGGATGAGGCTGAAGGTTCCATTGGCATTGATTTCCTTTTCAAATACAACAGACAGTAGACAGACAGACATTGAGACCAGAAATAGAAATAGAGATTCAAAAGTGGATACATACGTGTATTGCAAAAAAAAAGAAGAAATTGACGTTCTAGGCAATTTGGTTTCGGAGTATCCTTTTGACTTCCACAGGATTAGTTCAAAGAATGAATGGCATTCAAAATTTTTCCAATAAAAGTTGTTACCTTGTCTGATGGATTTTGAGTAAATGTTTTGTATGTATTCATCAATCTCGTCATTTGACTTTCACACACTGAAATTGAACTCAATGAATCTACGGATCTAGAAATATCATTTAGATTTCGCCTTACTCGATGGCAATGGAATAGGAAACAGTTTATTACGGTCGACCTAACAAAATGCTATTTACCTTAGAATTATTTTGTCTTCCATAGGTTTGGCAAGTACGCTTTAAGGTATAACGAGTGCTCCAAATACAAGTTTCAATTTGAATCATATGATGTTTTGACACTGACAATTCTTTTCCGCTCGAAATCAGTATCGTATTTCCGCAGAACGAAATGTGTCGATTTACGCATGAATAATATTGGGAACTATTGCAAGCTTATTTCAAAAGTGAGTGCTGTGTTGGCCAAATAGTGCGTTTACTGAAAATAAGTTTTGACCGAAATGAAGCACCCACCATTGCATGTGCCTATCAACTTTCCGGCCGAAAGTACGGTCTTCGCCTTATTTGGAGCACGTTCACCAGGTAAAACCCATTGTTGTGATTGTTCTTTGGTCTCTGGTGTGTACTAATGAATTCATTTCTCATCGACGGTCAGAAAGGACGCAGAAACTCCTCCGAATTTCGACTAAACAGGGCCGAGCACGTCTTTGAAGTAGTCTCATGGTTGCGCTTGTTCTCCGGTGTGCGCGGCACCCATCGCGCAGACAGCTTTCTCGTGCCCAAATTCTTGTGCAGGATATAGCTAACACATTCAGTTGAGATGCCTGCTATCTCAGCCAATTCGAAAATTTTCACTTGGTTTCATCAGAGGTAATCGTTTTTGGGCCACCTGCACGCCGTTCATCATAAACCGACGTTCGGCCACGGCGAAACTCTCTGAACCAATAGTAAATGGTTATACGGGAAGGTGAATAGGTGTTAATACCATCGAGAATAGCTTTGATTTCCTCGCAGATTTTGTCACTCAAAAACAAGAATCGGATCACGGAGCGATACTACTCTTTTTCCACTAACACGATGTTTTGAAATGGTGTCAAAACAAAACTAAGCGTCGGATGGACACCAAATTTAGACAGGTTTTGAAATAGGTTTTACTAAATGATGCTTAACTCATTTTGGCTCAATACTGCGACCTATCTTCCAATCCGGGTACTCATCAAATAGCCCTCGTATTTCACGCACCAGCCTGATGAGAATTTTGCACAAAGTTCTAAAATTATTATTATTGGACGTCGAATTTAGCCGATAAATCATTTTTTCTGACGAGCGCATGATTGTCGAGAAGAGCGTGACTGTTTGGTACGGATTTCCAAGGGGTCTGACTTCTCTTTATTATTTCATTTAATAACAATTCCAGAATTGCCATACATATACAACAGTGGTAACATGGCTGCTGGGGGCGTCATTTTGGTCAACGGTTGGCGCTATTGAAGTGATTGAAGTGATGTACTTGGATGATCTTTGCTTCTAGCACGATGGCACACTATTCTGCACAGCCCACCAAACAATTGATTTTTTGCGCGCTAAGTTCGGTAATTGTGTTATCAGTCGCCTTGGTGATGTCGATGGGCCGAGCTGCAATTTGACCCCGTTAGACTTTTGTTTTGTTTTTAAGTTGATGTTATGCAGAAAATCCAGAAACGATTCAAGAAGACTTGCTCAGCAAGTCATTGAGCAAACAACATGATTTTTTCACCGTGTTGATGTGAGATATAAGATATGGTGGAAGACCACCAAACAATTTTGAAGACGCCGAATTGCAAACAATATTGGATGAAGACGACACTTTGAGTCAGAAAGAAATGGCAGAAATGTTAAATGTTGCACAACAAACAATTTCTGACCGTTTAAAAGCTATGGGAAAGTTCCAAAAGTCTGGAAAATGGGTTTCACATGAATTGAATGAAAGACAGATGGAAAAGCGAAAAACAACTTGTGAAAATTTGCTTCAAAGACACGATAAAATATCAGTTTTGCATCGAATTGTTATTGCGATGGAAAATGGATTTATTTTCAGAATCCTAAACGGAAAAAATCATGAGTTAATCTGGGACAACCATCAACTTCGACTGCAAAACCAGATCGATTCGGCAAGAAGACAATTCTGTGTGTCTGGTGGGACCAGAAAAGTGTAGTGTATCACGAGTTCCTAAAACCTGGTGAAACCGTTAATACAGACCGCTACCGATAACAAATGATCAATTCGAACCATGCATTGATCGAAAAACGACCAGAATGGGCCAGAAGACACGGCAAAGTAATTTTGCTCCATGACAATGCACCTCCACACAAATCAAAACTGGTTCAGGATACAACCAAAGCACCAGACTTGGCTCCTTCCGACTACCATTTGTTTTCATTGATGGGACACGCATTAGCTGAGCAGCTCTTGGAATCCAACGAGGAAGTCGAAAATTGGGTGACTTTTTGGTTTGCTTCAAAAGACGAACAGTTTTATTGGCGTGGAATCCATGAATTGGCTGAAAGATGGGAAAAATGTGTAGCTAGCAATGGCCAATACTTTGAAAAAAATATTTTTTACTTTCCCATTAAAAATTAGTGTTTTATTTTCACAAAATGGTATGTAGCTAAACAACTTTCAACAACAATGGATTGTACAGCCGAGGTGTACGTACAGAGATGTTCCAAAGATAAAACTACGGAAAATTAGATAGAAGTTATAGACAATTGCAATTGCCTCGGATGCAATACCGCCTGGAGCATGTACAATACTCATTGCTTAACTGCTCATGGTTCGGCGGATAAAAAGGAAGACTCAATAGCGAAATAGAAACAAATTACACTTAATAGATGAGGCAAAAGAATATTGCATACAAGCCCTGATCAGGCGAATCAAAAGCAGGAGAAGTGTACAAAAAAAAAAAAAAAAAAAAACCGCAATGCGGAATGAAGACCTTTAGAAGGTATCGAGTAGGAATCTTATTTTACCATAAAACCCGAACGACGGCGCCTATCGTTTCATTCTGGATTCTGTCAAATGGCAAAGTAATCAGCCTGTCTTGTTGGTGGGTTAAGTCCCACATACTCTGTGTCAAAGTGCAATAAAATAACACATGGGCTGAAAAGTCAGTGCCGTTTTATAGTAAAACACAAAATTTTTGGAAAATTCAACTTTATTTATCAATATAGTTGCGATATACTGATTGAAACGTTTTTTCAATCTTTCGATACCAGTTTTGTAGTACGATTTCGGTTAAGCCTCAAAATAGACCTCCTTTTCGGCGATTACTTCTTCATCGGTCTTAAATCTCTCTCCGGCCAGCATTCTTTTGAGGTCTGCGAACAGGAAATAGTCGCTTGGGGCCAAATCTGGAGAAAACGGTGGGTGGGGAAACAATTCGTAACCGAATTCATTCAATTTTGCCATCGTTTTCGTCGACTTGTGACACGGTGCATTGTCTTGATGAAACAGCACTTTCTTTTTCTTCAAATGCGGCCGTTTTTCTGCGATTTCGTCCGTCAAACGCTCCAATAATGCAATGTATAAGTCGCTCTTGATAGTATGCGCCTTTTGGAGATAGTCGATGAAAATTATTCCATGTGTATCCCAAAATACGGATGCCATAACCTTGCCAGCCGACTGTTGAGTTTTTGGTCGTTTGGGACGAGGTTTGTCGCCTGATCGCCAGTCAGCTGACTGCCGACTTGGCTCTGGTGTGAAGTGATGGAGCCAAGTTTCATCCATTGTCACATACCGACGCAAAAATTCGGCTTTATTGCGGTTGAACAGCTTTAAACACTCCTCTAAATCATCAACACGATCTTGTTTTTGGTCGACTGTGAGCAAACGCCGCACCTACTTTGAACAGGGCTTTCGCATGTCCAACTATTCATGTATGATTTATCCAACACGCTCTTTTAATATCTTCAGAGCCTCAGCTATCTCGATCAACTTCACTTTACGGTCATTCGTAATCATTTTGTGGACTTTTTTGATGTTTTCTTCTGAAATAGCCTCTTTTGGATGTCCACCGCGTGCATCATCTTCGGTGCTTGTATGACCGCACTATTCATTTCACGTTCGGCTGGTGCAGAGTCCGGGTAACACTTACCAAGCCATTTCTTTGCATCGGCTGCATTTTTTCCCTTCAAAAAGCAATGATAAATCAACACACGAAGTTGCTTTGAATCCATTTTTTTTCACAATAACAAAAGTTGCTTCACTCACAACGCTATATATCGAGAACTAATCGTCCGATAGCTGTCAAATTTATACACGTATCTTTTGAAGGTTGGTACTAACTGAAAATGGTATGGATTCAAGTGGTGCCCTCTCTTAAAAATGGCACGGACTTTTCAGCCCATGTGTTATCTATTCAAAATTGGTGGCATCAGTTACTTTTGATGGATTGTGGCTGTGGGGAAATATGTTAAACTATTTAGACACCCTTGATGATCGACGGACTGTTATTTATAATTGCCCACGGACCCATTAAAACAATGTGCCATTAAAGTATGAACGTATATCACAAAAAGGTTGAATGAAAACAAACCAAGAGCATAGCACTTTTATCCCTTAAGCGCACTTTCTGCAATATTCACGTCGTATATGTATACAGTACGTAGTAATGATTTCCACATTTTAATTTAACATCAAAGGCAGATCGTTAAGGCAATCCAAAATTACTCCCGCCATTAAGGACATCCACAAAGTACCTTTGAATAGCCAATTTCCTTGAAATTCAAACTCCCAAGTTCAGATCTACATTACATACATAACAGTATGTAACATATTCCTTCCACTTTTGGAGCAACAAAATCTCTTCCAATTTACGATGTAATCCAAGAAACATTCAATGAAACATAACAGCTAGCAAAGTAATTACGTAACCCCCAAACTATCCCGCCATATGTGTCCGTAAGTTATGTGGAAAAACTACCCCCGACCCTTAACAGAGCCATCTAAAAGGGGTCAAAGTGTGCAGTAGTTCAAAGACCACTGCTACCAAATGAGTCTGCTTAGAAGTGTATGCAAATATGATACCTCTCGAGAATCCACATGGTTTCCATTGAATAGCCTCGTAGTCGTAGTCATACATTTCTTCTTAATTCCACCCAAGGTAACAGCTTCCAATTATGACGACGATATCATAGAAAGATGGTACTTGGGTAATGGCTCCGTCTGCAGGGTTACATTGATCGGGATTCGCGTGCTTCTTTGGAAACAGATTACTACATGAATTATTATAACGATTATTAATTTTGAAAATTGTAGGTTCTCTTATGCAAAACACTCTTTGTTCACATACATATGTGTGTATGTATGAGTGTGAGGGTTGATATTGAAATTGAGTTGAAATGAAAATTTACCCCTCGGGGGTTGTGCGTAGACGAATTTAAGAAGCGAAGCGTTTTTGACTTCGTTTCGAGTGTTTAAGGGTTCGCTGTGCTGGATTTTATGGTCTTTACTATGGCACGGTAATTAATTCCTCTGTAACGAATGAGTCGGGCTTTTTGGGATATAATTGTCATCGACACGACCAACGGATCGAAATACATACTCTGAGAAGAGCTATAAACATAAAAATTAATGACAGAAGGTAGCCAGCGGCCGTTTGTTAGAAGCCGCTTGGATTACGGATTGAAAATGTACAGTAGTTACGCGGGAACAGGATATACATACGTAACCAGTTGAAGGTAAAGTGAGTCCTTTTAAGGGCTAATTAAATGCCGGGGCATTTGATGATGGCGATGACGATTCTCCTTTAGTTTGTTGAAATTTTGTGGTTTGCTGATGAGCTCAGTCGTGTTTGTTGGTCAGTGAAGTCGTAATGTCAAACGATCCGAAGCGGTGGCACATTAACGCAGTTCACAGAAGTCAGTAACGGATGAGATTTTATGTTTCTTTAATTTTTTTCTTTCTTTTTTTTTCTTCGCAAGAAGATGATGGCTTAAATTGGTTTTTCGTTGAGTTTTATGGTATTCTGTGGGTTATTACCAGTGTGAAGTTCATAAAAAGTTTGTGGTGAGTTTGTGACCATATAAAGCACAAGGTGGGGTAGTTAGATAAACACTCTTTCACAATCGAAAAAAAAGAAAACAGAGTCTTATTTGTATGTATAATCAAGGGATGTTGGAGTTCATTGTCATATGCGCATGAACAGCTGGTAAGCATTTTTTTTATTCGTGATCCGTCACAAATTAAATATCTGGTCATTGGTTCACTCACTAGACCTAAACCCACACTGATGAGAACCTATCAGATTGTTGCTGATATGGGATTGATAGATGGCCATGTCAAGAAAACTTATTCCTCTATAGCTAGTGTAAATTACAGGGTCTGCCTTATTGAGTATCAGGCAAATGATTCTGCTGTTCCATCTTTCCAAATTTCCAACACAGACTACGACGCTACTATTACTTATCTTTCCTTTTTTCAACATGCTCTTGTTCGGCATTGGTGTCCTTGACAAACTCTTTACATTTTTGATAAAACTTCTGAATATCATTTCTACTGAAACACCGTGTCATGCCCCTGGTCGAGCACTTCAATGCTTCTTTATTTTTCTGTTTTAAAAGCTCCAATCTTTCTTGCTTATAGAGTTTGTGATAAGCTCTATTATTCTTTGCAGCAACGCAGCACGTCTGTAAATGTTGCCACTGGTTTCCTGTGGCTGAAGCTGTCATCATAGGACTTCTCTGCACATTTTGTGAGACTCGATTCGAAAAGGCAGTCTCTATTTATTAGTATTTGTTCGGTGTTTTGTTGCTGGGGATATTCGCATTTGGACCTTGGCTACGACTGAGCGGTAGCTTGAGTCGATGTTGGGTTATCGAAAGGTTTGGACATCTAGAATGCTTGAGCTGTATTTTGCGTTGACCGCAATGTGATCAATCTGGTTGATGGGCTCTTACAGGGTGATTGCGTGGTCCCTTTGTGGATGCTGAGGTGTGAGAAACATCTATGCCGACAAAGATATTTCCCTTTCCTAATTTGATATTAAAATCACCAAGGGCGATCTTCAAGTCGTGCTTAAAAACCGGCTCATCTGGACAGACAGTTTGAGAATCAATCTTTGGGAAATTCGTCCTATTTCTTTGATGAGAAATCCATATACGAGTAAAAATAGGCGCTGGTTCTAGATAGTAGATATCAAAGTTTCTTATAATTCTTTTCCCCAACCCATTCAATCACACTGCATGCGTGGTAGTAATTAATATCCGTTTTGTAGAAGTTTAGTGCCTCAAATTTAGTGTCAAATGTCGTTGTTTGTTTTTAGTCTCACAACATATAGTGTTTTACGTGATCAGACAGTTAACACGATAGCATCTGAAGGGACAGATTTTTCCCAATAATTGAGGATTTGAGCACTGCCGTTGGTCCGCCTGAAACTTTTTCTCTATATAATACATGGGCTAAAAAGTGCGTGCCGAGAGGGCACCACTTGAATTAAATCCATACCAATTTCAGTTAGTACCAACCTTCAAAGGATACGTGTATAAATTTGACAGCTGTCGGACGATTAGTTCTCGAGATATAGCGTTGTGAGTGAAGCAACTTTTGTTATTGTAAAAAAAATGGATTCAAAGCAATTTCGTGTGTTAATTTATCATTGCTTTTTGATGGGGAAAAATGCAGCCGATGCAAAGAAATGGCTTGATAAGTGGTATCCGGACTCTGCACCAGCCGAACTAACCATTCGCAAGTGGATTGAAAAATTTAAAAGTGGTCATACGAGCACCGAAGATGATGCACGCAATGGACGTCCAAAAGAAACTGTTTTAGATGAAAACATCAAAAAGTCCACAAAATGATTACGAATGACCGTAAAGTGAAGTTGATCGAGATAGCTGAGGCTCTGAAGATATCAAAAGAGCATGTTAGATATATTCTACACGAATATTTGGACATGCGAAAGCTCTGTTCAATGTGGGTGCTGCGTTTGCTCACAGTCAACCAAAAACAACAACGTCTTGATGATTCAGAGGAGTGTTTAAAGCTGTTCAACTGCAATAAAGCCGAATTTTTGCGTCGGTATGTGACAATGGATGAAACTTGGCTCCATTACATCACACCAGAGTCAAGTCGGCAGTGAGCTGAGTGGCGTGCAGGCGACGAACCTCGTCCAAAACGACCATAAACTTAACAGTCGGCTGGCAAGGTTATAGCATCCGTATTTTGGGATACACATGGAATAATTTTCATCGACTATCTCCAAAAGGGGCATTGCGTTGTTGGAGCGTTTGAAGGACGAAATCTCAGAAAAACAGCCGCATTTGAAGAAAAAGAAAGTGCTGTTTCATCAAGACAATGCACCGTGTCACAAGTCGATGAAAACGATGGCAAAATTGAATGAATTCGGCTACGAATTGCTTCCCCACTCACCGTATTCCACAGATTTGGTCCCCAGCGACTATTTCCTGTTAGCAGACCTCAAAAGAATGATCGCCGGAAAGAGATTTAAGACCGATGAAGAAGTAATCGCCGAAACAGAGGCCTATTTTGAAGCTAAACCAAAATCGTACTACAAAACTGGTATCGAAAGATTGAAAAATCGTTTCAATCAGTGTATCGCCCTCGAAGGCAACTATATTGACAAATAAAGTTGAATTTTGCAAAATTTTTGTGTTTTTTTTTTTCCAAATTTTGAACGTTTATTTAAGAAAAACATGTACAATAGTATTATTCAAAGTACTGCCCATCTGAAGCTATGACCTTTTCTAATCTTTCTAGCAATTTGTGGATCCCATCCCAAAAGAACTGCGCCGGCTTGGCAGCTAAGAATGAATCAAGCCAATTTTTGATAATCTGCTCTGATGTGAACCGTATTTCAGTGAGGGCGTTCTGCATGGACCGGAACAAATGGTAGTCAGAAGGGGCAAGGTCTGGGCTAAAAGGCGGGTGGGGTAAGACTTCCCATCCACTGTTTTCCAAATAGTTCTTAACCGGAATAGCAACGTGGTGCCGAGCGTTGTCATGATGGAAAATTATTGCCTCGTGTCTGGTCGCATATTCCGGGCGTTTTTCGGCTACTGCTCTCTTCAAACAGATTAATTGTCTTCGGTAGCATTGTACATTGATAGTTTCACTAGGTTTTAGCAGCTTATAATACAGCCCACCCATCTGATTCCATCAAATACAGAGTATTACCTTCGCGCCATGATTTGGCTGGTTGGCCGGGTTTCACAAATGTTTTTTTGCGCTTGGGGTTGTCGTAATGAATCCAAAATGCAAAAATGACTTCCTTTTGTGGTGTTCCAGCAGCATTTCGGACATGTAAAACCGCCTTTCGACGTCTCTCGGCTTGAGTTCATGTGGAACCCAATTTCCTTGCTTTTGAATATATCCAGCTGATTTTAAACGTTTTGAAATGGCTGCTTGAGTGACACCAAAAGATTCTGCGAGCTCTTCTTGTGTTTGGCAATAATCTTCATAGAGTAATGCTTCCAGCTCTTCATCTTCAAATTTATTTGGCTGCCCAGAACGTCCATCGTGTTCCAAGCCAAAATCACCACTTTTAAATCGTGCAAACCAGTTTTGGCACATTCGCTCAGCTAGCGCATGTTCACTATAAACCTCCACCAAAATACGTTGACTTTCGGCAGCAGTTTTCTTCATATTTAAGTAGTGTAGAATAACTCTCCGCAAAAACACTTTTTCAGGCACAAAGTTCGACATATTTGAGTAAAAAAAAATATTGTTGTTTACGCTTCAAATGAATGACATATATTGAAATGACGTACAATGACAGTAGCTTTCCAACGCATATTGCAATGGAATAATACAAGTTACGAAATCTCTTAGCAAACCGTACGAAGTTATATACCCAAAGCTATAAAACGGCACTGACTTTTAAGCCCATGTGTTATAAGAAGAGAAAGGCGGTCCAGATCGTTCGAATGCGAGTTCAAATCGATGCTTGGGGGAAAAAAAAATGCGGCTGCATGTAAACGAAATTGTTGTTCATGGGGAAAAAGAGTTGCCAGATAAAGTAAAACCTTTGAAAATACCAAAATGTTCGACAACTCATCGAAATCATGTTGTTGCCTGTGTAACGTTATTTAAATGTTCGTTGTTATTGGAAAGACATTCTTTCGAAACAATCAGGATCACAATGACTCGAATAAAATTCGAACAAATGCGACAGTTTTTGCATTTCAATACAATTCGACCATGATTCCGAAAGATCAGCCCACAAACGACAAATTGCATCGAGTTTGACTACTAATAACCCATTTCAATGAAAGTTTCGGGTCTGCTCCGATGCTTCATCGTCTTTGTGTAGACAGATGTAGAACAGAAGTGTGCTACGAAAATGGATGGTAGCTCCACCCGTCAATGGGGAGCCAAGCTTTCCATTTTATGTGATCACATGGGATTCTCACAAGCTTTTGAAATTTCCCAAATCTCGGAGCTTCGTAAAATATCAGACACAGTGAACCACTTTGTAAATTTTGATAATTTTTACACGTTTGAGTTGAGTATCGTGTGGTCACATCTAGTCCAAAATATTTAATTGTCGAGAGATGTTAAACTTAGGAAGCCAAAAAATAAGCAAGCGTACCCCGAAGAATTCTTCGCTACCAATAAGGGCATAAATATAAGCAGCATTTTGTGGCTGGACAACAAAAGCGGTCGACTTTCAACTTATATTGGTGTCAAACCGTTTATCTCTAGCAAGCTTGGTCCACCACCCTCCAATTCCTCGCGTTGAAATAGAAAAAATCAGCAGTAAATGGAAGTTGACTGCCCATTTATTATAAAGGAATATAATCGACATGTGGGTGGTATCGGTGGATGTTCTTCTTGGTCGCTATAATATTCGTGCCTTATTTTAACCGAAATAAAAAAATCAAGAGGCCGTCCAATATTATCACCAATACCACCGTTCTCTAGATGGACATCGAAATATGGTCTTTGTATCTGAAAATTCCAGGTTAAATTTTGACAGGAAGATGACCTTTTGTCAGTTATCTCGTGTCCAATTCTGCCTTTCTTTTTTTGTTCGGCTTTTGTTAATTTTTGGCGTAAGAAGCGTTTTTTTTTTTGCCATTCGCAAAGAAACTGGCTAGTTTAAATCATTTTCGAACTGTTGTCATAGAGATGTCTATGTCGTTGTTTTCCACAATATCTTCCGTTACTTGTGGTGCGGTTATGAGCCGGTTCCTTAACGTTGTCCTCTTTATATGGTGGTCGATTCTTAGAGTAGTGCATTTTCTTCAACCACTTCCACTTTTCGGCTCTAAAACATCACTTTCTTGGTACTTCAAAAACCTTGTTATCGTCAATTAGTTCAATCGAAGAGAAATTTCTTTCATTAATTCACTTTCCTCCTAAAGAGCAAGTATTTGACCCTTTTTAAATCTTGTTAACTGCCTCCTATTTATCGCCCACTTTGCACTTCAAAAAGCGATTAAAAAATAAGAGCGACTTCGAAAGCAAGGAAGCCTCTGACGAAAATAATTACTACGAATTCTAATTACTTCATAATGAAGGGTTTTCTCGTTCAATAAAAAAAATGGTCAGCCTAGATAGAAATGAAACTTCACGAAGATCGATAAATATAGATATGTAGTTAAAATAGGATACTCACCCCAGATTACAACAGCAATAACTTCGGCACAAGCCAAAGCTTTCCGTTATGTGTTGGTGATGTTTTTGGTGTTGTTACCAAGTAATGTCTAGGTAGATACTTTGACGATGGTAACAATGATGCTGATGTTGTCGCTTTGCACGTAATTCATGCATTGTGCACTCAAATGCAACGCCCATTTACTGATCATATCGTCCGAGCTACTGCCTTACCACGCACAAGTCTGTTGCCTTTTCGTTCCACAATTTCTCATACTGCCCGAGCTGCCACACCACTCGTGCTAGGATCCCTACTGGTGGAAGAAGTGATCTTCATACTTGTTGGTTAACATTAGTGTCATTTACAAGTTCTATCTTACGGCTTAGAATGCCATATAGTAGGGATAAAAGAGACTAAAGATTCGTTTCGTCGGAGTTCGGACCACTTACTGTCGCTTCTTCGTTTCATTGGACATCAGAATTACTGTCCGACGAGCGGTAAAAAGTTAAAAAAAAAAAAAAAAAATTAAACAAAGCAGATCAAAGCCAAAATATTCTGTTTTACTTAAGTGCGGTTTTTTTTCGTTTATACCTTCTACGCGGTGAAATTGGTTGACTGAACACTGTTACCTGTTTTTGGGGCAACAAATTGTGTGAAATGGATACTCATATTTATCGTCATTTGGTGGAAGTTGCTTTTCCCAACTAGTTCGTCAAAGATATGTTCAGTATCTTTAGAACTGAAATGTCAGAATTTAAGCCAAACAGGCTTCGTCAAAGAGGTCGTAAATATCCTCACACACGCTAGAATTGTGCAAAATAAGTTGACTCGTATGCAGTCTTCACATAAGACAATAGTTTATCAGTCTTAAGTCTATGACCACTGTTCTTGACCGATTTTTTATGAATCTTGCATGCATCTTTCTATTCAACCTTTTTCTTGGATCCCAGTTACGGTGGCTATTTGAAAGAACTCATCTAGTCTACATGGAAGACTATAGACATAATAGAACATGTATAGGTATGTATTCGTAGGTGATGACGTTTTGAGATTGAGAAGTAAGCCTTAGGGCAAGCTTAGGAATTGGAGTCTGTTGTCTACTAAAACGTAAGAGACGTTTGATGTTCTCTTTTGACGGCAAAGCTAAAATTAAGCAAACATAGCTTCCGTTCACTAGAGCTTAGATATCAAACATTGTTTAGATTCCCATTTAATAGATGCTAGCTTAATTTATTAAATGCTCTGGTAGTGCCTGTATTCATCTATTTTCTATACCTACGCACTACTCAAACACTTCTATTCAATAAAACTGCGTTATCATCACACAAAGCACTTCAAAAAACTCTCAAACAAAGTAAAAAGTAAAAATCTTCCAAAGCAAACCCAGATGACCGGATATCAAATTGTATCCTGTATTGTCCTTTGGCCCATTACGATGGTAAAATGTACACACAGACGACATCACGCACGCACAATGTCTAATGTTAATTCAAACAATTTGATGTGGTACATGTTGAGCCAAAGATCAAACAGATAGATCCTGTCGCCATTGTTGACTCTTCTTTCAAATTACTGGTCGTCAAATGAATGTCCTTTCACCATGATGGCATTTTCTTAAACCACTGACATGTTGATTGTCAGATGACATAATTTTTTTTTTTCAAAGGCAACACACGCACACAATATTTTTGAACAATCAAATAGGGCCCCACATACGAGTATTTGACGAGCAAGGATAAATCAATTTAACGATATTAAGTCCTCGGGGTGTTTGTAAATTTTTTGAAAAGATTACCAAGGACCTTCTTCTTTATTTTGATTATAGAAAAATTGAAAACATGGAATTGGGTATAACAGTAATAATGCGAGTATTGGAAAATTGTTTGTCGTCTCGTCCTGTGTGTTAAATTTCGGTGACATGAGGAGAATATATTTTTTTTTTACAAACACTAGAGCGACCCATTGATTTTGAAATTGAAAAAAAAAAAGTTTTTTTGCACGCAGTGTTTCTGAAAAAAGGTGTGAAATTTTGTTCTTTTAAAAAAAAAAAAAAAGTGCAAAATAACCGAGAAATGATGTCCTTTTTTCTTTTTGAGGGGATGTTTCTTTATCTAATCCATTGGGAATGGACAAATGTTGCGGACACGTTAACATGTTTCAATTTAAATTGGTATGCCGCAGGGTTGTTGTCAGCATTGCGGCATGTGTTGGTCGGTTTTCAGTTCGTATTGTAAAATGGAGAACGATAATATGGTTGCTTTTGAGTGTTGAAATGTACAAAAAGCCACCTCAAAGGGAAGTTAAATTTAATCAGCAGTAGATTTGAAAATTTTTTTTCTTAATGTTATATTTGAAAAACCGGAATTCTGAAGACAAGGGATGTGATACTGAGGTTATTTGAATGGGAATAGTACTCCTTCCAATATTTTTTTACGTGACGTTATCGACTTTCAAGCCGAGGAAACTGTTAAATCATAGCATTAAGATAATCTGGTTAAAGGTTTAAACTGCGAAGAACGGTAGATATAGAACTGTTTCAATGGCAAGCTATAGATAAGGCTCACGAGGTAGTTGACGACGACGAAAGGGTTACGTTTATATGGGATCTTTCAAAACGAGGGCTACAGATCGATGACAAGCAACTTCTTGTTGTGATGCATTAGTATCACAGCATATATTAGGATTAGTCCCATCTTCCTGGAATCACAATATTCAATGAGTTCTGCTACCCCTTCCGGTGGTGACGGCAGTAACGAATCATAGAGAAAATAAGCAAATGCAATGACGAACTTGTGCATTAGATGTTGAGAGTAAGTTTGGCACATAAAAACAAGCTCTTGGCCTTTCCGAACGCTCGACATAAAATGGTGTGAAAGATTTATTCCACACCCAGGGTTCCTGTAGAGATATAATGTTCTATTACAGAAAGAAGGAAATTAAACAATTTCCCACTAATCATCTCTCACCATCCCTGTTGAGAAGATGAATAATACTCACATCACATGAGCATCTCGAATATGTTTAAGTAGCTCACCTAACCATAAACCATTCAAACTGTATGTTCCTGCTGAATAGAGGCCCTTTTGAGCCCTTTAATAAAGTTATTTAGAGAAGCGACCGAATTTCTGATTATCTTATTAGATGCCTATAGAAACATTGTACCGAACATAGTCAAGTAAGAAGAACACAATGACTGTTACTGTTCATTTGTGTAACTTGTTTTGAAAATCTAACGTAAATCTGTTTAATTGGTCTCTCATTGTCGATTAAATTAACACAAAATAGTGTTATCGATGCAATCTTGTTTTCTAATTTATTACCGGATACTATCTATAAAAACGTTAACGGTCTCCCCAATAGAATTTTGTGTAAAATATTTGACATCTCTGATACCATTGATAGCAAAAAGGAAATTCTCATTCCATATTCTATTTTATTTACAAATTTATAAGTTCTAGAGGATTTACATATATATTCGTGTATCTACTAGTCATGGCAAAACTTGTGTCCCATTCCCCTTAATATCGGTGTTTTTGGGAAATTTTCCAAAAATGTATTCTTCCGGCGAGTGGATCTAATGCGCGCTCACTGAATTGGAATGCAAAGCGGTCCGAACGTGAAAAGTAAAAATTTAATTACAAATTCTCGTCGTTAACAGGATTTAAAATTACCAATTTAAGTGGGAGAAAGCGAGATACTTAATTAAGGAACTGGGGTGAGATTAGGACTTGGACTGGGTTGTTGGGTTAGACTGCTCAGTTGTTGGATGGCAACGCTAAGAATAGATTACGGAAAGAATATGCAAAATAGCGATATCGCGTAATTAACATTTTACATAAATTGTTTAAGTGTGTAAATGAGAATTATTTTTAGTAATTAGATGAAGAGGTAACGAAAAGGTCGATATTCGCATTGAAGTGAAGTGATTCTCATGCAATTGGTGGATGAAAATAAGTAGCTACCTACGGTGAAGTTGTTGATTTTCAATATTTCCATTTATGAGATAGATACCGAATGATAGTCCTTTATGTTTCACCGAATGTACCCATAAGCGGTAAAATATTTTGTGTGCCTTTGACATGGCTAAAAACGACACTTGGTGGTCAACCAGGAGAAAACGTAGTAATCAATCACAAACAAAGGTGATCCTGAACCGCTAAAAGTGAGACACATCTTGAGCGAGGACTTTTACAGATGTTCTTATAAAAGCCCTACCTGTTGAGGTCCTTAGAAGTCTTTTCGGTGTGCCTTGTTGTTGTAATTTGAGTATTTGCAAGTAACTCAGTGGATTTAGCCTTCCAACCACATTTAAAAAAAATGTTCTCGAACTATAATAGCGCAGAAGTGGTAAAGAATATTCATTTTCATTTTTTTTTTTCGTTTTATTTATTAATTTCTTAAGGCCTAACAATTTTTATAATTTTCCGCGAAGCCTCAATGCCTCAATGCGTTGATGATCAAAAACAGAGCATTAAATTCGCGCCATGGATATTCAGCTATGCCGTTGATATGGCTGGTTGGCCGGGTTTTTCATCACCAGTAAGAACCCGATGCAAAAATGACTTCCTTTTATGGCGTTCCAACAGCATTTCGGACATGCAAAACCGCCTTTAGACGTCTCTCGGCTTGAGTTCATGTGGAACCCAATTTCCTTGCTTTTGAATATATCCAGCTGCTTTTAAACGTTTTGAAATGGCTGTTTGTGTGACACCCAAAGATTCTGTGAGCTCTTCTTCTGTTTGGCAACAATCTTCATAGAGTAATGCTTCCAGTTCTTCATCTTCAAACTTTTTTGGCTGCCCAGGACGTTTATCATCTTCCAAGCCAAAATCACCACTTTTAAATCGTGCAAACCACTTTTGGCAAATTCGTTCAGCTAGCGCATGTTCTCAGTAAACTTCCACCAAAATACGATGACTTTCGGCAGCAATTTTTTTCATATTAAAATAATGAAGAAGAACTCCCCGCAAAAACACTTTTTCAGGCACAAGTTCGACATATTTGAGTGAAAAAAAAATTATTCTTGTATACACTTCAAATGAATGACATAACACATGGGCTGAAAAATCAGTGCCGTTTTATAGTGAAACACAAAATTTTTGCAAAATTTAATTTTATTTATCAAAATAGTTGCCTTCGAGGGCGATACACTGATTGAAACGATTTTTCAATCTTTCGATACCAGTTTTGTAGTACGATTTCGGTTTAGACTCAAAATAGGCCTCTGTTACTTCTTCATCGGTCTTAAATTTCTTTCCGGCGAGCATTTTTTTGAGGTCTGCGAACAGGAAATAGTTGCTGAGGGCCAAATCTGGAGAATACGGTAGGTGGGGAAGCAATTCGTAACCGAATTCATTCAATTTTGCCATCGTTTTCATCGACTTGTGACACGGTGCATTGTCTTGATGAAACAGCACTTTCTTTTTCTTCAAATGCGGCCGTATTACAACATAATACAATGTCTGCCAATTTCGAAGATAGTCGATGAAAATTATTCCATGTGTATCCCAAAATACGGATGCCATAACCTTGCCAGCCGACTGTTGAGTTTTTGGTCGTACTTTCTTTTTCTTCAAATGCGGCCGTTTTTCTGCGATTTCGTCCTTCAAACGCTCCAACAACCCAATTTAATAGTCGCTGTTGATAGTCTGCCCCTTTTGGAGATATTCCATGTATCCCAATATACGGATGCCATAACCTTGTCAGCCGACTGTGGAGTTTTTGGTCGTTTTGGACGAGGTTCGTCGCCTGCTCGCTACTCAGCTGACTACCAACTTGACTCTGGTGTGAAGTGATGGAGCCAAGTTTCATCCATTGTCACATACTGACGCAAAAATTCGGCTTTATTGCGGTTGGAAAGCTTTAAACACTCCTCTGAATCATCAACACGTTGTTGTTTTTGGGCGACTGTGAGCAAACGCGGCACCCACTCTGAACAGAGCTTGCGCATGGCCAAGTATTCGTGTATGATATATCCAACACGCTCTTTTGATATCTTCAGAGCCTCAGCTATTTCGATCAACTTCACTTTACAGTCATTCGTAATCGTTTTGTGTTTGTTTTGATGTTTTCATCTGAAACAGCCTCTTTTGAACGTCCACTGCGTGCTTGTATTTTTCAGTCCACTTGCGAATGGTTCGTTCGGCTGGTGCAGAGTCCGGGTAACATTTATCAAGAAATTTCTTTGCATCGGCTGCATTTTTTGCCATAAAAAAACAATGATAAATCAACACACGAAATTGCTTTGAATGCATTTTTTTTTCACAATAACAAAAGTTGCTTCACTCACAACGCTATATCTCGAGAACTAATTGTCCGATAGTTTTCAAATTTATACACTTATCTTATGAAGGTTGGTACTAACTGAAAATGGAATGGATTTAATTTAAGTGGTGCCCTCTCATAGAAACGGCACATATTACTATGTTTAAGGGAATTTCTCCACAAGTTCACTAATGGATTCAGTACTGAATATTTACAATTACTCTGGAAGTTGATTAAAAGTCTGAAGAGGCCTATCTTGCAAACACCTCCAATTAAAAACATAGATGGAAGCTGAGCTGGAAATAATGAACAGAAAGCATGCAGATTTGCTGAACATCTCGAAAAGATTTTTCAACCTAATACAGTGTATGACAACATTTTATTACCTAACATTATTGAACAAGAATGAATTGAATGGAAATACCATTCGTCTCTCTAACTGAAGTCAAAAAAGAAATTAAAAATAACATGAACCTGAAAACAGCTCCTGGTTTTGACCTGATCACTGGCGAAACACTTAAAGAACTACCAACCAAAGCATTGATTAAAATAACTAATCTGATTATTGCATCCTTTAGATTGCAAGTGGCTGAAGTTATTATGATACTCAAACCTGGAGAAAGCACCCCATGAAGCCACATCATATTGACCAATCTCATTGCTGCCGATTATGTCCAAATTGTGTCAAAAACTTCTATTGAAAAGAATAAAACTAATCATAGAAGAGAAACATCTTATTATGGATCAATTCTACGATTGATCAGATTCATAGCATCACTTACATTATCGAAAAATCATAAGAAGAAAAGAAAGTGCGTATGCTCAGCAATTTCCTTGATGTAGCACAAACTCTCGATAAAGTTTGGCATGAGGGACTGAATCATAAGCTCAAAATGTTCTTTAATGTATAATACATACACGATCCTGGAAACATTCATATTAGAGCGAAACTACAGAGTCAAAGCAGAGGACGCTTATTTTGAACTGAAGAAAATCCAAGTGGGCGTGCCTCAAGGATGTGTATTGGGACCAGTTCTCTTTCTCCTATATACTAGTGACCTACCGGCATTGAAAGAAAATATTGTTCTTACATTTGCTGATGATGATGCAACTACTACAGCTACTGGCTTCAATAATACTGAGTCAATAAAAGAGTTACAAATAGCAATAGCTTAAATATGTACAATGCTGGACAGTTGAGTGGTGTATCAAGCTTAATTCAAACTAAATCCGTGCATATCGACTTTACCAATAAATGTATAGAGCACAAGTCACTACACATAAATCGACAAATATTTCCGTACGAGAATGCAAAACTTAGGTGGAAGCCACATGTTAAAAAAAAAAAAATAAGAACAACTGAATCCAAAGTACAGAAAAATACAATGGCTGTTGGGTAGATACTCAGCTTTGTCAATACACAACAAGCTATTCTTGTATCAACAAGGCCTTTAACCAATTTGGACTTATGGTATTCAGCTCTGGGGTTCCACTAGCCAAAGCAACAGAATTATTCAAAAACTCGACGTTTTGTTAATGCACCCTGGTACATCCGTAATGACAACTTGCATAGGAATCTAAATGTCGACAACGTCAATAAAAAGTATGCTCACACCCATGAACGAAGACTTCAACATTTAGGCTCTCCATCTCTCCTTGATAGTAATGGTCTAACTAATAGATTAAACCTTTTGAACTAGTGTAAATAAATAAATAAAATAATATATTCTCAGCTCACATTAAAACAGTGACATAAATAAAAATACAAAAAAGTTATTAAGTGACATCTAAACGAATTAACGCCACCAGTCGCCGTCTTGTACAACGAAATTCAAACCTTTCCATCGTATGTCGCAGAACTTTTTTTGACTTTAGGCAATCAATTATGACACTCTGTCCACATTTTTTAAATTTCTTCCCCCAAGCAAATTTAACTCTTAAAGCCACAAAAGGACGCCAAAACCACTTTCTCTTTGACAAATTATACACATATCCATCCAAACACCATTTACCCGTAAATGCTGAGAACAATTTTCCATGTCAACACATTGCTGGCCAGCCTATTCAGCTGACCATTCACCCGAACCAAAAAAAAAAGGGGTTAATGAAATTCAAATGAGGGCTCAAGTCTTGCCCTAAGGATTCAACTCAACGCCAAAGTACTCATTGCCTAGTGTTCCATTAATTAAAAAATACTTTTCCGATGATCTCACGCAGTTCTAATTTCGAAAGGTCTTATCCTCACCCGAGGGTATTCTGCCGGACCATAGTTACTAATCACAAGGTTCCTTCCTTCATAACATCATAACAATTCTACTTCACTTCAATGCCTTGTCTGTCCTTTGATGCTTAGGCCAAGAGTGCTGTTGAGCTACTTTTATTAATCACGTAGTCAGGGAACTATAAAAAATCTTCTAATTTTGCACGAATCTTGTTGAAAGTTTTATCCTATAGTAGAAAGAGTGGTATGTTCAGGGTACGTGGAAACATGCTGCATCTTTAGCTGTTAATAAACTCATTAGGATGGGATTTTAATCGGCTGGAATTTTTAAATGGAAATGTGTGGATAATCCGAGAATAAGTGGAAGTTTTGAAGTGTTTTCATCAGAAATTTAAGGGTCTTTAAATTTTTATTATATAGATAAATGAAAAAGAATTTACAAGTAATCATACAGTCGAATTAAAAAAAGAATGTTTTCTGTTTCTTAGACATGTACATATACATACTTATAAAGTTGCAAGTTGCGTTTTCTGCAAGCATGATAATATTTGGACTCGTATGCTTAGACATGTACAGGGTGACTTATTTTCGAAGGACCTCTCTTGCAAGTAAACTCGGTCATTTTATTTGATGACATATTGCTCTATAACAAATGGTGACTCATTGGAAATAACCAAATTCGGCAACTCACCACTTTCGTGCAAGCGTAGCAACTCCTTCGCTCTTTCGATTCTAACTTTTTTCTGTTGCGGTGTAAGATCGAGTGTTTTTTGGAAGTTCAATAGCTTGAGCTCAAGCTCATTTTTCAGTATGTATTGCATTTGTTCCATTTTTCTTCCACTCCGACGCGGATTTCGCTCAATTCAAGCCTTCACTTTCCGAACCATTTCTGCTGATGTTGCTGTTTTTTTTATGACCATCTCCATGGCGTTTTGCAACGCTGTAACGAGCTATGGTTCAAGACACAATTGATTTATTCACGTTGAGGTGCTGGAGGGCTCTAACGATAGGTACTTGTGGTTTTCCAGCCAAACATAAAGCAATCACACTATCCGTTTATATTCCATCGCTTGTAAAAGGCTTGTAAATAATAAAATTATCTGTCATGTGTCAAAATTTGAGCTTACAGTAATGAACGGTTTGGAAATTATAGCAGTCTGAAGTTGGTTGCAGTTGCATATGTAATGCAACTGTGATGTCTCACCTATGTACGTTGCTATTCCGCCGTTTGTGGAGTTCGCTAAATTTGTGGAACTTGGTATCACTATTCTGCGGCCTGCAGAATTTGGAATTTGGATCGCCAGGTCAGTAAGACCAAAGCCTGCTGATTTATTTATTTTTTTCTTTTTTTTGCATTTGAGTAATTGAATTAATTTTTCCGAGGTTCTGCGTTTAACATGCAAAACAGCCAGAAGTTTTTCCATTATCGGTTTCTTAATGTAGCCACTTCTGTGGATAGCATAGTTCATATTAGATCACGTTATGTCACATCGACAATATTTGTCGTACATTGTCTAACTACGATGACTTTTTTAATGTTAGAGCTGGGGACGAGTTTTGTATCAGGTTGTAGCGTAGGTATAGCGCGATTTAGTCATCAATGTAATTTCCTCCATTAGACAACACTTCTGCCCCATCTTAAAAAACAAAAAAATTGTTTGAATTTGACGAAAAAAATACCCCAAGAATCTCTTGGACATCATCCTAAGATCTAACATTTTTTTCATCAAGGAAGTTTTGCCGACTTCGGAAAAAGTGGAAATCTAAAGGTGCTAACTCTGGAGAATAAGGCGGATGCACCATTTATTCCCAACCAAATTTCTGTCACTGTGTGCAGATATTCCTAGCTATATGTAGGCTAGAACACCCCTTAGCTTAACTAGAACAGAACTGGCCGTTTCTTTTATAGTACCGACTTTAGTGTACAAAGCTGTTGACAGTAGGCTTCTGCGGTGATAGTCTGGTTCCGAAGCTGAAAATGGATTTTTGCCCTCAGCAGACAGTAACATGTTAAACGGGTGAATTTCATCTCTCGAATGTTGTGCTGTCTTCCGTCTTAGTCTGTCTTCTGGACTAAGCCATTGTTGGCGGTGTTTAATGTTATGGTTAAGAAACCATTTTTCATCTCCTGTAACGATTCGGTTAAAAAGCGGCTCTTGATTGTGATACGATCTATCACGCACTGCAAGCTTCGATTATTTGCTGATGATTATTTTGCGATACAAACATAGGTGTGATACCCATATTTGTTAAGTATCGACGGATGGTTATATTGTTAACATAGCGAAATATAAAACGAATATAACGCGGAATGCTAATGTTACAACCTGGTATATGGCAAGCCTTTAAGTCAAGACGACATTTTTTTCTGTCACATAATACACCGGCATTTTCGAGCTATTTAAGGCATGCCACACTAAGTCTATGTGTGAGCCTTAGTACAGGATGTCCAGTGACAGATTAATGGTTTAAAATGTAAATATCTCAAAATGTTATAACTGAGGCGGGGTCAGGTTGCCGTAATTTGAATCGTCAAGAACGCGGCTATGTCAGTCATAATGTCGCAGTGGTCAGGAGAGCATTCATTCGTAGATTCCATCAAACTGTTGAGTTCTGAATGCTCCAGCGGAACATCAAGGGCCATCGAAAACATTCGTGTGGTGGAACGGAGTTTGGAGAAAAACTTGCTGCTATAAAACCCCACGAGAACGTAATCCATGACTTAAATACCAACAGCGTTTGCATTACCTGTTGGTAATGCAAGCAAACGTTGAATTTGAATATCGAAAATTATGGGTACATCATCACAGATCATTTATTGTCTTATTTGCAAGCACACACTTGGTTACAACAAGATGGACCAATTCCATATACCCCTTGAACATCCATAAATTTGCTGCGTCAAAATTTTCCACGGTGATTGATCAGTCACTTTGGAGACCGCCGATAGCCACCAAAAGAGCGTATATTTCATTTACAATAGTGTTCCGTCTTTGTGTCTTATCCGTATTTTCAAGCAAGGTGGATTGACGTTGAAATTTATCCACTTTACAGTTTCATCAACGACATCCTCTCTTATAAACATTTCGAAATATTTGAGTGGCTCAATTATGTTTTTGCATTACGATATTAAGTCAACAGTGATGTGTTGTACCTTTGATTGAAGACCAATTTTCCTATAAAGTAAGAATTTAGTGCACGATATAATGTTGGACTTCGCTCTTAAAATATTTAGGGGAAAGTCATCTTCATCCACATCAGTTGCGTCCTCTGATGAATTGGTATTTTGAATTAACTCGTCTTGATCGACTCCTATGTAAGAACCTATGTCACTCAGATCGCTCAGCAATTCATCGTTGTTATCGCCGCAGGAGAGGAAGTGCTTAATTTCTTTATCAGTTATTGATAACAACAACTTACCAGGCGGTTGTTTGGTTTCAGGCGTTTACGCAATAAGTCAGACAAGATCGTGTGCTTTAGCTGGCGAAATGTTGTGACTGCAAACAATGTTGACGTTTCGTTCATCAGGCAATCTTTCCTCAGACGAAAATGATCCGCTTTAGATTTTCTCTAATGTCTGCGATATCTATGGGCGTATATTGACTGCGAATTTGAAAGGATCCTAGTGTGAAACTGATCGGAATGTTTGGGCTATAATACTAAAAGAGTACTAATTTTCCATTATAACATAAACAATTCTGTTAACCATTTTATTATCTGCTGTTCGAAATGTTCCTTTATGAAACGTGTATTTGTTATAGTGATGTTCCATCCTGCAGCAAAGCCAATTACCCCAGTTCCGTTTTCAGGCGTAATGTCGTTTAGTCTGTTTTTCGACTGTGAAAATAAAAAAAAAAAAGGACACTGCTCTTAGACTTTGCCGAAGAGCTCGTAAAAACATTTTATGAATCTGTGGAAGCATTGTTTATTACTTTTCTTGGGTGTATTCGCATAACAGGCAGATGATGTTATGTTGCGTGCTAAAAGCTCAAGGCATCTCTCCTTATCATACTGCTGAAAATAGATACAACTGTCAACTGTTGCACGGAATCAAAGTTACGAGTAACTCTGGAAATGTAAGTTTTTCAGGTAGCGCTTTAAAAAACCGAAGTTGAGCGCCACGTGATTTTTACAGAAATACGAAAACTTTGCAATTTGAAGAAAAAAAAAATAGAACTACTAATTTAAAAAAAAAAATCTCCTCCAGAATAATGAAAAAAAAGAAAAAAAAAACTGTTCTTCCACGTTATAAAAGTAGCACAAGTATTTGTTATTTTCTTTTGTAAACTGGTTCGTTTAACGGTATACTCGTCGGCTAAGTGACCAGCTATTTTCCCAGTCGCAAACATAAACGGTATCCAAAACAGATCGCGTGTCTCATCTATTCTTGAGAATTGTAACGCACGCGCGGCGTTCTTTTTTTTCTGACTGCACTGTACTACAGTATTGGCCACCATACTGTGCCCCTTTACATCCTCCTTTTTCTGTTTTTTGTTTTTTTTTTTGAAAAAGCCAAAGCAAACACACGAATTATTTTACTTAAATGTCTACTCTACTGTACGACTTAAAAAAACTGCCAAAAAGAAAAATTCCCCTTCGCAATATAAAATTAAAACAAACTGACGACAAACTAGACTGACCCTCTCAAATCACAAAAGTGACTTCCAAATCTTTTTTTATTTCCACAACTCCCGCCAGGCACACACACACATTCATATACACGTGGCTTTTTTATTTATTTGCAGTCCGCCTAAATGCCTCTGTTGCTCTTTCTGTGCTCCATCGGTGGGTTGCTAGCTAATAAATAGGTCGTCGTGCCTTCACCCATCGAACCTGACTTTTACATCTGGTATTTCTTGTGCTTGATTATGCAGGGCGTCTGCGTACACACCACTGTTGCTCCTTTCTACCGGTTTTTTTGGAACAAGCCAGCTAGCTGCATTCACATCAATTGTCTTTCATCTATCCAAAGGACTCCGACAACGGTGTTCTTGGTGGACCGCCTTTTGCATCTTGGCTCCGGGTCCGTCTTGAGTCTTCCTACTGTCCGTAGGGCTTCACCGACCGAACCTCCTCGTTCTCCTTTGCGAAGAAAACCGCCCGTAAAAGCTATGGGGACTGTTTTCCGGGGTCTGGGGTTGGTGGACCTCTGGCTGATGGGATCATGGCTGTCCACCACCTCAGACAGAACTCGGTGTTCCCATTCAAAAAAAAAGGGGCCGAAGGGAGTTCACACTAGAAAAAGAGTCAAACTTGTTCCGGGAAAATTTACTGCAACAACGCACTCAAATCGATTCTTGTTTTCGGGAACAATCAAGGTAGCACATGTCACGGCGCATCCCACCGCACTATTTAGATGGCGGGGATGTTCGCTTTGTAGAAAATATGAGGCTTTTCAGTTGTTCGGTTGCACGTGCAATGTTCAAGGTTCGAGCATTTGTTGAGATCCAAACCTCTTAGCTTTTTTCTCGTTCTATAGAATCGCGAACGATCTTTATGCAAAGCTCTAGGTTGATCGCACAATCACTATCTTCCCCCTCGAAGATAGGTCATTTCGCATAGAATGTTACACTGCTATAATTTTCTTCTACTCAACAATCGCGCTTTTAAGTTTGGCAAGTTTAGTACATCATGAGTAGGCAAATTAAAGAAACACATGTGTTGGACATCTTTCAGATAGTTTAAGTTAATTTCAAATTTTAATTACTTTTCCAATTTCCATGTGTTACAATGAATTACTCGTAATTGTTCAGTTTTATATATATTCGTGTATCCGCAATTATAATAAACCACAATTCCACCCTTAGCGTTACACGTAAAGGAAGCGTTTTTAATTAGTGTCCCTTTTCAATTCATTATTCAAATAAACTATGGTTTGCCCTGAGTCGTTTTCATGCCTAACCGCTGAAAGTAGATATATAAATACTCGTATGAACGTGTTTCATTTGATATCACATATCAAACATATGAAAGGATTCGATCAAACAGGACGTGTCACCCTTGAGATTTACACCAATTAATGAAACATCGCATCAAGTGACATAACTACTTTGAGCTATGTTAACAGGATTTTTATAGTTCTGACATATAAACTATTCGATTAACTATGGTAACAGGGTTGTCTGAAGACCACCAAGCATAGAAACGAAGGGTTGTTCCTGCTCCGTGGAAAAATTAGATTAAACTGTTGCCGAGAGGTACTTCTACAATATAGAAATGGCACACGTGAGTATAAATATGTTAGTTTCGCTTAAATCCTTTGAAAGGAAACCCAAATATTTGCACACGTCGAAACTATGGATAAGACACTCTGTTATTAACTATATTAGGTATACTTGTATAATTTCGTTGTTATCTGATTTTCTTTGATGTACTTTGATTAGATTAATAAACATGGTGTATGCCTAGAAAATCCTAGAAAATTCAACCCCTTGATTAAGATGGAAAACGTGTATGGTTACTTGTAGATTGTTTGTTATGCTAACGAAAATCGTGCTAAGAACAAATTTGTTTGAATAAAATGCTTAAAATCGATTGATTCCTTAGTAAAAGCAGTTTTATAAACTTTAACGAGTACCAGGATATTACAACGCAAACATCAGCACAAATCATAACTATCACTGGATCAACTACATTATGGGCTTCTCAAGCCAGACTATTGGGATTGGGGTGGAATTCTACCAACTCCTCTAAATAATTTTCCTTCAATGAAAATGTAGTATATGAAAGTTATTTGTATCAAAAATAGACCAACAACAAAATAAATGGTGAAAGTAAAGCAGCCCATACACAATTCAATTCGGTTGTAAACTGAGTTATCAACTGAATTGATACTTGGCCACACACTACATCAACTGAATTGAAAGACTGCTTCTACTGTCAAAAATATTATTATTATATATATATTGGGTATGTAATTTAAGCTATGACTTTCTCCCATCTTTCTGGTAATTTGTGGATCCCATCCCAAAAGAACTGCGCCGGCTTGGCAGGCAAGAATGAATCCAGCCAATTTTTGATATTCTGCTCTGATGTGAACCGTATTTCAGTGAAGGCGTTCTGCATCGACCGAAACAAATGGTAGTCAGAAGGGGCAAGGTCTGGGCTATAAGGCGGTGGGGTAAGACTTTCCATCCATTGTTTTCCAAATAGTTCTTAACCGGAATAGCAACGTGGGGCCGAGCGTTGTCATGATGGAAAATTATTGTCTCGTGTCTGGTCGCATATTCCGGGCGTTTTTCGGCTACGGTTCAATTCAAATGGATTAATTGTGTTCGATAGCGTTGTCCATTGATGGTTTCACTCGGTTTTAGCAGCTCATAATACAGCACACCCATCTGATCCCACCAAATACAGAGCATTACCTTCGCGCCATGGATATTCGGCTTTGCCGTTGATTTGGCTGGTTGGCCGGATTTCACATGATTTTTTGCGCTTGGGGTTGTCGTAATGGATCCATTTTTCACCACCAGTAACAATCCGATGCAAAAATGACTTCCTTTTGTAGCGTTCCAGCAGCATTTCGGACATGCAAAACCGCCTTTCGACGTCTCTCGGCTTGAGTTCATGTAGAACTCTTCTTGTGTTTGGCAACAATCTTCATAGAGTAATGCTTCCAGTTCTTCATCTTCAAACTTTTTTGGCTGCCCAGGACGTTCATCGTCTTCCAAGTAAAAATCACCACTTTTAAATCGTGCAAACCATTTTTGGCACGTTCGCTCAATTAGCGCATGTTTACCATAAACTTCCACCGAAATACGATGACTTTCGGCAGCAGTCTTCTTCATATTAAAGTAATGAAGAAGAACTTCCCGCAAAAACACTTTTTCAGGCACAAAGTTCGACATATTTGAGTGAAAAAAAATTATTGTTGTTTACGCTACAAATGAATGATATATACTGAAATGATGTACAATAACAGTAGCTTTCCAACGCATGTTCCAATGGAATAATAACAGTGGAATAATACAAGTTACGCCATCTCTTAGCAAAAGAAAAGCATTAGCATTAATGATAATTGCAGAATGTATCAATAGTGAAACTGAGAAATGGAAATTAAAAAACGTAGAATTTGGATGAAAGAATGTTTAAAAAATAAAAAAAAGTTTTCGAATCACAATTTTTACATTTTTTTTATGCTGTTTCTCCTCAGGCTATTGGGAAAATAGTGATGGAGACTTGTAAAGCCATAATATCGGTATTGAACGAATACATCAAGGTAACATTTTTGGAGTATTTCTTTTTTTAATTAACAAATAATTCTGTGATTCTGTAAGCTCTTGTTTAGATACCAAAAACTACTGATGAGTGGAAATTTGAGTCTGACAAATTTTTCAATGTAAGCGGGTTCCCACATTATCTTGGCGCTATTGATGGCAAACACATTGAAATAAAGAGACAGCCGCATTCCGGATCATATTACTTTAACTACAAAAAGACATTCAGCATAGTACTGATGGCTGTATGAATAAGTGGTGTTTATCGATTTGGAGCTCATGCGTTTTTTCCAAGATCTGCAATAGTGTGAATTTTGATCGATGGTGGACTTTCCTGGCCTTAAGCTACACTGACATGGTCCAATCAGGTTGTTGACAAACGGTTTTTGGCTTTTACACAATGCGGTAGATAGGATCTTGTAGCCAATGTTAAGAATATTGACGTATCTGTAGTAAGCGCGATTCAGAGAGTCTCCTTTCTTGAAGATTGGAAAAGGCATACAGCATACTTTCATCCAACCATATTTTACATATGAGTTGAAGTATGGTGTATACTCCTTACCTAGTTATCGCCTGCCTCTTTGAAGAGCTCGACAGTCATACCATCCGTTGCAGCAGGTATCTTCAATTCATCCAGGTTGGGTGGACGGAATTTCTGGTCTATATCATCCAGGTTGAAAAGTTCATTTTGCCTGACAGCGGTATTTGGTTCTTCATTGCTGTTATATACAAATCCTCAGCATTATTCGTCTCTAAAGGCTTCGGTTCAATGTTTGTTGGATGTTTTTTTCAGCTTTTGGTGTTCTTTAGAATCCGGCACTCGTCTTCCAGTGAAATCCAATACATCAAAGGTAGCCCCTCTGATAGTTTTTTGGCATTGTTGTCACTGGTCTTCGATGCTTGATGCTGGCGGCATAGGAATTCTTAAGAGATTCAGGGAGACTCGTTCATTGGCTACAACAATGTAGTTGCCTGAACCGATGTTGGCCCCTCGAAACGTTAAGACACCTATAGTACTGGAGGAGTGCCTTGCGTGGATCCCAATGTGGTCAATCTGGTTGATGGTTGATTTATCAGGCTTCAAGTCCCTTGTGAATATCTAGATGTGAAAACCACGTGCTAGCTACGACAATGTTTAGCCCCGCCGCAATCTTTTGTTGGAGGTGGTGTCGTACAGGCGATACTTTCCGACAGTCCTACCAAAGACGACCTCTCCAAGGTCGCCGAGAACAAGTCGTTTCCAACAGCTCGTGGAAGCCATCTTTGGTGTCCTCGTCTTCCTTCTGGGAGGCTCATATTGACAAAATTCGGTTTAATAGGGATCGTTACGAGGCGTTGTTCACATGCCGGAAACCCAGGACTTCTTGCCCAAGTCTGCCTCTTACAGCAGAAAAGCGCTGCTTTTGCCGTCAATAAAAATCGCTAAATTAGATGTCACCGTTTTTCATCCTTATTTTGTACTGCCCATCTTATTGCACTTATTAGATGACGGCAATATCTACTTTGTAGCAGCCTAGGGCCTCTGCTAGTTGTGCGGCTGCACGTGGCCTATTTAGGGACCTAACATTCCACGTGTAGATCTGAAGTTCGTTTGCAGAGGTCGTCAGCAGTAGACCCGTCTATATCAGGGGCTTCTTGTTGCTTCGTAACTGTGGATTTTTTTTACCATGGCCCCGAAGTTATCCCGATGTCACAACCCTCTACCTGTAGGGGCAGTTTCATTATAGGTTATCGCTTCCATTGGTCCATTTAGGGCCACATCTCTTTTCCGGCCTGAGCTCTAAATATGTGAAAGTAGCCCGGATAAGGTTTCATATGTTTTGTTCTGGTATTTTACTTCACCGTTAATTCGACCTGGGGAATTCATCTCCTGTACCGTTTATAGTGCTGCTATTTTTATCAGTACTCGCGCTTATAATTTTGGCAAGCCGAGTCCAGATGGACACTGACCATTACCCGATGGTTATCACTTTTAGTTACAATAACCACAATTGATGTGTAGAAACACATCACCAAGTTGATACCTATCAGTGTCTACCCTATTTTTACAGCACCCAACCACTAATATGAGATGGCGGAGGTAAGCTGTATCCTGGTAAATCGTGGTTAACCATTCTCAATGGTTATAAAGTCTGCGTTCTGGCATACGCAAATGACGCAGCTGTCGGTCCCTTGGATCATTACTTACAACTATCTGCTCTCAAAGGCAGTTAGTTCTAGACGTGATCGATCATTGGCGCACTGGAAATGGCCTTTCACTTAATCCTCTCAAAACTGAGGTTCTTCTCGTCTGATTTATCTAGTGCTACCTACCATCCAATTCTTCAAAGAAGCAAGTATTTATTTATTTATTTAACAGACTGACTTAAAATATAAAATTACAATTCAGACTAGAGATATAGCAACAAAACCTTAGGCTTAAGCTAAGTGATTGCTTGATATCCAATCACTATTGAAGATAGTAAACTTTTTCAAACTTAACACGTTGCGGCGACAACCTGCAACATGCTTAGGGATTGTAAGTGCACTAGGTGGGGTGAAAAGTAACCTCCCTGGGAATGAAAAAAAAATTTTTTTAAATGTTTTTTTTTTTTATTTTATTCAAAAAAGTCCCCTTTTAATTTGATACACTTATTCTAGCGATTTTCCAACTACTTGATCCCGTCCGAAAAGTATTTTCCAGAAGGTCTGCAAAATACTCCTCCGTGGCGTCGATGATTTCCTCGCGTGAGTTGAATTTTTTATTGATGAGCCATCTCTTGAGCTTTGGGAAGAGATAATAGTCCAAAGGAGCCAAATCGGGTGAATACGGTGGATGCGACAGCAGTTGGAGCCGTAAGTTATTGATTTTAAAAAAAGAGTATGCCATGACAATGAAAGAAAACCGACGCCATAACCTTTCCGACTCATCGAGCCTCCCTCGGCCGCTTCGGAGCACTCGTGCCGGCTTCAGCCCATTGCTGTGTTCAACAGTTACGAATCAACGCCAAAAGTCAGCCCGATTATGCATCAGCAAGTCCAAACACTCGAAGTGCTCTCGCGTTCGTGTTTTTAGTCAGGAGTGAGTATGCGCGGCACCCAGCGGAAGGATAACTTTTTCATATGCGGAGTATTGCCCAAAATATGGCGTGTGTGCTCAGTACTAATCTTTGTGGTATCCACTTGCTCGCGCACCTTCACTTTCCAGTCAGCCAATACCATTTAAAGTATTTTTTTGACATTGTCCTCTGTAACCGCATCGGAGGGCCTGCCTCTGCGGACTTGATCGGTAGTGGAGTTGCGGCCGCCACGAAACTCTCGAAACCATTATTTGACGGTGTAATCTGACGGAGCATTAGCCCCATAATATTTATCCAACTTTTCTTTTGTTTTCTTCGCCGTTTTGCCTCTCAAAAAATAATGTTTTATGAAAGAACGAAAATCGTTTTTGTCCATACTCAACATGATGCCAAGCACGTGAACAACAATCAGCTGTCAAAACAAAACTAAAGACAGTATCGCACTGAAATTTAGCATGTCTGCCTAAATATGAACGGACTTCAAGGCACCATAACCTCTTTTGCAGTAGCAGCGCATTCTGGCGGTCAATGAGGTTACTTTTCACTCCACCTAGTATTTATACCCAATTGAGTGTTAAGTTCCTTTTCTCTTGAAAGTGTGAGAATCTTTTGACAAGACATGGTGCTTATCACCGAATTGGGTGTTTCGAAACTACATGTCAGAAACTATGGTTCAGTTGTCTTATAGAACAAGAAAATGCACCACTGCAGGCTTCAGAGAACAGTTTATCTCAGCTACGGGGGTCATCATCATACCGCGCGGATCTTTTCTTCTACTGCTGGTAAGCTCTACCTCTTTGATAGAGTTACGTCAGTGGAGAATATGGGCAGTCAGAACATGTTTATAGCTGTTTTTTTTTTTTTTTTTTTGTTTAAAAACTTTACACTCAAGTGGGTATGACTACACTGATGATGCTAAAGCATGTGTTGAGTATCTCGGAAAATGGAATGAAAGATGTTTGGGGTCAGTGGCTATTTCGCCCCATGGGTGACATCTATTATTAAATGCAGAGACTTAATTTTAAGTGTAAATTGACTTTAGACAAACATTCATCTCACGAGATTTTAGTTGTCTGAAAAAAAGTCTCTCGATCACGGCTAGTAGTGAACTCCAAACACTTCGATTGGGAAGCCAATACAATACCACCTGAGCCACGGCGACGTGGCCTCGCATTCATTAGTACGTGGTCAATTTTATTGATAATGGTGCATACAAGTTGCTTTGTGAATCTGTAGTTTCGGTAATCACTATATTGCGAGGCGCTGTTAGTCAATATTCAGAAAATATTGTCTGTTGTCGTTTCATGGAGACTGTGTTTTCAAAATAATCCGACAAATATATTATCCTTACTGATGCTGCCTTCAAAGTCTATGGGCACAACTTTCGCATTATAGTATATGGTACTCATAGAAGACTCCGCAGTTTTGTACGTTCCAAGTGAGCACTGCGAGCGTCTGCGGACAATCCAAATCGTCATCCTATAAAGGAGATCCGCGTTTTTTTGTGGAAACTTTAATATCACCGTTGATCCCATTGAGGAAGTTCCTTTGCTGACATGTTTGCAGTCCTACTATTTATTTTCTCTTTTCTAGCATTTGCGCTTATAAGTTAAGCAATTCAGGTTTGGATTTATATAAGTCAGTAACCGATGACTTCTAATTGAAAGAAAAATGAGCTCACCGAATGCTCAATGTTTACAAAACTAAGATTTGCCATCTTTTTACCACTAAGTATCTATTCTATTCTTAAAACACCCTGCTGCCAGTGATTCCTATAGGATTTGTAGGCAAAGCATTACCTAATTTTTTTAGGTATCTTTGGGAAACAGTACAAGTTTTTGTTTTGAATAAAAAAAAAATCGTAATCCCCTCTTGACACCAATGATCAATAATAAAATTAGCTTCGCTGGTACTCTTACATCAAAAGTCACCCCCTTTCCAAGTTAACCTAAACAGCAAAGCTCAACAATCGAAAGAAACAAACAAAACAGAAAAAAAGAAAAAGAAACTCATCCATCTCTGCTCGTAAACATCTCATAAAATAATTAAAATTCGAAAGGTAGCACATCCTGCTCTTATCCGTAATTAGTCCTTTTAAGCAACAGAAAAATTAAATCTTAAAAAAGGCGGTTAAACCCATAGGGGGTTGGCTTCCACCGGTATGGGCTTTATCTTATCGTGCCGAGGACACACTCAATTAGAAAATCAAATAAAATTTTAACTTTTCCTCAAAAAAAAAAAAAAGAAAAGAAAGCAAGCAAGCAACATCGCAATATGACTGTGTAATTACATGTTTAATTGAATTCGCCAGAAAATATGTTTATGTCCTGTTTCTGGGTGTCCTTTATTTTTCCGTCTCTTTGAATATTTAAACTGAAATTTATAAGTAAGGGTGAAAGTGAAAGTGGAAGTAGATTTTGCGTGTTTTTATTTTTTTTTTATTTTGCGTCTTTGTGCCGTCTCAAAGTCATCGTCCTGCCTTATCCTTGGCCTCGCTGTGTTTATTAATTGAACGGAAAGAAAAAAAAAGAAGAAAATATGCTAATTTAATAATCTAGCACAAGGACACGTATCCATGGCTGCTTTATGTTAGCCATCACGTAGTTTGATTGTAATTTGCTTTTAAGGGCAATTGAGGCTGACTTAAACGATGAAGTTTGGAGTTTCAAAGGAATAAAAAGGATACTCTGCCAACCTCTACTCACATCTGCTTCGTAATTAAATTGTGTGTATGGCAGTGTACAGGAGTCATGCTCTGAAATTGAATTATGCATTTTCAATATCAATCAGCAATTAATGAATTTATTTTACTTATTCTTTATTTTCTTAAAAGGGCAATTAGACCCCTTGCATTTGCATATCATTACACACGAAAAAAAGCAGAAATAAAATTGAAAAAAGTACAAAAAATGAAAGACAAATAAAATCCTTTGTGTACATTTTAGGAAGATTTACAACTTCCTATGGCGTCGTCTCGATTACCCTTTTTTTTTTTTTGTAGAAGATGTCTCTGCACCATCTGGAGAGGATGTCCCTATACTGAAGCTAACAGCAGTCGTGTTTCCTTATTTGCATGCAAATTAAAGAAGAAATCTCATTACCAAAAAAAAAAAAAAAAAAAACATAGAATGAGTAGGACCGAGTCTGTCCTGCTCTTTAAGAGATTTATTCGTAATGGCGTGGCAGGGAGCGAATTTTTGGATTGTATGCCCGCCGTGATCGTTTACGCCCGAATTCTACTGAAACAGAAGAAAGGCTCTAGGCGAACTAGAGACAGACAATTAGATTTCACGATGTGGTGGTGGTGTAAATTTCAGATTAAAATATCTGAAATAATGAAGATTCTCTGTAATTTTTTTTTTCTTGCCTTAAATGTCCATTTGGCCTTCACCTAAGACTAAGCACCTTTCATGATTCGAATTTTGGGAAGAGTTGAAAGAGTTTTTTTGCGATTTTTGTTTTGTTTGGTGTTCGTTTTCTAAGTTGGAATGGAGTTGGGTTAATGTTGAAGATTTTGATATTCATTCTGCATCTGCGTTGAGCAATGGTGTGAGTACTCACTCGTAGATACAACTTTTGCATCGTTTACTTTTTAAAGTCTGTTCCACTAATTGTTCGGTTGTTTTATTGTCTGCGGAATAATAATTATATCCATTACGGATCTGTCGCTATTTTTTTTTTTTTCTGTATTGTGGGGAAACGGCTAGAAAGTTGTATGCAAGTACCTCCTTTTTTTCTGAGCTCCTTTGTTGTGATATGAATTATATAAAGTGTCTGGCGTGATTGTGGGCTAAGGCATTTTAATACATGCAGTTGGTATTTATCTTTCCATTTGTTTAAGATTAATATATAGTCAGTCCGGTCTTCGATTGCAGAGCAAAGACACCCTAGGCGTCAAAGATTACAAAAAATTCTTTGTGCAGGGTCGTATACTGCAGTTCACAGTTGACACAAATTCTTTTATGGTATGGCCATTGCAAGTATATAAATTTGAATCGTTAAATGCATTTTTCAAAAGAAGCAATTACATTTTAATACGTTTTAAATAAAATTAAAATAAGCTAAAAAATCATCTTCAGATATTATCATGGCTCAGTAGCTGGCGGCTTCTTTGCAGAAGAGAGGTTTTAATCCTATGCTTCCTTCCTTTCAGTATATTCGTCAAATTTTCCGGTGTTAGTTCTAAGCAGTCAAAAAAGGCTCTTCTAATCTCTCTGAGGTCAGGGCATGGTGCTATAAAATGAAAAACATCCCTCGAGCTTAAACTTTAAATTCAGCATATCAACACTGGCCTTAAAAATCGTTGATATTCGGAGAGAATTAAATTTTATCAGATCGTAGTATACCCTGTATAAAGAGATGACTGAGCTTGTTCCTTAAACTCTTTTCTTCTTTTTTTCATCCAGTGTTCTTCATATAGTGTATATTAAGTCGCAAGTTGTATCTTCTTACCAAAAGCTGCCACTTTTTTTAAAACAAAGATTTTGAAGAGATAGCATGTATTACGATAAGCTTTGGCAAACGGTTCAGTGGGTTAAACATTGTCCTGATAACACAATCAAAGTGAAGTTTTAAAATGAATAATGGTTTAGAGTTTAGAGAGTTAGGCTGTAGCTTAAAAAATCATTTCAGGAAAAATCTAAGTAATTTTTCAACGTCTTTACACTGTGTGTAACCCCAAACTTGCGCTGCGTAAAACATGACCATTTTAGAAGTTGCCTCAAACAGACTTTTCAAACATGGGCTGAAAAGTCCGCGCCGTTTTATAGTAAAACACAAAATTTTTGCAAAATTCAACTTTATTTATCAAATTAGTTACCTTCGAGGGCGATACACTAATTGAAACGATTTTTCAATCTTTCGATACCAGTTTTGTAGTACGGTTTCGATTTAGCCTCAAAATAGGCCTCTGTTTCGGCGATTACTTCTTCATCGGTGTTAAGTCTCTTTCCGGCGAGCATTCTTTTGAGGTCTGCGAACAAGAAATGGTCGCTGGGGGCCAAATCTGAAAAATACGTTGGGTGGGGAAGCAATTCGTAGCCGAATTCATTCAATTTTGCCATCGTTTCCATCGTCTTGTGACATGGTGCATTATCTTGATGAAACAGCACTTTCTTTTTCTTTAAATGCGGCCGTTTTTCTGCGATTTCGTCCTTCAAACGCTCCAACAACGCAATGTAATAGTCGCTGTTGATAGTCTGCCCCTTTTGAAGATAGTCAATGAAAATTATTTCATGTGTATCCCAAAATACGGATGCCATAACCTTGCCAGCCGACTGTTGAGTTTTTGGTCGTTTTGGACGAGGCTCGTCGCCTGCTCGCCACTCAGCTTACTGCCGACTTGACTCTGGTGTGAAGTAATGGACCCAAGTTTCATCCATTGTCACATACCGACGCTTGGTATGCCGAAAAATTCGGCTTCATTGCGATTTAACAGCTTTAAACACTCCTCTGAATCATCAACACGTTGTTGTTTTTGGTCGACTGTGAGCAAACGCTGCACCCACTTTGAACAGAACTTTCGCATGTCCAAATATTCGTGTTTCATATATCCAACACGCTATTTTGATATCTTCAGAGCTTCAGCTATCTCGATCAACTTCACTTTATGGTCATTCGTAATCATTTTGTGGACTTTTTGATGTTTTCATCTGAAACAGCCTCTTTTGGACGTCCACTGCGTGCAACATCTTTGGTGCTTGTATGACCACTTTTAAATTTTTCAATCCACTTGCGAATGGTTCGTTTGTCTGGTGCAGAGTCCGGGTAACACTTATCAAACCATATCTTTGCATCGGCTGCAATTTTCCCATCAAAAAGCAATGATAAATCAACACACGAAATTGCTTTGAATCCATTTTTTTTTTTTTTCACAATAACAAAAGTTGCCTCACGCATAACGCTATATCTCGAGAACTAATCTTTCGACAGCTGTCAAATTTATACACGTATCTTTCGAAGGTCGGTACTAACTGAAAATAGTATGGATTTAGTTCAAGTAGTGCCCTCTCTTAGAAACGGACCTTTCAGCCCATGTATTAAGTGCGGTTTTAATTGATTGAATTTTGTTGGTAAAATGAGGAAATTTTCAATCCAAAGTACTCGTATTGCTTTACAATTTCAATATCTTTTCCAACAAATTTACATCTTTTATTTTTGGCTTCCACCAGCTTTTCTGAATATCATGGTTTTGGACTTTCTCAGGTACACAGTAAGGTTCCACTCCGAAGAATAGTCTTCAAGATCAGAAATCTTTCGACTTAATTACGTGTGGAGAAATTAGAAACTAGTTCTTGGAAATTAACCAATCATCACGACAACATTGTACAACTTAATAAAAGATGTCATACTTTGGGAAAGAAAGAGCTATCAACAAATGCTAATCTCTTCGGAGCTCCACAGCTATCCGAAGAAAATCTGAAATCGATTTTACACCATCTCTGCTATGCTACTGACTGCAGGCTTCCAGTCTTGGAAGCGCTTTCTCGATCTCGTCGACGGGTTAGCACAAACGATCTCCCAATCATTTTAAAATTTCATCACACCCGAGAAAGACGATGGTCTTAAAGTCTATACCTGTATATCGAAAGCGAGAGAGACGTCAGCTATGCCTCGGTGACACTGGACTGGAATCAACTGAAAACGTAAACATTTACATAAATGAAAGCATTACCGAAAGAAATTGTTTTCTATAACGCCAGGCCAATATGCTTAAGCATCAAAAACAGCTGTTCTCTAACTTAACAAGACATGGTACTGTTTTCGTCAGAGAATGCAAAAATGGTAGAAAAATAAAAATAGATGACATAGGAACCCTGAGTGCGATTGCCGCAAGATGTCAAACAGATTCCATTATTCAACAACACTGATAAACAGAACATAGCAAGAAACTTATCCTCTTTTTTTCTCTTATTGTTTTTGTTTTTACTTACAAACCGAATGTAAGTTAACACAAACAACTGAGTACAATATTCCCAATTCCGCCACATGCACTTTTAGGTTCACACACTTGCTGTACAGTTTCCAGAATCCCGCATCCAACGAGCCCATGCATTTAAAGGTTCACACGCTCCATACAAATCAAAATTCAAAAACCTTGCAAAGCACCTGCAGCATATTTCTCAGAAGCAACAAACCAAATCTAAACTGTGGAATCAGCAATTTGTCGCATTGATGGTAACCTTATAAATATTTGTTAATTAGATTTTAAGTTAGTCCAAATTGGCACAATAAAGTCGGCACTAGTTCCAAAATAAAATTAATTTGTTTCTTTTTTTTTTAAACTTCACCGCAGAAAAAAGCATAACTGGTAATTGTTACTTAGTATTGGGTATTTTATTTCTTATCAAATAGCGAAACTTTACTCCCCAAACAATACAGTACGAACTCGCTTAACGCAATCCTCGATTCGCGCAACTCCTCGATTTTTGCAACACTAAAGTGGTCACAAGTCTTGACTCTATAAGTTCAACTTTTTAAAGAAGTTACTTCGATTAGTCCAACTTAAGGGATGGAATTTGGTTACTAGCAAATGTATGGGGAAAAGTAGACCCTTATGATATCAAGAAATGTTGGAGTATTTTAATGTCTACGTAGTAGCTGACGAGCTACTATTATCTACACTATCAAGAAATATCTTGAGGGAAAAAGAATTGATGTCATCCACTTCCTATTTGCTTGATGAAATAGTTCCCTACATTAGATTCTCAAATAAAGAAATCAATGATTGGCTTTACGACAACATTGAGGCCTCTGTAAATTGCTAGGACCGGAAAGAAATGAAAATAAAGGTGAAGCTGTCCCCACTTTATTGAAAGATAAACAGAAGTTGCATTTCGATCCTTCAACATATTCAACTACAATTCTAACTTTAAAAAAAATAAAAGAGTTGGCAGTTTTAAAAAATATGAAATCCGAAAAAACTCAGTTTAAAATATCTAATTTTTTTAAAAATAAGGCATAATATTTTTACTGTTGTATTTTTACTTTTTTGAACAAAAAAAAAAAAAAAAAACGTAATAACCACCAATAAAATATGGTGCTCCCATTTTTCCGATTTGAGTTCTCTGTTTTTTTTTTTTGTTAAGTTGGTACATCTGTTGTTGACATCCGCTCTAAATTTTGGCGTCATACCTTAACATTTGCAAAAGTAACGTAGCCAAGAGTACATCTATCTCTGTGTGTGTTGGCGATTTTTTACGATTTTAGAAATGGATATAAATTTGCAACAACGAACTTGTATAGGGTTTTCTAATAATGACTTGACAATTTTTTTTAAATAAATGGCAAACCATTTGAGATATTTCAAAAACTTTATTGTTGGCTTGAAGAACAATCAAAACATTAATGAATGGTATTCGACTTCGTTCATATGGCCACCGCGAGCACGTTTGCAGCGGTCGATTCGTTGGACCCAATTTTCAATGACCCGGCCACACATTTCGGCCGAAACGGCCGCTATTTCGCGTTCAATGTTGGCTCTGAGCTCTTCCAAAGTCGTCGGTTTGTTGGCATAAACCAATGACTTAACGTAGCCCCACAGAAAGTAGTCAAGCGGCGTTAAATCGCACGAACGAGGCGGCCAATCGACTGGCCCATGTCTTGAGATAACACGCTCACCACACTTAGTCTTCAATAAATCGATTGTAGCGTGATCATGGTGCGATAACGCTGACCATTCACAGTAACGTGACGATCATTATCGTCGGCAAAAATATGGCCTAATAATGCCGTCGGCATGCAAACCGCACCAAACAGTTATTTTTTGTAGATGAAGTGGTGATTCATGAAGCACATGTGGGTTTTCACCCGACCAATAATGCATATTTTGGTTATTGACGAACCCATTGAGCTAAAAATGAGCTTCGTCAGTGAAGACGATTTTGAGACTCCGAATATCTATAGAAAATTTTTATGATTTGCGGACGTTGTTCGTTAGTGTACTTTACGATGATGAAAATGTTGAGCTTATTGAATAAATTGACAGTGACAGTTTGATGATTAGTGAAAAAGTGCGTTCACAAATTAAATTCAAAGTTGTCAAGTCCGTATTGGAAAACCCTATATTAAATTTTGCCTAAAAAACGGGTTTAATTGTGCGCGTACGTTGGAAATGTCAGAAAAGTGTTTCGGCAACGATTCGCTAAAGAAAACGGTCGTTTACCAGTAGCACAAGCGGTTCAAAAGTGGTCGTGAGTCAATCGAAGATGATGAACGCAGTGGCAGACCATCGACATCGAAAACCGACGAAAACATTAACAGAAATGTTAACCATCAGAGAGATAGCGGATAACTTAAACATTGCTTGGACGGATCCAAGACATTTTGGCTAATGATTTGGGTTTCCGTCGTGTAGCAGCAAAGTTGGTGCCAAAAGACTTCAATTTCATGCAAAAAAGAAACCGTGTTGACGTCGCAAAAGAGATTATTTGCGAGGCTGAATCCGATCCCACATTCATCAAAAGGATCAAAAGCTTGTGAATACGACACGCAATCCAGACATCAGGCAAGTAAATGGCGTTCACCAAATGAGCCGAGACCAAAAAAACCATGTCCTTTTCAGTCAAAAATGAAGGTAATGCTCACGGTTTTCATGGATTACATCGGTGTAGTGCATCATGAATTTCTGCCAAAAGGCCAGACAGTAAATATTATTTGGGCGTTATGAGACGTTTCCTTAAAGCAATTCGCCGAAAGAGACCAGAATTGTGGGCAGAAAACTCGTGGATTTTGCACCATGATAACGCACCGTCACACAATGCCATCATTATTCGTAATTTTTTGACGAAAAATGCAACAAATACCATCCAACAGCCACCGAATTCAAGTGATTTGGTTCCCTATGACTTCTTTCTGTTTAATCGAGTTCAAAAACTACTACGGGGAAAGAGTTTCAGTAGCCGAGGGGAAGTAATGGAAAGTAATGGAAGCACTAATGGACATATCGAAAACTGAATATAAAAAATGTTTCGAGTCGAAATGTTGCAGTCGATGGGGATTACTTTGAAGGGGATAATATAGATTAAGATGAATAAACTTCTATTTTAAATTTTCTGAATACATTCCATTTTTGATCAAGGTAGTTCTATTCTAATGTTTTGTCCTACTTTTTCTTTTGGGGCGTTTTGTCACTAAGGTGAGGCTTTTTACCCAACAACCGAGTAACAAACGGCCCACTTAAACTTTTTAAAAAAAAAAATATACACCCTGACTGACTCGAACTGCAACCAACTTCAGACTTCTATAATTTCCAAACCGTTCATTACTCGAATGACACATGACAGATAATTTTATTATTTACAAACCTTTTAAACGATTTGCGTCTCAGTTGTGTTGAAATCCGCGATGGAATTCAAACGCGATAGTGTGATTGCTTTATATTTGGCTGGAAAACCACAAGTAGCTATCGTTAGAGCCCTCCAGCACCTCAACGTAAATAAATCATTTGTGTGTCGAACTATAGCTCATTACCGTGATACTGGCAGCGTTGCAAAACGCCATTGAGGTGGTCATAAAAAAACAGCAACATCGGCAGAAATGGTTCGGAAAGTAAAGGCTCGAATTGAACGAAATCCGCGTCGAAGTGGAAGAAAATGGCTCGATAAACATATCGTTGGAAAGGATGCAATACCTACTGAAAAATAAGTTTGGGCTCAAGCCATCGAAGTTAAAAAGGCACACGATCTTACCCGCAACAGAAAAAAGTTAGAGTCAAAAGAGCGAAGGATTTGCTACGCTTGCACGAAAGTGGTGAGTTGCCGAATTTGATTTTTCCGATGAGTTGCCATTTGTTATGGAGCGATTTGTCAACAAACAAAATTATCGAGTTTACTTGGCAGAGAGATCCTTCAAAACGGCTACCAGAAAACAGGCAGCACCGATTGTAATGGTTAGGCCGCCATAACTGCCGATGGTCACTCTCTGCTCCTATTTTTGGACCGTGGCGTCAAAATTAATGCGATCGTATACCGTGAAACTGTCTAAGAGGCAGTATTGAAGCCTTGGGCAAACAATCATTTCGGTCGGAGACCATGGACATTTCAACAAGACTCGGCACCGTCTCACACAGCGCGCGTCAACAAAGATTGGTTAAAAAACAATGTTCCACACTTCATTTCTTCGACTTAATGGATTGCAAATTCTCCGGATGCAAATCCGTTTGATTTCTCTGTCTGGGGTATTTTGAAGGCGAAGGTTGGCACCAAATTTTGAACCACCTCAAACAAGCACTTCGCCGTTTCAAGGCCATTATTCTCGCCAAAGGTGGACATATTAAAAACTACTGATACAATTTGAAAATTGATGTATTTTCCAACATTTTTTGCTTTGGCACAATAAAATTTATCAAAAAATAGAAAAATTATAGCATTTTAAAAAGTTGCAGTTCGAGTCAGTCAGCCTGTATATAATATATGCTAAGAGTTGATAAGCCAAACCCATGAAAAAAGGCTAAAAGAACTGCTTTTTTTTGTTTAATTTTTTGTTTTATTGAAGATTCTAAATAACTGAGGCGTATTGTATAGTTTTACTATATTTTATTTGCACAATTTAAATATATGTTATCTACGTTATAAGCTCGTCCCATTTTCAAAAGATGATACAATGAATGTGTACGAATAAATAAATAAATAATCCTTGTGGTGAATCAGAACTGTAGTCATTCGCAGACATGAGCATTTTATTCATGCTTTCAGCCTAAGAGATTCCACCACATAGTGCCTTGTTCGGGTCATCAAGAAACAGAATGAACAAAAGCGTACTTAGAACACAACCTTGCTTAAATACCATTGCTGTGGCGAACCATTTTGACAAGACTTTCCCATTCCTTACACTCCTCGTACAGAAGTTTAAGAATATTCAGCATATTTGTTGACACCCAATCAGCGACAGTTTGTAAAAAAGTGACCTCTTATCGATTAAATCGAAATCTGCTTTGAAATCTATATAAAAAGCATAAAGCTTTTTATGTTAATCTTGAAATAATTGCTCAATATTTATCAGTGCTTCCTGCACTAACTGGAAAAGTTAATTTAAGCTCGAATTTCTTGTTAGCATCCAGATACATTTTGCTAAAAATATCCGCATTGAATTTACGAAATAATGTAATAATTCTTCCCTTTTCACATTCATGATAAAACCATTTTTTCTGAGTATGGCAGTTATTTTTTGCTTATTTTTCAGGGCAGTCTTAGCAATAATTTCATCAAAGTAAATCCATTTCATGGGTTCTTCAAAAACAAACTGCACATGATCTAATGCCATGAATAAGTTCTGCTGGAAATGTTCAATTTGCAGCTTAGTTAGGGTTAATTTTGGTAAAAGTGGAAGCACCAATTCGAATGGCATATGAACCAAAAACTTTTGAGCGAAAACTATAAAATCTTCTTCCACATTCAAAAGATTTGTCGCTGACCAACATGCATATCGCTTCGTGTTCTGCTGTTTACAACCGTGAGATCAACCGATTTACAGAACTCTAATAACTTCACACCTTCTCCATCCAAAATATTGTCCTTAAAGTTTGTTTCAAACAATAACTTTGATGACAACTGATCAGTGCATGCTTGGTTTCAACCAAATCTGGCGCTCAAATCACCAATAACCAATTTAAAAAAGTAGTTAAGACCGTCCTTAATTTTTTTGAAATCATTTGACCACTGTGTACAGTTGAAGTTAGCTGGAACCAAATAATCGGTTCTCCCCTTTCTGTTTTAAGAGTAATAATTTTTTCAACAGTTATAAATTCGAACTTGCATAAAGCATTCAATAAGCAGCAGCCCTTGCTCAAAATAAAAGGACTTTGACAGAAGCTATACTTTTCAGTAAATAATTGCTAAATAACTTTTTATAACATAGAAGAATCCATAAATATTGAAACTCAAAACATTTAAATAAAAACCTTCGCTTAGCAAGACGGAAAAACATGGTGCCGTCTGCTATGTTTCATTGTGAATAACTAGGCTGAATTCAATGTTGTCCTGATTCGCTCACATACAAGGTTGCAGTGTGTTTGTTGCTTCACTTGCCGAAGAAACGATCGACGACAGGTCATCGTAAGCCGTGATAAGTAAGCCGTCAGTTATTTCCAACCCGCAGTTTATCATCATACACAGTCATCCTCATCTTTGATTCTGGCATCGTTTAATGCAACCACCAAAGCAAAACCCTTCGGCCTCTTCTGGTTCATAGAGGCAAATCTTTTCGTATAGAGATCGGTGTCCCTTTCAATTTGCTTGAAGCTCGCAGAACAATGTTTACAGATTGTGTGGATCTAAACTTCACTATAAGCAGAGAGTTGTGCTTGATTTTGATTGACAATAGGCAAACTTCATCAATGTCGACATTTGGCACCTCCAACAATTCTGTGCCTAGGTTTTCCACTTTCGAATGTTCTGTTTCCTTTTCGGCAAATGGCATACCTTTTCTGAAAACGGGCAAAACGTATCGACTTTTCGAAGGAAACGACTACTTGGCTGGTGTTGCTGAAAAACTTCTCTTATATCACTACTCCCTACCAACCTACTGAATCGGAGACGCATCGCACTTCCATTTGCGATAGCTCTGGCGTGGGTGAGTCGCTTGTTGGGCGAAGTTGTTCGAGCGACGTTGAAGATTAGCGGCACCATTTATCAGTCCTTAATCAGCCCTATATTTTTTCGGAACGGAGAAACGCCTCTGAAGGAGTGATGCGAATACTTTCGTGATACATACAGATTAAGCTCCGGAGATTGGGTTATTTGTTGTAAGCATTGCTTTAGCAATCTGTCTTTGAGCCAACTATATGAAAATATTGCCCTCTTATAAGGTTAGACCTGTTGTACCTCAAAAGAAGAAAATTGTATGTACTCTGACTCTGCTGTTCTGTATAAGCAAAACCAAACACCTTCTCTTTCAGAAAAAGAAACGAGTCGATTGCACTGCTTGTTAGTATGTTCCTATTACTGAAATTTGTCATTTTTTTTCGAAGAATTCATGCGCTTCAGTTATAAAGTGCTCGCAGTAGAAGCCTCCATCCGAGTATGGATGATGTAGTTCTTCGCCTTGTCGACATCACTTTTTTACAGCAAGCATCTCAGGATATTGTGTAGCACACTTAAGTGCTTAGCGTAGTGCTCTCCCATGGCGCCAGTAAGCAGCCTTTCCTACTAAAAACAACAGCTGACCTCTTGGAGATGTCGGGAAGCTTTCTTTTGGTTTGCCGACAACTTGGAGCGTCATGTCACAAGCAGTTTTGCTCATATAAAACCCAACTATCCCAAATGGTGAGAAGTTAGGATCCTGAAAAACTCTCTTCTAAGCAAATGCATTGACAAGCTCAATACAATCTTGCAGTTGGAAGTTGTGAGATAGTTCAGCACAATTTGGCTATCGCTACTGATGCAAATATCTCACCCCTCCCCCACGCTGATTCTTCAAATATAGTTCGTTGCGCTCATATTCTTTTCAAAACCTATCTGAAGCATAGGGAAAGTGAATTTCATATATCGGCATTAACAGAAGTGCTGATGTCATTGATCCATAAGACCCGAATCAAAAGACAATCGGCGCGCAAGATCATCAAAACTACAGGGCGTGTTGTACTAAAGACAACTTCCTTTATACTAAAGATGGCTTTGATAGTGCAGGCGATGATAGGAACATCAAGGGAATATAGATTTATCAGGTCTAGGAAAAGCCTTCCTGTAGCAGATACTGATCGTTCTTTGGAGTTTGGTTACAGCAGCATTGAAGAATTTTTCTGAAAGCTTGTTGAACTGGACAACCGACGCATGGAATATTACTTGTCTAACCGTAGCCGTGTAGATCCAAGCCGAAAGCATCTTTACTTTGTCACAAAGTCATGGGGCTTTGGGGGCTTCAACGTTACATATTTGGTCCAATGAATATTGTAATCCAAATATTTAGCTTCGTTCAAAAAGTGGATGTTAATGCCTTGAAACCCTAGATGGGTCAGACCAGCCAATTTTCGTACACAGAGAAAGCTCAGTCTTGAGAGAATTGATTGAAAGTCCATTTTTAATGCACCAATTGTCAACCATGTGTAGGGCTACCTGTACTTTAGGGCATACAGATGCGAAACATTCATTCTCTTAGCATCGTTCGAAGCAGAAAAAAAAGGAAGCAGCTGAAAGAAATTGTTTGATTTTAGTTCAAGTGACTTCTGCAAACCTACTTCCTTGTGACCGTAAGAATCCTGCCTTTTATAGCCTTTTTAATGAGTATGAGGTGCACAAATTTTACCTCTTTTCAATTAAGTCTCAGATGCTAAATCTTTTGAATTTCCTGTGTCTAGACGTAACAGATTGAACGCCACTCGCCACTCCATCTTCAATGTCAATACTGCCGGACACGACGTAGAAATAGATGCAGGATTGATCGGAATAGAAAGATGTTGTAACTACAAAACACCGTTTTTGATCATTTCCGAAATCGTGATCACCTTAGGTTAATTGTTCCTGCTGCAAATATCAATTCGAGTAGGTATACAAAGAGTGTTTTAACAAGATGTGTAAAATCTAGTTTTTTTTTGAATAAAACGAACGATTGTTGATGCCGTACGCTCTCGAATTGGGTCCTCGAAAACATGCATGCTAACCATTTCCACATTGGCTTTCACGTTAATAAGCAAAATTACCGCATCTGAGAATGCCGCACAGAATATCCACGAGTGATTCTGGAGAAGCCAATGCACTGAAAACGAGTAACTGTTTGGTGCGGTTTAGGGACCGGAGGTGTCACAGGGTGATACTCTTCCGAAAATGAGACCGAAAAACATTGCATTCGAGACTTGATAAACAATTTTGTGTTGCCAAAGCTTGATAATATGGATACGGACCACCTTTACTTTCAAAAGGATAGTGCTACATGTCATACAAGTCGCGAAATAATCGTGTTATTGCGCACGAAGTTTGCTGGCCCCATAACTTCGCGTTTCAGAAACACCCATTGGACGATAAGTTCGTGCAACTTAATAGGGTTAGACTTCTTTCTTTGCGGCTATGTTAAAAACAATGTCTATGTCAACTATCCGCAAACAATTCCAACTCTGAAGGTGAGCACTGAAGCCGCCATCCCCGTGATGTAGCCCCAATTATGTGTGCGAAAAAATGATTGCAAATTTCGAGCAGAGGATGAGGATATGCCAGCAGAGCATAGTCCATACCGATGTCGATGAATTTGCATGACTTATACGTGTGTAATAAATTTCACCAAAATAGAAGGAAAAAAATGAAATATGTTAAAGGAAAGACGATTTGTAATTTCACAAGGCATCCTTCTACGGCATCATCTTCCTATTTCTACTTCCACGAGACTAATGAAGCATTAAATTATGTTAGAGCAGCATACACATCACGTAAATATTTCACCACCACGCAATTTACATACAATCATACTCTTTAATCCTTTCCAGTTTCCCTGTGCGATGTGAAATTACAAAATTGCAAGTATCCGTAGCAAACAGTAGTTCGGCAACAAAAACCGTCACTCCCGGAAAGGCGACTCCTTTCAAATTTGCTCATCTGTGACAGTGCAACGGTGGCGCGTCTACTCGCAATGATTCGTAAGCCTGTTGCCTTACCCTGCTCGAATGTGGGTTTGCATACAAATTAAAACGCGTATCGCATGTCATTAGTTTTGGAAACGCACACATGATTCTGCAAAAAATGAAGGAGAAACCGAACAGAAACACGACAACCAAAATCGAATCTGATAAACTTCCACATTAATAGAGAGTCCTTTTGATTGCCCTGTTTAGGCAACCGTGACAAGATCTACCTCATATGTAGATGAGGTCGCTGGGGTTAAGGACTAAAGAGTTTATAAACCCTGCATCGATGTGCAAGCAATGAACATTCATCTCCATCCTACCAAAATGTACCTACTTCAAGCTTTTTACAGATGGGGGATGACAACGGCACGTGATGTGAACGGTCTTGGCAGCTAAGAATTGTCCTTAAAAAGTCGTAAATCTTTGGGTGGGCTTTCTGGCGATTCTTTTGCTTTTCTACTTGTGCGAAAGATACTCTTTTTTTGTGGGAGTCATAGGAGCAATCCGGAGCAACGCGTACTTAAACGGTGTGAATCTATAAATCATGCTGTCACTTGATTTAAATATTCCAATACACAGCAGGAGAAGTTCGTTACAGAGTCGCAAAGATGTCTGGAAGTGTATGTCATGAAGTCAACGTTGACATCTTAATATGCGAGATTGGAGTAGTTTTTGTGTCGAATGCCTGTAAGAAGGTAACCAAAAGTATTTGGATTTTTGTAATAAACGTTTGAGAAAAAAAAAATTAGATAACTTGTGTTGGCGAATTCGGTTGAAGAAATGATAGTTCAGTTGTTGCAAGATAACTATCGTAAAGATACTAAAAGAGCAGGAAATTATTTTGATAGTCCTACACGGATACAAAATGCTTTACGTGTTTATGTTTATACGAAATGCCATGTGCGTCCTTAAAATCAACGAACAAAGGGTGAACTTTTTTAAGTGTCTACAGTAAGCTATTTACCAGTCCTAAAGTTTCACGTATTTACATGGGATAAAAGTCTGGATCCTGTACGCACCTAAGGATCCGATAAACGAAGCAAAAGTTCCGTTGGTCGGGCATACTCTCGTATAGAGTTCAGGAAAATTCGAGTAGGGATGCAAATATTCATACTTACTTAGGTCTTTATTTGAGATAGATTGTTAAAAATACCTGATTGGCATTACCTTAGGATATATGCTACGCGTTTAAGCTTCTTCTAGCCATACTAAGGGACCTTGACTGTACCTCCTCACGTCTGCAAGGTGTGTATTACAATAAAATGTATTCGCGCCGTAAGGTATGGCCGTAAGGTTCGATATACGTGTTTTAGATGCTGTGTTGTCATTTACTTATAAATATTTGCAACTTTAGTGTGGCAGACATGGTCACTTTCTGATTCGATATTAAATCTAAGCAGTCTTAACTTCGTTCTCATGCTGTACATAATGCTTCTCCACATACATATATGGCAACTTACCTAGCTCCGCTCTCCTGTGGTTTAATTTTAACGAATTCGGGTATTTATTTCTGCGAAGCTTTGCTGTCCATGGGATCATGTCTACATACAACTTTAGTTTAAAACGTTGTGATAGGAATAAAAACTTAACATTTACACAATTTCCAATAAATCCATGAGGATTCGAATACCAGGAAATCGTATCCATGACCTTTTCAGCCGATGGGACCGACTTCTTTAGGGCAGGTAAGCTTGGCAAAATCAATTCATTTGATTGACGCTTAAATATTGGCATGTTGTAATGGATTAAGGTTTCATTAACGGTGACGACTCGACGCAAAAATATCTGCGAATTTCGCCTTAGACCTCCAAAGACTGCTTCGAATTGACAACCGTATGGGCACTCCTTGTCGTCTAGAAGTATGATCACGTGCGTTGAACCATATCGCATGGTTATCATAGATGGTGAATGATTCTATAGTTCACCTATCATAGTTCATCAGTATCTAATGTAAGCAATTTGCACAGACTTTAGCCCATGATTGTATCTGCCCAGACGCATAGATTTTTCTTACATGGTTCCAGTGGACATGGACACTAACAAAAGAAGGGTTACTGATTGTTTCTGTATTTGCGACCAAGAGGCCCTTAATTGTTGGCGCAATTGGAGAATGCATTTCCTATCGATGTTGAGCCTGGCTATTGATGGTGGTACATGTATCTATGCAGTACAAAGACGTATTGTGATCCCTCATTTTGCTGATATCTGCTGCAGAAATCTTCTATTTCTATTTTTAAAATGTCGACTGACTCTAGGTAATTCAGTAGGTTTACTCTATTTTGACGATCAGGTAGAACCCAATTGATATTGTGGCGCCTTGTGTTCAAATTGTGTTGACCAATCGAAAGACGTCAGATCTAATCCCACGTTGAACTCACTGTCGTTATAGCCTTTTTCACATTTAGATCACTTATCATGATCAAGATGCCGTGGTGCCCAGTTGGCTGTGGAAATCATACTTTTACTCCTCATTCCCGTAGTTTTGTAGTTTTGTGAAGCGTTGAACTGAGTGAGGGTGAATTCACATGCTTTACCCTTCTACCTAGCCATTGGGCTCCCGCTCAATTTTTAAAGTTTCACTAATGAATGACATATGGTAATCTGATAAAAAATCGGGGGTAAAACAATCACTGGTCTTATCGTAATGGTTACCACTTATCAATTTTTAACACCACTGAAGGTTATACAGATTCGACCAGTTACAAGCTGCCGGTTATAGGTCCTGTTGAGTGGAAGGACCACTGGTAGTCTACACAAGAAGTTAAAATACGGTACCGTTAGTGTCAAGGAATATTGGCCTACCTCCCTGATGGGAGCATCAAGATTTCAGTGGTTTAAACATATAACGCAGGAAGGATCTTCTCTCTGGTTTTGACACGATGTAGAGTTGAGGTAAGCGATGGTTATGCGTATCCTGGCTCCCATGGATGTATGGGCATCCCATGAATTTAAGTTATTTATTATCGGGTGCTCACGTTAAACACAAGATACGTTCTGTACCTAAGCCTCAAGATTCAGTCGCTACCTGAGGCATATGGCGGTGTTTCTGAGTAATATAAATCGTTTTGCGGTTGCGACTTGCTAAGTCACCTTCCAATTAAAGTTAATCTTGAAGAATTCGATCAGTACAAATCCGCATTCGTACATTTATTGCAATATGGTAGTGTTGAGGGTTAATAATGCCTCGTCTAAGCTTTCAGACAGATAGAATATTGAACCTGTGCCTTAAGCCAGAAGCAAACTGTTCATCAACTGACTACCAGTTCCTTTTATGGATGATGAGAAGCGGTTTGTGGGTTCATGGAAAACCCCTCACAATAAGGCTTTATTATATCGCATCGAATTTAAATCTATGAAGTTTCATTGTGATCTTCAAGTATGTGAATTGAGAGAGGACGAAGTGAAAAATCTACTGACGAGTATTGTGCTTACGGATATTTAAAAATATTGTAATTCTAAATAAGACAGACCGCAGCTCTGCCAGGTTATAAGAGTAGCTTTTCTGTGTCAGGTCGTGATACAGTTTTATTATATGTACCTACGTGTCATAAGGTTTTATTTTATTGGGTATGTACAATAATTTATAATAATATTCGTCCGGTATTTTTTTTTAATTTGAACGTTTATTTAAGAAAAACATGTACAGTAGTATTATTCAAAGTATTTCCCATCTGAAGCTATGAATTTTTCCCATTTTTCTGGCAATTTGTGGATCCCATCCCAAAAGAACTGCGCCGGCTTGGCAGCCAAGAATGAATCAAGCCCATTTTTGATATTCTGCTCTGATGTGAACCGTATTTCAGTGAGGGCGTTCTGCATCCCCCGGAACAAATGGTAGTCAGAAGGGGCAAGGTCTGGGCTATAAGGCGGATGGGGTAAGACTTCCCATTCACTGTTTTCCAAATAGTTCTTAACCGGAATAGCAATGTGGTGCCGAGCGTTGTCATGATGGAAAATTATTGTCTCGTGTCTGGTCGCATATTTCGAGCATTTTTCGGCTACTACATTGATGGCTTCACCCAGTTTTAGCAGCTCATAATACAGCACACCCATCTGATCTCACCAAATACAGAGCATTACCTTCGCGCCATGGATGTTAGGCTTTACCGTTGATTTGGCTGGTTGGCCGGGTTTCACATATGATTTTTTGCGCTTGGGGTTGTCGTAATGGATCCATTTTTCATCACAAGTAACAATCCGATGCAAAAATGAGTTCCTCTTGTGGCGTTCTAGCAGCATTTCGGACATGCAAAACCGCCTTTCGACGTCTCTCGGCTTGAGTTCATGTGGAAACCAATTTTCTTGCTTTTGAAGAAAGCAAGCTGCTTTTAAACGTTTTGAAATGGCTGCTTGAGTGACACCCAAAGATTCTGCGAGCTCTTCTCGTGTTTGACAACAATCTTCATAGAGTAATGCTTCCAGTTCTTCATCTTCAAACTTTTTTGATTGCCCAGGACGTTCAAGCCAAAATCACCACTTTTAAATCATGCAGACCACTTTTGGCACTTTCGCTCAGCTACCGCATAAATACGATGACTTTCGGCAGCAGTTTTCTTCATATTAAAGTAATGAAGAAGAACTCCTCGCAGAAACACTTTTTCAGGCACAAAGTTCGACATATTTGAGTGAAAAAAAAATTATTGTTGTTTACGCTTCAAATGAATGACATATACTGAAATGACGTACAATGACAGTAGCTTTCCAACGCATGTTTCAATGGAATAATAACAATGGAATAATACAAGTTACGCCATCTCTTAGCAAACCGCACGTTTATAGACCCAATATTTGGAACACAGAAACGAGCTTATCTGCGTGAGGTACTCCTGAAATAACTGCGTTAGCGGAAAATATCAAAGAGTGTCAAGCGAAACAGTGCCGTGAAGGGTAGTACACAAGGCTCCGCTTATACGCAGATACGCTTTCCTTTGGACTTTGCTTAGTTTAACGCAGTTGTCTAAGACCGTCCATCAGACAACGACTCCGTAGGTAAGAATCGGTCTTAAAATCGAGCCGTATAAATTGTGGGTGAAGCGAGGTGGAAGGCCCCATTGGTTACATATCCTCCCACATCCATACCTACTTATAAGAAGGTTTTGCCGTTAAGCTGTTCCATTTTCGAACTGTCTTAGGCTTAGATAAATCCTACTTGAAGCTATAAAGAGTTGGTTCTAAAACATCAGCTCCAGATAAGGATGCTATTGACCTCTTTCAACTTTTTGTGGGGGAATTAATTAGGTTGCATAAAATATATCTACACACCATATTTACAGAGGTAATAAGCAGGATTATCTAACTGTTTGCTACCCAATGACACATCACTTACTCTCATAATCATTTTTAATTTTCCACAATCCCAAAAATTTTACCAAACTCTAAGTCTAATCCAAACTGTCAAAGTGGATTCAGTTTTTTTTTTTTTTCTTTTTTTGCCGAAATGAAAACTTTCTTAGTTATCGCCATATTGCTGAACACAGCGACTTTCCAAAAAAGCAAACAAATCAGGCAACCATTCATCGTTTGGTCCTTGAGCAGAGCAATGAGCAGCGCAATATATTTGCACAAGACGACTAACAAAATTTTGAAAATTCGAAAAGCACAAAATGAAAACCCAATGTGTATCTGTGACTGTGTTGTGTGTGTGTAGCGAAGGGAGAGAATTATTTTCCAATTAATAATTCAACGTTTGACTTTATCTCGAGAACAATGGCCATTTGCCAGGCCGGGGATTAATTAGAAAACGTGAGAAGATGTCCTGCTGATGCAGCAGCAGTTACTCTGTTTGTTTTCTTCCTATTTATTCCTCTTTCAATATTTTCATCTCGATAAATTTTATATTGGAAAGTTTTGCCCGAACGTTCCTTGTTATCCTTCGCATCAGGATTACTAGTAAATTTTAAGTACGCAATGTTGCACTTAGCACTTGAAAGTGATTGTTCGCTTCCTTATATTTGCCAGCCTGAAAATGTTGAAGTCTTTAATAGGATGTGCATCCTTTTGCGGTGATTCCTTTTTTTGTTATAGTTTTTTCGTTTTCTTTTTTTTTCAGAACATAGGAAACTATTTCAAGATAAGACTGTATGCTGCTACGATTGAGTAGTTCTTGTGCTCAAGTTTTTTGCGTGGTGCTCGTATGCGCCATCCTTTTGGGTTTTATGTTGTGCAAATAAATTCAAGCGGAAGGGGTGACTCTTTTGAAGTTTTTTTGCTATCCGCATTTTCAAGCTAATGGAAGTTTTGTTTGAGTCCTTGATTTTACTTGTCGCATGATAGCGAAGCACGTAAAGGAAATGACAGTTCTTTGTTGTAAGGATGTGTTTCATAGCTTTTTATGAAAGGGAAACAAACTGTTCGCGATGCCGGCTCCGGAAGTTGCTCCATTAGTTTTTATATCGTCGATAGTAGTAAATCTTTATTTTCTCTTTCCTTGACGACAAAGTGGTGTTTTGTATTTCTGAGTGAGACTTACATAGAACATGTGATGTGACGCCCTTTTATCCAACTTCTTATTAGGTATAATAAGGCATACCCCAGTCAAAAGTTGCAGGTCCTTCAAATATGGAAAAAATGTGTCTTTTGCGTCAAGTCTTTTGAAGGAACAGACGAAAAGAGTTCAAGCCTCAACTTATCGTAAGTTTGATGAGTTTAGATACATATTCAGGGTTGAAGTGTTGATGTTATATGGTTTTAACCCAGTATATACAATCAACTGGTAAAAATTTAAATTGTTTCGTACGATGGGTATAATCAGATGGGTGGTGGTGTTGCGATGTAAAGGGTATTATTTTTAGAGTTTTTGTTTTTTTGAAGTGGCAAAACTTTTTCTATAAACCGGCAATTTGACAGATGACAGCTGATTTGTGCTTAATTTGGCTTGCCGTTTTATCAAGAAAAACTTACGTTAGAACAACGCTTGCAAATTGTACAATTTTACTCCGAAAATCTTGGTTTAGTTCGTGAAACTTAGCGTGAGTAAGTATGATAATTCGAAAAACTATGGATCGTTATTGCATCTCTAATTAATAATACGCCATTTACCCGATTGCAGGTGTAGTGGTGACCCCCCAAAGATACTAGAAGTTGGCTTGTACATGGGCATGGGGCTTGGAGGGGCTGGATTCATCCCTCCTGCTATTACCTATGATAATATTGGGTGCTACGACGAATAGGCGCATTCAACTTTCGAACGAACATGAAAGGGTCTGATGTGCTAGGTTTCACTAGGCCACCATAACGAAACCCCTGATTTGACGACGATTGCCGGCAATCACATGTAGTTAACCAAGATGCATGCAAAGCGGCGCTTCATAGAAGCACAAGAGCTGCTCTCGAGCTGCGCGAGCCGAAGAGGAGAGATGAACACCGGCTTCTCAGGAAAAAAGAGAAGAAGCATGAGAAGCGCGCTGGTGAGGAAGGAGATTCGGAATACATGCCACGGATACAAACCCCGAACCAAAGCCTGTAGAGACGAACAATGGTATGGTATGGAATGGTAATGGCGAACCAAATACCTCTGTCATGTAGAATGAACCTTTTAACCTGGGTGATGTAGACCAACCGTTTCTTCCACCCGAACTGGTTAAATAGAAGATAGCCTTATCTATGCTTAAGTCTCTGCTTAGCTCTTCAAAGTAGGGCGCATATACCCACTCAGCATTATTGTCCGATCCTCAAGAAAGGAGACCCTCTGAACTGCGCCAACTACAATAACATTAGTCTTCTTAACATCGCCTACAATATACTATCTGCCTGTCGTATTGTGTGAACTCCTGCAACTTGAGAGCTTGACAGCTTGATTGGTCCACATCATACCATACACTACAGATTTTGGAAGAAACCCATGAGCTCCAAATAGCTGCATACCACTTGTTCATCGATTTTAAGGCCGCTTATGAGAGCATCTATTGAGACGAGCTATACATAAATAAATACTTTGTTGCGGCAGCCCGGTGTGGGCCAAGGCCTAGCTTCTCGCACTCATTTGTGTTTCTAACTTTGTAAATTTTTGCACTCCTGAGCAGGGCCTACTGTTTATTGCTGGTTCCGATGGTTCCGAACGGCTCTCCTGAGAAGCTTTTTCATAGGCAGAATTTGACTTTCGGAGGTTTGCCATTGCCCGCCGAAAGGGTGATGACGATTTTGAAAAATTTTCTGTTGGAGACGAGCTATACAGAGCAATATTTAGTTTTGGCGATCTCGTCCGCATGTGCAGGATGAAGATGGAGAATGCACGCTGCTCCATCAAGGGAATTTAAGAACTCACTGCGACTTTTGATACGTTGTCATTCGATTTCTTTAACATCTGTCTTGAAATAATAATGCAAAAGTCGTGCACCAATACACCGCATACTAACTCGTATACGCCGATGATATTGACATAAATGTGAGAAGCGCTTTCGCAAATATTGTGACAGTAACAGCCAAGATAGATTTAATCATCAACGATGGCAATACCAAGTATATAACGTCACATTTCAAATATGGTTCATTTACTTCAATTCACCACTGTTTTGCTCAGATTAGCTTATAGACACTTTGTTATTACTTCAAACAGAAAAAAACCTGTCACGATATCTTTACTCGTTTAAGAGTCACTCGTATGATGTTTGCAAGCGTACAGTTCAAAATGAGCCACTATGCGACGCTTCGATACATTGCTTGATTAAATAAAGACAGAACACGTCTTACGACCGACTCTGATAACACGTTTGTGTACTCTTTTAAAACGCCTTTTTTAATGAAGATCGTGACACCACCTCCTTGTATGGAGTAATGTCATTTTCTTCTTAGTATAATGTATTTTCTGTGCACATCAGGAGATTGGTCTATGAGCAGGGTGTCGGTTCGTTCGATCTTCATCAGTGAATTTACATTCAACACAAAACACACGCACTGAAAATGCGTTAGATTCGGGAGCACCGCGTAGGTGAAGCTTACTCTCGTAGACTGTACTTATATCTGACAACGTAACTAAGGTATCTGTTTCTGATTAGAGAACAGGAAAGCTAGCATGTTAGATTCAGCTTTCGGCGCTCTAGGCACTAGGACCTGAGAAACCACCTTTACTTTTAGAAAAGTGATTTTCTTACCTGTTGCCATTAGCTGGTTACCAAATTTTCTTGAAGAATCTATCTTCTCACCACTGCTTTGGGTTCTGTGGATTTATCCTGTTGGAACCGGATGTTAGAGCTTTTCTGCACTGCTGGATGTAAAAATCGGTTTGGTACAACACATCATTGAGGCTTTGTGGATGTTCATTATCATTTTCTTAAAAAGTATGCATCAAAGAGGATGTAATTGGTGCTAATGCAATGCTCTTGTATTCTCTGTACCCCAAATCTAGCAGTATTGTTTAATTACTCGTACATATTCACTTAAATGGAAATGTGCCTTAACTAGCTTGTTTAGAAAGTTGGAATTATCTGTGGATAGTTGTTTGAATCTAGATGTTTAGATATTGTCCTGCATCCTGTGGTAAAAATTATTCGACCAATTGAACCCAACCAACTCAAGTTTTAAGCCATGTTCTGGAAATGTCTAATTGAGTGGCTCTAAAGCTTTTTCATTGCGAACAGGCGGATATCAAGCTTGCACAAGGAGCAAACTGCTGCATACATAATACATGGTCTGTGTTGTTTGTATGCAGAACTAAATCCATACTATTTTCAGTTAGTATCAACTTTCAAAAGATACGTGTATAAATTTGGCAGCTGTCGGATGATTAGTTCTCGAGATATAGCGTTGTGAGTGAAGCAACTTTTGTTATTGTGAAAAAAAATGGATTCAAAGCAATTTCGTGTGTTGATTTATCATTGCTTTTTGATGGGAAAAAATTCAGCCGATGCAAAGAAATGATTTGATAAGTGTTACCCGGACTCTGCACCAGCCGAAAGAGCTATTCGCAAGTGGATTGAAAAATTTAAAAGTGGTCATACAAGCACCGAAGATAATGCACGCAATGGATGTCCAAAAGGGGCTGTTTCAGATGAAAACATCAAAAAAGTCCACAAAATGATTACGAATGACCGTAAAGTGAAGTTGATGGAGATAACTAAGGCTCTGTAGATATCAAAAGAGCGTGTTGGATATATCATACACGAATATTTGGACATGCGAAAGCTCTGTTCAAAGTGGGTGCTGCGTTTGCTCACAGTCGACCAAAAACAATAACGTGTTGATGATTCAGAGGAGTGTTTAAAGCTGTTCAACCGCAATAAAGCCGAATTTTTGCATTGGTATGTGACAATAGATGAAACTTGGCTCCATCACTTCACACCAGAGTCAAGTCGGCAGTCAGCTGAGTGGCGTGCAGGCGACGAACCTCGTCCAAAACGACCATAAACTCAACAGTCGGCTGGCAAGGTTATGGCATCCGTATTTTGGGATACACATGGAATAATTTTCATCGACTATCTCCAAAAGGGGCAGATTATCAACAGCGACTATAACATTGCGTTGTTGGAGCGTTTGAAGGACGAAATCGCAGAAACACGGCCGCATTTGAAGAAAAAGAAAGTGCTGTTTCATCAAGACAATGCACCGTGTCACAAGTCGATGAAAATGATGGCAAAATTGAATGAATTCGGCTACGAATTGCTTCCCCACCCACCGTATTCTCCAGATTTGGCCCCCAGCGACTATTTCCTGTTCGCAGACCTCAAAGGAATGCTCGCCGCAAAGAGATTTAAGACCGATGAAGAAGTAAAAAGTTTGTGTTTTACTATAAAACGGCACTGAGTTTTCAGCCCATGTGTTATTTGTATGTATGTATCGCTGATCAAAATATCTTAACTATGGAAAATACCCCGGAGAGAACTAAATAAAGTTCATACTTTTAAAATAAAAAAATAAAATATGAGTTCGGGGAAACCTTAAACATAATACGAGTATCGTAGTAAGACTTAAGAGATTACAGAATTTCATCATCACCATACACCATACGGCCTTTGATATTACAAAATTATGAAAATTTTATGGAAAACAAATTATGTTACAGCTGTCCATAAAACATCCTCGGGTGGTCCACAATTCCCAATCCAAGTCTGTTTTTTTTTTATTTAGAATTCTTCCAAAAATGTTAATCTATTCGTATCTCCCCTTTCGGCGTCTTTTTCCAATTGTTTTCGTTGCCCATGCATAATCTTGTAAAGTAATAAATTATCAGCATTTTAAAAAAAGAAAAAGAAGTTAACACTCCTTTCGCCTGCGCCGAATAGCCAAAAATTCTAGAAAGCATCCTCATGGATCGTTCAACACAGTAGTGGATTATGAGAAAAATTTTCAATTAATCCCTTAGCAAAGTAACCCTAAATGAAGTTAATATTTTCGCTCTGTTCACTCCGTGACGTCAAGAAATTATTATTATTACAGTTATTTTGTTGTTTCCTTGTTACGCTTGATTATTTAATAAGGAATACTATGAAAACATTGTAAATTACCTGACGCCCTAAGCCAAAGATACAGTCTGGCATTATCCCCCTCGCTATCATAGTCCGCAGTCTCTCACCCCTAATTTCCGGAGATTTTTCGTTGAGTTTTCACTTTTCACAATTTATCTTGGAATCACTTTCATTGCATGCAACAAAACGAGGAAAAAACGCGAAAAATTCGTCACAGTGTTAATTTAGTTCATTGTGTAATCATAATTAAAATTGTAACGCTCTTAATTTTAATGTCATCATTAAGATATGAGAGAGAGCCAGGGGGATGGAAATCTGAAGAGTCCTTGCCGGTACGAATACCTTTGGGCTGGGATACGTCGACAAAGGTATAACTTTTGACGAGCAGCAACACATACAGTTCCCTGTTTTATTTTTCCTTCTGTTGAAAAAAAAAAGAACAAATCCAAAACTTGAAATTGTCGATTGAGGTTAGCGAACGGGTGCTTATTTGCTAATGAAGTATAAAGTTTAAACTGTGAGGAGGGTGTACGCTTTCCTCCAGGACCCCAGTAATTAGACGAACGTTTTTATATTCCCAGCGAGTTTGTTGCTCCTTTCAAGGAGTCATTCACTTAATTGTTATGTTCGATGAAGTGGTGTTTGCTCTGTTTTAGGTGGACTTTTCTCTTCTTTTTTTTTTAAGATTTTACGATTTTTAAGTAACAGATGGTGGGTTTTGGTAATGGGTGCCGTAAAGCGCTCAACAGAGACAAATGTGAATGATGAAGTAGTGATGTTTTAAACGGTTTCATGCGACTTCGTTAGGTGAGGTGTTAATTGCGAAAGTGTGGGTCCTAAAAACCTATTCATTTATTCGATATTTCTTTTAAGAGTTAGAAGGGATTTCCCAGTATTCTTAAACAGGTCATCTATCGTTTCTGGTTTACGGACGTAGATCTGCGCCTTCCTCACAGAAAGTAGTTCCATGGTGTCAAATCACACGATCTTGGGGGCCAGTTAACAGAACCAATACGTGAAAGTAAACACTCATCGAATTATTTTTTTTAATAAATTGGTGGTGCGCGCTGTGTGGCATGTTGCACGGTACGTTTCGCAAACCTAACCAAGATTTTCAAAATAAATTTGCACATCGGCGTTGATATCTTTGAAGTAAAGCGTTTTAATTATATCTGCCTAAGGTGACGTTCTGCCAAAATTTCGCCTAAGCTAACAACGAGACAGGAGGTAGAGGAAACTGTTCAGAACTTGAATGGTTTCTTAAGCAAATGCTTAATCTGTCAGTGAAAATTCATGCAGATTACCTATTCCTTGGTGCATTATTTAGTGAAATGTAAGTCTGCAAGGACTACATAAGGAAACCTGAAAGCATATAAACCAACCAACTTTTACAGTTCAAAACAAGAAGAATTCCAGAGGCTAATTTTGATTTCGAAAACTGCGTCGTATGAAGACTTTTAAGAAGCCAGGAAGATCGTCAAAATCCTAAAGATAGGACTGAAAACAATTAGCAAGTCTGAGTCGACAGTATTATGCTTGAAAATAACTTCTCAGATAACTAGATCGGAACAGCATCAAAATCAGCTCTGGCATCGGCTGTAGAGACAGATGGCATCTAAAGCGCTGATGCGTTCTTTAACGGCACCGATGGCAGAAAGGTACCGATCATCAGCTGCCATATGATCTGCTCGTACATACCAAACCGCTGGCGAACAGTGAAAGTAAATTTTATATCGAAAATCGGGAAAGATAATTTCGGACTTCAAGTTCAGACTTGTAAGTCGTACTTCCATTCTGCTGAAAAACATAGAGAGAATGGTTAAGCTTGGCAAATGAATCATCTGTCTAAGGTGAAACATATATATCTACTAACCAACATGGAAGACCTTCTGATGCTGCACTGTACTACACTAAATATTAATAGTGACCAGAATTGAATGCGAAGTCGGCAAGGAGGAATACACTCCAATATGTCAAGTGCGAGTACGGCCAGACCATTCGGAGTAGATGAATAACTGGTTTTGTGGATTAGGGAAATTCTAGTTAACAGAACATTGGTTGCGAATGCTGACTATGATCGACATATGATGGTAGGGGTGGAGAAAGGTTGTCTCTGGTTGCCACACTGATTAATAATGCAATGAATTACGCATTATCCAACGAATTGGAAGGCAGAGGTGGTGCATCCAATTCCCAAAAGCGATTTTTTCTTCTTCTTTCTTTCGGAACAGAGCACTTAGGCAAAGAACTAGTTCATTGTACTCTCTGTGAGTTTCCTTTAATGATATCTTTCAGTCCTATTAAGAAAGATGAGTAAACGCTTAGTGATAGAGTACATACAATACCAGCAAACAATACGTCAGCGCCGTAAACCGGACATTCACCGAGTTAAAGCTCCGAGATATCGTCATCAGTTTCACAGCAAGCATCGTAGAATGTTGCGTCACTTATGCCCAGCACATTTTAGTGTTTAGCAAAAGTGTAATGCCCTGTCACGACACCAGTAAGCAACCTGCAGTCTTTCCTGCTGAGGGACAGCAGAAAGGATGATGACTTCCTAGAGATGTCGGGAAACATTCGTTTGGTTTGCCTGCAATCTGAGGAGTTATGCCATCTGCAGTTGTGCTCATATGAGACCCAATTGTAAATGGAAGCCTTAGCCGAGGACGCAGGCAGACCAAACGTAGGTTCGAATCTAGAAAAACTCTCCTCTGAAACTTGCCTGGCAAGTTCATTGGCGATTTCATTTCCCATGATCCCATTGTGACTCAGACAAAGCTCACTGAATTTAGCCTTCCGACTGCGTTCAGTGATGTCTTGCATACTTGAACTAGCTTGGAAGTTGTAAGAGAATTCAGCAAGGCTCTTAGCGCAACTTGGCCTTCACTGCAGATACAAATGCTTCACCTCTTCAACTGGTTCTCCAGAGAAGATTTCGCTGTCATCAGGATTGCGTAAGTCTCCGCTTCAAAGACGTTGTCATCCTCCAGAAAGACACCAGAGCCACATCATATATTGGTGAAGACCCGGTGAAGAGAAGATGGCTTTGAAAGTGCAGGCCATGATATGACTATTAAGGGGAGGAAGATTCATCAATGCGTCTATAGCGAAACCAAGAAAGTCCCCCAGCTTATTCTACAAGACAACCGATGCCTAGGATATACTTGGCCTTATCATAGCCGTGTAGATCCAAAAGACCTGTCTTGGCTATAGGCCCAATGACTTGCTGATAGCTTCTCTGTACTGCCAGAAGGCCGACAGAGGCTTTCGATGTAACATGTTTAATCCAGAGAAGTATGCTAAACAGGATGATACCCAAATACTTAGCTTCCTTAAAAAATTGGATGTTGATGTCTTTAAGCACTAAATGAGTCAGACCAAACCGCTTCCTCCTCTCGTAAAGAGAACAACCTCAGTTTTGAGAGGATTTACTGAGAGTCCATTACTAGTGCACAAATCATCGATCACGTTTAAGCCTGCCTACAATTTAGAGTAGACAGTCGTTGACAGGTACACCTGTATTTGTCCATAATGTAAAGCTTGTGCATAGACGTTAAAATTATTGAGCGCGTTGAGCAGTGAGTCAACCAACATGCACCATAGCAGTGGCTACAGAACACCGTCTTCCGGGCAAACCCTGTTTACTACCGCCACCATATATTGGCCACAGCCAGCATCCGCAATCAATGCTCTATTCACCATTATTGCTTTTATCCACAAAACAAGTGATTCGTCTACGCCGTGTTGTCTGGCCGAGTTACACATGTCCTCAAAAGTTGCGTTGTCGAAAGAACCCTCAATGCCGATGAAAATGCTCAAGGCGTATTCCTTCTTGTCGAGTACGCATACAATTCTGCCCACAAGATTCTGAAGCGCACTCTCGCAGGATCTTCTGCATTGGTAGGCGTATTGCATCGCCGAGAATACATTCGCAAGGCGGTTTTGAGCGTATAAATTTCACCGATAGTTTCAATCTTCTCCCAAAAAAACTTCGTAAGAGGCGCTTCTCAAAATCCGCATAAGCCTCTTAAATTCTTATTGGTTGGATCTGTAAAGATTCTAATCTTCCTTCAAATTAATCTTAAGCGACCTGTTTAGAAGTTTTCTGGGTTTTTTTTATGAAAACGGTGCAGGTCTGCGTTCCACCAAGGAATGGGCGATCTGCAGAATTGCTTACTAGCTGGACATGCCATTTTGAAACACTTGGTGAGGGTACCATTTATCCCAAAAACTCCAATCCGGTGAAGCTTCGGCCGATAAGTCTCCTTCCGAATATCAGTAAGATATGCAAAGTGGTGATCAATAGAGATCTGACTATGTGGTTGGGGACAAACATATAGGTCCGGTTAATCAATTTGCATGCTGCGTCCAAACTAGTAACCGATATTCAATGGAACAAAAGCAAGAAACAACGCATTGGTGCCTGCTTGGGTGAATTAGAGAAGATTTTTTATACTCTTGTTCAGAGAGACTTTTCTGCAAGTTGAACAAACTGGGGATAAGTAAACCACTGCTGTACATTAATTTTAATATGCTCACTAGTAAACAATTTATCGTGAAAAGTGGCGATGTGACTTCTGATGGAATATTTGCCATTAAAAGCGGTCTGCACCCTGTGGGTAACGACTTGATCACATACAGATCAGATCCAAAGATCGAGATGATTAATATGCTCTTGCATGGCGACTTCTATGAGATTTAACGATAAAGATCAACTTTCAGAAATCAGAAACCATTCTTTTTAAGACGCCTTTGTCTGGGGCCTCTAGGGATACCAGAATGGATTGGCGAAAGTTTTCAATCATGGGACAGCAGGGGCAGCCACTTGCTTGTCGAAATGTACCCAGATGCCTTGGGATTTGGCTAGATTAATATCTGTACGTTAACAACCGTATAGATATTGCTTTGATTAGAGCCAAAGGTGCTTTTGTCCTTACAATGAGACTGTTTTATAGCAGCCAAATCGATGCGAGGGTGAAGGTGATCTGCTACATTATCCTTATCGTCTTATGCTTGTATTTGGATGTCACGTGTGGTTCAGCGTGAGAGCAATTTTATTGGGAAAAAATCAGGCGTTTTAAAGGGCTTGCTTTCGCTTATATAAAATACCAGTGTTTGAGTACATGAAATTCTATCCTAATGAGGTCTTCTACAATAGAGGGGACCTAATATGAGTGGATAATACCGTCATTAATTTGACTCGAAGGCACGAGCAATGACTTCGTCGAATTTCCTGATCTCCGGGGCTTACTACCCCAACTTATGTATCATGAGAGTGTACGCTTTAACGGGCTTATTCACCCAGAAGCACTCCTCTATCTGGATAAAAAAGGGCTGATCCAGGATAGACTAGCGGTGCCCATAATATTACACGTCGCTTGAACAGCTCCGGACAGGCGACTTAGCTACGACCGAGACGTCCCACACGGAAATGCGAAACGGCTTCGGTTCAGTAGGGCTCTAGGGAGTCGCGACATTATTGATGTTGCTGAGCAGCACCATGAATTTTGATGGCATAGCGAAGGAGAGGAAACACCTTTGATGTAGCGCCATTTTTTTTTTTTTTTTTTGCACATAAATTTTCGTTACCATTGTTTTACCTGCAAAGCAAAGTGCTTATCTGCATGTGGTTGGACATAACATGACGTGAAGTGATTTCAAATTGAAAAGATTATTTTTAAATACAATTAGTTCATTTTTACATGATGAAATTCAATAAAATGTTTTTTAATCTCTTTTTTCCTTTTTTTAAAATTAGGAATAATTTTCAGTAACGGTAGGAGTGAATTTAGCAATTTAGGAACAGTGCATCGTAGTTCTTTTTTCTGCGTACGAGTTGTAAGCTGTCGGAACTTCTAGCATCCCTTGGGCACGTCTTCGGGTGTTTAGCGTGTGGTCGTCCATGTAAGTTAGAAGTGTTGTCATCTGGAAGATTGCCTTTACATCTAAATTAGTGTCTCGAATAATTTTAACAAGACGATGTTGTAAGTTTGATTTCTTCTCCAGGTGGGTTTTTGCTGCGTTTCCCCAGGCCAGAATTCCGTATCTAATGCGTGACTCTGCCAACGAGTAGTACACTTGCTTTAGTACCTCCATATGTGAGTAACGCTTAAGATACACCATTGCAAATATAGTGCTCTTAAGTTGAAGACGCAGTACGTTGATGTGCTCACGCCATAGGAAATTCTCGTCAATGGTAACTCCGAGGTATTTAATGGTTTTAACTACCTCGATTGTGCTGCTGCTCCTCAGTAATGGACAACGATCATTTCGATGAAAGATTTGAATAACTTCCGTTGGCTTCGATGGAGTTCGAATATGCATCAACTTAGTTTTATTTGCGTTGATCACCAGGCCGTTGTCATGACACCATTCAGATACAAGGTTGAACTCGTGTTGCATTATCTTTATGGCTAAGTGCAAGTCCTTGTGTTTCACAACGATTGTGATGTCAGCAGCGTAGGCATATGCAGTAGCTTTTTTAAATGTTCTTAATAGTTCATTTGTAAACAGTATAAATAAAATGGGGCCCAGTTTGAAACCTTGTGGCACACCGTATTTGAAAGTTCTTTTTTTGCTAAATGTGTCAGATATCTTGTCTTGTATTTCTCTTTCACTCAGATGGCTTCTAAGCCAGTTTACCAGCACTCCTCTCTGTCCTAATCTGTTGACGCTTTCCAGAAGTTTTTCAGGAGTCAGGGTATCAAACGCTTTGCTGAAATCTATAAAGAGCACGAGTACGTGGTGACTTTTATTCAGTCCAGCATTCACGACGTTGGTAAATTCCCCCAGTAACGATTGAGGGCTCTTGCACTTTTGAAAACCAAATTGGTTTGGATGAATCACTTTGTGCTTCGACATAAAACAATTAACACGATTAACAACTACCTCTTCCAAACATTTTTCAACCTCTGACAGAATTGAAATCGGTCTATAATTCTCCGTGTCTTTTTTTATTCCTCCCTTGTATATTGGGTAAATTATTGAAGTTTTCATTAGTTTTGGCACACAGGACTGACACAAACTACGGTTTCTGATCTTCGTGGTTATAGGAGTGAGACACGTAGCATTTATTTTGAGATCAACTGGTCTAATACTGTCTGTTCCAGGACGTTTTTTGTCACTTAGTTGACACAGTAATTTGTAAACTTTAGGCTCTGTTGCTTCCTCTACGTAAATACCTTTTTGAAGTTGCCCGTTCTCATGGTTTGAATTTTTTGTATCACAGATGTGAATAATGTATGCCGCTTGATTTGAAAACCGCTCCGCAAATTCCTCAACAATGTCTTTTAAGCCATCGGCAGCATTTGGAAAATTACTTTTAATTACTTCGTCTACTGAGCATTTCTTTCTTCCTAGCAGTTCACTAACAATACTACACGTTTTCCTCGGGTCGTTGTTGGCATTTAGAAACTTTTGTTTGTAGTATTTGGCTTTTATAAGTTGAATGTTCTTATTAATTGTGTTTCGATATCGTTTGTACTCATCTTCAAAAGTCTTACATCTGGGGCTGTTTTTCCACTTCCCATATAACTTATCCCTTTTTTTGCACATTGGGACTATTTCTGGAGTTATTCATGGCTTGTGTTTCCGTGTTCTTTTCCTTGTGGTTATTTTACTTGATTCAGTATAAATCTTATTCATTTCTCCTACGAATTTGTTGTAGAGTGCCTCAACGTCATTTTCTTGAAATATATGCTGCATAAGTCTGTACTCGGTTTCACATGGTGGTGTTTCAGAGCTACTTAAGCTTTTCGTTGCATATAAAACAAGGTAATGGTCAGAGAGATCGGTTTCAATTACTGCTGAGAATATTTCACGCTTAGTTATGCTAGCATACACGTGGTCAATTATCGTCGCTTTGGACATTTAATCACCCTTGTTAGCCCTTTGGAAGCCATCATCTCCATGTATTTTAAAACAAGAGAGTTATTCTCATCTCTGATGTTAATATTGATATATACCAACACGATATTCTCATAATTCCCCTTTATAATTCTATCTAATTCTTCAATAAACCTTCCAACACTCGAGCTAGGTCCCCTGTATGTACATACTTTTGTTCACCGCTATGGTATATTTCTAGGTGCATGCCCTAGAAATTATGGGATTAAAACCGTCAATGTTATGAACAATTTTTTTTTCGGGGTGCGCTAGTAGGTAGATTCGCTTAATTTCTAAGCCAAACTCGGCTTATATAGTTTAAGTAGGTCTTATAGTATATATAAAACAGAAAATTAAAAAAAAAAAAATAACACAAAAGATGGGTGACAAAAAATTAATAAAGATTTTAAAAAAAATAAAAAAAGTACGTATTTAATTGCGTAGCCTAAATTAAAATAATTTAAGTAGACTAAGCATCATTTTTTAAGTTTATGTAATTTAATTCGTGCGGTTTTTTTTTGAACGTTTATTTAAGAAAAACATGTACAATAGTATTATTTAAAGTATTGCCCATCTGAAGCTATGACTTTTTCCCATCTTTCTGGCAATTTGTGGATCCCATCCCAAAAGAACTGCGCCGGCTTGGCAGCCAAGAATGAATCAAGCCAATTTTTGATATTCTGCTCTGATGTGAACCGTATTTCAGTGAGGACGTTCTGCATCGACCGGAACAAATGGTAGTCAGAAGGGGCAAGGTCTGGGCTATAAGGCGGGTGGAGTAAGACTTCCCATCCACTGTTTTCCAAATAGGTCTTAACCGGAATAGCAACGTGGGGCCGAGCGTTGTCATGATGGAAAATTATTGCCTCGTGTCTGGTCACATATTCCGGGCGTTTTTCGGCTACTGCTCTCTTCAAATGGATTAATTGTATTCAGTAGCGTTGTCCATTGATGGTTTCACCCGGTTTTAGCAGCTCATAATACATCACACCCATCTGATCCCACCAAATACAGAGCATTACCTTCGCACTATGGATATTCGGCTTTGCCGTTGATTTGGCTGGTTGGCCGGGTTTCACATATGATTTTTTGCGCTTGGGGTTGTCGTAATGGATCCATTTTTCATCACCAGTAACAATCCGATGCAAAAATGACTTCCTTTTGTGGCGTTCCAGCAGCATTTCGGACATGCAAAACCGCCTTTCGACGTCTCTCAGCTTGAGTTCGTGTGGAACCTAATTTCCTTGCTTTTGAATATATCCAGCTGCTTTTAAATGTTTTGAAATGGCTGCTTGAGTGACACCCAAAGATTCTGCGAGCTCTTCTTGTGTTTGGCAACAATCTTCATAGAGTAATGCTCCCAGTTCTTTATCTTCAAACTTTTTTGGCTGCCCAGGACGTTCATCGTCTTCCAAGCCAAAATCACCACTTTTAAATCATGCAGACCACTTTTGGCACGTTTGCTCAGCTAGCGCATGTTCACCATAAACTTTCACCAAAATGCGATGACTTTCGGCAGCAGTTTTCTTCATATTAAATTAATGAAGCAGAACTCCCCGCAAAAACACTTTTTCAGGCACAAAGTTCGACATATTTGAGTGAAAAAAAATTATTGTTGTTTACGCTTCAAATGAATGACATATACTGAAATGACGTACAATGACAGTAGCTTTCCAACGATGGTTCCAATGGAATAATACAAGTTACGCCATCTCTTAGCAAACCGCACGCAAGTTATAGACCCAATAATTAGCAAACACAAAATTAATACGCCTGTAACTTAACTTTTTTTTCGCTTTATGTGAGGCCGTTTTGCTGCGATTTCGTCCCTTAATCGCTCCAATAATGCACAGTAATACTCGCGTTAATGGTTTTTCCTTTTTCGAGGTAGTCCACGAAGAGTATGCCATGACAATCTCAGAAAACCGACGCCATAACCTTTCCGACCCATCGAGACTCCCTCGGCCGCTTCGGAGCACTCGTGCCGGCTTCAGTACATTGCCGGGCACTCATTATGTTCTCTGGTGTTCTACAGTTACCAATCGACGCAAAAGTCCGCCCGATTCCGCATCAGCAAGTCAAAAACACTCTTTCGAAGTGCTCTCGAGATCGTGTTTTTTGCCGCGGCACCCAGCGGCAGGATAACTTTTTCATATGCAGAATATTGCCCAAAATATGGTGTGTGCGCTCAGTACTTACCTTTGTGGTATCTGCTAGCTCGCGCACCTTCACTTTCCGGTCAGCCAACACCATTTCATGTATTTTTTTGACATTGTCCTCTGTAACCGCATCGAAGGGCCTGCCGCTGCGGACTTGATCGGTAGTGGAGTTGCGGCCACCACAAAACTCTCGAAACCAGTATTTATTGGTGTAATCTGACGGAGCATTAGCCCCATAATATTAATCCAACTTTTCTTTTATTTCCTTCGCCGTTTTGCCTCTCAAGAAATAATGTTATATGAGAGAACGAAAATCGTTTTTGTCCATACTCAACATGATGCCAAACACATCAACAACAATCAGCTGTCAAAACAAAACTAAAGACAGTATCGCACTGAAATTTGGCATGTCTGCCTAAATATGAACGGACTTAAAGGCACCATAACCTTTTTTGCAGTAGCAGCGCATTCTGGCGGTTAAGGAGACTCCAAATCACTCCAACGGTGATCTCAGCATTCTTAGGTAAACTGTCTGCGCAATTGCTTAAGCCTTGAAGTAGTCCACTTTTTTGAGCACCCCCACAACAATTAGAATATATCACTTACTCTTACAACAATAACCAATAGCCGATAGGTGCTGATGTGTTAGTTGCTGATTTTGTAGACACTCTATCGCTAAAGCGATTACTCATCTTTTCTAGTTCAATGTAGCTGTATTCTGCTAGATGGGTTAGCCATGTTTTGGGTGCACAAAGAATTCGGCCTATGATTTTTATCCTGTCTTCGATTTGTTGCCAAAGCTCGTTTCCGGGATTGGGTTGGGTCTCAATGTTGCTATTAACGTTTATTTATCTACACCTGAAGAGTGTTAATCCATGGCTTTCTAACGCTAATATTCTCTAACTGAAAGCTCTGCGTGCATAGAGTTGGATTAGTCGATGTCCATGTCGATGTCGATGTTGTTTTCTGAATAAATTTTTTTTTTTTTTTCTCGTTCCGTTCTCCCATATTTGGTGTACTACCAGATTCAAAGGTAGATCTAGAACCATGAATTTGCATCAAGTACACAATAGTTACGTTGACAAGCGTAGGAATTACACATCCATATCTAAAGTTTAAAACGTTAAAAGTAAAATACAATATCAATAGAGCTTAGAGTAATAGTTTCTGTTTAGAGAATTAAATTAAAATTAAGTTTTCAGATTTCTTATAGTGCAAAGCATCCGTAAACATAAATCTCCATTAAAAGAAGGTTAAGATTTGAACACAATAGCGGTCCTGGTTAATGGTGTGCCAATATTTTTTAATCGCTTGGAAGTAATGTAATGTCCTTTTTAAAATTGCTGTGTTTACTATTAAAAGCAACAACTTTATGCACTTACTCTAAGTAAGTAAGTAACAACTTCGTTAGGAAAAGGATAATATATATAGCCAGCTTATGTCGAAGTAGTTTCACTGCACTAGATCATGAACCAAATTTAAGTGGACTTAACCTTATCCATTCGTCTTACTACATATGTGAAACAGTAAGTTATGTGAGCCATCAGAGCAAATATTCATAGGGAATATCAAGTATATCCAAACAGTTCCTTGTACCCCTTTGTTAGAGCTTTCTAAGCATGCTAATATCCCCGTGCCAAGACTGTTGTCTGTACTATATTTTGTGCCAGCATACGCCTACACATCGAATACATATATTTATACCTAAAAACATCCGTTGAAATCATTTAAAATTTAAATTCCATTTGATCATGAGTCTAAGCACAGCAAGTTAAAACTCGAGAGATTGCAATAATTGCTTTACTCGTCTACGAAAAGTCAAGACAAGCAATTCTTCTTTTTTTTTTTTTTTTTTTTTTTTTAATTAATCTGTAACCCGAAAGTCATTGAAATTCTAGGTTCATACACCGATTGCTACGCAATCAGAGTGTCCTCACACAATCATCATATACACATCCCCAACCATGACACGTCTCGGAAACCTTAATCTCTCAGTTGTTACGAGTAGTTGCTTTTGTATTTAACAAGGTTACCGTGATTGATTGGGACGACATGACACAAGGCTAATTCGTAAAAACTTCAACACTTCTTCAAGATAGCGTATCGACTCGTTGAATGTCCTTTATTTCTTTTGGGATTTTAACGATTCAACTCGAAGCTCTGGGAATTCCTATTACTCCCACTCGTGCCAATAGTAATGACTTGTCGCTTTCATGTGTGATGATTGTTGTGTGGGCCAATGATTAAGGAATTTGATTGCCTCATCCTTCTTTGAGCTAATCAACGATGCAACAACGAAAAACAGGTTATCCTTAGGGAAATATGTAAAAAGTTCTTATTCAAGCGAGATTGGGAAAATTTCTCAAAAACTGTTCGGTCATCGTTGATAGCTTTATAACAACCAGGATACATTTTTTAGTCTTCCTTTCTGACTACTTACTCCTTTTGTTTCTTAAGATACGGATAGACCTGGACACAGACGGTTTCAAAAGGATTAACGCCAGTGAAATATGGCCGGTCTGGTGCATTTTCCGTATGCCTTAGGGAATGTACGGGATAAGATAAGATATACTCGTTTAAATGGGGAAAAAAAAGGATTTGTACATTTTTAAACGTTTGCAAATGAAGACAAATGAACGGAGGAGAGAAATAAGAGAATAAGGATATAACAGTGAAAAAAGGATATTTTTAACTTTCTAATTACTTTTCAAAGGTGTACGGATACTCTTGCCCGAACGTACAATATTGAAAAGTTAAGAAAAACAGATGCGTCCTTTTTTCTTCTTTCATGTACAATAAATCAAGGAGCGTGTTATGCAAAATCCAAACAGCAATTTGGGAGGATCTTCCCGAGGTGGGTGAAAGTTTTTTATGTATTTGTGTTGACCTGGAGAGTGAGAAGATGTTTCTTTTCTTATCTGTATCAATAAATTGTCTGCATAGTGCAAGTTGTTTTGGAATGTTTGTAAAAGCGATAGACTTTAAAAGAGATCCGTAAACGACAGGTTTTATTAGATCTTAAGGTGTCGGTTTTCAAACTATGACAACAAGGATTTTGTTGAAAAACATCCTTAACACTTACATGGGATGAAAGACACCATTTAAAATTGTTTAGCCAGGGAAGAATACATTTTATTTTCATTTATTTGGAGCAATTTATGAGTATTTACAAGGGGCCGCTCTAAGGGCAGAAGCCTATAGGTTGATGCCAGGTCCACGCACCAAGTTATGGAGATTAGCAGCTGGAAAATAGATACATGCAATTCTAAATTGATTGTAGAGTATCAAGAAAAATAAACTTGACTTACTAATTACTAATTTTTTGAGCATATGACATAAGGTAAAGGCAACTTTATAACCTGAAGCACATTTTGCTTTCGCATATGTTTACATAAATTAGTGCATGCATGTGGAACCTCTTTGGGGAGCGGGGGGCTTTTTGTAACATTTTGTTAGTTTTTTCGATGGGGAAGAAGAAATATTTAATATTTTCATAAGGAAGCAATTTTCCATCATAAAATATTCATCCCCATCGCATTAACTGCAAACACGTATGGTGTTGCATTCATGTAGTCATACTAATTGAAGCACTATGCGATGTTTGATCATTTTTTCTCAGATCATGGCGATGAGTTAGAAAAAAGCGATGCGAATGTAAACCGCCACCGCAATAACTGTGATAGTTTTGTATATGTATTTATGCATATGTTTTTGAGTCGTTGCATCCTGCACTACCACATGTTTATATCGAAGCGTTGGCATGTGCGACCGCTAATGAATAACAAAACCACCGCATACACCGCAACTACGCTTAATTGTTCATACATACAAAGCAAAAGATTTTTTAAAATTTTATTTTATTAATTTTTTTTTCTTTTATTTAAAGTTAAATAAAGATACAAAATTAAATAGGCTTTAAGTTAACAGTAATAATTATTTGTTGAATTTCTTGTAATGTGAATGCAAAAATAATATACTATCCACTGTCTTGGGTCCCAGTCTGTTTCTCTTCTCTGTTATTATGTTACCTGCTAATGAAAATGCTCGTTCTGCCGCTGCACTGCTAGCAGGAATTGAATGAATTTGCAGTGCCACTTTTGCATTAATCCTCCACCACTCAATCAAATCAAAATCTTCAGTTATTTTTACGAGTTCTCTGCTATATTTGTCTACTTCTTCTTCAGGAGTTTCTGGGGTTGCCCGTTCAGATTCTCTCAATAAATCTGAGAAAAAGATCTGAATAACTTCTTTGGGGGATGATGATAGGTTTTCTACAGTGTCATTTGGAGTGAATACAATTTGTGAAACTGAAACAGATGAAGGTGTGGCAGGACTTGCCGTATCAACAGTTATTGGTGAAGAAATTGATAATATTGGCTGCGAAGTAGACGCAGTTGGAGTATAATACATAGGCTGAAAAGTCCGTTGTCCGTTATCAAAAGATAAGTGTATAAATTTGACAGCTGTCGGGCGACTAGTTCTCGAGATATAGCGTTGTGAGTGAAGCAACTTTTGTTATTCTAAAAAAAAAAGGATTCAAAGCAATTTCGTGTATTGATTTATCATTGCTTTTTGATGGGAAAAAATGCAGCCGATGCAAAGAAATGGCTTGTGGTCATACAAGCACCGAAGATGATGCACGCAGTGGACGTCCAAAAGAGGCTGTTTCAGATGAAAACATCAAAAAGTCCACAAAATGATTACGAATGACCGTAAAGTGAAGTTGATCGAGATAGCTGAGGCTCTGAAGATATTGAAGGAGCTTGTTGGATATATCATAAACGAATATTTGTACATGCGAAAGCTCTGTTCAAAGTGGGTGCCGCGTTTGCTTACAGTCGACCAAAAACAACAACGTGTTGATGATTTAGAGGTGTGTTTAAAGCTGTCCATTCGCAATAAAGCCGATTTTTTTGCATCGGTATGTGACAATGGATGAAAGTTGGCTCCATCACCCGGCATTCGGCTGAGTGGCGAGCAGGCGACGAACCTCGTCCAAAACGACCAAAAACTCAACAGTCGGCTGGCAAAGTTATGGCATCCGCATTTTGCGATACACATGGAATAATTTTCATCGACTATGTCCAAAAGGGGCAGACTATCAACAGCGACTATTACATTGCGTTGTTGGAGCGTTTGAAGGCCGCATTTAAAGAAAAAGAAAGTGCTGTTTCATCAAGACAATGCACCATGTCACAAGTCGATGAAAACGATGGCAAAATTGAATGAATTCGGCTACGAATTGCTTCCCCACCCACCGTATTCTCCAAATTTGGCCCCCAGCGACTATTTCCTGTTCGCAGACCACAAAACAATGCTCGCCGGAAAGATATTTAAGACCGATGAAGAAGTAATCGCCGAAACAGAGGCCTATTTTGAGACTAAGCTGAAGTCGTACTACAAAACTGGTATCGAAAGATTGAAAAATCGTTTCAATCAGTGTATCGCCCTCGAAGGCAACTATATTGATAAATGAAGTTGAATTTTGCAAAAATTTTGTGTTTATTGTACTATAAAACGGCACTGACTTTTCAGGCCATGTGTTATTCTAAATTGTGAATGAGAGAAATTCAGAAGCGTTGAGGTCGTTTTCATATTAAAAGAATGCAGTCTTATGCCATAAGCTCAAATTTTTTAACCAAATGTCATCAATGTTCTGAATAATTTTTCCTTTAAAACCGAAATCCCAGTTATGTCTGTATTGTTAGGTGCACAAAGCCTTTTAATTTTGTGAATTGAAGGTAAAACGAAACACAAAGACGGAGAGCTGCAGAGTTGCATTTTCTTAAAAATGTCCTTAAAGATTTCAACTAGAACTTTAAGTGTTGAAATATTTATATGCAGTAGCCGTTGGCCTCCTTTGTTCTCTGTTAGTACTTCATTGATATCGAACCAATTATCTACAATGGATTTGACCACTATGTAATTAGAATTCTACCGTGTGGGACATTGGTTCTTCAGAGAAGTTTGTAACTTATGCTGCAAATTAGCTTTTTTAAAGTACTTCACTATTTTTTTGCACGACTCTAATATTTCTGTGAGCTCTGTTGCTTCGTCGAACGACTTATATAAGACATTTACTAATAAATGGCAACTGCAGTTCAAGCGGTGTTGTTTTCCAAAGCTTTTACAATATTTGTTCCTCTGTCTGTTATAAATTTTATTGCTTCGATATTTTGGACACCAAACTCACTAAACAAAGTCTTCAACTTTCTCAAGATATTATCACTGCTTGACCTTTCAAAATCCATTGATTTCATACCCAAAATGATATCAAATAATTTAAAATCTTTCTGATAGTGCAATGTGATGCCTAAAAAGTTTCGTTTCACATAATTGTCCGACCACATATCAATTGTAGCAGATGCACCACCACTATTCACAACTTCGTTTATTTCACTTCTGAATTGTTTCTTTGTTTCTACTGATTTCTGCACCTTACGCGAAATTGTTGTTGGATCAGGCAGTAAATCATGCACGTCTACGTTTTCTCCATAGGTTGCACCTATCTTAATAAAAAACTTCACCAACTTTACGAAGCCCGAACCATTGATAGTCGTAAATGGCCTACAATCTTCAGTAACCCAAGCTGTACATATGTCAATGGCGTTCTTTTTGTCATCTGCTGTAACAGTTTTTAAAACTTCTGGCTGCTTAAAGGCTTTGCAATACTTATGCCGATTCAGATTTCATGTTTGATGTCCTGCGTATTTAAGTAATTTACGGCATGTTCGGCAGTATACCAATCCTTCCACTATGGTTTCGTCTTCGTTCAAGATTTCGGACAGTATATTCCAAATGGAACTTCTGCTCTTGTCTCGTTGTGACAAGGGGTAAACACCATTAGCAATTTTCTCAGCAACCAAAGCTGGGTTATCCGACATTATACCAAACCTATTGATAATATTCTCAATAAATAAAATTTAAGTTTTTCTCTCACGTCTATTCGCATCAAGTGCACAGTACTAATTTGGAATACTTTACCAAGCTCATTACAGACCACAGACATTCGCATTGCTATCCCTTTACTTTCCTCTAAAAAAAAAAAATTTATCTTTCGGTGACCATACCCACGCTTATCGCTTTTGTTGTGGTTGAGCGTAGTTGCGGTGTACGCGGTGTTTTTGTTATTCATAAGCGGTCGCACATTCCAACGCTTCGGCTAAGTAAATATGAACATCTGGTACTGCAGTTTGCATTGATTCAAAAACGTAGCACTCGAGTTTATATGGGAAACATACCTAATCGAATTCATTGTAGAACGTATGGTAAATACAAAAATCGCTTAGTTAGCGGTGGCCGTAAACACTTGCACCGCCTTTTTTGTGAGTAGATTTTAAGTCACAAAAACATGATCGCATGCCAATCTCTGTTTAAAACGTTAATTGGGCCTAAAATGATGACATATGGTTGTATAAATAAATTTTTGTGAAAGTGTAGCACGTGAAAACTTACAACTTGGGCAAGTTGTAACTGGCGTGAGGCAAGTATATATTAGGAACAAAATAAAATAACATTTTTGGATTGGTATATAATTATTTTCGTGCGGTTTTTTTCTTCAAAATTTGAACGTTTATTTAAGAAAAACGTATAAAATAGTATTATTCAAAATAATGCCCATCTGAAGCTATGACTTTTCCCATCTTTCTGGCAATTTGTAGATCCCATCCCAAAAGAACTGCGCCGGCTTGGCAGCCAAGAATGAATCAAGCCAATTTTTGATATTCTGCTCTGATGCGAACCGTATTTCAGTGAGGTGTTTGTTCTGCATCGACTGGAACAAATGGTAGTCAGAAGGGGCAAGGTCTGGGCTATAAGGCGGGTGGGGAAAGACTTCCCATCCACTGTTTTCCAAATAGTTCTCAACCGGAATAGCAACGTGGGGCCGAGCGTTGTCATGGTGGAAAATTACTTCCTCGTGTCTGGTCGCATATTCCGGGCGTTTTTCGGCTACTTATCTCCTCAAACGGATTAATTCTGTTCGGTAGCGTTGTCCATTGATGGTTTCATCCGGTTTTAGTAGCTAATAATACAGCATCTGATCCCAACAAATACAGAGCATTACCTTCGCACCATGGATATTCGGCTTTGCCGTTGATTTGGCTAGTTGGCCGGGTTTCACATATGAATTTTTGCGCTTGGGGTTGTCGTAATGGATCCATTTTTCATCACCAGTAATAATCCGATCCAAAAATGAGTTCCTTTTGTGGCGTTCCAGCATGAGGTACCCAATTTCCTTGCTTTTGAATATATCCAGCTGCTTTTAAACGTTTTGAAATGGCTGCTTGAGTGACACCCAAAGATACTACGAGCTCTTCTTGTGTTTGACAACGATCTTCATAGAGTAATGCTTCCAGTTCTTCATCTTCAAACTTTTTTGGCTTTCCAGGACGTTCATCGTTTTCCAAGTAAAAATCACCACTTTTAAATCGTGCAAACCATTTTTGGCACGTTCGCTCAATTAGCGCATGTTTACCATAAACTTCCACCGAAATACGATGACTTTCGGCAGCAGTCTTCTTCATATTAAAGTAATGAAGAAGAACTCCCCGCAAAAACACTTTTTCAGGCACAAAGTTCGACATATTTGAGTGAAAAAAAAATTATTGTTGTTTACGCTTCAAATGAATGACATATACTGAAATGACGTACAATGACAGTAGCTTTCCAACGATGGTTCCAATGGAATAATAACAATGGAATAACACAAGTTACGCCATCTCTTAACAAGCCGCACGAATTAAGTTTTTACAGTATTATTTTTATCAACATTTAGCTATAAAAATTTAGTCTTTATCGGAATCACAGTTCACACAAACGTGTGATAATGGATCGCCATTAACACATTTAACGTGTGACCACTATTTGCAGATCAAACATTTGTCCCATTCTTCTCCATCAGATCTGCTGTATTCTTCTCCGCAAATCAAACAAAACGATTCTTCTGTTTCTAAATATTCTCCTTGAATTTTTCTTTATCTTCTTGCTTCTACTTTTTTGACATTTTCTCTTCGAATTCTTTTTTTAAGGCTTCTTTCTCTGGAGTATCTGTCAATATAGCCGATTTTCGCTTGCGTCTACCTCTGTTAGATTTTTTCCTAGGTGGAGCCTTAGGTAGTGGTCTGATTTTTGAGAGTGAAAAACCGGTTGAATTATTTTGGATGCTTGACGGTCCTGGAACTATTTTACTAGATTGTTCACCTGTCAGCTGGTTAATAACATCAGCGACGCTTACCATATATCCAACTGCGTAGCAGATTATAGCAATTCGGATTCTTTGAGATCAAATGTCAAGTCTTCTTCACTTTGCTTCGAAGTTGCTTTTTCTGCAACTGCAGGGTTAGGACGATCAGTAACAAAAACAGGCGTAAAGTCGGAATCCTGAAAGATTTTTAAATTAAAAGTCCAAATACCAGTTGCCCTGAAGCCACTCATGATGTTGTTCGGATTTCAGCTAGTGCAAACTGTTTTTCGCTATGGCGGGAAAGTCATATATGTTCAAAGTTGTGCCAGGATTGTTAATCATCCAAGAAGTCTGTGACCTGTTTACATAGTTTTTGAATGTATCGTAAACAACCACATCCAAAGGCTGCAATTTTTGCTAGCAATGGTGGGAATGACAACATGATAATATGATTTTCTTTGGCCTTCTTTACAACTTCAATATTGACATGGAAGTTGTGATTATCTTATATGAGAAAGACGGGATGCTATTCTGTAGGTTTCACGTGTTGGATGAAGTGGTCAATGAATTTTGAAAATTCATTTTTAGTCATACAGCCCGAAGAGTTTCTGGCTGCAATGCAGTCAAGCGGCCCACTTCGAACAAATATATCCGTGTAGCGGATTCGTGGGAGCACGAACATTGGAGGGACACTATTGCCAGCTGCGTTAACAGCGCAAGCAAGAGTCACTAAGGTTCCTCTTTTGGCGGACGTCATTTCACCAACCTGATTTTGACTACGTGCAGCGACGATTTTTTCTGGACGGCTGTAATTAATGATTTTTTTTTAGTAAGATTGTTTCATACTTTTTGAAAAATTCGTTCACGTTAGTTTTGTGGAACGATGTTGCCCTGCTAAGCGACGTAGCTTCTGGGTTCCTGAACGATAGTCTTGAATTTCTCTCCATATTTTTTTTTAACCAATCTGCTAAAGCCGTACTATTTTTATGCCAAGACGTAGGGATGTTTTAAACGCCAATAGCTACCGTGCACTGGTAAGCTAGCTTTTTCACTACTGCTGGAAGCATTTCGAAGTAGATATCAGCACATTTAAGCAGATACGCGGTAATTTTCTCTTCTTCTTCTGACGTGAATACTAATCTTGGTTTATGGTGTCCAACAGAAAGCGGCTCTTCCTTTTTCTTCTTTTTTACGTATCTTAACATCGAGGTATGGCAAAGGTCAAACATTGCAGCAGCTTTTTTTTGCGAATTTTTGATGTCTTTTCCAAAATTTCCATTGCGGCTAGCTTGTAGACGTCTTGAGACTTAGCACCCCTTTCTGAATGTTGCTTATAAATTCTCATACAAAAACACAAAAAAAAGGCCTTTGCTCAGCAGTGGGACATTGTTGTTGCCTCGCCGCTTCGGGTAAGAACCAAATACTCTTCGGTACGGAGTATTCATATATCCCAACATATCTAGGGGACATATGTGCACTTTTATGAGCAGGTCGTTGTCAATGTATTGTATATCACGCAGGATTCACTATACTATCCTACCAAGGACAACAATGTGATTTTGCGTAAATTGACAAGTTTGACATAAAGCCAAAACTAGACATGGCTCTGTATACCACAGCTCGTGTAAAAATATGCTGTCATATGTAATCTTCAAATTGGTAAAGAGGTGTAGAGAATTAATCTTGGGCTTTCTCTTGGATTCAACGTAGTTAAAATATTGGGTAAATTGTAGATTTACCCAGCACTGATATATGCCAATTAGATCGTTTGCAAATGGTTTCAGGCTCTCACATTATTCGGTAGTCTAGGCCTTGTACGCAGTTAAAGTACCTCCGCTCTTGTAGATCGGACATACGATGCGTAGGTTCCTTGAAATGAGATGGTGCATGCTCCCTACCGTAGGAAAACCATCCGATTAGGTTGCCTTGTTATAATTAAGTCTAGATACTGCTACCGTTCCTACGTTCATTTATACAGGACTCCGTTCGGGTTGTTGCCTTAACACCTTCGTTTTACTTTTTGGAAAAAATTCTAAACAATATGATCTTTTGACTACTATATTCCCTTATGAATATTCAGGTAAGTTAGCCGCGTGCTAGCTATAGAAGCTAAGTCAATCAGCATAAATCCGTTTCCAGACGTAGATTCATGTAGGCTGTGCTTTCCGATGTCCTCATTTTTTGCTTCTCCTACTGTTGCTGATGGATTTAACCTTGATGCAGATTGTTGCAATACATTCGTTCGCATCCCGAGAGCTTAAGACCTTTTGCTTTTTTTGTTTTATGAGCAGTCACCCTAGTACATATACATATGTTATATTGCAGCTTGTCAAGCTTCAATATCTAACCCAACGCACCGGACTTCCTGAATGGCGATGATATCTGCTGCCTCCGCTGTTTAAAGTCCAAACATTCCATACGCAGATCCGAATGACGTTCTCTATTATTTTCATTTTAAAGGGTATTTAAACATAAATTTGTTCTTCGTAACAGTAAAAATTCCACATGGTCGAACAGTGAATTCTATGCACAACCGCGAAACTGGAAGGGCTAGAACCTTTCTGAAATCTCTTGGGCAGAATAGCTCCAAACAGTAACTACCATCGGAAGTTCAGCTGTTTCTGGCAGAATAATATAATGTTGCTTTTTACTCCTGATCAAGACTAGAACTTATAAGTTTTTCAATTCAAGCCCGGTTGGGTGATAGCACTGAACATTGCATAATTTACGCCATTCAGTGTAAGTAAGGCTTGATAAGTGTTACCCGGACTCTGCACCAGCCGAACGAACCATTCGCAAGTGGATTGAAAAATTTAAAAGTGGTCATACAAGCACCGAAGATGATGCACGCATTGGACGTCCAAAAGAGGCTGTTTCAGCCGAATTTTTGCGTCGGTATGTGACAATGGATGAAACTTGGCTCCATGACTTCACACCAGAGTCAAGTCGGCGGTCAGCTGAGTGGCGAGCAGGCGGCGAACCTCGTCTAAAACGACCAAAAACTCAGCAGTCGGCTGGCAAGGTTATGACATCCGTATTTAAGGATACACATGGAATAATTTTCATCGGCTTTCTCCAAAAAGGGCAGACTATCAACAGCGACTATTACATTGCGTTGTTGGAGCGTTTTAAGGACAAAACGGTCACATTTAAAAAAAAGAAAGTGCTGTTTCATCAAGACAATGCACCGTGTCACAAGTCGATGAAAACGATGGCAAAATTGAATAAATTCGGCTACGAATTGCTTCTCCACCCGCCGTATTCTTCAGACTTGGCCCCCAGCAACTATTTCCTGTTCGCAGACCTCAAAAGAATGCTCACCGGAGAGAGATTTAAGACCAATGAAGAAGTAATCGCCGAAACAGAGGCCTATTTTGAGGCTAAACCGAAATCGTACTAAAAAACTGGTATCGAAAAATTGAAAAATCGTTTCAATCAGAGTATCTGATGTATATGTATCTCGAAGTCAATTATATTGATAAATAAAGTTGAATTTTGCAAAACTTTTGTGTTTTACTATTAAACGGCACTGACTTTTCAGCCCATGTGTTAGATAGATATCTACTTATATTTGCGAAAAAAAAATTGCCGAAGCCAAGTTTAAAAATTCATTCTACGAAACCTCTTAAACTACAAACCAATGAATACTCAAAACCTAATCACATTCCTAGCATCTTCTTCAGGTAATACGAGCAAATGGGACCTTCTTGATGCCCTCAAGTATTTCAACTTAAAATTGAATTTCCGCTAAACCAAAATATTTTTTGGCAAAACAAAATTACAAGTTTTACTTGTCTACCATCCTCCAGAGATTGCATCGCTACGCATCCTTTATCCCTTCCTCCTAACAACAACAAAAAAAAACTTGAAGACGTTCAAATTGGAAAACAAAATTCAGACGTGAGCTCAATTTTCAAAAAAAAAAGAAAAAAAAAACTATTGAACAGGTTTTTGATTTCACAAACGAAATTTGCGTTTTTCATTTCCATTTCCAACTCTCTCCCTTCCTTACCCTGCGTGCATAATAACCAACCACTTAATAATTCCAGCGGAAGAAAGGTTTCCATTTGTAGAAAGGGGTACCTGCGTCATCGGTAGTAAGACAAATCTAGGAAACAAGAAACTTTGATGTGAAAAGAAATTGTCCACGATTTCGATTTTGGGTAAAAAAAATTCGCGGTTTATTAGGTTTCATATCCTTTCGGATGACGCACTTAACAAAAGAAATTTTTTGTGCTCACATTCATATCCTACCATGTGAAAAAAACTTACAAATGTGTATCTAGTTGTTATTCGTATCTTAAGAGTCCTCACAGTTTACGAATACTCGTATGTTTTCCGATTTGCCTGTCCTGATTGAAGTCGCAAATTTAATTCTGCCATTCCATTATTATCCTTTCAAATGGGATTATTGTCAACCCTTCTTCGTTTCGTTGTGTAATGAATATTTTTTTCTATTTTATTGAATTCCAACAAAAAGAAATCTATTTACGCGAACTTATACTAGATTTTAACAAAGGTATTCTCCCGTTTTCCGGTTAAGGATTAAGCAGAAAAAACGGGAAAACAGGAAAATTCTATTCTGCTCACAGAATACGAAGCGAGAATATGCTATTTGGAATATATTTTCACATTAATTCCGAGGAATTTCATCTAAGGGAAGGGGAAAGCACCCGGTTTATTGATATGTCAATTGTGCGCGGACTGGGAGGTAGTGAAAGATTTATGAGATTCTTACAAAATCTGGGGTAAAATTTCGTTAATACCAAAAAAATTTGGAACGTGAAGAATGAGACGGTGCTGAGATTGAGCTAAGACGGAAACTGAGAAGGGAACCTTATACCATATGTGTGTATGAGAAGGAGGTTAAGTTGAAGAACTTGTTCTTAGAAAAGAAGACGAGCAGTATTCTTCGGAGTACTTTTAAAATCCATGTTTTTGAATTTGGCCAAAAATGGCATCAATCAAAAACGAGTCCCATTCATACCCCTAAATGAAAAGTGAAACTCAGCGAGTGCCTAAATCCACATGGTAGGGTACGATCTGTTAGATGAAGACTTGTTGTTCGAAGCTCGAGATATATTAGCTAGCTATTTTAACTTGTCATACATGTGTTTAACTTCGGACTTGCCTTGGTGGCCTCAGACCACAGCGTGAGTTACATTTGTAAACAATAGTCATCAACATGAATCACCGGAAAATGCCAATGCATCGGTTGACATTGACTTCCCCAGTGCATATCAAATTAAACCAAAAGCAAAACCGCCTGCTTGGTAATTTATATAACACAAACGGCAGTCATTGGCATTAGCCGATTTCTGTTCATGTTGCTAGCTTTCATGGATTAGCAATCTGAAGTACTGAAACCCAATGTTAGGATAGTTTACCAGTTAGCTTTAAGTATAATATTAAGAGAGCTAGACTGAGATTAAAAAAGTCTGGTGAACAGTTACTAGGGACTTTCTGCCTTCCATGGTTCCCGAATATTGGTTTTAAGTCAAGCTATCAGTAAAACGCCTACAAGTTTTGGAACTACCCGCTTTGTTAAGTATAGCTAGTCTAATGCATCGAGAATCAGTTGGGTGCTAAGCTGAAACACTTTTTCATTATGACTACTTAATAATTTTTCTTTGGTTAAGTCTATTAAATAGATCAGGCCGTACATGGGCCAGAACTTCGAAAGCGAACACCAATCGAATTGGACTACAATTTATTTATATTAAATTACGGGAGTGGAGTAAGAGCTTTTTGAATAAAAGCAAAGACGTCACTAAAAACTGTAACAACTAGTTATTGATAACGTTAATGTTGAACAATTAATATTTTCTTGAAAGTTTGAAATGGTTTGTCGCGGTACGCAATTAAATTGTTCATGGTAGCCAATGCGGCTTCGTAAAAGGTAAGTTGACAAACAATGTGACGCAACGCAACATATAAGGATACGAAAACAAGGTTATATAAAAAAAAATTTGTACATCATGTGGATATGCATGATATAAGGTGTTGAAATAACATGGAAAATTGTCAATTACAAGAATGTATTGATGTATACGTTTATATGTTACCGAAAGAGCTTCTGTTGATGGTCTAAAGTCCGCAGTTTTGGACATACGAGTACTAGAAGAAAATAAATAAGAGAAACAATAGCATCCCGTTTATAAAAAAGGTTAATAAATTAAAGCTCTGTGAAGAATGTTGGCTACTATATTCGAGGTATTAGGTTCAAGTCCCGGGCCTACATCCTTACTAGCTTGTGTTGGCGCAAAAATTAAAGACGGAAGACCACAATCAATGTTCTGAGTTCGCTAATTGGGTGCTGAAAATGTTGGCCGAAAATTCGGATTTTGGCCAAATAATCATCTTCTCGAGGCCCATTTTTGGCTCAGGGGGTATGTCAACAAGCAAAATTTGCCGTTATTGGAGCAAACACAATCCATACGTGTTTGGCCAAGCATCAATGCATCCACAAAGATTGACTGTTTGGTGCGATTTATTTCATAGCACCAAATGAGAGCTCATTCAGAGCTCGACAACATCTATATATCTGAGCTTTGGTTCCAACAAGACAGCACTACATGCCATAAAAGCGACGGAACGTTCGAAGTTGTGAAGGAGAAATTTGGCGACTGGGTCATTTCACGGCGAGCGTTTATCAATTTGCCTCCGCGGTCATGTGATTTGATACCATCCGATTATTTTCTTTGAAGCTATATCAAGTCCTTAGTCGAATCCAACATTCGACAGAATAACGCCGCACATATTGGATCGAGTCATCAAAAATTTGACCAACCATTTGAAGCACTACCAGCGAAGCCGAAGCGGCTATTTGAATGATGTGCTATTCTCAACATAGTGGCATGAATGTAGCTTCAAAATGAAGGCAGATACAATTTTATATAGGGTTTTCTAATAACGACTTGACAACTTTTTTTTTTTAAATAAAAGGCAAACCATTTGAGATATTTCAAAAACTTTATTATTAGCTTGAAGTACAATTAAAACATTTATGAATGGAACTCGACTTCGTTCATATGGCCACCGCGGGCACGTTTGCAGCGGTCGATTCGTTGGACCCAATTTTCAACGACTCGGTCACACATTTCGGCCGAAACGGCCGCTATTTCGCATTCAATGTTGGCTCTGAGCTCTTCCAATGACTTAGCGTAGCCCCACAGAAAATAGTCAAGCGGCGTTAAATCGCACCAACGAGGCGGCCAATCGACTGTCCCATGTCTTGAGATAACACGCTCACCATACTTACTCTTCAATAAATCGATTGTAGCGTGTGCTGTGTGGCTTGTGGCACCATCCTGTTGAAACCACATATAGTCTAAGTCCATATCTTCCAATTCGGGCCAAAAATAATCGGTGATCATGGCGCGATAACACTGACCATTCACAGTAACGTGACGATCGTTATCGTCGACGAAAAAAATGGCCCAATAACGCCGCCGGCATGCAAAACGGACCAAACAGTTATTTTTTTTGGATGAAGTGGTGATTCATGAAGCACATGTAGATTTTCACTCGACCAATAACGCATATTTTACTTATTGACGAACCCATTGAGCCAAAAATGAGCTTCGTCACTGAAGATGATTTTGCGATGAAATTCATCATCTTGGCGCATCTTCTCCAGAACCCAATCGGAGAACATACGTCGATGGTCCATCGGCTTCAATTCTTGAGTCAGATTGATCTTATATGGGTTAAAACCAAGACCCTAACGCATGGTCAGAACAATGTCCAATTCTTGAGAACGCCGCGATGCTACGGACGTCTGAACGGCAGCGATATTTTCGACACTTCGACCAAACCGTTGTCTCGCTGACACGGCAACATCACACAACGAATATGTAGACTCAAATTTTTGCATTAAACTTGTTATTGCCTGTCTACTAGGGCGAGAACTACGACCGAAAATTGAAGTTAACGCTCTTAAAGTTGCAATCACCGAATCCGAATATCTGTAGAAAATTTTTATAATTTGCAGACGTTGCTCGTTAGTGTACTTTACCACGATAAAAATGTTGAGTTTACTGAATAAATTCACAGTAACAGTTTGATGATTAGTGAAACAGTGCGCTCACAAATTAAATTCAAAGTTGTCAAGTCCCTATTGGAAAACCCTATAACACATATCACATCCGTTGTTGATTTATTTAATTTTTTTTCCTAACGTTCTTATCCGGTCACTTTACCTGCTACCGTATACCCACTTTCTTGGTAGCTCGATATTCGCAGCTGGTAGTAACTCAAACTGGACTACTGCAACAGTGACCAAAATTCATTGTATGAGATAAACTGTTATAGGCGCTACATAGCTTGAAACCATACAAGTCTGCTGTATAATACCTGCCGAACTAAAAAGATATTATTCTGCCTACTCTATAAATAGCATGAGGAGCTGTGTAGAACTGATTTACATTCCATTGTCGTAGAGAGAAGTCAATATAGTTTTCATTTCCAAAGCCGGAAAAAGCCCTCATGTTGCTTCAAAGGACCTTAGACCTATAAGTCTATCAGCTTTTATTATGAAAACTCTAGAACGATTGATTGATATCCATATACGAGCTTAAATATGTCCAAGACTTTTGTCGACGGCTCAACATGCTTCTTGTAAAGGAAAGTCGGTGAAAACGGCTCTGCATTCACTGACTAGACAATCAAACGATCCCTACAATATAGAGAATACACAATGGTTTGACGAACTCGCCAAAATTGGAGCTACTCTAGGTATACCAATCGCTTCATGCAAGGCAATATTAAAGCTGGATCTGGCCAAAACAAGATCTTAATCGCTTTAAGAGTCTGATACTTCTAAATAGGAAACATCTCAGCGCCATTATAGGTGTCATCATACAGATGGAGAAGCTGCATGGACGAGAAGGAAGGGGAGACAATCCTCCACCTTTTATGTACATGTCCAGCACTCTCCCAGAGGAGAAAACTCCACTAAGAAGCTTTCGTCTACAATGACTAAAATGGTCTAAGGAATATAGACGTTTACAGGCTCCTGCACTTCATGATAAGCTCAAATTGGTTCCATGAATAAGAGGATCACAGATACACGTGGCAGCACAATGGGTCAATAGGCCTATGTGGGTTGGTCTTTTCCAACCACCGCTCTATATTTCTATCTGGTCATTTTATATTTGCAGTTAGTGTACGAAGTCCACCAATAACTTCCAATATTCGTCAAACGCAGTATCTATTGAGCTCTCCATGAATGATCAAGAGAAAGTTGTAGTGTATGAGAAATACAACAGTTTAATGAATCAGTTAGGTTGCTAACCTACTTAAACGTAAAAAAAACAAGTCTTTGCACGACTTGAACAAATATGCTAGGTGACCTCGTTAGCAAAGTGGACAAGAAAGGAGTCTTTACATTCGGCAAAGAAATGAGGGCTATCGACGTTACCGTGACGTACAACATAGTAATTTATTGCATGAAATTTCAGGGCATAAAGCATACGAGGATGATGTACATGTACTCTCTGTTAAATCGTGTCTAGCAACTGTCTAGACGTTGTTCTCTTCATGAGAAGGAGCCAGCTGTCTGGTCTGACTCATTAGTACTTAAATAAGGGGTGATTCATCTTAGGTTTGATTTTTAATATGCTTTTTTTTAACATATCACGCGTGACTCCTATCAAACTGTTTTGTCACTTTTATTCAGTATCGTTTGGCAGCTCATCATGGAAAGAATCACACCATAACAGCGTCTCCAAATTGTTCAGCTGTATTACGAAAATCAGAGTTCTGTGAGAAATGTTTTTCGTGCGATTCGAGGAACTTACAGTGCGCATAATTGACCTACTGGAACCACTATTGCCAATACTATTCCCAGTTTACATTATTGGATGATGCTCGACCGGTTAGACCACATACAGCACGTAGTGAAGAGGCTGTAGCTGAGAGTGTACGCGAAGAACGTGACGAATCGATTCGATGTCCTTCTCATCCGCTTGGCTTGGCGTATTCAACAACTTGGCGTATTTTAAGTGAGGATCTCGGCCTAAAAGCGTACAAAATTCAACTTATGCAAGAATTGAAGCCAGTGAATTTCCTCTGGAAAAACTCAATGAAAATCCGGTGTTTTATCGTGAAATTTTGTTCAGTGATGAAGCCCAATGGACTTGTTGAGAAGTCACTTTGGTGAGCATTTAATTTCACGTTTTTTTACGGTAAATTTCCCGCCTAGATCGTGTGATATCACACCTTTGGACTATTTTCTCTGGGGATATGTAAAGTCTCAGGTTTTCAGGAATACGCCAGCTACGATTGACGTTTTAGAAGCCAACATTATTCGTACTATCCGCGAGACACCAGTCGCTATGCTCGAATGACTCGCCCAAAATTGAACCTTCAGAATTTTCTCAAAGTAAATGCCATGAATTGTTCTTTTAACCGACTTGTTTTATTTGACATTATAAATTAAACCTCACGATCAATCACCCTTTACATCACCATAGAATTCTCGAAAGAAGCTTAATGTTTGGATGTCATTTTGGATAGCAAACTTGTTAAATAAACATGTTACGTCGAAAGCCTGAACGACGCTATCGGCAAGACAAGTGGCCTATCACTAAGAAGGGTCCTCTGGATCTACGCGGCTTTATTAGATCTTTTACACCAAATAAATCCTATGCGTTAATTGTCTGGTGAAATAAGTTCTCAGAAGCGTTATCGCTGCTTTTACCACACTCCAAAGAACGCTCTTTCTCGACTACATGGGGACTTTTCCTAGCACATCTGCCTACGCAGTAAACGCATTGAAAAATCTCCCTCCCCTTGATATTCATTGTATTTGCATCTGTTGTGAAAACCAAGCTGCACTTGGAGCCTCCTCCTACACCAAAAGCTAGTTCGGGGGAGTCTTGTCTAGGTCTCAGTTCACAATGTGATCAGGTGAAATGAAATCGCCGATAAACTTGCTAGGCAAGGCTCAGATTAGAGTTTTTCACGACCAGAACCTATATTAGATCTGGGTTTTACATGAGCACAACTGCAGATGGCATAGCTCTTCAGGTTGCTGGCAGACCTAACGAATGCTTCCTGGCATATCTAAGAGATATATCCGTAGACATTGTTTTGCCTCAGCAGGAGAAACTGGAGGCTGGAGTCATGACGGAGTTTTTGCTTAGCACTTAAATGTGCTGGGCATAAGCGGTACAAAATCCTGCATGCTTTAAAAGTGATGAGGACACCGCGGAGTACTACTTCCGGCTAGTATTGTACAATACAAACTAGTTCTTTATCTGAGTTCTCTGTTAAAAAAAAAAAAAACTACAAATAGACTGTTAGAAATGAAAACGAAAATCTGGCAACATATGTCCAGGGTAGAGAGAATCTATTTCATATGACTTCTGCAGCTGTCCTGTGAACGATAAAATGCTCGTTGCGAATTATTAAAATGCCTACACGAAAATGACAAGGCATAAAAGCAATAATGATTAGCCGACTGAAATTTTAAAAACTCGTAGGGGAAAAAGTGGTGCTTGGCATGCATCAGCTGCTTTGCAAAATATGGTCGAAAGAAATTATGCCTATCGACTGGAACCTAAGCATGATTTGCCCTATCCAAAAGTGTGATCCTGCACTTTGTCTCAACGACGTGATCGACCTGACAATATTGCCTATACAAATGCATGAAATACTAAAGTCCATCGTAAACGAACCTTATCAATGTGGCATTAGGCCTAGTAAATCTGACATACATACCGTAGACCAGATTCCTTCACATTCCGCAAAACTACATTTTCGTCGATTACGACGTTGGTATCGACGGCACGGATAGGAATTGATATGTGCGCATTTGGTGTCCCCACAGACTGGATACGGCTATGCAAAATCAGGCTGGATACCACCTTCAGCTCTGTTAGAGCGTTCTTCTGAACCTTTAGCTCCCTCAGAATCAGTTAAGATTCTCCAAGCGAAACCACAAAGAATTCTTCAATCTGATACCTGAAATGCTAATTCGCTAAATTGTGTTGGCACTATCTTCTATAAAAGTGTCTTGCTGCTGACATATGCCATTTTGGTATAGTCGGCATTAATACCGAAGTGGTATACTCAGCATTTTTCAGCTTAGAAAAGGCTCGGTTCTTGGATTAAACAACGACAAAACAAAGTTCGAGTTATTTTTGTCATCAAACAACAAGGCTTTGAGTCAATAAGACAACAACATTTCAATGTTGATATCTACAATTTAAATTAATAGACTGCTTTGTCTGTCAATCCAGTAATCCAGTATCAGTTTCAGTAACAATTTTATTAAACTGTAAGCCACACGAGCAATAACCCTTAACAATCTAAGTTACTTTAAAACACATTGAAAAGTAGAGCCCTATAAACAAGCCAAGCCGACACTAAAGTTTTCATCGTACCTGGAAGATGTCAGACGCCGATGAGAAAATTCTTTTTTATAATCCTGCGCGCGCATCAAGGGGATATGAATACCCTTTTACTAGTTTTCTCCAGTGCGCGGGCGGGTGGTGTAGTAGTTTGAAACACAGGTGTATTAGGTTTCGATATTTTTCCCAGAGGTGGTTGTCAAACAGGACAGGACGAGCAAGTGCATCCTCAACCAGCGGATCTCAGTACGTGCTAGTTGTTAGTCCGTTACATTTAGTCCAGCCAGCAAGCACTCCAACATCAGTGTTATGCTTTCAAGTCAGAGTTGACGCCGACGGGATTCTCATATAACTACATACAAATTCTACGAGAAGACTTTTTCAGAGAATTGCCTCGCACGGGATTCGAACCCGCGACCCTCTGCTTGAGGAGTGTATGCATATACCACTACACCACGGCCACCCCCATTAAAATTCTATTGGTGCTCTGACCGACGCCTCCTTTGGAAGCATGATGTAATAATAATTTCCAATTGGTGTCAGCGCGCAAAACACACAGAGAGGGAGAGGAACAGGGTCTTATAAGTTTCGACCGAAATCGCCCCTCAGTTGCTGTGTAAATAGACTATGCTAAGCTAATCTATAGGCTGGTATAAGGGGCTTTAAAAATACTTGGACTCCCGTATCTATTCGCGAAGGCCTCTGATTCTACTGCCTTTGATAAATTTATGAAGTGAAGTAGTCCATCCCATGTTCACGCATTTTACTTTCACTAAGGAAGTTATCTTCTTTATCTTTCGCGCCTTTGATTCTCTTAATAGGCAAATTTAGTCCTTTTGTGCTACTGCCAAACCTACTTTATTTACAATTTGGGAGCATTCAGAGTCAACAGTTTGAAGGTGATGTTTGGCATGAGTGCTTCCTGTGAAGCACAACAGAAACGAATCCAGCCAGTGGTGAATTTTTAAAATTTTGAAAAAGATATCGCAGAAATTGAACTGAGGGTTCTAAGACTTTTAATTGCAATTTTACAAGACACATTGGGTGGCAGCAGGCTAAACCTTTCCTATCAATCCATAATGTTACCAATCCACCGAAGACATGAAGTTGAAAATGATTTAACATCCTTGGGTAACGAAACCTCACAGAATTATGTACCTCAAAAATTATTTCGCTTATCATGTCTGTGTCAAAAGGTTTTAACTTCTTTGACACATGCTCAATTTGCCTCCGACCTAACAAGGGATTAGTTACCATACCACCACCACCGTACGTCGCCGCCGCTGCACCTAATCAAATTCAAGGTATATTCGCCAGTTTTAATATTTAGAAAATTTATTATTCATGAAGACTTCGAAGATGTACTCTCATGAGACCTACTCAGCCATTAAATTAGAATAAATTATGTTGGTACACTGGCACTTCTTTGCAATTCAAATTGAACAAAACGTTTGCAATGGTTGAAAAGAAAAGGTAAACTCTAGTTGTGATATGTGCAAGTATCTCACAGTTGTGAGATCTCAAATCTAAATGTTTCTGATACAAAACGAACCTATCCGTAGCAGACGCCATAAATAATAATTTTTAACACTCCAACCTCACCAACCAGCTATCACCGATATCACCACATCCTTAGCTGCCATTAGCAGTCTCCGGGATAACCTTTATTGCTGCTTGCCGCATCTTATAAATATTTTATGAAATTTCAAAAATCTTCACATTCAGCTATCGCAGAATAAGGATGGTAACGGTGGTAAGGGTGATGTCGTGGAACGGTCTGTGGTGCCTTTGCGGGGCTAAATTTTAATATTCAATTATCGAGGGTCCTTTCGAGGGGAAAGTTTCACTTGCACGCCACAGTCTCTGATTGGATTCCTTACAATTGCCACCATGGTGCTCAAAACCAAAGGGATTGTATCGCATCGTATCGACCCGCGTATTTAGTCGAGACGCGGAACATATTCGTACCTTCGAAAGTTACGCATTTACTTTAATGGGAATGAGATGTGGTATCATTTCTTTGGTTCGACAAAGGACGGTTGAATGTTTTTTTTTTTTTTTTTTTTTTTTTTTTTTTTTTTAAGTAACGTCACATCTATTAGCCAAGTCCTTTGTAACGTCTGTTGTTGAAAGGATATTGGCTCGCGGACCATGTTGTTGATGATTGGACACGGAGGGTGTGCAATTAACATACCGCCCTTTGGTTGTATAATATTAAGCAAGGCGCACACTTTTTGTTTTCTATTTCGAGTTTTTTCTTTTTATTTTTTTGTTATCCAATTCTCTGGTGAATTTTATTGCTTTGATATTCTCCCTCCAAATGTCATAATTTAGAGCGTCGAAATGAGTTTTTTTTTGGGCGTTTCCGGCGCGATTAGTTTTCCGTTTTGTCGGATCTCTCCCTTTTTCTTCGGGTTTGGGATTTTTAAATGTTTTCCCGATTTTCCCAACGTTTCAGCGGACTTATGATTAAAAAAAAATATATATTCTGCTTTTATTTGTATTGTTGAAGTGACTGGTGAAGAATTATTGTCCATCTGTGAGAGATTTATGGATGTCGGAATGTATGCAATTATGTCGGAAGTATGTTGCCGGAGATTAACACAATACGATGAAAGGAGTGCTGAAAAAATTGACGCAACATTTTTTTGTACATTTATTTGATGTTATTTCAGATGTGACACAACACAGTTATTCCATTTCATTTTCATTTAATTCATTGAAAATGGTTTTCACATTAAGATTACAGTCATGCATTGAAAGCTTAATAGCTAATGAATTAATACAATAACTTAATCTAGCTTTGAAGAAGCTCAGAAATTCAGGAATTAAGAGGAAAGAGTAATGGGAAGGAAGAAATTGATTGAAAAGGAGGGAATAACAAACAGAAGATAGGCTTATAGTCAGTGTGTTGTAGCAGGATTGCATCTCTAAATTTAGAGTTCCATTATCTTACAGAATGAATAAAAAACAAACGCGAGAAGTTGAGGAGCGAGTAGAACTATGTCTTTCGAACAAATTGAACTGATTATAAATAATTTTATGCATTGGGTATATATTTTAATTCGTGCGGTTTTTTTTTTCAAAATTTGAATGTTTATTTAAGAAAAACATGTACAATAGTATTATTCAAAGTATTGCCCATCTGAAGCTATAACTTTTTCCCATCTTTCTGGAAATTTGTGGATCCTATCCCAAAAGAACTGCGCCGGCTTGGCATCCAAGAATGAATCAAGCCAATTTTTGATATTCTGCTCTGATGTGAACCGTATTTCAGTGAACAAATGGTAGTCAGAAGGGGCAAGGACTGGGCTATAAACCGGGTGGGGTAAGACTTCCCATACACTGTTTTCCAAATAGGTCTTAACCGGAATAGCAACGTGGGGCCGAGCGTTGTCATGATGGAAAATTATTGCCTCGTGTCTGGTCGCATATTCCGGGCGTTTTTCGGCTACTTCTCTCCTCAAATGGATTAATTGTGTTCGGTAGCGTTGTCCATTGATAGTTTCCCCCGGTTTTAGCAGCTCATAACACAGCACACCCATCTCATCCCACCAAATACAGAGCATTACCTTCGCGCCATGGATATTCGGCTTTGCCGTTGATTTGACTGGTTGGCCGGGTTTCACATATGATTTTTTGCGCTTGGGGTTGTCGTAATGGATCTATTTTTCATCACCAGTAACAATCCAATGCAAAAATGACTTCCTTTTGTGGCGTTGCAGCAGCATTTCGGACATGCAAAACCGCCTTTCGACGTCTCTCGGCTTGAGTTCATGTGGAACCCAATTTCCTTGCTTTTGAATATATCCAGCTGCTTTTAAACGTTTTGAAATGGCTGCTTGAGTGACACCCAAATATTCTGCGAGCTCTTCTTGTGTTTGGCAACAATCTTCATAGAGTAATGCTTCCAGTTCTTCATCTTCAAACTTTTTTTGCTCCCCAGGACGTTCATCGTCTTCCAAGCCAAAATCACCACTTTTAAATCGTGCAAACCACTTTTGGCACATTCGCTCAGCTAGCGCATGTTCACCATAAAGTAATGAAGAAGAACTTCTCGCAGAAACACTTTTTCAGGCACAAAGTTCGACGTATTTGAATGAAAAAAAATTATTGTTGTTTACGCTTCAAATAAATGACATATCCTGAAATGACGTACAATGACAGTAGCTTTCCAACGCATGTTCCAATGGAATAATACAAGTTACGCCATCTCTTAGCAAACCGCACAAACGAAAGTTATAGACCCAATAAAAATATACAATTATTAGCGCTGATATATTCTAGTCTAATATGCAATGAATGAATGTAGCGCAACGCATCATTAATGGTTATTTCCAATTTATGACGAGATAACGAATTAAGGCTGCAATAGACAACCTCAGCATACGTTGTTAATGGCAATACTTCAATATATAATGCTTTCACCAACTTTTGTCGTGCTTGCAGTGGAGTAAATAAGGAACTCAGCAACAATTTGTAAATGCATTCGTAAATTGATAGTTAAATTACAATACAATTTATTTTGTAGCCAAGACTAGTGATTAATTCAACAGTTTTAATTTTGTTGTCATAAAGGTATAAACAGGTAATACTTTCAAACTTAAGTTTTTCTTAGAAATGGAAATTAGATGGTTTTTGTAATATTATCTTTTAGTTTCTGACCAGTTTTATATGTAGTTTAGCTCTTCACGTAGTCTGTTTTGGGGTTTGGCTATGTAGCTGCACATCATTTGCACATGTAGAATAGAAACGGTTCTAAAATTGAGCCCTGTGGCACACCTTGCTTGGGTGAAGGGTGAACAACTTTCAACGCAAATAACCCTTTAAGATCTTTTGAAAAGAAAAAAACTATTTATTACAGTACTGCTGTTTCACTAAACCGAAAGTAATTTTTCAGCTTCCAACACAAAATTAAATGATTAACTTTATCGAATAGCGGTGGAACCGTTGTCATTTGCCCTCAAACCCGACTGATGATGGCTTAGCAACATATTGAGTGATAAGTGCTTTGCTACTTGTTTTGGTATCGTCTTCTCGAAGGCCTTTGATGAACAAGGTAAAGTGCTAATATGTCTGAAGTCAGCTGGTGAGAATGGATTTCCTTTCTTTGCTACGGTTGTTAAATCGTTGGATCCATTGCCATCTATCCAAGTGATTGGTTTTTATGTCTGATATTCGACTGTGGTATAATTGTTAGTAGTTATCCAACAAGAAACTGCGCGGGTGTTAGTGCAATGAACGACGTCAGGATCTGTGGTTCTATCTGACAGAGAAGCTTGGCAAGTTCTTTAAATGGGAAGACCTCTTGTTTAAAGTGGTACTTGATGAACTTAACTTAGTGAGGCGATGCAGGTGGAATAAATTTCCATTTTGTGTCATCATTCGTTAAGTTTCCAATCTATTGCTGCTTCTCGTGTGCGTTTCTGTAACTCTGTGTTGCCTCCCACAAAATTGGTACCATAGTCGCTAAGCATTTGTGAGCACTGGCCTCTTCGTGCTGTAAACCTCTTTAATGCTGAAATGAAGGCTTGGATAGTCATATTGCTTACCAACTCGATATGAATTGCCTTCTTAACCAAATATATGAATACCGCAAAATACGCTTTGAAAGTCTTAGAACATTAACCTTTCCATGCCTTCACATCGATAGGACCGGCATAATCGACTCCCGTGCTTATAAATGCTGGCTAAAGGCGAACTCTTGCTGCTGGCAGATTATCCATTTTCTGTTGGAATGGTTCGGCTCGATAGCATAAAACATAAAAAGACATGGTCTGCTAGATTCCTCCATGTAACGTCTTCACATACTACCTTGATAAAAAAAAACGGAATAACCACCATGTGGCGCTTCCATTGTTTCGATTTGAGTTCTGTTTTTTTTTTTTTTTTTTTTTTTTTTGTTAAATTGGTACATCTGTTGTTGACTCGATTTGGTCGTAAGTCAATCGAAGATGAAGAACGCAGTGTCCACTGCCTATGGGTCCGTCCAAGACATTTTGTTTAATGATTTGGGTTTCCGTCGTGTAGCAGCAAAGTTGGTGCGAAAAGACCTCAATTTCATGCAAAAAAGCGACCATGTTGACGTCGCAAAAGAGATAATTCGGAGGCTGAATCCGATCCCACATTTATCAAAAGGATCATAACTGGAGACGAGACGTGGGTTTATGAGTACGACACACAATCTAGTCATCAGGCAAGTGAAAGAGCCGATACCAAAAAAAAAAAAACACGTCGTTTTCAGTCAAAAAAGAAGGCAATGCTCACAATTTTTATGGATTACAACGGTGTAGTGCATCATGAATTTTTGCCAGAAGGCCAGACAGTAAACAAAGACTATTATTTGGGCATTATTAGATGTTTGCGTGAAGCAATTCGCCGAAAGAGACCAGAATTGTGGGCAGAAAACTCATGGATTTTGCACCATGATAACGCACAGTTCCATCATTATTCGTAATTTTTTTGACGAAATGTGCAACAAATACCATCCAACAGCCACCGAATTCACCTGATTTTTCTTCCTGCGACGTCTTTCTGTTCAATCGAGTTAAAAAACCATTACGGGAGGAAGTAATGGAAAAATCGCAGGAAGCACTGATGGACATACCGAAAACCGAATATAAAAAATGTTTCGAGGATTAGATCAAGCGCTGGCATAAGTGTGTTGCAGTCGATGGGGATTACTTTAAAGAGGACAATAGATTAAGATGAATAAACTTGTATTTTTAATTTTCTGAATACATTCCGGGAATATTTAAGGTAGTATGCTTCATAAAGCAAGAGTTTGGTTCGATGATGGTTACTGTGGAGGATAATTGGGTGCTGCTGCCTAAATGTGAGAGTTTATTTTTGTAACCTGCTTCTATCATTTAGGAGGCCTTCATAATCTATAAATAGGGTTAAGGATTTCAATTTTTTTTGCGTTGTTCTACACTAAACTACTGCAAAGTCTTCAGAGAACGTTTCATGTTGGGATATCCTTTTCGCTAAGGAAATGACTGTATACAATTTTTCTGGAGAAAGTGTTAAAAAGTTTCTGGAAACAAGTAATTTTTTAGAATTTAGAAATGCTATGTATTATTTTTAATATTTTCCCTGATTTAGAGATGGAATGAATGAGAGTACTTAAGCGATTCTCTTGTGCTTGGGAATAGTTTGCTCTAACAGAATTTTCTTCCTCATCGGTCGTGGCATTTAATGGTTAAGGTGGGCAGGCATAATCCCATATCCTTTGTAAGAACTCTGATCCATTCCTTCAAAGCTTATTTGCTTCCAATGTTGACGTCATTAAGCCCTGTGAAGCAAGATCGGCTGAATTAAATTAGGTTGGAATGTGTTTCTAAATGCTATGGTGAGTCAACCTCTGAATCTCGGCAACACGGTTTCTGACAAGAATTGTCCGTTTTGAATCGGGTGCAGAAATCCAGGCTAACGTGATCGTCGGGTCGGTCCATGCTACTCGTTTAACATTGTTGAGGCTGGGTGTTTTGGATGTGTAGTCCATCAGTTTAGCTAAAAGGACTGCTCCACATAACTCGAGTCACGGCAGTTTTCAAAGGAGCTAAAACCAAAGTTAGAAATCAACAGATGCATGTGAGTATTGCCTTGGCCATCTATCACTCCTAAATATAAAACCGCTCCATATGCTCTTTAAGAAACTCCGCTAAAATAATGTATTTCCGGGTCCTGTTGCGTGTGTGAGGAGAAGCAAATGGTAAAAGATTTCCTGAACCTTTTTGAACTCCGGTGGTATTTGACTATCCCAGTTAATGTCAAGCTTCCATAACTGCTGCTGGGGCAATCCAACCTAAGGGATCGATTATCAGTTGTCGATAAAACTTTTTGTAATTGTCAGATCTTCGAATCGAATCGAATCCTTCAACGGGTACCATTTCATACATAAGGCCTTGATATGTTCGAATGATACTAAATCGAAATAAACTTCTCCTTGGTTTTGTTGTATTCGACCTAGAACCTGATCCGTGTTGCTTATCCATTTTCGTAAGTGAAAACCTGCTGGCAGTAAACGATTTTTTACCTCTTCCCTTTTCAGTAAAGCTGCCTCCCGAAATTAAATCGTCGACGTACATGTCGTCTCGAATCATTTTGTAATTCATCGTCAGCTAATTTGTTCAATGTCCTTATGGTAATGTACGGTGCAGAACTTATGCCAAATGTGGTTGTTTTGAGCCCAAATACTTTGGGTGGGTCCTCGTTCCTGTCACGCCAGACAGTAGGAGTCTCTGTGATTCATGCGGATTTGTCTGCACATATTATCTATATCAGCAACAAAGGTAAATTTGTGTGTTCTCCATCTCAGGATAATATCTACTGTTTTGTTTTGTATTTAAGTTCTTGTAAGAAAATATTCATTCAAGGATGTTCCATCCAAAGTTTTTGCCACTGGGTCAAAGACTGCTCTAAACTTAGTCGTCGAACTGGACAACTTGAAAACCGCATGATGGGGAACAAAGTAGTGAGATGGTGTCTTTAAGACTTCTACCGAGAAAACATTGACTTCCTCCATGTGATCAAGCAGTGAGTACTCTTTGATGCATTTTGTACATTCGGCTTGTAGTGTAGGGTTGTGTTCAAGCCCAGGGCAACTCTCTTAGTTAAACGGGAGTGCTACTTCGCAGCGTCCGTCTCTCGGTTTTTCTAATAAACTATTGTTCGCAGGTTAAGTCTTCATCCGCTTGGGGTGTATTAAATGGAGTTTCTTCGATTTCCCAAAACTTTTTCAATCGATGCTCCAGAAACAAAGCTCCTAACTCTTCCTGTTGAAAGTTACTGAGCTGGGTTTTCAGAGCAATTTGTAAAGATATATTGCCTCCTCAACATATCTCCGGCATTAGAAAATCAGCGAACACATCGCTGCCTAAAGAAAATCGACTCTTGATGAACTCAGGATCTTTGTTGGACTCAGAATCTGCCAAGAGTAAGTCCTTAATGTGGTTCCACATGTTGGGTGGCAATCCATTGATCGAAATAATACCTGTCAATGAGTTAAGAACGAATGCACTAGTATCTATTTCAAATGCTGAGCATAGTGAAGCAATTGTAATGTTTACTTAATTGTGACAAGTTCAATTTTTAGCTTTACCTAGCCCTGATACTTCTACAAACGTATATGCTTCGGAACCAGGACCAATCAATGCTCGAAATTTTTAGGATTGTCCCGATACTGTCCTAATGTAAACAAATGCTTGTTGGTAAAAGAACCTAAAAGAAAATTGTTTATTTATGCATTTGTTTTGGTTTAGTTTTCCAGCCCGAGTGAGCTGTAATAAAAAACTGGAGTTTCAGTAGATATTTGAAAATAATTTGTTAGGTAACTCGTATAAGAAGATGGTTGCGGTTTGATATTATTCTTAGAGTGGGTGCTATTGTGTGTGTGTGTGTTGATTATAAAAGTGTCCTTTTTTTCGGTTACGTAGAAGGGATGTGAAAACTCTTATAGGTACCAGTGACCCTTGTCACTGAATATTCACCATTCACAGCCTTACTATATTTCTTATTCAGGTCTGCACCTATGTACTAATACCACATCCCGCACTTCTACCACTCTCCCCACGGGACTGCCGTTATTTACTACTTCGTGGGGCTGGTAAACAATTCGTGCTATGCTTCGCGGCCCTGATTAGCTTATCACGCTTTACGCCGTCCGGTTACCGCTACCTGCCTCTTTCCTATTAGATGCAGGGGTTATTAATTGCCGCTCTTCTTTCCCTTTCGACTCTTCTCAGTTCGATTTGCACCCTTATTATGAGGTAGCAAGTCTCTGACCAGTCGTTCTCAGATCCCGTGATATAGCTTATTATAAGTTGCGAGCTAGGCAGGTTAACAGCACACTCTGTGAACCGCCTGCACTGGAATATCACATGTTCCATATCTTCTTCTTGGTCTGGACATTCAGGTGACATAAGGTGAGCTATCATGACCAAATCTGTGGAGATACTTTCTGTAGCCACCATGTCCGGACAGAAACTGCGTGAGATGATAGTTTTAGTCTCCTCTTGTTCTGTTTAGCCAGTACTCGATGATGGGTATCAACCAATAGGTCCAAATACCTTTTTTTCTGCATGACACGCCTTGTAAAATTGACTTCCTGGCGATTTATACTGCGCCTTTGGTACACCCCTTGCATCTTGTTTGCCAGAATGTTTATGGGGACCATTCCTCCGTTGTTAAGGCACCAGCCCATATAGCTCCATATAGCAGGACCGAAATCACTAACCTGGAAAGCAAGATCCTGCGGGCAGGTCCGGGGTATCCAATATTTGGTAGCATCCGACTAATAGCTGCCTGCATTAGATGCTTTTTTGCGTGAGTATTCAACGTGCGCTTTAAAACGAAGCCAATTGTTAAGCATAACTCCTAGGTACTTCAAAGTATTCTTGGGTCTGATGGTTTTATTCCCTATAGAATTCGTGTAGTCTAGGATAGTCTCGGTCTTGTGGTCAGCTAGTTCTAAGCTGGCCGACTCCAGCCACCCCTATTATTATTTTTATTGCCTCGTTTGTGGCGGTTTCAATATTATAGATATATTTTGCCACTGTAACCATCGGCGAATTCAATCATCTTCACAACTTTAGGCAACCTTAGTTGCAAGACTCCATCGTAAATAATATTACACAGTAGAGGCCCGAGGACAGAGCCTTGAGGTACTCCTGTGGTTACATTATAAAATGTTATGACATTGTCAGTTTGGTATCTTAACTTCCTGTTCCTGAAGTATTGCATGACTATGTCCATTAGGTAGTGTGGCGTATTCATTCTTGCCAGGGACCTTCAGATAAATTTCCAGTGATTAGTGAGTTGTTTTAAATGCAGGAGTGAGTGACGTGATAGTTGGCAGAATTGACATTGCACTCTAATCGTCCACGCAAATGGTTCATTTTTCCTATATTTTAGATGAAAAAAATTTGCTTTGTTAATTTCCGAAGACAGTTTTGTTATTTTTCTTTCGCTTTCCTGAGGTTCTTGTTGATGAACTACTTCTGCGATTAGTGTACTAAATCTAGGTTCTAGGAACTCATACAACTCATTGAACGAAGATCAGAGTTGCTATGTGAATGCTGGAGTAAATGAGAATTGAATCGCAATACTGAACTGACAGGTCCAAATTTCGTAAAGACTGACGGCGTTCAGTGGACACAACAAGGAGTCTGTTTATTCCCGTAAAGTCTTCTTGTTGACGAAGTCGACTGACCGAAAAGGAGCTTAAATTGGATGTTAACGAGGATTCGCTTATGGTCATAAGATTTCCCATGCCTTTTTGTAATTTTCCTTATCAATGTTCAGATGTTGAAATAGCCGTTCTGCTTCGTCTGCCAAACTCGACTTCAAATAATTAAGCTTCTCAATTTCTGATAGGGATTAATTGTTGTGAATCAGAGAGACAAAAATGTAATGAATATGGATGAGATATTAATTTTCGGCAACCCGAGTTCCTGTTTTTCTGATTGAGATATATTTTGCACAGAATTTACTGTCACTCTCGTTGTTGCGGTTAGTTTGTCCATTGCATCTAAGTGTTCAGCTTGGTATTCCAAAAAGATCTCCTTTATTTTTTCATAGATGGCTTCCTGTTCTTCTAGCTTTTGCTTTCAAGAATTGTGTTCCGTCCTAATAAATAATTTTTTGTCCTCTGATGCTTCGAACTCTTATAGAAGTTGCTGTGATCTCTTGTGCAAGAATTTTCTTCTGCAACTTCTCAAACTAACCCATGATAGTATATATAATAACTCGCAGACGTAAGAACAAAAAAAAAAAATTTTACAAAACTTCAAAAAAATTTATTAATTGCAATTGTACAGATGCTCCCAGTGAGGCAAAGAAAACAGATAAAAAAAGAAAGATATGACAAAATTCCGTTGAAGCGGTATGCTGGTGATGCACCTTTGGCAGTGCGCTTCCCAATGGAGGAAAAAAAATGTTGATGCGGGTAATGCGGTACGTTTGCAGTTAAAAGCAGTATCTTTAAGGTGCACCATTGATGAAGCAGCAGTAGTTTTTAAAGCAGTACAATCACAATATTACCGATGCTGCGGTAACAGCTAAATGATGATTTACGAATGATTTCGTTATTAGATTATTGTTTTCGAACAATGTTTCAATTAAATTTTCTTTGGATAGTATTGCCACTCAATTTCTTATTTTATCTTGTAAAATGTTTTACAATGTATTAAACGTCGCGGAAACCGTTTGGCACTTTATAAAAGAAAACTCACTGTCTCTTGATCAATTAATATATTAATTAATAAGTTACCACTTTAAAAGGCTCGATGGACCAATGTAACCTTTGAATTATATACCATATACACGCACTTTCTTCAAAAGTTAACAAGAAGGGTTTTTTTATTTTTCTTAACTTTAACATTTCGCTTAGCATTTTGACATTTTTAGTTGGAGAATTTACGTAAAAAGATAGAGACTTTTCCATGTATGGTACATGGGCTCCAACACATTTTCAAAGGAAGATGTACACATCAGCTTATTCTCAACATAGAACCTGATGATGGAGAAGTACTGATGATTGTGTCGAAAAAATATCTGCACAAATTCGGACATAGCTTCTCCCCAATCTGTACATCCTGTCCGAATTACGAAAGTTTGCAGATCACGCATTTTTCCAATACCCATACTTCAAAAGATCAGGTAGCAAGCTTTCACATGCAAATGACCTCTTAAGAGGAAAATGGAGTAACTACCGGTCATACTAATAGAACTGATAAGACTCGAAATGACGAAAAAGTAGTATTTCCTAAGACAGCAGACGTAGCCAATGAAGAAACTGTCATCTAGTGTCATCTATGTGTGGAACCATAACATTAAAGAGTTTGTTCAGGTCATTGCAAATACCATGGTAAGATAGTGCATGGTAACAGACAATTCAGTGATAAACTAGGGCTGACAGGTCAAAGCAACGAGCAAGAAAAATGGAGGAAAAGAAAATCATATTTACATATATGTAAAAGAAAAGGCAATGTGGTCAAAATGACAACCAGATTGTCTGAATGTCTAAAAATTGCCTGCACGTATTCGAAAAATGTGAAAACCTGCAGTATCTCAGTCATGTTTAATTGATTATCTCTAGCTTCTACCATTGTCTTAGATGTAAGCACTCTCCTGAAAGGTATTCAACCTTACTTTTACAGAATTTTTTTGTACAGTTTAACAGCATTTTAATTTAGCTGAAAAAAAAAAAAACATTTTCACTGAAAAATATTGGAAAAATTGCTTTCGACATTCTACCAGGTCCAACTGAAGGAAATTGAACATTTAAATCAAAATGAGTAAGCAAACACATTTAGTACGCCAATTGTATTGCAAATTCTTTGAACTTGTGATAATGAAAAACATGACTTCAGCCAATAATCCTCTCCAATAAGCACAGTTTTTGGCCAATTGACTCTAGCTACGTACTACTAGATAGTTGATATTATCTTAAACTTGTGAGCGCCACCTTAGACTCGGTCTTTTTGGGTTGAATCGAACACACTTAGACGAAAGCATTGATATCCGTTCGCTTTACATATTCTAGACATTTAAGAGGATTGATGCGCGGTTTTCTAGGTCGAGTTAGTTGTTATACGAGTACCTTCTCCTCCAAGGTTCAGCAATAACACGGAAAATTTTTCACTCGATGAGTCATGCTTCATGAGTGCGTATTCATAATTTCGCAAAATTCAACTTTATTTATCAATATAGTTGCGTTCGAGAGCGATACACTGATTGAAACGATTTTTCAATCTTTCGATACCAGTTTTGTAGTACGATTTCGGTTTAGCCTCAAAATAGGCCTCTGTTTCGGCGATTACTTCTTCATCGGTCTTAAATCTCTTTCCGGTGAGCATTCTTTTGATGTCTGCGAACAGGAAATAGTTGCTGGGGGCCAAGTCTGGAGAATACGGTGTGTGGAAGAGCAATTCGTAGCCAAATTCATTAAATTTTGCCATCTTTTTAATCGACTTGTGACACGGTGCATTCTCTTGATGAAACAGCACTCTTTTTCTTCAAATGCGGCCGTTTTTCTGCGATTTCGTCCTTCAAAAGCCCCAACTACGCAATGTAATAGTCGCTGTTGATAGTCTGCCCATTTTGGAGATAGTCGATGAAAATTATTCCATGTGTATCCCAAAATACGGATGCCATAACCTTGCCAGCCGACTGTTGAGTTTTTGGTCGTTTTGGACGAGGTTCGTCGCCTGCTCGCCACTCAGCTGACAGCCGACTTGACTCTGGTGTGAAGTAATGGAGCCAAGTTTCATCCACTGTCACATACCGACGCAAAAATTCGGCTTTATTGCGGTTGTACAGCTTTAAATACTCCTCTGAATCATCAACACGTTATTGTTTTTGGTCGACTGTGAGCAAACGCGGCACCCACTTTGAACAGAGCTTTCGCATGTCCAAATATTCGTGTTTCATATATCCAACACGCTATTTGGATATCTTCAGAGCCTCAGCTATCTCGATCAACTTCACTTTACGGTCATTCGTAATCATTTTGTGGACTTTTTTGATGTTTTCATCTAAAACAGCCTCTTTTGGACGTCCACTGCGTGCATCATCTTCGGTGCTTGTATGACCACTTTCAAATTTTTCAATCCACTTGCGAATGGTTCGCTGGTGCAGAGTCCGGGTAACACTTATTAAGCCATTTCTTTGCATCGGCTGCATTTTTCCCCATCAAAAAGCAATGATAAATCAACACACGAAATTGCTTTGAATCCATTTTTTTTTTTCACAATAACAAAAGTTGCTTCACTCACAACGCTATATCTCGAGAACTAATCGTCCGACAGCTCTCAAATTTATGCACGTATCTTTTGAAGGTTGGTACTAACTGAAAATGGTATGGATTTAATTTAAGTGGTGTCCTCTCTTAGAAACTTTTCAACCCATGTGTTAGTTCTGCGCCATAGAGCAAAGCTTGCATGATTAAAGCCTTACATTGAGTTTCCTTAGCATTTCTTAACAAAGAGTTTTTGGGCAGTTGCCTTTTTAAGACAATTACACAGCAATTGGAATATGTAATTCGTAGTTCGAATACTGATGAGGTATTATTGCACAACATATCATCTTCTTCGTTTTCAATATCAAAGCTTTTAGTGAGTTCGTTCCGGACTTACGAAGCATCGAACGCTCTCTATAACCATTCTAATTCAACTGACGTTGAGTTTAGTGGAGATACCAAAACTACAGATGACTCTGAATGCTTCTTATGTACAGATGCTGCCTTATATGGCCTTTAAATCGATAATGAGGTAGCGACTATCAATCTGGTTTTTTAGGGTTTGCTGTAGGTTCTGCGGTGGTGCGAATATTTAGTCAAATGTGAACTAAAAATGCATAAAAAGAGACAATCAGATAGTTGACAGGAGTTTACGTTCGTGAGCAGCACTTTTCCATATCATCGGTTGTTCGATTCTCATGATCTCTAATTTTTCTGCGGAAAAGTCGAAGTTCTCTGCTGGTAGTGCTTCAAGCGGCCGGTCCAATTTTTAATGACTCGGTCCGATATGTGCGGCATTATTTTGGCAATACTGTTGGCCTCGAGCTCATCGAAAGTGATGGGCTTGTTAGGGTAGACTAGGACTTGATATGACCGTAAGATGACCCAGTCTCCAGATTTCTCCTTCACAATTTGAGCATTGCGTCACTTGTATGGCATGTGACTACTAAAAAGGTTTAGTATCAGGGAAAAAGTTTTACCTGATTGCGTAATGGTTTTAGTTCCGAATCGCCCATTTGATTCTTAAAATCATTTTGACGTGACTCCACAGCGTTCATGCGTGATAGAACGTCTGCACACTATTTTCGTTCCCTGGTACATGTCGAAGTTCCGTGATCAATTGAGCTATGAAATCGGCGCGGGCTCGCCTTATCTAACTTTTGCCGAAATGCGAAGTTAAGTGGCTTATGGTCCGTCCAAATGAAGAAAGTTCTTCCTTCAAGAACTGCCGAAAATATTTTACCCCTTCGTTTATTGCCAGCAACTCTCGGTTATAAGTGCTGAAGCGCTGTTGCATTGTCGTTAACAGTCTGCTAAAGAACAACTGCGGCTCCTATGGCGGCGTCCGAAGCATCGATACTGAAAGATAGGCATAAGCAACAGGATGAGCGAGAACAGTTGCATTCAACAGGTCTAGCTTGCATTTTAGAAATGTCTTTCGTTCCAAGCCAAGGGGGTCGTATCATTTTTCAAATTTTTGTTTTTGGAGCACTATCTGTATTTTAACGCCATTTGAAAGGAATTTCCGATAAAAATTGATGATTCCTAGGAGGCATTTCACCTCTTTGATGGTGAAAATTTTGGACTGCTTGAGTCTTCTCGTCTGTGAGTCGATTTCCATCCTTCAATATCGAATGACAAAATTGACTTTTTGCTTCCCCAAGTGACACTTAGGCGGGTTGATGACCAATCCGTGGGATCGAAGTCGTTCGAATACTGCGCGCAGGTGTTCTTCATGTTGTTTAGTAGTACCTGAAGCGATAAAAATGTCAATATTTGGAAAAACGAAATCAAGGTCGTGGAGAATGTATCTCTGAAAAGTTTGTCCTGTACTTCTCAAAACATAGGTCATGAAGCGGAATTCGAAGAGTCCAAAAGGAGTGGTAATCGCTGTTTTAGGTATATCTGCAAGATTAATCGAGATTTGGTTGTATTGTTGAAAATATAAATTTTTTTTTTTTCATGTAAGTTATCTGAAAAATCTTGGATAGATACTCTAATAGAGTGTCTATCAGGAATAGTTTGTGCATTTAAAGAACGGTAGTTCTCACAGGGACGTCATTCGACTTACTTACCATGTGCAAGGAATTTGAACAATTACTATTTGATAATAGTAATAGGCGTCGATAAACGCCTATGTTGACCTCTATATAATGCAGCACAGAACTTGTGCTTAATTTTCTTTTTCGACCAAAAAACAGTGATATCTTTGTATTCAGTTGAAATGAGGACGAAAAAGTTACTGTTGTCAAATGTTTTAATGCAAAAAAGTATATGTCTTGGAATACGAGCCTTGTGATTCCAAGTTCGTTTTTCCATCTATGAGCTTACTTTTTCTCTTGTCGATCAGAAGACCATAGTATTTTATGAAATCCGAGCCAATAATAGGAGATGTTACATAAGCAATAATATAATTTTCTCCTAAGTCCAAGATTTAGTACAAGACGTCTTACAACATATGTTTTTATTCGCCTTTCGTTTCCGGCGAAGAGATAAGAAGATGATCTGTTGTATCGTTAGCTGTGTAATTATCTTCATAACTAACTAACAAAGTACTAACAAATCCGTTCCCGTGTCAATTAAAAACATGTTTTTCGACTGCCTGTCGTTTATCGTAATGCGACTAACAGAAGTAACAGAATCGATCACATTCTCTTTTTAAGAATTTTTAATTTAATGTTTTACCTGTTTCAATAAGTTGAGTCGTATCTTGAAAACTACTGATTTGAGATAAAATGACCTGACCTGTTTTTGTTTGTAATTACTATAATAGATACACGTGCCAAAAGTTACAAAAAGTGGGGGTTAATTAGATATTCTCCCGAAAAAAAATGGTGACAATTCAAAATTTAAGTTTTGTACAAGCAAAAAATTCACTTTCGATCCTCAGTAATTTTATGACATATTAATTCTACACCCTGACTGACTCGAACTGCAACCAACTTCAGACTGCTATAATTTCCAAACCGTTCATGACAGTGAGCTCAAATTTTGACACATGACAGATAATTTTATTATTTACGAGCTTTTTAAACGATTTGCGTCTCTGTTGTGTTGAAAAATTTTTATCCGCGATGGAATTTAAACATGATAGTGTGATTGCTTCATGTTTGGCTGGAAAACCACAAGTAGCTATCGTTAGAGCCCTCCAGCACCTCAACGTTTTGCAGCGTTGCAAAACGCCATGGAAGTGGTCATAATGGCAGAAATGGTTCGGCAGAAATGGTTCGGAAAGTGAAGGCTCGAATTGAACGAAATCCGCGTCGAAGTGGAAGAAAAATGGCTCGTGAGCTCAATAACTGAAAAATGAGCTTGGGCTCTATTGAAGTTCCAAAAAGCACACGATTTTATACCGCAACAGAAAAAAGTGAGAGTCAAAAGAGCGAAGGAGTTGCTACGCTTGTATGAAAGTGGTGAGCTGCCGAATTTGGTTTCTTCCGATGAGTCGCCATTTGTTATCGAACAATATGTCAACAAACAAAATGACCGAGCTTAATCGCCAAAGAGGTCCTTCGAAAATTTACTCCTTCGGACGCCACCAGAAAGCAGGCAGCACCGATGGTGATGGTTTGGGCTGCCATAACCGACGATGGTCGCTCTCCGCTCGTATTTTTGGGCCGTGGCGTCAAATTTAATGCGATCGTATACCGTGAAACTTGCTTAGAGGCAGTATTGAAGCCTTGGGCAAACAACCATTCCGGTCGGAGACCATGGACATTTCAGCAAGACTCTTCACCGTCTCACAAAGCGCGCGTCAACCAAGGTTGGTTAAAAAACAATTTTCCACACTTCATTTCTTCGACACAATGGATTGCAAATTCTCCGGATGCAAATCTGTTGGATTTCCCTAAAAAACCTCCAAGTTTAGACCACCTCAAACAAGCACTTCGCCGGGAATGGGCCTAAATACCGCAGAGCCACTTGCGTGCAGCGTGCGATGCTTTCTTCGACCGTCTCAAGGCCATTATTCGCTCCAAAGGTGAACATATTGAAAACTACTGATACAATTTGAAAATTGATGTATTTTCCAACATTTTTTGCTTTGGCACAATAAAATTTATCAAAAAATAAAAAAGTTATAGCATTTTAAAAAGTTGCACTTCGAGTCATCCATGGTGTATAATAACATTTACATTAAACCAATTAAGGTAGTCTTCAATAATAGTTCAACGATTTTCGATTTGGTTAAAATCTCTGTGTCTTGCAGGGTTCCATTTCGGGCCCTACCATATATTGTATATCTCTGGATGACGATGTTCCTGGTGGTTTTAAGCGCAAGATTTCTTGGGTTACGTTCATTCACTTTTGAAGAAGTCTTACAGCACGATCTTTTTATATGTATAAAGGTATCAATCTGGTAGGTCAAAAATGTGCGCATAATCCGCATGAGATATAGAGGAAACCTCTAGCGAAAGCTCCGAGAGGAATAATCTTTGATTTCTAATTGGAGAGTGAAAACACTTTTCCGTGGGAAGTTTACACCGATCTTCTGCTTCTTGTAACTCTAAGAAGTTATAGAGTTGCTTACCTAAATCGCAGCTATGGACGAATAATTCTGTAAACGTCTACATTCTTTCATTGTTGCAGACGTGCTAGCCCCATGGCCACATCAGGGTATTGTGAGATTAACATATCTCGGTAGCTTGTCCTTTTGGAGCTATGAAGCTAACTAATAGACATACATAGAGTGCATGTACCGAAACTACACCCTTATATTAGAGCTCAATCTTACCAACCTCTGTCTACGCTTTAATTCTCGTATGTAAATAACTGCATTTAAAATCCATTTCTGATAAACCCTAAAGTCACATTGTGCCTTTGAACAACTTTCAGCTTAACGTCGAAACTTATCGCTGCTATAAAAACAAGTCGCCAAAATTCCCATTTATTGTAGCACAATTGTTAAATTTACCGTTACCGCTTTTATGTTCGGTAAAATTAAAAAAAAAAAAAAAAAAAAAAAAAAACACCCGTCTCCATAATAAAATTTATCCATCTACCTTTCGTCATTTCGACAAATGTTATTGTTTTCAATTCAACAGCGCGTATCTTAAGGGATTTCGACGTACGTCCGCATGCCGCCACCACAGCTATTGGATGGTAGGTACATACATACATATTGAAGCAAACAGCGCTTACAATTTCAATATCAATGTTATCTCTGTGGATACAGCAACAGCCATGGTTCAGAGAAAAAAAATAAACAGTTTCGCTTTTGTGATGATCTTCGAAATGACAAATAAAACATTTGAGCCTGTTTGATGTTTTTACTTCCGTCAACCGTGCCAAATCCACCCTGCTGCTTGTTTTCCTGCTACAAAAATTCGGCGAGCTACCATCGACCACCCACCTACAGGCACTTTTACAGCCATCACTCACATCACTCATTGTTGTGAGCGATTGTAAACTACCAAACTCATTCCACATCCCTGTTTCGCATAAATACTCAAAGTATCGTTACATTCATTCTTAGTCTCATTCTCATTCTCATTCATTCATCCCCCGGAGCATTGAATTTATGCAATTAGAAATTAATACTGCGTTAGTCATAAAAACAAAATGTACGAGTATCTCGTGCATCCTTAGTCTTAAGTCCTGGCCCTGGGACCTGGTTAGCGGTTTACGACTGTCACTCAGTTGATGGTTTACGAGTTTGGTGGCAGTTATACATAAAAATGGCGAATATAAATTATTTTGACATTTTTCTGTCATTTCGTTGTTATTAAAATTAATAACCAAAAGCACACACATACACTTAGAGGAAGTGAAACTGATGTCCCGGCGACATGTTCAAATATAGACTATGTAGCCTTAAGATGACATAAAAGAACTACAGTTTTATGGGCAATGACATTCAGTAAGTTTGCCAATGAGGCTGTGACTTTATGTGATTCACTAAAAGTGTATTCGCAACAGTTATTGTTGAAATAACTATTCTCAGTGCGGACACACGTCCATGTATAGATTTACGAGCATGCCCACTTATGAGATCAGTCAGAAATTCGCAGATGGTTTTATGATGACTTAAGCAATTAGTAATGGTACAAACAATTGGTTAGAGGGAAGGCGAATTCGTTTATATACTAGAGATGTGCATCACACTTTCGCAGCGATGTTCATCTCTTAATGAGCTGATCCGAAATATGGTTTCGTGTTGTAGCTTTCGTTAACATCGCATTTACGTACATAGTGATGTAGATTATCAAACTTCACCATAATGTAGTCCCTGTTCCAAAACGGAATTTAATTTCAAAATTAAAATTCCAAAATTCCATTTCCGTAAGCAAATTATCAACTACCGCTTCATCCCCAAACTGAATATCGAGTCGACCTTTAACGAGTTTAATGCGCTGTCTGACTCTATACAAAGGATTGTTTACCAGTTTTACCTGAAATTGTCATTACACAATTCCGAGTGGCTTTGACATTCTGGACAGACAACACCCGAAAGACTATGAGCCCACACGAATATCTGACGTTGATAGTCATACTGCCAACATGCTGGATTTGTTTTTAATTTCTCACCCTGATAAGTATACCGTCCATGTGCTCTCCCCTCTAGGCTCATCAGACCATTGTGGTAATTTCTCGTATTCCCACTACACAGTTAGAGAAAAAATTCCTAAAAGAATCGAATAGCAATATGAGAAAGTTAATTGGAGCGGTCCTAACGCCTTCTTTAGGAATTTTAACTGGTCGTTATGTTTCCTGATATGATCGCAGACACTATTCTCTTTGGAATGAGATACTTTATCCCTTATCGGATGAAGATTATCAAGGCAAAAGAAATGGCATGGTACGACTCGAGCTGTAAAAAGGATGTAATTGAAAAACAGAAATATTTTTCGGTCCTTTAAGACCAACCCGAAGGAGAAAAACCGAAAAAAGTTTAAACGAGCCAGGAATGACTGCAACGTCTTTCTTAAAAGTGTGAAATTTCAAGACGACCAAAAGCTGAAGAAAAATATACTTCAATGTCCCAAAAGTAGTAAAAATGTTTTTCATTCGTCAAGAATATTAGAAATTCTGCCTCATCCTCGATCCCAACGCTCATTTACAATGACATTCCAGTTGTCAGCTCTTTGAACAAGGCCTATCGGCTTGCTGCACGCTTTGTGGCCAGTGCAACACAAGTGCTTTGTCTCCATGTACACTTGAGTGCGTCGAATCCTTAAAAGGATATATCCACTTTCGCACTCGTGTAGTAGCAAGAGTTTCTAAAGATGACATTCACAAATTATTCAGTCCAGATGATATATCTCCCCTTGTTCTGAAGAGGTGATCTTCCTCGCTAGCAAAACCACTGCGTAAGCTTTTTCATCAACCCTACTCTTTAGGACTCTTTACGAGCAGATGGAAAATAGCACTTGTACAGCCCGTCCGTAAAAAAGTCGAATCTTCTTTTCTCTCTTCCATCGCACTTACATCTCTTCTTTCCAAGATCATGGAAACGCTGATAAACTGAAATATCTCGAAACACGAAAACTTCTCAATGACCGGCACTACGGTTTTCGTAGCAACAGGTCCACTGGTGATCAGATGGCATGAAATTAATCTGGCGAAAGCAAGATAGTTGCACTTGATATTTCTAAGGCATTTCATAGAGTTTGGCATCAGGCTCTTTTGTCGAAAATGTGTGCTTTTGGGATAGCTGATTTTATTCTTCACATAATAGAGGCTGGTGTGCCCCAGCTCACTAACAATATTGTCTGCTGCCGTTAAACCGAAATTGAAACACCCAGCCATTGTCCATGAATGGCACTTGCATCGTCGAAACAGAAAAACTTTCCATTCTCGGTATGTGCAGTGACAACTTTAGCTGGAATGACCACATATTCGGTGTCGTCAAAAATGCTGCAAAATGTCTAGGTTTCCTAAAGCAATGTAAGAAATACTTCACCCCTTCTGATCTGGCCTCAGTATATATAGCATTTATCCGCCCGAAATTGGAGTTCAATGTCCACATCTGATCGAGTGCGTCCAAAACACCCCTGCACCCTCTATATAGCATTCAAAAGCTTCCGATAGAACTCATAGGTGATACTAATATCACTCAGACAATGGACACTCACGAACAAAGACGTAATGTCTTGTGTCGCACCCTGTTTTGTCGCTATTTCCACCAACAGTGTTCCAAAGAACTCGCCAGTAGCATTCCGCCTCTTTAAACTTTAAACCACAATACCTGTCTCGCTATGAATGCTCATCAGTATATCCTCAAGCTCACCTTCGGACGTACTTTAAAATATCGTGATTCTTTTCTAAGCCGTACAACTCGCTTATAGAATGCCGCATCTTGCTCTTTGTTTCCTAGTCATTATAACCTTCAAACATTCAAAACCAATGTCCATCGGTACCTCTCATTCGTTCCTCCCTGGTTTTACTTCGATCGTGCTGGGTGCAAGAATTTTAATAGTATAGGGTTTTCTAATAACGACTTGACAACTTTTTTTTTTTAAATAAAAGGCAAACCATTTGAGATATTTCAAAAATTTTATTACTGACTTGAAGTACTATGAAAACATTTATGAATGGAATTCGACTTCGTTCATATGGCCACTGCAGGCACGTTTGCAGCGGTCGATTCGTTGGACCCAATTTTTAACGACTCGGCCACACATTTCGGCCGAAACGGCCGCTATTTCGCGTTCAATGTTGGCTCTGAGCTCGTTAGTGTACTTTACCACGATGAAAATGTTGAGTTTACTGAATAAATTGACAGTGACAGTTTGATGATGAAAGAGTGCGTTCACAAATTAAATTCAAAGTTGTCAAATCCCTATTGGAAGATCCCTTGAACGCTCGCAAATTATAAAAAAAAAAACAATAAACATTTTTGTATTCAATCTGGTCAAAACCAGTGGCTGCATTCGGAAGGTCTAGGACTCATCCATTATCGGCAATAACATCCCTTCCAGTTGCTGGGCTTCGTTCTGCTGAGATCCATATTTCTTAACTTCGACCGTTTTTTTTTTTTTTTTTGTATAAGACGGCCGCTGTCCTCACTGTAGGCCTTTTTATTTTTCAATTCAAAAGCTCTCATCAAATTCTTATCGACTACTACGACGATGTTTACTTATTATTTTTCCTAAAAAAAACTTTATCCAATGTTCGTTGGTATTCACGGACCTATCGTCTATAGAACAAGTCGGTCAGCTAATACACTTTCTCCACTCCTAGCTGAAGGTTCCTAGTGGTTTGCTTCTGATATTGTAGGTAGTTTGGTTCCATTATAAACTGTATGGGAGGTCGTTGATTTATGTTTCCTTCAACCTTAATTAGCATTTATTGCAGAAACTCATTCGTTAATTTTGATTGCGCATCACCTCTTTTAAAATGTTCTTAATTGACTGCACCTATTGCTCTCAAACACCTCTTATATGATTCGCTGATGTTGTGATACTTTTCTGGATGCTGTTATGTTCGGTGTAGTGGAAATCCTCGCTGAGTTTTGTAACCGTTCATATTAAGTCCTTTCCGATGGCGGAGTAAATCTGAACTAAGTGAACTATTTCGACGAATCTGGATGGCCATATATATGCTGCTCCTCTAGCCAACAGATCTGATAAAAAGGCAACTATTATCAGATGTGAGTTGCTAGCATCCTTACGATCGGAAATGGTACTCGATGATCTCTTGAAGATAATTGAAGGGTTGGTGTACTCTGCCACACATTAGGCACTGTTAACCCTTTCCTCTCATAGACAAGCCTTTATGCTCCTGTGTATGTAGAGAAAACAGTTTGTGAAAAGAAATAAATTTCGCCAGTGTGTTTTAATTTCCTTGGGATACCAGCCATTGCCATATTTCCCTTTATACAAAATTGAAACAATTTTTTATGATGTTCGTTCTAAGTCGGTGCTGACCATGTCACTTCGTACTGGTAGGTGTAGTCTGAACCCACGAATCATTGAGTATCTTTGTCAGTCACGTTCATATTTTACGGGATCCACTCCACTCGCCTTTCACTCGTCCTTAAAACCACTTTGTTTATTTTCCGCATCAAAATACAACCAGTTCTCCCTATATCCGTATGTTATATGTTTGCCCAATATTATATATGATATATGATATATCTTAAAGATGCTACCTTGCATTTAGAAAAAACAAAAGCAAAGCCCAGGTTATAATCCTCTATGAAGTCTAAAAAAGCCACAGCAGCCATCACTACCAACAGTAAAGTTTTGAAGTTGAAACCTTGCTCTCTTGTTGAATCCTTCGGGGAAATACCAACCAGGGATTTTCACTTCTCTTTCACTTTGTTAGTTACCTGCGCTAGATCTCCAAAAATGCGAGGAGATTTCGTCATTCCATCGGATTACAGACCTCTATATCTCCTGCTATATTACCTAAAGCTTAATTTAGGATAAGACAGAAGATACCAACCAATCGAATTCGTAGCAGCTTTCTTTACATTTGATTCCGACACTTCAACATAGTCCGAGCTGGTAGTCCATCAAAATCACAAGTCCTTCCTAGTACATTTTTGTTTCCCAAAGTGTTAATACTCATATATCTTTTTTGCATTATTTTCACCCTTTTCTAAGGACTTCAGAACGTCGTTTGAATTCGATAGGCAAATGCTAGTATTAAAAAATCAGATCTGCGCGTACTTATAATAGACTAGACAGCTCTTGTACAGCAATAAGTGAATCCCCATTTTTTTTTTCTCATTTCTTAATTGTCTCCTGTTATCGCATTTCAACTTGCTTAAAAGGTGTAAAGGATATCTGTGGGGACTTTTTCTTCGTCCGTTTCTCACATAATCAAACGGTTTATGGAAAACGCCTGATTCAAAGCCACTGTATCACACTTCATTTCAGTATGAATTTATCAGGCTTGCTTTGGTGCCCCATGGTAGGTTTTCATTGAGCTGGTGTTGGCTTGGCTTTCGAGTGCAGGCTTTATTCTCAAGATTCTTTATGTCATCGTTTAATACCTTAACGAGAGATGGGTTACTGGCTTCAGTCTAATCGACTATTTGTTCAGAGGGTATTATAATTGAACTGGTCCTCCAGGTTGCAGGTTTCGCTGCCAGAGTAACCCCCAGGACATGTAAAAACAACCCTAAAATACGGACCGATCTACTGTTGACAACCCTTGCAAACGAAACAAACTTCGGATCTGCACGTGGAATGTTAGGTCTGTGAGTAGGGCATATCCAGCCGAACAATTCAGAACTCTTGAGTTTCCGGAATGTTAATGAGCGCCTCGTAACAATCCCTATTAAAGCTAAACTTTCAATCATTAGCATTATATATGCGCAGACGGGAATGATAACTTCTACCAACTCTTGGAAAAGACATACGTGCGGTGCCCTAGCTATGACATTCAAATTGTCCTTGGCTATCTTAGAGGGGACACCTTTGATATTACTGTCGAAAAGTATAGCCTTCATAACATCAAGTCCGGTAACAGATTCAGGCTAATCGACTTAATGGCAGGGCGCTACATTGTCGTAGCTAGCACGAGGTTCCCGCATCTTGAAATTCACATGGGGACTTAGACAGCTCAGAATCAATCACGCGTGAACCAGATTGACCACATCGCTATCGAATCAAGGCACTCTTTCAATATTATGGATGCTTAAACGTTCCGAGGAGTCAACATCGACTCGGACCAACCTTGTCGGTAACCGTAACCAAGTTACGGTTCCGGATATCCCAAACATCGCAAAGGCAAGCAAATACCGTGAAAAAGATCAAAGTTGGAAGCCTACAATTGCAAGAAATCATCAAATCCTTTTCCGATCGAGTCTCTTTCAATCTCCTAAGAGGTTCTCTGCCGCCAGCATCGGGTATCGAAGATCAGTCGCAACATTACCAAAGACCCATCAGAAATTACTCGGCCACCAGACAGTCTCGCGACACTGAAAGTATCGGTTCCGGTTAGATCACCGAAATCAAGCAGTGTCGAGCGCGGTAAGTACGAAGACAGAGCACCGCATGGAAACTTAGTTAATCCGCGTGATGTTGACAGTATTGACAATACAAAGGCTGAACTACTCCACTCAAATAAAGGTTCTAAGATGAACTCAAAAGAAAGATTCTAGGATGAGTCGAGGAATATTGAAATCGGTGGTGGCGTTCGATTGGCAGAAGAATGAGGATCTTGGAAAATACAGATGAAACAGATCTCTCATAAAAGATGTTAGCGTTAACACTAGGAATCGTTGGATATATAACTCGTGCGTTTTGCTAAGAGATGGCGTAACTTGTATTATTCCATTGGAACATGCGTTGGAAAGCTACTGTCATTGTATGTCATTTCAGTATATGTCATTCATTTGAAGCGTTAACAACAATAATTTTTTTTCACTCAAATATGTCGAACTTTGTGCCTGAAAAAGTGTTTTTGCGGGGAGTTCTTCTTCATTACTTTAATATGAAGAAAACTGCTGCCGAAAGTCAGCGCATTTTGGTGGAAGTTTATGGTGAACATGCGCTAGTTGAGCGAACGTGCCAAAAGTGGTTTTCACGATTTAAAAGTCTTGATTTTGGCTTGGAAGACGATGAATGTCCTGGGCAGCCAAAAAAGTTTGAAGATGAAGAACTGGAAGCCTTACTCTATGAAGATTGTTGCCAAACACAAGATGAGCTCGCAGAATCTTTGGGTGTCACTCAAGCAGCCATTTCAAAACGTTTAAAAGCAGCTGGATATATTCAAAAACAAGGAAATTGGGTTCCACATGAACTCAAGCCGAGAGACGTCGAAAGGCGGTTTTGCATGTCCGAAATGCTACTGGAACGCCACAAAAGGAAGTCATTTTTGCATCGAATTGTTACTGGTGATGAAAAATGGACCCATTACGACAACCCCAAGTGCAAAAAATCATATGTGAAACCCGGCCAACCAGCCAAATCAACGGCAAAGCCGAATATCCATGGCACGAAGGTAATGCTCTGTATTTGGTGGGATCAGATGGATGTGCTGTATTATGAGCTGCTAAAACCGGGGAAACCATCAATGGACAACGCTACCGAACATAATTAATCCGTTTGAAGAGAGCAGTAGCCAAAAAAAGCCCGGAATATGCGACCAGACACGAGGCAATAATTTTCCATCATGACAACGCTCGGCCACACGTTGCTATTCCGGTTAAGAACTATTTGGAAAACAGTGGATGGGAAGTCTTACCCCACCCGCCTTATAGCCCAGACCTTGCCCCTTCTGACTACCATTTGTTAAGGTCGATGCAGAACGCCCTCACTGAAATACGGTTCACATCAGATCAGAATATCAAAAATTGCTTAGATTCATTCTTGGCTGCCAAGCCGGCGCAGTTCTTTTGGGATGGGATAAATAAACGTTTAAATTTTGAAAAAAAAAAAACCGGAAGAATTAAAATATATACCCAATGCTATAAAATGTAGTGCAGACTAGCACATCACATTACGTAATTCTAATTTCAAAATAGGAGCCATCGCCACTTAAATTACGAAGAATTTTAACCTTAACTCAACGAACTTTGGGACTTGAAAATCTATCCGCCGTATTCAAATTTAGTATCTCCTCCTATATCCTTTAAATCACAGCAACGTCTTTCAGATGCAGGTAGTGTTTTTTCCTGAGTAAAGTGTTGTAAAAAGAATAAAAACATTTTGTAGTTCGACTAAACGTTATTCAAATGTTAAAAACAGCAGTGTTCAGCACATGTACAGCTGTTTACCAGCAATAAGCATCGATTTAGATAAACACTCCTCATCGTTCCTTATGAATTAGTGGAGATCAGTAGCCCACGCTTGGGTAACGTCAGCAGGGGCCCACAGAAGCAAAGAACCCCACAGTTACACAGTATGTAATCTGCCATTAATGAACATATTGGTATTGGTACGTTACTTTCCTTAGTCGAGGTTGATACATATATATAAGTATATGGCAAATAGCTCGGTCCTGAGGACACTAGGGCGCATCACTTGTGACGAAGACTGTAATTTAAACCAAATACCACCAACACCTTACTCCATCTATAACTTATAAGTATACCATACCGGTACGGTCAACAGGCGATTCGCAGAGTACACGATTTGAGTAATCTCAAATTGTATACCATAGCAGAGTGTGTTTGGTATGAAATGACCGTGTTGATCCTTTCTGATGCCTTAGTTTTTTAGAGTTGCAAATTAGACTCTCCGTATGAAGCACTTAAAACGTAGGTGTGGTCACCATTTACATCACATAATATTTAAAAAGTAAATGGCAAGCATTGACGTATCAACTCAAATAAAAATTGTAGGTTTACACTTTTGCAATTTTCCTGTATTTTTTTTAACAAATTAAAACCAAACTTTTATAAAATCGAATAGATTTATAAATACTTATAAATGTATAATTTGCACGCGCTCAAGCGTTAAAGGAAACTTAAGGGGAAAGAAAAGAGAGGTACCGATGTCCGTTGGTCTTAAATGTTTACAAGTTACAATGACTAGGAAGTAAAGAGCTCGGCAGACATTCCAAATATGAAACATTTCTTACTAGGCTTGAAGAAACCTAGACATTTCACAGCATTTTTGACGACATTGAATATGTAGTCATTCCAACGTTAGTTGTCATTGACACATATACCAAGAATGGAAAGTTCTTTGGTTTTGATGATCCAAGTGTCATTCATGAATAATGGCTGTGTGTTTAAATTTCGTTTTAACAACAGTAAGCAATATTGCATTTTGGAAGCATTAAATTCCACTCTTAATGGTTGGTTATGCTGTTAATATCGGAATAATAATAATATCGAAGAAGAAGCAGAGAATACTGTCATCAGCGAAGGAATATATTGGATTAGAAGTGGCAGAAAAAAGATCATTGATAAAAATTAAAAAGAATGTCGGAGACAGAACGGAGGCCTGGGGTACACCAGCGTTAATTTTGTGAATATCAAACTTGAAACCTTCGAAGACAACTTGAATTGCTTGTTCCGAAAGGTAGCTTTTAATACATTGAAGAAAAGAGTCGTCGATCCCAAATGCACACATTTTCGACAAAAGTGCCTGATGCCAAACTCTGTCAAATGCCTTTAAAATTTCAAGAGTAACTATGTTATTTTGCTTTCACTAGACTGATGTACGTTTTGGTTTCGCTTTTCTGTAAGTGAACCAATGGACTTTTTGCTCCGGACTGCTGATCATTGAAAATATTTCGGGTTCGAGACATTTCATCAGCTGACGGTTTAACAGCGTTTCGATGATATTGAAAAAAAGTCCAATGGGTCTGTATGATATATTTACCTTTTCAATTTATTAATTTTTATATGCATGTTACATAATTTAATTAATTACATTAATTCTTTTTAGATTTTGGAAGAAATCCATGAACTTCAAATCGATGCTCTGCCATGCGATTTCCTAAACATCATTCTAGTAAGTATAGTGCAGAGGCAAGAGGCACAATCATTCAAAAGTCCCTCCAAGTATTCGCATACGCTGATGATACTGACATAATCGGAAGAAAGCAGCATGATGTCAGTAACGCTTTCGCGAGTATGGAGACAGAAGCGACGAAGATGAGTTTAACGGTCAACGAGGGCAAGACTAAGTATATAGTATGCTGTCAACCTCGGCAGATACAACTTTGACTTCAGTTACGGACTTAGTCTACTCTGTCTGAAATCGGGCCTGTAAAGCCCTCTCTCGAACAGCAAAATTGGCCCTATATAAGACCTAAAGAATTCTAGTCCTGATTTATAGCGCAGATGCTATCAGAAATGGATGAGGGTGCTCCTGGCTACTTGCAAACTTACAAATTGCATCTATTGGCGCGTAGTTGATGTAGTTGGCCGTTTAAACATCTGAATATAGCAATGATGCTTTGTAGATCACTGGTCAAACTTTTCAGCGTACTACTAGCTGCTACAAAATCAGTTAGTTGAAAACTGTTGTCTCATGGAGGCTGACAATTGTGGTCCAAGATCAGAAGGTCATAAAATCCCCACTGCTAAAGCTTTCCGTTCTATCGGGTGGAGCGGGTATATCGAATTGTAAACTAAAAAAAAAAAAAAGTAAGAACCAAGTAAGTTGATTCAGATGAATATGCAGCATTTTCCTCATCGCTCTTGAATGGGGTGTCCCCTTAACCAACTTTACTTGAATCGTTTATTGCGTTGGTTATGGGCAATGAACACCCCTCAAATATTCCTCAGTGAAGATGTTCCTTAGTTTCTTGATACCTTGAAGTAAATAGATTTAGATTTCTACACAACTATGCGCTTGTGTTTCACCAAATAAAAAATGACTTCAAAAAAACCTTACTCCATCAACTCAATCTAAATCTGGTTTCTAATTTTGTAATTTAAACTGATTTCGCCTTCAATTAATCAGTCTCGTTACCTCTAAAGCAATATTTTAATTCCAGTGGTCATACCACTGCAAGAAATTTCTCTCAACCAACTGACCACTGTCTTATGTCCATCATTTATCAGAATTCCAGCGTGTATTTCATTTGAGCAAATCTCCTTAAATCCTGGTAATTTTTCATTACCCCAACAAAATATGATAGGGAGCAATAAATATCATCGACATTGTGTCCTAAATGAAGATACGGAACACCCAACATGTTCCGTCTAATTACTCAAACTCATTAACTTAAGTGAAACATCTGATTGTTAGTGGAGGATATTCATCCACTCCTCTCCAGACAATAGAATGGTAAATGGCACGGTGGCGTCATCGGATATACGAGTACGACGCGATGTGGCATCTGCTTGACCAAAAATACTGTCCAACAAAAAGAAAACGTAAACAAATACGAATTCCTACCCCGACTACGTCTCCTTGGTGTTGTTTGAGCAATTATTTTTCTTGTAAGGAAACGGCATTGTAGACCTGCAGGACGGGGTGGGTGTCCTACTTCCACAACTACAAGAAAGGATGGTCGTAAATTAAAAACCAAAGTCAAGGAAATAAATCAGCCCAAAGTCAGTGGTTGAGGGCGTAACATAAAAGCTGTTGCTCGAAAGAAGTCAGTCGTCGCATCGGTCGAGCGTCTTGTTCGTTGAGATGTTGTCTCTTTATTTAGTGGCTTACAACAGAGCCCATGTCTTGAGGTTTTTCCAACTCAAATAAAAGGGGTGAAAAGGCAAATCCTTAAAATCCTGCTGAGAATTTATGTATATCCCAGTTCCGTGTTACTTAGGCCTAGAGGGGCTCTGATTTTATTTGTTGCTGGTAAATATTCGTATCTTTCTGTTGAGTGTTGTGGATATGCTGGATAACTTGGTGGATGAGAAATTTTTAAAAGATTTGGACATGGTTTTCGCTTGTCGGAAATGAGAATGAAGAGGGTTTTTTAAAAAGAATGTCTGTTCGGAGAAATTAAAAAGAAAATGAAGATAGAGGTTTCAGTGGACAGTGGAGGAACTTCTGTAGTCGACACATTTATTATCCATTTTCGCTGTTACATTTCCCATCTTGATATCGCAGTCTGTGTATGTTTACGGTATGCAGATTATGTCATCTTTATTATTAAGCAATAAAACCAATTTTGCTTCGGTTTTGTTGTTGTCATGAGCATGGGGGTGAACAGAACCTGCTTCTGCTTTATTTATTATTTTTATATCCTTTTTTATTTCGTCATCATATCAGTGAGTTCCCATCGGGTGTTTGCCTGTTTTTTTTTTTTTTTTTTTTTTTAATATCACATTCGACGTACGGTGTCGAATGTCAAAAGATATGCGGTTAGAGATTGTTCAGATATAATGACTGCTCAGCCGAAACGTGTTGAATAAGGACTCTCTGCCTGTTAAGGGAAAAAAGAGAATAAAAAAATAAATACTCTGAAGGGTAGAGGTTGCCATAAAAATCACTCTACTTGAAGTTATGCTCGAATAATATACCGCAAAATGGAAATCACTTTTATGATGGATATGGTTGCTTAAGGGACGACTTCCTCTTGAGATGGGAGGGACTTTACTCTCGTTTATGGCTTTGGTATGTCAATATTTTGTTTGCATTTTAGAGGAGTCTTTCGTCTATTGAAATATTTATCCGTTTCAAAATTACAAATATTATATATTACTAAAATATGTTGTGCTCCTAAGCAGAAACCGTGCTTAGTAAAAGGAAAAACGGATTGATCATCTTCAAGCGTCTACCTAGAATGCTATAATTTGGGAATTGGTGAGTTTTATTGTAGACCAATGTATAGAACAGATTTAATTTACGAAGTTATATTCGCTGATCCCTGTGGCTTCCTTCGGTTTCGGTATTCAGTGTTGCGAATCAGTTTTCTCAAAATCATCCTCTCAACTATAATTAAGAACTAAAGCTAGCTGTACATGAACTCATTGACAAAATTATGACGATTAAAATATTGACGATTAATTGGCTGATAAACCTGTTTTTTTTCTTTACTTAGTCTCGGGACCGAGCACTCAGAAAAACTAGTTCATTGTGTTCCTTTTAATGAAATGTGACAAAATGCTTGCAAAGGGTGATTTTCTTGCTGTTTGATTTTTCAGTGTTCTATTTTTAACAGCTCACGCATGGTTCGTGACATGTGTTAAAGTCAAACATTCTCAGTTGGTATTGCCATTTCGTTATTGAAATGCATTTACCTCTCTTTTTAGACCGGTGAATTGGCCGGCTAAATCGTGCAATTTGAGGCCTTTTGACTATTTTTTATGGGGATACGTCAAATCACACGTCTATGCCTTGGTAGACAACATTACACATGTTATAGTAGATATCCAAGCTAATATGTTCGAAAAAGCGATTCAAAATTAGACTCTCCGTATAGACCAATTAAAACGTAGTCGTGCTCAACATTTGCGAGTGCAAGCTGCAATGTCGTCATCAAATATGCTCCGCTGGATGTAACATAACTTACACCTACCACACTATTGTACTTAGCAAATGTGTTGCACCCCACCTTTACCTTCTTTACCTTTAAGAAGCCAGTCAGAAGTCTACAGTCTTTCTTACAAAGAGGCAGCAGAAAAGCATCTGATCCAACTGTTAATTAATGTCCCAAACGGCAACATTGGATCATGAAAAAGGAAGTTTTTCGTTTGCCTTTTTTCCGGGATCCTATTATAACCTGGAATGCGGACAAGCCTCAAGCCTCCAAAAAGCATCACATTCTCGAACTTACTTTGAGGTCATCGAGTAGTTCAATAAAACGCACCCTGGCTGTCGTTATAAACTAATATATTTCGCTTCGTAAAGCTGTTCCCTACAAGTAAGTAGTAGTTCATTGCAATCAAAATTTTATGTAAGTCTCTTCATGGTGTCAGCTGATGCTATCGGTTAAATATATTCCACTTCTGACACAGATTCAAGTGAAAAATAGTAGTAATCTGGCCTTTATAGCAATTCTTTCATATAGCATGCCCGTAAGACCAAAGTAAAATAAGAGGTCAACCAAAGAAATATAGCGCATATAGATCAAAGACAGGAAAAGCTCTGAACCTACCAATACAAACCGTCTTTTTCTGAACGGGTCTAGGGAAAATAATAGCGAAGAGTTTTCGTGGTATCTTATTCTACCAAACAATTACAACGTAGGATGGAATAAGTCTTATCATAGCTTTGTAAGTCCAGAGAGCCCGTTTCAATATCAAGCCCTATTGCCGTGTGCTTACTTAAAAGATGCATAGGGAATAACTATACCATTGCATTAAGCCAACCTTCGGTTTCTCGATGTGTGCAATACATTTGTAGACTCGTATTGCGGGTCAAGGGAAATGTGATACAATTTCCTAGAACAAATGAAGTCATAAGTGTCGTAAAAACTGAGTAAATATGCACAAATAATGGTTATACAATAATGAAAGTGCGTAATTCATTACTTTTTTTAAAGGTTTTACCAACAATTTCACGTAAAAGGTACAATTGGAGCGATCGATTGTGCCCACATATCAATTGTTTCCCTGCCTACTAGAGATCCCACAACTCCTGTGCATTTATATATGAACAGGAAAGGCTATTATAGCATAAATATAGAAGCCGTAAGTCATATTTTTCTGTTTTCTTTTCATTATTCGCAGTTTCTTTCTTCTTCTTCTTCTTTATGTGGAGGTTTGTGATGCAAATTTAAAATTGCTGCATCTAAACGCCAATTTTCCTGGATCGTGCCACGATTCAGGCATCTGGACAATGTCGCCAGTTCGGATGCATCTAATACAAAGCCATACCTGCAGACAATTCAAGTGGCTTTTGACTGATTCAGGATATCCATAAGAGCCTTGGATAATGACTCCAATGGATGGTCCTACTTCACAAGCTGAGCTTCTGTACAACAATCGCACATCAGGGCTCGAAATATCATCGAACGAGCTTTTGATGTTTTGAAGTCTCGCTTTAGATGCTTGCTGAAGGACAGAGTATTGCACTACTCCCACGAAAGGGCAGCACATATAATTTATGTATGTGGTATTCTACATAATATAATGCAAACAAACGGGATCGATTTTGTATATGACGACGAAAACCAAACACCAGAACCTCTCCTCGCAATGGAAACAATTGAGGAAAATGAATCCAGTGGAAGAAGCCAATACTTTAATGAAGGAAAACGATTGCGACAAAGCTACATAAACAACTTTAACAATTAAGATTATGTATTTGCTAATAAACTGTAGTTATCTAGCTATCTTTCTACTAAAATTATTAAATTTAAATTACAAATTAATCAAGCAATTAAGAAAATACTTTTTATTTTATTTTATTTTCTGTTAATAAATTCATATACCAGCTGAGAAACAGCTGCTAAGCCCTCCCCAACTTTTACCAAAGCCTCCGTCATAAATTCTTGGTTTTTTAACATTTTAATTTGTATCTGGTGACGCTCCTCCTGTGCTGCTTTCTCCATCTCAAGCCTCTTTGCACAAAGTTCAACAACTTTCGAACAGAGGTCAGCTGTTGAAATTCGGTGGCTTCCTTTTGAAGAAGCTGGAGTCGTCGAACTTCTTGGCTCATGTTCAATTATGTCCTCAAAAGTAAATGAGGACACTGATGTTGGTGAAGCAGGCGACGACTCAATGGATCCTTCCATACCATACCATAGCAAATACCTACATGTTCAACGCAACGTACGAGAACGCAACTGGTGTTTCCAATGGCTTAAACTCTAAAAAGAAGTGCATATAACATTATGATAACAAAATAACAGATAATAATCAAACTTACTTGTTTCCACTTGGTCACAGGTCGAACTGGTCCCCGAAACGTGTTTAGCTCTTTAGCTAGCACGTTCCAGTATGCCTTCATCTTGCTGAGATCAGTTGGATCATTCTTACTTGCAAGAAAATCTGGTTTCTCTTGCAAGAAATGTAAGTAATGATCCAACTGTTCCTGAGACGTGCGCTCATATTTCTTTAAATTTCCTGCAAAGTGTTCATTATTAGTACATAACATATGAATGTTTCTTTTTATCACAAAGAATATTACCTTGTCCACAATGTTCCTCCATTATTTCTTGTATTTTAGGATGTATTTTTATTTATTTCTGCCAAATGCAAGTGGGCGCAAAATTCAAGATTGTCAAAAAAATAATTTTTTTGATGAATTCACCACACCGTGATAACTATTTTAGGTGTTTTCTTGTGAGGAATAGGCCAGAATAACAAACAGCTGATCGCTCACAAGAGACCTCACAAGAGAAGCATCACAAATTTCGCATCACTGACATTTGTGAGTTGTGACTACATCACAAGCCGAGTAGGGGCTTAGGGGTGTCTACAAGCGTAAGTTAACTGAACACACGTCCGGAACATCTTCAAAGGATTGGTGACTTGTGGATGTCAACAAAGGTGGATAGACGGTTGTTTCTGAATGAATCAAACTGTCATATGACAGCCGGTTTCTTTCCATTCTGTAATTTAAATCTATCCCATCAATACAATAGAATTGAATTAAGAATTCACACACTCAGCATCTGCATAGAATTTTTAATTTAAAATATATAAATAAATACAACTCACCTAAATTGTCGGGCAGACGATTTGTGTTATAACAAAATTAAAGATTACTTGTCGCCTAATGCTGTCGCTCAATGCACAAACTAAAGCAAATGAGTAGAAAAATAAATTAACTCTCACAACAGTTTCATTATTTACCATACACTTAGTACGCAAAAATATAACAGAAACGCTACTTCTTAGATGCAAAATCATTTGTGTGCGAATGTTTTCGTTTGGTTAATGCTTGGATATGGTACTTATGCAAAAGTAACGAAATGATGCGAGTAACAACATTGTTTGGGGAGTAAAGTTTCACTATTTGGTTTGTTAGATCCCTATTCTTAGAATTTTTTTTTATTTAAGTAGTCTTCTATTAAACCAGCAGGATAAGAATTTATTTTTTTTTACGAAGAATATTTACAATACGAAATATAACTTTAAAAGCTTAGAATTTTAAAGATGTAGTCTTACCCAGACTTTCCATTGACCAATTAACATTTTTAAAACAATTTACCATATGAAAAAAATTACTAGAGTCAAAGTTGTAAAAAAATTTCCGAATTTATTGTTATTACTATTGTATATAATTATTAATAAGAGTATTTATTGGTTTATGATGAAAAAAGTTCGATAAAAGAGAATGACATTGTACAACAATTGCAGATTTTGGATAACAAACATTAGGAATGCGATTAAAAAATGTATTTATGCCTGCAATGTTTGCTTTAGACAAAAGCCGAAACCCTACTACGAATTAACGGGCAACCTTCCAGCATCAAGAGTAAGATTCTCTTAGTCGTTTTCCTGCACCGGTATCGATTTTTGGTACCCTATCAAGGTCAAGGCATGGAAGAGTCGAGAAACAAAGGTATCAAAAGCATATTTTGCGTTATTTGTTTGTCTGGCTACCAAAGCACAACAACTGGAAGTACTAAGCAACATGACCACTTAGATCTTCATTGCGGCACATAAAACATTTTCAACGAAGCGAGGAGCGTGTTAGGAAATATACAGCTATTGCGGAACAAATTTCGTAGGGGATGCTTAAGAGTTGCAGAACCTTCGAAAAGCGTCAAACTTCTTACAGATTGTAACAAATGGGATTTTATTTCTTCAGCTTTACCACATTTTGGTAGATTGTGGAAAGCCGGAGTCAACTCGGCAAAATACCATTTGAAATAGGTTACCGGTACTAGCTAATTAAACGTGCTAGCCTTACGTTTGAAGAGATGTCAACACTGTTGACACAAATAGAAGGCTGTCTGAACTCAATATCCCTATATTCACCCACCTGCAACCCTGACGATTTTACTGGTTTTACTCTGGAACACTTTCTACTGCTAAAATCCATGAAAAGCATACCGTAAGCAGACACATCGAAAGAAAATATCTGCTACAATGATCGTTAAAAAAAAAGGATAAAGCAACTCCTTCACCAATTTTGGAAACAGTAGAGCACAGAGTACTTATTTATTTTTTATTTACTTAACTTATAGGCTTGTACAGTTAATTGGATTTAAATTTTACAAATTAAATAATAAATTAACAAAAATTAAAAAAAGAGAAGTTTGTACATAGAGAGCGCAACCAAGTCATACATACAATATTATATGTATAGGGTTTTCCAATAGGTACTTGACAACTTTGAATTTAATTTATGAACGCACTCTTTCACTAATCATCAAACTATTACTGTCAATTTATTCAGTAAACTCAACATTTTCATCATGATAAAGTACACTAACGAGCAACGTCTGTAAATTATAAAAATTTTCTACAGATATTAGGAGTCGAAAATATCGCTGCCGTTCAGACGTCCGTAGCAAACGATCCAAATCAGTCAACTCCACGGCGTTCTTAAGAATTGGGCATCGCTCAAACCACATTTGATCCTTATGCGTATTTTGCATAAAGATCTTGGTTTACACCCATACAAGGTCAAGCTGACTCAAGAATTAAAGCCGATGGACCATTTGAAGCGACGTACGTTCTCCGATTGGGTTCTGGAGAAGATGCGCCAAGATGATGAATTTCATCGCAAAATCATTTTCAGTGACGAAGCTCATTTTTGGCTCAATTGGTTCGTTAATAAGCAAAATATGCGTTATTGGCCAAGTGAAAACCCACATGTGCTTCATGAATCACCACTTCATCCACAAATAATAACTGTTTGGTGCGGTTTGCATGCCGGCGGCGTTATTGGGCCATATTTTTTCGTCAACGATAACGATCGTCACGTTACTGTGAATGGTCAGCGTTATCGCGCCATGATCACCGATTATTTTTGGCCCGAATTTGAAGATCTGGACTTGAACGACATGTGGTTTCAACAGGACGATGCCACAAGCCACACATCACACGCTACAATTGATTTATTGAAGAGTAAGTATGGTGACCGTGTTATCTCAAGAATTGGGCCAGTCGATTGGCCGCCTCGTTCGTGCGATTCAACGCCGCTTGACTATTTTCTGTGGGGCTACTCTAAGCCATTGGTTTATGCTAACACGCCGACGACGTTTGAAGAGCTCAGAGCCAACATTGAACGAGGAATAGAATAGAATTGTGTGGCCGAGTCGTTGAAAATTGGGTCCAACGAATCGACCCCTGCAAACGTGCACGTGTTGGCCATATGAACGAAGTCGAGTTCCATTCATAAATGTTTGATTGTACTTCAAGCCAATAATAAAGTTTTTGAAATATCTCAAATGCTTTGCCTTTTATTTAAAAAAAAAGTTGTCAAGTCGTTATTAGAAAGCCCTATATAATGAATATTTAAGAAAAAAGAAGTAAGTTCAGTTAAAATTGGAGATGTGATCTCGGCAAGTTGAGCAAAACTGTCTGATTTCGATTAAAAACTTCATAATATTTTGCAGATTTTTACACAGTTAGATAGGATATATGAAAATTATCTTAACGATGTCAAGCAGTTACCGATACGATGCACAAAAACCAATTTTGTGGAACTGATACTTAGGATGCGTCAAGTTATTAATTTTAAATAGTTGAACGCGCACCGATTGGTAAAGCTATACCCAAAGAGATGATGCATTTCCGTTGAGACATGATCGAAGCTGCGAAGTTGAAAGACAAACCGAACAAACAAAAACGAGTTATAATCGGCAAACAACTCGCAGCCGTACGTTATTATTGGAAAAGTGAGTGATTTCACCCATTTCAATTTGATTTCAACCGGGAGATTCCACCATCAAAATAGATGAGGACTTGCGTAACATCCTGGATCAGACAGGAAATTTAAACAACCTATCACTAAAATCTGCTCTCTTTTTAGCAATAAAATAGCATCACATTAATCCATTATATAGAAGCAAAACAGTAGATTTATTTAAAGCACATGCCTACGAGTATACAGTCCTTACGAATTTACATCTCTTTTTTCTCTGGTTCAACAAATAAAGTATTCCTCACAACGATTTCAGGTGGATTTGGAGAGATGAAGTTAGAGAAAAATATATACAATATATACCTGTCTTATGTACGCATTAAAGTGAAATTCTGCGGCAGATACCAACCGCGAGGTCCTATTGACTTTAGTCCTATAAATGTCACCGATCTTGACAGATTTCTCAAGAAACTTTTATAGTTTCAAAAGTAGCTAGGTATCGCCCTTCCAGTTTTTAATGGTCACACAATTGACCTAATTCGCCTCAATTAAAGACTCTGACCTAATCTTACTTAAAATGTTTGCTATTTGAAATATATGCATGATTATATATAGCACGAATAACACACATTCGTTTTCTTAGTAGCTCTATATGAAAAAATATTAATGTTATGTATAAAGTGGAAGTTGGGGATGCTATATTAAACAAAATATAGCACAATAGATACATTACTTTCAAAAAATAAACCCCTCTCCCAGTTTTAAGAAGAAGAAAGGGCACATCAATACAATTCATGACTGCCGCCAGCCCCTACATAAACTTTTCCTCCTGTCTTGCAGTGCTTGCCACAACTCACTTAACGAAATTCATGCATTGAAATTGAGTTACATTTTTATGCTCATCGCTAATCCTTAAAACTGTACGATAACAAGAATGTCCTTTTGTATAACCGCACGTAAATCGGACTGGCGTCAACCTTAACAGAGCTCGTAAAAATCCAGCCTGAATGACATTCCATGTACGACCGTACAACGTGTCAATAAAAAGAAACCCATAAAATTAGCCCCCGCTTCGATGATTTTTTATCGTCGCAAATCCTTGGAGCGTTCATAGCGCTTACACCGAATGCTTTGCTTTCATTATTTGGACCGACTAACAACTTCATGCGACAAACATAAATATCGACTTTAGTCTCGCGTTGCGTTCGAATTTAATTCACCACTTTAACCACAACCCCTGGGAGGCAATTTAAAACGCAATAAAATATCGCGCTGAATACTTCCTTCGAGGATGGCTGTATTTGCGGAAGGATTCTGACATTACTCATAGTCTTTATGGAATCTAATAGCAACAGCCGTGGTGGAAAACATTTTGGTAAGCCACCAACATGGCACAGCCTGCCCGTGAAATAGTTAAGCAGAAATGATGATATCATTCGAAGCCCATATGCATATCAGGACGCCAACTTGTATCCATGTAACTCTATAAATTTTCAGGAAATTCATTAAAATTAACCCCTTCAAGACCTACTACCCAGCATCTTACCATCACCATCGCCAATTCCAGCTAGAGCTCAGAGTTAAAAAAAAAAAAAAACATCATCAAAGATACTCGTGCGGCAATTTTAATCATTTCCCTGTGTTGGTTCTCTCTTTTTCTTTCCATCTCCAACTTTATCTCGCGACATAGCGATAGTAAAGTGAAATTATAATTTCCATGATAATTTTACAACTCTTTCCAGAGTGCGTCACCACACTACCCCCAGGCCAACTTAAAGTGAAAGTCATAGTAATTCAAGCGGATACACACGTATTCGTACATACTCGTATTTATAGAGATGACTGCGAGTATCCTGTGGGAGATGAAGTGGAAGGAGGATGCCAAATTCAAGTGCATAAATTAATAATAAATTAATAAAATAATAATTTAAATTATGATATTGAACTGGTTACGTGGACACCAGTACTTTCGTACCCATCTGCTAGATATCCAAAGAGAAACACTTCGAATAGATGGAGTAGATGGTTTTATAAAATGTTAATTCGTTTGAGGATTGTGGGATTTATCATATCGTGATCATTAGCTCATAAAATGCCCACATTGATCCTTTGATTGGTACTGGATACTCGTAAATCGATTTGAAATTTAATTTTCATACTTCCCGCAACCTTGCGGACGGATTATTTTGATAGTACAAAGCAGGCTAATTCGAATTAATTGGAATCTATTGAAATCACTTTCAATTATAGTAGTAATGTACGAGTATCTGTTATAATTAGTGAAATGGCATGAATACGCTTTGCTACGACACACACTTTTAGTGAGAGTAGATATGTTGATGCAGTAATTAATGTCAAATTTATGAAACCAATGCATGGGTACTCAATAGCAGTTGAATAATAGATACAAAACAAAAACCAACCATGTAACAGTGACTTATAAGATATTCCCGCATTTCATTCCTCTATGTATTTGTCTTAAACGTCGATTTAGTATGAAAAAATCTTAATAAAACCTAAGATGATCCTGAGACGCATTAATATCTAATGAGTCTACCTGAAGTCGGGTTCTCACATCTATATACCTACTACAGGTGATGCAAAGGAAAAGTTGTGTATACCAAACATTCAAATATTAAGACATGCGAGTACCGCACGAAAGTAAGAGGCACTTCTTCCGCACAGCGAAGGAGTGATACTGGCGCAAATTTAACGCTCATATGATGCTTTCAAGAAATAACTTACGTATCGCAAGCTCTTACGTCGGTGCAATGACGGACCAAAGTTTCGAACTACAAAACAGAAAAATGCGGAACCAAGTAAACATGAAGTTACTGTTGCCTTAACAGCGAGACATAACACATGGGCTGTCAGTGCCGTTTTATAGTAAAACACAAAATTTTTGCAAAATTCAACTTTACTTATCAATATAGTTGCCTTCGACGGCGATACACTGATTGAAACGATTTTTCAATCTTTCGATACCAGTTTTGTAGTACGATTTCGGCTTAGCCTCAAAATAGGCCTCTGTTTCGGCGATTACTTCTTCATCGGTGTTAAATCTCTTTCCGGCGAGCATTCTTTTGAGGTCAGCGAACAGGAAATAGTCGCTGGGGGCCAAATCTTGAGAATACGGTGGGTGGGGAAGCAATTTGTAGCCGAATTCATTCAATTTTGCCATCGTTTTTATCAACTTGTGACACGGTGCATTGTCTTGATGAAACAGCACTTTCTTTTTCTTCAAATGCGACCGTTTTTCTGCAATTTCGTCCTTCAAACGCTCCAACAACGCAATGTGATAGTCGCTGTTGATAGTCTGCCCCTTTTGGAGATAGTCGATGAGAATTATTCCATGTGTATCCAAAAATACGGATGCCATTACCTTTCCAGCCGACTGTTGAGTTTTTGCTCGCTTTGGACGAGGTTCTCCCCCTGCTCGCCACTCAGCTGACTGCCGACTTGACTCTGTTGTGAAGTGATGGAGCCAACTTTCATACATTGTCACATACCGATGCAACAATTCGGCTTTATTGCGGTTGAACAGCTTTAAACACTCCTCTGAATCATCAACACGTTGTTATTTTTGGTCGCCTGTGAGCAAACGCGTCACCCACTTTGAACAGAACTTTCGCATGTCCAAATATTCGTGTATGATATATCCAACAAGCTCTTTTGATGTCTTCAGAGCTTCATCTATCTCGATCAACTTCACTTTACGGTCATTTGTAATCATTTTGTGGACTTTTTTGATGTTTTCATCTGAAACAGCCTCTTTTGGACGTACACTGCGTGCATCATCTTCGGTGCTTGTATGATCACTTTTAAATTTTTCAATCCACTTGCGAATGGTTCGTTCGGCTGGTGCAGAGTCCGGGTAATTTTTATCAAGACATTTCCTTGCATCGGCTGCATTTTTCACCATCAAAAAGCAGTGATAAATCAACACACGAAATTGCTTTGAATCCATTTTTTTCACAACAAAAGTTGCTTCATTCACAACGCTATATCTCGAGAACTAATCGTCCGACAGCTGTCAAATTTGTACAAGTATCTTTTGAAGGTTGGTACTAACTGAAAATATTATGGATTTAATTCAAGTGTTGCCCTCCCTTAGAAACGGCACTTTTCAGCCCATGTATTACATACTCGCACATACATAACTCACGCAAATCGCGTGGTTTAACTCCCAACAACGCCTGTTTTTTCATACACATACTGCAGATACATAATCGTCCATCTTGAGTGATCCAAGATAGAACTGACTTTTTTTGACAGAATAGACTGTCAAGTAAATATTGATAAGCGACGCTGAAATTTAACAATTCTAACAAATCTGACAAATAAGCCGCCGAGCTCTTTAAAGCTGCAGGAAATAATCTGGCAAAGAACATGCGCCAGCTCATTTATACAATACAATTTGATTGAAATGGAATCTCAGAATATTTGGTTCTGAAAAAACAAGAAATTTGAATTATTATGTGAACAACTATATAGATCCATATCAGTGCGGTTTTAGACCGTAGACATTAGAGAAGACTCGGAAATGCCAAATTTATATCCAACACCTCTTAATCCGTTGGAAGGTTGCATATGAGAATCTTGGCATTCCTGCCAAATCCGTTCGACTACGCAAGATGTCGATGGAGATCACCCGCTGCTCTGTCAAATGACGAAAGAAACATTATGGACTCTTCTGATGTTATAATAAAAGGAGTCTTAGACAAGGCGACGCGTTCTGAAGTGACTTCTTTAACACCGGACTTGAAAATATTGTGCGCAATTTACAAGCCAATACTAGACGAATAGCATTTCCAAATTCTGTGCAGCTTCACACATATGTGCGAGTATGCTATGTACGATGACCCTGATATAATTGAGAGAAATCAGTGGGATTGTCAGTGAGACTTATTTGAGTAATTTTAAGGCGGTAAGGGAATTTATCTACTTAGGCTCAGTAATGAGAAAAGCGTGGGAATGGAACAAAGAAGAACTCTTTCCGTGCGCTGTTCTATGGGATAAGAAGGCAATTGGACAGCTCATCATCCCTGCTCTGTTATACGGCGCAGAGACATGGTAACTCTAAATGGGACTATTCGAGGAATTTTGAATTCACAAGCAGAGACGATGATATGAGTTTGATGGAATTGGGAGTATCCATATGGGTATTACTCTATTGCCAACATAAACGGACCGTGTACAAAGATTTTGCTGGATGAATTCTATCTGAGAAATAATCCCATTCAGGCTGCCTTCACTGAAAAACCTCCTGCCTAGGATCTTGCGCAAGAAAACAATGATAAAAGGACAAAGTTTTTTGTAAAAACCCATACGTGTGTGTTGAGAACAGCCTAGAAATAAAGTGGTTGGGTGAAAGTCCTGCAATTTTTTTTTTCAGTTTAGCTATTAGCTAAATACCCCAAACTAGCTTTCACGCTGCATCACCTATAGCAGGTGCTCCGAGGAACATCTTACAATAAAAAACGAAAACAACATTTATACAACGAGTATGTGTATATAAAAAAAATTGATAAATTTGATTCTAAAAAATTTGATTCAAAAATCACTTTGCATGTGTATTCTATTAAAAATTTGCAGGGTATAGGCATCATCTGGAGAATGCGATGTTAGCAGCGATGTTAGTATGAAATTGACCAAATGCCGGACTGTAAGATGCGAACTTAATAAACACAAGGCTGTGAGATTCGTCCGAGGACTACAGTCCCATGCAAAGGTATCGTGGTAGATGTGAATATATCCGAAATCGCAAGGTTAATCAAGTCGAAGTAGAAATATCGGGTATATTTGTGGCAAATCATGAAATACGAGTATAATAACTTGAAGTTCTTGCTTAAGAAGTGACTTCGACCTGATACTGATACGGAGGCATATACTTTGCGTTCAACGTCAGTCCAATAATTCGTGTAATTCCTTTTTAATTGAAAGCGATATAACCTATCATTACCCAATCATGTATTCCACAAATAGACTGACAGTTGACAGAGAAAAATCGATGAGTACGTCCTACATCTGTAAAGCAAAGTTAAATGAACTCATCTGTGAAGTAGATTGGGATGATGTATTAAATGAATGCGATGCAGTTACCCTGTACGAAAATTTAGTTTGTAAGTTAAAAGCTGTATATAAAATATCAACGAATACTAGAACACTAAAGAGTAAATTCATAAAAAAATACTGAATATAAAGATTTCCGAAACAAAATCAACAGAGAAATTAAAGCACAGAAATCAAATTTTTATATAAACAAGTTTAACGCAATTAAAGCTGACTCTCGTAAAACCTGGAGCTTAATCAACGAGATAATTGGAAGAAAAAAGTTAAGCGCTGATAAAGTGCTTGTTTAGAACTTCTCATCGGAAAAAGTATTATCAGCCTTTCTAATGAATGTGATAAACTTTCCTCGGAACATACTCTCCAAATAATGCATCAGTGTAACGCAATCACATCGTATCATACGAATACCTTCGTAGCCAACTCAATTTTTGCTATTGAAACCAGAATAATTAATTTTCTCGACGAAAATAAATCCCCTGGAATCTATGGAATACGGCCGGTAGATATTAAAAAACATGCAGATATATATGCTCCCCTCTTGTGTTAATTTATTAACTTCAGTCTGATGCAAGGCAGAATTCCGAAAAAAAAAACACTGTTGTTAGACCTATTTACAAAGGTGTTAAAAGTCAAATAGGCAATTATAGACCGATATCCATACTGCCAGTCATGGAAAAGTGTCTAGAAGATGTAATTAGAAGTAGGTTAATTAGCTTTATTGAGAATCACTCCCTTATCCATCAAAGTCAGTACAGTTTCCAGAAGCGAAAAAATACTGGATAATTGCTTGAAGGGTTTGCGAATTGCGTCAATGATTCCTTAAAAAAAGTCATCATATTTTGGTCATGTTTATGGATTTTAGTAAAGCATTTAACCATGCAAAGTTACTGGAAGCGCTTGAACGGATTGGTATACGAGGAGTGATGGTCTACTGGCTAAGGGATTACCTTCTCAACAGGGCCTTTTGTGTAAAAATCAAGGACGTTAACAGTGAAAAGAAGCATGATGACACCGCGATAGTTGTGCGTCACAGGACTCTGGAGACGGCAACAAGGCTAATGCAGGCAGAGTTTAATAATGCAGTCAAATGGTGTCAAGACAATGGCTTAGTAATCAACGCGGCAAAAACAAAGATGATCCACATCCGAAATCCACATCATAAAGCTACGCAGGATCGAATATTTCTTCAAAATGATGCCTACCCCAAATCAAGCAAACACTTAATTGACGTTGTAGAAAGCTATAAATACCTAGGAGTCATCATTGATAGCCATTTCATCTGTGACAAGCAAATTACAAGATACGCTCTGATTTAAGGAAGGCTTCATTTGCATTGGCTCAACTTAAAAATTATGCAACACCACAAATTTTGGAGCTGGTATACTACGCCTTGATTGAATCCAAATTAAGTTATGGAATACTGGCTTGGGGCAATGCTTCTAAAACACATATCGAGAAGCTGCAAAAACTCCAAAATCCTGCATTGAGGCTAATAAACTGCGGAAATGTTCTTGACGAAAGAAGATTAGCGTTTGCACAATAATAAATGAATTACCTGCTGATCTTAAAAATATTGTAAATTTTAAAAACAGAAAAAAAGGTTTTTAAAAATTTTCTTTTAAAATCATAAAATTAAATTTAAAATAAATAAATTCATAAAAAAATATTAAATCATGTACACAAAACTTAGCTTGCTCATTTTAATTTAAACTTTTGAAAAGCAATCTTCTGCAGAAAAGCCATGAAGGGTTCGCAGAAAATGATACAATTTGTTAAGAAACTTTCATGCAAACAAATATGTTATATACATAGTCTAAATTGTTAAGCTCATATGAACGACTACCCGAAGCCTTTCAGATTAATTTGGTATTACGCTGTTGCGTAAATATTCTAAAAATAATAACAATGTAAATGTTATCGGTCACCTCAGTGATAACTTAACTAAACAACACTTACGATAACTGTTTCTAAATCAATAAGCAGCAGATGAAGTGGCGATCGATATATCATACAAATAGATACAACACACTGGTCAATGATCATAATAATGCGATGCGAGGAAACTCAGGAAGTTCATCCGTTGCTCTGCGGAAATATCATTACGTCTTATCACCTAGATATTTTTGGGACAGGACAGTGACCTTTATTGTTGGGATTGGGAGCCGAACAGTGTTGTCTCGGTCAATAAGCAATCAACAGTGCTCAGTAGTTGCGGGAAGGCAACCTTTTTTGCCATCTTCAACAATGTCATCCACACCGGCGATACAATCTTATACAACAATCCAATGCCCTTGGTAGGCTGACTGATTGGAAAAGCATGTCTCTGATTCATGGCATTTGTTTTTTAAAACAACATGTAAATGTTGGCCACGACTACTTCTGAAGTGGTCCATTCGGAAGATTTAATTTTGGGCGTCTCGTATCTCGCAGATAACACGAGTAATGTTGGTTTCCAAAGGGTCAATTGTAGCTGGCTTATTCCTGAAGACCTGAGACTTTACATATCCCCAGAGAAAATAGTCCAAAGGTGTGATATCGCACGATCCAGGCAGCTAGTTTACCGTAGCAAAACGTGAAATTAAGTGCTCACCAAAATAATTGCTCAACAAATCGGTTGTTTCACGCGCTGTATGGCTCGTAACGCCGTCTTGTTGAAATCAGATCTCACGAGACCATGTGCTTGAATTTCAGGGAGCACATAGTCCGTTAACATGGCGCGATAACGGTTACCATTGACGGTAACATTCTGATTTGCCTCATTTTTGAAGAAATATGGATCAATGATTCCATCAGCCCATAAACCACATTATTGAGTTTTTCCAAAGCCCATTCACTGAAAATATGACGCAAATTCAAGTCACTTGGCTTCAATCCTTGCACAAGTTGAATTTTCTACGCTTTTAGGTGGAGACCCTCACGTAAAATACGCCAAGTTGTCAAATACGCCAAGCCAAGCTGTTGAGAACGACAACGAATCGATTCGGCACGATCTTCGTGTACAATCTCAGCTACAGCTGCTATAATCTCTTCACTACTTGCTGGATGTTGTCTAACCAGTCGAGTATGATCCACTAATGTAAACTGTGACTCAAATTTTCGAATGGCATTGACAATAGTGGTTTCAGTAGGTCGATTATGCGCACCGTAACTTCCTCGAATCGAACGAAAAACATTTCTCACAGAACGCTGATTTTCGTAATACAGCTGAACAATTTAAAGACACTGTTGTAGTGTAAGTCATGATAATTTGCCAAACGATACTAAACACAAACAATAAAGCAATTTGATTGAAGTCACACATGATTTTTCAAAAAAAGGCTATTGAAAATCAAACTTTACGATGAATCACATAATTACATTGCGTAAGACACTTTTTTGGTATTAAATTTATGTGGGAACTGGCTGAAGAAATTCTGTTGCAATGACACTGACAAGACATAAGCTTCGAAGGTCTTTTTAACTGCATCAATTATGCTTTCGGTAGATTTTAATAAATAAATGAGGACGTACTTGCACGACTTCGTTGGTCTAATACCTTTTCTCTTTCACTTTCAAAAAATCAAGTTAATATTGAATTTACTTAGTTTATAGTCGGTTATATGTTAAATTGATTACCGTTATGTCCCATTAGCTATTGACCATATATTACTGACTCATCAAAATTACATTCTGCTGTTAGTTCAGCTTCTTAATATGGTTGGAGGCTGAGTGCGGATCCTAACGGAAAGATCAAATATTTCCAACATTTTTTTGAAAAACTTTAGAAACTGTAAGTATTCACAATAAAAGCTGTCTTTGGTTTTGTTTCCGTGTGAAATTATTGCCTAAATTTAAACTAGGAACAAACCCTACAACAAATGGAAGCACAATGCAACCTATGTCATCAGTACTGCAAAACCAAACTACTACGCTTCCAAGTTAAGTACTTTGCTTCCACTCAAACAGCAATGGAATAACTTGCGCCGGACTTGTGTTCCAACCAATACTAACACTGACCGAGATCCTGATGTTCTAAATGATTTTTTACTTTGAAGTTGCTACGATATGAGTGATTTTGTTCTGAATACTATTTCTGAACCACCAACTTATAGACAAGGTGATTTTATTTTTGTTAGCCATCTGAGTCATATATATTATTTAACTACCGCATTACGGTATCCATATTTCCTCAATCTTGTCAAAAATGCCAAAAAATCAAATGCAACCTAGCCTGACTAAAGGCCTATCAGCATATTCTGATGCCTACCTGTGGTGTTTCAAAAACTTATCTGTTAACAAATAATAGCCCACTTTTCATCGAATGGGCTCCTTAACCTCTTGCAATCTGTTTTCAAAACCAACCACAGTTTCTCTTTGACCATGATTAACATCTTCGACGATATAAGGCGTGACTTTCATAGAGGATTTGTGACATCACTTTGCTTACTTGACTTTTCGAAGGCCTTCGATAAAGTAAACCGTGGTATTCTGTGCTGTTGTCACCCAATGTTCTTTAGACGTAATTTTTTTATGAATGAAAAACTTTGGTTCTGTTTTTCTGAAGTCGAGAAAATGATATAGGCTTAGTGGCCGCTGCCAGAATTAATGACCATTTGGGTCCGAGTTATTACATTTTGCATCATTCTTGCTAGATCTTCCGGCGATAGGTCCTCGCATTCTTGACAGATGTTCTCTTTGAGGGTTTCAAGAGTCTGAAACGGTTAAATAATGCATTCTTGTTGGCCAATGTAAATCGCCAAGCGAAAGAGATTAGGTGACACGGAAATGCAGCCCTCAGAATTTCGGTTGTGGCTCGTAGAGTATGAGTCCTTACTCGATGATGCCTCCAGCGTAAACAGCTCATCTTCTCGTAATTTTGAGAGAGTGTAATGACTCTTCGTCAGCTGTACGTGGATTTTCGGTGCCCAAGAAAAGATAATTTTTCTTCATTGTCCTCGTCGTTCATGAAGATTTTCAATGAAAAATTGTCTCTCTCGTGGTCGAGATTCAGGATGGCTTAAGCATATGTTATCTGCGGTTGGTGGTCAACTGTAAGGGAACATCTTGCAATCTATCACAAAAATTCTCTGTTAAAGCTGCCGATTGATGCCCAATTGCGTGGCACGGCGTCTGGTCGATATTCCGGGGTCTTCTGCGACATCTTCAACCACAGTTGCGACATGTACTATTCTCAGTAAACGGCTGCTCCGGGGCCGGCCAGACCTGACAGCATCTCGCGTTTTCTTATACTCTTCTAGGCGAGTGGCAGTGTTTTCTCAGTTGGTGTCGGGCGACCTAGAAATTTGAGTCAAAATTCACGCTGCGCCAACACCACCGACGAATTATTCAGCAAAAGTATGCTAACAATTATTCCGTGTTCATTAGAATTATAGCGATTAATATCTTATTGACGTATATTTTGTATCTGTTTACTTCTTAAATGTCAAAATAAAATTGACGTTTGCCGCCATTTGAAAAATTATAGTATCTTCCGATAGAATGACAACTTTTAAAGGGTCATCGCTGGAGGAAAATCTTTAGAGCTTAAAATAATGAGGCGATTCGCGGACCTAGAGTATTCTGTGCTTTCATAAATGACTTACCATCAGTTTGTAAACACGCTGCAATCCACCTTCACGCTAACTATGTTCAACTTTACTTGGCCCACCCTATGAGTAAGATTGAGGAGCTCGCCATAAAATTAAATAAAGACTCATTTGTAATCCATAACTGTTTTGTGGTAAAAAGACTTTTTCAAAAACTGCTAAATCGAAAGCTCTTCCTATTTTCCACCGCAAGTTGGACATTAGCCTTGTTCCTGACTTTTGGCTTCCTAACTGAAGGCTACCAGCCTCGGTTTTATTACAAGCAATAACTTTTCTGGATACAATCATACTAACCTTATTATTGGGCGTATCTATGGATGCTTACGAAAACTCTTGCTTGCAACTCCTATTGAAACTCGACGACTTGTCATGCCTCTTATTGTACCTGTAATTACTTATGCTGAAGTGTATCTATACTATAATAATCTTGGCTCTTTTTCTCAGCGAAAACACAAAGTAGATTTCAATGACACTATGCGATACGGTCATGCTCTCCATAGATACGATTATATCTCCGCTCATTCTAAAAACCTAGTAAAATTCACTCTGAAGCAGTACCTAAATGCCCGAAATTGCACTTACTTGCATCGAATTATCAACCATATTTGTTCAACAAAATACAATTTGTCCGAAAACTAAGAACAAAGAAGATTTTACAACACGTATGCAACTGCTTGAATTCGTCAAGTTTATTTTTCTTTCTCTCTATTAGACTTTGGAATATAATATCCCAGCACATCAGGAGTATATCAAACGCCACAAGCTTCAAAAATTTAGTGTTCTACCTCGACTATCCTTTACCTATCTTTTTTTCTTTGCATTACATTTTAATATGCAATATCTTAATTTGAATTATGATTTTCTCATGCCAAATATTGTTCTAAGTATAGAATAGATGAATTTTTTCTTAATGTAGATACAATTTTTTGTTTAATGTTCTAATAAATTGAAATTGAAATATTAATCTAGCTTGGAACTGTCGGTAGGAAGTACGAAACTTGCAGAACCAGTTGTGGCCTAATACCACATGCAGATGCATCAATTAGACTGATTTTAAGGAATAGGTACTACGAATCTCTGCGTGTTTTTACTTAACTTAAATACTCTTACCCCTTATTAGGGATAATGGATCAACAACACCTTATGCAACGTGTTTGCTTTCCTCAGTTAGGAATACCTGACTAGCCTGAATGATTCGGTAAGTGGTTTTAATTTGCCACTGCGACTTTCTGCTTGGCATTTGCTTACTGTTTGTCAAGAAAATCCTTGAGATTCTACGTAGCATCTATTTATAAAAGTTTACAGCCTTCATGTGGCAGTCTAGTCACTTTCCAAGTACAACATCCATAGAGAAGATCTAATTCGACATTCAATCATATGTAGTAGTCTCAATTTTATTTCCACGCTTTAAATGTTACTTCATAATACCTTTGACGGGATATCCATAGCAGCTTCCATTTACATATTCGGGATTCCAATTCTTATTCGGCGCCACCAGCGCTAGTTTGTTTACCCCAACTTCCATAATCTGGACTATGGATGGATGAAAGCGGATGTCATCAGCTTAGTCAAGATGTTGAAAACGAGATATCAGTCCCATGTTCTCACCAAATAAGACCTAGTTCGGAAACTGGCCTATTCTTTGCCAGTTGAGTTGGTACATTTGTTGTTGACATTCCCTCTAAATCTTAGCGTCATAGTTTGACGTTTGCAAAAGTTACGTAGCCAAGAGTACATCTATCTCCGTGTGTGTTGGCGATTTTTTACAATTTTAGAAATATATTTAAATTTGCAATAACGTTGGAAAAGTGTTTCGGAAACGATTCTCTAAAGAAAACGGTCGTTTACCAAGCGGTTCAAAAGTGGTCGTGAGTCAATCGAAGATGATGAACGCAGTGGCAGACCATCGACATCGAAAACCAACGAAAATATTGATGTAGTAAAAGAAATGTTGGCCAATAACCGCAAATTAACCATCAGAAAGACAGCAGAGGACTTGACCAATGCCTATGGATACGTCCAACACATTTTGGTTAATGATTTGGGTTTCCGTCGTGTAGCAGTTGGTGCCAAAAGACCTCAATTTCATGCAAAAAAGAGAACGTGTTGACGTCGCAAAGGAAATGATTTGCGAGGCTGAATACGATCCCACATTCATTAAAAGGATAATTACTGGAGACGAGACGTGGGTTTATGAGTACGACACGCTATCCACACATCAGGCAAGTGAATGGCGTTCACCAAATGAGCTGGGACCAAAAAAACCCCGTCGTTTTCAGTCAAAAAAGAAGGCAATGCTGACGGTTTTTATGGATTACAACGGTGAAGTGCACCATCAATTTTTGCCACAAGGCCAGACAGTAAACAAAGAGTATTACTTGTGCATTATGAGACGTTTGTGTGAAGCAATTCGCCGAAAGAGACCAGAATTGTGGGCAGAAAACTCATGGATTTTGCACCATGATAACACACCGTCGCACAATGCCATCACTATTCGTAATTTTTTGACGAAAAATGCAACAAATACCGTCCAACAGCCACCGAATTCACCTGATTTTTCTTCCTGTGACTTCTTTCTGTTCAATCGAGTTAAAAAACCACTACTAATGGAAAAATTGCAGGAAGCACTGATGGACATACCGAAAGCCGAATATAAAAAATATTTCGAGGATTGGGTCAAGCGCTGGCATAAGTGTGTTGCAGTCAATGGTGATTACTTTGAAAGAGACAATATAGATTTAAATGAATAAACTTGTATTTTTAGTTTTCTGAATAAATTCCGAAATCGATCAAGGTAGTAGATGCCCTTTGACTCGGTTCACAATTATTCTATCTAGTAATTTGGCTACCGCTAAGAGCACGTACCTCCCTTCATTTTATCGAGAAACAACTTTGTTTCTCAAAATTTTCTACTTGACAGCTGCTGTGATTTCACCAATAATACGTGGACTTAGGAGAATTTGGGTATTACGTACGATTTAACATTGCTCTTGTCACCAAAAACTGGTGTACGAGGCCCTTAACCGTTGTATTGTGATATCCATTTGCTGCTTTTCTATTCCTCTTGGCTAGTCCATCAATGTGGCTATGCTCCAGTTCAGTTGTTCATTAGGTTCTAAATAGCTAGCTTAGGACACTTTACGAAGGCCACTACAAACCGATATTTAAATGTCATACGCTCATAGATCATATTCGAAATGTTTTTCGTAACTTTTGAGCTTTGACGTATGAGCTGTATCTGTATCTACCCCAGATACTAAAACGTTCCAGTGCTCATCGATGTGCTCATCTATCAAAGTGGTTCCTTAATTATTGACACACGTTAGGAGCTGATAGCCCATCGGTATGGTATTGTACCTTTTTAAAGTATCGACAGACTGCTATACGAGTATAATCGATCTGGATTGTTTTTCTCATATTGTAAGATAAGAACTGATCCCACAATCAAGCCTTCAAATAACTGAATTTAACTTCAACGTTGACTTCGATCTGAAAGCAACGAGTGAAATACGAATCCTTTCTCGGAAAGTCCATTTCCATGTCCTCAAATGACTCCAAAACAACCAAAGCTCTGTGGTAGAACTTTTCTTTGATGACCTCTTCATATATAAGGTGATTCATGTGAGGTTTGGTTTTCAATAGGCTTTTTTTGACAGATCACGCGTGACTCCGATCAAACTGCTTTATCATTTCAGTATCGTTTGGCAAGTCATCATGGAAAGATTTACACCACAACAGCGTCTCCACATTGTTCAGCTGTATTACGAAAATCACCTTTCTGTGAGAAATGTTTTTCGTTTGATTCGAGGAACTTACGGTGCGCATAATCGAGCTACTGAAACCACTATTGCCAATACCATTCGCAAATTTGAGTCTCAGTTTACATTAATGGATGATACTCGACCGATTAGACCACATCCAGCACGTAGTGAAGAGATTTATAGCAGCTGTGGCTGAGAGTGTACGCGAAGACCGTGTTGAATCGATTCGTCGCCGTTCTCAACAGCTTGGCTTGGTGTATTTAACGTCAGGATCTCAGCCTAAAACCGTACAAAATTCAACTTGTGCAAGAATTGAAGCCAGGCGACTTGATTTTGCGTCATATTTTCAGTGAATGGGCTCTGGAAAAACTCAATGAATATTCGGTGTTTTATCGTGAAATTTTGTTCAGTGATGAAGCCCATTTCTGGCTCAATGGATACATTATAAACAAAAATGCCGTATTTGGCCTGATGAGCAACCCGAAGACTACCAAAAGCTACCATTACATCCATTAAAAACAACGGTATGGTTTATTTTATGGGCTGATGGAATCATTGATCCTTATTTTTTCAAAAATGAGGCACATCAGAATGTTATCATTAGTGGTTACCGTTATCGCGCCATGTTAACGGACTATGTGCTTCCTGAATTTTAAGCACACGGTCTCGGTGAGCTCTGGTTTCAAGAAGACGGTGCTACGAGCCTAACAGCACATGAAACTCATTTTGGTGAGCACTTAATTTCAGGTTTTGCTACGGTAAATTGGCCGCCTAGACACCTTTAAGAATAAGCCATCTACGATTGACGCCTTGGAAGCCAACATTACTCGTGTTATCCGCGAGATACCAGTCGCTATGCTCGAACGAGTCGCCCAAAATTGGACCCTCCGAATGGACCACCTCAGACATAGTCGTGGCCAACATTAACATAATATCATTTTCTAAAAGTAAATGCTATGAATTGTTCTTTTAACCGATAGTAAAAATTTTAAGTTCACTTTCAAAGTTATGTATTTTACTTTATGTTATAAATCAAACCTCACGATGAATCACCCTATACTTCAGCCTATCCTCAAACTGTAGGTCTTAAGGTTTCTTCGATGTCAATGCATTGATCTCATTCCCCCTTGCACGTAAAAAATTCAATAGCTTATTACCACTGGCTGTAAAATGTTGACATTCCGTTTTCTTTCTCTATCTTCTACTTCGCAACCAAGAAAACAAAAACTGAGACAGAAGAAACGATAAACTCCAACCAAAAGCGATTACACAAAAATCCCGCTCAACTCGACTCGTGCGCGACAGAAATTCAATTGAAAAGAGACAGCCGAACGGAATTGTTGTCTTCGAGTGCAACCGTCCGCATCGCGCATCTTTTTTATTTTCCTCAAATCTCTCATACTAAACATTCAATCAAAAATAAAAATAAAAAAAAACAAAGAAAATTCGTACTTGTCTCTTCCCTGAAATTTTCATCAGTTCAATAGGTTTTAGACATGTTTCAGGATAAATAGACATCCAAGCAATGATCAGATCTCTAACGTCGAACACCATAAAATCGTGGGTGATGAGAGACTAATACGCATCTGTTAGGTCCCCGAACACTAGGGAACTGCGTCACTGATAATCTGGCCAGATTCGAATCCTTAGACGACTAGTAGGCAACTTGACTTTCCAAAAAAAACGAATGTCCTTCATTAAGCAAATGGTGTAGCACTCAACAGAGCTGATCGACCTCAGAAGAATAAATATCTTCAAACTCAGAAATAAGTACATTCACTGGAGACTATGCTACTGGAAAATATGTACAACAATTAAGTATTACTTACTTGATAATCTGGCCAGATTCGAATCCTTAGACGACTAGTAGGCAACTTGACTTTCCAAAATAAAACGAATGTCCTTCATCAAACAAATGGTGTAGCACTCAACAGAGCTGATCGACCTCAGAAGAATAAATATCTTCAAACTCAGAAATAAGTACATTCACTGGAGACTATGCTACTGGAAAATATGTACAACAATTAAGTATTACTTAATTGATAATCTGGCCAGATTCGAATCCTTAGACGACTAGTAGGCAACTTGACTTTCCAAAATAAAACGAATGTCCTTCATCAAGCAAATGGTGTAGCACTCAACAGAGCTGATCGACCTCAGAAGAATAAATATCTTCAAACTCAGAAATAAGTACATTCACTGGAGACTATGCTACTGGAAAATATGTACAACAATTAAGTATTACTTACTACGATTTCTAGAGGAACTACAGAAACAAACAGGAAGGGGTAACCATAGGTAGATACCACTTCCGAGATCTACATGATTTCTTTTCTATGAAAAACACCGACTTTACATCTGGTCTAGGTGAACCTCAGCGAGGACTTCTCTAACCCTACATAACATAACTGGGAAATAGTGAAAGATTTAGGTACCAAATATAAGTATCTTAGATATAAAAGACATAATAAAAGTAAATAGTGACTACAACGACTGCTGACTCTCTGATACGACAAAGGCCGTTTTTCGCTCCGCTGCTACTACTGCCCTCTATGCCTCGGCTACGTATCGATAATCACAACCGGTTCCCGCTACATAACTGCTCTTGTGCCAGGACCTGTGCTGAAGTGACCAGACGAATTTCTGTCATTTCTGATGCCAACGCTATGCTATTTCATAACATGTTTCAACTCATTATTGTTATTGGCCAACTTTGCACTTTAATAACGCATCATAGTCAATGTTAGGCAACGTTGAATCAGTAGTATGGTGGGGAGTAGCACTAATTGATCGTAATGTTCTGAACTCTGTCCTTGGATTTATGCATGCTCAGTCTAAAATGTCCGAAATCGAGCAGAAAAAATCTCCTGGAAATGAAGGCGGAGATTCTGAATGCTTAAGGAAAATTTGATTAAACCGAAGGTGATACACCAGCTGTAGATGAGAAGAAAATTAAACAGACTTAATAGAATGGTTTTTCTAAATCTAGAAAACTGTCTCACTTATCCCAAAATCCAACTAATGAACTCGCAAGTCTTAAAGCTAAAGATTCTACTATAAATGGCCTTAATACGTAAAATAAAGTAAATGTAGTGTCAATAGATTTTTTCTAAAGAATCCTTCCTCAAAAACCTTTAAATCAACCTCTACAAAACGAAGTGTTGGCAAACTCATCCGGGTTTCTCTTTTGGATGAGAATCCTCCGCCTTGCCAGTCAACCCTAGAGGTCGTTTACCAAAATCAAAAATTACACTCGTACATTTAAACGATGTAAACAAAATATAAATTTCTCACATATGATTGCACATATTAAAAGTTATGTTTATTGGGATATAATGCGATGGTGCGTCGCTTGTTATCCTTTTGTCCTGTTTCCTTCTCACTTTTTTCGACTTAGGGGGTAACTCTAGGCAAAGACGCCGCCATCAAGGGTCACATCCCATAAATCTAAAACAGTTAAATTGTTAAACAAACGTTCAGGACGAATATTCGTACACAAAATATAACATAGTATGCACGAGTATAAGCAAGGGGGTTTTCACACCCTTTCGACGCTAGGAATCCTTTCTTTCTCCCTGCAACGTGTTTTTTCAGTTGGTCTGGCTTTTTTTTTATTATGCGAGTTCAAATTATGAGTGCCCTTTGAACATTCATGTGACAACAATCACCCTTTTTCCTCTTTTCCAAAAGCCATCGTTTCTTTCACAGTGCTATGTGAAGTATGTACTATATGCCCTCCTGAGGGTTGTCCGAAGGACATTAGTGGTGTAATGCACGATTTGGGAATTTTTTTCCGAAGAATTTTCGGTTGTCTTGGGATGTAAAATTATTGAATTTATGAGTTATGCGTTGTGGTGTTTGGCAGGACGCTTTTCTACTTGTGTTGTGTCCTATAATTTAATAATCTACGAACTAAAAGCATTTTAGTTCATAAAAGGATGAAAGGGATTGGCTACTAAATTAAGGGAAACTGTTGCTAGGCTGGAAGGTATCCTGTAAAAAGGGCGCTCAAAATTTAATTATACGATAAAGCATAGAGCTTATGACAACATTTTCTAACGATGCAGAAGCTCTTTAAAATACTTTGCGCGCGAGAATTGCCATGTTTCCTAGTCATAAATGAAACTTTCACTCGTATACTTGAGAATAAAGGGCGAAGACAGAAGAAATATACATATATGAAGCTTTACAAGACAACTTTTAGAACTTAAGCTCAGTTTAGAAAAATCTCGATTTTTAAAGCAAGTTCACCTACAATCGAAATGTGCTTCTCATATCATAGACAATTACGTACATACATATGTAAGTGTTAGATGGGGAAGAAATTAATCAAACTCGTCCTTATCAGTAATCCAAATAATCCTCCAGTGAGATATTGACCTTTTGGGTACGATTTGAATGATTCTGAAAATGAATCTAAGGTTTTTCGCACAAAAGAACAAGAAAGAGATCCGTAGATTCTTCGAATCCAGAGTCTAGTAGTACCGCTCTCATTATCTCTGTGACTACCGGCTGCTCACCGGTTACATGCTTTGCTAACCCCGCTGTCGACTTTAAGTCTGTAAGCCGAATGTCCTTTTTGTAGCAGAATAGTCAATGACTTATGAAGCACTTTCTCCATTATTCATTCGAAATTCATGCATCCATAAGTTCATGCCATGATCAATGCCCCAGCTATTCCTAAGGTAAGTTGGAGTCCTGCTATGTTCATTCGATGTCTTGTAAAATGAGATGTCTTTGAATTTATTGAATTTTATCGGGGTCCCAGATTAAAATGAAATTACAAGAAATTATCTTTCTATATTTACCTTTCTGCTTAATTGAAAGAAGTTTCATATTTTTCAAATAGTTTTGTGTTGTAATTTGATGGCAAGATAATGCGATGTAATTTAAGGACGCCCAACATGACTGCTCTTCACAATTTTGCTATGAACATTAGTTTCGTCCCTCTACAGTACTCCTCATGAACTCGAAGATTTTCTGAGGCTGAATGCAGACGCTCATCAGTTCTACATGATGCAGCCATCATATTTTTTGTAATCGAATATCGACTAGGTCGTTATTGTAGCTTTTGCCCTTTACTATCTATGTGAATGAGACCAAAGATCTGAAGAACTTTTTGCTCAAAACGACCTAGGACGGCCTCAAACATATGCTAAAGTAAAGAACCTGTGCAAAGGAGCAGGACTGAGATGAAAAGTATCTTAAATAAAGTTTATTGCCTTCTTAGCTCCAAGAAGCAGCAATTGCAAAGAGCTATTTTTCGTTCGTTCTCATCGCTTGTGTCGTTGACAGAGTACGCAGCGGAGCCTAGGTAAACCCTAAATCTCAATATCAAATCTATTGAAGTGACGTTTTTTTTTCAGTCGAATATCCTTTTTTGTTGAAATCACATGCCTCATCATTCATCATACTGGAAAAATGCCCGTTAATTAACCATCCTCTAGTGAATATAGGGATGAAGAGAACGCGTACTAGCTACGACAATGTTTTGTCTCGTCACAAAACTTATTAGGCCAAATCCGTTGTCGGATCCGGTGTCGTGTAGGCTATACTCAAAACTTCATGCCTTAATCAAGTTCCAATGACAAATTCGAATAAAAATAATCGCGGATTTCCCTCTTTTTTTACTCGTCGTAGCACATTCTGTTTGGCGGTGATATCTACTCCAAGGCAGATCTAAACTTGTTTTTTTTTACATTTTGCTAAAGCGTCAACATTGTATCAAATGTTTGACGACACTAAGATTTTTATGTTAAACAATTGTTAACACAATCCAAATCTCCCAATATGCCAGACAACCCCCAGATATAAGGAACCGGATATTCCAGTATTAGTCGCCTATCTCGGGATAATGAGAACGGCTTACTATTGACGCCAGCGTTAATATAATTATGTGAATGAAACCGTCATTTCGATGGAGTACTATATGTTAAAGTTGGTACTTTTTTTTTTTTCTATATAATACTCGCGGTTAAAGTTCAGTTGAACAATGCCAATACTTGTTGGCTACCAGTGTAATTTAAACACGTTTGATGTGTAGACCACGGGCATTTCCAAGTTAACACTGTTCTAATCACATAACATGCAAAAACTGGAGGTCGAGTACAACTTCTTAAAAGTGATACTGATTTCAAAATTGTGTATTAAAATGTAGCAATGTCAAACATTTCCTCTTTCCAAAGTATTGGATCTATAACTTTCGTGCAGTTTGCTAAGAGATGGCGCAACTTGTATTATTCCAAAGTTATTATTCCATTGGAACATGCGTTGGAAAGCTACTGTCATCGTACGTCATTTCAGTATATGTCATTCATTTGAAGCGTAAACAATAATAATTTTTTTTTACTCAGATGTGTCGAACATTGTGCCTGAAAAAGTGTTTTTGCGGGGAGTTCTTCTTCATTACTTTAATATGAAGAAAACTGCTGCCGAAAGTCATCGTATTTTGGTGGAAGTTTATGGTGAACATGCGCTAGCTGAGCGAACGTGCCAAAAGTGGTTTGCACGATTTAAAAGTGGTGATTTTTGCTTGGAAGGCGATGAACGTCCTGGGCAGCCAGAAACGTTTGAAGATGAAGAACTGGCAGCATTATTCTATGAATATAGTTGCAAAAATACAAGAAGAGCTCGCAGAATCTTTGGGTGTCACTCAAGCAGCCATTTCAAAACATTTAAAAGCAGCTGGATATATTCAAAAGCAAGGAAATCGGGTTCCACAACTCAAGCCGAGAGACGTCGAAAGGCGGTTTTGCATGTCCGAAATGCTGTTGGAACGCCACGAAAGAAAGTCATTTTTGCATCGGATTGTTACTGGTGATGAAAAATGGATCCATTAAGACAACCCCGAGCCCAAAAAATCATATGTGAAACCCGGCCAACCAGCCAAATCAACGGCAAAGCCGAATATCCATGGCGCGAAGGTAATGCTCTGTTTTTGGTGGGATCAGATGGGTGTGCTGTACTATGAGCTGCTAAAACTGGGTGAAACCATCAATGGACAACGCTACCGAGCACAATTAATCCGTTTGAAGAGAGCAGTAGTCGAAAAATGCCCGGAATATGCGACCAGACGCGAGGTAATAATTTTCCATCATGACAACGCTCGGCCCCACGTTGCTATTCCGGTTAAGAACTATTTGGAAAACAGTGGATGGGAAGTCTTACCCCACCCGCCTTATAGCCCAGAAGTTTCCCCTTCTGACTACCATTTGTTCCGGTCGATACAGAACGCCCTCACTGAAATACGGTTCACATCAGAGCAGAAAATCAAAAATTGGCTTGATTCATTCTTGGCTGCCAAGGCGGCGCAGTTCTTTTGGGATGGGATCCACAAATTGCCAGAAAGATGGGAAAAAGTCATAGCTTCAGATGGGCAATACTTTGAATAATACTACTGTACATGTTTTTCTGAATTAAACGTTCAAATTTTGAAAAAAATGCCGCACGAATTAAATTACATACCCAATAAACTACATCGGATCAGCGGTCTTTATTTTTCTACCAGCGACTTAAGGTTCTATTTATAAAAGACAGATATTTATTCTGTCTTACAGAGTCCTCAAATATATAGTTTATTCAGTTTTTTAAAAATTTTTTTAAAAGAGGATGAGTATCTAACACTTTAGTGATACATTACGTATAGTTTTGGCATACTTAAATGTACTCTACAGTGTTGTCGTCACCATTTAAGCAAGCGTAGCAAGACGAAGTGGCACATACATTTGCCAAAAAACTGATACTCAGTCTGTAGTCTTTTCCACTAAATAGCTTTAGTTTAGCTAAATACATTTGGACATTCCGAACAGATTCCCAGAGTTGAAAATCCTTCGGATGCAGTGATCGTTTCTTATGCCCGTTATCTTTTTTTCTTTTTTATCACAAGAGAGCACTTAAATAAAGAATTAATCAATGTTCCTCCCTTATATGTTAATTTTTACTAAAATTTCGCTATGTTTCGAAGAAAGTTGAATAAGCGGTTCAATTATAAAGTGCCTATAGCGAGCGTAATTTCATCTAATTTCACAATCCTTTTATTTTTCCTATATCAGTACACTTAAAAAAAAAAAAAACGAATGCCACCCGGATAACTAAACTGTTTGGTTTATATATCTCGACTTCACACTTTTTATAACTCTAAATTTGCTCTACGAACGACCTCCTTTACCAGCGCTTCGCAGCTGACTTTTCCTTCTTAAATTCACCCACAAAAAAATTTAAATTTCACCCAACACTTTATTTCCCCCTCGACCCTTTTCACACAATACAACACGGTACGTTCTTTTCATTTTAAAAGGTTCAACAGATCACATCTCCTGATCTTTTACATCCGCTAATCTCAACTATCGTCATGCAATTATATGACAATGGATGGCACGGCCCCAAAAGAAAAACAAAACAAAAAAGGACAACTTCGATTCTACATGGGGACAAGCTACGAACGTAGCTTAGCTAGCGACAACCGAGTGCAGGTGCCCACTACTAGTAGGATTGAAAATGATAAATATGTAACCTATTACGTATTCCTTTGGATAAAAATTAATATCTTTTCGACGTCAATTATATTAATTAGTGGATTTGTGAGCCGAGCTTTACATACTAACTCTAACGTCTTCCACTAGTTCACCTAACGCCTTTGACCACGGCTAAACATCAACCGACCTATCTGCAATACAACCCTCTGGAGGAAATGTAGAGCGATCGCCTTTAGCCTGCATTTCCCTGCATTTCCCTATATTTCCTGCATTTCCTTATATTTCCCTGCATTTCCCTATATTTCCATGCATTTCCTTGCATTCTGTGTTTAATTTTCAAGGTATGGTTACACTATTTCGCGGGATTAGATTGTGGGTGATACACTGCCGTGAAATCAATAGTGACCCCATAAGCATGGCCAGGTCAGCCGTCTCCTTACTTCTGAACTGAGCCTCTTTGTCACAGACCAACCACTTGGTACCACTAGGTACCTCAAATACCAAGAATACCTGTTCCTCCAGGATGGTCCTGATGGATTTTGCTGCAGCTAAACAGACAGGAAAGAATTGGGGAAATTTCGATAAATGGCCAGTCCAAATATAGCTATATACTCTGGTTGACGGGAGGAAGTGGCCCAATAAAATACACACAAAACATATTTCACGGCTTATTAACCTTGTTTTAATAAATCTTATGGCGATAAGTAGTTCCAGTTTCCGTAAGTCTAGCAAATTACGTAGCTACGAACGTAACGATCCCTATTATGTCTCATCTTTGTCCAAATATAGCTTATAACCTTATCGAACGTCTTCTGTATTTCCTCATGCCCGCTTAAGATATCGTCATGGCTTTGTCTCAAAACTTCTGTTCTTATATCCTTTGGAACCACTTGTTTCCACGCATTTCCCTCGTTATTCAATTTTAGGTATCTCGAAGGCACCCATTTAAATGGCACACCCTCCTACTCTCTACAGTCGGGATACTTCTAGCCCTCTCCCCTAACCAAAGCATTTTGAATCAATGAAATATCATTGATCATTGATCATTTTGATTGCTCATTGATCTTCGGAAGCTAGTGACACGGACGTTATGTCCTTTATGCTCCTAACCCTTCCTATACACGACCTTAAAGTTGTACTACTGCATTATAATAGCCCACCGAGCCAACCTACCCTGCAGATTTCTCAAATTATTTAGCCAGACTGAGAAATGATGATCAGTTACTACTCCAAGTACGGACGGACTTATTCGATCGAGCACAGGACGGCCAAGCACTCCTGTTCCGTCGTCGAATAATTCCGCTCCATCTTGGATAAGGATCTGCTCAAGTAACTGATCACTGTTTTCTCATCTGGCGACTTATTTTGGGTAAGGACAACACCTATTCCATAGCCCGAAGCGTCCGTATGTACTAAGAATGATAAGAAAAAATTAGCACAAGGATAGGTGCATTCACCAATTTTTCCTTTTTTTTGAAGAAGCCCAGCTATCGGTGAGATAAGGTCTCTGAAAAAAGAAGACCGATGTGTCTATACCACAAGACCATGCCATGACTACAAATCTTGGCACTTCTGACACAGAAGTTGGTTGAGAATACTCAACCATGCGCCTAACCTTTTCCAGGTCCACTAACAATCCCTTCCCATTGATTATGTACCTCAGAAGTTTGCATTTCTCTCGACTCAACATCAAGCCCAAGTCTTTGATATGATCTCCAAACGCCTCACAAAAGTCTCTAACACGATAGTGACATCATCCAGATAAACGAATACATTTGACTCGAGGTCGGCTCCAAGGACTGTATCTATAACACGCTGACAAGTAGCAGGTGCGTTATAGGGATCAAAGGGTATGTGGAAGAGTTGATAGTCCTTTTCCCAAAATAGAGAATGTCGTGGACTTCTTTGAACTCTCAGCCATTGGAAGTTGCCAGTAGTCAGTATGCGAAAGCATATGGGCAGCGGGAAAGTCGCTAACCTCTTAGAGAGACCGGAACACGTTCATTTTTTCTTCCGACAACCTGGAGAATTATTTAATCTGCATTTATTCTTATATGAAACCCAACTGTCAGCAGAAGTTCTAACTGAAGATGCAGACAATCCTTATGCTGGTTCGGATCCTGAAAGTCTTTCTCTAAGCCTTCCCTAACAAGTTTATTGGCGGTTTCATTTATCATAATCCCATTTTATTCTTGGACCCCAACCAAAACTCAGTAAATTCAGCCTTTCGACTGCGTTTAGTGGAGTTTCATATTCTCGAACTAGCTGGGAAGTTCTGAGAGGATACAAATGGTTCTCCCCCTCAAACGATTCTTCACAATGTAGTTCGTTGCCATCAAGATTGCTAATAACATATCTCCGCTGGAAAGCAAGGAGTGAAATCTAACGTTGCCTTCCTCCAGAAAGAAACTGAATCACTTTTTCCTGGTTCATATTCTGGCCATTCCTAAGAACGGGAAAGACATTACATATGGATTAGATGTTTACTAGGATTATGAAGGTTTTTGTTGAATGAATATTTCGATGAAAATGCTTAACACGTACTCGCTACGAAAGAATTTTCTTTGAGTAGATAGGAGTAGCAACTGATGTGTACCCATTCACAGTATAACTGGAAGTATGTAAACTATACCAGACGTAAGCTAAATAAGTTCTCTGGTTTCGACTTAATATAGTCTGGCTGATTTGTCCATTTTGAGGACTTTGAGAATCTTCTTTGTTTCACTGAGATTTCGCTCTCTTCGCAAAAAAACGCACTTTTCAAAATCGCATTCCTCCTCTTCAAAAAAGATCGGGACCTTGCATTTTACTTGATTTTAAATGATATTATCAGATGCTAAAGCCTCAGATAGTACTTTCCCGATGATTATCTTCATTCAATACCTGTTAGATAGCCTTAAGTCGATAATGTCTTCTTGGGAACAAATGTTGGCTGCTGGCCGAGTGTTAAGTAGTTATAAGTATTGGAGTCTTTGGGATTAAGAATATCGGTATTGCAACAGTGCGAAATCCGAAACAAGCTTAGCAAGTGTTTTGAAAAAGTGTTAGTGGGTCCACGTCATTTCGAGCTCGAGGGAATATGAGATAAGTCGGAAACACAAATAATATAATAACATGTCGCAAAAGAAGAAGGAATTCTCCCTGCCATGATGTATCTCAAACAGATAAGAGACAGAAGATTAAACAGCTTGCCTGTTAAATCGTTTTGTAGATGTCCCTTAACACTCTGGGTCTGCCCAGAAGAAGGTTTTAGTCCAAATGTCAACATTATTATCTCGAATAAACAGTTATTGTTTATTTTGGAGTCTTTTAGATGTTCTTGTGACTTTCAAGGAGGACGTTGCATATTCGAACGTCTTTAACATTCTCACTAAGCCATTGTGACCTTTTAAAACTCACGAAAGCTATAGGTAAATGCTGTTCAATCCTAACAACACCGATTGCGATAAAATGATAATGCCCAAGAATTTTCCTCTCATAAAACTGGCACGTACATTTACATTTCTTAACGTAAGAAGTACAGGCAGATAAGTTTCAACGAAGCATTTACTCGTATATTGACTCATTGATACGATAATTCTCCAAGCTAACTCCTACAGTTGAACAATTAATACACTAGGAACTGATAAGCACGTATCTTACCCATGCGATGGAACTTGGAATTGAAACCTCCATCAGCTAATAATTCTTCTTGTCTAGACATAGCCAACCAAAGCAGTACTCTCCTCCTCCGAAGACAGTACGAGTAATTAGAAGTTTTGAATTTGCCGCAAGTAGCAACCGAGCGACGACGAAGTCGAATTCAATATTTACCACAAAAAAAAAAAAAAAATAATAAAAATAAAAACTCTAAAAGTCACTGGCACCGGGTGGTCCTCCGAATCTAATTGAATCGCTCTCAAGAATCACGTAAACATAATAATTGACTCGCACGTACCAGTTTATCATTACGAGAGGGGTTAGAGATGCTCAGTTACTTGTCAGAGCATTGCTTCTTAGTAGTCGTTTGTTCTCTAGAGGGTGGATTAAGGTTTCAATTGTAAATAATACTTTGACGAAATGTCAAGAGCATACGAGTACATTTATGATAAGGAGAGCTCTTATCACTGCTAATTGTGAAAGGCTTTTAAGATTTCCTAAACACATAATTACAAATGCCAGCGATACTATTAGTCCTTCGATAAGAGACATACCATATGACACGAAAAGGTGAAGGGCTTTTTTTTGGCAGTCAGATAGTATCTGAAGCCGGAGGAACGTAGGGAAAGGAAATAATTTGTAATTTATGATAATTATTAAAAATGTTTGACTATCTTGATGTTTTTTTTATGAGGACTAAGACATTCAAATTTAATGTTAGATGTAAGTTGACTAATTTCTTTTCGATTTCAACGAAACAACGTTTACTTCTACTTTGAACGGTGACTAAATTAAACGTCAAGTTAATGGTTAGTCATTGGGATTATAGATACAAATTACATCTGGTTAAGATACTCAGGTTTTACAATACATAACACTTAATTCTGCTTATCGGCTACCTAGTAAAACTTTGGTCTCTAGTACCTTCATCTGATGCTATGCCAAACTTCTCAATGGAGGAAATTGGCAATGCCACCGAAGAAGGTTTTTTAAGAACCTCAACAATGCGCAGCTACCTAAATACTTGGTCAATATCATGCTTTATGAAAAGCATATTTAAAAGAATGGAAACAGCGAGACAAATTTAACGGAGACATAGTTGCAAGTTCATGATGTACATATGCTTCAGAGAGCAATCATTTCCTCATCAATATACATAGATCTTTACCACCTTTTTGTATGCTTAACGTTGTCCTGTGACAGCGGTTTTAAAAGTCTATCGTTTAAACGAGTCTATACCTTTAGTTTTCGTAGAGCACTGAGATAAGCTAAATAGCTTAGTATGAGCAAGAAAGTTGACTAGCCTTTCTATAGATTATGCTCTTGTTTCTTTTGTTATAAACATTTTTCACCGTCTTTTTAAGTGAAACTTCTTATGGGTCATTAGACAGTAATTCCGAATTCTGATGAAACGAAAAAGCGTTGTGAAGTGATTCCGAACCACGAAAAAACGAAAAAGCGACATTAAGTGATTCCGAACTCCGAAAAAACGAAAAAGCGACATGAAGTGTTTTCGAATTCCGATGAAACAAAAAAGCGAAGTGATGTGATTCTGAACTGCGATGAAACAAAAAAGCGGCATGAGGTGATTCTGAACTGCGATGAAACAAAAATGCGACATGAGTTGCTTCTGAACTGCGATGAAACATTAAAAGCGACGTGAAGTGATTTTGAAATCCAATGACATGAAAAAGCATCAAAAAAACGGGAGGAGGTAACTCGAGTAATGGGGCAGCTCGCGCACAATGAGGTATGGGAGAGGAGTGGAAAGCTCACAGAAGGACCCATGAGCGGTAAAAACGTTGGTAAGTGCCCCCTTTTTTTTTTAATTAGCGGGCGCTCAAATGGTTAAGGTACCCATAAAATGTTTTCGCACAACGCTGCCGAAGGAAATAAAAATATTGGATGGCTGTGGCTCAGGTGGTAGTGTATTTTACCAGCCGCGATCGAAAGACTTTTTTCAAGCAACTAAAATCTCGTGAGATGAATGATTGCCTAAATACAACATCAAGTCAGTTTACACTAATAATTCAGTCTCCCCATAAAATATTGGATGCCACCCATGAAGCGAAGTAGCTACTGAGTGCAAACATCTTTCCTTCTCTTTCTGTCCCATTTTCCGAAAAACTTAACACATGCTTTGGCATCATAAGTGTAATCATACCCACTTGAGTGTTAAGTTCTAAAAAAAAATAAAAAAAAACAAGCTATGAAGCAAAGAAACATAGGTACCGATGCACGTTCGTTTTGAATATTTGAAAGTTATAATGGTCAGGAAATGTATGAGTTACGCGCTTACCAACACTATTGACATCATAATCATTATTGTTACCATTATATCAAAAAAACTACCTAGATTCTTTCTTTTGGTAACAACACCACAAACAGCATCAACACGTACGGGAAACTACATTTTACATGGATTGAGTTGGCTTTCGTTTGTCAACACCAAGAAGATAAGCAGCATAGAACAGCTCAACAACAGAATTGCTCAGCAACAGAATTGTTCCAGCAACAGAATTGCTCCAGTAAAATCAGTTTACCTAGTTTAGGAGAATTATGGCATAAGCAATGTAAACAAAACAACATGATCAATACCCCCTAGGTTACAGGGTGTTTAAAAAAATTTCTTCGGAGAAGTATGTACCAACAATTATTGAGTTATATCTTTTAGTGTATTAAACCTAGAACAACCAAGCTGATCGCGTTTGGTTGCTAATAGTTAAGTGGTAAATTTATGTTTAAACACTATTTCCTTCCATGTTTTTATTATCGAGATATTGGTCTTCAAACTAATTTTTTTTTTTTTTTTTTTTTAATTTTTTTAAATAATTTTTTGGGAAAACCGCACTTATTTCGGACATAAGTGCTCGTTCGAACCACAGCTCCACAGGAGGAAAGTTAAGTCTATCATTGCGTGTTTAGAATTCAAAAAATTTACTTTAACAAACTCAATTTACTTCTACGGATTGAACCTTGGTCTGATGTTTACAATGAAAACGACCAATATAAAGCTTATGACAACTTTATTTTGAAACTGAGTTCTCACATTGATATTTGTACTTTCACCTCAGCCGAAATTAATAGTAAATCTAAAGCCTTGAAAAAGCATGTTTTGAGTAAAATATGTAACTTAGAAAAATAAGTTAAGAAAAATATTAAGTTTAAAAAAAAAAACACCCATATACACTCAGCATTTAAAGCTTCGCTCAAAAAATTGCGTAAAGACATTTTTAAGGTGTAAGGTCACATTAGGATTTTCAAAAAATCCATTTTTTAACTGCTGTCAATATCCCCTTGGGACCTCAAAAATGATATCGCAAAAGATTAAGGCCGGGAAATATCTCGAAGTACTTGTTTTTCAAAGTGAAGTACAAGTACAAATTACACAAGTAATATATATTATAACTTAAAATTTCAAACGCATTAATTTTAAATTTAACTTTTAATTTAAGTTTGAAAGTTGACCGCACTTTCTTTCAACCACAACTTTCAACCAATTCACTTGAAATTTTAACTAGATCTTTAAAAATATATTCCATTCCTGAAATTTCGATGTAAAAGATGCACCTCGCACTGGTCGGTTGGGAAGTTTTGATGCATCCACCGTATAGCTCAGACCTTGCACCCTTGATTGAAATTGATTTTGAATAAGGAAAATGTTTTTTAAAAACATTACCAAAAAAATCGCGGAGACTTTTTATATAAAAAAATTCCTGCATACATCTCTAGCTATTGTTATGTACAATTAAAAAAAAACACAATAAATAAATACAGTAAAAAATCTGAAAGTGAATCATCATAATTTAAAATTTACAGGAGCTGTTGTTACGGCCGTGGACGCTTCTAAGAAACGTTGCATTTTTAAATAAATTACTTTAGAAAAATATGTTTTACAGCCAATCATATATATAATAAACTTCTACCTTTGTAAAATAGATTTTTTTTTATCACAAGAAAGCCTATTTTTACGGCTTCCAAAGTGGCCTAACCCCTCAATAAAATAAAAATATGTAAGGAGAACTATTGGGTATATAACTAACTAATTGCGGTTTTTTTTTTTTCAAAATTTGAACTTTTATTTAAGAAAAACATGTACAGTAGTATTATTCAAAGTATTGCCCATCTGAAGCTATGACTTTTTCCCATCTTTCTGGCAATTTGTGGATCCCAACCCAAAAGAACTGCGCCGGCTTGGTAGCCAAGAATAAAATAATAAAACCGGAATAGCAACGTGGGGCCAAGCGTTGTCATGATGGAAAATTATTGCCTCGTGTCTGGTCGCATATTCCGGGCGTTTTTCGACTACTGCTCTCTTCAAACGGATTAATTGTTCTCGGTAGCGTTGTCCATTGATGGTTTCACCCGGTTTTAGCAGCTCATAATACAGCACACCCATCTGAACCCAACCGCACGAATAGTTATATACAGAGCATTACCTTCGCGTCATGGATATTCGGCTTTGACGTTGATTTGGCTGGTTGGCCGGGTTTCACATATGATTTTTTACGCTTGGGGTTGTCGTAATGGATCCATTTTTCATCACCAGTAACAATCCGATGCAAAAATGACTTCCTTTTGTGGCGTTCCAGCAGCATTTCGGACATGCAAAACCGCCTTTCGACGTCTCTCGGCTTGAGTTCATGTGGAACCCAATTTCCTTGCTTTTGAATATATCCAGCTGATTTTAAACATTTTGAAATGGCTGCTTGAGTGACACCAAAAGATTCTGCGAGCTCTTCTTGTGTTTGGCAACAATCTTCATAGAGCAATGCATCCAGTTCTTCATCTTCCAACTTTTTTGGCTGCCCAGGACGTTCATCGTTTTCCAAGCCAAAATCGCCACTTTTAAATCGTGCAAACCACTTTTGGCATGTTCGCTCAGCTAGCGCATAACATCATAAGCTTCCACCAAAATACGATGACTTTCGGCAGCAGTTTTCTTCATATTAAAGTAATGAAGAAGAACTCTCCGCAAAAACACTTTCTCAGGCACAAAGTTCGACATATTTGAGTGAAAAAAAATTATTGTAGTTTACACTTCAAATGAATGACATATACTGAAATGACGTACAATGACAGTAGATTTTTCAACGCATGTTCCAATGGAATAATAGCAATGGAATAATACAAGTTACGTCATCTCTTAGCAAACCGCACGAATAGTTATATACCCAATACTATGTAACTAAGTTAGAAATAAGGGTAAAGGTAAATAATAATAATAAATAAATAAAAGGTAAAATAAGGGTAATACGAGGGCTGTTTGATGAATACCCCGATTAGAAATGACAACGCAACTTTTTTAGATTTTGACAATTTATTTTTCAATATAATCCCCTTCCAACTCAATACACTTATCCAACCAATTTGACTCTGGTGTGTACCAATGAATCCATATCTCATCGACGATCACGAAGCGACGCAAAAACTTTTCTGGATTTCGGCTGTTTCAGATGAAAACATCAAAAAAGTCCACAAAACGATTACGAATGACCGTAAAGTGAAGTTGATCGAGATATCTGAGGCTCTGAAGATATCAAAAGAGCGTGTTGGATATATCATACACGAATATTTGGACATGCGAAAGCTCTGTTCAAAGTGGGTGCCGCGTTTGCTTACAGTCGACCAAAAACAACAACGTGTTGATGATTAAGAAGAGTGTTTAAAGCTGTTCAACCGCAATAAAGCCGAATTTTTGCGTCGGTATGTGACATTGGATGAAACTTGGCTCCATCACTTCACAGCAAAGTCAAGTCGGCAGTCAGCTGAGTGGCGAGCAAGCGACGAACCTCGTCCAAAACGACCAAAAACTCAACAGTCGGCTGGCAAGGTTATGGCATCCGTATTTTGGGATACACATGGAATAATTCTCATCGACTATCTCCAAAAGGGGCAGACTATCAACAGCGACTATTACATTGGGTTGTTGGAGCGTTTGAAGAACGAAATCGCAGAAAAACGGCCGCATTTGAAGAAAAAGAAAGTGCTGTTTCATCAAGACAATGCACCGTGTCACATGTTGATAAAAACGATGACAAAATTGAATGAATTCGGCTACAAATTGCTTCCCCACCCACCGTATTCTCCAGATTTGACCCCCAACGACTATTTCCTGTTCGCAGACCTCAAAAGAATGCTCGCCGGAAAGAGATTTAAGACCGATGAAAAAGTAATCGCCGAAACAGAGGCCTATTTTGAGGCTTAACCGAAATCGTACTACAAAACTGATATCGAAAGATTGAAAAATCGTTTCAATCAGTGTATCGCCCTCGGAGGCAGCTATATTGATAAATAAAGTTGAATTTTGCAAAAATTTTGTGTTTTACTATAAAACGGCACTGATTTTTCAGCCCATGTGTTACATATATACAGAATACAAAAAGTGCCTTAGTTGGGCTTTAATCCCTAAAGGCAACTTTATACTAAAAAAAAAAAAAAAATAAAAAAAAACTGAGTAAGTCCTAGCTCTTAAGCTCCCACAAAATAAGAACCAAAATTAGGTCAAAGATAACCTCACTAAATGAGAAAACAAGATCTGATAGAGACTTCTTAAGAGCAGCTAAAATCCACACTTGAGTACCCTGAAAATGAAAACAATCACCAGCATAAGCATCCAACGACTGAAATAAATTCTGAATGAAAATAATAGAGAGCTTGTGAAGGAACTACCAACAAAAGCAGATCTTGGAGTCGTTTGCTCTGAGATCGCTGATTTGAGGGCAAAACATTAACACGTAGCTACTTAAGTTTGTCAATTAGAAAAAAGAAACAGATTTCTAGATTCAAAACTGGATAAATTAATGCAGAAAAGTACAGAGCGAAATGTCATCCACCTAGAAAAGAGCAAAGATCAAAGCCTGTATGTGCCAGATCTTCATAATTATGATATTGCAGTTATTCGTGAGGTTGAATCTGCATATAGCGTGGCTGGAAGAGATGTGCGAACAGCAATTATCACTGTAAAAATGAAATCGCAAGAGACCATCTTGAATGTCAATCGCAATACATTAAAGCTTAAAGGAACTAGGATCCGCGTTCATAAAGATATGCCTCCTAAGATGCGTCTGAAAAGGGCGAAATAAGTTGCAGTTGTGAAAATTTTGCGCAAAAGGAACAAATTAAAGTCAGCTTAAAAAACTACGAACCTTTATAATCGAACAAAATATTCACATGGGAATTTTAAAAAGGGTTGACATGCGGAGACGAATCAAGGATTCATATTTTAAACAATATTTTTGAAGAGATTCATTCGCAAATTTTAAAAATTTTAGCTAATGAAATAGTGAATAATGAAGCGAAATAGTAAACAAATCGTACTAAACGTCAACAGCAAGCAATCGCTGTACCTTCTTCAGCTGCCAACACAAGTGCACATTTAAAGAACATCGTGGTCATTGGTTGTTCATTTCAGATTTAAGTATATTAAGCTACAATGTGACAGGCCTTTTTTTATAATCCCGCGCGCGCACCATGGGGATATGAATACCCTTTTACTGGCTTTTCTGCAGAGCGCGGGCGGGTGATGTAGTAGTTTGAAGGTCAGGTGTATAGAATGAGGTTTCGATATTTTTCCAGAGCTGGTTGCCAAACTGGTGCCAGTGCATCCACAACCAGTGGGTCTTAGTGCATGCTAGTTGTTAGTTCGTAACATTTAGCCCAGCCAGCAACCACTCTAACATCAGTGTTATGCCTTCATGTCAGAGTTGACGCCGACGGGATTTTCATATAACTACATACAAATTCTATGAAAAGACTTTTTTTTCAGAGAATTGCCTCGCACGGGATTCGAACCCGCGACCCCCTGCTTGAAGAGTTTATGCATATATATATATATATGCATATATATTTTATATATGTTGATTTTGTAATGATATTAAGCAGTTTCACATCAACATATGTTATTATTTGAAAATATGTTTTATAACTATGACTTAAAATGGAAGAGGTGGCTGTTTTAGAAATTCTCGGTTACTCCCAATTACCTAAACTTCAGTCATTGGCAAAGAGATTTCAACAATTTTGCTGACGCTTCGTTTAATTTAAAATCAAATGATAAAGTTATGCTTAATGGAGATTTCAACTAACCAATTGGTTTTTGGCAAAATAATCTTGCCTTCAAAAGACGATTCTTGTGATCCTAAAGGCAGTAAAATCTTTAGATAAGCAGACGCACTTAATTGTCATGTTTTCAACGGAAGCTGCAAAGAAGATGCTTATAGTGAATACGAGTATACCTTCATTCGTGGTACGGTTGATTACCTATATTAATTATTACGTCTATACTGAAAAAATATGCCAAGATATTCATGGACGGGTTTGTATGTTAAATTAGAAACAAATATCTATAGCTTACCTTGATCAACGAAAAGTCAGAAGTGTACTCTGGATCTCCGATGATGCTTTGTTTTATGTATGTTTGGTATATACATACTGAGTGTCCGCTAATTTGCGAAGCATACTTTGGGAAATAATTTTTGGGTATAAACTAAGAAAAAAATCCTTCTATTCTAGTTATCTATCCCCAATTTTGTTATCATTTATCGAGAATGGGCTATTACCATCTTCCAACGTTCTGGAAGTGACATAATGCCACTTTTGTAAAATTCAGCAGAATTATGGGTAAAAAAGTGTTCCTGGTACGTTTTGATCTGATATTTAAAATTGAATTGCTTTCCGTCCAAATTATTTTGGAAAGAGCGGATTAGAAGGCTTAAAGTCTTTAGAGTATGCATAACTTCCCAGTCATATGAATTCAGCATTGCCGTGATGGAAAACAACGCATGCTTTAAAGTATCAAACTAACAGCAGTATTTAACAGCATTTATTGTCTGATTACGTTGAAGTAACTCGAAGTAAACAACATTGAGGCATTGAGGAATCGTTTCATTATGGGGCTGAGTAAAAGTCCCGAGAAAGACAAGCTTTCTTGGAGGATATAAAGGGTTTTCTAATAACGACTTCACAACTTTTTTTTTAAATAAAAGGCAAACCATTTGAGATATTTCAAAAACTTTATTATTGGCTTGAAGTACAATCAAAACATTTATGAATGGAACTCGACTTCGTTCATATGACCACCGCGGGCACGTTTGCAGCGGTCGATTCGTTGGACCCAATTTTCAACGACTCAGCAACACATTTCGGCCGAAACGGCCACTATTTCGAGTTCAATGTTGGCTCTGAGCTCTTCCAACGTCGCCGGCGTGTTGGAATAAACCTGGACTTAACGTAGCCCCACAGAAAATAGTCAAGCGGCGTTAAATCGCACGAACGAGGCGGCCAATCGACTGGCCCATGTCTTGAGATAACACGCTCACTATACTTACTCTTCAATAAATCGATTGTAGCGTGTCGTCCAAATCCATATCTTCCAATTCGGACCAAAAATAATCGGTGATCATGGCGCGATAACGCTGACCATTAACAGTAACGTGACGATCGTTATCGTCAACGAAAAAATATGGCCCAATAACGCCGCCGGCATGCAAACCGCACCAAACAGTTATTTTTTGTGGATGAAGTGGTGATTTATGAAGTACGTGTGGGTTATCACCCGACCAATAACGCATATTTTGCTTATTGACGAACCCATTGAGCCAAAAATGAGCTTTGTCACTGAAGATGATTTTGCGACTCCGAATATTTGTAGAAAATTTTTATAATTTGCTATATATACAATACGTTGCTCGTTAGTGTACTTTACCATGATGAAAATGTTGTGTTTACTGAATAAATTGACAATGACAGTATGATGATTAGTGAAAAAGTGCGTTCGCAAATTAAATTCAAAGTTGTCAAATCCCTATTGGAAAACCCTATAAAATTGTTGACATTAGATTAGGGCACTGCAGATAGCATTGGCGATGTGTGAAGCACCAATATGATTCAACGGAACAGGTGTTGAGAATGAGCTCGTTACAATTAGCGTAATGTTTAACAAACGTTAAAAATACAACAAGTCTAATCGATGGCACTCACACGGGCAACAAGGGCATCAAAAATCAACTAATGGTTCTCTCAATTTCAAACCTACGAGACTCAATGTATGCGGCTACACAAATCATAAGGAGAGTCAATGCAGATTTAAGAACTACGAATGCAAGTGGTGTCATCAAAAGGGTCGTCTACGACATACATATGTAATAATGCACATTGTAATTTTATTAAAATAATAACGAAATATCTTTAAACTATTGGAGTTCAAGTCCGTCCACAAACCCCATTATGTCCGGTGTTACTGTGAATAATGTCAGAATGTGTATGCAAATAAATGGCTTGTCGTCAATTTGGGCAATTTCAGAAGATGACCAATTGGAGCACTTTACAGACTGCCGATTGAGGAATACGAATGTTTTGCTAAGGTGTTACGATAACAATGCTATTAAACCCAGAGTTTGCAAATTCATTTTCAATATGGATATGAAACAAATCAACTTTGTAAATGTCAAAGACAAAAATTTATCACGTATTCTACTCGATTATTTAGACTTTTTCGATGCGAGCACCTACAACATGACCGCTTTGGAGACAGTATACAGAACTTTGGAATAGTAAGAGCTTTACCCTTCTCGCCCCTTTAAACGAGGATTTACACTTGCTAATCGCTGTTTCTTGGCTTAAGAAGAGAATTGAGTAAGAAAGTCATATCAAGAAACACGAAAGTGACTCTTTAAAAGGCCCTTATCACAATAATCCTCCTCTGACAGTTGATGAAAATGTATTTTGTCATTTTGAATACACAGTTAAAGGAGTGGTTTTTGATCATGGTCTTTGAAGGAAGATATTTAACAGCTAAAACTAATCTGGTTTCACCAGATAGTCACAGTCACCTGATATATCTAGGAAATTTAGAGTGAAGGTGGTCTCAACCATTTAGGGACGAAAATAAAGGCAAATAACAAAAACCGCGCTTACTGAAGAGGTTTATTGGTTAAGGCTCAGATCTTAATCGGGGACCATCTAAGTATGTAAGACTTCCATACGTTTTCTGTGAAAAAAAAACATTTACCCGTCTAAGAAATGCTAATTATTATCCATTAAACCCTTTCGCTACGACTTTTGCAGGGCGTTTGCACAAACTATATTTTGGACTTTTTGGAGCCCAATGTGACTTCGTATGCGTAAGAATCAAACGAAGCATGTAACTTATGTGAATAACGGTATTTTGGGGTGAGAGGAATTTATCCCAACAGTATATAGGTGTGGGACATATCTGTCTGCCTGCAATTTACAGGCTTGGCAAACAGTTTTTATTCTTTTTTTGACTTTTCGCTGGAAGCATATGACTCATCGACGTCTTTTATACTCTTCTATGGGCAAATGATCACCAACATTTCGCATGGCTTTATACATATTTGATGATCATCCAAGAAGACAAATTCGCTTGTATGCAGTAGATTCCTTTCCTTTTTCAATTTGCGACTGAGCAATATCGACAAGGAATTTCAAGAAAAGCTGTTTCTTTCTATTCAGCTCCGAATATATAACAGCGGCCATCATCATGCCACGGTAAAAAATTTTTTTCATTATTTGTTTGATTTTCAGTGAATGTCATACAATCCCGACACTAGGTCTGCTAAGTCTAAGCCACCCATTATAGCGCGCTGAGTTATTACGATCTGAAAGCACGAAACTTCTTCCCCAGTGCCATCTTTCCTTTTGAGTGCAACAGTGGTCATTTCAAATGTGTGGCAGTTACTGAGCAGCATAACTTCCTTGACGTTCTGCCAATTCTAAAGCGATGATACCTACCATAACGAAAGTTATCAAAATAAAGAAAATAGTACGATATATAATGTAACAATGTACCTGCCGAATTAACTTTGAAAATGGCTTCGCCCATAGCTGGATATTGTATGTTGTCGACGTGACAAAGTGTCACATCAGAATTCTAAATCGTAGCTGCAAGATCCTTACAACTTGTGTACCTTCATTCCTTCAGTAACTAGTCCAGAACCTTCTTTTCCGCTGTAAATATTCATATCACAGGTGTATCCACTCAGAGAATTGCAGCGCAGCCACATTTTGATGCCCACTTTTATTGGTTTCAAAGGCATATATTGCTTAAGTGATAAACGCCCTTTGAATTTCGTCATTATCGATGATGAACTGACCGTTGTTTTCAAGCCATTAATAAAATCATCTGTGTAGTACGTTTTAATTGCATCTACAGGGCCAAAATACAGCTTAGACATTATCTGCTCAAAACGATCACGTGATATGGCTGACCTTATACATATATATAGCGATGGCACATAATAAACATGCATCCAAGTATTATATCGATTTCGCCAAAGTCTGTTTGCAGAAATTTTTTTCTGTTCTGTCCTGAGCCTCTCGTTGGTGTACTGAGCTATGTATAAGGACATGCTTCCGGGAAATAATTTTCCAAAAATTTCGTGTGGTGACGAGTGACATGAAATGTCTCCTGCAATTCTGCATTGTCGATGACAAGTAACCAATTTTCTTGGAATGAACGTTTCATCTCGTGTGCCCCAAACAAATGTGACTGCAGGTTCACCATGAACAGCTTCATCCATTCCATCATCTAAGGCAGAAGCATACAAATAATGTTCAAAGCTACTGAATTGCAAGTTTCAGGGTGAAAGAAAAATGCCGTGGGAAACCAGTGTACCAGCAGTAGCGAAAGGGTTAAGGGGGTGTCTTATGTCCGAAGTTAAATTTTGAAGGACTTTTTTTTGCGGTAAATGAATTAGGGTGATTCATCGTGAGGTTGCAATAGGCTTTTTCTGATAGCTCACGAGTGACTCCTATTAAACTGCTTTGTCATTTTTGTTAAATATCATTTGGCAAGTCATCACGGAAAGACTCACACAACAACAGCGTCTGCAAATTGTTCAGCTGTATTACGAAAATCAGCTTAATGTTAGAAATTCGAGGAACTTCGAATCGACCTACTGAAACTACTATTGCTAATACCATTCGCAAATTTGAGTTTCAGTTTACATTAGTGGATGATACTCGACCGGTTAGACCACATCCAGCAAGTAGTGAAGAGACTATAGCAACTGTAGCTGAGAGTGTACGCGAATACCGTGTTGAATCGATTCGTCGTCGTTCTCAACAGCTTGGCTTGGCGTATTCGACAACTTGGCGTGTTTTACGTGAGGATCTCAGCCTAAAACCGTACAAAATTCAACTTGTGTAAGTATTGAACCCAGGCGACTAGAATTTTCGTCATATTTTCAGTGAATGTGATCTGGAAAAACTCAATGAAAATCCGGTGTTTTATCGTGAAATTTTGTTCAGTGACGAAGCCCATTTCTGGCTCAATGGATACATTAATAAACAAAAATGCCGTTTTTGGGCTGATGAGCAACCCGAAGACTACCAAGAGCTACCATTACATCCATTAAATACAACGGTATGGTGTATTTTATGGGCTGATGGAATCATTGGTCCATATTTCTTGAAAAATGAGGCACATCAGAATGTTATCATCAGTGGTAATCGTTATCGCGCCATGTTAACGGACTATGTGCTGCCTGAACTTCAAGCACATGGTCTCGGTGAGCTCTGGTTTCAGGAAGACGGTGCTACGAACCTAACAGCACATGAAACAATGGACTTTCTAAGAATTCTTTTTGGTGAGCACTTAATTTCATGTTTTGCTACCGTAAATTGGCCGTCTAGATCATGCGATATTACACCCTTGGACTATTTTCTCTGGGGATATGTAAAGTCTCAGGTCTTCAGGAATAAGCCAGCTACTATTGATGCTTTGAAATCCAACAGGATAAATGTCATAAATCGTTCTTTTAACTGATAATAAAAATTTTAAGTTCACTTTGAAATTTATGTATTTTATTTTACATTACAAATCAAACCTCACGATCAATCACCCTATACAATCTTTTTATGATAATTATATGTTATTTTTTAGTACAAAAAAAAATGATAAAAAAAGAAATTTTTCAACATCATTTTGGTGAAGTAAAGTGGGTTTCTTAAAAAAAAAAGGAGTTGACTGGCCCCCCCTGTTTGCTCCTTTTGTAATCATCTAAAATCAAAATTCCAAAAAAGATTATTATTCAGTAGGGTTGTTCATCTGTCTTGTAGCATATTTAAAAGATTTGAGCGAAATATAATAGAATGGTGGGGTGGTAAAATTTTTTTTCAAAAATCGGCGGTTTTTTAGGTTTAAAATCGCAATAAAAAAATTTAATAAAAAAATCTAATTCCGATATCAGACAGAACCATTCATGTCTAAAACATTGTGTTAAAATTTCAGCCGAATCGGTCCAATAGTTTTTTTTTTGTAATCATCCGGCCCGACGACGGATAAAAAGTTGTTTCGAGAAAAACGCGTTTGAAGAAGTTTAAAGTTTGCAGGGTACGCTCTCCCCTATTAATTGCTGTAACTTTAAAATGTCTTAGTGTATCGGTCTAAAATTTCCACAATATATTCTCAACTTATTAAACTTTGAAAATATGCAAAAAAAAATTATGTTTTGAAGATAGAACATGAGACTACCCCTTAAATCAAAATGTGAAAAAGATTAATTGGCGGCTTTATTTTCATACATTTATAAACGAGTATATTCGAAAACTGTATCTTTAAATTCATTAATGTGTTTTCTTAAATATTCTATTGCTAGTTTCCAATTGAAAACTACCCGTAACTCACTGTGTCTGCAAAAGTTGGAACTTTAATTTTCTCCTTTTACCCCAGCTTTTAGTCCTTCGATTGCAACTTATTGTAGTGCGATGTACTCGTATAGTGCTTAGGCCAAATGTTATTTCGTAGAAATGTTTTATGCTTATTGCGTTTTCATTATGACAAATCGACAGCAATTTCCAAAACTCAGTAAACTGGAAACATTGCGAATATTTATGGCATCCGCTTTTACACCTAATTTCGTGTTTACTGTACTCGCCGACTTCCGTTCGTACACAAGTGTTTTTCTATTCATAAACAAGTAAAGGGCAACCCTTAGTTAGATGAATAGGTTGATTTTGCAGAAGAACCTCGGAACAGGACAAATTCGTATTGTGCCTTGCCTATATGTCCTTCCAATTGTGGGGTTAATAAAAAAAAAAAATATTCTGATTGGAAATTCGTTCCGGATATTTTGACCGATTGGTATCAATATTTTATAGATTTGCGTAGTATAAGGTTACACGTGATGCTTAGATGTTCTTCATTTGGTTCAAGGATCAGTCCTGAATGAATCAATAGAAGGAAATCCTTAACAATGGCTTTGGTCAATGTTAGTGTCATCCCAATACAAATTACGGTAATTTCAAGTGGCAATGGTGTATGATTGTTCTGGAACATATTTGTTTGGATTACCATGTTTTAGCTCATCATTTGTAAACGACAATACCTATGCGCTCTGAGTTATTAGTCATTTTGACGCAAAGGGCGACATTTTGGGCGCAAATAAACGAATTCTGAAATGGACCACCTGCACCAAAGCGTGTTAGGGATGATTGGTTTTATTGCCTTTTCACATCTCTATTTTTAAAAATTTATACTTTTCAGATGCAAATTTACCACAGCCAATAATTTTTTTAGAGGGTTCACTACCTGACTACCTGTTTCCGTGAATGCACTAGAGATGACTCACACCCGGAGAGGCAGATAACAACAACAGATGAACGAAGTGTGAAGCTTGTGTCGGATTTTCTTAATTAAGAACATTGGCAACGTACAGACTATTCTTTAAAATGAGAAAAACAGATGATGTCAAAAGTAGAATGCCGGGCCGATGGTTTACTGCCTGAATTCTTAACAGAAGAAAAAAGGATAAGACTTACGTGCTGCATTCTTAGTTGTTTGGGGGTCCCGTTTCACTTAAGAGCGATCTTCCTATTGTGGGTGTAAAAACGTTTCAAGTGGCCAACATCGATTCGGACCATTACCTCGTTGTAACCAAGGTTCGGATGCGGATATCCTGAACATAGCAAAGGCAAGCTAATACTGGGAGGAAGTTTGGCGTCGTACGGCTGCAATCGCAAGAGATCGCCAAAACCTTTTCCGGTCGAGTCTCATTAACCTCTTAAGAGGTCCAATGCCACCAGCATCAAGTATCAAAGACCAGTGGCAACATTGCCGAAAAACCATCAGCAATGCCGCCTCTGATGTGCTGGGTTTCACTCGGCCAGCACATGCAGCTAAGCAAGATGCATACAAAGCGGCATGAACAGAAAAGGAGAGACGAACACCGGCTTCTCAGGAGTAAAATGAAGGGTCATGAGAAGCGCGTGGTCAAGAAAATTGAGAGATTATCAAAAATTACATGCCGCGAACACAAACCCCAAAATATCAACAATTCCAACTACCCTGGAATAAGTGAAAATAGCGATATCTAAGCTTAAGTATAGTAAAAGTGCTGAAGCGAATGGCATGACTGTAGAGCTCTTCAGCGGAGCAGGCCATGACTTGGTAAAGAGCATACACAAACCTATCTATAAAATATGGTCGGACGAAAGTATGTCCAATGATGGGAATCTCAGAAATATTTGTCCGATCCTTAAGAAAGAAGACTCTCTGAACTGTGCCAACTACAGAAGCATCAGTCTTTTAAACATCGCCTACAAGATTCTCTAGTTGGTCCATATCAGTGTGGCTTCAGGCAAGGAAAGTCCACTATCGTATAAATATTCACACTACTGCAGATCTTGGAAAACACGCATGAGCTCTAAAACGATACACAACACCTATTCATCGATTTTAAGGCTGCGTATGACAGCCTCTATAGAGACTAGCTATACAAAGCAATGTTTCGATTTGGCATCCTTACAAAACTCGTCCGCTTGCGCAGGTTGGTAAGGAACTCACCGAGACCTTTGATGTCAGAAAAAGATTTAGACAAGACGATGCTATGTCATGCGATTTCTTTAACATCATTCTTGAAAGAATAGTGCAAAACTCACGCGCCAACCCCAGAGGCACAATCTTTCAAAAGAGCGTCCAATTACTCGAATACTCCTATGATGTTGACATACTCAACACCGACGTTTCGGACAGAACATAACCCTCGACAGTTACGGACTTTATCGACCTAGCCTCTGCTATCAATTCAGATAACAATATCAGTGCTAAGATCAAACGAAAAATAACTCTTGTCAATCGCTGTTTCTTTGGGCTAAGAAGGCAGTTGACTGTAAAGCCCTCTCACGAACAACAAAAGTCACCCTATATAACATAAAACCTTAATAATCCCAGTTCTGGTTTGTGGTGCAGACGCATGTACTTTCTAAAAATATGGTATGTTCTTCTCAAAAAGTGTTCATGGCTGCTTTGAGAGTAAAATTCTTCAGGTGATTTTCGGTCCCATCTGCAAAGACGGTGAGTGAAGGAGGAGATACAACAACGAACTAGATGGGCTATACATCGACATCGACTAAGAGTGAAGATCCAACGACTGAAATGGCTGGATCATGTAGAGCGGACTAACACTAAAGATCCGGTCCGAAAAATCCTCAAATCGTGAATCAAGTGGCGCATGCAAGTGGAACGGAACCTCAACCAACCTGCAACAGGAAACAGTTGACCAAAGATCGAGCTGGCGGGAGACGCTCCATCCCGGACTATAGTAATTTAATTGATTAAAGTAATTGAATTAGAAATTGTTCTATTTTTTGAACCCGCGTAATCATTTTGCAATAGTATTACTATTGTGCCCTTGGTCCGAAATTGCACTTATTAGATATTAAAGCTAGAACGTATTCATTTAGTTCTGTAGTCATTAGAATGAACGGTTTTGGAAACTCCGATTGGATTAAAGGTAATTCTGCGTTGTTTCAAAGGAACGATTCCAATTTTTTGTTATCACGTGACAAAAATATTGTAGCAATCAAATTTCCCAAACAGACCAAATAACGCCATCTCTAAGATGTTTTAAAAGAAATTGTTCATAAATTTATGGGGTTGGTTTGAGGACTTGCAAGAAGAAACAGCTTTTATGCAAACCCGTTGTTGGACATTATATTTCGCAACCATGTTTCATTTCGGATGCATAGCTGGTGCCACCTACCACTTCATTTATACAACTACAAGGTTACTTTTGACGTATTCCTAAACATGAAAACATTGACAGTTTTTAGTTTTGATTTCGCTTCTTATGTTATTTATTTACTTACTTTGTTTTACTAAAAAGCTGTTTCGAAATTCTTAATTTCATTCTCTAGTTCCTCAAATTTTGTCGCATTAATACTTTTTTTTCATAGTATTTTCTTAAAAATGACCGTCAAAAGGAACAGAAAAAGTTATCCTGGAAGAGAAAATGAATCTCGAAAACTAGAAATACAGTCTCAAAAATTTAACAGAAATATCAGAAGAATAACAAAAAGAATCATCACCGCAATCACAAAAAGTAAAAGAAAACAAAGGCTTGTTGTCAGCTTCCGATGTTAAAATTGAAAAATTGAAACCAAACAATTAGATTGCAATTTCCGAAAATATCAGAATGCAATTGGATGTCACCAGCGTTCGAATTGAAACGTGAATAAAAAGATAGATGATATTGTCCACTTTCATATCAATAGAATCTAACCAAATTTCTTTCCTATAGACACAACATTTTCAAATGTTGGTAGTTTTGATGCTTTCTAGTCAAACCAAGGACCAGAATATGTAGCCTTTGAAAGGAAACGACAGCACACCAGCCAATATTTCCGAGATGGATTCACAGAAGCTAGAGTCTCTACTCTACCCGGTTCCGTTCTATAGGGTGAGTAGGTGCTCTACTACATTTATTACATAAATTAAAGTTTGTTTGCAGAGCGAAGCCAAGTAGGTACTTTAAAAACACATTAAAGATCCTGATTCCGATACTCGAATACCAAACAAAGAGAAAAAAACTGATCATGCTGCCAGGAGTTGGCCCTAAGATTGCTCGCACGTATATGAATTGTGTGTATACTATAATATTGTCACAGCAATTATTAAGAGTATATAATAGCTCACAACATGGACCTTGGATAAATAATTGAAAAATTTCAAAGGAAGAAGTGCATGCAAACATACATCGACTTTTAAATAGCTTCGGTTGGATGCGAGAGAAACTATAAGCCCTGCTACCACAGATCATTAGAGTGAAGTAAATCACTTATTCGTCGTCTTCGGCAAACTGCACAAAGACCAAGCCAAAGTGTTGAAAATCTTAGACTTTCCTTAAAATACCATATACTCCTGACTAAGAACAATTAGAAAATAAATCTGGTTTCAAGGATTTTAGTTGTCTATGAATTTATAATCATTTTATTTTCGTTTATACACACTTCAGTTTATCTTCTTTCTACAATATTAAGTTTCTCCAAGTTTATTACCCTTAGTAATTTTCAATCCTTTATAACTTTTAATTTAGACGCTTCCACGCTGTTTGGCAATTGGTTTAGAAGAAAGATTCGAATGTGGTGCGGCCGCCAACGGCAATTTTTTGAATCGGCTTTCCACTCTCGCCAAACTAATCAACGTCTAGCACCGCCAGTTAAGCGGCAAGCCTAGTATAGATTCCCGTTGCTGTTCTACTACTGCAATTTTAGTGTTCCCATCTCTACTCGCAAAGTTGTTAAAAATAGTTTCATACGGCCATAAGTTTTACGAACTATCTGGGTGTGCGATGACGAAGAAGTTCCTTCTCGGATCGTCTTCGTTAGTAAGTTCGGCGCGTTAGATTGGGAAGGTATTATTTGACCCAGAAGCGTCTCCTGACGTTTTGTTCCCTTTTAAAGACCTTAATAGAAGGTGGTTAGGCGTTAAAGCCTCTAACGGACATATGCAAGTGGTTTAGTATTAATAATTCTCTCTAACACAGCTAACATAGCTGGCATCCTTTCCACTTCAATGTTCTGCATGTCGTCTGTCAACTTGTTGCTTGCTCCACGAAAGCTAGTACCATTTTCGCTAAAAAGCTCTAGAGGCCGTGTCCTATTTGCTATACATCGAGACAGCGAGCACACTGTCTCTCTTCAGAATGTGTGGGGTTCGAAATTGGATGTGAAGAAGCATTATTAAGTGGCTGCGCTAAATCATAATATAGAAAGGAATGGTTCTTTTGTTGACAGTGTTGTGTACAGTGTTGGGTAGAATAGCTTTAAGCCAGACAGTTGCAACAGACACCTATTTTGCTGACAATACTGAATTGATGTTGCTTGCTAATAGGTCTGTATGCGCTTATCTTATCCAGGTAATCTAAGAGCTCAGCTTAGTAGTACACTTCTCGAATTGCGTCAAAAATCCTCGTCATCTAACGATAAGCTTTTCACTTATGTTCTTGCTTTGCTTGAACAAATCTCCAAATTTTACAATCCGCCGGTGAATCCTGCAATCATATTTAAGATTGAAAGTAAATTTTTAAATAGTTTTAGTTCTTTTGCAGCAACCACTTTATTTTAAAAGGTAAACGGCTCGTAAATATAAATTATTGACTTTTTAAAGATTATTTCATGTAAATGTTGACCACGACTACGTTTCAAGTGATCCAATTTTGAATCACTTTTTCGAGTATATTGGCTGGTATCTCGTTTATAACACGTGTAATTTTGTCTACCCAAGCTACAATTGGCGCTGGTTTTTCAGTATGTGATTTAGTTGGTCAATTTACCCGTCTAAAACGAGAGATAAATTGCTCACTAAACTTATTTCTCAATTGGTTCATCAATTCGCGTGCAGAGTGGCATGTAGCGCTGTCTTGCTGGAACCACATGTCTACCGGGTTCAGGTCGTGCGCCATTGACGGTAACGTTGTTGTCACGTTCATCTTTGAAAGAATACGGGACAATGATTTTGCCGGACCATAAATCGCACCACAGAGTGAATTTTCTGGTAGCATTGGCGGCTCTTTTATTGCCTGAGGTTGCTCACCAGACCAAATACGGCAGTTTGGCTTTATTTCTTGCACGCGCAGTATTTTGTTATTATCCTTGCGTATAATCTTCAAGAAGTCGAGTAACACAATTCCAAGTACTGCGAAGGACGACGAATGGACAAATCAAGGTCTCCATTAGCACTGGCAGATACAGCAGCAATATTTTCCTCTATACGAACTCTACGCATACTGATAGCGGACTTGATTTCCAATGGTGTAAAATTGATGCGAAATTTAGTCACTATGGCTTGAATTGCTTGCTCGCTAAGTCGATTATGACGACAGTAAAATGGTCGAAGTGAGCATGAATTTTGGTAATAAAATTCAATAATTTGTAAGCGTTATTTGGGTTCAAGTCTTTCCATGATGAAATGGCAATGTAAACTGAGCATGTTTAACTTTGACATATGTCACGAATTACGCGAGAGCTATCAAAAATAGAACACTAAAAAACCAAACAGCAAAAACAGCAAAAAAATTTCTCTGGTCTTTATATAATCGTATAAAACTCCGTTTTTCTTTTTGGATTGCGAAAAGTGTTTATCTAACCATCCTACATAGTGCTTTCTTTGGTCACAAACTGACCACAAAGTCTCTTATGTACTTCACACTGGTAGTAACGCACAGAAAACCATAATGTTCAACGAAAAACTAATTTAAGCTATCATCTTCTGTGATGAAAAGAAAAGAAAAACAAAAATTAAAGGAACATAAAATCTCATCCGTTACTGTTACCGTTAGTGTGCCATCGCTTCGAATTGTTTGACAATACAACTTCACTGACAAACAAACACGGCTGAGCTCATCAACAAACCACAGAATTTCAAAAACTAAAGGGGAGTCACCCAAAAACGATTCCCACAGACGAAACCGTGGACAAAATTCATGATCTTGTATTGGTTAACCGCCGAGTGAAAATTCCCGAGTTGGCTGAGATAGCAGGCCTTAGCCATATTCTGTCCGCGCGATGGATGCCGCGTTTGCTCATACCGAAAAACAAGCATAATCATGAGACCACTTTAAAACGTGCTTGGCCCTGTTTAATCGAAATCCGGAGGAGTTTCTGCGTTGTTTCGTGATACCCGATGAGACATGGATTTATTGGCACACACCAGAGACCAAAGAACAATCGAAACAATGAGTTTTACCCGATGAATTTGCTCTAAAGAAGACGAAGACCTTCAACCGGAAAGGTGATGGCCACCGTTTTTTGGGACGCACGAAGTGTGATCGACGTTGACTATTTGAAAAAAGGAAAAACAAGAGCATACTACGTCGATTTATTGAGACGATTCAATGCCGGTTTGAAGAAAAAATTATCACATTTGGCGAAGAAAAAAGTGCTCTTCTATTACAACAACGCATCGGCTCACACCTCCGCAATCGCTACAGCCAAATTGGTCGAATTGCTTTTCCATCCTCCGTATTCTCCAGATTTGGCTCCATGCGACTTCTTTTTGTTCCCAAACCTTAAAAGATCGCTCGCCAGAAAGAAGTACGGGTCGAACGAAGAAGTCATCGCCGCCGCGGAAGAGTATTTTGCAGGCCAACAAAAGTCGTACTATACGGAGGGGTTAAAAAAGTTGCAGCACCGCTGGGAAAAGTGTATCGAGTTGAAAGCGGATTATGGTATATTCAAAAATAAATTGTTAAAATCTGGAAAACTTGCGTTGTCGTTTCTAATTCGGGTATTCATCAAGCAGCCCTGGTTATTACCGTGCCCTAGTAAAGACCATAAAATCCAACACAGCGAGCCTTCAAATACTCAAAACGGAGTCAAAAACGCTTCGCTTCTTAAATTCGTCTACGTGTAACCCCCAAGGGTTAAGTTTTCATTTCAACTCAATTTTGATATCGATATGGGGATCACACATGTCACATAACTTATTGACACATACGGTGGGATAGTTGGGGGTATCACAATTACAATTACTTTATGGTTCATTGAAGGTTTCTTAAGTAAGCTTGGAAGAGTTTCTGTGGCTCCAAAAGTAAAGGAGCATACTGTTCTGTAATGCAGATCTGCGATTGGGGGCTTGAATTTCAAGGAAATTGGCTATTCAAAGGCACTTTGTGGATGTCCTCAATGGGAAGTAATTTTGATTTGCCTAAGCGATATCCCTTTGATGTTGGAAATTATTACAACGTGTTCAATGTACATATGTATACGACCCGAATATTGCAAAAGATGAGCTTACGGAATAACAGTGCTATGCTTTTGGTTTGTTTTCGTTCGATCTTTTTATAATATACGTGCATACTTAAATGGTACATGGTCTTAGTGGGTTCATGGCATTTAAAAGCAACAGTCGGCCGATCATCAAAGATATCTCATCTGTATAACAAATTTTCCCACAGCCACCGTCTATCCGGAACAAACTATTTAGTTCAGAAAGCAGCCGATCCCGTCAATTTTGAATCAATTCATTGAATTTTGAATGTTTTATAGCACTTTTGATACAGGGTATGTGAGACTTAACCCTAAAACAGGGCAGACTCAATCCTTTATCAATTGACAGAATCCAGAATGATGGTAGGCGCCGTCTTTCAGGTTTTGTGTTAAAATAGGATTCCTACACACTACCTCTTAAAGATCGATATCGCAGGTTCTCATTCCGTTAAAATATACCGACGTCAGCATTTCGGCTTTCTTTGATTTTTTGTACACTGCTCAGGCTTGCCATTCTCCTGGTCAGAATTTGTATATTAGTGAAACGTAGCCTTAATGTTGCTAAACTGGGGACTGCTAAAGATATCTACTGATTAGTATCGGCATATTTTGGCCACGGCTATGTGAGTCCTCTTGGACGATGGGTCCTTTGCGACCTCAAGTGATGACACTGACACTACTGGACATCCACTTTCCAGGTAGCCCCCTATTCATGGCCAACAACAACCCCGGCAGGACTACTGCAGCCACAACTAAAATTCACGATCTGATCTGCCGAGCTACAACAGCCCTCAGATATCATTCTGCCAACGCTAGAGAATATCATGAGATGAAATGATTCACATTCCCTTGCCCTGACGAGATGTAAGTCTATCATCTTTCACGATATACATATGTACATACGATCTAGAACTGATCCACAACTTTTTCCTACAGCTCAGCATGCCTACTGTAAATGAATGTCAGTGGAAAGGGATAATAGCAAGATAAGCCCCTCCTTCCGCTATGGGATGTTCCAATAGAGGTACGCTGCAAGGCGGTGTTATTTCACCTCTTCTCTAGAACTTAGTGGTTGCGTTGGCGTTGCGAAGGCTATCTCAAGTAAGCATCTTAATACCACCTTAATACTATTAAAGAACTCCTATAGCTAAATCTTAACAGATTAACCAGTTGGACGGATCAGTGTGAATTGAGAGAAAACTGCCATAAAACTGATCTTGTCCTCTTTTCCAGGAAATATAAAATTGGAATCATAAACCTTCCCTCAGTGAACTGTACCAGCTTAGTCTTTTCCGATACAGGAAAATATCCGAGTCTTATTTTTGACAGGAAACTAAACTGGAAACCTAATATTCAAGAAAGAATAAAGAAAGCTTCAATAGCTAAATTTGGTTGTCTGATGATAAGAAAATGCAGTCAACTATAGCAAACCAAATTAAATTCAAAAGACAGCATGTCTTTGCATAAGCGAAGCCTTACCTAACACATGGGCTGCCCTAAGAGAGGGCACCACTTGAATTAAATCCATACCATTTTCAGTTAGTACCAACCTTCAAAAGATACGTGTAAAAATTTGACAGCTGTCGGAAGATTAGTTCTCGAGATATAGCGTTGTGCGTGAAGCAACTTTTGTTATTGTGAAAAAAAAGGATTCAAAGCAATTTCGTGTGTTGATTTATCATTGCTTTTTGATGGAAAAAAAGCCGATGCAAAGAAATGGCTTGATAAGTGTTACCCGGACTCTGCACCAGCCGAACGAACCATTCGCAAGTGGATTGGAAAATTTAAAAGTGGTCATACAAGCACCGCAGATGATGCACGCAGTGGACGTCCAAAAGAGGCTGTTTCAGATGAAAACATCAAAAAAGTCCACAAAATGATTACGAATGCCCGTAAAGTGAAGTTGATCGAGATAGCTGAGGCTCTGAAGATATCAAGAGAGCGTGTTGGATATATCATACACGAATATTTGGACATGCGAAAGCTCTGTTCAAAGTGGGTGCCCCGTTTGCTCACAGTCGACCAAAAACAACAATGTGTTGATGATTCAGAGGAGTGTTTAAAGCTGTTCAACCGCAATAAAGTCGAATTTTTGCATCGGTATGTAACAATAGATGAAACTTGGCTCCATCACTTCACACCAGAGTCAAGTCGGCATTCAGCTGAGTGGCGAGCAGGCGACGAACCTCGTCCAAAACGACCAAAAACTCAACAGTTGGCTGGCAAGGTTATGGCATCCATATTTTGGGATACACATGGAATAATTTTCATCGACTATCTCCAAAAGGGGCAGACTATCAACAGCGATTGTTGAAGGACGAAATCGCAGAAAAACGGCCGCATTTGAAGAAAAAGAAAGTGCTGTTTCATCAAGACAATGCACCGTGTCACAAGTCGATGAAAACCATGGCAAAATTGAATGAATTCGGCTACGAATTGCTTTCCCACCCCCTGTATTCTCAATTAATTTCTTATTGAGCTTGGGACAAACCCTTTCAGCTAAAGCCTAAAAAGTGCGCCGGAAACAATGTTTTAAAAGACATTAATATAAATACAATAGTCTTAAAACAATTATAAAAAAAAACTGCGTCCAATTTTGATCTTAGAAATGAACAGGTACGAGGTGTGTTCAAAAAGTATGAAGACTTTATATTTTTATAAAAAATATTTATTTATTCATCAATATTAATGTTGACCCCATCAAAGTAATTTCACTCAGATATAATACACTTGTGCCAACGCATAAGAACTTCTTGAAGCACTTCTTATAAGCACTTTTTGGTATAGCTTTGAGCTCTTCCAGCAATGCCGTTTTCATTTCCTCAATCGTTGCAAATCTCCGCCCTTTCTGAGCAAGTCAGGATCATCATTGACGTCATTCAAGAGCTCCTGAGTGATTCTCATTCGACAGTTCTTCTAATCAAAATTAAGAAGTTTCGGAACAAACTTCACTGGCACACGTCTCATACTCAAAACTTCCGAAAAAATTCCATGACACGAGCCGACCAATATGCCAACATCCTCAGCAACTTCTTTTATGGTTATTTGACGTTCTTCGAAAACAATTTTATTCACAGCTTCGACTTTCTAGGTGGAGTGAAAAGCAACCGCCTTGACTGCCAGAATGCGCTGCTACTGCAAAAAAGGTTATGGTGCCTTGAAGTCTGTTCATATTTAGGCAGACATGCCAAATTTCAGTGCGATACTTTCTTTAGTTTTGTTTTGAAAGCTGATTGTTGTTGACGTGTTTGGCATCATGTTGAGTATTGACAGAAACGATTTGCGTTCTCTCATAAAACATTATTTTTTGAAAGGAAAAAGGCGAAGGAAACAAAAAAAAGTTAGATAAATATTATGGGGCTAATGCTACGTCAGATTACACTGTCAAATATTGGTTCCGAAAGGCAGGCCCTCCGATGCGATTACAGATGACAATGTCAAAAAAATACATGAAATGGTGTTGGCTGACCGGAAAGTGAAGGTGCGCCAGCTAGCAGATACCACAAAGATTAGTACTGAGCGCACACGCCATATTTTGGGCAATATTCCGCATATGAAAAAGTTATGCCGCTGGGTACCGCGCATACTCACTCAAGAAAGTGCGAGAGCACTTCGAAAGAGTGTTTGAACTTGCTGATGCGGATCTGGCGGACTTTTGGCGTCGATTGGTAACTGTTGAACACCAGAGAATAGATTGAGTGCCCGGCTATGGACTAAAGCCGGCACGAGTGCTGCGAAGCGGCCGAGGTAGGCTCGATGGGTCGGAAGGGTTATGGCGTCGGTTTTCTGGGATTGTCATGGCATATTCTTCGTGGACTACCTCGAAAAAGAAAAACCATCAACAGCGAGTATTACTGAGTATTACATGAAGCGAAAAAATTTTGTTTTTGCAAGACAAAGCACCGGCGCACAAGAGCACCGCTACCATGGCTAAAATCATTGACTTACAGCTCCAATTGCTGTCGCATCCACCATATTCACCCGATTTGGCTCCCTCGAACTATTTTCTCTTCCCAAACCTCAAAAGACGGCTCATCAATAAAAAATTCAGCTCACGCGAGAAAATTATCGACGACACGGAGGAGTATTTTGCAGACCTTCCGGAAAATTACTTTTCGGACGAGATCAAGAAGTTGGAAAATTGCTAGAATAAGTGTATCAAACTATTATCATTATTATTATTATTATCAAGGGAACGATACACATTATTTTGTGGTGTCCGGGATTTAACGCCGAGGTACTATGCCCATGTGGCGCGTTTTGTCAACGTGTATCAAACTAAATGGGGACTATATTGAATAAAACAAAAATACATTTAAAAAAAAGTTTTTTTTTTCATTCCCAAAGAGGTTACTTTTCACCCCATCTAGTATATAAATTCTTGGCTCATGATCAAAATAAATTCAAGTAACAATCGTTACCATTTGCTTGAAGACTCAGGATTAAAAAAAAAGACTACCGGAAATATATAATCAAAATATGTGCAATGTTTGAATGTTTTTTAAAGTAAAGTGTTATGTTTATTCCCTGTAGTGAGAAAGTTCTATTTTAACAGAAAATTCTGAAACACACCGTGAAGCAGAAAAAAGCTGTCACGATATCTTCATTTGTTTAAGAGTTATGATTTTTCCAAGCAAAAAAGTTTAAATAAGCACCTGTGCAGCCGTTGTAACGTACTATATTTGTAAATATTTGTATTTGTATTTTATTTAAAATAAATATTACACATTAAGATAACATCTTATTGGTTGTGAAGGCTTAAGGAAGTTCATGAGAGCTACAATAACATAGTGACAAGAAAATACATTGTAAGTGCAATTACCTAGATAAGATAATTCAACACAGATCCCATTTACAATACATTGTCTCATAAGTTTATTGCTAGTTTTATTCTCATTTATTATATTATTATTATATATATATTTTTATTTAATATATAGATATATTTAGTGCAGGCTCAAGAGATTTGTGTATCCTTAAAACGTTTGTACACAGCGCGAGCGAAGGAAATTGAGGGTGGAAAAAAAGAAAGATACCTATGTATTGCATATTGGTCTTAAATGTTTACTAGTTATAGTACAGTGACTAGAAAGTAGGGAGCTCGGCAGGGCTTAGGTGTTTAATTAAATGCCCTTTTAAGAGTGTTTAGGTTTTAGATTCTCCGAAAGGTCATAGTTAATGGGTTCCATAAATGATTGGCATGGACAAGATTGGTACGCTCCGACTGTGTGCAGTTAAAGACTGCAGTTCTTTGCGAGCTTGTGAAAGCCAGTCTATTGTATAAGTACTCCGGCTGACAAGAATGTATAATATGCTCCAGCTAGTTTAAAAACCGGTATTTAATGATTTTATCAAGAGTCAGATCCGTTATTTATTTCGAATAGGTAGATATATGATCGAAATATCCTTTATTAAAAATATTTAATTTTCACTTTATGATAGAGTTTATACTGCAGAAGACTCCACTGCCGTACATAAAGATAGGTGGTAAAAGTACCTTCATTAGTAACATTTTTGTTTTTAACACATTTGAGTTGAACATAACTGTTATGGCTTTCCGATTGTTACAGTCTAAGTTAATGTCTCAATAAAGATTAGCCCCAGATTTCTAGTAGAAAGAATAATTGACTTGCCTAATTTAATTGGTGGGAAGAAAATGTATCTAACTTATGTTTGAAGATGCATTTGGTTTTGGACTTGTTCGAATTCAGTGTTAAATTATGCTATGCTGACCTATGCATTCTAACAAAGAGCTCTAACTAAGAGTGTAATTGGACATCATTAAAAACATGTGAATGCTGCAGGATTTGATAAGCGGAACAAGCTCATTAACATTCATTGAACATAATAAAGGTCCAAGAATAGATGCCTGGGGCATCCCTGAAGGAACTGAATGAAAAGAGAACATTTGATTTCTCACGGACACATATTGCTGATGACCTACTATATAGGAACGTTTTTTCCAAAAAAGGAAAATCCGAAATCATTCCACAGTTTGTTAATGAGTTCCAAATGATCAACAGTGCTAAACGCTAATGTAAGGTTTAAAAATTATTTCGATACGAAAACCAGACTGGACAGAGCTTAAAAGGCTGTTTAAAGTTAGATACGTCTGCATCTGATTTAAAATGAGCTTTTCAAATACCTTCGACAAGAAAGGCATGATATCAATAGGTCGGTTTTCAAAGCTAGCCCTGCTCTCTGTCTTTTAACATATTTTAGCAATTACCCATGAACTTAGATACTCACACAAGCGTAGGATTGAGTTAATAATTAAAATAATTAAAGGAATTTACAAAATGTTTGGATTTATTTCATCCAGACCAGCCGCATCCAATTTGACTAACAGCATTGAGGGATTTATTAGTTCGTTGGAGCCGAATTATTCTCTGAAGAAAATCTTCCGTCAGCTGTTTCGTCGTCTTCAAGACAAAGTTGGCACTCCGGTGAGTCGACTAGATAGATCCTAAGGCTCTGAGAAAAACCTAGCTGAGATGTCAAACTAAGCGCCAAGGACATCTTAACCAGATGTAAAAAAGTTAACAGCATGAAGGTGACCCAACAGGATAATACTTTAGGTAGTATTTTCGACTACGGCCGGGGTACAGATTCTGGAGGCCCCACCCGACATACTTTACAGCCCCCCCCCCCTCCACGACGATTTTTCCGCTGACCAAGGAGGTGCTAGATCACTTGATTCCGACGACGGAGACGCGATGCAATAGCACGGCGCAAAGATATGGCGAGTGCTGTCGAAGGCGCGAGTGCCAAAAGTCAAACTCTAACAGCTGCGACAGAAAAGAGAAACAGGTCGGTTGAAGTAACACCCACTGAAACCAGTTAACCTCTTAGATCTGAAGCTGCGCCCTCTGTCCCGAACGGGGAAAAGAGGAAGAAAGTTTCCGGCATTCCCTTTGATGGGCACTCCGGGCATGATGTCCGTATGAAACCTGTCCTACAATGGGGTTAAACCCATTGAAAACACCAAAACCAGCGGCGGTTTCACACGCACTTGACGCGCGGACGAGGTCAGTGCTACAACCAGCAAAAGTTGTAGCTCTGATCAACGGAAGTCGGCCAAAACTGTGAAATCCCCTCTGAGAAACAACCCTGGTGACGGTTATCCCACCGCATAAGATCCCGCTAAAACCGGTGCTGCAAAAAACACAAAGAGAACGAGACCGGCGCACATACAAGGACGCTGCTATCTGTTTTCTGGTGCTTCGAATTAGGAAGGCTATCAATTACAACAATTTGAACGATTTAAAATCAGAGAATGTTTGTATTTAAGCACAGGGCTACAGTATGGAGAATGGAACTCTTAGAGTGAAGTGCTCCATGTAGCAAAATCTTGAATGACTAAGCAAATCTGTGGCGAAAATCCCACCACTTGGGACCAAGACTTTCAGGTCTTCAAAGAACACAAACTGACACACGCCATCTTCTGTGTCCCAGGGCAACTCAGAAAAACGGGGAGATGTTCTGATGCATCTTCATACCCAAAACCCTGGATTTGACTCTACTCTGAATCTACTCTCACAAGGAGAGAAAGAATCAGGAAAACAAGGACGGCACTTCTCTTGTGGGCTTAGACAAAGCTTCTTTCGAAATCAGTAAGTCTAGGTATGACTCACGTCCCTATCTGCACCTTGGAAGGGTTAATTTCCACTTTGTTTCCGAATGAGTGCGGATAGAAGACGACTGCCCTAGTACACATCTATTCTGTGTACTCAAATCAACCTTCAACATTCCAAGTCTGCTACTGCATCCCTATGTGAGAGGTTTTCCGTCTTGAATACAAAACCCCACATAATATCCATACAGGAGCCATGGGTGTGGAAAAAACGCATCTGTGGTTTCGGATGTTAAAGGGTTTTCACACATCTTTATGACGAGCGATCAGTAAGACCGAGAGCCTGCTATAATGTGCCGATTTCACTGTCACCAACTAAACTTGCGCAATTTTGTAGTCAAGATTTGGTTGCTGCAGACATAAGCGTGGTTGTCTGCTTATTTTCCCTATGATTCGCTACTGCCGCCACCTCTAGAAAGATGGAACTCTTCATATGCTGCGATGCTTATGCTCAGAACACTTTCTGGGGCAGTAGCAAATGCATCGTGAGAGGTAATCATCTCCTGGATTTCATACTATCGTCTGTCCTGGCTGTCAACAACGTTGGCCCACAGCCAACTTTTGTTTCGAGAGTAAGGCAGCAAGTAATCGATTTAACTCTATGCAACAGGTATGATAAGGACGTTACTTGCTGGAAAGTACTATCGGATATCTCCATGTCGGATCATAGATACGTCGAATTCAGAATCGGATGCGAGGTCTCGACTTTACTAAAGAGGAGGAATCCGCATAAACCCAACTGGACACGATTTAAGGAAGACCTCAGGACAAAACAAAAACTTGAGAAAGCTGTTAAAAACATGAACAGCACCCTCACCAAGTGTTTCGAAATGGCATGCCTAGTTAGTAAGTAATCCTGCAGATCGCCCGTTCCTTGGTGGAACGCTAACCTGCAGCGTCTTCGTGAAGAATCCAGAAAACTTCTCAACAAGTCCCCTAAGACTAATTTGGGGGAAGATTGGAATCTACAGATCAAAGCAAAAAAAAAAATGTAAGAAGCTTAATCGAAAAGCGCCTCTTACAAGTCTTTTTGCGAAAAGATCGAAACTATCGGCTGGTCAAAGCCCTCAAAGGGGGGAGATCAACCAGGCTGAAAGCACTCAGAAAATCTGACGGTACCTATACCAAGTCGAAAGCAGAGATTCTCCGCCTCATGCTCGAGTCTCACTTCCCAGGTAACCTGATCAAAACCAGCTCACAAGTAGCTCCTATTAAAGAAGCTGGTAGTGATCTAAATAACACAACACGGTTTTGGTGACGGATGAGGCTTTTAAACATGCTGTTGATTCTTTTGACGGCTTCAAGTCGCTCGCATCAGGCTGCAGGTAACTGGCTCTGACGTGGTAGGTACTTGTACTGTAGGCACCTTATCACTGAAGAGCTTACTCATCCTTCTTCGTAAGACTGGAAGATTTCAATAAAAAGAAACTTTACAAGGAGGACGATGGACCAGTTTTTTATCTAAGTGCTCTGTTCCGACATTTAAAAAAAAAAAATTATGTTCCGTGAAGTAACCTACTACGAGCATGGCTCGTTTATGAAATGCATTTCGAATGCTCCCGGGCTATTAGTAGCTAAATTGACTGCTGATTTAGGAGTGCAACAAAAGGGTTCAGGTCCAATAAAGGGAGTGGCCCTTTCTGGCCAATTCATTAGCCTTTTTCATTCCCATCAATGCCCTCATGTTCATGGAAACATCACAGTCTAATTTTGTTCCTAAAGCTTAGTTTTTGGAGGATTTTCAAACAGTACATGACTGATTTGGAGCCAATGGAGTGCAAGCTAAGGGCATTTATAGCTGCTTTATTGTCAGTGAATATATGGATGTTTGCGCCTTTGCGTGAAGTTCTGCCTGAAATGCACTGGAACTTTTTCCCATAGCTATGTTTATATTTGGGGTAAGTCCATGTATACCAGTTCCCACTTCCGATTCCATTTTCCAATCTATTCAGGGTTGACCTAGCCAATATACGCGAGCTTAAAAATCTGCTTACGTCCACATCTGTTAGTACAGATCAGCAATTTTGGCACTTAGTGAAACAAAGGTATATCCCCACCCCCACCTCTCAGATCACACTGAACTGAAGCTACCTTGCTACGAAATAGTGCCATTATACTTTTCTCACCGCCGTCTCGCCACACAATGTGATCCATGTTCCAATCTGGAATTCAATTTTATGTGTTTAAAATTCCATCTCAGTAAGCAAATTATCCACTTTTGCTTTACTTTCAGAAGCCACAAACTGGACGGCAAATCGATCTTTAACGAGTTTGATGCGCTGTCTGACTCAATACAAAGAATTGTATCCCTGTATCCTCATACGTTATTACGGGCCAACACAATTCTGGTTGGCTTTGATATTCTGGACAGCCAACACGGTGTGTTGAGGCCTCCGATGCGGAAAATAACTTGACTCAGCTTGTAAATAAGCCAAAACGAATATCAGAAGTTGATAGTAATACTGCCAACACCGTGGACTTGTTTTTAACTTCTCACTCTGACAAATACATGATCGATATGATATCCCCTCCAGGCTCGTCAGACCACTGTGTCATATCAGCTATTATAATTTCTCGTACACCCACTATAAGGTTAGAGAAAAGATTCCTAAAAAACCGTACGTCATAACGAGAAAGCCATTTGAAGCGGACTTAATAGCTTCTTTTGGAATTTAAACTGGTCCTTATGTTTCCTCGATAACGACGTGGATGACTCTGCTGATATGATCACAGACACTATTCTCTTTGGAATGAGATGCTTTATCCCTTATCGGATAAAGAGTATCAAACCAAAATAAAAGGCGTTGTACGACTCGAGCTGAAAAGAGGCTATCATGGTTAGAGAAATGTTTTTTCGTACCTACAAGACCAATCCAATAGAGGAACATCGAAAAAAGTTCAAACGATCCAGGAATGACTGCAACACCTTTCTTAATCGTGCGAAATTTCAATACGACCAAAACGGGACTGCAATGTCCCAAAGGTAGTAATAATCGTTGATCATTTGTCAAAAATATCAGAAATTCTACCTCGTCCTCCTTCCTAACGCTCATTTATATTGACATTCCAGATGTCAGCTCTTTAGACAAGGCCAATTGCTGCACACTTTACCGCCATCTCAAAACTTCCAGATTGTGCTTTGTCTCCGCCTACACTTAAGTTTGTGGAATCTTCCTTGGGACGAATACACTTTCGTATTCGTGTGTACCTAAAGATCTTAATATGGTATACACAAATCCGCAGGTCCAAATGGTATGTCTCCCCTTCTTCTGAAGAGGTGTTTTTTCTTCCTGACAAAACCACTGTGTAAGCTTTTTCATCAATCCTACTCTTTAGCACTCTTTCAGAGCATATGGAAAACGGCATTTGTCCAGACTATCCCCAAAAAAGGCGAATCTTCTCATGAAATATCTCGAAACGCGAAAACTTCTCAATGAACTGCAGTATAGTATGCATAGCAATAGGTCAACAGGGCGGCACGTCTCACCGAAAAGTGGAAACAAAGCGTACATAAATCTGGCGATAACAAGATAGTTAGACTTGACATTTCTTAGGCATTTGACAGATTTGGCACCAAGCTCTTTTGTCGGAAATTCGTGCATTTAGGATCGATGAATCTCTCCTTCAATGGATTAAAAACTACCTTTCGAAACGTTCAATTCAATTTGTCTTGGATGGTGACAAGTCTGATATCTACAAAATAGATGCTGATGTGCCCCAGGGCTCCGTTGTGTCTCCGACATTCTTTTTAATTTTTATCAATGATCTCTTGACTTCTACTTCTAACCCAATATATTCCTTTGCTGACAACAATACTCTCTACTTTTCATATTCGTTTCGCAGACTTATGTTCCTGCTTCTTAGCTGTAGAACGGGAACGCCAACGTAAGGCTCGCTATATTCGTATATTATCAGCATAACTAATTGGGGAACCACTAACAGAGTAGAATTTAATGATTCCCAAACACAATGCTGTCTGCTGTCGTTAAACCTAAATATAATTATCCAACCATTCTTCATGAATGGCACTTTTATCGTTAAAAACGAAAAACTTTTCACTCTCGATGTGTGTGTCAGTGACAAATTACGTTGGAATTACCGCATATTCGATATCGTCAAAAATGCTGCGAAATGTAAAGGTTTGCTCAAGCGATGTTAAAAATACTTCACCTCGTCTAATCTGGCTTCAATATATAAGATGTGTACAATGCATACACATCTGGTCAGGTGCTCCTAAAACATCTCTGCACCTGTTAGATAGGATTCAAAATCGATACAATTCAGGTGAAAAATGATATTAATACCAGTCTTTCAATTGACACCATCGACCACCGACGTGATGTCTTGTGTCTCAGTTTTTTCTTTTGCTTTTGCCAGTAACATTCCGCCCCTTCAAACTCAATTCTTGCTATGAATGCTTATCAGTATATCCTCAAGCCCACTTTCAGACGTACTCTAAAATATCGTGATTCGTTCCTAAGCCTTACAAATCGCCTATGGAATGCTCTGCCTAACTCTTTATTTTCTAGTCATTATAACCTTCAAACATTTAAAACCAACATTCATTGGTACCTCTCTTTTTTTCTTCCCTCATCTTCCTTTGCCTGCAATGTGTTCAAGTATTGTAAGGGTACTTGAATCCCTTGAATTATATGAACAAAAAAAAAAAAAAATCATTTCACTTTTTGATTTTCTTTAGGTTTTTTTTGTAACTGATCCTGATCTCAAGGAACATTCTGGCGAAGACAACGTTGAAGAAGTGTTAAAAGTTCCAATAGAATCATCTATTTTTGAGAAACATATTTGTAATATAGTTTAATATTCAATGTTATGAATTTTTATCGTACTAGCAGAAGTAGGAACAGAACGCCAATGTGCTGATGAAGATGATTCAGTACAAGAAGACGATATAATTTCATTGAAACCAATTAGCTCGTTGAAATTTTACACGCGCTAAAAATCTTAAGAAGATTGATATGCGACAAATTTCATAGCACAATACAAAGAAGAATAAGATTATTTTACTTTCTGTATTATTTTCTTATTTAATAAATGACAAAGGCCATACCAGTGAATGGTTTAGCTGTAGTCAAACTGTGCTGATTGCAACTCATGTGATGTTTAACTTTTAGTCACTGTTTGTTTGTTTTTTTTTTTTTTTTTTTTTTTTTTTTTTTTTGAATTAAGAGATTGGAGATTGATTAGTTGGCGATAACATAAATAACTTAGACACTTAAGCTTGTATTTACAACTGCATTATCCAGATAAGTACCTCACAACATTGGACAATTAGGCTGATGTACAATACTTATCCGGGATTTTGCTGTATTTGCTATTTGTTTAGTGAATTTCTGTTCGATAGCATGAACTTTAAGTAACAAATCGTTGCGAATCGCATCAATTTCTTCTTTGAATATAGTAATTAATGATTCCGTTTATTTGGCTTTTTTTTTGACCCAAAAAACCACCATTCAAAACAATTTTTTTTTTTTCTTTTCTTTGCTATATCCAACTCCAGTTCCTAGCGCACTTTAAAATTGAAAATAACATTTGATATGCCCTAATTTCGGTACGTTCCATATAACGCACATAGGAAGGAATAAATTTTGACAGAAATGCAACTCGTACGCATTTGTTTAGCTAAGGAAACAACTACAAAACGATATTTCGAATTGTTCAAAAAGCTTAAAAAAAAATTAAAAATTACAATAGCTTGTCCATCTGACAAGCTTTTTCTCAAAAAAGTGATTTCGGTTGTATTTTGGCGCCTGATAATAAATATTTCAGTTTACAAGTATGTAAGTTTGATTTCATGTAATTTTTAGACAGCGCCTCCACATTAAAGAAATAAATTTACGAGATCTTAGTTGGTTTGTTGTAGATGACGTTTGCTTTATACATCGAAAAGAGTTGCTTTATTTTGCTCTTCTTGTCCTTTTAGGAAAACCCTGCTCCTGGTGAATTAAAAGAATTAAAAGCAGACATCAAAAAGTTCAAATTTTCTCACCAAAGGGTGTATTGAAAGAAATACAAGCAGTAGGAAGTCTCGTTGGGTGGGTACCAACGTACGTACCCAAAAAAGCAATTTTGTTTGTGCGAATTCTTTTTCGTTCTCGTCTTGGTAAAGATTTCATGGTCCAAAACTATACGGCCAACACACAACAAGACCGCAAGAATACCGCTTCGACTGGCTTGTTTCAAACAAAAGGTTGCAACTGCAACATAGAAGTAAATACTAATTGACGAAAATGTTTATCATCATATCTATGTAAACTATTGGGTCTATAACTTAATTCGTGCGGTTTGCTAAGAGATGGCGTAATTTGTATTATTCCATTGCTATTATTCCATTGAAACATGCGTTGGAAAGCTACTGTCATTGTACGTCATTTTAGTATATGTCACTCATTTGAAGCGTTAACAACAATAAATTTTTTTTTCACTCAAATATGTCGAACTTTGTGCCTGAAAAAGTGTTTTTGCGGGGAGTTCTTCTTCATTACTGAAAACTGCTCCCGAAAGTCATCGTATTTTGGTGGAAGTTTATGGTGAACATGCGCTAGCTGAGCGAACGTGCCAAAAGTAGTTTGCACGATTTAAAAGTGGTAATTTTGGCTTGGAAGACGATGAACGTCCTGGGCAGCCAAAAAAGTTTGAAGATGAAGAATTGGAAGCATTACTCTATGAAGATTGTTGCCAAACACAAGAAGAGCTCGCAGAATCTTTGGGTGTCACTCAAGCAGCCATTTCAACACGTTTAAAAGCAGAAAACCCAAAAAATTGGGTTCCACATGAACTCAAGCCGAGAGACGTCGAAAGGCGGTTTTACATGTCCGAAATGCTACTGGAACGTCACAAAAGGAAGTCATTTTTGCATCGGATTGTTACTCGTGATGAAAAATGGATCCATTACAAGAACCCAAAGCGCAAAAAATCATATGTGAAACCCGGCCAACCAGCCAAATCAACGGCAAAGCCGAATATCCATGGCGCGAAGGTAATGCTCTGTATTTGGTGGGATCAGATGGTTATGCTGTATTATGAGCTGCTAAAACCGAGTAAAACCATCAATGGACAACGCTACTGAACACAATTAATCCGTTTGAAGAGAGTAGTAGCCGAAAAACGCCCGGAATATGCGACCAGACACGAGGCAATAATTTTCCATCATGACAACGCTCGGCCCCACTTTGCTATTCCAGATAAGAACTATTTGGAAAACAGTGGATGGAAAGTCTTACCCCACCCGCCTTATAGCCCAGACCTTGCTCCTTCTGACTACCATTTGTTCCAGTCGATGCAGAACGCCCTCACTGAAATACGGTTCACATCAGAGCAGAATATCAAAAATTGGCTTGATTCATTCTTGGCTAAGAAGCCGGCGCAGTTCTTTTGGGATGGGATCCAAAAATTGCCAGAAAGATAGGAAAAAGTCATAGCTTCAGATGGGCAATACTTTGAATAATACTATTGTACATGTTTTTCTTAAATAAACGTTCAAATTTTGAAAAAAAAAAAAAACGCACGAATTAAATTACATACCCAATATAATCTCTGTGACTTTACTTTATTATCTATGACGTGGAAAAACAAACAAATTTCAGAGGAAAAATTTTACAAAACAAGAAAACATTAATCTACAGTTTACACATTTGCCTTGTTCTTGATTTCGATTGTTTTATTGGAAAAAAAAAATAAAAAAATTTAATTAACAACGGGCGATCAATACCTCCTCAGCATTGATATCTCAGTCTTATTTGTAAATCTAAGTGGTAGCTCGGTACAAAACCTTTAATTTGCTCGTTTTTCTGCCTTATTTGCTGCTTGCTATTCTTAGCTCTTCTTATCAGGGCATAGCTTAAAGCTTTTGCAAGTATTCGTCAAACAAGTACACTCCCAGGGAAGTATCATCGTCAGGATTCAACATAATCTTGTGCAAATCGTTGATATGACCGGACAATTTGCGGATGGTTTTGATCTGATCCTTCAAGAACTCCTCCTCTAAGAACTGAGTGGTCTCTGGATCATGATGTGTATGACTTGAGACTTCAGCATGGTATACCATAGCTTTCTCGGACAATGTCTTCTCCATATCCAAAGCCTTGGCCAGAGCATGTAATTCATCCAATTCCAGGTATTTCTGGGAGCGATTAGCATTGTTTAGAGTTGCAAAATCAACTACTCCACCACGACGAGTGACTTGTTTGATTAGCTTGATGCTGTTGTCGAATGCCTTGTCGGAGAGCTCACGAAAGATGTTAGCCATACCTGGACGGGACCTTTTATGTGAGCTGAACAGCGTAGAGAATAGGAGGTAGTCGTATGATGATGCAAGTTGATCGTAAGTGTAATCCCGCAGTTTGCTTTCAACATGGTTGAAATGACCCAACTTGGAATTGCAACTTAAATCACCTACATAAGAAGAGATGGACAATGATAAGACTGATGGGACAAAACTTTAAAAAGGACTCCAGCACTTACCTTGATGGGTAATTGGGTCTGTGCAAGATAATTCCACAGAAACATAGCATTCATCCGTCTTGGCGGCAACAAACCCAACCAACAGAGTTGATAGAATAGTGATTACTAATTTCATCTTATGGTTAGTTTCTTTCTCCTTTCGAGTATTCTTTTAAAGAAGTAAAATGTTCACAAAACCGATTTACTAGCACAAACGATATTCCAAATAAAAAGGAAAATGAAATTAAAAATTAAATCTTAAAAATTCGTTTTACTTGTTTCTTTTTTCGGAATGATTTTCTTTTGTGAACCTTTAACGCACGTCCTTTTTCTTTGCTCCACGAAACGAGATTGTACTCAAGTTAAGCAGGGTTTTCGATTTTATAATTTGCGAATAAAGTTTTTCTGCGATTTTCTATTTACATTATCTATGTACATATTAACTGACCGATAACGAATTGCAATTAGTCCGATGAACGCAGTGTAAATGGTTCAATGTTTCCGCTTACCAAACCGATTGAGTTAATCCGAAGAAGTTACCACACGAGTGATAGTGGAAGAAATCAATAAGGGTGCTGGATACCATATATCTTTGAAATTGTTAGTGTGGTATGGACAAATTCTCAAATTTAACTGTAAGTATAAAAAAAAAATAACAACAACAACAACCAAATAGCATTCTGAGTGTAGAGTTGCCGTTTTTCCATTGATTCTGGATGATAAATAGGGTCGGACAATAATTTACAAGCGAGTACTTGATCGCCATTAGTTTCTCAAGACATTCACTCTAAATAAACGATCATCGCTAACTCAACCCAAATCAATTACCATATAAGGCGACGCATTGACTTGTGTACGAGGGATGATATCCTTTAATGGTTACGACAACTTCTTCATTTAACGAATTGTTGCTCCTCATTTGCAACGAATTAACTGCACAAAATCTCACTTAGATACTCTTTTTAACCAACGTTGAATTTATATTTCTGAGTTGAAGAGACGAGATGTAAGTTTACTTGCCCCAATAACGATCGGTTTTGAGCATTCTTTGTCGATTTAAATTCGGAGATCCCCTATTTGAAAAAAGACTATTTACAAGCAAATAGCTTTTTATTGCCAGAGCTTGCAACTCATATGTATGTTTTCTTGAAATTTCTATAGTACCATGAGTACCATGTATTTCGTTATTCCTTGATTGAAAGACAAACACATTTAAGTCATCAAATAGGTGGTCCAAGCTTAATAAATGACAATCCAAGCGTTTCAAAATACCACACGAAAACCGTCCTTAATTGCAATAAATAACGAAAGGTATTTTTGCTGATAGATCTACTATACGTACTAGGTATAATCAAAGACCATATCCCAAGAAAATAGTGTACGCCATACAAAAACATTTCCCGGAAATTTTTCCGTGTGATTGTATAACACCACCTCCATATTTTATAGAATATTTTTACTCTCAAAAGTTCATTCGCTCTCAAAGCTTTAAGGTTTTTTTTTTTTTTTCTTATTGAATTCCCTCACGAAAAACATTAGAAGGGAGAGAAAACAGATCGGCAGAAATTCGTTTTGTTCTTGTTTTTTTGTTTTTGTATTTTCTTGTGTGCGGTTAGGTATGTTGGTACATATATATGCGACAAAATCCACTCCACCAAAATGATCCGATCCGATACCGATCATAGAAAGTAAATTGCGTATGCCAACCAATGCACCTATGAAAAACAATCTGTGGAATGGCATCATATTGCACCTGTAGAACAACGATAGGAGGTGTCCGGTCGCACGAGGGAAATTTCTTGTAATTAGATTAGACTATAAGAAGACATAAGAAATTAGATTAGTTCATTTTGTAAAGAACTTGAAATACATAAAGATATATTTATTTCTTCTATACAATTGCAAAGCATATTTTTTACCTGGCGCCCGAGCAGGGACCATTTCCAATAAAGAAAAGTGCGGTACTTAGTGAAACGAGTAACTTGTGAAATTGTACATCGTCCTAAACATGCGATAAAATCTAGAAAGAAAGAAAATATTAATGTACACTTAGTGGATTTATTCGTTTTAAGAAAGCAGTGTGTGCTTAAAGAATTAGATGTGCGCAAAGTAACATAATCGTCCCAAAAAACGGTCTGTTCAAACAAGTAAACATAAATAAAAAAAGCGAACGTCGTCACGAACGTTGCTTGAGTGAACTAAAAATCCACCAAGCTATTCCATTTTATAAGTGTAATCAAAGGAGAGAAACAGCAAACTAACTGGGATAGGTTAGGCCACTCTAGAGGCATTTTTGTGATTTTTTTTCAAGAAAAATATAGAATACATCGAGAATACAAATGTAGAAATTTATTGTACATTTGATTGACTGTAAAACATAATATTTTATAGAATAATTTATATAAAAATTGCCTCACTTTTTTGAAAGGCAGAAAAATCACCAGAAATTTTTTAATGACAAAAGAACTATGTCACATAAGAAAAACCTATATATTTATTTAGACAATATATTTTTAAAGATCTAGTTAAAGTTTGAAGGGAGTTGTTTGAAAATTCTTCAAGTTATAGGTGCGGCCAACTTGAAAAATGCAGTTTTAAGATAAACGTGTTTAAAATTGCAAATGGGCTCGCTGCCTACCTGGAGGCCATGTACTATACTTTGAAAAACAAGTACTTCGAAATCTTTAAGTCTTGCGAAGAAAGACGAGTAAGCTCTTCAGTGACAGAGTACCTACAGTATCAGCACCCACCACCTCAGAGCCAAATAATTGCAGCCTGATGCGAGCGTAAGCCGGACATTCATAGAGATAGTGCTCCGAGGTGTCGTCATCACTTTCGCAACAAGCATCGCAGGATGCTGCGTCATTTATACCCAGCACATTTAAGTGCTTTGTAAAAGTGTTAAGTCCTGTCACGACACCAGTAAGTAAAGGCCACCGACTTTCTAGAGACGTCGGGAAGTATTCGTTTGGTCTTCCTACATCCCGCGGAGCTGTGCCAACTGCAGTTGTGCTCGTATAACAGAGAACGCAGGCAGACCCAACATAGGTTCGAGTCCTGAAAAACTCTCCTCTGAACCATACCTGGGAAGTTCGTCGGCGATTTCATTTCCCGTGATCCCATTGTGACCCGGGACCCAGACAAGGTCACCGAACTTAGCCTTCCGACTGTGTTCACTGATATCTTGCATTCTCAAACTAGCTTGGAAGTCGTAAAAAGGTTCATCAAGGCTCTAAGTACAGCTTAGCTGTCGCTGCAAATGCTAATGCTTCGCCTCCTTCACCGGTTCTCCGCAATATAGTCCGCTACCATCAGGATTGCGTAAATTCCTGCTTGGAAGGCAGATGCAAGCTTTCCTAACGTGAGGTGAAATCTAACGTTATCGTTAGCGCTACATCCTATATTGGTTTTGGAGCCGTCCGTGAAGACTCGACTAAATTCCTTTCCTGGCTCAGATTCTGACCGAACACAGTTCTGGGCACAAGGAAAGTCGATGTCGTAGTTTTTACGCAACAGGAGTTCTGCATCAGACAGAATGTCCATAAGGGGAGGGAGATTCATCAGTGCGTTTAGAGCGGAGCCAGAAGTGCTAGGAAAAGCCCCCATGCATCCAAGACAAACCTTAGTTTGGAGTCTGGTGAAAGAAGCAATTACGTATTTTCACGAGATCTTATTCCACCAAACAACCGACGCCTTATCATAGCCATGTAGACCCAAAGGACACTTTTCGGTGACAGAGCCCATGTTTTTTGCCAATAGCTCCTCTGCACTGCCAGAAGGCCGATAGCGCCTTAGATGTTTTCGTCGTAACATGTTTAGTTCAGAAAAGTTTGTTATCCAGGATAGCACCTAAATACTTAGTTTCTTTGGAGAATTTGATGGTGATGGCTTTAAGCACTAGATGAGTCAGCCCAGGCAGCTTCCTCCTTCTCGTAAACAGAACAACCTCAGTTTTGAAAGGATTGATTGAAAGCCTATTACTAATGCACCAGTCATTGATCATGTCTAGGGCTGCTTGCGCTTTGCAGCAGACAGTCGCTAGACACGATCCAATAGACAGTATAGCTACATCATTCGCGTATGCTTATGCGTAGACATTAGAACCATAGGGTGTGTTGAGCAGTGATTCGACCAACATGCAACATAACAGTGGAGACAGATCGCCGCCTTGCGTGCAGCCCCTGTTTACACCCACCACCACATACTGCCCACGGCCAGCATCCGAAATTAATGTCCTTTTCACCAGCATTGCCTTAATCCACAAGACCGGTGACTCGTCTACGCCATGTTGTCTGGCCGAGTTGCACATGCCATCAAAACTTGCGTTGTCAAGGCGTATTCTTTCTTCTCGAATGCGTCTTCAATTCTGCCTACCAGATTCTGAAGCGCATTCTCACAGGATCATCGACTATTCTTGCGATGCTTTTCAGCATGAAGAAGGTTAGATTTATAGATCTGAAATTCTCTTCGAGCGAGTAGTCATCGTTTCCGATTTTCGGTATAAAGGCCACTGTCACCGTTTTCCAGGGATTCGGTATGTATGCCAGTGCCAGGCTAGCAATGAAAATTCTCTTCAGAGCTGCCAACAGCTGGTCTATGTATACCTTTTTGTAGCATAACTGGGTAAATACTATCGGTGTCAGGCGGCTTGTAGCCGTCAAAGAAATCAACAGCATGTTTAATGGCCTCATCCGTCACCACAACCGATAAGATATACCAGATACGGTGTATTGTGTTATTTAGCTCACTACCAGCTTCTTTGATAGGAGTTATTCGTGAGCTGGTTTTCATCAGGTTACCTGGGAAGTGAGACTAGAGCATGAGACTCTCCGCTTTCTACTCGGTATAGGTACCGTCAGATTTTCTGAGTGGTTTCAACCTGGTTGAGAGCTTTGACCAGCCTATTGGTTTCACCGGTAGTTTCGATCTTTTCGCAAAAAGATTTGTAAGAGGCGCTCTCCGAATAAGCTTCTTAAATTTTTTTTTTTGCTTTGATCCGTAAAGATTCTAATCTTCCCCTAAATTAGTCTTAGTGGACCTGTTGAGAAGTTTTCTGGATTCTTTACGAAAATGCTGCAGGTAAGCGTTCCACCAAGGCGATCTGCAAGATTACTTACTAACTGGACATGCTATTTCGAAACACTTGGTGTTTTCATGTTTTGAATAGCTTCCTTAAGCTTTTGTTTTATCCTGAGCTTAGGGGAAGCACTATTGCATTTTTCGAGCTCTTTGTTAAATCGTGTCCAGTTGGGTTTATGCGGATTCCTCTTCAGCAAGGTCGAGACCTCGCATCCGATTCTGAATTCGATGTATCTATGATCCGATATGAAGATCTCCGATAGTACTGAACAATTCAGGCCTTGAAATCCAATATTCAGCGCGGTACTGATGAGACAGGGCCCTAAATGCTCGAATAAGAGGCCCAATATATGTCCGAATTGGTTAGAAACAATTACGCTAAGTTTCAGGATAGCTGAAAAGAGCGTATTCGAAATCAAAGAGGACAAAAAATCGGTGGTGGGCCAAGGATAGTCGTGAACTCTCTTAAGCTTTTAAGCACTTAGCTTAGTTAATTAAGATCTCTCACAGATAAACCGTAAAAAGTTCACATGAAAATGGATAATTTTATTTCCTTTGGAATCTACATTTCCGTAGACTACAATATCCCCACTCCAATTTTGTTTACACTTCGATGCACCATATCATAGAACCTTTGAGAACGCTGACACACCACAAAGTCTATTTTGTGAAATATAATAATTTTGCATCCGAAAAAATCGAACCCCTGGCAACCCTCGGCATATAATATACTTTGGCTGAGTGTTTTGTTTTCCTACAAATCAACAAAAACAGCAAAAAACTCAAAGCTTACTACACTGTGTCTTCAGAGCATGCTACATATATCGATAATGGAGACCACCATATAGTAGCTGCTATAAATCTATAACCTGAGATAAAAACTTGCTCTGATGATAATGATTGAACCATCCAATCATCATCCACTGTATGCTTGAAAAATCAAAGGGAAAACGCGATCACTATAAAATAAATTTATTAAATTAATTAACAATCAGAATTGTCAGTAACGTCTGATCGTTAGAAAGTGTCTGTGCTGTGTTTTGTAAAATTTTGAAAGCTTCAAAAAGCAAAAGGGACTCAAAATGAAATTCCCACTGGAATTAGCTATAATTTTGTGGAGTGTTTTGGCGTGTGCCGATACGAATTGTATAAGTTAGTAACAATGAATTTCTTATATTTAGTTATAAAAGAACTATAAATACATTCAAGATGTAAGGATTCCACTTGACTAAGCTTTTCTACAATACTGTTCTTTTTGATATTATACATATATGGTAAACTCAGTGGTAAGATTTGTTTTCTTCTCCTGGGTGGCTCGTATATTTTTATCACGAAAAAAACATACACTTAAAAAAAAGGGTCCAATTAGAAAGTTTGCTGCGTATTTTAAACTATTAATCGCAAGAAATTTCCTTTATTTTCGGGGATTTTTTTTTGTTCGTAATCAAAATTCGGAAAGTCACGACGGCGCGGGTATTTCGAGTCGTGAAAACGAGAAATCGTATTTAGTCCTGAAAACCTGGACTAACATCGCAAGTTGACAAAGCATTGCATTAATAATCTAACCGAGTATTTTTTTAATTTGTTACGGCATTGAAAGACAGTGGTCTAACCAGAAACGTTGAATTGTTAAAAGAACTAGTGAATTCATTGTAAATCAATGCAAGATTATTATTTACATAAAAGTGAAGACGTGTGTAAAAGTGAAAACCTCCGGTTTAAATATTGACTATGACTTAATAGCATCGCTTTTCCCAGCGTGACTGCCTAACGAGTTTCGTTCTCTCGTGTTCAATCGATATTACTAAAACCTTGCAAGCGATGTAAGAAATATTTCACCCCCTCTGATCTGGCCTCAATATATAAGACATTTATCGACCCGAAATTAGAGTACAATGCCCACATCTGGTCAGGTGCGCCCAAAACATATCTGCACCTGCTCCATATAAATCGCCAGCAGCATTCCGCCCCTTCAAACTTTTAACCATAACACCCGTCTCGCTGTGAATACTCATCAGTACTCACTTTCGGACGTACTCTAAAATATCGTGATTCGTTCCTAAGCCGCACAACTCGTTTATGGAATCCCCTGCCTAGCTCTTTATTTCCTAGTCATTATAACCTTCGAACAATTAAAACCAACGTTCATCGGCACCTCTCTTTCCATCCTCAATGATTTTTTTTTCACGCGTGCTATGTACAAGCATTTTAAGGGTACTCAAGTCCCTTGAGCCCTTGACGACACGATATTGGCGTCCAAATATTGAAATATAGACAAAACTTTCATAGAAAACCTTCAATTTTACGTCAACCACATTTGTGGAAGTACTTCAAAAGATTTAAATGATATTTCCAGATCAAAAAAAGTTTATAAAGATACGTTAAAATTTGGATTACCAATTTTACAAGGCAGAATATGAAAGTTTAAAAGTATTCTTGCTTATAAGATTAAATTGAAAAAATGCCATCTGAGAACGCTGAAGAAAAACGATATATTAAAAGAAATGCTGAAATACAAGAGAAATTGAAAACAAAATTAGGCCTCGTAATTTATGTACCCAAGCCTGGTTTCGGGAACACGAATGATGACAATGCAAATCGCAGATATTTTACAAATCCAGAACTATTGTAGTTGCCGCAATAACTGCTGTTGATGTTCAACAAATTTTTAGATTAAAAGTCATATTATACTTTCTAGTGACTTTGAAATAATCATAGATACAGCAAAATTTAATACGATACGGCTAGATTGTTTATTGAGCTCTTTTCTGGCATGAAACGATGTACAAAATTCTGCTAAATGAATTAGAAGTTACCCCCAAACGCTCTTTTAACAAGCAGACACACGGAATAAGCAATTCAGGCTGTACCAATTAAATTTTGCAAGCAAATTTCAATTTTTAACAGGTTAAAAAAAAATTATTCGGAACTGGAAATAATAAATAATTTTTCTTTAGTAGGTTACTTTAAAGTTCAGACCCACATATAATAAGTTTTTAAGACCCTTGCCTTAAACTCTTAAAATGCTTATGCCATGGCTTCGGGATCCATCATCTTTAGAAAAATTCACGGAACTACAACATGCGATAAAATAGAAGATGAAGAAACAGATTATGAATGTATTGATGAAGAAGAATCCTAAGCAGAATTCACTGAATAACTTTAAATGATCCATGTGTCATTCCAATTGTTCACATTATTAACAAATTACTTAAATAAGCATCAAAACCACTTTATTTACCTCTTGGTTTAATGTAAATATGCCTTAAAGCTCTAATAATAATTGTTTCAGGCAAATATCACTTCATTAAACCAAAAAAATATTTTTGCTTAGGTAATAAGAATAAGAAGTGTTTTAGCTGGGTATTTAACCAGGCATTCTTAGAAAAAGACAGCCCAAAAAGGTCTTTCTGTTTGAAGGGCTCTCATTCTAACTTATAAACCCCCCATTTTGATATCTAAACCAATCAATATAATCTTTTTTTAGTTTCAGATCAAAACGACAATATACCCACGCTTTGGATGGACATGAAGGCTGAATGCATCAGGCCAATGCGCGAACAAATTCAAACTGAAATTACAGCTTCATACATTTACCTGGAAATGGGAGCATATTTCTCTCGTGACACCGTAAATCGTCCAGCATTCAGTGAATTCTTTTTCAATACCGCCAAGGAGCAGCGTGAGCATGCCATCGAACTGATGGAATATCTCACTGTACGTGGTGAGTTCACACACCATATCACCGACTTGATCTCTGTTCCTGTAAGTTTGATTAACTAATTTCTTTGTTTGCATAGTTTTTACATTTGTTTCTTTCTCTTTACAGGGAATCATATCAGGCGTAGGTTACAGATAGTTATCCTTCAAAATTCTGTGTAGGTACTAGGTATTTTTGTTTTATATCTTTACAGACTAAATGGACTGGTGTCAGTGCTCTTTTGGCTGCCCTCGAATTGGAAACCAAGGTTGCCGAGCAAATTCGCAAAGTTATTATCAAATGCGAAACAGGTTCACGTAACGACTACCATGTAAGAATTATTTACTTCGACCAAATCAAATTGAAAACCTTGAATTTGCAATTTTTATCACAGCTCATTAATTACCTAACTGGTGTCCACCTAGAACAAAAATACAAGAGACAACGTGACATTGCTGGTAAATTGTCCACCCTCAAGAAGATGAATAAGGCCCAAGGCTCATTATCCGAAAGTTTGTACGACTGGCATTTTTGTATATTTAATTGCGAAGGTTCAACTTTTACTTATAACCCTCAAAAATGAGGAACACTTCCTCTCAATTACTTGTCAACTGAAACACTTTTTTCGCCTAATTGATCATCTATTTCGTAACACACAGATTTTCGTTTCATACATTTTTTACCCCCAAAAAAACGTTAACTTATTCCAGTTTACGGTTTCCAGAAGCGATTAAAAAATAAATTTGTTATAAGGAATTTGAATAAAGTAACATCTCAATATTTTATGGACTGTAGCCAGTATGAAGGGAAAAAACCGCTTTTTCTTTTATTACAAACTGTTGTATTACTTGTCCAATTTAAAAGTTAATTAAATTGGTAAGTTGGCATAATAATTTTGTTTACCTAAAAAAAAAAAAAAAAAAACATAAGAAACAAAAAAACGTTGTATAGGTATGAAAATATGTTGAAAAGGGAGAATATATAGTAGGATTGTTGCATAAGTTGACGCTCTACACGCTGGAATACAAAATCACGTCAACAGCTCATGATTTAGGTTAAACGGCAAACTGCAGTCAAATAATATGTTACATTAGACATGCAGCCACATGATACCGGAGATGAAACCTGAGTTACCAAACATCTCAATACAGAGCTTACTACAGCAAGATGTATTATTATCTCCAGGAAAGGACGTATTATTTGAACAGCTATCTGGTGAATAAAAAAAGTACCATCTTCAAACTAAGAGGCGAACGTTTCAATCTTAATTTTATACCGCCCCGCCCTGAGCTTTCAATTTTATGCGAGTTTAGCAATCTCAGGGAACGCGAGGATGTGTTGCACTTCATTGCGAAATGTTCCATACTTAAATAATTCCGAAGAAACTTCTTCGGTGCCCAAGCACTTGGAATACAGGAAGCAATCCATATCTTGAATGGGGGAAGAGGTTGGGACCTACTCTATAACTACGCAGTGAACGCATTGCACTACAGGAACTGCATAATCCAAGGAAGGTTTTAAGTATTTACAAACGCTATCTTTTTTTAATTTATATATGTACGTATTTAGCATAAGTAGCACCAAATTCTAAGTAATTTTGTAAATATTTTTCTTTGAAATAAATAATAGTCGTTTTATTAAAAAAAAAATAATAAAAAACATCATTTTGCTGGCGTACAGAATCGCGAGATTACTTTTAAGTTGTGTTGAAATTGTTAAGTTAGTCTTTAGTAATTATTTTTTTAAAGAAAAACCAACGTGTGGGGCTCAATAAAATAGTACATCGTATGTTTAGTGGAGACTCGAGAAGCTCCACTGGTGCTAGGACTTAAAAAATCTCCAACAAATAACACAATGAAAGGACCTCAAGTATCTTCAACGTACAATTGGGCCACCTATATCAGATTAAAGACTGAATCTTTAGAATTAGTCGACAGCGAGAAAATAAGCCTCTCCAACAACTAAATTTAAAAAGATACTAAATAATAATACAGTTAAGAATTATAAGAAATGAATTGTTTAAAAAAAAAAAAATTAATACTATATGTAGTATAATTATAAGACAAAGTGTATTTTTAAACAGCTAATGCATGTCCCATCGATGAAAACAAATGGTAGTCGAAAGGAGCCAAGTCTGGTGAATACGGCGGTTGGGGTAGCAGTTCCCTGCCAAGTTCTTTGGTTGTATCCTGAACCAGTTTTGCTTTGTGTGCAGATGCATTGTCATGAATCAAAATTACCTTGCCGTGTCTTTTGGCCCATTTGTTGTCGGTTGCGATCTGTATTAACAGTTTCACCAGGTTTTAGGAGCTCGTGGTACACCACACCTTTTTGGTCCCACCAGACACACAGCATTGTCTTCTTGCCGAATCGACCTGGTTTTGCAGTCAAAGTTGATGGTTGTCCCCCATGATTTTTTCCCGTTTAGGATTCTGAAATAAATCCATTTCTCATCGCCAGTAACAATTCGATGCGAAACAGATTTTTTTTTATCGTGTCTTTGAAGCAAATTTTTACAAGTTGTTTTTCAGTTTTCCATCTGTATTTCATTCAATTCATGTGGTACCCATTTTCCAGAATTTTGGAACGGTCAGAAATTGTTCTGCCATTTATTTCTGACTCAATGTCATCTTCATCCAATATTGTTTGCAATTCGGCGTCTTCAAACTTTTTTGGTGGTCTTCCACGATCTTCAGTTCTCACATCAAAATCGTTATCCCTAAACCGTTGAAACCATCTTTTGCATGTTGCTTCTGATAGAGCATGATCACTATATGCCTCGACAAACATTCGATGCGAATGCACTTTTCCTCATCACTTTCTGGTACAAAATTCGACATTTTTAACACGATGAAAAAATATGTTATTTGCTCAATGACTTGATGTAAATTAAACTAATTTTTATAAGTTTTATTTAAAAAAAAATAATTTTTATTCAACCTTCATCTCTTAAAGCTAACTTAGAACTCGCTAACAATCAAAATTATACCAAGCTCGAAGTGTTGCCAGGTATGCTGCAGTTGTATGGTCCGCAGCGGATGTTTGTCGATGTCTCAGGTGTCGTATGAAATTTGCTGTTGCTAGTGGGAATGATAACACGAGTTGCTCGCATGGTTTAAGTTTGTTGATCGTGTGAAAAATTACACGCACGCTTTGCATGATGAATCTATGTGGCGTTGACTGTTTGCATAATGAATCTTTGTGGCGTTAACTCCTCCACCGTTAAAATCGAACGTCCTCGTGAGATGATATTAGCGACACGAGTTGAGAAATGTCTTTGATACCAATTGTGACGGATGGTAAGACTTTCCATCCACTGTTTTCCAAATAGTTGTTAACCGGAATAACAACGTGGGGCCGAGCGTTGTCATGATAGAATATTATAGCCTCGTGTCTGGTCGCATATTCCGGGCGTTTTTCGGCTACTGCTCTCTTCAAATGGATCAATTGTATTCGGTTGCGTTGGCCATTGATGGTTTCACCCGGTTTTAGCAGCTCATAATACAGCACACCCATCTGATCCCACCAAATACAAAGCATTATCTTCGCGCCATGGATATTCGGCTTTGCCGTTGATTTGGCTGGTTGGCCGGATTTCACATATGATTTTTTGCGCTTGGGGTTATCGTAATGGATCCATTTTTCATCACCAGTAACAATCCGATGCAAAAATGACTTCCTTTTGTGGCGTTCCAGCAGCATTTCGGACAAGCAAAACCACCTTTCGATCTCTCGGCTTGAGTTCATGTTTTTCCTTCCTTTTAAATATATTCAGCTGCTTTTAAACATTTTGAAATGGCTGCTTGAGTGACACCCAAGGATTCTGCGAGCTCTTCTTGTGTTTGGCAATAATCTTCATAGAGTAATGCTTCCAGTTCTTCATCTTCAAACTTTTTTGGCTGCCCAGGACGTTCATCGTCTTCCAAGCCAAAATCACCACTTTTAAATCGTGCAAACCACTTTTGGCACATTCGCTCAGCTAGCGCATATTCACCAAAAACTTCCACCAAAATACGATGACTTTCGGCAGCAGTTTTCTTCATATTAAAGTAATGAAGAAGAACTCCCCGCAAAAACACTTTTTCAGGCACAAAGTTCGACATATTTGAGTGAAAAAAAAAATTATTGTTGTTTACGCTTCAAATGAATGACATATACTGAAATGACGTACAATGACAGTAGTTTTTCAACGTATGTTCCAATGGAATAATACAAGTTACGCCATCTCTTAGCAAACCGCATGAAAGTTATAGACCCAATATTTAGTTTATCGACAATAATTTCGTGGTCATGGTGGTCCGGGTTGCCCGCGATCCATTTCCACTTTTGAATCTTTGATTAATTTTGAGTCTGGATATATAGGTCTTTATTTGTGAGATTTCGAAGGAAATTATGGGATTCAAGGAATGGTTTTCTTAGATGGATGATGCTATTAATGTTTCCAAGTTCTTTACAGCTTTCTCGTAGGCTTCTATCTCGATAACATGAAATCTTGAATGATCCTGCTTGCACTTTTGCTTGACCCGTATTGATTTTGATTAATTTTGAGTTAGTGTAATCCAAAATTTGATGCTCTGCGTTGCACAGCTGAAGCAGTGCCCTGTTAAAAAGTTAACTTCTGATAAGACTTTTATGAATTGTTCTACCTGATTGTGTTTTTACTTTAAAGTTTTGACCTTGAGCTACTATTTCCTTTTTGTATCTCGGGCTTAATTTATTTCCTATTCTTTTATTATTTTTGACATAAATAACATCACCTATTGAGTATGTTTTTGAGGGACTTTTACCTTTGCTATGGTACTCTAGGTCAGCTTGTTGTTTTGTCTGTAATTTATCTGCGTTTGCTTGTCTTACTTGTTCGAGTTCCTGAGGGTTATTTAGCAATTCTCTACCGAAAAATAAGTCTATTGGTTTTTTATTTGTTACTGATTGAAGTGATCTATTGTATTCGTAAGTGCATTTATCTAATAGCTCCGAAAAGGAGGAATGCGTGTTGTCTGTTTTCAGGCAACGAATTAGCTCGGAAAGGGTCGAATGAAATCTTTCGACTTGCCCATTTACAGAGCTAGAACAGGGGGGTGCTTTATAAACAATTATATTGAACATATTCTCTAGCATGAAAGTAATGGAACTTACGTTTAAGGCTTTTTCGTTATCCATAACCATAGTTTGGGGAACACCAAATGCTAAAATTAACCTTCGAAGGGGCTCTTTAATATCTTCTGCGGATCTTGATTTTACAATTTTAGCCAAAGCGTATTTTGAAATCTTGTCTATTGCGGTTAGAATGATTTGTTTGTTAGTGAAATATATATCGAAGTTGATTATTTGACCGGGGTACTCTGAATAGAGGTTGGCTGCAATACGGGTTTGTTCGGATGTCTGTCGTATTTGTGTTCTTTACAAATCCTACAGACTTTGGTGAATTTTTCAATTTTTTGTTTCATGCGAGGGAAATTTTGTAAAATTTTAACTTTGTTTTCTGGAGCATTGCGGTGAGCTCGATTATGTTTTTTTATTATTTCTGTTTCTTGTAAGTTGTCGTCAGTAAGATCAGTGACTAGTTTTCTAGCAAAACGCGTTTTATAATTCCTAAAATGTGTGGGATAGATTTCTTGTATTATTCGTAGTTGTATTCAATCTCGTAGTTGAATTCTTCTAGTATAGCCTTCCAACGTTTTAATTTGTTGTTCGTATTCCTGTTGATTAGTGCATAAGTCAATGGTTGATGATCAGTAAATATTTTGAGCTTGGTTGGACCGTAAAAGTAATTCCTTAGAGATTTTAACGCATTTCCTTATCATTAGCGGCGTAGTGTTCTTCTGCCTTGCTAAGAGTACGGGAAATAAAAGTAATCGGCTTATTATCGAGCGACAGTACGGCTCCTATCGCGTAGTCTGACGCATCGGTTGTTAAATGAAACTCCTTGTTGAAGTCCGGGTAGGTTAAAACGACATCTTCAGAAATAAGGGAATTTTTTAATTTGTTAAATGCCTCTTTTGCAGCTTTATTTATTGTAGATTTATGGATTTTTTACTTGACGCTGTTTTTGAAGTACGGCCTTCTTCTCCTCTCAGAAGTGTTGCAAGTGCTTTTGCCAAATTGGAATAATCTTTAATAAATCTGCGGTAGAATCCCGACAGACCAAGGAACGAACGCAAATCCTTTAAAGTTCTTGGGTAAGGAAATTTGCTTATGGCTTCCACTTTAGATGGATTCGCCTTTATGCCATCTGATAATACTATAAATCCTCAGAATTCTACTTCTGACTTCAAGAATTCACATTTGTCTAGCTGCACGCCTAGGTTAGCCTGCTTAAGAATCTTGAAGATTTTGTCTAAGTTTTGGAAATGAGTCGTTACGTCTTTGCTGAAGACTATGATATCGTCGATATATACGTAGCAGATGTTCCCGATGTGCTCTCGTAACATATCGTCTAAGGCTCTTTGAAAAATGGCTGGAGCATTTTCAGACCGAAGGGTAACCTAACAAACTCATACTTTCCGTTATTAAAGGAGAATGATGTCTTTTCAATATCATCCTCGTGAAGAGGGATTTGGTGAAACCCAACAGGGTGACGTCGATTACCGATCGATACCTCATTTGTGTCGGGAATGGGGTAGCGGTCAGAAATCGTTATGGAATTTAACTTCCTGTAGTCAATGACCATGCGAAATTTTTTTTCGCCGGAAGCGTCTGCCTTTTTTGGCACTATCCATACTGGAGCATTGTAGGGGATGATTCCATCATTTAGCAATTGATTAACTTGCTTATCTATTTCCGCCTTCAATGAAATTGGATAGGGGTAGTGTTTGAAGTAGATGGGTTATGCAGTTTTCGTTCGAATTCTTCCTTTAACTCTTGTGGTAAAGGTTAATCTTTTGTCTGGTTGGCCGAAGAGGCTATAGTGATTTGTAATTAGGCAATTTAGATTGTCATTTTGTCGGGATACATGTGATCCATTCTAATGCTGATATTATGGACTGACTCGGAGGTTTAATGTTTTAATTCGACTTTGATGTAAATTTCCTTTGCGAAAATAACAGCTGATAGTTCCTTGAGACTGTCATTTCCCAGTATTGCATGAAAAGATTTTAATGACGGAAGGAGGAAAAATTTAATACCGTTCTTCAAACCAAAGAGATTAATTAGAGTGTGTTGCGTAATTAGCGTAAGAAAAATTTATAACGGAATTTTTCTATTTGGTATTCAAAGGGATTTCAAAAAATTTCACTTGGGTATTTATCAATCAGATCTGAAAGAGTGTAATCTTAACGTATATATTTTAACAACTTTATAGATCTCTGTGTTACTACTAAATTTTCTTAATTTCAAAGATCTGTTTTGTTAAGTATTTACTTCACTTTAAATGTTTAGTCAATAATTTTTTTATTTTAAATTTGCAATTTTGTATGATTTGTTTTACTTAACACTCTAAATTTATATGATTTTTTATTAGTAATATTTTGAAATGAATATCTTAAACAATCTTACATTAGGCTGACGATCTTGCGGAGCATCTTTTCCCAACACTGGAGAAGGAGCCACTTCCTTTTTACCACTGGTTACTAGGGGGCCTTTCTCCACACTCCCTTGTTGGTAGCAGAATCTACAGATGCTATTGAGATCGATTAATGCGAGTTTAAGTGTTCTTCTACGCGACGAGCTTCTTAAGGTCGATTTAGGCGGAGAGTATAAGTACACGAACTACCTACTAAACGTACTTTATGCGGCGTATAATTGTAACCTCGGCCCCACGTTGGGCGCCATTTAAACTAATTTTTATTAGTTTTATTTAAAAAATAATAATTTTTATTTAACCTTCATCTCTTAAAGCTAACTTAGAACTCGCTTACAATCAAAATAATACCTAGCTCGAAGTGTTCGCAGGTATGCTGCAGTTGCATGGTAAGCAGCGGATGTTTGTCGATGTCTCAGGTATCGTATGAAATTTGCTGTTGCTCGTGGAAATGATAACACGAGTTTCTCGCATGGCTTAAGTTTGTTGATCGTGTGAAGAATTACACGCACGCTTTGCATGATGAATCTATGTGGCGTTGACTGTTTGCATAATGAATCTTTGTGGCGTTAACATGTATACTAAATATATTTGACAGGTGTCATAGCAACAAAACGCTCACTTTATATCGGTACACCTGGTAAGTGTGAAAAGAAATATTTTAGTAAGTTTTTAAGAATATTAGTAAAGTAATTAATGATGAAGAAAAGAAAAGTAAAATTTTAACGAGTAGCGAATAAAAAATCAGTTATAAATTTTTACAACGTAAATGTTAATTAAAAAAATTGTTTATAGGAGCTAGAGGAATAAATACTATAAACAAATAGAAAATCATAGTTAATGAAGACTTAAGCTAAATATGGAATCGATTTAAGGAAACGTTGCTTTAAGTTGCTAAAAGACTATTAAATTAAAGGTAATAATAAGGAAACCACATGGTGGAACGAATAAATAAAGAAAGAATTTACATTAAAACAAAAAAGATATGGAAAGACTGCATATGGAATAAGAGTTACATGAAATACGAGGAATACGAAAAGCATAAAAAGTGCTCAGAACTGAAATGGAATCATGGAAAAAGTTTGGGAAAACCATTGAAAATAACAGTAAGGTAAATTCAAAAATTTTCTACCGACTGCTAAAAACACTAAAAAATAAAAGAGACTTCAAACTGCAAAACATAAAAGCAAAATATAGAAAATTTTTAACAGGAGAAAAAAAGATAGCGAAAACTCGAAAACAAGGAAACTCGATTACTAAAACGTATAGAGGCTCCAAGCATAGATGAGATAGCCCCAAGAACTTCTTAAAGCCATGGTCGAAAAAGGTAATAAGCATTTTAAGGAATCCTAAATCTAACACGGAAAGAAATGGAAATACCAATAGAATGGAAATACGGAATAATTCTACCTATCCACAAGAATGGAGATACAAAGAATTGTATTGTAGTAACTATTGGGGAATTATCCTGCTGTCCATTGCTCTTAAGATTTATGAGATGATACTAGAAAATAGAGGAAAACTGCTTGATTTGCAAAGTAGATTCGACCAGCACATAGTATCCAGAATCATATTTTTGCAATACAACAAACTATTGAGAAAAATCTGGCGAAAAATAAAGAAATATATGCCTGCTTCATACAATAGATCTAATCTCCTACATAAACTATGACGTTTTCCTACTAAGATGTTGGTTTTCCAATCACAGACTTGTTGTCAGTAGTAAAACTACGTTGATGTTTACTAGTCTTACTCAGCAGAAATACCCTGACTCAAATATAATATTTCATTCTCCTGATGGTGCGATTCACGACTTACTAAATAACCAATGCAGAATCCAAGGTGGTCAAACTTTAAATAGAAATACTGACTGATTGCTTCACGATTGAAGATGTAGACAGTTTCAAGTATCTTGGTGTTACCATAGGTCAAAGTTGGAACTGCTGCTTTGAAAAAATATCTTCTTTCCACTACTCGTTGTCTTCTCCGCCTTAGAAAGTACTGCTTCCTTAACACTTTTAAAAGGGTTTATTATAGTCTATTCCAATCAATAGTGCAATATGGCCTTTGTAGTTGGGGTGGCACTTATCTTAGTCTCTCAAAAATCTGCAATACGAAATATTTATGGTTTTCACAGTTCTGCGTACACAATGGAATTTTTCAGGACCTTGAAAATTCTTCCTTTGCATCATTAATTTTATTTTAAAGTTTAGAAGGTGTTTTTCATGAGAGGCGGGTATCTGGAGAGTCCAATTTCTGACTTCTGCATCTTACGTAGCTTTTTAAACTTTGTTGTAAAATATCCCTTCTTTTCGCATTACAATTAACAGAAACTTCTACTCCATTGTTTCAAGCAAATTATTTAACATTCTGCCCTTGGAAATTCGATCCATATGAATGTCCGCATTTACAAAAGTAGTTAAATCATAGCTTCTTGGTTTTAGTCATCACGAAATCGAAACCCTGTTGTGTTATTCAATTTAGAAAATTGAAAAACAAATACATAATTAAAAATGTTTTGCTCATTTACTTAATTAAGTATCTACCTATCTTTACCATTTACAATAGTTTCTGATTGCATCCTTCTTTAATTTATTAAAGATTAACTTTTCACTTTCTTTCTCACTGGAATTAAAAAAAAAAAATAAAATAAAATAAAAAATTGTGTTTTGGCATCAACTCTATGTCTCTCAAATAAATACGTCACTAACTACGTATTCTTTATATATCAACTGCATGTAAAATCGTATGTTAAATTGTACACCTATTTTGTATATTGTAAAAGGTCGATGAAAATTATTCCATGTGTATCCCAAAATACGGATGCAATAACCTTGTCAGACTGTTGAATTTTTGGTCGTTTTGGACGAGGTTCGTCGCCTGCTCGCCATTCAGCTGACTGCCAACTTGACTCTGGTGTGAAGTGATGGAGCCAAGTTTCATCTATTGTCACATACCGACGCTTTATTGCGGTTGAACAGCCTTAAACACTCCTCTGAAACATCAACACGTTGTTGTTTTTGGTCGACTGTGAGCAAACGCGGCACCCACTTTGAATAGAGCTTTCGCATGCCCAAATATTTGTGTATGATATATCCAACACACTCTTTTGATATCTACAGAGCCTCGGCTATCTCGATCAACTTCACTTTACGGTCATTCGTAATCATTTTGTGGACTTTTCTGATGTTTCCATCTGAAACAGCATCTTTTTGTATGACCACTTTCAAATTTTTCAATCCACTTGCGAATGGTTCGTTCGGCTGGTACAGAGTCGGAGTAACACTTATCAAGCCATTTCTTTGCATCGGCTGCATTTTTTCCCATCAAAAAGCAATGATAAATCAACACACGAAGTTGCTTAGAATCCATTTTTTTTCACAATAACAAAAGTTGCTTCACTCACAACGCTATATCTCGAGAACTAATCGTCCGACAGCTGTCAAATTTATGCACGTATCTTTCGAAGGTTGGTACTAACTGAAAATGGTATGGATTTAATTCAAGTGGTGCCCTCTCTTAGAAACGGCCCATGTGTTAAGCTTCATCACTGAACAAAATTTCACGATAAAACACCGGATTTTCATTGAATTTTTCCAGTCATATGAAAATATGACGCAAATTCAAGTCGCCTGGCTTCAATTCTTGCACAAGTTAAATTTTGTACGCTCGTCACGGTCTTCGCGTACACTCTCAGCTACAGTCGCTATAATCGTGCTGAATGTGGTCTAACCGACCGAGTATCATCCACTAATGTAAACTGAGGCTCAAATTTGCGAATGGTATTGGCAATAATGGTTACAGTAGTTCGATTATGTAAGTTCCTCGAATCGCACGAAAAATATTTGTCAGAGAAAGGTGATTTCGGAATTCAGCTGAATAATTTGGAGACGAATTTTACGAAAATTTTAAATGAGAACTGAACAGGTGAATACGGAGAAAAAGAAAAACACGTCTGACTCGTCGACGAAAAAATACGGTCAAATCACACCTCCGGGTATGAAATCCACACCACCCGGTTACTTTTTGTGGATAAAATGAAGTCCCTTGAAGCACATGTGGATTTTTCCTATCCAATAATATACGAGTATATCCAATAAAATTTATTGACAAAGCCATTAAGCCAAAAATGAGCATCATCGGTGAAGATGAATTTTCGATGAAATTCAGAATTTTCTTCAAATTTTTGCAGAGTCCATTCGGGAAGGTTACGGTGCTTCAAATGATCAAGTGGGTTCCGTTTTTCAGTAAATTTGGTTTTGTAAGGGTGTAGGCTAAAGTCTATATATGCAGAATTTGCCACAATGTGGACTGTGAGATTCCCAATTCCTGTAAATGGCGTGGAATCCACTGATTTGGCTCATTTTGAACTAAAGGACTTACGGCTGCGACATTTTCGTTACTTTGACCTGCGCGTTGGCACAAAAACATTTAATAGTTAGCATGTGGACTCGAATCTATCGGCTATAACACGGACAACATGTCTGGTGGGATGATTATTACGACGGAAAATTAAAGTAAAAGCTGTTAAAGTTGCGGCAACTGACTCAGGACTTCATTAGTAATGTGGTATTTAATATTTCCAAATGTTGCTTGTTCGTGAACTGCACGTTGATAAAAATGTAAATCTTGACTGACGTTTTGTCATTGACAGATAATAAGAATAGCTAAAGGATGCGTTTATATTAAAATACAAAATTTGTCCCTATTTAAAAGCCCTTTAGTATCTATTATGTAATACATGGGCTGAAAAGTCCGTTTCTAAGAGAGGGCACCACTTGAATTAAAACCATACCATTCTCAGTTAGTACCAACCTTCAAAAGATACGTGCATAAATTTGAGAGCTGTCGGACGATTAGTTCTCGAGATATAGCGTTGTGAGTGAAGCAACTTTTGTTATTGTGGAAAAAATGGATTCAAAGCAATTTCGTGTGTTGATTTATCATTGCTCTTTGATGGGAAAAAATGAAGCCGATGTAAAGAAATGGCTTGATAAGTGTTACCCGGACTCTGCACCAGCCGAAAGAACCATTCGCAAGTGGATTGAAAAATTTAAAAGTGGTCATACAAGCACTGAAGATGATGCACGTAAAGTGAAGTTGATCGAGATAGCTAAGGCTCTGAAGATATCAAAAGAGCGTATAGGATATATCATACACAAATATTTGGGCATGCGAAAGCTCTATTCAAAGTGGGTGCCGCGTTTGCTTACAGCACCAAAACCAACAACGTGTTGATGATTCAGAGGAGTGTTTAAAGCTGTTCAACCGCAATAAAGCGTCGGTATGTGACAATAGATGAAACTTGGCTCCATCACTTCACACCAGAGTCAAGTTGGCAGTCAGCTGAATGGAGAGCAGGCGACGAACCTCGTCCAAAACGACCAAAAACTCAACAGTTGGCTGGCAAGGTTATGGCATCCGTATTTTGGGATACACATAGAATAATTTTCATCGACTATCTCCAAAAGGGGCAGACTATCAACAGCGACTATTACATTGCGTTATTGGAGCGTTTGAAGGACGAAATCGCAGGAAAAACAGCGGCATTTAAAGAAAAAGAAAACGTTGTTTCATCAAGACAATGCACCGTGTCACAAGTCGATGAAAACGATAGCAAAATTGAATGAATTCGGCTACGAATTTCTTCCCCACCCACCGTATTCTCCAGATTTGGCCTACAGCGACTATTTCCTGTTCGCACACCTCAAAAGAATGCTCGTCGGAAAGAGATTTAAGACCGATGAAGAAGTAATCGCCGAAACAGAGGCCTATTTTAAGGCTAAACCGAAATCGTACTACAAAACTGGTATCAAAAAATTGAAAAATCGTTTCAATCAGTGTATCGCCCTCGAAGGCAACTATATTGATAAATAAAATTGAATTTTGCAAAAAATTTATGTTTTACTATAAAACGGCACTGACCGTTTTTAGCCCGTGTGTTACAAAAATAATACATTAATGACCATATGTATGTGAATGTAAATGAATGATCTTTCCAAAAAAAAAAAAAATGTAAATTGATGTAATGATGAAACAGAAACTTGATATCGTATTTTTCAAAAGCATAACAATTTGTGTATAAGAAAAACACGATAACAAGTAAATGTTATACCTTCTCAAAAGCAACAGAAAAAAGTTATGTGTCTTTTTTTTGTGTTCTATTATATTTTTACTAACATACAACGAAGTGAAACGTTGATCAGTCAAACAGATATCTTTCTTGTCGGTTGAACTGATGAAATTAAATCTCAAATAATTGAGCCCTTTTTTTTAATGGAGAAACTCGAACTTCCATAGCCAAGAAATATTATATAAACCGATCCATTGTTTCTTGCTTAGTTAAAAAATATAAAACAACGGGATATGTAATTGCAGTACATTTGGGAGGTTGACCACAAAAAATTTCAGAGAAGATGAATATAAGAATTTGTGACCTAATCAAAAAAGATTGGTTTGTGGCCTGCGAAAAAAAAATGCTTAAAAAAATGCATATGCAGAAAAGATGATGCCGCCATGCCATTCACCTCACCATTGGATGCATTGATGCTTGGCCGAACACTTGTGGATTGTGATCGTTCCAATAACGACAATTTTTCTAGTTGCCATAGTCGCTGAACCAAAAATGGGCCTCGTCCGGGAAGATTATTTTTTGGCCAAAATACGGATATCCGGCTAACATATTCAGCACCCAATTAGCAAACTTACGGCGTTGTTTTTCGAAGTATGGCTTCAATTCTTGCATATATGGATGTAGGTTCAAATCCAACCCTAAAATAAGCCGAGTTGGCTCTCTGCAGGATGTAGGATATATAGTAAATAACTGACTATAAATAAGTTTGAGTAGTAAAATACAATTTCTTGCGCAGGCGTATTCTTTGAGATGACAGGCTTCGAAAGCTCTCACTTAACCAGATATAAGGTCATATCTACGAATGCCGTGAATATAACGCACTGCATCGTTTAGAGCCACTTGCAGTTTACTAAGAGATAGGGAATCAAGGCAATTTTTACCAACTTTTTGGAGCGTTTACAGTGGAGTAAAAGAAGCACTGAGCCACAATTCACGAATGCATCCGTATAAATGGCTGATAACCCTATTGGTATTGTTATATCCAGATAAACTTAACTACTTTGCCAAGACTAGTGACAAAATCTACAGCTTGAATTTTTTTATTGTTAAGATGTAAGGCAATAGGTTCAAATTTAATTTGGTCTTGGATATTGGGATTACCTAAGGCTTAGACAAATTTAGTAGTTATCCATTAGCTTTAAAGCAAGTTTGAAAAATTTTAAGATCTTTATTCATAAGAATAGGTTATTCACATAGTCTGCAGTGGGGCTTAGCTAGATGAAGTTGAACATCATCTGCATTTAGGTGGACGGAAATCCACTTACACACAGATAGAAGGTCATTTGTAAATATGCAGAATACCAACGCACCCAAAATTAAGCCCTGGGGTAACCCCTACTTGAGCTCTCTGAGGGATGAATAACGTTCATCAGAGAATACCCTTTGAAATCTAAGGAGAGAACACTCCTGATTAGCCGTACCGCTCTATCGCTAAACCCGAACCGAGTTTTAAGCTTCCGACACAGGATAGAATAGTTCACATTATCGAAAGCTTTAGAAAAATCTAATGCACACAGAAACGAAACATATCCCTTATAAAAATCCTGTCTCATCTCCTCAAGTAAGTTGACCATATAAGTAGAGCAGCTGTGATTTACTCTAAGACCCCACTGTTTTTCAATTAGCAACTTCCTTTTTTTCTTTTTTTTAACACACTACACTACATTGGGAACGTAATCCCTGTCGTGTACCTTTCAATGTCCCTTTGTTTTTATCTTTATTTAATCAATTTTACTTTTATTTTTATTATTATTATTTGCTCACAACACAATACTGAACTCCACGTAATATCACTATCACTGATCTTATCTTTGGTTCACTTTTATTGGTATTTTAATGTTCATATGAGGAGAACTGGTGATCAGCCAGACCATGTGCCCTTGAACTACACAAGTAATAATCGGGCGGCGCAATATCTAAAAGATAAGGCTGGTAGGATAGAACTTACCATTTGAACGTTTCCATCTAGATTTTAACAGGATTGACAACATAAGGCTGAGCATTTTTATGGTGTAGAATCACTTTTTTCGAGCCTCTGCTCGAATTTTAACCATTTTCCGCGCAGTGGTCGGTTCTGACGGTTTTGTTGGGTTTCAACAGTTCATAATAAATAAATACGACCTGGTCCCACCAACTACACAGCATAACATTCGCAGTGTAATTATTCGACCGAACCGACGACGTAGAAACATGACCGTGCAGTCCCCATGACTGTCTTCTCTTTGAGTTGATGTAATGAATCCATTTTTCATCACCCGTCACAATGCGATGAAGAAAACTTTTCCTTTTTTGCTGCTAGAGCAGTTGTTCACAGGCGAAAAAACTACGCTCAACGTTCCTTGGCTTTAAATCATAAGAAACCTTGTTCTTGAATCATTCCCAACGCATTCAATCGCTTGAAAATAGCTTGGCGGGTAACTACTAGTGCTGAAGCAAACTCTCCTTGCATTTGGCACGGGTCCTCATCGAGAAATGCCGTCAACTGCGAATGATTTTGGTTTTTTTTTGCGAGGACGGTCGTCAACATTGAAATCACCGTCTTTGGAGCAACGGAACCAATCACAGCACGTTGCTTCACTTAGAGCAACATCTCGTCAGCATCATCGTAAACTTTTGGAGCTCTCGATGCGCTTCAACCGTCATTTTCTTCGAATGAAAGAAGAAATTCAATACTTCAATCAAATGACGATTAATTGTCACAATATTAGACATTTTCACACAATCAAAAGTATATGGCGCCAAAACAAAATTACTAATATGTCAAAACGGTTTGTTTACTATATGTCTAAGCGTGGTTCATGACATTTTGGATATGTCAAATTCGACCAGCACTTACTGTTGGTATCATCTATTATACATAATACAAAAAAAGCATATTTAAAGTGATTTAAGAAGGAGTATCAGTATGAACACGTCTATTCACTGCTACCGAATACTGTCGACTGGCTTTGTCCTCCGTAAGGACTAATAGATACAGATAAGCATATCACTTAAAAACAGATAAACATATCTGTACCCTAAATCACATAAATATGCCAAGCAAATTCAATAACTGTCACATAAATAATATACGTGTCTACATTAACACATATTAAGTGCATCGATCACAACAAGTGCATCGAAAGTAAATTCCCAACCTAACCCAATATGAATTCGGAATCACATAAATATGCTAACAAACTCTACTCCAATTCTATGTGAAATATGTTTACGTTAACACATATCAAGTGCATCGATCGCAACAAGTGCATCGATCGCGAACTCCGAAACCTAACCCAATCTAAGTTTGTTGGCATGTTTATGTGACTTCATAAATAATAAAGTGTCGACAACATAGGGTACTTTTCTTTTCCGGGTCAACCGACACCCACTCAAATAATATGCAAGGGTATCGACTGCTTATCGATACATACAATTCCAAGAATCGATTAAGAAATCGATCGAGTAGCAAATACTTGGGTCTCCAATCGAGTATAAAAAGGAATACATTTTCTGTAATAGTTAGTCTTAAGATAGATTCAAAACAATAAAGCGTAAAATTGAAATAAGGGAGGGTCTTTTTTATTTTTCTTTTACAAATACATAAGATAAAATTTCTAATCTTTTTTCGTTCTTCTTGGATGATCGTCTCGTCTCTGTGTTTGGTTCGTGTTGGACGTTCGCCAATGCTGTGAAATTTTTCAACAGGACTTTTAACGTGTCTTGTCACCTTAGATCTTCGACACGGAATGCAGCTTCTTGCATTTTGATAGAGGTCTCTACAAATTCTCTTTTAACTTCCTTAATACTAGCACGGATTCCTGGCTGCGACAAATTGTGGATAAGTTCAAATGCGATTTTTCAAAAAAAAAAAAGTTTGTTTATATATAGACGTGGATTTCCAGCCGATGCCTCGTACTAGATCTTTCCTATTTCCGTAAACTTTATAGCTCTTATTCTTGCTTGTCTGGCTTCACTGCTATTGTCTCGTAGTTTAAAGTTTTTGTGAGGTCAATTTTATCTACCGTTGAGAGTGCATCCGCTACGACTTTACGGAGGTATTTTATGCCTTATCTGCTTTTTGCTGCAATACATAGGTAAGCGGTTTATGGTCGAAAATGTCCATGTGACGAAAATGTCATATAGCCGTATACGCCGCTAAAAGCTTATGATTATATGCGCTGTATTTTGATTGGGTATCTGTTAGTTTCGAAGATAAAAACGCCAATGACCGCCAAATTTCCGATACTTCTTTCTGTAATACTGCTCCAATAGCTTTATCAGAAGCATCTACGGCAAGAGACAATCCTGCATTTGGAATTGGGAATGGAGAGTTACAGTTTCACTTAAAATGTGCTTGCAGTTATCAAACGCAAGTACAATTTTACTTTTACCATTTTTCTTTTGTGCGACCTTTCAAAAAATTAATTAATAAATGCTGAACCTCAGCTGAATTTGGTACGAATCGTCGATAAAAAATAAACTTTCCCAAAAATCGTTGCATGTCGTTAACTGCTCCGGGGGCCTTGTAACATTTTATCGTCTCAACTTTATTGCTCTGCGGTTGGATTCCTAATGCATCTACTCTATATCTAAGAAAATTTATGGTTTTCAAATGTTTTAGATGGGTTTCCATATCTTTGGGGCCAATTACCTAATCATCAATATAAGGATAAACAAAATTTAAATCTCGCATGATTGACTTGATATGGCCACGTTTCTTAACCCAAATGTCATTGTTACGAATTCAAATAGACCAAAAAGGGTGCAAATGGCAGTTTTCCGAATGTCCTGGGGCTCCATAGGAATTTGGTAGCAGGCTCTTACCAAATCGAGCGTCGTAAATACGGTACACCTTTTTTAATCCTTAAGTGAAATCTTGAAAATGAGAAGTTGGGTTTTGATCCGGTAAAGTGACTTTATTAAGGCCACGGTAGTCATCGCAGCATCTCGCATGATCGCGGCGGCCAATTGATGAACGCTCGCCGTGGGATAACCCAGTCGTCAAATTTCTTCTTCAAAAGAAGAACGTGAAGTTGAAGTTCGAACGTTGCGTCGCTTGTATGTCATGTAATGCCACAACTCGGATATATCGAGAATGTCGGTTAGTATCGCTCTCTACCTGAGATCATTGACGCTAACCGTGTTTCCTTCCTCATTTCGAAAAAAAGAGGTCTGATGATGCCGCCATGCTATAAACCGCACCAAATAGTCAATCTTTGTGGATGCATTGATGCTTGGCCAAATAATTGTGTATTGTATTCTATCCGTTGAGCCTTTTGAGCCATGGGCTTCGTCCGAGAAGATAGTTTTTTGGTCAATATCCAGATCAAAGGCCAACATTTCCAGCGACCAATTATCGAAATTACGGCGTGCCGGGTTGACTCTCTAACCCAATACAGCTGATAGGCGTCAAAGCGACATTTCTGGGTCTTTTTCGATACTGGGATCAACGGTCGCTATGTTTTCTTCATTTTGCACGAATCTCTATCTGGTTGGTGGCTTAAGATTCTAAAGATTGTACTTTTCCACGCTGCGATGATTTGCCTGCACACTGAAGCCATGATTACGGCCAACCTTACGACGAAATTCAAATCGCGTATTTACAACTGAGCCGGAATTTCGATAATTTTTAATAAATTTCGCACGTTCGGCAAGTATAAAAGGATTCATGATGAAATGGCAAACCTTACTAAATACCATATTTTGACATCTGAATGTCATTGGTAACTTTAAACGGTGCTGAAACTTAACAATTGAAAAACCTATCATTGCTATCCGGTCTTACGTGCATTAAATCAAGCCTAGTTCAAATAACTGCACATCCAGAAATAGCCGGCAATAAAAACGAATTATAAGAAGTCAACTTGCAACTCACTAAACCACCTTGTCAGCACATTAACGCGTTCAAATTCAAAGTATAAACAATTTTATTTTATTTTTTTTTTTTTTTTTTTTTTTTTTTTTTTTTTTTTTTTTTTTTTGTAAGCCTAGTTGTGATTGCATTAAATTAAACTGGATTAAACTGGAAAATTGTCCTATTAAAAACCGAAAATTGTTTCTTTTTTTTCGTCTTCCCCGCGTGTTCAAACCCCACTTACATGCAATGAAAAGGACAAAGTAGGTATATTAATGGTGTCACGCATGTGTTGTTTATACACATCTCAAGGGATGTGCCAATACCGAGGATACTAGGTGGAGTGAAAATTAACCTCCTTTGCTACTGCAAAAAAGGTTATGGTGCCTTAAATTTCGTTCATACTTAGGCAGACATGCCAAATTTCAGTGCGATACTGTCTTATGTTTTGTTTTGACAGCTGATTGTTGTTGACCTGTTTGGCATCATGCTATGTGTGGACAAAAACGATTTTCGTTCTCTCATAAAACATTATTTTTTGAGAGGCAAAACGGCGAAGGAAGGAAAAGAAAAGTTGGATAAATATTATGGAGCTAATGCTCCGTCAGATTACACCGTCAAATATTGGTTTCAAGAGTTTCGTGGTGGCCGCAACTCCACTACCGATCAAATCCGCAGCGGCAGGCCCTCCGATGCGGTTACAGAGTACAATGTCAAAAAAATACATGAAATGCTGTTGGCTGACCGGAAAGTGAAGGTGCGCGAGCTAGCAGATACCACAAAGATTAGTACTGAGCGCACACGCCATATTTTGGGCAATATTCTACATATGAAAAAGTTATCCTGTCGCTAGGTGTTTGGACTTGCTGATGCGGAATCGGGCGGACTTTTGGCGTCGATTAGTAACTGTTGAACACCAGAGAACAGAATGAATGCCCGGCAATGGACTGAAGCCGGCACGAATACTCCGAAGCGGCCGAGAAAGGCTCGATGGGTCGGAAAGGTTATGGCATCGGTTTTCTGCGATCGTCATGGCATACTCTTCGTGAACTACCTCGAAAAAGGAAGAACCATCAACAGCGAGTATTACTGTGCATTATTGGAGCGATTGAAGGCCGAAATCGCTGCAAAACGGCCTCACATGAAGCGAAAAAAAATTTTGTTTTTGCAAGACAATGCACCGGCGCACAAGAGCATCGCAACCACGGCTAAAATCAATGACTTGCGGCTCCAATTGCTGTCGCATCCGCCGTATTCGCCCGATTTGGCTCCCTCGGAGGACTATCTCTTCCCAAACCTCAAAAGATAGCTCATCAATAAAAAAAATTCAGCTCACGCGACGAGTATTTTGCAGACCTTCCGGAAAATTACTTTTCGGACGGGATCAAGATGTTGGAAATCGCTGGAATAAGGGTATCAAACTAAGAGGGAACTATATTGAATAAAATAAAAAAACATTTAATTTCTGAGTTCAACCTTTTTGATTTTTTTTTTTTTTTTTTGTTTTTTCAAAAAATCATATACTTGAAATTGTACTGAAATAGTCTTCGTTTTTCCACATTCAGCCAAATCGTCAACACATCAATGTTCTGATTTAACGAATTTAAAACTCTCCGGCTTAAGAGATATCTTTCTGCAGTTGTTACAGATGAGCAACAAGAAAATTAGCTTCAAACCAAGCTTTACAAGAAGCACTCAACTCTTATAACTTCCAAAAGCGAAATTCAACGGAAATAAAATTAACTGTGCATTAGAGGAGCAATAGTTCTAATGGAAACCAGAATTGATTACCACCTGCTAAGAAAAGGTTTGTTTGTTACCAGTCATACAATTTTGGCAAACAACTCCGACTTTCGTAAGCCCAGCTGTTTTTTTTTTTTTTTTTTTTTTTTTTTTTCGTGTGCAAAACCTTCGGAATATTTTTCGTTAACTAATCCGTTAAAATGCTTTTTCCATCTATCGAAAATTTCATTGTTCGCTACTCGTCTGCATTATATGTAATTACATATTTCTGCGGTTGAATTACATATGCATGTGTAAATCTTAGTTTCGATGTCGTTTGTCAGTGATTGGACGTTGCACTTCTGCTGTTGTTTTCTGCCCGTTTTGAGGCTGTAATAGAACATCTTCCTAATCCCGATACAACGCCTCTAACTTTACCCCGTGTTTTAGCTACTGCTTCCTTCGCCTCCTTTATTCATCTTAGTTTAACTCAAGACGCACTCTATTAGTTTCACTATACTTAGTTCCCGCTTGAAAAGCCTTTTTTGTTTAATGCTGCTACCATATCTTTATGTTTCATAATTTTCGATAACAAGCAAACTAAGGAATATTAATCTGCAAATTCTAAAATGTTTGGTACATCATAATCTAACATAGTTAACAGCTTTCGGCCCACAGTTTCGTTATACTAATCAAAAAAAAAAAAAAAAAAATCTCATTTTATCATATTAGTCGTGCATTCTTTCGCCTTTCTCCAATTGATGGTATTTGTCTTATTTAAATCATTCAACGTCAACGTCGCATTAAGTGACAGCATTTTAAAAGGTGTCATTCCACGAAATCATGCGATAAAGGAAAGTTTCCCACTTAGAGTCAATGTTGCCAATAATAAACAATCATCCGTGCAAGTGTTCCTATACGCTCTACAGATATTGATGCGATATAGCAATAGCTACGTGAGCAAAAATAACCAGCTATCAGAGGCAAAACAAAAGCACACATACGGGTATGACAAAAAATACGTAGTTTCTAAATCTAAATTTGTTTTTCATTTTTATTTACTTAAACGAAATCTCCCATATATTCTTAACATTTTTAGAACAAACATCTTACTTCTAAATTAAAAAAAAAAAAAAAAAAAGTAAACAATAAACAAGAACACAAATGCTTAATGATCATCAAATCGAAAATCAAAGGTCTGTTACGAATACTAGTTCTTGAAATTGATTAAAATATGTTTAAGGGATGATGACACGAGGACAATTCACTTGTGAAGGATATGCAACAACGTTTGTAATAAAAGAAAAAGCGATTTGTTTCTCTTCATTCTGGCTACAGTCCATAGAATATTAAGATGTTACTTTATTCAATTTTCTTATAACAAATTTGTTTTTTATTTTTTAAATGTAAGTCTTCTTCTGAGGGGGTTGATCGCTTGCTTCGTGTTAATTAGTACTTGGAACAGTAAAGAGGAATAAATGTATGAAACGAAAATCTGTATGTAGGTAACGAAATAGATGATCAATCAGGCAATAAGAGTCTTTTAGTTGACGAGTAATTGATAATATAAGGCTAACAAATTTATGTTTACAAATTTTTGTCAAACAAGAATTCGGCCAATGAGCCTTGGGCCTTCTCCATCTTTTTGAGGGTGGACAATTTACCAGCAATGTCACGTTGTCCTTTGTATTGTTCTTCTAGATAGACACCGGTCAAGTAATCAACGAGCTATGATAAAAATTTTAAATTGAAAGTTTTCTATTTGATTTGGTCGAGGTAAATAATTCTTACATGGTAGTCGTTACGTGAACCTGCTTCGCATTTGATAATAACTTTGCGAATTTCCTCGGTAACCTTGGTTTCCAATTCGAGGGCAGCCTGGAGAGCACTAACACCAGTCCATTTAGTCTGTAAATTTATAAAACAAAAATACCTAGTACCTACACAGAGTTTTTTTAGGGGTAACTATCTGTAACTTACGCCTGATTTGATTCTCTGTAAAGAGAAGGAAACAAAAGTCAAAACTATGCAAATGCAACAAAAATAGTAAATCAAACTTACAGGAACAGAAATCAAGTCGCTGATGTTGTTGGTGAGCTCACCACGCATAGTTAAATATTCCATAAGTTTGATGGCATGCTCTCGTTCCTCCTTGGCGGCACTGAAGAAGAACTCACTGAATCCTGGACGATTTACGGTGTCACGAGAGAAATATGCTCCCATTTCCAGGTAAGTGTATGAAGCTGTAATTTCAGTTTGAATTTGATCGCGCATTTGTTTGATGCATTCAGACTTCATGTCCACCCAATTCTTGGGCACACCGTTGGATATAACCTGACCTGGAATTAAAAACAGATTGCATTAATTGGTTTAGATATCAAAGTAGAGGGTTTATATGTTAGAATAAGAGCTCCTCAAACAGAAATGTTTTTCGTGCGATTCGAGGAACTTACGGTGCGGATAATCGACCTACTGAAACCACTATTGCCAATACCATTCGCAAATTTGAGCCCAGTTTACATTAGTGGATGATACTCGACCGATTAGACCACATCCAGCACGTAGTTTAAAAGACTATAGCATCTGGTAGCTGAGAGTGTACACGAAGACCGTGACGAATCGATTCGTCGTCGTTCTCAGCAGCTTGGCTTGGCGTATCCGACAACTTGGAATATTTTACGTAAGGATCTCGGCCTAAAAGCGTACAAAATTCAACTTGTATAAGAATTGAAGCCAGGCGACTTGAATTTGCGTCATAATTTCAGTGGAAATTATTATTTCTGGAAAAACTCAATGAAAATCCGGTGTTTTATCGTGAAATTTTGTTCAGTGATGAACATTGAGTGGCTCAATGGGTACGTTAATAAACAAAATTGTCGTATTTGGGCTGATGAGCAACCTGAAGAGTACCAAGAGCTACTATTACATCCATTAAAAACAACGGTATGGTGTGGTTTATGGGCTGGTGAAATCACTGGTCCATATTTCTTTAAAAATTAGGCAAATCAGAATGTTACCGTCAATGGTAACCGTTATCGCGCCATGTTAACGGACTATGTGCTTCCTGAAATTCAAGCACATGATCTCGGTGAGCTCTGGTTTCAACAAGCGCATGAAACAATGAACTTGTTGAGAAATCATTTTGGTGAGCACTTAATTTCACGTTTTGCTACGGTAAATTGGCCGCCTAGATCGTGCGATATCACACCTTTGAACTATTTTCACTGGGGATTTGTAAAGTCTCAGGTTTTCAGGAATACGCCAGCTACGATTGACGTTTTAGAAGCCAACATTACTCGATACCAGTCGCTATGCTCGAACGATTGGCCCAAAATTGAACCTTCCGAATGGATCACCTCAGACGTAGTCGTGGCAAACACTTACATGATATCATTTTCAAAAAGTAAACGCCATAAATTGTTCTTTTAACCGATAATAAAAATTTTAAGTTCACTTTCAAATTTATGTGTTTTATTTTACATTATAAATCAAACCTCACGATGAATCACCATATACTTTTAATCGACAACATGGCACATGGCTTATTTCTTCACTTGCCAAATGCTCAGCAAATATATTCTGTGATAAACTCTAAAAACAGTGAGTATAACTCACAGAATATAGTTTTTAAACACTGCAGATATGGGGTCTCCTCGCCCCCTAATTACCTTTTTTTGTTTAAATCATTTACCAACTGTAGAATATATGGTACTCATAATTATTGATATTTGTTTTTACAACGCATTTTATTGACTAATTTTCCTCTCTCACTAATTGCCTTGTCTAGTAACCCACCAATGCATTCAGTCGAGACAATGGTCAATATTTCTCATTTCGATGGAGCCGTGTGCAAAGAATTTGCATTGATCCCATGTCAACTGCGTACATAGTACTTCAACGACTATATCCCACTTGTTTATTACTTTTCCGCTTTGTATTCGTTCGATTTATGTCAATTGAAAACAAAAAAGCTTCAGATTCAGTCTAATCATCTGACCATTTGAAAACAAAATCATGGTGGATACAATCACTGTGCAACGGCAAGTAATCAGGGTGTCATATACGTGGAATATTGAGAAGATTACCTACTCGTAATGGTGCTCAAATTGTAAATCAAATAAATTTTATCAGTAATTTATGAAAAATGAAAAAAACACCGCATTTTAAGATCGACAGTAGCCTTATCAGCGTCTGCTGATAAACTTATCACACGTAAGTGACATGTTTAGTCTATGAACCTGAGTGTTCATGTAAATTTAATCATTTAGATTCAAGGGAAAAAAAGTTTTATATTTTGCAAATAACCGGAACAACCAAACGAATTCATATTAAAATTTGCATATTCCAAATGTTCCTGATTTGATAAAAGTGAGTAGGAAAATTACATAAAATAAATACTTAAAATCAAAATAGAAGAGTTAATCGAAGGTGACGACATCCATAATTGTATGCATAATGTTTTCAGAGTCTTAAGGCTGAGCATTACAGCCTTATTCTGATTGACGTTGACAAGCTGCCTTCTTTTTGTTTCTAGAGATCCAGACCATCTTAATTAATTCATCTTAGTTCCAATGCGTACTATGATCGTGAGGCTAAATCGTACACATATGATTAGATATGATCAGTCAAGATGAACTTTAAGCTCTAGGACCAGGTTACCCAATACTCTTTTGAACAAGGCTCGAGTTTATTTTAACCATCCTGACGTATCGTATCGCTAAACAATATTAACTGCTCAATCGTACAGAAAAGTTAATAATTCTTGTTCTCTGAAATTAGAACGACTGAATGGGATTTATAAAAGCTAGCTATGTGCGATTAACAATTCATTTAAAGTCTTTTTAAGAGCAGAATGAACGAAGGACGGATTGAATAATGAATGTTCAATTAAGTCACATGAAAATAACAATGAACTAGAATTCGGTAATCCATTGAATTGAGCCTGACTCGAACTGCAACTTTTTTATTGTGCCAAAGCAAAAAATGTTGGAAAATACATCAATTTTCAAATTGTATCAGTAGTTTTCAATATGTTCACATTTGGCGCGAATAATGGCCCTGAGACGGCCCAAGAAAGCGTCGCACGCAAGTGGCTCTACTTTGGTATTTTTGTTTTAGTGCCAAACTTCGTCTTCAAAATACCCCAGACAGAGAAATCCCACGGTTTTGCATCCGGAGAGTTTGCAATCCATTGTGTCGAAGAAATGAAGTGTGGAACATTGTTTTTTAACCAATCTTGGTTGACGCGCGCTTTGTGAGACGGTGCCGAGTCTTGTTGAAATGTCCACGGTATACGATCGCATTAATTTTGACACCACGGTCTAAAAATACGAGCGGAGAGCGACCATCGGCGGTTATAGCGGCCCAAACCATCACCATCGGTGCTGCCTGCTTTCTGGTGGCCGTCCGAAAGTGTAAATTTTCGAAGTACCCATCTGGCAAGTAAACTCGGTCATTTTGTTTGTTGACATATTGCTCGATAACAAATGGCGACTCATCGGAAAAATCAAATTCAGCAACTCACCACTTTCGTGCAAGTGTAGCAAATCCTTCGCTCTTTTGACTCTTACTTTTTTCTGTTGCGGTGTAAGATCGTGTGCCTTTTGGAACTCCGATGGCTTGAGCCCAAACTTATTTTTCAGTATGTATTGCATCCGTTCCAACGATATGTTGAGCTCACGAGCCATTTTTCTTCCACTTCGACGCGGATTTCGCCCAATTCGAGCCTTCACTTTCCGAACCATTTCTGCCGATGTTGGTGGTTTTTTATGACCACGTCCATGGCGTTTTGCAACGCTTCCAGTATCACGGTAACGAGCTATGGTTCGACACACAAATGATTTATTCACGTTGAGGTGCTGGAGGGCTATTGTGGTTTTTCAGCCAAATATAAAGCAATCACACTATCACGTTTGAATTCCATCGCGGATAAAAATTTTTCAACACAACTGAGACGGAAATCGTTTAAAAGGTTTGTAAATAATAAAATTATCTGTCATGCGTCAAAATTTGAGCTCACTGTCATGAACGGTTTAGAAATAATAGCTGTCTGAAGTTGGTTGCAGTTCGATTCTGTCAGGGTGTATATTAAAAAACAGCATGCGACATGAAAAACATCGACAACATCATTGGAAAGCTTACAGATAACATCAAGATCAGATGGTAATCTACTAACTTGATTTCAATAAAAAAGGAAAATATGCGTGAAAGCTTTAAATTTCTTGGACAACTTGCCATAAATTTTTGAGCTCAAACACTTCTCCGGAGTACAAAAATCTATCAAACAAGTCAATGTTATTCAAAAACAACCTGGCCGAACTGTTTCATCAACGACAAGTATTCATCGGTACAAAGGCCTTTAACTCACATGTAGGTCACAACTTTTATGATGTGCTTCCGGTTGCCTCTGCCTCTGGCAAACTACGAAAAGAAGTGAATAATGCAGAATTTTAAATCTGAGGGAAACAACGAAGGGCTGAACAAAAGATTTGAGCATTCTCAACTCAGTAACTCAAAAAAGTTGTTACAAGTAACTCTGTAAACTGTGTGTAAGATATCAGCTAACAAAAGTCACGAACTCTGGGCGTAATCTGTTGGTGATTTGCAAGCGAGTGATTCATGAGAGTATTATCGCACACACAATGCTGTAGTGTTAGAAGCGTTTGATGGAGCTGGTTCTACTAGCCAATATACGCTGATTGATATAATAAATTTGAGAACATTAATAGATCGGCTTCCAATTCAATAAATTAGGAATTTGAAGTAATGTCAAAGACAAAATGTAATTGGTTGTATACGAATACATACTACCTCTTTCGTAAGTTGCTAGAAGTTTGAGAAAAATACACAGCCACCTGCTGACTTGCCTTAGAGTTTTATTAGGTCAGGGAGCGGAATTTGATTAGGTTTGATATCTGAGGTGACAAACAGATCAACATCTGATTGCTTGGTGAAGGTGCCCCTTTCCATGATACTTATCTGCTGTGTTTTAATTGTACCGATTAAAAATACGAAGATGACAATATGTTCGCACATACATAAGTTAGCGTGAGGTGGCTTAATGCCTCTTAAACTTAAAGATTTGCCGAACACAACTGTGGTGCGTCCAACTTTAACATACAAATGCATCTATGTGTTGAGCTATGTATGAAAAATATAAACAAATGGACTGAAGTCAATTGAATGATAGGAATATCAGAGATTGTAACTAAACGTAGTCTAAAATTAAGTAGGCGTTTTCGACGAAGTCTTCGCATTAAGAAACCGATTGTTAAGTAGCTCCAACTAGAATTCCAGCTAGAATTCCAAGATACAGAGGTGCGCTATAATGTGAAAGTCTAGATGGTTGTGACACTCCCATTTAATAAATATATCAAACTCCAGCCAGGAAACAACTATTGTAAGTGGCACCAGTTGAAACGAAAGTATTTTAAGCATTTTGTACTTAAATGTTCAAAGTTGTATAAAGTTCGATTGAAATATTCGAAAGATACTGAAAGATACGATATTGAAAGGCCAGCTGTATGGGATTCCTAAGCATAATCTAAAGTTTTCTAGAGAGTGGATCGAAGGAAAAAAAAGCTAGTCGAAAGAAAAGCACAATGAGACCCAGAGGTATTGCGCCAAAGACTGGAAGTATTTTGTTATGAAATCCTTTCCATTTCCATTTTGAACCTACGCAAGTGCTAAACGAAGCTTATGTCGTGCGCATAGTCACGCAGCAAAGGTGTGATGTGCGCTGAAGCGGTATGAAACCGTTTGTTTTCAAATAATTTTCATACGTGGACCGCACAGCCTATAGAATCATAAGTTTGGCAGGTTTGGTTATATCTTATTGAATTTTAATGGGAATGTACAACTTAGCAGGGTTTTTTGCGCCAACGGTTCTGTAATGTCAAATGCGTTCACCCACAATGTAGTTCTCCGCTAGCAGTGTCTAATTTCTGATAACCAACATCGCCAGCTACACAGGCTGAATGTTACATCATTCGACTAAGAACCTAATTGGAATGATGGTTAGTATTAGAAAATCTCAATCCATATATTTATCATTGACTTTGAATTGCTTTCTCCTCTTCTTCCAAACAAGCACTTTTCCCGATTCAATTCAAAATGTGCTACACTCACATTCCGCTCACTGTCCGCTCTGAAAAAGTAACTGTAAAATCGTGTCACATGCGACCGTGATATCAGATGTTTTCACTTCTAGATTTTTGTTCGAACCAAGTTACCTATTAATTTTGAAGAAAATAAACATATCTCTCGGAAAAGAAAAGAAAAGAAAAGAAAGGAAAAAAGCACAGTTAAAACAAAATTACAAAACCACACGCATAAACGTAACATAAGAGAGACTGAGTCATATCTGAAGAGAATCCACAATTCTCTTCAATTTCGTGATGGTCGCTCGCTTCGGTTCGATAAGAAATTTTAATGCGACGAAATTAATTCATTGTTCACCTCGAAAATGCACACAAAAAACTCCGGAAAATTCCGTACAAACAACTTTCACAAATTTTAAAATATTCATAAAATTTACAATATGTAGGTACAAGAAATTCATTTTCACTTACAGGTCGCATCGGCAGAAACACATGCCAAAACACTCAACAAAAGAACAGCTAATCCCACGGCGAATTTCATTTTGAGTTCTTTTGATTTTTGTAGATTTCAAAAAATTTTGCAATATACAACACTAGGGCCTTCTTACGATCTGACGTTATTAACAATTCTGATTGTTAATAAAATTAATAAATTTGTTTTATAGTGGCCGCGTTTTCGCTTCGATTTTTACACACACGATGGATGATGATTGAATGGTTCAATTTGCTAGCACTGATTAAAAAATTCTGTGATTCTCAATTGAAGTCGGAGTCTTTATACACACTGGAATAGAAGTCGACTTTTTCTTGAGAACTAAATGGCGACGGATAGAAAGAGAACGTGCTAAACGCTGTTTGTTTCTGAACTGATGTCTGAGGGCGAATCGACGTAACTTTTAAAAGCAAAAATCTTGTGCCACACGGTTTTGCGTTCGCTCTCGAATTTGGTTGTCGCTGTTGTTTTCTTTTTTTTGTTTCCTTTTTTGGGTTGACGTGGTGATGTCTAATCGAAATCGACTACGATGCGATGTGATAAAAAAAATATTGTAAGTTGCAGGGTTCGACTGTGTATTAACAGTTAAGTGGCGAAATAAAAGATAAGGCAATATAAACGAACAAAACGAGAGAGTGAGTGAGTGAAGTGCGCAGTAATGGCGCCGAAACAAACATGAAGGAAAAATAATGGTGTCGTCTGCTTGTCCTTGACAATTTTGCTAAGCTGAGAGCGAGATAACGTAACACTATACAATATGGCTGTGTTTTTTTGCCTAATGGCTGCTATAAGAGAGCTATGAGTCAGCTGTTTGTTGTTTTTGTTAATTTGTGGGAAAACAAAGTACCATACCAAAGTAAAATATGTTTGTGTCTAGGGTTACCAAGCATTCGATTTTGTTATATGAAAAAGAATTTCACAACATGGAATTTGTGGTGGCTCATTGTTCTCGAAAGCTCTACGACGTGTCATAACGAAGTGTTAACAGTACTATTCGTCGTTTTGTGAATTTCTGTTATGCGCTAGTTGGAAATTACATTTGAAGTTTACCGTTTTCTGTTGTATGTAGTAAATGAAACAAATCGGGCGTAAAGTTTATTCACATAACTACGTGTAGTTATTCAAGTAGATTACTTCATGAAGTCTACTTTGCCATCTCTGCCTACAACATTTAGACGTTGGAACTCGGAAGTGGTCTACATGTATGACCAGTGACAGACATTTCGCAGTAGAAAACTCGTTAGATGTACTACTCTAGTCATCTATCCTCAAAGAAGTAGTCAGTAACAATAGATCCATGTCTAGTTTTAACAACAGCTTCGGTGTTACGTACCCGATCAGACAGAATTTTATGGGCCGTGGAGTGAATCAATCATGTTTAAATATCGAAATGCTGAGTTCTCCGAACAATTTGAACTGAGTTACTATTCCGCCTTCCAAATTATATTAGCTTTTTTCCGAAATGTTGGCAATGGGAAAGGTTACATGTTGGCATGTGTTTAAGTGGGATGTGGTATCTGCTAGGGATATTTACATTTACACCAAAAGCTATAAAGTTAAGAAATGCTGGACTCAGACTTAAAAAGTCAAAGGCAGTTAAAACTGTGAATTGTTTCTTATTGAGATGACTTAACAGTTTAACATCCAAATTTACTGGGTATTTAGTTACGGAGACATTGGAGGGAGGATACCGTTAAGTTAATAAACATGTTGGACAACTTTATATAACCAAAAAAGTGAACGAAACCTTACCTGCCCCTCGTCCCATTTTTTTTTTTTTTTTTTTTTTTTTCAATAAATTGGACAAACAATTCCTCATCAATCAAAAAGGGTTACGTATCGGCTGAGATGTTCACAGAGTATTTTGCATAGAATTTTATGCCTTAGAAGTTCCTATTATGTTTAAAAGATACGCTTTTCGTAATAAGATCATATAGATTGATGGCCCAAAATTTACCCTTGCTGTTTTGAAGTTTTAAAAATATAGAACCAATGTTTCCTATACTGGCAGGAGACATACATTTACAAACTTTCTTACGCATAATATTGATTTAGCTTACACCGCAGCCTTCTTATGTGTATCCCAGTAATAGTATGCCGAAATGGATCGGATGATATCCTTTAGTGATTCTGACAACCTCTTCGTTTAACGAATTGCTGACGCTCTTTCGAGCCGAATTAACCGCACAAAATCTCTCTTTTTACTCAACGTCGAATTTATTTTTCTGAGTTGGATAAGCGAGATATAAATTAACCTGCGACAATAAAGGAAGGGATTGAGCATCCATTTAAATTTAGTAAATTTGTTTAGTTGTTCGAATGCTCTTAATCACAAAACCACCTGACACAATATTCAGCGCTTCGATAACAAGATGGTTTGAATAAATTTTGAGATCCAATATTCAAAAAAGTCTATTATAAACAGACCTTGCAATTCATATGTTCTTTTCATAAGTTCTATGGATGTATTGCCATATTTTCGTTATTTCTCGATTGAGTAGTCAAAATATTTAAGTCATCAAGTAGGTTGTCAAAGCTTAATAAATGACAATTTAAGTTTGTTAACAAATGTCGGTGTTTTAAAAAGCGTTTTTAAAAATATCGCACGTAAACCGTCCCTAAATAAATAATAAAAGATTCTTTGCTTGTAGATTTACTAATAGGTATAAGGTAACTTTTTAACCTTTCTGCAATGTTTAAGAAATCATCACTTACATATCAAAAAAACGCTTCTGCATCACTAAAGAGCATCACGCTATCTTATTAAAGGAGGTCCATGAGCATCAGGTATGACGGGTAAAGTAGGTTAACTTTCTACTTTTTATCCGTTGAATCCGTTGGTAGTTCACACATGACACATTCACGCATTCAGAAACTGAGAGTAAGCGTTTTTATTAGTGAAAGCATTGAGAGAATGTAGAGAAACTGTCATAACTTCAAAAGGAATCACTCTTAGCAATAACAAACTTTCAACGTAAGTGACGGTTTCTATGAAACTGTCATTTCGGTTAAACACATAAACGGAGGCGCTACGTACTATATTCTCCATGAAACCATTGACTCCTGAGGATTCGATTCAACAAAATGAACCTATCAATCACTTGTTGTGGGGCTATGTAAAAACTTTGGTGTACCTATAACGATAAACTGCAAGCATTCAGGCATTGCAAGCCAATATTCAGCGCACTATTAATGAGATGGGCATAACTTAATGTCATTACTTATTAACCATTTTTCATAATGAATGAAGATTTTTGATTCAAATTCAACTCCAATTGTTATTTTTTGTTTTTTAAATCCAAAAACAAATTATCTTTAGAAACAATTATACTAGGTGGAGTGAAAAGTAACCTCCTTGACCGCCAGAATGCACTGCTACTGCAAAGTTATGGTACCTTGAAGTCCGTTCATATTTAAGCAGACATGCCAAATTTCAGTGCGATACTGTCTCTAGTTTTGTTTTGACAGCTGATTGTTGTTGATGTGTTTGGCATCATGTTGAGTATGGACAAAAACGATTTTCGTTCTCTCATAGAACATTATATTTTGAGAGGCAAAACGGCGGAGGAAACAAATGAAAAGTTGGATAAATATTATGGGGCTAATGCTCCGTCAGATTACACAGTTAATCAGTGGTGGCCGCAACTCTACTACCGATCAAGTCCGCAGCGGCAGGCCCTCCGATGCGGTTACAGAGGACAATGTCAAAAAAATACATGAAATGGTGTTGGCTGACCTGAAAGTGAGGGTGCGCGAGCTAGCAGATGCCACAAAGATTAGTACTGAGCGCACACGCCATATTGTGGGTAATATTCTGCATATGAAAAAGTAATCCTTCCGCTGGGTGCCGCGCGTACTCACTTCTGACCAAAAACACGAACGCGAGAGCACTTCGAAAGAGTGTTTGGACTTGCTGATGCGGAACCGGGCGGACTTTTGGCGTCGATTGGTAACTGTTACGCACCAGAAAAAAAATGAGTGCCCCGCAACGGACTAAAGCCGGCACGAGTGCTCCGAAGGGGCCTATTGAGGCTCGATGGGTCGGAAAGGTTATGGCGAGAGAAATGCATACATTTAAAAATGAAAATTCAAGATTTTTTTACTTCTTTGGCTCGTTTATTTCGAAAAAATTAACAATAATATTCTAAGGTATCGCTAATTTCAGAGCGCTCAGTTAAGGTCAGTTGCAAGAAGCGTACTCGGAATCATAGACGGCAAAAACCGATGAATTTTAGACCGACATGTGTTTCGCCAACGCGGACTCCCTTCGTTTCCAAGCTTGATAAGCGGTAAAAAATTCAGTAAAATGACAAATATGAAATCTACAATTGCCCAGACCACAATCTCTCGAATCATTCGGTTCATTTCATTTCGTCATCTTTTTATATACATATATTTGTGTTAAAGTACCAAGGTAAAGAAATATATCTAATGCAGTTGTATACATGATATAATGATATTACCTTTGAATGCAAAATCGTTTTGGCAAACCTATGTGTCATAGGTTTTTGGAATAAATATAAAAATATATGAAGACAACGTTAATTAATTGGTATGTGGCTCAAATAAACACTGACCTGTTTAACGACTGACTGACTGACCTGTATATTTGAAATTTTTTTGAAGTCTTGAAGCTTCGTAAAGTTACAAACTCCATAGGTCAAAAAATAGTGTCGTCTCTGATGGACAAAAATCTTATGGCTGTAAGACACTTCTCTCAAGTAAAACCCCTTGCATAAGATATGGTTGAAGATAACTTTGGATTCTTAGAGGTAAACATTGAGAATACGTCCTAGAAAAATAGTCTGAATTTTCATCCATTCGAAGATTGCTGAACAAACTAAAAATGAGCAATTCTTCTTGTCTGTAGTCATCTTGTCAAAAGGGTGTGATGTGAGAATGGATTTTTTTTTTTTTTAAATTTATATCTGCTTGATCATCAATGGTGAGTCGTTAGCGTATATGATGAAGATTGATTTAACGGTCAACATTTCGTTCGGCCTTCTTAGTAAAATAACAAGAGAATCCTACATTTTGGCAAACAGAAGCCAGGTAAATTTGTTCAGCATGATATGATGTACTTGAACAACCTTGTTACCACAAGAGTAATTAACTTAGGTTGAGTCAGCGCTTATTTGGAGTGAATGTCTTGACAAAATAATGGCAACTAGTACCTACCCTCGCTTGCAAAATATCGCGCAAAAACGTCATTACTCCAAACACGCAATATCATAGATAGCTGACTCTTCCCATTATACTGAATCAATGGAAAATGGCAACCCTACACTCAATATGCCATTTTGTTGTTTTGTTACTGTTTTTTTTTATAGTTCCCGTTGAATTTGAGTATGCCTCTACACCACACCAACAATTTCAAAGATAAATGGCAGCAAGCAACCATATTGATTTCTCTCACTCTCTTTCTTATGACCGATTACTTGTTTCTTTTCTACATAAATTGCCTCGTTTCGTATGAAATTTCATTTAGATTCACTCAATCGGTTCGGCTGGCAGAAACATTCAACCGTTTAGCGTGCGTCGTTCTATTCTTTAAATAAAAAAAAATTAATCCTGTTCATCAGTGCTAATTGCAATTCGTTATCAATCAGTGAGTAGACAGTGTCAAATAGACAATCACAGAAAAACCTACCATAATTCATAAATTATAAATTCAAAAACTCTGCTCAACTTGAATATTATTTCGTTTCGAAGTGCAAAGAGAAAGGACGTATATTAAAGGTCCACGAAATCAAATTATTCCGTAAAAAAGAAGCAAGTAAAACGATTGCCAAATATTCGAGAATGAAGAGAAGAGTTTTTGAGTTTTCGAGTTTTTTGCTTTCTCCTTTTGTTTGACATTTGCTGCGCATTAAGATTTCATTTTTAATTGGAATTTTACTGATGCAAGCGAATCGGTTTTAAGAAAATTCTTTGTTTAATAGTGAAAATCTTGATTTCTTTTAAAGAATACTCAAAGGAAGCAGGAAAACAACATCAATATGAAATTAGTAATCACCATTCTCTCAACTCTGTTGGTTGGGTTTGTTGCCGCTGATACGGACGAGTGCTACGTTTCTGTGGAATCATCTTGCGCAAACCCAATTGCTAATAATGGAGGTAAGCGTTGTAGCCCTTTTTCAGTTTTGTCCCACCAGTCTTAACATCATCTATCTCTTCTTATGTAGGAGACTTCAATTGCAATTCCAAATTGGGTCACTTCAGCCATGTTGAAAGCAAACTCCGAGACTACACCTACGATCAACTTGCATCATCATACGACTACATTCTATTGTCAACGCTGTTCAGCTCATACGCAAAGGACCGTCCCGGTTTCGCTAAGGTCTTCCGTGAGCTCTCCGACAAGGCATTCGACAACAGCATCAAGCTAATCAAACAGGTCACTCGTCGTGGTGGAATGGTTGATTTTTCAACTCTCAATAATGTTCCTCGTTCCATGAAAGTCCTAGAATTGAATGAATTACAAGCTCTGGCCAAGGCTTTGGATATTGAAAAGACATTGTCCGAGAAAGCTATGGTATACCATGCTGAAGTCTCAAGTCATGCACATCATGATCCAGAGACCACTCAGTTCTTAGAGGAGGAGTTCTTGGAGGATCAGATCAAAACCATCCGCAAATTGTCCGGTCATACCAACGATTTGCACAAGATCTTGTTGAGTGCTGATGATGATTCTTCTTTAGGATTGTACTTGTTTGACGAGTACTTGCAAAAGCATTAAGCTATTAACTGATAAGTAGAACTAAGGAGAGCAAGCAGCAAATAAGGCAGAAAAACGACCATTTTCGACTGCAGTCAAAATTAAGTCATAACAAATAAAATGTTTCCTTTTGAGCTACCAACTAGGATTACAAGACTTTGAGATTTTAATACTGAGGGGTATTGATCGCTCTTTGTTAATTAGTTTTTTTTTTTTTAATAAAACAAGCGAACAAACTGTAAATTGATTTCTTTTTCCCCATTTCCTTTTGTTAAATTTTTCCTATGAATTTTATTTTTGTTTGGTTTTTCATGTTAAGATAGATAATAAAGAAAAATAGTCTCCCCTTGCAAGGGAACAAAGAAAGAAAGGCGCTCTTTGCGATATGAAACGACAATAGTTGATTCTCTTTAATTTCTCTTTGATTCTCTTTAAAATGCAATGTTTTTGGTTTTTCAGTTTTTTTTTATGTTATTCAGAGGCGGACTAGTTGTTGGCAATGGTTGTTACAGAAGACGAAATGAGGGGCCTGAAGGGCGGATGTTGTTTTCAATTATCAAGGTTTGTGGTGAAATGTGTTCGCATTGGGGATTATTTTTCGATACTTTTAGTGTAAAATTATTCCTCATGTTTTATTTATATGCACTCGTATGTTTTTTACGATGAGAAAGTTTCTAGAAGATTACGATTTCGAAATGCTCAGTGTTTTTTTTTTTTTTTTTTTTGGGAAACTGAAACATTTGAACCCACCTAGGAATGCTGAGAAAATCGCATCTCGATTCCGAATGCAGAAACGAATATGAATGAATATGAACTGCAGAGAGCAGATCGCAATCCAGTTTCGCATGGGGTGGGGTGGCTTAACGCTTAACCCATATTCACGCAAGATCCAATTTATCATGTTTTGGGGCACTTTTGTTCTAGCTTACAATGTATTCGTTATACTTTATTTAAAGAAAAAATTGTTTATAAAATCTGTTAGACACAAACCTTACATACAATTTTTATTATAAAAAGCTTAAACACAAATAAGAAATCTTCCTCAGAAGAGTTCGATAGCGTTTAGATTGAATACCTTTCATTTGTGGATTTGTGTTTTTACCAAGTTCATCATTCTTCACAAATCACAAACAGCAGTTGTTTTTGTACGCTTTTTGACCCTTTCCGTGAAGGAAAACAAGGAATACATCGTTGGCTTTCATCGATTGGGCATTGGGCCCCTTTCGATTCTTTTATGGATGTGTGGAGTTCCTAACTCAAGAGCTAACGATTTAAAAAAGACTTTTCGCTTTTGTGACACCTTCGTACACCAATTCGGGCTTGTAAGATTATACATCCGATAGCTTCCAAGACCAGCCACATCTTTCATGTTTTGAAACATTTTCATAGGCCACCTATTTGTTTTCTTGTACAGGAAAAGTTTCGAAACACCTGGTCAAAAGTATCTATTCCACCTTTATGATAAAAAGCAAAACATTTTTTTTTTTTTTTTTTTTTTTGGTTTCAGAATACAATTGACGAAAACGATTGCATGTTCTTAATTTTCTGGAAATCTGTGAATTGGACCGTTAACTCTTGTTTATTTTGATCTGATAGTGCCAGTAATAGTCGTCTTTCGGCGACATAATTCTTTTGCTAATGGGACAGTTGTAAAAAAGTTGTCCATTGTAATATTATGGTATATTCGTCATCGAGAAACCGATCAGCCAGACGATCGTTGGCACGTTGCTTCGAAGGCTGTGTTCCGCATCCACAATCCAGAAGATTTTTATGCCATATTTTCTTGGCTTACTTGGAATATACTGACACCTTCCACGAGTTGCTCATCTATGGTATATTAAGTTCTTTTGACGGCCTGTAAAAAGTTGGCAAATTGTTCTAAAATAAATTTAATATGTACCGGAAAGCTGACAACTTGTTCTCCTTTTGGCGATTATGCCTGGTGCGAGAATCGTCAAACCTTAAAAACCTGGATAATTGCTCAAATCTCTTCAAGGACATTACTGATCAACTGATGAAGACTTTTCTCCTCCAGCGTAAAGAAGAATAGCAATGTAGGCAAAAACTTCATCTATGTTGGTTTCTTTCTATGCTCGCATTTCAGAATCATTCGATCTTCAATTTTCTTCGAAAACTCTCTTTGCCTTTCTATTTGTCTCTATCACTGTGTTCCCAACGATTGATGGCGATAGGAGACACCTTAATGCATCTTCTTTGTTTTCAAAAGTTCAGCTTCATTTTTTGCAGACCACCAGACTTGGTTGAATTTTTTGTTTGGAGCCACGTACCTCATTCCTTTATTTGGTTCGGTGGCTTCTCCGTCCTCTTCGTTTGATTGCTCACGAACTTGCTTTTGAATTGGATTTTCTAGTGCTGAATGTACTTCTTCCAAAAGCTGAGCAATCCGCATAAAATAACGGGCTCAAAGCTTACTATTTGCAAGAAATCCACTAGGTTCACTTCAAAATGCACTGGTGCACTGCGTGCCCCATAACACGAAAGCTTAACCTTTTTTCCAACAGCTGCTAGCAGTGGTACGCATAGATTTTGAATTGCTATGTTTGCATCTATGTGAGTTCAAAAAACACATTATCCTGGCAATCAAAATTATGTGTATGTCGTTTCAATATAACGTCGTAATTTCAATTTTAGAATCGGTTGGGGCACTCAGTGCATCAAATACGGGGTTAGGGTTAAACGGTGCAAAACTCCGCTGTATTTTGTGACAGAAACATGCCGGTTAAACTTAAAGATTTGTTAAACTGCTAAACTATGTAGATTGCTCCTTAACTGTCGAACTGTTTAAAGCAGTAGATGATGATTGGATAAGGAGCATACATCAACTCATCTTCAAAATCTGGGTAGACACGTGAAACCTCAGCATTGTTTGTCGGATTCTAAAAAAAGGAGATCTCCTTAACTGCGCTAACTGCAGGGAAAGCAGTTTCCTCCATATTGCATATAAAATCCTGTCTGCCATATAATATGAACTCCTAAAACTCATCGTAAACAATCTGATCGGACCCCTATTACTTTACCAGGAAAGTATGTACACCATAGATCGAATTTTCACATTACGACACATCTTGGAAAAATATACAAGTCGATACACACCACCTCTTTATAGATTTGAAAGCCGTGTGTGACAGTATCTATAGATAGGAACTGTATTGGGCTGTGTCTAGTTTTGGCATCCCTGATGTCAATAGAGCGTTTGCAATATAGAAAAAGAAGCAGCAGAAATGGGTTTAGCGGTCAGTGAAAGAAAAGCAAAGTATATACATATATGCTGTCAACAAAGAGGGACACACAATATTTTAGGTAGCTATAACCTAAGGACAGTAAAGGTTACCAAACTCCATCGTAATGTCCCTGTTCCAATCCGGAATTCAATTTCATGTGGTTAAAATTACAAACAATTTCAGGACAGACAGGTAGCTATAACCTAAGGACAGTAAAGGTTACCAAACTCCATCGTAATGTCCCTGTTCCAATCCGGAATTCAATTTCATGTGGTTAAAATTACAAACAATTTCAGGACAGACAGGTAGCTATAACCTAAGGACAGTAAAGGTTACCAAACTCCATCGTAATGTCCCTGTTCCAATCCGGAATTCAATTTCATGTGGTTAAAATTACAAACAATTTCAGGACAGACAACACCCGAAGGACTTTGTGTTGAGATCTTCGCTGCGGAAAAAAACTGAAATGCCGCACCCATAAATTGATGCTCCTAATGAAATCCAGAGCAATGAGGTACCTACTATTCAAAGTATAGCTAATGTGAATAATATTTATGTTACAAGAAGTTGTAGGGTTGTACGTAAGTCAAGTAGACACCTACGAATTTAAATTATTTTTTTTTATTATAATCATTTCATAATTTAAAATAAGGTATGTATGCGACATAACTTTGTAACTGTGTAAATGTATTGTAATGAACTATTTATATGTAATACAAAAAAATACATACTACTAAATTATATTGTACAATTATAGGAAATAAAGTCAGTTGATTCTTAGCATAATTACAGCATACGTACAGCACACACTCTGGACTGGCTCTTAACTTCAATTTCTCGTACACGTACCAGTCACCACACAGTTAGAGAAAAGATTCCCAAAAAGAACCATATGGCAATACAAGAAAGCCAGTTGGAGCGGACTTAACAGATTCTTTAAGAACTCTAACTAGTCGTTATGCTTTTTCGATAGGAACGTGGATGCCGCTGCTAATATGATCATAGACAATATTCTCTTTGGAATGAGATCTTTTATCCTTCATCGGATGAAGAGTTTCGCAATAAAAGAAGAAGGCATGATACAGCTCGAGTTTCAAAGAGGCTGTCAGGATTATCAGAAATGTTTTTTCGGTCCTTCAAAACCAACCCGACAGAGGAAAATTGAAAAAAGTTTAAAATATTTAGGAATGACTGCAACGCCTTTCTTAAGCGTGTGAAATTTCAATACGACCAAAAACTGAGGCAAAAAATACTACAATATCCCAAAGGTAGTAACAATTTTTGGTCGTTGGTCAAAAATATTTTTAATGACTAGGTCAAGCTGCTTGCTGTAAACTTTGTGGCCAGTTCAACACTTTCTGATTGTGCTTTGCCTCCTCTTACACTTGTAGTAACAAGAAAACTTAAAGATCTTAGTACAATATTCAAAAATCTGCCGGTCCAAATGGTATATCTCCCCTTTTTCTGAGTATATGTTCTTTCACGCTGGCAAAACCACTGCGTAAGCTTTTTCATCAATCTTACACTTTAGAACTATTTCGGAGCAGATGGGAAACAGCATTTGTCAAGCCCGTCCATTAAAGAGGCGAATCTTTTCTTCTCTCCTCCTACAGACCCATTGCACTTACGTTCTTTCTTTCCAAGGTCATGGAAACGCTGATAAACTGTCAACTCATGAAATATCTCGAAAACTTCTTAATGCCTAACAATACAGTTTTCGTAGTTACAGGTCCACATGTAGCATGTAGGCATGTTTTACCGAAAATTGGAATCAAGGCTTACATCAGTCTGGTGAAAGCAAGATAGTTGCACTTTTGTCGAAAATGCGTGCATTCGGAATCGAATAATCTCCTCTTAATGAATTAAAAACTACCTTTTGGAACGTTCAATTCAAGTTGTCTTGGATGGTTTCAAGTCTGACATTCATAAAATAAATGCTGTAGTACCCCAGGACTCCATTAATGATTAATGCTACTTCTAATCCAATATATTGTATTACTTTGTTGATAACAGTACTTTGTGCTTTTCATATATGTTCCCGAACTCACGTCCCTGCTCTTCGGCTGCAGAATAGCAACGGCAGCGTATGTTAAGCTCATTTAATTCCGATATTCACAGCATAATCAATTGGGGAACTATTAACAAAGTGAAATTTAATGGTTCCAAAACGCAATGCTGTCTTCTATCGTTAAAGCGAAATTTAAATATCCAGCCATTACCCATGAATACACCATCGAAAGCGAAAAAATTTCAATTCTCGGTATATTTGTTAATGACAACTTACAACTTCGCAAAAAATGATGCGAAATGGCTAGGTTTCCTTAAGCGATGTAAGAAATACTTCATCCCATTTGACTTGGCCTCAATGTATAATGTATTTATCCGACCAACATTGGAGTACAATGTCCACATCTGATCAGATACGCGTGTATCACTCTGTTTTATCACAATTCTGGCCATTCCGGATTTCTGCTCCGTAGAAATCGCCAGCAGCATTCCGACCCTTCAGACTTTTAACCGTAATACCCCGCTCGCTATAGATGCTTACCAGTAGACCCACAATTCGTTCCTAAGCCGTAACTCGATTATGGAATGCCCCACCGAGGTCTCTATTTTCTAGTCGTTATAATTTGCAAACATTTAAAACCAATGTACATCGGTACCTCTCTTTTCTTTCTCCCTAAGTTCCCTTAGCCCGCGTTATGTACATACATTTAAGACTACAAAGTTGGAGAGGCATTTTAACTAAGGCCCTAGTCCACCTAAGTACGTAAATAAGCTACATTGACGAACATTAGAGGAAGTGATATCACAACAAACTCTTCACTAACATTTACCTGGTCAGAAAAGAATCTATGAGTCGCGCGAGATGGCTTGGAGAAATAGAGGTTTCGGCTTCAAAGATAATTCGATTTTTACTCGACGTCACAGCTGAGTAGAAGGAGACCTCGAGATAGGTAGCAAGTGAAAGTGGCAGAGGACTTCAACCATATTAGCCTTGCCTGCCACTTACTTGCAATACCATATTTCTTGGTTGAAGGATAAGTCCATCCGGTAATAAATCCGGTCTAAACTGCTTTAATTTATGAAATTTCGAACAGTTCTAGTTCCGGATAATGCAAGAAGCTAAATAGTTGCTGTAGCCGACGTAAAGGAAATTATTTAACCGAGACATGTCAATGGAAACTAATGCTGATGCAGAGCACCTTTTGCTAATAGCTTTCACTCTCGGTTATTAGATAAGATCGCTTATTCAATAGCGCCCGCCATAACAATTTGCTCTTTTTATTTGCGGAATTATGTAGATATTTTATGTAAATATTTAATCATTTTGCATTGTTTCATTTTAATTGCTTTTACTTATTCAATTTGGATTTTGACTTGGAGTTTATGCTACGTTGGAGTTGATCTTTACACCAGTGATTGTATTTATTTTCATTTCGAATCACCTAATCAAATGCTATATTTAAGACTGTGTGTAGTATCTTCAAACAAGTTTTATTTTTGGAATGAAAAATAAACATATGAATACTAGAATGTATGCACCATATTTTGAAACAAAAAAGGAAAACTAATAAAGATAATCAGAATAGGCAGTGAGATGTTGATAAAAAGGAAAAGTATTGTATAAGGAATGCGATATACATATTGTACATACACAGAAAATTATCAAGTATATCGTGTATGTCCATATTTTGTCCAACTATTATATTATGAATACGGAAAAACAGCTCTAATTTGCAATTCGAGAAAGCTTGCGATCTGCTGACCTAACTTGGTAAGCTCTAGATAGTTGAAAAAAAAAAAAAAACTGAAAATAGAAATTAGCTCGAAAAAAACAAGATAAAATATGTAACAATAAAAATATATAAAAAAAAATTTGTTAAATCAATCAACTTTAATTGTACTTTAGATCTACGACTGGTGATTTCCTTTTAATTGTGTTTCTCGCAAGAAAAAGATAAGAAACGGCTTTGGCTTGTCTTATTTAACAAATATTTTATATTTATTGCTTTTATCTGAAAAGTATTATACGAGTATTAAAAATTTATGGTAGTGGCATGCCATAGTGGGTTCAAAATTCGGCCAAGAACGAAAGGTGATATATTCATCTGACGTCATTATACGTTTGGAGGGCAAACCCCTGAAAGCGAAATCTTCTGTTTATGGAAAAGACTTTCACTCTCCAAAAAAAAAAAAATTATCAGTAACTTCTTAATACGCATAAAATGACAAGGCGAACGACAGAGTGAGTTGGTCCAAGTCGAACTGTCGCACCACTAATTTACAATATTATTTCTTTATTTTTTTATTTTTTTATTTTTACAGGTAGCTGTTTAATCATGGGGAAACATATAGGATTTTCTTATAACGACTTGACAACTTTTTTTTTAAATAAAAGGCAAACCATTTGAGATATTTCAAAAACTTTATTTTTGGCTTGAAGTACAATCAAAACATTTATAAATGGAACTAGACTTCGTTCATATGGCCACCGCGGGCACGTTTGCAGCGGTCGATTTTTTGGACCCAATTTTCAACGACTCGGCCACACATTTTGGCCGAAACGGCCGCTATTTCACATTCAATGTTGGCTCTGAGCTCTTCCAACGTCGTCGGCGTGTTGGAATAAACCAATGACTTAACGTAGCCCAACAGAAAATAGTCAAACGGCGTTAAATCGCGCGAACGACGCGGCCAACCGACTGGCCCATGTCTTGAGATAACACGCTCACCATACTTACTCTTCAATAAATCGATTGTAGCGTGTGCTGTGTGGCTTGTGGCACCATGCTGTTAAAACCGTCCAAGTCGTCCAAGTCCATATCTTCCAATTCGGGCCAAAAATAATCGGTAATCATGGCGCGATAACGCTGACCATTCACAGTAACGTGATGATAGTTATCGTTGACGAAAAAATATGGCTCAATAACGCCGCCGGCATGCAAACCGCACCAAACAGTTATTTTTTGTGGATGAAGTGGTGATTCATGAAGCACATGTGGGTTTTCACCCGACCAATAACGCATATTTTGCTTATTGACGAACCAATTGAGCCAAAAATGAGCTTCGTCACTGAAGATGATTTTGCGATGAAATTCATCATCTTGGCGCATCTTCTCCAGAACCCAATCGAAGAACGTACGTCGCTTCAAAAGGTCCATCGGCTTCAATTCTTGAGTCAGCTTGATCTTGTATGGGTGTTAACCAAGATCCTCACGCAAAATACGCCATAATGTGGTCTGAGCGGTGCCCAATTCTTGAGAACGCCGTGGTATTGACTGATTTGGATCGTTTGCTACGGACGCCTGAACGGCAGCGATATTTTCGACACTTCGACCAACCCGTTGTCTCACTGACACGGCAATATCACAAAACGAATATGTAGACTCAAATTTTTGCACTAAACTTGTTATTGTCTGTTTAATAGGGCGAGGATTACGACCGAAAAAAGGAGTTAAAGCTCTTAAAGTTGCAGTCACCAACTCCGAATATCTGTAGAAAATTTTAATAATTTGCAGACGTTGCTCGTTAGTGTACTTTACCATGATGAAAATGTTGAGTTTACTGAATAAATTGATAGTAACAGTTTGATAATTAGTGAAAGAGTGCGTTAACAAATTAAATTCAAAGTTGTCAAGTCCATATTATAAAACCCTATATTAAAAAATAAATTATCAAAACCTAAAAAACAATCCTCGTACCTAAATCAAAAAGAGACAATCGCTTTGAAACTATAAATTTAGTTAACCAGAAGAGGATGGGGGATAGGTTAATACAATTTGGGGATTAGGAATGGAATAATTGATAAAACGGGAAGTTGGAGTTTTATACATGATAACAGATGTCATTGTTGGCAGCCGTTACCACTGCTGAAGTTTTCAAAAATTTAGTTAAGTCACATCAGCTACTCTAGCTCTTAATTTTAGAAAAATTTATCACGCAATCTCTAAGAGCGTTTTGGTTCAGGTATACGATCCAAAGGCATAGCTATTTTCGATTGAAATTCTTCTAAATTCGTAAAGGTCACTGATTGAGGCAAACATTCTTCAATCTTTGTAGCATTTGTAGCATACCTGTGTATGGGATGTATACCCGAGTAGTTTTGATCTTCCGGATAATCATTCGACGCTTTGTTGCCCTCTTTTCGACCATGGATGTCTCATGAAAGTACTGTTATACAAGAATTTATTTTTTCTGCTGTTGAAAAACGCGACCGCATCTGATTTTGGTTTTGTCGCCACTTTCTTGAGTTATTGGTTGTATCATATGAAATGTCCGATTTTCACTTAGGTCGCTATAAGAAGCTCTCGAGTAATCATCTTCAGCAGAAAGTGCAATTTTTTTTTTAAAGGTAAAGTGGTACGTGTGTCTGATTTGTGTGACTTTTAAGGATCATTGCAACTATAGTGATTTTTTTATAGGAATTGTTGTCCCTCTTCCTTTATGAGTTTAAACTGGGACATAATGTGTCTTTGGCAACGAAAAGTATTAATGATGCATTTAAGTATGTAGCGGTAAGTTCCGTTCGGGAGATCATAGCTTCGAAAAAGAACCACTTGGGAAACCAGAAACGGCAATTGCTAACAATATTTTAAAAGTAACGTTAGGTGCAGACTCAACAAAAACGGTGCGGGACATTGTACAGAACATGGGAGTGTCTCTCATGACAATAAGTCGACACCTACTCTACTAGGAAAAGTAAAAAAAAATTTAAGGTGGGTGCCCCATGAACTGAACTGTGCACCGCTAAGCTTAAGGTACCAAAATGAACCGTTTTTGCACCGTATAATCACGTGTGATGAAAAGTGGATTTTGTGTGAGAACTTGGATGCAGAAGAAAAAACAAAACATGCCCCCAAACTAGCTATTCAGCCAGAAAAGGTTATGGTGGTGATGATAAACGCAGTCAAATATTGTGAATATCAGGTGTACTGGTATGAAGTGAGCGTCAAGATACAAATGTATCGATAGCGAAAATTTATTGTGAATGGACCTTTTTTTTTTTTTTTTGTTTTGTTGCTATGACACCTGTCAAATATTTTTAGTATACATTAAGTCATTGAGCAATAACATCGTGGTGTACCACGAGGTCCTTAAACCTGGTGAAACCGATAATACAGATCGCTACCGACAACAAATGGGCCAAAAGACACGGCAAGGTAATTTTGCTCCATGACAATGCACCTGCACACAAAGCAAAACTGGTTCAGAATACAACCAAAGCACTTGGCTGGGAGCTGCTACCCCACCTGCCGTATTCACTAGACTTCGCTCCTTCCGAGTACCATTTGTTTTCATCGATGGGACACGCATTAGCTGAGCAGCACTTCGAATCCTACGAGAAAGTCGAAAATTGGGTGACTTTTTGGTTTGCTTTAAAAGACGAACAGTTTAATGGCGTGGAAAAAATGTGTGGTTCGTAATAGCCACTTCTTTGAATAAAATGTTTTTTTGCTTTCCCATTAAAAATTAGTGTTTTATTTTCACAAAAAATCGACAAAGTTCATGCGAAATTGGCTGCAAAGCAACTTGTGTCGGCAAATAGGCGTGGTCCGATCCTATTGCATGACCATGCTAGACCATATACCTACATCACGCGTAACGGTGCAAAAATTGCTACAGTCTTGATTTGAGATTCTTCCGCATTCACCGTACCTACTCTCCTGGTGTTTCTGTTTTCCGAAATCGAGCAGAGGCCATAAAAGCCTTTGAAGATTTTGTAGCATTCAAAAATCAAAGCTTCTATAAAAAATTAATAATAGGCCTTAAATCACGTTGAAAACAAATTATAGATACATAGATGCTAACATACATACCACCAAATACATACATTCCTCTAAATACGTTCTTTCTTTCTTCACCAAGGCAGTTGTCTCCTTTCGACAGAAAAACTATGGTAAAAGTGCGTCATCACACTGCGGTACTTCTACTAAGATCTTTAAAAGGCAGTCTTAAACGTCCTCACCATTCACTCAGCTGCCCAGTCAAATTCAGGATTAAAAGGTGCTGACGTCAAATGCTGAATGCAGACCTCCTGGAACCTTTTGGATGTGAATTGGGTTCCGTTGTCAGACACCACAGCTTTGGGTAGGACCTCCAATAAAAGTATCGATTTTAGAGTGTGAATTGTAGCGTGTGAAGTAGTGAATGACATCCAAACAACGAAAGGGAATAGAGTTTTTGAGTCCACCACAATTAACCACATGTCTTCTCAAAATGGTCTAGCAAAGTCGATATGTACTCGTTCCTATACTTCTTTCGTTGACGGCCAACTAGTTTATTCTTTTGGCAAGTTATAATATATATATTGATTTGGCATACCGTATAAAGCGAAACTGTCTTCATGATATGGTCATCGATGCTGGGGCCGCCAACAACATCACCGAGGCAATTATTTTACGCGCATTACGTCCTAATTTCTTCAGTAAAGTATTGGCAAGATTTTTGATTGCATTGCAACTCTAAGGCTTCTACTTTGAAAAAGAAGGTCATTATTATATATTTTAGTAGCCACACTCCTAAGAAAATAAGGAAGAAGGATTTTATTGACTTCTGGCAACACTCTTAGCCATCATTTTCCATTGTATGTGTACTATAATCTTAATCAAAAATGGATCCCTTACGGTCCCTTTAGAAACATCTTCCACAAGCAAAATGGAATCTTCATGCAAATGATGGCCAGATTCATCAGCCTTGTTATAACCTTCTTCAGGTCCCAAGAGCAATCGAGACAGACAGTCGGCGTTTCCGCGTTGTCTATTGGAATGGTTACATATTGTGTACGTATATCCCATTAAAATGAAGGTCATGTGCGGTAACGTCTTGTTGAGATTAAAAGTGGTTATCAGCGGCTGATGATTGGTAATCAACTACCATATACTGGTTAAACTTCTGTACGCCGTAAATAATTGACTACGCTTCTTTTCGATTTGACTGTAATTTTTTTGCACAGCAGTCAAGGTTTTTGATGCGGAAACGATTGAATTCTACACTTTATGTCGGTAGATTTAAGAAATATTGGCGCCGATGCGGTGGGTTGAGGCATCCGTATCTAAGGTGATTGGTAAGTCATTTCTGAAATGAGTTAAGCGAGAAACCTCTAGATATTATCTCCAAATTTCTTAAATGCGAGTTTTTGCGCCTTTCTCGTTTCAATATCTCAATTTGTTAAGTGAAGCTGCCATTTGGGCGATTTTATTCTGCACCATAGACCAGATTAGGCTCTTCTATTGAGTATCTTAAGTGTTTTTTAGTTTTGACAAGACTTTGTACTCTAGGCAATAGAAACAGCTAGAAAAATAGAATAGAAAATGTTGTTCGCTTACAGTTTTGCACATATTTGTGGAGATGACATGACATCGCATTACTTTGTCTAAATCCTTTTTTGACATCAAAAACGCTCGGTCAGTTGCGTTAAAAAGATAAAATACAATATTATGAGGAAGTTGACATCAAAGGGCTGCAATTGCAAAAAACCGCCACAGCCTTTCCCTATCAAGTGTCCGATAACCCCGCATATCTGTCTTGTTCCAAAACCCAATGGCAAAGTTGTCGACCAGAATAGAAATGCCGTCTCTGATGTGGTAGGTCTGAAACATTTTACCAGAAAGTAAATGATGGAAGAATTAATTTTGCACTGCCAAATGGGGATGACTGCTAGACGAACCAATTAACCTGGGCATGATGTGCAGAAATTCCGTTCCCTCGTACTCGTCGAAGTAAGGATAACCGATATTTAAACAGGGCTGCCGGTCTAGCTGGTAAGTTGTTCACCGCAGCGAGGTATGGTTTTGTGATGAACATGAGCCTAATCGTATCTTAAATATGGTAACATGAATGAATGTAACATCAGCATTAAGACCTTCTTATAAGGTTAATTCTGCCGTACTATGTAATTGCCTTCAGCTTTTTGTGAACCACCTGATTGGTCCTTGTCAGTGTGGTTTCAGGACTAGAAAGTTTACAATCGACCATTACGGCAGATCTTGAAAAAGACTCTCGATATCCAAAATCTATTTGTCGATTTTAAGGATGCTTATGAAAACGGTGTGGCTGTAAACGAGGGAAGAAGGAAGTACATACTGTCATCGACAACGGATACAAAACATCGACGACTTGATCAAAACGTCAGAATAGATATTCTACTTCTAGATAGTCTAGCACTTTGTCTACCTAGATTCCGCAGTTAGTTTATATAACAATATCATCATAGAGGTAATGCGAAGTGTAACTCTTGCAGTTTTTTGGGCAACCAAAGGAAAGTGCTTCGAGTAATCGACGAAGACCGAAGACGGACATTTAACCATTAATTTTGGTTGTGACATGTAGAGGGAATAGACACCAACGCTTCCTCTCGAATCCCACTCCGAGCTAAATTGCATCAGAGGAAGACCTCCCGTAAGGACGGACTTGGCGTAAAAATTGGGAAACAACCAGTAAACAACAGCTGTCTAGTATGAGGCCCAAATCTATCGCAGACTGTAGTCTCACCTAATTACTTAGCAAGAACATGAGGAAGACTTCTTCTAAATATAGAGTCATCCAATTCGTGACCCGAATTTGACATTCCTGTTTCAATCATACGAGTCAAACCAAACTGTCATCATAGACTGCATATGTTTATGCAGTGCTCTACGAATGAATCGCAGCTGTTTTGAACTGTTCTAGCTACGCTGTTGAAGCTAGCAGTGGCAATGAAGTATTGAATCAAAGTAAAATTTGATTTAATTTTTTTTTTTTTTGTGTGTTGAATGAATTTTTACATTCATTTCCAGTTGCCGATGTTGAAATGACTGCTGAAGAAAGTGCCATTGTAAATAATGAACGGGTTGAATCAAATCAAGGTAAAAATGAGTTTCGATTTTTTGTTTTTTTTTTTTATAATCTCACGCGCGCACCAAGGGGATATGAATATCCTTTAACTGGCTTTTCTCCAGATGGCGGGCGTGTGGTGTAGTAGTTTTGAAACTCAGGTGTTAGGTTTCAAAATTTTTCCAGAGGTGGTTGTCAAACTGAAGCCAGTGCATCCTCAAGCAGTGGGTCTTATCACGTGCTAGTTGTTAGTTCATTACATTGAGCCCAGCCAGCAACCACTCCAACATGAGTGTTATGCCTTCATGTCAGATTTGACGCCGACGGGATTTTCATATAACTACGTACAAATTCTATGAAAAGACTTTTTCAGAGAATTGCCCTCACGCGATTCGAACCCGTGACCCTCTGCTTAAGGAGTCTATGCATATACTACTATACCACGGCCAGTTTTGAGTCATGTTTTGATTGATGTTTTTATCATGTTTAGGTGATGATGAGCCGTTAATTGTTGGCGACGCTTTTCGCTAGGCCCATTATGCGGCAATGTTTGAAACCGTAACGGTGGATAAAGACAGCGATGCTTTCAAGAAACCATTATGGCGCAAAAAGAATTTGCAATTGAATAAAGCGATTTTTTTTCCATTTTTTATGACCGATAACATCACTTTAAATCTGGTTCAACAAAGCGTAATGTATTCGATTTAAGAAGCAGCGGCAATGGGTTATTTCGATTGAATGCAATCCGATGAACAACACCAGATGAAATAAAACGATACCTCGGAATTAACTATTTCATGTACTGGAGTGGTGCAACCTTTTTCAAACCGATAAGCGAAAGCATGCCATGAAATCGATACGATAAGACTCGTCGCAACGTCCACTTCAATAGCAATGCGAATTAACCGAGAAATCGAAATAGGCCATCGACTGCACAACAGCCGTCGAATGAACAGGCAACGAATTAGAGTGCAGATTCGTCGATATCGACAGAGGTGATTGCGCGAAACCAGCGATTGAGAAACCGTCTTGAGATGCGACAACACAACATCGAAACATCAGTCCAATTCCACAAACCGATCAAAAATACGACTGGCTACACAAATTGCTACCGTTGATAGATGCGTTGAATCGAAACTTCAAAAAAGTTCCAATGAAAGAGAGAGGCTATGCGTTGATGAGCAGATGTGTGCCACCGAGATTGCCCATTTTCTCAAACAATGCCAGATAAGCCTCACCCATGGGACGATAAGCTCTTCCTACTATGTGACAACAGCGGCTTTTGTTATTGTTTTGAGATATATGGTATTCGAGTAATGACGATCACCGTCGTGATGGTGAACCCAATTTAGGCGCTTCAGCCAATATAGTTGTTCGTTTGGTTCGCGACATACCACGCTTTGTTGAGCACACCATATTTTTTCGGTAACTACTACTCATTTATTTCTCTTCTTGTTTACCTTCGCACTCAAGGCATATACTCGCTCGAAACGATTCGCCGCTAGCGCATTCCAAAGTGCAAGCTTCCGTAAAAGTTCGACAATCGTGGTGATAGTATTGAATATGTGGCTTCGTACGAAGGCATCGATTTTTCCACAGTTGCATGGATTGACAACAAAGTTGTGAATATGGGTTCCATGATGGCGGAAATCAAACCATATTTTTAGTCCGATGAAACGGACGCGATAACAGTTCCAGCTGTCAGTCGAAATCGGTGGAATCAGCTGAGTGCCCCAACGTCATACACGAATACAACAAATACATGGGTGGCGTCGATTTATTGGACGCGTGCTTGGGTCGATGTCGCATCCGCATCAAATCACGCAAATGGACATACGGCCTTTTTTACCACATGTGCGATATGGTCATCATCGCTTGGATGTTATATCGATGCCACTTCGATTGTACGGTACAAACTACGAAGACGCTAAAATTGTACGAATTTGCCACGAAATAAAAGTGAAAGTGAAAGTGAAAAGAACTGGAACGTGGAATTTCACACGACCAGAGATGATTTTTTGATTAAGATTTCGTTTTTTTTTTTTAAATCATTTTCATACAAAATTTCTTCCATGCAAACACACCTTTTGAATTTGTTTGTGAGCAATGACCATTACCTAAAATTACCTGTCACAGTTATATGAGCCGAAGAACAAAAGTTGTTCAGAATTGTCCACCCTACAACATATAATTCTTTTTCCGAAAAAAAAAGCTGGGGCATTAAAGGGTTAAGGTTTATCCATTATCAAAATGCATCAAAGCTTGGATGACCAATTTTCAGACAACATTTTCTTCAGCGATGAAGCTAATTTTTCACTCGGTGGATACATTAACAAACAAATTTGTTGCATATGGGGAAGTGAAAATTCACATGTAACTGTCGAAAGACCATTGCATCCACAAAAAGTTTACTGTATGGTGTGGAATTTGGTCTGGTGGTGGTGGTCTGGTGGTCCATAATTCCTCGAAAATGAGGAAGGTGTAACCTTCACCGTCAATTCCCATTGCTATTCCTCAAATCGCAAATACGAGTTTGTATATGGAAGACATGTGATTTCAACAAAATGGTAGCACATCCTATACAATACGACCCGTTTTAGCTTTATTGCAAGAAAAACTTCCTAGACGAGTTATTTTGCGTTTTGGTGATGTGAACCGACTACCAATATCGAGTGATTTGTCACCGTTGGAAATTTTTGTGGGGCTGTGCAAAAGATGGTGTTCATGCACAAAATCCGCAAACTTGACGATTTGTACGTTGGTCTTGAATGTATGCGGATTACAATGACTAGAAAATAAAGAGCTTGGCAGAGGATTTTTTAAGCGAGTTGAATGAATCACGATATTTCAGTGCACGTCCGAAGGCGGTCTGGAAGATAAATTGATGAGCATTGATAGCGAGACGGGTGTTACGGTTAAAGGTTTGAAAGGCATAATGGTACTGGCAATTTCGTTGGAGCACTAGTAGTGAAAATAGCAATAGAACTAAGTAAGGAAAAAGAAATTTCGACAATGCAAGCTCTATTTTTGGACAATGGGAATTCAATGAGCCTAACATACAAATGTGTACGACGACATTAATATTATATGGCCAAGGATATGAGTCCAGGAAAAAGTATGAAAAGCAGAGGCTAATCCAAAGGGATTTATAGTACATACGAGTAGGTAACGGAAGAGAGATCATTTATGAAAATTATGACAGAATAGATTTATGACGTTCACGAGTATTCACGTCCAAAACAACTTGAATGGAATAAGTAATTGTAATTGTAATTGTTTATCCGATGAAACCGAGATTCATCGGTCTGAAGGGGAAATTTTATCTTGAGGCGCTCTAGAGTAGGAAGAAAAATGTCACAATCTAGAAGTGCTGAGCTGACAGCTAGAAAGTCATTGTAATTGAGCGTTGGGATGGAAAATGAGATAGACTTCATGTTTTTGACGAACGACCACATAATCCTACTACATTTGAAACACTGTAGTATTCATTCATTTTTGCCCCAGTTTTTCCTTGTATTGAAATTTTATTCTGGCTCGTTTGAACTTTTTTTCGATTTTCCTCTGCTGGATTGGCCTTGTAAGACCGAAAAAATAGTTCTATGACAAGCACAGTCACTTACAGGTCAAGTTGTACCATGCCTTTTTTTTTTATATTTGATACTCGTAATTCAATGAGGGATAAGGAATTTTATTCCAAAGAGAATAGTGTTTTCCATAATATTATTTGGGCATTAACATTTCTAATGATGGTGTTACGTTTGCTCTAATACAAAACAATACGAGTTTTTGTGTGATCTGCTATCAATTTTAAATAGATTTCAGTTTCCAAATTTTATAAAAATTTCTCACATTTTTGGAATGGACTTTGTGAATAATCAAAGCAATTTAACTGCAGGGAAGTGCATGTTACAATATAATTTTGTGATTTCTGTGTCCTCCATAAAGTGTCCATTTATCTAGCTAATAGAGCGCACTTCCAACACATATTTGATCTACTTGGCATGTTAAGTCACATGTTTGACATACTTAAAGGTGCGTGTGCCCAAATTGGACACACCACAACAAACATCCGAATTATCAATCATTACATATCCTTTGACCCATCATTATCTCATCAAAATCCCACATAGTGTGCGTTCATAATTGGGTCGCTTAGAGTGGAATAACAATAATTTTCTTTGTAATTAGGATTCACCGGAAAGTTTAAAAACAATACACCAGTATTGTTAATATTATAATAATTTTATCCCGCAGGACAATATGTATGACACTTAGCGCACTTAATAAGGAATGGCTCCGACGCTGCAATGATGGCTATTAACTTCTCATCTTAAAATTAGACAGGGACATAAGGTTTGAGGATGTTTTAAACCATGTACGATACGAAAATGACCGTAGGTGTAGTCTCTACAATTATTAGCTGATTGTTTGCCATGGGGGAGGGGGGATAGTGTATGTGTATATATGTACACATGTGAGTTCTGGTCGCATGTAAGATTTTGTCATCATTGCGCTGTGTCATTAGGTAATAACGATTTAATTAGTTTGGCCAAAATGCCCCACGAAACGTTGAATACTAGTTAAATGGTAGTACCCTTTTTTGGAAGGAAGAAAGGACGCAACCTCACTATTAAATTATAATCTTCGGTTATTAATTGCTGTGATTTCGGGGGAAAACCAGGAGATGCAATTTTCGAATGAAACTGAGTTCATAACATCGGGCGCAGGATTAGAGTCAGGGGCAAATGTGGGTATGATACAATAAGGTGGTTATTCTAATTCATATTGAAATGGGCAATTATGCCGCGCATTACAATAAATTAAGGTGGTGTTTCATATATGTTTAAATCTTGGAAAGTGTTTGTCGATGTTTAGGTTAACAGGGCGTTCTATAACTAGCGCCATACAGAGTTTAAAGCATCAAAAATGGCTTAGCTCCTCTAAAAAGCTCATGGGGTTTATGGACTTAGTGCTCAAATGACATCACATGTACTGGATTTTGTAAACACCGGATGTGAATTTTGTCGTATAACATTATACATTATCATGCTATCATTGGTTGATTTGAAATCAATAATCAGATGTTGATATCGATTCGAAGCTCTGGGAATTTTTCTCGTATTTGCTACGCAGTTATCACACTGATAAAGAACTATGGTATCGGATTGCTGATTGACGATTCCAGACGTTCATAGATCTTTGTGTTGTAGATAGAATTTTGTACATGATGTTGGAAAGTCTGACACCTCTATAACATATTAGGGGCCCAGTGCTCAGAAGTCTTCCTTCTAAGAGCCTGGAATCCGCGTGTGGAAAGCGCAGGAGACTGTAAACGTCTATATGCTTTAGACCATTTAAGTCATTGTAGAAGAAAGCTTCTAGGTGGAGTTCCAGAGAAGGAGAGAAATGACATCGCTTTGCGGCGTCCCTCTGTTGACACATCTTTTAGCAGAAGTCCCACCCAGTTTGGGCCTGATTATCCTGCTATTTAGCATAAAACTAATCAACTCCCTAAGTGAGTCGGCGATCTTCAGATGTGATAGCGCAGTCGTGATTGCGAAAGTGTCGACGTTGTTAAAGGCGTACTCTATTTCTAGGAAACCAACCATTGTGTACTCTCTATATTGTAGGAATCGTTCGATAAGGCTAGTCAGCGAATGCAGAACCATTTCCTCCGATTTTCCCTTACAGTAGTCTAGGATAAGTTTTAGCTTGAATATGGATATCAATCAGTCGTTCTAGCGTTTTTAGAAGGAAAGATGATAGGCTTATAGATGGGAATCAAAACTACATTAACTTTTCTACACAGCCTTTCATGATATTCTCTAGAGTGGACAAGATAATATCTGAGGACCTTTGTAGTCCAGACCCGCAGACTTGTATGGTTTGCCCAAACCAGTTTGTCTCTTGTAATCAGACCATGAATTTCGTTCACGGTTGCAGTAGTTCTATTTTGGTTACTATTTACCGCGAATAAGGAGCTACCTGGAAAGTGGGTGTCCAGTAGCAAGTTGAGTGATTCGTCACTTGAGGTTGTCCAAGAGCAATCGGTTTTCTTCAAATAATTTTTAGGAACCGGCATGGTTTCCTCTAACGATCTCTGGCGCTTAGAAAAGTGGATAATCCATATTTTAGGATTTTGTTGGCCCACTGAATCTTGCTCTTGATATCCGCACTTCTTTCAACCTCCGGAATAGATCCGAGGGTTTTAATTATGCGTGATGCATTTCGGTGTTATGAATACAGCAAGGGGAGCATCCTTTAATTTCAGAACTCGTCTGGAGAAACTTCTCGAAGTTCATTGACCTTACTTAGCCCCTACAATTCGATAAGTTGCCGCGTAGGATGTTTCGCTCTGCCTAAAATCGCTCTATAAGCCAATGATCCTTTTAGATGCTGTAATACGACTTTTCCGTCTTTACCTTTTTATTGGTAGCTTCTGGTGAGACTTGTGAACATTTTATTGTGCCGTGGCACATCTTCATGGGCTCGATCGAATGCTTCTGTTTGTTACTGGTTTTCTGCGCTTGAAACTGGTACTATGCGACTTGAGATATTTCGAAGGACTCAATTTTTAAAACTGTTGGTAGATTTTTATGGTTTCAATCATTCCACGTAGATATTTTTCGAAATACTTTTTCGGCGTTTTATCTTTTTGAATGCTCCCATTCGTCCCTTGAGGCATTCAAACGACCACAACACAGAAGGTAATAAGTAGGACTAGTTTTCCCTAACTAAGAAGAAAGAAAATAAGACCTATTTACAGATGGTAGACCCGTCAACAATAGGAGAGTAACAGGTTTATTACTTTACTGAGGTGGGCCAGCGCCCAGCTAACATGCCTTTCCGTATAGCGCTGTCCTTTGTTATCTGTCTCCAGTTGCGCAACCTAATATGAAGTCTAAAACTTTTTGAGCCGGAGAGTTATTGTCTATGCGTTCAGGATAATTTCGCCATCTAAGCTGGATATCCGAACATTTCTGACAAAGTCGGTATTCCTTTGCAGCCCGTATAGTTCGCTGTTGAAACGTCCCCTCCGTTCTTCTTTAATGAAAACGGAACCGAAAATCACCTAAATAACTTTTTAATCGAAATGTGAACAATTTCATCCGCTTTCATCAGTGTCGAAGCTCCTGTGCTTTCAAACCAGATTGGGGTGATCAGTGACTTGCTCTATGCCTTTGGTTGCTGGGCTTTACTACTCAATAGCGCATGATTTGAGCGCTGATTTTGTTACCGGAATTGAAAACGGAGACGAGATAGATAAAGTCTCTTACTACTTCAATGTTGTAGCTGCCTATCATGATGTTTTCTCCTAGGCGCCGATGTTATGAACTTCTTTTTCTTGACCGCTAAGCCCATCTTTGTCGTCCTTTCTTCAATGGTTGTGAACAGACTTTCGAGACATAGTGCGTCTGGAGTTGACGCACGCAATTCTTTCAGGAACGATGTAATAAAAGTCACATGACAACGCATTGTACTGTAAAGACCGTAAAGAACAATGAAATGCCTATTTACAAAAAAAAAGATACAGATAAGACAAGTTACAAATTGACACGAGTAAGTTTGTAGACGGTTACTTCGCAACTGACCTATTCTCATCATTCCGCTTCTTTTTCTACATCCTCTTACACTTGTTTTAGTCCTTTTCTGAAATTGAAGGTCTCCGTTTTTTCATTAACGATCTTAACGGATAAGAGTGCATTCTTCATCGTCATTCTGCATAGTTGAATGAGCTTGGTAGAGATGCCAGTACAAGATGTGACTCTCTATAGTTCGTTCGTTATATGCGGCTTTAAAGTTTATGAAGAGATCGTGTGTACGGATTTGGAACTCTTGGGTTTTATTTTTCCAAGATCTAACCTAATGTGAAAATTTGATCCATGGTGGACTTTCCTGGCCTAAAACCACATTGATAGGGTTCAGACTATTCAGAGTGTAAAGCGGCTTAATTAAGTGCAAAAGCTAAAAAAGGATTTGCGATCGCTGACGAATAAGCAGCCTTTTTCTTCGGATCATCCTGCATCGATCACATAAGCACTTTGCGAATTATTTAAGAACAACTTGTGAAATAAAAATACCTCTTCAATTAGTCCTTTATCGACTGTGGGAGAGCATTCGACAGCATTATCCGGAATTTAATCTAAAATGCCTTGTGCAGGAGAGGTAACTCCCAGAAACTCGAAGCCATTCTATGTCAGTTCAAAGTGCACGTCTTACAAAAAAGTAAGTTGGTATATCAGAAAACTTTAAGGTGCGTAGTGGGGCGCTTCCGCTTTAATGAGCGAATTAAAATTTGATATGGCAAAATCATTAATTCCTCTTTTATTTGTGAGGTGAGGTCTTCCTATACTGCGTTGTTTTTCGGATTACATTTAAAGACTACGCGGACCGGCTAATTGGCGTCGTCGTTCGTCGCTGAATCTTCTGCTCCAAGGCCCGTCAACACAAACGGGGTCGAGTATGTTTTGAAAAATTTTTCCCTCGAAACGAAACGAAAACAAATCGGAAACGCCATATATAATGATCTCGTTCCATAAGTTGAATATCTGGAGATTGATTTGAAAAATATTTTTGACTGGGGGTAAGTAGTTTTCGTCTACGAAAGAGTTATCTAATTTTACTTCTCTATGTTAGAAAGATCGCTGAACAAAAACACCTTACATCGTCCTCTCTACTATGCTATAAACTCTTTAGAGATAGACTCACAAATAAAACCTTGTGATAACGATTACAAAAACAAAAACCAAGCTAGTATATTCACCTTTAAATTAATGGAAATCCACTGATATTGGAAACGCAACGCTTGACATCCAAAATGTGTGTTTTCAGCGAATGGTTTTTCCAATAGAGACTTGACAACTTTGAATTTAATTTGTGAGCGCACTGTTTCACTAATCATCAAACTGTTACTGTGAATTTATTCAGTAAGCTCAACATTTTCATCGTGGTAAAGTACACTAACGAGCAATATCTGCAAATTATAAAAATTTTCTACAGATATTCGGAGTCGGTGACTGCGTTAACCCTAATTTTCGGTCGTAATTCTCGCCCTAGTAGATAGGCAATAACAAGTTTAGTGCAAAAATTTGAGTCTACATATTCGTTGTGTGATGTTGCCGTGTCAGTGAGACAACGGGTTGGTCGAAGTGTCGAAAATATCGCTGCCGTTCAAACGTCCGTAGAAAACGATCCAAATCAGTCAATACCACGGCGTTCTCAAGAATTGGGCATCGCTCAGACCACATTATGGCGTATTTTGCGTAAGGATTTTGGTTTACACCCATACAAGATCAAGCTGACTCAAGAATTGAAGCCGATGGACCATTTGAAGCGACGTAAATTCTCCGATTGGGTTCTGGAGAAGATGCGCCAAGATGATGAATTTCATCGCAAAATCATCTTTAGTGACGAAGTTCATTTTTGGCTCAATGGGTTCGTCAATAAGCAAAATATGCGTTATTGGTCGGGTGAAAACCCACATGTGCTTCATGAATCACCACTTCATCCACAAAAAATAATTGTTTGGTGCGGTTGCATGCCAGCGGCGTTATTGGGCCATATTTTTTCGTCGACGATAACGATCGTCACGTTACTGTGAATGGTCAGCGTTATCGCGCCATGATCACCGATTATTTTTGGCCCGAATTGGAAGATATGGACTTGGACGACATGTGGTTTCAACAGGATGGTGCCATAAGCCACACAGCACACGCAACAATCGATTTGTTGAAGAGTAATTAGGGTGAGCGTGTTTTCTCAATCGATTGGCCGCTTCGTTCGTGCGATTTATAGCCGCTTGACTATTTTCTGTGGAGCTACGTTAAGTCATTGGTTTATGCCAACACGCCGACGACGTTGGAAGAGTTCAGAGCCAACATTGAATGCGAAATAGTGGCCGTTTCGGCCGAAATGTGTGGCCGAGTCGTTGAAAATTGGGTCCAATAAATCGACCGCTGCAAACGTGCCCGCGATGGCCATATGAACGAAGTCGAGTTCCATTCATAAATGTTTTGATTGTACTTCAAGCCAATAATAAAGTTTTTGAAATATCTCAAATGGTTTGCCTTTTATTTAAAAAAAAGTTGTCAAGTCGTTGTTAGAAAATCCTTTACACTTGATATTAATAACTTTTGGCGGACTAGTGCGTAGTGCTTGAATGTTTAACAGCACTTAAAACCAAGTATATTGAGTTGTTCTAAAAAGCAAGTTCAAATACGGTCAGACATCTGTGTTACAGGTGACCTTAGATAAAGAACCTAAAACTGACTTAGATTGCAATATATTTTAGGGAAAATTATAGAAACTCTGGTTCCCATCATTTTTAATACAAAAGAGTGCTAATATATCATACGCTAACAGCCAAACTGTTATCAAACCTGTGAAAGCATTGTATAAAATCGACTATGGAGATCCAATGCCGTTAATTTGTCAACGTAATAGATGGGCGGATGCATTGCTTGATTAAACCTTTTTACCTCTCCAAAAAAGCAAATTTATTTCATTCTCGTTACATCGATGAAACACACCAACGGACAAATGTCCGCGCCTCTAGTTAAATTAAGGTATGTCTCTCCTCTAAGCATCTGTCACTTAGAGATTTTGAAGAAGCTGCAACTCATTCTAGTGGACTATGGCTAGTGTAATATGGCTCCAGAAACCATTCAAGTGGAGCTGAGACAGTTCTGAACCTCGTGCTGTAATAATCACTTGAGAAGCAACAAACGCATTAGCACTCTTCCACGAAGATTCGATACACAATCCTCTAACAAGGAAACTTAATTTAATTTTGAAGTTCTTACGTTTCCAGTTCTCAAAACACTGGAAAGAGTCAAGTCAATGAAGACGTGAATACATGTTTGACCTAATCCTGTCCAAAAACCAACCCCGGCCCATTATTGGGTGGAGAGGCTCATTAAAAGGCAGCTTGTCAGCTTATAGCAATATTACAATAAATTATGCATAAAATTTCATTAAGGTGTAAAATTTTTCGACAAATCTATCTTTTCTTCCTAATCTAACTAATTATTGTATCTACCTACCTAATTTTGTGAACTGTCTACGTATAAAACTGTCAAAATGCCAACTTTAAATAAATTCACCCATTAAAAATGAACCGGTACATGCCTGATTGTTCAAAGTATTGGGTCTAACTTAATTCGTGCGGTTTGCTAAGAGATGGCATAACTTGTATTATTCCATTGGAACATGCGTTGGAAAGCTACTGTCATTGTAGGTCATTTCAGTATATGTCATTCATTTGAAGCGTAAACAACAATAATTTTTTTTTACTCAAATATGTCGAAATTTGTGCTTGAAAAAGTGTTATTGCGGTGAGTTCTTCTTCATTACTTTAATATGAAGAAAACTGCTGCCGAAATTCATCGTATTTTGGTGGAAGTTTATGGTGAGCATGCGCTAGCTGAGCGAACGTGCCAAAAGTGGTTTGCACGATTTAAAAGTGGTGATTTTGGCTTGGAAGACGATGAACGTCCTGGGCAGTCAAAAAAGTTTGAAGATGAAGAACTGGAAGCATTACTCTATGAAGATGGTTGCCAAGCACAAGAAGAGCTCGCAGAATGTTTGGGTGTCACTCAAGAAGCCATTTCAAAACGTTTTAAAGCAGCTGGATATATTCAAAAGCAAGGAAATTGGGTTCCACATGAACTCAAGCCGAGAGACGTCGAAATGCAATTTTTCATGTTCGAAATGCTGCTGGAACGCCACAAAAGGAAATCATTTTTGCATCGGATTGTTACTGGTGATGAAAAATGGATCCATTACGACAACCCCAACCGCAAAAAATCATATGTGAAACCCGGCCAACCATCGCCGAATATCCATGGCGCGAAGGTAATGTTCTGTATTTGGTGGGATCAGATGAGTGTGCTGTATTATGAGCTGCTAAAACGGGGTGAAACCATCAATAGACAACGCTACCTAACACAATTAATCCATTTGAAGGGAGCAGTAGCCGAAAAACGCACGGAATATGCGACCAGACTCGAGGCAATAATTTTTCATCATGACAACGCTCGGCCCCATGTTGCTATTCCGGTTAAGAACTATTTGGAAAACAGTGGATGGGAAATCTTACTCCACCCGCCCTATAGCCCAGACCTTGCCCCTTTTGACTACCATTTGTTCCGGTCGATAAAGAACGCCCTCACTGAAATACGGTTCACATCAGAGCAGAATATCAAAAATTGGCTTGATTCATTCTTGGCTACCAAGTCGGCGCAGTTCTTTTGGAATGGGATCCACAAATTGTCAGAAAGATGGGAAAAAGTCATAACTTCAGATGGGCAATACTTTGAATAATACTATTGTACATGTTTTTTATAAATTTTCAATAAAATTTCAATAAAATTTCAAATTTTGAAAAAAAAACCGCACGAATTAAATTACATACCCAATACATCCGAATTAGAAAAACCCACTTAATTAGTGAACTGCACAATCCAACGCAGATGTGAATCAAACTTCTCATCTCCTGTCAGTTGCAAAAAGTACGTGCGATCATTGAATTGACATTTCACACAAATTAGTCATCTTTGACGTGGCATTTTTGCACACTGACAAATTGATAGTGCTGGCACAGCCAACAAAACTTCATCTAACAATTGTTGTTTTAGTCTGAATTCTGAATTGTAGGCAACTATTCGATAGAAAAACGATATCCGATTACTGAAAATGTCGAAATTTGGATTAAACATGGCGGATAAAGCAACGATGTTTATTTCATGATAACGAGCACAATGCATAAAAACGAGCAATCGTGTGCAATGCCCGCAAGGGAATTTTGTGACGATTATTAATAATTAAAAACACTCATGCTGACCTTTGGCCTGGGTAATCAATAACAGACCAGCTAAAATCGCAGCTGTCTCTTTGTGATTAAAATGTAACAGAGTTGAAAAATAAAAACATTTAATTCGATAGCCCAGAAGTGACGCGTGTTAACGCTGGGTGGGGATTCCAATTCATCATTTTCTAGTTGAGACAATAGATATAAAGCAACAAAGCTTAGGGGCTGACCGAGATTAATTCTGAGATTGAATGGCTACTGTAGCTAGATATGGATACAATACGAGTGCACTTGGGTAGGCATTTGTTGCTAAGTGACTTTTATCATACATACAGTGGAAAATTTGCCTTAGGCAAATGAAGCGGAAATTCATTATGCAGCACAAATTATTGGATTCATATGAACGGCTTATCATTTTGTAAAGGTTCTTTGAAATTCGGTAGCTAAACTATTTCCGGTAACACTACGTCTTCTGATTTACCGAAAACTTTTGATATTTAATTTGACAAATATCCAAGCTTAAATTCGCCTACCATTTCACTTAAAGATCGCTGGTGAACATGGCATATCTGCCCTCTAGTGAAGAGGTGTTCTTCCACGCTAACAAAACCACTGCGTAGGCGTTTTTGGTCCTACACTTTATTACTCTTTCCGAGCAGATGGAAGCCAGAATCTGTCCAGCCGGTCCATAAAAACCCATTGCTTTTACGTTCCTTCTTTCCAAGGTCATGGAAACGCTGATAGAGCTCAATGAACGGCGGTACGCTTTTCGTAGCAACAGGTCCACTGGTGATACGATGGCATTTCTCACCGAAAAGTGGAACCAAAGCGTACATCAATTTGGCGAAAGCAAGATAGTTCCACTTGATATTTCTAAGACATTTGACAGATTTTGGCATCAGGCTTTTTTTTGTCGAAAATGCGTACATTTGGGATCCGAAAATCTCTTCTTCGATGGATTAAAAATACCTTTCAAGTTGTCTTGAAGGGTTTCAAGTTTGGTATCCACAAAATAAATGCTGGTATGCCTCAGGGCTCTGTTCTCCCCCCGACACCCTTTCCAATTTTCATAAATAATCTCCAATCTCCTTATTCCGTTTGTAACGAAAACAAAGAATATATAAATATTCCTGCAGTCAGTGAATAGTCCACAATACCAAGCAAACTCATCGTTATTAGAAGAGCTGAATTCTATGTTTCCAATGAACAAAAGAGTGGAATCGGCTAGATGTGCAGTGAAGAAATATGCAAGCCAAAAACTTTTTATTAACCCCTTCTCTCAAATGAACAAAATAACTCATACAGATTTCTAGGGGCCAGATATACGCAGTAACTCTTCTATGACTATGGGAATAGCACAAGACAATAACTGTCCCATCTGCAACGAGAACGACAACACAGTAGAGCATATCCTTTGCCACTGTAAACGCTTCAGCAAAATACGTCTACATCATCTAGGTTAGCCATACTTTGAGGCAGAAGATATCACCGCCAGGAGATAAAGCCGAGTTTATTAAAATTTCAAGCTTCATGGGTGAGCTCTAACTTGAGAAAATTACAATAGGCTTAACCTTGCCGCAGTGTACAATAATACATGGGCTGAAAATTCCGTCCCTTTATTAAGAGAGGGCACCACTTGAATTAAACCAGTTAGTACCAACCTTCAAAAGATACGTATATGAATTTGACAGCTGTCAGACGATTAATTCTCGAGATATAGCGTTGTGAGTGAAGCAACTTTTGTTATTGTGAAAAAAAAAATGGATTCAAAGTAATTTCGTGTGTTGATTTATCATTGCTTTTTGATGGGAAAAAATGCAGTGGATTCAAAGAAATGGCTTGATAAGTGTTACCCGGACTCTGCACAAGCCGAACGAACCATTCGCAAGTGGATTGAAAAATTTAAAAGTGGTCATACAAGCACCCCAGATGATGCACGCAGGGGAGTCCAAAAGAGGCTGTTTCAGATGAAAACATCAAAAAAGTCCACAAAATGATTACGAATGCCCGTAAAGTGAAGTTGATCGAGATAGCTGAGGCTCTGAAGATATCAAGAGAGCGTGTTGGATATATCATACACGAATATTTGGACATGCGAAAGCTCTGTTCAAAGTGGATGTCGCGTTTGCAGTCGACCAAAAACAACAACGTGTTGATGATTAAGAGGAGTGTTTAAAGCTGTTCAACCGCAATAAAGCTGAATTTTTGCGTCGGTATGTGACAATGGATGAAACTTGGCTCTATCATTTCACACCAGAGTCAAGTCGGCAGTCAGCTGAGTGGCGAGCAGGTGACGAACCTCGTCCAAAACGACCAAAAACACAACAGTCGGCTGGCAAGGTTATGGCATCCGTATTTTGGGATACACATGGAATAATTTTCATCGACTATCTCCAAAAGGGACAGAGTACAACAGCGACTATTACATTGCGTTTTGGAGCGTTTGAAGGACGAAATCGTAGAAAAACGGCAGCATTTGAAGAAAAAGAACAATGCACCGTGTCACAAGTCGATGAAAACGATGGCAAAATTGAATGACTTCGGCTACGAATTGCTTCCCCACCTACCGTATTCTCCAGATTTGGCAACCAGCGACTATTTCCTGTTCGCATGCCTCAAAATAATGCTCGCCGGAAAGAGATTTAAGACCGAAGAAGAAGTAATCGCGGAAACAGAGGCCTTTTTTGAGGCAAAACCGAAATCATACTACAAAACTGGTATTGAAAGATTGAAAAATCGTTTCAATCAGTGCATCGTCCTCGAAGGCAACTATATTGATAAATAAAATTGAATTTTGCAAAATTTTGTGTTTTACTATAAAACGGCGCGGACTTTTCAGCCCATGTGTTAGTTTGATCTCTTCTCTTAATCTAATCCAATTTAATCTTAAGTCCTTACGATGACTTGCTTTCAACTATTGTACAAATATCTCTTTGACGAAATTCGCATTTTACTGTTGGCAGCACTGCTACAGAAGTTAACTACTCCAATCTTGTATATTAAGGTATCAACGCTGGCTTCAAGACTTACCCCTCCAGACACCTTGCAATTCTGTGTACTGCTTCTGCTGTATATCGAAATATTTAAATCAAGTTACAGAATGATTTGTAGTCTTAGACCGTTTTCACGTTTATACTCCAACAAAAAACAGCATCTTCCGCACAAGTACATAATAAATTAGAAAAGCAAAATCCTTATCTACCAAGAATTTTCACATCACGTGTAGTTGTCATCCCCCATCCGAAAAAAGCTTGAAGGACTCTTTATAAATGTAGAAGCTTATCAGATTCGATCTTGGTTATTGTGTTCTTGTTCATGTGTGCGTTTCCAAAACTAATGACATACGATACGTGTTTTAATTTGTATGCAAACCCACAGTAGTTCAGGGTAAAGCAACAGGCTTACGAATCATTTAGAATAGAAGCGCCAACGTTGTACTGTCACAGATGAGCAAATTTAAAAAAAGTTGCCCTTCCGGGAGTGACGGGGTTTTGTTGGCGAATTGCTGTTTGCTACGGATACTTGAAATTTTGTAATTTCATATCGCACACCGAAACTGGAAAGGATTAAAAAGCATACGTGACGTGTACGCTTCTCTAACATAGTTTAATGCTTCATTAGTCTCTTGGAAGTAGAAATAGGAAGATGTCGCCGTGAAAGGGTGTGCTGTGAAATTGGAAAGCGTTTTTCCTATATTTCTTTTTTTTTCGTATTTTGCCGACATCGATGTGGGCTTTAGTTTAAATTAACTTTAGCCAGACTTTACGTAGTACTAACCACTCAAGTCGGCACTAGATCAATTCGGTAGCTCTAGCATTCTCTAAGTTGCTACAGTTATTATCTCGATGAAGAGTAAAAATCCCTAGGTTGTGAATTTTACAAAGGATGAAATGAATGCAATATGGCATGTCATGTATTCTAATGTTAACAGCTCCAACTAACGAAAAAAAAGACGGAAAAGATATAGCCGGATATACACATGTACCTATTCCAGGTGATACTTGGACCAGACTTCTACCCGAAGTCTTCTCTATTGCGACACGAGCATAATTTCGGGAACGACCAAAAAACGTCAAGTATATCTTTCTATTCCGATCTATTTCTATATACTCATACATGTCCGGTTGTACAAATATTAAACGAGTTTCGCGAAGGCCTAGTCTGTTACGTCTAAACATAGGAAATCAAAAAGAATTGCCGTCTGAGTGTCAATTGAAAAAGAACACAAAAACGCTGTAAGAGGCAAGGTTCTTACGGTCACACTTCTTCATCGGTGATGGAAAAATAAGGATGTACGCAGATGTCACTTGAACTAAAATCAAACAACCTGTTGCAGCTACTTTCTTTTCTTCTGGCACCATTGTTGACAAGAGAAAGAAGTTTTCGCTACTTTCTGCTATAAAGCGCAGGCAGCGCTTGTCAGCACATGTCAAACAGACATGTTTGACGATTGGTTCACAAGAAATGGGCTTTTAACCAATTCCCTTAAAACTAGGTGTTCTCTTTATGAGAAAGAGGAAGCTAACTAGTCTGATCCATCTAGAGCTTAAAGGTATTACCATCAGTTTCTCCAACGAAGCTAAGTAAGTACTTGAACTTCAATCTGGATTGCAAATTTCTTTGGACCAAACATGTCACGTCAAAGCCTCTAAAGCACTCCCGACCTTCTGATAGTGTAAAGAAGCTTTCAGCAAGAGTGTCCTTCGATTCACAAGGCTATAGTAAGCCCAATAATATCCTTTGTGACGATTGTCATGTGGAATAAGCTTTCACGAAAACACATCACTACTGCTATAACTTAAAACCTAAAAGATTGGCCTGTTTTGACTGCATGGGGCATTATCCTAGCATGCGTAACTCTATTATAGACGATCTAATGAATTTGCATCCTCTTGATTCTTATAGTAATTCAACGGCTGCACTCTCAAAGCCATCTTTGGTTTAAAAAGATGTTATATTTGCTACAACACTCCCTGGAGTTTTAATGATTTTGACTCTGGTCTAAGGATATGACGTCTGATGCAATGACACCAGAAATTCTGCTCTGAACCCAATTTCGCTGTACTTAAAGCTGGCGTCGACCACAATCTGAGCCAGGAAAGCAATGTCGACTTCAAAGACCGCTCCAAAAGCGATTTATAAGTCTTCGCAGCTATTTTCCAAACGCAACCCTGATGGCAACGAAATACGATTATATTAAGTGTAATATCCGCTCGGGGACAGTTTCTCATATCATGACTCTCCAGGTTGCTGACAAGCCAAACGAATGTTTCTCAACCTCTCCAAGAAGTCAACGACTGGGCATAAGTGACACTACATCAAGCGACGTTTGCTTTGAAAGTGGTGACGGCCACAAGGCTGAGAACTAACACTGTGAGTGTCCGGCCCACGCTCGTAGTGCGGAGCGCCCTCGGTTCAGTATGGTGGCAGGGAGTTGGGGTATAAGAGATGTTGCTCAGCTGCACTGGGAATTTTGGTGGCTTGCTAAAGAAAAGGAAACTCCTTTAGCAATGCAATAACTTCTATAACAACTTATAAAACTAAACTGCGATAAACGATTTTGTGGCAAGAATTTGTTGCAATCTTTGACGTCTTAAGAGTCGCCGCTCTGAAATCGAATACCATATCGACTATATATTATTCTTAAGCAAATGGAAAGGTAAATATCAACTTCATGTATCGAAATACTTTACCCCACAATATTGTCAGACACTTAATCCGAAAAATATTTAAATCTTATTATTTAAAAGAAAGGAGCTCAGAAAAAAAGGAGGTGCCTACATACAACTTTCTAGCCGTTCTCCCACAATGCAGAAAAAATAATAGCAACAGATCCCTAACGGATTTAATAATTATTCCACAGACTATAAAACAACTGAACAATTAGTGGAACTGACTTCAAAAATAAGCGATGCAAAAGTTTCATCTGTGAGTGAGATGCAAATGCAGAATGAAAATCAAAATCTCCAACTTTAAGTCAACTCTATTCCAAATTGGAAAGCGAAAGGCCAAATAAAAGAAATATCACTAACAAAACTCTTTAAACTCTTCCCAAAATCTGTTTCTATCTAAGGGAAGGTGAAGGCCAAATGGATCTTTACGGTAAAAAAAATTCATTATTTCAGATAATTTAATCGATCTTTAGCTAGCTGTCTGCAGTTTCGCATGCTTATTTGGTCGAAGTCCCCTTCCACCTGCGTGCACCACCTGAGTGGTGGTGCGCTGTCCCAACTGGCTCTTGGTGTCCATCCGGTCCACATGATCCAGTCACTTTAGTCGTTGTACCTCCACTCTTCTGACTAAGTCGATGTCTCTGTACAGTTCGTCGTTGTATCTTCTACCTCCACTCTTCTGACTAAGTCGATGTCTCTGTACAGTTCGTCGTTGTATCTTCTCACCCACTCACCGTCTATGCAGACGGGACCAAAAATCATCCGAAAAATTTCCCTTTCAAAGCAGCCAAGGGCACCCTCATCCATTTTTGTTAAAGTCCATGCCTCTGCGCCATTTAGCAGGACTGGGATTTTTAAGGTCTTATATCGGGTCACTTTTATTATTTGAGAGAGGGATTTGCTAGCCAATTGCCTTCTTAGTCTAAAGAAGCAACGATTGGCAAGAGTTATTCTTCGTTTGATCTCAGCGGTGACGTTTTTCTCTGAATCGATAGACAACATTCTCCCCAAGGCGTCGGTGTTGGATGTGCTTTCTTTTCGACAGCATATATAGTACTTGGCTTTGCCCTCATTTACCGTTAAGCGCCACTGATATCATACTGCATTCTTCCGATTATGTCAAAATGATCGGCGTATGCGAGGAGTTAGACGCATGCCTCTTGTGTTGGCGCATAAGCTTTGCGCTATTCTTTCAGGAATGATGTTAAAGAAATCGCATGGCGGCGCATAGCCTTGTCTTAATCCTTTTTTTTTATATTAAAGGTCTCGGTGAGTTCTTTACCAACCTTGATGCCAAACTTAGACATTGATCCGTATAGTTCGTCTGGGCCCCCACCCAATTATCAAGGCTTCGCCCATAAATGACGTTGTCTAATAAAAAGCGGGGGCAAATCAAATGTAATGGTCTTATCGTAAAGGTTTTCGATACTTACGCCTTAGAATGCTGCCAGTTACAAGCGGCCAGTCAGAGGTCCTGTTAGGTGGCAGAACCACCGGTAGTCCATACCAGGATTTAAATCACGGTACCATGGAAGTCAGGAGCCTCCCGGATTTCGGTCCGGGCCTGACTTGTTGAGGTAGGCCCCCTTATAGGAGCGTCATGGTGGCTGTGGCAGCTTTAGGGTGCTGCGACCCTAAGAGCAATAAGAGATTTTAGATCGGCCTCGACCCTTACCAAGGGTGGAAGTTTTTGCCTTCAACACGATTTCCGCTTTGGTATTAAAGGAATGACGGTGAGCGAATGCAAGGCGTTTCCTTGCTCCCAAGGATGTATGGGCATCCCATGAAATTAAACCTACTAGACAGGAGTCCACGTTAAACACTGGAGATCAGTATAGCTCGTCTCTATAGATCTATTGATTGATAGGTGGTGTGTTTTCAAAAATAATAGAGAAAACATGAGAAGCAGGATTCGCAGTTCGAAGTTTTCGGTCTTTTCTTTATGTAATTTTGAGCCTTGAGCATATGTTATTTTGCTCGGTAACTGCCGTCTAAGGCCGAGTAAAAGTGGACAGACAATTGTATGTGAATGTTAAACTTTGGCATTTGTTGAGTTTAAGCTCGAAGAAATTTGTCTGGTACCAAGAAACCTGTTTTGGTCTTCTTGGAGCATAAAAGAGACGGAATATGCCGACAGATTTTGATGTCATTTGCATATATTGATATAAACAAAATCGTCAACTGCTAGAATGTATAACAGACGACCGAGATGGGTTCTTGGGGTACGCCGGAGTTGGAGTTTATGGGCTTAGATAGATGTGTGCTTAAAAACCTAAGGATGAAGAAGTAGTGCTCTTTTAAGTAGAAATCAATCGGCATAATAAAATCAAATTTTACGCCAAAGACATCGAGTGAAATTAGTGGTAATTCTATCAACTTCTTCACCACTCTCTAGAGCACATGTAGTACTTGATACGAGTTCTATTAGGATTCTGGTTGTACAGAATTCATGTTTTAATTTAAAAAAAATAAAAAAAACATTTGTCGTAGAGTTTTTGAATGCTGGAGAATTTCACCCTGAAAAATAGGACTCCGACTTTTCGATCTTTATTATGGAGAGGGTTTATGTATTCGCCTTTCCAGGACTCTGGAAACTGGTAAGCTGAAATGGAGCTTTGGGAGGTTGTGCTTAATAGTTTATCCACCATCACATCGCAGAGACAGAGTTTTTCAATCTTTTCCTTCACTAATGCTGGATTAATGTCAACCGAAGTCAATAATGTTTGTCGACAACTGCTCATGTAAAGAAGTAGAGCTGATCAAAGTTTTCCGAGTGGTAAACGGATGACTGGCTAAAGAATTGAGTAAATATAAATAAAAATTGTAGAGATCTATATTGATGACTTGCAACTATGTCTCCATACAATTTGTCTTACTGTGTCTATTCTACTAAATACGCATTCTTGAGGCCCTTATAGAAATCTCCTTCGAGGACATTGCCTATTTACTCCATGAAGAAGCTTGGTACACAACAAAGTTTTGCCATGTGACCGATAAGCAGAGGTAGGTGTTATGTTAAACCTGAGTATCTTAACCAGGTATAGTTGGTTATTATGATCCCCATGTCTATCCACTTAAAACTTGACGTTTAGTTTAGTGCACTGGTCAAGATACAAGTAAACGTTGGTTCCTCCAAATTGCAGAGAATTTATTCAAGTTTCCACGCGTGGAATTAATTAGAATGTTTTAACTCATGAGAGTCAGTAATTTTTTATAGTTATCATAAATTACAAATTATTTCCCTTCAAGATATAACGGTCACATATTTTTAATCTGAATGCTACGTTCATCCGGCTTCAGATACTATCTGCCCGTCCAAAAATAGCGCTTCACCTTCTCACGCGATATGTTTCTTATCGAAGGACTACTGGCACCACTAACATTCGAATGTAATTAAGAAATATTAAAACATTTTACAATTAGCAGTGATAAGAGCTCCTTCTTATGATGAATGTATTCGTATGCTTTTAATATTTCGTCAAAGTATTATTTACGATTGAAACCTTAATCCACCCTCTAGAGAACGAGCGACTGTTGTGGCAATGCTTTGACAAGTTACTGAGCACCACTAACCCCTCTCGTAATGATAAACTGGTACGTGCGAGTCAATTATCACATTTACGTGATACCTGACAGCGATTCGACTAGATTCAGAGGACCACCCGGTGCGAGCGACTTTTAAAGGTTCTCTTTTTTATTAAATTCGACCTCGTTGTCGCTCGGTTGCTACTTGCGGCAAATTTTAAAGTTCTATATACTCGTTTTGTCGTCGGAGGTGAAGAGTACTGCTTTGGTTGGCTATGTCTAGACAAGAAGAATTATTTGCTGATAAAGGTTCCAATTACAAGTGCCATAGCATGAGTTAGATACGTGCTTATCAGTTCCTATTGCTCTAATTATTCAACTGTAGAACTTAGATTGGAGAATTATCGTATCAATGAGTCAATATAGGAGTAAATATCTCTGGGAAACTTATCCGCTGGTACTTCTTACGTTAAGTAATGTAAAAGTACGTGCCATCTTGCTGGGTAGAAGCTTCTTCAGTTATCACTTTGACGCAGGATAGAGCAGTTTGTGAATACAATGTACATGGTATGGAATGTTCTCTTTGAAAACCACAAGACCATTTTAAATACTCAAAAAAAAAAAAAAAAAAACTGTTCATTCCAGTTAAAATAGATGACTCTTCGGACTAAATTATTCTTCTTGTCTGACCCAGAGTTTTAAAGGGCATCTACAAAACATTTTAAAAGGGAAGCAAGAATGGATCGACATGTTCAAAGTCCGCAATCAAAATGGACAAATCAGCCAGACTAGCAACATCTGATGTCACCTACAATGAGTCGAAACTAGAGAGCTTACTTATGGTAGCTTACGCTTGGTACAGTTGACATACTTCCAGTAATGCTGCGAAAGGGTACACATCAGCTGATGCTCGTATCTACTCAAAACAGATTCTTTGATAGCCTGCTGATAGTTTAGTGTATTTACACCAATAAGCAAGTACGAATTGAGCATTTTCATCAACATTTTAATTCAGGAAGGCACTTCACAATCACTAGTTTTGTCGATTTGAGTAATCCTGGTAAACAGAATATTTGCTGCCGATATTGCCGATTTCTGGAGGAGTGCAACATTAGATTTCACTTCTAACTAGGAAAATTTTCGTCGGCATTCCAACCGGCGATACACGCAATCCTGAAGAAACAGCCAACTGCGCTTAATGCCTTACTGACCTCTTTCACAACTTCCAAGTTAGTTGAAGTATCCAAACTTTGCGAACGCAGTGGAAAAGCTGAGTCTTGGTTGGGGACCAGGTCACAATGAGATCATGGAAAGTGAAATCGCTAATGAACTTCCTAATCAACGGTTAGATGAGGATTTTTTTAAGCTCAAACCAGTGTTAGGTTTGCCTGCGTCCTCGGTTAGGGTTTCTCTTGAAGGTTGGGTCTTATAGGAGAATAGCTGCAGGTGACATGACATGTTTGTCGGAAAACCAAACGAATTCTTGCCGATATATTCAAGAGGCTTCCGGTTTCCTGCTGTTCAACTGTAGGATAGACAGCAAACTCCTTATTGTCGTTGTGACGGGGCGCAACGCTTTTGCTAAGCGTGCCGGAAGTTAGTGACACAATATTCTGCAGCTCTTGATGTGATAGTGATGGCGACACCATGTGGCACTACCTATGTGAGTTTCCGGCGTACACTTGCCGAAGGTGATAAAGCCACCGAAGCGATTAGATACTCATAATCCTAAATAGACTGAGAAACTACAATACATATACTACCTTGATCGCCTTCAAAGTAATCCCCATCGACTGCAGTACCCTTATGCCAGCGCTTCATTGAATTCTCGAAACATTTTTTATATTCGGTTTTCGGTATGTCCATCAGTGCTTCCTGCGATTTTTACATTACTTTCTCTTGGCTGCTAAAACGCGTTCCCCGTAATGGTTTTTTAACTCGATTGAACAGAAAGAAGTCACAGGAAGCCAATTCAGGTGAATTCGGTGGCTGTTGGATGGTATTTGTCGCATTTTTCGTCAAATAATTACGAATAATGATGGCACTGTGCGACGGTGCGTTATCATGGTGCAAAAGCCACGAGTTTTCTGCCCACAATTCTAGTCTCTTTCGGCGAATTGCTTCACGCAAACGTCTCATAACGCCCAAATAATACTCTTTGTTTACTGTCTGGACTTCTGGCAAAAATTCACGATGCACTAAACCGTTGTAATCCATGAAAACCGTGAGCATTGCCTTCTTTTTTGACTGAAAACGACGTTGTTTTTTTGGTCTCGGCTCATTTGGTAAACGACATTCACTTGCCTGATATCTGGATTGATTGTCGTGCTCATAAACTCAAGTCTCGTCTTCAGTAATGATCCTTTTGGTGAATGTGGGATCGGATTCAGCCTCGCAAATCATCTCTTTTGCGACGTCAACACGGTCTCCTTTTTGCATGAAATTGAGGTCTTTTGGCACCAACTCTTCTGCTACACGACAGAAACCCAAATCATTAACCAAAATGTCTTGGATGGATCCATAGGCAATGGTCAAGTCCTCCGCTACGTCTCTGATGGTTGATTTGCGGTTATTGACCAACATTTCCTTTACTTCATCAATTTTTCGTCGGTTTTCGATGTCGATGGTCTGCAACTGCGTTCATCATCTTCGTTTGACTCACGATCACATTTGAACCGCTAGTGCCACTGGTAAAACACCGTTTTCTTTAGAAAATCTTTGCCGAAACACTTTTCCAACAAGTTCGTTGTTGCAAATTCATATCCATTTCTAAAATTGTAAAAAATCGCCAACACATACAGAGATAGATGTATTCTTGGCTACGTAACTTTTGCAAATGTTAAGCTATGACGCTAAGATGTACCAACTTAACAAAAAAAAAGAACTCAAATCGGAACAATAACAACACTGTGGTTATTCCTTTTTTTATCAAGGTGGTATAAACTGCAAAGATGAGGGCTCTGTTTGACGAAAAGGACGAAGGCGCAGATCATGTCGAGCTCGAAGATTTCAGAGAGAAGATTCATTTGATCAAAATATAAAAGTATGTGCAAATTGTCATTCGATCTCTTTTTTCTGGAATTAACGGTCATACGAGGGACACTATTGTTTTATTTGCGATTCTGCTACATTTGATGCGATTGAATGCGCTAAGAATGGCCACAATACGAGCAGAGGCACGAAAAAGTGATTCTAAAACATGACAACGCACATCGCCAAACCCGTTAAAACTTACCTGGAAACGCTTAAGTCCTACCACACCCGCCATATTCCTCAGATATTGCGCCATCCGATTATTACTTGTTCTTTTCGATGGCACATGGTCTGGCTGATCAACAGTTCCTTTAGTTTCCAACACATTTTGGCTGGTATTAATAAAAGCCCGGGCACTTCAGATAAGCAAATTTTGGATTTGCATGCATATGCATCTTCCACTTCAATAAAGCGAATACAAAATCTTTCTTCGCAAAACATGATGAAGAAATCTTTGACGGAAAGCCTTTTCTTTTAAATACATATATATCATTTATATGTACATGTACGAGGTATGTTCAAAAAGTGTTTTTATAAAAAAAAAAAAACTTTATTTATATCCTCTTCAAAGTAATCTCCCTTAGATATAATACATTTGTGCCAACGCTTTTTCCAATCCTCGAAGCACTTCTCGTAATCACTTTTTGGTATAGCCTTAGCTCTTCCAGATATGCATTTTTTACGAGTATTTCCTCAATTGTTGCAAATCGTCGTCCTTTCATAGGTCTCTACAGATTTGGGAACAGGAAAAATTCGCAATAGGCCAAATCCGATGAATATGGTAGCTGAGGCAACGATAAATGAGCAGGTGCATTATCGTGATTGAAAAGTCATGAATTGTTTTTCCACAATTCAGGACGTTTTTTTTTTTGTATTACTTCTCACAAACGGTGCATAGCTTCAAGGTAATACCCTTTTTGACTGTACGACCTTGGGGTAAAAACTCCTGATGCTCTACGCCACGGTAATCGAAAAAAAAAACAATGATAAACCTTTGACATTTCTAGAACTTGGCGTGCTTTTTTCGGTCTTGGCTCTCCTGGGTCCTTCCATTGGAACTATTGGGCTTTAGTTTCGTAGTCATAACCATATATCTATGATTAATCACCAGTTAGGACACTTTTGAGTAAGTCAGGATCATCATTGACGTAATTCATGAGCTCCTGAACGATGCTCATGCGACGGTTTTTCTGATCAAAATTAAGAAGTTTCGAAACAAACATCGATGACACGCGTCTCGGCATGAGAAAAATTGAATCCGAAAAATTGCATGATACGAGCCAAATGATATGCCAACGTCGTCAGCAGCTTTTCTTATGGTAATTTGACGATTTTCCAAAACAATTTTCTTCACAGATTCGACGTTGTTGATGTGCTGAGGCGTCCATAGCGAGGTTCATCATTGGCATCTTCTCGACCATTTTGAAAAAGTTTGTACCACTTGTATACATTTTGCTTTTACTTGAAGCAGACTCACCGCTTACCACTGTCAACATTTTAAGTGTTTTAGAGCACTTTATTCAATTTTTTACACAAAATTTGATTAAAATTCTTTGCTCAATTTTTTGTAATAATTGAAAATCGCTGAGCACACCAAAACAAGTCTAACCTTTCTATCTGTCAAAAGCAAACTAAATATGCTATATGCTTGAAACTGTGAACATATGTTCGAGACATGTGTACCAATGAGCAAAATAAAAAATCGATAATCCAATGTACGTTGCCCGTGAAATTTCAAAAGTCACCTTACTTTTTGCACACACTTCGTGTGATCATTCATTCCTTGGGAATGAAAAAAAAAACTTTTTTAAATGTTTTTTTTATTTTATTTAATATAGTCTTTTCCGGATTTTCCGGAAGGTCTGCAAAATTCCTCGCGTGAGCTGAATTTTTTATTGATGAGCCATCTTTTGAGGTTTGGGAAGAGATAATAGTCCGAGGGAGCCAAATCGGGCGAATACGGTGGATGCTACAGCAATTGGAGCCGTATTTCATTGATCTTAGCCGTGGTTGCGATGCTCATGTGCGTCGGTGTATTGTCTTGCAAAAACAAAATTTTTTTTCGTTTCATGCGAGGCCATTTTGCATCTATTTCGGCCTTCAATCGCTCCAATAATGTACAGTAATACTCGCTGTAATAATTTTTCAAACCCGTCACCGAGGAAAGAATTAAAGATGACAAATGGTCCTTTAACAACTGGCTCTCCTACGATGTCACCAAATTCAAAAAATTCAAAAAACAAGAAGAAAATGGAAGATTCGGAACCAGGAACGTCCAGTTTGAGTAAAAAGGCTTGCTTCAAAAGCGATATGGCGATGATGTTAGATTCATCGAGTGAAGATGATGGTGAAGGAGAGAGAGAGAGACTGGATTTGGATAATAATCCCTTCAATTGGTGGAAAATCAATCAAACAGATTTCAAAACCCTATCTAAAGTTGCACGCAGGTATTTATCATCTCCACCTGCCAGTGTTTCCAGCGAACAACTTGTTAGGAGAGCTGGCTTAATATACGATCCATTAAGAAACAGATTGGAATTTGAAAGGGCTGCAATATTATTATTTATTAAATATAACTCACCTATTTTTAATTTTCGTTATTAAACTTTATTCTTATTCAATAAGAAAATGAAATTCAATAAATTTTCATTTATATTCATATTCAAATAAAATTTTATAAGAATCAATCAATTTTCATTTATTTATGTATTTAAAATGTAATTTATTTAACAAATTCTAAAATCCGCATCCGCGGATGTGAGTCTCCTAAAATCTGCATCCGCATCTGCTTCCGCATCCGCATCCGCTGATGTCAAAATTTTTACATCCGTAACATCCCTACTTCGGAACAGCAATTTGAAGATTTGGAAGGTAAAAATTTTTATTTTGAAGTAATATGAACAACTAATAATTACACCTATTTTAATTCAGTGGATACTGAAGAAGACTTACAAACAGGAAATTATCGTCCAAATGAATCAACAAATGTAGAAGAACCTGTCACCGTAGAAGTGGGCATTTTCTGAAGGGATGATCAGGGTTCATGATAACCTCTTAAATAATCATCCACCCCTAAGAATCAAATGGCGCATTAAAGTGAGATATCTCACTCCACCAATCCAGTGGTTTGTAGAAGATTTAACGCCAGTTATAGAATTGGAGAGCCCTTATGCTATCTTCTACAAGTACTTTACAAGAGATTTATTTGCAGGTATGGCAGAGTTGTATGTTGTATGCAAACTTGTATGCTGTACAGAAAGAAATCCGATTTTCCCCAACGACTGTAGAGGAAATGCAAATTTTCGTTGGTATACATATACTTATGAGAAATTTGCACTATCCTAGAATCCAATTTTATTGGGATGCAAAATAACGAGTGCCAAAAATTGCTGAGAGCATGTCCATAAATAGATTTTATTATGGATAACGTTGAGCATCAGGGCAGGTTCTGGAAAGTTCGTCCATTGTACGAAACAATACGCGCTCGTATGTTGTCACTTCTATTGGAGACCAACCTGTCAATTGATGAACAAATAGTGATGTTTAAGGGATCACTGAACGTGAAGCAATACAAATATCAAAAACAAACCAAATCCATGAGGAATAAAAATATTTTCTATTTGTGGTGCAAGTGGGCAAATGTTCGATTTTTTTATTTATCAGGGCGCTAAAACGGAATTGGATCAAAAACAAATGACCGCGTTCGGACAAAGCGCGGCTGTCGTTTTGAAGCTGTGTGATCGCATCACAGAAGACAACTTGAAAGTCTATTTTGATAATTATTTTTCTATATAGTTACGGTTGGATGGCCGTAGTGTAGTGGTATATGCATAGACTCCTCAAGCAGAGGGTCGCGGGTTCGAATCCCGTGCAAGGCAATTCTTTGAAAAGTCTTTTCATTGAATTTGTATGTAGTTATACGAAAATCCCGTCGGCATCAACTCTGACATGAAGGCATAACACTGATGTTGGAGTGGTTGCTGGCTGGGCTAAATGTAACGAACTTAAGCACGTACTTAAGACCCACTGGTTGAGGATGTACTAGCTCGTCCTGTCCAGTTTGACAACCACCTCTGGGAAAAATATCGAAACCTAATACACCTGAGTTTCAAACTAATACACCACCCGCCCGCGCCCTGCAGAAAAAGCCTTTAAAAGGGTATTCATAACCCTTGGTGCGCGAGGGGTTTTATAAAAAAATAAATAAATAAATAAATAAAAAAAAAATAATGAAGAACCATGGACATGGTACTGCAGAAGAAATAATTAGCAATAATGGAGAGATATTCATGACAAAATGGTTTGTCAACAAATCATATGGGAATCGGCACAATGGACAAGTGTAAACGATGGAAAAAAAGGAACAAGATTTATATAGAAATAGATAGACCAGAGATAATAAAGGATTACAATTTGTCAATGGGAGATGTTGACAAATTGGATTTCCTACCAAAATTTAACAGGACCTTTATTAGGTCACGCAAATGGACGTTGCGAATGTTTACCCATGGTATAGATTTAGCCTGTACGAATGCCTGGCTAGAATATAGAAGGCAAGCAACAAATTTGCATTTACCAAAGAAAAGAATCTTAGATTTGGTGCACTTTCGTGCAGAAATTGCTGAATTTCTGTTAGCTATAGAAAAAACAATCTCAACTCCCAAAAAATCCTAAAAGGAAAAACATAGAAGTACGAATAGTGAAGGAAGTAAGATTGGACAATGTTGGACATTTACCTAGTATTGATAAAACGAAAAATGCTTCGCGTTGCAAGAAACACGGATGCAAAGGCAAGTCTCGTATATCTTGCCTCAAATGCAAAGTTCATTTGTGTTTGACCAATACTAGCAATTGCTTTGTAGAGTACCACAGTACATATATTAATGTGTCATTCAATAAATATTATAATTTTTTCTATAACCCATGGCCTATTTTAGTCGTTATCTCACAGTGTCCTCATGTGTGGACATGCTATTTTTCAAAAATGAAAAAAATTTTTGACCCAAAACAAACGCCATAAATTTTTAAAAAATTCAAAAAACCAATATTCAAAATCTCAAATTTTTAGGACCAGTTCAAAAAAAATTGTGAGCGAAAGATTTAACTAGTTTTAGTCATTTAAAACAATTAAAAGCCAATTAAAACATTGATTAGTCGAATAGTTTGATTAGAGTTACTTGCACTTGTGCAAATAATTTTGCCTGCGGTTAGTGATATAACAATAATATGACCAATTTCTTTCTCATGGTTTTTACCGTTATTGTTTGAAATTTGATTTTGTTTTTTTAATAACTGTTTCAAAAATACTTAATAAATGAATAATAAACAACATAAGTGATATAAAATTGCAGTTTTTCAAAAGTTTTACAAATTTATTACAGTGACATGGTGTAAATATTTTATTATGCAAATAATTTTGCAAATAATAGTATACCAGGCGTACCTGTATGAAGTGAAAATAAAACAATAAATTTTAATGGGAAAGTAAAAACATTTTATTCAAAGTATTGGGCACGACTAGCTACACACTTTTCCCATCTTTCAGGCAATTTATGTATTACACGCCAATAAAACTGTTAGTCTTTTGAAGCAAACCAAAATGTCACCCAATTTTAGACTTATTCGTAGGATTCGAATTGCTGCTCAGCAAATGCGTGCCCCATCGATGAAAACAAATGGTAGTCGGAAGGATCCAAGTCTGGTGCTTTGGTTGTATCCTGAACCAGTTTTGATTTGTGTGCAGGTGCATTGTCATTTAGCAAAATTACCTTGCCACGTTTTCTGGCCCATTCTGGTCATTTTTCGATCAATGCATGGTTCAAATTGATCATTTGTTGTCGGTAGCGATCTGCATTGACGGTTTCACCAGGTTTTAGGAGCCCGTGGTACACCACACCTTTCACACAGCATTGTATTCTTGCCGAAACGATCTGGTTTTGAAGTCGAAGTTGATGGTTGTGACGGATTAATCCATAATTTTTTCCGTTTAGGATTCTGAAAATAAATCCATTTTTCATCGCCAGTAACAATTCGATGCAAAACTGATTTTTTATCGTGTTTTTGAACCAAAATTTCACAAGAGGTTTTTCGGTTTCCCATCTGTCTTTCACTCAGTTCATGGCTGCCACATTTCCGGACTTTTGGATCTTTCCCATAGCTTTTAAACCGTAAGAAATTGTTTGTTGTGCAGCATTTAACATTTCTGACTCAAAGTGTTATCTTCATCCAATATTGTTTGCAATTCGGCGTCTTCAAACTTTTTTGGTGGTCTTCCACGTTCTTCATTTCTCACATCAAAATCGTTATCTCTGGACCGTTAAAACCATCTTTTGCATGTTGCTTCTGATGGACCATGATCACCATATGCATATGATCACTCTACAGCACTTGCCTTCAAATGAAAACAAAAATAAATGCTTTCCGGAAGTCATCATTTTCTGGTACAAAATTCGACATTTTTAACACGATGAAAAAATATGATGTTTGCTCAATGATTTGATGTAAACTAAATATGTTTGACAGGTGTCATAGCAACCAAACACAAAAAAAAAAAAAAAAAAAAAAAAATTCTCGCGCGTTGTCATAAACTTTATGCGTCCCTTTTACATGATACTTTCCTGGCAGTTTTCCTTAATATAATTAATTGGCAACTAAAATGCCCTTAGTTGGTTGATTATTACTATAAATTATGGAACACAACGCATAACTCATAAATTCAATAATTTTACATTAAGGGCCAACCGAAATTCTTCGGACAAAAATTCCCAAATCGTACATTACGCCACTTATGTCTTTTGGACAACACTCATGAGGGCATATAGTGCATATTTTACATTGCACTGTGAAAGAAACGATGGCTTTTGGAAAACGGGGAAAAAAGCGTGATTGTCGTCATATGAAAGGACACACATAACAGATCAACTAAAAAAAAAAGTTGCATGGTGAAAGAAAGGATTCATAGCATCGAAAGGATGTGATAGTTCACCGGCGTATACCCGTGCATACTATGAGTGCTTGTTTAACATTTCAACTGTTTTAGAATTATGAGACGGGACCCTTGATGGTGGCGTCTCTGCCTAGAGTTACTCCCTAAGCCGAAAAAAAGTAAAACAGAAACAGGACAAAAGGATAACAAGCGACGCTCTATCGCATTATATCCCAATAAACATAACTTTTAATATGTGCAATCATATGTGAGAAATTTATACTTTGTTTACGTCGTTTAAGTGAACGAGTGTACTTTTTTATTTTGGTAAGCAACCTCCAGGGTTGACTTACAAAGCGAAGGATTTTCATCGGAAAGGGAAAACCGGATTAGTTTGCCAACACTGGGACGAATATGCTCGTATCTTCTTTGTTTTGTATAGGTTCGCTAAGAGGATTTAAAATAAGGATTCTGTGCATAAGATATTTACATACACATTTACTTTATTTAACGTAAGGTCGTTTGGAGACTTTAGCTTTAAGACCTGCGAATTCATTAGTTCGATTTTGCTGTAAGTTGGAGAATTTTCTATGATAGATTTAGAAAAACCATTCTGTTAAGCCTGTTTATTATAAATGCACGTGATGAAGCGATTTTTTACAGCTACAGCTAATATTTCACAAAAGCATTGCTATCTATTAAGATCGGTTACTGTTAATCCAGAGCCTTTGTCTTCGCCTTCACCTCCTGGAGATTTATTTGCTTAATTGGACGTATAATTTGGTCCTTCGAGATTGGACTGAGCATACAGCATACAGAAACACTAATTATGATGAGTAATTAAAGTCCAAAGCTAGGCAATAACAACAATGAGTTCAAACATGTTAAAGAATCGCATAACGCCGGCATCAGAAATGGCAGAGATTCGTCTGGGCTGATCAACATACGATCAGCTATGTTAAGTAAGGTTAGAGGTCTTTAGAACCGCATATACGTTCTCAGATTCCATTCGGCGGGCATATATTCTTCTAATCAAATTGTACGTATGTATGTCATTCCTCGGTGGCTTAGTAGTCGGATCCAGAGGATCCTAGTTATTTTACTATGTTTGTGAGATTTTGGAATCGTTCTCGTAAATTTAGCGCCCAGTTGTGCCAGATGATTTTCTTGGCTGTTGCCGTCAGTTTCGTTGTTTTTTTCTCTGGTTTCCTCACAAAAAATTCGGTCAGGAAAAGTCAGTTCTAATTCTAATGAGTTAATGAAAAAGGCATTGTAATTGGCAGATACACTCAAACTAGATTTCTCAATAAACATAAACTACATTTGCTTCGTAGCCATTGTCGAAGCACGTATGGACGTCGAAGAGGTCGGATGTGTCTGCCAAATGGTTTTTTAAATTTTGCACAACATTATCACCACTGATGAGACATCTAAATAATGACACGATTTCGAATTAAATACGCCAGAAATATGGGTGCCGAGTCTTCGTTACGCAGGAAAGAAAGCCAAAGCATGGTGTCTTATTTGCCAAATATGTGCTGCTTGAGCTTCAGGATCGGCTTACGCCCTTGGCAAGGCCATTCACCTTTACAAGCCGCTTTATGTCACTGAAGAAATGTTGAACTTCCCTTTTTACCGGTATGACAATCAGAGCCGTGAACCTTGAAGTAGCAAAAGACTTGGCTACAGATTCCTGCATCGCAATTCGAGTATTTGCAATGGTTGTTTAAGTAGCCATCGAACTCCTACGCCGGAAGATTTTGGAAACGACTCGTTGAAGCCATTAAAAGGGTCCTGTCCAATTTTCCCAAAGAGGGTAGCACCGAGACCAAATACGAGTACATTGATGGATGGATGGAAGCCGGAAACATTGTAAACAGCCGCCCTTTAACTCATCTACCAGTGACATATGAGAAGGAAGAACTTCTTACTCCCAAGAAAACCCAACACAGATTCCAGATGAACCTAACAAGAAAGCACTTTGCTTAAGGAAGCAGTGCAAAGTAAGTCAACAGGTTATGAACCATTTCTGGTATTTTGGATCAGGTATCAGTATTTACCAGACGAAACAAGGGATTCAACCAGGTGCATTCTTTAAACGCGGGATATCTTAACCAGTGTAAACGAGGAGGAGTCATAAAAGTCAACCAGGGAGTTCAAGACAGCTACTGGCCAAATTAGCGCATTTGGATATTGGTGATTCTGTACAGGGTCCAGATGCCTCACGGAAGGAAGGGTATTAATAAAAAAGACATTGCAATTGGCAGATACACTTGGCTTAGATTTTTGAATGAACGTAACCTTTCGAAATTCGTGAGCTGTCAAAATTGGAGGGCAAATACTTGGGGGTGGCCGTGGTTTAGTGGTATATGCATAGACTCCTCAAACAGAGGGTCGCGGTTCCGAATCCCGTGCCAGGCAATTCTGTGAAAAAGTCTTTTCATAGAATTTGTATGTAGTTATATGAAAATCCCGTCGGCGTCAACTCTGACATGAAGGCATAGCACTGATGTTGGAGTGGTTGCTGGCTGGGCTAAATGTAACGAACTAACAACTAGCACGTACTTAAGACCCACTGGTTGAAGAGGATGTATATACTAGCTCGTCCCGTCCAGTTTGACAACCACCTCTGGGAAAAATATCGAAACCTAAAACACCTAAATTTCAAACTACCACACCACCCGCCTGCGCCCTGGAGAAAAAGCCTGTAAAAGGGTATTCATATCCCACAGGATACTCGTAGTCATTGCCATAAATATGGTATGTACGAATACAAGCATATCCGCAGGGATTACTATAACTTTCACTTTAAGTAGGGCTGGGGCTAGCGGGGTGGGGAACACTGGAAAGAGTTGTAAAATTATTGCGGAAATTATAATTTCACTTAACTTTCACCATGTCGCTAGGGAAAGTTGATGATGGAGAGACGAAGCAAAACCAACACAGGGAAGGGATTCAAATTATCGCAGGAGTATCCTTGATGATGTTTTTTTTTGTTAATTCCTACGTTGTGGCGGATAGTAGCTGTGGTGATGGTAAGATAGTGGGTTGTAAGCTTTGAAGGGGTTAATTCCAATGAATTTCCTGAAAATTTATGGAGTTAAAAGGATACAAGTTGGAGTTCTGATATGCATATGGCTTTCGAATGATATAATCATTTCTGTTTAATTATTTTTCTGTCTGGTAACTGAGCAGGTTGTGCCTTCTTGGTGGCTTATCAAAATGTGTTCCACCACGGCTGTTCCTAATAAATTCCATAAAGTCTATGAGTAATATCAAAATCCTTCCGCAAGTACAGCCATACTGGAAGGAAATGTTTAACGCAACACTTTATTGTGTTTTAAATTGTCTCCCAGGGGTTGTGGTTGAAAAGCTGAATTAAATTCGAACACAACGCGAGAATTAAGTTCGGTATTTAGGTTTATCGCATGAAGTTGTCAGTTGGTCTAAATAATAGAAGCAACACACTGTGAAAGCTTCAAGTAGTTGGGACGAAAAAAATTTATCGATGCGGCGGCCAATTGACACGTTGTGCGGTCGTACATGGAATGTCATTCAGGCTAAATTTTTACGAGCCCTGTTAAGTTTGACGCCAGTCCAATTTACGTGCGGCTATACAAGACGACATTCTTGTTATCATACAGTTTTAAGGATTAACGATGATATGTATGAATTTCGTCAAATTAGTTGTGGCAAGCACTGCGATACAGGAGGAACAGCTTATGTATGAGCTGGCGGAAGCCATGTATTGTATTGATGTGCTCTTTCTTTTTTCTTGAAACTCGAAGGAGGGGGCTATTTTTTGTAAAGAAAATGTCTACTGTATTATATTTAGGGCCCCCTAACGGGGGAAACACGAGTTCCTCTTTGGTATCTTATGGATGTATAGGCATCCCGTGAAATTAGGCCTTCAAGGCAGGAGTTCACGTTAAACACGAGAAACGTTCTGTATTATATATAATTTAACATAGCACCTTCAACCTCTACTTTATGCCTTAACCTAATATCCATTCGTATAGAGTTGTAGAGAAAACGAATATTTATTTGTGTATCTGCTCGTACATGAACTCCATATAGACTTTTAGTCAGATTAGGTCAGAGTAATTATTTGAGGTGAACTAGGTCTACCGTGTGACCATGGAGCCAAAGAAATTTTATGAGAAATTTGTCAAGATCGATGATTTTTATAGAACTAAAGTCATAAGGACCTCGGAGTTGGTAGCTGCTGCAATCGACATTGACGGCACCTTCCATAATGCAACTTTAAGCTCGGCTGGACATAGGGATGCAAACGATACATCGATGTATCGTGCTTAAACATCGATGTTCAAACCCCTAACATCGACGATACATCTTTCCTTATGAACGATGTTTCATGGACGATATTTCTTCATTCTTTTGCCCCTGACCACCAAATCAAATTCAAATTTCAGATTCAATTTCAGTTGAAATTGAATGGTACAATTTTTACAGCCCTTTGAAAGATTGACTAAAGAAATTTCTGCACAGAATTATGTCACAATAAGTGAGGTTATTCCACTTTTAAGCTGTTAACGTGGTATTCTAGGAAAATTTTCACCAGCATTTGAAAGTATAGTTTTATTAAAAGTGAAAATCTCACATGTATATGTCGTCTTCTGCAACTCCTACAAAAGCGGATGCTTTAGAAATGTGGGATGACATGCCTTTCACGTCCTATTTCCTAGCCTGTACCAAAAATAACCTCCTTAACCGCCAGAATGCGCCGCTACTGAAAAAAAAGATTATGGTGCCTTGAAGTCCATTCATATTTAGGCAGACATGCCAAATTTCAGTGCGATGCTGTTTTTAGTTTTGTTTTGACAGCTCATTGTTGTTGACGTGTTTGGCATCATGTTGAGTATGGACAAAAACGATTTTCGTTCTCTCATAAAACATTATTTTTTGAGAGTCAAAACGGCGAAGGAAACAAAAGAAAAGTTGGATAAATATCATCCGCAACTCCACTACCGATCAAGTCCGCAGCGGCAGGCCCTCCGATGCGGTTACAGAGGACAATGTCAAAAAAATACATGAAATGGTGTTGGCTGACCTGAAAGTAAAGGTGCGCGAGCTAGCAGATATCACAAAGATTAGTACTGGGCACACACGCCATATTTTGGGCAATATTCTGCATATGAAAAAGTTATTCTGCCGCTAGGTGCCGCGCATACTCACTCCTGACCAAAAACACGAACGCGAGAGCACTTTGAAAGAGTGTTTGGATTTGCTGATGCGGAATCGAGCAGACTTTTGGCGTTGATTGGTAACTGTTGAACACCAGAAAATAGAATTTGTGCCCGGCAATGGACTGAAGCCCGCACGAGTGCTCCGAAGCGGCCGAGGGATTCTCGATGGGTCGGAAAGGTTATGGCGTCGGTTTTCTGGGATCGTCATAGCATACTCTTCTCGGACTACCTCGAAAAATTAAAAACCATCAACAGCGAGTATTACTGTGCATTATCGCTGCAAAACAGCCTGACATGAAGCGAAAAAAAATTTTGTTTTTGCAAGACAATGCACCGGCGCACAAGAGCATCGCAACCATAGCTAAAACCAATGACTTACGGCTCCAATTGCTGTCGCATTCACCGTATTCGCCCGATTTGGCTCCCTCGGACTATTATCCCTTTCCAAACCTCAAAAGATGGCTCATCAATAAAAAATTCAGCTCAAGATCAAGAAGTTGGAAAATTGCTGGAATAAGTGTATCAAACTAAAAAGGAACTATAGTATTTCAAAACTTTCATAAAATATAGTTTAAGGTACAAGTTATGGGCCTTTCAATTAAGGGAAGATGTACACCTAGCATATCGATTTTTTATTGGGGCTTGAGTTCTCAAGATTATCTGGTGAAAACGCCATATATTTCGATAAATAAGCCAGTTACAGTCGAGAGAGTAAAACGAGTTTTGCGGCGTCGCACTGGGACGCAGGTAGCGGCAAGCGATCCTTCGAACAGAACGTCCCTAGACCTATTTTATGATTCTATAGTGTTTTTGGGCATACTCTGCTCTGTATAACTGAAATATTTTATGACTGTTTTTTTTTTTTGCCAGAAATAGACACGTTTTGTCAGCAGCTTACCGTTCATGCACTGTGCGTTACAGTGGATTTTCGTTTGTTAATAAATATTCTGAAGAAAATGGATATCAGAAATAAGGTTCCCGAGAATCTCATCGATCCGAATCCACCCTTAAATTGGCATACTGTTAGATGGCATCAAACCAATATTCGAAGACCTCAGCAACGACAAATATTGGAGTGTTGTGTTGGCATATATACCCAAAACAGCAATGAGAGCTACAAAAACGATGAACAGTTGGGTAAATATCGTTAACATTGGTGTATTTCTTGCAACATGCACGTTCAACTATGGTGTCATCTCATTGTTGGAAGTCATGAACGAGTTAGGAATTTCGGTCGGATCGGAAGAACAATTGTACGCTGCGAAAGATGACGAAACTCTCATAGCGAAAGCCGAGCTGCAAGCTCAAGAACAGACAAAAGAAGGTTGAATACGGCGCTGATAGCTAAATTTCGAAACTATGAACATTCCGTTGACCGTTGACACTATGGCCCTGGTATTGATGATTCCATGTTGACAAATTTCATGATTTATTCATACCCAAATTTTCAAACGCGTTTTTTCCAAAAATACGTTATTTGAATCGGTACCCAAAATTTCTCGAAAATCAATGAACCGATTGCTTTGAATTTTTTGTAGTTATTCTACAGGGTAACTGACTCGAACTGAAACTTTTTAAAATGCTTTAATTTTTTTTATTTTTTGATAAATTTTATATACCATAATCTAGTACTTGTCATAATATATTTTCTTTCGTTTTTCCAAAATCATTATTTATGTTCAAACGTCCGCAATTTTGTAATAAATCAATATTTTCAAAACGAGCTATCTAATAAAAGTATCTAATTTAATAAAGTTTTTGGTTTTTTTTTCAGATGATTGCTAAAGAAACGTCAGTGGGTACCGTTTACGCTGATTTTTTTACGACGCTCAATCCGAAAGCACCCGGAACTGCTATTTGCAATATTGTTAAAGGGTATCAGATTTATTGTGTATAGAGGCAATCTGGAACAGTACGGTGACTGATATATCAAAGGCAAGCCTGTGTATAGTGGTCCTTTTATATTAAAAAGCATTTATTTTGTTTTCTCACGGATAATCCATCTATGATGGTTGAACCATCTACGCAATACATTCAGGTACATAAGTTTGAGAATAGGTTCAGATAGTATTACAGTAGGATAGTGCTGAATCATCAGCAAAACCGGTAATTTCGCCACTAAAAGGTTACAAAAACAACGAGTTCACATATATTGTATCAAAAAAAGAGTAGGACCTAGTACGGAACCCTGTGTCCTACATTTAAAAAATTCTGAGAGCTAAATTTATTTTTTATTTTGACCATTTGCTTACGGTTTTTTAAGAATGACCTAAGCCACTTGTGTATAAAACCTTTAAAACCAGCAACATAAAGTTTCTTGAACAAGATTGTACGATCAACCATTTCGAAGGCTTTGGTAATATCAATAAAAAGTGCAGTTGGAATACGAGACTCATTTAGGCTTTTATTTAATTCAGTTGTTAGCTTGAGCAGGGCATTCTCAGTAGATTTGCCATGACGAAAGCCGAATTGAGAAGCACTACAAAGGTTTGTTCTAGTTAAGAAGAAACAACACTTCGCCCCGACACAAAGTCGATTCGCCTGAATCCTTTATAGGAGTAGGTGTCGTTCATGCTATATTTTCTTACAATGCTTCCAAAGTTCCCCTCTTTTCCTGGCTTCGAACTAAAATCGCCGAAGACAGTTTTAATGTCATAGCTAGGACACTGCTCGTAAATTGGAACAAATTCGCCTCCTCTCAAACCATTTGTCTGTATCATTACTAACTATCTCATAAGTAGGTACTTATAAATCCGTTTTTCAACAATGTCAGTTTCACTTTATTATTAATTTTAATTGCAACGAAATAACAGAAAAACGTCAAAATAATTTATATTCGCCATTTTTATATAAAACTGCGACCAAACTCGTAAACCATTAACCTCTAACCAGCTACCGGGGCCGGGACTTAGGACTAAGGATGCACGAGATACTCGTAAATTTTGTTTTTATGACTAACGTAGTATTAATTTTTAATTGCGTAGATTCAATGCTCAGGCGGATGAATAAATGAGAATGAGACTGACAATGAATGTAACGATACTTTGAGTATTTATGCGAAACGGGGTTGTGGAATGAGTAGTTTACAATTGCTCACAACAATGAGTGATGTGAGTGATGGCTGTAAAAGTGCCGGTGAGTGGGTGGTCAATGGTAGCTCGCCGAGTTTTTGTGGTAGGAAAACAAGCAGCAGGGTGAATTTGAATCGGTTGACGGAAGAAAAAACATCAAACAGGCTTAAATGTTTTATTTGTCATTCAGAAGATCATCACAAAAGCCGAATCTGTTTATTTTTTCCCTGAGCCAAGGACGTTTCTGTATCCACAGAGATAACTTTAATATTTAATTGCAAGCGATGCAATACATTGTACATATATACAATTCCATGACGGTGGTGCCAGCATGCGGGCCTACTTTCAATTATTGAAAACAAAAATATTGGTCGAAATGACGAAAGGTAAATTGACAAATTTTATTATAAAGGCGAATTGATTTTTTTAATTTCACCGAACATAAAAGCGGCAACGGTAAATTTAACAATTGTATCACAATAAATTGGAATTTTGGCGACTCGTTTTTATAGGAGTGGTAAGTTCCGATGTTAAGCTGAATATTATTCAGAGGCACAACGTGCCTGTTTGGTTTATCAGTAATGGATTTTAAACGCAGTAATTTACACACGGATACTAAAGTATAGCCTCGGGATGGGAAGCTTGAGTTTTGATATAAGGGTGTAGCATCTATGCACGTATTATATATTGGTGAGTTCAGTAGCCTGGGCAGAATATACCATATTTAAGGGGTGATTCATCGTAAGGTTTGATTTTTAATAGGCTTTTTTTGACAGACTACGAATGACACCTATCAAACTGTTTTATCATTTTTGTTCAATATTATTTGGCAAATTATCATGAAAAGACTCACATCACAAGAGTGTTTCCAAATCGTTCAGCTGTATTACGAAAATCAGTGTTCTATGAAAAATGCTTTTCGTGCGATTCGAGGAACTTACGATGCGCATAAATGACCTACTGAAACCATATTGCCAATACCATTCGCAAATTTGAGTCCCAGTTTACATTATTAGATGATACTCGACCGGTTAGACCACATCCAGCACGTAGTGAAGAGACTATAGCAGCTGTAGCTGAGAGTGTACGCGAAGTCCGTGACGAATCGATACGTCGTCGTTCTCAGCGGCTTGGCTTGACGTATTCGACAACTTGGTGTATTTTACGTGAAAATCTCGGCCTAAAAGCGTACAAAATTCAACTTGTGCAAGAATTGAAGCCAGGCGACTTGAATTTGCGCCATATTTTCAGTGAATGGATTCTGGGAAAACTCTGTGAAAATCCGGTGTTTTATTGTGAAAGTTTTTTCAGTGCTGAAGCCCATTTTTACCTCAATGGATACGTTAATAAACAAAATTGCCATATTTGGGCTGATGAGCAACCCGAAGAGTACCAAGAGCTACCATTACAACTATTAAAAACAACGATATGGTGTGGTTTATAAGCTGCTGGAATCATTGGTCCATATTTCTTCAAAAATTAGCCAAATCAGAATGTTACCGTCAATGGTAACCGGTTTCGCACCATGTTAATGGACTATGTGCTCCCTGAAATTCAAGCATATGGTCTCGTTGAGTTTCAACAAGACGGCGCTATGAGCCATACAGCGCGTAAAAAAAGGACTTGTTAAGAAATCATTTTGGTCAGCACTTAATTTCACGTTTTGCTACGGTAAATTGGCCGACTAGATCGTGCTATATCACACCTTTAAACTATTTTCTCTGCGGTTATGTAAACTCTTAGGTCTTAAGGAATAAACCAGCTAGGATTGACGCTTTGAAAGCCAACATTACTTGTGTTATCCCCGAGATACCAGTCGCTATGCTCGAACGAGTCGCCCAAAACTGGACCTTCTGAACGGACCACCTCAGACGTAGTCATGGCCAACATTTACATGATATCATTTTCAAGATGTAAATGCCATAAATTGTTTTTTTAACCGATAATATAAATTTTAAGTTTACTTTCAAATTTATGTATTTTATTTTACATTATAAATTAAACCTTACGATGAATCACCCTTTACTATGTATATCGATATGGGTATTCCTATCTCGTTTATATGCTTTTGCTGCCACCAGGTTAGTCATCTTCAATAATAAGACGTCGGAGTATGTGATCAGATGCTTTCCTTCTCTGGGCCTAGGAATGTTTCGACTACACCACTCCCTGAGAAAACCTTTACGCTATAATTCGTCACAAGAAATTACCACAAACGTCGACAATATAATTAAAGTGTTAGGTTAGAGGTTAGGTAAGCAACTTACTTGGGTTTGCCCCTGTTCATAATTAAACTATTTTAATACTTACAAGTGAGCAGTCACTGGTGTAGACTGCACACTGCGTTCTTTTAATTATATCAATGTCATAAGCGTATGCAAGTTCAGCGTTTGCTGAACAATCAGCAAAAGTAGTTTTTCCATATGCTCAGAAACAACTGTGACTCTTTTATTCAATTTCCTGGCTCATCTATACACGTTTCTTTTAAAGTCCTATGTAATCTTCATCAAAAAAATTGCCACTTATTTTCAGCAACTAATAAGCTTCGCATATGACTTGTCGCAATTTGTTGTGATAGCAACCGATAAACCGATGCTATATATAGAACCTGGCTATAACTGGTAGTATTTCGAGCTTATATTTGCTGAAAGAAACTTTGACACTCACAATACCATGGAGTACTGGTCTCGTCAAACCGGATTTGATTTTCCAAGTCTGAAAATGCAAAATAGAATAAAAATTGCAATAGTTCTGAAAGAAATGACTGATGTAATCGTCATCGAGGAAGTCAAGTTGGAGGGACCGTACAATACAAAAATTGAGTGAGTGCTTCAGAGAACAGTCGTAGCATCTATTTTGGTGCGGATTTTTTAAAAGCGCTGAAATAAGGCAAGAAGCGTTGAGCTTTCGGCACATAAGCGAGCAGATTACAGAAATCCAGAGCCACGCAAGATTTAGGAGTATTAGCCTGATGTGTGCCTATACAGAATTAATCGATGCAACCATATAATAATAGCTTCAGCTATTTGCATCTCGTCATAATCTAGACATAATCTGCATCATCATCAATTACCGCTCCATCGTTCATAGGAGAGTTGGCGCCGTTTAGCGAGAAAGTGAAATGGTTCCTATATAACCTGAGCATGCTCTGGGTATGTGTCATTAGATATACGTTTTAATTTTTACATGAATTGGTTTCAGTTTGAAAAACATTATTGCGGTGAAGTGCTGCATGGGGCATCCTTCTCTGAACTGAGGCTGTGGTGCTCTACCGTTGATGTCATGAAGGCGGTAGTAGATACAGCTGCTGAAGCAATGCAGGTGGAAAGGCTCATGGTTAATAATGGCTCATTAATTCGAAGTTTTGAAACTTCAAAACTTGAATTGTTTGACTGGCTGTGTGGGAACTAGCATTGTCTTGATGGAGGAAGACATGCCGTTTTTTGTTTGTTTTACGCAATTCACTGATGACTTTCGGCAAACTAATTCTTGTGTACCAATCGGCAATAACAGTTCTTCGATCCTCTAAAGCCACAGTAGGAACGTGACCCGATTTACCGAAAAAACAAGCGATCACTCTTTTTTGAGAACGAGTCACTTTGGTCGGTTTTCGCTCACCTTGGAATATCCAAACAACCGATTGTCGCTTAGATTCGTGTTCTTATGAGTATATCCAAGTTTTGTCTCTTGTAACGATGCTGTACACTTTTTTTTTTGAAGCACCACGTGTGAATTTATTTAGCATTCCTTTGAATCATTTTTTGAGCATTGGTCAGCTTGTGTGGTATTCACCTAGCAAAAAACTTCCCAGCTGTAAGTCTCAATAACAGAATGCGCCTTATAGCTATAAAGAAGGCATGACCACATCGGTAACCCTAGACATGCCCACAAAATCCTTTTGGCAAAAGTGACCAGTTTGATTCTAGAATGAGGGTATACATTAGCGCTGAAAGAGTTTAAAAGAAAGCTGTCGTCAGTGTACAGGTTCTGTGCAATCAGGATTACCAGCGGCTGTCGAACAATCACAGTGTTGTTATCCAAATACAAGTTTCTTTTTAAAAATAAAATAAAATGAACAAAAATCAATTATTTTTGGTGTTTTTTAGTTTTGCTAAGAAGGGCAAACATTCCCATTAGTTATGAAATACGATTTTATTTATGTGGCTGCCTCGGTTGGATTCGCAGTAACGCATTCTGTCAACCCAATTTTCCCAGACCTTGTTGACTGACTGACACTTTAAGAGCTTGACTCGTTTCTGGATCATCCACATAACATCGATGCTTAAGGGAATCCCATAAAAAATAAGTCTGACGGAGTCAAATCGCAACTTCGAGGCGGCTAATTGACATCGCCAAGGCAGCTGATAACACGATTATCATGCGCCTCGTCAGAAAAACTTATTTTTCGGCAAAATTCGGTGTCCAATTTGAGCTGCTTCAAGGCCCAAACTGAGAAGCGATAACGAAGCGGATGGTCGTTGGCTTTCAATTGCTAAATCAATTGGACTTTGTCCAGGATCTTTCTCAGAAAACGTGCGTGTGTGAAATATTGAGTTTAGATCGATGACGAGTCGATGTTCCCAGATTGAGTCGAACACTCTCGGCCACAGATTCCACATTTTTGTCGATACGTTCCAAACCATGACGTTGACAGTGATTGCTGTCCGCAAGCAAGCTAGCCTAATTAGCTTTTTGCACGAACTTGTGTATAGTAGACACGGTGTGAGCACTCACTTCTAAAATAAGTTTGCAAACGTTATGATACTGACTGACAGTCAAGATTCAAAAAGGAACTTGTATTTACACCACCCCTTATGTATGTCATGAATTAATCTTTCGAAGAAAACGTCTGAACCCTTCTTCAAGTCAGGGCTTCCTTACGAATGTTTGAAACCAAGCACAGCAGTTCCGATATTTCTGCCGGCTTCCTGGGATGTTACCACTACTCTTAAGCACGTACTATAGGTTGAAGGGTTGAAGAATACGAGATTTGACATAGGTTTTAGGAGTTTGTTTGTATCACAGCCATTTGACATAAAACCACCACATAGAATTTCTCCGTTGTTGTGGCGTCGGAAATATCCGTAGATCTACCTTGGCTGCAACTCAGTAGTAGTCTAAGTCTGCATAGGCTACTTGGAATCTTGGAATCTTGGATAGAATTAACATGATGAACGTGATGAAAAGGGTGACCGTAGCTAAAGTAATAGTGTACGTATATTGGCTTTCTAATCGGATTGTTCGTCATTCAAATCCCAACCAGTCAACTAAAGTCAACTTAAATCACGTAAACTGAGTAGTTGCTGAGAACACAACAAATTAGTATCCCCATTAAATGTTGGATGCCACCCATGGAGCAAAATAACGATTGAGTCCGAACATTTTTCTTTCTTTTTCAATTTTCCAAAAAAAAAAAACTCAAGAATTTTAAGAGCAGTTCTATCCTGCTATCTGCGCCAACCGGTGCTTAAACTTACTTACTAATTTATTATAGATGGCGGTACAGTTCGGGGTGGATCAGGCTCCCAGTTAACATATCTCTCAGGGTAGTGCAGTCTTTAGCCAGCTGCCTCCAGTTGCGGAAAAGTTGGCTGAGGTCCCCTTCCATTTGTGTGCGCCACCTAAGACGATATCGTTCTCTTACTCTATTGTCAATCTAGCCTAAGGTGGCCTAACTATCTAAGCCGGCTTATATGATCTTTTTTGACGAGTTTGTCCTAGAGCGTTTTCATCATTTCATTAGTGTACAAACTTTTGCGCTGTAAAGCAGGACTGAGTTGATCAAGGTCCTTCATATACCATATAAAGTCTTTTTGTTTCCTCGAGAAAGAGCTTTACTACTTTACCCGTTAGTCTTATCGCGAATAAAACAAACACAATCCTTTAAAAAAATTATTTACGCTCTTTATTTGGTTGCTTATAGGCGTCTTTATTCTACAGTGTTTGACTTACGACTGATCTCTTACCTACCGGCAGACTCTTTTCCTAGTGTGGTCACTTTACAATCACTAGTAGTGTTGCCACTTTATATTTCTTACATTCTTATCAGTTTCTCTCCTATGGCTTGCTACACTACTTAATTACTTTCTAATCCCAAGAAGAAGCGCTTAATAAGACTAAAACTTCGAATGATTTCGGTGCTAGTATCGTTGTCGGAGTAACGGAGCCGAGGTAGGTAAAGTCTCTTACTCCATCGAAGTGTAGCTGCTTATCGTGACGTTTTGTACAAGGCGTTGATATTGTGCATTTTCCTTCATTGATCGCTAAAGCTATCTTTACCGATAACGCTATATATATATAGATGCTATCATTTGCGGCTTTGAAATTGATGAAGAGGTGATCAGATCTGTCGAAATGTGAAAATTTGATTTATGGTGAACTTTCCTGGCCAAAAGTTGAGGTTTAATGAGGGTTTTAATACGCTTGACAGGATTTTATATGCGATGTTGAGGAGACTTATTTCTGTGAGTTGGAGTAGTTGAAGGGATATCCAATCTTAAGGATGTGGCAGACAATACTGTCTGTATTTCCAGATTTTCAGCACCAACGGTGGTCCTATTATGCAATGAGGTTTCCTTCTCCATCATCGCAGATTCTGTTTGAGCTCTACAGCTTTTTCATATTTGTTTTATTTATTTTTTATTTTTTTTTTTGTAAAACTTCCGAAAATAATTTTTTTGATAGCACCTCTCTTTCGTTTTTCTTCTGAGAAGCCCATGTTATTCCCTTTTTATCTGCTCTTAGAGCAACTCTGTGCATCATTGATTGCTCTTTGGTAGTAATGCTGTTGACATCGCACAATCGATTGATTATTAATATATATAGGGTCCTTACGAGCTTACAGTGTGAATATTAAAGCTCATCTTGAAGAACCTGATTTGACTCTATCAGTGAAACCTTAAGCCTAGGTAGTCTACCATAGACTAGTTTTTCACAATTCCGGAAACCTGAATCCATGAGAGGCAAATCTACACTTTTATTTTTTTTTTAACAATTTTAAGGACGCCTTCGACAGCACAGATAGCTGCCATTCGTGATTTGTTGTTAAACTGATATGGCTATGAAAAATTAAGCTGATAAACACGTCCATCTGCATCCAAACTGAAACTCCAAGCCGTTTCAAACAAGATGACTACCTATCATCTGATTGAGGGTCAAATAGTTCGCGTTGCTGAACTTTCATAAAAGTCTAATGCTGCTCGTATATGCATACCACATTAATATCGCTGGTTTTAAAATCTATGCCGTATGTTTTGCGTTTTCCAGGAAAGTGAGGTGAATCATTCAGTCTGAATGAATGCAAAACAGAGTGCTTGCTGTCGCCGAACTGTTAACAACTATAACTTTGAAGAAGTGCACGACAGCAACAATGTTGTCGAGATGCAGATCAATAGGTGCTACTTTGAGTTCAATAAGCAACTGAAAAGTGGTGACGAAGTGACGAAGCACATCATACTGGTCCTAATGTATAACTCAGATTCCTGGACGATGTCGGACGCCGAGAGAAAAATCGTTCAAAAGATCTACAGGGTGACAGACTCGAACTGTAACTTTTTAAAATGCTATAATTTTTTTATTTTTTGATAAATTTTACTGTACCAAAACAAGGAATGTTGGAAAATACATAAATTTTCAAATTGTATCAGTAGTTTCCAATATGTCCACCTTTGGCGCAAATAATGGCCTTGAGACGGCCGAAGAAAGCAACGCACACTGCACGCAAGGGGCTCTGCGGTATTTTGGCCCATTCCCGGCGAAATGCTTGTTTGAGATGGTCCAAACATTGGTATTTTTTAGTGCAAGACCTTCGCCTTCAAAATACCGCAGACAGAGAAATCCAACGGATTTGCATCCAGAGAACTCGCAATCCATTGTGTCGAAGAAATGAAGTGTGGAAAATTGTTTTTTAACCAATCTTGTGAGATGGTGCCGAGTCTTGTTGAAATGTCCACACTCTCCGACCGAAATGATTGTTTGCCCAAGGCTTCAATACTGTCTCTAAGACATTTTCACGGTATACGATCGAATTAATTTAGACGCCACGGTCCAAAAATACGAGCGGAGCGCGACCATCGGCGGTTATGGCGGCCCAAACCATCACCGTCGGTGCTGCCTGCTTTCTGGTGACCGTCCGAAGGTGGACTCTGGCAAGTAAACTCGGTCATTTTGTTTGTTAACATATTGCGCGATAAAAAATGGCGACTCATCGGAAAAAACAAAATTCGGCAGCTCACCACTTTCGTGCGAGTGTAGCAAGCCCTTCACTTCTTCGCTCTTTTCTGTTGCGGTGTAAGATCGTGCGTTTTTTGGAACTTTAATGGCTAGAGCCCAAGCTCATTTTTCAGTATGTGTTGCATGCGTTCCAATGATATGTTGAGCTCATGAGCCATTTTTCTTCCACTTCGAAGCGGATTTCTCTCAATTCGAGCCTTCACTTTCCGAACCATTTCTGCCGATGTTGCTGTTTTTTATGACCACCTTCATGGCGTTTTGCAATGCTGTCAGTATCACGGTAACGAGCTATGGTTCGAGACACAAATGATTTATTCATGTTGAGGTGCTGGAAGGCTCTAATGATAGCTACTTGTGGTTTTACAGCCAAATATAAAGCAATCACACTATCACGTTTGAATTCCATCGCGGGTAAAATTTTTTCAACAGAACTGAGACGCAAATCGTTTAAAAGGCTCCTAAAGAATAAAATTATCTGTCATGTGTCAAAATTTGAGCTCACAGTAATGAACGGTTTGGAAATTATAGCAGTCTGAAATTGGTTGCAGTTCGAGTCGGTCATGGTGTATATGATTTCCTGTTGGCACCAAAAACTAATTATAAAGAACAACGTGCGACAAAGCCATACATTAAAATTCAGTGGCTTAGGTCCCAGCAACATGTCACACAGATGGAAGAAGACGTAATCAACCAAATTACAGCAGGGTTTCTATAATTATGAAACTGTGATGATGTTATACTTAAGGCTGATACTTCCAACAATTTTTTGAGCGCTCTTTACTTACTCGAAAATGTCAGACAGAAAAATTTCCTCAAATTAAAAATATCATCAAATAAATGCACAAATAAAATTTATTCCAACTTTTTCAACTCTCCCTTCTTCTTATTTTGAGGGAAAAAATGTGTGTTAATCCCTAGTAACATGTCTCCGACATAAGTGCAGACGAACGAAATCTCCCACAGACGAACAATAATTCTTCACCACCCAGTTCAACATTAAAAGCAAAAAAAATTTTTTTTAAATCGTTAAGCCCACTGCAACATTGGGAAAATCAAAGAAAAATTTAAAATTCCCAAACCCGAAGAAAAAAGGGAGATCCGGCAAAACGGATAACTAATCGCGCCGGATACGCCCGAAAAAAACTCATTTCGACGCTTGAAATTATGACATTTAAAGGGAAAATATCAAAGCGATAATATTCACCAGAGAATTGGATAACAAAAAAAAGCGGAATATAAAGAAAAAACTAACAAAAAGTGTGCGCCTTGCAGAGGGCGGCATGTTAATTGCACACCCTCCGTGTCCAATCATCAACAACATTGTCCATGACGCAATGTACTTTCAACAACAGACGTTACAAAGCAATTGACTAATAGCTGTGATTAAAAAAAAAAAAATAAAAAAAATCAGAAAAAATAAAAAAGAAAACAATTTCAACGGTCCTTTGTTGAACCAAATAAATGACTAAACTTCTCATTCCCATTGAAGTACATGAGTAACTCTCGAAGGTACGGTACAGGTCTGTACGATGTGATCAAATCCCTTTGCTGGGTTCCGGTAGTCTGGGTCCCTCGATAATTGAACAGCATATCAATGGTTTTCGATGGAGTGAATTCCGTGCTACTGATTGCTCTCAATCCTTGTAAAAGATGATCTCCTAGTTGTTGGCGGACTACGATCCTTTAGTCTATCAGTATTAAACTTAGGCATTCGTGTGTTTTTTTTTTGGGATATCCGAACTGCAGCTGCACATAATCTTACGGTAGCAACCATCAGATAGTGGTCCCGAGCCATTCCCATGTCTGCACCCCTTCTGTTACGAACGTCCTGTACACTGTTTCTAAATAGCCGACTGATCGCGAAGTAATCAATTTGGTTGGAAGTTGCTTGTTTGTCCATCGACACCCAACTGGGTGGGTCTTATGCACGTCTTGTGCTCAAATATGGTCCCTTCTATTACAACGCGATTGGCGTTGCAAAAATCAACATAACGATCGCCAACACCATGCTTTCCCATAATACGCCTGAGCCCATCACTATCACTGCCAACCTTGGCATTCAGGTCACACATTACCATTATGATACCTCCGCGTGGTGTAGTATCATAAGCAGCACTCAGCCAGTTATAAAAGGCCTCCTTCTCTGCGCCAGAAAAGAGCCCTGTTGGGGCGTAACACTGTATGATGGTGACGGGAAGTATTCTAGTCCAGAACCTGGCCGTCTGGTCGTCTAAAGGTTCCCAGGAAATTAAGTAAATTAATTTAATGGGAGTTGTTTTGGGAAGCAGCAATTCAACGCCGAATTCTCGATAGCTTACAGGTGTCTTTCCGGAGTAGAGTAGTACAGTGTTATGAACTGGAGACTTGAAATTCTCCGAGCTCCACTAATCCATAAGATGTCCATCTTCTACCGAAGGAATTCTTTCTCTGGAGGAATCTGGCATTTTGAGGACCTTCACTTCCGTTGTCGAGAAGCGTCTATTCCAAAAACCAATCATTGTCGGTTTCGGTAGCGGTTTTAATTTCAGTTACGAAGAATGCTAACCTTCTTAACCTATCGTAGAAATCTAGGCATTCGCACCTGAAATTTTAGTCTATTTACGTATATATGGATACGCAAATAATTGGAGGTAAAACATGCCAATAATTTCGCAATCAGGCATGATGCAGATCGCCCCCGGTACGATGAGTGCTTTTGTGTCAGTTTGGTTTGAATATAGCTTCCACTGTTAAAGGTTATACTGACGCAAAGCCGTGTTGTTTGATGGCAGGAATAACTCGTACTTTGATGGTTGGAAGCTGTTGGAATAGGGCAGAAACTCGCTGTCATCAATATTGTAGCTGTTACTAAGCATTAATTGTGCTTACTTTACCTCCAAGTGCTACTGGTTATTGTCCATCCGGACTCGCCAATTTATAAATTCGAGTGTTCAACAAGACACAAAAATAGCAGCTCTAAATATGACAACGGACGGAAACAACGGTGGCGCCACAGCTTCGAATGGAAGAGAAAAATAAACTTCAACATTTTTTGAGATTCAGGCCGATAAAGATCTCCAATAATAAGTCGAGTTTTTGGAAAAAAGATAGCGGCGCATGAGCCCTTACCGTACCCAAAAGGCAGAGCTCACATTCCCGAAGTTGGTTGCCGACTTCGGTTCAATCGATCCCTGACTCTCTAGGTTGGAGTTGTGCTATCGGGGTAACGTCCCTACCACCTTAAAAGCAGCTAGTCATGAGCAGTCTCGTAAAACAACACACCCCCTCAGTTAAGATCATGACCCGGAACGTTCACACATTCTTGATGCCTCGTGAGAGACAGTCAATGGCAGTTGACTTTAAATCCATAAGCGATCGCCTCACTCCAAAACATCAGCTTAATATATGCACACGTTTCTTCCGACGAAGCTGACGACGTTATCAAGGAGGAGTTCTGTAACTCCCTGGTCGGAGTCTACGGAGCCTTTCCGGAGTATGACGTCAAAATTGTGCTTGGGGATTTTAATGGCAAAATGGAAAGCATCTTCGTTCGATTACTCGGAAAGCACAGCCTCAACGACACGACAATAGCCAACGCCTTCCAGCTAATCGATTTTGCAGCAGCTCATAATATGCGACAGCTGGCTTCAACCCCGGAATGCGGGCTCTTCGAAACGGTGAAGGAGCCTAGGCACAAAAGCACAGGGAATAGTAAATGTGTTGAAGCAGCACTTTGGCAACTCCTTAATGTGCATCAGGTAGATAGAGTGATAGGACAAGAAGATAACCCCTATCCGGACAATGAAGAAGCTATTCCGTTCCCCAGTATAGCAGTGATTGACTTAACTATCAAAACGACAGGGCCGCGGGGGCGGAGCTTTTCAAATATGAAGGTGATGTTTTGGAAGAGTGCATGCACTAAATTATCAACCAGGATGGGGGATGATTGGACTATCTGCTCTACAATCCCCATCTTCAAGAAAGGCGATCCTATGTCTTGTAAGAACTACCTAGGCATATCCCTGAACGTCTCAAGCCTTTCTGCAACACATTAATCCGCGCATATCGGTGTTGCGTCCGGCATGACAGATCAACAATCGATAAATTTTTCACACTAAGGAAAATCTTGGAAAACACGAACGAGTTTCAAGTCCAGATTCACCATCTTTTCATCAACTTCAAGGCTGCATATAACAACATACATCGTCTTGAGCACCACATGGCGATGGTAAAATTCGGGATGCTGTCAAAACAAAACCAGCTACGTTGCGTGATATTGAAACATACGCGGTGCAATTTGCAATTCAGAAACAGTTCCTTTGAGCTATTCCAAACCTGTACCGGATTTTGGCATCTGCTGGAACAGATAGTGCTCAGGGCAGGAGTTAACACGGAAGGCTTTATCTTCAACAAATCTGTCCAGCTGCTGAAATACGTAGGCGACATGGATATCATCGGTCATACAGGATTTTACGGCAATTGAAGAACAGGCGAAACTAGTTAATCTTGAAGTAAATGAGGAAAAAACCAAGAACATGTTGTCAACCACCTAGGACACAACGTCAGTGTTGACAATAGAATCTTCAAAGTGGTTAAGGAGTTTACATACCTTGCATTAAACACCAACTCCACGAATGATATCCAAGTGGAGATTCGGGGAAGACTTACCCTGAAAATCGTTGCTACTTCGGTTTGGCGAAGCAAACGGTTTCAAAATTCCTTACTTCGAAGGCAAACTGTACACTCTACTAAACATTGATCCTGCCAGTTCTACTCTACGGAGCCGAATGCTGGACGATAAACAGGAAAGCAGAGCAAATATTGAACACTTTTGAGAGAAAAACTTTTCATCGAATATTTGGTCCCATATGTGGGAAGGGCGAATGGAGGAAAACATACAACCGTGAACTCTATGAGCTGTATCAAAATGTGGATGTAGTCCAAAAAGATAAAACACGTCGACTACACTGCCTCAGCCAAATCGAATGGATGGACAATAATGCTCTACGAAAGATGTTCTTCGAATCACAGGTTTTATGGTTTGAGGCGACAAGGAAGACCGCACTTCTGTTTTAAGGACCAGATGCCAGAGAGTGAGAGATCAAAGAGAGTGGAAGGCAAAGATTTTTCACAGGTCGGAATCCCGTCAGTTAAGTAAGTATTTAGTAAGTTATAACTCGCACTTCCATTACCTCCATTTCTAAGCTGAAAAATGCTGAGTGTATCATGCTATACTATACCAATATCATCGGCGCCAGCAGCATGAGATTTTTATAAAATATAGTACCGACGCGATTTATATAGCTTGACAGAGCGAATTACTTTTTCAGGCATCATATTGGAGAATTTAAACGATTAGAAATCATTTTTCTCGAAGAAGTCCTACCCGATTCTAAGAGAGGTAAACATTCAGAAGAAGGCTCTAAGAAGATCTTCTCGACTTTGAAGGAGCTGAAGGTGGTGTTTTGTCTCATTTTGCTTAGCGGTATCAGTTCTGTGGGGATACAGAATGCAAATAAATCAATTTCTATTCGTGCCGTCCAACAACAATGAAATCGAGGAAAATATTTATAATTTGACAGAATGTGAAGATCTGGTCTATGCTATGTAGATTTATGAGCCCAAGGCCAAGTTAATAAAGTTCGTTTACGATGCGCCTTAGTTTTTCACACATTACACTCGCTAGGACCTTATAGGCAATATATATCAGGTTGATTACATGGTCGTTGAGATAAATTTCAGGATCACACTTCTGGATCGAGCAAATCACGCTTAGGTTACAGTCGCTAGCCATGATTTTTTCGACTATATTTTGCCTCCACCTCTTGATTTTAACATTTTAGTTGACAAACTATGACAAGCCATAGTCGTGACGGCAACCAGCGTTCCATCTCTCTAACATTCTCTCTAACCAGAACAACTGTTGCCACATTTTCGTTTTCATTCCTAGAGAAACTGGTTTCAATGTTGAAACGCTTCTGGCATTTAAAGAATTTTTCATTTCTATGGTTTGTAAATTCCATCGGAGCTACAAGGGGCCAGTTGCAATACAAACAGCTGAGAGAAACATCATCATATGGTATTATATGCGGTTAATGCTATGACTTTTTCTACTAAAAAAACTAGAGTGAGAATTGAGTGGCGAAGTCTCTGGCGATCCAGTGTGACTGATGCTTTTTGTCGTCAAAGCTTACGCTGTGTGTTCACAAACGTTTCTGGCTAAACAGAGGTATATGCCGTGTATTTTCATCACAGATCATTAGCCAGGTGGCTTGATGTATTTTTTTTTTTTTTTTTTTTTTGTCTGAACAGAGCATTCAGACAAAGAACCAGTCCATTGTACTCTTTGTCACTTAATTTTGATGGAATCTTTCAGTCTTTCGAAGGAAGACAAGTAAGCATTTTAGTGATAAATGCCTACAGTACCAGCACCTACCACGTCAACACCGAGTACCAGAAGTCTGATGCGAGTGTAAGTATTCACAGACGTAGTGCTCCGCGGTGTTGACATCATTTCCACAGCGAGGGTTGCTGTTGTGTCACTTGTGCTCAGCACATTTAAATGCTTAACAAGAGTGTAGTACTTCTTTACGACGCCAGTAAGAGGCCTGCTGTCATTCCTGCTGAGGGACAGCAGCAAGTCTGCTGATTTTTTAGAGGCATCGGCAAGCATTCGTTTGGTATGCCTGCAGTCTGCGGAATCATGCCATCTGCAGTTTTGCTCGTAGAAGACCCAACTGTCAACCACAGGCTGGGGTCCAGAAAAACTCTCTCCTGAACCTTGCCTAGCAAGTTCACCGACGTGTGAATGTATTCCCATTGTGACCTGGGTATTGCATATAGTGATGTATTGCATTCTCAAACTAGTTTGGAAGTCGTAAAAGGGCAGTTTAGCTACCGCTGCAGTGGCACCATTCACTGGTTCTACAAAATATAGTTTTCTGTAATCAGGATTGCTTATAATTCCGCTTGGAAGTAAGACGCAAGTTTTCCTAACGAGAAGTAATAATTTAATATTTAATAAATAAAAATTGAATATTATAATATTCGGTTTTTGAGCTATCCGTGAAGATCCGACAACATTAATTTCCTGGCTCAGATTCTCTTCAAAACTTGTCTTGGGCACATGGAAAGTCGATTTCGTACTTTTTGTGCAGCAGAAGTTCTGGTGTCCTTGTTGCATGTTCATAAGACCAGAGATAAAAAACAGACGGTGCACAATACCATCAAAGCTCCAGTACGGATTGTATCAAAGACCACTTCTTTAGCTAAGAGCTGATACCCCCATTTATTTGGCTTAATACCAGCTTAATCTAACTTAGAAACTAGGGTTAAGAGAAGGAGATGTATGAGTGCGTCTAGAGCGGAGCAAGGCGTGCTAGAGAAAGTCCTCATGCAACCGAGACAGACCCTTCTTTGAAATCTGAAAGCTTGTTCCACCAGACAACCGATGCATAGGATATAATTGCCCTTATCTTAGACGTGTAGATCCATATTCTCGGTGACATGCCATTGTTTGCCAACAGCTCCTCTGCACTGCCAGAAGGCCGATAGCGTCTTAGAAGCTTTTGAAGTAACATGTTTACTCCATAGAGGTTGGTTATACAGGATGACACCCAAATACTTGACCTCTTTGGAGAACTAGATGGTGATGCTTTTAAGCACTAGATGAGTCAAACCAGACAGGTTCTTTCTTCTCGTAAAGAGAACTACCTCAGTTTAGAGAGGATTGACTGAAAGCCTATTTCTAGTGCATCACTTGTCGAACACGTCTAGGGCTGCCTGCACTTTAGATCAGACAGTTGATAGACACGATCCAACAGACAGTAAATGTATTAAGTACCATATACTTCGGCACTGAAATGTTGTGCTATAAATTACCATGCTATACGCCACGGTAACATTGATAACCCTCGTTCCTATATCAGATGTTTCACCGTTGTCGTCAGATTTCCCGACGGTTGAAGTAAAGACACGAATTTCATGGTGAAGATAATGGTCACGCATTTTTTTAATTTTAATTTATTTTTTTTTTTTAAATTGAATGCTTTTTTTTTGTCTTCTTATTTTATGCACGGGGAGGAAGATCAACGGTATTCGGGCAATTTCCAACGGTGAGAGAATGGGATACTTTTTAGGCATATAATTATTTTCGTGCGGTTTTTTGTTTTCAAAATTTGAACGTTTATTTAAGAAAAACGTGTACAATAGTATTATTTAAAGTACTGCTCATCTGAAGCTATGACTCTTTCCCATCTTTCTGGCAATTTGTGGGCCCCATCTCAAAAGAACTGCGCCGGCTTGGCAGCCAATAATGAATCAAGCCAATTTTTGATATTCTGCTCTGATGTGAACCGTATTTCAGTGAGGGCGTTCTGCATTGACAGGAACAAATGGTAGTCAGAAGGGGCAAGGTCTCGGCTATAGGGCGGGTGGGGTAAGACTTCCCATCCACTGCTTTCCAAATAGTTCTTAACCGGAATAGCAACGTGGGGCCGAGCGTTGTCATGATGGAAAATTATTGCCTCTATCTGGTCGCATATTCCGGGCGTTTTTCGGCTACTGCTTTCTTCAAACGGATTAATTGTGTTCGGTAGCGTTGTCCATTTATGGCTTCACCCAGTTTTAGCAGCTCATAATACAGCACACCCATCTGATCTCACCAAATACAGAGTATTACCTTCACGCCGTGGATATTCGGCTTTGCCGTTGATTTGGCTGGTTGGCCGGGTTGGATCCATTTTTCATCACCAGTAACAATCCGATGCAAGAATGACTTCCTTTTGTGGCGTTCCAGCAGCATTTCGGACATGCAAAACCGCCTTTCGACGTCTCTCGGCTTGAGTTCATGTGGAACCCAATTTCCTTGCTTTTGAAGATATCCAGCTGCTTTTAAACGTTTTGAAATGGTTTCTTGAGTGACACCCAAAGATTCTGCGAGCTCTTCTTGTGCTTGGCAACAATCTTCATAGAGTAATGCTTCCAGTTCTTCATCTTCAAACTTTTTTGGCTGCCCAGGACGTTCATCGTCTTCCAAGCCAAAATTACCACTTTTAAATCGTGCAAACTACTTTTGGCACGTTCGTTCAGCTAGCGCATGTTGACCATAAACTTCCACCAAAATACGATGACTTTCGGCAGCAGTTTTCTTCATATTAAAGTAATGAAGAAGATCTCCCCGCAAAAACACTTTTCAGGCACAAAGTTCAAAATATTTGAGTGAAAAAAAATTATGGTTGTTTACGCTTCAAATGAATGACATATACTGAAATGACGTACAATGACAGTAGCTTTCCAACGCATGTTCCAATGGAAAAGTACAAGTTACGCCATCTCTTAGCAAACCGCACGAATTATAGCCTAAAATTTACGCCTTCGAGAGCGTGATAACGTCGAAAATAATTCTTTTCTGTATTTCGTTGTATCAGGTAGTCTCGATTAGGTGGTCGTTGAAGACGAACGTGTTTCTCTGGTTCTCCGCAATACCCTGCCCTTTCTCTTATTTCTTTAATTATTACTTGTATTCTTATCTTTTTCAAAAATAAATACATATCAACAAAACGGCTATCTGTTACAACTCAGAAGTGGGATACATGTATTGACATCAAGATACATAATCTTCATACGTCAACAAGAAAAAAAAAGGCAAAACGGTCTCAAGCGAAACGGTCGCAAACACATAAGCAGGCGACATAATGCTTAAGAATGGGCCGATGCGCAGCCGGTATTTCGTACGTGGTCACAATTCACGAAGGCTCTAGCAGCGAATTTTCCTTGCTTCGTTGATGTGGCTGAGGTGAACCGAGAATTGTCAAAACGTAGGCGGAGAACGAACGAATCTCTGAGGGAATACTACTACACAATGCTAAACATTGGACGGCGAGGTAAGTTAGACGAACCATCTTTGATTTCTTACATTGTCGATGGAATAAACCATATCTCACTTACACGGACGCTACTTGCCATGAATCTCCAATGATTCAACGACTTGTTACGGTCGCTGGAGAATTTGTCAACTTCGCCAAGATGTATTGCAGAAACGAAAACAGCACCAGAAAGTCAGGAGGTCCTGCACAACAACGGTGACAAGTGCGTGAAATGTTTCAACTGCAACGAGTTTGGTCACATAGCTGCGAAGTGCCCAAAAACTCAACGTAAATTTCGCTGCCAACAATGCTAAGATCGAGGTTACATCAACATCAGAAGAATTCGTACCTCCAGTGATGTTAAAGGTTAAGCTAGAGAAAAAGGAGTACTCAGCATTTGCAGATACGGGCAGCGATGTCTCTCTCATTCAAGAATCTCATCTTCCGGACATTAAACGATATCCAGCAAGAAAGCGCCTGAATGGTTTCGGAGGATCCGAAATTGAAGTTACAGAAAAAATCATGACACGCATCGTAATGAACAATTGTAACATATACGTCACATTATATATTGTCTCGGACAGAATACTCCCTTATGAGATACTACTGGGACGTGACATGCTCTGTAAGGATTTTCATTCTATAGTGGTCGAATTTGGGCGACTCGTTAAAGCATAGCGACTGGTACCTCGCGGATAACACGAGTAATGTTGTCTTCCAAAGCGTCAATCGTAGCTGGCTTATTCCCGAAGACCTGAGACTTTACATCTCCTCAGAGAAAATAGTCCATAGGTGTCCAAAGGCTGCCAATTTACCGTAGCAAAACGTGAAACTAAGTACTCACCAAAATGATTTCTCAACAAGTCCATTGTTTCACGCGCTGTATGGCTCGTAGCGCCGTCTTGTTGAAAACAGAGCTCACCGAGACCATGTGCTACAAGGTCAGGAGGCACATAGTTCATTAACATGGCGCGATAACGGTTACCACTGACAATAACATTCTGATTTGTCTAATTTTTGAAGAAATATGGACCAATGCCCATAAACCACACCATACCGTTATTTTGAGTGGATGAAATGGTAGCTCTTGGTACTCTTCGGGTAACGTATCCATTAAGCCAGAAATGGGCTTCATCACTGAACAAAATTTCACGATAAAACACAAGATTTTCATTGAGTTTTTCCAGAGCCCATTCACTGAAAATATGACGCAAATTCAAATCGCCTGGCTTCAATTTTTGCACAAGTTGAATTTTGTACGCTTTTAGGCCCAGACCCTCACGTAAAATACGCCAAGTTGTCGAATAAGCCAAGCCAAGCTGCTGAGAACGACGACGAATCGATTCGTCACGGTCTTCACGTACACTCTCAGCTACAGCTGCTACAGTCTCTTCACGACGTGCTGGATGTGGTCTAACCGGACGAGTATCATCCACAAATGTAAACTGGGATTCAAATTTACGAATGGTATTGGCAATAGTGGTTTCAGTAGGTCGATTATGCGCACCGAACGCTGATTTTCGTAATGCAGCTGAACAATTTGGAGATGCTGTTGTGATGTGAGTCTTTCCATGATAACTTGCCAAACGAAACTTAACCAAAATAATAAAACAGTTTTATAGGAGTCATGCGTGATCTGTCAAAAAGAGCCTATTGAAAATCGAACCTCACGATGAATCACCCTATAGTTGTTTTATCAGTAACTATGTAGTTGTTACAGTTTTTTGTGATCTTTGCTTCTATTTAAGAAGCTCCTGCGAGCCATTTGAGATCAATATTGCCTATGTTCTTTTCAATTACAGAGCCTTCTTTGTTTGCTTGTTATTCTTAATGCAACAGTATTTTAGCTTAACACCCAACTGGTTCTCAATGCATTAGACCAGTTGTATTTAATATTTCGGCTAGTTAAAAGATTGATAGGTTTCTTACTGACAGCTTGACTAGAATATATATTCTGGAGCCACGTAAATCGGAAAGCCGGTAGTGACTGTGGCCTGCCTTGCAATTTTAGTAAATACAGGGCATTATGACCCATAGATTGGCGGAAAAGTTAAATGGGCCTCAACCCTTCACGAAAGAGAAAGTTCATACTCTTATCATGATTTGAAATCGGAACTTGTCAAAAAGTAGGTGTCATTCCCCACGGAAGTTTAAGAGCGCACACTCTGTGTTCTTAGGCCACCAAGATAAGTCCAAAGTTACGAGTAAGCAAACGTGACGATTACTAGTCCATGTATAAAAAGGAACTGATGGTCTTAAATCACAGATTAAATTACCTAGCTATTATTTCTGAAGCTGCGAACAATAAGTCATCATCTAGTAGATTGTATCCTACCGGGTAGACTTAGGCCTTGCTGAGCTAATGCATAAGTTTTACTTTATTTCAATTATCATAGCCAGTTGAGGGTATGGGTGCGACTTTTTTTTCATTTGATGCCATTTTTGGGTCAAATTCAAAAACATGGATATTGAAAGTACTCAGAATAAACCTCGTCTTGTTTTCTAAAAATAAGTTCTTTAGCTTGACTCCCTTGTCGTACATACATATACGTTCCCTTCTCAGTTTCAATCTTAGCTCAATCTCATTACTGCCTAACTTTCCACGTTCCAAATTTATTTTGTATTAACGAAATGTTACCCCAGATTTTGGGAGAATCTCATAAATCTTTTACTACCTCCCTACTACCTCGTCCGCGTACAATGGAAATATGTTATCAATAAGCCGGGTGCTATCCCCTTACATTAGATGGAATTCCTCGGAATTGATGCGAAAATATATTCCAAAAAACATAATCTCGCTTCGTATTATGTGATCACAGATGAATTTTAATATTTTCCGGTTAAGGATTAACCAGAATACTTTTGTCACGCTCTAGTATAAATTCCATTTTTTTTTTTTTTTTTTTTTTGAAATTTAATAAAATAGAAAAAAAAAGTTTCATTACACAACGAAACGAAGAAGGGTAGAGTATAATACTAGTAATATAGGGTTTTCCAATAGGGACTTGACAAATTTAAATTTAATTTGTGAACGCACTCTTTCACTAACTGTCAACTGTCACTCTTTCACTCTCACTCTTTCACTCTTTCACTAACAACTAACTGTCAAGTAAACTCAACATTTTCATCATGGTAAAGTACACTAACGAGCTACGTTCTCCGATTGGGTTCTGGAGAAGATGCGCCAAGATGATGAATTTCATCGCAAAATCATCTTCAGTGACGAAGCTCATTTTTGGCTCAATGGGTTCGTCAATGAGCGTTATTGGTCGGTTAAAAACCCACATGTGCTTCATGAATCACCACTTCATCCACAAAAAATAACTGTTTGGTGCGGTTTGCATGCCGGCGGCGTTATTGGGCCATATTTTTTCGTCGACGATAACGATCGTCACGTTACTGTGAATGGTCAACGTTATCGCGCCATGATCACCGATTATTTTTGGCCCGAATTGGAAGATATGGACTTGGACGACATGTGGTTTCAACAGAATGGTGCCACAAGCCACACAGCACACGCTACAATCGATTTATTGAAGAGTAAGTATGGTGAGCGTGTTATCTCAAGACATGGGCCAGTCGATTGGCCGCCTCGTTCGTGCGATTAAACGCCGCTTCAGAGCCAACATTGAACCCGAAATAGCGGCCGTTTCGGCCGAAATGTGTGGGCGAGTCGTTGAAAATTGAGTCCAACGAATCAACCGCTGCAAACGTGCCCGCGGTGGCCTTATGAATGAAGTCGAGTTCCATTCATAAATGTTTTGATTGTACTTCAAGCTAATAATAAAGTTTTTGAAATATCTCTAATGGTTTTCCTTAGTGATGTGGTTGAGTGGTTGGTTGAGTGGTGATTCATGAAGCACATGTGGGTTTTCACCCGACCAATAATGCATATTTTGCTTATTGACGAACCCATTAAGCCAAAAGTGAGCTTCGTCACTGAAGATGATTTTGCGATGAAATTCATTATCTTGGCGCATCTTTTCCAGAACCCAATCGGAGAACGTTTGCAGACGTTGCTCGTTAGTGTACTTTACCATAATGAAAATGTTTACTGAATAAATTGACAGTGACAGTTTGATGACTAGTGAAAGAGTGCGTTCACAAATTAAATTCAAAGTTGTCAAGTCCCTATTGGAAAACCCTATACATTCAGCTTTATCATTTTTTAAGTATAAAAAAAACGAGAGGGCCTTGAATGAAAGTTTGAGGGACACCCAAGTGACGAGTGTTTGGTGCCATTAGAAACATATTGTTCGCGGCCGGATAAATATGAGGCTATTAATTTACACGCGGAACTTTCGAAGTAGAATTGACTATGCAGTTATTTAATGTAGTATAGAGTGATTTACGATGTCAAATGCCTTTGTGAAGTCTTAAAAGACAATGAGGCTCAACATTTCACAATCTTGTCCGGCATGTATATCTTTTAGTAAAGCGGTAGTGCAGTTACGTTTTGCACCAAAGCCCGACTGAAATTTCGTGAAAAGATTTTTCCTATTCAGGTAAGACTTAATTTGATTACTTATTATTGCTTCGAAGACTTTGCTTAGAAAAGGTTTCATAGCAATCTATGGGTCGATATTCACTACTATTAGATTTTGGTAATAGAAGAAATTTAGAAACTTTTAGCTTATAGGGAAAAACGGACATTGTTATTATATGTAGTATTAAAAATATGAGTTATATGAGAGAGGAAAGCAGGAAGAAGAGTTTGTATGAAAGTCGGGTATACACCATCAGAGCAAACAGCTTTCGATTTGATCTTTAAGATTATTTGAGCTACACTTAAGTCATCAGTTCCAGAGAGTGAAAAAGTATCTTCTCGTTGTTTGTTGAGTGAGGCAGAGATGTTCTGCTAGGATAAAATATTTTGATTGAACAAACTTCCTATTTAGTTCATCCACTATAGAGGAGGCGTTTTAGCAACCGAGAGGAAGTAATGGAATAATCGCAGGAAACACTGATGCACATACCGAAAACCGAATATAAAAAATGTTTCGAGAATTGGATCAAGCGCTGGCATAAGTGTGTTGCAGTCGATGGGGATAACTTTGAAGGAGACAATATAGATTTAGATCAATAAACTTGTATTTTTAATGTTCTGGGAACTTTTTGATCAAGGTGGTATACAATATAGAGTTTGCTATGTTAGGAGCCATATATATACACACTATAAGTATTTTCTTACAACCTAGTGTTATTTTAATAAAAATATATTCTCATAACTCGTTCGGGTTATACAGGGTGAGTTTTTTAACTTGAGACATCCAAATTACTCGAAAAATACGCGATATTGCGAAAAATGTTTTCGACAAAAGTCACAAGGTTCTGAAGGAGACATACGATGGTGATCACGAGTTTGCCCTTGAGCCCCATTTTAATGGGAACCCCTATTTTATTTGACAGATTCGTAATCTGCGTGAAAAACTACAATAAAAATGCGTTCTTTTCCCGTCAGAGGGCGCAATAAAACTTAAGACATCAAAATTACTCGAAAGGTACGAAATATCGCGAAAAATGTTTCAGACAAAAGTCATAAGATTCTGAAGGGGACATAAGATGGTGACCACGAGTTTGATCTTGAGACCTATTTTCAAGGTCAAACGGACGTCACTTTTGATTTCTCAAATGACAATTCCTGATTTTCATTGCTCATTCGTGCGGTTTGCTAAGAGATGGCGTAACTTGTATTATTCTATTTGAACATGCGTTGGAAAGCTACTGTCATTGTACGTCATTTCAGTATATGTGATTTGTTTGAAGCGTAAGCAACAAGAAATTTTTTTCACTCAAATATGTCGAACTTTGTGCTTGAAAAAGTGTTTTTGCGGGGAGTTCTTCTTCATTACTTTAATATAAAGAAAACTGCTGCCGAAAATCATCGTATTTTGGTGGAAGTTTATGGTGAACATCCGCTAGCTGAGCGAACGTGCCGAAAGTGGTTTGCAGGATTTAAAAGTGGTGATTTTGGCTTGGAAGACGATGAACGTCCTGGGCAGCCAAAAAAGTTTGAAGATGAAGAACTGGAAGCATTACTATATGAAGATTGTTGCCAAACACAAAAAGAGCTCGCAAAATCTCTGGGTGTCACTTAAGCAGCCATTTCAAAACGTTTAAAAGCAACTAGATATATTCAAAAGCAAGGAAATTGGGTTCCACATGAACTCAAGCTAAGAGACATCGAAAGGCGGTTTTGCATGTCCGAAATGCTGCTGGAATGGCACAAAAGGAAGTCATTTTTGCATCGGATTATTACTGGTGATGAAAAATGGATCCATTACGACAACCCCAAGCGCAAAAAATCTTATGTGAAACCCGGCCAACCAGCTAAATCAACGGCAAAGCCGAATATCCATGGCGTGAAGGTAAGGCTCTGTATTTGGTGGGATCAGATGGGTGTGCTGTATTATGAGCTGCTAAAACTATCAATGGACAACGTTACAGAACACAATTAATAAGTTTGAAGAGAGCAGTAGCCGAAAAACGCCCGGAATATGCGACCAGACACGAGGCAATAATTTTCCATCATGACAACGCTCATCATTTAAGAAACATTTATCGTTGTCGGACGACTCGATTACCAAGTCAGCTGGTATAAGCTCTCTGCGATGCGGCATACTTGAGAACTTCATTTCTTTCAGCTACTCTGAAAACACAACAAATGAAGAAATAAGCAAAATTCAACCCAAATCATGATATAGGCCGCAATACCCAGTGCATTGTTTTGCAAAAAAAAAAAATTTTTTTTCGCTTCATCTGAGGCCGTTTTTCGCCTCAATAATGCACAGTAAAGCTCGCTGTTGATAGTTTTTCCTTTTCCGAGGTAGTCCACGAAGAGTATGCCACGACAATCCCAGAAAACCGACGCCCTAACCTTTCCGACCCATCGAGCCTCCATTTGGCCGATTCGGAGCACTCGTGCCAGCTTCAGTCCATTGCCGAGCACTCATTCTGTTCTCTCCTGTTCAACAGTTACCAATCGACGCCAAAAGTCCGCCCGATTCCGCATCAGCAAGTCCCGGCACCCGGCGGCAGGATAACCACCTTCACTTTCCGGTCAGCTGTCACCATCTCATGTATTTTTTTGACATTGTCCTCTGTAACCGCATCGAAGGGCCTGCCGCTGCGGACTTGATCGGTAGTGGAGTTGCGGATGATACTTATCCAACTTTTCTTTTGTTTCCTTCGCCGTTTTGACTCTCAAAAAATAATGTTTTATGAGAGAACGAAAATCGTTTTTCTCCATACTCAACATGATGCCAAGCACGTCAGCAACAATGAGCTGTCAAAACAAAACTAAGCACTGAAATTTGGCATGTCTGCCTAAATATGAATGGACTTCAAGGCACCATAACCTTTTTTGCAGTAGCAGCGCATTCTGGCGGTCAAGAAAAATACTTTCCAGTCCACCTAGTATATATGTTCTCAAGGATATATTTTTTCTGTCACAACAGTGTTACCAGTTTTTTTTTTTAAATTTGTTTAAAATTAAAAAATTCAAATATTTTGTTATAAGTAATTTAATTTGAAAACTATGGGTCTATTTTTTTTTACAGTGGATACATTTTGAGTTAATAAAGAAAAAATAGTAAGCCATAAGTAAATAAAGTCAAAACTAACGAAGAAATAATTTTTTTAATGGTTGTATCTTTAAAGACTCACTGGGCATTTAAGGGTTAATACAGTCACATGAAACCATTTAAAATCCATTACCGAAACCCGCAGCTTTCACTTAAAAGTCGTAAAACTTCAAAAAAAAAAAGCAGAGAAAAGTTCACCTAAAACAGAGAAAACATCACTTAATCGATCATAACTACTAAATGAATGATTCTTTGAAAGAAGCAACAAACTCGCTGGGAATTTAAAAACGTTCGACTTATTACCTACTAGAGTGCCTAAGGAAAGCGTAAACCCTATTTACAGCTCGGCCTTTACACTTTATTAGCACATAAGCACCCCTTGCTTTAGCAATCAATCGACAATTTCAAGTCCTGGATTTGCTTTTTGTCCTTCAGAAGAAAGAAGAAAAGAAAAAAAAACTCCATCCCAGTCGACGTATCCCAGCCGAAAGGTACCAGCAATCACTCTTCAAATTTGCATCCACCTAGCACCCTCTCATACTTTAATGATGACATTTAAATCAAGAGCGTTACAATTTTAATTATGATTACACAAAGAATTAAATCAACACTGCCATGAATTTTTTATTCTTTTTCCTCCAATTTCTCTTTTCCAACAATAGTGTCTTCCGGCAAAATTGTGAAAAGTGAAAATGCAAAGAAAAACCTCCGGAAATCAGGGGTGAGACACAACGGACTATGATAGCGATAGGGTGCTGCCAAGCTGTATCTTTGGCTTAGGTAATTTACAGGGTTTTCATAATATTCCTTATTAAGTAATCAAGCGTAACAAGGAAACAACAAAATAACTGTAATAATAATAATTTTTTGACGTCACGGAGTGAACAGAGTGGAAATATTAACTTCATTCATTGCTGAGGGATTAATTGAAAAATTTTCTCATAATCCACTACCGTGTTGGACGGTCCATAAGGATGCTTCCTGGGACTTTTAGCATTTCGGAGCCCACAAAATAAGTGTTAACTTCTTTTTTTAAATACTGATAATTTATTACTTTACAAGATTATGCATGGGCAATGAAAACAATTGGAAAAAGACGCCGAAAGGGGAGACACGAATAGATTAACATTTTCGGAAGAATTCTAAATAAAAAAAAAGAGACTTGGATTGGGAAATGTAAACCACCCGAGGATGTTTTATAGACAGTTGTAACATAATTTGTTTTCCATAAAATTTCCATAATTTCATATCAAACGCCCGTACAGTGATGGTGAAATTTTCTAATCTCTTAAGTCTTACTTTTATGTCTATGGCTTCCTCGAGAACATATTTTATTTCTTTTAAATTTAGTTTGAATTTTATTTTGTTCGTTCTGGGGAATCCAACAAAAATGATTGAACATAGTCACCATATTTTGATCAGCAATAGCACTTTTACTTCATACATACGAGTATATATGTGATAATTTGCTCCTTGTACAGCTTAATTTCCCATTGTGAGAAGCGAAATTCGGTATTAGATTTGGCTTGACCAATGATTCATCCGTTGGTTCGCAAAGAAGAAGCTTAAGAGTCACTCAATTAGCCATCTATATGTAGAATATGGAAAACGCCTAAAATAAAAAATGCTTCGAACAGCTAGCCACAGATAACTCAAACTTTTTAGGCAGCACTATTCCATAAATCAACACTGCCGTATTTGAAGTACAGAGAGTCCGAGCGCGTTAGATCGGCATCAATTATATCCTATTTGATGTATATTTTCTAAAAAATTGCAACGAATATTCACAAAGCATCACTGCAGAGATCATCCAGCAGTGAAGAATATCCTAACATTTGGTTTAAGCAGGATGAATCCATAGAACCCAACGCATTGCTGAGAAGAGAGATCCTTCAAAAACTTTCGTTGTAGTATACTACGAGTATACTTAAAGCGAAGATTGTCCCTTACGCCGCAGTGCCTAGAGCACCGGAAACTGTATCCTACATACCAGCTATTTTGTTCCCTATTCAGGAGCTAATGGATTAAGTACAACCTCAGATATAAGAACGGGTTACGCAAGTAAACCAAATCTGCGCGGTGCTGCCGACTTAACGCACCTTCAATCGTAATGATTGAATGTAAATCCACTTATGAAAATCAAACGAAGAGGCACACTGCTTAAGTTGCTCACAGACTAAGCCCCTGATGTGCAAAGAAAATACAGTATAGTAAAAAGAAACCGACATTACTCCATACTAGGAGGTGGTTTCACAAACTTTATTTAAAAAATCTTGCGACTTTTAAGAGTAAACAACGTTGTAATGCGTAGGATGCAGATGCATCGTGCTCATACCTCCTTAGTGGAAAATGTTTATATAGGGTTTTCTAATAACGACTGGACAACTTTTTTTTATTAAACAAAAGTCAAGCCATTTAAGATACTTCAAAAACGTTATTATTGGCTTGAAGTACAATCAAAACATTTATGAATGGAACTCGACTTCGTTCATATGGCCACCGAGGGCAAGTTTGCAGCGGTCGATTAGTTGGATCCAATATTCAACGACTCGGCCACACATTTCGGCCGAAACGGCCGTTATTTCGCGTTCAATGTTGGCTCTGAGCTCTTCCAACCTCGTCGGCGTGTTGGCATAAACCAATGACTTAACGTAGCCCCACAGAAAATAGTCAAGCGGCGTTAAATCGCACGAACGAGGCTGCCAATCGACTGGCCATGTCTTGAGATAACACGCTCACCATACTTACTCTTCAATAAATCTATTGCAGCGTATGCTGTGTGGCTTGTGGCACCATACTGTTGAAACCACATGTCGTCCAAGTCCATATCTTTCAATTCGGGCCAAAAATATTCGGTGATCACTGCGCGATAACGCTGACCATTCACAGTAACGTGACGTCGACGAAAAAATATGGCCCAATAACGCCGCCGGCATGCAAACCGCAACCAAACAGTTATTTTTTGTGGATGAAGTGGTGATTCATGAAGCACGTGTGGGTTTTCACTTTCACGATGAAATTCATTATCTTGACGCATCTTCTTCAGAATCCAAACGGAAAACGTACGTCGCTTCAAATGGTCCACCGGCTTCAATTCTTGAGTCAGCTTAATCTTGTATGGGTGTAAACCAAGATCCTTACGCAAAATACGCCATAATGTGGTCTGAGCGATGCCCAATTCTTGATTTGGCTGATTTGACTGATTTGGATTGTTTGCTACGAACGGCAGCGATATTTTCGACACTTCGACCAACCCGTTGTCTCACTAACACAGCAACATCACACAACGAATATGTAGACTCAAATTTTTGCACTTAACTTGTTATTGCCTGTCTACTAGGGCGAGAATTACTACCGAAAATTGGAGTTAACGCTCTTAAAGTTGCAGTCACCGACTCCGAATATCTGTAGAAAATTTTTTATAATTTGCAGACGTTGCTCGTTAATGTACTTTACCATGATGAAAATGTTGAGTTTACTGAATGAGTAAAATGACAGTTTGATGATTAGTAAAAGAGTGCGTTCACAAATTAAATTCAAAGTTGTCAAGTCCCTATTGGAAAACCCTATACGTCGTCACTGTCTATGCATTTAAAGCTACTCAATCCATTTATATTGAGACACTCTACCTATTCCTAAGGCTGAAATCGTTACGCCTAGAAATTGGGGAAATATAGTAATACGCCAAACAGAAGAAGGAACCTACTACTCAATTATGTACTGACTTGCCTGAAAGCAACGAATAGTTCGACGTTTCCCGGCCACTGTTGTTCGATCTACTGTTGTTCGACACATCGATACGATAGACAGGCGCAGACCAACAACTATAAAATGTCTACACGCGTTCGTGAATGATAGTATACGCAACGAAATTATGGAACTGGGAGAGTTTGCAATAACAGTATTTTTCAGGAAGTGTATAAAGCGAATGGTGTCATTGAGCAGATTTACACACTTAGAAGCCGTGACATTTTCAACAAATTCTGACTTCGAAATAAAGTTTTATTAATAACAAAAATATGGCATCACCGAAGAGCTACGCCGTAGCGGCCAGTATCAAAGAAGACCCATAAATGTCAATTCGGCGCCAATCAGATGAATTGGGCATTGCCATGGAATTAAGCCGGCTTATTTTGCGTTCGGATTTTGGCCTACATCCGTATAAGATTGTGCTGACTTTAGAATTTATGTCGGATGACCATAGATAACGCCGTAAGTTCGCAAATTGGGCGCTGGAAATGTTGGTCAATGGTAATGTCAACAAACAAACTTGCGGTTATTGGAGCAAACACAATCCACAAGAGTTCAGCCAAGCATCAATGCATCCACAAAGATTCATTGTTTGGTGCAATTTATGATGTGGTTGCATCGTCGGACTTTATTTCTTTCGAAATGAGGAAGGAGACACTGTTAAGGTCAATGGTCTCAGATATAGAGCGATGTTAACCGTTTTTTTGTGATCAGAACAGATCGACAACATCGATATATCCGATCTGTGGTTCCAAAAAGACGGCGTTATATGTCATACAAGCGACGCAATGCTCGAAGTTGTGAAGGATAAATTTGACGACTGGTTCATCTCACGGTGAGCATTCATATATTGCATGTTAAGTTTACAAAGTTCGTTGTGTTAATATTATTGTAAACATTTTTAACTGAATTTCGAAATGGATCTGTCGAAAAAGCATACTTGTATTTGGCATTCTTTATTGTATTATTCCAGAAAAACCAAAATGAAATCGGAAGAGAAAACTAAAATACCATATGTATAGAGAAGGTATTTCCAGCGAGTTTAAATATTGGCTTTGGTTTGTTATTCTTGGCCTGAGGCATGAACTTCGTTCGGGAAAAATTTGGCCTCTAAGGTAGGCTACCCATATGACCATCCATCAACACTTGAACTTACTATTTGAAGTGAAAACTAGCCTGCTTGACCGCCAGAATGCGCTGCTACTGAAAAAGGAAAAACCATCAACAGCGATTATTGCTGTGTATTATTAAAGCGATTAAAACCCGAAATCGCTTCAAAACGGCATCACATGAAGCGAAAAAATTTTTTTGTTTTTGCAAGATAATGCACCGGCGCACAAGAGCATCGCTACCATGGCTAAAATCAATGACTTACGGCTCCAATTGCTGTCGCATCTACCGTATTCGCCCGATTTGGCTCTCCTGGACTATTATCTCTTCCCAAACCTCAAAAAATGGTTCATCAATAAAAAATACAGTTGGCGCGAGAAAATCATCGACGCCACGAAGGAGTATCAAATTGTACAAAAGATTACCAGGATAAGATTGATTGATGACGTTAGTACAGGATTTTCCAATAGGGACTTGAAAGCTTTGAATTTAATTTGTAAACGCACTCTTTCACTAATCATCAAACTGTCACTGTCAATTTATTCAGTAAACTCAACATTTTCATCATGGTTTAGTACACTAACGAGCAACGTCTGCAAACGTTCTCCGATTGGGTTCTGGAGAAAATTCGCCAAGATGATGAATTTCATCGCAAAATCATCTTCAGTGACGAAGCTCATCTTTGCCTCAATGGGTTCGTCAATAAGCAAAATATGAGTTATTGGTCGTGTGAAAACCCACATGTGCTTCATGAATCACCACTTCATCCACAAAAAATAACTGTTTGGTGCGGTTTGCATGCCGGCGGCGTCATTGGGCCATATTTTTTCGTCGACGTCACGTTACTGTGAATGGTCAGCGTTATCGCGCCATGATCACCGATTATTTTTGGCCCAAATTGGAAGACATGGACTTGGACGACATGTGGTATCAACAGGATGGTGCCACAGCCACACAGCACACGCTACAATTGATTTATTGAAGAGTAAGTATGGTGAGCGTGTTATCTCAAGACATGGGCCAGCCGATTGGCCGCCTCGTTCGTGCGATTTAACGCCGCTTGACTATTTTCTGTGGGGCTATGTTAAGTCATTGGTTTATGCCAACACGTAGACGATGTTGGAAGAGGTCAGAGCCAAATGTGTGGCCGAGTCGTTAAAAATTGGGTCCAATAAATCGACCGCTGCAAACGTGCCCGCGATGGCCATATGAACGAAGTTGAGTTCCACTCATAAATATTTTGATTGTACTTCAAGCCAATAATAAAGTTTTTGAAATATCTCAAATGGTTTGCCTTTTATTTAAAAAAAAAAATTGTCAAGTCGTTATTAGAAAACCCTATATTATTACATTTGGAAACGAGTATAATGGGAAATTTATTTATGTGTTTTCTTAAATATTCTGTTGTAAGACTTATAAAATTGTAGACTACTCGTAACTCAATATTTCTGTAAAAGTTGGAACTTTAACTTTCACCTTTTACCCCAGCTTTTAGTCCTTTTCTTGCAACTTGTGCTAGTGCTATAAACTCCTGTAGTGCTTAGGCCAAATGTTGTTTCATAGAAATATTTTATGCTTATTGCGTTTTTATTATGACAAATGGACAGCATTTTCCAACACTCAGTAAACTGGTAACATTGCGAATATTTATGGCATCCGCTTTAACACCTAACTTCGTGTTTACTGTACTCATCGACTTCCGTTCGTACACAAGTGCTCTTCTATTCATAAACAAGTAAAGAGCAGCCGTCAGTTAGATGGTTAATTTTGTGCCCTGTCAACATGCATGGTATGTCCTTGCAATTGTGGTAACAAGAAAAAAAAAAAATAAATAAATAAATAAATAAAAAATTGATTGAAAATTCGTTCCGGACCAAACGTAGCATAGGGTTACACGTGATGTTTAGATGTTCTTTATTTGGTTCAAGGATCAGTCCTGTATGAATTAGGAGGTGGAAATCTTCAACGATGAATTTGGTCAGTGCCATCCTTATACAAATGACAGTAATTTTAAGTGACGATGGTGTATGATTGTTATGGAACATATTTGTTTGGATTACCATGTTTCAGCTCATCATTTGTAAACGACAATATGCGCTTTGAGTAAAGGGCGACATTTTGGGAGCAAACAAACGAATTCTGAAAGGGGCCACTTACCCATACATATAATGTGTGTTGCCGATGATTGGTTTTATTGGCTTTAAAGTACCCTTAAAGTGTTTGCCCACAGAGCGGGCGAAGGAAAATTAGGGAGGAAATAAAGATATTTACCGATGTACGTGGTTTTAAATGTCTGAATGTTGAAATGATTAGGAAATAGAGAGCTCAGTAGCGCATTCCATAAGCGAGTTGTTCGGTTAAGGGTATACTGATGAACATTCATAGCGAGACGAATGTTCAGGTTGAAGGTTTGAATGGGTGGAATGCACTGGTAGTGGAAGTAGCGATAGAACAAAGTGAAACACAAGACATTTGGTTGGTGTTCAAGGATGTCCATTAACTAAGTGATGTTAGCATCAATTATGAGTTTTATCGCAAGCTTTTGAATCCTATCTAGCAGAGATGTTTTAGGCGCACCTGACCAGATGTGTGCATTGGGCAGATAAATGCTATATACATATACATTTTGAGCCAAATCAGACGGAGAAAAGTATTTCTTATATCGCTTGAAGAAACCTAGACATTTCGCATCATTTTTTGGGACATTGAATATGTGGTCATTCCAACTTAAGTTGTCATTGACACACATACCGAGAATGGAAAGTTGTTCGGTTTCGACGATGCTAGTTACATTCATGGCTGAGGGTTTAAATTTCCCTTTAACGACAGCATTGTGTTTTGGAAGTATTAAATTCCACTCTGTTGATAGTTCCTCAATTGGTTATCCTGTTAATATTGAAATTGAATGCGCTTAACATACGCTGCCATTTTACAGCCGAAGAGCAGGCTCCGGGAACGAATATGAAAAACATAGAGTACTGTCGCCAGCAATGAAATATATTGGATTAGAAGTGGCAGACAAGAGATCATTAATACAAATTAAAATGAGTGTCGGAGTCAGAACGGACCTCTGGGACACACCAGTATTTATTTTGTGAATATCAGACAACCATCCAAGACAACTTGAACTGAACGTTCCGAAAGGTACATAGTTTGTAATCCATTAGGAGGAGATTATTCGATTCGGGTGAGAATCGACGGGTGTCATGCTTAAAAGTTTGAAGGGGTGGAATGCTACTGACGATTTCTATGGGGCACTGGTGATGGAAATAGCGATAAAACAGAATAAGACACGAGATATTACGTCGGTGTTCAAGGGTGTCCATTGTCTGGGTGATATAATCACCTGTGAGTTTTATCGCACGGTTTTGAATCGTATCAAGCAGGAGTAGAGATGTCTTGGGCGCACCCGACCAGATGTGGGCATTGCACTCCGAAAACTACGAAAACTGTATTGTTAGGCATTAAGAAGTTTTCGAGATATTTCATGAGCTGACGGTTTATCAGCATTTCCATGACCTTGGAAAGAAGGGACGTAAGTGCAATGGGTCTGGGAAGAGACGAAAAGACTCGCCTTCTAAATGGACGGGCTTGACAAATGCTGGTTTCCCTCTGTCCGAAAGAGTAGGATTGATGGAAAATGCTAATGCAGGGGTTTTGCCAGCGATGAAGAACACTTCTTCAGAAGAAGGGGAAATATACCATCTGAACCAGCGAAATTATGTATGTTGAGATCTTTAAACACTCTTGCTACTACACGAGTGCAAAAGTGGGTTTGTCCCATTGAAGATTCGATGCACTCAAGTGTAGGCAGAGACAAGCACAATCTGGAAGTGTTGAGTTGGACGCAAATGACGCAGAATTTCTGTGTTTTTTGCCAAACGACTAAATCGTTTTACTATCCTTAAGGCATTATAGTATTTTTTGCTTCAGCTTTTGGTCGTATTGAAATTTTAAATACTTAGGAAAGACGTTGCAGTTATTCCTGGTTTCTTCAAACTTTTTTCGGTTTTTCTCTGTCGATTTGGTCTTGATGATTTCATACCCTTCATCCGATAAAGGATAAAGGATCTTATCCCAAAGAGAACAGTGTCAGAGATCATATCAGCAGCGACATCCACGCCGTTATCGAGGAAACATGAGGGCAAGTTAAAATTCCTAAAGAATCCGTTAAGTCCGCTCCAATTGGTTTTCTCGTATTGCCATACAGTTCTTTCAGTAACTTTTTCTCTAACTTTGTGGTGAATGTACGACACAATGGACCGACGAGCTTAGAGAGGAAAGCACATCAACACTGTACTTATCAGGATCAGATGTTAAAAACAATTTCAGTATGAGGATACAGGGATACAATTATTTGTAGTCAGACAGTTCATCAAGCTCATTTAAAGTTAAGTCGCTGTCCGGTTTGGGGCTTCTGTAATAGTGGATAATCTGCTTAATTTGCTAAATTTGAGAGGTGTGGGCGGGGATCTACCTTGTTTCACTAAGTGCCAAAACAGCTGGTCTGTATTTATTTGAAATTTAGACAGAAAAAAAAACATCTGGACTTACTAACTTACTTCCTTAGATGGCGCTACAGTCCAGGATGAACCTGGGCATCAAACAACAAGCCTATTCAGTTAGCACGATCTCCCGCCACATATTTCCCGTTCAGGTACTCCTAGTTGGTTTAGGTTTCCTTTCACTTAGGTGCGGTCGTCCTAAGCTGCGCCGTCTCTCTGTGTCAGAATCAAAGACTCTTTTGGCCTAAGCTGTGGTCTCACATCACACGCAGTATATTTTTCTCGAAACCGTCAGGTGCTTCTGCACCATAAGCCAGGTCCAGGACAATAAGGATCTAATATTAAGCCAGTTTGATCTAACGATAAAGGGATTGGTTACTGGATCCTGAAACAAAAGAAATATCGATTGGCAAGAGTAATTCTCCATCTCATTTTTGAGCTGACATCCTTGCTGCTTGTTACTGGGGAACCAAGGTAAAAGAAGTCCTTAACAACCTTGAAATTGTAAACGAAAATTTGGACATTCTTTAGAGTTAGTTTAGTTAGTTTAGACCACACAACAGCATTAAAACATTGATGTGATGTTGAACACCAGACTACGACTTGTTCCCAAAGTTAAAGAAGCTAATGCATGGGCTGGGTTTTCACTCTCTAAAATAATTTTCTGATGCCATTACTTAGCAAATCAAACATTTAAAGACGTTGGGAATCAGTGTTTGAAAAGCAGGAAAACTAGGGGCTCTAAAGTGATGCTGCATTAAAAAAATTTTAACTTTATAAGCTACAATAGTGTGCATTAGTTTTGAAATGACCCTGGTGTATACAAAGAGTGTGCTTTAGCTGGTATATTTCCTTATTGAAAAATAACTTTCAAACAATTTTATCATTTTTAAGTCCTCTGATATTTATGTTTAGTACTGTTTAACAAACAACTTACCCAGAGAAACACCCAATATGGCGGAAGGTCCGTAGAACCGAATGGCGGTGCAAGACCTCTTAGGTGATTAAGGTTCATTCGATCTATCAGTGGCAAAGACTTTGATTTGTAGCCATTTTACTTCGTCAGGGTAAATTCATATTCTTTAAATGTGATATCCGCAACCATACCCTAGCTACAACAACGTACTGGTCCTCGGAACATCCAGATATACATCGGAACATCCATTTCCACCAAGAATGTCCTTCTTCGCTTTACACTTAAATTGCTCAAAATAATAAATTAGAACGTCATACGTAGTAAACTAATTGTACATTTCGACCATGAGCTCGCAAAAGATGCCATTGACATTTACGTCGTCGTCTTTCTTCTCAATAGAGATATGTTCTATTACACATGTCAGAACTCAAGTCCTTTTGTCTAAGACTAACTATTGACTATTGACAAATCTAAGTCCAAGTAACCCCTGCAATTTTTTCAATAAAAAATCGCTGTAACCGTTTGAATCCCCTTTTTGCCTGCCGCATCTTATGTGATGGCTATACCTGCATATTTCGACAGGACACCAGTTCGTTTCTCTGGCCGGATATTACGAATTCCATTAATTATTAATAGGCACCGCCATCATCTCTATATCAACACCCTGACCAGTTCTGAAAACGTTAAACCAACTCATAAGCCTTATATAACACACGTCGTGCTTGATGCAGACTCAGAAGCATTATAGTATTGCTATTGCTTCCCTACTAGTCAATCACTCTTGGAATATTAGCAAGTCAAGTCCGAACCTATTCATTTGGTTCTGTAGTTATTAAAGTGTACGGTTCTGGTAACTTCAATTGAATTAAAGGTAATTTTGAAATATTTGAAGAGAAAGACACCGATTTATTGTTACCCCGCGACGAAAACAGCAGTAAACTTTTCAAAATAGACCATGTAGCGCCATCTCGGAGATGTTCGTTAAGAAATTATGCATAAATTTGTAAAGTTGGTATGGGCACTTACAAGTAGAAAAAACTTTTATTCAAACCCGTTGCTCAACATTATTTTTCCCAACCAAACATTATTTCGGACGCAGAGCTAATGCCATCTACCACTTCAATGAAACAACTACGACGTTACATTTGACGTATGCTTAACCCCTGTAAACATTGACAGTTCTTCAGTTTTGTTATTCCTTTTTTGTTATTTATTTATTTTGTTTTTCTCAAAAGCCGCTACAAATTTCTTTATTTCTTTTTTTTAACGTCAAAATTTCTCACATTAATGAATTTTCTCAAAAAACTCGGCAGCATATTCTCAAAAATGACATCGTCAAAACGAGCAGAAAAAGTTGCGGAAAAAGTTATCCAGCAAGAGAAAATAAAAGTCGAGCCTATACGGGTAAGAACTTGAATGAAAATCTTTATGTAACAAGGAAATTTGAAAGGAAATCGCTCACAGGACATTGAAGATATCATCAATGGAACTAAATCTCCGTATTTTTCACCTCTTCAAACAAGAAACCAGCGATTGGCAAACAAAATCGGGTTGAAACCGATCCCATCGCTTGGAAATAATCGAATTCTAGAGACAGTCTCCGAATTGGAACCAAAACCAGCAGAAGTAAAGTCCAAGAAATCAGCTGAATTAAAGTCATTTCGAGAGGACTTAAAGAACCTGTCTAAAGAGGACGAAGGGCCGCTGGAAGTCTTAAAAGCAACAGATTGTTCTCTGGTCGCTTCTAAGAAAACCGCCAAAAATAAAATCGAAAAAAGTGAAGTTCCGACTGAATCGTTTAAAGCTTCGAAACCAAAAAAGAATGCCAGGGTATCTAAAATCAATACTCTGAAGCTCTCATCAGCTGACATCGTTGATGAACCAAAAGAAAAGGCTCAACTAGAAATACCAATAGCTCCAAAACAGAAAAGATCTCCTAAGAAGTCTTCAAAAGCAAAAAAGAGTCTGGAAAATTTAACAGTCATATCAGAACTTTCATCTGCAAAGAAAGAATTATCACCGGAAACCACAAAAGGTAAGAGGAAATCAAAAGACTTGTCGCCCGTTTCCGATGTTAAAATTGAAAAATGGGAGCCAAACAATTGGATTGCTATTTTGGAGAATATCAAATCTATGAGAGCAAATGAAGATGCTCCAGTCGACACAATGGGATGTGACAAATGCTCAGATGAAAACGCCGATGAAAAGGTGCATTACTTACTTTCAACTCAATAGAGTCTAACCAGATTTTTTTTTCCATAGACACAACGTTTTCAGACGTTGGTAGCTTTGATGCTGTCTAGTCAAACCAAGGACCAGGTAAACTATGAAGCTATGAAACGTTTGAAAGAAAACGACTGCACACCAGCAAATATTGCCGAAATGGATTCACAGAAGCTAGAGTCTCTTCTTTATCCCGTTTCATTCTATAAGGTGAGTATATGCTCTAACACATCTCGTTTTCCTTAAATCAAAGTTTGTTTCCAGAACAAAGCCAAGTACCTTAAAAACACATCAAAGATCCTCGTAGAACAGTATAATTCCGATATACCAAACAATGTAAAAGAATTAATCAAATTGCCAGGGGTTGGCCCTAAGATGGCTCACCTTTGTATGAGTTCTGCGTGGGATATTGTCACAGGAATTGGTAAGAGCATTTAAGAATTCACAATATGGACCTTGTATGGAAAATTAAAAAATTGCAGGTGTCGACGTGCATGTACATCGAATTTCAAATCGCCTCGGTTGGGTGCGAAAGGAAACAAAAGAGCCCGAGCAAACGCGAAAGGAACTAGAAGCTTGGCTGCCATCAGATCGTTGGAGGGAAGTAAATCACTTACTTGTCGGCTTCGGCCAAACTATTTGCACACCGACCAAGCCAAAGTGTGGCGAATGTCTAAATAGTGCCATTTGCCCGTCGGTTTCATTAGTGAAACGTGCCAAACCCAAGAAAGAAAAAGCAGTTTAGCTATTTTAAAATATTTTCTTTCTGTCTGAGTCTAATTCAAAAGTGTTTTCTTCTATTTTGTTTGTTCCTTCCCAGATTTTGGATTAAATATACTAACTCATGTAAATAAATCATTATGCAACCTTTAATTTTTCATTCCAAAATCAAGTGGCAAGTATATCAACAACCTTGACGCAATGAAGAATTTATACGACCTTTTGTAGCATATTTGTCCTAAAGCTTGAATCGTAGAACTTTTATCAGAACAACGACTTAATATTCGTTTAAATCCGAAAGCAGCTTTTTAACACATTAAAAGAAATTTGCTCAAAACACCTTTCTTGTTCATGCATCTCAAACAGTACCATATAGAAGAACACCGTAGGACTAAGTGGAAGAAAGTGAGTTCCAGCACCAACCGCCAACGCGTTTTTCCCCTAGTGTGGCGAGCAGTATGCCAGTTCAGTGTCGAGATTATACTAACTCGTAACACGGAAGAGCCCACTTCGTGGAGACAAAGTAAAGTAAGAAAACTAAGAAAGTATTACACACGTAAACCATTGAAAACTCAATTACAAATAATACCATATACAAATCGCAGCACCCTCTTGCAGTAGATACATTAGAAGGGGATAACTAGCAAAGTAATTATGTACGTAAGTAAAAAGTAATATAACTTTTGACGGCATGTGTAACTCGGTCCGAACGGGGTGAACAAATCATTAGTTTTGTGGATAAAAGCAATATGGCCAATATGTGATGGCGGAGGTAAATAATGTTTGCGACATATGGCATATGCGGATGATGTAGCTGTACTGTCTGTTAGATTCGTTTTAGCGACTGACTAATTTAAACCGCAGGCAACTCTGGACTTGATCGATGATTGGTGCTCTTTAAATAGGCTTTCAGTTAATCCTCTCAACACCAAGGTTGTAACATTTACGTCAAAACGTAACTTGATTAGTCTAATTCTAATTTAGTCTTGCATTCCTGAACTAGCTTGGAAGTCGTAAGAGGATTCAGCAAGGCTCTAAGGGCCGCTTGCTTCTCGCTACAGACGCTAATTCTTCTCTATCTCCACCTTTTCTTCACAATATATTTCGTTGCCATCAGGATTGCATATATCTTCACGTGGAAGATAGACGCAAGTTTTTCCAGCGAGGAGTGGAATCTAACGTTGTCATCCTCCATAAAGATATCAGTGCTGCATCCTATATCGGTTTTGGAACCGTTCGTTAACAGCCGAATGTATTCTTTATTGACTTTGATTCTGGTCGAAACTAGGCTTGGGTACAGGAAAAGTCAATTTCGTATATTCTCTGCATCAGCAATTCTGATGTGATTGCATCAGACGGCATATCCATAAGATCAGAGTCATAAGGCAAGCGCCACGCAAAGCCATCAAAGCTCCAGCGCGTATTGTACCAAAGACATCTTCTTTTTAAACGGACGATGGCTTTGAGAGTTCAGCCCATGATGTGAATGTCAAGGGAAGTGAGATTCATTAATGCATCTAGAGCGGAGCCAAGCGTGCTAGAGAGAGACAGACCGTTCTTTGTAGTCTGGTAAAAGCAACAATAACCAAATTTCGTCAGAGGTTATTCCGCTAGACAACAGCCACAGCGACGATTATGTTTGTGTCATCGGTACAAATGCAACTGACGAGCAAAAGTTGCGCAGAACTCAAAATTCGAAGGAAATCGTCAAGGAGGCCAAAAAGAACAAAAACTTCCTTTACAACAATGTGACTAGTGATGAAACGTGTTATTTTCAATACGATCCATAAACCAAGCGCCAAACCTAAAAATATCTTGTTTGGAAAAGTCAAAAGTGAAGACAATGTTGATTATCTTTTACGATTCTAAGGACATTGTCAACAAAAAGTCTTTTTCATTGGGCCAAACGGTTAATGCACAATTCTATCGTGGTGTATTGAAGTGTTTGTGGCATCATATTCATCCAATTCGGCCATAATATCGTGCAGGAAGAAGTTGACGTTTGTTACACGATAGTGCGCCCTCTCGTGGATCAACTACTATTCGCCGGATCTGGCACCGTGTCAGAAAAATACATTTGCCTATGGACATAGAAGCTATCCAAAACGCTTGCACCGATATCCTGAAGGACATCCCGGCCGACGATCTAAAACACTCATTCGACATGCTTTTAAACCTATTTTGAAGAAAAAAAAAATGTTTTGGCTAACAAACCTCTTGTTATTCTTATGTTTAAAAACTCTTGTTTACTTTGGAACGCACTTTGTGTATACTGCCAGAAAGACGCACAACTCGACAAATCGAACACAATAAACAGCTATAACGCTGAGTTAGGAAGAGAGTTTGTTTTATTTGGCTCATTTACTAAATCTGATGACAGTTAGCAATTACGCGAAAAATTACTTCCCAATCCCCATGGCAAAACACAAGCTGCTTTTAATGATTTTGCTCCTGTTTTCGTTAACAAGCTGTGAAGGAGGAGGTATAGGGTTTTCTAATAACGACTTGACAACTTTTTTTTTTTAAATAAAAGGCAAACCATTTGAGATATTTCAAAAACTTTATTATTGGTTTGAAGTACAATCAAAACATTTATGAATGGAACTCGACTTTGTTCATATGGCCACCGCGGGCACGTTTGCAGCGGTCGATTCGTTGGACACAATTTCCAACGGCCGAAACGGTCGCTATTTCGCGTTCAATGTTGGCTCTGAGCTCTTCCAACATTGTCGGCGTGTTTTCATAAACCAATGACTTAACGTAGACCCACAGAAAATAGTCAAGCGGTGTTAAATCGCACGAATGAGGCAGCCAATCGACTGGCCCATGTATTGAGATAACACGCTCACCATACTTACTCTTCAATTAATTGATTGTAGCGTGTGCTGTGTGGCACCATCCTGTTGAAACCACATGTCGTCCAAGTCCATATCTTCCAATTCGGGCCAAAAATAATCGGTGATCATGGCGCGATAACGTTGACCATTCACAGTAACGTGACGATCGTTATCGTCGACGAAAAAATATGGCCCAATAACGCCGCCGGCATGCAAACCTCACCAAACAGTTATTTTTTGTGGATGAAGTGGTGATTCATGAAGCACATGTGGGTTTTCACCCGACCAATAACGCAAATTTTGCTTATTGACGAACCCATTGAGCCAAAAATGAGCTACGTCACTGAAGATGATTTTGCGATGAAATTCATCATCTTGGCGCATCTTCTCCAGAACCCAATCGGAGAACGTACGTCGCTTCAAATGATCCATCGGCTTCAATTCTTAAGTCAGCTTGATCTTGTACGGGTGTAAACCAAAATCCTTACGCAAAATACGCCATAATGTGGTCTGAGCGATGCCCAATTCTTGAGAACGCCGTGGAATTGACTGATTTGGATCGTTTACTACGGACGTCTGAACGGCAGCGATATTTTCGACACTTCGACCAACCCGTTGTCTCACTGTCACGGCAACATCACACAACGAATATGTAGACTCAAATTTTTGCACTAAACTTGTTATTGCCTGTCTACTAGGGCGAGAATTACGACCGAAAATTGCAATTAACGCTCTTAAAGTTGCAGTCACCGACTCCGAATATATGTAGAAAACTTTTATACAATAATTTGCAGACGTTGCTCGTTAGTGTACTTTACCATGATGAAAATGAGTTGAGTTGAGTTTACTGAAAAAATTGACAGTGACCGTTTGATGATTAGTGAAAGAGTGCGTTCACAAATTAAATTCAAAGTTGTCAAGTCCCTATTGGAAAACCCTATATAACAGCGATAGAAAAGTGCGCATCAGTCGCCTAGCATGGTTAGAGTATTTCAACTATGGCGGTTTTGGCTTGGTCTTCATTTAAATCTGGAAGAACGAAGCGAAGATTTATAAAAAAAAAAAATGACATACAAATTTTTGTTGGTTAATATCAATTAAACATTGTTTTTATTAAAACCGTTTATCTATTGTGATAAATTTAACAATACCCAGAAAATAAAACCTATAATAAGAACAAAATAAAAACAAAAAAAAATCCAACAAAACAGATTACAAAGAGCAAAATGTTTTTACGTTTTCGAGTGTTATATAGTTATATTAACTTTGCAATATGTTTTCCCAAAATTTAAGTATACTCGTATTAATTACATACTAACAAAAATTAAAGTGTTTTTTAAAGAAAAAAATTGTATATATGAAATAGAAGGAGAAAATAGAAAAATAAATAATTAAAAACTATTTCATTTGCTTATATAAATGGCACTTAAACTACTTAAAACACTTAAAAAACTAATCTATAATAATTATTGTAATTCTGTTTATTTAAAGTGTTTTTTTTTTGTTTTGTTTTTTGATTTGAATTTTCTGTTTGAATATAGTTTTTTTTTTTGTATATACTCGTATTTCTTTTGATTTCGTATTTTCTATTTTAGGTACATGTTTTTTTTTTTTTAACAAAACAGACATTTTTAGTCTCTGTATTAATTTTTGTTTTAGTAAGTAACAAAGTGACAAACAAAACAAACAAAAAAACAGATAAAAGCAAATGCGATTTCTATAAAATGGAATTTTGTAATATCTTTTGTTTGCGAGAACACATAATGATTTTTTTATTATTTTTGATTGATTTAGTTTTTCAACAATATTATCATATGTGCCTTGACTTGTTGGAAGTCAGGCTGAAATATTTAAGCGTATAGCGATTAAAAGAACAGAAATGTAGAAGTTTATTATAAAAAGAATTGTGAGAGCAACAAAAATATAATAAAATATATGTACGTATTGTATATATAGCACTAGTTGTTAATACAAATGCAACAAATTTGTAACTTTGACCAATGATTATGTGGAACAAACTTCAAAATGGGGGAATGCATTTTAGAAAAGATTCGTATTAGAAAATAGAACATAGTAAAGAATGGTCTAAACTATCGGAAAGATTGGTGTATAAACAGAGTACTTCGATTTTTGAATTTTATGCTTTTTTATGGACACGAAAATGCATGTGCTTATGAAGAATTCACTCTCAAATGCCGAGTGTGAAGTAAACGTTTATGTAATGTGTTGATCGATAATTACCAAACTAAATATTTTGAGATTCTTAACTGCCTCTACCTGATTTGACCTCTAAATTGAATGTAAAATATAATGTAATGAAATGGTTGTGATAGCGCAATTGCAGAATAGATATCCGCCTATAAAATATCATAACAATAGGAACGAGAACCGCACTTCAGCTTTACGAATATAACAGAAAATTAAAAGGAATGAGGAGTGTGCGTTCGATGAGATATAAACAGAAACGGGGCCCTGTAAAAATAAAAACAAGATCACCGTAGTGAGTCAAAAACATATTGCTGCGGCGTGTTAAAGGGCGACATAAACCAGCCAATCACTGAAATCAAAATTCTCCAGAGTAGGTTAAGGTGACTCACAACTATACAACATTGATGAAGATGTCCTGGTAAGCCTCATGTACCGAATCATCTCATTTGGCTCACCGAAGTTTATTTTTAGTGAATTGTGGTGAAGAATTATCATGACACTATTAGATATGGCAATCAACAAAATTTGAATTGATTCCAAAGTATCAAATACAGACAGGCTGATGAGCGTAATGACTGATTTTCTATCTAATTAATTGGTTATATATTTTTTATTTTACAGACTTATTGAAAATTAGTATGATGAGACCATAATTTGAATGCTATCATGCTTCAGTATCTATATGGTTCAACTAAAGAAAAGTTAAACTCATATCTGGCGGCATTCCTTCAAGCAGATAGACTATAATGAGGCTTATAAGCACTTTTGCCGGACATGGAATGATCACCAGGCGCAGGAAACAATAGTTGTTGTATCTGGTAACATACAAGTCAATCCTTCTGCCTCGACAAGGAGCTTTATTTGCAAAGATTAAGCTGAATGCAACAGACTTATTGGTTTACTTGACATTTTGCTAGAAAGTGATCGAAGAGGACGAAAACATGTTAAGCTGCATTTTTATTTTCAATGATGCACATTTTGACATAAACGGTTTTGTCAGCAAGCAAAATTGTGGAATATGGAATGACAAAAACACAAAGATACTTCATGAGGTGGTGAGTTTTGTCGAACTGCATTGTCGGGTCTTTACTTTTCGAAGAAAACGGTCGCACTGTAATGGTCAATGCAGACGGTAACTAAAGATGTTGGAACATCGCCAACAGGAAGTAATCTTCAACTCTGTGAAGTTTCAGTATTCAACAATTTCTTACATTGCCATACATAGTTATGACAACTGAAAAAACATAACATTCCGTTGGCTCCCAAAGTCACCTGACCTGATTATCTTTTCTGAATGGAGATATTGGGAATGTATAAAACAAATCAAACGAATTTCAGCAATTTCCGCTGTAATCCTCCAGGCAGTTATGAACATTTTTTGTGATAAGATGTCGCACGTGATCATTGTGAGACCATTTAAATTCAATTATTCGAAAAAAAAATATGTGACAAAATAAATTAGAGGAATTTAAAGAAAAAGTACCTTGAGTTTCTTAATGTATTGTAACAAAACTTATTTGGCTAGGACATGTAAGATTGCAAAAAAATCGGCGATCACAATCTTAGCCAGTGCAAGTCAGGGAGCAAGGATACGCCTTGCCATCGCTCACCTTCAATTCTTTGATACCAAAGCGGAACTCGTGTTGGAGGCAAAAAGTTCCATCCTTGTTAAGAGTCGAGGCCGACCTAAAACCTCTTACTGCCTTTAGGGTCACAGCACCCAGTATCTTGCAATTCTACATTGGGTCAAGAGCCTTTCCGCAACTTTGGGCTTAAATTACAGAAACCATGATGCTCCCACAAGGGGGCCTAAGCATTCTAAGGCGTAAATATCGAAAGACCAGTACATTTGCGTCGCCCCCGCTTTTTATTAGACAACGTCATTGATGGGCGAAGCCTTGATAATTGGGTGGGGGCCCACCAAACGAACATTCTACTTTTGACATTTGAGCGATACTTCTCTGCCTTATTTTACATACAAGTGCTTTTTTTTTTTTGTTTGCTAGTAAATGTCTTTGGCGCCAATGTCTCATCGAGTAGAATGTGTTAAGAATGGTTTAGATAATTTTGACAGGACTGTTAAAAAACGAGTAAATTCTAAACGAAAAAAAAGGTAAGACATTGAGTTTGAAAGACTACTCGACGAAAGTTTTGTCAATAAAGTTTAGCAATGATCGATCAACTGTAAGAAAATGCTTACATGCGATGAGAATGACGCGAAAACTCCGAAACTGCCATATGAGTTCCGGGAAAGATACATTGAAAGCGTATCTAAACACGTGAAAATTGCTGTTTGAACGGTGAAAGGGTTTTCTACAGCAAATTGTTTCCAGTAATAGAAGGATCGACTACGATTACTTTAAATTACCAGAATCATGGGGTGACAGGGGAACTAGGCCCATCGGTACGAATACGTGTATCCATAGCTCGAAAAATATGTTGTATTGTACATTTGATTGGATCAAAAGGAAGTGTATTGTAAGCTTCGGAAAACGTTTAAAACTATTACTTGTGTCCATTAACTACTGTGGCTAATAGCTTACGGCTTTACACCAGAGAGACCTTATATAAGTACCTCTTTTTGGTTGCGTTGTTGTCCCTATTCGGTTCTATGACACTTGGACGAACAATACAAATAGAAAAGCTAGAAACTTTTTACAAAGATTAGGGAATTGCAATCGCGGCTCCCTAAATGCTTTGTCACCAAAGATTAGGTGTTGGCAATTGCTGTTTTAACAATAACCAGCAGTTACCTATGACACTGCCATTAACCAACTGCATTGCAACAATTGGTCCTAGAGATAGATATTGCGTTTAAAATAAACACAGACAGGTATTACCTTATTGCTTTTCCAAAGAAATGCTTCTATTCAAGCGGCACTGAATATGGATAGAAAACTCATCTATCTGTTGAAGAAATGTGTCTAAATATTTACGTTTAACGAAACAATAGCCCAACACATGGCAGAAGCATTCAATTTTCAAAAAGTACTAAAACTCTCCTCCCATTGGATGAACTCATTCCATTGTGTTTTAAATAACAAATAATAATAATTGAAAATCTTTAAACTATTTGAGACATTTACTCGTATAACAGAAGCTAAAGTTAGAATAAAAATTAGAAATACAAAAAATAAATACACAAATAGATTATGTGGCAACTGCTGCCTGCATACAGTGTTGCTGTTTTTGCTGTTTTTGCTGTTGTTGTTGATATTATGTGTATAGTGTTTTTGTGATAGTTAAAACTATAAATCAGTTATAGGACCAGCTAAGCTCAATTTAGCTGATAAATGACTTTGCTGTTGCTGCTGCTGTTGTTGTAGCTGTTGCTGGTGCTGCTGTTGTTGTTGCAATTGCAATTGCTGTTGGTGTTGTAGATGTTGTTGCTGTTTCTGCAGTTGCAGTTGTTGTTGGTGTGCTAAATGCATTTGGTTTGAGCTATTTTTATGGAAAATTTGTGACCCACTAGATGCAGATGATACTAACGCAGTTGGTAGTGCATTAATTATTGAGTGCTCGGATTTTACCTTTGGTGCCGGCGATGATGATGACGATAACGATGATGTGTGAAAACTGTAAGCAGGAGCAGCAGCAGCGCCACTACCACCACCATTTTTACTACCACCCATCATCATTTGATTATTACCACCAACAACTAACGTCATCCGTTCATCTCCACCATTTGGTAGCTTTACTTGAAGCTTCTTAACCATATTCTCTAGACTGCGCGTATTTACGTGTGCCAATTGTAAAGTAAGCATGACCGAAGGGAATTGAAAAAGAGAGAGATTAAGAGTTAGTAATGGATTTTCTAATACAAAACAAAAGTTAATCTAATCTATGCCAAACAAAGAACAACAACAAAAAATTCTACTACACCCACGCGATAATACGATTGTCGGCTTGTTTCCGTGCAGCTATTGCTTCCTGAAGCTCCTTTCTTAGTTCACTTGCCTCTTCAGTGATTGGTTGTTTTTGAACTCGTTTCGAAGACACTTCATCGGGCCATCCGTTCTTTGATGTCGAATTAACAATTGATGTTTGCCCATCAGAACTGGAAAATGAGTTTTGCAAATCAGATGATTCCATTGGTGTTACACCATCTGGACCTTGTTCGGCAATATGAAGCCCACTCATTGGTTCTTCTTCCTCTTCTTCATCGGCTTGATGTATGACGCCATAATGAAGATTTAAACTATTGGCACGTTTGGGTTGTCGTACATCTGTGGTTGGAAAGATTTTGCGTTGTGGTGTCGGACGAAGAGCTTCATTTTCATAAATAATCTCTGTGCTACGATTATTGATTATAGAGGCTAACATTTGGCGCATGTATTTGTTTTCTGTTTCGAGATGAGCAATCCGTTTGTTTGTCTCTTTACGATCGGCTCTTAAACTTTGGATTTGTGACTGGAAGAGAAATTTCAAATAAACTCTGTTCATGATGTTGAAATCGTTTTATCTTACTCTTAATTCTTCGATATCACGCATTAGACGCAGACTATTCTCACCCATCGACCACGAACGTTCTTCGACCATCGCTTTTACTCTATATAAAAACAAAACAAAACAAAAAAAAACAACAACAAAAGCAATCACAAGGAAATTAATGGCTATTACCACTCCCTCTTGAAACTTACCTGCTCAAAAGAGCATCCTCTCTAACTCTGGCTGCTTCTTTAACCTCCCTTACAACATCAGTCATCATGCCTGGTGTGTATGCACCTAAAACATGGTTACAATTTCATTCATAACATTAATATCCCTTTTGATTCGAACACGATAAATCAAAATATTTTACATTAAAACACAATTTTAGCAATAACATCTAATATACCTGAGTGATACGTTGGCGCTGGACTTTGTGTGCCAAAGCCAAAACCCAGAGGTTGGCTATGTGTGCTTAGTCCACTTATGCTATCTCTACGGTGTCTCAAACCCCAATTAGGTGCGTGTTTTAAAGCTTCAATATCAACTTTTTGAAGCGAATTTCAAAAACAAATTTCCAAATACGAGTAAGAACAAAACAATAAAAAAAGAAAAACAAAAAAAAAAAATAAATAAATAAAAAAATTTAAAAAGGAAGATAGAAGAAGGACATATTTTTATACATAATTTTTGACTCTTACTTAACAGAAGGTATTTAAATGTGTATGTATATGTGTAAAGGCTTATATGTGAATGAGTTTTAATGAGATGTGTGAATGTAAGCGAGTACTAGTAGTTAGTTACTTATACGAGTACATTAAAAGCAATATAAACTAAAATTCCTTATTAATAAAATAATCGTAGTGATAAAATAAGTATAGGGTAATTCATCGTGAGGTGTGATTTCCAATAGGCTTTTTTGACAGATCACGCGTGACTCCTATCAAACTGATTTGTAATTTTTGTTCAGTATCGTTTGGCAATTCATCACGGAAAGACTCACCCACAACAGCGTCTTTAAATTGTTCAGCTGTATTACAAAAATCATCGTTATGTGAGAAATGTTTTTCGTGCGATTCGAGGAACTTACGGTGCGTATAATCAACCTACTGAAACCACTATTGCCAATACCATTCGCAACTTTGAGTCCCAGTTTACATTAGTAGATGATACTCGACCGGTTAGATCACATCCAGCACGTAGTGAAGAGACTATAGCAGCTGTAGCTGAGAGTATACACGAAGACCGTGACGAATCGATTCGTCGTCGTTCTTAGCAGGTTGGATTGGCGTATTTTAAGTGAAAATCTAGGCCTAAAAGCGTACAAAATTCAACTTATGTAAGAATTGAAGCCAGGCGACTTGAATTTGCGCCATATTTCCAGTGAATGGGTTCTGGAAAAACTCAACAAAAATCCGGTGTTTTATCGTGAAATTTTGTTCAGTGATGAAGCCCATTTCTGGCTCAATGGATACGTTAATAAATAAAATTGCCGTATTTGGGCTAATGAGCTACTATTACATCCATTAAAAACAACAGTATGGTGTAGTTTATGGGCTGGTGGAATCATTAGTCCATATTTCTTCAAAAATGAGACAAATCAGAATGCTACCGTCGATGGTAACCATTATCGTGCCATGTTAAAGGACTATGTGCCTCCTGAAATTCAAGCATATGGTCTCGGTGAGCTCTGGTTTCAACAAGACGGCTCTACGAGCCATACAGCGCGTGAAACAATGGACTTGTTGAGAAATCATTTTGGTCGCCTAGATAGTGCGATATCACACCCTTGGACTATTTTCTCTGGGGATATGTAAAGACTCAGGTCTTCAGAAATAAGCCAGCTACGATTGACGCCATTACCATTACCATTACTCGTGTTATCCGCGAGATACCAGTCGCTATGCTCGAACGAGTCACCCAAAATTGGACCTTCCGAATGGACCACGTCAGACGTAGTCTTTGCCAACATTTTCATGATATCATTTTCAAAAAGTAAATGCCATGAATTGTTAAATGTACCGATAATAAAAATTTTAAGTTTACTTTCAAATTTATGTGTTTTATTTTACATTATAAATCAAACCTCACGATGAATAACCCTATAGATACTATACATACTTGATCACACTTATCATCCTGGAATTTTGAGAAGTATAAGTGAGTCCTAAGAATGATTTGGTTTAAAGTATACTGAGATTCAATGCAGTGTAGTTTTAAAAGGCCCATATACAAATATGGTAGATTCTTTCGTGTCTGTATCGTTTGCTCATTTTACATTTGGCTTTTTAGGCAAAAATCTAAGTCTATTTTGGAGAGTCACATCTATGGAGAGGTAACATCTCGAAAAGTAGAAGTAAAATAGTCCATGGTAAATGGACCATATCCAATCACTGGCGTACTCAAATTGCTTCACAAGCAATATTCGATTGTTGTAGACGGAATGGTCCTTTTTTCAGATCGGTAATAGTGAACTACACTGATCTTCAAAACCCTTTTGCAGACTCTTTAACGGTGATGACGAACAACAACCTACCGTTAGACAAAATTGAACATCCAACCTGGATGATGGCTGAAAACATTTGTGTCCATCTCACCACTATGAGGTCAGGTCCACAATCTCCAAGCTTAAGTTGATGGACCCGGAGTGCTTAACGTTCGAGCCTTTTAATGCATCAGCTTATCTCTTAAATCTGGGTCTTAGGCCAGGTAAATCTACTATACTATAGATCTTATCTTCAGATAACGGCAGTTCTTAGAAAAGTTCACATATCACAGCCGCATATGACGCATACCTGCATATGGTATGCATATGGCATACCTGCAAATGTCATGGACGATTTAGAATGCACGCTGATTCATCAAGGCCGTTTATAACAAAACCGAGAACTTCAATGTCAGAAAAGGACTTAAACAAGACAATTCGTGTTCATGTAAATTGTTCAATACCGTTCTTGAAAGAATTGTGCGAATCTAGGAAGTCAATTACAAGACGCAGCATAATAGAAAGAACACAGTAAAGATGAACGAAGGAAAACAAAACGTCATGATAGGTAGCTACAACTTTGAGGTAGTAGCTATCAACTCCGACAACGGCACCACTATGAAAATCATGCGAGTAATCGCTGTTTCTTTGGGCTAAGAGGGCAATTGAGTAGTATAAGGGCTGTTTGGCCCTTTCAACTCGATACACTTTTCCGAGCAGTGCTGCAACTTTTTTAACACCTCCGTGTAGTACGACTTTTGTTGGCCTGTAAAATACTCCTCCGACTGTATAATACTCATTCGCCTTCTTTGAAGCACGTTCACCGTGTAAAACCCATTGTTTCGATTTTTCTTTGTTCTCTGGCGTATAACAATGAATCAATTAAAAAGGGCCAAGCATGTTTTTGAAGTGGTCTCACGATTGCGCTTGTTCTCCGGTGTGAGCAAATACGACACCCATCGAGCGGACAGCTTTCTCATGCCCAAAATCTCGTGAAGAATATGGCTGACATGTTCAGTTGAGATGCCTGCTATCTTAGCCAACTCGCGAATTTTCACTCGTCCGTCCGCCAATACGAGATAATGGATTTTGTCCACGGAAGGTGAATAGGTCAAATATACATCATCGAGAATGGGCTTGATTTCCTCGCAGGTTTTTCAACTCAAAAACAAGAATCGGATCACGGAGCGATACTACTCTTTTTTCATGGTCGATGGAAACACTAATATAGGAATCTTATCGTCCCAGTTCTGCTATACCATATAGCGCAGAAGCTTGGGCACTGACGAAAACAAATGAAAATGCTATCGGTCGCTTCGAGAGAAAAAATTGTCGAGTAATGTTCAGTCGCGTTAGCATTAATGGAGAATGGAGAATACGTTTCTTGTGCAACGAAGTCGACCTTGTCGGATAACCTGTTAATGCCAGTGCTCCGGCTTGGAAATATTTCGCCCATCTTAAGTGGCACATACAACTTAATATGCGCAGCTGGAGGCAGTTGGAAAAATACCGCGCTATCTGAAGAGGCATGTTAATCGAGGCCCTGGTAGCGAACTCGAACTGTAGCACCATATAATTAAGTAAGTAATGTCTTTGTGGCAAGCCAACTTGAAACAATGGATAAAAGCCAAATACGATTAAATTTCTTTTACGAGTTTAAACTTGGAACTGGTGCAGAAAGTGATGGCGTCTTGCAATGGGGAGCGGGAGTTAAACGACTACCAATGCTCAGTCAAATATCAGACATCATTCCATAAATTACCTACGGCCAAGTGGTACCCAGTTGGCTATCTTCTATGCATCGGCAAATGGCTCAGCTTTAACGTCGGATATAAGATCGGGCTAACGCATCTGGAGTCGTATCGTAGGGTCCTGAATGTTAAATTATTAATAAGGTTCGAAGGAAGAGCCACACTGTTAATGTTGCTTAAAGGTATAATGAGGTACAAAGCATACAAATAAGAAGAAACCGACCAAACCAATCTATACAAGCAGGTAATTGGTGTTGGCGAACTTCATAACAAAAGGGTTGCGATTCGATAAGGAATGGTAAAAGAATGCAGAATGCATTGTGTATATTGCTCTTCGTAGTGGAATGCGGTTTCACATGGTTTCAATCTATAACCTGAAGCTAACGCATTCCCTTTTTGCTGGAATCGGAGGAGAATTATTTTACTATCGGAGTAAAAACGACTTCTAGCTGCATTTTCTGCAGATATTTCTGTGCGACACAGGCACGAAACGACATACATACTATAAGCCGACTACGCCCTTTAATGTATGACAATGACAATTGCGGTTTCAGTCCTAAAATAACCATTCTCAACGAAATTGCAGAATTGAAGGTGTTGGCCCAAAATTATTTCTACACTGATAGCATTGTTTGTTGGACAAACTTTTGCATAACAACTCAACGTATCCTACAACAGGAATCTGTCAAACGAGATGATATTAAACAAATAGACTAAACGACAAAAAGAAACAATGAACAGTACGATACCTGGGTATCAACACACTGAGCAAAGGTACATACCGGAACTCAACTATTGACGCAGTCGACGAACCAAAGAAAAATATAAGAGAGATTTAAGCCCTTCGCATATTAAAGCAGATCACATATTAGCATTCATACTATCCGACTTCTTAACATATTGTCTTCGTCGATTTTTGAAATTTTTTGAGTGGACCGACAATAAATTTTGCTCTGATGAGAAATCGTCTAGTAAACCTAAAACTATTTTTTCATTTCACTAGAAAAATAAAGGATGTGAAATAGACTATAAAATAGAAGAGGAATAGGCGTAACTATTAAGATACGGGTTCATCAAACAACGTTGGGTCCACTTTTAAGCAAACTCATAAGGAATAACATATAAGGAGGTCTGCAGTATCACATAACTCACTAAATGGGAATGTTCTTATAGGCGAAAGAAACGATCTATCAAAAACCATAAATGAATACTTAAGAGCTTCGAAACCTAGTGCGTTCCGCTTAACAAGGGAACTAATATATACAGCAGCAATAAATGCTGAACATTACTGCGAACAAGCAATAATAAGGAATAATAAAAAGAAACCAATGCGACATTAACAGTTGTTACAAAAAGTTATACAATTATACAAAGTTATACAAAGCCCATTTTGCTCAGCATATTAAAGTGAAATATTGCGTCCTATCTGTAAGGAAGGCGAGTGTAGATGAGGATATGGCGGCGAACTTAAAGACGTGAATGTAATCCGGAAAGAAAAAATTTGGCCATTTTGCGCGAAAGGGTAGAAAAATTGCAGTTGAGTTCGACTTCGAAACTTAGCCTCCTGATTTACGAAGAAAAGTGAGTCCGAACTTGTAATTTAAATATCAAATGCTCGTGGATGCTAGAAACCTTGGTCGAGTTAACTGAAGCCAGCGTGTTCGGGACAAAATGGAAGATGGCGTTAATTCAGGATCTCACAATCCAAAGTTTGCTGGATTGAAAAGTAAGTAGTACCCGTAATTATCACTTTCACCGAATATATCGCGTCTCAAAAAACGAGCACATGCGCTGTAAAAACTAAACTATAAAAATTATTTCCCGCAAAAGCATACAAATAATAAAAACAAAAACAAAACTCAAATAACGTACGAATAATGAATCAACAAAAATGCTGCTCTAAACAAATTATTAAAACACAAAAAAAAATAAACTTAAAAACACATAAAACAATTGCTACAAGCCCCGCAACATAGTAAGATAATTAAATTTCTGTCTGCTGACCCAAAACTCATATTCGCACAAGTACTCGTCAGTGTAAATGTGAAATGATTCAATGAGGAATGTTTCGAAATGACACTCTATCGAATGCCAACATAATTACTCACCTTTAGTCTCGTGAAGATTTCGACAAATCTTCGAATTTGTCTCGTGCAATAAATTAATTTGTTCCATCAACGCTGCAAAGAATTTATTATTTTCCATCTCTGCGGGATTTTTAAAATTCCTGCGATCTGGTGTCTCTTGGCCACTTACTTTGGAATCATTATCGGACGGATTAAGTAAACATGGATCACTGAACCTGAAACTGTCTCAGCCCACAGTTAAAAATTAAAATACCATTCTCAATAGTTAACTCACCCTCTACTTATATTTGGATTACTACTCCCATCAAGGACATCTGTTGAATTATTTTCATTCTCTGATCCTAACAAATTAACAATTGGCGGAAGACTGGCAAATTCTACTGAACCATCTGTGTGTTGTAATAGAGTATTCGCATTCAAGGAAAACCGATTGTTAAGGGAATTTTTTAAAAATGTTGGCACACTCTGGTTATGAAGGAAATAAATAAAAAAGAAAATAAAAAAACATATTAACGATGCAAGTATGTAATTACAATAAATTCTTTTTATACCTTTTGGAAGCCCTGACTAAATGGAGCAGGATAAATTGGTTGTCGAGGATTATTACCGAATTGTTGCTGATAAGGTTGTGAGAAATGTTGCTGTTGCAGTTGGTAAGAATTCGGTTGCTGCCGTTGTTGTTGCTGCTGAGCCTTTTTACCCGATTGGAAATTATTTGTTGGATTATAGTCAAGAAATTCTGACGACGATGATAATTGTGTTGAGCTGGCATCTTTTAAACATGTTTCGAGCCATGCATCTAGATGTTCTTTGGAGTATGTGGACGAATTCGGGACGGTTGAATTACGAATTTTTGATTTTCTGCGTTTATTTGTGTCTGAGGCTGAAAAGATAAAGAAAATGCAATTGTTAAACAATAGTGTAGAGAATAATTTTTATTCCGAGCAATCTTTATAAAAAAAAAATCAACAGGACAACTTTGGAAATATTTAAGAGATTTCTTATCATCCATCGTTCGTTTGTTACACAACAGTAAATAAACAACACCAATGGTCTTTTAAATAAAAGGCTCCGTCAATTACTAAAAAAGGACGCTCTGTAATTAAGCCATTGCTCTCTCAGACCTCCGGTTGGGTGGGGTCATTTTGTACCAGAGGATAGACGGTTCGATCAATCAGATAAGAATGTAAATTTCAAAAGTTTGTTCAGCGCAAACTGCACAGGTTCCTTAGGTCAATAACACGAGAGATGATATACAGTTATAAAGTGAACTTTTTTAAGCACCCAAAGCTGCTTTATTTCGGTGGGAAACAATATTTTAGGGTAACGTGCCGTTGGTGTAAACGGCAAGGATTTTCTGCTGATGCAGAATAGACAAATTTAAACTTCTCTATATCATCTAGAAGTCTGATATCAGGAACCCAGAAATAACATACATATAAGACGATCTTTCAAGTATTTTCAAATATGAGTGAGGTCTAATGTAGGGATTCCCTATTTCCACCATAGCTAGTATAAAAAGCTCGGCGAAGGAGAAGGAAACTGTTTTGCAGGAAGTCTGACTGTGTAATATACACTTATCTGGCCTCAGTATACAAGCTCGCAGAAGACACAATACGAACCTTTTTGCAAACAGTTTACCGTAGATAGAATCAACAGCCACATTAGAGGTCGAAAAATGTCAACGACTTTTGGGTGTATTCCTGGAATGTTCAGAACAGTTAGTGGAGGCTTTTATTTTATCATCACTGACATCTAAGAAGTCACTATACATATACTGGGCGGTTGCTACACAGAGTAGAACCAGTGAATATTTGAATGCGCATTTATTTATTGCCAGTGTAACACCTAGGTCAGAATCTTTAGCTTCAGCTCTGTGAGCAAATGCATGTCTATATCAAGAATTGATTCGCTAAAATAAACCTGATTTACATTCATGCTCAACAAGGGAGAAGAATGAATTTGTCGAATAATGCTTCGACAACATTATCGGTCAAATATACGAGGAAAAGCTTTGACGTGTATTTAAGGCCAATCAGTTGCCTTTCGGCAATGAGTGCAGCTCTTGAAAGATAACGTAGCTTCAAAGAATTGCGCAAGCTTTGCGAGCAAATCGTATTCGCAACTCCAGAGTCTATATCCATATTCATTAATTGGAAAACGCAGAAGTTCGTTTAAGATGTCCAAGAAGACAATTCCAATGTCAAGCAAAATATATATAATACAGAAAAAGAGTTGTTTTACAATTAGCGCGTGCTCAAGAGATTTAGGGTATCCTTAGAATGTTTGCACACAGTGCGAGCGACGGAAAATTAGGAGGGAAGGAAGAAGAATACCAATGTACTCGTACATTGGTTTTGAATGTTTGTTGGTTCTAATGACTAAGAAATAAAGAGTTGTATAGGATGGGAAAGATTCACGATATTTCAGAGTATTTACATCTGAAAGAGGGCTTGAGAGCGATGATCATTTATAGTGATAATGAGCATTCATAGCAATATGGGTGTTACGGCGGAAGGTTCGAATGGGCGGAATGCTGCTGGCATGAAAATACATAATGATATATTGGATTGGCAAGAAAGTAATTTCGGTTTTTACAAGTAGATTGCGTTATATTTGTTGATTCTCCGTTTTGCTCACGCCATGATTTTTTTTCTTTGGACATTTGATAGCTGTCACTTTACCATAGAGTTTAATTTTGTTTACACCTGTTTAGTACAGTGTTAATTTTAACATGGAGTGCAAAAACGAACATTTTCGAACTTTGCTTTTTATTTCTGTAAGGACAGGAAGGTTGCCGATGCTCACAAAGAGATACGAATATGTGAAGTTTATTATGTTGACTGCTAAACAGAACGCACATCTCAGAATAAGTTTAAGAAACTCCGTTCTGGAGATTTTTTACTCAAAGGTGATCAAAGCTCTGGTAGATCAACTGAAGTTTATGATGGCTAAACCAAAGTCATAATTGAATTAGGTGGTCATATGACTGTGCGAGATATTGTACCTACGGAAATTAAGCATCACACACAACAATTGAAAATCATTTAAAATGTATTAGACTCAAAAAGCAGCTCGATAATTGGGTTCAACATGAATTGAAGAAGATTCACTGAACATAAAGAATTAATATACGCGATATGTAAATCTATCGCCTATAACAACATGAATCGACAGCGATCATAGTCTATGCATGATGAACCACATCTAAAGCCTAATTGGTCTTTATGACAACATAAAGAAGGTTATGCTCTCAATAAGGTGGGATTATTAATTAAGGTGTCGTGTATTTTGAGCTGTTTCCAAGGAACCAAGCAACCAATTTAAGTGTTTACTGTCATCAACTAATTGGCAAATTGTAAGAAAATCCTGTTACACAAAAACAACCTCAAGCAACACATATAACTTTGATAACCTTATACCATTAGATTTTCATTTGTTTCAAAAGCATGGTCCAACTTTCACAAATTATGATGACCTGAAATCGCACTTGGTCCAGTTTTGTGCTAATAAAAGCAGGAAGTACTATGAGAGCGGAATCATGAAGTTGCCGATTGAAAGTGCTTCGTACACGTTGACGTTCCCCTCTTATAACCGAGAAGCACGGAATATACTGGACTGGACATGGCAGCGAAAAGATCATTAATAAGAGCTAGAAAGAATGTCAGAGACAGAATGGAACCCTGGGGTACACCAGAATTTATTTTGTGGATGTCAGGTTTGAATCCTATCGAGACAATTTGACTTGAACCTTCCGAAAGGTAATTTGAAATCCATTGAAGAAAAGATTCGTCGATAACATGATGCCAAACTCTGTCAAATGTCTTTGTAATATTAAGTGCAACTATCTTGCTGTTGTTACGAAAACCGTAACACCGGTCATTGAGAAGTTTTCGTGTGTCGAGTTATTTCATGAGCTGACGGTTTATCACCATCCTAACGAAGTTGAAAAGAATGGACATGAGTACAATTGGTCTGCAGGAAGAGAAAAAAGGATGGTCCGGACAAATGTTGTTTTTCACATACTCGGAAAGAATCAAGAAAGAAAGAAAGAAAGAGGCATGGCACAATCTGGAAGCGTTAAGCTGGGTGCGAAGTCGACAGATTGGCATTGTCTAAAGAACTACCAGCTGGAATAGAGGATTAAACAGAATTCTTTATGTTATTGATGAATGACGAACAACTTTTACTACTTTTGAAACACTTTAGTATAGTTTTCTAAGTTTTTCTTGGTGTTGGAATGTCACATACTTAAGAAAGGCCTTACAGTCATTCCTGCGTTTGAACTTATTCGGATTTCTCCTATTCTAACCCAGACAGCTTCTTTACAGCTCGAGTTATCGAGTATGTAATTTAATTCGTGCCGTTTTTTTTCAAAATTTGAAAGTTTATTTAAGAAAAAGATGTACAACAGTATTATTCAAGGTATTGCCCATCTGAAGCTATGACTTTTTCCAATCTTTCTGGCAATTTGTTGATCCCATCCCAAAAGAACTGCTCCGTCTTGGCAGCCAAGAATGAATCACGCCAATTTTTGATATTCTGCTCTGATGTGAACCGTATTTCAGTGAGGGCGTTCTGCGTTGACCGGAACAAATGGTAGTCAGAAAGGGCAAGGTTTTATCCCTCCTAAAGCGGGTGAGGTAAGACTTCCCATCCACTGTTTTCCAAAGAGTTCTTAACCGGAATAGCAACGTGGGGCCGAGCGTTGTCATGATGGAAAATTATTGCCTCGTGTCTGGTCGCAAATATTCCGGGCGTTTTTCAGCTACTGCTCTCTTCAAACGGATTAATTGTGTTCGGTAGCGTTGTCCATTGATAGTTTCACGAGGTTTTAGCAGCTCATAATACAGCACACCCATCTGATCCCACCAAATACAGAGCATTATTTTCGCGCCATGGATATTCGGCTTTGCCGTTGATTTGGCTGGTTGTCGTAATGGATCCATTTTTCGCCACCAGTAACAATCCGATGCAAAAATGACTTCCTTTTGTGGCGTTCAAGCAACATTTCGGACATGCAAAACCGCCTTTCGACGTCTCTCGGCTTAAGTTCATGTGGAATCCAATTTCCTTGCTTTTGAATATATCCAGCTGCCTTTAAACGTTTTGAAATGACTGCTTGAGTGACACCCAACAATTCTGCGAGCTCTTCTTGTGTTTGGCAACAATCTTCATAGAATAATGCTTCCAGTTCTTCATCTTCAAACTTTTTTAGCTGCCCAGGACGTTCATCGCCTTCCAAGCCAAAATCACCATTTTTAAATCGTGCAAACCACTTTTGGCACGTTCTCTCAGCTAGCGCACGTTCACCATAAACTTCCACCAAAATACGATGACTTTCGGCAGCAGTTTTCTTCATGAAGAAGAACTCCCCGCAAAAACACTTTTTCATGCACAAAGTTCGACATATTTGAGTGAAAAAAAAAATTATTGTTGTTTACGCTTCAAATGAATGACATATACTGAAATGACGTACAATAACAGTAGCTTTTCAACGCATGTTTCAATGCAATAATAACAATAGAATAAGACAAGTTACGCCATCTATTAGCAAACCGCATTATAGACTCAATATACTACGCCTTTTCTTTGTACGAGAAATTACTTAATATGACGCTGTGGTTTGACGAGACTAGAAGGAGGACCAATTCAACGGAGTACTTATCAGGGTGAAAGGTTAAAAACCAGCCTATGGGGCTGGCGGCACGATTATCAGGCATTAACGTGGGCTCATTTACAAACTGTTTCAAAGTATTTTCCGTCGTCCTCCGAGTGTAATCTGTCCAGGATATGTATATTGGAATCGCCCGCAATTTGGATTTCAGTATAAGGAAATAGGGATACAATTATTTCTTTGGAATGAGAAACCGCACCAAGCTCGGTCGTTTGGGACTCATGTAAATAAAGCAGTAGTGGATAACGTGCTTACGGAGACGGAATTTTAACTCCATGAAATTGAATCCCTTTAAAGACTGCTGGAAATCATTTACGGCTTAGGACTCATGAAGAGCACAAGAAGTTTTTACTAGCATTTAAGATTTCTCTTCATAAGCATCGAAAAAAGGAACGATGAAGCAATACATGTTCACCCATCGACCATCAATGATTATATAAAAGACACAACAACGCTATCCAAAATACATTTTACTCTAAAAATTCTTGACTTTGATTGGTCATGGATGTACTTGATATACGAGCATACGCGTGATGCAATTCTGATTTCTTCTTTTGAACTTAGGAAATATGCAAATTTATAATCATGGATAACAACTTGACATTCTTTCAAACAACAAACAAGGATTGTCAGATGAATTAAAATGCTTGACACACACCACTGTCCACTGCTGCAACCATCCTACCCTTCGAGAAATTTTTCAAATTGTTTTCTCCTTTCTTTTTTATTTGATATCGCAAACACAGGCATTATTGACACTGGTATAATTTCCATACTGCTATAAATAATCTGCAAGTAAACACTTATTCCATGCAACCGCAACCATAACACGTACAGAACTCAACTCAAGGCCTCATAAATACAAATTCAAACGTCGATTTCAATGCTCCCTAACTTATTTGCTAATCCATTTGCACCAAATGGTCATTCACTCTAGAAACTTGTATCGTTGAATTTATTTCTACGCATATTAGCAAAATCTACTAGACTTGATTCCATCGAAAGCCACAAAGGTAGTCACAGTAATCTCTATGGAGAGAGAGAGAAAAATTCCCGCAAATTACCTTGAACAAATTCAGTTGCTTAAACTGCTGCACACCTACTTATCGTAGATATTCGTACGTTTTCATTCGTTACGGCTATGACATTCATTAAATCAAATCGCATTAGTGATGTTAGCCAGAACGATAAATAAAAAAAATAAAAATAAAAAAATTAAATAAAACTTTGTCAGATCCGAGAGTAATGCCAGTCACACGATATACGAGGAACAAGTTTTTAAAGTCACAACTCTCCCACAAAACGCAAACGCTTATACTGGTACAATACACTCCACGACAATGACAACTATCACTTGAATTTGTTTTTTGAACTTTGAAACGAGGTTGGAATTTATCCGACGGATTTATGCACATACAAACTCGTATGTATATACCTATACGTTGTTGATAGTTTAAGCGAATTACTCTAACGGTATGAACAGCAATGATACTCGAGTGCAACTAACATGTCTTCATATGGAGTTGGTGAGTTAATGGGTTTCTTGCGTTCTATCGCTGACCAAATGCACCTTTGTAATCAAATTATTCAATTTATGAAAACTCCACTTCATATGGAAAAATTCTATCCCCGTTCGTGCTGAAGGCAAAAACTAATTCAATGAGTCACACAGCACAATGTTATGTTTTGACCGTTTGCACGCAAGGTTTTCAGATGCAAGTTCCAAGTGGGTGCATGTAAATAGATGTAATCGGAATCTCAATCGTCAATGTGGATCATCATTTTGATGCCATCCAGGTCTAAGGTGACATCCAATTAAAACCAGACCAGATCGCCCATCATGCCCATCAAAATATAACGTTAACCCAGTTTGGATTTTTTTTTATTTTTTTTTATTTGAGATACGAGTACCTTAATTGAAAACAAAAACGAAAGTTTAAATGCGTACACACTTGGCTGCCACTGATGAGGGGCGTCTTATGCAATCGACTTCATTATTTCTCCGATTCAGTGGTTAGTGGGCAAACTTGAGGAGATACAAGAGACCAAGTGCAGCGTTCTTGTTGGATATTCCTAGTACGAGAGTTCCATATACGAGTATCGTGGCAGGCGTTCCAAATGAATGATTCTTTATTGGTTTGTTGTGTTGCTTGCGATGTCGGAAGTAATATTGGGGAGGCATTAGAATCTTCTAATGCATTAAAACACTTGTTTTTGTTTATTTTAAAACGATTATGTGAAAGTGAAAGGATTGCATTAATTTTCTAGCCTTTAGGCGCCATAATTGAGTCTGGATGGAAAATGATTTACTAAATGCGTACAACATAAACGGGGCAATTAATACATATGGAACATTCAAATTAAAATATTAGTTTCATAAAAGAGTCTTAAGTCAGTCATATTTAAACGTTCAAAATAGGATTGGAAAATGTAGAAATGTAAAAATCGGTTCACTAGTTCAGCTTTGATCGCAAGGCCCCCAACGCTTAATACAGATTCGAGTTCCTTTTCAGAGACAAGTCACAGAGGTAGTTTACTATGTTCAGATTGACAGTTAAAGCGACAGCCAGAATTTGGTAGATTTGTCACCCATTACTGAAGTGAACTTATTTTACACGTTGCAGCACTGTAGAAATACCAAAAATTAACCGTATGGCTATGCCATTGAATTACTCGTCTATAATAGGTTTGAGTCATATTTGTATAGATGGCCTAAATGTTGTGCGCCAAAACTCTCAGTTGAGGTGAACCTTGAAAGTACCTTTACAAGGTACAGGTACATACCTCATAAGAGACTCAAAATATACTCCAAGCGGTATTTGCATAGGTGGCAATTCACACGAGGCCTTTTCGACCGATGATGGAGTATGAGTTGTGGAGACTCCAACCAATATGCCACCAAATGGTGCCGACGATTTAGGAGTTGCTAGATCTTTCAATTCCGATGACACCTGTGGGTCTTTCTTCGAAACGATAAGTAGATAGTGTTGGATAGAGAGTGCTTAGAGACTTCATCAAAATAGACAAGTGGTTGATCCGAATGTAGCTTCTGACGACTTGACATGGGAAACCACAGATGCAGAAACCGCTCTGAAGCTCGATCATCTTATAAGCAAATAGAAAGGAGAAGGCATGAGGAAGATGCATGGCAAAAAAGTCTACAAAGCCTACAAATCCTCAATTCCTGAGAACAACAGAAACAGGTCGGTTGACGTGACATAAACTAAAACTATCCAACCTCTACGAGCTAAAGTCTTTCTTCCGTCTCGAACAAGGTAAAGAGAAATCCTACAGAACCTACGTAGGAAAGTCAGAAACCTCTTAAGTCAAAAAATTCGCTCAAGACAAATTTGAAAGTAGACTGAAGACCTTACAAATCCAAATCAAAAGAGGCTAATTTGAATTTCGAAAAAAATCAAAACACTCAGTGAAATCAGTAAAAGTTAGAATTTGATCTGCACTCGGTAAGGAGTACTGTTTCGGCATTTTCATGTATTAAGGTTGCCCTCGATACGGCAATTTTTGACGACATATCTAAATCGGTTAGACAGGACGACGTAAACAATAAAAACGAATTAGATTCGTGGGCTAAAGCTATTCAGTGAAAACTTCGACATAGGCCGGCATCGTTTTCAGAGCTATGGTGCATGTTAGCCGAATCTCGGCTTACCCCCTGACATACCATAATTATATAGCTGTGTTATCTGTCAGGTCATGGGTATCGAAATGTTACACGTAATCAATGTCAAAATAAAGGGGAATTTGACAGCAAATTTGTGTAGACTTAACATGTGGCGTCAGAAACTTCCTAAACCTGTTGCTTTCAGTAGTGTAAGTCTTTTTAGCAAGTTATGGGGGTTTTCCACCAAATGGATCTTCTGCATCTACATGGTGTTATATGACCAATTCTATCTCAACGATTAATTGGTTTTCACACGAATTAGTCACTGCTGCTATCACCAAACACCAAAGAATCATCTGTTTAAGCTGCTCAAGAGTAGTTTTGACCAAAATTTGAGCCAGTAAGGTTATGTAGATCAATATTCACCTACTTTTTTAGAATGAATCTAAAATGTAGTTATGACGTCTTTGTGAAAAAAGACCTTCTTAAACTGCATAGCTTACACTTTTTATCTAAGAAGAGTACAAACAGACGATCTATGTAATCCTTACAGATCCATCTCACTACCTCCCAACCGGTTTAGGAAAAAGCTTAAAGCTTCTTTCTATTTTATTAAGTCACAATGGGACAACAGAAAGCCACCTCTGGGCTAGGCTCACAGAAGTTCTTCTCAGAACATGCAGAAATCTATTGATTTCCATTGTGTTTCTGTAAACATAACTCTATACGTTGCAAGCAGATAAATATACATACTTCTTCACGACGTCTCTAAAAGACCGCATACCCAATGTCTCTTCATAAAAATGATTCTAGACTACTAGTTCTAGACTAGTTCGTTGTAGGAAAACAGTACCAACACCCACCACGTCAACGCCAAGTACCTGTATACTGATGCGAGCGTAAGCCGGACATTCACAGAGGTAGTGCACCGCTCTCATCATTTTCATAGCAAGCGTCGCAGGATGCTGTATCACATTCTTAGCAAAAATGTAGTGCCCGTCATGTCATGTCGCAAGCAACCTGCAGTCTTTCTTGCTGAAGAACAGAAGTGAGACTGCTGACTTCTTAGAGACGTCGGGAAGCTTACGTTTGGTCTGCTTGGCTAGTTATGCCGTCTGAAGTTGTGCTCCAACTGTCAATGGAAGCCTTAGCCGAGAACGCAGGCAGACATGACGTAGGTCCGGATCTGGAAAAACTTCTGAGCCATGCCTGGCAAGTTCATCGGCGATTTAATTTTCCGCGATCACATTGTGATCTAGGGCTCAGAAAAGATTCAGTGAATTCAGTGATGTTACCTTGGAAGTCGTGAGAAGGTTCAACAAGGCTCTAAGCGCCAATTGGCTGTCACTACAGACGCAAATGCTTCGACCTCTTCACCGGTTTTTCACAATAAGTATAGTTCGTTTGGGATCAAGATTGCGTATATGTTTCTTCGCTTGGAAGACAAACTCATGCTTTCCTAACGAGAAGTGAAATCTAACGTTTTCGTTTTCCGGAAAGTAACCAGCGCATTCTATATCGGATTGGGAGCCATCCATGAAGTCCCAACCATATTCCCTTAGTGGCTCAGATTCTGACCGAAACCAGTTTCGGACACAGGGAAAGTCGATTTCGTATTTTTTATGCAGCAGGTGTTCTGGTATCGTTGCGTCAGATGGCATGTCCATAAGACCAGAGTCAAAAGAAAGCGGCCACACAAGGTCATCCAAGTTCCAGTGCGTGTTGTTCCAAAGACTACCATGCTATAATATAAAGGGAAGGAAGGAAGGAAGCACAAGGATGCTTGTGCATAGACGTCAGAACTATTGAGCGCATTGTGAATCGACCAATATACACAATAGTAGTGGAGACAAAACGCCGCCTTGCGTGCAATCCCTGTTTGCCCCCGCCATTACATATTGGCCACAGTCAGCATACGCAATCAATGCCCTATTCACCATTATTGTTTTTGTCCACAAAACTAGTGAATCGTCTACGTCGTCTAGCAAAGCTATGTACATATGCCGTCAAAAGTTGCTTTGTCGAAAGCACACTCAATGTCGATGAAAATGGCCAGGACGCATTCCTTCTTTTCAAGTACGCCCTCAATTCTGTCTACCAGACTTTAAAGCGCACTGTCACAGGATCTTCTATGTTAATAAACGTATTGCATCGCCGACAGAAGATTTATTCGCATGGCAGGTTCTGGGCACATGGATCTCGGCGTCTCTCTATGCTCGTTATCATGAAGGAAGTCAGAGTTAAAGGTCTAAGCTTCTCGGTGAGCTTGTAGTCCTCTTTTTCAATTCCCGGTATAGGAACTACTCTCACTGTACGCCAGGGTTTCGCTATCTATGCCAGTGCTAAGCTAGGAGACTCTCTTCGCTAGCAGTTGATCTACGAGTATACCTTTTTGTAACGTAAATTGGTACATGCCATCAGTGCAAGCCGACTTGATGCCATAAAAACAAACAACAGCATGTGTCACGACAACCGATAAGATATACCAGCTACTCCGCAAACAAGAGCTTGTTGTGAGCAGAGACATCAGTAAGTCAATGATTAGATGGGCGGTATCGCACATAACGCCATCCTGCTGGAACCACATATTTTTCGCATCAATGTCGTCCAAAGTCGTATTTTCAAAGAAATTATCAATGTGCATTATTAGGTAACGTCGGCCATTGAGCCTTGGCCTCACTTTTGAAGAAGTAAAGACCGAAAATACCACTAGCGTGAATACTTATGAGTATCTTCTGAATTAGGAAAAAACGAAGGTCACGTAAACTTTTTTACGCTTTGCAAATTGAAAAATCCATTTTCAAAATAAGTTTGAAAACGGAGACATTCTCCTGGTGTAGATCTCGTCATAATGATTAGTCTTGGCAATGTCAAAGAACTATCAAGGATGACATCATGATTTGAAATTATCATGTTTGGAAGATTTCAGTCTAAAACCAAAACACCCTTTCAAGGATTTTCAGTTTTTTAACTGAATTTTCAATAAAAAAATTCTAGATGCTTAAATATGAAGCACAAAACGCTGTTTCGCTGCATAGAATATCATGCCACTATTGACAAAACCGTCAACTGCATTCTCAGTAGATTTTCGGTATAGAAAGATCGAAGCCCAAATCAAGCACCGAAGATGATGCACGCAGTGGACGTCCAAAAGAGGCTGTTTCAGATGAAAACATCAAAAAAGTCCACAAAATGACTCCGAATGACCGTAAAGTAAAGTTGATCGAGATAGCTGAGGCTCTGAAGACATCAAAAGAGTGTGTTGGATATATTGGGTCTATAACTAGAGATGGCGTAACTTGTATTATTCCATTGGAACATGCGTTGGAAAGCTACTGTCATTGTACGTCATTTCAGTATATATCATTCATTTGAAGCGTAAACAACAATAACTTTTTTTTCACTCAAATATGTCGAACTTTGTGCCTGTAAAAGTGTTTTTGCGCGGGGTTTTTCTTCATTACTTTAATATGAAGAAAACTGCTGCCGAAAGTTTTCGTATTTTGATGGAAGTTTATGGTGAACATGCGCTAGCTGATCGAACGTGCCAAAAGTGGTTTGCACGATTTAAAAGTGGAGATTTTGGTTTGGAAGACGATGAACGTCCTGGGCAGCCAAAAAAGTTTGAAGAAGAAGAACTGGAAGTATTACTCTATGAAGATTGTTGCCAAACACAAGAAGAGCTCACAGAATCTTTGGGTGTCACTCAAGCAGCCATTTCAAAACGTTTAAAAGCAGCTGGATATATTCAAAACTAAGGAAATTGGGTTTCACATGAATTCAAGCAGAGAGACGTCGAAAGGCGTTTTGCATGTCCGAAATGCTCTGGAACGCCACAAAAGGAAGTCATTTTTGCATCGGATTGATACTGGAATGAAAAATGGTGAAAAATAATTGTTCATCCTGACAACGCTCGGCCCCACGTTGCTATTCCGGTTAAGAACTATTTGGAAAACAGTGGATGGGAAGTCTTACCCCACCCGCCTTATAGCCCAGACCTTGCCCCTTCTGACTACAATTTGTTCCGATCGATGCAGAACGCCCTCACTGAAATACGGTTCACATCAGAGCAGAATATCAAAAATTGGCTTAATTCATTCTTGGCTGCCAAGCGGGCGCAGTTTTTTTGGGATTGGATCCACAAATTGCCAGAAAGACGGGAAAAAGTCATAGCTTCAGATGGGCAATACTTTGAATAATACTATTGTACATGTTTTTCTTAAATAAACGTTTAAATTTTGAAAAAAAAAAAAAACCGCACGAATTTTGTTATATACCCAATATCATAAACGAATATTTGGACATGCGAAAGCTCTGTTTAAAGTGGGTGAAGCGTTTGCTCACAGTGGATCAAAAACAACAATGTATTGATGATTCAAAGGAGTGTTTAAAGCTGTTTAACCGCAATAAAGCCGAATTTTTGCGTCGGTATGTGAGAATGGATGAAACTTGGCTCCATCACTTCACACCAGAGTCAAGTCGGCAGTCAGCTGAGTGGCGAGCAGGCGACGAACCTCATCCAAAACGACCAAAAACTCAACAGTCTGCTGGCAAGGTTATGACATCCGTATTTTGGGATACACATGGAATAAATTTCATCGACTATCTCCAAAAGGGCCAGACTATCAACAGCGACTATTACATTGCGTTGTTGGAGCGTTTGAAGGACGAAATCGTAGAAAAACGGCCGCATTTGAAGAAAAATAAAGTGCTGTTTCATCAAGACAATGCACCGTGTCACAAGTCGATGAAAACGATGGCAAAATTGAATGAATTCGGCTATGAATTGCTTCCCCACCCGCCGTACTTTCCAGATTTGGCCCCCAGCGACTATTTCCTGTTCGCAAACCTCAAAAGAATGCTTGCCGGAAAGAGATTTACGACCGATGAAGAAGTAATCGCCGAAACAGAGGCCTATTTTGAGGCTAAACCGAAATCGTACTACAAAACTGGTATCGAAAGATTGAAAAATCGTTTCAATCAGTGTATCGCCCTCGAAGGCAACTATATTGATAAATAAAGTTGAATTTTGCAAAAATTTTGTGTTTTACTATAAGACGGCACTGAGTTTTCAGCCCATTGTTTAAGCTCGCATTATACAAATCCACGTGATACAACTTCCCTTGTATATTTGAGTCCCGGCCGTGGACTCACAGATTGTCTCCGAAAATAAAATTTATTTTTAAAGAAACTCACAAGAGAGCTAATTCTAATTAGTTATAAAGCTTTCTAAATCTCCCGATATATCTTGCGTGTGGCATTATACCATTATACTCACTATAATCAGTGATTATATTTAAATTTAAAAAAAAAAAACTGCGCAACAAAGTTTTATTTACCAATTTATCTCCATCAATAACTAACCGTGTATTATATAAACTAAAGTAATGACAACTGCTTTACAAAATTATTAAATTAATTGTGGACGACACATGATCAGAATCTTGTGTATATCTAGTTTTCCGTGACATTTTCTATTGTTACTATATGAAAGTGAATTACTTAAGCTCATTACATTGGATCATGTGACTTAAATGATTCCCTTCATTGTTAATTTTATCATTTGATCATGGAAACATGAAATCTAATTCTGGAGAGAATGTAGAAATTGATGTTATTGAATACACGTATCATCACGAATCACAGCGAATTCTACGGAATTCTCTAGAAATCTGGATTTAAAACGTCAACGGTCAAGAAGTGTGTTCCTTTAAATCGCAGTCTAGGTATTGTGTATGTGAGGTTTACCATGGCGCCACAAATGTTATTTCATTCGTGACTGTTGTAACAACAGTGTTATGTTTATCTACAATAGGTGCAATATACCAATATGTAAATGTATAAACTCAATTTAATGTGAATTCAGAGGGTACCGCTTGAGCAACGCAAAAGGTGAGACATAACTGCTAGTACTATGTTTTTGCATACAAATTGCAAAGGCTGCCAAGTTTAAGTTCTTATTGAGTTTAGTTAAATAGACGTTTGTTTTTTAACTGACCATTAATGGAGTAACTACGGAAGCCTTTAACGGCTATATACACTATACACTATATTGAACAAAGATCAATCAATGGATACATATTCTATGTGTACGCTAGGACCGTTAAATCTGTTTAAGAATTAACGACTTTTTCTTTGGAAAAAGAAAACAAAAAAAAAATGCACTATTATCTGGAAATATCACTGGACAAGTCAAATGTCCATTGACCAAGCCCATTTTGATTTTATCACAGAGGAAGTTGAAGATATTTTACAATAGTTTGTCTCTTATTTTATCCATCCGGTCTTGAATGGTGAATTAAAAGTCTAATGACCTATTATTGATAATCTTGAACTAGAAAACGTGATCAGAACAGACAACGTAGGAACAATAGATACATCAATCTATCCGCACCATTTAGAATAAACAGTCAGCGATACCACTTCGCGTGAGTTAGCGGATGCAGCAAACCATTGTCATTTACACTCAAATCAGATACCGTTGATTCCAAGTAAATTGTTATAGTTTCCGTTGAGATTGAACTTATGCTGCCGATTGTTGTGTACTAAAATCGTATTTTTATCCACGAGTAACTTCCCTGAAATTGTTCACGGTTCAAAAGGAACCAACGAAAAGATCTTCTCTGGCTTAACTCAAGACCGGGGGTACTCGGATGTTTGAAATGTGATGATGTTATGCTCGTAAATTATTATTGTTCAGACCAATAAAATGGATTACAGATGTGAAAATGTGATGAGAGAACCAAAGCAGAGGATTTCTTCTTTATACTTTCATGTTATTATTTTTTTTTTATTTATTGGATAAACTTTGACATGAAAAATTCTTAGAAACACTATAATTAACAAAGCAAAGTACAATAAAAAAAAAAATTCGTATGAATCTTTGGAAAACGATTAACAATTTCATATCGAAGAGCTTCGCAAAAACTTTGAATAATGAGCTTCATTTCTAATAAATAATTTCTGAATATACGAGTACGTAGACTAGTCATGTGTATTGGTTCAACATTTGCCAGATGTGAGCGAAGTAACTTTAACTTTTCAATTATTTCTATTTTATTTATTGGGCACTTAATACCCAGAAGCTGTAGATCATATTATTGGAAATGAATGACACCCTTCTCTACCATTGTCTGAAAATAGATGTCGTCTTAGCTGAAAAACCATTATACTTTTCGTGTTTGATGCATGCTTAGCTCCTTTTTGGACCACATCTGGTGTTCCATAAGGCAGTCATCTAGGTCCTCTCCTTTTCATACTAACCATAACTAACGATCTTGACCCCCTGACTGATAATACTAAATTTTTCAAGCTATCTCTTTACCAGAAGTTACCAAATTTCCTCAAGATAACCTTGATAGGTTTTTTATTTGGTGCCTCAAAATTTGGCTTTAGCATGGTATTTTGTACTACGGAGGCCTAAATTTCCGTTCGCATATTAATAATATTGGGTCTTGGAAAAAGTTCGCCTCATTTTCTTAGTGAAATTTCACTGGCTTTCTTAGAGTGTTCAAATTAACTTGTTCAAACCAAATGTCCTCAAATCTTATTGACAATGTTTCGCCACTACGTTGGCTTTAGTTGAAAAACTGAATATGGTGACTTTCAAAGGCTTGTGTTGAAGCCATTGGGAGAGTTCTGCTAAAACCGAAAAAAGTGAAAGTCAGTGGATGCTACATCTGGATTATACGGTGGGCGGATCAAAATTTCCCAGATAAGCCTTGCATTTTCTGATGAGTCATCAAAAGGCGTACCGTGATGGAAAACAAATCTCTCGATTTGTTCACAGAAACATTAAGAATTGACCATGTGTAAGAGCCTTATGGTGGACAATTCCGTCAGGTCACACCACATACAATTTCCTGTCAATCATTAGCTCGTGACGGCTTACCATTATTTGGTTACGATCTTTAACACGATCGTCGTACGTGACCCACTTATTATCACCAGTTATGATTTGTTCTAATAATGGTTCGGGTTCATTGTGTTTTAACATCGTATTTCAAATTCCATTCATGAGGAACCCATATATCGAACTTCTTTTCGTATCCAGCTTTCTGTGTATGGTTCAAAACAGTTTTGTGGTCAATCCCTAGCCAATCCCTTTGTGGCCTTGGTCCCGAAGAAAATCCAGTTCTCTGACTGAGTTCAAAGTTAATTGAATTCCCGAACTAGCTTGTTAAAATTTATTCAAAACCGGAACATTAAACATAGAGTTGTCGTGGATGGCAAGTTTCAGAAAAGAAAAGAAGGGACCAGTAGTACTAGAGATTTACAATGACACGCTTTAGCTTTTGACTTTTGCCTTAAGTTGAGAAAAAAGAGTTTTGAAATCATATAGGGTTTTCTAATAACGACTTGGCAACTTTTTTTTTTAAATAAAAGGCAAACCATTTGAGATATTTCAAAAACTTTATTATTGGCTTGAAGTACAATCAAAACATTTATAAAAGGAACTCGACTTCGTTAATATGGCCACCGCGGGTACGTTTGCAGCGGTTGATTCGTTGGACCCAATTTTCAACGACTCGGCCACACATTTCGGCCGAAACGGCCGCTATTTCGCATTCAATGTTGGCTCTGAGCTCTTCCAACGTCGTCGGCGTGTTGGCATAAACCAACGATTTAACGTAGCCCTACAGAAAATAGTCAAGCGGCGTTAAATTACACGAACGAGGCGGCCAATCGGTTGGCCCATGTCTTGAGATAACACGCTCACCATACTTACTCTTCAATAAATCGATTGTAGCGTGTGCTGTGTAGCTTGTGGCACCATCCTGTCGTCCAAGCACACAGACTTCCAATTTGGGCCAAAAATAATCGGTGATCATGGCGCGATAACGCTGACCATTCAAAGTAACGTGACGATCGTTATCGTCAACGAAAAAATATGGCCCAATAACGCCGGCGGCATGCAAACCGCAATAAACAGTTATTTTTTGTGGATGAAGTGGTGATTCATGAAGCACATGTAGGTTTTCACCCGACCAATAACGCATATTTTGCTTATTGACGAACCCATTGAGTCAAAAATGAGCTTCGTCACTGAAGATGATTTTGCGATGAAATTCATCATCTTGGCGCATCTTCTCCAGAACCCAATCGGAGAACGTACGTCGCTTCAAATGGTCCATCGGCTTCAATTCTTGAGTCAGCTTGATCTTGTATGGGTGTAAACCAAGATCCGTACGCAAAATACGCCATAATGTGGTCTGAGCGATGCCCAATTCTTGAGAACGCCGTGGAATTGACTGATTTGGATCGTTTGCTACGGACGTCTGAACGGCAGCGATAATTTCGACACTTCGACCAACCCGTTGTCTCACTGACACGGCAACATCACACAACGAATATGTAGACTCAAATTTTTGTACTAAACTTTTTATTGCCTGTCTACCAGGGCGAGAATTACTACCCAAAATTGGAGTTAACGCTCTTAAAATTGCAGTCACCGACTTCGAATATATGTAGAAAATTTTTATACAATAATTTGCAGACGTTACTCGTTAGTGCACTTCACCATGATGAAAATGTTGAGTTTACTGAATTTATTAACAGTGACAGTTTGACGATTAGTGAAAGAGTGCATTCACAAATTAAATTCAAAGATGATGAATTTCATCGCAAAATCATCTTCAGTGACGAAGCTCATTTTTGGCTTAATGTCGGGTCGGGTGAATACCCACATGTGCTTCATGAATCACCACTTCATCCACAAAAAATAACTGTTTGGTGCGGTTTGCATGCCGGCGTTATTGGGCCATATTTTTTCGTTGACGATAACGATCGTTATCGTGAATGGTCAGCGTTATCGCGCCATGATCACCAATTATTTTTGGCCCAAATTGGAAGATATGGACTTAGACGACATGTGGTTTCAACAGGATGGTGCCACAAGCCACTTAGCACACGCTACAATCGATTTATTGAAGAGTAAGTATGGTGAACGTGTTATCTCAAGACATGGGCCAGTCGATTGTTCGCCTCGTTCGTGTGATTTAACACCGCTTGACTATTTTCTGTGGGGCTACGTTAAGTCATTGGTTTATGCTAACACACCGACGACGTTGGAAGAGCTCAGAGCCAACATTGAATGCGAAATAGCGGCCGTTTCGACCGAAATGTGTGGCCGAGTCGTTGAAAATTGGGTCCAACGAATCGACCGCTGCAAACGTGCTCGCGGTGGCCATATGAACGAAGTCAAGTTCCATTCATAAATGTTTTGATTGTACTTCAAACCAATAATAAAGTTTTTGAAATATCTCAAATGGTTTGCCTTTTATTTAAAAAAAAAAAAAGTTGTCAAGTCTTTATTCGAAAATCCTATACTTTACAATCGGTCCGATTTTTTTTTTTGTCCCAAGATCCGTTTCCAGTTACAATTGATTGATCCTTTTAACTTCACTTGAATGTGCTTTCTAAAAGTTGACTGCGGGAGGATCAGTACTCCGAGGTATTTGTATTCCTTGACTTTTTCCAATTCTTCATTTTGCCAGGTCCGTTTTCCATCCATTGCGTAGCGTGCCCATTGGTTACGATATTTTATAACTTTTGATTTGTTGGCAGAATTGTTGCATCTTACTTATCATGATTTGTAGCATATTTGGTGTAGAGCAAGAGGTTTGTACGTAATCCATCGAGAAATATCCCTCGCTGGCACTCCGAAAGTATTGACAACAATACAACAATACAACAATCCGTGAGTGTCTGCAGGAAGGAAACAGGGACCATCCACGCCACCAGCGACGACAGAGCATGCTCAAATTCGAGACAAAATTATGCGGTAAGGCGACACGAAAGATTGCGGCCTCTACTGAAATTAAGCAAATCAAAGCACTTTATATTGGAAAACCAATTGAAATTCCACTTATAGTACACAAGAGTACAATCGTAGAGAGTATTAAGGAAAGTTACTATGTTTTACGAGAATCATACGCAAAAACAATATTGCGACGTTTTCGAACAACAAGAACGATTAGAAAGTTTTGAAGGCTCGATGGAGAAGTATTCAAATAAATTAATTGCTATGCAGGAAGATATTCTCTGGTATTCTCACTTGCCGAACCTCAAATCGTGCCAATGCTTTTTGTGCGGATACCCCGAATCGAAGGTTTGCAATAATAACATTCAAACAACTCCGACCTACCGGAAATAAAATATGAAATCTTCGTTATTAAACTCTAATTGATAAAAAGTAAAACTTCTATATGCCTTTTATATGAAAACTTTCTGCTCTGCAAACTCTACAGTTCCAGGATATTATCCCTAATGCGAGTATAAGCCATAAATTCAGAGAGACAGTACCATGCGGCAAGCGTCGTGATGTTTAGCAAAAGCTTAGTGCTACGTTAAAATACCCGGAAACCGTCTATAGTGTTTCCTACTGAGAAGCAGCATACAACCTGGAAAGTCATGCTATATACGGTTGTGTCGTCAGTAAAACACCGTCAAAGACGCAGGCAGTCCAGAGTTCAAGTAAACTGATAAGCTGTACTCTGAGCCTTGCCTAGATAGTTTATTGGCGAATTCATTCTTTAACAACGCAAAGGAAGACCTCTTAAGAAGATTGGGAGATCTGCGCCAAGCAATTTGTGCTCATTGAAACCTTTGGATATCGCACGAACGTCTGGTAGAACCGAAAAAACAGTTCTCTAACCCTGACAGCCTCTTTGATTTGAAAATCTTTATCCAATGAGGGATTAACAATATCATTCCAATAGAAAATATTGCTAGTGATCATATCAGGAAATACAACGGCCAGCTAAAATTGCTAAGGAATCTGTCCGCTCTAATTTGCAATTTCATATTGCTTAATGGCATTCTATGCATTTTTTTCTCTTATCGTGTGATCAGTGTGCGAGAAATCAGCTAATATGACACTTCTGACACTTCTAACGAGCCTAGAGAGGAGAATACACCAACAGTGTTCTAATCAGGATGTGAAGTTGTGCGCCACACCTTCATTCCGGAGTTATCTGTCCAGAATTACGAATACATCATATCAGAATGAGGATACATGTAAAGTGTATTCTTTTTTTTTTAAGGTTAAGACCTTCTGTTTAAATAAAATACATATAAATTAATTTGATGACATTTTATTAAATGTATTCGAAAGAGTATTTCACGCCATTTAATGTTTGGAAATAGCTGTGGGTATATGTCTACCACAGCTGCCTCGTACAAACGCATTATAGAGATTCACGCAATTTGGGAGGGGGCTATTTCACGTATTACTCGAACAAAGTTTTGGTACAAAGCGTCAATCCTTGTTGGTTTATCAACATAAACTAGTGACTTGAGATAGTTCCACAAAATATAATCCAATAGCGTCGGATAGCACGATCTTAGTAGCCAATTGACGGGTTCATTTCCTAAAATTATTTTATTGCCAAATGGTGCTTTAAATAAAGCGATGTTTTCGTTGGTAGGTTGGTGCATTATACCGCTTGAACCGCAGCTCTTCAACATTGATGTCACGCAAATTTCGTAGGAAATAATCGTTGACCATCACATTGCACCAGTGCACCAGTGCATGGCACTTGTGCTTCGGCTTCATTTTTTAAAAAATAAGAACTATTGATGCCACCGGCATACAATCCGCATTATATGGTACATTTTTCTGGATACAATACCATTTGCATGTTTGAGCCTCATCACTGAATAAAATTTTAACAGTAAAAGACTGGGTCAACTACTAGTTTCTTTAGAGCCCAACGCATTAATTGGTCACGCGCCTTAAGCTCTTGTACCAATTGGATCTTATAGACTTGAGACCAATATCTTTATAATTTAATAATATAATTTATAATTTCCCAGATATGGATTGACAAATGCCAAGTCCGACATGGAAATTCCCGACAGTACTTTCCAGACATTGGTCTTTCTGACGTTAAGTCGATTACTAGCAGTCTTACTGTAGTTTTGTACTTTTGTAACAAAGGTTAGCTGAGAAAATTGTTAGCAACCAGGCCACTTACGTTACATTTGCTACTGCCTCAAGAAGTATTCTAATCTTTAAAGGTTATTTTCTAAATATTTATATCTTACAATACAAGTATACATGAAATGCACACAGAGATTGGAACATTGTACGTCAGCCTCGAAAGCCGATTGCGTTATGTGTAGCTTTTCCTCTGTTTTCACATATACCAACTTTTTTGTCGCTCACTACATACAAACGTACAAATTTAAATATGCATATATACTCTTATTCCTGCCAAAAGGCAACACATTGCAATGCAGCATCTTGTGTTATTTTCATTAATTCGACACACTTACAGTCGTAGATACAAGCTCTCGTGTGTGTGCCGACTGCCGACACATCTGCGACGCCAGTAAGCGTATTTGTATGCATTATGCCTCAGACAGTAAGTCATTAAATCCTCATTCAGCATGCATTAAGCACAGCACTAAGTTAAAGTGCCTTCTGCGCTAAATCCACTTTACTTATCTCAGTATCTGAAGTCTGTTGATTTTTACTGAACTCCCTTTGAACAAGCAGATATTTTCACACTGTTTACGTACGCAGTTAACGCGGGTGCAAATGCAACGTTTATCCACTTGCTTTTGGACTGTATTGAACCGTCAGCCACAAATATGCGGACAACGACTTTGATGATGGTAGCTAGGGTTTAATGGCACTTTGTCTGTCCGTTTCTGCAGCACTAGCGGCATGTGAATACGGGTTCTTCGGTTAATTTCATCGCACTTAGATGTGAAAATAGTTTTGCTTCGGAAATTGATATTAGCGGGATTGTTATGCTGTGCTGTACGCAATTATAAATCGATTATGCTGGTTATGTTTTAATCAAGTCTTTTCAAACATCATTGAATGGGAACATCCTCCTTGGAGCAAAACGAAATCGATACTATCTTCATGAAGACAATTCACTTTATGAGATAATGAATAGTTCCAAGTTAGATTGTAAGAAATAAGCTGTAGACGAGGAATCTTTGAATTTCAAAATGTATAAGTGAAAAATGTAGAAATATAATTGTATAGACAATAAACGCTTCGCTATCAAATTATTAAGGACTTTTATCAATGATAATAACTTAAAAATAGGAAATGGTAACATGAAAGGGACATTTAATGAGACATTGAATTTTAATTCCCATTAGAGAACTACTTATGGTATGTTTTTTGTACAAAGAAAACCACATTGTATGTTGATTTTACCATTTATGAAATTATCTTCTTTTTCAAGATTACCAACAAGTCTTAACGTGTATTTCTACACTGTTTTGGAGACTTATTATACTCGCAAATATGAAGATAGGCCTTCAGCTGTCTCACCATATTTTGTAACACGATAAGAGCTGGGGTTGTTCAATTGAAAGCAGGTGAGAACCGAGAAGATATTTTTCTTCACCCTGAAATATTTACACACATTCGAAGACACTACAAGAAATGCGCAAAGAATTCAGGTCGAACCCACGCGTACATACAGTTGGGAGCAAAAATTCAATTCCAATACTTGCACTTGTAATCATTTAAACAAAATAAACAGCAGCTGAGTTGAAAAGAGTAAATACAATTAGAAGACATTACATTTGTTCAAAAGGCTCAAAACGCATATCCGCTTATACAACATTATTTATTGACATGGACTCGTGCGAGTTTTTTGCAGTCGTCGATACTTAATTCCGATTAATAATGGGTTTGTTCTCTAGTAGAACCTTACTTCATTACATTTGGACATTCCCGAGTTAAGTACTCAGTTACAAGTGCTACTGAAATACGAAATTTTATCCAATAAAACACGTCCAGGAATAATAATACTTTCAGCATTTTAAGTTAAACCCAATACGTTACTCTCCCTTCCAGAATAACCAATTTGGCCAATACAAGGCAGCATCCGCAGGCCTTGAATATCAGTTCGAAGTCGCGAATAAAAAGAAATCAAAAGTTAAATACATGATTTCAGAGGCAAATCCACTCCGTCTTTAACCGAAATAATGCCGTCTTCGAATTTTATTCGAGTGATGAGATGTGTGTGCCGTAGCGCCGTCTTGTTAAAACCAGAACTCGTCTACAATATATTTAATCTAATTTCAGAAAGAATAAGGCGGTCAATAACTTTCAATAAAGTTTAGCATTCACAGTAACGGTCTCTTCATCGACATCTTTGAAGAAACTGGCCTAATAATGCCACCAACCCACAAACAACAGCACATTGTAACTTGTTTGGGATTCACTGGTTTCGGGATTTCTTTTTGTTTGTTTAAGTACCCGTTCATCTTAAAATGTAATTCATCACAAAATGTAATTTTTGATGAAAAATTATTTTCGTTTCGACTTCCACTTGGTGAAATGGAGGCGTTTGAATTGTTGTGTCATTTGGAATCTATATGGGTGTAAATGCAAAACAACGGTCAATATCCTGCGAAGAGTGGCGTAACAGTGCCCAATTCTTGACTTCGGCGACGACTAGGAAACGTGGCTCACAATAAAGATGTTTTGACGTGTACGTAGTGGCCGTGCATGCCAACTTGGTACTTGATCCCTGTCCCTGTGCTAACTGTCTAAAACTACGAAATCTACGAAAAATAGTCCAAAATCCGTTCGCGTACTCATATTTTTCGTAGTTGTTCGCAGAACAGAGCGAAATGAGAAATCAATTCATTTCCCCTTTTTTACCAATTTTAGTCCAAGAAATTCGTTCGGGTGAATTTGTAAAAACTGTCGAACTGCTTTCTTTTTTTTTTTTTACTTGAAACTGTCATTTAAATTAACATTAAAAAAGAAAGAAAGAAATGTTTTAAGAAAGTGTTTACAGATAATATAACAGGTCGGCTGTAAGTTTGTAGGCTAACATAGTAAAACATATTTGTTTGATAAAATTCGAGTTTTTTATTCAACATAGTTGTCTTCGAGGGCAATACAAAGATTACAGCTGTCATGTAATTTCTTGATACCATTTTCATAGTATTGTACGATTTCTCTTTAGCCTCAAAATAAGCCTCAGTTTCAGCGATTACTTCTTCACACACACGAAACTCTTTTTTTTTCCATTTTTTCACAATAACAAAAGTTGCATAACTAACAATGCTATTTATATCTCACGAAACAATTGCCCGACAGTTGACACCTGTCGTGTGTCACTGAAGTTTAGTACTTCTATAAGCCATATGGATTAATTCTAGTAACACCATCTATGTGTTAGCCCACGAACTTTTCAGTCGACCTGTTATATTTAAAGGCCGGTAAATTAAATGAAATTGCTCCCCCCATACACCTTCATTCATCTACAAATGGTATGTGGATGGACAACGCAAAGAGAAATTATCGGAAGAACTCATTCAGACGTCAAGTTGAAGTAAAAAACTGCTAAATTCATTAAAACTTAATTTTTAATTTTTTGAAAAAAAGGCAACAAAAAAAAATCAAAATATCAAAATCCGTTCACTTACTTTCTCTCTGGATTTGACACTTTTTACATATTTAGTCCAAAAAGTACGCGAACGGATCTAGTTTCTCACCTTTTTTTCTCAGGCGTGTGTAGGGGTGTCCCATCTACGATACAATATGGATAATAACGCGGAAAATCTTACGAGACTGCGCACCAAATTTTAGAGAACAGAATACAATGATGGGCGCTTAGCAAGAAGGAGTACGATTGTGGGTCAATGAGCCCCTGAAGATTAAAATAAGGAACACTCTTGTCGTAAAACACGTTTTACTAACCATTTTCTTTAGGACGCCGTTGTTTGGAGACTCTAGGGAAACCAGAAAAATTTGTCGAAAGTTCTCGATCATTGGACATTACGGACAGCCTGTTACCTGTCGAAAAGTAGTCAGATAACTTGGGATCTGGCTAGATCAGTTTCTGTATTTTGACGAAAATATAGATGCTACTCTGGACAGAGCTAAAGGCGCTTTTGCTCTTACAAAGAGACTGTTTGGTAGCAGCCAACTCGATGCGAGGGTTATGATAATCTGCTACATGGCCCTTATCAGGCACATGCTGGTATTTGGGTGTCCCGTGTCGTTCAATGTACGTGCAAGCTTAATGGAAAAGATTCGTGTGTTTGAGACAGGACACCAGGGTCGGAGTGCAAAAAATTTTATCCTAATGAGTGGACAACTTCGTAATTAAGCTGACTCGAAGGCACATCGCAAGAGCAATGACCTCGACGAATAACCTGATATCTGGGGCTTACTACCCCAATTACCTTTATCACGAAAGTATGCGCCCTGACGGCTTCGTTCCCCCGGAAGCATTCCTCTACCTAGATCAGATATGGTTGATCCAGGATAGATCAGCGGTCCCCTTAATCTTCCATATCGTTCGGACAGCTGGGGACAGGCGACTCAACTACAGCAGAGACGTCGCACACGGCAGTGCGGATCGTCTCAGGTTTAGTAGGGCGGTGGGGAATCGCGATAAGAGGGATGTAGTTCAGCAGCACCAGCGTTTCTGGTGGTTAAATGGTGGAGATGTTTCGTCGCCGTTTCCGTCAATTGACAAATGAGGCAAAGCTGACTAATATCGTAGCGATGGCCAGCTTACGTAGGTTAAGATTAGCATTTAAGAAATATATATATACTATATATATTGATATATACAAAAGTATATACTAATATATGTATATTGTTGTGTATAATGCCTAGGTGTGTGTATCTGTGTATTGGTATGTAGGTTAGGTAGATTAAGGATTATTTTAAGTTAGATATTAGATATATCCATATGCTAAGTTTTTTGTTAACAATTTTTTTTCTTAGCTAAGTATAGAAAATAAATATTTAAATAAAATGTATTGGGTCTATAACTGAATTGCGGTTTGCTAAGAGATGGCGTAACTTGTAATAATTGTTGTTATTCCGTTGGCACATGCATTGCAAAGCTACTGTCATTGTACGTCATTTCAGTATATATCATTCATTTGAAGCGTAAACAACAATAATTTTTTTTCACTCAAATATGTCGAACTTTGTGCCTGAAAAAGTGTTTTTGCGGGGAGATCTTCTTCATTATTTTAATATGAAGAAAACTGCTGCCGAAAGTCATCGTATTTTGGTGGAAGTTTATGGTGAACATGCGCTAGCTGAGCGAACGTGCCAAAAGTGGTTTGCACAATTTAAAAATGGTGATTTTGGCTTGGAAGACGATGAACGTCCTGGGCAGCCAAAAAAGTTTGAAGATGAGGAACTGGAAGCATTACTCCATGAAGATTGTTGCCAAACACAAAAGAGCTCGCAGAATCTTTGGGTGTCACTCAAGCAGCATTTTCAAAACGTTTAAAATCAGCTGGATATATTCAAAAGCAAGGAAATTGGGTTCCACATAAACTCAAGCCGAGAGACGTCGAAAGGCGGTTTTGCATGTCTGAAATGCTGCTGGAACGTCACAAAAGGAAGTCATTTTTGCATCGGATTGTTACTGGTGATGAAAAATGGATCCATTATGACAACCCCAAGCGGAAAAAATCATATGTGAAACCCGGCCAACCAGCCAAATCAACAGCAAAGCCGAATATCCATGGCACGAAGGTAATGCTCTGTATTTGGTGGGATCAGATGGGTGTGCTGTATTATGATCTGCTTAAAGGGTGAAACCATCAATGGACAACGCTACCGAACACAATTAATCCGATTGAAGAGAGCAGTAGCCGAAAAACGCCCTGAATATGCGACCAGACACGAGGCAATAATTTTCCATCATGACAACGCTCGGCCCCACGTTGCTATTCCGGTTAAGAACTATTTGGAAAACAGTGGATGGAAAGTCTTACCCCACCCGCCTTATAGCCTAGACCTTGCCCCTTCTGGCTACTATTTGTTCCGGTCGATGCAGAACGACCTCACTAAAATACGGTTCACATCAGAGCAGAATATCAAAAATTGGCTTGATTCATTCTTGGCTGCCAAGCCGGCGCGGTTCTTTTGGGACGGGATCCACAAATTGCCAGAAAGATGGGAAGTCATAGCTTCAGATGGGCAATATTTTGAATAATACTATTGTACATGTTTTTCTTAAATAAACGTTCAAATTTTGAAAAAAAAAAACCGCACGAATTTAGAGTGCTTGTGTGGGGCCAGTAAGTTAGTATAATATTATTAAGTAATATTAAGCTAGCATTTAAGCATTTTTTATTAGTATGTAAGAGTTAATGATTAATAAAATAAAATGCATTTAAAACTAAACTTAAAACGTTTTACTTTTTAACATAATCTCCTTTTAGTTCCACACACTTCATCCAACAGTTCTTCAATTTTTGGATGCCCTCCAAATAATACGATTTCTCGATACCCTCAAAATGGGCGCCTGTTTCATCAATGACGTCTTCATTCGACCCAAATCTCTTACCACCGAGCCATTTCTTCATGTTTAAAAACAGGAAATAATCACAGGGGGCTAAATCTGGAGAATATGCTGGACGAGGGAGCAATTCGTAGCCTAATGCATGCAACTTTACTATTGCATACATCTCTTCCTAGTGGAAGAGAACTTTTTTTTTCCCCAAATGTAGCCTGTTTTGCTTTAAATAGGCGTCAAATCGTTTCGAAAGCACTGGATAATAGGCGCCTGTGATCGTTTTAACTTTATAAATGTACATTCTGTGCCAAAAAAAAGTTCGCATCATTCAGAATTTTTAGGTGAAATCATAGATAAATCGAAATCAACGGAAAAATACTTTTAACTTTAAATATGTTTTTAACTATTAAATTTAAATGTTATGATAAAAAATAGTAAACAAATTCTATCAAAATAATATAAAAAATAGCAAAATAATATTTTTCCTGTATTTTTATCCTAAAAAAAGTTTTTTTTTTATTATACACCACCACTAATATTTTGTTGTTCCTCCCCTGGGTATGATGACGTCATCAACTCTACGGGGCATGGAATCATACAATTTTTGTAAATATTCCGACGATATTTCATGAAACCAAACCTCTTCAATCACAGTTTTCATTTCAGTGATATTTTTTGGCATTTTTTCTCTAATTCTTTTGCCCATTAGCTGCCACATATTTTCTATAGGGTTTAAGTCTGGACTTCCCTGGCCAGGAAAAGCTTTCAATTCCCAAACAATTCTTATAAGAATTCGTCTACAAATAGAAAACAGCATACAAATTAATATTTGAACCAATTTGGATGCAAGCATAGTCAAAAAATTTTACAGAATGGGCTCGATGACATGGTGTAGAATCATCCTGAAAAATTACTTTATCTTTGTACTCGAAAAGTTGCTCTATTGTTGGAATAACACCTTTTTTAATAATTTTTTTTATATTCCTCTGCATTCTCATTTCGAGTTAATAAAATTAGATATCCAACACCGTACTTGGTAATAGCTCCCCAAGCCATTATGTATGGTGAATGTTTTACGGTTGGCAAAACAGAATTTTCCGAATATCTTTCTCCAAGTCGACGGCAAACGTATTGCTTTCCGTTAACCCAAAAAGATTGAACTTTAATTCGTCCGAAAAAATAACTGATCCCCACGCATCCGAAGTCCAAGAACGATGTTCCTTGGAGCAGCACAATCGTTTCTTTTTCATTGGACCCGTCAATAATGGTTTTTTGGCTGGACTTCAAGCTATTAAGTTGGCCTCATTCTGACTTCTTTGAATCGTTCGAAGTGAAACTCATCTTTGAGATGATTTTTCGAAAGTTCTTTTGATCTCTGCAGCTGTTCCGAATCGATTTTTTAGACAAATTCGAACAATGGACCGCTCTTCTCTTGCTGTTGTTGTTCTTGGCCATCCACTGCCTTCCTTGCGTTCTATAGACCCTGTGGCTACATATTTTTCAGAAATTTTCGAACTGCTGTTTCATTACATCTTATTTGCCGAGAAATCTCCCGATTTGAAATCTTTTCATTTTTTAAAATTATTATTTTGGCTCTATTTTCTACAGACAGTACCATTTTTAATTCCCACTGTTTTAATCAACTTTAAGAAGCTCTTTTAATTCCCTCTGCAAGACGCAAATGTGTCATTAAATTTTAACATATACACTTTAGAAAGGAATTTCCGAGAACATTTACGTGTCTTTGCAATGGGTTGCAATACATAAATGCACATAAATTTCAGTGAAAAACCAGAAAAATAAAATTTTTTTGAGTGCGAACTTTTTTTTGCCACAGGGTGTAATCGATGTGAATGAGACCGCGCGCATCCCAAAAAACTGTTGTCGTGACCTTGTTGGTTAAAAGACGCACCTTTGCCTTCTTCGGTTTTGCGTCATCACGAGACGTCCACTGTCAGGACTGTTTCTTGGTTTCTAGTGTGTTGTAATGAATTCATGTTTCGTCAACGTTTACAAAACAGCGCAAAAGCTCGTTCGGATTGTAATTGAACATCGCCAAACACTCCTTTGAAATTGACAAACGATTGCGTTTATTGCTAATTATAAGCAAACCCGGCACCCATCTTACGAATAGCTTTCTGCAAAACTGCAATAACTGATCCATGTGATATGCCAGTAGCCGCGCCAAGTTCGCGCACCATCATTCGCCGATCTTCCAATATCATACCGTGGATTTTATTGAACATTTCTGGTGTGATGACCTCAATTGGGTGATGAAAACGTTAGGCGTCACTTGTGCTGCGGCGACCGCACCGAAATTGAATAAACCAGTTCCAATGATGGTTCTAATCGATGGTGAAGAGTCCCCATAATACATTTCATGCAAAAAATAGTCTTAAATGATCCCACGAAATTGCTTTTTTCCATTTTTACGTAAATTCTCGTATGCGTCCGTTTCAAATGGATCTCACAAAAAACTATTTGACAGATCTGCCTAAAAATGTGGGTGTGTTCTTTTAAAAGATGCTTCTTTGCATTTGAAGTGGCAATGCCATCTGTTTTAGTTTTCAGAGACTTATTGACCCACGCTTGTACGCGGTGGCCACTTTCATTAACATTGAGGTTGCTTTCAGCCACACAACTTTAAATGCCATGTGTAAGTCGCCAAACAATATGATCCACACGAATCGCTAGTTTTGTGGTTTTAAGGAATGGTAGTGTACAGAACCATAACTTTGGATGCTGAAACATGTTGTGATGGTGGCTTTTAAAAAGGAAGATTGCTCGCTGGGCAGAGCAGTGCCTCCACTGCTATAGTGCATCTTAGTTGAAACTCTGACTGACGCTTTCAATAGTTTCAAATTTTACCCTCAAGCATATACAGATAGTGATCACGAAGAGGGAAACTAATTGCGCTGACCATCTAATGATATAAAAACTCATCGTGCCTTTCTCCAACAAAAACTCCAAGGCGTTGTTAGTTTTCCGGCAGTGTATGAAGATTGCCGCGGAAGAGAATCCTCATTAGATCTACACGTAAATATGGTGCTTGGGGGTTTCCTCGGAACACCTGGCTTTGGCTGAATGACCTTATCCCTTGAACAATATGGTCGCTTAGTTGCTAGGAAAGATGAACTAAATTAGATGGCAAGCTCTACTTATACTTTTGCAAAAAGTTTAACTTTCACAGACAAACTGTAAGTGAATTACCAATACTTTTACATTCATATTTACAAGTAAGGTTGCTAGAATGGGAGCAATTTACAAGTAACGTTGCTAGAATGAGAGCGATTTACAAATAATGTTGCTAGAATGAGAGCAATTTACAAGTAAAGTTGCTAGAATGAGAGCGATTCGCACGCGTGTGTGTAATGTGGATGACGTTCTTTGAGTAAAATGTGCAGGTTTTGTGCAAAACGGGAAGGAAACAGCCATTGATGACAATTTAAATGTATTTACAGACGGGGGGACATTGATAGAGGCGATCAGTAGAAAACCGATTCTGTTTTTCCTATGTAACACATGGGCTGAAAAGCCCGCGCCGTTTTATATTGAAGTAAAACATAAAATTTTTGCAAAATTCAACTTTATTTATCAATATAGTTGCCTTCGAGGGCGATACACTGATTGAAACGATTTTTCAATCTTTCGATTCAATTCAATTTTGCCATCGTTTTCATCGACTTGTGACACGGTGCATTGTCTTGATGAAACAGCGTTTTCTTTCTTTCGGAGATAGTCGATGAAAGTTATTCCATGTGTATCCCAAAATACGGATGCCATAACCTTGCCCTCCGACTGCTGAGTTTTGGGTCGTTTTGGACGAGGTTCGTCGCCTGCTCGCCACTCAGCTGACTGCCGACTTGACTCTGGTGTGAAGTGTCATCCATTGCCACATACTGCAAAAATTTATTGCGGTTGAACAGCTTTAAACACTCCTCTGAATCATCAACACGTTGTTGTTTTTGGTCAACTGTGAGCAAACGCGGCACCCACTTTGAACAGAGCTTCGCATGTTCAAATATTCGTGTATGATATATCCAACACGCTCTTTTGAAATCTTCAAAGCCTCAGTTATCTCGATCAACTTCCATTACGGTCATTCGTAATCATTTTGTGGACTTTTTTTATGTTTTCATCTGAAACAGCCTCTTTTGGACGTCCACTGCGCGCATCATCTTTGGTGTTTGTATGACCACTTTTAAATTTTTCAATCCACTTGCGAATGGTTCGTTCGGCTGGTGCAGAGTCCAAGTAACACTTATCAAGCCATTTCTTTGCATTGGCTGCATTTTTTCCCATCAAAAAGCAATGATAAATCAACACACGAAATTGCTTTGAATCCATTTTTTTTTACATTAAAAAAAGTTGCTTCACTCAGAGCGCTATATCTCGAGAACTAATCGTCCGACAGCTGTCAAATTTATACACTTATCTTTTGAAGGTTGGTACTAACTAAAAATGGTATGGATTTAACTCAAGTGGTGCCCTCTCTTAGAAACAGCCCATGTATTATATCTGGAAAGTTCGCCATCTATATTAGTTTATCTATGGTTGCTGGCGGCTTATTGGTTTTCAATATGCTCTGGTAACAACTATAAGTTGGTGAACCAGTTCTAATCCAAGCCTGTTGGGAATTTTGAAGGAAGAACTCTTAAGATGATGACATATAAATATAATTAAATAGGACCGAACTTGCCTTCCAGTTTGACAACTATATGGTTTTATGTTAGAATAACAACACCGTTGTAATTTGAAATACCGAGTGCATTAGTTCAAATGGCATATTCCTTTTTTTTTTTTTTATTGGAGTCCCCATCTAAATGATATATCTCCATTGTGTATTGTGCAGTATTAAGGGCAGCATGTAAATGGTTATATCAATCTTAGTGTTCCTCAGGCGGTTCGTAGAAGCATAACACTTAATGCTCATGAGCTGTCTTTTTCTTATCCAGACAAACTCATTGCTTGTCTAAAACTATTAAACCTGTCTCTAATCTGAAAATATACACTAATAAAGCGCAAACACTTTCAGGAGCAATTCAACCTTTTCTCAACTAAAATTCGATGTAACATAATTAACTCTTAAAATCTATCGACCTAAATAGAAAACGATTAAGAATAACAATCTATGTGTACTGATATAAAAAAACTGATAAGAATCCTCTTACACAAAATTATATTACATGCCTCCTTTAAAATGATTTTAAAATCATTTCATTTAATAATCAATTATTCAAGTCAATATTGACAGCAATTTTTAATGAAGGACGTTTCGTGATCTAAGTTTGGTTAAAAGCAGTGCTACGGTTTGTTGCATCTTGTAAGTGGCGTCAACGTCGGAAAATTTCCCATGCAATTCGGCGACTTCACTCTCTTTATGAAGCCTGTTTATAATGCCTTAAAAGAGTTCTTTAATTGATTTCCAATTAACTTAAGGGGGTATTCTAGTCTACAAATTTGAAAAAATTGAAAATTTTTTTGTTTTCATATTTCCAAAGTTTTGACATTCAAGAATGTTAGGATTTTTCAAAATTTCAATTATTTTATGAATAACAGTCATTTTTGTGACACGACGTCTGCTATGAACAATAGACGGTAGACACTGACCAAGTACCTACGTATGAATACTCTCATAAAATCTTTATTGCATTTAATCCCTTTTTAATGCATTTTTAATTCAAGGTCATAGAAACGTATTAAATATATTAAAAGTATGTAAGTATGCTGTACCATTCTATTAGTAAAATTGGCGGAAACTTGTCTGAAAACTTTAAACGCGTTTTTTTCGAAACTACATTTTTCGAGTTGGCGATTGAACCGATTTATTTAAAATTTGGTGTGAAAGTGCTTTGAATTTTGTTTAAAAAAACATGCTAAAAAAATGATAAAAATATTTCTTGTTTCGTTTGTACAGAGCTTCAAAAACCGCCAGAAATTCATGCCTCTAGATTTGAATTTCCCATTAAGTGGCTGGTTATATGATTAGGGTAGGCACTTACTGCCCTCAACCATAGAAAATAATCTTCAAGCAGTTGCTACGTATAAACTACACGAAGCAATTAAAATCTTTGTCATCGGAAAAGACACACAATATGAAGGGCTCTGACAAGACGTCACAATAGATAGATGCAAATTTGGGGCAGTCAAGGGCTCTGCAGTTAATACGAATATAAACGACAAGAGTAACTCTTGCCAGTAAGAGATTTAACTAAAAGAGTCGAAATATATCGGCTTAGATGTCGGAAACATGTAGAGCAAATAGATACTAGCACTCAAACTCGAAAGTTTTTCGTCGAGAGGAAGACCTTAACTAATTTGATGTGCGAAATTGCAAGCAGTTAGCAAACAACAAAGAAATGTTGACCAAACCCCAACTACAACTCGGTCTATCACTCCATCAGCTCGATTAGAGCAGTACATTTTTCTGATAATATGGTATATTTTAATAGCGCAACTTAAAAGCCGCTGAGTGTGAACTCAAATAAACCGCTCGTAGTCCTTCTCTTAGAGCTATTTGGACGCCTTTCAATTGAAAATGCCGTGGTACACAGCATATTCGTATGTAAGTTCAATGGCCCACTTAAGCACAAGGTCTTTTACCTAACGTTTTCTGAAACAGCAAAACTTACTTTCAATTTAAGACTTTCAACGAATTTTTTTATTGGGAAACAGAAGAAATGAAACGAGTCGGAGTAACAACTCCGGACCAGCAATCACATTCACAATCTTTATTGCGAAATATAATTATTTTACTTTTTTTTTTTTTTTTTCTAATTTCCCTTCCAAAACAATCTAACAGATAACATTGAGTGACTCGGATATGCTTGCTTAGATAGACATTAATTTTAAAATACGAAAAAAAAATTCAAAGATGACACGCATATTGTATATCAAATTGAGTACATACTTCAATATGATTATTATCTAATCTCTCCTGTGGTTTAATTACAATTTTGAGTGGGTCAAGGTCATTATCGTGGTTAACTTTTCATTACGCTTTTCTCCGGAATAACCTTAAATTCAAAAAAAAAAAAAAAAAAATCACTTGAGTAAACAGGAGAAGATATATTTTTGTATCTTAACATTTACATCAGTAGTATTATGTATACTTCATTGACTTTCTACATCTCATTTACAAATATTCACATACTAAGGCAAGAATAATTATTTTTATCTCTGGATAAGATACTTACAGATGATAATCAGCAATTTATAGTATTTGTGGATACTGTTTCTCTTGAAACGTGATATCATTTGAAGCCATTCGTTTCTATTTATGTTCTTGAGGGTTTAAAATCTTTAAAAAAATGTTTTAGATTGATAGTTTTGAATTGTGACGTACAATTTAAAAAAAAAAAAAACTCGTATATAACACATTGATAATTTATAGTGCGACTATTTTGAAACCAAATTACGAGGCAAATACAATTCGATAAAACCTTTTTATATAAAAATTGAATTAAGCAGTTTAAAGGACGAAATAATGCCACAGACTCTATGATCTATTGCGCTCAATTATGAGATACACGATCATCGATTCCATTTGGAACTTGCTGGTAGAGATATATTGAAATAAATGGACTCATATTCTATAACTTATAGCCAGTCAGAACAATTTGTGTCTACATTCTATGACTACATTCAGCCGAATAAAAAACGGCTAAGCTAAGAAGCGAATTACTTTGGCAGCACAAGAAGGTAATAGGCGTTAAGTACGTTAAGTAAGCAAGGAAATATATCTTAGACAACATAGTAAAAACATTGCCTGCACCACACCATCTTCTAATATAAACTCAGGGTATTCGACTCTGCTGTGGATCGGAATTTCATCGTACATAGCATATGATTCTCAGATCATAACTTCTACAAACGAAGATGAAGATTCCTTGATCAACAAACCTACAGTAAGAATAATTATATTGCAATCAAAGCAAGATCAAATACTCTGATCAAATACCAGATAAAAATACTCTGGACGGAAAACATTTTTGAAAGGCCTTTGGCTGTTGTGCATAGATAGTTATGCGGATTTTTTTATTTATTTATTTATTTTTTGTCGAAATAGATTACTTTTTGTAAGTTCATTTTAATGAAATATCGCAGTCTCTAAAGAAAGAAGGGCTAACGCTTCTGTGAAAAAGTGATAAAGTAAGTATCAACGACATGTATAGGGTTTTCCAGTAGGGACTTGACAACTTTGAATTTAATTTATGAACGTACTCTTTCACTAATCATCAAACTGTCACTGTCAATTTATTCAGTAAACTCAACATTTTCACCATGGTAAAGTACACTAACTAGCAACGTCTGCAAATTATAAAAAATTTCTACAGATATTCGGAGTCGGTGACTGCAACTTTAAGAGCGTTAACTCCAATTTTCGGTCGTAGTTCTCGCCCTAGTAGACAGGCAATAACAAGTTTAGTGCAAAAACGTGTGTGATGTTGCCGTGTCAGTGAGACAACGGGTTGGTCGAAGTGTCGAAAATATCGCTACCGTTTAGACGACCATAGCAAACGATGCAAATCACTCAATTCCACGGCGTTCTCAAGAATTGGGCATCGCTCAGACCACGTTATGGCGTATTTTGCGTAAGGATCTTGGTTTACACCCATACAAGATCAAGCTGACTCAAGAACTGAAGCTGATGGACCATTTGAAGCGACGTACGTTCTCCAATTGGGTTCTGGAGAAGATGCGCCAAGATGATGAATTTCATCGCAAAATCATCTTCAGTGACTAAGCTCATTTTTGGCTCAATGGGTTCGTCAATTAGCAAAATGTGCTTCATGAATCACCACTTCGTCCACAAAAAATAACTGTTTGGTGCGATTTGCATGCCGGCGGCGTTATTGGGCCTTTTTTTTCTTCAACGATAACGATCGTCACGTTACTGTGAATGGTCAGCGTTATCGTGCCATGATCACCGATTATTTTTGGCCCGAATTGGAAGATATGGACTTGGACGACATGTGGTTTTAACAGGATGGTGCCACAAGCCACACAGCACACGCTACAATCGATTTATTGAAGAGTAAGTATGGTGAGCGTGTTATCTCAATACATGGGCCAGTCGATTAACCACGTCGTTCGTGCGATTTAACGCCGCTTGACTATTTTCTGTGGGGCTACGTTAAGTCATTGGTTTATGCCAACACGCCCACGACGTTGGAAGAGCTCAGAGCCAACATTTAACGCGAAATAGCGGCCGTTTCGGTCGAAATGTTCGGTCGACCACTGCAAACGTGCCCGAGGTGGCCATATGAACGAAGTCGAGTTCCATTCATAAATGTTTTGATTGTACTTCAAGTCAATAATAAAGTTTTTGAAATATCTCAATTCGTTTGCCATTTTGTTGTCAAGTTGTCAAGTCGTTATTAGAAAGCCCTATACATACGTACAGCCTAGTGCAAGCCAGGCATTCACAGACGAAATTCACTGGATTGTCATCATTCATCATTCTCACAGCAAACCCCGCAGGATGTGATACCAAATACCTACACTTAGGAAAAGTATGTAATCGAAGGGATGTGTTCCTATAGCAATTCTCCTTCTTTTTAGAGACGACTGGAAAAATTCGTTAGATCTGGTTCCAACCTGGGGAATCATGATATCTTCAGTCATGCCCACAATAAGCCCATCTGCCAATGTAGGCCCTAAAGGAGGCCGCAATCCTTATGCCGGTTTTGGTCTGGGACCAATAAAAGACTTAGTGGTAACGATTAATATACCGATGCTACCCTTTTCTGATAGAATAGGTAGAGTGGTTCCAATTTTGGCGAGTTCGTCAGCCCTACAATTCACTATAATGTTTCTGTTTCCCGGCATCGAACAGAGGTAAAGGTCGAACTGTTGTGCCATCTCCTTAAGAGATGGTCGGTATTCAAGGGCGTTTTAGAATTTAATGAGACTGAATTCAGAACCTTGATGGCGGCCTGACTATCCGAAAATATGCGGATATGCTTTGCAGATATCACGTTTTTCTTTAGCCAGAACAGAGCTTCCTTAATCACGCTACAGTGATTTGAAAGAAGCTTAAATTTAGTTTATCTGAGAAAACACCGCCAAAAACCCCGTTATCAGTTTAAAATCCATCTGTGTAAAAGTGTATTGACTTTTCCTCCATGAGAGCATCTTCCACCCAAAATGATCCAGGGAGGAAGCTTACTTATCAAACAAAAGTTCGGGCACAGTTTAATCTAATCAATGTTCTCTGTAAAGTAGGAATGCTGTTCTTTGGACTCTGCTTAGTTTGCTGCAGTTGACAGCATTGTCTAGGGCGGTCCGCCAAACAATAACTTCGTAGGTGAGTATCGGTCTTGTGACTGAGATGTAAAGCCAGTGGGTAATGCGAAGTTGAAAGCCCCATTTGTTCCCAATGGCTTTTTTGCTATCATAGCTTTATTGACTTTTTCTTGAATATTAGGTTTCCAGTTTATAGACGGCGTAAAGGTCTACGTTCTATGTACAATTATGTTAAATCAAAAGTTAAACACTCGGCGAGAATAAATTCAAAGTTATATCAACGCACTGTACAAAGATCGTTACTTTTAATGACTTGTAAGACTTTCTATTGCAGCAGCACAATAACGAGACCGGAACAACTTTAGTTTTTTTCCCTGATCATAGCGCGATAGAGCCCCAGGCAACACTTAATTATCAGATATTGTAGGATAGCTTAAATGGCGAGAAAATGCAGTAATATTTTGTGACAAAAAATGCTGATTAAGTTTTATACGACTGCCCTTCGTCCAGATTAAATATACCTACGCATTGCAATGTTGGTGGATGTACTAGAAATATAATGGAAAAATAACAGCGACGGAAATGAATATGAAAGGAATGTCAAGAATACCAACGAGTGTACAATATCGTGGTCAGCTAAGAAGTGCAGGCATTTGCGGAAATCTTCACATTATGAAACTGATAGTGGGCAAACTCAAGCTGATCAAATCGGGTGGTCTTGTCATGTTCACCGAAGGTCGTCGAAAGACCCGGTCCAGAAAAAAATAGAAACTCAGGTTCTTCTTTAGATTCGACCAAGAGGGTCATTTCTTGTCCTCAGAGGTAAACAAAAATAGAATGGGCTGTAGAGTCCTTCTGAGTTCCACAATTTAGCGCGATCGTACTGCAGATGCATGCGATGAATATATAGCATTACATGTAATTATTCGCATAACAAACGTGTTTTAACATTAACAATAATAAAAAGAAGAAGAATGTGATCTACCACAGTTCACAATAAATACTACCTTGATCAAAAAAAAAAAGTAAGAGAACCATTGTTCTGATTTGGGTTCTGTTTTTTTTTTTTTTTGTTAAATTAGTACATCTGTTGTTGACATTCCCTCGAAATTTTAGCGTCATACTTGACAATTGCAAAAGTTACTTAGAAAAAAGTGCATCTATCTCTGTGTGTGTTGGCGGTTTTTTACAACTTTAGAAATGGCTTTAAATTTGCAACAACGAACTTGTATTAAATTTTGCGTAAAAAACAGATTTAATGGTGCGCGAACGTTGGAAATGTTGGAAAAGTGTTTTGGCAACGATTCTCTAAAGAAAACGGACGTTTACCAGTAGCACGAGCGGTTCAAAAGTTTTCGTGAGTCAATCGAAGATGATGAACGCAATGGCAGACCATCGACATCGAAAACCGACGAAAACATTGATGAAGTAAAAGAAATGTTGGTCAATAACCACAAAATTAACCGTCAGAAAGAAAGCGGAGGACTTGAACATTGCCTATGGATCCGTCCAAGACATTTTGGTTAATGATTTGGGTTTCCGTCATGTAGTTGGTCCCAAAAGACCTCAATTACATGCAAAAAAGAGACCGTGTTGATGTCGAAAAAGAGATAATTTGCGAGGCTGAATCCGATCCCACATTCATCAAAAGGATCATTACTGGAGACGAGACGTGGGTTTCACCAAATGAGCCGAGACCAAAAAAACCACGTCGTTTTCAGTCAAAAAAGAAGGCAATGCTCACGGTTTTCATTGATTACAACGGTGTAGTGCATCGTGAATTTTTGCCAGAAGACCAGACAGTAAACAAGAAGTATTATTTGGGCGTTATGAGACATTTGCGTGAAGCAATTCGCCGAAAGAGGCCAGAATTGTGGGCAGAAAACTCGTTGATTTTGCACCATGATAACGCACCATCGCACAGTGCCATCATTATTCTTAATTTTTTGACGAAAGATGCAACAAATACCATCCACCAGCCACCGAATTCACCTGATTTGGCTCCCTGTGACTTCTATCTGTTCAATCGAGTTAAAAAAAAACCACTACGAGAGGAAGTAATGGAAAAATCGCAGGAAGCACTGATTACTGAAAACCGAATATAAAAAATGTTTCGAGGATTGGATCAAGCGCCGGCATAAGTATGTTGCAATCGATGGGGATTACTTTGAAGGAGACAATATAGATTTAGATGAATAAACTTGTATTTTTAATTTTCTGAATAAATTCCGAAATTTTTTTGATCAAGGTAGTATGCACAGTTCTTTAAAATTCTGAATATCAGCAAAGTTACAAAACAAGGTGTGTGTTAGCTATGACAGCTGATCAAAACACCTCCAAATTAGGAAGAATAATGTATATGTTTGTATTCGTACATCCAATTACGAATTTTAAGCCTGCTTTCAGTCCCTTATAAGATCTTTTCTAGTACAAAAGCATTTTATTATATGCTAACGATAGTAGAAAACTGTTTTCTTTTTCTAAAAAAAAACACAAAAAAAAAAAAAGAAAAAAAAACAAAGTAGTTGAATCTTTCTCTTCAAAAGAGAACTTTTGTGTTGCATCAACTTCGCTTATGGGCTTAAGATATTATGGACTCAATTTCCCAATAAATTGAAACATTACCTAATTCACATTAGTAATGATCCAAGGCCAATATTTAAGATTGCATACTTTTCATTTTTTTGATTTATTGAATGTCTTTTGTTAATCATTGTTTTGCAAACAAAGTGTCTGACAATTTCTCCATAATACCTTTGTAATCTCTTCCAACAACAATCGGAATGACCAGGCCTTCCAGCACTTTTCTCATATAAAATATTCACAGACACATAATCTGTCGAATGGAAAAGTCTTGTTGGCCCACCTTTCCTCCGCTACTAAATAACATACACCTTAGACCAATAAATTAGCAATGCAACTTACCGAAGCCCTTACCTCAGGTGTGTGCGTAGACAATTAAACCGTCCAGCTGTCGAACGTTAGCAAATGAAACAAAGTAACCACCGTCACGAGATCCACTTCTGGCACATGGAAAACATTTTTTTGCTATCTACTCGTACGCTGTTGCATGTGTAGGCTCATTCCACTCGCATTTACACCTGCTGCTCTAGCGCTTTTTTCGCCCTAAATACGAGTTCACACAACAATCACCACCCACCGCACTTGTTATGCATTACTATATTTACTCGTACATATGCAAGTGAAATTTATAAGTTTGCTTAATAAGCAAACAGACACGTCTACAATGAAACCAACACACAAACACAAAACATAAAACACTTAGTGACTCAAAAAAGCAACTCGATAACCGATTAGGAATTTCCCAGACCAGACGTTTGGCCGCGTGTCTGCGCGAACATAATAGTACGAATACACCAAGAAAGGGCAGTGCTTCCTTTATAAGGGCGTTTGCCTCAAAGGCTGATGTAGAAACTAAACGCAAAACAATCAACAACTTTCTGATACACACAAACGATTGTTTACTTAATCGAAACTATAAAAACGACTAGAACAGACCTACAACCGATACAATACAACTGCGGTCGATATCTTCGATATCAGGGACATTCTTGAACTCACACGGGACAAAGTTAACGATTTTTTTCGTACGTCGACACTCCCAGAAAACCAGTAACGATTTGTGCCAAAAATTTGTCTCTTGATGCAGTTTAGTGCCAACGAATGCTACAAACTGAGAAATCAATACCTGACGCATGACATCACGAAAGACCGAGTGAATTCAATTGCATGACACAAAAGTTGTTTCGCAAAATAAGAAAGAAAACAAAACAGTTATATCACCGCGCTGAACGAAGTTTTATTGTTTGTCATTGCTGTTGATGTTGTCGTCTGTATGTGCTAATGAATACCTTTTGTTTGTTATTAACAAATTGATATGTATTGGATCCAAACGGGCCATCACTTCACCACCACTTCTATTAACTAATAGAGATTGAGATACGAGTACGAGTACGATAATTTATACTTACTGAGATTTTTTCCCTCCCTAAATACGAATTGAAAAGTAAAACTGAAGGTAATCTTTGTTTCGGGCAAGGAGTGTCAAATGGCCATTTTTGGTAGGGTTACGGGTGACCGGGTTTGGACATTGAGCTTTGGTCAGGCTTATTATAGACAAACACACGAAAACTTAATTTCAATGGATCAATGGCACATTGACATCGATAGGGTAACTCGTAATTCGAATTAGATAAATCGTACAAATCGTTAAATTAGATTACATAAGCACTATGTACAATAGGCTTTGAACAGTGAAGCGCTTTATAGAACATACCTATACCAGGTTTAAGGTGACGTAAATTTATTGCTGAATTTGCCATAACATTTAAAAAATAAAATATTTTGCATTCCGACAATGTTCTGCAAGCCTTGAAAATTAAAACAAAGTCGAAAAGGAAATAGTACGAATTTATCAGTGCAAGAGGAAAACCACTCCAAATGATCGTAGTCCATTTATTCTTGGTAATAGAAACACATCGCAGCAAGGCGATAATTTGATAATGATAATTTACGGAGAATGAACAGCAAAAGAGAGATGTCTCACAGATTCCGAAATCTAAAGTCGAACTTATCCGCAACAGGATGGGGAATGAGGACTACGTAGCGGTTAACTCTTTATCGTTCTCCATAGCTCTATCTCTAATGTCTTGATTCCTTATAGTGCTTCTATTCCTTCTATTCTATTCCACTGGCCAATGGAGCTACGTTCCGAACATATCAGACTAACACAACGGTCTCTCTCCCCACTAGATCACCGAAATTAAGCAGCTTTGGGTGCGGTAAGTACCTAGATATGGGGGACCATATGGAGTTTCGATCAGTTTCGAGTCTAAGTGCTTACCGTTCCGACAAATATGTTGCGAATTATATGCGAAGGAAATTTTTCATCCGCATATACCATAATTCGCAGGATCTTTTCCTTTATTCAAAATAAACACAGACGATATCCTTCAGAAGCAGTTAAGACGGAAGAGAAAGAATTTAGATTGATTAAATATTTGTTTCGACATAGCGTTGTTCTGCAAAAATCACACATCGGGAATGTTGTTACATAACCAAAAGAGTAAAAAATAAAAATTCGAAAATGTAATGGTCTGCGGACGTTTTCTTAGAAAAGAAAATAAATACGAATTATGCTAGAGTTCCTCGGTGTAACTTGCAAATTTATTTTTCACCATATAATGTTCCATACCATACCGGGGAAAACAAAAAACTTTAAACAAAAAATATCGAAGTTTTTGAGAGGTTAGACTTAAGTCTAGGGCAAGATATTTAAAAGCTAGACATGCTTTTAGAAGCGCCAGAGTCAACCGATGAGCTGAAAAGTTTTTTTAAAGCACATCTAGGATTCGATAGCAATTCAACAAGACAACTGGCAAAAGGATCCCCAACAATATATTAATATTATTATTAATTATGTTGACTATACGAGTATATGTATACGAGGGCTGTTTGAAGAATACCTGGATTAGAAATGACAACGCAACATTTTTAGGTTTTGACAATATATTTTTCAATATTTCAACTCGATATACTTTTCGCAGCAATGCTGCAACTTTTTTAGGCCCTCCGTATAGTACAACTTTTGTTGGCCGGAGTATGCAGGATGGGGGAGCAATTCGTAGTGCAATTAGACCAATATGAGCCGGTGCGTTATCGGTGGTGGAAGAGAACAAACAAATAGGCATTGAATCGGCCCAATAAATCGACCTAGTATGCTCCTGTGATTGTTTTTCACTTCTCAAAATAGTCAACGTCCTAAGGAACGCCTTCTTTAGAGCACGTTCACTGGATAAACCTATTGTTTCGATTGTTCTTTGGTCTCTGGTGAGTATCAATGAATCCAGGTCTCATCAACGGTCACGAAACGACGTTGAAACTCCTACGGATTTCGATTATACAGGGCCAAGCACGTCTTTGAAGTGGTCTCACGATTTCGCTTGTTCTCCGGTGTAAGCAAATGCGGCGCCCATAGCCCGGTCAGCTTTCTCATGCCCAAAGTCGGGTGCAAGATATGGCTAACGCATTCAGTTGAGATGCCTGCTATCTCAGCCAACTCGCGAATTTTCACTCGGCAGTGAAAAACCGACGTGCGGTCACGGCGAAACTCTGCAAACCAATGGTAAACGGTTGTACGGGAAGGTGAATGAGTCCCATACACACTATCGGGAATGAGCTTGATTTCCTCGCAGGTTTTGCCACTCAAAAATAAGTATCGGATCACGGATCGACCCTGCTCATACACGATGTTTTTAAAACTAAGCGTTGGATTGTCACCAAATTCTAACAGGCGGGCTAAAAGAGGTTATACTAAATGATGGTTCACTCATTTTGGCTCAGTAACGCCACTTATCTTCGAATTCGAATACTCATCATACACCCCCCGTATCTGTGGTATATAATATAAATTTCAGATGAAAGAAACAATCATTTTATTATCATAATATAGAGTGGTGATAAGTCGCAATTTTTTAACTATAATATTTTTAAATAAATTTTAATTTAAATTCTACTCTCAAACATGCAACTCAAAGGAGGCCACGAATCATGTGGCCGAAATCCATATCCATATAAACAAGTTACTGCTCGTTACGATCAGCTTCTGCTTGCTTGCTTGCTTCTGATAATCTGTGAAGAGGATCCGCTTGTTAGATATTTTAGTAGTCAGCGGCCTCGCCACACTGAAAGCATCGGTTCCCATCCGGAAATCATGACATTAAAGTTGTCGATCAAAAACCTCCAAACATTAATACAAGAAGATTACAGAAATTCTGTAAGTTTGTATTGGAACAACAAAATTCGGGTTGTAAACACCAGCAAATAAATAAAATATTTCGGAGGAAAGATCAAAACGACCTTTCGTCTCTTAAAATAGCACGTACGACGGACAACGAACACATACTTTTAGCAGCAGGCATCGATCCAAATGAGGCCGTTGATGACGACAACTTCTTTGTGATCGAGGATCCGCAGGAGAAGATAGAGGCTATAGGAGCAACTTTCCAGGAAGTGTACAAGGCGAATGACATCATTGGCCCGAACCACGACCTTGAAAGTCGAGTCCTCGTGTACAATTTCTACCTTCGAAATAAAATCGTGAACTGGCGATTCGAGAGCTCGGGTTTCACTCAGTTCAGTGACGAGAATACGGCAAATAATGTCATCGCCGACGATAGGGTATTACCCCCGTTCATTTCAAAGGAAGAGCTCCAAACGATCTTCAAATCACTTAGAAGTAAGAAATAAGTGGGAACCGATGAAAACCGAACATTGTGCTTAGACATCTCCCACTAGAAGCGGTGAATTTTTATACCACCCTCTTTAACAATGCGATGAATAATGCCCATTATCCAGCGCATTGGAAAACTGCGGTGGTACATCCAGCCCCTAAAAGGGATAAAGACACATCCAATTCAGCGAATCTCGACTCGATCAGTCTTCTTCCAAATATCAGTAAGGTTTTCGAGAAGGTGATCAATAGAGTCCTGATTAAGTGGGTTGAAGACAAAAATATAGTTCCGGATAATCAATTCGGTTTCAAAGCGGGGCATGATGTCATTCATATCTAAACTGGTTTCTGATATCCAATGGAACAAAGGCAAGAACCAGTGCACTGGTGCCTGCCTGATTGACTTGGAAAAAGTATTCGATACCGTATGGTTAGAGGGACTCTTTTTCAAGCTGAACAGGCTGGGCATTAGTAAACCACTTCTGTATATTCTTTACAACATGTTAACAGATAGACAGTTCATCGTGAGATCACACAAGTGATCTGATAGGTTCGCTTCACCATGCCATAGCGTACGCAGACGACTTAATCGCGTACAGATCGGGTCCAAAGATTGAGGTCATTAATACACTTTTGCAACGTGAATTCGACAAAATTAAGCGATATTGCGATGACTGGAAGTTGAAAATCAACTTTCACCTCGTTTAGGACGCCTTTGTCTGGGGCCTCAAGGGATACCAGAAAGAACTGGCGAAAGTTTTCGATCGTTGGGCAGCGCGGGCAGCCACTTGCTTGTCGAAATGTAGTCAGATACCTTGGGATCTGGCTAGGTCAATATCTGTATTTTAACAAACATATAGATGTTGCTCTGGCCAAAGCCAGAGGTGCTTTTGCCCTTACAAAGAGACTGTTTTATAACACCCAACTCGAAGCGAGGGTGAAGTTGATCTGCTACATGGCCCTTTTCAGGCCCATGCTTGTATTTGGATGTCCCGTGTGGTTCAACGTGAGAGCAAGTTTATTGGAAAAGATTCGGGTGTTTGAGGGGGCTTGTCTTAGGACTTGTCTTCGCTTATACAGAACACCAGAGTCTGAGTACATAAAATTATATCCTAACGAGGTCTTGTATAATACGGCGAACCTAATAAGAGTGGACAATTTTGTTATTAAGTTGATTCGAAGGCACATTGCAAGAGCAATGACCTCGTCGAATAACCTGATCTCCGGGGCTTACTACCCCAATTATATGTATCACGAGAGAGAACGCTTTGACGGCTTTATTCTTCCAGAGGCGTTCCTCTACCTAGATAAAAAAGGTCTGATCCAGGATAGATTAGCGGTGCCGTTAATCTTCCACGTCGGTCGAACAGCTGCGGACAGGCGAATCACGTCGTACACGGCAGTGCGGAACGTCTCCGGTTCAGTAGGTCGGTAGGGAGTTGCGACATGAGGAATGTTGCTCAGCAGCACCAAAAATTTTGGTGGCTTGTTAAAGGAGGGGAATCTACGTCGTCGAATTCCTCTAGTGCAGGATAGCTCCAATAAGGAGCAGAGTTGATCAGCCTAATTTTTTAGCCGTGGCCGGCTTACATAGCTTTAGGTAGGTTTAGGATAGTAGTTCAGAACAAAAATAATACGTAAGTGGGGACCACATTGTAACTCAGTACTCCGCGTGCTGTTGACGAAACGCGCCACATGGGCACCCCGGCGTTAAATTCCGGACCCTACAAATTAATTGGTATCGTTCCCTTGATAAGAATAATAATAATAATAATAATAATAATAGATATTTTAATATGTATGACACATCATCAATTTCATGAGGTCCCTTCGCTATGTACTGTGCTACAACCCAGAGTCCTCACTCTCCTTCCAAAGAGGGTATGAAAGTCACACAACAAGTGACGGACAATCTCAATGTCTACCTCGTCACAGCTGTTTCTGTAAAAGTCGATGTGGTGCACAACGGAGCGTTCAACATTAATGACTACGGTGTATTATATTTATGATATCAATAACTACTCGCAAATCCTAACGTACAAATCTGAAAAATACCTGTGAATTGTAACGGTGACTTTTTCCTTGCCATTTCATTTTAATTTTCATTGCCCGAAATATCCATATAGTGTAAAGATATCTCATTAAGTGGATTCTCTCAAGTTTCTGCAGATCTGAATCCTGAAACACAACACCTACCTTGCGGCTCGGGTGGACAGCAATTGATGTTCCAATATTATACTTACCCGTGTTTCATCACGAAAATGTGGCTAACCCCTATAGATGAAATGAAGCCCGAATGGCAATGTATATTTTAGAACCATTGGTAATCATGTTGGTGATTTAATTATTTCTTTACTTATTCCTGGCAGGAATGTTTAGAAAATTCCATGCATTCTCTCAGTAAAGGGGTATGGAGCCGTTGCCATAGAGTTAAATGGAGCATGGTCTCCAAAGCCGCTGTTGGTGTTATCCTGATTTAATTCAGAATTCCAGTACAGGCTCTGCGTTTTGGTTCCCTAAGGCCCTCGACTAGAATAATGAACCGTATGTGAGTATTGGTCTCACAAGCCGCTTTATAAGATCAATATACTACCATATGTTCCCTTTCTAATTCAAATTGGAATGAAATGACACTAAGCTATCGTCACTAGACAGAGTAGACTGAGACTAACTCCTCCTATCTCTAAGTGTTATTAACAACATACTAGTATACCCTCGAAGGATTGATCCCTAGCCCTCTGCAACAAGCTCCAATTTTAGCAGTACTAGTGATAAGTGCGTTGTTAAGCCTTTCACAATTCACCCGATACAAGATATCTACAATATATATTACTAGGTGGGGTGTAAAGTAACCTCCTTGAGAATAAATTTTTTTTTTTTAATGTTTTTTTTTATTTTATTCAATAAAGTCCCCTTTTAGTTTGATACACTTATTCCAGCGATTTTCCAACTTCTTGATCCCGTCCGAAAAGTAATTTTCCGGAAGATCTGGATAATAGTCCGAGGGAGCCAAATTGGGCGAACACGGTGGATGCGACAGTAATTGTAGCTGTAAGTCACTGAATTTAACCATTGTCTTGCAAAAACAAAATTTTTTTTCGCTTCATGTGAGGCCGTTTTGCAGTGATTTCGGCTTTCAGTCGCTCCAATAATGCACAGTAATACTCGCTGTTGATGGTTTTTCCTTTTTCGAGGTAGTCCACGAAGAGTAAGCCATGACAATCCCAGAAAACCGACGCCATAACCTTTCCGACCCATCGAGCCTCCCTCGGCCGCTTCAGAGCACTCGTGACGGCTTCAGTCCATTGCCGGGTACTCATTCTGTTCTCTGGTGTGTAATAGTGGATCCAAGTTTCATCAACAGTTACCAATCGACGCCAAAAGCCCGCTCGATTCCGCATCAGCAAGTCCAAACACTCTTTCGAAGTACTCTCGCGTTCGTGTTTTTGTTCAGGAGTGAGTATGCGCGGCACCCAGCGGCAGAATAACTTTTTCATATGCAGAATATTTCCCAAAATATGGCGTATGCGCTCAGTGGTATCTTTGTGGTATCTTTTAGCTCGCACACCTTCACTTTCCGGTCAGCCAAACCATTTCATGTATTTTTTTGACATTGTAACCGCATCGGAGGGCCTGCCGCTGCGGACTTGATCGGTAGTGGAGTTGCGGCCACCACGAAACTCTCGAAACCAATATATGACGGTATACTCTGACGGAGCATTAGCCCCATAATATTTATCCAACTTTTCTTTTGTTTCCTTCGCCGTTTTGCCTCTCAAAAAATAATGTTTTATGAGAGAACGAAAATCGTTTTTGTCCATACTCAACATGATGCCAAACACGTCAACAACAATCAGCTTTCAAAACAAAACTAAAGAAAGTATCGCACTGAAATTTGGCATGTCTGTCTAAATATGAACAGACTTCAAGGCACCATAACCTTTTTTGCAATAGCAGCGCATTCTGGCAGTCAAGGCAGTCACCCCACCTAGTACATTTATGTACATATGAAATGGTAGAAAATAGATTTCACCTATAAAAAGAGAAGCAAAGATATGGACAGACTCAGCCATTGTAACACCACTACAAGCTTTTGATGCAGGACTATCAACTGAAGATCGATAACCATCGGGAAAAGAAAAGAGCCTCACTACTACCCATATCCAAATTTAGACAAGACTCAGGAAGGGCTTTTAAGCTTTATTTCAAGTAAAAGGAGCAATTACCGCAGGGATATGAATTCCATACTGTTTCATACAGTTTAAGAAGTTTAAGAAAATCTTGACACATGTTGAATCCAACCACCCCATTATGGAAATGGATAAAACTATGTTAGTTATCGATCAAGGGAAAAGAAAACAAGGTGACTTTAATTCTAACCAGAAGAAATCAAAATCGAAACTTGGCTTAGTAAAAATAACATACCGTTCAAAGAACACATGGTTTATGTTGAATTACTGGATATCGCCAAATATAACAAAGACAAATTTGACAAACAAATAATTGCTACCCTACCACTGCAAGCTGCTCGTAAAAGCTATATACTTGATATGGGCTCTGAACAAAAAAGTTCGTTACAAACCACATAAGGACTTTCAATATGAAAAACGTCCAACCTTTGTTAATGAAAGCACTAAAGAAAGTGGATAGTGAAAAATTTCTTAGTTGTTTTCAATACGTTGAACAAAACATTAAGCTTAAAATATGGGATTTAAATGTTTTGAGCGCCCAATAAATTAATTTTTATTATATAAAGGTGATGAGAACGACAGAAGCAGTTAGTGTCAAAAGGCGAGTTGCCGTGTACCGTCTTAGTAGATCTTTCGATTTTGTTAGATTTAGATTGTCTTATGTACTATGCACCGATTTTTATATATCCTATCAGAGGTTTACTGTTTACTTCTGATGTATCCACAGCAAGATACACATCTCTGCGGAAGTTGGGCAATTTGGACTTTAATGGAACACTAAAAACTTCTTTAGATTATGCTGTCAAATTGTTACATATTGGGGTACTTGTATATATTATATTACATTTCTTAAGATCTTTCTAAGTGTCATTTGTGGGGTCAACTAAAACGATGTCGCCTTATTCCATGATCGTAAACAACAATCAACAAATTCAAACAATTTGCATAAACATCAGACGTCAATTAGCAGTCAACATGAAATGGGTGCGTTCAATACTTTGTCCATAACGAATGCGTTTGGTTGTGTCCCAGTACTTATGACAGACTAAGTAAAATACTTCTAAAATAAAAATTTATTGTAGTACATATGTATGTATTTATATCTAAATGTAAACCAATGTCTTTCTTGATTTAACAGCTGTTTCTGTAAAAAAAAAAAACATTCCTCTTAAATTCTCTAAACTCCAAACCCCATACATCACTGCATCACTTTCTGGCGCCATCTTTATCTGCACCGACTCGGTGTAAATTTTTAGAGTGACTTGGCTCTTTGATTAGCTCAAAACTATCCCATATTTTTAAAAGAATTCCAAAATTAATTTTTATGTGTCGTTAAATAAATTAAGATTATCTTCAAAGGAACAATACAGGGATATCGAATACATTTCGGTTGATGTGATATCTCTTCAACCACCCCAAAGGAAGTCCCCACTTACATAGTTTTTCAATCTAATGAGTAGCACCTCTGAATATGAGATATTCTTATACCAAATTTATGAGAAAATACGTATGTAGATATCCATTTCATGGATAAAAAACAACATTCCCACCCAACAAAAAGACGGGATACCTTGATGACTGGCATTTCAAAAACTTCACTTGTCAAATTGTGGGGCGTATTCCCTCATATTGTATCCATTCCGTGGTCGGATGTGTATAGACTACGTCTAGAAATAAACTGATTCCGATACTAAAAATAACCAAAATATCAACAGGGATGAAAGGAATGAAATGAGAAATTTACATTCACATGTTAGGGCAGACAATACCACACAACCGCTGGTGTTGAATTTTACTTTGAAAAACAAAACCATTCACGATTTTTGTTCATGATCATGTTTTTCTCATTCAGCTTATGAGCCATTGACCAACCAAGGGTAGAAGATACCACATACTACATGAGATTCCGGCGGTTTACTCGTAACTCCCATATCAGTGAAACTGGAGTTTGATAATACGCCCATCAAATACTATAGAGCATAATTATTCGAAAAAAATAAATAAATGAAAATCCCTCGTGCTTGCTTTTTAGAGAAATTAAAGTTTATTACATTTTGCTACTGTCAGTCGACACGCAATACATAGTACAAGTGGAAGACCGCATTACTTTGCCCATTTTTAGAGTCATCAAAACAAACTGAAGAGAAAGCCTAAAGTCACTTTGAATAAACTGATCATTAACTATATGGAGGGAACCTGTTTTACGTGGAGGCCTTACAGGGAGAACCCAAAACAATTTCAGAAAATGAATATGAAAATTGTACTCCTGATTATGCATATTTGTTTAAGTCGTGTTGTTTGTGCAGGCTAAAGAACATTAATTGGAATGTGGCGTTAATAATGGTAACTGTAACAATTCTAAACTGCAATTTACGAGCAATAGTTTAGAGTTTTAACTATATTTTCGTTTTTTTACATTTAATTAGTGCTCCAGAATTCAGCCGAAAAAAAGATAATTAATCTGTTAAGTTGTATCATAAATTTACCGAATTCCCAAACAATTCTTAGTGCTTCAGATGTTACACAAATCGCAAGAACGTAATAGTTTTGATGATTTCATATTTCTATTATATTATACATTATCGTTAACATGAAAGATATTTATATACAAAAGAATACTGTATGCGACAACATGTATCTAAATTTAGAGATTTAGAATCATTATCGGAGGAGAAGAGTTCGCTGATGTTTTCTGAGTTGTATGAATATTTTTTTTTTTTTTTTCTTTCGCCCTCTTCATCGAACCTCGGCTGGAACTTTAGCCTTTAATAGTTTCAAGACTGATTTTTCCAACGACCTTCACGGAATACGTCAAAGTTAGCTGATTTGCTCGGAAAGCGGAAAAAACGACTGTGGTACATAACAAACGTTTAAGTTCAAGTGGCACTGACCCACACTTACACTATACGCAACATCGTCTTCTGCTGATGACGAAAAAATAGATGTCGTTCCGGATTTGTTAATGTGCTGCTAAAATAGAAAATTTTGCACCTCATTAAAAAGCAACGAACGTTGTACACTGCTTTAGTTTAGCGCAGTTTTAGTTTCGAATCCTCTGGTTGTTCCCGTCATGCATTCAATAGCGTATCATTTTCATATGCACCATATGTGTCTGGGGGATATTTTGAGACATAAGTCCAAATAAAATCTCTGGAAACTCTGTCGAACGATCTTTTTAAGCTGATGAAGACGATATGAGCATTTTCCGAAGCATCGTGGAGCTTTGAATCCCGTCATATGGCCTTCCATAAAGCTTTATTAACTATCCCATCGAGTTGGAAGGTATGGCATTGAAAACTGTCTAAAATTCTGTTTCAATTCCTTGTGTCAACTTTGCCTTTATACAGTGGCGCAAGAAAACTCACCATCCAGTTGTTAGGCATTAGATTGCGGTTTTCGTAAAATTTACTGTCTCCTCTTCGAAAGCAAAAGCCATGGGAATGGTACAGCGCTGGAGTTCTTAATTTAGTAACATTTCAAAGTACTTTTTCCATATATTATAAATATAATATCGTTCTTCTCTATTTGCATGTTTCCCTGCTCATCTTCAATATAACATACATACTAGGTGGAGTGAAAAGTAACCTCTTTGACCGCCAGAATGCGCTGCTACTGAAACCATCAAAAGCGAGTGTTACTGTGCATTATTAGAGCGATTGAAGCCCGAAATCGCTGCAAAACGGATTCACATGAAGCGACAAAAATTTTTGTTTTTGCAAGACAATGCGCCGGCGCACAAGAGCATCGCAACCATGGATAAAACCAATGACTTACGGCTCCAATTGCTGTCGCATCCACCGTATTCGCCCGATTTGGCTCCCTCGGACTATTATCTCTTCCCAAACCTAAAAAGATGGCTCATCAACAAAAAATTCAGCTCACGCGAGGAAATCATCGACGCCACGGAGGAGTGTTTTGCAGACCTTCCGGAAAATTACTTTTCGGACGGGATCAAGAAGTTGGAAAATCGCTAGAACAAAAAAAATTTTTTCATTCCCAAGGTGGTTACTTTTCACCCCATCTAGTATGTATGTATTGGTTGTACCATATAAAATGACTGATTTTCACTCAGTTTGCAACATATTCGCAATAAGAAGCTCTCGAGTAAACATCTGTAGCAGAAAGTGCATTTTTTTTTTTTTTATTAGATAAAGTGGTACATGTGTTTGACGTTTTAGATTTTTAGGGTTTGTTGCAATTACAGTAATTTTTTTCTATTTCTAATTTTTTTCTTCCTTTCTGAATTTAAACTGGGACATAACTCGCTTCTGGCAGCGAAAAGCATTAATGACGCATTTGAAGATGTCGCGTTAAACGGACGCAACATTCGACGTTGGTTTTCTAAGTTTCGTACGAGAGATTTTAGCTTCGAAAACGAATCAAGTGGGAAACCAGATACAGTAATTAACGGAGTTAAAAGTAGCGGTACATGCAGGCCCAACAAAAACGGTGCGCAACATGAGAGTATCTCCCATGACAATAAGTCGACACCTATGTAGCTCTAATAGGAAAAGTAAAAACACTCAAAAAGTGGATACCCTATGAACTGAACGAGGCACAAAAACTACGCCGCTTACAAATCTATGCATCGCTGAGCTTAAGGCACCAAAATCAACCGTTTTTGCAACGTATAATCACGTGTGATGAAAAGTTGATTTTGTACGACAACCATAAAAGATTTGGGCAGTGGTTGGATGCAGAAGAAAAACCAAAACCAACCCCTCATCTAGGTATTTACCAAGAAAAAGTTATGGTAACCATCTGATGGATATCGGAAGGACCAATTTACCTCTCATTTTTTCAACCTGGGGAAACGATAAATGTAGTCAAATATTGTGGAGACATCGACATTGTTTCGAACAATGAACCTTGAAAAACATTGTAAAAAAAGTTACACATGCTAGCTCCTCATATTTTGAGCAAATAAAAAGTTGGCTTTTAAATTTTTACATTAAAATCGGACATTTGGACATTTCATATCGTACAACGTATATTTAGGCTCTTTTGCTATCGCACGTGATAGAAGTTAGAAGCACTAATATTATTCAAAAAGGATGAAGCGTTCATTACTTCACGATTTGTATCACTATCTCCACTAGTAGTGTTCCAATGTAGCTAATAAAGTTATTAGAACACTCCTTAACATCCATCTCGTGAATGCTAAAAACTCAAACAGACTCAAAGTAAGGAACAAAAAGAGAGGGGGTAAGGCGCGTGATAGTCACTAACTCGGACGGAATGAACCATGGGTGATAAAGAATGCACAATGCATCAGTTACATACATAGAAACAACATTAGAATCGCTATCATCATAGTACCTAACTAAACATTACTCGATAACAACAACAAAGTCATCATCAACACTTAACGGTAAACTTCATCTTAACAACAAAATTTGACTAGGTTGGGCTTGCAACTAGCAACAGAATTTCTCCCGCGACATCGGTTTACCCAGCTTAGGAATATCGGTAGTAGCAATGCAAACAAAATAACATGATTTTTAATTGCTAACCATCAACTCTTCGTTGTACGAGATGTGTACAGAAAATAACGGGAATTTTTAAATTTCTCGGGTTTTGGAGAGTCCGATTGTCGAAATTTTTTTTTTTTTATTATTATATTGGTATACATGCTCTCAGTATGATATGAATGAATTTTCAACTGTATTCATTGTTTACTTTGTCTGTGGCAGCCGCTAAGGTTAGATATGTTTTTATGAGTTCGACGATTTTCGTTCGTTAAAAGAAATGGATCAAAGAAATTGTATCAAATATTGTGTAAAAAATGGAATCAAGTGCTTTAAAACACATGAAATGTTGACGGTAGCATACGGTGAGTCTGCTAAAAAAAAAAAAAAATGGCCGAGAAGATGTCAATGACGAACCACGCTCTGGACGCCCAGCAGGTCAACAAAAGATGATAACGTCGAGGCTCTAAAGAAAATTGTTTTGAAAAAATCGTCGAATTGCCATAAGAGAAGTGGCTGAAGATGTTGGCATATCAGTCGGATCGTGTAATGAAATTTTTTCCGATGTTTTGGGAAGGAGATGTGTGTCAGCAAAATTTGTTCTGCAACTTCTTAATTTGATCAGAAGAAATGTTGAATAAGCATCACTCAGGAGCTCTTGAATGCCGTCAATAATGATCCTGACTTGCTTAAAAGGGTCATAACTGGCGACAAATAACTGGTTCTGTTCCCAAAACTGAAAAGACCTATAAAAGAATGGAGATTTGTAACGATTGATCAAATAAAACGGCATCACTGAAAGAGCTTCGAGGATTGGAAGAAGCGCTGGCGCAAGTGCATAATATCTAATGGGAACTATTTTGAAGGCGAAAACATTAATGTAAGCGAATAAATAAAAAATTGTTTTAAAAATCTAAAATCCCCGTTATTTTCTGAACACACTTCGTTTATTGTTTTGTATTATTCTATGGGTATTATGCTAAGTTATTTTAAGATAACAAATCAGTCATTGTGAAAGACCTTGAAGTAGGAAGACAAGAAGACAAATAAATTGTGTTTAATATGTAAGGGCTGAATAAAATACATAACAAGTCGCGCGCTAGATGCCGCCACTCCATCTCGTGTCCATACTAGAGAACCGAGTACAGGCATATAGTAATGGAAAGTTTCGTACGAGTATGAAGAGTTTTTACAAGAATTTACATGAGAATCAGCTACAGTATCTCTAGCACGTGTCATCAATCGGGCAGCATTTGTTATTTATCGAATTTTATTTGTATAGTGTGTCGAAGTTATAAAGAAATGAAAAATACTGCACAAAAATTCCTCAATAACTCAAAATGGCTTTTTTTATCAAGAAAAGTTTTTTTTTTTAAATACTTGTAATCTAGATGAGTATCCTCATTTTAACTATTTATCGAGCTTCATAAAATTTCACTTCTATCGCCTAGACTGACATTTTTTTTTTTTTTTGTAACGTTCATAGTCTAACTCAAGACGCATTTTACCGATTTCGCTAGTTCCACTGTACTTATTCCACAATATAAAGGTCTGTTTCTGTTATTTACCGCTATTTAAGTCTTATAATCCACCACTACGTTAAGGAGTTATAGGCAGTTAGAATTTTCAAAAAATTCAAAACTTTGTAAACGTATAACACATGGGCCGTTTCTAAGAGAGGGCACCAATTGAATTAAATCCATACCATTTTCAGTTAGTACCAACCTTCAAAAGATACGTGTATAAATTTGACAGCTGTCGGATTAGTTGTCGAGATATAGCGTTGTGAGTGAAGCAACTTTTATTATTGTGAAAAAATGGATTTAAAGCAATTTCGTGTGTTGATATATCACTGCTTTTTGATGGCAAAAAATGTTGCCGATGCAAAGAAATGGCTTGATAAGTGTTACCCGGACTCTGCACCAGCCGAACAAACCATTCGCAAGTGGATTGAAAAATTTAAAAGTGGTCATACAAGCACCGAAGATGATGCACGCAGTGGATGTCCAAAAGATGCTGTTTCAGATGACAACATCAAAAAAGTCCACAAAATGATTACGAATGACCGTAAAGTGAAGTTGATCGAGATAGCTGAGGCTCTGAAGATATCAAAAGAGCATGTTGGATATATCATACACGAATATTTGGACATGCGAAAGCTCTGTTCAAAGTGGGTGCCGCGTTTGCTCAGAGTCGACCAAAAACAACAACGTGTTGATGATTCAGAGAAGTGTTTAAAGCTGTTCAACCGCAATAAAGCCGAATTTTTGCGTCGGCATGTGACAATGGATGAAACTTGGCTCCATCACTTCACACCAGAGTCAAGTCGGCAGTCAGCTGAGTGGCGTGCAGGCGACGAACCTCGTCCAAAATGACCAAAAACTCAACAGTCGGCTGGCAAGGTTATGGCATCCGTATTTTGGGATACACATGGAATAACTTTCATCGACTATCTCCGAAAGAAAGAAAACGCTGTTTCATCAAGACAATGCACCGTGTCACAAGTCGATGAAAACGATGGCAAAATTGAAAGAATTCGGCTACGAATTGCTTCCCTACCCACCGTATTCTCCAGATTTGGCCCCCAGCGACTATTTCCTGTTTGCAGACCTCAAAAGAATGCTCGCCGGAAAGAGATTTAAGAAAGATGAAGAAGTAATCGCCGAAACAGAGGCCTATTTTGAAGCTAAACCGAAATCGTACTACAAAACTGGTATCGAAAGATTGAAAAATCATTTCAATCAGTGTATCGCCCTCGAAGGCAACTATATTGATAAATAAAGTTGAATTTTGCAAACATTTTGTGTTTTACTATAAAACGGCACTGACTTTTCAGTCCATGTGTTATTCCCTGATTTTTCAACTCGATCCGGTAAGTACTTTTCGAGATATACGCATATCTGTAAGGACGTCTCGGACTATGTGTAAACTTCTTCCGAAACTTTAAACGCGTTTTTCTCAAAACTAACATATGTTTTTGATGACGGTAATCAAGATTTCTAAAAAATGACTCAACCGATCGGTCTGAAATTTTAACACAACCTTCTCAGATATTGTTCGAAGGAATAAGATTTCGGATAATTATGTCTACCATATATTTTTAAACAATTTTACGTGGCGATTTTGTCAAAAATCAAAATTTCGTTTAAACTTTCAATCAGTACCTAGTTTTATCTATTCACTAAAAGAACTCGGATTTTTTGGTTTCAGATGAACTAAACCGGAGATATCGTGATCACCGCCGAAAACCTTTTTTTGGAGGACCTTCAGGAGATCGTCTGCAGGAGTACATCAGATCAATATTTTTACAAATCATTAGTGCCATTATAAATTTAGATGTTGCCGCTAAATGTACCAATACTTTTTGTATTTGTAAAATAATATAAAAAAAACATCTTTTTCGGCCTTGCAACTGCGTATTACCCCTTAATTCATTTATGGGGTACGGCTTCATCAAACACTGAGTAGAATTTTTGCAATACTCTTACATTTTTCATCAAATTTACTCCACATACCTCCTTCTTAGTTCATGGCATTATGGAGTCATTCTCACAAACTTAGCACTCAGATCTTGCAGGTTTCCTTGTTTAAACTGGAGATGGCTTTTGTTGTTCGTTCTTTAATTTATCTGCAAAAGTATGCGCCGACTTGTTAGAATCTTTTACTCGCGTTTTGCGTTATTATGATAATCTGTCTGCTGTTGGTGTCCAACGCTACAGTATGTTACCAAGTGCCGTTCTTACTAAACAAATATACGATAACTAAAGCAAAGAAGAGATATGCGATATGGAAACAGATGACCTTATTAAAAAAGTAATCACAATGCTGCAATCAGTTATATACCATTTCAGACATATTTCATGGTGATACCAAATCCGTTAAACTAACAAAAAAAAAAAAAAAAAAATTTCGGTGGCTACAAATTAAAACTTGACTACACAATATCTATGATATTAGAGATTAATTTAGGTTGACCGCAATAAAACCAATGTGAGTCCTTTAAACCTGCTGATCCAATTTTGATCAATTCTATGATTTTTATAATCCACGTTTACTATGACGCTACAGTCGAGTTCGAGCGTGGTCTCTTCTAGGGGTAATCACAGACCCTTCGTACCGGAGCGTTGGTATACATTCGATATATATCAGGTTGTATGCAAAAATTTAGTTGTCAATATAATTTTTTTTCAATAGACCACAATTTTGCCTACTTTTCAGACAACTTCCTAATGCCGTCACAAAAAAAATGTTTGGCTTTAATGAAAAAAACACCCCAAGAACCTCTTAAATATCATTCCAAGATCTACAATTTATCCAATCAAGAAAGTTTTGCAGACTTTGGAACAAGTGGATACCTGAAGGTATAAAATCTGGAGATTTAGCCGGATGGTCCTAGTCTAGTTGTATGACTGTGTCTGCACTAGGGCCGACTTTAATCTTCACAGTAGGCTCTTGACAACGAGTTCCATGGGATGTCCATACATCGATGTCAAAAAGGATACGCTTTGCCATCGCTCTCCGTCAATTCACTTTGATACCAAAGCAGAACTTGCATTGGTGGCACAAGTTCCACCTTTGATATAAGTCGGAGCGGATCTAAAACCTCTTACTGATCTTAGGATCACAGCACCCAGTACCTATTGCAACTCTACATTGGGTCAAACCAAAGAAAGACCGAGATCCCGGAGATCCTGACACTTATGGTACCATGATTTAAGCTTGTAACTGATCAAATCGTAGTAACCTTCGGTGGCGTCATTTGAAAAAAGTTACGATAAAATCAGTACTTTGCTCTGCTCCCGCTTTTTATTAGACAAAGGCATTGATAGGCGATGCCTTGATAATTAGGCGGGGGCACAAAGTAGTAGTAGACTCTTGATAGTAGGCTCCTGACTATCGGAAAAGATGTGGATATCCATTGCAGATATTACATTTTTTTTTTTTTTTTTTTTTCAGCCAGAAATTTCGGAACATGCTACAGTGATTGGGGAGGCGAAAGGAAAGGCTAATGTTAAGCTTATCGGCAAAAACACCAACACCAACCCCACTGACAGTCTTTGAACCGTCAGTGTAAAAGTGGATTGAATTATCATCCAATAAGACATTTTCCTCCCACAAGGATCTGAAGGGAATGTTTGCATGGAAGCCCTTGTCAAACCGTTGTTTGGGTGTGGTGTAGTCGATGTTTTCTGGTAGGATTACTAATGCGTTAAGAATATTTGCGTGGTCAAAATGTTTATTTGCCCACTTTGAAGTCACTTCAAGGCGAATAGCTGCGTTGGCGGCTACTTGTCTGCTATAAATGTCAAGGGGTGTAAGGTGAAACAGAATGTCCAGAGCAGCGGAGGGAGTAGTGCGTAGGGCTCCACTTACGCCCAGACTTGCTGTTCTTTGGACTTTATTTACTTTACTTGTCTAAGTCCGTCCACCACACAACCACCCCGAAGGTGAGTATCGGTCTTATGACCGAGATATATAGCCAATGGGTGAATGCAAGTTTGGAGGCCCCATTTGTTCCCAATTTCTTTTTTGCAAGAGAATAAAGCAACTGAGGCTTTCTTTACTCTTTCTTGAATGTTAGGTTTCCAGCTTAGTTTCAGACCAAGACCAAGCTGATACCGTTGATTGAGGGAGGGTCTATAGCCGGAATTTTAATCGCTCAGCTTCGTAATATGTTAAGATTATACTGCAGTAGCTCTTTAATCGTAGCTAGATGTTACAATGCTACTATTGTTTATTCTATACAATGTAAGGATCGTTCGATGTGGCTTGTTAGTGAGTGTAGAGCCGTTTCCACCGACTTTCCTTTGCAGTAGGCATGGTGTGATGTCGATAGGATTCTAGGATTCAAGCTAGATCGTTTATGGATATCAATCAATCGTTCTAGAGTTTTAAGAAGAAAAGATGATAGACTAGTAGGTCTAAGGTCCTTTGGGACAACATGATAACATTTACCGCTTTTGGGTACTTCTCTCCATGACAAAGGTATGTAGGATAGTTCTACGCAGTACCTTATGATATTTTCAAGCGATGGCAGGATTATAACTTAGTATCTTTGTAGCTCGGCTGGAATTATACCATCCGGCCCAGCAGACTTATGTATATCGTTTGAATCTATGCAGTGCCCAGAGCAGTTTGTCTCTTGTGATAAGGACAGTCATTTTTGTCGCGGCTGCTATGATTCTATTATTACTGTTGCTAGCCGTTAAAGGGGAGCTACATGGAAAATGAGTATCCAGTAGCAGGTTGAACCGCACCCACTGTACAATGGATATTGTGAGGAAGGCGTTTTCTGGTCGCATAATAACCCGTTTTAACGATTTGGTATGGAAAGCAAGATCGCCCGTTTATGCCAACAAGCCTCAGACAATCGCAGCCCTTAAGGAGAATATTCGACAGGAATGCGAACAGTTATCACCGGAAATCTTGTGGAAAGTCATAGAAAATGTAATAAAACTGGCACAAATGTGTATCAACACTGGCGGCAGCCACTTGGCGGATATCATCTTTTCCACTTAACAGAAACAATTGTAAAAGTCCAAGTAAAGGTTTCCATCACTCAAAATCTTTTTTTTTTCTCTCATTTAGTAAAAAGGTAATTCAAATACAAAATTATTCGGCAAGTTATTTTTGAAATTGTATTCATATCACGTTGCATATTAATCTTTACAATTTCTCTCTTAGAAAACATCTAATTTCAAAAAATAAATAAATTTGAGAGAACGCTTTATATTTTCATACTGATAATTCATACGAATTTTCATAAAATTATTACTAAAGTTACTATTCATATAACAGCGATTACAACATCTTCCAAAGCATACAGCTTGAAAGCAAAACAAAACGACCAAACGTAATATCTTCCGCATTAGGCACACAATGTATGAGTACATCACTTTGGTCTACTGATTTTTTTCTTTCCTATCCTCAAAGGAGAGCAAAATCAAATAAAGTTAAAAACACACAAAAGCATACAGATAAGCCTCTGGTAAACCAACAAATCACAAAGAAATACGAGTACAAATGTAGATACGAATATATGTAGGTATGTAGATAAAATCGCATGATAGATACTGCGTATCTAAACAATAAATAGACTTACCACGATGATTATTTGCATTCTGGTTTGCCCCATTCATCCCATTGCTGGTGATTTCAGCTAGAGCGGAACTATTTGATGCTCCCACTGGTGTTGTTGCTGAAGTTATAGCTGATGTTGATGCAGATGTGGTTACTGCTGCTGTCGACACTGCTTGTGCTTGTGCCTGTGTTTGGGCTGCAACTACTGCTGCAATAGTGCTTCCTGCACTGATACCTCCACCACCGTTGCCACCATTGCCACCATTGCCATTCATCATTACTTTTTCATGGCCAAACATTTTAGTTAAATCGTTCCAAACTGACTGTTTCTTCGCGTCTCTCCACAGCGCAGAGGCACTCGTGATTTTGTTTATATTTGGCTTTACGCGCGTGTATGCAATACAATGCAAAGTTTCTACAAAATCAACACCAAAAACATGAACAACACCAAATCGAACTTAGTAATCGACCAAACAGGGCAATGTGCAGCAGCTAGTGAAGCGCCCAATACTTGTCTCGAGCACCTGTCGTTAATAGAAAAACAATCACTTTTGTAGCACTTTTCGTTGTTCGCTATTTCAATTCGTTTTCTTCTTCTTTTTTTTTTTAATTTTTTCTAAACTTGTTAGTCGCGCATTAATTCGAAAACTGGAGGTGAATCCAACAAACACACGGCTGAGGAAAAGACAACAAAATAAAAAATCAATTAGTCTATTGAAAGTGAGAATGAATGGTAAAAACGAAAACTAAGCTTGTGCTGCTTTTAGTTTGCCGCCTGCCCCCCTTTTTAAGCAACGAATATGCTCCCAAACAATGTTGAGTTTGTTTTTGTAATTACAAATTTTAATTAGGTGAATAGGCGAATCATTTTATACCAACGCAAGCATGGATATTACTCTTTTTTGTATTTTTCGCTTCTTTTGTTGCTTCGATTTGCTGAGTCGGTATTATTTGCATTTTCTTTATCTAATTGAACAGTTTCCTGAACCGAGGAGATGGTGTTCCATAGCCTAGCAGTGATAGATTGGGTATATGTATGTATTCAAGTAGTCTCAAGTGGAAAAAACGGAGGTGTTATTTAACACGTTGCTTGTAAAGAATTACCTACTACAATGGCAGGGATCATATTCAGATATACAAAAAAAAAAAAAAAAAAACAGACAGCGAATAAAAGGTTTGAAGGTTATACTGGGCGAACCAATTACTAGTGAGCATCAACTGTTTCTGATTAAAGTAAACAGAGAGAAACTAACCGAAACCAACATTAGGAAGAAAATTAACTGGCACAACCTAAATAAGGGAAGTGGCCAACAATGGTTCCCAAATACCCTAAACCACCTGAGGGATCTAAGGTATCATTTTTTAAAAGAAATTCATGGATCCAATCCAGCACAACGAAGTAACATCTTCTATTGTAACTCAGCCCCAGAAGGATCGAAGTCTATTTACCGCGAATAGACATTGATACATGCAGACCACTGGTTGAATGGAAGGGCTACTAATTTTAATAGGCATAATGTAAGTAACATTACTATTTTTTCAACTTTAGCACAAATTTAATATTCCATTCCATTCCATTCATTTTACAAAAAAATTTAACGATTTTACCAAAAGAATGTCGAAACTGTAAGCCCCGAAGAGAAAACTCCAAGAATGTGGAAGAAAATTTCACAGAGAGAAATAATATTTCTACAGATTGTTGAACGGAAATGCTGAACAAGCCCCCACTGTCAGACAGAAAGAACCGGTCAATCTCAATACTACACAATATCTATGATATTAGAGATTAATTTAGGTTGACCGCAATAAAACCAATGTGAGTCCTTTAAACCTGCTGATCCAATTTTGATCAATTCTATGATTTTTATAATCCACGTTTACTATGACGCTACAGTCGAGTTCGAGCGTGGTCTCTTCTAGGGGTAATCACAGACCCTTCGTACCGGAGCGTTGGTATACATTCGATATATATCAGGTTGTATGCAAAAATTTAGTTGTCAATATAATTTTTTTTCAATAGACCACAATTTTGCCTACTTTTCAGACAACTTCCTAATGCCGTCACAAAAAAAATGTTTGGCTTTAATGAAAAAAACACCCCAAGAACCTCTTAAATATCATTCCAAGATCTACAATTTATCCAATCAATTGTCAATCTCAACGATGATAGACAGGCAACATTTTTGTCCATCTAACCAAATTGAAGTCAGAACAGCAATCTTCAAACTCAAGTCCAACAAAGCTGCTGGACCCGATAGCTTAATTCCTGATCTTGTTAAGCAGCAGGTAATGATTCGATACGCATCATATATCTAATAGGTGATTTTTTAGACAGGAAAATTGCAAGTCATACCAATTTTATTTGAGTTGATAAATCAATGCTTGCCATTTCATGTAAATGTGTCTTTGAAGCAAAATATTTCGGTTTTTTATCTGTCTTTCATTCAATTCATGTGCACCCATTTTCCAGACTTTTGGATCTTTCCCACAGCTTTAAAACGGTCAGAAATTGTTTGTTGTGCAACATTTAACATTTCTGCTATTTGCTTCTGACTCAAAGTATCATTGTTTGCAATTCGGCGTCTTCAAAATTTTTTGGTGGTCTTCCACCTTCTTCATTTCTCACATCAAAATCGTTATCTCTGAACCGTTGAAACCATCTTTTTCATGTTGCATATGATCACCATATGCCTCGACAAGCATTCGATGCGACTCTGCAGCACTTTTCTTCAAATGAAAACAAAAATTTAAGTTTGCCGCAAGTCATCATTTTCTGGTAAAAAATTCGATTATTTGCTCTATGACTTAATGTATACTAAATATGTTTGACAGGTGTCATAGCAACCAAAAAAATAATAATAATAATAATAATAATAATAATAATAATAATAATAATAATAATAAGGCCCGTTCACAATTACTGTTCCCTATCGAGGCATTTATATCTTGACGCTCTCGGTACACCTGGTAGACAAGTAATTATACGTATTCCCATAAAAAATTGTCTAAAGTCGTCAAATCGCCCGGAATAGCCGGCCAATTCACCGTTCCAAAATGAGAGTTAAATTCCTCACCGAACTCATTTTTCAATTGACCGTGCTGTAAGGCATGTAGCACCGTCTTACTGCTACCACATGGCGAATAGGTTCACCTTGTTCATGTTGGGCAAACAAAAGTTCGAAATATTTGAACGATAGTGGGCGCCATTGACGGTAACGTGGTTCTCACGGTCATCTTTGTAAAAATGCGGGTCACTGATTCCGCCGGACCATAAACCGCACCAAATAGTGCATTTTTCCGAATGCATTAGCATCTCTTGTATTGTATTGCCTGGCTTCAGTTTTTACACGAATCTACGCATACGGGTGGGTGGCTTGATGTTCAATAGCGTGAATTTGGTGCGAAATTTTGTCACTATGGCTTGAATTGCTTACTCAGTAGGTCGATTATGACCGTAAAGTTGTCGAAGTAAGCGAAAAATATTTTTCACAGAGCACGGATTTCGATAATAAAATTAAATAATGAGATGACAATGCTAACTGAGCATGTTTGACTTTGACACATGTCACGAATCACGCGTGTGCTGTCAAATATAGAACACCGAAAAATTAAACAAGCAAAAAGCCCTCCGTAGGAGGGGTGCAAAATACAAAGATTACTAAGTGAATTAGCAGCATGCTACACTTAAAGATAATATAGGCAAATCTAGAGAAAATTGAATATCACTGCGGTAAAGAGCTGTCCTTAGAATTAAAGTACTGTGCTCTGTTTTGTATCCTGAACTCCAAAGGATATAAATTTATAGGATATGCAGATAATGTCTCTATTATCGCAACGGGCAACCATGCAAGACGCCTTGAACTGCAACTGTGTAAAAATGATGGGCCGGAAAAACAGTAATTATAAATGAGGTTAAGTACTCAGGTATAACACTTGATAAAAAAGAAACATCACTCGGAAACTCATTTTGCGGCATGGGGCCTAAACCACAAAATAACATATTGTCTGTTCAATCAAACGGTTAAACTAATTATGATATACGGGCAACACTAAATAAAAATCAACGTCTCAGAGCGTAGAATCAGGAGCAGGACCTCGAACCCACTTCTCTCATTCTACTAAATAAATGACACGAAAGAGTCAAAAAACTATACAGTCAATGGGCACTAAAAGCATTAAATAGCTATTCGTACACATCAAAGACCCTGCTTAAATGTCGTAAAGCACTTAACAATCTCGACCCCCTGAACAAAGTCTAACTAGTACGCGCACCTGGGCATGAGTACAACGATGAGAATGAAAAGGTGAACCACAAGGTAAAGAAAGGTGCAGAAAGTGCATATATCGGGGCCTGCCTAAGCTTTGGCTTTAGCGATGACTTAAAACAGAAAATAAAATACTGTACTATGTACAGTTAAATACTCAAATGATCTTGTCCACTTCAAGGAATTTCTAAGTTATAATAACAAAAGCTCTAAATCAGCCCCTCTCCTCGATATGAAGCAAATAAGAGTACTGTGCGCAGCAATTAAGGAACAAGAAAACTGGATCATAGCTGTACAACTAAAAAGTACTAGAATGTTCAATTCTTAATCACTAAGTGTCCAGCACTGGCACATAGACGAGCAACTTTTCTAAACAAATATATTCGTTCTTCGAGTAATTTTCGGTTCCGTTTGCATCAATGGACAATGGAGGAGACCGAGATATACCGATCTCGCTGGAAAAATTCGGATAATAGTCTTCGATGATTAGGTCACCTTGAACGCATTGGCACCAGCCCCCAATGTTGTCAACCCAGAGGGACAACGCGATAGAGGACTACCTCAGCTTAGGTGGCGCACACAAGTGTGGATGCGGATCTCAGTCAACGTGAGGCAGTAGTTAAAAGGCCGCAATGACCAGAGACGCATGCAAGTAAGTATTCCTGCTTAAATGACGACGCAAATGTAGCAAGTGAAGCGATGTTCAAAAGATTAAATGAGCGCAGAGTTACAGACAATTTTTTGAACGAAAGTAGAAGTTTGAGTCGTTTTGTCCCTATTATTTACTCCGTCACTGTATATCTAGAACACCACGAAAGCTTTTGAAACCACGCTACCAGACCAAATTTTGCTAATGCCAGACAATTGGCTCGTTTTGGATAAAAGACAAAATGCAAAAGGTAACCCGCATTAATTCAAGTCTTTATTAAATCTAGAGTTGTCCGCAGATTTCGAGTGCATCTCTGGAATACGCATGCTCCAGGATAGTGATCTGCTGGTGGAAGTTGGTTTCCTCGGCTGAATTATGGCTAAAACGCCTGTTGGCAAATAGTTGGGCTTTTACATCAATCAATATAGTTAAGATGCGGAAGCCTTTGCACAATCTGCACCAAAAGTCAGAAACTAATCTAGGTCATATCATTGGACTTTGCTGCATACTGCTCTACGACCGACCACATTCATTTTAGTATCATTTAGAGAGAAAAAAAAAAGCAATCCCAAGTTTATTTATAGCCACACAATGGTCGTGTCAATCTAGATAAAAGTCCATGGGGTAGGTAGGTAGGTATTCCCATCATATTGGACTGAGTTTCAAATCCAAGGCACGTGCAACATTGAATAGAAAAACACTAGGCAAACAAATTTAAATTGGATGTACGAGTAGTGGGACGGTTCACAAAAAATGCGTCGAGTCTGGACAGCTTCTTTAGCCCTTGTCCATGGGAAACTTTTCTCATTTCATCATTCTAATTGTAAATTCCAATAGTCAAACAAACAGTAATGCGAAGGGGGGCAAGGCAGTAAACTAGGCAAACAAGAAACAAAAATTTATAACAGGAAAGCAAATTTAGTTTTGCATTTTACAATTTGCTTCGTGTCGTTGGATTATCGTTCACACTCTTCGTCGTAGTGGTTCGGCTATGTTTTGGTTTTTTTTTTTGCTTCTAGTGCTTGCGGAATGCGTATAAGTCGCGAGGGAGATTATTTTTTTTCACTGCGGTTTTGTATTTTTTTTTTTTTTTTTAATTCACATCTCACGGCGAAGATTTTCACAAAATGTCAACGACATTTGTCATACTAGGGGGACATGCACAGTAGACTCGCGAACTAGGGACAGGATTCTTTTGAATTTTTTTTTTTTAATTTATTAACTAACGAAGGACGAGCAGAGACGAAAACACGAAAAAAAAACAAAGAAAATTAAACCGAGGAAAAATGAAAACAAAATAAAAATGAAAGGAAGAGAGCGCTGGAAAACGACATACGTTCACTCCACCCGCAACTACAAATCGAAATGCAGTCAGAGAAAAATTCGTTGAGATGACAATGAACCAAGTGAACTTGGATATGGAACATGTTGGGAATGAGACAAGAGAATTCAAAAAGAAGAAACACAATATTTCCTAGGATAGGTGGTTAGCTTGAAAAGAAATTTATGTTTGTGATTAAAATTTTGTTCTCGCATTAATTAATTTTTTAATAGTGTTATTGTTTTACTGTTAAATCTTCCAATAGGGATTACTTTATAACTTTGGCATATATGTTCAGTATTGTCTGACAAATCATCATAAAACCACCTGCACCAGTAAAATCCTTTTATATCGTTCAAACTAACTTTGAATATCGAAATTAAACTGACGAAACGTATAGAAGACAATCTGTTTTTTTTTTCCACAAAAGTCACAAAATATTCAGGTGCCGAAAGAAAATATTCAACAATCTTTAAGTGGCATTTTTCTATCACAAACTGCTGTGTTATTTTTGCATTATTTAATCTATCATACAACACACTCACTCTATTTACGACATCGTCATCGCAACGACAGAGCCTACGTATTTAGACTTTTCAGATTTACGTTTTAAATGATGTTAGGATTTTATTTTCCAGTTTCAGCAAAGCACATATTCAGTCCGTTATATTTCTTAATATTTTCAGTTAATTTCGAATTGCATCAAGAACTGGCACGTTAATACTTACTATAGCTCTATCATCAGTGAAAAGAGGATTCATCACTGTGCCGCTTTAGTAGAAAACCTTGCACGACTTTAAAAATAAACGGACTACATGCAATGTTTTAATATCCTCCAACTTTAACTTTGAATTTTATATTAAATTTAAATTCATCTTTCTTACATGTGGTAAGTCTCCAGTACATTTTCGGATTATAGCTCAGTCATATGAGATCTCTAGGAACTCGCAGATTTGCGTCGCGATATTTCTTCACCATAAACGTAGATCGTATAATATATCGGCCTGCCTCCCACACAGCCGCATTGTCTGCCATGTAATTAAATAATATTACATTGTCGAGTGCATAGAACCCTTATAATTTCATGATATGTGACGCAAGCTTCAACGGTTGGCAATTGTTGCAATTTCTCGTGTCGCTTTTTTCCCTTATATCGTGGAACAAGAAAATTCTCCCTCGGTAAGCATCCGTTCGCCCCTTATTTTTATCTTCGAAGAACATATTAGCCTGCAGAAATTGAAGTTTTCTAACGCCGGATTCCGTAATTCATTCATGCGCAACTGCTGAGGAACTAGTATTGCACTAGAATTCATTAAGTGCCGAGTTAAAAAACTCTTTTATTTTTTGTCAATTTAGTTATTCTCCACTAGCAGGTGTCATTGCTCTTCCACTATGTGGCGCAGTTTTAAGTATAAGCTTGGTCGCTGGTATGTGGCGTCACCTTCTTTATTCCATCTTAGATGGTAACTTATCTAGTGATAATTAAATGCCGTTCTTGCCTCATAAATATCGTATTTAGTGCAGCTAAACCGTGCGATCTGAATGAGTTTAGTATATGTTCTCCCACTGATCCTCATAAGTCTTCCATCGCATGCTTGGTATTAGTAGTCCGATTCCTCGATCTATCCGTTTAATTCCCCACAGATGAAAGAATTTTTTTGTTCGATGTTTTATTTGAAAGTCCATCGAAGTCGCGGCAAAATATTTCTTCTTTCTTCCGATTGTTCATTGTTTTTCTACTTGCATATGCGCTACCGATATTCTTAGTTATATGTTCAGTTACCAGTTTGGTCGACTGGTTATCGCTCGACCTAGGAAATCACCGAATTCTGACAAGAATATTTCTATCCGCCTAGGAATCAATCTTCAACCGTACATTAATGTTTTTAAATATGTATTTGCGTTTACTTCCATGATGCCGTTTATTATTGTTCTCCTTTTATGAGTTTGCGTATATATATATCACAATACGTAAGTCCACCGGAAATGAAATCACGCATATAGTCTCATTAGGTGTTAATGCGCCTCAGGCTTATTTTAGGTGTTCGCCACAATATGATTTTCCTCCTTTTAATCGGTTTTTGGAAAATTAGGTATTAAGGCAATATTCAATAAGCCATTGTCACACACCTTTTCCTTGTGTTATGAACATGCTTCACCCACGTACCTTCATTTCTCCCGAACCTATTTCGGAATTAACTTTATTTGCGGGACTCAATACAGTTTACAAGATATCATAGATATAGTTAGAATCATTATGAGTTTGCGCTAATTGTATATACTTCTAAATAAACCTATCTTTTCTTCTATGTACACAGTACGAGACTGTACGAGTACTTAGTGAGTATTGTCCAGAAGCTTATACGCAGATGTTAGTTTATCCATAAAAAGCATGTTTGGCCGGACGATTTGGAAATCAAAATCTATGTTGAGAACAGCTAAAAGCGCTGAGCTCACATGTAAGAGTCTTTCCGCTCAAGCTGACTTCACGGAAACACTGTTGATATGATAGGGTATATTGTTAGCAAGACGAGAATCGGATGGATCATTTGGTCATATATCATGGAGGGAGATGATACCGAAAGACACCAAACGACTAAAAATGTAAGGCCATCAGTATCTTTTCACTCTTGATGTCTTAAAAGACTTCTGTGTGTCTACACCATAGGCAGGTGTCACCACATCGGCGGCTCGTAAAAATACACCTAAAATACTTAAACGAAAATGAGTAAAAACAGCACTACATGACTTTGTAGGACCTTTATCAGCATCAACATATGGCATAAAAAAGTCTGATTTAAGGAACATCAATTTGACAAAAGGAATCAGTGACATAAAACCAGAGGCACCTCCCGAGTTAGGGCTTTTTTCCACTTTTATAGTTATTACACAGTATTTTTGAAGGACTGATCTTTTAGGATTTGAAATTTCAAACCACTTAAGTAGTCATGAAATCCTATTAGCGGATTGTACCACGTTGAGGTAAAAATTGCTCTACAATATGCAGTGATATCGAAAAGTGCCCACCAAAAATCTGGGATTGCTAGGATCAACGGACGCCCCGAACAGTTTTCGATGTAGTCGAAAGCATCTTGAAATGCGTAACTGGATTCAGTTACTAGTAACTGACATATATAATTATAGAAGTTTATTGGTTGAAGCCCAGTTACAACCCGGACTGTAATGACATCTAAATAGGTAAGACCTGCAGACCTAAGAACTAGGAATATCATATCGATACATACCACTTTTCCTTCGATATTGCTGTTATGACGATAGCGTCTATAGACACGAGCTATTTTTCGTATAGTCTGGAAAGGTGATTGTCTCAAAAGGAACACCAGTGTTCCAGCCCGAAGAGCCTTCGAGGCAACCACCTTAACGCAATCTTCTTACAATCTTCCTCCACAATTAACCAACTCCTTTTGCATTACTGTAAATAGTTTATTAGGGAATGAAATAACTGGAAATGCGAACAGAAATACTTTTATGCTTGTTAATTTAATTCTCTTAAAATGAAGCAGTATGTTTTACAAAAACCAACGAAGCATAGCCCTTTTATGAAATTATTTTTAAAGTACTGTCTGAACGTCTAAAACTTCCTCAATCATGTCTTGGATTTCGGCAAAGAAATACACTAGTGCAGATTTTACAATTTAATGTTGGACTTATATGTATAATAATTTCAGTTTTTTCTAGAGGCTTATTATATCAAATAAAATATCATAATTATCGTCTTAAAACTTATCGATAACAAATCAAACTTTACACAACACTATAATTTAACGAACATAATTTTTTTGCTGCAGAAATACAATGAAAATTCGTCATCTTTTGCTTGTGCGTCAACTGTCAAACAAGCCTCTGTTTCGCTGTCAAAAGGAAAACCTTCACTAGAATTTACAAGTCATCTAACATTTTTGAAAACTGTTTTTCAAATTTCTCTCATTTTACACAAAAAAGAAAACTCTTCGCCATGGCCGCAACTCTAGAAGATAAATCCATTTGGGAAGATGGTGAAGAAGCGCTTGGAGAAGAAGTCTTGCGTATGTCCACCGACGAGATTGTAAGTCGTACCCGATTAATGGACAATGAAATTAAAATCATGAAAAGTGAGGTTATGCGTATAACTCACGAAATCCAAACACAAAATGAAAAAATTAAAGACAATACAGAGAAAATAAAGGTATGTAATGGTTTCCCTAACATTTTATGTAATGCCTGGTATGTTTAGGTCAATAAAACCCTTCCATACTTGGTGTCGAATGTCATTGAACTTTTGGATGTCGACCCACAAGAGGAGGAGGATGATGGAGCGGTGTTAGTCTTGGACAATCAGCGTAAAGGCAAATGTGCGGTAATTAAGACTTCAACACGTCAAGCATATTTTTTACCAGTGATTGGTCTGGTGGATGCTGAAAAGCTGAAACCTGGTGACTTGGTCGGCGTAAACAAAGACTCGTACTTGATTCTGGAGACCTTGCCGGCAGAGTATGATGCGCGAGTCAAAGCAATGGAAGTTGACGAACGTCCAACAGAACAGTACTCCGACATTGGAGGTCTGGATAAACAAATTCAAGAACTCATTGAAGCTGTGGTATTGCCCATGACGCACAAGGAAAAATTTAAGAACTTGGGCATTCATCCACCTAAGGGTATGCGTTGCATGAAATTGTATAAACAGCTTATTTTATTTTTGTTTACATTTCAAGGTGTTCTTCTTTACGGGCCCCCTGGAACTGGTAAAACACTATTAGCTCGTGCTTGTGCAGCTCAGACGAAATCAACATTCCTCAAGTTGGCTGGTCCACAACTCGTACAGATGTTTATTGGTGATGGTGCAAAATTGGTGCGCGATGCCTTTGCCCTCGCCAAGGAGAAGTCTCCAGCAATCATTTTTATCGATGAATTGGATGCCATCGGAACTAAACGTTTCGATTCTGAGAAGGCTGGCGATCGTGAAGTGCAACGTACCATGTTGGAGTTACTGAATCAACTTGATGGGTTCAGTTCGACAGCTGATATCAAAGTTATCGCAGCCACAAATCGCGTGGACATTCTTGATCCAGCTTTGCTTCGTTCAGGACGATTAGATCGTAAAATCGAATTTCCACATCCGAATGAGGAAGCCCGGGCTAGAATTATGCAAATCCACTCGAGAAAAATGAACGTCAGCCCAGATGTTAACTTTGAAGAATTGTCACGCTCCACAGATGATTTCAATGGTGCCCAATGCAAGGCCGTTTGCGTTGAAGCGGGTATGATAGCTCTGCGACGATCGGCGACTTGTGTTACACATGAAGACTTTATGGACGCCATTATGGAAGTGCAGGCCAAGAAGAAGGCGAACTTGAACTACTACGCTTAGGCTATGGCTTTTCAATTGGTTTTCTTTATTATTTTTTTTTTAACCGTATTTGTATACAACCGAACACATGCATAATGAAATTATTCACCTAACTCTCTCTGGCGAAAAGTTATAAATAAAAATCATATTTAACGTCGTTACTGACTTTCAATTAACATGGCGCTATTGTTAATCCAGAAAAACTACTGAACTGGTTTATACATTTGGATATTTTCGGTTCAGACGCGATACACACACACACACATACGAGTGAAGGATATCTGCCAAGGTAGGTTTCCGAGTTGGTAAGAGACTTCAGTTAGGTAACATTCATGTTACAATATATTATTATAAGTGACTTGAAAGTTCGAAAACTCTCTTGTCATGCACTTAAGTTTTGGTAATTCTGCATCAGCGTGAACTCTGGTAGTGCTCAAAGCTGTTCACGATCTAAAAGGTGATCTCACGAAATGTTTATATCTAGAGTCTCCTGCCAGGAAAAACTGATCGGCTGATCCATGGTGGAACTGATCTACAGCGACTATGAAAGGAAGCTGCTCAATAGATCAACAGTCTTATTTGGAAAAAGACTGTAATCTTTACATTTACATTGAATAAAAACGAATATTAGAAGTTTATTTGGATTGCTCATATTGCTGCTTAAAAAAATGAATCAAATCTGAGGGCACGTCCACTGACTCCAAAGTTAAATCTCTGAATCGTATGCTCGCTATCATCTTTATTAGCTCCTATCACTAGAACTACAAGAGAGCTGAGCTATGTTGTAATGAATAACAAAGAATTAAAATGTTAACACCAAAGGCTTCTTTCCAGCCATGCTAGCATATCATAGGTTGGGACTTATGGGGATTAAAAGTAGCCCTTATATCGTAAATCATAGAGGGTACAACTGAGCTCATGCATCAAAAACTACTATGCGAATGCACCCTCTGTCTGCTCTTCAAAATCTAGTCAGCGTATTTAAATTTGCACTTGACTTGACGCGTACTCGTTACGCGTTTTTCATTCCCATCTACTTTGAAGGTCGAATAACAAGTTTTGTTTGGTGGCGGATGCTAATGCGCTGATTGCGCATGCTGTTTACCTCAAGCCTAGCGACTCAGTAAGCGGTGATAAGTGTAAGTAAGTACTCTCAAAAGTGAGATTGTTCACTTCACGTAAAGGAGCAAGATGATTCGCTTGATTCGTCAAGTGCTATAGAGAGTCACCGTCCATTTATCCAACGAAGGTAATAATGTGTTGCCAGCCTGAAGTGCTAACTTTTTAAGACTTAAACTGTTGGGTCTAAATATTCCGAGCGTCGACATTCTAATAACCACAGTTTTTGTCATACATAACCGAGGGCAAGTTTCCGGATTTACAGTGCTCAGATAGCACCAGTTCTATCACATGCCCCGGGTCTTTGGGTCTAGTTTCAATTGGGATTACATACCACAATCGTAGTTTATATCCACAAACCAGACACACTCAGTGAACTACCTAAATCTAATCGACCCATAAGCCTTACATCGTTTTTTCTGAAAGCCATGGAAAATCTAATCGATTACACATCAGAGACATCATCTACACCAGAGATATGAATCCATTTCGGAAACCATGTCCCAAAAAGGTATTGATTATTCCACTAACCGTTGGAGCGATGCTCATCAACCGGAAAATCTCCACATATTTCGGGGAAACTAGAACCTAGAAGGTTGTCCACATCCTGCAGATGTTTGCTATAAGATGCAGACTGCTTTGTAGGTAGTAAATGACTGGTGTGTTGGAGAAAATCCCTCAATCAACCCCAGTAAATCTATACGTGTTCCCGTCACTTATAAAAGGAATATAAGTCTTGACTAGATCTCACTTAACGGTACTGTAATTGTGTACTCCAATTAAGTAAAATATGTTAGAATAGGCCTCGATAAAAAAAAAAACTAAATTGGAATTCACATATTAATAATAAAATTACCAAAGCGACTAAAGCCAGGTGAACTTGCCGTCGTACGCACAGTAAGACCTTGAAATAAATCCCAAAGGTTATCTATTGGATATATATAATGCAGACATGACCTATTAACACCTTCTCATCAGTTGAATGTTGGAAAAAACAAAAGAGAAATCTGCCATACAAAAGCTGCAACGGTTACAATGCCTTCATTGATTTAATGCCACTCAATCTATTAATAAAAAAATGGCAATTTGCAGCATAGTTAGGCTACTGGAAACTGTAGATCACATGGGTCAAATGAATCTTCTCTCTGAAATTTCCGAGCTTGACATGACCTGCGCCGTAAACGACTGTCTACCTACGATTCTGCTTCAACAGAAAGTGCAATATAGTGATCACAAGCGGAGAAGCATGAATGTACAAAAACCAAACTTAAAACCTGAAAGTATACGAATGGATCAAAGATCAACACCGGTGGCTGGTATATTTGGTTCAAACACCAGAATATCACAACCAATGGGAAAAAGTTGCAGCGTATTCCAAGAGGAAAGACAGATGTTACCAATCTCATCCCCGGTAAGGGAATGAAGGTTGTCCGCACCCATACACCAATAGACCATTAAGCACTAGGCTCCAACTTCATTGACTCCTAATCAGTCTTACATCGCTTCAATATACCACATTATCTCCCCTATAAGAACAGTAACACTTTGGTGGGTGGCTGGTCATTAAAGTATTGTCGGGAATGAAGTAGCCGACGAACTACAAACGATTCGGCTGAATCTTTCATCGGCCCTGAGCCGTTCTATAACATTCCGACTTCAGCAATTAACTCAACAATAAAGAGTTGGGAGAACAAAATGTGTATATCCCATTGGGAAACCATCCAACGGCTTCGCCAAGCTAACAGAGCCATCAAACCCTATCACATAAAAATCAAAAGAACCACAGCAACTCAAAACGGATGACTGGTTGGATTTCTAACCGAACACTGCCACCTACGATATCATCTATACAAAATAGGTCTTATTCAGGAAATTGAAATGTCGGCTTTGAATGGAAGACAAAGAAACTGCAGAACACATCTAATGTGAATGCATGGCTCTAAATGCCTTAAGGAGACGACACTTTCTCAGAGAAATGTTAATCCCTGGAGAAATTCTTAAAATCTCTACTAGAGAGATTCGCAATTTCATCAAAAGATATGAGCTTCTAAATAGGTACTGATTCTGTGGTACAAACGAATTCTTAGCTCCTTAAGAAAATGAAAGAAAAAAGGCAGCTACCTTCCAAAAAAAGTGATTTTCGATCAAATTGACACTGAATTCCAATGACCTTGCAGCGTTTGGACTCTATTGTTTTTGACATGCTATCTTTCAATGACATGGAAATTTTTGTTGCAAGGAAATACTAAGCGGATTTTCTTTTCCTGCCGAAACCGTCGAGAAAAATCGGATTGCCAGCATGCCTGCAAGAGAGGAGAATCGGTTGATGCCGAATTACATTCATTCCCGCAAAATACATTCTCTTTAAAAAAGTATTCAATGGTAACTTCAAACACCATAAATTCGAGAGTAGTTACCGCACATTTTTCAAGTACAAGATCACTACTAGGTAGTACAAAATCACACTCTTTTTGGTTCCGAACGTCGCAGGCAGTTGCCTCTGATGAACTGCCCAGTAATAAACAGCTGGCACCTTGACAAGCTATCAATGTCATACTTAAAAAAGTGAGAACTGTGAGTATTCCTCACAACGATGTGCTGCATAGATGAATAGAAAGATAATTCTGGTTCGCATTATGCATCGTCAATTACGACATCTAAAAAATGTCTCCTCTATGAAGACCACCCAAACCACCAAAATTCCATTTTGGTCCGGGATAAGCTAGGGCATTGCCCTCTGCCGTTTCCCCAGTGGAACTTATTGACTTACAGCTAATAGAAGTGCACTATGCACTTAATATGCTCATTTGTTGATAAGGATATGCTCGTTTTAAAATAACTTACTCGACTATCTGAGCCTTTGAACTTGATGAGTACCTATGAGAGAATATCCTTTCGAATAATCTTTTCACTGTGTTGAGGTTTTAGTGCTCGGATCCTGCGTTTTCGGAAGGGTCTGTAGCTAGGGGTCTTTAAGCCTACCACAAGTTTTGACTTTAGACTCCTTATTCTTACATAATCACTAAATACCTTAACAACAAATCAGGGGTATTCGAAAATTCGGTGGATCTAGCATATTATATAATGTATTTTATTTTGCAATGCCCTGAGCAATTCAGACCCTGCATCGCCATCATGGTTCAACGGACACTTTTATCACCTAACCTTGAAAACTACAATTTACAAATAGAAAAGGAAATTGATTTATTCATTGATGTTATTTAAATGCATTCAAATATCATTAGTGTGATGGTGTTGCGCTAATGTTTATCGGAAATCGTTGACCTCTGTAAGGCAGGTTTTTAAACCCCATAACAATTTATTTGTTTGTCCTTATAAAGCTCCGGTTCACTTTTTATAAGGGAGAAAGTGACGAAACTATTTATGTATGTATTTAAATATTTGAATAGATTTACACCTCCGTTTTTGTAAATAGAAAAGCACGAAATTCCAAGGTCACCAATCAAGAGGCCTTTCCCACTAAAAGAATATGCTTTTAGTTAATTCTAATCTTTTGTCGAAAACGGTTGTAAGCTCTTTACCTGAAAATGTATTCAATATCTGAAAAAGAATTTAAAGACGCAATGGATTATTGTATGCTTAACGATGACATGGAAAAAGTGGTACAATCATCTAAGCAGGAAGCATTTGATAAAGCACTGTCTCCGGAAATGTTGGAACGTAAACGGGAGAAAGTCCAGCGTGATATGTTGAAATCCACAGATGGGAATACCGCGGAAATTTATGATCAGGTACCTACTATTTATTTATTTTTTTTCCAATTACAATACAAATTTTCGATTGAATGTGGTGGATATGAGTTAAAATTTATTCCTGGTAGTGAGTTTCTTTTTTTCTTATTTGAGAGGTGTGAGAATAGAAAAAAAACGCGCCCTTAACGTTTTAATCAATTACTACGAACTTAGTCGAATTCGTATACTTTGCGCTTTCAGCCCTAGAAAATAGCAACAAAATCGATATTATTACTACAGATTTTGCTAAAACCTTCGATAAAATATCTCCTCATCCTTTTCAAATTGTCTTCCCTCGGCTTGAGCCCCATATTATTAAAATGGACGTCTTCTTATCTGGATAACCGTTTTTATAGCGTTCATTTTGGTCAGTCTTCGCAACTCCGTTTTAAGCTACTTCTAGTGGGCAGCTATTTAGGTCCCCTCTTTTTCATTTTAGCTATAAACTATCTTGAGGGGATTAATTAACACTGTTCCCTATCTATTTACCTCGATTGGCAGGTACGTCTTCATACCTGCTATGATATCATATATACCAGGAAATGGGATGATTTCATATAACTATGTATGTACGTGTGTTTGAGAAAATCAATGGAAATCGAAAGCCTTTTTTGCAAGGGCTATCATGTGGATTCCATCATCTCCATTCAGTTTAGTTCATTTATATTTATAGCGTCTTACGTCGATTTGACTGTCACAAGGTTGCATTGGGTTGAGTGTTGCATGAATTTATTAGGCACTGAGCAGCGTAAACCTGGCGATGTCCAGGTTTCTAGGGGCGCACATGCGTTTTTTTTTCGGACGACACTTAAGTCGCAAGAAATGGAATACATAACTTTCAATGTGAGTGAGCGTAAATAAAAGCTTAGAGGCTCCGTCCCACAATACGAGTGACGATAAAGCGTGCGGCGATAAAACGCGATAATGTGTTGAAATACAAATCCTTCATTTCATTTGTGCGTAAATAGCCATGTTTATACAACCAAAATGATAAAAACAACAAAAATATTGTTTTTAGGCCGAAATACTCGTATGGGTAATTTTTGGGAAAATTTAAATGAAATGACATTTGGAAATAACTAGTGAAACAAAATTCTTACTGTGGCGTTGAAAACGCATTCTGTTTGACTGAGCTTTAAAAGTTCCATTTGTCCCATTTTTCCAGTGACGAGATTGTCGGAAATTAAGATGAATCATACCTACTGGCAAGTGTACATACACAACTGCGTACACACCATCGCAACCGGATGTAAATGTAATGTAATGTATGTAAATACACGCATAAGCGATCGAGGAATCGCTTTGGCTTAAAAAATTAAACATGCTTTACTTTATAGACGATTTTGTAAGTGCAATGTAAATGGCTTATGTGGATCACTTGGAAAACTTCGCTCAATTGCAACTAAGAATGAAAGTTTTGTCATTATAAAAATGAATTTCCAAGAACAGTGTAATGTTGTTACCCTTTCATTACGTTCGATTTCTAAAATACTGGGGCCATCCCCTTATGATTCTAGTCTCAGCTTACATGTCACACGCAGATAACGATTCTCCAATCAAGAAAGGCTAGTCTGGTAATCAGCTGCGATGCCAACGCACACCACATTCAATGGGAAAGCACAGACATCAACGGCAGAGGTTAATAAATTTTTGAATTTATAATTTCTTCCAAATCTGTTGTAAGGAAAGCGGAAAACGTCCCACTTTTCTTATAAAAAACAAGAAATAAATTCTCGGTCTAACAATCACAAACATGTATGCTTAAACATATGTCAATATGTCACCTTAAAATAATTTTCACTATAGACAGTGACTCGACGATATAAAACAAATTCTGAAATCCTAAGATAGCTGAACGGCATAATCTTTGCGTTAAGAGCAAAGAGCATTCTACATATGCCAAGGAATCTTTGTATAACATGTATAATACACTGAATGTATATGTCCATAGTAAGATCAGTCTCAACACTCACACAAGTTGAAAGTGGGTCGCAGTAACAATAGCATTAGGTCTACTCTTCAAGCTGTCCTAACGGTAATGCTCAACTTACCTTCTTTGGATAAATTCCTTTAATGCACGGCTTCCAGAAGCTCGATCAGACTAAAACATCAGGCCTATGGACACACCTTAATTTAGGACACGCGTCTACATATAACTCAGGACCACGAACTATCAAAATTGACGAAGTGTAGTAACTACATCGCGCCAAGCGTAGACTTTGATAGCAGTCTCTCCACATTATCTTTTAGTGGACATGAATTCAACCCAATCCAAAAATATTTGCTATTCGCAAAGCTGCACAAGCTGTATTAGTCATGGAACTTGATTCCTTAGAGATCTCTATCATTCTGGGGAGTCAAGTGGTGTTTCGATAGAAAGTTCTGTACAATAAAAAGCAACGACTTTCGAATTCTTAGGTTGTTCCATTATGAATTTAATTTTCGTTTTATCGTCATCGTACATCCACATTGAAACTATAAGATTTAAAATTTTAAAAGACAAAATCACAAGGTTCTGAAGGGGACATAAGATGGTGACCACGATTTTGACCTTGAGCCCCATTTTCAAGGTCAAACGAAGCTCACTTTTGATTTCTTATTGGGAACCCCTATTTTTTTGACAGATTCGTAATCTGCGTGAAAAATTACAATTCTTTTACATGAAACACTTTTTTTAAAAATGCATTCTTTTCCCGTCAGAGGGCGCCATAAAACTTAAGACATCAAAATTACTCAAAAAGTACGAAATATCGCGAAAAATGTTTCAGACAAAAGTCATAAGGTTCTGAAGGGGACGTAAGATGGTGACCACGACCTTGAGACCCATTTTCAAGATTAATCGAAGGTCACTATTGATTTTTCAAATGATAATTCCTGATTTTCATTGCTCAGTCGTATTGCTCTTAGGCTTGTCATTTGTTTTTACATACTGCGTCTAGCATAACCCAGAAACAACGACGTGGACGTAGCAGCATTTTGTTTCCTTCGGGTGATTAATTAGAGTGGGTTCCCTTGCCACCCACTGTTGAATCATTGAATTTTTCCCATTTCGACGTTTATTTCCCGAGACTATTTCAACAAATGCTCGAAAATGTGACCATTCACTTCAATACACTTGTCTATCCGCGCTCTAAATGAACCAACAGAACTGAGAAGTATTTCTGGCGTAATCTTCCGGCAAGCTTCAGTTATTCGTCTTTTCATGTCCTCACGTGTTGTTAGCTTTTTTCTATAAACCTCACTTTTTAAGTAGATCCACGAGAAGAAATCAAGTGACGTAAGATCAGGTGATCTAGCAGGCCATTGCCTCGGACCGCCTTGTCCGATCCATCATTGATGGTAAAAATTGTTTAACACACCCCGGGCTACTTGGGAATAATGGGCTGGACAACCATCATGTTGAAACCACATTGTTTGTCGTAACTCCAATGGCAGTTCTTCTAGTAATACTGGAAGATGGTCCCGCAAGTATTTTGCATACTTTTCGCCATTCAAGTTGCCTTCAATAAAATATGGACCTATTAATTTATCCCCAATAATTTCCGCCCAAACATTAACATTCCATGAGTGCTGGTGTTCAACTTGTCACTAGAAAGTTCTTGATGCATTGAAACATGACAAGGATGGTATTTATGCCGATGTAATATCTTACAGACAGTCGTTTGAGAAATTCCTGATTCACGACTTATTTGGCGAGTGCTAATATGAGGATCGTGTGCAACGGCAGCTAACACTGCTATTTCATTGCCCACCCTATCTGACCGATAAATCAATATCATTTCAATTTTCTCTTGAATTGAAATAGCCTGCATTATTAATCTGGAAAACGTTACTAATAATAATCAGTTCCTCAAAACAAATATCGAACTTCTAAATGAAGTACAGTTCCGTTCAAGTAGAAAAAAAGGGCAGAATGCACATCATAGACTCTCAGATAAGTTTAGGACAATTTGTCTCTATCTGAAATTTCTTTGAGTTTTAACTCGAGGCAATAATGACTTCCTCAAAACAAATTTCGACCTTCTAACACCCTAACAACGTTGGAAACCGATTAATGATTAAGGCGTGCCAGTGCAGTGGTATCTAGCACTGAATGAATAAGATCTTTGAGACAAAGTCTGAGCAATGAAAATCAGGAATTATAATTTGAAAAATCAAGTGACCTTCGTTTGACCTTGAAAATGGGTCTCAAGGTCAAACTCGTGGTCCCCATCTTATGTCCCCTTCAGAACCTTGTGACTTTTGTCTGAAACATTTTTCGCGATATCGCGTATTTTTCGAGTAATTTGGATGTCTCAAGTTAAAAGACTCACCCGGTATATATGGTATTTAATATTCATATACATTCTTTATACAGGGTGTCCCAGTTTAGGTTTCCATTCTGATAGCTGAAGATTCCTGAAGTTATGGCGAACAAAAAATTGTATTACAGGGGGACCTATTTTCATCCCCTCCAAGTTATAGGCCGTAAAAGTGAGGAACATCTGATTTCGAGGTAAAACTTCTTAAAAGGCCGTAGCTTTTTAACTGATTGAGCTTAAGAAACCGTTGTACACATTTTTGAAAGACAATTTTAGTGTGCATAAAATATTATTTCGTCGAGTTCGATGAACGCAAGCCAAAATTATGGCTTTTTAAAGCTAACATTTTGAAAAATCGTTGGACTAATTTCATCAGAAAAATGCGTTTATCTCAAAATTTTCAACTATTAGGTTAACTTTTTTTTATCAAAACTTTTGTCTTCTCTTCATTATCTACGATTTTTATGTATGACTTTTCCACCTACGAACAACGGGAGTTATTGTAAGCTACTATTTTATTCAGGCAAATGGGTGAGGTGATCTGTTGTCACACCTATCAAAAACTTTCGCGGGTTCTGAATTCTTAGGTTAGGTAAGAGTACCTGACCTTTTAGGTCGGAAATCCAGAAAACCTGGTCCAATTCCGTTGATACCACCAGATGTTTTCCCCGAACTCTGTCCAAATACGCTGGAACTCTTGATATAAGATTGGGTGGTGTAAAAATCTAGATGTATGCTGCTGCCAAATCTTTTGACGCAAATGGATCTATCTCTGGCTTTCTCCATTTTCTGAACGCTTCCGGAGTAGCTTGGGGAAGAAGATGCCACTCTGGTATGGGTCGACCTCTTGACAACCTGTCCGCTACTCCGTTGTATCTTTTCGGAAGATAAAACACGGATAAAGTTATACATATTGTTGTGCTCAACTAGGTTATGAAGCTAATATGTCAAATTTAGTAGATTTATTGACCTTTTACCTCTTTCCCTGCAATATTCGATTGTTTAACTGAACTAGGATATCCACATCTTTCAACTGGGTCGCCTGATTATGTGTGGCCATAAATAAGTTTCTTTTACATTGGAGTGCCATTGGAGTGCTTTTCTGATTCCTCGACCTAGACTGGTATGGCTGTTTCCTTCAACTCCGCACGACCATGTGTCTGCAGCATCCGTTGCTGCAAAATATGACACTTCTTTTTTGTGTATAGTATTACCTCTACCCTTGTTATAGCTCCATCCAGCCTTATTTCTCCCGAATTTGCACTGCTTCCGCAACATGCTTTTCTAAATTTAAGAGATCCTGATCCGCTAAGACGAAATCGTCCAGGCAGACCAAAGCCCTAGAACCTTTTCCTCGCAGGTCAACATGTTAAAGCTGAGAACAGTTTGGGGGTAGGCCGAATGGTAGACAAGTTATCTGTTGTTACTCGTCTCTGTAAGCTACGTATTCTTAAGAAACGTCGATGGATCATTACTGTTTGCACATGGAAATATGCTTGAGAGAATTAGTTACGGTCACATATGTGTTTAGGGCCCTAGTGTCGAAGATTGGACAAATTCCCCAATCTATAATTAACTGCAGAAATGACTTAAGTAATGAATTTTGCTCTTTTAATGTTATTGGCATTGCCGCAATTACTTGCTTTGTGGAAGCCAAGAAATCCTTTTCTTTGTTGAGAGTACAGAACTCAAGCCAGAAGCTGCAGTTAATGACTTTACAGCCTTCGAATATCTCACATACTTTTACGTCGTCAAACCAAAGGGTTGGAATTGCATCAACGTTGTAAAGTGTTCGTTCTTTGCTGGGAAAAATTCGTGTCACATTCTGTATGCAACTCCCCAGGTCCAAAATTCTCCGCGAACTTTCAGGGTTATGCAAAAAATGGGAAACACTCGGCTGGAGTACTAATCTCCTGTGGTATAAGCATACTCACATGCTGCGATAATTGAAAAATCTGATTTGTTAGATCATTTATTCTCTGATTCACCGATTGTACTAATTTGAATTTTCTTTTCTCTTATTTGGAGTATGACGCAAAAAATTTAACTTCCGAAGGAGATCCTGAAAGGTTGAAGCATCGTAAAACATGTAAAACAATTTGAATAATTTTTTGATTTTAATGAGGCACACTACACAATGAATAAGTGACGCCAATCACCACTGGTAGCGGTGTTAAAAAAGATGAGTATACAAAATCTTCTTCAACGACGACGCTGTGTGTTTTCGGTGGGTGTATTGCGATTCAAAACAGTTGGTGAGTCTGTCAATTGCTTATTTTCATCCTTCACGGATCGGTAATTCTGGCAGTTTTTCTTCTACTATTACCATTGTATAGTGGAACAAGAATCAATCTCTCCACTGGCTTCCGGTAAATCTGCTGTTTCTTGAACAAGTGACGCGTATTTTATTCTTTTCATCCATTTCCCCTTAGCAAGCGTAATGCTCGTCTTCAATATACATATTTCGGGGATAAAATAAGGTTTTTTTTAAATGTGCCGTAATGCTAAAAAACTTAGCTCAGTTAAATATCCTTCAACAGAAATTCTTAGACGCTTGTTTATCGGTAATGGTATATCTTTTGTCCCGACGGAATGTCTTTAGAGCTGCCGTATTTGCTCTTCGCTATTTGCGTTGCACTTAGTAAAAGTTTGAAAGGATAGCCTATTGTCCTTTTTGTGTTTGGAAATCTCGAATTTCATGAAGTGGAAATCTCGAAACATCGAGCAGTGTTTTTACACTGTTCTTTAATTTTTTATCGAAGATGGAGTACCTACAATTAATTATGGAAAGAGATTTCGAGAATGTCAGCTCACTCATGAACCTTTGAAGTATTTTTTCCATAAATAGTTCTATAGCAATACTCTTACTATTATTACGACACCCATTTTTTATTTACCCACGAGTATATTAGTAAATGATTTTTCTCTTCGTTATCTTTCAGTTTTATCGTGATCATCAGCTTTTGCTTAAACTATTTCTCTACCTCGGCGTAATGCCAATAGTTCGCTCTGCACCAGGAATTATAACATTTAACTGGAAATCAAAACAAATGGCTTATGCACTGATCCTCTACTGTTTCACAACAACTTTGGTCTTGCGAGTTGGCCAGGAACGTTTGAATATCCTGCTAACTACAAAAGAGTTTGACGAATATATTTATGCAATTATATTTATAACGTTTTTGGTTCCACATTTTTGGATTCCATTTGTTGGATGGGGTGTTGCTCATCAAGTGGCTACTTACAAAACTATGTGGGGTCATTTCCAAGTATGAAATCGAAAAATAAAATGGTATGGTACATATTTGTTAAATTAACTTACAGGTTAGATACTATAGAGTGACGGGTGAGTCTTTAACGTTCCCAAGGCTCAGTGTTCTAATTGTCATGTTGTTCATTGGATGCGTAATATTGGCAATAGCTTTTTTATATAGCCTTAGCTGTTTACTTGATGGTGAGTTATTTTCAAATTTCACAATGAGTTTTATTTTTAAAGAAAATTCCGTACTAGGATTCCTGCTCTGGCATACGTTTGCTTACTTCCACATCATAACGATGATTAATATGAATGCCGCTTTACTTTATATCAATGCAAGAGCCATCAAGAGAGCTTCAAACTGTTTGGCAGCGTGTTTTAAAAGGGTTGTTCTTTGATAAAGATATCTAAGCTCAAATTCTAACAGAATTTTTTTATGCCCTCAAGGACATCAATACAGAATGTAACGCCAGGATTGTGTCAGAATATCGGATTCTTTGGCTTAATCTTAGTGAAGTTCTACAAACTTTGGGAAACGCTTATGCTCGAACTTATACAACATTTTGTCTTTTTCTGTATGGCATACTTTGTTTCTTATTAAACTTGAAACTAATACTGTCATTTCAGTGCAATTAACATTACCATTGGAGCTTACGGATCACTTTCGGAGATACTTGATAGTGGATTCTCACTTAAAGTTCTTGGAATGATGATTTTAACATTATACTGTGCAAGTTTACTTTTCATCGTATGCGATTGTGCCGATGACGCAACTAAACTTGTGGCCCAAGGTGTTCAAGATACACTGTGTACGGTGGATCTGTTGAAGATTGAAATGCAAACTCAACGAGAAATTGATCATTTTATATCCGCGATTGAAATGAATCCGCCGGTTGTCAGCATGCAGGGATATGGAATGATTAACAGAGAACTTTTAAGTTCGGTAAATTAAATAAACATATTTTAGTACAAAACAACAATACTTAACTTCCTTTTTTTTTTTTTTAGTTGATTTCGAAAATTGCAGTGTATTTGATTGTTTTGCTTCAGTTTAAGCTTTCGCTTGTTGCACAGAAGGCATTTACAACAGCTCTTCAAAAGGAAAGAAACAATATGACAATGGTTATGATAGAAAAGTAATCACATATATTGAAAACCCGTAACATATATATAATAAACAAAAATATGATAAATATAATAAGTAAAGTTAGGTCGTGAAATATCTTTGATTGATTTGAGTGAGTCTGATTTACATTTTAAATAGAGTTATTGTTATTTAAGTTTTGTAATAGGATAAAAACATATTTTATGTTGCTTTCTGATGGGGATTTTAGGAGTTTAATTAAGGAGCTGTTGCAGTTGATGATTTTTAATGTGTCCCTGACTTTTTGACAATTCATAAGGTGTTGTATAGATAAGGCAGTACTGTTGGCGCATAGGTAGCAGTTTAGTGGTAGACGCTTTCCTAATAAGTGTCTATGGGTTAGAAATGTGTGGCCCAGTCGAAGACGAAGGAAACATGTTAGCATGTTTTTTGCGCAGTTTACTGGGTATAAAGTTTTTTATGCTTCTGGATTTATTGTGGAGTAATGGTGGATATACTGTTTCCATTCATCTAGTTTTATTTTCCTCCGTAGTCTTCTTATTTCTTTTTGAAGATCTTTGCTGTTTTTGGGGTTGAACACAATGAGCGGCTCATTAGATGCAGATTTCGCAATTTTGTCGGCCTCCTCATTACCCTTAATTCCCATGTGACCGGGTACCCACATTATTTTTAATTTGCAAGCATTTTTTATCAGCTCATTTCGGATTACCTCAATGACTGTGGATTTATTGTTGGTGTTCATTATGGAATTGATTGTGAAAAGGCTATCTGTACATATGATTGTTCTTTCAGCTGTGGCTAGTTTAGCAGCTTGTAGTTTGGCTGTTGCTTCCGCTAAGAAAACTGATGAGAATTCTGGTGAGAGTCCTTTAATATGGGTTAGGTCATTTTCGTCCACCGCTGCGAAAGATGTACAGTGTGACGATGTATGTACAGCTGTCTAGATGTACATGTACAGCTACAGATACACAGCTGTCTTCGATCCATCGGTGAAAATCAACTTCCATTTCGTAGTCGTTTAGTTCATTAAAAATTCCTTTAAAGATGTCTTTGTTGAATTCCGTTTTGGCGACTTTGCAAAGGTCAGTAATGATGGAGGATTTAGAGAGAAACCACGAGTATAATGGGTATAATGCTGTCTGCCGAGTTAGCGGACCAAAATTGTAGATAGTCGACGGAGCTTTGACGTGTCTCTTTCGGGCTAGTGTTTTTTTGGAGTCTATTGTTATTGGCGATTTGGATGATGATACTATCTTTGGCATTAAAAGTGCGGTAAGATACTCCATTATTTGTACAATCGTCGGAAGACCTGCTTTAGTTAGCATGTTTTTTACTGGTGTAGTTCTAAAAGCTCTTAGTTCGGCTCTGACAGTTGCGTGGTATTGAGGTTGGATTATTTGAAGTAATGATCTGCTTCATTTGCCGTAAATTACTAGGCCGTAGTCGATCTTTGACAAAACGATGGCTTTGATGACTCTTATAATTGTGTTGGTGTGTGAACTTAGATATCTTATTATATTTACCCTAGGAGCTAGACTCGACTTAATGCTAATACAATGTTCCTTAAAGCTAAATTTACAATTAAAAGTGATTTCTAGAATGTTAAGTGAATCAACGTTACGTACATTATGATTATTAAAATTAAGATTTAATAACTTTGTGCAACTTGATTTCTTACAAATGGTTTTGTCGATTGAAATCTTAGCTCCAGAAGATCTGCCCAATCGTTTATGTTTAAGAATGTTGAGTTAACTTGTCCCATGTCTTTGCATTTCGAAAATACGATTAGGTCATCCGCGTACAGGGAATGTCGAATTGTGTTGTGCTTTGCCATTATATCACTTAAATGGTTGAATGCAGTTAGGAATAAAATTACTGTGAGTGGTGATCCCTGTGGTATACCATTCTCAAAACTGTATGTATTGGAGTAGGAATTATTCACATTGATTCGAAGTTTTATATTTATTAAGAATGCCTTAATAAACCTTAACATTTTGGGTCCCACTCTCCACTGGACGAGTGGTGTTCTTGTCTTCAGAGGTGTTATGCGTTTTTGGGGTTGCTGCATTTGCGGCATACCGAACTGATTTAGTGACTATCGCTGTTTCTCTATTGATGTTAATAGATGGGAATTTTGCATGTCAGAAATGTTTCTATTTTGCTTTGAAATAAGACCCACTTGTGTCTCTCTTGGTGTTGGTTTCATATTTCTTGGTAGCCTACCTAACCTAACGGTGGTGATGAGTGGAAAGTGGTCGCTGCAATGCAGGTCTGGGAGAATTTCCCAAGAGGTGTTAGGGTATAGCTGCGTAGAAATAAGGGTTAAGTCCAAATGTGTAAGTGTTTTGTGTATGGAAAAATGAGTTGGGTTCCCGTCATTTAAGATGACAAGGTTGGAACTTGCCACGAAGAGTTTAATTTATTTGCCCCTGGAATTGCAAGTGAGGGAAACCCACAGCGGGCAACAAGAGTTGAGGTCTCACGTTAATAAAATAGGAGTTTGAAATATGTTGATAAGGTTTTCAATTTCTGAAGCAGTGAATGGTTGAGAGAGATGTATATACATAGACACAATTGTTAATTTATTTTAAATTCAATCTCTACTGCTACAGCAGATATGTTTGAATTCTTGTTTATGGGTGTGTGTGTAATACATTTGTGAATTAGTATACCGGTTCCCTGTTTGGCTGTGTTATTACTTGGAATATTATGAAAATATGGTGAAAACTGTTTAGAGGTGTGGGGGCAATAACCGGCTGGTAAGTGGGTTTCTTGGAACGCTATAATAGAGAGCTTATGGTTATTAATTAATAATTGTAGGTCATGGTAATTATTATAATCGCCGTTAATATTCCATTGCAGAACCTTAAGCGATGGTATTAATGTTGGGGTAGACTTTAATGAAGTACTATATAAGCAGAGTTATATTGCGAAAAGTCAAAGATGGAAGGATTGTTGTTGTGAGAGATACGACTTTGGTTGCTGTTACTCATGCCACATTTGTTAATGTGTTTCCGTCGTCGTCATCATTTTCAATTGTTTGAAAAAGGGACTTTGGTTGTTATAGAGAGATTTTGTGACTTTAGACAGAGGTGAGTGATTTATTTTTTGTTTTGACTGAGTATTGCTTCTACTAGGTGAGTGTGGTGGTGAATTTATTATAAGAGTGAGCTTGAGTGAGTTAAGCGTCTTGTGTTTGAATTAGTAGAAGTGGAGGGGAGCTTATGGTAGCAAAATTCGCAGCGTTCGTTGATGTATTTTGGGTGGAAGTTTTTTTTTTTTGGTTGAGCTGATGGGTGCATTTGGTGTGGAGGTTTTTGTGTGTAAAGCATTTTTAGCGATTGTAGAGTAGGAGGAGATGTTTGTTGCTGTTGAATTTTGTTCCAAAAATATTCCTTTTGCCTCGGTCATACTGCATTTGTTTATTGTTTTTATCTTTAGTGTTTCTTTCGCTTGTAAAAAGCGTGTACAATTTTTAGAAGATTGGTGTTTTTCACTGCAATTTGCACATGAGACCCGTGAGCATTTCTCTGGGCTGTGTAGGGGGAGATTGCAAGTTTCACATTAGGAGTTGCCTTTGCACCGTTTTGAGGTATGTCCCAGGCATTGACAGTTACGACAACGCATGGGATTTGGGAAGTATTCTTCGACCTTTAAATTATACCACCCAATGTTGACGATACTCGGAGGCCGGAAAAGGTCGAATGTGAAGGGCATAAGATCTATAGTGCGTTGATTTCCATCGATAATTTTTTTTAAATTTAAAAACCTCTATCACTCCTTGGGATTTTATTTCTTGAGTTATTTCGGCTTCTGGAACGTTAGTGAGGCATGGAACGAAGACAGTTCCTTTTGATGAATTAAGGTGCTCGTGCAAGGTCACAGAGATCGGGTAGAGGTTGTTTTATTTAAGCACAATTCGGCTATTTTTTTGGATTTGGCAAAAATCAGTAAATTTCCGTCGTGTAATTGTTCGTAGGCCATACTTATGGCATCACTTGTTTGATAGAAGTTGGTCCGGGTTTTTTGGGGAGATCACAATAAATTTGGGGTTATTTGCTTCGGTATGTGTTGGGAATATTTAAGTTAGCTATATTGGAGAATAAGTAGGTTTTTTTTTACGTTTTTTGCTTGGATGCTCAGAGAGAAGCACTACATTGAGAGCACTGTACCGATTACCCGACAGCACTTTAGGCCCAGAGGCCATGGTGGGTTTTTTGTTTTTTTTTCTTCTTTTACAAGATAACTGCTAACACGCGGGGGAAAATGGAGATGAGTAGCTGGGCTAACAACAAGCTAAGGAGAAGGAGGTGTTGTCGGCTCAGAGGACAGTCGGTGACTGAAAATATGAATAAAGTTCTGATATTATAATTTCAATCCGTATTTTGATACCCATCCAAGTCCTTCGACTGTTTTGTCTTTTGGTTTGTATTCACAACCAATCCAATCATTATAACCTGCCTCTTTGATCACTTGGAACACATAACTGAAATCGAGTTCTCCGGGAACATCTGGTTCATGACGATGAGGTACTTGTGCTATTTGAATATGCCCAATATATGGTTGTAGTTCTTTAAATGCGTTGCTTATGTTGCCACAAATGTGTTGCAAATGGTAGATGTCGACCAATAATTTGATGTTTGGACTGTTGACTTCATTTAGCACAACGAGAGCTACCAAAATTATTCCGACAGTTAGATATTTGTGTGCATTTACCGAAAAAAGATTTTACCAGTGTCAAATGAATTTAAAAAGTAATCCGGGACGGCATACTTGTTTATGGGTTCAATCAAACCAATTATGTTTTCCTGTTGTAGTCGTTGTGCTGCAAATTTTAGATTGTTAATGTATGTCATAAACTGATCTGTGGATGATGCCGTCAGTTGTTTCCCAGCCATCAAGTGTATTCTAAAAAAAAATAGTAGTAATAAAGTAACTGGTTGCAAGTATTTATTTGACTAAGAGAGGTTTCTAAATGTGCTTATAACATATTTAGAATTATAAGCGAACAAATAAAAAAATATATATCAGTTAAATAAACAGTAGAATACTAACGATAAATATTTAAATTAATATCGAACAGGAATATAAAGGAGTTTCAGAAATAATAAAATGTTAGAAGACAGCAGATTATAATCAAAGACTCTGATCTGATAAAAGACACGATCACTTTTCAATCACTACTTGCCCTAACTACGAGAGTAAATAAAAGTCAGATCTGAAGTTGGTATTAAAAAAAAATAATTGACCAACCATTTAGTTTTGGCAAACATAACGATTTGCTTGTGGTAGACCTATTCAATAGTAGTTACTATTTCATATCTAAAAGCCAATCGTCTAGTCAAAAAAAAAAATCCTATTGAAAATCAAACCTCAGGATAATTCACCCCTTACTAGTTACTTTTTAAAAATGAAATAGAATGAACAGAAATCAATTAATTTCGGTATTTTATGGTTTTATTAGAAAGAGTAAACATTCCCATTAGTTATGGAATACGATTTCATTCATGTGGTTGCCTCTTCTGGTTTCGCAGTAGCGTTTCTTGTCAACGCAATATTCTAAGATTTTGTTGCTGTTTCCGGCTCTATCTCACGAATTGCTCGGGCGATATTAGCTTTAAGGGCTTGAATCGTTTCTGGAGTATACGCAAAACATTGATCTTTAAGGGCACAGGGCACAAAGAAAAAAAAGTCTAATGGGCCAAATCGCAACTCCCAGATGGCCAATTGACATTGCCAAAGTCTGACAACACGTTTCCGGAATTAGCCTGCAAAAGATCGATTGTTTGATGACCTTTGTGGCATGGCGCGTCATCGTGCTGAAACTGAAGATCGTCTAAGACCATGTCTTCAATATCAACCCATCAACAATTTGATAATCATGGCTCTGTAATTGGCTTCTCGACAATTACGTGCAGGTTTTCCGATCTCCAGATACGGCCGTCGAGATAAAAATGCACCTCACCAGAAAAAATTATTTTTGGCCAAATTCGACGTCTAATTCTGAAAGGCAATAACGTAGCGGATGGTCATTTGCCTTCAATTGCTGACGCATTTAGACTTTGTAAGGGAATAATCCGAGATTTTGTGTAAAAATCTCATCAGGCTGGTGCGTGAAATGTTGAGCTGTTGAAATCGTTGTTTCTGGATTGAGTCGAACACTCGTGGTCACAGCAGCCATATTCTCGTCGATATGAACCGTGATTGTTGTTCGCAAGCCAGTCACATGAAATTTTTTCACAAACTTGCGTACACCAAGCGCTGTGGGTCCTTCATTTCGGCCAAAAGATCTTTTCAATAAACCCACTGTTTCGGCAACATAGCACTCACTTTTGAAATAAGTTTGTAATATTTCCCAGCTTTGTCTAAGCGTAAAGCGATTTATGTCATTGACATGCTATCAGTGTCAAAGTAACAGATGATTCAAAAAAAAAAATTTGTATTTAAACCACCCTTTATATTACATCTTGCTTTGGTTTTTAATTATTTCAATCGGATTAACATGCCTTTTTATTAGCCCATGCCTTTTAATTTAAGGCCAGTTTAAGAGAGACCTGGTGTCAGATTGTTAAAGATCTTATAAGAAGCAGACCGATGAAATCGAATTCAATTAAGAGTTCTTATGTTATTTCTTTTCCTAATATCTTATATTCGATGTGGTAATACACAAAGTCTATGTAATATATGAGACAGTATGCTGCAACAAGGTAGTAGACTACAGCTGCTTCTTTAAAAGAAAATTTTCAAGGCTTGCTGACACCGACCTATGTATATACCGGCCCTTTATTCCCTCACTAAAAGCTGTCAGCCTTTATTTTTTTATTTTTTTTGGGGAAGACTGATTAGGTTGAATATGTGAAAAATGGTTTGTTGTTGAAAACCTTGTTAGTCGTATTAAGTATGTATTCGTTATGGTGCATGGTTGTCACTCCTTTGGACACCAATCTCAAAACTTCAAGTATCTATGTACAGGTCAATGAGGGTGACATCACCTCAGCTCACACATTATATGCTTCTGTATAAACCTATTATGTTTCTTTTACGAAATTCCAATTAGGGGTTTGCCTGAATTGTATAGGGATTTATCAGGCAATTCTAGATGAATTTTTTATACTGATATTTACATCATGGATTGTATTGTACAATTAGAGGTATCTTTCGGCTTAAGAAAGTTTTGTTTGGATAGCAATTTTATCAAAAGGAGCACAACTGGCATTACGCGCCATAACGGTCTTGAAAATTAGCTAAGTATTGTGTCGTGCGGTTTGCTAAGAGATGGCGTACCTTGTATTATTCCATTGGAACATGCGTTGAAAAGCTACTGTCATTGTACGTCATTTCAATATATGTCATTCATTTGAAGCGTAAACAAAATTTTTTTTCACTCAAATATGTCGAATTTTGTGCCTGAAAAAGTGTTTTTGCCGAAAACTGGTATTTTGGTGGAAGTTTATGGTGAACATGCGCTACCTGAGCGAACGTGCCAAGTGTTTTACACGATTTAAAAGTGGTGATTTTGGCTTGGAAGACGATGAACGTCCTGGGCAGCCAAAAAAGTTTGAAGATGAAGAACTAGAAGCATTACTCTATGAAGATTGTTGCCAGACACAAGAAGAGCTCGCAGAATCTTTGGGTGTCACTCAAGCAGCCATTTCAAAACGTTTAAAATCAGCTGGATATATTCAAAAGCAAGGAAATTGGATTCCACATGAACTCAAGCCGAGAGACGTCGAAAGGCGGTTTTGCATCTCCGAAATGCTGCTGGAATGCCACAAAAGGAAGTCATTTTTGCATCGGATTGTTACTGGTGATGAAAAATGGATCCATTACGACAACCCCAAGCGCAAAAAATCATATGTGAGACCCGGCCAACCAGCCAAATCAACGGCAAAGCCGAATATCCGTGGCGCGGAGGTAATGCTCTGTATTTGGTGGGATCAGATGGGTGTGCTGTATTATGAGCTGTTAAAACCGGGTGAAACCATCAATGGACAAGGCTACCGAACACAATTAATCCGTTTGAAGAGAGCAGTAGCCGAAAAACGCGCTACTTATTACACGAGGTAATAATTTTCCATCATGACAACGCTCGGCCCCACGTTACTATTCCGGTTAAGAACTATTTGGAAAACAGTGGATTACCCCACCCGCCTTATAGCCCAGACCTTGCCCCTTCTGACTACCATTTGTTCCGGTCGATGCAAAACGCCCTCACTGAAAAACGGTTCACATCAGAGCAGAATATCAAAAATTGACTTTATTCATTCTTGGCTGCCAAGCCGGTGCAGTTGTTTTGGGATGGGATACACAAATTGCCAGAAAGATGGGAAAAAGTCTTAGCTTCAGGTGGGCAATACTTTGAATATTGTACATGTTTTTCTTAAATAAACGCTCAAATTAAAAAAAAAAAAACCGCATGAAGCTATACTAAAATAAGAAGTTTCAAGTTTTTGGTAAACGAACGCCTTGTAATAAAAATTCAAAGCATCAACCTGATATACGCTTAAGCCCGCAGAAAGAAAAGATACAATGATACCAAAAAGTGTTTCTACCAGTGTATGCTTTTTTCGGCATTGATATCAGCGCTTAATTTTCAGACCCTTAAAAACGGCTACCATCGCTAACTATTTATATTGGGATAATTTGGCATCATTATGTTGGCGTTCCCATACAAGTTATAGCCTGGAGGCATTGTTACTATCCGCTTTAACTCCGATAATTATTTTGTATTAAGTGTATAAGTTAAGTTGTTAGTGCAACTTACACGTATATTGGAAATAAGTGCTGATCCGATGATAGCAATATTATAGAACACCTATTATAAAGTCAATGTATGACTTTAACATCGTTTTAGGTAATTTCAACCCAAAAGCAGGAAAGGATATCTTTGGTAGTATTATCGGAAAATCGGCTTTCAGCTAAGGTAAGCCTGCGAATATCTGGGGAATACTTTGAACAGCTGTAATTGCAACGAATTGGGAAAACTTGTCGATCACGTTAGTGCTAAGGACTAGGACAATCGATGCAGCTGATGTACTGGAATTCACTCAATTGCCCCCATATAAATCTTTGTTTCAAAAAAAGTGTGTGTAAGCACATATAGGCATCGCCTATAAAGCACAGTTACATAGAAAAATGAGAGTGGGTTCTACGCTTTACAAGCAAAAGAAGATAGATGAGCATCGGCTTCTCCGAAAATAAAGGAAGAACATAGAAAACAAGCGATCGAAAATATTGAAAACTTCTATTCTAATTACAATGTCCGGAAGCTTTACCAATAGGTAAAAAGAACGTGTCAAGGCAATAAGACCGAACCCATATTTTGTTTCCAGGCAAACGAAATATTTAACCTAAGCATGTAAATAGCAATATTCAAACTTAAGTACAACAAGGCCGTTCGAAGGGACGGGAGATAATTTTCTAGAAGCATACACCAGCTAGTTTCCGGGATTTGGCCAGAGGAAAATATGTCTTATAAATGGAACTCCCAGCGCAGTTTGCTGAATACTCCAAATTGTGCAGCTTCAAAAATTGACCAGCTTTGGAAGAGATATAACAGCGAACTCCAAGAGGTTTAAAGCACCGTCGAATGAGAACCCCAACCTTCATGAAACGAGTAATTGCAGGCAGTTGGCGAAGAACTCTGTTACTAGAAACATTTTTTGTTTGAAGCTAATCGCCATCCCAGTTTATAGTGGCCTTAAGCAGTGCGTCAATATTTAGGGTGCAGTAAAGAAAGGTTTCTGTTTGGCAGAGCAATAAACCAACGGATCTGCCTGGATGATACAGCTACTGCTAATCATTATCAATGGAATGTAGTAACAATCTCTATTATAAATAATATATATATGAGTATATATTGCTTGTATACATTAATGTGTACATAAATTTGCTTTGAAAAACGTTGGCTTACGACTAATCTAGTCTGCAGTGCAAATATTCCTTGTTACCAATTGCAGTTATTTTATCAAGAGGCCAAAGCACATTATTTCTTCTTATATTGCTCCTTATCTGTTTGTTCTGTGGTAATACAAGTGTGACACTTGATCTAAAAAATTAGGAAATTAAATTTTGCCTAAAGTATTTGTGCTTCAAAAAATTACCAGAAGACATGAAAAAAAAATTGAAGAATAATTTACAATAAACCTAGAGAATATCCACATTGAAGTCGCACTTCAGCAAAGCTAAGTGACATATGAAATCGGTAGGTTGAATAACCTTTAATAAAATTATATTAGAGCAATTTAAAACAATAAAGAATACGAGCTCAAACATTCACGCTAGAACAGACTAGAAAACCTTTTCGAACCCTCGAAAACGTTTTTCTCCAAATGGATTCAAGATGCCGAAATCTTGTGCAGAATACGTTGCACAATAATACTCTAGATTAAAAAGCGTTAAATTACCCGTACTAACTTTTTGCATTGCAACTGTTTGGCAAGGTCAATGGAGTCATTAAGGTTTTGTTTAAATTGTTCCTCTCCTCCAGGAATACTTGTCGGCCCGAAAGTGTAATTGTCCCCACCATCTAAAATTAGAATACTTATTAAAGTTTAGAGAAACAAGACAACTCATGTTTGCGAACTTACTTAAACATATATTTAGAAGTACAACATCGACCCCGGCACTTTCTTTACACTTTGCCACTTGGTTCAACACATCTTGACTTGGATAACCAATTTCTATTCCACGGAAACCGGCTTTTCCTGCAGCTGCAATCCGATCTAATAGATTTGCGCTAATCTCCGCAAATAGAAAATTTAAATTTGCACACAATTTTGGGGACATATTTTATAGCTAAAATTTGTAATAAAATTAATTAATTAATTATAGAAATCCTTCTTTATAAAACTGAATTAGAAAACTTTATTTTTGCACAAGGTCGAGTAACCTTATCACTTTTTTAATTAAACAAACAACCTGTTTTATCATGAGATTACTGACTTGTTATTGCACTTATATACAGAATGACATATTTATGTTGTTGAGATTCGAAAGCTTTTTGACACTTACTTTATCAGCTGGGCAAAAGCACTCTCCCTTTAATTTGGATAGAGCGGATAAAAGTTTGGATATACACTGCACAACTTGGCTTCAAATAGTTTCAAAAAAATACAATATAATATACAATATACAATATATGTACAATAATTGTATTACTGATAAGGCTGCCATTCAAAAACCTTATCAAATAATTTGTCAATAAGTGTGAAACATTTTGTTTGGCATTGCCAGACCCTGTGGATGAATAAGCTTTTCAACAGATAAGAAAAAATGCTAATGCCATACAGTAAATGCTAATATAAATATATGTGTGTATTAAACTGATAAAATATTTTTAACATTCGGACACGAACTTTACTGAAACAATCCTGAATCATCGCTGTATCATAAAAAGCCACTCAGTTCCTTAAGAATGTGTGTTCAGATTTTACAGATTTGCTGTGAACTCTGATCAATAAAAATATAGCCAGTACGATCAACAAGCGATCATAAATGGCCCCTATCTAGACACTTTAAATTATTTTGCCTGACGATTCCCGGCACTTGGGTTTAGATTTTGTAGACCAATTTCTTTGGCATGCGAAATTAGGTGACCTTTATATCTAAGATTTATTTATTTTGTCGTGTCGAACAAGGTTAATCCCAATAAAGGCCCTCTTGACTGAAGCACTATTATAAATTCAATTGAGTTCAGGATCATCTCTGCTTGCCTGGTTATTGTTCATCGTAGAGTTAACATCAACTCTAAAATACATTAATGATATAGTTACCAATATTAAAACTAATTTATAGATAGATAGATAGTTCTTTATCTTGTATGTAGTCGTTCGGAGCTCTATTTGGTCTAAAACTTCCTACCATACAGCGGTTTATTGCGAACGAACAAACAAACGTGTCGATTTTGTTTACGATTCCCAATAGCTAGATGGACATGGAAAAAAGTATCTTCCCTATTACTAGTTACCCTATGCGCTAACTACTTTAAGCATAGATAAAAGTCACATCCCAGTGCATTGCCTTCCTTAAATCCGGTACAAGTTTAGATAAGCGAGTTTTCAAGAGTATTTCATATCTGAACCAGTTTTTTAAGTGTTCTAAATTCAGTAATAGTCGTGTATACGTGTTAACGTTAATATTGCCATGAGCGGTCTTAGAGTCGCTTGAAATGTGATGTGGTTCAAATTAAAACCCATTGTTATTTTTCAGAATTTGACTTAGTGTGAATATTGTTGACTGTTTGATACCCTATTACCTGTCAATTAATACTCTGCAGAGGTGCCTAAAATGTTTACAATACAAAACCAATGACAACATTTTGCAAGCAACCTTTAGCAGGGACAAACCTTTGTTAGATTGAACTTATATAGGGTTTTCTAATAACGACTTGACAACTTTTTTTTTTTTAAATAAAAGGCAAACCATTTGATATATTTCAAAATCTTTATTATTGGCTTGAAGTACAATCAAAACATATATGAATGGAACTCGACTTCGTTCATATGGCCACCGCGGGCACGTTTGCAGCGGTCGATTCGTTGGACCCAATTTTCAACGACTCGGTCACACATTTCGGCCGAAACGGCCGCTGTTTCGCGTTCAATGTTGACTTTGAGCTCTTCCATCGTCGTCGGCGTGTTGGCATAAACCAATGACTTAACGTAGCCCTACAGAAAATAGTCAAGCAGCCTTAAATTGCACGAACGAGGCGGCCAATCGACTAACCCATGTCTTGAGATAACACGCTCACCATACTCACTCTTTAATAAATCGATTGTAGCGTGTGCTGTGTGGCTTGTGGCACCATCCTGTTGAAACCACACGTCGTCCAAGTCCATATCTTCCAATTCGAGCCAAAAATAATCGGTGATCATGGCGCGATAACGTGACAATCGTTATCGTCGACGAAAAAATATGGCCCAATAACGCCGCCGGCATTCAAACCGCACCAAATAGTTATTTTTTGTGGATGAAGTGGTGATTCATGAAGCACATGTGGGTTTTCACCCGACCAATAACGCATATTTTGCTTATTGACGAACCCATTGAGCCAAAAATGAGCTTCGCCACTGAAGATGATTAAGCGATTAAATTCATCATCTTGGCGCATCTTCTCCAGAACCCAATCGGAGAACGTTTGCAGACGTTGCTCGTTTATGTACTTTGCCATGATGAAAATGTTGAGTTTACTGAATAAATTGACAGTGACAGTCTGATGATTAGTGAAAGAGTGCGTTCACAAATTAAATTCAAAGCTGTCAATATAGGAAAACCCTATATTAAGGTAAAGCATATATGTTACATAGACGTTTTTGGAATAATATTGAGCTGTTCAATAGGTTCTGCGTTTTTTAGGGTTAAAGTTAAGCACACATTTTTGGTATAAAAGCTTACATTCAATCTATTGGGATTGTCCATCATGATCTATTACTTTCTTTTAATGTTCTGGAAGAGACATATGCGTCTTTTGTAAAATTCAGCAGACTTATGGGTAAAAAAGTTTTCCAGGTACATTTTGATCTCATCTTCGGAATTGAATTGCCTTCCGTCCAAATTGTTTTGGGGAGAGCAGAACAGGTGGCAGTCAGAAGGCACAAGGTCTGGACAGTACGGTGGGTCTGTATAATAACCAAATAAATTCAGCTTTTGTTTTGTCACTAAAGCTGTGTGTGGTCTAGCTTTGTCCCATTCATCATGAAAACAACGCCCTTCCTGTTCACCAACTCTGGCCGTTTGTCTTTCACTACCTGCTTCAAGGTATCGAGCTGAGAGCAGTATTTAACGGCATTTATTGCCTGACTGTGGTAGCAACTCGAAGTAAAGGACACCTCGCCAATCCCACCAAATGCTCAACATGACCTTTTTGGGATGCAGATCTTGTTTACCGACCGATCGCGGTGTTTAACCAGAAGCGCACCATGACCTCTTACGCCGAATGTTGTTGTAAACCACCCATTTTTCATCTCCCGTAACCACTCTTTTCAGGAAAGCGAGGGCCATCTCAACAAGGACTCACCGACTTTTTTTCACTGAGTTCGTGAGGAATCCAAAAATCCTCCTTTTTGACATTTCAATCCTTTTTCGTCTCTTTAAAAGGGTTATATAATCGATCGGTTATATAATGTCATCAAATGCCTGTCAACGGTAATTGCAGCCAAAATTTGATTGTTGTCTGTGGTGAGCGAACAGTATCAGCAAGGTCTGTATTTCCTGAACGAAAGCGTGTAAACCAACGCTGACAAGTGCTAGCGCTTATAGCCGAATTTCCATACACGCTGCAAATCTCCTGTTGCGCCTCTGTCGCTTTAATACCTTTTTAAAAGAAAAGTAACAAAATATGCTTAAAATACACTTTCTTTTCCACCTTTTTTAACAAAAAAAAAAAAAAAAAAAAAAAAAATTAGCACTTAAAACACATCTCGTAACAATGTAAAGGATAAACAGGAAAACATAAACAATAACAATTTCATAACGGTACGTAGTATATTCAGAGATTTTCTGAATATTTCCAAGGAAAAAACCGCAAAACTTATTGAACAACCCAAACCAATATATGATACATATATAAGAAAGGACAAAGTACGAAAATAGACACGAGAAAGTGAGAGAAAAATAGATAATAAAATAATAGTCAAGGTAGAAGAGAGATGTGTCAAAGTCTAATAGAGTTAACGAAAAATAAAAGTGATGAATTCAAGTGGTTGTATACAGGTTGTAAAATGTTCTTTTTACTTAGTGATCGCGCAAATTGTATCATATTTTAAGGAACAAATACAGTGAGAAATTAAGGTTAATAACTCTATGCAAGTATTGTAAATGCAATTTCGGGCATTTAGATACCTACTGCTTCAGAGTGCACTTTAGTAGAGGTGTTTTAACGGAGAAATCTACTTGCAGTTTTCGCTGAAAAAGAAAATCAAGGTTACTGTAAACTACTTCGTTATAAGTGATGGTATTTAGAAAATTTATTCCTTATAACATATCCGAGACTGGTAAATGATGCTGCTAGCTTCAGCCTTGAGTTAGAAAGCCAAAGGTCAGGTACAAGCTAATGAACTTTCGATTTAACAGTGTTAGGCAATAGTCCGTTTACAACCGACAAGTTATGGATTAGAAATACATAAATCTTCATTTAATTTTAAGTCGATCTGCTCAAACTTACTCATGTCAACCATCACGCCATCGCCACCATCGTTTAGATGCGTATCGTAAATATAGATTCTTTTTGCTAAGCATTCAATAGCGTAAACTTCGCATAGTTACATATCTTTTTGTGAGCACGAACAATTTTTTTATCATATCAATGATAATTTGGAAGATTTGGAAGATATTAGACCTTACTAACAACGAATCATTAGTCGTGATTTAAAAAAGTGTCGACTTAAATATTAATACATACTTAAGTCTAAAGTGTTTTCAAAAAACCTTATTTCCATTGAATCTACTACGTAACATTGATTTGACGTTTTACATTTGCACTTGATTTGATTTTATTTTGAAGTCGAGTGGAAATATCAAAATCAATTTTATTCGTTTGTACATATAAAACGGTGATGCCAATCTACCCAAGTTAATACTCTTTGTAGGCTCCCTTTTTCCTTCCTAAATGTGATTAGATTCAATAAGAGTTATTTTTAAAATTCATATATATAATATTATTTTTGCCAATCAGAAACTTTATATAACGCAGTATGTTCTTAATTGTTTCAGTGAATCAATTACGAAAAACACATTATTACTAATTTATACTGCAAGCATTTCAATAAATTATAATGAAGGTAAAGGAATTTTCAAAAATCATGAAAATAATAAGGCTTATTTGGTTTGTTGCGGTAAATCGTTCCGTAACAAGGTTGACTCTCTTCCCATGCAAAGTTATTTCGGTCCTTCTTTTTTTTTTGAGTGGGTAAACCAAACTCTGGGGGAAGTGGAGTGCAGTCATAATCCCATCAGTGAGTGATCCGTTAAGCCCAGACCTCTGAAAACAAGCTACACAGATTTTTTCTCTGCAGAGGAGATTAGGCGGTTCGGTCGTTAAAGCCCTGAGGACGGTAGAGACTCACAACAAAACAGGAGCCCAGGGTGCAACAAGAGGTCCACAAGGAAGACTGATGTCGGGCCCTGTAGGGTAGACGTGAGACTCGCGACTAGAAGCATCAGGCAGGAGGTCTGAAAGTTGCCGACGGACGAGGACACACGATCCTTTCAATCCAGACACCCCAACACGATGATGATGGGAGGGGGAATACAATCGCTGGAGCTTGCACCTTAACAAGACCATGAGACAATATGGATGGAGGAACATCACTTCCCGCAAACAATGTGGAGATAACAGAAGCATCACATTCCACAACTGAGGTGGATGCAGCTAGCCAGAGAGAGAGACAGAACGAATCGATCTCTTTTGTAGTTACCTCCCAACGAGGCAGCAACAAAGGAGTAACAGTGGTGTTCGGGCTTAGGGGCAAAATAATTGAACCCACCCCAACGAGGCATCAACTTTACCATAAAAGTCAGGTTTGATGGGTATGGGGACGAAGAACATATTTTTCGCTAACACCCCACCGATACATGGAGCGCCGAAGGAGCATCAGAGACAGGTAGACGGACGGCCGAGTAAAAATAAACACGAATAACAAATTATATAACTTCCCAAGTTCAAAAGGCTAGAAAGGAATTTCACTAAAGTTTCAAGGTTAGGGGAAATAATTAAGTTCCATAAGCACCCTCAGTGGAATTCTCAGTGATGACTGGAAGCAGGAGCGAACTATGAGACTGGGAAGTTTAGATTGAATGTAAAGAATGTAATAATTGAGAGGCATAGTGGACACAGGTCCATACACTCGCAAAATTTGAAAGTGTTGTAGTTTTTGGGTATGTAATTTAATTCGACTGGTTTTTTTTTTTCAAAATTTGAACGTTTATTTAAGAAAAACTGAAGAACTGCGCCGGCTTGGCAGCCAAGAATGAATCAAGCCAATTTTTGATATTCTGCTCTGATGTGAATCGTATTTCAGTGAGGGCGTTCTGCATCGACCGAAACAAATGGTAGTCAGAAGGGGCAAGGTCTGGGCTATAAGGCGGGTGGGGTAAGACTTCCAATCCACTGTTTTCCAAATAATTCTTAACCGGAATAGCAACGTGGGGCCGAGCGTTGTCATGATGGAAAATTATTGCCTCGTGCCTGGTCGCATATTCCGCACGTTTTTCGACTACTACTCTCTTCGAACGAATTAATTGTGTTCGGTAGCCTTGTCCATTGATGGTTTCACCCGGTTTTAGCAGCTCATAATACAGCACAGCTATCTGAACCCACCAAATACAGAGCATTACCTCCGCGCCATGGATATTCAGCTTTGCCGTTGATTTGGCTGGTTGGCCGGGTTTCACATATGATTTTTTGCGCTTGGGGTTGTCATAATGGATCCATTTTTCATTTCATTTCATTTATATCCAGCTGCTTTTAAACGTTTTGAAATAGCTGCTTGAGTGACAACCAAGGATTCTGCGAGCTCTTCTTGTATTTGGCAACAATCTTCATAGAGGAATGCTTCCAGTTCCTCATCTTCAACCTTTTTTGGCTGCCCAGGACGTTCATCGTCTTCCAAGCCAAAATCACCACTTTTAAATCGTGCAAACCACTTTTGGCACGTTCGCTCAGCTAGCGCATGTTCACCATAAACTTCCACCAAAATACGATGACTTTCGGCAGCAGTTTTCTTCATATTAAAGTAATGAAGAACTCCCTGCAAAAAACACTTTTTGCGTACAATGACAGTAGCTTTCCAACGTATGTTCCAATGGAATAATACAAGGTACGCCATCTCTTAACAATTAAGTTATAGACCCAATAATAACCCCATAAGTTGAGTCCATTAAAACGATACCTGGAGCAGGAACTTACAATAGGATAGAGAGATCCCAGCGTTCGTTTTGATTCGGGGCAACAGTTGAATCAATAAAAACAAATTTCTGCTTAATTCAATTACCATAATACTCACAATTTTAGAATTTTCGATACTAAATCTAATCCTGCTTAGTATATTTCCCACTATTGAATTAGTTACATTTGCATCACTCTGTCTTTAATGCCAAATTTTAAAAATTCAACATATCTTTCTGTACATTAAAACTAACCCTAAGGCAAACTATTAAATTCTTTGTTGGTACAAACATTTCGGAAAGTGTGGCGATTATACTTAGGCTGTTTACTTAATTTGGTTGTTAGTAAGGCCCATTGGGTTCCATAAATAATCCCCGTGTGTCTACTTAATAAGCAATAAATAAACGTCTAGCTAAAATTAGCTTCTGCCAACTCAATAAAATAAATCAAGATATTTTTTTTAAATAATAACGGCAGGAGTTGAGATTCAAAAATCTGTATTCATTATGAAGAATAATTTACTTCTTCAGCCGTTTTCGATGAAGATTTTGCTTACAATGCTTAATATATATTGTACTAAATATATATTAGCACATAGTGCCAACCGGAATCGGTTCAATGTCATTAATATTTTCAAAGGACATATTATATAAGGGAAGCTCTAGGCTGTTTTGAAAAATGAAGGACCTTTTGGGGCTGTAATGAGTCTTTTCTTATTTTGCTTCACTCCTTTGTTCACATACCTACTGAGACAAAAGTGGGCTTCATCAGTAAACACGACAAACCTCGATGTTAGCTATAATCCAGTCTCTTTAATTCCAGCACCAGCGTCCACAAAGTAGATGGCCTTGCGTATAGTAGTGTATTTGGTTTTGAGAATTGTACATTCATTTTCAAAACACATCTGGTGTTTGTTGACAAAGAACTGTATGTTCGGATATCCCTATTGGGAGACTTTTTTTTTGGTCGCCCTTAAGATGCATTTGCATATTCTCATAAACTCAGACAGCCCTTTTGTTATTCGTTACATCAACATACCTCTTCTTAAAGTATCTTAAAATAAAGAACAATATGTGCATTATACTCATATATTTTCTGTTTAAAGAATAATATTTATTGTATAATAATAAAAAGTACATATCTTTGAAAATAAAAACTAATAATTATATTTTAATAATAAAAAATAATCCTAAAATCTTACCGTTCTAATTTTTTTTTTTTTTTGTTTATATATTTTTTGTTTGTTTCTTGTTTTTTTGTGTTTTTTGAAATTTGATTACATTAAAAATACATAAGTACATTATATCATTTATTATATATATATTTTTTATTATGTGAATGAATTTTTATTTATTTATAATACTTAGAATAACAATTTGTTTATATTAAAACAAAAGTCAAATAAAAGAATCATATGTTCCTTTTTTCATTATTTTTACGTTTTTTGTTTTGAATATAATTTAAATGAGTACAATAACTAAGAAAGAAAATAGATGCATTTCATCGAACGTCAGCAGGAAAATGTTTAGATGGTTTGTTAGTTTTTTTTCTTTTATATATTTATTCGAGATCATTTGGATTGAATATTATGTTATTGTGTTTTTGTTTGTTTGTTTGATAAGTTGCATTTTTAATTTTAAAAAAAAGATATATATATATATATATATATTTATATAAATGCAATTTTAGTAAATCTACTTGAAAGATGTTTAATTATGGTGAACGTATTCATTTTTGTTGGCATCTGTTTTTGTTTTACAGGTTAATTTAACAAAATTGTTGATTGTATTCACCTAGAAGTCTCATGTCTACTTAAATAATTAAGAAACTTAATCATTATTTATAAAAAGAGATAAAAAAAAACGAATAGAACAAATATGGTATAGCAACTTTTTTGTCATAAATAAAAATAAACTAAATTCAATTTTTGCTAATACTTATTCTCCAAACATTTATAAATATATAAAATTCATATTTTCTTCATACATATAAAAAAAAAACAACCAAACTTTATTAGCTTAGCTTCTACATACTTGTAACAAAATAAAACGATTTTCTTTTTAGTCTTATAGTAGATTTTTTTATTCAAAAAATTTAAATATATAAAAAATGTTTTAACATAACTTAAGAAAGACTTTTTCTATATTTTTTTTGTTTGTCTTACATAAATGTTGCAGCAATGAAATTCTATAAGAAATCGATCATGATTATGAAAAAACAAAAACAAATAAACAAAACCAAAAAAAAAAAAAAAAAAGATGGTAATAAACACTGTGTTCTTAAGGTCTATGAAAATGTGTTTTTCTTTTTTTTTGTTGTTATTATTGCTATTGACTTAACAATTTAACATTTTGATTGTCAATAAGGCGCATAATTTTCTATGTAATTTTATTTAACTTACTCGTTTCTTGGCTTGATTTCTAGAAAAAAAAAATCCATAACAAGCACCTACGTGACTTTACGAAAAGTAAAGACGGCTGAAAATCTGTTTTTCTGTTTAATCTCATGGTTGCTTTTGCAGACCTTTAGGTATGCCTTTTGTATAAAAAGTAGAACAGAATTTAATTGCTCAACTCAATCCTTAACTTCGTATAAAATAAATTACGATTGATCCAATTATCTTCATTTAATTGGATCACTTAATTTAATTAATTAATTAAATTATTTCCTTTATTTAAAATATATAAAAAAAGGAAAGCAATTCAATTCACTTATATATTAACCACCATGCCAACACACTCAGGGAAAATAGATAGTCAACAGAAATTGTTCACAGTGAAAGAGCAACGCTCTCAAATCCACGGTACAGTAACTTTATAATTATCTGGGTGTCTTTAATTAGTAATAGTGATGTGTGAACTTGAAAAAAGTTATCTAGAAAAATTTTTCAACAAATTAGGCTCGCACTCTACATTGATGGAAAGCATAACGCTTATATACAATTCGTATCTAAGGTTGATATCTCCAGTGCCCTTAATAACAGAACTAGGCTTTAGCTTCTCAATTTTTGTATTCTTCAACTTTTTACATATACTCGTATACACGAGTATAAATAGTGAAGTATTCGGTGGGATTATAGTTACAATTACTGCTAATGTAACAATTAAAATAATACTTTGAGAATCATTCAAAGGAAGGCATTTCTAAAGCTGTCAAACAGGTATCAGGGTGTCATATATGATCATTGAATTTCGAGCAATGAAAAAACTGGTTTAAATGTGCCAAAGAGAGTGATATTTTACCATAGAAATACCCTCTGGGTTTAGGAAGACAATTAATGTACGAGATATTATTCGTTCTGTTCAAAAATTGCAGGTGTATTGTTATATTTTTTCTCTTATTAACGACTGCTGGTGAACAATGCCATAACAAAATCTGATACACAAAATACATTACGATTTTGTTATATTTTTACAAAGTTTATTGTGATAATAAATACTCGTACATGGACAAGTGAAACGAAGGATGCGTATATGTGTTTTCAAACAAGTGCAACAAGGTAGTTACTCGTAAACTAAATAGAAATTGCTTTTGCTATATTTCCATTACAAGTTAAAGAAATAAATCAAAGATGAATATGAATTAGTACTGATGGATACGAAGATGAAGATGTAGACACCAAAAATTAGTCAACTGAGCTCTTTAACAATATTTTCGCCTGCATCTATTACATTAAGAAAATCGTGTAATAAAAGTGATCATGTATTCACGGAAGAATTGTTTTTAGGCTTAGATTGTTTCAACACATGTATACATAAATGCCCGGTTATCTATCGCAGAATTCAAAAAAAAGAGTCGACGTCGATTACGTGTGTCATGACAGGACAGTTCACATACTGCAGTTAGTTTTTATATTGAAAAGAGAAACAAAAAAACGTGAACTTGAGGGAATCAAAATTGACAAGGGAATAGAAAAGACCTTCAAACGGCTTTTGCATAAAACCAGGATTTGACAAATGGGGAACGAGCTGTAATTTCCTTTTGTATGGACAGGGGGAAAATCGGTTTTAGAATATCCAGAGACTAAACAAAGTAGATTTTCCTACTACTGTTAATACTTTGTACTGCTTCCTAATTACATAACTGTAAGGAAAATCACAAAAAAAAAAAAAAAAAAAAACTGAAAAAAAGTGTTCTGCTCCATGCATTCGCGCTGTTGAGAATTGGCACACTATTTATAGACAAGTGATTACACCATTTGAGGTAATCAGTGGAAGCTTTAAAATTTGGAAAGTTTGTCGTCCAGACTATGAAAATGCTTTCCTAGCAACTTGAGCATTTTGTCAAACCAACAAATGATACCATTATCTACACCATTTAATGCATCTATAACACTGTCCCAACAATTTGTAGAATGTTAGAGTGTGAACAACTGAATTTAATTGTGTGAGACACTACACATGTCTCAATTTATTAAAACAAGCAAAATTATAATATAGAAACGTTGTATTATAACAGAACCAACGGTGATACTCATATGATGTGGAAATTAGATCTCATGGATTTTTTAAGGAAAATTTAAAGGCTTCCTAAATATTGTATTTCGGAAATGGTATTTAAATTCTTCATGTATAGTACTGAAGTACTTTGGATTTTTTAAGGAAAATTTAAAGGCTTCCGAAATATTGTATTTCGGAAAGGGTTTTCAAATTACTTCAGTATAGTACTGAAGAAGTACTGCGTCTTCTAGGATTATTGTATATAAGGTTCTATCGTGCTTGGTATTTGAAATACTTGTGATTTGGTATATCCACTCAAGTCTAGGTATTTATTTATAACGAAATCTTGAAAATGTAACAATAAAACAAAATAAAATTACCAACTAGGCGCATCAAAAGACTTCGGTTATATACCGAAATTATAATCTTATAATTGGAAACGAAATGTTTACCCTATGAGATTACCCTTTGAAATCTTTACTCTACTGGTGGAAATCATAGTAATCAATGCAGGACTACTACCAGTAAATACTTCCAAAAGAGGAGAAGGGGGGGAGGAATTACTTCAAATCGACTTTACAGTGAACGAAGACAAAACAAAGTATCATGTCGCAACAAAGAATGTGTGTGATCGTGGTATGAGATGGAAAAAAAAAAAAAATAAATAAATATCTGGGTCCCAATCTGGATTGGTAGCAAATTGTTAAAGTTACGTATATAAAAATCAAGCCTTATTCCGGAATTAATATTTTAAGACAAACAGTATACGCATACAATGTTCTATAATGCTTAAGCTAAACAGGAGCCTTAGGTAGTTCCCTATTCTAACAAATGAATTTCAAAGGATCTGCCTATTACTTGGTACAGACGAATTTATACAACATGTCGGTCGATTTAGTAATTTTAATTAGTTTTCCTAAAGCTACTGCTTCATCATTAAACATACCTCAACACCAATATCCTCTAAAATTACATGGAATAAGAAAGTTAAACTTTTCTAGAAATACGAAACTCAATAGACACTGATACAACAAATAAATCAAAACGAATCACAATGCTACTCTCCACACAAGTGTGCCTTTTGTTTCTCTTCTTAAATAATATATCAAAACATTAACTTAAGCGTTTCAATATCATCAAGTCTTTTGGCAAAGAATACTCATTAGCAAGAGCATTTAAACTATTGTTGGAAGTTATACTTTCTTTTTCAAACCATTGAATTGGAAGTCCTATTACAAATACCACAAATACAAAATGTACTAAGATTTTTTCTAAATTGTTTACACAATAACATATACCATATACAGTTCATTACTGAAAGATTTGCCTTTTTTTTTTAAATATAAAATGATAAAAACAAAAAGGTAGGTAATACACTTACTATCACTTAATTTGTATTCTCACTACAGTGGAAAAAATAAAAATAAAAATAAAAATAAGCAACTTACAACTAAATGATGTTGTCACAAAAAAATGAACGATGTTAACTTAACCGATGAAAAAATATTGAAAGATGATCAAATGCAAAAAAGAAAAAAAAAAGAAAAAAAAAGAAAAGAAAACGTTTTTCATTGAGAGATTGTTTATCTGCTTAAATGCATGCATTTTCATTCTTAGTTATGTCATTATGCCTTTTGTTGCTCTGGTTTCTTTAGTTATTAATTTTTGTTTGTAGACTTTCTTTCTCACATTTTGTTTTTTAAATAACAGCTTATGCATTAAATTAATTAATATTTAGACCTATAATTAACAGATGAATTATTTTGCATTAAGACTTGTTTATATGTTTTTTTTTTTTCTTTTTTCTTTGCAGTTTTCAATTTGCAGTTTAATGTTTTCAAGGAGAATTATTATCGTTTTCATATTAAGATTTTTTTTTGTTTATACTAGAAATTACACTCCCACGGGATAGTTATTTTTTATTTATTTATTTTTTTTTTTATTATTTATTATTGAGTGTATAGTAAAGGGATGAGAAAATGAGAAAATAAGAAAATGGAAAATGGGGGAAGAAAGTAAAAATATAAAGAACTATAGAATTTGAAGCGTATACCGTGCGTTTCTTTTAACACGTAGTCTCTAACATCGAATCGAGATTGTTTTGTGTCACCTTCGATTGTGGATGATGTAAAGTCTGCTGCTGTTGAGATTGTGCTTGCGCTGCAGCTGCTGCTTTTTTAGCTTCACTGCAACGAAATTGTCGAAGATAATCACTAAAATCAGCACCAGTATGAGTGGTGATTAAGGCGGCACTTCCTGCCTGAGTTTTGCGCATTTGTTCTGATAAACGACGAATGTTTAACTGTAACTCATCATCTCGCTGTGATATTGACGAAAAACTATGACGTGCTTGCAGTAGGTTAGGATTGACGACATCTAAAAAACTGCGTTGCGCCTGCTGTGGCTGTTGCAAAGGCTGTGGTGGTTCAACAGTTGTAACTGTGGGTTTAATGCGAGCTGGTAATGTAACAGGGGAATTGCTGCAAATGTAGTGCGGCGTTAGCGGTGGTGGTGGTGTGGCAGTAAATGGTGGAGGTGGGGGTGAGAACTGACTCTCGGGTGCTTTCAAAAATGGCGAAGAAGGAGCCGATATTGGTGGTAGAACATCGTCTTCAATGAATAAAGGCGATTTGCAACGTTGTAATTTGGGTCGATGACCTTTTGATATTTCACCGCCGCCCAATTCAAATTTCGAAGCAGAAAATGACTTTGCTTGTCGAAATATTTCTTGTTTGGGTGATTTTTTAACATTACCAGTTGCAGTTGTTCTTGGACCACCATTAGCGGAATCTGGTGGTGGCTTTCGCCAAATCCATGGATCATTGTCAAGCGGCTCTAAATTACCGCGACTAAGCGAACGAGTTTCTTTCGACATTTTTTGAAGATGTGTTCTTTTGTGCAGGGAGTTAACTTTACAATCTTCTAAATCAGACATTTTCAACCACGGATCCGATGGCACATAAACCAAACATCCTGTGCTTTTGTTATTTGTTTGATTATATGAAAATTTTGTATCGAAATCAGTAATGTTTGGAGAGGTTTGTTCACTTTTTGATGTTTTGTGCTTTTTCTTTGCTCCACTTGATCCAGGGCTACTACTTGAAATCTTACTATCACCGCTCATATCACGTATACTTAACTCAGCAATTCGCGTCGTTAGTCCATTTTCTAATTCAAAGTCTTCATTTGGTGAAACCTTTACAGAAACAATGTCATTCTCATCGGAGACCATTATTGCATGTTGATGTCGGACTGGAGGCCGCGGCGAAAGACTTCTTGTAGTACGCAACTGTTTGGTTGGTTTTGATTCTCCTAACGAATTAGACTTTTCTAGTGCAGCTTTGTTACTGCCAATCACTTCTTTTGGTTTGATTTCCATCAAGCCAAGTTTTCGCATATCTAAATTAGGACTTGTAGCCGCATTTCGGGTGGCTACAACTCTTCTTGGGCTCGGATTTGTTCGACCAGAACCTAATTTTTTTAATTCATCACATTGCTTTATCAACTCGCTTCCAGTAGCTATACAAACATCTTTAGATTGTATACGACCCGGGCTTGTTGTCACATCGCAACTGAGTTTTTTCGTCGTCGATTTTCGTTCACATACATTTGATCCAGAATTTAACATGCCACTAACAAGACCATTGGCCCCACTCAATTTTAAAGATTTCAACGAGCTATAACGAGGACCAATATTGGCGTTGCCACTAGTGGAAGTATTACATGTGCACTTGAGAAGACAATCTATCTGTTTTTGCTGGCTGTTTTGATGGTTATTGGTGCAGTTGTTATTGTTCGTTGGGGAAGTAGTCATACTGCTGCTACTGAATCGCCCGGGATTGTAAAATTTATTATTACTACTAATATGGTGTGGGGATAATGATTCATCATGATGATTACTAGTGCTACATTGAGAAAGTTGTTCCGCTGAAGTTCGCTGCTTAGGATTTGTGTTTGGTGATTGTGAGGGGTATTTATTATTTAATGAGGAAGACGCATAAGATGATAGGCGGTGTCCTTGGCTCTCGGCTCTTTCCAAACGGGCAGCTGCTATTTGTTAGTGAATATATAAATTTAATAAATGCGAAATAAAATGAAAAAGTATATTCACTTTAACTTACCGTTAGCAGTGCTTTTAAGTGAAAGGTATGGTGCTGCGTTATTGGCACAAGAGCCGGACCCTTTATGCTAGAGGAATTTTTCGGCGAGAGCTTTTGTAGAAACGGAACTGGAGGACGAAGCCGCTGCTTAAAAATTAAATGAAACCAAAAAAAAAAAAAAAATTGTATTCTTTTTATCAATTCAATTACCAGTGGAATTACAATTTAAATAAGACAATGTTTAGCGTATGAGGAATTTAATACATTCTAGCGATAAAAAATACGAATGCATATTTTCAAGTTAATCGTAGTTTCTTTATATTGTATTTTCCAGTAGAAACGCCATAAGAAATAATCAGTTTGAATCTAACGAAGTTGCCTTTATATGTCCACACAATTTGCACCATACGATTTATGGTGTCCTCCATAATTTGCATTATCATTGGCCCAATGTCTGGACAAGACCGACATCAGTTGCGTTTGTTATAGGTTCTGTAGGGTTGAACGAATTCCGATGCTGCAGGATAATAAATTATTAATTAGAAATGACATATCTTAGATGGTTAGTCATTAAAGAGATTATTTCCGAATTCTGGTTGTAAATAGTCTTTAAGGGGGATCCGCATAGAGGTTATTAATAGCATAATTTTTACTAGCAGTCTGAAAAGCAAATATATTCCAAAGCAGCAAAATTTAGCAACACCCCTTATTCAGAAAATCTTTAAAAATCGAATGAACGTCTATATATGGAGTGAAAACAGCATCATGTGAAGGAAGTTACTAATTAATACCAGGTGTACCGGTGTGAAGTGAGTGAGTATCCACCAAGTCTGGTGAATACGGCGGGTTTGATAGCAGCTCCCAGCCAAGTGCTTTGGTCGAATCCTGAACCAGTTTTGCTTTGTGTGCAAGTGCATTGTCATGAGGCAAAAAATTTTTTTTTATATAATCGCGCACGCGCACCAAGGGGATATGAATACCCTTTTACTGGCTTTTCTCCAGGGCGCGGGCGGGTGGTGTAGTAGTTTGAAACTCAGGTGTATTAGATTTCGATATTTTTTCCAGAGGTGCTAGTTGTTAGTTCGTTACATTTTAGCACAGCCAGCAATCACTCCAGACTTTTTCAGAGAATTGCCTCGCACAGGATCCGAACCCGTGACCCTCTGCTTGAAGAGTCTATGCATATACCACTACACCACGACCACCGCCATTGGTCGTTGTCGGTAGCAATCTGTATTAACGATTTCACCAGGTTTTAGGAGCTCGTGGTACACCACACCTTTCTGGTCCCACCAGACACACAGCATTGTCTTCTTGCCGAATCGATCTGGTTTTGCAGTCGAAGTTGATGGTTGTGCCAGATTAATCCATGATTTTTTCCGTTTAGGATTCTGAAAATAAGTCCATTTTTCGTCGCCAGTAACAATTCAATGCAAAACTGAATTTGAAGCAAAATTTCACAAGTGGTTTTTCGGTTTTCCATCTGTCTACCATTCAATTCATGTGGCACCTATTTTCGAGACTTTTGGATTTTTCCCATAGCTTTTCAACGTTCACAAATTATTTGTTGTGCAACATTTAACATTTCTGCCATTTGTTTCTGACTCAAAGTGTCATCTTCATTCAATATTGTTTGTAATTCGGCGTCTTCAGACTTTTTTTTTTGTGGTCTTCCACGTTCGTTATTTCTCACATCAAAATCGTTATTTCTGAACCGTTAAACCATCTTTTGCATGTTGCTTCTGATAGAACATGATCACCATATACCTCGACAAGCATTCGATGCGTCTCTGCAGCACTTTTCTTCAAATGAAAACAAAAACTTAAAAACTTTTTTTTTTTTTTAAATAAAAGGCAAATTATTTGAGATATTTCATGATAAATGGAACTCGACTCCGTTTATATGGCCACCACGGCACGTTGGCAGCGGTCGATTCGTTGGACCCAATTTTGAACGACTGGGCCACACATTTCGGCTGAAACGGCCGCTATTTCGCATTCAATGTTGGCTCTGAGCTCTTCCAACGTCGTCGGCAAGTTGGCATAAACCAATGACATTAACGTCAGAAAATAGTCGACTGGCCCATGTCTTGAAATAACACGCTTACCATACTTACTCTTCAATAAATCGATTGTAGCGTGTGCTGTGTGGCTTGTGGCACCATCCTGTTGAAACCACATGTCATCCAAGTGCTTATCTTCCAATTCGGGCCAAAAATAATCGGTGATCATGGCGCGATAACGAGGGCCTTTCACAGTAACGTGACGATCGTTATCGTCGATGAAAAAATGTGGTCCAATAACGCCGCCGGCATGCAAACCGCACCAAACAGATATTTTTTGTGGGTTTTCACCCGACCAATAACGTATATTTTTCTTATTGACGAATCCATTGAGCCAAAAATGAGCTTCGTCACCGAATATCTGTAGACAAATTTTATAATTTGCAGACGTTGCTCATTAGTGTACTTCACCATGATGAAAATGTTTACTGAATAAATTGAGTGACAGTTTGATGATTAATGAAAGAGTGCGTTCATAAATTAAATTCAAAGTTGTCAAGGCCCTATTTTAAAACCCTATACTTTCCGCAAGTCATCATTTTCTGGTACAAAATTCGACATTTTTAACACGATGGAAAAATATGATGTTGTTTGCTTAATGACATGATGTATACTAAATATGTTTGACAGGTGTCATACCGGTACACCTGGTATATATATATACAACACTTTCTTTACTAGAAATTGAAGAATCATTCAATAATGTTAAGGGACACACCTAGTGTTACTATTTCGATAGTCTATACCTTTAAAAATAACACTCATATCTCAAACAGTTTTTGAGTTACAGCTTTTTAAAGAATAGCCGCTCAGCAGTTTTATCTTTAAACGCGTTTTTCTGGAAACTACATTTTTCAAATTTGCTGCAGTTGTAAATCGATGTATTTTGTTGTATTTTGTATATGTTTTCTCCATACAATGACCCTCCAGTTTTTCGATTGTATGAAAAATGTAATTTTGGTGGGCCAAAAATCATTAAATTTTCGAGCAAAATTCGATTTTTTTTTTTAAATCTGCCATTTCGTTAAATTTAAATTTTTTTTACAATCGTGGGTCATTGTGCCTATACACCTTCTATTTAATAATCTTTTTCGTTTTTTTAATTTCAGCCACGATTAAGGTCGCAATCCCACTAGGTGTGTCCCTTAAAATGTTTAAAGTGAAGAGGGCATTTAATATTTCTAACACACAGCAAATTTAATTTAATTTTGGTGAGGTCTGAAGCCGCCATTTATTGGCTACAAGCTTAATCTAACTTAAAAACTAACAGAAAGACTTAGGAGCTAGCAACCAAGGAAGTGATGGAGGAGATCTTGTTTGAAACGGGGAGTGCTCAGGTGGAAATAAAAAAGGAAGAGTTTTGAGTTGACCATTCGGAGCATTCGGGAGATTGGTTCGTTGGAGCAATAAGAGGTGCGGTGGACCGGTAAATAGAAGAGACGAGGACAACGTAGATTGCAGGGGTTGGTATTGAAGGAAATGGAGTTTAAAATGGATGCATAGTCGATGGAACCTGAGAGAAGTCGATAAATGAAAATAATGTCAGCAGTACTCCTACATTCTTCTAACGAATTCATATTTAGAAGTTTGAGGCGGTCCTGATATGGAGGTAAGATTAAAGGGTCGTTCTACGGCAGACCACAGAGAGCAAATCGGAGGAATCGACATTGAATACCCTCGATACGGGAAACATGAACCCGGTGAAAGGGGAACTAAGCTTGACTAGCATACTCAAGCAGGGGGCGAACAAAGGTAACATATCTGGTTACATACAGGTTGGAAAATTCCTTGGACCACCGTTTAATAAAGCCAAGTGATGAGTTGGCTTTCAGGATCATCTTATCGATATGCGAACGGAAATTAAGCTCACAGTCGAATAATATGCCAAGGTCTTGAAAAAACTGAACCAGGGGAATTGGAGAAAATAAAGTCGGGGATTAGACGGGTTGTATTTACGTGAGAAGGTTATATATTGTCATTTGGCTTTATTAAGTTCTAGGCAGTTTTTTAAGGCACCAAATTGAAAACCGAAACAGTTTTAAAAAAATTTTGTGTCGTCAGCGTAAAGGGAGAGGGAAGGTGTTTTATGACCCTCTCAACATCGTTGATAGCAAGAATGAAGAGAAGAGGGCAAAGATGACTGCCTTGTGGAAATCCAGATGAGGCCAGGAATGGAACAGAAAGGGCGGGTCTAAATCGAACACTATAATATCGGTTTACCAGATAAGAAGAAATCCATTTTAATAAGAGAGGCTCAAAACCGAGAGCAGACAATTTGAAGAGGATCAATTGATGAGATATCTTATCAAACGCTTTAGTGAAATCAGTTGCGACAACATCGATTTCTTTGCAATTTTCTAAGGCTGAGACAGCAAAAGACACGAATTCAACTAGATTTGTGGTAGTTGATTTACCTTTTAGAAAACCATGTTGTCGGGGTGAATTAAAAGGCTTTCATTTGAAGCTTAAGGCTTCGTATAGAATGCTTTCAAAGAGTTTGGGTATGAGAGTTTAGCAATAGGACGATAATTTTTAACTTCATGCTTAGATCCCTATTTGTGTATCGGGATTATAAAAGAGGTCTTCCAAATCTGGGGAAATTCTCCCTGTGTACGGGATAGACGAAAAAGGTAGCAAAGGAGTGGAGACAGGTTGGAAGAGCATTTTTAAAGAAACACCGCGGGGTGTCCGTCTAGGCCAGATACAAATTCATCTTTAAGATTTAGTAATTTTCTTCGACTTCGAAATTTTGAGTAAGAAAGGGACCAATAGAGAAATTTGGTAGATCATTGAAGTAAGAGAGATCTGGTACGAAGGAGTTGTTGGCAAAAGATTGTTTGAAAAATGTAATAAAAAAGTTAGCCTGGTTGACTGATAACCATCAGTCTTGCTTTTACAATTGAAAAAATGACCCTTATACCACAGGCAAATTCTTATCAATCTTATTGAATAAAAATGAAAGAGTAAATAAAGCTGCGAATGTATTGTACCATATCTTCGACAGAAAATAGGAAACGCAATCCAATATAATTCTGTGGAAGTATTAAGCAATGCTCAAATATGGCATCAGAAACTGGTGGCAACCAACAGAAAACGTGACCACTCTTAATTTAACGACAAGAGTAGGGAAATAAATATTAGCTCTATGGGTTCGTAGTACCCTTAAAGGAAAGAAAGAATGATAAGCCACAAGTTTTGAAGCGAGTCCTAATCTGGATCTATACATACAGGAATCGGCTACTAAAAGGACCCTTGAGGATCCTTTTTAGTTGGCTATGCTTCATTTGTGAATGAACAGATCTTAAAGAAGTACGTAGAGAACAACTGTAACACTGGCGTGTTTTTCAATTATACCACGTTTAATTTAATTTAATTTATTAAATCTACAATCATGATTTACAGATTAGATAAATTAATTTTTAAATTCAGGAATACACTAAACATTTATAATTTGTGACGTGATTGTCAATATTATTGTTATTATTATTTTTATTCTTTTTATTTTCTACAACATATTAGAATGCTGGATTATATATATAATAATAATAAACCATAAATAAATTACAGCAATATAACATAGGCTCATGTTGACCATACATAGTAGAATGTCTTATTTCGGCAAGAGGTCTTGGTTTAAGGAACCTTGAGGGGGTATATATTGGCATATTTGCAAGTAAATTATTATTGTTGAATTCAAGATATCCCGAACAAACATAAGTGTTTGGAAACCCAGTAATCGACAGTAGGAAAAAGCGCAAAACAAATTTAAGAAAACGTTTTTGAATACTTTCTATCCTATTTTTTATTTGCTAGAGAAGTTGGACTCAATACAACACAAGCATACTTCAATACAGGACGAACTTAACTAAAAAAAAAAAAAAAGAATTTAAGTGTATGATAAGGGTCCATGAAATCCAAGGAATTTCTTTTCAAAAATCTGAGAAGCCAATGATTTGGTTTACGTGGATATCAAAGGTAAGCTTAGGGTCGAAAATAACTCCCACTACCTTGAAGTCATAGACATGCCTTATTGGCACATGATCAAAACTATAAGTGGGAAGAATTTCGACAAGGGTTCGATTAAAGCACATGGAAGCATACTTGCTGATGTTTAACTACAAATCGTTAATATGACACCAATTCATAAATAAGTTAAAATCGTTTTGGAACAAAAGGCGGTCACAAACAGTAGTGATTTGAGCGAAAAATTTTATATCATCAGCATACATAAAACAGTGATAGCATTTTAACAGTCTTGAAAGATCATTGATAAAAAATAAGGTTTCACTTTTTGCGCTGATGACCTTCAAATTCCTAGTCGTAGAATTTTGTTTTTATAAAATGCCTCTATTGTCTGTATTCGAAATATATGTAGAAACACAATCGATCGAATGGTAAGTGGGTTGTATGCACATATTTTTAGCCTTACACCTTTAGCTTATGTCAAATTTTTTCTTAGAGAAGAATACTAGTGGCAGAAGATGTTGGATTCTTAATCCAGTACTTCCGCTTTAATGCTTGGCGGAGGAGACAGCTAAGAATTTTAGAGGAATGCAGAATCAGACGGACGTTTTAGAACCTATCGCAGAAATAACAGAAAATCAACCAAAACTATTTAGTCACAATCGTAGAACAGCCTCATAACCAAATCCGTAGTTAAAATTAGATCGCAGAGGCGAGATATCTCGCCTCTTTTATGGTTCCTGGATATCAACATAATCTTGATGGAGTTCGTTAACGTTGGAATCAAGGCAGTCACGTACGTGGACGGAGAAGATATTTTAGTATCAGGGATGTTCCACACATCGTAGGAGTAAAAATGAACTAATGCTATGTAAAACCAACTAGAAAATACCGACTTTCAATATTCCACGTGTTATCAACCAAAGATTTACTCTATCCGCCAGTGCAAGGTACTTTGAACACAAGCTCAACTCGAAACTAAAAATAGAACACAGGGTTAAGAAAGCATGCGTCGCTTTTTACGCCAGTTTACTGACCGATGGGACTTATCAAGATAAGAATTTTTAAATATTTTCTCTCTATTGCCAAGTCGATGCCGAACAGTAAAGAAACCTTCACTATAGCCAGACAGATATGGCCCGCCTACAATAAATACACGACGAATGACTTTACCAGCAGAACTCGCATCTAGACAGTAAGAATCACAGTAATAAGCACGGGTTACTGGTCAGTTGGCTCACGCTTCCAAATTGGGCGTTTCTTTTAACCACCATTGCCACTTGGCAAATTCTTTTTCAAGGAATATCGGAGATTTCTGTCATAAAATTATGTAAGTTTATGTTTTCACATCCTTTCAGACCTCATATAAAGGTTTCACATTTACTTTCAATAAAAAAAATTCGGCGGCGACTAATATTTGATTTTCGTTATTTTATACCAGGTTTTTTATTCTTAGGTGTGCTTAGAAAATGAGGTAGTTTTGTGATGTTCAATCAAGGTAGTTGGAAAATTCGGTCTACTAGGAAGTAGGTTTAAATGAGGTCTGAAGAAGAGACCGGAGGAAAAATGTTTGCGTCATTGAAATGCAATAGTTTTAGGTAACTTTCGACCTCACTAATGAAGTGATCTAGGAAAGAGTGGTCTGTAGAATGCTAATAAAAGGTACGCAAGTTTAGCAGATGCGTAAAAAGAAAATTTTATCATTACATGTTATTATATACATACATTACGACTATTAAAAGCAGAAGCTAAACTCATAAGCTGTAACCAATTTTGCGGCAGTTATAAATATTACTTTCGCATACATTTTTTCCTTTTTGTCGTCGCCCCTCATTGGCATATTTCCGTTAAAATTTTGCAATAATGATTTGTATCGTTTTTAATTTGTTTGGTTAGCTGGTAGTTCGGCTGTAGCTGCTATAGGTTTTCAGTATTTCTTAATGTATTGTCCTTTTTCATCATTAGAAAAAACGCCTACGTTTTGCAATGACGTAAACGATCAGATATTGTAAGCCTAACACTTTTTTTCCAAGAAAATTTTAACAAACATAAAATTTAACGAGTTACATATGATACATACTCATTTCAATTACTTGGAACTACGTTTAAGGAGATTGATCTACTTTTAATGAATTCTTTATCAAGGAAATATACTCCAGCTAAGCTTTTCCAAGTCTTACCATAAAACAAAATACCAAAACAAACGTAGATGAAGGCGTTAGGGATCATCTGAATCAGTATCTGTTAAGGAATCATCCAAAACTGTGCAACCGCAAAAGAAAATCAATTTAAATTATTATCGTCCTTTGAAGGGATTTCCTTATGTATTTCATCAGCAAAAATTAACGTACATGTATTATGGTTTTATATAAGAAACTTACCATCGTTTTCATCCTTCTCCTCCGTTGTAACACCAGCGGTGGTGGAAGTGTTTGAGTTCTTTAATTGTCATTTAACTAGTTCTACGGTAAGAAATTTTTTAAGTCTTTCAAAATATTGCGAATGTAATTCTACATCATTATGACCAGCACCCTAAAAAAGAAATAAAATAATAATAATAAATAAATGTAACTATGTACTGCGCAGTAGTTTTTTGATAAAAATAAAATTGAACTGTTTTACCTCTACCCATAAAGGTTCAACTGCTTTTGGACACCTTTCATAGATTCCTATACCATGTGAAAAATCGATGACTTCATCATCGGTTCCATGTATAACCAGAACAGGAGATTTTACTTTAGAGACCTTATCGATACTACAAACATAAAAATACATTAAGCAAAACAATAAAAACACTAGTGAAAGTTTATTCAAAAAAGTTTATTTACTTAAGGCTATTCAATAAATCTGTAATCCAAACATGTGCCCACGGTTATGACTCAGAATGTACAATACATACATATTAATTTAGGTGTGCCCATTCTACAGATAGATTAAATGTTAATGCGCCAAGTGAGTAAAACGTTTCTATCGAATTTTATTCAGCAGAGCGTGTTCTGGTAGAGCACGATAATCGAATTTCTCCCCACATCCCATACGAATTGAAGTAACAGTACATAGTTCAATTGAGAATCATTGAAAAAATATTCATTGAAATACTTAAAAATGCACTTTTTCAGCCTACTATGGTAGCCTTATCAGATACTTGCGATCTAGTGTAAAAACTTGACCTTGCTTAAAAAAGCAACAACAGCAGTCATTCATTCGATTGTTATATGTTTTACAGACATAAAAACAATTTTGCAAGTCAAAAGTCCACGCTTTTGTTTGTGTGTGTTTTTAATTTACAAAAAATAATCGAAAATTGGTATCAATTTAGGTGTTTAATCAACGGAGTCTCATGTGTGTGTGTGGTGACAGTCGTAGTGTCAATAATTTAAGCGAAAAGCTGTAATTATAAGTATAAACGACTGATTTTTGGCAGGAATTCAGTATATGGTGAATCATTTTCATTGTTTGGTGAACTGGTTTCAAGATTGGGTGGGTTTTACTACATATCCACACGCATAATTTGCAGTGGAGCACCGTATGCACGTCATAATTGTTGAAACTCATAAAAAAGATCAGGAAGTCTATATAAGGTTAAAACTAGATTACATCAAGTCAAGGTATGTGTTCACATTCCATCACACAATCAAAAGTTTGGCGCCATATGGTCTTTCGGACTGCTGAGAGACCTAACAAAATACTCGTACGAGTATTAGTATCTCAGCGAGACTAAGTAAAGCAAAAATAGCGAAATCGATAAAGTAAGTATTCAGCAAGACTGCGAACGTTACAAAAAAGTGGAATCTATAGCACGTGCCAAAGCAGTAGAAGCAAGTGCAACCGAGCTAATATTTTAGAGTTTGTGGCAAAGCGAAGAAAAACTACGGTCGATGGAAAAGTGTATTTTAATGATTTACTTAAAGAAGAATTCCCGCACAGTGCCAGTACCTGGGCTGTTGCACACCTAGAAAAAAACTTTACATTTCATGGAAGCCGAAGTTAGCAGGAAATAAATGAACCAAGACAGTGTATTCCGACCGGATTATATAACTTCCGAAATGTAGGCCAAAATTAAGATTTTGCATTGTTCAATAAAATGATGAGACGCAATCATATACTATAGGATTTTCCAATAGGGACTTGACAACTTTGAATTTAATTTGTGACTGCACTCTTTCACTAATCATCAAATTGTCACTCAATTTATTCAGTAAACTCAACATTTTCATCATGGTAAAGTACACTAACGAGCTACGTTCTCCGACTGGGTTCTGGAGAAGATGCGCCAAGATGATGATTCATCGCAAAATCATCTTCAGTGACGAAGCTCATTTTTGGCTCAATGGGTTCGTCAATAAGCAAAATATGCGTTATTGGTCGGGTGAAAACCCACATGTGCTTCATGAATCACCACTTCATCCACAAAAAATAATTTTGGTGCGGTTTGCATGCCGGCGGCGTTATTGGGCCATATTTTTTCGTCTACGATAACGATCGTCACGTTACGTCAGCGTTATCGCTCCATGATCACCGATTATATTTGGCCCGAATTGGATGATATGGACTTGGACGACATGTGGTTTTAACAGGATGGTGCCACAAGCCACACAGCACACGCTACAATCGATTTATTGAAGAGTAAGTATGGTGAGCGTGTTTTCTCAAGACATGGGCCAGTCGATTGGCCGCCTCGTTCGTGCGATTTAACGCCGCTTGACTATTTTCTGTGGGGCTACGTTAAGTCATTGGTCTATGCCAACACGCCGACGACGTTGGAAGAGCTCAGAGCCAACATTGAACTCGAAATAGCGGCCGTTTCGGCCAAAATGTATGGCCGAGTCGTTAAAAATTGGGTCTAACGAATCGACCGCTGCAAACGTGCCCGCGGTGGCAATATGAACGAAGTCGAGTTCCATTCATAAATGTTTTGATTGTACTTCAAGCCAATAATAAATTTTTTGAAATATCTCAAATGGTTTGCCTTTTATTTAAAAAAAAAAAAAGTTGTCAAGTCGTTATTAGAAAACCCTATATAATGCCGTTCATGTAGACATATGACGTGACACATCGAGACGTTTCGAAAAATCTGCTTATCATCCTCATCTATTTGGAAAAATCGCTCGATAGATTAGAATTCGGAGTTAAAGACAAAGTATAAAGTCTGTTGTTGTTAGTGTCGTGTAAGATTTTCTATTGAAGTCATTGACGAGCCCCGAATGACTTCTTTTTTGGATTGTTTGCTATACACGACAGTTGCTAGTCTAGGCTTTACGTACGATCGCAATTTTGGATGACGTACGAGAAGTATAGGAAAAAAATAACTGCGACGGGGATAAAAATATTACGAATATTAATGTGTAACCAAATGTGATCTAATGAGAAATACACGCGTTTGCGGAAATGTCCATATTAAACATAGAAAGTGGAAAAACTTCAAATTCTTTAAGCCTTAATAAAAAGGTGATCCCAAATTGAGCGGCACAGAGGCAATGCAGATGTATGGGAGAAATACTATATGTAGAATTTAATATAATTAAACGCGTTACATATTTCAACAATTACTTAAAGAAGAAGAAAAGACGATGATCGCTCCAAGAAGGAAATTTGATTCGCCGAACGGGACTGGTAACATAAATTATTATTCCGAGTTATCTATCAAAACATCTCCTCAAAATTCATAATCGGTGCTTAATAATCAAGAGTAACTTTTATTCTTTCAATTTTGACAACCTTATCTTAATTTTTCCCCCAAATCTTAGCTGATGACGAGTATCAGTTTTAGTTGCGAAAAGCTAGTCATAGTCTTTGATAACGTAAACACCGATGTGCTATGATTATGCATCTTATGTATCAATCTCTGCATTTGGCATGTTCCTAAAGCTATATAAAGGGTGATTCATCGTGAGGTGTGATTTCCAATAGGCTTTTCTTTAGATAGATCACGCGTGACTCCTATAAAACTGCTTTGTCATTTTTGTTCAGTATCGTTTGGCAAGTCATCATGGAAAGACTCACACCACAACAGCGTCTCCAAATTGTTCAGCTGTATTACGAAAATCAGTGCGATTCGAGGAACTTACGGTGCACATAGCCGACCTACCGAAACCACTATTGCCAATACCATTCGGTAATTTGAGTCCCAGTTTAGATTAGTGGATGATTCTCGACCGGTTAGACCACATCCAGCATGTAGTGAAGAGACTATAGCAGCTGTAGCTGAGAGTGTACGCAAAAACCGTGACCAATCGATTCGTCGTCGTTCTCAGCAGCTTAGATTGGCGTATTCGACAACTTAGCGTATTTTACGTGAGGATCTCGACCTAAAAGTGTACAAAATTTAACTGGTGCAAAAATTGAAGCCAGGCGACTTGAATTCGCGTCATATTTTCAGTGAATGGGCTCTGGAAAAACTCAATGAAAATCCGGTATTTTATTGTGAAATTTTGTTCAGTGATGAAGCCCATTTCAATGGATACGTTAATAAACAAGCACATGGTCTCGTTGCGCTCTGGTTTCAACAAGACGGCGTTGAGAAATCATTTTGATGCGCACTTAATTTCACGTTTTGCTACGGTAAATTGGCTGCCAAGATCGTGCGATATCACACCTTTGGACTATTTTCTCTGGGATACTCGTTTGTAGTCTCAGTTCTTCAGGAATAAGCCAGCTACGATTAACGCCAACATTACTCGTGTTATCCGCGAGAGACCAGTCGCTATGCTCGAACGAGTCGACCAAAATTGGACCACTTCAGACGTAGCTGTGGCCAACATTTACATGACATCATTTTCAAAAAGTAAATGCCATGAATTGTTCTTTTAATCGAAAATAAAAATCTTAAGTTCACTTTCAAATTTATGTGTTTTATTTTACATTTTAAATCAAACCTCACGATGAATCACCCTATATTTAAACCCAGCTTTGGCATTAAGAAAAGCGTTCCCAAAAAGGTACATCAAAACTAAATATGGTTTTGTATTAAAGCTCCTTTTAATGAATGAAGTCATAGGTAGGTTTATAATCGATTAAGAGGTGGTAGAAATCAATTTGGAGCTTGAGTCTCAGTTGTTTTAGTCTGATATTCCTAAAGTAAGCACCACACTTGACGGAGTTTTCTCCCACGTATACGTTCAATTCACCTGACCGAATCTTAGAAATTAGTTACTGTACGAACTTAACAAAATTAGTTTAAGTTGATTTTCATAAATCGAACAAGCAAGACTAGTTTTCTGTATCAATTTAGTGCTGAAATCAATGAAATCAATGAAAACATAGAAGTGCTACATAAGTTGCTACTTAAGTAAAAGCAAATATTTATCATCGAAAATGACTATTATTTTTCAAAATACTCTCCATGCAGATCAATACACTTCAGAATGCATTTGAAACAATTTTCGAAGCTCTTTTTCCACTCCGAACTAGGTAACTTCAAAATATGTGTTTTTAAAGAATCATCCGCTCCTCCGGTCGTCAAATTATGCGGTATCTAACGCGAAGAAATCTTTTTGACGCCCAAATGTTCATGTATTATTAAATGTATGCGAGTCGAACAAATGCCTTATGCATATCTCAATTTAGGAAATTCGCTCTGGAGCGAACGACGACCACGAATGAATTTGGAAAACCAGCGAAACATGGTGCCCTAGGATGGTGCTTCATCACCAAAAGCTGAAGCGAGTTAATTGGCACACTGTTGTTGAAATGTTCACGATTTAATTACATTTTTTTGCTGAGAAGAATTTTTCATCGTTATGAGGAAGTGTATCATTAGAAACGTCACACTTTACTATGCTGATGTCAGATTTGACGTATCTACACCGGTATACCTAAAAAATAAGTAGCAACCTATGTATAAGAAAGCACCTGAACTAACGAAGAAAGAAGTGCTAAAATGCATAAACATAAAACAAAAACGAATGGAGAAAATAAGAATGCCTGAGTCAAGTTCTAAAAGACAAAGACGCACTGAATTATGTCCACGCAGCAATATTCCATCAAGTGTTGTAATACAGGCAAAAGCAACCTGTTGTACGGAAGACGAAGTGAGCCGGTAAAAAAATGAGCCGAGAATATGTGATCAGGTCTGATCTTATAACATACGAGTAGCTTTCGAAGCATGGTTATAAATCGGAGAAGTGGAATAAAATGCACCGCGATTACCTAATTAGTAGAAGAGGAATTATGTCTCTCTATCGAGAAACATCGTGATTACGTGAAAGATTTGAACAGCTTCATCAATCGAAAGAAAGCTTTCCACTGAGTTCTGCTTTAGCATGCACATCGCAGTGTCAGCAAATGTAAAAAATAGTATAAAGGAAAAAGTATAAAGACGGTGTATAAGACATGGCTCAGTTAAAAGTACGTATATTTGCGGAAGTTCTTATTTGAAGCTCAAGTTCTTTTACATCCGAGGGTCAAAGAAAGGAAAAAAAAAAAAACATTGGATCTTACGGCATCACTAACCAAATAAAAAAACTGTCTTTACACTGGCACGAAGAACGGATACTTAATATCCCCCGGAGTTGCTGATACGTGAACAAAATATGTAACATATGGTAAGCTTGTAAGCGTTGCATATTCCAAAGGTTTATGAAGGAAGATTAAATCTGCAAATCATCTAAAAAGGTTCCTATACTGAAATTGTTCCCTTGATATTATCTTTTTACTTTCTGCAGCATACCTCATAATTTTCCCTTACGAATCGCGCGCTTTTTCTTATGGGTTCTATTGGAGAAGTCTCGATATTTTTCTCGAAGTTTTTACTCGTAAAATTTATGTTTACCTGGAGCAATTTGTACGTTCGCCGACTTCTATGTAAGAAGGTCTGCGTAAAAGAAAAAGATATCTACATTTTTTTACATTCGAGCGTTTCCAGGTAGGTTTTAACGGGTTTGGCAACGTGAGGCCAAGCATTGTCATGCCGTAGAGTCACTTTTTCGTCCTTTTGCTCTTATTGTGGCGGTTTTTAGCGCAGTGCTGGGTTCAATCGCATCACCGTTCCCCAGTGATGGTTTCTTTGGGTTTCATAACTGTTTCTTTCACAGTTGGTCTCACAAAATACAATGCATAATGCATTGTCCCCATGACTTTCTTCTCTTTGAGTTGCTGTAATGAATCCATTTTTCATCACCCGCCACGATGCGATGAAGAAAACCCTTCTCTTTTTGCCGCTCGAGCAGTTGTTCACAGTCGAAAAAACGACACTCAACGTCCCTTGGCTTCAAATAATAAGGAACCCGAGTTTCTTGTTTTGGAATCATTTCCAACGAATACAATCGCTGGAAAATGGCTTGGCGGGTAACACCAAATGCTGAGGCAAGCTCTTCTTGCGTTTTTCAAGGATCCTCATCGAGCAATGTCTCCAATTCAGCGTCTTCGAAGGATTTTGGCCTTCCTTCACGCGGACGGTCATTAACATCGCAATCATCGTCTTTGAAGTGACAGAACCAATCACGGCACGTTGTTTCATTTAGAGCAGCATCTACGTAAACTTTTTAGAGCTTTCGATGCTTCATTCTTCAAATGAAAGAAAAAGTCTTCCCGGAAATGGCGATTACTTGGCACAAAATCAGACATTTCGACCCAACCAAAATATATGACACCAAAGCAAAATCACTAATGTGTCAAAAATGTTTGTTTACCTTTTTATACAATAGTAAAACACAACATTTTTGCAAAATTCAACTTTATTTATTAATATAGTTGCCTTCGGGGGCGACACACTGATTGAAACGATTTTTCAATCTTTCGATACCAGTTTTGTAGTACGATTTAGCCTCAAAATAGGCTTCTGTTTCGGCGATTACTTCTTCATCGGTTTTAAATCTCTTTCCGGTGAGCATTCTTTTGAGGTCTGCGAACAGGAAATAGTCGCTGGGGGCCAAATCCGGAGAATACGGAGGGTGGGGAAGCAATTCGTAGCCGAATTCATTCAATTTTGCCATCGTTTTTATCGACTTGTGACACCGTGCATTGTCTAAATGAAACAGCACTTTCTTTTTCTTTAAATGCGGCCGTTTTTCTGCGATTTCGTCCTTCAAACGCTCCAACAACGCAATGTAATAGTCGCTGTTGATAGTCTCCCCCTTTTGGAGATAGTCGATGAAAATTATTCCATGTGTATCCCAAAATACGGACGCCATAACCTTGCCAGCCGATTGTTGAGTTTTTGGTCGTTTTGGACGAGGTTCGTCGCCTGCTCGCCACTCAGCTGACTGCCGACTTGACTCTGGTATGAAGTGATGGAGTCAAGTTTCATCAATTGTCACATACCGACGCAAAAATTCCGCTCTGAATCATCAACTCGTTGTTGTTTTTGGTCGACTGTGAGCAAACGCGGCACCCACTTTAAACAGAGCTTTCGTCCAAATATTCGTGTATGATATATCAACAAGCTCTTTTGACATCTTCAGAGCCTCAGCTATCTCGATCAACTTCACTTTACGGTCATTCGTAATCATTTTGTGGACTTTTTTTATATTTTTATCTGAAACAGCCTCTTTTGGACGTCCACTGCGCGCATCATCTTCGGTGCTTGTATGACCACTTTTAAATTTTTCAATACACTTTCAATACACGTTCGGCTGGTGCAGAGTCCGGGTAACACTTATCAAGCCATTTCTTTGCATCGGCTGCATTTTTTCCCATTAAAAAGCAATGATAAATCAACACACGAAAATGCTTTGAATCCATTTTTTTTCACAATAACAAAAGTTGCTTCACTCACAACGCTATCTCTTGAGAACTAATCGTCCGACAGCTGTCAAATTTATACACTCAAAGGTTGGTACTAATTGAAAATGGATTTAATTCAAGTGGTGCCGTCTCTTAGAAACTGCACTGACTTTTCAGCCCATGTATTATCTAAGCTTGGTCCATGACGTTTTGGATATGTCAAAATCGAACAGCACTTATTGGAAGAGTCATCTATTGACTTGTTGGGGACCTACTCATATAATTTGTGTAAGGCGCTATTACTTTTGATGACATTAGAGAAAAAAATTTGCTCTCTTATATAAGGATGATAATAGAGGGAAAATATAATAGCAATCATAAATGCGTAAGGATGTGGATGTAGTCTAACAAGCCAAAACACGTTGGAAGCCCATTAAGTAAGTTAGTAAGTAAGGTAAACATTGCAATGAAATAATAAAATACACATTTGAAGATTGTGCTTCCAATTGTATCTACCTTGAGGTTTTATGTTACTCGTAAGTGTAGTTATAACTACAAACATGAACTGTCTTAAGACACTACAATTTGAAAAGATCAAACGATACAACAACGATACGCTTTTAACCATAAATTAATGACGTAAAACAGACAGCATTATAACAAAGCATAAGCACAATTTGAAGAGTTTCTTCCATAAAATTTATGCACACTTTTTATTAACGATGAGTGCATAAAAAACGTTATCACTAATTTCAACAACAGACAATTGTTTTAATGTGTTCTACTAAAAATTCTTATCCCCATATTCAGCAAACAAATTTCAATCCAAAAGAATCATTAGCTCACTTCCACAGACAAGTGAAACTAAGCACTCTGGCTGAAAACGTAGACAAGAGAAACGTATATGCGCTCTCGGGGTTAATAAACCATACAATGCTAATATTTTTTTTTTTCTTTGTGGGCCCATTAAGATAACACAGATAGTGTCACAGGCATAGTTAAAGGTCATTCCACTTAAACGATAATTACATATTACCCACCAATCTGCTTAAAAACTATACACAAGTAAACTACAAGCATCCGTCCGTCTAATAACATTGACTTTTTCACTTCTCTTTGAATAATCGTGTTCCATAAATTAACAACAGACTAATGTGAAAAAATACCAAAAATATCAAGAAACAAAAACCATAAATAAAAAAATTAAATACATGAAGACAAAAATTGATTTGCCACATAATTATATTAACTGAGCGCAAATTGCAACTCGTCCGCTTCAATTACTGGTGCTTCTAGTATCAAATAAGAGTACATATACGAGTACATACATATATGCACATGTCCACTCCCTGTCTTCATTTTTTGATTAAATATTTAGGCTTTCAATAATTGTTATTATTCCAGCTTTTTCCTACTCTACTTCGTAGAGTATAGGGTTTAGTTTAATACATCTCGATAATGATTAGAAGGGACATATGATGTACGATATGTTCTTTGATGAAAAAAAAAAAATTAAACTAGGTCGGGGTAATAAATGGATTTGTACTCGTAGTCTCACTTTATTTGTTTCATTAAGAGAAGCAAAAAATCTAAATTGGTATGCAATACTTTAGCAAACAGTTGGCACAGGATAAAATGTGAAAAGTGTCCTTGAAGGGAGAGTTTGAGAGCTGAATGATGTAATCATTCTTATTAATGACAAGCATTTCCGTAGCTATATTTATGTCCCTTAATTCCTATTTACAGAAACGCCTTACTATGTAGTAGGAGGATCAGGACCAGTGAGGGAAACCCCACAATATGGCTTATGTTTCAATACAAATTTTTTTTTTTGTTTGACCAGATTAATTTCAGTTTTTAAGTGTGGAGATTGATGAGACGAAAAATATTTGAAATCGATTTTAAATGACATTTATTGGAAAACAGACACACATTAGCGTTAGCCAAAGTCCATTCTAAATGAACTCATTCCGTGACAGAATGTTACTTTGTTTTGTCAGACAGTTACACGCAAACAATTACATAGTACACTAGAAAAAAAAACCCAACCCTGTCGTAATGAAATAGTTTTTCACTACATGCGTTGGCAATCAATGATCGATTTTGAATTTAATTTTGCATCAACGATTTAATCGCGCATTAACACAGATAAATTGTCGCCTCGCTCGATGACGAAACTATAGTAACAATAGCAAATTACAGACATTAAGTAAGCCATGCCGAAAGTGATGTGGTTTGGAAGAGTGGGATTAATAGTTATAGTTATAATTAAAAAATTGATGTAAATAAGTAGTCGTAATCGTGAGTAAGAACAGCAACAATTTTGGGGGGAGAAACCTAAAATACCGTGTTCAATTGTCCGTTAAAGCGAATTTATAATTTGATGACTGATGATGAATTTATTATTTAATTCAGTTTTGCTAAATGCACCCGTACAAATATGTAGGTTTGCGACATTTTGCATTGCATCGAGGTTTATACAAAGTCGCTGGCTGTCGTCTGGTCAACAACCGCGCTCACAAATTAATCAAGTTGTGATCAACACAAGGCATGCTTCCAATGTCCTCATGATATCGTGCTAATATGGACTCTGACCAGTATTTTCTCGCAGCCATGTCCCATACAGGTCTATCCTGCCAAGAGGGTACGTGAATATTAATTTTAAAAGGTTAACGTCAAAAACCGAAATGCCAATTAAAATCCGGACGCGAGGAGCTACCGCGTTACATGTCATAGCTCAAATTATATATTTGATTACCATCGACAGTGCGTTAAATACTAAAAAAAAAAAAAAAAGAAGCCACAAGTAAATTGACTTCTTTTAGTCAATTTAAAGGGTTTTTCCGAGGATACCTTCATCTCTGTCAGGATTGGTAAGGACGTCTCCGAGTCTTTTATTACTTCCTATCGTGTATCTTCTTAAATCTAATATTAATTTGCGCTGTTGTGCTAAATTACACCTGCCATTGGAAAAGATATTACGTTAGTATTGAAAGCGACTTAATCTTACTGATACCAACAGAAACAATAGTGTAGAACCGGAAATCATTGAGTATAAAAACGCTCAATGAGGTCCTCATCGTTCCCCTTCTAATGTATGAAGCAGGGGATGTTAGGGAGAAAAATTCTAAGAAAGATCTTATGGTGTATGAGACGAATGGTCACACTAACGTAGTCAAGCGTATTAAAATTCAGCGCCTGAGACATATGACACGCATGAAAGAATTTGCTCCGCACTCCAAATTTTCGAAACGATGCTTATTGTTAGACCACGAAAGAGTGAATTTCCAAAAGATTCGTACACTTTAAGATTATACAACATCAGATTATAAAATATAATACGACAAACAAATACGACATCCGCTTTCGAACTTAAGCAAGACGTGCAAGATGCCTTTCAAAGTAAAAATAACTTTTTAAAAATTAGAACATTTTTTTATTTATTAATTTTTTTTTTTATTTGCAAAACCGATTTATAGTATTAAAAATAGTCTCCTGATTCAATATAGCAATTTGCACGATATAAAAGTATTTTATGTATAGGGTTTTCCAATACGGACTTGACAACTTTGAATTTAATTTGTGAACGCACTCTTTCACTAATCACCAAACTGTCACTGTCAATTTATTCAGTAAACTCAACATTTTCATCATGGTAAAGTACACTAACGAGCAACGTCTGCAAATTATACAAATTTTCTACAGATATTCGGAGTCGCAAAATCATCTTCAGTGACGAAGCTCATTTTTTGCCCAATGGGTTCGTCAATAAGCAAAATTTGCGTTATTGGTCGGGTGAAAACCCACATGTGCTTCATGAATCACCAATTCATCCACAAAAAATAACTGTTTGGCGCGGTTTGCATGCTGGCGGCGTTATTGGGCCATATTTTTTCGTCGACGATAACGATCGTCACGTTACTGTGAATGGTCTGCGTTATCGCGCCATGATCACCGATTATTTTTGGCCCGAATTGGAAGATATGGACTTGGACGATATGTGGTTTCAACAGGATGGTGCCACAAGCCAAACAGCACACGCTACAATCGATTTATTTAAGAGTTAATATGATGAGCGTGTTATCTCAAAACATGGGTCAGTCGATTGGCCGCCTCGTTCGTGCAATTTAACGCCACTTGACTAGTTTCCGTGGGGCTACGTTAAGTCATTGGTTTATGCCAACAAGCCGACGACGTTGGAAGAGCTTCGGCCGAAATGTGTGGCCGTGTCGTTGAAAATTGGGTCCAATGAATCGACCGCTGCAAACGTGCCCGTGGTAGCCATATGAACAAAGTCGAGTTCCATTCATAAATGTTTTGATTGTACTTCAAGCCAATAATAAAGTTTTTGAAATATCTCAAATGGTTTGCCTTTTATTTAAAAAAAAAAAAGTTGTCAAGTCGTTATTAGAAAACCCTATATATGAGAGTTAAAGTGCGATTTTTAGCCAAATCTGTCACTAGTGTCGTTCGATGAGATGCTGCTTTATCGTGCAACATATAGTATGCTGGCCGTAAACGACAAGAACTGTTTGACCCAGTGGATTGATCTCTTTGTGGATAATGCCCTTGCAATTGTAAAAGCCTTCTGTTTTTAATTAATTATCCAAACGAGATTTTTTGGGTTTTGGCTCGTCTGGCGTCTTCCACTCGGCATTTGGTATCTTAATCATATTGAAAACACAACGTTTCATCAACAGTTACAATCTTGTAAAAGAAGTTTTTGTTCTTTTTTGCCTCTTTGATGATGTCCTGAAATTGGATTCTGAGCAATTTTTGTTACATGCTTTGTACCGATGACACAAACATTCTGTCATTTCAGACGCAATAACTCCGCTTCTAGTCGTTCAAATATAATGAAATTTTGACAGTATACCAATGAAGGATCTGCCTTTCCAGCGCTTGTAATTGCCAATAGATGGTCTCACTAGAATTACTTACTTTAAAAGAAAAAACCTGTTGACTTTCAGATTCGTTGTCTTATTAGATTGTGAACATATAGAGTTGGAACCACAGACGTGTGGTCTGTTCTTAATAGATCTTGTCTTCATCAAGCTACAAACAACTTTTTTACTTTTAAAACATGTCAATATACGATTTTTGTTGTCTACTATATACGAGTATGTAAGTCTAAACGACTGTATTGGCAAGCTAACAGTAATATGTTGACAACAATTAAAGGACCATAAGCGTATATGAAAATTGCACCGACATATAAACCATTTGAATAGCCATGAAAACTTTATGGACGAACGACAAAATCTTAGCCCTTTGTTATGTCACAAACATTGGTGATAAATTGATGGAGGTATGCACACAATGCATTCATTTTCATGATCTCAGCTCTAATAAGACTCAAGATGTTATATCCTGTGCAAAGAAAATAATTCACTTGTTGCACTATAAATTAGCACATCTCCACAATCTTCTCACTGATCTAATCTAATCTAGTTTTTCGCAACTACAAGGAATAATAGCATTGACTATAGTTAGACAAGCAGAACTATAAGAGGAGTTTGTGGTCATAAACCACCAATGGGATATAGACATCTTCCCATCACATATATTAACCAGAAATTGTTAAGACAGTGACTATAAGCCAAATAATGGTCCTCACCAATCGCATATATGGTATTTACATTTTCTAGATGGTATCATCGGGCGCCACCAACTTTTTTCTATAGAAGCATGTACGAAGAGCCGGAAAAAGCAGATCTTAGTAAATGTAATTCGACAAAGATTCTTCAGCCGCTCATCGTTTGAGGCAGTGACTCTCGACAGCTACATCTTCGAATTAATTAAGCACCTTAACTACGGCAGAATTAAAGTTAACTCGACAAATGGCATCATTGTATTGCGGACACTTAAAAAATCGAGTGGGTAAAGATTAGCTGCTGTTAGTTTCGAAGAGAACCGTCACTGTTACACTGGCACTGTTTTTATACAGAAAACCGGTAAAGATTAGAATCTATCAGTCTTGTGAGATTGCACTACAAGCAGAATTGAATAAGAAGTCGACAAGGAGAAAGGTTTCGGCATTTTTTGACACTATGTGGAACTCGGCCAGACAACACTAGACTTGTAGACTAAAGTAATGCTTAAAGAACTTTGATTGCGGTTAATATGTGACTAAGCGGTGAGAATGTTTGCATGTAGTACCTCGATATGAGAGTATTCAATGAACTATTTCTCCAAAAATGGCGTTATGTTAAAGTAGTTGACTAGCTTGACTCTTCTTTTGTTTGGATGCTAACGGCTATGATGACGGGAGCCCCAAAATGACTGGGTCAGATCTAGATCCACTGATGAATCTCCATGAGCTGGACGTTCTCTTTTACCGCTTGAAAATAAGCGGGATTTGATTAAAATGGATTGGCGTTTCAATGACATTCCGGGCCGATTAACTTCTGACATTGATCTGTCTGCGAAAAAACGTTGTCTTCCCTGTACTCAGAAATGGGTTCATACAGAATATGAGTCAAGAATGGAATGAAGTAGAATCTTCTTCGATGACTATGACTAAAGATGACCGATCAAGGAAGAAAACCTTGCCTTTACACCGTTTTAGGTAATCTGGGGCCTATCTTCCAAGTAGAGAACAACGCAATCCGGACGGATTGTTTTGCTTAGTGCTTACTAAGTGCAATCATTATCTTTAACCTAACTCATCACGAATACAAGTTTCTCCGTACGCAGTAAGAAGCAGAGGAGAGAGCGATTTGTGTGGATCTTTGTTCATAATTGAATCGCAAGAAATGAAATCGCCGATGAACCTGACAGGATAGCTCAGAAAGGACTTTTTATGATTTGAACCCGCGTTGGGTAAGAGTACAGGTTGACCGTAGAGAAGTTATAAAGTCGGGGTGGAGACTGATTGCATTTAAGTAATAAGCTAGGTTTTTGGCATTTTTTTGACATTACACTCTAGCTCTTCAAAGCACCGAGTAGAATACAAATCCAGGTCATCTTAAAAAAAGTTGGTGCTGTTCTAACGCTGTGAGAAGGAAGAATACGAATTCAATGGCATTTGTAATAATTGATCTACGAGTCTATGCATACATGGAAGCCATTTTGCTGAGGGGAATTTGCACCGAAAATTTAAGGCTTTGTATAAAATACTATTTAGGCTATAGTTTGGGTATGAAACTTTACTTCTTTAGGTGTATCGGGATTATGAAAGAGGTCTTGCAAACCTGAGGACATCAGCTAAAAAATGGGGTAGAAATTGATTTTGCGCAATTTTTTTTTTATTAAAGATAAAACTGCGGAAGGCGTGGAGATTTATGAAAAAGTTAGACGTGCAAGTAGAAAACTATCAATATTTGATAGGGATAGGGGAACATAACGCTACTGAGGAATGAATGGCATCTGTTTTAAAAAGCCTTATCGCCGCCCAATGTAATTAGAGACGTCACTAACTTGGTTTAGACTTGAGTCTGTTAGTCATTCGGTTAGAGATATTCCTTATTTGAAGTGATGAAATAAAATTGATTAACTGATGGATTCCACTTCAGCTGAAGTAAATTAAAGTCTTTGAAGATAAGGACTTCGTCAAGGGTGTCAGATAAGTCAATTAATACGTCGATAGCAAGTATGTAGATAGGCTTCAAAAGGTTGGGTCGGAAAAATGTAAAAATAAATAAGCTACACGAACCGACGAAGTGTAATTTTTATTGAGACAAAGTCGAGTTTACAAGAAAACGAAATATTATTGAGATAAGAGTGAAAGGTATCACAGATGGGCAGGATTCCTAGGAAGCCATCATTATGAAGAAAAACATAGTATTTTCAAGGGATTTAGTGTACCCTTAAAATGTTTGCACACAGTTCGGGTGAAGAAAAATTAAGCAGGCAAGAAAGAAAGGTACTTAAAGTTGGCTTGAGGCGTAAGCTGATGAGGAGTTATAGAAAGATGTGTGTTACGGCCTAAGGAGCACTTGTGGTAAAAAAAAAGCGATATAACAAGTTAAGACAGGAGACATTTCGTCGGTGTTTTAGGGTTTCAATAACATTGAATCTTTTCCAGCAAGAGCAGATGAGTCTTAGGAGCACCTGACCAGATATAGACATTTTACTAGAATTTTGGGCGGAAATGTCTTATTTATTAGGTCAAATCAGAACGAAAAGTAGTTCTGTTTGATGAAACCAGGCATTTCGCAGCATTTTTGGCTAAATCGACAAATATATAGAGACAATGGAAAGTTTTCGGTTTCGGCGATGCAATTGCCATTCAGAGACATTAGTTGCGTGTTTAAATTTCACCTTACCGAAAGTAGATAGCATTGGTTCTTGCGGTCTGTTTAAATAACTGGTTTCAGTCAGAGAATAGATCTCGAAAAAGAGACCATGCGATTGAACAGAACATCACAGGTATTTGAACGAAGACCTCTAAAATTCTTGTAGTAAAAGATAAGAGTAAGGTTGTTGGGAGAGTGGTTGACAAATATATTGTGAGACTCTATAGAAGTGTAGAACAGCGAGATCGAGATCGGGGAGGCGAATTGAAAATCTCGCGATACCTGATATTGAGTCTGGTTACGTCGGTAGGGAGTTCTTCTTGTTAGATGGGAAGCATGACGATTGTTTTGGTTTTAACCTCGTAACAAACTATGTCAGATTTATCATGTAGCAAAGAAAGAGATGTACAGTTAAAGAGATAAGTGACAAAACTTGCAGCGACGCCTGCATTAGGATGGAGCTGATGTAATGTATGGTAATACTGTAGCCAGTTTATCGATTGATTGAAGCGGTTATCAATCTTTCTGGGAGTGATTGAGAAATTTCATTAAAAGCAACATAAAAGGAGTATAGTGGAATTGTTCTTTGTTTTAGTGCTCTGTTTCGACAACAAAAGAAAAATAAAAGCCAATCACGTTGTCGTTTTAAGTCATAAGAAAATCAGTTTTCACCATTCTCTTCGCAGTAACTGTGGCCCTGAATCGACTCATGCAGACTCAGAAATGTTCCATTTTCGTATCGCAATCAATTTGAATTCAAACTGTTATCACAAAGAAAAATTTTCAATTCATCGTTTAAATGTAAAATAAAAAAGAAAATAAGAAAAACTGCATACACACACTTCTATACACGCATATAACCACTCGCAGCAACGACTATGAAGCAGCGCCGAACAATGCTTTCGCTTTTGTAAGTTCACACTAACAAGTCACAAGAGCAGCGCAGACAACATCCGTATCGCGCCAGATTAACTCGCTGTGCAAATGCAATATCAACAAAAGTAAATTGATAAATTGTTGAACAAAGTAGATATCAACTAGCAGTCCAACAGCAACAACAACAACAACAACAACAACAACAACGATTCGTATGTATAGAGAGGTGGGGCCAACCGGCTGAATGGGGAAACACAAGAAGTAATGAGTAATGCTATATGGATATCGTACTCGTACGATTGCGGAAACTTGCGTTCTTTCAAAAGAAACACTGAAACACTGTCCGCTTCCTCTTGACTCACATAGATAACAAAACTAATATTGGAGAACATTATTTGTTTTCCATCTCCCTAATTTGATTCTGATTACAGGTGCACGACAATCATACATATATGTGTTTGTGTCCGTGTCTGTGACTGAATCAATTATGTTATCACTAAATCAAAGTACAACTAAAGTACAAGGCTAGTAGTTACCTTGGAAATGCATCAAAGAACCATGTTCGCTTTGTGTTGCGAAACACAACTCTCATGCCAGACATAAGTGGCGAATGCAGGATCACTGCTCCAACTTCATGACGCGTCGCCAAATCAACTGTGGGCACTGTTCCAATACTTTGACCATAAAGGATAATACTCTCCGGGCTTATATTGTATCTGAAAGAAATAAATCGAAAAAAAAAAAAAAAAAAAAAAAACTGGAAGAGTGAGAAAATGAAATTTTACCAATGAATCATGTGTTACCCACCTACTCCTCATCGCTTGCCATGCGGCTTCGATGTCTGCATACAGATTTTTTTCTGATGGCTTACCGCCACTCATGCCATAGCCTGAGTAATCATAGCCAAATATGTTACAGTTCAGCCGTGATCCTAGCGATATGTAGAAACTACTCATCTGTCCAAGGTCCACAGCATTGCCATGTGAAAAGAGCAACGTGTATTTGGCATTCTTGCTGCATTTCACATAAATACAGGTGATGAGATTGCCTCGTGATGTCCTAGTGAAGAATGCCTCCACTTTCGATTTGTCCCGCTCTGAGTATTGCCATTCCGCTCGGTCGAACAGGTGCAAATTGTACTTGATATTGGTGTCATCGGCTGCAGTCAATTTGTATGTGGGCTCGGGCGGTTGGAATGCAAGTTTAGCCGCTATCGGTCCCGGACACGGTGGACAGCAGAACATGCAGCACAATTCACTTAAACTGAACATAGTTGTTGGAGTTTGTGATTTATTTTCTATCTATTTATTATTATGGTTTAATTTTTTTTTGTTTTTTTTTTTTTTTTGTTTTAAATGATTCTCTCGTGAACAGTGAACAGTTTTTTTTTCTTTCTACCTTTTCTAATTTTTCTTTTATTTTTCAACTTATGAATGTGGTGCGAGAGTGTGATTTAGTTGAATGTGTTTGAATTAGGCAGAGTTTTGCGCTCCTTAATTAAATTGAATTTTGCATTTAATTTAATTTGAAGCAGCTTGGAAGGATGTATATTAGATGCGTTTGCGGGACACAGGTGTGAGGGGGGGGGGGGGCGATACAATGATACGAATGATAGATAGAGGAAGGGGCTAGCTGTACAACTGGAAGAGGTTAACTGAGATGAGGAAAATTTACGACTTCAAGCGGAGGACAATTTGACAGGAGTTGTAGTAGTAGCAGCAAAAACAGAAACGAGGACAACATGAGCGATGTACACAGATGGTGGTGGTGTTGGGAGGGAGGAACAAGGAAAAATTATACATTTGCGGGGTGAAATGAAAGAGTGCAGAGAATTTTCTTTTGTCCTCCACCTTCTCAGCTTCTCCTCTTAACTACGGGTATTTCAGTTTTCTTTTTTTTTCTACTTTTTCCCAAACTTATTCACACTATTTTACACTTTTGTTGGTCGGGTTTCTATTTCTTCTTTTTTTAGCTTTTTTCAGTTGGATTTTTGGTTTAAGGGTAAGAAGCGGTGGTGGTGGTGAAGATGAAGATGATGGTGCACAGAGGTTTTCTTCGTGGGTTTTATCTTAATGTTTAATGTTTGAGTTATGGTTTTTAAAATATTTTCGGTTTTTTTTTTTTGTGGATTCCTACCTTATACCATTCATTGCGAGTGCAGTATGAGGCTTTTTTCGTTTTTTTTTTTTTATTGTGTTCTTAACTTGGAGAATTCTTTTGTTGAATACTGTCGCGGCGGCAGACGAAAACGAGTGTAATTTCTCTCGCTCGCTGGCTGGTTGACTGCAGGCTCTCGGTGTGCGTGTTTTTCTTGTGAGTTGAGGGTATTTCTTGGCGAAATTTTATTCACTTTATTTTGTTGAACATTTTTTTTGTTTTTTTTTTTCTTCTGCTTGTGAGTCCCGAAGATTATCTTTGGAAACAAGGGAAGAATGTGAGTTGGGTTTGACTTTTTTTATGGTTTTTCTTGTGAGGGGGGGGAGGTAAAATATTAATCACCGTAATCAAAGATCACACAGAAGCAAGCCACATACGAGAATGTGAATTTGTTCTCTCGTTTGGTTTTGAGGTCTTCTGTCAGTTGAACAGGGTATTGTCATACGTGCGACAGGGACAATAGTAGTTAGGTTAGATGCACATTCGAATATAACAGTTTTGGTTCGCATTCCGCCTAGTAGTAGATTATTCAGGTTTGTTTGATTGGCGAAGAGCTGTTTGTGTGGAAATTTATTTAATTTTGTTTATGTGTTACCGATTTTGTACCTGTGTGTTTATCCGTTATTGGTCTTTTTTGTTTTTTAAATAAAAAAGTTTTCTCTATAAAAGAAGTAAATATATAGAAAACAAAATAATTCAAACAAAAATAATATTCTATAAGCAACAAAAATTGGTTGGATTGGAAATTGTAGACCTTGGAATGTTTCTCAAAGCCTCCTGTACTCAAACATATAGCTCGTCCCTATTTCTGCACTTATCCGAAATCTTCGCCGATCTACAATTTCCCATAAATTTTCTATGGGGTTGCGAGCAGGGTACCGGACTGGTCCCGAAACCACTCTTGAACTGCTGATATATCCATTTCAACGCACAGTGTTTTCAAATATACTATTACTATTGTAAATAAATTGGCCCTTAATTTTATCTATTTTATACATGCAACCAATTACATCTCCAAAGAAGCATTTCCAAGCCATAATGTTCGCGACTCCATTCTTCACTGTGCCCTTTAAGTAGCGATGCTTAATTGATGTGCAGCCGGGCACGACGAAAACCGTCCGATCCTTTCAAATTAAACTTGGATTTGTCAGAGAATAGTACCGTTTTCCATTTCGATCCTGAATTTGTATTGAGCTCGTTTTGTAATTCTCAATACTTTAACTTTAATGATCACTTTAACGGTGAGGTAGGAGTTGTAAAATTTTATTAAACGGCCTATCACTGATTTCGGGATTGAATACTTTTTGAAAAGTTCAGATTGTGAAATACGACTTTTATATTTGCCAATAATTTTTTCTTTAATCTCATTGAAGTACTTAATTCTGGCGATTTTAGATACAGTTTAAGGAATACTTATAAAGATCTTGCTGCAGCAGATTGATACACGCGAATGAGTCAATTATCTTTGTTTTTGAATATTGAGAAATCAAATGTGAATAGTTGTGATCAAATACCGGTTTTTCTACTTTCTCCTGTAACAAAAAATCACGGAGAAAATTGGGTTTGTTTTTTTGGCCTACTGAAAACTAAAGTAATTTCAATTGGATGTGTTTATTTTGTTTTAAATACCGTAAAATTACTGTTCATTGATTTTATAAATTAATCAATAATATTCCAAGATATTGGGAACGGACTTGCGATCTTGTTTGCTTTAGTTTTGGCCAATACTGCATGTAGTGTATATATCTATTATCATTATGTACATATCTATTGTCATCGGATAATCTTCCTTGGCTTACTTAATTGGCATAACAGTAGATAAACATGGGAGTGCGTTACCCTCACTATATACTTGCTTACTAACTCATGCAGGAACCGATACCCCAGCTAAAATGCATCTTGAGTTGAGCCGGTTTTTTTCGAGCTTTCGACCTTGAATAGACTTACTGTTGTACCCGAAAAACATTTTCATCCGCTTTCGCCTATGTGCAAGCTTCTGTACCTTAAATCAGGACTGGGATGATCAATGTCTTGTACAGTTTCTTTTTGGTAGCTGCTTATCGTGAGATTTGTCCTAGGCATCGATGTTGTGGGTTCCTTTTTGCTGACAGCATATAATTTGTTTTTCCTTCATTGACTGCTAGGCCCATCTTTACCGATTTTGCCTCAATATCGTCTGCATATGCCAGGAATTGCTTTTCTGCAGAGCCGCTTTGTATGTCCGAAGTTTTTCCAAATTTGCTGTCTGCATTTATTAGTGAACCACGGGTTTCTTTGTTTAGCAGGTTGAAAGAAAGTACATTATGGGTGACCTTTCTGATTGCTCTATGGCAGTTATAACTAGTGTTTTACTACGTTCGTTGCTGGCAGCATCGTACTCCACAAGGGATTAAGGGAAACTCGATTGAAAAGGGCCCTGGTGATCTCTTCCCTGACAATGGTTCGCTGAATTTAGCCTGTTCTACGCCGATGTTAGCTGGTCGGAGAGCTTGGACGTCCAAAACACGGTAAGAGCGACTTTCGTCGACCACAATATGATCAATTTGGTGGACAGTTTGCTGATCATGAGTTAGCCAGGTGTCTTTATGGAAGGTGTCGAAACCGTGTGATGGTTATAGTTACATTATATTCCGCCGAAAAAGCAATAAGCATGTGTCCTTTTCAGGAGGTGATGTCATGGACGCTGTACTTCCCCATTGTATTATCGAAGATGCCTTGCTTAGCTTGGTTTTAAAATTGCCAAGCATGACTTTTGCGTCTTTGGTAAGGTCTTGCTTCTCCTCTGTCGGGGCTTAGGCGTTTATTAAGCTTATGCTGGCGGATTTAGCCTTTAAACTCATTGTCTTTAGGCATCCGCACACGTCTGAAGCTGAAGACGGCGAAACCGAATTCAAATAAACTCTGCAATACTTGCCTGCTAGTTATGTTTAGTCTGAAGAAGGTCAATGATCTCCGCTAGTTCTTCAGCACGCGGTCTGTTATGAGTCTAATATTCCACGTGTAGATCCGGAGATAGGCACTTAAATCCAGAGTCATCAACAGTGAATCCGTCCTTATCCGAGGTTATTAGTTAGTTCGTCATATTTTTGTTATCTTTTCCGTATAGAGTTGTGAGACCAAGGTTACCTTGGTTCTCATAAGTGCCAAAGTATACTTACTTACTTATCCAGCTGGCAACTCTTAGAGAGTCACAGCCTGAACCACTGCAGTCTTCAATCCATTACGGTCCCTTACGCGGAAAGACCGAGCTGTATTATATCCTCGATCGCCTGAACTTTAAACCGGAGGTTCGGTCTTCCTTTTCTTCTCAAATCTGGTGGCTTGGATTCGAAGACTCCCTTAGCTGGAGTATTATCGTCCATCCGGTCGATGTGGCCGAGCCAATGAAGTCCAATGTTTTCCAATTTGATAGTATGTCCACATCTTTGTACAGTTCGCGGTTGTATCTTCTTCTCCATACGCCCTTCTCACAGATAGGACCAAATATTCGACGAAGGATTTTTCTTTCAAAAGAGCCTAAAACATGTTCCACTGTCTTACTTGTAGTTCAACTTTCAGCTTCGTAAAGTAGGACTGACTTGCGTTAGGAGTTTTGATTCAAGTTGTTTCGAAAGACCGAAGTAGCAGCGGTTTCCTTGGGTTACTCTTTGTTGAATCTCCACCATGTTTGCCTCAAAGTTGTAGCTGTCGATAGTGATATTTTTTTCTAGGTAGTGTGCGACGGAACTGTTTTTAGTCGACAACGGTTTTTTCTTCATTCACTCAAGACCAACTCGTTTAGTCTCTTCTTCGATTGCCGAAATGTCTTCAATTACGGCACGCTGGGAACATGCGATTATATCAATATTAGAGAAAATAGTACCTTTGGTGTTGACTTTTGCCCGTCATATTTGCTCAAGTGCTAAATGGAAGGTGTCACACGACAGCGCGTTTCCCTGTCGAGATCCATTATACGAGGTGTGTTCAAAAAGTAAATTGGCTTTTGAAATTTCGCGACCAAAGTACGTTCGTTGTTGATACACATATCCCGAACATATGTTTACAGTTTCAAGTATATAACATATCTAGTTTGTATTTGTCAGATAGAAAGGTTAGACGTGTTTTAGTGTGCTCGGCTGTGCCCAACATCATACGTTGACAGTGGCATATGGTGAGTCTGCACTAAGTGAAAAAAAATGTTTACAAGTGTTACAACCTCTTCCAAGATGGCCGAGAAGATGCCAGAAGAAAATTGTTTTGGAAAATCGTCGAATTACAATAAGAGAAAGTGCTGAGGATGTTGGCATATCGGTCGGCTCGTGTGAGACGTGTTACAGCGAGGTTTTTTTCCGAAACTTTTTAATTTTGATCAGAAGAACCGTCGCAGGATCATCGCTCAGGAGCTTTTAAATGACGTCAATAATGATTCGGACTTGCTCAAAAGGGTCATAACTGGTGACGAACTATGGGTATATTGTTATGACGTCGAAACCGAAGCCAGGTGGTCCCAATGCAAGCACTTAGGAGAGACAAGACCAAAAAACGTACGCTAAGTTTGATCAAATGTATATCAGGAGTTTTTACCTCAAGATCGTACGGTCAATAAGGAGTATTACCTTAAAGTCATGCGCCGTTTGCGAGAAGAAATACAACAAAAAGAAAATACGTCTGGAATTGTAGAAAAACAATTCATGGCTTTTGCATCATGATAATGCATCGTTGCTCATGAGAAATTTTTTGGCCGAAAATAACACGACAATCACGCCTCAGCCATCATATTCGTTTGAAAGTGGCCTTGACGGTATAAGTTAACACCCAAAAAATTTAACTTCCATCAACAGAAGTTTCTCATCATCCTCAAATAACATTCTACTGTACTTCAACATCCGACTACTGACACAAATGTCTGGATCATATGACACCAATGCAAATATGCGCATTCCATCACGCGCTGCAACGGTGACTTGATGACACCACCTGTGAGAACACTTCATCGTTGGATGATTGTTTGGAGCAAGTGGAATAGTATTTAATGTAAGAATAATTGTATTTTTAGTCTTTATTTAGTAGTCTTTGAACAATATAAAGTTTTTTTTTCCCCAAATAACTAAAAAAGTTATTTAACTGGCGCCCGAGCAGGGACCGTGTGGTGTTGTGAAATGAATGTGTTTTTTCAACAGAAAAAAATAATTTAAATAAAAGCCAGTCGCCTCAAGTAGCCGGAGAGCTTTTCGCGAATAAATAGGTCAGTCGCCATAAGTAGCCGCCGTGCCTTTCGCGTCTAAAAACATTTTTCTTTTTTTTTAACACAAGTGAAGTCAGACGCCTCAAGAAGCCTCCGTACCCCTCGTCATTTCACACCCAACGGTTCCCCCCCATCGCAGTCGTGTCGTGGTAAAAAATTAAGGGCCCCGAAGTAGCCCAAAGTTAAACATTAGTGAAAGGTAATATCTAAGTGAATACCGAACTAAGTGAAATTATTGGACAAAATAGAAGCACGCTATGTGCTAGCCGCACCACCGGATCAACAATCAACATCAACCCGAGCAACGATGGAATCACTGAACATGAAAGCGATCTATATTCTGTAAGAATTCGTTTTAAAGTATAATTTTCTTGAATAAATAAGAAAATTTTCAATCTATTTAAGGAAAAGCAAAGTAACGTGTTTCTTAAATAGATAAGAAACGTGTGTATTTGAACACCATATAAAAAAATTTATTAAAACAAAAAATATCGTGCAGCAAAGAAATCTTAAGAAAATATTTCTGTATAGCAAATAATACATATAAAACAAATTTATATATTTTAAAATAAGAAAAGTGAAAGTGAAGAAAATAAATATATATATAGAATATAATCATAGGGGAAGCTATATTTTTTTTCCCTATCGTACTTTCGTTTATTATCTGTCGTGTATAACCGTTAAAAATGCCAGAAACAAGGTCAACCACTTTAAGAGTAATTAATGAATGAGGTGCTCACGCCGTGCCCTCTAATGCTAATGCATCGACGGTACGTGCCACTGGTCTAATAGTACCAGATCCCAATTCCTCTTTCCAATCAACAGCATCCCATTCTGATAGAACCTCTGAAATTCGACCAACCCCAGAATTAGACCTGCTTATCAGTTCTATTGTGAGTAGAATACTTGACACACAAGGCCGACGTATGGTCGAAAATGTCCTTAACCCTAACGCAACCATTTTGCTGGTGTAGACCAGACAATTGCCCCAGAATTCAGCAACAGATTGGATGACCTCGATAAAATTCCCGACATCGTTCGTTGCCTGAGAAATTTCTCAGGGGATCCGAGCGGGTTTTCCTCCTGGAAAAAAAGCGTAAGTCGAGTATTACAAATCTACGAACCCATAAAGGGAACGCCTAAGTACTATGGCATTCTTAATGTCATAAGGAATAAAATGATGTGACAAGCAGATACTGCTCTAGAGTCCTATAACACGCCGCTTAACTGGGAGAGCATTTCGAGATGCCTTGCCCTTCATTTCGCAGATAAGCGCTACATCAGCGCTTTGGAATACCAAATGACTTCACTGCATCAAGGAAGCAATACCATTCAAGGTTTCTACCATGAAGTCTATTCCAACCTCTCTTTAATATTAAACAAACTTACATGCATGGACATTAGCAATGAATCCATGAACTCACTCACTCAGACGTACAGAGGTAAAGCCTTAGACACCTTCATAAGGGGTCTTAAAGGCGACTTACCAAGGCTTCTAGGCATTCGAAAGCCTATTGACCTACCACAAGCATTGCATCTCTGACTTAAACTAGAGAACCAACATTTTAGAGCCAAAAATTTTCATAATAATCAGACCGCAGACAGAAGACATCAATCTCAGCATCAAAGTGGCCATCCTCAAAGACAGAATACTGCCCCAACGCAACCGCATTTAAATCGTACGCATGGTCAACAGAATTTCTTTGCATCTCAACCACATTAGAACAAAGTACATGTAGTTTATTGAAATCACCCGCAACATCAGCACGGGACACGTAATCAAAACCCCCAATGTAATTTCCATCGAAACCCTCAGTCCTCGAGACAACATCAATCAGTTCCGGCAATCAAACAAGAGCCTATGACTCAAGGACGTAACGCTCAGACCAAAGTCATCCACCAACAAAATCGCCAAATACATCAAGATCACCAATTAGGAAGACAACAACAAAATTAACACATTGATGAATGTCAGGAAGAAATCTGTACACATTGTGGAAACCTAGACTTGAATAATGAGCAACCAGAACAAATTCCAGATAATCATCTTAGAGATGCGGACGAGCCCTCTTGCTCGAACCAGCAAACAACCTCAGAACTGGAACATTGCGATATCCATTTTTTAGGTTAAACGACTCTTCCTTGCAGTATTTTGAGTGCAAGACGAAGAGTGGCGATATTTTAAAATTTTTAATTGACACCGGTTCCTCGAAAAATTATATACAGTCTACTCTTGTCCCAAAACCTTTAGAAAACACACAATCCTTTTTCGCCAAATCCATAGCAGGAGATATCAGAATATCTCAACACATTTTGATCAATCTTTTCGGCCTCAAAGATGAAAGCTTCAAATTTTTCCTTTTACCGACCCTTCAAACCTTTCATGGTATTCTAGGAAATGCCAATCTTAAGAAACTATCAGCCATCATAGACACAGGAAGTAACTTCATGACTATTCGAAATTCTATAAAAGTTAAACTCAAACAACTAAGTTCACCCTCAGTATAGTAAATATTACCCGTTCCCTATGTCACTTAAATCTGAAGTGGAAAATTAAATCCAAAATTTGTTAAAGGATGGAATCATAAGACCCTCAAGATCTCCATACAATGCAGCTGTGTGGATTGTTCCCAAAAAACCAGACTCCTCCGGACAGAAGCAATACCGAATGGTTATTGACTATAGAAAGCTGAATAGCGTTACTATAGCAGACCGCTACCCCATTCCCGAAATTAACGAGGTGCTTGTGTAACTTGGAAAAAATAGGTATTTCACCGTTTTTGATCTTAAGAGCGGATTTCATTAGATTCCATTGAAGGAATCAGATATAGAGAAGACTGCATTCTCTATGAATAATGGAAAATATGAATTTACAAGGCTTCGTTTTGGCCTCAGGAACGCGCCATCAATTTTCCAAAGGGCATTAGACGACATTCTTCGGAACCATATCGGTAAAACCTGATATGTCTATATCGACGATATAGTGATTTTTAGCAAAACCGAAACCGAATATGCCCAGCACATAGAGGAAATTTTTAGAACACTCAATGATGCCAACATGAAGATTCAGCTTGACAAATGTCATTTTTTCAAGCAGGAAGTAGAATTCCTACGGTTTATCATCTCGTCAGATGGAGTAAAAACTAACCCTGCAAAGGTCGAAACAATTTTAAATTTCTCCATGCCTCAAACACTGAAACATTTAAGATCATTTCGTGGCCTATCAGGCTACTACCGCCGCTTTGTAAAAGACTACGCAAAGCTTGCAAAGCCCCTAACAGCCCTTTTAAGGGGGGAGGAAGGACGTACGTCCAAAACCCAATCCTCTAAAAAACAATTTTCTCTTAACTCAACCACAATAGATTCCTTTAACAAAATAAAAAATTCTCTCGTTTCCAAAGATCTTATCCTTAAATATCCAAATTTTAGCAAACCTTTTGAGCTAACAACCGATGCGTCTAACTACGCTATTGGCGCTGTTTTATCCCAAGAGGGAAAGCCGATAACGTTTATTTCTCGAACACTTAGTTCAACTGAAGAAAATTACGCAGCCAACGAGAAAGAGATGCTGGCAATCATATGGGCCTTAGGGTCATTGCGTAACTACTTATACGGCTCAGCACGCCATAAAATTTATACTGACCACCAGCCCCTTACTTACGCTCTTAGTAGCAAGAATAATAATAGTAAGATAAAGCGGTGGAAAGCAATCCTTGAGGATCACAATTATGAATTACAATATAAGCCAGGTAAAAGTAATGTCGTGGCAGACGCAATCTCCCAATTTCCTCGAACACAAATAAATTCCCTTACTTCCACAGAACATAGCAACGAAAGTTCATCCTAGAATCTCATAATAAGCGTGAATGTGCCCATTAACGCTTTTAAAAACCAAACTCTTTTCCAAATTGGTCCAACCCCTAATTACGAATTTGAAATAACCTTCTCTACATATCACCGCCATAAAATTATTGAACCTAAATATAACAAAGAAAAAATTAAAGTAATCTTAGAGAAAATACTTAATCCCAGTGTCATAAATGCTATAAAAACTGAACATACCATGGGTATGATTCAAGAAATTTACCCTTCCCATTTCGGTAACTATAAGGTAAGATTCACACAATTGCAGGTACGTGACATAACAAACGAATCAGAGCAGGAAGAAATAATAATCAACACGCACAGACGAGCTCATCGGAACGATCGCGAAAACAAAGCGCAAATTTTAGAACAATTTCACTTTCCAGCAATGAGCACTAAAATCAAAAAAATAATTAAGAGATGCGCAGTGTGTAATAAAAATAAATACGACTGTCACCCAAGTAAGCCAGAAATTCAGCTTACTCCAATACCACAATATCCAGGACAAATCGTGCAATTGGATATCTTCTTACTGAAAACTAGCTGGTCCTAACTTCCATAGACAAGCTTACAAAATATGTACAAGCACGAATTCTCAAATCAAACGAGATAGAAGATGTACGAAAGCCCCTTAGAGAAATCCTGTTTTCATTTCGTCTACCAGAAATAGTGCTAATTGACAATGAGAAATCATTTAATTCTGCATCTATAAATTTCATGCTAGAAGATGAATTGAAGATTAAGGTCTTCACAACTGCCGCTTATTGCAGCACATACAACGGACAAATTGAGCGTTTCCATTCGAAACTCATCGAAATCATGAGATGTTTGAAAACTGAAAATCTCCATCGATCCTTTAAGGAGCTTCTCGAACGTGCCGTCTACGAATATCATTGCTCTATTCATTCCACTACAGATATGAAACCTATGGAGGCATTCTTCTCAAGAAGAGTAAGCTCTGATCCTCAATTATTAGAGAAAGCACGAAAAGAAAACATACAGAAGATTCAAGATAAGCAAGCAACCGATCTCGAATATCATAACAATAAACATCAACCAATAAAAGAATATACTTCCGGTCAAGAAATATATGTTAGGCAAAACAAAAGAAAAGGTTCAAAATTAACACCTCGTTATAAAAAAGAGATAGTGATTGAAAATAGGTCCACAACAGTTCTAACACTGTCAGGCAAAGTCGTCCACAAATCTCATTTAAAAAATTAATCCCCTTTTTCGAATCCAAATCCTCGACTACTCAAATTCGCAACTGGTTAACATTGATATAGGAACTGCGAAAATACAGAATGGACAATTTAAAATAATTCATCTTATCGATCTAGAAGCTTATTACAATTTAGTCAACAATCTAGAAGAAGCACTCAATTCAAGTTTCAGTGAAAGTCATCCTCTTTTTCCCATCCTATCCCACGAAATTCTCCAGATTAAAAATCATTTGGCAAGATTAAAACTATATAAAAAGAATAAACGGTCATTAGATTTCCTAGGCACCACTTGGAAATGGATTGCGGGTAGCCCCGACCGACATGACCACGAAATTATAACAGAATAAATGAACAATGTCTTAAAGAGTAATAATCAACAGGCAATAATAAATCAATTCGCTATACAGAGAATAAACGAAATTACTAATATAACTAATAAAATCGTAAAAATTGTAAAAGAAAATGAATAATGAAACAATACTTAAAATTATGTATAAATTAAAATTAATTAAAGAAGAAGTAATTAATGCTGCTTATTCAATTAATTGGGCGAAAGCCAATATTGTTAATTCCTATATACTAAGTAATACGGAAACTAATTTTGTAGAACAATTGTTCGAAACAGGGAATATCCCTTTTATCAATGTAGACGAAGCTTTAGAATTCGCCGATGCAAAAATAGCAACAGACGGCAAAAATATTGTTTACATAATAAGTTTACCAACGGTTAGCGTTGACATTTGTAGTATCTTTTTAACGAAAGCTGTCAAGTTTGGCACAAAAATCAATAAAATACCATTTTCAAAAATATTAAAATGTAAGAATAAATTGTTCGGAATTAAAAATAATTGTAAGGTATTCAATGAACATTTTTTTTTGTGAGAAATCTTCATAGACACTATAGGCCCGGAGCCTATAGTAGTGTGAGATTCTTACTCACTAAAAAACACCTCCCTTATGCAAACCACGACTGAGTTCACACTCAACAAGCAGTTCTTCTATCGCACTTTACTTTGTTTTTATAAGATATCCTGCAGGTGATTTTCCATTGAAAATTCCTGGGTACTTTAGAAAAATTACGCGCTGCTAATCACCGCGCTAAATCGAGAGGCTTAGTCCTTTTCAGACGGCGCAATAAATTTGTCTCGTCGAGGATCTATTGAACAGAAATATTCGTATGACCTTGTAGTCGATTATTATGTTTTTGCGCAAACATTTTAATTACGTTCTGAACGTTTTCGACTCCTAAGTCCCTCTGGATATCATCGTTTCTAATGTACCACGGCGCATTAGCAATACCTCGAAGAACTTTGTTTTGGAATGTCTGTAATACATTAACGTTACTATTTTTAGTACAACCCCAAAGTTGTACACCATATGTCCAGATCGGTTTTAGCATTTGCTTGTATAACAGCAGTTTGTTCTCTAAGCTAAGCTTGGAATACTTTCCAATAAGCCAGTAAATATCTCTATATTTGATGTCAAGCTCTTCACGTTTTTTCTTGGCGTGTGCTCGCCGAGAGATTTGGCTTGTTCGCTGAACGAATTCGTACTGCGTTGATAAACACCGGTGGATTCTCAATTTTCTTGAGAGTGAAGTTGACGTGGACAGACTTGTTTACATTAAGCGCGATTCGCCAAGTCTTTGTCCAATTGTTAATCCGTGTAAGGGCACGTTGCAACTTAGCAGTTGCTTCTTCGACTGTTTTAGCCGTTGCCAAAATGGCAGTGTCATCAGCAAATGTGGCTAGGACAGCGTCGTCCGTTTGCGGTATATCACGGTTAAAAAGCAAATAAAGCAGAGGGCCAAGTACACTTCCTTGCGGCACCCCCGCCTTTATTATCTTAAAAGTGGAATATTCGTTTCCGTGTCTCATACGGAAGAGTCGGTCTTCCAGGTATGAACCTAAAATACTTGTCGGAGTTTATATTTAAGGCCTTCATGCCACACCTTATCAAAGGCTTGCGAAACGTCAAGGAATGCGCTTGAACAGACTAACTTACACTTGATTGCTCGTTCAATTACATCGGTTATTCGATGCACTTGGTCAACTGTAGAGTGTTCTAAAGCCAAATTGATGATCATGCAAGAGGGAATTTGTGTCGGTAATTGGTTTAAGACGATTAAGAAGGATTCCCTCAAAGACCTTCGATGTAATCGGGAGAAGCAATATTGGTCTATATGACTTGACTTCAGTCAGTGGTTTACCGGGTTTCGAAATCATAATAACTTCGGCTACTTTCCACTGGTGCGGTACGTGCTCTAATCTAATGCTGGCATTTATAAGATAGAGCAACCTTTTTTCGGCAACGCTTTAAGTATCTCTCCCGTTATAAAGTTATATTCCGGGGCTTTATTGGGCTTAAGCGTGTCTATAACTTGTCTAAGTTCCCTAAGTGTAGCCTTTTCTACTGGAAAGTTTGTCGTCACGTCTAGCGTATTGACATTCTCTGAAAGCACTTCTCCGTCAAATGGTTTAAACGTTTCTGCAAGATGGTCGGCGAAAACGTTAGCTTTTTCCTTATCTTCTTTCGCCCAGTCATCTTGGTTTCTTCTTATTGGCGCCACGTGTATTTGGGGCTTTCGAACACTTTTAACGGCTCTCCATATGGAGTAGTTGGTATCCTTTGTCGCTGTGAGTCTTTCAAGGTAGTTATTAATACCTTGATTATTGAAGTCCTTGATCGAGTTGCAGAGCCTATTGGAGGACGTTTTATCTTGTGGTGTCCGGGTTTCATGCCACTTTTTCCGCGCTCTTCGTTTCTTCCTTATCATTTCTATGATTTCCGGTGGATATCTTATGCCGACTTTGGGAACTTTGTTCGATACGGCGTTCTAAGTGCTACTTTCAACTCAGTATTGTCTAAAACGTCTATTCGGAAATCTTTCCAGTGAGTTTTGCTGTTAGTTAATCTGGGTAGTCTTTGTTTCTTAACCAAAGATTCGCACAGTGAGAGGATAACTGGAGAATGATCGGAGGAAAGATCGAAGCCCTCTTCAACTTTGACGTAACTAGCGTTTACTCCTTTTCCGATAAAGAAGTCTATTAGATCGGGAGTTTTGGCGACATCCGAGGGCCAATATGTCGGCTTGCCTGTTGAGTAAAAATAGCAACCACATTCCATACCAGCCCTGTAAACAGTTTTGCCTTTTTGAGAGATACATCTTGAGCCCCAAAAGGTGTGCTTCGCGTTAAAGACGCCGCCAATAATGAAGATTGGTCCAAGAAGTTGAATAGGTCAATAAATTCTTGTTTTTCTATTTTGCAGCGCGATTGACAATAGATTGAGGATATATTAAAAGAGTAATTTTTATTTTTAGCACGCACCACGGTCATTTGAAATTTGTCAAGTTCAATTATTGCTTCCAAAGTATGTTCAATGCAGTCTCTTATGAATAGGGATGACCCGCCTCTTGCGTTTCCCGATGGATGATGAGCGTGGTAGTCGCGGTAATCTTTTAGTTCCACGCGCGATTCTGTTGCCAGATGAGTTTCAGAAATTAAACATATGTCAATTTCTTTTTCCTGCATGAAAATATTTAGTTCATCAAGCCTTTTCTGTAACCCGTTGGCATTCCACGCAAGTATTTTGAGCTTCTTTGCCATAATTAGTTACAGAAATTGGCTTCGAACTTAAGAAGCCGTTCGACTATTATCTTATTTATTTTAGTCTGTTCTTCTAGTCTCTCGAGAATTACTGATAACACATTTGAGGCAGGATCCGGTGATGTACAGTTAGTCATATTAACTCGCGCCGTTATTTGCGCGTACGTTTTTCCACTTTCCACTTGCGCATTGTTATTTTTGACGTTGTTATTGGTGATTTTAGCGTTTGTCACCATTACCTTCTTTAAAGACTTTGGAGTAGGACCGCTATTGTTATTTCTCATTTTAGCTGTCCCTGCGTTTTTCAAAGGTTTCGTTTTTGATTGATCTCGTAGCTTTTGCAACTCCTTCGCGACTTCGCAGCCTCGATAATTAGCTGGATGTTTTCCCTTGCAGTTAATGCATATCGCTGGGGACTCTTTCGCGGCATTGCATTTTCGAGTCAGATGTTTGCCAGCGCATTTTACACAGCGAGGTTCCTTCTGGCAGTAGGCCTGAGTATGGCTGAATCCCTGGCAACGTGTACATTGGGGAACCAGTCTAGAGTTTTTTCGCGGAGGTTCAATTTTGACAACAAGTCCCAAAATTGAATTTATGGCATAAATTTTTTCTAGGCTTTCGGTTTTGTCGAAAGTTAGCCTAAAGAGGGGAAGACCGCGTCTTGGGGTCGTCCTCTCGATTTCAACATTGTGCTGTTTTTGCGCAAGTATATTAACTGCGTCGATTATCTTAAAATTTTTATTTTTAAGGTCATTTACGGTGTTTTCTTTAAGGCAAGAGGGATGCAATCCTCTAGCTACAACGCGTATGGGTCTTTCCGTTTTATTTTCGTAGGTATGCCATTGAACCTTCTCGGCATTTAATTTTTGCGAAAGCGAACGGTAGTTGTCTGGATTAAGGACATTAATAGTCCCTGTATCATTATTGCGAGATCTTACTTTATAATCGGTTGAGCACAGTGATTTCAGGATTATGTGCAACTTGTTGTAGTCCGAAATTCCAAAAACGTTTATTGGCGGCGGCGGTCTTTGTTTGGGTTGCTTTGTTGCCTTATCGACCTCAGCAGTGTTAAAGCTGGCTTGCTTCTTTGTTTGTTCAATATCAGGCGGGGAAGTAGCTTTGCGTTTCTTACCTGGCTTTTTTTTAAGTATTCAGTCCGTTTCGCGGACTAGCTCTTCTTCGTCCGTATGAAATCTCGAGTTTTCGGGGCGGTCAAGTAGCGAAACAGACTCAGACTCAGATCAGCATCTAGTTGCTTTATTAGTTCGGCACAGAGCAATTCCATATTTTGGAGTCTGGCGCGGAGATCAGAATTTTCGCGTTCAAGATTTTGTAGCTTATTTGGTGTAATGCTATTGCCCTGAGCTACCGACTGTGTTTGGTCTTTGCTTTCGAATGGTTTTCCTAACGATTCGCGTGCTGGAGATCTCGTGACCCTTGAGCATTTTTTAAAGGGGTCCTGGTTTATATTTGTACTATTTTCAATATTATTTGAACTCATTTTAGTTCCCACGAGGAGCGGAGAAAGGGTAGTCCGTCTGTCCAGAGATCCGCATTAGACAGATAAGGCTGGCTGATCCGGAGGTCGCCAATTATCCAGATGCCCCTTTAGAGATTGAGCTATTTTTATACTGGGCCCCTAACCTGGTCAATTCTGGCACGGGTCGCTTAACACCTTAATCCGGCCCAATGGATTTTAGTCGCCTCTTACGACAGGCATGCCTTACCTCGGGTATATTCTAACCCCTAACCCGAAGAGGTTTTCAATGAGCATGTTATCTGTAATAGAAATAACAACAACAACAACCAGCATATCCCATCAGTCGAAGAAATTTTACCAGGCATACTATTCCTAAACCAATTTAATGGAACAGTAGAAGTAAACAACGATACCCTAAAGTTTGAAGGCACTTTCATCATCAAGAATTTCAACACCACTGTCCGAGTTAACGAAGATCTATTTAGAGAAGAAGAACTTACCAAATACCAACCGCTACCAGCAATTTTACAACCAACACCTAAACGTGAAAGCATGAAAGAGGTATTATCCCTCGAGATGCTGAAGCAGCTACAAGTCAACGGCACTCAACAAATAGGCTTGCTCAAAATCAAAAACAACATCAACTCGATTATAAACATCAGTCTAATAATCCTCCTGATTCGTTTAACGATAACTTTTCTGTATTATCGGATATGGCAAAAATCGAAATCTCAGGAAATGGTGGAAGCCAATAACGATCACATTCCAGCATCAATAACAATAGGTGTGCAAGACATCCCACTTCATGTGAGATCGGTGACCTCGAACGAGGGCGTTCGAAATTAAGGGTGGAGGAGTTAATACACAAAAAATTCAACTTCCATCAACAGAAGTTTCTCATCATCCTCAAATGATGATCTGGATCATATGATACCAATGCAAATATGCGCATTTCATCACGCGCTGCATCGGTAACTTGATGACACTTGTGAGAACACTTCATCGTTGGATGATTGTTTGGAGCAAGTGGAATAATACTTAAGCTAGTTTAAGAATAATTGTATTTTTAGTCTTTATTTAGTAGTCTTTGAACAAAATAAAGTTTTTTTTCCCCAAATAACTAAAAAGTTATTTAACTTATACTCTTAAGCATTCATAGTGAGACGGGTGTTACGGTTAAAAGATTGAAGGGGTGCAATGCTACCAATTGTGATGAGTCCGAATTCACAATTGGATCGAGAGAAATAAGATCGCCATTTCGTGATCGTGAATTTACAAAAATCAGTTCTAGAACCCTCGATAAAATTACTTACGTCCTGTTTTGACGTTTCTTATCAGTCATTACAGAGTGGTAATAGAGAAAGGTTTCTACTACTAGTGCAAGAAAGATCGCAGTGCTGTCAAGATTAATGAAATATTGACGATTTTTAAGGAAACTTACAAGAAAAGACGCACATAAACGTATAACTTTGCTATGCACAAAACCTTTCTTAGAAAATAAAATTCATGTTCGCGAAAAGAGAACGTGTTTTTATCTACGTATAGTGCTTGGCTTGATTACATCGAAAACTTTGGGTCTGTACAGAGCCCATTAGAACAAATAATAATCAAGGTGGGCCAAAGAAGCCATTTTTAGAAAGCTCGTGTCGAACTAAGAGAAGACAAATTGCTAGCGTTGCTTGTGCTTTGAACCATTGTCAGGCAACAGATAATCTTCAAGCTAAACACCTTAATTCAAATGTGCTTTAAAAATTTTAGTTGAGGCAAAGTTGACAAAACATCAGTACCAAGTCGTCAGGAACTTGGTAAACGAAAAGACCTAGCTATCCTAAAGTTCTTAAAGCAAAGCAAGATTGTTACCCGGGAGCTTAACAAATTAACAATTTCCGATTCATCGGTTGAAGTTTCCTTTCAAGGACTTCTAAATCATACTGCCCAACGAGAAGTTTGTGAAAATTTGGAGACTGATTTAGGTTATACCATAAACCAAAGTTCTTTTAACAACCAAGTTTTGCGTTTTATTGTTATACATGGTTTTCCAATAGGGACTTAACAACTTTGAATTTAATTTGTGAACGCACTCTTTCACTAATCATCAAACTGTCACTGTCAATTTATTCAGTAAACTCAACATTTTCATCATGGTAAAGTACACTAACGAACTATGTTCTCCGATTTTGTTCTGGAAGATGCGCCAAGTTGATGAATTTCATCACAAAATCATCTTAAGTGACGAAGCTCATTTTTGGCTCAATATGTTTGTCAATAAGCAAAATATGCGTTATTGGTCGGGTGAAAACCCACATGTGCTTCATGAATCACCACTTCATCCACAAAAAATAACTGTTTGGTGCGGTTTCATGTCGGCGGCGTTATTAGGCCATATTTTTTCGTAGACAATAACACTCGTCACGTTACTGTGAATGATCAGCGTTATCGCGCCTTGATCACCGAATATTTTTGGCCCGAATTGGAAGATATTTACTTGAAAAGTAAGTATGGTGAGCGTGTTATCTCAACACATGGGCCAGTCGATTGGCCGCCTCGTTCGTGCGATTTAACGCCGCTGGACTATTTTCTATGGGGCTACTTTAAGTCATTGGTTTATGTCAACAAGCCGACGACGTTGGAAGAGCTCAGAGCCATTATTGAACCTGAAATAGCGGCCGTTTCGGCCGAAATGTGTGGCCGAGTCGTTGAAAATTGGGTCCAACGAATCGACCGTTTGTTTTTGAAATATCTCAAATGGTTTGCCTTTTATTTAAAAAAAAAAGTTGTCAAGTCGTTATTAGAAAACCCTACACTTATCCTTTCTTTCTCTTATGCCTGCGTGTATTGTAATAGTGTCTCGTGTTTGTTGCCAGTGTAACAGTGTCTCTAGTCTGTATTTAACAACAGCAGAGGAGTAGAACTAATGTTATGTCCGAGTAATGTAATAAAACTGAAACTTTAATTTCAGTGTGGCTAAATAAACTAAGCTTTCGATTTAAGTTAACTTACCTGAATTGGTAATTGATGGAAACAGTGGACAATCCGAATATTAACAAAGAATTTCTGTCGAATTCAGTGTTGCCGATATGTTTATAACTTCATATGTTCCGATTCAACTATTTTCGCAATAAAGCTCTGACTCTGAAAAGAAAATTGTAGGTAAAATCCTCCTCCAGGATCAACCTGATATTGTTGAACAATTCGTTTACAATTTAAAAAGGAAACCGCAGAGTTGAGCAGAGCTGAACAAAGCTATATGCAAAACCAGATTAATGATTTATCTGAAACTATAATTAACATATCTGACAATATTATGAGCATTAAACATGTCCTTAACCGCCCGGTCAATGACAAAATTTTCTCCATTCGTTCAATGACCGGGTACCCGGGTATCCACGTATAGAAATAACTATCGGGGCTATACACAGTTTATAGTCCCAATAGAAATAACAATAGGGAGACCTTATAATTATGAAGATGAAGATGAAGAAAGTGAAGATGGAGAAGATGAAGAAAATGAAGTAGAAGCGACAGGGTCAGGGATGACAGAAAAGATAGCACTCAGTGGGCTGCGACACCACCAAGTGAACATCAAGTTGGAAGGCGTAATATTGTGCGAGAGAGGTGTGAACCTAATAGGAACAGCAACACGTTGTCAAATCTCGACACGTTCAAATTAGTTTTCACATCGGAAAAGGCTATTATCATCATACGCCATACTAATAAAAAGGCTGGCTCAACATACGCAGCATATAATGGAAAACATCCAGAGAAGAAACAGCTGCTAGTTTTTATGCATTCTTGGCGATTTTGATAATTTCTGGCGCCAACAACTCAAATACTGACAATATAAGGGACATGTGGCAGTTGCATTTATATCCATTGTATCATGTAGCAATGAGCTGCTAGAACAAACTAAATTCACTCAGTATATTTCATCAAAGCCAGCTAAGTATGAAATCAAAGTATGGTGGATATGTGTTGCTGAAAATTCGTAACCACTAACTGGACAGCTTACACTGGGAAATCAAGTGATGTTCGGGAGAAAAATGTTGGTGAAAGAGTTGTTAAAGACTTGGCGGCATCGTACAAAGGATCCGGTGTTAACATTACAATCGATAATTATTTCACTACTCTTCCATTGGCGAAATTTCTAATATCCTGAAACTTGACAATTGTTGGCACTTTGAAGAAAAATAAGGCATACATTCCACCAGTAATGGCTGCATCGAATTATCTACTGTGTTTGGCTGTCACAAAAAAGTGACCATGTGCAGTTATGTGCCAAAAAAAGGCAGTAATTATGCTATCATCAATGCATCATGAAGCAAAAATTAGTGATAGTGCAAAGGAAAAACACGAAATTATTGAGTTTTATAACTGGTCAAAAGCTGGAGTGGACACGATGGATAAAATGCTTGGTAGATATACTACAAAAAGATCAACTCAAAGGTGGCCTCTAGCATTTTTCTACAATATTCTCGATGTCCTGCCCTGCAGCATATATTCTGTATTATGAGACCTGTGTACTCCATCCATTGAAACTCGTTCGCAAAATGCAAAAATTATGAGGCATTTCACAACGAAAGTAGCAATTGAATCTTTTTTTGGTCGAGCTATCAATCCGTATGCGCAGCCAACAACATCTGTATAATCAAGGCCCCAGACACAGCTCGATTCAATGGAAAGGAAAAAGATAACTGGTGTATGTTATGCTTGTCTCCAAATGTAATTTAAAAAACGCCACAAAACTAGAAAAATACCATATGTTCGGTATGTGAAAACCCTATTTGTGATGAGCACTGTATTACAATCACGACATGTGAAGAATATACGAAATAATTAAATTTATTTTCGTTTTCATATAACACTGCATTATTATAAATAAAGAAATACAAATCAATAAATAATCTATAATATGAATGGAAAAAATTTTAACTAAAATAAATAAAACGAAATTATATTTCTCTTATTTACTATCTTTGTTATTGTTTATAATAAGAATTGTTTAAAGAGAAGAAATTACAAAAAAATATTGTTTATTATCTACTTGAAAGTTAAATTAACAAAATACTTATAATAAACAGTATCTTCAGTGTGTATAAACCCGGCATTCATACATAATAACCAGGTTGATAGTTAATAACTTTTATTGGGTATATAACTTCGTGCGGTTTTTTTTCAAAATTTGAACGTTTATTTAAGAAAAACACTATTGTACGTGTATTATTCAAAGTATTGCCCATCAGAAGCTATGACTTTTTCCCATCTTTCTGGCAGTTTGTGGATCCCATCCCAAAAGAACTGCGCCGGCTTGGCAGCCAAGAACGAATCAAGCCAAGTTTTGATATTCTGCTCTGATGTGAACCGTATTTCAGTGAGGGCGTTCTGCATCGACCGGAATAAATGGTAGTCAGAAGGGGCAACGTCTGGGCTATAAGGCGGGCGGGTTAAGACTTCCCATCCAATGTTTTCCAAATAGTTCTTAACCGGAATAGCAACGTGGGGCCGAGCGCTGTCATGATGGAAAATGCCGGGCGTTTTTTGGCTACTGCTCTCTTCAAACGGATTAATTGTGTTCGGCAGTAATGTCCATTGATGGTTTCACCCGGTTTTAGCAGCTCATAATACAGCATACCCATCTGATTCCACCAAATACAGAGCATTACCTCCGCGCCACGCATATTCGGCTTTGCCGTTGATTTGGCTGGTTGGCCGTGTTTCACATATGATTTTTTGCGCTTGGGGTTGTCGTAATGGATCCATTTTTCATCATTAGTAACAATCCGATGCGGAAATGACTTCCTTTTGTGGCGTTCCAGCAGCATTTCGGACATGCAAAACCGCCTTTTGACGTCTCTCGGCTTGAGTTCATGTGGAACTCAATTTCCTTGCTATTTAGTATATCCAGCTGCTTTTAAACATTTTGAAACGACAGCTTGAGTGACACCCAAAGATTCTGCGAGCTCTTCTTGTGTTTGGCAACAATCTTCATAGAGTAATGCTTCCAATTCTTCATCTTCAAACTTTTTTGGCTGCCCAGGACGTTCATCGTCTTCCAAGCCAAAATCACCACTTTTAAATCGTGAAAACCACTTTTGGCACGTTCGCTCAGCTAGCGCATGTTCTCTATAAACTTTCACCAAAATTCGATGACTTTCGGCAGCAGTTTTCTTCATATTAAAGTAATGAAGAGGAACTCCCCGCAAAAAAACTTTTTCAGGCACAAAGTTCGACATATTTGAGTGAAAAAAAAATTATTGTTGTTTACTCTTCAAATGAATGACATATACTGAAATGACGTACAATGACAGTAGCTTTCCAACGCATGTTCCAATGGAATAGTACAAGTTACGCCATCTCTTAGCAAACGAATTAACTTATAGACCCAATATTAACTAATTGATTATTTTTTTACGAAAAATGGGTGTCAAACTACTTCAACTTTGGGGATCCAGGCGGTCATAAAATTTTTTTTGAGGAGAAGTTAATAAATTTTGCGAAGTCCAAATGGATACCCAGGTACCCGGTTATGGGCCCGACGGTTAAACTAACAATGGTTGATGGAAAGGTATGCAATGCCTTGTGACACATACTGCTTCACAAAAGGTGTGCTATATTTCTGAAGCAGAGACAACTAATATGAATGATATTCAAAGTTCCTTACAAAGAACCGTTAAGGAAGATTGTTTAGATTTTGGCATATCTCCACTGCATTTGTGGATAAGGTTCTTTGAAATTTTCATTCATCTAGCATACAGATTAGATTTTAAAAAAAATGGCGGACAGGAAATAATGAGAAACCTCTTCGGAACGAACAGAAAAAAAGGATACAGGGAGAATTTAAAAACATTGGATTGATAATTGATAAGCCAAAACATGGTGGTGGGAATTCAAACGATGGAAATACCATGCGCAGATTTTTTTGCAAACCCTTCCTTTCCTTCTTAGGAAAAACATTTTAAAAAAAGCAAAAAACCGATTTTATCTAAAGATGTTTTGAATTTATTGCTATAAGCTTAAATTTATTTCAATAAAAATATAATATTAATGACTTTTTGTAACCGTTTCTTTTATTTTCTATCACTTAAAATTAGATTTTTAGTTTTGACCGCCATTTCCATACAAATGAAACAAATTGTGAGGTATTGTAAGAAGCATTACTATTGGAGCAACACGAAGACTAAACGCCGATGGGTATATGTATGCCATGTATGTCCACTTTTAACTGAAAAAACGTTGCACCCTGTTTATTTAGAAAAATAACTTACTTTCTCAGATGGCGTTGTAGTCCTGAACCTAATTAATAAATCTCTGAAAATAGTGTGAGTTTTTTTCAATTGCTTCCAGTTGTACGCTCCAAGATGATTAAGGAAGACTTCTATTTGTGCGCACCACCTTAGATGAGGTCTTGCTCTATTGCCTAAGTATTCTATACAGGTGGGAATCAAGAACACTTCAGGTCGGAGGCCGAAATTTTTTATAATTTTCTAACCAGGTTAATATTGCTGATATTTTCTCCTCCAAGGCTCGTCAACTCAAACCGGAATAAAATTCACTTGACGAATCTTGCGTTAAAAACGACTAAGGATATCTTATTTCGTATCTTCATCAATCATAAATTAAAAACTCACACATTAACACAATGCGGTGTGATAAAGAAGTCTGATGCCTCTATAGTTGGCGCAGTAAATAGGTCACAATGCTTTTGGATAGTGCAAACAATACTGATGTTCTTCATTAAACCAGGGGTTTCGTGCCTTAGAACATTTCTGATGGTCATAATGTGTTACTGTTACTGGGAAACAAGAAAAGAATCCATCAAGGAATGTACTTTTCAAAAAAAATTGAACTCCAGTGAATCAAAACAAATTATATTGTTTCCTCTTAAAATTTCAAAATTGAAATCTGCACTTCAAACGTCCTTTGTGTAAAAGGGTCCTTTTTTCTTCGGGTAGATCCCTAACATTCTTATTTCGTAAAACATCGGCTGTCAATTAAAGGTATAGAGCTCTTATTAGATTTTTTTTAAAACCTACAATCAATTTAAGAAAATATATAATCATTGAATTATTTTTTACATAGGTAAAAATAGGGCCAATAGGGCCTATTAGGCCTTAAATATATTCTGACGTTTTCTTCCCTATTCGAAGTAATCTTAGTTTTTACAATGCATCCACTTCAAAACAAAAGCACTTCATTGAAAGTGTTTACAATAGTTAGCACATAAAGACGGCAGACGATGTGTCCACGCAACATATTAAGCAGCATCTTTAATTGTTCTATGCTTTGCTGCAATGGACACCTGCACGTCGAGAGACGTCTGGGAGCTTTCGTTTTATATGATACGGAGATTGCTACTTACGGTTATACCTAGAATACAAGCAGTCCCAATACGGGTTCAAGTCTTTGGAAGATCTCATTTTCCGTGATCTGCTTATATAGGGTGATTCATCGTAAGGTTTGCTTTATAATGTAAAACAAAACACATAAATTTAACAGTCAACTTTAAATTCTTATTATCGGTTAAAAGAACAATTCATGGCATCTATTTTTTGAAAACGACATCATGTAAATGTTGATCACGACTACGTATGAGGTGGTCCATTTGTAAGGTTCCAATTTTGAGCAACTCGACTGGTATCTCGCGGATAACACGGGTAATGATGGCTTCCAAAGCGTTTATCGTAGCTGGCTTATTCCTGAAGACCTGAGACTTTACATACGAGTATCCCCAGAGAAAATAGTCCAAAGGTGTGATATAGCACGATCTAGGCAGCCATTTTACCATTTTTCTCTCCAAAATGATTACTCAACAAGTACATTGGTTAACGCGCTGTATGGCTCGTAGACCTAACAGAGACCATGTGCTTGAATTTCAGGAATCACATAGTCCGTTAACATGGCGCGATAACGATTACCATTTACGGTAACATTTTGATTTGCCTCATTTTTGAAGAAATATGTACCAATGATTCCACCAGCCCATAAACCACAACATATCGTTGTTTTTAATGGATGTAATGGTAGCTCTTGGTACTCTTCGGGTTGCTCATCAGCCCAAATAGCATTTTTGTTTATTAACGTATCCATTAAGCCAGAAATGGGCTTCATCACTGAACAAGATTTCACGATAAAACACCGGAATTTCATTGAGTTTTCCCAATTCCTATTCACTGAAAATATAGCGAAAATTCAAGACGTGGGATGTGGTCTAACCGGTCGAGTATCATCCACTAATCTAAACTGGAACTCAAATTTGCGAATGATATTGGCAATAATGATTTCAGTAGGTCGATTATGCGCACCGTAAGTTCCTTGAATCGCACGAAAAACATTTCTCACAGAACGCTGATTTTCGTAATACAGCTTAACAATTTGGAGACGCTGTTGTGGTGTGAATTATCTATGATGACTTGCCAAACGATGCTGAACAAAAACGACAAAGCAGTTTGATAGAAGCATGCGTGATCTGTCTAAAAAAGCCTATTGAAAATCAAAACTCACGATGATTCACCCCATATATACCATACACTTCAAAGACGGGCATGAATACTTGCTTGCGAATACTGAGATTTCGACATCTTCAAATACGCTAGCATCTCATCCGGCTTTGAAGCTAACGCTAATAACATTCTGTCTGAATCTCCTGATATTACGGAGTATATGAAAGAACAACTTCGTATTCTCACAACAAATGAGGTTCCGATATTATCGCTTCAGACCGCCTGGTATAAAATCGGAGTCATATGACAGTCGGCGCATAAGGTCACCGAAACTTCAAGGCGAGTTGTTTCAAAAATCACTTATTTTTAAACGGAAGAAATCGCTGAGCATGCATACATTGTGCATCTCTACCAGAGCCTGACGTGTTAGAAATATCTCCCAAACAGCTGAACAAAACCCTTCTTTGGAGTAAGGTAAAAGCAGCGAATTTTCCTTTCCGACACTTAATATTAAATCAAAATATTCAAAAAAATTAAACCAGATACTTATTTACGATTATTGTTATGTGTTTTCATAAAATTGACTTTCTCTCTCTTCTGAAGAGAATAAATACAGTTTCGAAAAGATGAAGTGAAAGTCATTTACCTCTAAGGCTGTCGTCACTTTAGTCAGCCACAGACAGTCGGTAGGCACCATCTGACGGGCAGTACACACACATAATCTGCATATACGTGATCAGTAAGAGTCATTGCGATCGTTAGACAGAGAGTCGACTGACACGAGTCATAGTGACGGAGAGAAACGGCCGTCCTTCGAGCAATCCCTGTTTACATACTGATCGTAGTCAGAGTTCACAACTAAAGTTCTGTTTACTATCATAATTTTCTGCCTGGCACTTTTATTATCGATGAAATACCTAGCGCGTACTTCTTCTTGTCAAGTACACATTAAATTCTTCTAATTTTGAAGTACATATTCAAAAGTTCTTCATTGTTTTTAGCAAGTTGCATCTTAGATAGAAGTTGCTTTCACAAAGCAATTTTGCGTTGAGCATGTAGTCGGCTTTTCTGAATTTCTGTATGAATAAGCTTTTCATGTTTGCAAGGACCTAGTATGAAGGCAAGCAGTGAATATTCTGTTTCGAGTTGCCAACAGTGGATATATATGTTAGCTTTTTCCAGCTACTCCAGAAATATGTTATCGGCGTAAGGCGACTTGAAGCCATCGATGTATATAATGCTCTTAACCGTCATCAGCTACGGTGGATTGTATTATTTGGCTTTCGTGCAGTTCCGGTGATAAGAGTTGGTTGTGAGGAGGTTCCGATCTGGCTGCGTAGGGAATGGGTTTTGAGTATGAGACTCATATCACTTTCTTTAATTATTTCTTCAACTCGCTGCAATCAAATTGTCTCAGTTTCTTCAGCCTGGTGGATTTGTTCTTGTTGAGAACTTTGATCTGTTTCTCAGTTTCACCAAGTAACTTTATCTTTTCGCTTACGTCGTAATAGAAATTAAGCCTTTTATATTCCAGTCATCTTCTAAATTAAACACAAGTGAACTTTCTTTAACTTGTATGAACACGCCAAGTAAAAGCTGTAAAGCCCGAACATAAATCTGCAAGGATAGAACCCCAATCAGTATTGAGAATCTGGAAAGATTATGTCATACTGTTAATCGGTAAAAACGAATAGTATCCCACCCATCATAAACTCATCTCTAAATTCTGGGTCGACGAAAGTATGCTCGACGAATGGAAATTCAACATTGTTGGCCAATCCTAAAGAAGAGAGAATAAATCTCCTTAAAGTTGCTTATAAAATATTTTATGAACGCCGGAGTCTCTTCATACACAGTCGGACCGGCCCCTATCAGTGTGGTTTTAGACCAGGAAAGCCGATCATACAGAAGTTCCAAATCAATGGACACCGCTTTTTTCATTGAGTTCAAAGCCGCATATGACAGCATCTACAGAGTCGAACTATACAGAGCCATGTCTAGTTTTGGCGTCCCTGTCAATTTCATTCGGATGTACAGGAAGACGCAGGAGAATGTATGAATGACGTTGTAATGGCGATGCGTTGTCATGTGATTTTTTTACACTTTTCTCTTGAAATAATTGTATATGCTGTCAACAGAGAGGGACACACAACATTGATGCCTAGGACAAGACTTCACGATAGATAGCTACAAATTTGAGGTAGCAAGGGACTTTATTTAACACAGCTCTGCTATCAATTTCAATAAGGACACCAGAATCTTGCCAATCGCTGCTTCTTTGAGCTGAGAAGATATTTTAAGTAGTAAAGCCCTATCTCGAGCAACCGAGACGACGTTGTAAACAGTATCCCAAAGTTCACACAAGATTTGAACAACTGACAATTCAAAATTATTAAAAATGGAGCGCCAGGCGAAAGAACAACGCGTTTTCATTTTGCCGATACAGTTACCAATTTACGTACAAAATATGGTCGGATTAGTGATGTAACTTCATCAACTGTGAAGAGATTAATTCAAAAATTCAGGAAGACTGGATTAATTAGATCCTCTGGCCATCCTTCAACAAGTCATTCAATACAAAACATCGAGGCAGTTCGTAAGAGTGTTTCATGCTGATTTTTTAAACAAAATGATCTTCAGCGATGATCGTCTTCATGGTTTTGGAAAATCCATGAGCGATTGTTGAGAAACAAAAAAAAAAAAAAAAAAAAAAAAAAAAAAAAAAAACATTCACAGCGTGTCGTATAGTGTGGATATTGGGCTGCCGGCATCATCGGACCATTCTTCTTGGAAAATGCTGCTGGTCAGGTAAATAATTAATTGTGCTTGCTGTCGCGATAATCCCTCTGTTTGTGGCTAAATCGCAAGATATAGATCTGAATGACATGTGTTTTCAACAAAATGGTGTCGCATGCCATGCATGAGTCATTTTCTGGTTGTTTAATTTCAGGTTTTCCTAAATAGAATTGGCCGCCCAGATCATGCGGTTTAACGCCGTTGGATTTTTTTCGTTGGGATTTTTTCTAGTTTAAGGATTGTGTCAATAAGAAAACGACTATCCACGTCTTGACCAGAACAAATTACGCGCTATATCAATGAAATTCAGTCACGTTTATGCAAAACTGTGATAAAAAATTTTCACAAAAGAGTGCGAATGTGCCAGCAAATCCGTGGAGCCCATTTACCTGATAAGCTATTCCATACATAACTCCATTTCTAATTAAAAATTTGTGTTTTCTATCAAAATTACTTCTTGCGTGTATTTTGGGACAGCCTTTGGAAGACACTGATCATCACAGTCTTGTTTTACAGCGCAGGGGCCGGTACCCTTTGCAACAGCGGAGAATGGAGAGACGTTTCAACAGCGAACTGTACAGGATGTTCAGCGATGCCGACCTCGTTAGAAAATCCAGGGTTCACCCTGGACTGTAGCGCCATCTATGCAGATAATGGAATGGAGGAGTTATTCTTAGCTTGCCCTGCCAGTTCAAAATGTTTGGTGAGGGCATCTTCTGAACAACTTACTCTACCTTCCCTTTTGTTCTGAGCTTAGCCAGTGTTTCACAAGGACACCTCCCAGGTGCTACCTAGATCGTAACCTTCTCAGTGTACCTTTTGGATAGAGTTAAGTTAGTCACTTGCTGCCTTTCCTTACAAAAGTTTAGAGCCAACATTGTCGAAAAATTATATTATGAATTCCAGGAGATGACTATCTCCATGTGCCATCAAACGGAACAAGTAATAATCGGACGGCGAAATATCTGGGGAATATGGTGGGTGGAGTAGGATTTCCCATTTGGGCTTTTCCAGGTAGGTTTTAACGGGTTTGGCAACGTGAGGTCGAACGTTGTCATGCTGTAGAATCACTTTTTCGTGTCTCTGTTCGTATTGTGGCTCAATCGCATTAATTGAAGTCGATACCGTTCCCCAGTGATGTCTTCATTGGGTTTCAACAGTTCATAATAAATAAAGTCGGCCTGGTCCCACCAAATACACAGTATAACTTTCGCAGTGTGAATATTCGACCAGGCTGATGACATACAAGAACGATCGGGCAGTCTCCCTAACTTTCTTCTCTTTGAGTTGCTGTACTGAATCCATTTTTCACCACCCGTCATGTTGGGATGAAGAAAACACTTCCTTTTTTGCCGCTGGTGCAGTTGTTCACAGGCGAAAAAACGACGTTTAACGTCCCTTGGTTTGAAATCATAACGAATCAAAGTTCCTTGTATTTGTATCATTCCCAGTAGCTTGGAAATGGTTTAGCGGGTAACTCCTAATGCTGAAGCGAGCTCTTCTTGCGTTTGGCACGAACCTTCATCGAGCAATGCCCTCAACTCAGCGTTCTTCAAAGATTTTAGCCTTCCTTTACGCGGACGGTCGTTAACATCGAAATCACCGTCTTTGAAGCGAAAGAACCAATCGCGACACGCTGTTTCATTTAAAGCAGCATCTCCGTAAAAATTTTGGATCTCTCGATGAGCCTCAGCTGCCGTTTTCTTCTATTAAAAGAAGAAATTCAACACTTCCCGCAAATGACGATTATTTGGCTCAAAATTAGATATTTTCACCTAACCAAAAGTATAGGTATGACGCTGAAACAAAATCACTGACGTTTTGGATACGTCAAAATCGACCAGCACTTACTGTGGTCATAGTTGCGCACCTAATATACTAGGTCTGTGAGCGATCACAATATTCAAGTTGGCCTACTGTCTTCGTTGGAACTGGTTGTACCGAATCTTAGAGGAATTTATTTTTTTTTTATAATCCCGCGCGCGCACCAAGGGAATATGAATACCTTTTACTGGTTTTTCTCCAGGGCGCGGGCGGGTGGTGTAGTAGTTTAAAACTCAGGTGTATTAGGTTTCGATATTTTCCCCAGAGGTGGTTGTCAAACTGGACGGGACGAGCAAGTGCATCCTCAACCAGTGGGTCTCAGTACTAGCTAGTTGTTAGTTCGTTACATTTAGCCCAGCCAGCAATCACTCCAACATCAGTGTTATGCCTTCATGTCAGAGTTGACGCCGACGGGATTTTCATATAACTACATACAAATTCTATGAAAAGACTTTTTCAAAGAATTGTCTTGCACGGGATTCGAACCCGCGACCCTCTGCTTGAGGAGTATATGCATTCAAAGACAAGCTTAAGCCATTTTTTTTTTACTTTCTTAGCTCACGACTGTAGCAACTCAAGCCTAGAAGTTGTGAGTTGAGGCAGGTTCACGGTTTCTCAGATTACTCATCTTACCGTGGTGTTAAACCCCAAAACACATAAAACCGCAGATGCATTCTTTCCCCACTTCGAAAGATTACATAGATACTCAACAAATCGTAAAAGTTTGCTTGGGCTAAGACTCATTTAAAGGAGTAACAATGATGCTTTCATCCAACATCCTTATCCAGAATTTCAATCGAAATTCACATAGAGTATCTTCCATACTCAAATTTCAAATTGATTTACCAATTTCTATCTTAAATATTCCCAAACAAAATTAACCAACCCGTAGTCGTATTTTTGTTTTTTTTTTTTTTTTAAAAGAAAACTCATTTATCAAATTAGAATTTTAAATAATTTTTATATTTTGCTTTTGTTATTTTGATTTTGGTTTTTATTACTCTTCTACAGATACGGCATTCGATTATTTACATAATTTAACAGCATTTGCATTTCTATCTACATAGCTACAAATATGGAAAGCTCAATTAGGTCTAAGTTAACATTAAAAAAAAAAAAAAGAAAACATCCACAAAGTGCAGGAATAAAAATACATACGTATGTATGTCAATAATAAAAAAAAAAAAAACTTAACAAATAAATAAATTTTAGATCTTTAGGTTTAGATTACTATTTACAGGTTACAGTTACTCGTTTACATATGTTTACAACTTGGCAAGTGGAGTATACTCGTACATATTCGCAAGATGCACAGAAGGTGCTTTCATGAACACATAAGTCGTCACAGGAACTATTCAAACTCAAAACGGTCAACTGGTATTGGTAAGTAAACATGAATTCGTCTATAGTACATATCACAAAAAAAAAACATCAAAAAAAAGTATCTAAGCACTTTCAAGTTGTAGAACTAAAACACGGGCAAAGGTCCAAGGTAGCTGCGGTAGACAGCGTGTGCAGCTGCAGCCTGTGGATCTGTAAAAAGTGCCGCCGCTGCGGCTGCTGCTGCTGCTGCCTGCTGATGATGATGATGGTGCGGTTGCATTTGATACGGATGATGTGGATGCATCAGTGGATGAATCTGATGCGACGGTTGACCATAGATTGATGTGGAACCCATAAGGTGCTGTGGCGGGCTGTGGTGCATTACAAAATTGGCCGAATAGACGGGATAAGTTTGCTGATGGGCGCCTTCGATTGTTGGTGGTGTTGGAGCCGTCGGCAGAGCAGGTGATATCCTTAGATCAGCTGGTTCGGGCCTACAATGTGGAGTTTCACTATTAACCGGTGCGGTGTCGGGAGCAATGAGGCTTTCGATATCGAACGAACGTTTTGGTCTTGAGGCTGGTGCTGATAGTGGGGTTGTGGGCATCATTTGCTGTGGCTCTGGCGACGGTGTTATTAAGTCCAGTTCGGGTGATGGTGATGTTGGCATCGAAACACACATTGTGGGACTGCTCATTGGGTGACCGCTATAAATTGATGGATGTGGATGCCCTGCCACGGCCATTTGTGTGTAGTCCCAGGTTGGTGGTTGAGCTTGTTGTCTTTGCTGCTGTTGTTGTTGAGCTATGAAGAATCGATTAAAGCTGGCCAATGCAGCCAATTCTCCATTTAACATATCCTTCTCGAGTTTCTGTACACGAAAGCGTTTCCGACGACGAAGGAGACTTCCATTCTCGAACATATCGAATGCCTTTGGATGTAGGGTCCAGTAGGAGCCTTTGCCGGCTTTGTTGGTATTTCTTGGGATTTTGATGAAACAGTCGTTGAAGCTCAGATTGTGGCGGAGGGAATTTTGCCATTTTTGTGTGTTGTTGCGGTAATACGGGAACTTATCCATAATAAACTTGTAGATATCGCTCAGAGGCAACATCTTTTGTGGGGAGCTCCAGATGGCCATGGCCGTTAGGGAAATGTACGAAAATGGTGGCTTTTGCTCGCCATATGTTTCTTTTAGTGGTCGGGGCATTTTTTGTCAGTTTTTTTTTTTTTTTTTTTTTTTTTATACGTCTCAACACTTCACTTGTATTCTTTAAGCACAAGAATTGGTTTTTTTTTTTATTCTGTTTCTATTCACTATAATTTTTAAGTTCACTTTGTGTGCGGTTTTTAATTTGTTTTTCGTTTTCTCTTTTTTTTTTTTTTTTTGTTACAAAAAAATCTCGTGAGAGACTTGTTTTCACGACGAGATCAAGTAGCTGACTGAAGAGAAGTTGGATGAGAAGTTGTAGGTATATGCACAGCGGTGGTGGCAAGAAGGCTGAATATGGCGGCGGTAGAGTATCGCCCAGGGGCTGTTAGCTGTCAGCATGTAACAAACAGTGTAGAATTTGGTTCTTTTGTGTTTCTCTCATTTTTGGGATGTGCGCAGGTAGAGGAGTTTCCTTCAACAGCCGTGAGTATGTTTCTTGGTCCCATGGGGAGGAGTTATTTTAGATTTCCTGTTGTGAGTTATCCTCGCCTCTCATTGGTTAGTGGTATGCGCGTGTGCGTTTTATTCTAAAGTGGTAGTTGTGAATTACTTTTTAGGGAAACCCAATGTGTGTGAATTTATGGGAATGCTATGTAGATAGTTGATAACGGTGCAGAGGAGAGAAATGGATTTTTTGCTGGCATGTGAAAATGAGGTCCTTGTTAGGAAAGGGCTTACCTACAGATAAAAAATAAAAAGTTCACAAAAAAAGAAAACAAATTAAAATTGAAATTTACATTTATGCCGGCGTCATCTTTTTATTTTGAAAGATAAATAATGAATTAAAATTCATCATTAAATTATTTGTAATAAATAGGGAGTAGTACTCCATGGGAGGGTTGTTCTAATGACATAGGGCAACCTTATTGTTAATCTGCTGAGCAAGTTTTGTTACATTTTGTGGAGAAGACATTATTAAATACACAAGTGTGCATTCTAGAAACCTTCAGATAAATTGTTGGGCGAGCGATTAAGTAGGTTTAGGACCAAGTTTCGCAATGAAATTTGCTTTCCCGTATCATTAAAGAAGCTAGGGAAAAGGGCGAAATAAACATTTCGGTTTTTGGACATAAAAGCTCAAGAGTTTTGGTTGAAGTTTTATTACTTGAGCCTTGGGTTAGATGCGATTAGACCCAGGAGATACGTACATACATACATACATGCTTACATACTCTCATATATTTATATTAGGTATGTAATTTCATTTGTGCGGTTTTTTTTTTTCAAAATTTGAACGTTTATTTAAGAAAAACGTGTACAATAGTATTATTGAAAGTATTGCCCATCTGAAGCTATGACTTTTTCCCATCTTTCTGGCATTTTGTGGATCCTATCCCAAAAGAACTGCCCCGGCTTGGCAGTCAAGAATGAATCAAGTCAATTTTTGATATTCTGCTCTGATGTGAACCGTATTTCAGTGAGGGCGTTCTGCATCGACTGGAATAAATGGTAGTCAGAAGGGGCACGGTCTGGGCTATAAGACGGGTGGCGTAAGACTTTCCATCCACTGTTTTCCAAATAGTTCTTAACCGGAATAGCAACGTGGGGCCGAGCGTTGTCATGATGGAAAATTATTGCCTCGTGTCTGGTCGCATATTCCGGGCGTTTTTCGGCTACTGCTCTCTTCAAACAATTAATTGTGTTCGGTAGCGTTGTCCACTCATCTGATCCCACCAAATACGGAGCATTACCTTCGTGCTATGGATATTCGGCTTTGCCGTTGATTTGGATGGTTGGCCGGGTTTCGCATATGATTTTTTGCGCTTGGGGTTGTCGTAATGGATCCATTTTTCATCACCAGTAACAATCCGATGCAAAAATGACTTCCTTTTGTGGCGTTCCAGCAGCATTTCAAACATGCAAAACCGCATTTCGACGTCTCTCGGCTTGAGTTCATGTGGAACCCAATTTCCTTGCTTTTAAATATATCCAGCTGCTTTTAAACGTTTTGAAATGGCTGCTTGAGTGACACCCAAAGATTCTGAGAGCTCTTCTTGTGTTTGGCAACAATCTTCATAGAGTAATGCTTCCAGTTCTTCATCTTCAAACTTTTTTGGCTACCCAGGACGTTCATCGTTTTCCAAGACAAAATCACCACTTTTAAATCATGCAAACCACTTTTGGCACGTTCGCTCAGCTAGCGCATGTTCATCATAAACTGCCACCAAAATACGATGACTTTCGGCAGCAGTTTTCTTCATATTAAAGTAATGAAGAAGAACTCCCCGCAAAAACACTTTTTCAGGCACAAAGTTCGACATATTTGATTAAAAAAAAATTATTGCTGTTTACGCTTCAAATGAATGACATATACTGAAATGACGTATGATGACAGTAGCTTTCCAATGCATGTTACAATGGAATAATACAAGCTACGCCATCTCTTAGCAAACCGCACGCAATTAAGTTATAGACCCAATATATTGCGCCGTAATTAGTTTGAGGCCTTAATTAGTTTATGCTAATCTGATGATCTGTAGAGGCCTGATCTTGTTTGTGATTATGTGGCGAAATTTATGATAGTTTAAATGATTCAGAGGTGCCTGCACATCTGTTCATTGATATAACAAAGGCTTTTGATACGGTAGATCACGATTTGTTGCATGATAAGTTGCATAAGGCAAGTTTTAGAGGTAAAATTCATGACTGGTTCGCGTCGTATTTAAAGAACAGATCGCAAAAGTTTGGAATTCAGAATAATTTAAGTTCTGAAATATGAACTGATATAGGTGTTCCTCAGGGCTCCGTTTTGGGCCCTATACTATTCTTGATTTTTGTGAACTCGCTTTTCGTTCAACATTTTAAAGGCAAAATAACATCCTTTGCTGATGATACTTCCTTATCATATTCTTCGAAAAACCTATTTCATTTATTCACTGATATAAACAATGATTTAGAAATTCTGCGAAAATAGTTGAATTTGCATGGACTTGTTATAAGTGACAAAACTAAACTTATGGTTTTTAATATTCAGGGGATAATCTATGAGGATATGGTAATAAAATATCATTCGCCCAATTGTTGTAGATATCCTCTCAATAATAATTGTATGCATGATAATAACAACAGTACATCTTATAATGACAACATCAACTGTTCAGATAATTGTTTTGACATTGAGAAAGTTAAAAGTTTCAAATATTTTGGTATTATTTTGGATTATAGGATGTGTTGGAATGATCATACATCTGACCTGAAGAATTACCTTAACAATGTTGTGAGGCAAATCTACCATCTCAGTCTTTACTGTAGTCAACCGATTTTGAAGCAGGTTTACAATGGTTTATTTAAATCCAGACTAAAGTATTGTCTTTCTTGTTGGGGTGGTACTTATAAGAATAAAACTGCGCCTTTGCTTATCAAACAAAAACACGCAATTTAAGTTATCTGCAGAACTATTCGTATCACTCCTAGCTTTCTTTTGTTCAAAAACCTAGACATTCTTCCACTAAAACATTTACAATATATTTTTATAAGGTTCTAAAAATATTTTTTGAGAAATCAGGATACTCATCTACAAGATTGAGAGTAGGAATTTATAAAAAAATCTCTTCTTTCTCACTCCTTTAATTTTACTGCACCTCGCTTATTCAACAGACTGCCAGAAAATCTAAGATGCGAGAGTGTCAAAATTATTTTCTTAAAAAACGTTAAGCTCTTGCTCTTTTCTTTAAACCATAACGAAATTAATATCTTTTTAAATATTTTTGTTCGAGCACTTGTAGATATATGCTTTTAACCTAGCTTCGTAGTGTTTGAGTTATCAATTCAACGTTTATGCGTTTATTTATTTTTTTGACTGAAACCTTTAGTATGCGCTCTTAGAATTGTTTTAAATATGTAATACCTATTTTTAAAAGAGGCAATAAAAAAGACAAAAACAATTACAGGCTCATTTCCTTGTTACCATCAATATCAAAATTCTTTGAAAAAGTCGTAAAGAGGCGTATATTAAAATTTCTCAAAAAACAAAAATTCTTTAGCCCCGCTCAATTCAGATTTAGAGAAGGTCTTTGTACAGAAGATGCTATTCTAGAGTTCTTTTCATTTATCTACAAATCTTTAGATATTAAAATGTGCTGCGCCGGACTTTTTGTGGATATCACCAAGGCCTTTGATATGGTGAATCATAATATTTTATTAAACAAATTATTTTGTGCAGGATTCCGCGGTTTTATGCTCAAATGGTTTACCTGTTACTTGATTACTAGAACTCCAAAGGTCTTAGTAGACAACTTTGCAAGTAATCCAAAAGTTATCAGTCGAGGTGTCCCCCAAGGCTAAGTCCTTGGTCCGATTTTATTTCTCATTTACATCAATTCGCTTTTTAGCCAACCGTTTTTGGGCAAGATCACTGCTTTTGCGGATGATCTTGGTATTGCCTATAGTTCAAAAAGTCCTCTCGATTTAACTTCTGATATTTATCATGATGTCCCAATCTTAAGGACTTGGTTTGGGGTGCGTAAGTTAGTCTCAAGCAATAAAACAAGTCTTGAACTCTAGTAAAAATATTCGTGATTCGAGTGATACATGTGATACGAGTTGTTTCAAGATTGAACCAGTAAATCAATATAAATACTTGGGTTTACATTTCAACTGTAAAACTGGTCTGACCATATTACATCATTGAAAAAATATTTACGCTCTGCAATCCATTTCCTATTTCGCCTAAGAAAATACTGTAGTAATGAAACTTTGAAGTCAGTGTACTTTGGATTGGTTGATTCTAAACTACAGTATGGTTTCAGTTGCTTGGGAGGTGCCTACCGCACAAGGTTATTACTTTTAAATATTTTACAAAAATATTTTATTAGAAAGATTTGTAATGCTAATCGTTTGGTACGGTCTATGATCTCCAATCTCAAATTCACATAATTTACGAAGCGGATCTAACAACTTTATTCAAGTGCCATTATTTCGAACAACTTTATACAAAAATTTCTTCACTGTCGTGTCTTGCAAATTGCTTAACAGGCTTCCAAAAGATATTCGTTTTCATAATTCGTCCAACCAAATTTTTAAAAAAAATCAAAAACTGGCTTCTAACTTTCGATCACGAAGAAATCAAAAATTTGCTGCCGTATGTAAGTTAATTCCGAATTAAATTTTGAATACTTAAAACTAAATTATTAATAACTTATACCCCACTGTTTTGTAACTATTTTATAACTTTTTGTAACTTTCTAAATTTTCGCTATGAAGTGGCATTGCTACTATTAAATTTAAAATTAATATGAATGTCACTACTTATTCTTATGATCTATAATGTTATTTCGTAATTGTGAACTAATATTCTATAAGGAAAAAAGAATAAAGAATAAAGAATACTCTCAATTTTATAATTGATCCCGATCAATGGACAATCACCTTTGTATTTAGTTCACTGAATGGCGCATCCAACTTTTGTCCATCGGATAATCGGATGTTCCTAACTATTTTATTAGGTCTATAACTTACTTGCCAAGAGATGGCGTAACTTGTATTATTACATTGTTACTATTCCGTTAGAACATGCGTTGGAAAGCTACTGTCATTGTACGTCATTTCAGTATATGTCATTCATTTGATTTTTTTTTCACTCAAATATGTCGAACTTTGTGCCTGAAAAAGTGTTTTAGCGGGGAGTTCTTCTTCATTACTTTAATATGAAGAAAACTGCTGCCGAAAGTCATCGTATTTTGGTGGAAGTTTATGGTGAACATGCGCTAGCTGAGCGAACGTACCAAAAGTGGTTTAAACGATTTAAAACTGGTGATTTTGGCTTGGAAAACGATGAACCTCCTGGGCTGCCAAAAAAGTTTGAAGATGAAGAATTGGAAGCATTACTCTATGAAGATTGTTGCCAAACACAAGAAGAGCTCGCAGAATCTTTGGGTGTCAGTCAAGCAGTCATTTCAAAATGTGTAAAAGCAGCTGGATATATTCAAAAGCAAGGAAATTGGGTTCCACATGAACTCAAGCCGAGAGACGTCGAAAGGTTGTTTTGCATGTCCGAAATGCTGCTGGAACGCCACAAAAGGAAGTCATTTTTGCATCGGATTATTACTGGTGGTGAAAAATGGATCCATTACGACAACCCCAAGCGCAAAAAATCATATGTGAAACCCGGCCAACCAGCCAAATCAACGCAAAGCCGAATATCCATGGCGCGAATTTAATTCTCTGTATTTGGTTTGATCAGATGGGTGTGCTGTATTATGAGCTACTAAAACCGGGAGAAACCATCAATGGACAACGCTATCGAACACAATTAATCCGTTTGAAGAGAGCAGTAGCCAAAAAACGCCCGGAATATGCTACCAGACACGAGGCAAAAATTTTCTATCATGACAGCGCTCGGCCCCAATCTGCTATTCCGGTTAAGAACTATTTGGAAAACAGTGGATGGGAGGTCTTACCCCACCCGCCTTATAGCCCAGACCTTGCCCTCTCTGACTACCATTTGTTCCTGTCGATGCAGAACCGTCTGACTGAAATACGGTTGACATCAGAGCAGAATATCAAAAGTTGACTTGATTCATTCTTGGCTGCCAAGCCGGCGCAGTTCTTTTAGGATGGGATCCAAAAATTGCCAGAAAGATGGGAAAAAGTCATAGCTTCAGATGGGCAATACTTTGAATAATACTATTGTACATGTTTTTCTTAAATAAACGTTCAAATTTTGAAAAAAAAAACCGCACGAAATAAAATATATACCCAATATTACTACTATTGTGTTTTGTATATATTGCCCCTAAGACAACTTAGCTTAAGCAAAAGGTGGCCTATGGTCTGTATCCTATTGAGCTGCTTTTAACGGGTATCACCGCCTAATCGGGACATGTTAGGAAAAAAAAAAATTGAAGGGTACTGTAATACTTTGACGAGAATGACTGATCTTAGAAAATACAGTAGATGTGACACCAGATGAAGATATTTTTGATCATTTTGAAATCAAAATTCTTCTTATTGACAACCTAACCAGGAAAATGCGTATAAGTCACCTGGAGTAGCTTGGTTACATAGGGGAGTAAATATTAACGCATAATTATTTAGGAACAAAGCTAACTGAGCAATACGTAACATTAGTAACGAAAAACAATGCAAAGAGTTATATTTCAATCTTTACTGGCGTTTCTCAAAATTCCATAGGTACTTTGTTCTTGTACATATGTATGTACAGCTGCGGTCAAAAAAATAGCACCAAGAGTGTATTATTAGTATTTATGAGCTTAATTTTATATTTATTTCTCTCTTTTTCAAACTTGACAATAAAATACTATTAATCGAAGTATGGTCTGTAATATTTTAGTTAAAAACGTTCACAATAATAGCGGTTATTTTTATTATATGCAATTTTCGAACAACAACACCGTGGGTGTGCAGTCAAAAAAATAGCATCACCCACAATATTCTAGGCAAATGCGAACACAAAGGACTTCTAAAGTAAAAATTTATTTCTTTTTATCTCTGTAATTAAGTAATAAATATAGTTATTGAATATTCAATAGTTTGTTGCAAATAACTGCATTACAGCGTCATGGCATGTAATCGACCAATGACTGACACTTCTGCAAGGGTATGGCATACCAGCAACGTTGAATTGTTGATCAAAGGTCGTTATTGTTACTAGGTTGTTGCTCCGAAACTCCTTTTTTTACATCGGCCCATAAATTTTCCAGTGGATTTAAGTCTGGAGACTGAGGTGGGCATACCGTAACATTAACCTGTTTTTCTTCGAACCACCTTTTAGCTGTTTTGGTGATATGTTTGGGGTAGTTGTCGTGCTGGAAGACCCACCTCAACGACAATTCCTCAGTAGCAAATGCCTACATAGCTTCCTCCATAATTTTTACTTAAAGGTGTTGGTCAAGCAAAGACTTGATCCAATATATTGGACCAACACGATGGTAGGAAAAACATACCCAAACCATTATCTTGCAACCGCCGTGTTTTACTGTTTTTAAGGTGTAAGCTGGGTTGAATTCCTTGTTTAGGGGCCTTCTTACATAGCAACTAGACCCAATACCACTAAAGTACACGATCTTGCTTTTGCCAGTCCAGAGAACGTTCCTCCACTTCTGAACTGGCCAATCGATGTGGTTCCTTGCAAACGACAATCTTCTTGCCACATGACAAGGTTGCAGTAGTGGAACTTTTCTTGGCTTCCGGGCATTCAAATTAACTTCTCTCAATCTCCGATGCACTGGCCGATACATTCAGTTTACTTTTTAGCTGATTTAAAGGGCTCCTTTTTAGCGAGTCTTACTATGCGTTTTATTCCATGAGGCGACATTGCTGGCTTTCTACCACGTGTTTCTTCCTTCGGTTTTTAGTTGAACATTCAACAATTTTCCGAATTTCCTTGTAGGTTTTACCTTCAGAAATTAATTTTTTTATTATAGCCCTTTTGACTTCGGTGCAGTGTTTTCCATGGCCCATATCTGCAAAATTAATGGCTGTTTTGTTTTATTCTTTGAAGAAAATTATGTATCACTTAATATATTTACCGAATTAAATTGATTTGCAAGTTATTTTATAAAATTGTTCTATTTCTTAGCCGACATCCTCTGATGGTGCTATTATTTTGACTGCACGCGTACAGAGGTGTTGTTGCAAAATTGCAGATAACAAAAACTACCGTTACCATTGTATATAATTTTCAGTAAAATAGCAAAGAGCACATTTCCAATAACGGGGATTAACAGTGAGATGTTAAAAAAAAAAAAATAAAATAATCAAATAAGAAATATTGCTCATAAAAGTTTTAATGCGATTATGGTGCTATTTGACCGCAGCTGTATGTATGTATCCCGTCAGATGTGCATATACCAGGGACTCACTTGGTCTTTTTGAGAAAGGTGTCTGCTGCTTTATTAAAGATCTGGAGCCAGTATTGGTGGGGGTGTCGCAATTTACGTTCGTAATATTGGGTCTATAACTTTTATCTATAACTATTCATGCGGTTTGCTAAGAGATGGCATAACTTGTATTATTTCATTGGAACATGCGTTGGAAGGCTACTGTTATTGTACGTCATTTCAGTATATGTCATTCATTTGCAGCGTAAACAACAATAATTTTTTTTTCACTCAAATATGTCGAACTTTGTGCCTGAAAAAGTGTTTTAGCGGGGAGTTCTTCTTCATTACTTTAATATGAAGAAAACTGCTGCCGAAAGTCATCGTATTTTGGTGGAAGTTTATGGTGAACATGCGCTACCTGAGCGAACGTGCCAAAAGTGGCTTGCACGATTTAAAAATGGTGATTTCGGCTTGGAAGACGATAAACGTCCTGGGCAGCCAAAAAAGTTTGAAGATGAAGAACTGGAAGCATTACTCTATGAAGATTGTTGCCAAACACAAGAAGAGCTTGCAGAATCTTTGGGTGTCACTCAAGCAGCCATTTTAAAACGTTTAAAAGCAGCTGGATATATTCAAAAGCAAGGAAATTGGGTTCCACATGAACTCAAGCCGAAAGACGTCGAAAGGCGGTTTTGCATGTCCGAAATGCTGTTGGAACGCCACAAAAGGAATTCATTTTCGCATCGGATTGTTACTGGTGATGACATTACGACAACCCCAAGCGCAAAAAATCATATATGAAACACGGCCAACAAATACAAGATAATGCTTTGTATTTGGTGGGATCAGATGGGTGTGCTGTTCTATGAGCTGCTAAAACCGGGTGAAACCATCAATGGACAATACTACCGAATACAATTAATCCGTTTGAAGAGAGCAGTAGCCGAAAAACGCCCGGAATATGCGACCAGACACGAGTCAATAATTTTCCATCATGACAACGCTCGGCCACACGTTGCTATTCCGGTTAAGAACTATTTGGAAAACAGTGGATGGGAAGTCTTACTCCACCTTATAGCCTTATAGCCCAGACCTTGCCCCTTCTGACTACAATTTGTTCCGGTCGATGCAGAACGCCCTCACTGAAATACGGTTCACATCAGAGCAGAATATCAAAAATTGGATTGATTCATGACTTTCCAAAGCATTTTGCTCAAGCCAGTACACTGTTAGATTTATTCCTCTCCAATGATTGGCATAGTGCTTTCTACAGTCAGATTTCAGCTCCTGCGTTCTCGAAACACGACCTAATCTTTGCAAATTTTGACTTTTCTTCTAGCGAATTAAGTAGGTACTTTTACAATACATATACCGAGACTTTAGAAATCTAATAACTGATGTTCTGGAGCGGGATATTTAAAGCATTAATTGACATCTAATTTATCATGAAATATCTATAGATAATCAGGTTGAAATCCTTCAACATATTTTATTGCAATTATTGATTTGAAAAACAAACATGGTAGAGCCTATAAGAAGTGGATAGGATTTAAACTCCCAGAATTTTATAAGAGTTTCGGCCATTAAATTGGTCAACTTTAAGATTAAACAAGCCAAAAGGGGGTTTTACGATAAACTCTTTGATCACAAGTTACATTCAAAAAGTCTTTGGCATAATTTACATGGGCTTGCTGTTGTTCAAAAAAAAGAATTCCGAAATAAATAACATTGATCCCAATCAGCTCAATTCAATTCAATACAGCTCAATTCAGTACGAAAGTACTGACCCACTGGATATAACACTTAATGGCTTTGAATTTGCTTGTATTGAACAAGCTGATGTCGCTAAGGCTATACTTAAAATTAAGTCTAAGTCTATTGGTATTCATGGAATTCACCCTATTTTCATTTATATCATAATACCTTTAATTCTTCCAGCCATAACCCATATTATGATGACTTCTACTTTTCTAAGCGCGTGGAGAATCGCGAAAATTCTTTCCATTCTAGAAAAGCAAGCGTCCTCCAACTTTTCGGCTGAATATAGATCCATTGCCATCCTTCCCTTTTTGTTAAAGGTTATGGATGTCAGCAGATGTCAGTCTTTATCCAACGCAATAAATTACTTTGTACAAATCAATCCGGTTTCAGACGTCATCATAGCTCTACGTTAAAAGTAACAGATGATATCCGAGCCGTGATGGATAAAGACCTGATAACTTTTGTGACTCTGATTGAATTTTTTAAGGCCTCTCTCAAAACTCAAAAGGTTATTCGTCTTCTCATCATCTGCTATGAAGCTCATTAAAACATACCTTGGTGGAAGAAAACAACCTGTTGCTGTTAATAATGACATATCGGACTTTATTGCGACTTCAGTGGGTGTACTATACCTCAAGGCTCCATACTCGGTCCTCTATTATTTACGATATTTATCAATTACTTTCCGAAAGTAATTAAATATTCTTCGCAGTATATGTATGCAGATGATGTAAAACTTTACCTGAGTTGTAAGCTATTCCTCATTGACGATTCTGCCTATAAAACTTAAAAATTCTAGATTGGTCTGAAGATATTCCTGAGACTGAATTCAGTTAAATCGATGGGCCTGTTGTTGGCAGAAGCAGTATCAATGGCTGTAATCTTCCTAAAATTTTTCCCCAAAATGAACCAATTGAGTTCGTTGAGAAAGTTAAAAATCTTGGTGTATGGATTAACAACATTCTAAATTGGAATGATCACATCTCCAGTATTACAGGCAAAATCTATGGTTCTCTAAGGAATCTGTCTGTGTCGCAGTCTTTAACTCCGTTGCATACAAGATTAATGATAGTGAGGGCTCTACTAATTCGAATTTTTACTTTTGTTACAGTTGTGGACGTAAGCTCAACATCGCTTTTAACCACATCACTCGTTATGTTTATGGATTGAGACGCGATGACCGTGTTTCATGATATGCTAAAAATATATTGGATATACACTCTCGATAAATATCAAGAGTATTACACAATTATATTGTACACACGACCCTCGCCTTAATATTCATATGATTGGCTGCACCCTCAAAGCCATCTTCCGATTAAAAACAAGTGGTCTTTGGTACAACACACACTGGAGCTTCGATGACCTTGCGCGCCGGCTATCTTATGACTCCCGTCTTATGGACATGTCGTCCGATGCAATGACACTGGAACTCCTGTTGCGGAAAAAACACGAAATCGACTTTCCTTGCGCCCAGGACTGGCTTTGCATAGAATCTGAGCCAGGAAAGGAATGCAGTCGGGTCTTAACGTACGGCTCCAAAACCAATATAGTATGTGGCGCTGATGTCTTTCTGGAGGACGACAACGTTAGATTTCAATTCACGTTAGCAAAGCTTGCATCTGTCTTCCAAGAAAAAATTTACGCAATCCTGATGGCAGCGAACTATATTGCGGAGAACCGCTGGAGGGGGTGAAGTCTTTGCATATGCAGCAACAGCCAAGCTGTGACTAGAGCAAGAGATCATTGAACGCAATCGGAAGGCTAAATTAAGTGACCATTGTCTGTATCCCAGGTCACAATGGGATCACAGGAAATGAAATCGCATATAAACTTGCCACACATGCTTCAGAGGAGTCTGGTTCAGTTTCTGTCTGCGTCCTCGCTTAAGGCTTCTATTAACAGTTGGGTCTCATACAAGCACAACTATAGATGGCACAGCTCCGTGGAATGTAGGCAGAACAAACGAATCATTCTCGACGTCTCTAGGAAGACAACGGCCTTTCTGCTGTTTCTCAGCAGGAAATACTGCAGGTTGTTTACTGGCGTCGTGACAGGCCATTACACTTTTGCAAAGCACCTAAATGTGATGGATATAGGTAACAAAACATTTTGCTATGCTTGCTGCTAAGGTGATGACGACACCACGGAGCACTATCTCTGTGAATGTCCTTATTTGTTACAATAATTTCACAGAAATACTTCTAATCTATTGTGAATTTAAACTCAACTGTATGTATATTGGTATGTAATTTAATTCGTGCGATTTTTTTTTTCAAAATTTTAACGTTTGTTTAAGAAAAACCTGTGCAATAGTATTCTTCAAAGTATTGCCCATCTGAAGCTATGAATTTTTCCCATCTCTCTGGCAATTTGTGGATCCCATCCCAAAAGAACTGCGCCGGCTTGGCAGCCAAGAATGAATCAAGCCTAGTCAGAAGGGGCAAGGTCTGGGTTACAACTCGGGTGGGGTAAGACTTCCCATCCACTGTTTTCCAAATAGTTCTTAACCGGAATAGCAACGTGGGGCCGAGCGTTGTCATGATGGAAAATTATTGCCTCGTGTCTGGTCGCATATTCCGGGCGTTTTTCGGTTACTGCTCTCTTCAGACGGATTAATTGTGTTCGGTAGCGTTGTTCATTGATGGTTTCACCCGGTTTTAGCAGCTCATAATACAGCACACCCATCTGATCCCACCAAATACAGAGCATTACCTTCGCGCCATGGATATTCGGCTTTGCCGTTGATTTGGCTAGTTGGCCGAGTTTCATATATGATTTTTTGCGCTTGGGGTTGTCGTAATGGATCCATTTTTCATCACCAGTAACAATCCGATACAAAAATGACTTCCTTTTGTGGCGTTCCAGCAGCATTTCGGACATGCAAAACCGCCTTTCGACGTCTCTCGGCTTGAGTTCATGTGGAACTCAATTTCCTTGCTTTTGAATATATCCAGCTGCTTTTAAACGTTTTAAAATGGCTGCTTGAGTGACACCCAAGGATTCTGCGAGCTCTTTGCAACAATCTTCATTGAGTAATGCTTCCAGTTCTTCATTTTCAAACTTTGTTGGCTGCCCAGGACGTTCATCGTCTTCCAAGCCAAAATCACCACTTTTAAATCGTGCAAACTACTTTTGGCTCGTTCGATCAGATAGCGCTTGTGCACCAAAATACGATGACTTTCGGGAGCAGTTTTCAGTAATGAAGAAGAACTTCCCGCAAAAACACTTTTTCAGGCACAAAATTCGACATATTTGAGTAAAAAAAAATTATTGCTGTTTACGCTTCAAATGAATGACATAAACTGAAATGACGTACAATGACAGTAGCTTTCCAATGAAATAATAACAATGGAATAGCAGAAGTTACACCATTTCTGTAACAAGTTATAGACCATAAATGAACGTTGGAATGGAGGATGAGGCAGAATTTCTGATGTTTTTGTCAAGCGACCAAGAGCCTTTACTACCTTCGTGACATTGTAGTACTTTTTGCTGCAATATTTAGAGGTATTGAAATTTCACACGCTTAACAGTGTCAGCTCTTGAAAACTGTCATGAAATAATATCACATTCGAACGAAAAGCGCACAAAAAGTTATAGACCCAATACAATTTCTCATTTAAAGCCTAAAGATAATGTAAAGTCTATTATAAATGATGTTACTTAATCAACAAGTACTGAAATACAGAAAAAAAATTAGTGAAGTGATGTTGCAATTGATCAACTGTTCTGGGCCGTGTTTACTGCAGTTAACCTACTCTTATACCGTCTTGCATTGGAGATGTCACTTTTTAGAAAAGTGTGGCTAATCCATTGCCGTTTGACCAGAAGCAACGTTTATAGGATCCACATTCTGCAACCACCACAACAGGCCCAGTTTGGCCTTTAACCAGAATAGGGAAGGTGAATTTTTCAGCAGTACCGAAAACCGACTTAAGCTCATTGAATTTGCTAAGTGATCTTACTTCTTGGAGCAAACCTCAACTGGAGCTAAGGTACAAAGATACAAGGTGAGGCAAAAGTAATGTCATAATTTGTATTGGCTGCCGTTCAATGTTTCAGTAAAAGTTTATCTAAAGATTTAAAATTTATGACATCAAGTTGAAAATATAATATCTGTTAAATGACCACCTTCTAAATTGATTCATATTTGTGCTTATCTTCCGGCAACATCTGGTTACAAATTGGTGATTTCTTTTTCAGTGTTGACTTTCAAGACTTCCAAGATTTATGGATTATTGTGGTAAGCGCGAAATTTTAAAAAGCGCCAAAGAAAGAAGTCAGATCTGGCTAGCCGGCCAGTTTAAATCAGCAAAACGAGAGATCACGCGGCCTGAAAATTGGTGATTCAAAATCTCCATCGTTGCCCTAGATGTGTGAAGGGTTGTCAATTCAGCAACTGTTAACAAAAAAAAAAAAAACTTGTCTGTAGTGCTCACGAGTTACATTTTTTCATTGCAAATGCTGCACTAAACAATCATTTTGAGGGGATGCAATAGATCTTCGTGCATTTCATATTGATTCTCCGTGTCGCAGAAATGGAAAATTTATTTATTCACATAACCACATAACCACGTAAGTGGAATGGGACTTTGGAAACGAAATCATCCTCTTCTTGTACCAGGTCTAATAGAACATGGGAGTTAGTTAACCTCACTTGACGGTCAGCAGGCAGCTATCGGTGAATGGTTTGCACTATGTAAGGGATCATCTTCAGCCTTTTACTAAAATTTTGACGTAACGAATGTCTGCTGATGCCAAATTGTGTGCATCGTTGCTTGTCGATGTTTGTAGACAACATCAGTGATATTCTCGGTCGAACGAACTATAAGAGGCCGGCCACTTCTTGCGACATCTCTAGTGGACCCAGTTTATATGAGACGCTCAGCCAAATGATTAATTATTCAGGGACATGGTGCAGGACAACGAGCAAAACGACGATGAAATTCACGCTGCGCACTTAAAACAACAGACCGGAAACTAGTCAACTAGTATCGCTTTATTGCTTGTTAACAACTAGTTATCTGTCTACAACATAAATGTCAAAGCACAATAACACTTAGCAAAAATGATGGCACATTCACATTATGTTATTACTTTTGCCCCATTTTGTACATCTACCAATTAACAATGCACGGCTGCAATCGTAACATCCCGTCACAACCTTTGCCAATCATGTATTCCTAAACCTCTTGAGCAACTTGCATTAAGTGCTGAGGATCAGTGGCATCAATGAAAGAAGCCATCAGAAATGAAACAACTGATCTACAGGTTTCACAAGATCAACCCTGCAAGTCCCTGAACCTGATAAAGATTCCTGACAAGCACATGAAGCGAAACAATTCATCTATGCAGCAGCACTGCAAACAATGATTAAAATAGCTCGTGCGTTTTACGAGGAAAACCGGGGAAAAAATTGGAAATAGAAACGTACTACTCCAGAAACAACAGAAACAACATTAAAGAGCCTTTAAAAAACTTGAAAGTAACGTATTAAGCCACCAATTCCTAAGAGAAACTTGTAGAAGTAAGCTAGGAAATTTGGTAGTAGAGTATATGAAAAAACCACTTCTGCATATTGCTAAGCTTGAGGACGACCTAATCTCCAAACGAACTATTCAACTTGAGCGAATTTCTTTCCCTCGACTAAAATAGTGAAAGGATATCAATATTTAAACTGAAATATTCGATACAAAATTTGGTCGAAGGATGCACATTTGATTGTGGGAACCAATGAGTTATTTGTCTAATCCTTATTTATTAAAGAGACCCTTTAAACTGGGCAGACTGCTATGATGTTGCATGCCATGTTGTGTAAAGCGTTGAAGTCATCTGATAAGCTCTTATGAATTAGGTTTTAGCCCCAGTATACCGAGCTCCGTGATATCAGAAAAAAGGTTTAGAAAAGACTATGCCTGATAAGTCTTCGCAACTTTTTGTGTTTGCTGATGAGTCTATTGGCATAATCCAAACAAATGCCACAACAGCGTCTGTAAGTATTGAAACAGAAACGCTGATACTCGTAAATTGTCCATAAGAAAGGACATGAGACATCGACGAATTGGACAAAATGCCACAATACATCTATTTATATAAAACCTTCACCATTCCACTCCTGATATCTGGCGTATAGCCGTATGAACGTTAGCAAAGTCGGATGAAGATATGGTTGGCACTCATAACTTGAAACGGACTTCTTGAATTGCGTAACAAGGGCCAGTTCTCAAAATACCGAGCTAACTAGAGAGGATAAGTTCCAGGTAACTTTGTTAAAAAAATAAATCGCTCTTCTTGAGAACAATAAGACACAATTAGTGGCTAAGGGGGTAGGGCGCCCTTATTAATCCTATAGCCTCTTCAAAGATTTGAAGTCGACACCTCTTTGGCGAGCATTTAAAGTAATTTAAGAGGTTTATAAATAGTTGAACCATGACGTTAAATAAGAAAAACTGTTTTTAATGGTTAGCGCACTGTAGTTTTCAGTGGGCCCCGTCCAATTATCAAGGCTTCGCCCATCAATGACGTCCTCTAATAAAAAGCGGAGGCAGAGCAAATGTACTGGTCTTATCGTAAAGGTTTTCGATACCTACGCCTCCAAATGCTGCTACGATTTAACTAGTTACAAGAGGCCGGTCAGAGGTCATGTAGGATGGCAGGACCACCAGTAGTCCATACCAGGACTTAAAACGCGGTACCATGGGAGTCAGGAGCCTACCGGATTTCGGTCCGGGCCTGACTTGTAGAGGTAGGCCCCCTTATGGGAGGGTCATGGTGGCAGTGGTTTAAACCCAAAGTCGTGGGAAGGGTTTTGACCCAATGTAGACTTGAAAGATACTGGTTGCTGCGACCCAAAGAGCAGTAAGACGATGTATGGGCATCCCGTGAAATTAAGCCTACCAGCCAGGAGTTCACGTGAAACACTAGAGACATCTGTAGTTTTCAGGATGCCAGTTTGACACAATTGGTAGGCTAGTTGATTTTTACTGAACACAATTACTGTATTGTACAATTAATCATAGTGTCGCTTATTTGGCCAAATCTCTAAGGACGGCTAGTTTAAGCTGCATTGAAGCTTTCAAAAGTATGTTTGAGTATTATTCTAGATGCTTTGGTGAGCAACGACTATTATTTATGACGGCTTAGAAGGGATGACCTCTAATTTTAATTTAGATCAACAGGCTAACTTTATTGAACCTTGTCTGGGGCTCAGGCCCTACCCCAAAAAAAGGTTGAACTGTATGAACTTGTTGGACAAAGTTTAGAGCAAATGTTTTATGGTCACTAACCAGATTTGTTGATGCTTGATTTTGATATTTTCATTTCCATTAATCACTGGGTTTTTGGAAACACAACTGTCGACGGTAGGAAGCTCCGTTGTTTCGTTTCTCAATTCAACTGAATGAAGATTACTGATGTCATTGCGAGTCACTACCATGACAACTGACAACACACCCCCTGCAAAAAGAGCGGTGATAGAGCAGAATAGTTTCTCTATGATTGCCCTGCCTATTCTTGCATCTATTGGCAGGTGTTTGGCACAGATGTGGTAACTGCAGATCATTATTACTGAATCTTCTGCCCGTTAATCTCTGAAAAAGCGAGAATTTTTAATAAGGAAATGTACTAGAAAGGATTAATAGATGAGTCATGTCAAGCGGAAAATAGCAACACGAAAAATAGGGAACTTGGACTACACGTAACCTTTCCTCATAAAACCCGTTTAGTTATTTAAGGAGCAAGATTGCGGGTACCACAATTTCTTAAATAAATTTTAAATAGAAACCGAAAGGATCCATCGTACTAGATTTCAAATGTTAAATGCTTTCCTATAAAGAAATTCTTAAAGGAATTTGGTATAAATTATAGAGCTAGATAGAGTCTGGTGGAAAACTAAGACCACAGAATATAGAAAGAAGTTATCGAATGAACAAGAAACGATATGGTAACATTCCTTGATGGTTAGATGAGCATGAAAGCGACAGCCTGAACTTTATCACTTTTTCGAATTTGAGAATCAAAGAAAGCATATAAAATAATAAATCTCAAGACAACTCTAGCAAATTATTATCGAAGAATTTGAAAATGCTCTAGAGATTGACTTTATAATCCTATTGTAAAATTTTCTAATGAACCAGTTATCATGGAGGGTTCTCAAAGCCTTTTCAATGAAGTCTATTACCAAAATAATTCGCTAGTGGTCGTCTTTAGGGAAAAGATCTTTTACAGCAACACGCAATTGTTATCGATTCCTTAATTATGTTGTAGTAATTGATATGCTAATTGTAAACGATACACTTCACGAATTGTTTTTTTCTAGACACTTGAACTATCAGCAAAATCAGCCATGTTCTAATTGACATGCCACCAGACCAGCGTCAACAAACAAAATTGTACTAAATCGCACAAATCTTTAGTTCTTTACTAAAATAAGTATATAGTACTAGAAGTCTCACACAGTAAAATTCAACACAGTATCTTTTTTAAAGTGTAAGCTTGATATTATATCCTATTTCAAGTATTACTTACGTATGTTACTATACTAAAAAGCTGCTTCCATTTTAATGTTAAAATAATCAATTTAAGTGGTAGAGTTTATAATTATTAGAAATTTTAAAAATTAAGAGAAAGTAAAAACTATAAAAAAGAAAAACAAATATACATATACATACAATAAACAGATAAATGACAAATTATATAATAACTAAACCATCTCCAAGTATTGTATAATTTGATTCTCCGAGAAAGGGAATTCCATTGTCGTATAGCGTTTATAGAAAAATGACGTTCTGATATTAAGAAAGAATAACTTACGGGTGTCGACAAGCTTCCTTGTTATTTCGATTTGGTCGGGCTTTAACAAAGGCCCTTAGGTCTTGATCACACTAGGATTTCATTAAGATCTTCATGAAGTTCCCATAAACCATTTTCAAGGAGGTCTAAAAGATACCTCTTACGCAGTTGGACGTCATCAGTATACATGTTGATAGAGCCGTGCTGGGGAAGTTCGTTTATACAGGGTCAGTTTTTTTAACTTGAGACATCCAAATTACTCGAAAAATACGCGATATCGCGAAAAATGTTTCAGACAAAAGTCACAAGGTTCTGAAGGGGACATACGATGGTGATCACGAGTTTGCCCTTGAGCCCCATTTTAATGGGAACCCCTATTTTATTTGACAGATTCGTAATCTGCATGAAAAACTGCAATAAAAATGCGTTCTTTTCCCGTCAGAGTGCGCCATAAAACGTAAGAGATCAAAATTACTCGAAAAGTACAATAAGAAATTTCGCGAAAAATGTTTCAGAAAAAAGTCACAAGGTTCTGAAGGGAACATAAGATGGTGACCACGAGTTTGAACTTGAGACCCATTTTCAAGGTCAAACGAAGGTCACTTTTGATTTTTCAAATGATAATTCCTGATGCTCAGTCGTATTCCTCAATGGGGCACACGACTTTGTCTCAAAGGTCTTATTCATTCAGTGCTAGATACTACTGCACTGGCACGCCTATATCATTCATCGGCTTTCAACGTTGTTAGGGTATTAGAAGGTCGAGATTTGTTTCGAGGAAGTCATTATTGCCTCAGGTGAAGTTAAAAACTCAAAGAAATTTCAGATAGAAACAAATTGTCCTAAACTTATCTGAGGGTGCATGATGTGCACTCTGTTCTTTTTATCTACTTGAACGGAGCTGTACTTCATTTAGAAGTTCGATATTTGTTTTGAGGAACTGATTATTATTAGTAACGTTTTCCATTCAAGAGAAAATTGAAATGATATTGATTTATGGAGAAAGTGGAAGGAACATCGATGGTGCTGTTGCTCTTTACGCCCAACGTTTCGCAGACCAGATACGATCGCGCGCTTCCTTTTATCGGGTCATCCAACAATTCACTGGTGAAGGAAGTGTGCAACCTATCGGTCAGATAGGGTGGCTATTGAGGACAATGAAATAGCATTGTTAGCTGCCGTTGCACACGATCCTCATATTAGACTGTCTGTAAGATATTACATCGGCATAAATACCATCCTCATCATGTTTAAATGTATCAAGAACTTTCTAGTGAGGATTTTTGCAACCGGGTTTCCTTTTGTCAATAGGAACTTCAGCAAATTGAACGAGACCCTCTTTTCTTCGCAAAGGTGTTATTCTCTGATGAGTCTACTTTCAACAATCACGGTACGGTCAATCGACATAATATGCATTACTGGGCTACCGAAAACCCTTTTTGGTTGCGACGAGTTGAACGCCATCACCCTTAGAATGTTAATGTTTGTGCTGGAATTATTGGGGAAAAATTAATAGGTCCATATTTTATTGGGACCATCTTCCAGTATAACTAGAAGAACTGCCATTGGAGTTACGACAAACAATGTGGTTTCGACATGATGGTTGTCCAGCCCATTGTAGCCCAGGGCGTATTAAACAATGTTTACCAATGTTTAACGGTCCGAGGCAATGGCCTGCTAGATCACCTGATCTTACGTCACTTGATTTCTTCTTGTCAAATCGCATCACCTGTACTAGTTTCGATCTTTTTAGTCGTGTTTTCCTGGGCAAATTGCTATGTATTCTGTACTTTGTACCTCTGAGTTTTCTAGAGCTGCGAATTACTTTCTAGGCAGTCTCCGTTGACTTCAAATTGACCACTACTATTGCTGATCGTACGTCTCTGCCTGTGAGTCTCCAGATTCGATGTCTGGAGAAGGATTATCTTGGTCTAGAAATCCAACACATTTCGATTTCGAATTTTCTTTTGCGTCTGTGTTGGCCTTAGTAGATAAGTGCACAACAACATTCATTTCTCTGCTTCCCTGCATGATTTTATCTAGCTTATTTTCTAATTGCTTGCTACGCTTTTCAAGCTGCTCTACCCTGACACAAACCTCCTCGTTCTTTTCCTTCGATCCTGCTAGTTCTGCTAAAGCTGTTGAAAGTCTGATATGGTGGCAAGCTCTTTCACGAGATCTTTGTTCGTTTCATCTAGTAGATCCTTTAGATGTTGAATACTTATTCCAGTGATGTTTTCCATAGGTAACTTCTGCGAATTCTTATTGGGATGACGTTTCTCGTCTTTAGGTGGATCCGGGGAGGTCTCTATTAGTCCTCTTTTGTGCATTTGTTGAGGTTAGATTTATTGCAGGTTTTGAAACTATTCAAAAAGCTGTCTTAGATGCTAGGACTTACTAAGTTTTCGTTTCAAATTGGTAGAGTAACTTTTATTCTGTAGTTTTGGCAGCAAATATGAAATAATTTAATAATAAAATGTCACATTTACACAACTACTTTGACATTAGACCAAACGTCAACCTCACCTGTTCTGTATACGGAGACAGTCAGTACGTCTACTATTAACTAAAAAATAGATAAGCTAGGGTTCAGTCAATGCTTAAGAGACATTTAATATTGATTATAATTAAACGTAGTTAGGAAATGGTATTTTCTTTTTGTAAAAGATACTAACGTCCTTAATCTCTCATCCGTTTTAGTTACATCCATCCATCTACTAATCATCTATAAAAATTGTATAAAGTAAAAAAAATGCATGTTTTTCAATCATTTTGTGTGAGTCGATGCCGCTAGACTGAAGTTTTAAGCCAGCTTGACAACTAACTTGGGCTTTTCAGGAGTAATTTTTGTAACAGAGTAAACCTTGCTAAAGAGAAAATTTTTTCCACCCAAATTTGTGGTCAAATCATATATGTTAACTTTGCCTCAAGAAAGATTATTTATGCGGGAAAGCAATGTGAGACTTTACACCTCATCCGTCAACCCCTAAGGTTTTTTATTTTTTTATTTTTTAGGCAGATCTTAAAATCAACCAAAAATTAACACATATTATCCTGCTTCTAGTTACGGAGAGCTGCTAACCATTCACCGTTGGGCTACTCATATCACAAACATTGATTTGTCGTCCAAGCACTTCACTACTTTTATGCGGCATAGAGGTTCTCTTATATAAGTTGGAGCATGGGTACGCACAGAAATAAGGTAAAGTGAACGATTTTCTTAGATTATTTGTTGCATACGAAAGCTTGACAGAACCCCTGAAGTCTACTGAAAGGGCTTTCTTTAGTTCCCGAAAATCTGCAAAGATATACCACCACTAATAGATCTTTATGTGACCCTCTATTCATGTCTAACATGTACTGCTCACTTTCTACTCTAACTTGCTGTTAAAGGCACATACCTTAGTTTTACAATTTCAGTATTTCATCGTGTGTTTCATCAGCATTGAATTAATACCCCATGTCACTTCCTTTGCAATTAAAGTGTTATTTGCTGTAAAGAACTTAATTTCAGGACGCATATTAATAATATTATTAACAAAGCTTCACAAATCCTTCACTGGGATTCATTAAGCGATGGTTGAAAGAATTTTCTATCCCTTATGTCGCTAAATCTCTTTACCCTACATTCGTTAGCCCATACTAGAATATGCGAGCTATTTAACGCAGATTCATTCAAATTGCATTACAGAGTCTATTTTGGCCAGATATCTATAACTTACCTCTGTACAGTGATCGTTTAAAGCTAAGTAATGTGCACCTGAAAAAACTTCGAGAAGTTGCTGATTTACTCGTTATTTATCAACTACTCATTGGTTGTATTGACTATCTTACCCTGCTGCAAATGATATCCGATTACGGCTGTAACGAATCTTTAAACAGAATGCTACGAACTGCGAACAACATATTTATTGGGTTCATCTTTTACATCAGTCTTCGAAATTCTCTCTCCCAAGTCACATGATCCCTTGCCTTTCTCTCAGTTTTTAAGTCATATTTAAGTTTAGTTTTTAAGTTAAACGAGTTTGTTTTAAGCATTCAATAAACTGTCCGGAGTTGACCTGAGCCTCAATCAATCAAAAAATCAATCGATTTTAGTATTTTCGAGCAGACTTCAAGTTGTGTGCTTAATTTTCCGGCATCCTAAGTTCTCATCTCAGCCTCATCCGGCATTGACTGGTTTAAAAATCCTCTTTCCTCGGTGTAGTTGAGCCAATGTAGCCCTAGAAATATATCCAAATCTTAGGTTAGCGCTCTTCTCCAGTTGCCACTTCTAACACAGAACCTAACATAGTATTGTACAACGTTTCTTTTCGAAAGTCTTCATTATTATCTTCGCCTATATTGCCATTTTGTCATTGCCTGTCATTGACAGGATTAGAATTTTCTAGATCACCATCTTGGTCCTTTGAGTTAGTGGTATTATACCGATCCGCTTTGATCAGTCTTGAATGGATTTCAACTAAAATGTCACTTGTAGAGCTTTTATAAATTTCGATATCGTTTCTTTCAACAGTAACAACTTGCCCCCAATGTTAACACACAGATCACATATCCTTAATTTTTCTCAGACCTGCTCTTTTCGCGGTTTCTTAAAAGGCCGTGAGTGCGGTTTTTAGATTACAGATTCTGGGCAGAAATTTTCGAACTGCACAACACTTGGAGTGTTCCAGCTCTGTGGTGCTCCAGGATTAGCAATCGGCTTCTAGAAAAGGTGGTGTATCACCAAAGTTATCGAAATAGGAGCGGAAGCTGCGCTGCTATTGTGTTGTGGTTCGAAGGGGATTTAAATTCAACAAAAATAAGCTTCGTTTACTCTGGTAAGGCCGGCATATCCTCTCATATACGCTTCATATCATTATAGGCAAATACCATGGAAGGTTTTGTTTTGGTGAATCGATTTTGAATCTGAATTTTATAGAGCAACAAATCGAAAATCGTTGAAGGAATTACGTCTTAAGTTGACGCTTGTCACCTATCATGGACCTTAGAGTCATATCCAATAATCTTTTTCAAGATCCGTCAACTTAGTCTGTTGAAATAGCTGGAGTGTTCATTCGAAAATTCATGCTTTACGAAGTGTTTTCCTGTAAATCCTGTTTTGTGTTACTGGGCTCCTTCGAAGCGAATATTGTAGGCTAAATTTTTTGCGCAGATGCAAAGAAGGTGAGAAGTGGTATTTTATGATATGTAAATCAGGAAAATTTCCACTGCAAATATTGGCTCTTGAACTCAGGACTATAGGTATTCGAATGGACGAGGAAATGGTGACCAGATCCATTTTTTATTGTTTAAACTTTGTTTGAAGAGCTGGTTTGGTTTATAACTGAAAGAATACAACCATAATGTCCTCTAATTATGGCATGCGTAGCGTGTTAATATAACGATGTTTTCGAAATGTGGATTTTTTTTTTCAAATCTTTGATAAGGAATACGTAATGACATCCTAGCACACCCAGTAAAATATTTGCAGGTACTTCCCTGAATCGCTGATGAATAAATAAGTTCTTAAGCTCAGGAACAAGTGATTTAAATATCGCCTAAAACAGCTATAAAGCTGCAATAAATGAAATCAAGTTTTTTTGATACTATTTAACCGAGAGGATATTTGCTAAAAATCTAAGAGTTTTGAGTTCAAGGTATATCAGTATCAAATATTGCACTTACACGTCCATAATCCTTTGCAAATGTTGCATTTTCGGTTTTGAAGGCGGATGATAACTCTAAGAGAGAACAGAAAAACATCGGACTGTAGGTCACCTTCTTTTGTGCAATTCTTTATAATTAATCGATATTTCATCCTTGACTTGATAGATTACACCTGAAGTGGCAATGATGTTTACATGGTCCAATTAAAATTGTACCCTTTACCACCAACTGAGAAAAGTGATTTTCCAATTTTGCCACTGCTTCGATTAAACTCCCTTTGTCTTGCTGTATTCAGTAACGTATCTCACATCTTTTCAAAACACAAAACCGACAAACAGCACTAAGATAATTTTCCGAATTTCAAATAAATTCGCACAGTTTTAGAAATGTTGAACAAAAGCCGATTCACTGTGGGATTTCGTTGTGTTCCCTGCCACAATATTGTTTTCCTTGCAAATTTTAACCTGTGGTCATTAAGAGTACCGAGTATCTGTATTTGTAATTATTGCCCGCTCTACCTGACCTGATCTTCAATTAGAGGCCACTCAGAAAAATTATTGCAAAAAAGGGATTCCGCATTTGGGTTGTTTAATGTCACCGTTTATGATTGAAGTAAGCAGAACGCCCACTTTCCAAATACCAAAAATGTTGTACTCATATTCTTTGTTTATGGTTTTATGTTCGCTTTCGTTGCGTTATATTTGACTAAAGCCAGGGATTATCCTGAGAAATCTGCTAAACAGAACGCCTTATGTTTATTTTGAGTTTTATTGCATTCGGATTTTGCATTTCTCCACTGACTTTGTAACAGTGTGTCTTGTTTTTTGTTTTTTCTTTCGCGGTAAAACATTAAGATTAAAGATACAAACAGGAATATGGGTACGAATATGAGTTTGAGTATTGGTATTTCGCGCCATTCCTGGAATTTTCTTCAGGATATTTTTTCGGCTGAAAACGTTCAGTGGGTTTGTTTGCAATTTTTCTTACAGCATAGTGAGCCTTCTCACAGAAGTCTGTCATTGTGTGGTGTGAGTGATCGTATCTATGTGTAAGAAGAAAATTAATCCCCCCACACCATAAAAAGAAGAACACCATCAGATTGATTTGATCTCCGAAGTAAACCTGTTAAGATCTTTGGACAAGCGTTGGAGCGTAAAAATCAAAACACACTTTGATTTTCCGCCTGATCAAAGGTGACCGCCAGACACTTTGGTGCATTGGACAAATAGAAAACATGCTATCACATGGGAGCTGTGAAAGATCTTTTGCAGGATTTTAGACCCTAGATGGTGCGCCGGATGAGTTAAGCCTCAAAGACCCAGTAAATTGTTTTAACCTGTGTTGCATGTTTTCTTTCCACCATTGTGTTGGCTTCTATGGATTTTTCTTTTTCTATTCATTATTTTTTCTGAGCCTATTTTTCCCATTATGACATCGGATGGCTCATTCATTGTATTTGTGTGTGCTGCCAAACATGACGAACAATAGATACGTGTATGACCACAATCTTAAGATAAATCATGTGCACATCTATGTATCGCAATGCCACATCAAAAAGGATTCCCGATCATCATCATCATCATCATCTCGGAAATTAGCCTTACTACTGGGATGAACAATACGGTATGGGTATAAATTCCCATAGCCAGTGGCGGCGGCGATGGTAGAGGTGATCATGTGTAAGGTGTACGCGCCGGCCAGCATCTATCGTATAGTCCTTTGGATTAAATGTTTTGGGGTGAACATTTTGTTGTACAACTTTGGTAACAAAATATGTGGACAATGCAATGAATGGACGAATTGAGAGCAGAACATTGGATTGGATGATAATGCCATCGAGTAATAAGAAAGAAAAACAACATGGAAAATCGGGAAATTAGATGAGTGATTAATAATGGTTATGGCGGTTTGACGATGCCGACAAAGCAGAAATTCTTCATAGCTAAATATTGTATATGAGGTTACAATGGGTGCCTTGTGTCCACATATCATGAATTGAAAGGAGAGCACAAGTAATTTTTGGTGGTATGACTTTGCTAGTCGAGAAATATTGCTGCAGTAGAGAATATCAACGGTTAAAATTAGGATACTTTAAATTATTATTTTCAATTCACAAACCAACTCACATGTAAAACCGCTTCTCGGACTTATTTTCAGCATCTGAAAACAGCGACCATAAGCTTAATATTCTTCTTCTTTAATTAGCCGTAACGCGTATAATTATCATAAATCTAATGATACATATTTCTATCTGCATTGCAGCTACGCCGTTGCATCTTATAACCATTTAACAGGTCGTTCCATTCTGGATCTCCTCGTTATTGAGCCCACAGGTTTGTACATAGGTACAATTTCTTGGTGTTTTTTTTTTTTTTTGTTTGGCTGAAAGCCGTCTACCACACTGATATTTATAAATGTATATGGTTTATGTTTACTAATTTTTAAGCTTAGTTTTGGAATTTTTCTCTGTAACGCATTTGCCATGTAAGTATATAATGAATGATAGCCTTTGTCACCGTTGGGTATTCAGCAATTAAAACTCCTAAGTACCCATATTCTCGAATCACTTCACTTTGCTCACCCTGAAACGTCCACTTTTCTCTTCGGTTACAGATCTTGTTGGTGGCATGACCACCAGTAGTCCCTACCAGGACTTGAATCACGGTACTATGTTAGTCAGGAACCCCCCGGATATCGGTTCGGGCCTGATTTGATGAGGTAGGCCTCTTTGTGAAAGCTTCATAGTGGCTGTGATTTAAACCCAACTCGCCATAAGGGCTCTAAACCCATTAAAGAGTTGCAAGTAAGTTCCAGCACAAGTTCTGCTTTGGTATCGTATTATACATTATTATAGGTAAACGATGGAAAGGCGTATCCTTGCTTCTATGTGTTCACGCTTAACCCAAGAGACGTTCTGTACCATTTGGAATGTTTGGGTGATGAAGTATAGGTCCACTACATACTCTAAACTGGCTGAGTGGTGAAATCCAAAATCCAGTTAATGACTGAGCACTCTGTTTCACGAAGAAAAGTTTATTCTCCACGAGGATCACCTTCAAAACTCTCATTAAGTAATTGGCAATAGGAGGCATCTGATAGGCTGACGATTCTGGCACATTCATTATCGCTGATTTCATAATTTGAGTTGCGGGTTACTTGTGAATATGATACGTCAAACCCACTAAAACAATTGTTTTGCTATACCCTGATTCTTGCATTAAAGACTCCGATTAATATTTAATCTGTCGATTCCAAAGTGCTTAATAAGTTCCTCGTTTTACCAAAATCGCACTGTCAATGACATTTTAAGTGTACTGGGACTATGTGGTGGATTTTGGCTTTAATTTTTAGTTCCATCACCATTTAGTTTCCTCTACTTTTATAGACTCAATGGCTACTCCTTCTACTGCTTTTTGTAATAAAATATATTCTCTCCACATGCCCTTCCGAGCAAATTCGTTTTTACTGCAGGTAAACTTTTTAATTCATATTGTGGGAAAATACTCTTAAAATTAAAATCTTTATTATCTACTACATGCGTTTTAAAAAGTAAAAAATTATTGAACTCATCAATAAAATTAAAAAAGTCCACAGATATAGTAATAGCTTATTTTTAGCCCTGGTAAATTACAACTACTATACGTGCCCTTGGATTTCCACCCGACTTAAGTAAAGCGCCTTTTGATGTTTGCTGACTAGTTCCTAATGACATTGACTTTTCGTTGTCATTTCTTGTAGTTAAATTGTTAATGATGCGGGTATCTCTCCGAATGTTCGGTAAATTACATCTCCCCCCTTTCTCAATGCCACATCTTAGTCCGTCGGATATATCCCAATAATACATTTTTTTCTTCCACGTAAAGTTTGTCGTTCTTAAAAGCAATTTTTACAGACGACGGTCGGAATTCGCGAATGACAGTTACCAGCTTGGCCCAACTTTGGCGTACATTGTGAGGCAAATATCTCCGAATACTAACTTTTGTTCCTTTTAAGTTGTTAGCATTGGGAAATAGGTTTGTAATACTGAGGGAAAATTTTATTAGCTCGAATCGAGACCATGAACTTTGTACGCGGGCTTTGATGTCAGTGTTTGCTTCGTTCTTGTCTAGAATTCCATCGCAAACGGACTTTGCCCATTCAACCGGGTCTTTATTGTCCTCTATTGGTAAGTGCACTACTAACTTGGTTTCGGTGCTTTTCTGCATTAGCTTGTCCAGTTGGGAACCCAGCATTCTTTTACAATTCTTTAAATTGAACAACGTTTGCCGAAATCTCTTCATTCTTTGTCAGTTCCGTAGAGAGTAACTTAAAGTCTGACTTTGACACGTGAATTTTTTCAGCTTTTCAATACTGATGCCTGCTATACACTCTATTTCTAAATTACACGTAGTTTCGCTGGGACGATGGTTTTTGCCATTGAAGTGGTCAAAAGAAGATTCCTGGATACCTTTTTTTGTTAATTGGCAAAGTTGGGTGGTGGTGTTTTAAGTCCCGATAATGTGTTCCATTTACTAGGGCTTACTCAGATTTTATTTTAAAGTTTCAGGATGACCAAATATTAAAAATCTGATCAGATTTGTTTTTCATTTTAATTCAAATTATTCGCGGAGGTTTGTAAAAGCTTAACCGATTTGACAGATCGCAAATGCCAAATCCAGGTTTGTTTATATTTTTGCATTAGAGCGACGCAATACTTTTTCTTCGCCTCTTTTTCGAACCTTGGATGACTTTATTGCTTTTTTAATTGGATTTTCCAACAAATGTTGTTGAGCATAGCTAAATTGTTGATTTTCCCAGCCTGAAGTTTTTCCACTACCCGGTTCTCAGTGTAGTGGTTTCCGCATACTTTTTATAGATCACATTTTGTAACGAGTACCCACTTACATTCCTAACATTCTGATTCGATTCCCGTCGATTTCATTATTTTATACTTCTCGTAAGTCATCCAACACTGTGATGCGTACGTTAAGACTAGACTAACGACTGTCGTTTATGGCTATCTTCTAAGCTTAAGCGGCATTTTTCTATTACAAAATAGACACAAGTCAAGACACTCCAGACTTACTACACATACATATGTATGTGCAATATCACAGTTTGCTTGGTAGGTAATGCCACAGTCTAAGAATAAAAAATAAATACTACATCGGATGGCCTGCCGCTGCGGACTTGATCGGTAGTGGAGTTGCGGCTACCACGAAACTCTTCAAACCAATATTTCACGGTATAATCTGACGGAGAATTAGCCCCATAATATTTATCCAACTTTGAGCCGTTTTGCCTCTCAAAAAATAATGTTTTACGAGAGAACGAAAATCGTTTTTGTCCATACTCAACATGATGCCAAACACGTCAACAAAAATCAGCTGTCAAAACAAAACTAAAGACAGTATCGCACTGAAATTTGGCATGTCTGCCTACATATGAACGGACTTCAAGGCACCATAACCTTCTTTGCAGTGGAAGCGAATTCTGGCGGTCAAGGAGGTTACTTTTCACTCCACCTAGTATATAGGGTCATCCAATTCGTGGTTCAGTCTTAACAACCCTGTTCCAATCACATATGTCAAACCGAACTGTCATTCGAGACTGTATGTGTTTAGTTTAAGGTCTGCCATTTTATGAATAGTTTAACAATCGCTAAATGTGTTAAAATTGTGAAAATTTATTACAAAAAATTGATTCTGCAGGTCGACATAATTGTCCACCTGAGCGTACTATAGGCAAAACTATAAAAAAAATTGAGGAAACTGACTCTGTTAAGTCTAAAGACCTATTCATCATCCAAATGCACGCTCTACAGAAAATATGACTGCCGTTAGTGAAAGTGTTAAAGAAGGTCCAAATCTATCGATTTCTTGTCGAGCACAGCATTTTGACTTGTCTTACGCCACATTATGGCGTATTTTGCATTTGGATCTGCATTTATTAAGTTCAATTCACTCAAGAATTGAAGCTAACTGACCATGGAATGCGTAGAACATATGTATGTCGATTGGGTGCTTAAATATCAGCGTTTGGATGACTAATTTTCACACAACATTTTCTTCAGCGATTAGGTTAATTTTTCACTCGGCGGATTTGTTAACAAACAAAATTGCCACATATGGGGAAGTAAAAATCCACATGTAACTGTTGAAAGACCATAACAACCACAAAAAGTCGCTGTATGGTGGGCAATTTAGTCTGGTGGTGTCGTTGATTCATAGTTTTTCGAAAATGAGGAAGGTGTAGCCGTCACCATCAATTCAAATCGCCAAACGTTAACAGAATTTTGTTTGGTTCAAATCGAAGATATGAATGTGGAAGACATGTGATTTCAAAAAGACGTGCCACACCCCACACAGCATGACCTATTTTGGTTTTATTCCTGAACGAATTAAAGTATTTCGCGTTTTGGTGATGTACTATAAACTGGCAACCAAGAACGTTTGATTCGTTACCGTTGGTTTTCTTTCTGTAGGGATATGCAAAAGAACATGTTTAAGCACATAATCCGCAAACTTTTGACGAAATGAATGAAAATGAAAACGAAAAAGTCATCGAATCAAGTCCTGCAACAAATCTAAATCATAAATGTCTTTTAAATTTAAATTTACTTTCGGAGCCACAAAATTCCTTCTAAATATGAGTAGATGTCAGGAGTTGGTCTTGCAATGCAGACAATTGTCTCAATCTTACTCCGTATGCTATATTTCTGCGCCTTTATTAGACGTCGGACGATTAGTTCTCGAGATGCGTTGTGAGTGAAGCTACTTTTGTTATTGTGAAAAAAATGGATTCAAAGCAATTTCGTGTGTTGATCTATTATTGCTTTTTGATGGGAAAAAATGCAGCCGATGCAAAGAAATGGCTTGATAAGTGTTACCCGGACTCTGCACCAGCCGAACAAACAATTCGCAAGTGGATTGAAAAACTTAAAAGTGGTCATACAAGCACCGAAGATGATGCACGCAGTGGACGTCCAAAAGAGGCTGTTTTAGATGAAAACATCAAAAGTCCACGAATGACCATAAAGTGAAGTTGATCGAGATAGCTGAGGCTCTCAAGATATCAAAAGAACGTGTTGGATATATTCTACACGAATATTTGGACATGCGAAAGCTCTGTTCAAAGTGGGTGCCGCGTTTGCTCACAGTCGACCAAAAACAACAACGTGTTGATGATTCAGAGGAGTGTTTAAAGCTGTTCAACCACAATAAAGCCGAATTTTTACGTCGATAGGCGACAATAGATGAAACTTGGCTCCATCACTTCACATCAGAGTCAAGTCGGCAGTCAGCTGAGTTTCGAGCAGGCGACGAACCTCGTCCAGAACGACCAAAAACTTAACAGTCGGCTGGCAAGGTTATGGCATCCGTATTTTGGGATACACATGGAATAATTTTCATCGACTATCTCCAAAAGGGGCAGACTATCAACAGTGACTATTACATTGCGTTGTTGGAGCGTTGGAAGGACGAAATCGCAGAAAAACGGCAGCATTTGAAGAAAAAGAAAGTGCTGTTTCATCAAGACAATGCACCGTGTCACAAGTCGATGAAAACGATAGCAAAATTGAATGAATTTGGCTACGAATTGCTTCCCCACCCACTGTATTCTCCAGATTTGGCCCCCAGCGATTATTTTCTGTTCGCAAATTTCAAAAGAATGCTCGCCGGAAGGAGATTTAAGACCGACGCAGAAGTAATCGCCGAAACAGAGGCCTATTTTGAGGCTAAACCGAAATCGTACTACAAAACTGGTATCAAAAGACTAAAAAATCGTTTCAATCAGTATATCGCCCTCGAAGGCAACTATATTGATAAATAAAGTTGAATTTTGCAAAAATTTTGTGTTTTACTATCTCGTATCGTTCTTATATATTGTATGTACGTCTCGGGTAACCTTTAGATGTTAGCATTATCCGAATAAGATTTCTGGTAAATCTTTTCCATTATTATTCGTAAACTTTAAATCTCGTCATATGTCGGCCTGCTTCAAATAAAGCCCCATTGACTGCACTGCCTTGTTGACTTGCTAGAACTCTCTCGTATATTTTCATGTTATGCGACATTTGTTTCATCGATCGTTAGTTGTTGCAAATTCTCCTGGTGCTTTTTAACATCCTAATAATCCTGGCTAGTCATTCGTTGAAGATTATTATAACATTCAATCCTCATTTCGCATTAATACGGCGTAGACGGTTTGTTGTTCACCGCTATATAATCAAGTGTCGCTCTTGCTTAATAAATAACGTAAAGTTAGACCACATGGTTTGCATGAGTTAAGTATTCCTTCTCCCCCCGAGTTTCTAGTTAAGTTTCCCCAACGTGTGCATTTAGATCTGTAAAAGGGAAAAGCATTTCCTCTCCTGATTTTCTGTTTAAAAGCTTATAAAAGTTGTGCCAAAAATGCAACCTTGCAATTTCAAGATGTCGACTCAGTTTCCATCATTTCGCCACTTGATTTCCTGAACGCATATTATATCGATTTATGTTGCCGCGATGCGTTTTCTACTGCGAAACTTTTGTCAGCCATTGTACCGACATTCCAGTTTCCGATATGTAATTTGGTTCCTAAAAGCCTCACATCGCTCGCCTCGGAAACCAGCGAACTCTGACATCCATCGAACTTTTCTTTCGTCCCACTGGTAGTCGCCAGACGTGAAATTCTGATCACGTAATAGACGTCGGGTACTCTTATTAGATCTTAATGGCCTTCAGTCTTATCTTAGGTTTCAAATTTCCTGAATATGATTTTCTCTCATTAAGTTGCCTATTAAAATAAATAAAGGCGCGAATTACAGCAATATTCTATAAGCCTTTGTCATGTTGCTATAAAAGCATCAAATTTCGATTTTAGAGCTAATTCAGAACTTCTAAATGAAAGAAAATAGCGACGAGCCTTGACTCTTTGCCAACGATCACCAGGAGTATAGACCCTGGTTACCAACGGTTCAATTTGACTTAGACAAGTAGATAAGATGCAAGTGGTGGTGCATTAGGTCGAATCTCGCAATGTATTCTGACAAGTAAAACGATCGTGCGAGTGCTTCCTTTAATATAGGGTTTTCCAATTTATTCAGTAAGCTCAGTATTTTTATCATGGTAAAGTACACTAACGAGCAACGCCTGCAAATTATAAAAATTTTCTACAGATATTTGGAGTCGTCATCTTTAGTGACGAAGCTCATTTTTGGCTCAATGGGTTCGTCAATAAGCAAAATATGCATTATTGGTTGGGTGAAAACCCACAGGTGCTTCATGAATCACCACTTCATCCACAAAAAATAACTGTTTGGTGCGGTTTGCATGCAGGCCATATTTTTTCGTCTACGATAACGATCGTCACGTTGCTGTGAATGGTCAGCGCTTTTGCGCCATGATCACCGATTATTTTTGGCCCGAATTGGAAGATATGGACTTGGACGACATGTGGTTTCAACAGAATGGTGCCACAAGCCACACAGTACCCGCTACAATCGATTTATTGAAGAGTAAGTATGGTGAGCGTGTTATCTCAAGATATGGGCCAGTTGATTGGCCGCCTCGTTCGTGCGATTTAAGGCCGCTGGACTATTTTCTGTGGGGCTACGTTAAGTCATTGGTTTATGCCAACACGCCGACGACGTTGGAAGAGCTCAGAGCCAACATTGAACGCGAAATAGCGGCCGTTTCGGCCGAAATGTGTGGCAGAGTCGTTGAAAATTGGGTTCAACGAATCGACCGCTGCAATCGTGAACGCGGTGGCCATATGAATGAAATCGAATTCCATTCATAAATGTTTTGATTGTACTTCAAGCCAATAATAAAGTTTTTAAAATATCTCAAATGGTTTGCCTTTTATTTAAAATAAAAAGTTGTCAAGTCGTTATTAGAAAACCCTATACAACAATAATTCTTATTTCACTAATAATTCCGTCTTCTCGCTGATATCTAAAATCTTTTTCTGTATCTATTAAAATACTCCTGGCGAAAATAAAATATTCATATCGTCTTAAGTTAAGGCTTTGCAGTTGTATTCTTGAACCAAGTGGGCCACTTGGGGACACAGAAGACCATGTACTGCCGGTAAGTTCTACTAGATTCCTGGCGATAGCATCGTGGACTTTGTTCGAAGGGAATACTGTCTTAATCTATTTTACTTTGCCAAACCAGCTAGGTAAGTGCGTTTATCTAATGATTACAAAAGAGAGAGATTTACATCGTAGAAAGCGTGCAGTGACCGGATGTTGTCTTAGGTTTAGTCGTCATGGATTAGATTAGAAGACCACTAGCATGCGAAAGGAAAGGAAGTATATTATTATGTTAGATATGGCTAGGGTAATCATATCAACGCTTTAATTGTACAAATCGAAGATGCAGTGAACTGCAACCATTCGATTGCTTATAAATTTTGAAATGCTCAAAATAAAATCCCGTAAGAAGCGTGAAGATCATTTTTGAAATTGGATGAGGACCATTTAGATTGCAGCGCGACGTTCCTGAAGCTGCGAATGAGCGTTTTGTAGCTAAAAATTCCTGACCATGTTCGAAATTGTATATATGTACTATTATAAGGCTCAATAAAACAAAAATAAAGCCATGAGTTATGAGCGGATAATTTTTGCAAGCAAATTGGGAAAACTACCGAGGTCATTACATGATAGCTATCGCATGAGAAAGCATTTCCCGGGGGACCGAAATGAGTGAACAATCATTAATCTAAACAGGATCAAAGAACACTTTGGATCCTCCTCCACCGACCATATAAACATCTTATTGATTTCAAAAAAAAAAATTGTATGGCGTGAATCGAGAGCTCATATAGAGAGCCTTGAACTGGTTGAGTATTCCTGACAGAATCTTCACTATTGGTAAAGGTACGTTTCAACCGGGGCATGAAGCAGCTTTATTTTCTTATCGAATGCCTCTGACTAGACTGGTTATCATTCCATGCATTAGTAGGGAACTAACATCTGAAGTGTAACGCCAAAGTGTAATTTGAGTTTTCATTTTTCCTTATGGGTCTTTTGCAAGTAAATAATGCCAAGCTCTGCTCATGTGTTGTTGCCTGATAGAAATTAGTTGCATTCTGGGTAGAGGTATGGATGGGATTCCTTCTTTTTTGCTGAAGTGAACCAATTTGGTTGTACGTGGATGTACAAGAATAACCTTTTCGAGCATCTGTTAGACATTAGTAGAACATAACCCAATGGAAATGTCGGTTTTCAAAAACGCTTCAAATATGTCATCAAGTCATAATCAAAAGCCTCCACTGTATGTCTAAAGGATCAATTTTTTTGGTTTTTCCTTAACCAAAATACAAAAATACACACAAATGTGATGTTCCATAAATACAGAGAAATTAAGCAATGGAAATGCATAAATTCACAGAAAAAAAAAATATAAACCCTTTCACCTTTGTGGTGAAGGAAATAATGTGAAAGTCTATAAAAGGATTAGTCGAGTAGCAAATAACAATAGGGAATTTCTAGAAAATTGGATGTAATAAACTTAATCTTTAATAGGAGGTGATTTGGTTTGCTACAAAATAATTGACATGAGTTTTGTCTTTAATTGTCGTTAATTTTTGAAAACCATTTCTATAGTGGTTTGCTAATTTTTTAATTAAAGAAACAAAACCTAGTCGTTGGGCTGTATTTGAGTGCTGTATCTTGTGTTACTCTGAAGACTACAGAAGCTTCCAAGAGAAAGAAATCACCCAAGTTTTACTCTGAGGTCTTACGGATCTACTAGGATTTGCAAGCGGTGAAGCACAAAAGGCAAGCAATTCAAGCTCGTATACTTCAAGAAAAACCAATAAAATGCTATAGGTGCATACGTGGAAGGTTGTCTGGGATTCTTTTAAACCGCATATCGGCAGCTTGACGTCAGAGACTTCATCATGAATTAATTTTACATCATTTCTTGCCTTTGTATGCTTTGGTTTGTTTGTGCCTCTCGATTCTAGTGCCTTGAACGCAACTTAATAATATACATGTCCCTGAAAAGAACTGATCTTAAATGTAGTTGTAACGCCGTTTTAAGTTCGAATAACCTGTAAGTATACAGCTATCTTAACCACACTTAGTTAAGTCTGTGATTTAATGCAAAATATTTCACTGGTTATCGACCACGAAAAGCGATTGAATTCTGAAACGTTCTTTCTTTACTATGGAAAAAACGGTCCACAAAATATTGGATTTCTAAAACCAGAGTGGGAATTTATTTCTTACAAATTGGACATTCTAAGAGTAAGCGAAATTAGTGAAGAACAAGGTTTTCAACCCTTCAAAACTGGTAAAAGTCTCCTGATGTACTATACTCTGCGAAACCATTGAACACTATTCGCGATATGGGGTAATGCTCTTACTTGTCCCTAAAGCTAGAGACAATCTTGTGCCCTATTAATCTTATGGTGACAACATATTGATGGCAAAGTTAAAAGCAATAGCCAGGTACGTAATCATTACCCAGTGGCCTGTTTTGTAAAACAACGCGGATGAAAATTACAAGGACGATTTCTATATCATACTGAGCGCAATATCCACCTGAACGTAATAACAACGATATTGTGATCGTGACGGGATGGGAATATACCTCTTTTAAATATTTTATATGATAGAACCAAACGAAATGACAACGCGAATGTTTTAATGAATGTTTGCAACGTGAACTTATATCGAAACAAGATGCATTAGCTGAAAAAATTGCATCAAAGATGCTCATTACAAAGCAGTTGACATCGAAATTGAGAGGATCATGACAGACAATGGCATGTCTAAGAAGAAAAATAGCATCATCTTCTTTCATCTGTGCGAAATGTTCTATTCAGGGACGCCGCTAAATTTGAATACAGTTTCCTATATTAGTGTCTCCATACAACTCATATGGCCATTTTTCCATTGAATTTAATTTTTGTCGTATACGCATAGACACAATGTTCATCTCTGGCGCTTTCTCTTCAGTGGTCAACCTCGTTTAAAAGTATAATGAGCGCTTTATAGAGCATTAGGGCTCAAGCGAGGTCTCTACTAAGTGCAAAGTAGCACTTTTTGACAAGAATTGTCCTTCGATTTATCTTCTCTGTCCTGTTGATACTAAGATAGATAACGTCTTGTACTGCTTGAAAATTGAATCCAAGACGTGAAGGCTTTTTCGGATTGGAGGAGCATACAGAGCTTGAGCTTAGGTCGAAGATATTAATGTCAACGATCTTAATGACACAGACCTTCATAAAGAAGATAGTGTTCGCGAGCGCGGTTAACCTCAAATTTAAGAAGTGGCCCAAGATTCTGACGGATCTGATGGTGGTGCGCCGTAATAGTTTTGTGGGGATACCAAATACAAACATAGTGCCGTGTAGGTAGTGTACAATATATCAGTGCTGTTGAAAGCACTCTTGAAATCGACAAAAAGATGATGTTTGCCGATTTGCTTCTAATTTTTTTTTCGAGGTCTTGGTGCATAGTAAGCCGTATTGATACTTTTACAAAGTACATTCCTTACGATCTTATGTATATGCTATATATAAATTGTTGTTCACGCGCATTCCTAGATCTTTCTTTTAATGAATTTGACCGGACACGTTTAGGCGCTTTAGGGGAGCTTTCTTCCAACCATTTGTTTTTGCAGAACAGCTGACGCATGCAATGAAGCATCTTCTGGCCTTCAGTTTTGAATAGTTGAGGCGCACTATCAGATTTCGTACCTTTTCAGTGAGACAGAGATTTCATTATCACCAACAAACGTTTCGGTGGCATCTCTGATGTTCATAGAACTTTTTATTGTTGGTTCCTTTATAATACAGGTATAGCCTTGACATCTGACTCTAGCTTTTAGTTTTCATTATTACAGAAAATGGTTCTGGTCTTGAAACTATTATTGAGACGTTTCACTTTTTGCAAAAGTTCTCGGATCATGTTTTTGCCGTCCTTCTTTGCAGAGGCGTTGCGACTTAATTTGTCGTTTTCGTCATTTATCTGCTGTCTGCCGATGACTATCACCTTCTCGACAGCGGGATACATAGAATGTTGAATGTGAGTCCATCTTAGCGATTACTTCTTCGCAAAGTGATAAAGTGCGATTGTGCGATTTGAATAGAAGAGTTTCGAGCTTTCCGTTGTGACTGCATATTTTACACGCCAAGATTTCACGGTCTGTTTTTACGCATGTTTTTAGTTGCTAAGAGGCAAGTGTTCGCCTTGGCTGTTAGAAAGTTTTTCCTGGGGCCCATATTGACACATTGGATCGTGTGTACGTTTAATATCCTGGAACATTCCTTCCGTGAATAATACAACGTGAAAAATACATATATTTTAGTGCGAGAATCTTGTGTAACAGATTATAATGTCACGCTCCGCTAAGAAGTCTTGTTCTCATTCCGTAGATGGATGTTTCCGTTGATGGCCGCCAAAAACTCTTTCTTTTCTCACAAGTCGTGTCATGGCATGCGAAGAATTGTTCATTGATATCATATTACTTCTGATTCGTTGAGATCCGTGCATACCCTGTTAAGAGCTTCACGTATATGTATGTTCTCTGACTAGTTGCTTGCATAGCGGTCTCTTCCGAACCACAAATGCTACTCTAAGTTCGTCACATGGCAACTTTATCAGTGGCCTTTTTACAGCATCATTGACCCGTCTATCGTACTTCTTGAAGAGCAGTGACTGACTGACCTCTGTCTGTAAAAAGTTCGCACGTACATCGTAGTTTTTTTTTTATATTTAGGGAAGTCTTCAACTTAATAGAGAAGCACCATTTTTTTTGGATTTGTTGTTGAAAATGCCTAACGCAGAACATTTTAATCATGCAGGGATCGCTGTGCAAATTGGTTCACTAAGTAGAGATGTCTGCAGCTATCTGAAAGGATTGTTCTGGAAGGCACTAGTTTAAAAGTGCTCAAACATGTTACCCTCTATTTCGCACACAGGCTTCCCTATAGGTAGGCTATGGGATTTCTGAATAATGGTAGAGCAAGCGACAATCTATGTGTTTTAAAAGAATCTTGCTAGAATATCTCCGTGTTAGCCTTGGCCTTGAACTGGCAACCCAGATTTGGTCCCGAAGGTGACTTTACATTAAGAGCTCAATAACTGGTTTTCATACGATTCTTGAATTTGATTTTGTGCTCAGGACGTCATCTTAGCCCTGGGAAGGCTTAGTGATTAACGCCTTGTTTGTTCAAATTTTCGTGTTTTATTGGTGTAAGTTGAGGTTCTATAAATTCGTTCGAAATATAAAAATAGTGGAGCAGAAAATAGTAAAAAAAAAAAAAAAACAAGGAACAGAAAGAAGTTAATGTTTCCTCAACAGATTGGTTTGCTGATTATCCTTAACCTATTTATTTCCGGTCACAGCAATGCCAATTTACCAGATGGATAGTTTCCTTGTCAAGGACAACGGACAGTTCAAGTACATACTCGTATATGTGTTACAGGTAGCAACATTTCCACGAATATGTCGTCATGCTAAATTCTCGGACATGGTAATTGTATTCGGCACATCAAGAAATATGTCTCCTCATTCTATATAGGGTCAGTAGCAACAATATCTGTATTCTATGGCAATGGTTTAAATATTAATATTAAATATCAACACTTTAATTGCACCGGCATGTAATCCTCATAAACATGATGAGAATCGTCAACACAACGCCCACTTTCACATTCTCGGTGAGGGCAATAAATGTTTTACTGCGTCCAAGTTGCAGGTAAGAAGTTTGTCCGCACCGTCAACACGTCAGCCGGTTAACATATATTGTGTGATAGGTACGAAGCACTAAAAAATATAGATCAAGACATGTTTTCTAGTCGGCGTAATTATGATTTTTGCAAATAGATGTTTTATTACATCACAAGGAGGCAACCTTTTTCGCTAGCTTGGATTATCCCGAGAATTTTTAGGCTGATGCTATTTTTTTTTTCCTTTTTGTTTGGCCTTGTGACGGAATTCATTAGTGAATAAGGTAACGACGTTTATGATGGAAGCCTCGATTTAGTTGAGAATTTTAAAGAAAATTGCTGGGATACTGTGCAAATAAGGTTCAGGAATGTACTTCTTCCAGGATAATGTGTTGTTTTGCAAACACATCAAAGATCTTTTATTTTTGCCGACAGCGAGTCTTATATAAGTGTCTTTAAGTGACAGGACATTGAGATTTTTTTCTGCTTATTTGCATTTGGGGTTTATTACCTATTTTTTTCGCTCGTTAAGAGTTTGTTTTATTTTTTTATATGGCTACGATGCTTTTGTGTCATTAGGTGTTCCTTGGGTGATAGAAATGTGCGCAATTCTGCGGATTACAAATATGGTATATGACTAATCTAAAGGTTAAGGATGGATGTAAAGGAAGTTCAAGTCTGGTTCTTCTAAAATAAATAGGTTAAGGTAATGTCATAGAATGAGTAACTTTGTAGTCTCCAGCCTTGAGGCAAGGACTCGAAGATACTCTTGATTGGAGGATGATTTACTATTTGATGGGTGTATGTCGTCGAAGTTGTAACGTATCTTGTATTGGGTCGAGGATTCCACTGATGAACTTTGTTTCTCATAAATTTTCCTTACACGCGATACTAAATTTTTGATGAAATATTGTTTACCCAAAAATAATACAGAACTTTGGACGATGGACGATTACGACACTCATCAGTTGATGGGAAGATGTAGAGCCTAGATCTGAAACTTGACCTATCGTCGATCTAAAGTGCCTGAATTTGCAGTGATGCCCAGAAATGCTAGGAGTACATCAATGAAATTGTTCTTTCATAATTCCATTAACTCTTGTGTTACCACAAAAAAAAAAAAAAAAACTCACAGCATTTGCCATTCATCGTAGCCCACCATCGAAAGTCCGCCCGATAAACAAAAATAATTATATGCATTCGATCAATATTTAGTTATTTATAGGAAGGTATTCCTATCTGAATATAAAAATTTTATTATGTACATTGACCTTGTATTTCTTATAAGTGATGTGAGGCTTGTTAAATGTTCTAGCCAATTATCTGTCCCCGTTTTTTTGTATCATGATCTCGTCTTTGCAACCTTTGACTTACACTTTCCTAAATACGTGTCTCAGTCCATCCAGTATCGTGATTTTCGCAATGTCAACGTTGAAAGTGTTTTGATCGATTGTTCGTTCATTGATTGGTACTCAATCTACTTGACACCTGACGTCAATAAACAAATTGAATAAATAACCAATGCTATTGACTACCTTTTTAACAAACATGTTTCCAATTAAGGCCCGTGTTATAAAGCCGGACAGCTGCCCTTGGCTTTCGTATGATATTCTTAGGGCAATCAAAAAGAGAGATGTATCATATCGCCGTTGGAAACGTTTCGGCTATTCCGAAATGCTTAGATGTTTTAAGTTTAATCGTAACATTGTAACTAACCTTGTTAAATCCGCTAAGCTGAGGTACTACAATAATAGATTTAATTCCAATCGTTCCTCAAAATTTCTGTGGAGTGAAATTCGGAATATTGGTGTGAATAAGCAACACTCCATAGTCTCCGATGACAAGCGCACCACCTGACACTAACCTAACATAATCAGAGGATGATAGTGAAAATGAATTTTCCTTGACTGCTGTTAAAATATATAATGTGCGAAAAGCAATCTTCTCTATCAAAAGCAAGTCAGTCGGACTAGATAATATTCATCCTGACCTCATAAAAATTCTCCTTCCTCTTATACTTCCTTACATCACCCATATTTTTAACACCATTATTATGACATCTACCTACCCGTGAGCCTGAAAAAAGTCTAAAATCATACCGATTCCTAAAAAAGGTATAAACTCTGAATACCGACCTATAGCTATCCTCCCTTCTTTATCCAAAGCTTTTGAATCGATTGTATGCCACCAAATAAAAGAGTTTATTAAAGACAAACAGCTTCTTAATCCTCTGCAGTCAGGGTTCCGATGCGGACATAGCTGTACATCAGCTTTACTTAAAGTTTCTGACGATGTAAGACAAGCAATAGACGCTGATTATACAACTGTGATAACGCTACTTGACTTTTTCTTAAACTTACGACATATTTTAACTTCTCTGACATATCTAATAACTTCGTTACTTCCTGTTAATCGTGGTGTTCCCTAAGGATCTATTCTTGGTCCATTATTGTTCTCTCTTTTTATAAATGATCTACCCTCCATTTGATTGCATTGTCAATATGCTGACGATGTTCAATTGTACTTTAGTTTCCCTATTGGCATGATTGAAGATGCAGTTGCAAAAGTAAACAACGATCTATGTTCTATTCTCGAGTGGTCAACACGCGACGGTCTAAAGCTGAATCCTGACAAAACTAAAGCCATACCAATATCCAAACATCAACAGTATCTCTCTGATTTCCCCGCTATCCTTTTAAATTCCTCGCAAGTGGAGTACGTTAACCAGGTAAAAAACCTTGGAATAACCTTTAACAATAAGTTAACTTGGGATGTTCACATAAATTCTATAATCAATAAAATATATGCGTTTCTACGTGGATTATCGATTACAGAAACAATTTTATCTACTCAAGTAAAACTCAAATTCGTAAGGGCACTAATAATACCCATAATATCATACGGCTGTGAACTGTTTGCGGATTCTGACTCGTACTTGTTTTAAAAAAAACTAAAAGTTGCTTTCAATTTAATTGCGAGGTATGTTTTCAATGTTCGTAGATTTGATCATATTTCTTCTGAAGCTCGTCAACTCCTTGGATGTGACTTAGAGGCTTTTTTAAAATATCGTTGTTGTGCTTTTCTCTTCAAAAATATTCACGTGAAGGAACCTATCTACTTGTTTAACAAAAGTCCTGCCACATTCACCTGCTTAACATCACGCAGGCAATTTTTCATTTATGCTGTTAAGCTCTGTAATTGTATACCCATTCGTGTGAAGTCCTTAATCGAACGCCGTAAATTCCTAACAGCTTGTTTCGAATACCTCTCCAGTTTGAACTGATTTAACTTCTTGTTTTAATAAGTCCTTTTTCTTTTCTCTTTTTCTTGGTTGCGCTTAATTTTTCATTAACTGAAAATTTTGTTTTCTTTTATTTATTACATGTATTTCCTATTATAAGTTTACCTTGATGTTTTTGAACTAATAAACTAAACTAAACTAAACTAAACTAAACTTTGGGATGCTGTAGGTATAAAACAGAAGAGTGGATATTTTAGGCCTTTTGTAACTGAAGAATATTTGAGAACACTTTTGAAAAAACGTAGTCATAAACATGGCTATATTTTTGGAGCAGTAAAGCCGAATAGCTAAGTTTTTATCGTTCGCTCGAAGAAGCAAGACTGCTGAGAGAGTTTGGATAGTTTGGTATACCCATATATGCGCGTGTTATATCCGATTTCAGTCGCTTTTACGTTTTATACTTTTTGATGACTATAGACCAACATAACACTTGACTATCGACGAACAGCTCTTTCTTTTTCGAGGAATAACGAAGTTTACCTAGTACATGCCATCGAAGCCTGATAAATACGGTCTAAAAATATTTTGGTTGTGCGACGCAAGTAATATTTATCCAATTAAAGGGACCTATACAAGTAAAAAAGGTAATACTGTAGAAGTCAGTAAAGGAGAACGATTTGTGAAAGAATTGGTCGCCGCTTACAAAGGATCTAGAGGGAACATAAGCATAGCATAGACGTTAGCGTTGGCAGAGACTCTTTTGTCATGAAAGCTCACTAACGTTAAATTAAAACATGCATTCTTCAAGAAATGAAAGAGTCGAACTCTAGACCATTATTGTCAACGTTTTTTGAATTTCACGAAAGGTAACCACATATGTTTCGTATGTTCCGAAGAAAAACTAAGCGGTAATTCTTCTCAGTACGATGCACAATGATGGAACGTTCTTTGATGGATCTCACCAGAAACCAGAAATAATTTTGTTTTACAACAAAACCAAAGCTGCCGTTCATACTATAGATCAAATGTGCATGAGATATTTAACCCAACGACGAACGTGCAGATGGACGCTAGCTTTTTTTGTACAATATTTTGAATATCGCTGGTAGTGACATGCTTACGAAAAAAAGTTTCAGAAGAACTAGCCATGCCCATGATAGAAGAGCGAGTTTTTAACCAGCAAGTCATACGAAATCATGCAATGAAAATTGTAATCGAAAGTTACTATGAAAAGCCAGTAACAGAAGTGGTCACTGATAACAAGTGTCAACGAGACGCTAGTGTTAGAAAACTTGTAGTTAAATCTTGCTTCATTTGCAACGAGCAGCTCATTCGAATTAAAAGAATGCCTTGACTCCAATAAGCCCGTTTCTAATCAAAATCACAAAAATCACAAATGAAAGATTGAAACTTTTTTTTTTTCCTGTAATTTCCTATATAGCATTTGTATATTACTGTGCAAAAAATAAAAACTCCATGATTTTTGTCCAACATACACATTGCAAAATTTTATATTTATTGGGTCTATAACTTAATTGCGGTTTGCTAAGAGATGGCGTAACTTGTATTATTCCATTGGAACATGAGTTCCAAAGCTACTGTCATTGTACGTCATTTCAGTATATGTCATTCATTTGAAGCGTAAACAACAAGAATTTTTTTTCACTCAAATATGTCGAACTTTGTGCCTGAAATGAAATGCCTTCTTCATTACTTTAATTTGAAGAAAACTGCTGCCGAAAGTCATCGTATTTTGGTGGAAGTTTATGGTAAACATGCGCTAGCTAAGCGAACGTGCCAAAATTTGCACGATTTAAAGGTGGTGAGTTTGGCTTTGGTTTGAAGATGAAGAACTGATATGAAGATTGTTGCCAAGCACAAGAAGAGCTCGCAGAATCTTTGGGTGTCACTTAAGCAGCCATTTCAAAACGTTTAAAGGCAGCTGGATATATTCAAAAGCAAGGGAATTGGATTCCACATGAACTTAAGCCGAGAGACGTCGAAAGGCGGTTTTGCATGTCCGAAATGTTGCTCGAACGCCACAAAAGGAAGTCATTTTTGCATCGGATTGTTACTGGTGGCGAAAAATGGATCCATTACGACAACCAGCCAAATCAACGGCAAAGCCGAATATCCATGGCGTGAAAGTCATGCTCTGTATTTGGTGGGATCAGATGGGTGTGCTGTATTATGAGCTGCTAAAACCTCGTGAAACTATCAATGGACAACGCTACCGAACACAATTAATCCGTTTGAAGAGAGCAGTAGCAGAAAAACGCCCGGAATATGCGACCAGACACGAGGCAATAATTTTGCATCATGAAAACGCTCGGCCCAACTTCTGACTGGGCTTGATTCATTCTTGGCTGCCAAGCCGGCGCAGTTCTTTTGGGATGGGATCCACAAATTGCCAGAAAGATGGGAAAAAGTCATAGCTTCAGATGGGCAATACTTTGAATAATACACGTACAATAGTGTTTTTCTTAAATAAACTTAAATAAAAAATATATACCCAATATTATAGTACATTCAATAAAAAAACAATTTGAAATAAATATATGTATATTGTTATTATTTATTGTATATATTAATCCATTTATTATTTATTATATTTTTGAAACGAATTTTTTTTATGACTTAACATGCTATACGAAACCGGGTGGCTTATATAGGGTTTTCTAATAACGACTTGACAACTTTTTTTTTAAATAAAAGGTAAACCATTTGAGATATTTCAAAAACTTTATTACTAGCTTGAAGTACAATCAAAACATTTATGAATGGAACTCGACTTCTTTCATATGGCCACAGCGGGCAACGCTTGCAGCGGTCTATTCGTAGAACCCAATTTTCAACGACTCGGTCACACATTTCGGCCGAAACGGCCTCTATTTCGCCTTCAATGTTGGTTCTGAGCTCGTTCAACGTTGTCGGCGTGTTGGTATAAGCCAATGACTTAACGTAGCCCCACAGAAAATAGTCAAGCGGCATTAAATCGCACGAACGAGGCGACCAATTGACTGGCCCATGTCTTGGGATAACACGTTCAATAAATGGATTGTAGCGTGTGCTGTGTGGCTTATGGCACCATCCTGTTGAAACCACATGTCGTCCAAGTCCATATCTTCCGATTCGGGCCAAAAATAATCGGTGATCATGGCGCGATAACGCTGACCATTCACAGCAACGTGACGAGCGTTATTGTCTACGAAAAAATATGGCCTAATAACGCCGCCGACATGCAAACCGCACCAAAAGTTATTTTTTGTGGATGAAGTCGTGATTCATGAAGCACATGTGGGTTTTCACCCGACCAATAACGCATATTTTGCTTATTGACAAACATATTGAGCCAAAAATGAGCTTCGTCACTGAAGATGATTTTGCGATGAAATTCATCATCTTGGCGCATCTTCTCCAGAACCCAATCGGAGAAGGTACGTCGCTTCAAATGGTCCATCGGCTTCAATTCTTAAGTCAGCTTGATCTTGTATGGGTGTAAACCAAGATCCTTACGCAAAATACGCCATAATGTGGCTCGTTTGCTACGGACGTCTGAACGGCAGCGATATTTTCGACACTTAGACCAACCCGTTGTCTCTTTGACACGACAACATCACACAACGAATATGTAGACTCACTAAACTTGTTATCGCCTGTCTACTAGGTCGAGAATTACGACTGAAAATTGGAGTTAACGCTCTTAAAGTTGTAGTCACCGACTCCGAATATCTGTAGACAATTTTTACCATGATAAAAATGTTGAGTTTACTGAATAAATTGACAGTGACAGTTTGATGATTAGTGAAAGAGTGCGTTCACAAATTAAATTTAAAGTTGTCAAGTCCTATTGGAAAACCCTATACATACGTGTTTTTTTTTTCAAATGCAAATTTTTTTCTTAAATATGTCAGAGAATCGGTTAAATTATGGCGATTATTCAACAATGTTCAAAAATGATCATCCTTGGCGGCGATGAATTTTTTCCTCCTTATAAACCATAGAATTGTCATTTTCATTAAATCTTAGGACGAATCCATGAACTTAATTAGTGTTCACACTCAAAGATGGCTACAGATATCCTACATTCCCCAGGGCTTTCAGAATTATCAGTTTCATTATTTTGAACACGATTAATTAAAAAAAAAAAAAACAATTGCTTTCTTTTGCGTGTTGTGTTTATTAGGTCTACCTTTAGACTGTCATTTACAATTTTTATAACTAATGGACTAACTTACTTGGTTATTGCAAACAAACAGAAACTCGTTTATAATACCTGATACAGGTGAGCAGACGCTTTCACGAATTCAGGTAGAAGCTGATCAGGCACATTTGTAGTTTTATTTATTTGTAATGCACTAATTCGTCAGTGACCTTAAGTTATTGCTTTCGGTGTGGGAAAGTTTGTGATTGTAACATTTCATGTCGGTGTCAATTTCCGCATTTGAAATTTCGCCTCAATTTACTATAACGCCTTTGAAAGTATATGACAGTACGCCCTTTCAACTAATTTAAATTGGTGCAGTTGGCAAAGGTATTGGGTGGTGTGGTGTTATAGAAATAGGGTAGGCACCGAGAGGTGTCAACAAGGCGATACCCAGTGTTGTTACTATTTCTATACAACAATTGATGTTGTTTTATATCAAAATGGTAACCATCGGGTACCGGTCGATGTCCATCCGTACTCGACTTAACAAACTTACAAAGGCGAGTGCTGACCAATTGATAGAAAATTTCCAGATGAAATAAAGTAAATAAGAATGTCGATGGATTTTGGAAAAGGGATGATAGCGGATGAGCCCTTAATGGACCAACCAGTCCCTCGTCCGTATCTTTAATGGAATTTGCCCTCCTGGTGGGGGCTATGCACGGTGGTAACTGCCCGGACATGGAAAAAAAAATCTCAGTTACGAAGTAACACCACGCCTCGGATACGGACGGATGTTTTTGACAACTCCTGCAAACGAAACCATGATAAGGAACTTTGGATCTGCATGTGGAATGTCCCTCAATAGGCCACATATAGCTGAAAAACTAATGGCGGCCCCGATAGCTGCAAAACAGATGTAACCTCCATCCAAGAAATGCGATGGGATGGGCCGGACAAGAAGAGGACAAAAATGGATGAGGGTGCTCTTGGATTCTTTGGCAGGAAACTTCTTCAGATTATTATCGGTTCCCTCTGCATAGACGTTGAGTGAAGGAGGAGATACATCGACGAACTGTACAGCGACATCTACTTATCCAGAAGAGTGAAGGTCCAACGATTGAGATGGCTGGGTCATATAGAGTGGATGAACAAAAAATAATCCGGTTCAAAAGGTTTTGGACTCCGACCGCGAACGACAGCACAGTAGAGGAAGGCTGCGACTTAGGTAACGCATGCAAATCGAAGGGAATCTTAGCGTGCAAAATTGGAGGCAGCCAGCTGCACATCGAGCTGGCTGGAGACACTTGTTGGTTGAGGCCCAGGGCCATCCCGGACTGTTGCGCCACCTACAGACTACTAAATGCGCAAGTTTCATGCTTAAGAGAAAAATAATCACAATCAAGCTTGTGCTACACTCTATCTCTGTAAAAACTACCATAGATTGCCTTAAGCGTGTGCCCTGTGCTATTACTTTGGTCTATTAACTGAGCATAAATGTAATCGATCATAAAAATCGGATTTCTAACTCAAATTCATGCAGCTGATATAGTTAGTGCAGTTACACAGAAGGTGATGAACATACTTCTTTTCAAACTTCCGACTGAGTTTTGTGTAATATTTTCTAGCTATATTTTAGTCAGATAATTCTACCTATTAGATACTTGCCGAGTTGAACCCAGCGTGCTCCTGTTTGACCACTCTATTAACCATGCTTAAGTGCTGGGTAGTACGACATCTGAATCATGGTCATAGAGGTAAAGACTCTTCGACAGCTAATCAGGTGTTATTTAATACTGTCCAGGACTATTCTCGCTATTGTTTTGACCACAACCGGAAGATTCTTCAAACTATTCTCGATAATTACCTCTTCATTCCAGTCCTACAAGAAAAGCTTACTTCGTTATGCGCCGAATGTTTTGCCCCTCAGTACTTCTGTCGATGTGCTGTGCTTAACTTGTTAGAATTTCACAGGTGCAAGTAGATTGAATTTACCAATCCTGGGGCACAGGGAGCGGTCGTTATGGTCGTTGTTGTTGTAGTTTCGGAAGCGTCCAGTGATATGAGAAATGTGATAAGACATGTGGGGTGGTGATGTGTGTGGTGATGTGGTGATGTATTTATTCCTAATTGAGGAACACAATTGTACATACAAATGCGACGTATTGGAAAACAAAGTCACAATAATGGTATGACTTAAGGTAATCCCTGACTTCGCTTACGTAGGTGCATACCCCCGCCCCTGCAACCTGGCACCAGGAACCCCCGCACTTCAACCTGAATGTCTTATCACATTCCTCATATCACCGCAAGCTTTAAGAACCCCAACAACTACGACCACAAAAAAAAAAAAGATTGATCACAACCACAACAAACACATTGACCCAGTATCCCACATCAAGGTCATTGACGTGACGTCTCTGTGCTCCAGGATTGGTAAATTATATCTACTGGTGCGCCTTCTAAGCCATAGATTTTCGCGAATACCTTTCATATTTGAAATGGTTAACACTATAGCGCAGCGTTCCCTAGATTCTTCTAGGAACGTCTAGACTATTCACAGGATTTTGTTTTAAATTGCGTACTCTGGTAAGCTTCTTACCGATAGATGTGCTGTTACGTATGTGTGCTCCTTTAACCATGTGCTGTGGTTCTTTACTTTTCCAGACGTTTGAAGAAAAGTTTGTATATGCGAATTATGACAATAGACACTCCAGAAAAAGAAATACACTTTTCTGCGTTCTACGTCTGTAAATATAGACCAGTTGTTTTGACACTTAGTGAAACACAGCTTGATCCCCGCCTACACCTCTCAGATCACTATGATCCGAAGTTACCTGACTACGAACTAGTGCCATTATTCTTCTCTCATAGCAGCCTCACCAATTACGTGCGTAGTGATGTAGCTTACCAAACTTCACCACAAATTCCATCTCCATAAGCAAATATTCGGACGATTTCAATATACACAATTCTGGGTGTCTTCGATATTCTTGAGATATTCGTTGCGGAAAATAACTTGACCCCTACATATACCTGAAGACATTTTTGGTCGTTCGTCAAAAACATTAGAAATTCTGTCTCATCCTCCATCCCAACGCTCATTTACAATAATATTCCAGCTGTCAGCCCTTTGGGCAAAACCAATCTGTTTGCTGAACATTTTGCGGCCAGTTCAACACTTCCAGATTGTGCTTTGCCCTGCCTACACTTGAGTGCGTCGAATTTTCAATGAGACGAATCCACTTTTGCACTCATGTAGTAGCAAGAGTACTTAAAGATCTCAATATACACAAATCCGCTGGTTCATATGGTATATCTTCCCTTCTTCTGAAGAGGTGTTCTTCCTCGCTGAAAAACCACTGCATAAGCTTTTTCATCGATCCTACTTTTTAGGTATCTTTCCTAGCAGATGGCGAAAGCAAGATAGCTGCACTTGATATTTCTAAAGCATTTGACCGAGTTTGGCATCAGGCTCTTTTGTCAAAAATCCGTGCTTTTGGGATCGATGACTCTAATTCTAATTGTTTTGGATGGTTTCAAGTCTCATATTCATAAAATAAATGAAGATGTGCCCCAGGGCTCCGTTCTGCCTCCAACACTTTTTTTTTAAATTTTTATTAATGATCTCTTATCTGCTGCTTCTAATCCAATATATTCCTTTGCTGACGACAGTACTCTCCGCTTTTCAAAATCGTTCACGGACTTACGTCCCTGCTCTTCGGCTGTAAAACGGGAACGGCAGCGTATGTAAAGCTCATTAAACTACGATATTAACAGCATAACAACTCGGCGAACTATCAATGGAGTGGAATTTAATGCTTCCAAAACTCCATGCTGTCTGCTGCCATTAAAGCGAAATCTAAATATCCAGTCGAAATCGAAAAACTTTCTATTCTCGGTATGTGTGTCAGAACACATATTCGAAGTCGCCAAAAATTCTGCGAAATGTCTAGGTTTCCCAAAGCGATTTTAGAAATATTTCAGCCCCTCTGATCTGGTCTCAATGTATAAGGCATTCATCAGCCCGAAATTGGAGTACAATGCCTATATCTGGTCAGGTGTTCCTAAAACATCTCCGCTCAACGTGAGAACTAGTTTATTGGAAAAAATTCGGGTATTTGAGAGAGTTTGCCTTAGGGTTTGTCTTTGGTTATATAGAACACCAGAGTCATAATTCATAACAGGCTTTCTTAAGGGTGGATAATTTTATTATTAAGTTGGCTTGAAGGCACATTGCAAGAGTAAGGACCTCGACAAGTAACCTGATCTTCGGGGCCTACTACCACAACAATTTATATCATGAGAGCGGGCGCTTTAGCAGCGCTCTCTATTTATATAGTAAAGGACTGATCCAGGAGAAATTATCTGTGTCGCTCAAACAGTAGCGGACAGCCGACTCAACTCCGGCAGAGACGTCGCACACGTCTTATCCTATGCGGCGGTTGCCTGGTGGAAGAAGCCTTGTCAAAAATTTATTAATGCTATTTTCAACAGATTTCAAAGAACAGTCTGTCTCCACTGCATGGGTGTTTCTCAATTACGCCAAACTGTGAGATAATTTAGTTTCTGTTTATATTTGTATCAGGGGCTGAATTTCAAAGCCATCACCCATTCAGCCATCCCCAGATTAGATTCAGAGGAGCGATTTTGTTGACCGACGGGACTACCTGTGTCCTCGCCTAGGGTCTCCATTAACGGTCAAGTTTCATATGAATATATTTGTCTCTCCAGGATGCTACCACACTAAACGAATTACTTCCCGATGTATTGTATCTAAGAGGTCAGCGACTTTACTACTGCACTTACTATAAAGGACTGTAGACGTCGTTAATGTCGCTACGGGGTTTCACTTCTGTCAAACACCAAGCATGTTAGGCGTAATTCACACAATAACCGTCGAGCACTGTCTCCGTGAATGTCTGGCCTACGCTTACACCAGGCTGCATGCACTCGGGGCTTATGTGGTGGCTTCTGGATGTATAGGCACTCTACCACTGAAGCGTATACTCATTTTTCTATGAAAGGCTGGGAAGTTTCACTAAGAATAACATAGTTATAAGGAGCGGAATGAATTAATTTTTATCTCTGGCCCCGAATTCCGAAATTGACTGATGAAACACTCCTAATTTGATGCACCTTCAGATGAGCATTTCGAGTAATTTTTTATCTGTTAATTAAGTTAATCTAAAAATGCATTAATTATTCATTTAATAACATTTGAACAATGACTTCCTACTCGTCGAAAAAGTTACAAAGAAACACCTGTTTAAATTGCTTTGCCTAACAAGACTAACAAATCACAATTGGGACAGCAATTCTGAATAGTTTGGACAAATAAACTGTAAAAACATCGTTACCGCAGTATTTAAATAAAATTGCAATAATGTAAAATAGTAAAGTGCACATTTAAACTGCACTTTCAAATTCCACCAATTAAAAAACAAAAACAAAAATAAAACCCAAGAGGCAATTTACCATAAATTAAATTGTTTATATACAACTCGAACCGTTTAGTGTACATTTGAACCGTGTCCGTGGTTGTGGATGTGGCTATGGTTGCCGCTGTTATTGTATCTATCGCTGGGACTGTACCTCTCCCCTTTAACGTCAATCCAGCCAACAATAAGCCGACAGACAGATTTTCCATTTATCTCACTGATTATTATCATAATCAAAATATTATAAAGACCGTGCGCGTATTTTCACGCTTCGTGCCAGCGAATCAAAAATAATCCCCGTTAATTGAAAAGCTGTGAAATTTATCTAATTCTAGCGCACATTCACCAGGATGATGGGAAATTAGACAGACAATTTGAATTGCAAATGTCACGAGGGGAGGGAATAATTTATCACCGTGTAGGACCACTCAAAACGGGCCCAGCCAGAGACTTCACCTTCATTGTATTCATAACATTACCCACTCCTCTCTATTCCATTGTGGTTTATAAAAAAAAAAAGTATGACTTCGTGCCTGTCATTATACGAATACATAGTCGTACAATCTACATAGTGCACACCCTGTCAGAAACTTCATTTCTTTTCACTCTGACATTGGTATGACAACTGCGGTGGAGGCAGCAGCAGCGGTACTTGGTGTCCCCAATGCCATTGTGCTTCTCGTTCCTTCAGCCATTTACGTGCGATTTATGCACATTCAAATCTTTTGGATGACATGTCATAACAAATTGTCAACATTTTGTCGTCGTGCATTCTAGAGTTCTTCTATGCCTTGCAGGGAGCAGTGAAAGAGATGGTATACAACCATTTTGACATTTAAGGTGCGCATAACTGCTACTGCATCATGGTTTCTTTTGTTGGCCGAGAAATGTCATTGTGTCTTGTCTCTTGTGTTTATGCTCATTGATGGGTTTTCAGTTTTCATTTTCATGTTCCGACTTTGATTTTTACCTTAATACGAATACTCATACTAATGACCGGAGTGCACCAGCACCTTCTATTCTCGTCGTGTCGTTTTTTGTTTGGGTTCGTTTTGTGGCTTCGGCTTTCTGTCATTTGTCGTGACAGTTTTAGACCATGGCAAATTAGCTTTTGGTACTTCTACCAAGATTGTTGTTTGAGAAACATGGATGACAATGCTACTCTCGTAGTAGGACTACGGTGGCTCATTATATGTGATCGTGTCGAATTATTGTTGTGTAAATAGTCGGCAAAATTGAATGTGGACAAGAGTGTGCGGTAGCCTTTAATGTTCTTTAGAAGTCGTGGCGAAAATTAATTCACACAGTGCGTGACAATGAGTAGAATGACATTTTGTGGTACGAGTTTGAGTACGAGTACATCAATTCGGTAGCAGGACACTCAGTTAGACTAAACTGCTGATGTACATGATGTAGCATAAGCAAAGGTGTTGTTTACACTACATTTTAGGTGTTTCCTTAACTATTTTCTCACTTGCTGGCTGTAGAATAAGTTCGTTAATGCGTCGTGGCGTTGCAGAAGAAAAATCATAATTCAACTTATAAGTGTAGTTAAGAACCTTGCAGGTTTTAATTCACATCGTTATCTTCATCAGATCAGCAAACAACAAAGTTGATCTGTTAAGGAAATTTTAAGTCTTCTAGTGCAGGCAGAGGCGACTGGATTTGTACGATTAGGGTAGACACTAATCGGCGTTAACCTGGTGATGCTCAGTGCTGCACCTATGAGTACACATTAATTGTGCTAATTTTACGTTCTTATGGTAGCTGTTGAGTTCTGATCTCGTCCACCCGCATGTGGTCTGACAAACTTATTACTGAAAAAGTGAAAACAAAAACACTGTCACTATCAGAAATAACTGAACCTCAGAAGGAGGACGTCACGGGCTGAACTCACATCATTGAATCATCGCTAGCTTAAACGGTCAGTGTTGCAGATACCTAATACACAGGTTACTTCAACTTATTTTGAGGTGAGCTCTTTAATGATCTTCAGAACTAGTCAGGGTGCTGAAACAGAGATGGTGACGGATGAATCCTAAATGGGTCAATGGCAGTTCTCGTACCACCGAAGTAGGTTACTGACTCCGAAATATGTAGGCGAATTATGGATGAAAGACTTTGACATACGAGTATATTACGGCCGCTGCTCCACAAAAAATAAAAAAAACTGCTTCTATTTGAATGCGGATTTGTTGTAAGCGGGGAAAAAGTCTTGAGTTTGCAATATGTGGAAACGAGCTACGTGTAATTGACTTTATTGCGGGACGGAACATGACTATAGACAGCACACGGTTTCTTAACCCTAATATATCCAAAGTGACAGAGCGGTCATCTGATTATTAAACCGTTAACTAAATTGATCATGTTTTGATCAACAGTTGAATACTCTTCTAGAATTATAGATATCCGGCCTTTCCGAGCTTCGAAAACACACTTGGACCACTACTTCGTTGCATCCAGAGTACGTCTAGGGATATCTCAGATATCATAACAATGAAGAAAAACTTTAAGAAAATTTAACGTTGGCTGCACTTGCAACAAACCGTCGATGTCGTTGCCGATTGTATATACCTATGTGCTCTACTAGCAAACGATTAGGGAAGGACAATGGCTTTTGCGGAAAAGAAGGAAAAGGAAGCATAAAGAAGCTGCTACTCTCCAGGAACTATGCTTAAAAGTTCTAGCAAACGATAAAAAGAACATGTCCTGGCAAAGAGACCCGAAAGGAGGATTGTAGAGATGAACGAGAAAACTTAGTAGTAGAGTCGGTGCTGCGGATATAAAAAAACACTTCTGCAGTTTATTAAACGTCGAGGCAATCCAAATTACGCTACCAGACAGAATCAATCATTTAACCCGATCCACAAGAAAGGATATCTTCTTGACTGGGTCTATTAAAGAGGCATCAGACTCCTTAACATAGCATATAAGATCTTATCTTATCAGTGTGGTCTAAGGTCCGGTAAGTCCACAACCCACCAAATATTCAAACTAAGGTAGATGTGAAAAAAAACCCGGAAGATAAAATTGATACGTATCACCCCTTTATCGATTTTAAGGCCATATAAGACGTTCTATACAGAGCCATGTCTAGCCTCGGCATCGCCGACTGAATTACCAATATGTGTTGGCTGGAGTAACTGGTTTCTTACTAGAAAGGAAATAAAGCATGACACATTGTGGCCATCTTCAAAATAAAGATCTAGCAGATCGAAAATACTTTGCGCCTCAAGTTATTGATGTTCTGTTAAGTATCGTGGTGTACTACGATGACATTCTGGATGACAATTTTAAATAATGCTTTACAGATGATGTTAAATTACTTATTTTGACCTAACCCCTCTTCCTGATCCGATGGTGTATGTAGCTGTGTACTCTCCTTCGAGTGTGTTGTCCTTAGTGTTCTCGTTGTATTTTGGGTTGTTAACGGGTACTTCATCGGTGAGTATAAAGCTTTTTTTTTGACGATTTATGGAAATGTTTGTCTCCGCTATCGATAGCCTCAAAAGGTCCGTCATATGGTTCTCGGAGGGGCGTTCTGACTGGATCATTCGGAATGAAAACGTAACTGGTAGTTGGTAAGCTGGGTTGGAGGAAAACTTTAGCGTTGTTGTGCTGTTATGGAACATATGTTGGACGTATGTTAGATATTGATGAGTTTTGCCTGGTCTTGAGTTTTCCGCTAACTGCCGAAAAAATCACCTGGTAGACGAGGTGATGTTCCAAATAACATCTCTGCTAGAGTTGCTTTAATGTCGCCCTAAGAAAATCGAAGGCAATACTCTGTACCAGTCATCAGAGTCGTAGGGAGTGAGTTCCTTAAATATGTTGCTCTTAAATTGTTTCGCCTTCTCGGTCGTTATATAATATAATGAAACGGCGTATCATGATACAAAACCGAATGCCAAAGATCTCGCATTGATCACCGTCGTCATATTCTGCAGTGAGAATGCCATGCGACATCGGAAATGGTTAATCCACATCGATCTTAATATGGTCAAATTGTGCTTGTGGTGGTAGATAGGACTCAAGTTTGGTTTTGTTATGCTTTCGAACGTTATTCTTTTGACATTGTATACTATTTCCGACTACGGCTGTAATATCCTTCCGCATGCCAGCCCAAATATAACGATCCTGAAAAATTTTACACGTTGCCCTGGTACCTGGATAAGAGAGCCCATGCAGTGTCGTTGTGATCGCGGTACGAAGTCTTTTAGGCATAATGGGTCGAATTCTGGTTGAACTAACATCGCAGTAGAGTGATGTTTGGAATTTCAAAGGACTTGACGGTAAGTTGTGTTGATAGAAATTTACCTTCATCTCGTTGAGTTCTTCATCGTTGGCTCTTTTTTGATTTCCTTAATCCTCGATAGGGTGTCAGCTAACGTATTGTAATCGCTTTTGATATACCTCACGTCTGTGCTGAACTGTGATATGACATCTAGAGGCCCTGATTTCAAAAACGAAGACTCTTTCCTTTACCATTTGTCTAAAGTAAGTCACTCTCTCAAATATTCCTAGAAGTTCGCGGTCGTACGTACCTTCGATGTCGGTCTTTAAGTTTTGGTACAAAAAAACTAAAATATTGTGATACTACATAGAAGTCTGAGGGGCCTGCACTAAGCGATAATGTTGCATTGATGGTAGTATGGGCTAAAAGTAACTCTTGTACTAAGTCGTTCTTGCATCGAACGAGAGCTGATGTCCACTCGATTAGAATTGTGCCATTTCTTTTGTTTTCACTAAGGAAGTTTGTCGACTGTCCATGAGATGAAGGATCGATAAAAGTTAGTCGTGGCAAGGAATCGTTTGAGTTCATTCGCCACTTTTGGTTTCTTAAAATCTTAATAAGCTGTTGAAGTTTACAGTTTTATACAAATCAAAACCCATATGTACATACATACTATATCATTCCGATTTGCCTTCGCACAAGAAGGTTATAATAAATTGCAAGTTGAAGCCCAACACAGAGTCTTAATTTTTATTGCTCTGCTATCAATATTCGAGCTGGATCCGTAGACAACAAGATGAACCCAACAAAGAAACACAAGATTTACGCTATTGAGATCTCAAACAATAAATCGACATAAAAACATATATCATCAGCGAATCAACCCATAAAACTTTTTCAGTAAAACACCATCCATACAATGAAAATATAGTATTATGCAAAAATTCATAATAAAAATAAATTTTATTATCTCGTCGAACTTTTGATTTAGCAACACATGCCTCGAAAGTAAATTCCCAATAAAACCGTAGCAAACCAAACGTTTGCGTAGTTCGGCAATAAACTTTAAGACCGTTAATTAAATTCAAAATTTAAAAATTAATCAAATTCTGTTTATTATATTTCTATAGCGATTTTGGTGTAAAGTAATTTTAATATTTATACGATTTGAGGGAGCAGCTTAAAAATCAACAAACCTTGGACTTTCTTACATTTAAAATTTTATTTGATCAACGGATGCTTAATAAATAATATTTTCGCAGTCATTTTATGACATTTCCCCACGTGTATCTAAAACTGTAGGTGGCATTTCACAAACAAAGTCATCGATCATTTTAATCGTAAAAAAATAATCTCAGCTCTGAAGTATTGTTATTGCGGGGTCTTCGGTTAGAGGGTTGACGCACTCTAAGCAGGTCGAGTTTGTGACCACATAAGTCACACTATGGAAGGTGGATCGCAATATTAAAACTGATTTTTCGATTTACAGAATTGTTATACATAATAGAATTTTATTGTAAGAGATTTCAGCAAATGTTTGAAAATCTTCAATATCCTCACGTCTTTGCAAAGAGATCGCTGAATGCAGTTACTTAATAGATCTAAAATAGTTCTTGTCATTTTGTTTATCTTACATTGATCATCGTCCTCATCTCATTTTGTAGTTGGCATCAACCATTATCTAGCCAGAATAATTCTAGCCAATGCTAAAGAAGCTAAGTATTTGAATGTCATCCTGGGTAACAAACTTCTCTGGATTAAACATATTTCGTCGAAAGCCTCAATGGCGCTGTCGGCCTTCTGGCAATGTAGAGAAGTTATCGGGGCCTATCACCGTGCTTTACTTAGTTTTTACTTTACAGTTACTTAGTACTGATGCCTTGATTTTCATATCATGGGTGGCACTCTCAAAACCATTTTTCCTTTAAAAAAAAGGTGATATTTGGTACAATGCGCTCAGGAGCTTTGATGACCTTGAAAGAAAGTTAAACTGAACCGAGCAGTCAGACAAGGAGACCCACTTTAGCCAGCATTCTTTTCGGCAGTACTATTGTAGAAAATATTGTTTATTTCGTACAATGGATCAGAATAGGGTAAGATTAAAAATAGATGGCGGATACCATAATAATTTAAGATTTGCAGATGATATCGTGACTTAAACAGTTTTAGGAACAAAATGCTAAACTTCGGGAGAACAAAAAGAATTTACTCTTTGAAGCTACTGTATTACCAGTAATGGACTACGGCTCACAAACCTGGAAATTTTCAGCCAAATCAGCTCAAAAACTATAAACAACGCAAAGTACAATGGAAAGAAGTATCTGAAATATATCCAGAAGGCAACGATTGCGCAATGAAACGGTCAGAAATATGTCGAATTCTGCAGATGAGGCAAGATGGGCCAGGCATGTAGCAAGGTGAACGATGGACCTAAAAGCTACAAAATGGATCACTAGAAATGATGCAATTAGAAAATACGTGCGTATAAATAGTTAAAAACAAGGAAACTTGGAAAATATTGGGGGAGGCCTACGTTCTATCATAAGAAATTATTTCTTCACATGTTATTATTTTATTTTTTATTTATATATATAGGAGATGGGGTGAAAAGTAACCACCTTGGGAATGAAAAAAAAATTTTTTTTATATGTTTTTTTATTTTATTCAATAAAGTCCCCTTTTAGTTTGATACACTTATTCTAGCGATTTTTCAACTTCTTGATACCGTCCGAAAAGTAATTTTCCGGAAGGTCTGCAAAATACTCCTCCGTGGCTTCGATGATTTTCTCGCGTGAGCTGAATTCGTGCGAATACGTCATTGTTTTTAGCCATGGTTGCGATGCTCTTCTGCGCAGGTGCATTGTCTTGCAAAAACCAAATTTTTTTCGCTTAATGGGAGGTAGTTTTGCAGCGATTTCGGCAGAGTAGTACTCGCTGTTGATAGTTTTTCCTTTATTGAGGTAGTCCACGAAGAGTAAGCCATAACAATCCCAGAAAACCGACGCCATAACCTTTCCGACCCATCGACCCTTCCTCGGCTGCTTCGGAGCACTCGTGCCGGCTTCAGTCCATTGACGGGCACTCATTCTGTTCTCTGGTGTTCAACAGTTACCAATCGACGCAAAACGTCCGCCCGATTCCCCATCAGCAAGTCAAAACACTTCTTCGTGTGCTCTCGCGTTCGTGTTTTTGGTCAGGAGTGAGTATGCGCGGCACCCAGCGGCAGGATAGCTTCTATCATAACACGCCTACCAACCTTTGTGGTATCTGCTAGCTCGCGCACCTTCACTTTCCGGTCAGCCAACATCATTTCATGTATTTTCTTGATATTGTTCTCTGTAACCGCATCGTGGTGTAGTTGCGGCCACCACGAAACTCTCGAAACCAATATCCAACTTTTCTTTTGTTTCCTTCGCCGTTTTGCCTCTCAAAAAATAATGTTTTATGAGAGAACGAAAATCGTTTTTGTCCATACCCAACATGATGCCAAACACGTCAACAACAATGAGCTGTCAAAACAAAACTAAAGACAGTATCGCACTGAAATTTGACATGTCTTCCTAAATATGAACGGACTTCAAGGCACCATAACCTATTTTGCAGTAGCAGCGCATTCTGGCGGTCAAAGAGGTTGATTTTTACTCCACCTAGTATTTATTACTAGTTAAGGCAACTATAGAACATCTCTAACATCACATACAATTTCACAAGGATAAATTAAGCTTATAATAATAATATTAAAAATAAACTGCCTTATATATATATACACTGCCCTATAATAGAACCGAAAGAAAAGGTGCTGGTTTATTGGTATTCATAAAAGAAAACATAAAATATGCAGGAAGAGAAATGAATTACGAATACTAGGAAAGTATTACAGTGACAACTGAAAGAGGGAAAAAAGAGGCTACAATTTTTGCTGTCTACAGGCCACCCAATCTTAATGGCAATGAATTCATTAAAGAATTGAGCCTAAACATAGATAAAATTGACATAAAACAAACATTAGTGATGTCAATATTGACGCAAATGACGTCTATCATACCAAAGTAAGCAAATATCTTTCACTGATAGCGTCAAAAGGACTAGTTAACTCAATTAAATTCGCTACTCGGGTTGATCTTTAACGAATCACTGAAACCCTAATTGATCATTGTTTGATTCCCACCAAAAGCTCAAATATTATATCATCACATGGTATACACTGCGCTTCAATATCATCCAACAAAGGTAAATATGCCTAGAATGTGCAACTACATCAACAGTATTGAGTTTTCACGACAAATTGGACAGTTTGATTGGCACCAACTTAGCGATCTAAGTGATGCAGATGAGTTTTACGATAAATTTAGACACCACTTAAAGAAATCAGAACTACGAAAAAGAATACAAAACATTTTGAAACGACCTAAACAAAACAAACAGCAGTTCTCAAAAACAAAAAATAATCCAAAGGAAACATGGAAGATTGTCAACAAAATACCAGGAAAGAAGTCCACAAACTTGGATGATATTCTGGTTAAGAACCTTGCTACAGCGCAGCCTGGTCATCTGGCGAATCAGTTTGCACAACAATTCTCTCTTGATATTTTAAACTCGGTGCACATATGCGAACATAAATCTTATTCAGGTCCATCGAACGGTGTAAGCCGATCAATGTTCTTGGATGATATTAGTGTTGAAGAGGTTCAAAGTATTCTCCAATCACCATATGTTTATAAATCAGCAGGGAAAGATGAAATACGACCCAAAGACTTAAAGTATAACGCTGAAGTTCTGGCTCCAATTTTTAAGCAAAGTTCATAAATAAGAAAGAAAGGCTAAAGATATCCATTATCCGGCCTATACACAAAGGAGGCACAAAAAATATTATTAGGAACTATCACCCTATTTCAATACTATCCGTAATAGATAAGATACTCGAAGAGGCTGTCGCCAAAAGGCTTACTGTTTATTAAGAAGAGTATGGTTTTCTAGCTAAAAATCAATTCGGCTAAAAGCTTTAATCGTTTACGTGGAGGCTTTTCAAACCAAATCAATCAAAATCAAGAAAAAAACCATAATATTGGGTCTATAATTTATGCGGTTTGCTAAGAGATGGCGTAACTTGTATTATTCCATTGGGACATTCGTTGGAAGGCTACTGTTATTGTACGTCATTTCAGTATATGTCCAAAAAAGTTTGAAGATGAAGAACTGGAAGCATCACTCTATGAAGATTGTTGCCAAACACAAGAAGAGCTCGCAGAATATTTACGTGTCACTCAAGCAGACATTTCAAAACGTTTAAAAGCAGCTGGATATATTCAAAAGCAAGGAAATTGGGTTCCACATGAACTCAAGCCGAGAGACGTCGAAAGGCGGTTTTGCATGTCCGAAATGCTGCTGGAACGCCACAAAAGGAAGTCATTTTTGCATCGGATTGTTACTGATGGTGAAAAATGGATCCATTCCGACGACCCCAAGCGCAAAAAATCATATGTGAAACCCGTCCAACCAGCCAAATCAACGGCAAAGCCGAATATCCATGGCGCGAAGGTAATGCTCTGTATTTGGTGGGATCAGATGGGTGTGCTGTATTATGAGCTGCTAAAACCGGGTGAAACCATCAATGGACAACGCTACTGAACACAATTAATCCGTTTGAAGAGAGCAGTAGCCGAAAAACGCCCGGAATATGCGACCAGATACGAGGCAATAATTTTCCATCATGACAGCGCTCGGCGCCACGTTGCTATTATATTTGGAAAACAGTGGATGGGAAGTCTTACCCCACCCGCCTTATAGCCCAGACCTTGCCGCTTCTGACTACCATTTGTTCCGGTCGATGCAGAACGCCCTCACTGAAATACGGTTCACATCAGAGCAGAATATCAAAAATTGGTTTGATTCAATCTTGGCTGCCAAGGCGGCGCAGTTCTTTTGGGATGGGATCCACAAATTGCCAGAAAGATGGGAAAAAGTCATAGTTTCAGATGGGCAATACTTTGAATAATACTATTGTACATGTTTTTCTTAAATAAACGTTCAAATTTTGAAAAAAAAACCACACATACTATTTATGGACTTTAAGAAACCTTTTGATACATTATGTCATAAAAATATATTAAGACAAATGGGAAAGTTTGGTGTAAAAGGACAAATTCTGTCATGGTTTAAGTGTTGTAAACATTGTATATAGTTAAAATAGGACAGCATCTAAGCAAAAAAGAAGCTGCATCATTTGGAGTTCCACAGGGATCAAAATTAGGACCGCTAATTTTCATCACGTATATGAACGAAATACTTAAAGCTTTAATCTATAGTACAATTACGCATATGCTGATGATACGTCGATTATCGTTAACCACAAAAACGTAGAAGCAGCTGAAAAAATCTTGCAGAAGCTGTTCGATGTTATCACAAGATGATGTCATGACAATGGCCTAGTCATAGACGCCAAAAAACCAAAGTATGCATATACGCCCACCCTATATCTTAAAATATAAACTAACAAATAAAATGTATAACTATGATTGTCTGCATAAAGTTAATAGCCTTTATTAACGACTGTTCAACTATGGATAACGTGTCTACGAACAGATACCTGGGAGTTATCCTCGATTACAACTTTAAATGGAGCTATAATGTAGAGGCATTTATTAAAAAACTCAGAAAGTCTGCATTTGCTCTTTTCCATCTGTGCTATCAATGTCCACCAGATGTCCTACAACGATATTTTTTTTTAGCTTTGTGGAGTCTCACTTAATTAATTTTTTATTTATTTTTTTTTATCAGCGAGCGCTCAAGGGGTTTTTATACCCTTAAAATATTCGTACGCGTGCTGGGCGATGAAAATTTAGGGAGGAAAAAAAGACAGGTACCGATGTACATTGTTTTTAAATGTTTGTAAATTATAACGACCAGAAACACGGAGGTCAGCAGGGCATTCTATAAGCGAGTTGTACGGCTTAGGAAAGAATCACGAATGTTTCAGAGTACGTCCGAAAATGGGCTTGAGGTTATACTGATGAGCATTCATAGCGAGACGGGTGTTACGATTGAAAGTTTGAATGGGCGGAATGCTACTGGCGCTAGTAAAAATAGCGATAAAACAAAGTGATACAGGAGACATTAAGTCGATGTTCGAGTGTGTCAATTGAATGACTGATATTAGTATCACCAATGAGTTTTATCGCACGGTTTTGAATCCTATCTAGCAGGTGCAGAGATATTTTAGTAGCGCCTGACCATATGTGGGCATTGTAATTTAATTTTGGGCGGATGAATGCCTTATTAAAATATTAAAATATTTCTTATTTTATTCCACAATATGTGGTCATTCCAACGTAAGTTGTGACTTACACACATAAAGAGAATGGAAAGTTTATCGGTTTCGAGGATGCAAGTGCCATTCATGGATAATGGCTGGGTATTTGAATTTGGCTTGGGGAAGCACGTCACAGCTCCAATGGTTAAACTCTCTTCACGCAAGCATCCAGAAAACAATACTTAAATCAAGTCGAACAAACGTTGATGTGAACAGGTAGTTTCTAACAATAGAGCATCTGTACAAAATGGAGATACTGTCAATCTTCAAAAAAGACAGTACCTATAAGATTTCAACACAACAAGCAATAAACGTGCACAGACGACAACAAAGTAAATTATAAGTTCCTAGATTTTGGAATGAATACAGTCGAAGAAAATATGCAGTAGCGGTTCCGGCAACATTCAATGGGGTTCCAAGCAATAATAAGTAACCTTCTCAAAAGAATGTTTTTAAACTAATCTCTTTAATGAATTATTGTTAAGTTTCAAAATGAAATAATGTTAAATTCTTGTTGCTGTTAAACTTATTTACTCTTAAAAATTAATTGTATTTTGAACTTAAATAATGCAACTAATTTAAATGGTCAGTCTTCTGCAGACAAGCCACTTGGCTTTGCAGATAATACATGTAATGGTAAAAGTTAATATTGTAAATATTTCTGAAAGAAAAAATTCATTCATTCATTCTAGTGAAAAGTATCTGCTAAATTTAATTGAATATAAGAGTTTAACATTTTTCTAATTTTTTTAATTTCTATTATTTCTCCTACGAAAAAAAAACTTGTTAAATTATTTAAAATTGCAACAGAATTTTCATTTGGTGTTTCACTGCCATCTATTGTAATCTCTTTCATGTAGTTTTCTTCATGATCGTTGTTATATTCTAATTCTTCTCTTTTCAATGCCAGATTATGCAAAATACAATAGTGGGCTGTAGATTGAGATGATTTTAACAAGGCAACTTTTCCTTCAATTATCTTAAATAAATAAAATGTTTGACAATACAAGAAAATAGTACACGTCACATAGCAAAACTATTCTCAATGGATCGCTAAGTCTTTTTATGAGTCCGGTTAAAACGCTGTTCGCTCTGTTAATAACCACTCGATTAAAGAATGAGCTCTGTCTCTTAAAAGTACTGCATTTGGAAAGTGTCGATATCCTCCATCGAAATTTACTGATGTTGATCATCGCACCAACTACATAAGGGAATCCTCCTTGAGCAAACAATTTTCCAGCTACAATACTATATTTCCAAACAAGTTTTTGGCCAGCAATTTTTATTTTTATTTATTTATTTATTTTTTTTTTTATTTATTCATTTAATCCACGACATTTAGTCTTCAGATTTCGAAGTATAAATATAAATTCATTGATAGGAGAATTGATTGGCATGGTAAATATCAGTGACATTTCTAGAAAACAAGTGACGTAATGTGAACTTTAAAAAATTCTTTTGGATATTTTCAATTCTAAGTATATTTGAGTCAAGGCAAGAGTTCCAGATCATACAAGCATATTCAAAGACAGGGCGCACTATACTACAATAAAGAGCTTTGAGTGTTAGTATGGATATTTAAAATCAACCGAGTTCCTTTTTATGAATCTAAAAAGTGAGTTTGTTTTCGAGACGACATAATTTACATGTAAATGAAATGTCAGCCTGCTATCAAGATTTTTAAACTCCTCGACTACCTTAATTTGAGAATTGTTTAACGTGTATCTTGGTAAAATTGGATAAAAAGATCTATTATAGTTCATACGAGCACACTTCTCAATATTTAGTTGTAGATCGTTCAACCTAAACCACGTAGTGAAAGGATTGAAATCATATTGTAACAACATGCAGTCATTCATAGTCTTTATATTGGCAATTACTAGTTTAATATCGTCCGCATAAATAAGGCAAGAGAAATATTTCAATAAATTCGGAAGATTATTTATTAAAAAAATATAAATAAGGAAGGACCAAGGTGGCTTCCCTCTGGAACACCAGAGGCCACAAGGATCTCATTAAAAAAATGGTCAGCAATAGCAACATATTATTTCCTGCCATACAAATAAGTACTAAACCAATGTAGCAATGAGCCATAAAATCCGTAGGCATTTAGCTTTCTAAGAAGTATCGCCAAATTAACCCTTTCATATAGTCGGTATAGATTGCGTCCGAAACTTGGAGTACAACTCTAGTAGCTTTACTTATTCCGTAGTGTTGAGCACTATTTCCAGTCCAACGTAGTGGATTCGAGAGATGTTTGAGCCGTCGACTGAAAATTCGCGAGTTGGCTGAAGGCGTTAGCCATATCTCGTACATGTGTTCAGCAGGTTGACGCCGCATATAGGGGTATTTGCCTCGAAAAACCGCTCAAAAATCAATGTTTCAAAATGGAGAGATGAGAAGTAATTTTTTTTTCCTAGCTATAGTTGCACTGTTGTTTTTTTATGTTTTATTTTTGTGCATACATCATATGCACTATCAATCTATTGATTTGTGCGAAAAATCCCTTTTTTTTAATATTCATTTTGTTATCTATTGGAATTCGGTGTTATTTGGTAACTTTTTCGGTATCAGGTTATAAAGAGAGATGTTAAGAAGCAGTAGCAGGAAAAAATGTCTGCCCATAACTGTCATTTTAGATGTTATCGTCTCGAATGTGTGTCTAGTTTAATGAAGATTCAAAAACAGTTTATCACAAAATAAATTCTTTTCCTTGAAGCATTGTCTGGCTTGCGCATTCTAGCTAAAAGACAGTTATATGTTGTTATGAATGAGTATGAAGTGAATGATTTTGAAGCTAAACTGGATCACCTTTAGCGCTATCTTCTCAATAAAGCGTCTTGCACGGAGAAAACATTTAAAGATTTTATGCTAAAAATTAGACGTTTATGGTATTAAACTAAGCTGGTCCTTATTTTTATTGGTAGTTTCAACTTAAAATATTTTAAATTGTATTAAGGTAACAATTTAAGTTAAAATGGTTAAATTCACTTCGGATAAATATTAGATTTTTAGGAAAAAATTAGTTTTGGTTTTAGGGAGTTTTTAAGGTACCATTTTTGACTGGACGTGGCCGGCGGTCGAAACTTTTGATAGAACTTAACGTACAGAGCAAGAGAAGATGAACTCAGAGCTTACATGATATTAAAAAATGGCGGAACTTGCGTTTGCTAACTTAAATGAAGTTACGAGAAGCCATAAAATCGTCAACTTCATGCATTACAGTGTATAAAAAAGCATTGTCTGATAGTTTCCAACGTAAATTTTCTACTCTAAAAGATTTTTTTATTTTCGTGAAGCAAGTCTATCACGAAAGTAGTATGAAATATTGAGAACTAGTGACGGAAAACTTTTTCCTTGCTACAGTATTTTTAAAAAATTAAAAAAAAAAAAAAAACAATGCCATCCTATCCCTGAGTCATATGGTGTAACAGAAACTTTAGTTGAAGTAAACTTGCAGGACTTATTAACCCTTGAGTTGCCACCCAAAAAAACTAACAGCATCTGGCACACAGGTACCCGGGTACCCCGCCTACGAAATTCTTGGTAAAGGTCCATTGTAACCAAAAAATAATTATAAGCATTCCATCAATATTCATAATACGTGTTCATATTCTAGGAAGGTATTTCTATCTGAATATCACAATTTAATTACCTTGGGAGGATTAAGGCATATCTGAAGAATATTTGAAACACGTAGATACAGACATATTTTTGGAGCATTAAAGTGGTATAGCTTAGTTCTTATCGTTCGCTCTAAGAAGCAAGACGTGCAGTCACTGCTGAGAGAGTAAGGATAGTTTGGTATGTGTGATTTTAGGTTTTATACGTTTTGAAGATTACACTACATGCCAGGAACAAAGCTGCACCTATTTCTGATATTTGGAACATGCTGAATGCAAACGGAATACTTTACTATCTACGAACAGTTCTTAGCTTTTCGAGGAAGAACGCAGTTTACCCAGTACATGCCTGCTAAATACGGTTTAAAAGGATTTTGGTTGTGCGGCGGAAGGAATGCTTATCCACTTAAAGAGATTTTCTATACAGGTAAACAAGGTAATACTTCTGACTTCTCGAAATCAAGGAGAACGAGTTGTGAGAGAACTAGTCGCCGCTTACAAAGGATCTGGCCGGAACATAAGCATGGACAGATTTTTCACGACCTTACCGTTGGCAGAGAGTCTTTTGTCATAGAAGTACACTATCATCGGTACTTCGTAAAAAAAAAATAAAACATTCATTCCTCAAGAAATGAAACAGTCGAAATTTAGACCATTATTGTCAACGCATTTTGGATTTTACAAGAAGGCTACCATCTACTATATGTTTCGTACGTTCCGAAGAAAACCTAAGCGGTAATTCTTCTCAGTACGACGCAAAATGATGCTACGATCTCTAATGCATCTCATCAGAAACCAGAAATGATTTTATTTTACAACAAAACCAAAGCTGCCGTTGTTACTATGGATCAAATGTGCATGAGATATTCCACCTAACGGCGAACGTGCAGATGGCCGCTAGCTTTTTTTGTATACAATTTTTCGAATATCGCCGGTGTTACTACGTACTTTACTTACTATGAAAATAATGATATGCTAGGTCACGCTAGGTCTCAGAAGAACTAGACATGACAATGATAGAAGAGCTCTCTTCTTCTAACCAGCAAGTCATGAAATTTACTAAGAAAGGCTAGTAACAGAAGTGGTAACTGATAAGAACGATCAACGAGACGCTAGTAGTAGAAAAGTTGTACTTGGATCATGCTACAATTATAACGAGCAGCTTATTTAAAAAAGAAGAGAGACAAGAAAGTCTTGCGTTGACTGTAATAAGCCCGTTTGTGATCAGTACACAGTACAAATCCTATTGTTTTGCAAAAAATAAGAACTCCATGATTTTTGTCCAACAATCACACTGCAAAATGTGGTATTTTTTATTATTATATATAGTACATTCAATAAATAAACACTTTGGAATAAATATATATTGTTATTATTTATATATTAATCCCAATTTAATTATTTATTTATTTTTTATGACATACTATACGAAGTTCATGCTTTTTCAATGGGTGTACCCGGGTGGCAACATTAGGGTTAAACCATACAGCTGAAGGCTTATTGTTGTAAAGGGTTCTCCAATAGGGACTTGACAATTTGTGAACGCACTCTTTCACTAATCATCAAACTGTCACTGTCAATTTATTCAATAATCTCAACATTTTCATCATGGTAAAGTGCACTAACGAGCAACGTCTGCAAATTATAAAAATTTTCTACAGATATTCGGGGTCGGTGACTGCAACTTTAAGAGCGTTCCAATTTTCGGTCGTAATTCTCGCCCTAGTAGACAGGCGATAACAAGTTTAGTGCAAAAATTTGAGTCTACGTATTCGTTGTGTGATGTTGCCGTGTCAATGAGACAACGGGTTGGTCGAAGTGTCGAAAATATCGCTGCCGTTCAGACGTCCGTAGTAAACGATCCAAATCAGTCAATTCCACGGCGTTCTCAAGAATTGGGCATCGTTCAGACCACATTATGGCGTATTTTGCGTAAGGATCTTGGTTTGCACCCATACAAGATCAAGCTGACTCAAGAATTGAAGCCGATGTACCATTTGAAGCGACGTACTGTGAATGGTCAGCATTATTGCGCTATGATCACCGATTATTTTTGGCCCGAATTGGAAGATATGGACTTGGACGACATGTGGTTTCAACAGGATGGTGCCATAAGCCACACAGCACATGCTACAATCGATTTGTTGAAGAATAAGTATGGTGAGCGTGTTATCTCAAGACCTGGGCCAGTCGATTGGCCGTTTCGTTCGCTCGACTTTACGCCGCTTGACTATTTTCTGTGGAGCTACGTTAAGTTATTGGTTTATGCCAACACTCCGAAGACGTTGGAAGAGCTCATAGCCAACATTGAACGCGAAATAGCGGCCGTTTCGGCCGAAATGTGTGGCCCAGTCGTTGAAATTTGGGTCCAATGAATCGACCGATGCAAACATATGAGCGAAGTCGAGTTCCATTCATAAATGTTTTGATTGTTCTTCAAGCCAATAATAAAGTTTTTGAAATTTCTCGAATGGTTTACCTTTTATTAAAAAAAAAAAAAGTTGTCAAGTCGTTATTAGAAAATCCTATATATGGACAAACTGCTACTACATATAATTCTTTAGAACTTACTCGTATATCAAAATGGGGATGTGATGGCTTGGAACCAACGCAATTCAAGCAAAATTTTGAAATCAGCTCTGATTCATATCAGGCAAAATACAACGCCATCCTCGCCACGCTGTTGTCGTCCAATAAAAATAAGTTTTGCAAAAGAAAGTCTTGATATTACGCAGTGTAAAATGATCTATATTGAATCCAAGATAAATAGATACATTGATCAAATCTTTCGTAGAGGGCGATAAAATATTGGAAGTAAAACACGCGGAAATTTTTATAATGGTCTAATCTAATCTTCTAATCTACAGAAATGTTATAGTTTTGGAGCTTAAGAAGAAAAGAAGTTGATAAAGATGCGATAAAATTTGGATTGTCAATTTTGCATGTCAGGATATGGATTTTTGAAAGCATTCTTCGACTTGCTTACAAGATTACGTTAAGGGGAGATATACACCTAGGAGCCGGAAAAAAATGTTCGTGTGTTTTTTTTTTAAGGAAAAATGTTGGAAATTTCGGATTGGGAGTTGAACTATCTGAAAATATACAGATTCAGAAATATGTTAAATTTTTTTCATTTAAAAATATCAAAAATATACAAGGATATTGTATGATCCTTGGAGGAGCGTCGTAAAAAAATTTATGTAAGCCATACCAACTGGCGTTTCTTCAAAAATCATCTGAAAAAAAACCAAAAAGATTATTAAATTATTGCAGATACTATAATCTAGTATCTGTCATAGCCAATTTTAAAAATATTGATTTATGACAAAATGGCAGTCGTTTGAGCATAAATAGTGATTTTTGGACCACAAACTTGTTATTATTTTGCATATAAAACAAAAACTAAAAAAAATCTTATGGCAAGTACTAGATAATAGTGTGTAAAATAACTACAAAAAAACTCAAGGCAATCGGTCCATTGGTTTTCGAAAAATTTTGGGCACTGATTTGAAGAACGTGGTTTTGAGAAAAACACGTTTGAAAATTTGTGAATGAATAAAACATGAAATTTATCAACTTACATTGAATCGATACCAGGCCCAAAGAGTAGGTCTTCTACGGTCAACCGAGTGCTCATAGCTATTAAATTTTGTTGTCAGCGTCGTATTTGACCTTCTTTCGTCTGTACTTACACTTACAGCTCGGGTTTCGCTATGCAAGTTTCGTCTTTTTGCGCAGCGTACAGGGCCGCTCCCGATTCGATCGATATTCCTAACACGTTCATGACTTTCAACAATGAGGTGACACCATTGTTGAACGTGCATGTTGCAAAAAATACAGCAATAGATATGTACGATTTTGACCTCGATGTTCATCATTTTTAGAGCTATCTTCCAAATAAGTTGGTTGAAGCTCTCATTGCTATTTTGGGTATATCCGCTAATACAACGGTCCAACAATTTGTCATTGCTGAGGTCTTCGAATATTGGTTTGATGACATCTTTACACCATTTTTGACAACGCTAATTAATAGTGACGGAAATTTTTCAGTTGCCTTTTAGCTTTCCCTTGTTGCCACTTGCAGCACGATTAGGACACAAATGATGTTAAGGGTTGCTGTTTGTTGAGCCGTAATGGTAGAATATTGCCCATACCGCTTTTTTCGTGTCATCCTTTTGTTTTTTTGCCGTCAATTTGGTTTTTTGAAGACGGGTTCCCATTCGCTTTTGAACGTATCCCACGCATTTTTTTTTTACAATTTAATCTCATCACCATACGGTTTCGTATTCACTAATCCCGTGTATGTCTTAAAATCGTCATCCCTGACGTAATTAGTATTCATAACTCCCTGCTTTTCGATGGATTTTGAATATAATTCTTTCATGGCGTCTACTTCCATTTTGCCTGCGGATCCGTCGTGATTGATCTGGCAATTGGCATCATGATTAGATTACCATTCCTCATATTGCTCTTTATTTTTGTGTTTATTCCAATAGTTACATTCAGCACAATAAAAAGATTTTACAAGAAAATCAACGACTTTTCCTATAAATTGACCATCGTTGATCATCGTTAAAAAATCTTTGGCCACTGAGCCATTTTTTCAAGTTTGGGAACAGAAAATAATCCGAATGGGCTAAATCTGGCGAATAGGTAACAATTCAAACTTTAATTCATTAATTTTAGCCATTGCATTCACGACACTTTTTTTGATTGAGTGTGAGCAAACGCTGCACCCATCTTGGACACAGCTTTCTGATGTCCAAATTTTCAAATACTATGCAATGTACCGCACTTTTTGAAATGCCTACAATGTCTGCTAGCTCGCGCACTTTCAGTCGACGATCATCCAGTACCGCTTTGTGGATTTTCTTCACCATTTGGTCGACGACTGCGATACTCGTCTTGGCAGCTCGTATTGCCTCGTTTCAACTCAGAAACTCACCCAGAGTAGAATCTAGTTCAGCTTTTATATTGGTTGCGCTGAGGCCTTTCAAATAAAAGTATTGTATCACATAACGATGACCAATTTTCACAAACTCACCGACAACGTTCACTATTGATGGCTTCCAAATAAATCTAAACAACGTGGAGCTCTCAAACTTGAAACATATGCTTTATAGACTGGGTACTTTCCAATGCAGTGATATTAAACAACTGCCGCCATGTCTTGGTCAGGCCGGGTACTTCTGGGACCGCCCACGTATATGCACTCCAATTTTTTTTTTTTTTTGTTATTTCCTGTTGTTCTTCTTTTGCAAATTGTGTTAATACCAATTGAACAATACTTAAAGCAGCAGAATGACTGTTAATAGTTATCACATCAGGCGATAAGTCCAAAAAATTTCATAGCTCCACGCAATCCAATCCCCAGCTAGCGTATAATAAAGAGGAATCATGAAACATGGTCCGTGCCGTTTCTAAAAGAGAGCACCACTTCAATTAAATCCATACCATTTTAAGTTAGTAGCAACCTTCAAAAGATAAGTGTATAAATTTAACAGCTGTCGGACGATTAGTTCTCGAGATATAGCGTTGTGAAGCAAACTTTTGTTATTGTGAAAAAAAATTGATTTAAAGCAATTTCGTGTGTGAATTTATCATTGTTTTTGATGAGAAAAAATGCAGCCGATGCAAAGAAATGGCTTGATAAGTGTTACCCGGACTCTGCACCAGCCGAACGAACCATTCGCAAGTGTATTGAAAAATTTAAAAGTGGTCATACAAGCACCGAAGATGATGCTCGCAGTGGACGTCCAAAAGAGGCTGTTTCAGATGAAAACATAAAAAAAGTCCACAAAATGATTACGAATGACCGTAAAATGAAGTTGATCGAGATAGCTGAGGCTCTGAAGATATCAAAAGAACGTGTTGGATATATCATACACGATTGTTTAGACATGCGAAAGCTCTGTTCAAAGTTTGTGCCGCGTTTGCTAACAGTCGACCAAAAACAGCAACGTGTTAATGATTCAGAGGAGTGTTTAAAACTGACCAATCGCAATAAAGCCGAATTTTTGCGTCGGTATGTGACAATGGATGAAACTTGGCTCCATCATTTCACACCAGAGTCAAGTCGGCAGTCAGCTGAGTGGCGAGCAGGCGACGAACCTCGTCCAAAACGACCAAAAACTCAACAGTCGGTTGGCGAGGTTATGGCATCCGTATTTTGGGGTACACATGGAATAATTTTCATCGACTATCTCCAAAAAAGGCAGACTATCAACAGCGACCGACTATTACATTGCGTTGTTGGAGCGTTTCAATGACGAAATCGCAGAAAAACGGCCGCATTTGAAGAAAAAGAAAGTGCTGTTTCATCAAGACAATGCACGGTGTCACAAGTCGATGAAAACGATGGCAAAATTGAATGAATTTGGCTACGAATTGCTTCCCCACCCATCGTATTCTCTAGATCTGGCCCCAAGCGACTATTTCTTGTTCGCAGACCTCAAAAGAATGCTCGCCGGAAAGAGATTTAAGACCGATGAAGAAGTAATCGCCGAAACAGAGGTGAAATCGTACTACAAAACTGGTATCGAAAGATTGAAAAATCGTTTCAATCAGTGTATCGCCCTCGAAGGCAACTATATTGATAAATAAAGTTGAATTTTGCAAACATTTTGTGTTTTACTATAAAACGACACTGACTTTTCAGTCCATGTGTTACATATTTATTTCGTAAGCTGTGTTATTGCACAGCCCCTAAGGAATGAAAGTCGGTTTGCCGTTAGGCACGAAACTAACATACACTTTTAAAACCGAGTCCTCGAGTTCTTTCAGTTGAGAGTCGAACATCCCTATCACTCTTTTTACATATTACGCATTCCGATAAGACAGAAAACACAATCAGACATTTCAAAATCCGATATCCGATGTTTGGGTGTTTTGGTGCGCATATCTCATGATCAGTCTTAAATATTTTGGCACTGGAACTAATATTCTGGTCGGAAACTTTTTTGGCAGTATGTCGATTTTTGGGCGGTATTTTCTTCTTGCTCCGATCTTTGCAAAAAGAACCGGATCGATGAGCTTCTCGGGAACCTTTATTTCTGATATTCATTTTCTTCAGAATACTTATTCACTAACGAAAATTCAATGTAATATTTCCGTTATACCTGGAGCCGAGCCCAAAAACATAATAGAATCATAAAATAGGTCTAGGGAAGCTCTGTTCGAAGGTTCGCTTGCCGCTAACTGCCTCTCGGTTCGACGCCGTAAGACTCGTTTCACTCTCTCGGCTGTAACAAAATATTGACTTGGCGTTTTTATTAGATATTCTTGAGACCTCAAGCTTAAAGAAAATGCGACCATGCTACGTATATACACTTGCGGTCATAAAAACCGCACCATATCAAAATGATTGAAAAATTGTTAATAACTACGATAATAATTTTTATAATGAAATGAAATTTTTGTTAAGTACTCCGCAGTAGTTTATAAGTATTTCTATCTAATTTCCATCTGTTTATTGTGTGTTTGATAAAAGATATAAACAAAGAAAGAAAAACCAGTTAATTTTCTTATTTTTTTAAAATATTTTAATACATTCATTGGTTAACAAAATCAAACGATGCATTTTTTTGCATGTGTATATAAGATGTTTAGATATGCCACTTTTACCAAAAAATTATCAATACCGAGTTGCTCCTTCTTTGGTGTTTATACTAGAAGTTCAGTAATATCCCTTGAAATTTCAGTATTTCATACATGTTCCAGAACTTCATTTAGCTTTTTTTTTACTCTCTGGTTTATGTTCAGCCACCTTACGTTTCATTACATACCACAAGTTTCGATTTGGTTTAAATCGGGCGAATTAACTGGCCAGTCTAGTCTGGTAATTCCGAGGTCATCAAACGTTGTCTTGAGCTGAAAATTATTGAAAGACTCTAGTTACTTGTTTGCTTATTATTTATAAAGTAGACATCTAAAAGTTGATTTATAAGACTTTACTTACGGATTTGGCTCGGTGGCAAGGTGCAGAATCATCTTGAAAAATGCACTTGTCAGTATACGAATAATGCTGTTCAATTCCTGGTACCAAAAACTCTCTTACTACTTGTCCATACTTTTTAGCGTTCATAGTTCCATTAACAAAGTGCAAAGGGTCCAAAACGTAAAAAGAAAAACATCCCCAAACCATCTAGCTTTGAGGAAACTTCACTGTTTTGACTATGCACTCATCCTTGAACCTTTCACCTGCTGACCGTCGTACGTATGGCAAATTGTCGGCACACAACAAATTAAATTTACTTTCATCGGACCATATCACACATCGCCAATCATCCTGCGTCCAATCTTCTTACTTTTTTGCCCACGTTAAGCTAGCTTTTTTCATTTTTGTGGTTAGGAGGCGTATGGTTTCGGCGCTTAGATCAACTTGATGAAATTCACTCAGCTCTGCTCTTATACAGACAGCACTTTTAAAGCGATTTTTCATGCTAATTCGTTGTAATACAATGTCCGTCTTCTGGGTTGCTTTACGTTTTCGTCCCGAGCATTTTTTCCTTTCCAGTGGATCCAAATTTTCTTTTTTCTTCATCAGTCGTACGACAGTTGAATGACAGCATCATATTTTAACCGCAATCTCACGATAGCCAAGCCCTTCTTCGACTAAAATCAATATTTGAACTTTTTCGTCCCGAATTATTTGATGATATTAACCAGACATTTCACTTTTTTTTCACTTGTCACTGTAATAACTCAATTTAAACTGAATACGAAGCCGAACACCGCTATGGAAAATAGCCTTCATTAGTATGGGAAAAACCCTTACGATCTGATGTAATTAGGCATTTTTTGAGAACTCATTAGGTGGTGCGGTTTTTTTGACCGCAAGTGTATCTCCACTTAAAGAAGTGACAGCTAAAAACGCTTTCAGAAAAAAGTGTTCTAAAGTTAAGAGTGGAACTGATCTCTTAGAAAAGTTTAAAACAAAACTAACTCGTTGTTCATGTATACAAGTGGCAGTTTTTTTAACAATCCACAAGTATAACTGATACTAGAAGAACAGACTAAAATATATCAGATAATAGTGTAAATAATTATGGCAAAGAAGCTCAATATACTTGCGTGGAATGCCAATGGGTTACAGAAAAGGCTTGATGAACTAAATATTTTCATGCAGGAAAAAGAAATTGACATATGTTTAATTTCTGAAACTCACCTGGCAACAGAATCGCGCGTGGAACTAAAAGGTTACCGCGACTACCACGCTCATCATCCATCGGGAAACGCAAGAGGCGGGTCATCCCTATTCAATTATTCAACTCTCTTGGACCAATCTTCATTATTGGTGGCGACTTTAATGCGAAGCACACCTTTTGGGGCTCAAGATGTATCTCTCAAAAAGGCAAAACTGTTTACAAGGCTGGTATGGAATGTGGTTGCTATTTTTACTCAACAGACAAGCCGACATATTGGCCCTCGGATGTCGCCAAAACTCCCGATCTAATAGACTTCTTTATCGGAAAAGGAGTAAACGCTAGTTACGTCAAAGTTGAAGAGGGCTTCGATCTTTCCTCCGATCATTCTCCAGTTATCCTCTCACTGTGCGAATCTTTGGTTAGGAAACAAAGACTACCCAGATTAACTAACAGCAAAACTCACTGGGAAGATTTCCGAATAGACGTTATAGACAATACTGAGTTGAAAATAGCACTTAGAACGCCGTATCAACTTGAAAAAGAAGTTGAACGTTTTGTTGAAGTCATACAGCAAGCGGCCTGGAAGAACACTCCCCGCGAATCGGACAAAGTTCCCAAAGTCGGCATAAGATATCCACCGGAAATCAGAGAAATGATAATGAAGAAACGAAGAGCGCGGAAAAAGTGGCATGAAACCCGGGCACCACAAGATAAAACGTCCTTCAATAGGCTCTGCAACTTGCTAAAAAAATCGATCAAGGACTTCAATAATCAAGGTATTAAACTACCTTGAAAGACTCACAGCGACAAAGGATACCAACTACTCCATATGGAGAGCCGTTAAAAGTGTTCGAAAGCCCCAAGTACACGTGGCGCCAATAAGAAGAAACCAAGATGACTGGGCGAAAGAAGATAAGGAAAAAGCTAATGTTTTCGCCGACCATCTTGCAGAAACGTTTAAACCATTCGACGGGGAAGTGCTTCCAGAGAATGTCAATACGCTAGACGTGACGACAAACTTTCCATTAAAAAAGGCTACACTTAGGGAACTTAGAAAAGTTATAGACACGCTTAAGCCCAATAAAGCCCCGGAATATGACTTAATAATGGGAGAGATACTTAAAGCGTTGCCGAAAAAAGGTTGCTCTATCTTATAAATGCCAGCATTAGATTAGAGCACGTACCGCACCAGTGGAAAGTAGCCGAAGTTATTATGATTTCGAAACCCGGTAAACCGCTGACTGAAGTCAAGTCATATAGACCAATATCGCTTCTCCCGATTACATCGAAGGTCTTTGAGCGAATCCTTCTTAATCGTCTTAAACCAATTACCGACACAAATTCCCTCTTGCATGATCATCAATTTGGCTTTAGAAGTCAACACTCTACAGTTGACCAAGTGCATCGAATAACCGATGTAATTGAACGAGCAATCGAGTATAAGTTAGTCTGTTCAAGCGCATTCCTTGACGTTTCTCAAGCCTTTGATAAGGTGTGGCATGAAGGCCTAAAATATAAACTCCGACAATTATTTTAGGTTCATACCTGGAAGACCGACTCTTCCGTGTGAGACATGGAAACGAATATTCCACTTTTAAGATAATAAAGGCGGGGGTGCCGCAAGGAAGTGTACTTGGCCCTCTGCTATATTTGCTGTCCTAGCTAAAACAGTCAAAGAAGCAACTGCTAAGTTGCAACGTGCCCTTACACGGATTAACAATTGGACAAAGACTTGGCGAATCGCGCTTAATGAAAACAAGTCTGTCCACGTGAACTTTACTCTCAAGAAAATAGAGAATCCACCGGTGTTTATCAACGCAGTACGAATTCCTTACGCGAACGAGGCTAAATATCTCGGTATGACACTCGACGCTAAACTAAAATGGAGAGCACACATCAGGAAAAAACGTGAAGAGCTTGACATCAAATATAGAGATATTAACTGGCTTATTGGAGTATTCCAAGCTTAGCTTAGAGAACAAACTGCTGTTATACAAGCAAGTGATAAAACCGATCTGGACATATGGTGTACAACTTTGGGGTTGTACTAAAAATAGTAACATTAATGTATTACAGACATTCCAAAACAAAGTTCTTCGAGGTACTGTTAATGCGCCGTGGTACATTAGAAATGATGATATCCACAGAGGCTTAGGAGTCGAAAACGTTCAGAACGTAATTAAAATATTTGCGCGAAAACATAATAATCGATTACAAGGTCATACGAATATTTCTGTTTAACAGATCCTCGACGAGACAAATTTATTGCGCCGTCTGAAAAGGACTGAGCCTCTCGATCTAGCGCGGTGATTAGCAGCGCGTAATTTTTCTAAGGTACACAGGAATTTTCAATGGAAAATCACCTGCAGGATATTTTATAAGAACAAAGTAAAGTGCGATAGAAGAACTGCTTGTTGAGTGTGAACTCAGTCGTGGTTTGCAAAAGGGAGGTGTTTTTTAGGGAGTAAGAATCTCACACTACTATAGGCTCCGGGCCCATAGTGTCTATGAAGATTTCTCACCTTCCCATGAAAAAAAAAGAAGTAGTTACTGAAATAACTGTCATTTTAGAAGTATTTTCTAGTGTACTTGCAATAGATGCCCCAAAATTTGAAGCATTTGCTCACGATACGGCTAAGTTTTATGTTGAGCTCTATCCGTGGCATGCCATAACTCCAAAGAAGCAGTAGAAGCACGGAGTAAGCATTTCAGGTTGTACCGGTTAAATTTTGCGAGAAAGTTTTATAGGACGGAGTGCAACATAGATGTTCTTAACAGGTTTAAAAAAAAAATTATTAGCAGTCATAGATAATAAATAATTCTGTTTTTCATACTATCTGTAGGTTACTTTTCAGCTCGAATTCTCTAAAAACAGGTTCAACAAATGTGATTCCTGCCTTATCATCCTTACAGAATTTTGACGAGACTATAATATCTAATGAAAGTGAAGATGATATCAAAGATATCAAAGATATATCAAAGATACTATATTTATACCTTAATTCGACTTAAATTAGCTTAATAACGCTTTCAAAGTTTAGGATAAAAAAAATATTTTTGAGCGGTTTTTCTAGGCAAATACCCCTATGTGTGTCGATAAGTGTCTTTCTTAATTGTCCAACATGCAACCATTAATTTCACTTTAAACTTGAAAGAAGTGGTAATTTTTCATGTCTCCCAAAAACAACTCCGAACGAAATAGGTTTTCGTTCCAAATGACCCTCAAATCACTGTTCAAAGCCTCTAATGCATTCACCAATTTTTCTTTATTCATCTATTTCCCTAACCAATTCTAATTCGTTGAAAACAATTACATAAGATGTCTAAACCCTAACAAGACACGACAGCTGATGGTTTCGCTAATTTTCAAACGCTAACATCAAACAATGTGATGCCTGAAATAGGGCATTTAAATTTCAATTAGCCATCTCTAATGGCCAATACAATTCGTATTGCATACCACATGCCCCTTCTGGCTGACTGCCACTATTCTTTCAGAAGCATGGCGAATATTTTTTGTCATTTTGCAAATACAATTTAGCCTCGTTCAGTGTGCCTATCTACTATCTCTGTCCCGAGTGTGAACAACTAAAAACTGAAACTGGTTTCCATGTGACGCGCAACAATGCATAACATAGGTATTTTCCGAATTGAATGTACCATCCCTTGAAAGGAACCATCACGATCGCCTGTGGACATTTTGTGTTGTGACCATCTAATGGTCGATTTAATTGTTTGACAACAGGAAGGCAGTTGCATTTTTTTTTTGTGTTTTTGAATGACATACAACGGTATCTACTTAGTAATTGGCTTGCTGTTGCCGCCAACGAATATTTTCACACTCTTTCTAATCATTTTATGCCAATTAACTCCTCAGTAGCAATCAACAGAGGATCAGTTGCTTTTGGCGTTCAACAGCAGATGGAGATTGTTAAGATTTGAGATATTTGCACCAAACCTATCATTTATCTTTTCCGAATGGTGTTGCCTTGTATAGCGAAACAAATCTGTTGAATGGATTTGTTTGCAAATATGTACATTCAAACATTTTAAAACAGAGGAGTGGTGATTTATGTATGGTGTGCAGATGATTTTTTTTTAAAAGCAATTTGCACCACCTCGTAAATGTTAAACACTGGAAGGCAATACCAATTAGCATTACTTTTAAGATTAGATTTTTTGCTTACATACGCGTATCCTTAATAAAGCTCCGTTAAAATTCAGCTTCATTCGGATTTAATTTCTCCTATATGCATTGTAAAAATGTGAAATCTATATCCTGGAACCAAGAAATACCCTTAGGTAGAGCTTCGAATTGAAAAGCTATAGTGTCGTTGGCATAGTTCATATCTATCCCTTGGCTGGTACGTTCTCAGTATGGAGTCAATGGCGTCGTCAAAAGTAGAGTTACAGCTGCTAACCTTATTTGATGTATTCACTTGAAATTGAGATCATGCGTGGATTTTTCATAGTCGAAGTAGTGATGATGACGGAGGCGTTTTCAGCGAGGGAACGGCTGTGACCATATACCCGTGGTTGGCTACTAAAACAGGCTGTGTTTAACTGCTTTACAACGTTATGCACCAATATTTTATTAAGCGACAAAAAACCTCTGATTTGGATGAAGTTACTGTTGCCGATTGCAACAAACGAAAAATGAAGACCGGTTTTTTCCTTATTACGAGGTGTGTTTAAAAAGTAAGGTGACTTTTGAAATTTCGCGGGCAACGTACATTCGATTATCGATTTTTTTTTTTTGCTGTAATGGTACACATGTCTCGAACATATGTTCACAATTTCAAGTATATAGTATACTTAGTTTGTTTTTGACAGATAGAACGTTAAACGTGTTTTTATGTGCTCGGCGATTTTCAATTATTGTAAAAAATGGAGCAAAGAATTTGCATCGAATTTTTTGTAAAAACGGAATCAAGTGCTCTAAAACACTTTAAATTGACAGTGGCGCACGGTGTGCCTGTTCTAAGTAAAAAAAATATATTTACAAGTGGTACAAGCTCTTTTAAAATGGCCGAAAAATTTACGAACCCACTCTGAACATCAACAAAAGATGATAACGTCGAAGCTCTGAAGAAAATTGTTTTGAAAAAATTGTCGAATTACCATGAGAGAAGTTGCTGAGGATGTTGGAATATCAGTCGGCTCGTGTCATGCAACTTTTCGGATGTTTTGGGTAAGTGATGTGTGTCAGCGAAGTTTGTTCCGAAACTTCTTAATTTTGATCAGAAGAACCGTCGCATGAGCATCGTTCAGGAGCTCTTGAATGACGTCAATGATGAACCTGCTTTACACAGTATATGGTATATAGTTATGACGTCGAAACCAAAGCCTAATCGTCCCAATGGAAGCACCCTGGGGAGCCAAGAACGAAAAAAGCTTGCCAAGATCAATCAAATGTCAAGCCGCCTCCAGACTCACGCCTAGAACCCCCGAGAACACCCGATAAGCGTGAATGTGGTAGGTTTCTCGTCGTCTCGTTCTCGTGCTCGCTTTTTCTCCGCTTGGTGTTGATTTTTTTGCCCGAGAAAAAAGAACAGTGTTTTCATTTGGTGTCTTCGTGTCGTAGAAGTGTCATTAATTTTTTTTTTGCCTTTTTTTTGCAAAAAGTTTGATGTGTGTTGAAGTTGCGTGTAGCAAAAATGTGTGCCAATGAACTAGAATTGAAATTTATTGAATATTTTCAGGAAGAGACCGTTGTGTAGGGTCCAAAACATGGCAGCTACTGGGTCTATATTCGTGCGGTTTGCTAAGAAATGGCGTAACTTGTATTATTCCATTGGAACATGCGTTGGAAAGCTACTGTTATTGTACGTCATTTCAGTATATGTCATTCATTTGAAGAGTAAACAACAATATTTTTTTTTCACTCAAATATGTCGAACTTTGTGCCTGAAAAAGTGTTTTTGCGGGGAGTTCTTCTTCATGAAGAAAACTGCTGCCGAAAGTCATCGTATTTTGGTAGAAGTTTATGGTGAACATGCGCTGGCGGAGCGAACGTGCCAAAAGTGGTTTGCACGATTTAAAAGTGGTGATTTTGGCTTGGAAGACGATGAACGTCCTGGGCAGCCAAAAATGTTTAAAGATAAAGAACTGGAAGCATTACTCTATGAAGATTGTTGCCAAACACAAGAAGAGCTCGCAGAATCTTTGGGTGTCACTCAAGCAGCCATTTCAAAACGTTTAAAAGCAGCTGGATATATTCAAAAGCAATTAAATTGGGTTCCACATGAACTCAAGCCGAGAGACGTCGAAAGGCGGTTTTGCATGTCCGAAATGCTACTGGAACGCCACAAAAGGAAGTTATTTTTGCATCGGATTGTTACTGGTGATGAAAAATGGATCCATTACGACAACCCCAAGTGCAAAAAATCATATGTGAAACCCAGCCAACCAGCCAAATCAACGGCAAAGCCGAATATCCATGGCGCGGAGGTAATGCTCTGGGATTGGTGGGATCAGATGGGTGTGCTGTATTATGAGCTGCTAAAACCGGGTGAAACCATCAATGGACAACGCTACCGAACACAATTAATCCGTTTGAAAAGAGCAGTAGCCGAAAAACGCCCGGAATATGCGACCGTCATGACAACGCTCGACCCCACGTTGCTATTCCGGTTAAGAACTATTTGGAAAACAGTGAATGGGAAGTCTTACCCCACCCGCCTTATAGCCCAGACCTTGCCCCTTCTGACTACCATTTGTTCCGGTCAATGCCGAACGCCCTCACTGAAATACGGTTCACATCAGAGTAAAATATCAAAAATTGGCTTGATTCATTCTTGGCTGCCAAGCCGGCGCAGTTCTTTTGGGATGGGATCCACAAATTGCCAGAAAGATGGGAAAAAGTCATAGCTTCAGATGGGCAATACTTTGAATAATACTATTGTACATGTTTTTCTTAAATAAACGTTCAAATTTTGAAAAAAAAAAAACGTTATATACCCATACAAAGACAGAAGTCTAAACTACGACGCGTGACACCGAGTTGGAGATCTAATGGACCTTCCTGTACTGGAACTCAAAAAGAAGCAAGCTACCGCAAGTACATGTTAGTTAGTTAAAGATTCCTCTAAATCGTATGCCGGCTAAAATGAGGTATACAAACCAATATGGTTTGCTTATGATGCCCTCTATATATTTCTGGGTTGTGGCCTAACACCGTAGTCTTCACACAACTTCAGTGTGACATATACAACCATATACCATACCATATAGTGAGTAAGTCAGGTTCATCATTGACGTCATTCAAGAGTTCCTTGGCGATGCTCATGGGACGGTTCTTCTGATCAAAATTAAGAAGTTTCGGAACAAACTTCGCTGACACACATCTCATGCCCAAAACATCCGAAAGGTTGCATGACACGAGCCGACTGATATTCTAACATCCACAGCAACTTCTCTTATGGTAATTCGACGATTTTTTCAAGACAATTTTCTTCAGAGCTTCGGCGTTATCTTCACTGGTGTTCAGAGTGAGGTTCGTCATTTTCTCGGCCACTTTAGAAGAGCTTGTACCACTTGTAAACATTTTTTTTTACTTAGAACAGACACACCGTGTGCCACTGTCAATTTAAAGTATTTTAGAGCACTTGATTCCGTTTTTACACAAAATTCGATGCAAATTCGTTGTTCCATAATAATTACAAATATAAGTTGTTTGTAATAATTGAAAATTATTACATTATACCAAAACACATTTAACGTTCTATGTGTCAAAAACAAACTAAGTATGCTATATACTTGAAACTGTGAACATATGTTCGAGACATGTGAGGGAAGCTATGAGTCTCCTTCAGGAAAGCATTAAAAATAAGGAAGCTTCAAGCACCTCCGAACGACTGTGAAATTTATGCGATGGGGTTAACAAAGAAATTGCGAGCATTCACTGAAGAAGAAAGGCCAGAAATAATGTATGATATTGTTGGCATGATTCTCAATTACCTCATGTTACTCAGTCACCTTATAAATTTTTTCGACCTTCTTCTGCCACGTCTTCCTATTCTAAACCACAATTGAGGATCGTAGTTCGACAGAATAGCCGCATATCATATTTTGAGTCTCAGACATTCAGGGAAATACCATTATTTCTGAATCCTACCGTAATGCTTAATTTTTGTTTCTTTTCTGATTTTTTTTGTTAAAGTAATTGAATTCACTTGTTAACATAAAATACTGATAATTAATAAGTTACGTAATAAATATTTGAATTAAAACTTACTTGTATTTCTTTCTCAATAATTGATTATCGGAATAATTGTTGACATCAATTGAGGTGACAGTTTAAAGAAAAGCTATCTCCTGTAGCTAAGTATCTCAATGTTATTGCAAGACGAATTCGAGTAGGTAAAGCCTTTCGCTGTTGTGTGTCTTGTTTCGTAATTATTGGAAAAATTTTGGTAAATAAAAATTCAAAATCAGTAGCTGATATTCGTGTAAACTTTTTAAATTATTCATTTGGTTCAGCAACTAGTTCATTTAATTGTTTTTGCATGCTTAGACTGAAACAGAAAATGACAATAGGTAACTCAGGTATCACATTTTTCAATATTTTCAGTAAAAAACAATAAGATTTACAAACCTTGATCTATTTCGTTGAATTTGTGTCATCCACCATCGTCTGGGCCTTCTTTTTTTCTGAGATTTTTTTCTGATTTTAATACTAGATGGGGTGAAAAGTAACCACCTTGGAAATTAAAAAATTTTTTTTAAATGTTTTTTTTATTGTATTCAATATAGTCCCCTTATAGTCCCCACTTATTCTAGCGATTTTCCAACTTCTTGATCCCGTCCGAAAAGTAATTTTCCGGAAGGTCTGCAAAATACTTCTCCGTGGCGTCGATGATTTCCTCGCGTGAGCTGAGTTTTTTATTGATGAGCCATTTTTTGAGGTTTGGGAAAAGATAATAGTCCGAGGGAGCCAAATCGGGCGAATATGGTGGATGCGACAGCAATTAGAGACGTAAGTCATTGATTTTAGCCGTGGTTGCGGTGCTCTTGTGCGCCGGTGCATGGTCTTGCAAAAACCGTTTTGCAGCAATTTCGGCCTTCAATCGCTCCAATAATGCACAGTAATACTCGCTGTTGATGGTTTTTCCTTTTTCGAGGTAGTCCACGAAGAGTATGCCATGATAATCCCAGAAAACCGACGCCATCGAGCCCCCATCGGCCGCTTGGGAGGACTCGTTCCGGCTTCAGTCCATTGCTGGGCACTCATTCTGTTCTCTGGTGTTCAACAGTTACCAATCGACTCCAAAAGTCCGCCCGATTCCGCATCATCAAGTCCAATTACTCTTTCGAAGTGTTCTCGCGTTCGTGGTTTTGGTCAAGAGTGAGTGTGCGCGGCACCCAGCGGCAGGATAACTTTTTCATATGAAGAATATTGCCCAAAATATGGCGTGTGTGCTCAGTACTAATCTTTGTGGTATCTGCTAGCTCGCGCACCTTCATTTTCCGGTCAGCCAACACCATTTCATGTATTTTTTTGATATTGTCCTCTGTAACTGCATCGGAGGGCCTGCCGCTGCGGACTTGATCGGTAGTGGGGTTGCTTCCACCACGAAATTCTGGAAACCAATAGTTGACGGTGTAATCTGACAGAGCATTAGCCCCATAATATTTATCCAAATTTTCCTTTGTATCCTTCGCCGGTTTGCCTCTCAAAAAATAATGTTTTATGAGAGAACGAAAATCGGTTTTGTCCATACTCAACATGATGCCAAACATGTCAACAACAATGAGCTGTCAAAACAAAACTAAAGACAGTATCGCACTGGAATTTGTCATATCTGCCTAAATATGAACGGACTTCAAGGCACCAAAACCTTTTTTGCAGTAGCAGCGCATTCTAGCGGTCAAAGAGGTTACTTTTCAGTCCACCTTGTATTTTCGAGATTATAATATCACAATGCACATAAAACTAAGGCCGCTGCATTTCTATCGGAAAACAGTAGAAGGGCAGGTGAGAGGTCGCATGAGTGTGAATTCCTTCTGGTTCTCGCCGAATCACAGTTTTGATCACTGTTTTCTGTTTTTGCTTTAAGACTGTACGGTCAATAAGGAGGATTACCTTGAAGCTATGCGCCGTTTACGAGAAGCAATACGAAAAAAACTGAGTCAATATCGACTTGCTGTAGTAAGGTGTGTATGTGAATGTTCCAGATGCCGAAACACTGAATGGATGCAATACTTACATATATATCATACTTTTCGAAGAGCCCTATGCTACCAGGATTAAGCAAAAAAGGCGGGGGCATCTGATGCCCAACCAGCACTTCATAATGCCTGGTTTCATAAATAGTCCCCCCAAATGCATGCACCGTGTAAAATAACGACGAGAGCTGCTCATGAACTCTGTAAGCCAATGAGACCTTTTGTTTCCGTTGCTACAATTGGAAGAAATAGCCAGTACTGTTGCCGATAGAATATCCATTAATCTTTGACGATATCCTATGCTGCCAACATCAAGTACTGAAAGCTAATAGCAGCCAAAAAAAATCAGAAATTCCACTTCCAACTCAGACCGATGAAACCAGAGTCCGCGGTTATTTTTGACATTGATGGCAGCATTGAAGTAATACGAAATATTTATAACTCTTTCCAATTGTTAATCCAAAAGTAAAGTCCTCTCTCAAACATGACAATTGTTAACAATGCACGAAACTGTCCGAGGTGATCTTGAGAAAAAATTCTTCTGGTGATCTTCTGTTTAGTCTCCATAGACGGAGAAACGAGGAGCAGATTTAATGTGCGCAGTATAGCATTATACCGTTTTTTTTTTCCTCTCGGAACAGCGTATTTAGACGAAGAAAAAGTCCTTTATGCTCCTTGTATGTTTCTTTTACAGGACTTGCTCAACCTTTAGTAAAAAGGTAGATGTGGGACTTAGTGATAAAATGCCTCCAGTAAAGCGTGTCCCATTAAGAAGGCATATTTTGAAATTTGAACAAAACGTAGTGTTTATGTTCTGATGTTTTTATTTTAACAAATCGTTTAGACATGGAGCTTATAATATATGGAACACAATATCTGATAAATAGCCGCGTCGTGACAGATGTCACACTTTGGTCCATTTGACGAAATTTGCGATGGTGTTTTGGCAAATTGTTGGCTCAATTTAACCTATGGTGTTTCAGTTCAGGAATTGTTCTTGAGTTATTTAAAAGCTGCAAAGAAAGAAATCCAATGGTTTCAAATCGAATGATCTTATCCCTTCAAATTTCGCCTTCAACAATTCCATTGTTTCGATCGTTGTGTAGCAGTTTGCGCTGTCCTGTTGAAACGACATATCTTCGAGATACATTTCAACAATTTGAGTCTAAAAGAAGTTGTTTATTATCTCATGGTAATGAACGGGATTAACGGTGACCGCATTGGCAGCCCCCTTCTCAAAGAAGATCCGAGGAATCAAGATGCCTCAAGAGCTTCTTGCACTTTTTACATAGGATCCAAAACCGTGGATCCAAACCAATACGCCAAAATTACATAGTCAGTTGATTCACTGGAAATTGTCAGTAGCATTCCGCCCTTTCAGACCTTCAACCGTAACACCCGTCTCGCTACGAATGCTTATCAGTATACTTTCGGACGTACTCTTATACTATATATTGTGATTGGTTCCTAAACCATACAACTCGCTTATGGAATGCTTACTTGTTATAACTTGCATACATTTAAAACTCATGTGCATCGGTACCTCTCTTTTCTTCCTCCCTAAGTTTCCTTCGTTCGCGCTGTGTACAAACATTTGAAGGGTAAATCCCTTAAGTGCGCTTTAATTTAAAAAAAAAAAAGAGTTTTTACTCAATTCTGTTCGATAGATTATGAAAAACGTTTATGTTTATTATGTTGCATCTTAAAGAGGATGCATTAGCAAAGCAGATCTGCGCACTTTCAGCCGAACTATTCATGTCGCGAAGCATGGCCATAATTGTCCATTTTTGAGAATACTACTTCCATTGTTCCATAGTTCCATGTTACATTGTTCACGAGATCTCCAGCATAACTGGAAATATGATATCGGCGCATGGCGACTGGAAGCTACCAAGGGATGCTATTTAATGTCTTCATTCGTCGTCACAACGTCGGGTTTTATTACATGGCTCACGTGCACTTGTAGTGATAGAAACTAGTTGTGCACAACGTTGGATCTGGTTACCAGAGAAGTAAATTTCAAGGACGAGACAGAGACTCTGTTTTTGATTTATTGCAATCGCTTTTACTGAGTGTTTTCGGTTTGATTGATTTGCTGACCAGTTTGCTGAAACGTTTTTAGCAGAGCACGTCAGTTAAGTGGGGAGATCGTTCAGGTTTTGAACAGCTTCCTTTAGCTTCTGTTCCATTCTGAGTTTAGATGGAGTTTTAAAAGTTTTGGCAAGTTTATTTTTTTTTTTTATTTTGGAGATCTTACTTTGGATTTGGAATCCTTTTTACCTATTCGTCTGACATTGAAACTTCCGATGGCACTTTCTGGCTAGTAATCTCTCTACAATACCTGTTCTTTAGCAACTACTAATCTTACGTGATTTTAGTTGCCTGAAAAAGGAATTGTTCTGGGCACGGCGGGTATTGAACCCCGAACCGTTCGATTTGGAAGAATACACTACCAGTTGTTCGACAGCCACCCACTCTGATACTACACTGATACAATACTAAATCCGAACTTGTACTTCTTTTGGTGGTATTGGTAGTACCAAATTATATGGGAAAAGCACTGACACAACAACAAACTTATGTCACTTTACCAGCGTTACGAGTATGTCACTAAACATGCCACTTTATCACAAGCTACCGATATTATCGCATCGAGTTAGACAGAGAAATTCGAATACAACGACTACGATACATACCTTCTGATCGATCGAAAAGTACCCGGAATTTGCCATTCAAACAAACGCGCTTAAGATAATGTCAAAAGCTTCTCTTAAAGTCTATCTATCATCTGGCGCTCAAATGTCGAATACACAAGCGCATGAATGGTACAAAGAGTTTAAAGCGGGCCGTACTGTGGTTGATAGTTTGGCTCGTTTCGGTCGTCCATCCACCAGTATGACTGACGTAAAAATCGAAAAAGTTAAGAAAAACTTCCTCGCAGATCATCTTGGGAGCATCAGGGAGATAGCAGCCAATCTTGCTGTCTTGTTCATATCACTGGAGTGAGTTATGCCCAAAACATGAGACGAGTTGAAACGCGGCTCCTGCCGAGAGTGCTGAATTTACTGCAGAAACATTTGATCAAAAACAATGTTCATAACTTTGCGCAAGCTCATTATTTTGTAAGGAGATTACTTTAGAGGGAATAAAATGAATATCGACGAATAATTTAAATTTCCAGAAGCTAAGTCATACATTCAGAAAGGAAGAACACCACTCAGAGAATCCTCGAATTTACTCAGTTGGTGCGCGAAACTAAATAGTGTTTTTTATCAACTTAACGCAGGTCCTGTGTTCCCAATCACCGAACTGTCATCTATAGTAAGCTTGGTATACAAGTACTGAATCTCGGACTATTTAATGTCAAGTATAACTGGTACAACAAGACTTACACACTTTTCCATCAGTGTTGAATAGCTAAATGCGAATTAATTAGCATCCCATTGGCATAACCCATCAATTTGAGCAACACTTTTATTTAAACAGCGCTCACCATATAATTCGTTAAATAAAAAAATAAAAAAAAAATAATAATTCCAAAAATAAGAACAATATTTAAACGTTTTGAAATGTTCTTCTTCTCTGGTTTAAATCATATTTTAATGTCCCCCTCTTTTGAAAAGACGAAGAAAACGCAACGAAAAGAATCTGACTTTTATGTTCACAGTTGATTTTATAGTTTTTCGGTATTCAAAATGCGACTCTGACGGACATCAATATTTCGGTAGGGTTATAACCTACTCGGACAAGCAGCCGAAGATTGGAAGAATAATATGGATATATAATAACGTAATAAAAAAGAATCATTTCACCGCAGGCATCAATCGCGGTTTCGTTTGATACATCTGTGAGTTGGCTCGAAATCGTTTTGAAATTTTCTCAAAATGTAGCATGCACCGTCAGAGACCTTCTGTCTCGTGTATTCCTTTCTTTTTTCACAGTCTTTTTTTTCTCATTTTCTTTTATTTTCAATCAAAATGCACATTTTTTTTTTTTTTTAATGATCCTCACTTTGTATGCAGCAACAATGATATTGAGAGCCCTACTCTTGCCATTTTAGGCCTGTGCTCGCCGAGTGTCGCCTTTTGTATGCAAATCCATAATCGCGCATTAAACAAACATTTTGATGTTTTTTGTTGTTGCTGTTGTTGGAAATTTATGTTGTTGTTGGTGTTTTTTTTATAGACTGGGATTGGACAGGGGGCTTAAGCCTTTTGTAAGGCACCCTGCGGCGATCTAAAAATCACATTTTTATTGCCCCTTTGGGAGAATAAAAAATGAAAATAAAATCGAACTCCAAATCAAAATTCACTCTTGTATGACGATAAGAATGCTATACACGTTCACACGTGTGATACATATTGATACAGAAAAGCCGCTGTGAATTGTCGAGCCCATTTTTTGTGTTTACCTTCCAAGACGGAGCCATATGTATATCCGCCCATAATGAAGCCATTGTTATAGATTTTTATAGCTTTTCCACAATCAAAAATTCAAATGCATGCAAATTGAAATCATATGCCGCAGAACGATCTTAACGATCGCGCGCATTGGGTTATTTACATTTCTAATAAATTTATTTGCCCATAAATGGATGATAAATTTATTGCAAATCTTCAACGATTCTAGATACACGAAGACAGATGGATTGTGTGCTAAGAATATGTAATTGGGAGGTGTCATAAAGAACTATTATTTAAAGAAAGTTGATATGCAAGTTTAATTATTAAATGCGTTAAGCCGATTAAGGGCATTTGACTTGCAAAATTTTTGCTACCAAATTCGATATACGAACACCATAAAAAGTGAATATTGGAATAATTGCTTGTGAACTTTCGCTGTAATTGAGCTGAAACCGAGCTATTTAGAGTATCTTTTGCCTTCAGTAATATGAGCGTGTTCCTCATGGTTTAGAAAACGGGCTCTAGTCTTGCGTCAGTGGAGAAATGTTGACAGAAATCTATAGCTGTTCCGCGGGGCAAGTGGCCATATTATAGAAAAAAATAGGATCTAAGAAGGAGAAAATAAAAACACATAGTTCAGTGTAAATATATAAATTTATTACAAGGAAATCATGTGATAAATTTCGTTTTGAACATTTGACTAAGTCAGTACATTTATTAATCCATATTCCTATTAATTCATATTATGTAAATAGTGTCAGAATAATAACCTCTCTGTTCTGTATTGTCAACCTAAATTGCCTTAAATGCTTTATTAACTTTACATATTGGGTATATATTTTAATTCGTGCAGTTTTTTTTTTTTTACTCAAAATTTGAACGTTTATTTAAGAAAAACATGTACAATAGTATTATTCAAAGTATTGCCCATCTGAAGCTATGACTTTTTCCCAAGTCTGGGCTATAAGGCGGGTGAGGTAAGACTTCCCATCCACAGTTTTCCAAATAGTTCTTAACCGGAATAGCAACGTGGGGCCGAGCGTTGTCATAATGGAAAATTATTGCCTCGTGTCTGGTCGCATATTACGGGCGTTTTTCGGCTACTGCTCTCTTCAAACGGATTAATTGTGGTTTCACCCGGTTTAAGCAGCTCATAACACAGCACACCCATCTGATCCCAGAGCATTACCTTCGCGCCATGGTTGGCCGGGTTTCACGTATGATTTTTTGCGCTTGAGGTTGTCGTAATGGATCCATTTTTCATCACCAGTAACAATCCGATGCACAAATGACTTCCTTTTGTGGCGTTCCAGCAGCACTTCGGACATGCAAAACCACCTTTCGACGTTTTTCAAATATATCCACCTGCTTTTAAATGTTTTTCAAATGGCTGCTTGAGTGATACAAAAATCACCACTTTTAAATCGTGCAAGCCACTTTTGGCACGTTCGCACAGCTAGCGCATGTTCACTATAAACTTCCACCAAAATACAATGACTTTCGGCAGCAGTTTTCTTCATATTAAAGTAATGAAGTACAACTCTCCGCAAAAACACTTTTTCAGGCAAAAAGTTCGACATATTTGAGTGAAAAGAAATTATTATATCAAATGAATGACATATACTGAAATGATGTATAATGGCAGTAGCTTTCCAACGCATGTTCCAATGGAATAATAATAATGGAATAACACATGTTACGCCATCTCTTAGCAAACCGCACGAATAAGTTATAGACCCAATACTTTACTTTGATCACATTTAGATTGTAAGCTCATCCTCTCTCTCTGAATAAAGCAATCGTAATGTAAAGACGTGTTTGTAGTAACAATAAAAGTGAAACAAAAACAAAGTATAGATTGAAAAACATTAAAAATGATTCTACCTTAAAACTTCTGCATTAGGCCACTCTAGAGGCCGTAAAAATAGGCTTTTTTTGTGATATTTTCTTCAGGAAAAATATAGAATAAATCCAATTTACAAAGGTAAAAGTTTATGGTACATAAACTTTGTACCATACTGTACAAAACAATTACTGTACTGTAAAAAACAATTTTTATGAAAGAATTTATTGGTGGCTGTGCAGCGTTTTTTAAACGACCCCTTCTTTTTGGAAGGGTCTACTGTCGTACCAACAGCTCCTGTAAATTTTGAATTATGATGAGTCACTATTTTTTTTTTATTGTACATAACAACAGCCAAAGAACAGCTATCGATCCATTTTTAGTAACAAGTGAATTATTTCATATAAAAAAAAACTACCTACTGTTCAAGTTATGAGTGCGGCCAACTTAAAAATGCAAAAATTTTAAGTTATAGAAAATCCTGAAAAATTTTGCAATATCTTTAATCCGCGATGCCTGTACCACATAATTGGCCTTCTAGGATTTTAATACGATCCTTCACTCTTTTGCAGCTTCAGACAACGATATTTTTGCAAACTTTTGTCAATCTCCAAGTACATTTCGTAGCTGTTCGGACCGATTTCTAAATCCATTGCTTTTATTATGTGCAAAATTGAAGCAAAGCCATTATTGTATACACAAACTGCAACATCCATAGCTGTATCTAACACAGTTTTACCATTAGAAATGGATTTTGAGGCCAATGCCCACACAGTTGAATTAAAACTTTTATTACAGTTTTGAGTATAGTCGCCAATGCATCGAGTAAGGTGGCCAGATAGCTTCAATTGGAAGAGCTGGCTTATGTTTGTACTCAGCCAAACTGTTTGTAGCTTAAGACTTTTGCCATGGGGACCATGAATCCTCTCCGATCGGGCATTTATCGTGCTGCAGTTTTGCATCGGTAAACAATTTATGATCTAGTGTAGCCCATATACTGTTTCTCATGTTTTAAACTGAATCATAGTTTCTGCGAATAGCTAATCGAAAATAAATAGAGAGTTAGTCTATTAGTTTTCCTGCCAATTTCCCCCATCCATCGAGACCTTTTGTGCTCTTTTTCAAATTACGTAGGCGGGTACCCATTCGCGTTTGAGCGTAATCTATACACTCTTTCTTAGCAACAGTAATGCCTTTCAAAGTCTTAGAATCATCGTCACCAATATAATGGGTGTATTTTACCTAGTGCAAAGTTTCGGATCGCTGAAACATCTCAACAACTGCATCGATCTCTATCGTGATTCAAATCGCTATCGATTTTGTGCCCATTCCGTATATTATTCGGTAGCTTCTTTATTCTTCTAGTACTCATACGTCTTACAGTATTTTGGTTTCACTGCGCAGTCTATAATTTTTGCACTGTATTTGCCAATTTAAGTTACTAATCCAAACAAGGACGTATACCAAAATTCCATTTTCTCCTCTTGCAAAAGAAGTAACACATGAGCTGAAAAGTCAGTGCCGTTTAATTGGGTCTATAACTTAATTCGTGCGGTTTGCTAAGAGATGGCGTAACTTGTATCATTTCATTGTTATTATTTCATTGGAACATGCGTTGGAAAGCTACTGTCATTGTACGTCATTTGAGTATATGTCATTCATTTGAAGAGTAAACAACAATATTTTTTTTTTCACTCAAATATGTCGAACTTTGTGCCTGAAAAAGTGTTTTTGCGGGGAGTTCTTCTTCATGAAGAAAACTGCTGCCGAAAGTCATCGTATTTTGGTAGAAGTTTATGGTGAACATGCGTTGGCTGAGCGAACGTGCCAAAAGTGGTTTGCACGATTTAAAAGTGGTGATTTTGGCTTGGAAGACGATGAACGTCCTGGGCAGCCAAAAATGTTTAAAGATAAAGAACTGGAAGCATTACTCTATGAAGATTGTTGCCAAACACAAGAAGAGCTCGCAGAATCTTTGGGTGTCACTCAAGCAGCCATTTCAAAACGTTTAAAAGCAACTGTATATATTCAAAAGCAAGGAAATTGGGTTCCACATGAACTCAAGCCGAGAGACGTCGAAAGGCGGTTTTGCATGTCCGAAATGTTACTGGAACGCCACAAAAGGAAGTTATTTTTGCATCGCATTGTTACTGGTGATGAAAAATGGATCCATTACCCAGCCAACCAGCCAAATCAACGGCAAAGCCGAATATCCATGGCGCGAAGGTAATGCTCTGTATTTGGTGGGATCAGATGGGTGTGCTGCCCGGAATATGCAACCAGACACGAGGCAATAATTTTCCATCATGACAACGCTCGGCCCCACGTTCCTATTCCGGTTAGGAACTATTTGGAAAACAGTGTATGGGAAGTCTTACCCCACCCGCCATATAGCCCAGACCTTACCCCTTCGGACTACCATTTGTTCCGGTCGATTCAGAACGCCCTCACTGAAATACGGACAACATCAGAGCAGAATATCAAAAATTGGCTTGATTCATTCTTGGCTGCCAAGCTGGCGCAGTTCTATTGGGATGAGATCCACAAATTGCCAGAAAGATGGAAAAAAGTCATAGCTGGGCGGATGGGCAATACTTTGAATAATACTATTGTACATGTTTTTCTTAAATAAACGTTCAAATTTTGAAAAAAAAAAACCACACGAATGAAATTACATACCCAATAAAACACAAAATTTTTGCAAAATACAACTTCCTTTTTTCAATATAGTTGCCTTCGAGGGCGATACACTAACTGAAACGATTTTTCAATCTTTCAATACCAGTTTTGTAGTATGATTTCGGTTTAGCCGTAAAATAGGCCTCTGTTTCGGCGATTACTTCTTCATCGGTCTTAAATCTCTCGGGGGCCAAATCTGGAGAATACGGTGGGTGGGGAACCAATTCGTAGCCGAATTCATTCAATTTTGCCATCGTTTTCATCGACTTGTGACACGGTGTATTATCTTGATGAAACAGCACTTTCTTTTTCTTCAAATGCTGCCGTTTTTTTGCGATTTCGTCCTTCAAACTCTCCAACAACGCAATGTAATAGTCGCTGTTGATAGTCTGCCCCTTTTGGAGATAGTCAATGAAACTTATTCCATGTGTATACCAAAATACGGATGCCATAACCTTGCCAGCCGAATGTTGAGTTTTTGGTCGTTTTGGACGAGGTTCGTTGCTTGCTCGCCACTCAGCTGACTGCCGAATTGACTCTGGTGTGAAGTGATGGAGCCAAGTTTCATCCATTTTCATATACCGATGCAAAAATTCGGCTTTATTGTGGTTGAACAGCTTTTAACACTCCTCTGAATCATCAACACGTTGTTGTTTTTGGTCGACTGTGAGCAGAGCTTTCGCATGTCCAAATATTCGTGTATAATATATCCAACACGCTCTTTTGATATCTTCAGGGCTTCAGCTACCTCGATCAACTTCACTTTACGGTCATTCGTAATCATTTTGTGGGCTTTTTTTATGTTTTCATCTGAGACAGCCTCGTGCGTGCATCATCTTCGGTGCTTGTATGACCACTTTTAAATTTTTCAATCCACTTACGAATGGTTCGTTGGGCTGGTGCAGAGTCCGGGTAACACTTATCAAGCCATTTCTTTGCATCGGCTGCATTTTTTACCATCAAAAAGCAATGATATTGTAAATCAACACACGAAATTGCTTTGAATCCATTTTTTTCACAGTAACAAAAGTTGCTTCACTCACAACGCTATATCTCGAGAACTAATCATCCGACAGCTGTCAAATTTATACGCGTATCTTTTGAAGGCTGGTACTAACTGAAAATGGTATGGATTTAATTCAAGTAGTGTCCTCTCTTAGAAACGGCACGGACCCATGTGTTAGTTGTCTTATCATTTGCTGTTTTCATTATACTGATTTTGACAACATTATCAGAGAAAGGATGAAACATATGCCGAGGTAATTCCATGAATGCACAAAACTTTTTAATTCCGTTCAAACCAATTCCAAGTAGTCGCATGGAAATTTCAATTCTACGGTTTATTTCACAGCCTTTTTCAATAAATGGACTACTACGTATTTCAGCCTGTACACATTTTTTACAAGACACTACTATTTTGAGTCCGTAAATATAACTTGCGATTTGCATACTTTACAAACAATAACATTTAAAATAGCTGAAAGAAACTGCAATAAACTTTATCATATGATAACCAAACCCTAGATTCACTTCAATACCGGACATATCTTCAGATTGTTCAAATTTTTTCTCGAATGTACTATCATTCATTTCATTTGGTGCCTCTAACTCTCGATTCAGCGATCTTCATTCAGATACTTTCATTCTCTTGCTGTGTGTACATGTCTCTTCTTTCTCTGCCATTTTGACTACAATACACTTTGCCAATCATTATAAGAATTAACCAATAATACTCACAAAAAAAGCTAGCACCATTATCTATAAAAAATGTTTTATTCCTTCTCGAATGTTTCACTGTACGAAACTGACTGAAACCGAAGTTTCTAAAGACAAAATAACACTATTCAAAGGCAAATAGCTTCAAAAACATCGGTCGTATACCTACTCTTAAATACCGTCTCTCGTTTCGGTCATAAGAAAACTGAAATCAAATATATACTTCGAGATATTTCCCGGCCATAATCTTTTGTGATTTCATTTTTCAATTTTTTGAATTTCCTAGAGTGGCCTCACCCCTTGAACATCTTTTTGTTATACTTTCAAAAATCGTATATTTAATATTAAATTATTTTTTATATTTAGAGGAACTTTCAGCATTTTCTATCAGCTCAGAGACATTTTCGCAAGCTTATAAAACTCCGAACATGTGAAATCGAAGTTGAAAGTTGTAAGTAGCTTCTCTTTAATTTAATCTAGTGAGCAGTTGTTCCTTAAGTCAGTTTTTTTTTTTTTGCTGGAAGGAAAAATCATCGAAAGACGTCGTAGAACTAGTACGCAAGGGATGCTTCTACAAAAGCGATGAATTTTAACCCGATCTAAAAAAAAGGCAACTAGCAGTTCTACTAATCGGCAATTTTTTTTTTGAATTATGGAATTTACAAAAATGAGAATTTGCTTATTGTCGGCTTTCTAAACTTTTTTGTTTGAAGCTATAGTACCTAATTTCTTGGCCTTAGCTAACTCTTAAATATCAAAAGGTTTTACCCGCCTTAGTATCCTGATTACATTGTCAGTATTTAATAGTTCTGTTATTTCCATGTTAACGTACTGGATTGTTCAACAAGTTTCGCGTTGTTGTTTCTGGGAAATAGTGTTTATATTGTTGCCCCCTTCAAAGTAATCCCCCTAAGATATAATAAACTGGTGTCAATGCATTTTGCAATTCTCGAAGAGCTTCTCATGTGCACTTTTTAGTATTGCCATAAGTCTTCCATTATGAGCTCTTGCATTATCGTGATGTAAAAGCCGTGAAATGTTTTTCCACATTTCCGGACTTTTTTGAACAATTGGGCTTTGGTTTCGACGTCATAACTATACTCGTATACCCATGATTCGTCATCAGATATGAGCAAGTCAGGATCATCATTGACGTTATTCAAGAGCTCCTGGGCGATGCTCATGCGACGGTTCTTCTGATCAAAATTAAGAAGTTTCGGAACAAACTTCGCTGACACACATCTCATGCCCAAAACATCCGAAAAATTGCATGACACGAGCCGACTGATATTCCAACATCCTCAGCAACTTCTCTTATGGTAACTCGACGATTTTCCAAAAGAATTTTCTTCACAGCTTCGACGTTATCGTCTTTTGTTGATATTCAGAGTGAGGTCGTTATTTTCACGGCCATTTTGGAAGAGCTTGTACTACTTGGAAACATTTTTTTTCTTACTTAATGCAGACTCTAAAAATAAAAAAATAAAAAAAATTGATAATCGAATGTGCCCGTGAAATTTGTTGAAATTTTTGTTGTTTACTCCAATAGAAACGGTTATCCATTACATTGCCAGGAGCATTTGTTTTGATCAGATGTGTCTTCAATATTTATTTTTTTTTTTTATAAATGGAGGCTTACTTGCTTTTTTTCTTAAAAAAAGGCTTTAAAGCGACAGAGGGGCAACGGGAGATTTACATCTTGTATGCAGATTCGGCTATGAGCGTTGGCACTTTTCGGCGTTGGTTTACTTGCTTTCTTTGAGGAAATACAGACCTTGCTGATGGTGTTCGCTCTAGACGTTCATACCCCACAGACGACAATCAAATCTTGGCTGCAGTTACCGTTGATTAAAGTAGTTTAAAATCGCCCATACAACCGCTTCGCAGAGATTGATTGAGTGGATTACTCACGAACTCAGTGAAAAAAATATTATAGATCGTATAATGATCTGTGAGCCTTTGTTGAGATGGAACTTGCTTGAGGCTTTCCTGAAAAGAGTGTTTACGGAAGAAGAAAAATGGCTGGTTAACAAAAAAAATTTGGCAATCGCAATTGGTCGGTAAAGAAGATTTGCTTTTCAAAAAGGTCATGCTAAGTGTTTGGTGGAACTTGCGAGGTGTTGTTTTTTATCATGACAACGCCAGACCACATACAGCTTTAGTGACAAAACAAAAGCTGAATTCATTTGGCTGAGAAGTTACGCAGCACTCACCGTACTCTCCAGACCTGGCGCCTTCTAATTTCCATTTGTTCCGCTCTTTCCAAAATAATTTGGACGGAAGGCAATTTGATTCCGAAGATGAGATCAAAACGTACCTGGAAAACTTGTTTGCCCATAAGTCTTCTGACTTTTACAAAAGAGGAATTAAGTCTTTTCCAGAACGTTGCAAGAAAGTAATAAACATGGCGGATTAAATATAGGGTTTTCTAATAACGACTTGACAACTTTTTTTTTTTTTTAAATAAAAGGCAAACCATTTGAGATATTTCAAAAACTTTATTATTGGCTTGAAGTACAATCAAAACATTTATGAATGGAACTCGACTTCGTTCATATGTCCACCGTAGGCACGTTTGCAGCGGTCGATTCGTTGGACCCGAATTTCAACTTGGCCACACATTTCGGCCGAAACGGCCGCTATTTCACGTTCATTGTTGGCTCTGAGCTCTTCCATTGTCGTCGGCGTGTTGGCATAAATCAATCACTTAACTTAGCCCCACAGAAAATAGTCAAGCGGCGTTAAATCGCACGAACGAGGCGGCCAATCGACTGGCCCATGTCTTGAGATAACACGCTCACCATACTTATTTTTCAATAAATCGATTGTAGCGTGTGCTGTGTGGCACCATCCTGTTCAAACCACATGTCGTCCAAGTCCATATCTCCCAATTTGGGCCAAAAATAATCGGTGATCATGGCGCGATAACGCTGACCATTCACAGTAACGTGACGATAGTTATCGTCGACGAAAAAATATGGCCCAATAACGCCGCCGGCATGCAAACCGCACCAAACAGTTATTTTTTGTGGATAAAGTGGTGATTCATGAAGCACATGTGGGTTTTCACCCGACCAATAACGCATATTTTGCTTATTGACGAACCCTTTGGGCCAAAAATGAGCTTCGTCACTGAAGATGATTTTGCGATGAAATGCATCATCTTGGCGCATGTTCTCCAGAACCCAATCGGAGAACGTACGTCGCTTCAAATGGTCCATCGGCTTCAATTCTTGAGTCAGCTTGACCGTGTATGGGTGTAAACCAAGATCCTTACGCAAAATACGCCATAATGTGGTCTGAGTGATGCCCAATTCTTGAGAACGCCGTGTAATTGACTGATTTGGATCGTTTGCTACGGACGTCTGAACGGCAGCGATATTTTCGACACTTCGACCAACCCGTTGTCTCATTAAAACGGCAACATCACACAACGAATATGTAGACTCAAATTTTTGCACTAAACTTGTTATTGCCTGTCTACTAGGGCAAGAATTACTACCGAAAATTGGAGTTAACGCTCTTAAAGTTGCAGTTACCGATTCTGAATATCTGTAGAAAATTTTTGTAATTTGCAGACGTTGCGCGTTAGTGTACTTAACCATGATAAAAATGTTGATTTTACTAAATTGACAGTGACAGTTTGATGATTAGTGAAAGAGTGCGTTCACAAATTAAATTCAAAGTTGTCAAGTCCCTATTGGAAAACCCTGTATATATGTTTAAATGACTGACTTCAGGTCATTAATCTAAACTGCCATTTTTTTGTCCAATCTGAGATCCTGTTTATCGTCGTTCAAAGCTTTTTTGTTGCCATTTCGACTGTTATCCCACAGCAGTATCATTGCTATAGTGGTATCTCCTAGCATTGCACCTAGCACACTGCCTTGTGGTACGCCAGCTTTAATTTCTATTAATGTTGAGTACTCTGTCTCTTTTTAATTCCGAAGAATCGATCTGATATATACGACTTCAGAATTTGCGAATACTGTTTCGGCAGTTGCTTTTGTAATTGGTGGACTAATACTTCGTGCCAGAATATATCGAAAGCTTGTGTTATATTATTAAATATCGTAGAACAGACATTTTTCTTTTCAAATGCTTTTTCGATTTTATCTGTGATTCAATACAAATAATTAATGCCTTTTGAGACAAGCGATTTTTCATCAATTATTTTTTGCAGACGCTTTACCAGAATTTTTTCAAATAACTTGGATAGCATTGGTTGTATCCATATTGAGCGATATTAAATTACTTCGCTAGGTATTCTGGTTTTTGTATCATTTTTACCCCCAATACCTTTCACATGTTTGGCATTTATCTAAGCTTGAATGCAGCATTTACAATCTGCGCTAGTTTTTTTTTAAACCTTTTCGTGTAAATAGTTTTAAAATTTCCCTTGTAAATAAAACAAACCCTGAGGCCTTTTTTATATAGTATTTATGCTTTCTTTTATTTTTTCGGCCGAATGGGTCTATCTTCTTCGAACTTTACTTCGATTCTTTGACAACCTTTACCTTCATAAGGTTTGAAGACTCTTCAAGATACTCTGCAAAAGTGTTTTGTTTCTCTTGGATCCTTTTACACCCAGTTATTTTCTCTAGTTTTTACTGGCCGAATGTGAGCTATTGGCCTGTTCATATTCTTTATTGTCTTCCGGAATGAGTAATTGGTACTAGCATTATTTAAATTGTTTAGCGTGATTTCGTCGCTTGTTCTTGTTCTTGTCTGTCGCCAATGTTCTCTAGCTTTCTTATTTTTCTGTTTTGTTTGATCTTGTGTTGCTGTTTTGGGAGTTGCAGTCCATGTAGCTTTCTGTATATTGAGTGCTAATATTTGCACTGCTCCTTTTTTGTCGCGCAATGTAAAAAGTGACTTGATTGAAGATCAGTATCCTTTTTTGACGATATATTTTTAGATATAAACAAGTCGACAAGATCTGGGATTTTATATATATCTGTTGGCCAGTAGGTAGTTTTCCCCGTTAGTTAAGTGATATTTGACGCGCCAGCTTCGTTAGTATTTTCATATAGTTCTCTGCCTCTACTATTTATCAATCTTGTTCCTCAATATTTATTCTTGACAATAAAATCCCCTCCCGCCATTAATCTATTGTGAAATATACGGGAAACATTTTTAAAATCATTTTTCTTTAGTCTATGTATAGCTAGGAGAACAGTATAGTGATGCAACGAATATTTGCTCATTGCTCGTTTTTATAATTGTGGAAATTGCTTGGATAGCATGTGATTGAGTTTTTGCTTCCATATGGTGTTCAATTGTATTTTTTATTTATACTGCAGCCCCAGCTATTGCACAATTATAAGGACTTGCGTCTCTCAAATAAGACATACGAGTATTTCTATCTGGTTTAGGTCGACAGTCACTTGCAACTCGTCCTTTCGATTCTCGATAACATTAGCATTCCATTGAAGAACTTTTATTTTATTCATCATGTTTGCCTTTTCCGCTCTAAATTATGTTGTTGTTCTGTCTCTCTAGCAATGTTATTCTATCTAATATCGTTTTATTACATTTTTCCATGGATCCAATCCTGTTTAGGATTTGTTTCATGCGGATTTCCATTGCAGTGCTTAGCTTTAGTTTTGAATGATACCTGAGAATTTTTTGGGGCCGCTGTCTATTGTTTTGAACCCTTTTAGATAATCACTTGATTTTTGAGTTTTTTTTGTGGGCTTATTTGTAAGCTCTTTTTGACGTTTTGTGCTTCTTCATTAGAGGGCCCTCATTTAGGTATATTTTGTTTTAACAAATTGACTTTTGCAAGTTGGATTTCTTTTGCATAGAAACATTTTCTATAGCTAGCAGGATGGTTTTCATTGGAGAGTGCACTTTGGGATGCTCATTTTTTTTCTTCATGCAATCTTTGGTGTGGTGACTTCCTGCACACTTTACACACCTTTGGTTTGAGTTGCAGTATTTATGAGTATCTTTGTCATTTTCAATACCTGGTATAAAAATTGGAAGCGGTACTTTGATTTAAGGAGAGGCTATTTTAAAACCCCTTTTTTTTTAGTTTTTCCTCTATGGACCTCGTTGGACTAGATGATCTCATAAGAATACCATTGCACTTTTCTGCGGTTTTGTAGTTTAGTTAAATTTCTATATCCTTCTCCTTCAGCCACAACAATTTTGATGTCATTGTTGTTCATTAGTCCTGTAGTAGCTTTAATTTTGTTTTCCTTCAATAATTGGTGGAGGCTTGGTTGGATTTCATATTTTGCTTTCTTTGTTTGAAGCATACACAGTGACGGTGGAGCTTCTGGAGATGTACTTATTTTGTATTTATTATTTTTATTCCCTTTGTGACGATGTCCTTCCGTCTCTTTTTTTAGCTCTTCTTCGTCTGTTAAGGATTCGACAGGTTACACATTCATTTTTTTTTTTTTGGTTGTTGTTGGTTGTTGTATTTCAAGTTTTATCACAATTGCTTCTACTGAAAATATCACATTATGAATGAAAGATACATAGGCAAGGGTCCTTTTCTCTTCATGTTCTGTGTCAATAGCTGTTTCTACATTTTTATTAAAATGATCTGAGCCGCCAACTGCGGGTGCATTGCGACCTAAAACAACTACAAAATCAGTATTAGGAAGCTAAGATAGCCTCAACTCTTTTGATGAAATTGAGAAATTTTCTGGTGGAGATTTTGAGAGGAAGTGAGGAAGTGTGGAAGTGCCATCTTCTTAAGGCAAGTCACGCTTTAATGCACACATATAATGCAACCTTGATCAAGAAGTTCCCGGTGGCGTCACCGTGTGGCGCTCTCATTTTTCCAATTTGTTCCGATTTGAGTTTTTTTTTTTTTTTTTGTCAAGTTGGTACATCTATTGTTAGCATTCCCTCGATTGGCGATTTTTTACGATTTTATAAATGAATTTAAATTTGCAACAACGAACTTGTATTAAATTTTGGGTAAAAAACGGACTAAATGGTGCGCGAACGTTGGAAATGTTGGAAAAGTATTTCGGCAATGAGTGGTCGTGAGTCAATCGAAGATGATAAACGCAGTGGCAGACCATCGACATCGAAATCCGACGAAAACATTGATGAAGTAAAAGAAATGTTGGTCAATAACCGCAAATTAACCATCAGAGAAATAGCAGAGGACTTGGACATTGCCTATGGATCCGTCCAAGACCTTTTGGTTAATGATTTGGGTTTCCGTCGTACAGCAGCAAAATTGGTGCCAAAAGACCTCAATTTCATGCAAAAAAGAGACTGTGTTGACGTCGCAAAAGAGATGATTTGCGAGGCTGAATCCGATTCAACATTCATCAAAAGGATCATTTCTGGAGACGAGTAATCAGGCAAGTGAATGGCGTTCACCAAATGAGCCGAGACCAAAAAAAAAACACGTCGTTTTCATTCAAAAAAGAAGGCAATGCTCACGGTTTTTATAGACTACAACGGTGTACTTCATCAAGAATTTTTGCCAGAATGCCAGACAGAAAACAAAGAGTATTATTTGGGCATTATGAGACGTTTGCGTGAAGTAAGTCGCCGAAAGAGACCAGAATTGTGGACAGAAAACTCGTGGATTTTTTGGGGAACGCGTTTCAACAACCGAGAGGAAGAAATGGAAAAATTGCAGGAAGAACTGATGGACATACCGAAAACCGAATATAAAAAATGTTTCGAGGATTGGATCAAGCGCTGGCATAAGTGTGTTGCAGTCGATGGGGATTACTTTGAAGGGGACAATATAGATTTAGATGAATTTACTTGTGTTTTTAATTTTCTGAATAAACCAGGAACTTTTTCTTCAAGGTGGTATGTGTTACGCAGTTTCGTCTTCTTCCATTCAGTTTTCAGAATTCCATCTATTTTGTGTAGGTGATGATGTAGGTGTTCAATTAGAAACTCAACTAATCTTCTGATATCAATCCTTCTGATTTGTATGAGTTTTGTTAGACTTGTGGAAAGGTTTGATGACTCTTTTAGACTGACGAAGCCCTGTTATGCTTCTTCAATAAGTAATACTCAACCCTTTACTGTTGAGTTAACTGCTGGAGTAGGAATATTACAGATCGGTTAAGGGCTGATGAAATTATTAGCAGAACCACTTTTAGGCATTTAGTTGGCTATTTCATTTTCGACAATACCGTTTTACCTGTTCAAATTTTGCTTTGTTTTTATAGGAGAGGTTCTGATGTGTATTGAAGTACTGCAAGACTGATTTGGAGTCAATTAGGTTGGAGTCTAGTGCTTTAATGGTTGTTTGACGGTCCGTGTAATATGGATGGGAACATCGTTCATTTCTTTATTGAGGATAAGATTTGCGCACACTTGAATACACTCCACACTAGGACTTTGTCCCATTGGTTGTGATGTCTTGGTGTTTGGACCATATTTGATCTATACGTATACCACTTGATATCTTTAAGGTTTGAGGTAAGGTTATTGTAGTTCTATGCTTCTTGGCTTGGGCAACTGTCCTTCCTTCTTCCGAAATACAGAGTTTTATGTAGATGGTGGTTTACAGGCGCACATTATTCTGACCCATATGGGCGGTTGTGCAGCTAGATAAAATGTCAAACAACACTTAAATTCTGTGCCCTAACTAACAAACAGTTAGCATACAGGGAAGCGTTTGTTCTTCATGTCAGAAGCGGCTTGACCCAAGCTTGGCAAGCGGTATAAAATGGAAAAACCCATACTTAAATATGGGGAAAAAAAACATGAAAATGGATGAGGAGATTCACTCAAACGTCGGCAGAGGTCACCGTCAGGTCAGGTCAGAGAGTGGTTCTGCAATCAATCCGCAGTATAATCAATCTGCGGCAATTGCTGCCCAATTCAACTTTGGGATCACCAGAGCAGTTCGAAGTAGACAGCGTATTATATGGACGGGTGAAATGAACGAATACGCTGTTATTATAATTCAACATATTACGAAAGTATACAGTTTTTAGAGGCAGTTCTAAGGCAATCTATTCCCAGAACGATACAAAATTTGGAGACCAACAAATACCAAATGTACAGGTATGAAGTGAGCGCTAAGATGCAATTGTCTCGACAAGGAACATTAATCGCGAACGGGCCTTATTTTTTTTTTTGTTTGGTTGCTATGACACCTGTCAAATATATTAAGTATACATCAAGTCATTGAGCAAACAACATCATACTTTTTCATCGTGTTAAATATGTCGAATTTTGTATCAGAAAATGATGCCTTGCGAAAAGTATTATTTTTTTGTTTTCATTTGAAGATGCAGAGTCGCATCGAATGCTTGTCGAGGCATATGGTGATCATGCTCTATCAGTAGTAACATGCAAAAAATAGTTTCAACGGTTCAGAGATAAAGAATTTGATATGAGAAATGAAGAACGTGGAAGACCACCAAAAAAGTTTGAAGACGCCGAATTGCAAATAATATTGGATGAAGATGACACTTTGAGTGAGAAAAAAAAGGGCAGAAATGTGAAATGCTGCACAACAAATAATTTCTGACCATTTAAAAGCTATGGGAATGATCCAAAAATCTGGGAAATGGGTGCCACATGAATTGAATGAAAGACAGATGGAAAACCGAAAAACCACTTGAAATTTAGCTTCAAAGACACGATAAAAAAATTAGTTTTGCATCGAATTGTTACTGGCGATGAAAAATGGATTTATTTTCAGAATCCTAAACGGAAAAAATCGTGGGTTAATCTGACACAACCATCAACTTTGACTGCAAAACCAGATCGATTCGGCAATAAGACAATGCTGTGTGTCTGGTGGAAACAGAAAGGTGTGGTGTACCACGAGCTCCTAATACTTGGTGAAACCTTTAATACAGATGGCTACCGACAGCAAATGATCAATTTGAAAAACGACCAGAATATGACAGAAGACACGGCAAGGTAATTTTGCTCCATGACAATGCACCTGCACACAAAGCAAAACTGGTTCAGGATACAACCAAAGAACTTGGCTGGGAGTTGCTACCCCACCTGCTGTATTCACCAGACTTGGCTCCTTGCGACTACCAAATGTTTTCATCGACGGGACACGCATTAGCTGAGCAGCACTTCGTATCCTACGAGGAAGTCCAAAATTGGGTTACGAATAGTTTTATTGGCGTGCAATCCATAAATTGCCTGAAAAATGGGAAAAATGTAGCTAGCAATGGCCAATACTTTGAATAATTTTTTTTTTACTTTTTCACTGAAAATTAGTGTTTTATTTTCAGCGGTACACCGGTATGTCGAACGCTATCGACGGTAAAGAATTAATGCCGAGGTAGCAACCCAACATGTTGAAATACCAACAGCAGCAACGACAAAATCCGATACAGTAATAGCGAGTGAGAAAACGCGACAAAGCCAAACCCCACCAAAGATTGAAGCTTTTTTACCTCTTCCACTCGTAGACCAACGATCGCCAAAAAACAATCTACCATCACCATAGAGCCTGTAACCCAATTGCCGTCAGAAACATCTGAACTCAGCAACTCTTTTAGTGTAAGCTTCGTCGATTTTGAAGGAATGGACTCTGTACTAAGACCAAATATTCCAAGAGTACATGAATTTAAGAAACTTGAAGAAATTCTGGACGTCATCAACCTGGAAATTCTTAATTCTCTCATTTTTGTGTCCGCTATCACCGCCTTAAGAGTGCTTGGAAGGAAGACTATGCCGATTCGTTATAACTTAAGCAGCCCCACACCCACCCGTTTCATTGTTCCTGGATGGAAAAGAAGACTGGAAAGAAGGATAGAATAGCTGAGAAAAGATCTTGGATTAATAACTGCATTCAGTGGTGGTTCTAGATCCGGAAGTTTGAGTAGATCAGATTACTGACGCTGGCTTATATTGAACAATACAAAGCGGTTAAAGCGATACGTTGAGAGCAAGAACAGAAAGATCGAAAATGCCCTTTTGCCTTTTGCCGAAATTAATAATGAGTTTAAGTATCCGTCTATAGAAAAAACAGAACAGTTTTGGGAAGGTGTACTTGTTTAAGTAACACCAAGCGGCACAACGGGAACGCTCAGTGGATAGCAAGCAGAAAGATCGCAGTAGCCATATCACACCTATGTATCACCAACCCATTAGCAGAGATGAACTTGCGGAAGCAAATTGCGCAAAACAGATGGTTTTTTCATACAAGACAGGGTGATTATTACAAGAAACTATTGCAGATATGTCATCAAAGAGCCTATGGTATAGAAGACAAATGCCGCCGAAATGGGGAAATTGGAGGGACAATTGAATATAAATTATCTGGATTTAGTGCATTTGCCTTATATGAGTACACGTACAGGCACAACAATGTTGCAAAACTTATTCATGGACTATTGGCTCTCGACAGTGGACTTCTACAGAGCACGCGCCCTATTACAAATATCAATTGGTCCTGTGCTCGAAAGCTCAACAAAAAAACTATACTGTGACAGAGCTTTAACAACAAATCAGCATATACCAGCTAACAGGCCTGACCACATCTTGTTTCGTAAAGCAGATAAGAGGATAGAAATCCTTGATGTAGCAGTAACATTAAATTAATCCTACAGTCAACTTACTCCACAGAGATCCCTAAATGTGCATCCTTAGCCACAGGACTAAATGCTTTTGTGGTTGACTTGTCATCTTTGCTACAGGACTAGTATCTAAACATCTTTCCTCTTATCTGGAGAATCTTAGAGTTGGACATCTCTTAAAGTATTGTTGCGCTGTTTGTTTTTTTGTTTCTCAATAGATGGCTCTAGCAGCAAGTGCTAATCGCTTTTGACGTATCCATAACGTCATAAACGAAGCTTAGACATTTGTTAAACAAACTGTTTTGACACATTAGTGATATTGTTTTGGCGTCATATACTTTTAAGTGTTTTTTTATTCTTTCATTCGAAGAAAACGGCTGAAGCGCATTGAGAGCTTCAAAAAGTTTACGGAGATACTGCTATAAGTAAAAAACTGTGCCGTATATATTTCCGTCGCTTCAAAGTCGATGATTTTAATGTTGACGACAGTCCGTGTGAAGGAAGGCCAAAATCCTTCGAAGACGTTGAATTGTAGGCATTGCTCGATGAGGATCCGTGCCAAACGCAAGAAGAGCTTGCCTCAATTGCATGAGTTGGGAATGATTAAAAACAAGCAACTTAGGTTCCTTTTGATTTGAACCCAAGGGGAGTTGAGCGTCATTTTTTCGCCTGTCACTGCTCCAGCGGCAAAAACGGAAAAATGGATTCATTAGAGCAACTCAAAGAGAACAAAGTCTTGGAGACTGCCCGGTCATGCTTCTACGTCATCAGCGGCCGAATATTCACGCTGCCAAGGTGATGCTTTGTATTTGGTGGGACAAGGTCGGTGTTATTTATTATGAGCTATTGAAACCCAACGAAATCATCACTGGGGAACGGTATCGATTTAATTAATGCGATTAAGCGAGTACTGCGCGAAAAACGGCCACAATACGAACAGAGACACAAAAAAGTGATTCTGCAGCATAACAACGTTCGATTTCACGTTGCCAAACCCGTTCCAAACCTGGAAACGCTCAAATGGGAAGTTCTCGCGTTCTGAACTGAACTGAACGTTCTGGCTGATCAGCAGTTCCGCTCATCTGAAGACATCAAAAAATGGCTTGATTTGTGGATAGCCTCAAAAGATAAACACTTTTACCGTAATGGTATTCGATCTCTGTCAGAAAGATGCAAAAATGTTATAGCTAGCGTTTGGTAGTACTTTGAATGATTCATTTATAACTATTTTTTCACAATAAAGTTGCATTTTCATCAAAACAACACCGATAACTTAGCCGCGCACCTCTGTGTCTGCTTGCTCATTAGGAACTAGTATCATACATATCTAACCCATATGCGATGTTGAAAAGAATGATGCCCCTATAATTGCCACAGGTAAGAGGGTCTCCTTTCTTTTGGATCGGGAAAATGTTGCTAAGGTTCTTTCAGGCATACTTTCTGTCTAACAAATCTTGGAAATGAGTTGGTACATGCTCCCTTCTAGGTCATCTCCCGCTGATTTAAATAACTATATGATTTTAGCGTCATACTTCGGACATTGCTAGTAAGTTTTTTCGAAGAGCTGATAAAAACATTCCTTGGCAGTGTCATCGTTTTACTCTGTGTGGGAGTAAATGCATATCAGACCGATGCTGGCTATTAGAGTATTGATATGTTTGCTTACTTAAAACTTCTTGCCTATGTCTGCAACTTACACCAAAGTAAGATTGCTCTGTAGCAATCGCGTATTATATGTCGTAGCTTTTCATCCTTTTGTTCCGGTTTTAGAGTCAATAACCACTTCGGGGTACGAGGGCTGCCGTTGTCTCATTTTATATTCATCCATCCACCATCATCTCTGTGGTGGCCCTTATATGATATCTGCGGTACTGACAGCTGAAGCCACTGTTGATTCAATGATGTGAATTCATTTGTCGTATGCTCATCTGGGAGCCATCTCGTTTAAGTCATCTAGGGCTACTATTTTCAGAGGGTTTGATTTTACATGAAAGTCGATAACAAGTACAATAAAAGGGAAGTAAGACTTACCGTCCTCTACTTCTATACCTATACCTGCCACCTTACATATATAATAGGCAAACCTATAACGAAAAACTATTTTTATAGTGAACCTATTAATTAGTCAATTACCCTTAAAATCACAAAACTTAAGAGTGTATATATTTTCTATTTTATTACAATACCAACAGATAGGCCATGACCTTTCTCTATTTCATGTGAGTCTTGCCTCTGGGAAGCGCATCCAAATAAATTTAAACGGCAAATTAACCAACCCTTAACAGGGTACTGAAATTATTAATTACATTTTTAATGATGCGTTTTTAATTAAATTTTCTTAATCGTTTACAATCGCCACCGACATCGCAGCGTCGGTCGGCATTCGGCAACAACAGGATCAGCAGCAGCAGTAGCAGAAGTTCAAACGTGATTCGTTTTGTCCTTCTACTCATACCTTCCAGCTATGCTCGTACATCCATCCAAAAGCAGGTGATCATTAAACAAGGTAAAATCAATCAGAGGCTATAATGAATTACAATGCTTATTTAAAACACATTCCCAGAAGTGTAACCTCATAGCTGGTCACTTTTAGAGAAGAAGGCCTGCAATAATGACGAAAACGAACAGAAAAGGTGGTTCCTCTGGTCTGTGCAGAAAGAGGTGATCATCATCATGGATTCGGTTGGGATTTTCCTCATCTTTATAGACTTTCAGGCTCTGAATAGTCTTTGGTTACATTTTAGATGCGGTTCTACCAGTTGAGTACGACAGTAGGTCTGTTGTGATAATTTTTTGAGAAAGAAGAGTGTGTGAAGTACATAGTTGGTAAAAGTACTAAAATTATGATTTGAGGTTCACATTATCTCAACAGATACACATACAAGTATTAACCATTTTATTATTCTCTAAAAATTATCCAGAAGTAAGAAATATTTTTAATAAACAAAATTTCTTCCATTGAAATTGCATGTTGGCCCACTGTTTAGTGGTGGCGGCGAAGAAATTACATCATAAAGTGAAGAGAACGTCAATATAACCAAGTGGCCAAGAAATCTAGCTGGTTATGAATGCTTTCCAGTTTCTGGTTATTGGTATCTGGTTTCTGGTTCCTTGTTGTCTGGCTAACCTCATCATGTCATTACCATCGACCGTACTGAAGGTGGTAATAAAAAAACGCTTTGGGTATTTGTGTTATGACGAGTAAGAGAGAACGAAGCTTTCGATTTGTTACATCCGCTTGTATGGAAAAATGTACCTTAAACGAAACAACTTATGGACAGTATTTCCTACTATGATACTTAAATACAATTTTTAATAAATATGCTATCGCCATTTAACTTTTGTACAAAAAAAAAAAAAAAAAAAAAAAAATTAACTTTCATTAAGCTCTACTCGTATAAAATGTTTTTAGGACGAACCCCACTGACTGGACCAAAATGTTTCGAAAAGGATTGGCGTTTATGTTTTTTCTTTTGCAAAACACGCCGGTTCGAATACTGATAAAGTGCTGATCTTTTTCACATGGCACTTGCCACTGAAAATCGGTTTTTGGATCTGCTCGGCTATGTAAAGGTATATCACATGCATTGTTCCACCGATAGAATAAGTTAACCCAACAATAACACCCTCCTTCGTCTCTAAGATTTGGTTGTTCTTTCTTCCTTTTATTTTTGTCTGTCTTGACATGTCAAGAAGGCTTAGGGACCCCAAGGTTATAAAGAGTCCAGACTGCACTACATATTTATTGGTTAAACAGCATGGATGTGACAGAAAGGATTATAATCCACGTGATACGCACATAAGCGTGACTTTTACGAAATGTTCCATTGATAATGGTGGAGCGACGTAGATACGTATAGTACTGAAGTGGCTCAGCCTGTTACGGTTACATTTTACCAAAATAGACAGGTGGCTAGTTAAAGCACTGGCATCTAGAAGGGGCGCAACATGAAGGACTTTTATATAAGAGACAGTTGAAGAACAGAAAAACACGCAATGCAAAGAGACACCAAGCGCTGTCGAAGCGCGAGTGCTAAAAGTCTTACTCTTTTGGACGGGACAATTAAGGGAACAGATCGGCGGGAATGACTCTAACTGAAGCAGATCAAGCTCTCGGAACTGAAACTGAATTCTTTTATTCTGTCATGAACGGGGCTAAAAGGAAGGAAATTTCTGGTACTCCTCCTGTTGACGAATTTTTCTGTACACAGTTCTCGGAAGAAAATGTTGTTGCAAGCAACAAGAGCTGCAGTTTTAGTAACATCGGAAGAAGTCACTAAACTCATTGAGCCGTTGAAGCCGGTCATATTATTCTGGTTCTATTAATTAAAACAAAATGTTTTAGTCTAATGTAATAATAATAAGAAATAGTATTTTGTTTGGAACATAAGGTTTTATTTTAAGTTCGTCGCACGACTCTGAAAACGGCTGATTTTTGTCTTACTTGCATTTTTTTTTACAAAATGTTAATATATATAATTTATGTTATAGATACTTAATCTGGGAAGTATTGCAAAAAAATAAACAATAGCAACTCATACAGATTTTTGTCCACCAAGTCAACGCACTGTGTGTTAGGCAGAATAAACCATACAACCTGAACGACCATGGACAACACTTCCGTCCATCCGAACAAGATGAAGTAAGAAGAGCAATTTCCGAGCATAAGTTTAAAAGAGCTGCAGGACCTGTTGGCATAGCTCTCAAGCTGTTTAAAGTAGCAGATGATGATTAAGTACGGAGAATACATCAACTCATCTTCAAAATCTGGATCGACGAATTTATGCCCGAGGAATGAAACTACAGCATTTTTTGTCCGATTCTAAAGAATAGATATCCTCCGAACTACACCAACTACAGGGAAATAAGCCTCCTCAGTTTCGCATATAAAATCCTGAGTGCTATTGGGTATATAATTATTTTTGTGCGTTTTTTTTTTTTTCAAAATTTGAGCGTTTATTTAAGAAAAACATGCACAATAGTATTATTCAAAGTATTGCCCATCTGAAGCTATGACTTTTTCCCATCTTTCTAGAAATTTGCGGATCCCATCCCAAAAAAACTGCATCGGCTTGGCAGCCAAGAATGAATCAAGCCTAGTCCGAAGGGGCAAGGTCTGGGCTATGAGGCATGTGGGGTAAGACTTCCCATCCACTGTTTTCCCAATAGTTCTTAACCTGAATAGCAACGTGGGACCGAGCGTTGTCATGATGGAAAATTATTGTCTCGTGTCTGGTCGCATATTCCGGGCGTTTTTCGGCTACGGATTAATTGTGTTCGGTAGCGTTGTCCATTGATGGTTTCATCCGGTCTTAGCAGCTCATAATACAGCACACCCATCTGATCCCACCAAATACAGAGCATTACCTTCGCACCATGGATATTCGGCTTTGCCGTTGATTTGGCTAGTTGGCCGGGTTTCACATATGATTTTTTGCTCTTGGGGTTGTCGTAATGGATCCATTTTTCACCACCAGTAATAATCCGATGCAAAAATGACTTCCTTTTGTGGCGTTCCAGTTGCATTTCGGACATGCAAAACCGCCTTTCGACGTCTCTCGGCTTGAGTTCATGTGGAGCCCAATCTGCTTGCTTTTGAATATATCCAGCTGCTTTTACACGTTTTGAAATGACTGCTTGAGTGACACCCAAAGATTCTGCGAGCTCTTCTTGTGTTTGGCAACAATCTTCATAGAGTAATGCTTCCAGTTCTTCATCTTAAAATTTTTTTGGCTGCCCAGGACGTTCATCGTCTTCCAAGCCAAAATCACCACTTTTAAATCGAGCAAACCACTTTTGGCACGTTTGCTCAGCTAGCGCATGTTTACCATAAACTTCCACCAAAATACGATGACTTTCGGCAGCAGTTTTCTTCATATTATTGTAAAGTAATGAAGAAGAACTCCCCGCAAAAACACATTTTTAGGCACAAAGTTCGACATATTTGAATGAAAAAAAATTATTGTCGTTAACGTTTCAAATGCATGGCATATACTGAAATGACGTACAATGACATTAGCTTTCCAACGCATGTTCCCATAGAATAATCAAGTTACGGCATCTCTTAGCAAACCGCACGAATTAAATATATTATTTGAACATATAAGACCATTGAGAAAAGTCTGACTTCTATCAGTGTGGTCATTGGCCAGGAAAGTTCATCATAAATCAAAATTTCACATTGTGACAGATCTTGGAAAAATACACGGGAGCTTCAAATCGATACATACCGCCTCTGCATCGTTTTCAAGGCCGCATATGACAGTGTTTATAAAGTCATAAACTCTATACAGAGCTATGACTAGTTTTGGCATCCCTGCCAGGCTCATTTGAATAAACAGGATGACGATGCAGAATGCACGCTGTTTCGCCAAGGTCGGACCTTGGTCAGAAAAGGCGAGCGTTGTCATGTGATTTTTTCAACATAGTTCTTAAAAAAATTGTGCGAAACTCGTAAGTCAACTTCAGAAGCATGAACTTTCAAAAGTTGGGTTAAGCAATAAAGGAAACACAAAGTACATGCTGTCAATAAATGGAGACCTACAACACCGACTCCTAAGACTAAACGTCACGATAGACCACTGTCAACCTCACTAACAACATCAGTGCGGAAATTATGCGAAGAATCACCCTTGCTAATCGTTGCTTCTTTGGGCTTGGAAGGCAATTAAGTAGTAAAACACTCACTCAAGCTAACAAAAAGACGCTATTCATTCCAGACCTGCTTTATGGCGCAGAAACTTGGACAATGATTTGTGTCAGATTTTGATATATCAGGTCTGCACGCTATCGATGAGAAATAAGCGATCGAACTTCGTCTCGTCTATACATTCGCTATACAACTTATGTCTCCTTTGGTTATCAGATGAGTGTAGGAGCCGATTTCTATCAAACTAATGATCAGAAGGATTCGCAATGGCAGTGAAGATTGAAACGTGTAACTTAACTTAAGTCGTCAATCAATCGCATAAGGATTTCTTTCTAAGTTTCTTTAATGGAATCTACTCATTTATTTGACACAGGAGGAAGAGTTGCATAGTAGTGGATGATTAATAATCCCACTCAAACCATTCATTAGCTAATGCAAACTCTCAATCCCTCCATTTGAAAACATTGCCACGATTTGACCGCATAATTCATGAAACAAGTATTCGCGTGGTGCCTCCCAAAATACTTAATCAAAATCGTCTCATTACCTACTACGATCTAATCTCATTTTAATCACTATTCCCATTAACTTATCTCGTAACAATTTTTTCTTTTTAATTGAATACCTTACACGGCTATAACGATCTACGTTATATGCATAAAACTTCCACCATCTACATAACAACAAATAGGATGATCATATTTACCGACACCTCACCAAAAATTACCCACCTCTCGAATCATTTAGAATTGAAATTAATGTCTCAAATAACCTGAAGACAACGGCAAGAGCGTTTTTTCGCAGCCTGCAAAGCACTCCTGAGTGTTGTAAAGCAGGACATACAGGAGCATACGCGCATTAAATCTTAACCGATGGAAATAATTAAAAAATATAAATCGCACATTCAACCCATCCTCCTTGTGGTTACTGCCTGGAGGAAGCCGATCCGGTGCGCAGCACCCTTCTCATCTTTCATCTTTCTAAATACATTGGACATTATAGAGCACATCATCGTCCAGCACTGAATATGCACCAGTCCCAATGCCAGTGCCGGGAACAGATCCACCAAAGTACCAAACACACAACACAGCTTAAGCGGCAGTAGTACGAAGGAGTATAGTAGAAGCGGTTTTCCAAAAGCCGGCAAAGCCAAATTGCGGGGCTTGTTTCAGAGGTGACTGTGGTTCAGATCTTGAGAGCCGACCATGTCGGACTTGACTGTAGTTCTGTGGTGTCGAAAATTTGATAAAACGCTGATAATATTCCTCGAGGTGTTTTCTTCTTTGCTCTGTTGTGGAGCGGTAACTCGTGCAACGCTTTAGTTTTTTTCAAATTGATGTATGCTTCTTTGGATGTACATTGAACTACCTTGAGAAGACAGAAGTTGTTGGAAACTGTACGCCGTTGCTTTACAGTATGTAGTGTGAGTGCTACACTGTTTTGATTTCATTCAAAAGGCCACAAATGACAATTTTTTTTAAGACGTTGTCTTTGGATAGTATGAAGTAGGTACAGCAGATGCGTGTCTTATCTGCAGTGTCCATCCAGTAAGCATACTATTTACGCTTATATTATCATAACTGTTTGCGAAACTTCACAAATTAAATAAAATAAAAATTACAGTCCCTTTGAAAATAAGGATGTTGCCATACCTCCTAAACTAAGAGTAAAGGTTCCAGATGGATTTTTTTTTAAAAAATATGGAAAGATAATTGCTCCAAATACGTCTCAATTACGGTGAAGGTGCATAGTTCCTGTTTTTTTATAATTTGCGTTGGATAAGGGAGGAAAGAAACAGAGATATCGATAAACGTTGGTTTTGAATGTTCGAAGATTATAATGATTAAGAAATAAAAAGCTGTGCACAACTTGGTTCACATTATTTAAGAGAACGTCCGAAAGCGGGCTTACGGGTAATCCTATGAGCATTCATAGTGAGACCTGCGCTATGGTTAAAGGTTTGAAGGGAATGCTATTGGTAATTTTATTTAAGCAACGGTATTGAAATGATTGATTAAACAAGATAAGATAAGACGTCTGTATTGGAGCGTGTCAATTGAATGAACACATATAACTTTTGTTCTACGCTTTTGAATTTTATTTAGTCCCGTCAGCCATAGGTAAAATGTGAGTATTGCCCTCAAACTTTGGGCAGATAAATATCTTATCTGTATATGGAAAACAAATCTTTTCACAGTAGTTGTGTGTGTTCATGCCATTGAAACATGTCTGAAGGCGTCATCCATGACTTTAACGACAGCGACAGAATTTAGCCCCGTTGCACACCAGCATCTTTATTGTGGATATCAAACTTGAAACCGTTGAAGAAAACTTTAATTCATTTCTAATACATTGGGGAGAAGATTCATCGATCGACTAATCGACAAAACAGCTCATTCAGATGCCTTTGAAAAATCAAGTGCAACTATGTTACATATCTTGCTTTCGCCAGATTGGTATAGACCATGGATTCATTTTTCGACGAGATATGCATGACAGACAGACAGAAGTTTTCATGTTTCAAGATATTGAATTAGCTTAGCATGACCTTGCAAAGAAGGGACCTAAGTGCATTTGGTCGGTAGGAGGAGAGGAAGAAGATTCGCAGTTCTTAAGGGCAGACAAATACTGTTTTTAATCGACCAGAAAGCCCCTGCAGAGTATTCTTGATGAAGAAGTTTACGCGACGTTCTGCCAGAATAGAAGAACACGTTTTCGGCAGAAGAGGAGATATGCCATATAGAACGTCAGCTGTTTAGTCCCCTCCAATTGGTTTTCTTGTATTGTTTTTCTCCGGATCCTTAAGAATTCTTTCTCAGTATACAAGAAGTAAGCTGATATGACAAAGTGGTTCGACGAGCCTAGAGAAGTATTGTACATATACGTTGTATTTACTAGGGTGAGAAGTTAAATACAATTCTACAACAGTTCTATCCTCATCTGAATGTGGCAGAAACCTAAATGAAAGCATTCATTTAACTGTGGGGAAGGTTTTAAAGTATTCTCTATTTGTATTCGGCATGAGAAAGCGGAAAAGCTTCACAATTCTGTATAACTAAACCATTGAGTTAGCCTACCGAGACGGTAATAAAGCCATCGAAATCCTTGATGTAAAAGAGATTTCAAAATGCTACTGACAAACCAATGTAAATGTAAATCGCATACGGTAATGCTATTGGCTTCATGAACGCAAATCAGATGGGATGACTTTGAAGTATCAAAAAGAGAGTAAAACAAGCAGAAAGAACATCCACCCTCATTGGCATGTTGGACTAAAATTTGCTTAGAAATAATATGATTAGAAGTCAACCAGTGGTTTTAGCAAAGCTGGTGAGTCTAGTTTTTTGAAAAAGAAGTTCCCAAAATGAGTTTCCTCATTTCCTTTATATTTGTATACACAGCTGCCGTAAAAAACCTTATGAGAATGGCCATGTAGAAAAGGAATCTAGATATTGATATGTGCTGATACCCAATAAGATATCTCTTTTCACATTTTAGCAAGACAACTCGACAATATGTTTTTGTTTTTAGAACTAGTCCAGTAAGAGTCCTTGTAAGAGTCCTTTTAGTGAAATCGTTCAGTCTTTCCAAGACAGTAGAGTAAGCAGTTTTCAGTAAAAAAGTTCCTATAGTACATGCAGCCTGATGCGAGTGTAAGCCGGACAATCACAGAGATAGTGCTTCGCGGTGTCATTATCACTTTTACAGAGACTGCGATATTGTATCACTGATTGTTGTATCACTTATACCCAATAAATGTAAGTGCTTAGAAAAAGTGTAGGGCTCCGTAATGACACAAGTAAGCAACCTGCACACTTTCATGTTGAGGGACAGTACGTTTTCGAAGCATTCGCTTAGTCTGCCTGCAACCTGGGAAGTCATTCCATCTGAAGTTGTGCTTACATGAAACCCAACAAGAAGTGAAATCTAACGTTGTCGTCCTCCAGAAAGATCCCAGCGCCGCATCCTACATTGGTTTTGGAGCCGTTCTTAAAGTGATTCATCTACGCCATCTTTTCTGGACGAGTTATTCATGTCGTCGAAAGCACCCATAACATCGATGAAAATGCCCAAGGTGTATTTGTTCTTGTCGAGTGCCACTTCAATTCTGCCTACTAGATTCCGAATTCCACTCTCACCGGATCTTTGGCGTTGGTAGGCGTGTTGCCTAGGAGGAGGATGCACTCGCAAGGCAGTCTTACGCACATGGATCTTGTTAATTCTTTCGATGCTTTACACCATGAAGGAAGTCGACTTATATGGTATTTTCTGTATAAAGATTACTTTCACTGTTTGCAAAGTTTCGGGCATGTATGCCAGTGCCAGACTAGCAGTGAACCTTCTCTTCAGAGTTACCAGCTCATCTATACCTTTTTGTAACATAACTGGGTATATCACATCGGTGCCAAGCGACATGAAGCCATCAAAGGAACCAATAGCATGTTAAATGTCTTCATCCGTCACCACAACCGGTGAAATATAGGAGCTTCATAAACAGTAGCTGGTTGTAAGCTGGTTCCGATTTAGGTACCTGGGAAGTAAGCTTAAAACATGAAACGGAGAGTTTCTGATTTCGACTCAGTATAGGTACCATCTAAGTTTCTGAGTGGTTCCAGCCTAGTTGATCTTCTTTTTTTGAGGGTTTTGACCAGGGTACTGGTTTTATTGACAGTCTCGATCTTTTTGCAAAAATCAGTGTAAGAAGCACTCTTTGAGAATATATATGGTATAAGGCGTGTTCAAAAAGTAAAGTTACTTTAAGTATATTTAAAAAAAAAATATTTTTTCATCAATATTAATGCTGTCCCCTTTAAAGTAATCCCCCTCAGATATAATACCTTTATACCAACGCTTTTTCCCATCCTCAAAGCACTTCTGATAAGCACTTTTTGGTATATCCTTGAGCTCTTCCAGCGATGCCGATTTTATTTACTTGATCATTGCAAATCTCCGTTCTTTCACAGGTCTCTTCAGTTTTGGTAACAGCAAAAAGTCACATGGGGCTGAAAAAGGTGAATATGGTGGCTCAGCCATAACTGTCGTGTTGTTTTTGGCCAAAAAATCTCTCACAAGCAACAATGAATGAGCAGGTGCATTATAGTAGTTTTCCATCAATTCCGGGCGCATAACTTCAAGGCAATACTTCTCATTGAACTTAAGTCTTTGAGGTAAAACCTCCTGATGCACTTCGCTACGATAATCGAAAAAAAAGTGATCAAAACTTTGACATTTGATCGAACTTGGCGTGCTTTTTTATGTCTTGGCTCTCCTGGATGCTTCCACTGCGACGATTGGGTTTTGGCTTCGACGTCATAAATATATACCCATGGTTCGTTAGCAGTTATGAACCCTTTGAGCAAGTCAGGATCATCACTGAAGTTATTCAAGAGCTCCTGGGCGTTGCTCATGCGACGGTTCTTCTGATCAAAATTAAGAAGCTTCGGAACAAACTTACCTAAAACATCCGAAAAAATTTAATGACACGAGCCAACCGATATTCCAACATCCTCAGCAACTTCTCTTATGGTAACTCGACGATTTTCCAATTTTCTTTAGAACTTCGACATTATCATCTTTTGTTGATGTGCTGTGGCGTCCAAGGCTAGGTTAGTCATTGGCATCTTCTCGGCCATTTTGAAAGAGCTTGTACCATTTGTAAACATTTTTTTTACTTTGAGCAGTCCCTCCGTATGCCACTGTTAACATTTGATTCCATTTTTTACACAAAATTTGATTCAAATTCTTTGCTCCATTTTTTATAACAATTGAAAATCTCCGAGCACACCAAAATACGTCTAACCTTTCTATCTGCTAAAAACGAAAAAAAAAAAATAATCTTTAATCGAATGTAATTTGCCCGCGAAATTACAAAAGTAACCTTACTTTTCGAACACACCTCGTATGTATATATTCCTTTTGCTTCGAATTGTAAAGATTCCAATCTTCCTCCAAATTGGTGTTAGGTGACCTGTTTAGAAGTTTTTTGATTTCTTTACGGAGATTCTGTAGATCTGTGCTCCACTAAGGAACGGGCTGACTTTCTAGTAGGGTAGATAGCATAGCGATGCTAATATACAGGCCAATTGTTGTACAGTTGGAAAATGTGTCTAGGGCTGGTTACCAGACCTTTTTACCATACATTAGTGTGGGTTTAACGGCGGAAAGAATTTGGTTGGCTGTTTTGCATAACAGATTTTTGGTTTACAAGTCAATATACCGTCCAAAATCTCCTCTCCTTTGACTTCCTGATAGAGATAGCGGAGATATAGGGTTTTCTAATAACGACTTGACAGCTTTTTTTTTAAATATTGGGTGTGTACTTTTTTTAAGAAAAACATGTACAATAGTATTATTCAAAGTATTGAAAATCTGAAGCTATGACTTTTTCCCATCTTTCTGGCAATTTGTGGATCCCATCTTAAAAGAACTGGACCGGCTTGGCAGCCAAGAATGAATCAAGCCAATTTTTGATATTCTGCTCTGATGTGAACCGTATTTCAGTGAGGGCGTTCTGCATCGACCGGAACAAATGGTAGTCAAATGGGGCAAGGCCTGGGCTATAAAGCGGGTGGGGTAAGACTTCCCATCCACTGTTTTCCAAATAGTTCTTAACCGGAATAGCAACCTGGGGCCGAGCGTTGTCATGATGGAAAATTATTGCCTCGTGTCCGGTCACATATTCCGGGTATTTTTCGGCTACTGCTCTCTTCAAATGGATTAATTGTGTTCGGTAGCGTTGTCCATTGATGGTTTTACCCGGTTTTAGCAGCTCATAATACAGCACAGCCATCTGATCCCACCAAATACAGAGCATTACCTTCGCGACATGGATATTCGGGTTTGCCGTTGATTTGGCTGGTTGGCCTGGTTTCACATATGACTTTTTGCGCATGGGGTTGTCGTAATGAATCTATTTTTCATCACCAGTAACACCAGCAAAAATGACTTCCTTTTGTGGCGTTCCAGCAGCATTTGGACATGCAAAACCGCCTTTCGACGTCTCTCGGCTTAAGTTCATGTGGAACCCAATTTCTTTGCTTTTGAAAATATCCAGCTGCCTTTAAACATTTTAAAATGACTACTTGAGTGACACCAAACGATTCTGCGAGCTCTTCTTGTGTTTGGCAACAATCTTCATAGAGTAATGCTTCCAGTTCTTCATCTTCCAACTTTTTTGGCTGCCCAGGACGTTCATCGCCTTCCAAGCCAAAATTACCATTTTTAAATCGTGCAAACCACTTTTGGCACGTTCGCTCAGCTAGCGCACGTTCACCATAAACTTCCACCAAAATACGATGACTTTCGGCAGCAGTTTTCTTCATAAAGAAGAACTCCCCGCAAAAACACTTTTTCAGGCACAAAGTTCGACATATTTGAGTGAAAAAAAAAATTATTGTTGTTTACGCTTCAAATGAATGGTATATACTGAAATGACGTACAATGACAGTAGCTTTCCAGCGCATGTTTCAATGTAATGAGAACAATGGAATAATACAAGTTACGTCATCTCTTAACAAACCGCACGAATTAAGTTATAGAACCAATAAAAGGCAAACCATTTGAGATATTTCAAAAAATTTATTATTGGCTTGAAGTACAATCAAAACATTTATGAATGGAACTCGACTTCGTTCATATGACCACCGCGTGCACGTTTGCAGTGGTCGATTCCTTGGACCCAATTTTCAACGACTCAGCCGAAACGGCCGCTTTTTCGCGTTCAATTTTGGCTTTGAGCTCTTCCAACGTCGTCGGCGTGTTGACATAAACCAATGACATAACGTAGCCCTACAGAAAATAGTCAAGTGGCGTTAAATCGCACGAACGAGGCGGCCAATCGACTGGCCCATGTCTTGAGATAACACGTTACCATACTTACTCTTCAATAAATCGATTGTAGCATGTGCTGTGTGGCTTGTGGCACCATTCTGTTGAAACCACATGTCGTCCAAGTCTATATCTTCCAATTCGAGCCAAAAATAATCGGTGATCATGGCGCGATAACGCTGACCATTCACAGTAACGTGACGATTGTTATCGTCGATGAAAAAATATGGCCCAATAACGCCGCCGGTGATGATGATGATGACGGTGATTCATGAAGCACATGTGCGTTTTCACCCGACCAATAACGCATATTTTGCTTATTGACGAACCCATTAAGTCAAAAATGAGCTTCGTCACTGAAGATGATTTTGCGGTGAAATTCATCATCTTGGCGCATCTTCTCCAGAACCCAATCGGAGAACGTACGTCGCTTCGAATGGTTCATCGGCTTCAATTCTTGAGTCAGCTTGAATCTTGTATGGGTGTAAACCAAGATCCCAACGCAAAATAATCCATAATGTGGTCTGAGCGATGCCCAATTCTCGAGAACGCCGTGGAATTGACTGATTTGGATCGTTTGCTACGGACGTCTGAACGGCAGCGATATTTTCGACACTTCGACCAACCCGTTGTCTCACTGACACGGCAACATCACACAACGAATATGTAGATTTGGGCGAGAATTTCGACCGAAAATTGGACTTAACGCTCTTAGAGTTGCAGTCACCGACTCCGAATATCTGTACAAAATTTTTATAATGTGCAGACGTTGCACGTTAGTGTACTTTACCATGATGAAGATGTTAAGTTTAAGTTTTCAAGCCCCTATTGGAAAACCCTTTATAAATGAAATTTTATATTAGAGGAACAATTCGACCTACATTGCTTGGAAGAAGTTCTAGATCTGATAGTGGAACAATTATCTCCTTTTTAAGATTGTTTTGCTCTTTCAATGAACGTGACAAACCAGATTGTTACTCTTGTCCATACATTTCTGACGGTAGGTAATGCGTGCAAACAGGAGCTTTGCTTTTCTAAGGGCATCGAGGATTGAGAACAAGAAATCAAGTAATAAAAGTATGGGTCAAGCCAAATAAATGGCAAGGAAGCAGACGTAATAGCAAGAACTTACGCAGAACCAACAACAAAAACAACTATAGTAAAACAGCAGCAACAGCAAAGCAGGAGAAATAAAAACAGCAGCAGAAATAACATGAAATCTACAAAGCAAATAGTGTCAGCAATTGACACTTAGATGGTTGAATTTTTTGAAATTTTGAAAAATGAAAAAAATTGAAATTTTTGAAAATATTGATGCAAGACCTGAAGATATTCCCTTATACCATAAAGTTCAAACCGTTAACCAATTGCTGCTTGCTGACTGTCAAGTGAGGCTAACTTACTCCCATGCTGTTAAACCTGTTGCAAGAAGAGGATGATTTTGTATCCAAAATCATAATGAAAAAAAAAAAAAAAAAAAATTGCGTTTACATTCCCTCACAGTAATTATGTGGTGGCATTCCCTCAAAGTGATTGGCATTTGCAGTGAAAAACTGATTTGCCCTTATTTATCGCTACAGACGGTGCCAGACTTCTTCTTTCACTACCTTTTGAAATTTCGTGATTTCTATAACAAACCTTTCAAGTCTTGAAAAGCCAACATTGAAGAAGGAATCACCAATTTGGAGCCAGATGTTTTGCGACCAACAATGCTAAATGCCGTAAAGCTAGCACAAATATGTAATAAATCAGAAGGTGGTCATTTGGGAGGTATCATTTACTCCTGTTATCAATTTTGCTTTCTTACATAAACTTTTTGTGAAAACAGAGCCCAAGTTTTTCATTTCTAACAAAATGGCAGCCAATCCAGTGTGTAGGCAATTCGTCGTACCGTGAAGTACACACTTTTGGATTTTAAGCCATCAACCACACAGAGATTGGTGCGAAATGAAGAAAACATAGCCGCCGTAGTGGCCAGTACCGAAGAAGACCCAGAAATGTCGATTCTACGCCGATCAGCTGAATTGGGCATCGCCAGAGAGTCAACGTGGCTTATTTTTTATTTTCATATTGGGCCTACATCCGTTTAAGATTGTGCTGATGCAAGAATTGAAGCCGGATGGTCATAGACAATACCGTGAGTTTGGTAATTGGGTGGTGGAAACGTTGGACGAGGTCTATTACTGGCTCAGCGGCTATGTGAACAAGCAAAATTGCCATCCACAAGTGTTCGGCCAAGCCTAAATGCATCCATAAAAATTAACTGTTTTATGTGGTTTATGGCATGGCAGCATTTTCGGACCTAACGAGTATTTCTTTTGAAATGAGGAAGGAGACACCGTTACCGTCAATGGTCTCGGTTATAGAGCGAAGTTAACCGACTTTCTGTGGTCAGAGCTCGATAAGATCCAGATATCCGAGTTGTGGTTCAAACAAGACGTTGCTACATGCAGTACAAGCGCCGCAAAGCTCAAAGTAATGGATGAGAAATTTGGCGACTGGGTCATCTCACGAGGAGCGTTTATCAGTTGGTCTTCGCCATCATGCGATTTAACATCACTCGATTATTTTCTTTGGTTATATGCGGAATAGAGGAATTCCTGACCATAAGACGCAAATCATTAATGAACAATGTAAACAACGAAGGTTCTAATATAGATCCCTGAGGAACATCTGATGAAAGTCCTAAACAAATCTGATATGCGTCCATTTAATACGACTGCCGGCGATCTGTTTGTGAAGTAAGAACTAGAAACTAGAAACTTGTCTTTAACTTTGAAATCAAAACTTTGTGAGAAATTGTATCAAATGCTTTGGAAAAGTAAAGCAGTTAAAGAAATGACACCAGATCTACATCTACAGGACAACTAATATCATTTGTTACTCTTTGTAAGACCGAAACACAGCTGTGCTTTTCCTGAAAAGGACTCACTACCATAGTTTGTTATTTTTAATGAAAATGAATAATTGTTTGTTTAAAATGTTTTCCAAGACTTTCGCCAAAAGTATTGAAATCGGTTTGTAAACAGGCTTTTCGGGCCCAGCACTCGATTTTGTCAAAATGGGAATAATCTTTACAAACTTTCAAGTCTGTGGAAAAGTACTTATTAAGACAAATGTGTTGCAACTGTAGGTGCTCACCGGAAGTATATGAAGTAAAATAATTTTTAAGAAAAGTGGGTGTACTTAATCAAGCTCCAAACCGCTGGATTTAATATCCATAACAGCTTTTGCCATATCATGATCTTCTATTCTTTCAAAATTTAATTCCTTTTCAACATATTCCTATCGTAACTAAATGCATGTGAATATTATTTTCCTGGATATCCAGTGACCTAGATTGAACATGAAACCTGCAGCTTAAGGTCATTCTAATTCGCGAACACGATTCCGAAGTATTCTAAGAGGTAAGTTTGTGTCCAGTCTTTTGGGATAAAAACTGATTTTGGCTGGTCTTATTTTTATACGAGCTTTGCTTCTGAACATGAGAAAAGTACTCTGTTACTGAGGCTATTAAAATTGTTTCCATAGCCATTTCCAAGTTAAAGAGCAACAAGGCCGCAGGTTGTGATGGCCTACCGGCGGAGCTCTCCTCTTACGGTGGCGATGCTTTGGTAAGGCGCATGTACCAAATCATCAACCAAGTATGGGTAGAATAAAGCATGCTCGATGACTATACTATCAGCTCAATATGCTCTGTCTATAGAAAAAGTGATCCTTTGTCTTTCAAGAACCATCGAGGCATATCCCTGCGTAATGTCGCATATAAGAACCTATCCTGTACTATGCGAACGGCTCAAACCGTTCGGCCCGGCGGATCGACTTTAGACCACAATTTCTGGAAAAGACCAACGAATTTCAGGTCGAGGCTCACCAACTACGAGTATTCATTGACTTCAAGGCCGCATATGATAGTATTCAACGTCAGAAGCTCTTTGCGGCGATGGCCGAATTCAGGATACTTTTAGCTACTGGGATATGCGGACGATATTGACATGACCGGTTGTTCCCAGCATGCCATGATATACGCTTTTACAGTGATTGAAGAACAGGTGAAATTTGTTAGCCTTGAAGTAAACTAGGATAAGACTAAGTACATGCTATCAACAAACAAACCAGAATCTGCCTACTGCCTTAAAAACGTCACTATTTGTAGCAACAATTTGGAGGTAGCTAAGGAGTTCACCAACCTCGGAGTAAACTGGTAGAAATCCTTCGAAGAATTACCCTAGGAAATCTTCGCTACTTCGGTCTAGCAAAACAATTGGGTTCAAAACTTGAAACCTGAAGGATGAAAAGTATGCTTTACAAAACTCTTATCCTTATCTGCTGTATGGCGCTGAGTGCTAGACGATAAGCAGAAGGGAAGAACTGATACTAGGCTCCTTCTCTGAGCTGTATAAAGATGAGGATGTAGTCCAAAAAGTCAGAATAGCATACGTCGACTACATTGGTTCGGCCACATGGAGCAAATGGGCAGTAATACTCCAGTTAAGAGGATCTTCGATTTCCAGCCCCCAGATTCGAGACGACAAGGAAGGCCGAACCTCCAATTTAAAGACCAAGTCATGCTAGAGCGCTTGGTCTGGATAACTGGAAGCAGCGTGCCCGAGATCGCAGGGAATGGTAGACTGCACTCTCTCAATAAATATGAGCAAGATATTTCATTCTTATAGCTTCATGTATTTCGAAAGTAAACCAAGAACGACTTTCATCTACCCGAGTGAGTACGTGTCTATTAAATAATTCACTGACTGCTTGTTTCAAAAATTTACTTGGGCATCCGAAGTGTGCAACAAATAAATACGCTGCCAATCGATTTCAAAGATATCGCTCTCAAAATTAATAGTGAAAATTGGGAAATCAGGGTCATGTTTGGAGTATGCTGGTGCTGATAATTGTGAAAAATGAAGAATATTGTCAGGATTATTTGTGAGAAAGAGATCTAATAAAGTAGGGTCATGGCGAGTAAAGTGTGTGGGTAAATTTATGTTAACGGGAACTAGATCAAACGGTAATGAATGTTAGAGTTCTCAAATGATTGAAAAACATAAACAGGACATTTGCATTTGCGGATTTAGAATGTAAATCTGACTCAGCAGCAAAAAGCGAAAGTTTAACGTCGGATTGCGCAAATTCAAACACCAGTTGTGAAATGGTAATGCTTACTGAGCATGTTTGACTTAGACACATATCACGAATCACACTTGAGCTGTTAAAAATTGAACACTGAAATGTCAAACAGCAAACAAATCAACCTTTATAAGATACCTTGACTTTCTTTTCTAAGATTCTGAATGGTGATACTCCAGTAGATTAGCTTTGACTTGTTCTTTGTGACACAAATTGATCACATTTCTTTAAATGACCTGTTTAATTGTGGAGTCAACTATTCGACTAGCAGGCCCAGATCACTTGTAGAGGTAAAAGAGGTCAGTTTGTGTCAAGCTATTCTAATTCAATTTATTCTAATCCGTCTTTGGCTTGTTATCTATGGTTAGATACAGAGATGTCCTTAAATATCTTGCAGTGCTTAACATGGTCTTTAGTTATGGGAAAGGGATATTGATGTGAATGAATTCTTGTCGATTTAATGTAACAAATGTGGGCTATTATTCTTTATTGCAAAGTCTTAGACTTTTACTGATAATAAAATGCTAAAGGAATTCATCCTTCTTATTGCTATATGTTCTCCTCCATAGAGTATGATGAATATTTGCGTCATAAATTAGGATTAGCTTCCTGTTCCGACCTAGTTCTCATTATTTTACTCTTTGTATTGTCATTTTCAAGTCTTGACTATTTTTTTGGACTAAAACCTTATAAGCGGAACAATATGAGTGCTCAAAGCTGAGATGCTCAAGGATAAAATACGAATGCGCTGAAGGTAAGGTATATAAGGCAAGGCAACATCAAAGAAGTAGAATACTTTCAAAAAGCTTATGGACATATGTTTCAAAATTAGTTAACACTAGCATGGTTAATATAGAGTTTTCCAATAGGGACTTGACAACTTTGAATTTAATTTGTGACCGCACTCTTTCACTAATCATCAAACTGTCACTGTCAATTTATTCAGTAAACTCAACATTTTCATCATGGTAAAGTACACTAACGAGCAACGTCTGAAAATTATAAAAATTTTCTACAGATATTCGGAGTCGGTGACTGCAACTTTAAGAGCGTTAACTCCAATTTTCGGTCGTAATTCTCGCCTTAGTAGACAGGCAATAACAAGTTTAGTGCAAAATTTGAGTATACATATTCGTTGTGTGATATTGCCGTGTCAGTGAGACAACGGGTTGGTCGAAGTGTCGAAAATATCGCTGCCGTTCAGACGTCCGTAGCAAACGATCCAAATCAGTCAATTACACGGCGTTCTCAAGAATTGGGCATCACTCAGACCACATTATGGCGTATTTTGCGTAAGGATCTTGGTTTACACCCATACAAGATCAAGCTGGCTAAAGAATTGAAGCCGATGGACCATTTGAAGTGACGTACGTTCTCCGATTGGGTTCTGAGGAAGATGCGCCAAGATGATGAAAACCCGCATGGGCCAGTCGATTGGCCGTCTCGTTCGTGCGATTTAACGCCGCTTGACTATTTTCTGTGGGGCTACGTTAAGTCATAGGTTTATGCCAACACGCCGACGACGTTGGAAGAGCTCAGAGCAAACACTGAACGCGAAATAGCGGCCGTTTCGGCCGAAATGTGTGGCCGAGTCGTTGAAAATTGTTTTGATTGTACTTCAAGCCAATAATAAAGTTTATGAAATATCTCAAATGGTTTGCCTTTTATTTAAAAAAAAAAAGAAGTTGTCAAGTCGTTATTAGAAAACCCTATAGAATATGCATATGGGCATCGAGCGAGTAATACATCGGATTGAGTAAGGGCTAACCTTGGGAACTCTGGGTCTAGAACTAGCTCAAGAGCGCTTTATCACATACAAGAGTCTGAAAAATTAGTGAGACGCGACGTATTGTAACGATGCTTACCTTGTCCACAATACATCAATTTAAGGTCTCATTTAATTAAACGATGTTTGTATGTATATCCGTCCCCAGAGAGCGTAGATATAGCGCAAGTTATGTACAATTGTGTCTTGAATTGTGTCTACTATAGCGCTTTTGGGAGAATGAAAAGGAAATAGAATTTTGCAAATCTTACCTGGCAACTCTTTCAAACCATCACTTCTTTAAGTACCCACTCCTCAAACTGGCTTTATTTGTCTGCAAAATTGCTAAAACAAAAGTCGTTTTCCTCTTCTACTGTTCCTCCCTTAGAGCATTAAAATCTGTATAATCGAGGAACCCAAACAAAAAAAAAAAAAAAAGAAGGAAATCAAAGCAACAGCAATGAAGAAACCACAAATGTTTCCAAATATAAATACTCAGTAGAAGAAAGAGAAAGAGGAGCTGCAGCAACGACTGAAAAGAAAATTTAAAAAATAAACCACGAGCTCGAGTAGCATCCGCGATCCGCAATGGTGTGAAATAATGATACGTTTCGCACCAAAGATATTTTTATATCTCACACAGTTTTCGGCGGCCCAACCATCCTCGTTCGCTGCCTCGTTTGCCTCTGCGTCGTCATTCATGTCCATCCATCCGCGCGCGAGAGATATGAAAGCAACAAGCCGCCAATTTATTGAAGGGCACTCTCTAATTTGAGGAGATGAGTTGTGTGTTAGCCAATATTAGCCGAAGGATGTGCAGATACTTTTGCAAACTGCAGCACTGCCCTTGCCTCGTTTTGTGACCAAGCACTCCGACAATACACCAACAAGTTCTGGGGTCTAAAGCGCGGCTTCTTTCCTTTCGCGTTCAACGAACGATCAACGCACGGCAGGAGCGCGGATGCTGTGAAGCAGCCGACACCTTTTCAGAGTTTCCGCACCATTGTGGGCGTGGTACATATTTTGCAATTTGAGCTTCAAGTTTTTCTCAGCTCCTTTTCAAGAGCGATGCTTTGTGGTTGTGGTAAGATTGGAACAGCACACAATGAAAGTAAAACAAAATGATTTCGCCAGGGCCTGGATATACGAGTACGAGTATTTTGCTGTTGAGCTGCTGTTGCAAGATGATGATAAAGCCTGATGATGTTCCCTGGTGTTGATGATGATGGTGATGGAAGCCATCATGACCATCAAAAGCCACCAGAGACAAACTGGCTCGGTCGGTTGGTTGCTTGGTTATTCGTTCGGTTGGTCTTGTTGAGTTTTGATGCTAATCGTGAGCGGGGGTTTTCCTTTCAGTTCCTTCCTCATCTTAGTTTCACACCATGTTGTCCAAGGTTTTGATCGGTTTTTTGCACTGTTGTTGCTCAAATGGACATCATCATGACATCGCCGTTGTCTATAGAGCTGGGTAATTTCCTTAGTTTCATCGGCGACCATTTAGAAACGCAACGTGCTATGGAATCTCAGAATCTCAAAATCTATGAACGCTCAGAACGTAGCTCGTTGGGTACTGGTATTCCTCGATTTTGGCTCGTTTTGCTCCTCGCCATCTTCATCGACGATGCCATGATCATCATCATCATCAACATCATCATCATTATCAATTGCATAGGCCGTCGTAATAACGATGTGGATTTTTTCCCGAGATAACACGCAATGTGGCGGCGTCCTTAAACAAAGATTTGTTGTTTTTACGGTGTAAGTACTTTTTTGTACCCAATTTAGGTGGTGTACACACCAGGCATTTAGAGAGTGTGGAGTTAATCCCGGGTAATAGTGATTGTGATGTGGTGATGGTGGAGATGGTGGTTATGTTCGAAATGTTGGTGATGGCTCATGTGTTCATGCTTATGTCCATGCTGAAGCTCGGGCTCAGGCTTAGGTTTGGTTAACTTGCAAACTGACAGGAAAAGAGAGAAAGAGAAAAATGATCACTGAAGATGATGGAGCAGAGTTGATGGTGATGTGAAGGAAGAATGCAGTCTTCCTATCTATTCGGGATTTTCTGGAATCAAATCAGGTTATCTGAGTGTTAAGTATCGCGCCCTCTGGATAATTTTGCAGCAGCAAACCGAACATTCAAACATCCAACAATATTGGATGAAGCAGCGGCGAAGATCGAGGAGTGTTGAAATTCTTAGAAATTGCATCTTGTGTGCCCACTTTGCCGCTTAGTTGGCTGGCTTTACCATGGAACATCATCACAAAGTACTGGCAAAACACCGCAGAGCATAATTGTGTAGTTAGTGTGCACGATTGCCGATCTCATTGTCAGCAAGACCTGGTTGGTTTGATTTAATTTTATCCGATGTTTCAACAGAGGGAGGACTGTGCGGTGACGATGAGACGATGCCTCTTTGGTAATTGCTGCCAAAGTGGAACCAATTCCTTTGGGTTAAATGTAATTTCGTAATTTGTATCTGGACAAAGCAGTTAATGTGCTTGATGTACAATAGTTTTTTTCTGTCATTTTTTTCGGTCGGTATGGTGGAAACTAGATTGTCAAGGACGTTTTAAGCATGCATATGTGGAGTGGTGGGTATTGAAATTTGTTTTGACGATGCCAAGGGAAAGCTGTGTTGATATAAGAGAGGTGATTGATGAGCACGGCTATCGCTTATCACTCCTTATATTTTGTACAGTAAACGACTTGCTCTAAACGTCTAACATAAACCTGTAATCCAAAGAAAATTTGGATTATAATACTAGCATTCCTTCCAGTAAAACGACCTCAGTTGATATTTTGTCCTTTGCTAAAACACTCTGTACGTATCTTGTCTGATGAGCTCCCTGTAATATCGAGCAACTGGGTGAAGGAGCAGATGCCGGGGATAAATCGTCGAAATATTTTGACAATTGGAATTGAAAATAACGAGATTAAGCATACGTCATCCAAGGACTCACCACCTAAAAGAGAAAATTTACATTGAAAACACCATAGAGCACATCAATCTATAGCTAATCCTCTTAGAATAGAAAAAATTCACTTACAAAGGAAAGCATTATTAGTGAAAGGATCGTTAGATAGATCGAGCTAGAGATCGCTTAAAGAAATTGCTCGAAAATTAAAGTGAAATGCAGTCTTAATGTGATGTAAGCGCAGAGCGATTTATCTCCTAAACTACATATCTTTGTTGGCTAAAGGAAATGTCCTTGCACCTGTGTTTGCAAAAACGGTGTAACGATAAACTGTAGAGAGTTCTGCAAAGATGTGAGTTTTCTTTATAAATCATAATAGCATAAAGCCGCCAAATAAACTGAAGTGCAACAAATTGTAAGTGACTTTTCGTTGGGGTAGACATTGAGCGGCATCAACCTGGCGATGCTAATAATTCGGATGAATGTTATGGCAAATGCATTGTAAACACTGTTTATTAAATCCGTCCAACCGAGCTTGACTTACCTGACGTATAGTTGAAATGTTGAGTAGGAAAAAAGCAGCACTATAAAGAATTGTAAAAATGGCTAATCTCAAACTGACCCAGAGGGGGCTGGCAACCCAGAGATCTAATGGGATTAACTGCCCGAAAAAGTAGAAACATTCCCGCTGCAAATTTACCCGATAATATCCAAGGAAACCCTGGTTTAATGGATGAACACTGCAAGCAAGCACATGTATCAAAACACGCCATCTATAAAGCGGCAATTCATAAAAGAAAGGAAGAACCCGAGTAAAAATGTAAGAAAAAACATGTGAGAGAGACCCAAATTCAGGCAAAACAAACCATCCAGCCTGGGTGGTAGACGCCGAAATTTATCTTCACAATACCAAAAGGTAGTAGAGACAGCAATGTCTTAACTTAAGTATAACTTTAGTATAACCAGGATGCCGGACCAGATTGGTCAAGCAACATATTTCCGAGCTTTGGTAGGAGAAAAATATGACTTATGAATGCAACTTGAGCATCGTTTACACCATCCACAAAAAAGTGTATCATGCTTTGGACTATTCGAAGAGTCACTCTATTTTGGATCACTTCCTTATTTTATTTTATAATTATTATTACTTCGACTGGAACTTGAGCCTGATTTGCTCTGTTTGAGTTTCTCTGGTATCGGTTTCTTAGCGTAAAGATTTTCACGGATGCGCGTTCTTCTTATAAGTATAACTAACTTGTAACTCGTTATATTTCAGCGCCTTTTTCCAGTTACTAAGAGTTTCTTGAAAGGCTGTTCTGTCGCTGCCTATAATAGTGTTATTACCTGCTTAGTTATATAGGTGGCGCTACAGTTCGATATGAACCTAGTCCTCAACTAACAAGCCTCACTAGTTAGTTCCTCGAGTTTGTGCACTCCAAGTCGGTTGAGGTGAGTCTTGTTTTCTTCTACTGCGTTGTGACTCCGGATCAGATTCGAAGACTCTGCGGGCCGGAGCCTTAGCGTTCATTCGATCTACGTGGCCTAGCCATTTCAGAGGACTAATTAGCAGTTTTCTGACTAGGTCAATGTTGCTATTCAGTTCGTATAGCTTTTGTTAAATCTCCTCCTCCAAAGCCCGTCAACTCAAACGGAACGAATATTTTTCGAATGATTTTTCTCTCGAAACGACTGAGGATGTCATCATCCGGTTTTGATAGGGTTCATTCTCCTGCATCATAAAGAAGGAAGGTCTAATATAGTCTCCCTAGTTTTACGGGATAGAACATCTTTACTCAATTGCCTGCTTAGCCCAAAGAAAAAGCGGTTGGCAAGGGTGATTCTTCATGTTATTTCTGCGAAGGTGTCGATACAGAATTCATAGCAGAGCCAATGTATGATATACAATGTCCCTTACTACCTCAGAAATATAGGTTTCAATTGTGAGGTTCTGTCCTTGTGTGTCCTTCTTGTTGCCAACATATGTGACACTTGGCTTTACCCTCATTCACCTTTAAACCCATTTTAGCACCTTCCGTTTCAATACTAGCTAACGCAGTACGGGCGCTGTGGTCTCCTAATTATGTCGGCATAATCTACAGAATCTTGAAAGATTGTACCTCCAGTGCGAGTTGCGTATAATTTTTTCAAGTACGTATAGACACGGTTCTATATAGCTTGACTTAAAATCGATGAAAGGATGGTGGGTTTGGATTTGGACTTCTTGAATTTTTGCCAGGATCTGCTAGAGTGGGAAGATTTAGGTGATTGTGATCTTTCCTGTTCTGAAACCGCACTAACAGGGATCAACCAGGTTGGTGGCGAAGGGTTTGAGAGGTTCATTCAATATGACAGATAAGATCTTGTATCCGATGTTGAGGAGTCTTACACCTCCATGTACAATGTTGAGATTTCATTCATCAGGCATACACTCTTCTGATCAGATCTGAAAAATTAGTTTTTGTTTACTCTCTACAAAGTCATATGCAGCAGTTTTGAATACCTCTGGCGGTAAGCCCTCGGGTCCAACTGCGAGGTATTGGGTCCTTCGCCGTTATACAGTATGCAGAAAAGGTTTTTCCATATTATCTGCACCGAATGCGTTTGTGACAGACTTCTCTACTGGTATACTTGTCTTGATATACTCTTTTTACCTTTTGGTAAAGCTTTGCGCGGGCAAAGTACTGATGTACGTGATGTACGGCGAAATACTGATGTATGTTGATTGTAAATGTTTGCAAGCTATGAAGTGAGAAGGAAATAGAGAGCTCGGCAGAGCCATCCATAATCGAGTTGTACAGCTTAGGAACAAATCACAATATTTCGGAATACTTGCGAAAGTCTGCTTCATGAGCATTCATAGCGAGACGATTATAACGGTTAAAGGTTTGAAGGGGTAGAATGCTACTGGCGATTTCTATGGAGCACTAGTGGTGGAAATAAACAAAGTGAAACAGAAGACATTTCGTCGGTATTCCATTATGTCAATTGACTGACTGGTATTAGTATCACCTATTAGTTTTATCGCACGGGTTTAACTCCTATCTAGCATGTGCAGAGATACTTTAGATATGGATATTGTACTCCAATTTTGGGCAGATGAATGCCTTATTCATTGAGTCCAGGTCAGAGGGGATGAAATATTTCTCACATCGTTCGAGGAAACCTAGTCATTTCGCAGTCATTTGGCGACATCGAATATGTGGTCATTCCAACGTAGTCTTTCAATGACACACATACCGAGAATGAATAGATATAGATATGGACAATGACTGAGTATTTAGATTTTGCTTTAATGACAGCAGACAGCATTGAGTTTTGAAAGCATTAAACTCCACTCTGTTGATAGTGTTCTGGAAGTGTTGAACTGGGCGTAAAATGTGCAGCAAGTAGAATGGTCTTGTCTAAAGAGCTGACAGATAGATTGCCATTGTAAATGAGCGTTGGGATGGAGGATGAGGCAGAAATGGGTTCATTCCTGGGGTTGCTCTTATAGCCTCTTTACAGCTCGAGTCGTACCATGCCTTTTCTTCTCTTCACCCAATTGGCTTTCTCGCATTGCCATACGGTTCTTTTAGGAATCTTTTCTCTAATTGTGTAATCGATGTACGAGAAATTAGGTGTATGACACAATGGCCCGACGAGCCTGCAGGGCCATAGTACATCGAACTTGTATTTGTCAGGGTGAGTTAAAAACAAGTCCAGGATGTTGGCGGTATGAATATCAACGTCTGGTATACGTGTGAGCTCATTTACAAAATCGGTCAAGTTGTTTTCCACAGCGAATATCTCAAGAATATCGAAGCCACCCAGAATTGTGTATATTGAAATCTTCAGAGAATACAGAGATACAGTCCTTTGAATGGAGTCAGACAGCGCATCGAACTCGTTAAAAGTCGAATTGCTGACCAGTTTAGGGCTTCTATAAATAAAGCATTAGTGAATAATTTGCTTACTGAGATGGGATTTTAGCCACAAGATTGGAACACGGATTGCATTGTGGTGGAGTATGGAGTACGCATATAAGTGGCGAGACCGCGGTGAGAGAAGATTTATGGCACTAGTTCATAGCCAGGTAGCTTCAGATCAGAGCGATCTGAGAGGTGTGGGTGGGAATCTACCTGTGTTTCACTTAGTGCCACAACAGATGGTTTATATTTACAGACGTGAACATAGCTACGTCAACCCTGAATTCTCTACTCATAACCACAAACAAACCATATTCACAATCTAAGTTAGTAAATAAGATAAGATTTCGTTAATGTCACTAATCAAAGACCGTAGAAATAATTTTTTTATTTCTGTGGTGAATGACTAGCTGTTGTGCGGGGCTGTGTATTCAGCAGAAAATACTTTTGCTTCATAAAAAACAAATAATAGTCTTACCACATGAAACGTTATATTGTTTTTTTCACTTTTTCAGCCAATTTCGGTGTCCAAACCATCCGCATCTATTGTACAATATATTTATGAAGACTAAGATGCCTCACCGCTTTCACGCAAGTTATTGAAATTTTTGACCCGGGGTATTGTGCCTCTAGAAACTTTGCTTTTGCAGAAGTGGACACACACCTGTGTCAACCAATCGGTTCAGTTAGCCTTACTTCAGCTGTTCAGCACTTAGTAATTCGATTGTTTCAGCTGGCAAAAGTGACAGAACACGATTCGACAACGAGAACATTAAAATTTCTTTTTTTTTCAGAACTCAGAAACAAATATGATCATTTCCATCAATTTCGATTGCCACTAAATAATTTAATGCCACTCAAGTTGCAACCCGATGTCCAAGAACGAGATCAAATGCGGTTTCGGACAAACAAAACCATATCTCGTGCAGCTAATGAGTCTATGAGTTAACTCCAAGCTCTTTTCTAAAGGGTAATCATCCAAAGATTATCTAAGGCTGTCGGCTTCAAACAAAACCAAATATGATACATGCATCTCAAGAGCAACAACAGCAGGTAGAATATGGTATACAACATATGTATGTAGGTAGATGTCAGATCCATCATCATTCCCAACCCATCATGATGGGAACTGGATACAAGTCTGACTAGTAGGTAACTGTGCTCCTACTGCGGTGCTGTCAAATCGTAGAAATGAGTTCTTTTCATTAGTAACAATAAACCATGCCGCTGCTGCCGACAACACCGACAACACTGACAACATCGGTGAGATAGAACTCCCTCAAGCCCCTCTAGGCCGGGCCATAAACAAAAGTAAATAAAAAGTTAGTTATAGTTATGCCGGCCTGTTATTATTTCTTAAAAAAAAAAAAATAACAATAAATAATTCGTAGTTTGTTTTGATTTAACAAATTAGAAGCTACGGTCTCGAAGCCGAAGATCATTTACATTTTTCTTTCTAAGCACTCCGGCTTTGGAGAGGGGGAACACGGAAAAAGGGGCCAACAAATTAAACTGGCAACTTACTCGAGGAAAATTAATAGCCTATAGAGCTAGAGAATTTGTTAAACGAGGTTTCTGCCAAGTTTCACACGAACTCCGAACTAGAATTTGAATGAAACGCTCCTTCCCCGACCACCATATAGAAAGCGAGAGAGCTGTTTAATATTCAAAACTGCTCTAGGACGTGCAAATGGCTAAGTGCGGGTATTTGTTTGTTTTGCGATTAATGCTGTGGCAGACGAAGAGTCAAGAAGAACATGAAGAACTAATTAAAGTTGATTATTATTTAAATGCAATTGCTTCCATGATTATAGTGAAGACTAGGAAAATACAGCGGTGTAAATGGAGCTGTGGCATCTATTGTACATTGTTGCCACAATAATCGTTGAAAGTCAGTTGTTCACAGAAAGTGGTTTGAAGGTATACTCAACTGAGTAGGGTCACGGAATTTTCATTCATTTATGGTTGAGGTAGCCGCACTCATACTCTATTGTTAAAACAGAACAATATTAGCTCATAAGGCAGACAGCAATGAAATGAAAGAAAATCTGAATATATTTTTATCTAGGTTAGACACGATTGAAATCTCAAAAGATACAATGGCCAAAATCCTCTCCTTCATAATCGATGTATAATAATTAAGTTCAAACAATGATTCAATTCTAATGTCTTAATTCTGGAAGTTGTTATTCTACGGAAGCTCATATTGTTTGGTACTTCGAAGCCTACAAATATTATTGCGTACATTTGATGTCTGTGAGTCTTCAAGCTCAGGGTTAACGTGTGTATCTACAGTCAACAGCCACGAATATATCATGTAGTGTACTTTTTAATTACTTCTTTTACCTGGTCAGTCTGCAAGTCACGATGCAAGTGCCTTGCCTTTTACATACCATTTTGCATTAAATATTCCACGAAGTGCCTTGCTTTGGAAAGTTTTTATTATTTTTGCATTTGTTTCTTCGTACACCCCATAATTGGATGCTATACGTTCACAAAGGCTTAAACATTTGATTATACGTATAGCATGTGATATTTTGTACCAGCAAGTCAAGTACAAGTAGTCAATACAATTCAGATTTATGGTTTGATGATAAGCTTAATGCCAATTACATCCTGACGAAAGGCCTAAGGGGTTAGTCAAGTGAGGGAAAGATTACTCGAATCTATAAATGCTTATCCCATCTGGGCATTCTTAAATGACTGAGAAAACGAATTTAGGCCGCTATTTCCCGGATCTTGAAGATATATGTATAGGTAAACTGTTTATGTTCATACTCAAATTTAACTCGCAATCGATTGACCAATATAAAATCCATTCTTGGGGACAAGGTGAAATTTTTAATTATTGCGGTTTTAGGAAGATGAGAAGGAGTATTCGTATGCCCTGAGTATATTTGATTGCATGTATCGACATTGAGGGTGGTTTTAACAATGCATTTCGGTATGTGTAACTCGGCCAGGCATGATTAATAGGCTCTGATTGTGGATGTTGATTCTTAACTGCTATATCGGGTTTTCCAATAACGACTTGACAACTTTTTTTTTTTTTTAAATAAAAGGCAAACCATTTGAGATATTTCAAAAACTTTACTATCGGCTTGAAGTAAGATCAAAACATTTATAAATGGACCTCGACTTTGTTCATATGGCCACCGCGGGTACTTCTGCAGCGGTCGATTCGTTGGGCCCAATTTTCAACGATTTGGCCACACATTAGCTGCTATTTCGCGTTCATTGTTGGCTCTGAGCTCTTCCAACGTCGTTGGCGTGTTGGCATAAACCAATGACTTAACGTAGCTCCACAGAAAATAGTCAAGCGGCGTTAAATCGCACGAACGAGGCGGCCAATCGACTGGCCTATGTGGGTTTTCATCCGACCAATAACGCATATTTTGCTTATTGACGAACCCATTGAGCCAAAAATGAGCTTCGTCACTGAAGATGATTTTGCGATGAAATTCATCATCTTGGCGCATCTTCTCCAGAGCCCAATCCTAGAACGTACGTCGCTTTAAATGGTCCATCTTGAGCCAGCTTGATCTTGTATGGGTGTAAGGCAAGATCCTTACGCAAAATACGCCATAATGTGGTCTGAGCGATGCCCAATTCTTGAGAACGCCGTGGAATTGGCTGATTTGGATCGTTTGCTACGAACGTCTGAACGGCAGCGACACTTCGACCAACCCGTTGTCTCACTGACACGGCAACATCACACAACGAATATGCAGACTCAAATTTTTGCACTAAACTTGTTATTGCCTGTCTACTAGGGCGATAATTGCGACCGAAAATTGGAGTTAACGCTCTTAAAGTTGCAGTCACCGACTCCAGTATGAAGATTCTTCACGTCTACCCCATGGGGACGGCATAGTACAGACCCCGATCCAAGTAGTTTGAGCAATGGGAAACGTACTTGAACCAACTCTTGGCATGCGTGGTTTGAAGGTGGGTATCTAACTGAACTGAATGAAGATGTCCAGGTAAATGGGGACTGCAGAGCTATCTATCAAACTAAAGAATTTTTCAATATGTGCATAAAATTTTTGTATTTTAATACAAACGCACCCTTAAATTTTTTTATGATTTGTCAGTGTCAAAACGTCAGTCAAAGTTTATATTTTTGTCATGGTGAAGGTTATGAACGAACAACATTTGGCAATTATTAAAACTTACTACCGAAATTCTGAGAAATTCGAGTCAATATATTCACTATTGAAGGTTCCTGTGCCAATGAGATAACGCATTGGTCAAAGTACCGAAAATATCGCAGCCGTAAGTGCTTCAGTTCAAAATAAGCCAAATCATCCGATTCCACGCCGTTCACAGGAATTGAAAAACTCTCAGTCCACATTGTGGCAAATTTTGCATAAAGATCTTAGCCTATACTCTAAGGAGATCAAAGATCAAATTTATTCAAAAACTGAAGCCTTCTGATCATTTGAAGCACCGAATCTTCTCCGAATGAGCTCTGCAAAGGTTTGAAGAAAATCCTGAATTTCATAGAAAAATCATCTTCAGCGATAAAGCTCATTTTTGGTTTAATGGCTTTGTCAATAAGCAAAATATGCATTATTGGACAGCAAAAAATCAACATGTGCTTCAAGAGACTCCATTGCATCTCCATCACTTCACACCAGAGTCAAGTCGGCAGTCAGCTGAGTGGCGAGCAGGTGACGAACTTCGTCCAAAACGACCAAAAACTCAACAGTCGGCTGGCAATGTTATGGCATCCGTATTTTGGGATACACATGGAATAATTTTCATCGACTATCTCCAAAAGGGGCAGACTATCAACAGCGACTATTACATTGCGTTGTTGGAGCATTTGAAGGACGAAATCGCAGAAAAACGGCCGCATTTGAAGAAAAAGAAAGTGCAAAATCATCATCAAGACAATGCACCGTGTCACAAGTCGATGAAAACGATGGCAAAATTGAATGAATTCGACTACGAATTGCTTCCCCACCCACCGTCTTCTCCAGATTTGGCCCCCAGCGACTATTTCCTGTTCATAGACCTCAAAATAATCCTCGCCGGAAAGAGATTTGAGACCGATGAAGAAGTAATCGCCGAAACAGAGGCCTATTTTGAGGCTTAACCGAAATCGTACTGCAAAACTGGTATCGAAAGATTGGAAAATCGTTTCAATCAGTTTATCGCCCTTGAAGGCAACTATATTGATAAATAAAGTTGAATTTTGCAAAAATTTTGTGTTTTACTATAAAACGGCGCAGAATTTTCAGCCCATGTGTTATAGAAAGTGACCGTGTGGTTTGGATTTCATCCCAGAGATATGATTGGACTGTATTTTTTGGTCGATGAAATTGATCACCATATTACGGTCAATGGAGTTCCCTATCGTGCCATGTTGGAATACTATTTTTGGCCAAAATTAGAAGGACTTGACATCAGTGATGTGTGGTTCCAATAAGATGGCACCACATACCACAAAGGTGGTCAAACCATTAATCTTTTAAAGAGAAAATTCGGCAAAACGTGTAATCTCGAGAAATGGTTCAGTCGAATGGCCACCTCGTTCATGCAATTTAACCCCGGTGGATTTCTATTTATGGGGTTACGTTAAGTCGTTGGGTTATGTCAACAAACCAACAACGTTAAAGGAACTCAGAAATAGAATCGAACGCGAAATTGCCAACGTTTCGGTCGATATGTATGGAAGAGTGATGGAAAGTGACTGCAAAGAAAGGGATCGAATTTCAGACCAATATCTCAACTATTCTTTGTTTTATTTAAATAAAAATTTGTGATCTCCTTATTGAAAAACTCGATGCTATCGAAAGGTTAATTGGAAATTAATATACATTGACATTGAATTTCCATTTCATTGATCCACTTCACTTTTTTGAAAGCGCTGTAAATATAGTAAACTCTTTTCTAACCTATTCTGAGCTAATATGACATCTATATATGCGTTGTTGCATTTGGCTATGCAACTATACAGATGTGGCCTGTCAACATCTAAAAGATGTCATTTGAAGTGCCACCATCGAATTTTTTCAACATTCTTTGGACCAGTCGGCACGAGTTTTTGAGATATTGCCAAACTATGGGTTTGAAGAATAAATGTTCAAGAAATATTAAATGTATGCGGGTGGAACTAATGCCCAAACATGCCTTTATTTTACGATAAGTGACATCACGATTCTGCAATATCAGTACCCGCATCCAGTCAATATATTGAATTCGGAAAATCAGCGAAACACGGTATCCCTGGATTGTGCTTTATAACACCAAGTCGAAGCAAATTGATTGGTACACTGTTATATCATCGCACGAAATAATTTCGTTTTTTGGCTGAGACGTATTGAGTATATATATAAATTCGTGCGGTTTTTTTTTTCAAAATTTGAACGTTTATTTAAGAAAAACATGTACAATAGTATTATTCAAGGTATTGCCCATCTGAAGCTATGACTTTTTCCTATCTTTCTGGGAATTTTTGGATCACATCCCAAAAGAACTGCGCCGGCTTGGCAGCCAAGAATGAATCAAGCCAATTTTTGATATTCTGCTCTGATGTGAACCGTATTTCAGTGAGGGCGTTCTGCATCGGCCGGAACAAATGGTAGTCCGAAGGGGCAAGGTCTGGGCTATAAGGCGGGTGGGGTAAGACTTCGCATCCACTGTTTTCCAAATAGTTCTTAACCGGAATAGCAACGTGGGGCCGAGCGTTGTCATGATGGAAAATTATTGCCTCGTGTGTGGTTGCATATTCCGGGCGTTTTTCGGCTACTGCTCTCTTTTAACGGATTAATTGTGTTCGGTAGCGTTGTCCATTGATGGTTTCATCCGGTTTTAGCAGCTCATAATACAGCACACTCATCTGATCCCAGCAAATCCAGAGCATTACCTTCGTGGCATGGATATTCGGCTTTGGCGTTGATTTGGCTGGTTGTCCAGGTTTCACATATGATTTTTTGCGCTTGGGGTTGTCGCAATGGATCCATTTTTCACCACCAGTAACAATCTGATGCAAAAATGACTTCCTTTTGTGGCGTTCCAGCAGCATTTCGAACATGCAAAACCGCCTTTTAACGTCTCTCGGCTTGAGTTCATGTGGAACCCAATTTCCTTGCTTTTGAATATATCCAGCTGCTTTCAAACGTTTTGAAATGGCTGCTTGAGTGAAACCCAAAGATTCTGCGAGCTCTTCTTCTGATTGGTAACAATCTTCATAGAGTAATGCTTCCAGTTCTTCATCTTCAAACTTTTTTGGCTGCCCAGGACGTTCATCGTCTTCCAAGCCAAAATCACCACCTTTAAATCGTGCAAACCACTTTTGGCACGTTTGCTCAGAAAGCGAATGTTCACCATAAACTTGCACCAAAATACGATGAGTTTCGGCAGCAGTTGTCTTCATATTAAAGTAATGAAGAGGAACTCCCCGCAAAAACACTTTTTCAGGCACAAAGTTCGACATATTTGAGTGAAAAAATTTTATTGTTGTTTATGTTTCAAATGAATGACATACACTGAAATGACGTACAATGACAGTAGCTTTCCAATGCATGTTCCAATGGAATAATAACAATGGAATAATACAAGTTACGCCATCTCTTAGCAAAAAACACGAATTGAGTATGACAAAACGTTCTGAGCACGTGTATCATTAAAAGCGACAAAGCTTACGATGCTGTTGTCAGATTTAATGCATCTTCACCGGTATTGCCATATCTAAAAATTTGGATAGATTGATCCCTCAACAGTGTGGTATGAACTATTGTAATACCTAGACATTCCACTTACCATGTTGTTCGTCTTGACATTTTGTCCACATGAAGAATGATACACGAATCCAAAAGAGTGGATGTCAGTAATCTTTTTCAGTTTTTCAGTATATGATACGGAAATTGAACCCACACCCAATGCATAGTAGTTTACAAACTTAACCATCGACCCTAGTTAACCGTAAAATCGAAACATTGATTTGATTTTAGTCTTGATATTACACAAGGTTTTGTTTAATACTGTTGGGGTATGTAGTATAGGGAATCCTATACTCGTTGTGATTGTAGAAGTGTTGAACCAGGAAAAAAAAGATGTATCGGGTTGATATCTATAAAGTTTCTTTATTGGCTTTAAAACTCGTCTTACGTCCTTAAGGTCGGAAACAAGAAGAGTAAATGGAGAGAAAAGTGAGTAGTTTCCGAATAATTCGGAGATATGCAATTGCTGCGACATCTAAATGTTAAAACTAGAGAAACTACAATAATTTTCTACAACTCTGTTCGATTTCATTTAGACCTGAACAAATACGAAATGTGGATCATGCATCAGCAATAATGAAAATAACGTACAGCAAGCTTATTATTCTTTGCAACAAAAATGTCTGAATTGCATGTATTGTAAATAGCTTAGTGAATTTTAAGGGGAATATCAAAAGGTGCTTCCTCGATTAAAACTTATTACCCTTTTGTTTGTTTAAATAACCGCCTTTCTTATAAGATACCGACCATATCCATTTTTTAGATGGAAGCCATGCATGATCCGGAATAGTTAACGCAGATCTTCTCTACACTCTAATTAGCTTATTATAGTCGGCACTATAAAATAAACTAATCTCGATCGCCTCGTTTTATCTACACACGATACGTCTGTTTACACTAAATTAAAACCTTACGACAATTACTCAGCGATGCATAGCACGCTGGTGAAGACCTCTTATCCAAACAAAACGACTTTGAATCCCCGGTCACAATCATAAAATCCAGGAACGTATATTTAAAAACACACCAATCTGTAGCAGTATCGCGCCGCACCTCAATCAAATCGTGAAAAATGCGCCTAATGAAGGGGTAAACTGTAATTATATCCAAAACCAAACAAACCCAATTTCCCTCGTGGATGTATTTAGGCCCGTTGATTTTAATAATTTTGTTTTGTTTTTCATTTCTTGATTTCTTTTCCATGACTCCCTTTGGGGTTATACGAGAGAGAATTTCTTTATAACCGTGCCACGCATATCCTTTACGATCTGGAACTCAAATACGTCAAATATGAAGGTAGCCCTTTATACCAAACACGAACAGGAACACCAAATGCCGAACGTTGTCCAAGGGTCCATCCAAACGATGTGAAGAAGAGTTATTCTGGTTTGGACGAGATGGTTGTAGTCGTTTATATGTACGAGTATCTGTAGCAACGACTTTTTCAAAATTTATTGCACCTGAGGCTAATTAGGAGCGGAGCAGCGGACTCTGCACAGTGGAATTGGGGTGTTGATATCCCGTGCGTTTGATGGACGGAGGAACTGGTGAGGCAGGAGACAGAAACACATTCATCTTCGGCCGGTAGGTGTGATTTTTAAAATTCTGTTTGTTGTGCCGCAAACACCTTTTGCTCTTTAATAGGCCTCTAAGTTGAACTCAATAAAATCGGCAAAGGATCATTTTTTTTGTGTCCTGAGGTTTTTTGTATATTAGCTGGATAAAGCAACAAACAGAATTTGCTATATGCTAACTGCTGACGACCGGCTCGAAATTATTGGTTGAAGGTGGAGTGGAATGAATTTTTGTTTGGTGCCAAATTAAAAAAGATTCGAGTTGTTGAAAAAATGGTTTGCCAACATTTGGAAAGTGTCTGTCAGGATTTGCAAGTTATTTTGAGTCTGAAATCATAGGCTACCTCAATGTTACTGGTTTTCAATTCCACTGCATTTAAAGTCTTGTTATTTATTTTCTGAATTTTATAGTCAGGATCTGATATTGTCAAATAAAATTGCCAGAATACTCAACTTGATTTTGCATGTACATTTCTTCTAATGTTGGTTTGCAGCCGTTTTTTTTTTTACCGGAGCTATACCGAGTAATTAGACACCAATATTTCGCGGTGGTTTGGTGATATACAAAGATACTAGGCACTAGCGCGCACCGAACTGAGGATTTTCTTATGACTACACATCAAATCAGCCTATTTTACTCCCGCGGTATCTACCGGACTTAAATTTCCAAAATAATAAGGTCGAGTGTTGGGCAAGAAAAAAAAAATTGCACCGCAATAATATATTACTCTGCCGGAAATGATTAAGCCTAAAAAAGGTGGAGGAATTGAATAGATAGAACTACTCCGAAGTGTTCAAAGCTGAAGACACCAACGATTTTTTAGAATATTTTCTTTAATAAATCGCACTGAGCCGCAAAATTAGTGGAAGGCCTAGACAATTGCCATCACAAAAATTTGGTAAAACGGGCAAAGTAAACAGAGATAAAAAACTGCAATATACGAGTATATTACGGAGATTAGTATCGAAAGCAGAAGTACCGATTTTGGTCTGAAACTAGACATAGAAATAACATTTAAAATTGTCGAAGTGAATATCCTCAGACGGGAGTAACACGACAACACTAAAGACAGCTTCTACGAGTTTCTACACATACCATACCATATACGAGCCGTGCCATAAACGTTAGAATTTTCTGGGTGATTGTAGCGTAAACTAAGAAGATGAGTTAGTGGTACTATCAGATTGAGGGTAATAATTTTTGCCAGTCGTAGTTACTTGTGGAACGTGTAACAAGGTAATATTGGGAAGTGCCAATGAGCCGATAAATCAACTGTCAACTAGATTGGTCATCTTATTATCAACATAACGTGATCCTTCGAATATTAACTTGAAAAATTACGATTTAACAGTCAGTGAAAGGTTGCGAATTGCTCGAACCTTTATAGTCTATACCTTAGACAGATACAAATTTGAGGTGGAAGTTAGGGACTTGTTCTACCAAGAATTCGTAACATCGCTGACACTCTGGGCTAAGAAGGTCCAGAGAAGTAAACACAAAGGGGATCCAAAATATCCATAACATCGATCGTATTGTGCAGGCCTGGAGCATGGATTTCATAAATAGCGTATAAATGTGTCCTTAAAAAAAAATATTTATATTTTCAAATAATTTTCGATCCTCTTTATATAAACAGAATTTAGAGAAAGAGATAGAGCCGACATTGACCTTAGACGCGCGAATTATACATGAAAGCCTATTTTACGCGGCCTGGGATAACGCCCGGTTGGTCTAGCAGTTTTCCGCCATTTTTACGTTTTAATGTAAAATCTTCTGAAAGAATTTGTAGAGGCTACAAACCCTCTATATTTTTTATAAATGCAAAACAATACTAAAATATGAAATATTAGTTTTCTAGGATGATTAAAACCTGCTCTTACCGAGCAACAAAGCTTAACAAAATCATATTTTGCTCTAATATAGGGTTTTCTAATAACAACTTGACAACTTTTTTTTTTAATGAAAGGCAAACCATTTGAGATATTTTAAAAACTTTATTTTTGGCTTGAAGTACAATCAGAACATTTATGAATAGAACTCGACTTCGTTCATATGGCCAACGCGGGCACGTTTGCAGCGGTCGATTCCAACGTCGTCGGCGTGTTGGCATAAACCAATGACTTAACGTAGCCCCACAGAAAATAGTCAAGAGGCGTTAAATCGCACGAACGAGGCGGCCGATCGACTGGCCCATGTCATGAGATAACACGCTCACCATACTTACTCTTCAATAAATCGATTGTAGCGTGTGCTGTGTGGCTTGTGGCACCGTCTTGTTGAAATCACATTTCGTCCAAGTCCATATCTTCCAATTCGGGCCAAAAATAATCGGTGATCATGGCGCGATAGCGCTGACCATTAACAGTAACGTGACAATCGTTATCGTCGACGAAAAAATATGGCCAAATAACGCCGCCGGCATGCAAAACGCACCAAACAGTTATTTTTTGTGGATGAAGTGGTGATTCATGAAGCACATGTGGGTTTTCACCAGACCAATAACGCATATTTTGCTTATTGACGAACCCATTGAACCAAAAATGAGTTTCGTCACTGAAGACGATTTTGCGATGAAATTCATCATCTTGGCGCATCTTCTCCAGAACCCAATCGGAGAACGTAGCTCGTTAGTGTACTTTGCCATGATGAAATTGTTGAGTTTACTGAATAAATTGACAGTGACAGTTTAATGATTAGTGAAAGAGTGCGTACACAAATTAAATTCAAAGTTGTCAAGTCCCTATTGGAAAACCCTATACAAGGTGGCGCAAATGTTGTCACCTGCTGTTCTTTGGCTTCAGTTTTTTTTAATGAATGAGAGACTTCGGTTCTGCTTTTGGATCATGTTTATTTGATGTCTTAGATTTTTTTCTTCTATTAAGCCGAAAAAATGATATCGGGCCCGTTATGTGGCATTTTTCATCTCATTTGCCAGAACTTCCGGCAATAAGCCCTTGCGTTTTTGACTGATATTCTCTATGTGGGCTTCAAGAGTCTGAGGCTTAATGATATAGAGCTGTGACTTAAAAAAAAGTTTGGAACGGTTAAGTCAGGCGATCTTGTCAGACAGAATTTCGGTTGTGGCCGATTCGCCGTTGCTCCATCTTGCTGGAACCACATATTTTTCAGTTACAATTCATCCAACTCTGAAAGGAGAAAGTCGTTGGGCTTGGCTATGCAGCGCTCGCCGTTTATAGTAGTCGTTTGGCCCATGGAGTTTTCAAGCGTAAACAGCACACCATGCAGTAACTTTGGGTAGGTGTAAGGGCTTTTCGTGAGTTATACTCGGACTTTTGATGCCCCAGAAGCGATAGTTTTGCTTATTCAGATATGGGAATGTCCCTAGGCGCTAATGACGATTTTTGATTAAAAGTTGTCTCAATCGTAGTCATTAAAACTAGCGGCGGCCACTTAGCCGATATCATTTTCTCGACTTAAGTAAAAAAAAATAAAGACATCAAATAAACATAATCCAAGAGCAGCACTAAAGTTTTTTATTCATTAAAAAAAGAACATCGGGTGACAACTTCTTTGCCACCGTCTAGTTGGTTCTCCTTAAACTTAAATAATAGTGCAATAAACAAGTTAATAAAAGACAAAATGAAATAAGACGAATGTTTATCATTGTTTAATACATAAAATAACAATAATCAGCCAGGATAACTACTCTTTATGTTTATGCATGCCCGGATACAAATTTCTATGTTCCTGAACACAGCGAAAAAGGAATTGTTTTTGCCCTTTTTCAGTCGTGATAAGCCCGTGAAAATCTTGTATTCATTTTCATTTTTTTATTCATTATAAAATAAGGGCAAGTTTTTGTATAAGTAAAATAAACAACAAACAATTTTAAAGGAGGAAAAAAAAAAATGATTGATTGCAATAAAAGTGAAAGAGTCATTTTGCATTTTATTATTAAATTGTTACATTCAAAATTAAGTCCAAGTTACACGGGTCCACTGTAAATAGCCAGTCTTTAACTTGTTTTAAGAATGAGTTGAGGTTTTGATTTAATCGTGCGGATATGTTAAGCTTATTAAAGATTCTACGAGAGGAAACTAAATAAAAGTTGATAAAATGTGTTATGTGCACCCGTGGAATGTCAAATAGTGCCAAATTATTCACCCGTAAGCTATAAAGTAAAGAATCGACACATTATCGCGTTGTTTATTAAACTCTTTTAGTACCTTAAAAATGTAAGTATTCCTGATTGGCAAGATGCGCAGGTTGATAAAGAGGAGCCAACTTTCTGCGTAACGATTTTTAGCGCACATGATTCGGATTACATATATGCTTTTGGGCAATTAGTAGTGATCTCAAGGTATTTATGTAGGTACCTCCCCAGCTAACAATATAGAATAGAACATTGAAAGAACTTTTCGCGAGCAGTATGGCTTTAAAAAAAAAAAAATTTACGTGTAATTAACGTCATATACGACTTTAGATACTGGCAGTAAACTTTCCAGTTTAATTTATTGTCGATTAAAATACCAAGGTATTGTATTTAAAGTATTCAACTGCTTCGACATTGAAACAACCAGATGAACAATTACCATTTACGTTAATATTGAGTCGCCCACAGGTATGAAGATGTAAACAAAACTTTTGGTAGGCACTTGTGTTAGATTAAAGCTCATTATTTTTGTTTTTTCGCTGATAATAAGCTTGTGAATTGTAAACCAGATCTTAAGTAGTTCGAGGTCATGGCTGACTTTCGCTACGCATTCGTGAATCGAAAGATCAGTGTACGTAAAAACGATGTCATTTGCAAAAGCCCCACGCTTACCATAAAAATTTTGATTGAAAAGAGAGTTAATATGGATGAGAAACAGGATTGGACCTAGCACTGCATCTTGTGGAACACCATTTTTGAGCTTTAGTGAAATAAAAACCATTGACTAAAACCCTCTGTTCTCTTTCCAACAAATATGACTTAAAACACTCATATACCTCTAAAACCTGCTTTGTATAACTTAGATAATAATATTTCAAGATCCACCATGTTGAAGGCTTTAGTCATGTCGACAAAAAGAGCCATAGTTGATTTATTGTCAATAATGCCACTAAACTGATCACAACAGACTTTTAAAATGGCATCTTCAGTGGATCTGCCTGGTATAAAGTCATACTGATCGTTTGAAAAAAATTTATTTTGTTTTAAGAAAGAGAGTATTCATGATTTGATTGTTTTTTCAAAAATTTTTGGGAACGTAGGGAGTAGAGAAATAGGTCTATAATCGCTGATTATTTTGTTATTTCCTTTCTTAAAAAGCGGAATGACTTTTGCCTTTTTTAAAGAATTGGGAAACTTACCACTAAGATTGAAAACATAACACAGGACATCCACAATTTCCCAAGCAATTGATGGGATTGCTTTATTTCTTTTTTTACAGATTCATAATTAATTTAAAAACTTCAAACGAAGAGAACTGAAAAAGACAGAAACTATTACTCTTACTCTACTTCAATTAAACCCGATGAAATATTGCAGTTACAACTGGAAAATAGCTCAGGGGGTTTTAAAGTCTCTAAGATATTGACAAAATACTCATCAGATAAGATTGAATTATCGACTTCTATATTTTGAATACTATTTGATTTCTTTTTCCTACCCAAAATACTATTTACTAATCCCCATTCTTTGTTAGGGCCTCCTCTAAATTGGCTTAAGCGATTCGCGTAATAGATATCACGTGCTTGAGCCATCATACGTTTATGATTTTTACACAATTTAGTGTAATACATTTTTAAATTAGTATTTTTAGGATGTTTTTTTACCTTTTTTGCGAAATCTCTTTTACGTTTAATAAGGTTTAATAGATGAAATGTCATCCAGGGCTTTAAAAACGAATTGCGTTGACTTCTTTTAAGAACAGAAGTTGCATTGTTAACACGTTTAATTAAAATTGAAACAAATTTATCGTAGGCTACTGAAGGATCGTTTTCTAAAAAAAACGGGTTCCCAAATTTCATACCTGAGCCTCTCACGTGAAAAGAATAGTTGAGTTGAGTTTTTTCTTTATAGCAAGTTTCCATAGGAGAAAAATCTGTTAGAACATTAAGGACACACAGGTGGTGATCAGTAATTCTAAAATCGTATACTGCACTATTGAAAACAGCATTGTTGTCTTTGTTTAAACGCAGAAAAATGTGATCGATGCAACTATTGGTTGAATCTATTATGCGAGTAGGAACATTAACTATACTTTTTAAACCAAATGAAGCCATGAGGAGCATATAATTTTCACAGTCCGTATCCGAATCGTTAAGCAGGTCAAAATTTATATCGCCTAGGACTATTAAATTCTTGGCTTTTATTGGGTATGTAATTTAATTCGTTCGGTTTTTTTTTTTCAAAATTTGAACGTTTATTTAAGAAAAACATGTACAATAGTATTATTCAAAGTATTGCCCATCTGAAGCTATGACTTTTTCCCATCTTCCTGGCAATTTGTGAATCCTATCCCAAAAGAACTGCGCCGGCTTGGCAGCCAAGAATGAATCAAGCCAATTTTTGATATTCTGCTCTGATGTGAACCGTATTTCAGTGAGGGCGTTCTGCATCGACCGGAACAAATGGTAGTCAGAAGGGGCAAGGTCTGGGCTATAAGGCGGGTGGGGTAAGACTTCCCATTCACTGTTTTCCAAATAGTTCTTAACCGGAATAGCAACGTGAGGCCGAGCGTTGTCATGATGGAAAATTATTACCTCGTGTCTGGTCGCATATTTCGGGCGTTTTTCTGCTACTGCTCCCTTCAAACGGATTAATTGTGTTCGGTAGCGTTGTCCATTGATGGTTTCACCCAGTTTTAGGAGCTAATAATACAGCACACCCATCTGATCCCACCAAATACAGAGCATTACCTTCGCGCCATGGATATTCGGCTTTGCCGTTGATTTGGCTATTTGGCCGGGTTTTACATATGATTTTTGCGCTTTGGGGTTGTCGTAATGGATCCATTTTTCACCACCAGTAACAATCCGATGCAAAAATGACTTTCCTTTGTGGCGTTAAAGCAACATTTCGGACATGCAAAACCGCCTTTCGACGTCTCTCGGCTTGAGTTCATGTGGAACCCAATTTCCTTGCTTTTGAATATATCCAGCTACTTTTAAATGTTTTGAAATGGCTGCTTGAGTGACACCCAAAGATTCTGCGAGCTCTTCTTGTATTTGGCAACAATCTTCATAGAGTAATGCTTCCAGTTCTTCATCTTCAAACTTTTTTGGCTACCCAGGACGTTCATCGTTTTCCAAGCCAAAATCACCACTTTTAAATCATGCAAACCACTTTTGGCACGTTCGCTCAGCTAGCGCATGTTCATCATAAACTGTCACCAAAATACGATGATTTTCGGCAGCAGTTTTCTTTATATTAAAGTAATGAAGAAGAACTCCCCGCAAAAACACTTTTTCAGGCACAAAGTTCGACATATTTGATTAAAAAAAAATTATTGCTGTTTACGCTTCAAATGAATGACATATACTGAAATGACGTACAATGACAGTAGCTTTCCAACGCATGTTCCAACGAAATAATAACAATGGAATAATACAAGTTACGCCATCTCTTATCAAACCGTTATAGACCTAATATATTATTTAAAACGGTATGGAACTCTTCGATAAATGCTATGCAAAAGATAAATACAAATTATAGTGTAGTTTATATTTTGAAATGTTAAGTTCACTTTTATTATATCCGCACTAATTAACTTGATTTTAATGCAGTTATGCACAATACCACTTTTTATGTAAACGGCAATGCCACCAGCAGAGTAGGTGTCACTGCAGTTACCAAAATGCATTCATTTGACAGTCATTTTAACAGTGTCATTTACAACATTTAAAAGACTTATTTTTCTTTAAGCATTCAGAAAAGCAGCACTATTATCCCTAGAAAACACATCTTCCTAAAAAAAACTGTCGCCGATCTGCAATCGAGATAGAAATTGCTTGCTCTTCTCCCCTACAAAATCATTCAGCGTTTTATCTGACACAAAAAAATTAATTAACGTACAAAAAAATTAAATAAAAACAACATAATATGGTATATACGAATATAAAAAAATTACCAAACAACGTCTGGGACATTTCTTCCTTCGATGGGATATAGCGTTTGACAAAATTTGAGATTTTGTCCATATTTGTCATTTTCGTCTAAGAATCGTTAACAACTTTATTGTCAAAAGGGGACAAGGACTTAAATACCAGAGGTGGCGGCTAAACTTGATTATAGTAGCTGTGCATTCGAGTCAAGGTGATGATAAAAAGCAAACATTTTATACAAGGTGTGTAGTGTCTTAACGTAATTTTTAACTTTTATAAAAACAAATAATTATATATTCATCAATATTAATGTTGTCCCCTTCAAAGAGATCCCCCTCAGATAAAATACACTTGTGCTAACGTCTTTTCTAATCCTCGAAGCACTTCTCATAAACACTTTTTGGTATAGCTTTTAGTTCTTCCAACGATGCCGTTTTTATTTCCCCAATCGTTGCAAATCTCCGTCCTTTCATGGTAAATATGGTGGCTGAGACATGATTGTCGTACTATTGTTTTTGGACAAACAATCTCTCACAAGCAACGATGAATGAGCAGTGATCAAAACGTAGAGCATTGATCGAACTTGGCATCTTTCTTTCGGTCTTGGCTCTCCCAGATGCTTCCATTGGGACGATTGGGCTTTGGTTTCGATGTCATTACCATATTTTGACCAAGTCAGAGCTATTGATGGATACTCATGCGAACGTTTCTCTGATCAAAATTAAGAAGTTTCGGAACAAACTTCGCTGAAACACGTCTCATGCCCAAAACATCCGGAAAAATGCATGACACGAGGCGACCTATATGTCAATATCCGCAGCAACTTCTCTTATGGTAACTCACCGATTTTCCAAAACAATTTTATTCACAGCTTCGACGTTGTTATATTTTGTTGATATGCTGGGGCGTCCAGACCGAGGTTTGTCATTGGCATCTTACCAATCGTACAATTTTTTTTTACATACTTATGCCACTGTCAACATTTAAAATATTTTTGAGCACTTGATTCCATTTTTTAAACAAAATTTGATGGAAAAAAAATCGATAATCGAATGTACGTTGCCTGCGAAATTTTAAAAGTCACTTTACTTTTTAAACACATCTCGTATGTATGGTAAAAAGATACTAAAATCCTAATGAGAAAGATAGAAGTTGGACATGTCATTGCAATAAGATCTGGTAACGATTTCGTCAAATAGTTTTTATTTTGTTAAATATTATTTGCTTAAATGAATACTGAAGATGACTTTATTGATGACATTGCCTGCCCGCACCGTACTCTTTGAAAACACTTCGTAGGGCCTTTTTGTCCTTCGCATTCACTCTGAGTTGAGACTGAAGCAAATATATTTTTATGGATAAAATTACTCTTGCCATTCATCGTGCTTGATGCATAGCTTCAGGGGGCTTGATTTTTATTTTCTTCTTTGAATTTCCTCCCCAAAATACTGTACATAGTTTGACCAAATTGCGATTATTACTGATCGGAGACGTAACAACAGAAGACTTTGATCAAAATTATTAAATCAAAAAACCGAAAGATATAGACACACAACGATGTCGTTCGTCACAATGAAATAAGAGTTTCTTTGGAGTATTTGATGAGATGCATCTAATCGGTCCAATTTTGGGCCACTCTTTCAAGAATTTGGCCTATATCGCTGAATACTGGTTTTCACGACTTTGTTAGTTTCCAATTTATCATCATAACCAAAATAAAATATAGCCCCAAAAGAACTATCCAAATTGAGCCGAATCATATAATCTCGAAGGCTTTAATACTAGTCCGGTTCGCTAAATCCGAGTCCTCAGTGAGTTAGCAAGTTCATCCTGAAGGAATCACATATCGTTGTATATGGAATACTTTCGAAGAAATAGTCATTGTTCATTGTCCGATAACTTTGGTCGTTTACTATATCGCGTGTTATAACTTCATTTTTGGATAAAATAACAACTTATTGCACCAGCGACAGTAGCGACAGTAACGTCTAAAGCTTTCTCATAAAACCCATTGAGTAAAAAGTAAGCCTCTCTAATAGACACGATTTTTTGATATAAGTAAAAGTCGACCTCTAGATGCTCAACAGCATAGGCCGCGAATTACGGTTGCAATACATGGTCTCGTTGCTTCAACCATTTGGTCGTATAAGGGCTCAGCCTGAGGTCTTTTCGCAAAATTTTCTGCAAAGAGCACAGACAAGTTTTAAATTGTTGCAAATTCCGAAATTGAGTTTAAAGGATACGAGAAATTTCTGCTGATATTGAATATAAATGTCAAAGACTTAATTAATTAGATGGTACTACAGCTCTGAGTGAATCTGGACCATAACTAACAAGCTTCTCCAGATAACATCAAAGATCGTTCATGTTTAGTTTAGTTTTTTAATTTATTTCTCAAACATAACAGAATTATCTTAGACTAGGTATACAAATCCAATAACCAAAAGATTGAGAAACAAACATTAAAATAAAAACTAGTATTGAATGTAACTTCACAAAGGAGAGCTTTTTAATTCAGAAATACCATATGCGGTATAATAATGTAACTATTTAGGGAAAAAGAAGCGTCTTAAATTAAGCCAAGAAAATATAAATATACAGAAACAAAAAAAAAAAAATTACCGATGTACCAAAAGCTAGATATTTGCGTATATATGTTCAATTTTAATTAATGTAATTTTTAATTCACATTAAAATTAAATTTAATGTATAATAAATATATTGTAATAAAAAAAATAAATTTAAATTAAAGTTATGTTTTAATTACACTGGTCAACAAAAAAAATATTTATTTTTTACTCGGAGATAAAATTATGTGATTCGAAATCGTTGGAGTTTATAGAATCAGGAAAAATATATAAAATAGTCAGGTCACATCGGGATTTTGTGAGAAAACGCTTTTTTGAATTTAAGAATTTTACCAAAAATATTACCGAAAAATTTTATTTCTTGTAAATTGTTTCTTGGAAGCATCTGCATTCCGTTTATAAGAACACCTCGGAATCTCTCTTATAAGCGACCAGCAGTAATCTGCCAATATTGATGGCTCCAATTTCCTTGGTACCGTTGCTCTATTGCAGCAATGTCTTGGTGGAGACTCTCGCCGTGCTCATCGCTTACATCACCCATATTTTCAGGAAAGAAATTGAGATGAGAATGCAAAAAATGAAGTTTTAGCGACATGTTGCATCCCATTTTATGATAGGCATCCAGAATTTCCTTTACATCATCTGCATAACCTGGAGTCTGATTGTTATCTAGGAAGTTTTCTGCTACTTTCACAAATGAACACCAGGCCTGTTTTATGAATCCAGAGTAGGAATGAAAGCTGGATCTTTTACAAGCTTTCTAATGTCTGAACCCACAAAAATACCTTCTTTAATTTTTGCTTTGCTTAGTGGTGGGAACTTTCGTTTCAAAAAATTTAAACCAGGTTGGTCTTTCTTCATCGCCTTTACAAAGTTTTTTATAAGACCCAATTTGATATGTAATGGTGGTAGAATAACACGCTGTGGTTCGTTAAATGAAGAATTCCTTATATTTTTTTTTCACAAATAAAGTTTGCTCTTATAGGCCAATCCACTCTCACAAAGTGCTCCGATCGTTCTCTACTATCCCACTCACATAAAAAAAACAACAAAATTTGGTGTAACCTAGTTGTAGTCCAAGAAGTAGGGCAACAACTTTTAAATCCTAACATATCGACCAGTTATATTTTTTATATTCAATTTTTTCCAATATAAATTTCATAACATCGTAGGTTTCTTTTAAATTCACACCATGCGCTAGAGGTATTGAAGGAAACTTATTACCATTATGAAGCAATACAGCTTTCAAACTAGCCTTTGATGCATCGATGAATAGCCGCCATTCTTCGGTTTTGTGCTCATAACCCAGTGACAGCATTAAGCCATTAATATCATTACAATACACCAAGTTATCGGCTTTCGAAAAATAAGGAACAAATTATTTTTGTAGCGTACGGAACTCTGTAATTTTTACCTCAGGCTTGAGCAGATTCCACTGCCTTAACCTTGAGCTCAGTATTTCAGACTTTTGTTTTGACAAATCCAAGTCTCTGACTAGGTCATTAAGCTCAATCTGACTGATGAGATGTGGTGCATCAGAAGATGTAATATAGGGAGCTCAAATTCGGGATCATCCATGATTTCTTCTGAACAATATGACGAACTTATTTCTGTGTCCGAAAGGCGTCCAGAAGGTGGCTTTGGAACTGGCAGAATTTCTGTATGAGGTGCTGGTCTTGTTACAGAAGAGACATCTGCATATTTTATGGAATGCTTTAATCTTCGAGAAAATCTCTTCACATTGATGCAACAAAAGTAACAATCTGTGTGACTCTGGGGCTCTCTCCATATCATAGGCATTCCAAAAGCCATTGCAGAAAATGACCTGTTAAATCAACCAGTTAGCTGTCGGTGACATCTAAGGCAGCAAATGTGTGGTACCCAGAGTTTATTCTGATGGTTTATTTTAAATTTAAAATAAGAAAAGTAACACTTTTCAATAAATGGTGTTATTTTCTTTTTTCGGAAACTTGGTGTAAGTTCTCCACAAATATAGCAGAATAAATCTGGACATTTAACACAAGATTTTGGCATTTTATCACTTTAACGCGCTTCTAATATTCTTCTTACGCAAATTAGATTATTTTTTTAAATTACTAACAGAAAAACCGATTTAAACGATGTGCGATTCTATTAAAACTGACCTCGTTCGGTAAAGATGTAAAAGTGTGTGCCGTTAGGTTGCTGTACGTGGCCTGAGCAAAATAATATTTTTCCCGTTATCTACAGGCCGAGTACTATAAGAAACACTATTCAGTATGTCCGAGTATTTTTCATTGTTACCCAGTGTTATCTGGGACTAGAGGTCCAAGACAATTTCTAGATTGTCAAAGATAATACTATATAGCGAGTTTATTGCTCTAAATGACTGTGGAAATTTGTTAAAGAAAAGAAGTAGTGCACAATACTAATACTAACACTATAGGGTTTTCCAATAGGGACTTGACAACTTTGAATTTAATTTGTGAACGCACTTTTACACTAATCATCAAACTGTCACTGTCAATTCAGTAAACTCAACATTTTCATTATGGTAAAGTACACTAACGAGCAACGTCTGCAAATTAGAAAAATTACTCCAATTTTCGGTCGTAATTCTCGCCCTAGTAGACAGGCAATAACAAGTTTAGTACAAAAAATTGAGTCTACATATTCGTTGTGTGATGTTACCGTGTCAGTGAGACAAAGGGTTGGTCGAAGTGTCGAAAATATCGCTGCCGTTCAGACGTCCGTAGCAAACAATCCAAATCAGTCAATTCCACGGCGTTCTCAAGAATTGGGCATCGCTCAGACCACATTATGGCGTATTTTGCGTTGCGGATCTTGATTTACATCCATACAAGATCAAGCTGACTCAAGAATTGAAGTCGATGGACCATTTGAAACAACTTATGTTCTCCGATTAGGTTCTGGAGAAGATGCGCCAAGATGATGAATTTCATCGCAAAATCATCTTCAGTGCCGAAGCTCATTTTTGGCTCAATGGGTTCGTCAATAAACAAACAAACATGAGCTTCTTGAATCACCACTTCATCCACAAAAAAATAACTGTTTGGTGCGGTTTGCATGCTGGCGGCGTTATTGGGCCATATTTTTTCGTCGACGATATTGTGAATGGTCAGCGTTATTGCGTTATTATCACCGATTATTTGTGGCCCGAATTGGAAGATATGGACTTGGACGACATGTGGTTTCAACAGGATGGTGCCACAAGCCACACAGCACACGTTACAATCGATTTATTGAAGAGTAAGTATGGTGAGCGTGTTATCTCAAGACATGGGCCAGTCGATTGGCCGCCTCGTTCGTGTTTTAACGCCGCTTGACTATTTTCTGTAGGGCTACGTTAAGTCATTGGTTTATGGCAACACCCCGATGACGTTGGAAGAGCTCAGAGCCAACATTGAACGCGAAATAGCGGCCGTTTCGGCCGAAATGTGTGGCCGAGTCGTTTAAAATTGGATCCAACGAATCGACCGCTGCAAACGTGCCCGCGGTGGCCATATGAACGAAGTCGAGTTTCATTCATAAATGTTTTGATTGTACTTCAAGCCAACAATAAAGTTTTTGAAATATCTTAAATGGTTTGTCTTTTATTTAAAAAAAAAAAAAAGTTGTCAAGTCGTTATTAAAAAATCCTATAGATGCCGGAAATTTTCACGAAGATTGTAATGGTCAATGACTCTAAAATCAAAATTACCGGATCTACATACAATATTAAAAAAATATCTTTAACACTTTGAAACAGTCTAGATGACGAATTGGAAGGATTTTCAAATCACAAAACGCTTTAAAACTACGATGAAGGCAATGTTTAAAACTCACCTTTCTCATAAAATATTTTTGCAGGGTAAAAATTGTTTAGAATGGAATATTCACATATGTGGTTCATCAAGCCAGATTAAATTTGATGTTAAAAAGCAGTTGCGATGCCTTTTACTTTTTCCCCTTTTTTCGCCAAGCTTGAAGCATAGAATATAAATTTTTACTTTTAGTTTTAGTTGTCTTAAAGACCATATTTGTCAAACTTGGCAGTTTCTTCCTTTCGCGTATGTATAGCGGTCCCAAAAGCGAGTAATATATTTTTGGTTTACCTTACCTTACAACTACAAAATGATATAAATTTAGTGTCAGAAGGGAATTATGCGGAAAAATCTTTTTTTTTTTTAATAATTGCAGTGGAAATTACAATATTAAATAAAAATTATAAAGTTTTACATTTAAATAGAGCGTAACAATAATATAAAAAATTATAGCATAAAACAAAAAATAAAATCATCAACCAAACGCAAAAAATACGCCTATTCGGTGTTATTTCTATGTGCGTGTTGACAGCAACTAACTTTCTAGCTTACTTTTTTTTCTAAGTAAAAAATAAAAAAAAAAAACAAAAAATTAATTGCAGTTAGTAATGACATTTCCACCTTCTACCTTTCTCTTTAGAATTTTATTATATTTATACCATACATACGAGGGCTGTTTGATGAATTCCCGGATTAGAAATGGCAACTTTTTTAGGTTTTGACAATTTATTTTTCAATATAATCCTCTTTCAACTCGATACACTTTTCCCAATGGTGCTGTAACTTTTTTATTCATTCGTTTAGTACAACATTTGTTAGCCTGCAAAATACTTCTCCGCGGAGGCGATTACTTCCTTGCTCGACCCGTACTTCTTCCAGTGAGCGATCTTTTAAGTTTTGGGAACAAAAAGAAGTTACAGGGAGCCAAATCCGGTGAATACGGACGATGGGGTAGATTTCGTACTAACATTCGACCAATTTGGCCATGGCGACTGCAGAGGACTGAGCCGGTGCGTTATTGTGGTGGAAGACCATTTTTTCCTTCGCCAAATATGGCCGTGTTTTCTTCAAATCGGCGTTGAATCGGCCCAATAAATCGATGTAGTATGCTTCTGTGATTGTTTTTCCCTTCTCCATATAACCAAAGTGAATCCCAAAAAACGGTCGAAGGCACGGTCTTCGTCTTCTTTGAAGCACGATCACCAGGTAAAACCCATTGTTTCAATTGTTCTTTCGTCTCTGAAGTGTACTAATGAATCCATGTACGGTCATGAAAGGACACAAAAACTCCTCCGAATCTCGATTAAACAGGGCTACGGTGTAAGAAAACGCGGCAACCATAGCACGGACAGCTTTCTCGTGCCCAATATCGCATGCAAGATATCGCTAACACGTTCAGTTGAGATGCCTGCTATCTCAGCCAATTACCAAATTTTCAATTTTGTCCACGGTTTCCTCTGTGATAACCGTTTTAGGGCCAGCTGAACGCGGGTTATCAAAACCGACTTGTGGCCACGGCGAAACTCTGCGGATCAATTCCCAACGGTTGTACGGGAAGGTGAATGGGTCCCATACACACTATCGAGAATGAGCTTGATTTCCTCGCAGCTTTTGCCACTCAAAAAGCACAAACACGATGTTCTGAAATGGGTGTCAAAACAAAGTTAAGTGTCGGATTGTCACCAAATTTTGATAAGTGTGTTCAAAGAGATTATACTAAATGAGGGTGCACTCATTTTGGCTCAGTATCTAGGCCTATCTTCCAATCCGGGTACTCATAAAACAGCCTTTGTAAGTGTTTTCTTTCTTTGCTTCTTTCCCCTGCATAAACAACGTCTGAGTATACCATATTTAGTGAGAACATCGTTTATGAACTCTTTAGTTACTTCTTCATCCTTTTCCGTTGCTGTCATGAATAGGAATGATCATGTCTCCAGTCATCGATTGCGCCACCCTAAATACGGTGGCCCTCTGCTGCTTCGTTGCTCGTGTAAGACTCGAGTACTCTTTAAAATGGAGCTGTAGCACCCATTCGATCAACATGGCCCAGGCATTTATAGTCCTGTCCCTGTATATGTCCCCTGTACAGCTTGCATCTACAGTTTGTGGTGGAACTTATACCTCTATTCCCTATCGACACAAACCAAGTGCCAAGTGGTGTTTTTCACCCGCTGTTGACAAGGTCCAAGCTAAAAGATGGACCGGGATTTGAATTGCCTTCTGAGCCCAAAGAAAGAGGGATTGGCAAGAGTAATTGTGCGCCTAATTTCTACGCTGATGCCGTTTTTGCTTTAAACTGCGTAGACAAGGAAGATAAATTCTTCCAAGTGATAACTGCCTATGGTGACGTTCTACACAAGCTGTCGGTGGTGTACATGCTTTTCTGATGACAGTGAGTACTTTCTTTTCTCTTTGTTTACCTCCTTACCCATTTTAGCCGCTTCAATACTAACGAAAGATTTATTGAGGGATATCTGTGTTCGTCTAACAATATCAATGTCATCCGCGTATGAGTTGAAATATGAGGAAAAAATCCTGCCGTTGACTAGTGAGTTTTGCACGATTTTTTCTATGGTGACCTTAAAAAGTCACATACAGCCTTGTCTTAAACCTATCTGACATTGAAAGTTTCTGTTAATTCACTACCGACTCTTATGGTACAACGAGAATTCTCCATGGTCATCCTACACAACCTGACGAGTTTGGCAATGATGTCAAAACTAGATTAGGTCGTCCTTATGCATTATGTCATATGTGGATTTGAATTAGAAAAGTTGAAGATAGCCGATCTGAATTTCTCCGATATTTTCTAAGATCTGCCACAGAGTGAATATTTGATCGATGGAGGACTTTCCTGGTCTGAAACTGAACAACCTCCAGGTAATTCATAAATAGTTTCAGACGCTCACATAAAGTGACAAAAAAATCTTAAAAGCTATGATAAGGAGACTAAATCCTCTATAGTTGCGATAGTCAACTAAAATTTTACTCAAATTCTACCACGCCTGTCCATGTCTTACAGATGAGATGCTGTATGTCCCCAAACAAGTTATCTCCAGCTGCATCAAGTAGCTCAGCAGGCAGTTTGTCTTCGTCAGCAGCCTTTTCAGAGCTTATCTTTGATGTTGCTACCCTAACTTTGTCTAGGTCAAAAGGACGGGAATCTACATATATCTTTGGGCGAATAGTAATGAAGGAATTTTTTTTTTTGAGTATAGAAATTTGGACCATCAACGTTATTATACAATTTGCAGATGTAGTGGTCTGTCTATATTCTTAGCATCATAGTATAGTACAAGTTGTAGACTTCAATTTTGGTATGTTCGTTTTATTCTCTAATAAATGTCAAAGGGCTGTCAAAAATATAATTGCACCGCTTGAAAGCTATCCTATCAGGTACCCTTTAGATCCTTCCTACATTAAGGTCAATCTTTCAAATCTTATGGAAAAAAAGGTGGGTTCATTCAGAAAGTAACAGAAAAATTATCAGAATCTCCAACACAGGAAATTCGACAATCTCCAGAAGACATACAAGAGGACAATCATCCAGCAGTAATTATTCAAACTTTAACAACTTTCCTTCGTCAGAAAAACTTTCAATCCAAACTATGAGTCAACGTTTCTCTTAAGGAAAACTTGAGACGCTGCCACAGCTCCTTCATTTCAACAAAAGAAAAAAAAAAATAAAAAATAAAAAAAATAAAAACAATAATAAAAAATTACACTCAATTGTTAACTCACCCCTCAATTTGTACAATGGCAATAAATAAAAAGTCAGAGAAAAAAAAAAAAAAAAAGATCATCCAAAACAGTACGAAGGGAAAACATAAAAAAGTGCATCGCAATACTCTTGTCCGCCTTCAAATATTTTACTTTGAGTAACAAGTTCACCACCCCTTGGTTCGTTAACTCTTCACGGTAATTTTCATTATACTCGTATCAGTGTTCCCACTCAAGGGTCTATCAGGAGTTATTTTCTCCCCATCACCACCACCCCCCTATCGACAACCATCAACCCTTGGTGTAATCAAAATCGAATAAAAATTGTGGTAATTCCAGCACAAGCCCACAAACACTTAAACTTCATGGCCGTTGCGGGGGGATTTTCTAGTCCTCTAGAAGGTGGTGCCAGTGGTGGGGGGGTTGATTTATTTCGATCATAATGATTATGACTTGAAATCTCCCCACAGCATCTCGGTGTGTTTGAGAGTATATCTGAAAACCGCATGCCGTTTTGAACAAATCGTCAAGTCATTGCAGTTGTTATTGTTTGCTGAGAAAGTGGTTTTTACTGCTCCCTAATGGGTGGTTATTTGTTGAGCTACATCTAAGGGGTGAGGTTGTGCAGCAGAGGGGTGTCATTGGCATCGGCTAATCTACCATCTACCATCTACCATCTACCATCTACCATCTACCATCTACCACCTATCATCTGTGCATTAAAGTCGCACACGGTTACTAAATGGGTAAATGGAGCTCTAGCTTTGGAAAGGACTCTACTCGTATCCGAGGCAAATGGCAAAAAGGTGAACGTATTTATTGTTGAGGTTACGGTCAATAGAACTGAGACGTGTGGATTTTACGTTTTCAGTTTCAGCCGACTGTCTATTGTGGTAGATTGTGATGCGAATACATTGAGGGACTACGAGCTGTTGCGAACTGGTGTGTTATTTATTTTTTGATTTCACACATAAATTACACAAATGTTGGCGCTTCGGGGAAGGAGGCGATTTTTTATGAACCTGAGGCTATAACATCTTAATAGCATTAACGGATAGGTTTTATGTAGCTGTCAGTGGGGTATATTTGGCATAGTGAAATTGGTCTGGGAATGCCAATTTTGTTTTGTATTCTTGCTAATTTGGTTGAGCACATAAATCAAATCGAATGTGCTTCTTGTAGACAATTATTCATTTCACTTATCTACATATCCGTAAAAGAAGTAACACTAGTCGTCAATAATTATTTATCTTGATAAGGTAGAGAAATTGATGTTGCCTCCGGAGATGTTTAATAGATTGCTGAATAGAAAAATCTTGCTACCTTGGAAGTTAAAGTGAGTAGAATTATGTGAATATGTTACATATGTATGATAAAACTGAAGGATTGGTGGTGTATTTTTTCCTAATCGAAAGGCCTAAATGTCAGTGTGTTTTTTCCTTGCCTAACACGTAAATTGTGCTTTTTAGAATCAAAATAAGCAATTGAAGCAGGCCCGGTTATATGCTCGACAATTAGTCTGATTTGTTTTTTTTTTTTTTTTTTTTTATGTCGGAAGATATGGGGATAATAGTTGAGATTTGTTTACGTTCGAACAACTGCTTTGTGAAAATATCTTCCGTGTAAAATGCAACATGCCTAGAAACGCAGAAGTTCCTTCGAAACTGTGCGTCAAAGTTAAGTGGGTAAAATTAGAGGCGCACTTGACAAAGTAGCATACGCGCTGAGCTTGCTTTCGACAACGCAACTTTTGATAAAATATAAAACTTACCAACACGATGTAAACAAATTATTCTCTTTATCAAGCCCTAGACTTGATCGACGATTGCCACACTAGAGATGAGGCTTCAGTCAATTCTCCCGAAACTGAGGTTGTTCACTTAAGGAGAAAGGGGAAGTTGAATAGTTTGAATCACTTAATGTTTTAAAGCACCACCATCTATTTCTCCAAAGAAGTTAAGTGCTCGGCCTTCTGCCAGTTTTTGTGCTTTCTAAAACACATGAGTCTTATTATCGAGGCATGTCCTTTGGATCAACAAATTATATTGCAATAATAAGGCAAATTATATCCTGTGCCTCGATTATTTGCTGACAAAATCTTTGCTAGAAATACGCCACTGCTTTGATATGGTTGGATGACCATATCCACCAACCGTCTATTAACTGTTTAATGAAAAGATACTAGAACTCCTGTGGAGTACGAAATAGGTTTTCCCTTTGCTTAGGAATTATTGCTGTCAGATTCTGGGCCAGAAAACAAAATGTTGTCTCAGTTTCATGGAGCTCTACGGTCTTTTTGAAGCACGATAACATAAATTACACTTCTCGTTAGAAAAATTTGCGTCTGTTTTTTCAAGCGGATATATGTACAATATATGCAGTCCTGATGGTTATGAACTACATTATGAAGAATCGGTGGAGGAGACGAAGCACCTGTGCTTTTAGTAACAACTGAGCTGTGCTAAAACTCAATTAAATCTTCTTACCACTTCTAGCTGTTTTGAGAATGTAAGGCTTCTTTAAATTAATTTGCTGATACTTGCTTGTGGAATATGCCATGATATGATCTAATCTCTAGATAAGTTTCAGAGGAAAGTTTCTCATTTAGGGCTTCTATTTGGGTTTCATGTGAGCATAACAACAAAAGATTTTCATCTCCAGGATACCGTCGGATAAACGACTACTTCACGACCTTTCTAAGGGTGTAGCGACTTTTCTTCTGCCCTTCAGTAGGAAAGATTGATGACAACTTACTGGTATTTTTATGGGACACTGAACTTTTACTAAACATCTTAGTGTGCTAGGAATAAATGACACAAGATCCTGCGACAACACCACCAATCAACTCGGTACTGAGTGTGAGCTCGGTTATATATGTAAGACGCGAATGGAGTATTCGGTATAATTTCGCCCTCTGGATTATATAGTCTTACTTGCCTGAGACTTAGGGTCCGAGTACTTGTTGCTGGCTACATATGTTTAAAATGATGAGTTTTTGTGAGGTTAAAGTCATCAACTACGTTATTTATAAAAAAAAAAAAATGTGGACAATCTCACACTGGGGATGTTTTGAACATTATGTCTGGGTTGCCTTCATGCCTTCATATACTAATTGAACAGGTGGGATTCTCAGTAAAGTCTTGAGGTCGCAGATATTTACAACCTTACAACAAAGCAACATAGAAAAGTATGTACCATTTCGCTTATTGAAACATTTACGATGTATACTGGAGGTAATCATAGATCAGTCATAGATCGCAGGCAAGGCTAAATGAAACCTGAGTGGTGGAATAAGATATAAAAGATAACAGGCAAAATCTTCTCAGCGCAGCATTTACAAGAGAACACCACTGATGCCTGAGTGGTCCAAATATGGTCCCAAGCAGTTTAGGAGCTCTACAAACAGAAAAAAGGGATGAGTTCTTAGAAAGAAAAAGAATAAACATGAGAAGCGCACGTTGAAGAAATACGAGTAGAGAGATACTCTTGTAGGTGTGAAGTAAGAACACTTTAACCTGTTTAAATAATGGAATCCTTAGTCATAAAATTAGAGCCAACCAAGGGAATATAATAATAGAAGAGCAGTCGGTTCTAAGGATATGAAGAGAACATTTTTTCAAAATGTGTTACGGCCATAATGAACCCGATAGATAAGGTTGAGGTATCCAAATATAAGATAAGCTCAACAAAGCTGAGTTGTAATTTATAGTCTCTCAGCCGAGCTATAGGAGCATGCACCAACTTATCTGCAAAATATTTTCGACTGTAGTATTCCCAATTAGCATTGTTATCTAGCGCTTACTATAGAGCAAAGCATATCTGCTGTAATATGTGACCACTTAAAGCCTAATTGTTCAAGTGTAGTGCTAGAAAAGGAAAGTCCAACTTAGATCAAATGTTTACATATCAGCAAGTCTTTGAAAAAACCTTAAAAAAACTAGATAGATACTCTCCACTTTTATCGCTTGTGCGGCAACTTATGACAGTATTTATCCGGAGAATAACGATGCTGTGGAGCTGCAGTAGCGGTGAAAACCTCACTGAAATCTTCGATATTAAATAAGGATTAGGGCAAGTTTAAGTCAAGTCATGTTATTTCTTTTGGCAAAAAAATAAAAAAATAAAAAATGTCAGAAGTACAGCCTTCCAAACGTTAGAACAATTACCCGCATAACCTGGCAGCGACGAAGCTGAGCTAAATGTAAGAGAGCAGGGTGATGTCACTATCGTGTTCAAGTGACGAATTTGAGCTAAGAGAACAACGTGGCAAAACGAAGTTGCCCTTTCAAAAATTACGTAAGTAGCAGTCATGGATCGAATGATACTTCTATCGAATTTTAGTTGCATAGGCTCCGTTATTAATTCTGAAAACGGCACCAGCGCTAGGATCAAATGAACAATAATTCTTGTCCGTTTTTTTCGACTATGAAAACCAATAACTAGTAGCCATCCCATGAATAACCAAAGTGAATTTATATAAGACTTCAAATAACTCAACCTAAGTTGTTTTGAGAGAAGAATTCTTCAGGTGATCGTCGGCCCCATCTAGGGAGATGGTGATTAGAAAGCAAAGATGTAATGACGAACGGTATGGGACCACAGTGGCATTAAAACCAAAAGTTCACATACGAAGACTGCGGGACCTGGTCCTTGTAGAACCAATAAGCACCAGCACACCATCTCAACGAATTTTTGAATGCGTGAAAATGAAAAGGAACTCCAGCTACCTTTTCGGGAATATATGATAGAACTGGATAAAGAGGTTTTTTGTTGCTGAGGCAATGTTTCACTTGGAGCTATAGTATCATGTAAGGACTAAGCTCTATTTCTTGTATATCTTATTTAGCTGAAAAGTTACAAGCCGTTTCCATTTTGCTTGCCTTTGGCTTATGGGGAATTTGTGCCCGGTGGATTGCATGGAGCAAGGCAGTTGTCAATGTCCTATCAGAACAGTCGATATTAGTATACTCGTGCACATAAAACCCACCTGAATATAATGTTTATGTATATTAAGGGAAACCTTTATTCGAAGACCTTGTTGGAAAAACTAGTAGGGAATGACTTTCATTGCATACTATCCGATGGTAGAGACCAGCATACTGGCAGGAAACTTGGTGGGCTCGGTATGGATGAAGAAAACTATCTGTCTACTTTTCTTCCAGCCTTGTCTTCGCGTTAAAAAATCGTATTGACCATCTGCCTAGTTATAGGTATTGTTTGGGCAAAAATCCTGGCATTGCGTCTTCATCTTGTCCTTGCTTTAATTCTTGTCATGTAACAGAATCACTATAATGGAATTCGGACAACTTACGCCCAATGAAGTTCTTGGAAATGTTCTTAGATAGTTTGAAATGGTAAAATAATTGAATGCCCGCAGGTTTTGTTTTAAGAGAGCTTTAAATAAGTTTTTTTTTCGGATTACTGCAAGTCCGATACTTTATATGAGAGAAAAAGATAAAACAGAAACTTGGAAAACAATATCAGTAACCAAGTCATCCAGGTATTTTATGGTGGAAAAAATCTTTCGGTTTCTGCGAACTCACACAAAGCGGATTAACTTAACTGAAGTAGCCGTCAAGTACCACATAAAGCATAACCAGCTCGATAGTTTTTCTCGCACATTATGGTCGAGTCGACCACAAAATCTACCATCGATTTATATTTGTACCTCACACATAAATCCAAAATCAGAAGCCTAAACTTGGTCATAAAAACCAAAGCCAATTCAGTCAGTATGGCATGGCATTACATCGAATCGGTCACTGGCAATGGCAAGCAATTACCCGCTGCTGAGGGGAAGTTTTAGTGCAAAACTCCTTGCTGCTGTCCATCATCATCATCATCATCCTCATCTCTTTCATCGTGTCTTGCATTTGGCTTTACTTTCGGTATTGGTCTTCTGCTCGTCGTCATCATCACCATCAAGATCGCAAAATATCTGTGAGAGAGAGGTAGAATACACTTTTTACGATCTTTCCCAAAACTCAAATACACACTCAAGCTCACTTACACTTCAATAACGCGATGATTTATGCTTTGTGTATATTATTGACTCCACGAGATGAAACACTTGCGAATGCGGTCAAACCGAACCGAACAGCATCTGTGAAGTCCAAAGGGTATCGGAAGATGAGCCCAATTCAAATGGGGAACCATGTGAAAAGATCATCAGACCTCTGGACAGTGGAAGATCAGTCCAGACATTGTGGCTCCATAAGTGCCAGATCTGTGTAAAAGTTTACGACCAAAATGATTTTTCGGCCTGTGGTTGACGGTTGATGATGCCGGGGCAAGATGTACTTCTTGTGGTGGTTCTGATGATCCGAAATCGATTTTAAAGAGGAGGTACACTTTTTGTTTCCTTTTCGGTTTCGGGTTTTACACTTTTTAAATTTGTTAAGTGTTGCGGTATAGAGTGGTTATGCTTTGTGCATGTCGGTTTCGATTTGATTTTACACGAAGAGAAGATTGCTCGAATTTAAGGTGATTTATCAGAAGGACGGAGTGGATTTTTGGGTCAAACTGTAATACTCTGAGTTTTTAAAAATTGATGCTCCTGTGATACACTTGATTTTAATGAAAATGTATTTGCTTTTCTAAAATAATTGGTTCTACAAACTCAATTTGATAATATAGCAATTGGGAAGTTTTGAGATATTTTCGTAAACAGCGAATAGTCTTTGTTTCTATATAAGAAGCTTTCTTTTCGTTATTTGGGCATTTTAGCTAAAACGTATGGAGACTAAGAAGATATTTGACAATTAAATCTTGTTAATTGGTACTTCCGTTTAGACGTACCCAAGTTCTAGTATCATATAGGGTAGATATGAAAAAAAAAATTTAAATAAAACAACAACGGTGTGAGATATAAAATTGATTCTGGCTTTGCTTTGAAGCTACGTTCATGCCATTATGTGTGGAATAACACATCATTCAAATGGCCGCTCCGGGTTCCCTGGCTGTGCTTCAAGCGGTCGGTCCAATTTTTGATGACTCAGTCCAATATGTTAGGCGTTATTCCGGCAATAGCGTGTCGAATGTTGGCCTCGAGCTCATTCAAAGTGGTTGGCTTGTTAGCGTAGACTAAGGACTTTACGTAGCCTCAGAGAAAATTATCGAGTGGTGTCAAATCGCATGATCGCGACGGCTAATTGATGAACGATCGCCGTGAGATGACCCAGTCGGTAAGTTTCTTCTTCACAATTTTGAGTGTTGTGCGCTTATATAGCATGTAGAGCCGTGTTGTTGGAACAACAGCTCGAATAAATCGATGTGGTCGGGCTCTGACCACAGAAATTTGGTTACATCGCTCTAAACCTGAGATCATTGACGATAACGATGTCTCCTTTCTCATTTCGAAAAAAAAAAGAACGTCCGATGATGCAGCCATGCCACAAGCCGGACCAAATAGTCAATCTTTGTAGATGCATTGATGCTTGGTCGAACAATTGTGAATTGTACTCGCTTCAATAATGGCAATTTTGTTTGTTGACATAGCTGCTGAGCCAAAAATGGATTTCGTCCCAGAAGATGATTTTTTGGCCAAAATCCGCAACTCAAACCAACATTTCTAGTGCCCAATTTGCGAACTCACGGTCTTATCTGTGGTCGGCTTCAACTTTGCGTCAGCAAAATTTTATACGGATGCAGGCCCAAATCCAACCGCAAAATAGGCCGGGTGGACTCTCTGGCGATCCCAATTCAGCTGATCGGCGACGAATCGAATCAAATCGCCGGGTAGTTTTCTTCATTTCGGACCAATCTTTGTCCGGTTGGTGGCTTAAGATCAAAACAGTGTACTCACGCTTAAATTTTTTCACGGTGCGATGAATTGTTTCCATACTAAGGTCAACAGGACGATCGACCTCACGACGAAATTTACGTTGCGCATTTACAATTGAGCCGGAATCGCGATAATAATTTTTAATAATTTCTGCACGTTCGGCAAGCATAAAACTATGCACGATGAAATGACAAACCTTACTGAATATTTTGACAGCTGGATGTCATTGGTAACCTTGAGAGCTGCTGAAACATGACAGTTGGAAAAACTATCATTGCTATCGTAAATTCTGAAAATCTTTTTGGGCTAAGAGTTGGCTGATTGAAAAGAGTAAGTTTCATGTGAAGTTCTGTGGACTTTCATGCGATAACCTCATTAATTCTTTCTCATCATAGAACCAAATTTGTCTCTGGGTATAACCGAATGATTTGTTTTGCCCGTTGACAGCCCCATGGATAATTTTTAAACGTGTTTTGTTGGTTTGGCTAGCGCATACAGCGCTCATCAATGAGTCTCAGATGTTTCCATGATTGAATGTTATAGCTAACTATCTTTGTAAGAGAAATAAGAAAAATAGTTTTCCGATATGTCTGGGATACGTTTGGCCTACCTTCAGACAATCACCTAAGGACAGCCCTGGCCTGATCTAAAATAGAATGAAACAGAGGCCCAAAGTGACAAGAAATCTCGATTTTTGGGTTTGTAAAGCATTGATGGGAATACAGGTATTTTAAATGAAGTAGTTCTCATGGCCTCGTACGGCATTAATATCATTATATGGGATTTAATGCAATATTTGGAAATTAGGGCTTCTTTGGTAGAGTAATCAAAAATAAAAGACTGAGTCACTGCTAAAAAGAACCTTGTGAAAACTACGACAATCATCTTAGTATTCACAGAGGGACATGACAATCGTCACATCAACTGCCTGTTGCATTGAACCAACAGGGTTAGACAACATAACCTTCTGAGGTACAAACATTTAATCAGATCAGACCTAATTATTATCAAGGTATGCATGTTGATATCTTAAAAACATCGTAGCACTTAAAATCTGCAAGTCATTAGAGATACCTCATCTGATGTTCTGGACTTGTTTGAGCTCCCGAATGAATCCCCTAATATGACGATGAATATGCAAGTTAGTTAAGAGGAACAAGGTGCATAATTCTATATGTGGTGTTCGAAAAGAGAATGAAAACAGATTGCGAACTCTACGAGCAGGAAAAGCAAACAAACACCGTCCTTTCAAAGAGAAAAGGAAATGTGGGAAGTTTTATTAGAAAATGTAAAGAATACAAAGCTCAAACATCAGCAAGACAGTCAAGGAGACCTGAAAGAAAGATTCGTTTAGACTGATTTTAGCCAAGATGAACAACCTTTGGTTGTTAAGTGGATTTGTCTACTCAGCAGACTCTAATCCTTAACAACTTCTGAAGGATGAAGATATGTCGACTTTAAACGGTCCCAGATCCCATAAATAGGTCTCCTAATTCAAATCATTACAAATAGGATTCTGTCTACAGTATGAAAACTATTTGAAAGCCTAAAATTTTTTTGTCAATCGACAGAAGGGTCCCTATCATTGGGCTTTCAAGCGGCAGAATTCTCTCCTTGACCAAATATTAATTGTTAACAGATTTTATAAAAACTTCCCATACGAGGATTTGTAACCCATTTCCAATATTAGGGTCGCTTATAACAGCGCAAATATGGAAGAATTATACGGATACCGTTTTACAGTTTTACCAAACATTACAAAAATTTACAAATTAGGTAAAAATAAAACAATCATTGCCTTTTGAAGAAGTATCAGCTTCCTACGTGTACTGTTCGCTAAGTAAGAAAAAAAAAAAGAAACAACATTTCTGATAGTAAGCCGTACTTTATATTTGCTTGCACCCCGCCAATTGAAGTTTATTTCATTGACTACGAAGTAAAACGACTAAAAGTAAGCACCTAAACATAAAAAAGGATAATTGTCGTTTGGTTGTAGCACTATTAATCCTTTATTTCTCTGAAAGGGAAATCAGCGCTTCGGATTCCGATGAATACGCTCTCCACCTGGAGGCTGGAAACATCAGGAGATGCTAGAGAATCAGTGTAGATCTGTGAAGATGTTTTCGTTATGTATATCATTGAGAATCGTAAAAACCGTAACACAAGGCTATCGATAACTCAATATTAAATTTTTAGGTAGCTAGTAGCATCCAAAGTGAGGAGATCTGAACTGGAGAATTAGTAAAAGATGAAAAAAAAAAATGCAGCAAAAAAAAAAAATGATAGAAGCAAGTAAAGTTATCCTGGGTTATACATTTTTCCATACCCACTCTAGAGGCCGTAAAAATAGGCTTTTTTGTGATTTTTTTCTCCGGAAAACTATAAAATAAATCGAGTTTGCAAGAACAGAAAGTTATTGTACATATGATTGACTGTAAAAAAATAATTTTTATAAAATAATTTCTTTAAAAATGGTAGTTTTGCGGTGTTCCTCAGTTTCTTTTTTGGAAGGAGTTACGGCCATACCAACAGCTCCTTTAAATTTTAAATTATTATGAGTCACTACATTTTTTTATTGTACATAACAACAGCTAAAAACATACGTAGGATTTTTTTGATAAATTGACTTTTCGCTGAATGGTGCACTTCCAGAATCAAACTTGCAAAATTCGCAGAAAAATTGCCAGAAAGTTGTTAACAACAAACGAACTATGCCATATAAAAAAAAAACAATTTATTACTAAGGATCTAGTTCAAATTTAAAGTAAATTGGTTGAAAACCGTTCAAGTTATGGGTACGGCTAACTTGAAAAATGCAATTTTCAGATAAACGCATTTAAAATTTTAAGTTATAGGAAGTCATGAACAATTTTGCAATATCTTTAAAACCCGATGCCTGGCTCAGATAAATGACCTTCTAAATTAGTGTCCTGCTTCTCCATTTATTCCATTTCTTTTCTATTGGGTTTTAGTGCTATATTCCACTTTTATGCACCTTCGGACAGCGATATTTCTGCAAGCTTAATGCGCTCTTTGTCAATCTCCAAGCACATTTCGTAGCTGTTCGGGCCGATTTCCAAATCCATAATTGTATACACAAACTGCAATATCCATAGCTATATCCAACAGAGTTTTACCATTAGAAATGGATTTTAGGGCCAATGAAAACACAGGTGAATTAAAACATTCATTATATTTTTGAGTATAGCCGCCAATGCATCGAGTAAGGAGATCGGCTCTCCTCTTCTTAGAGTGTCCTGATAGCTTCAATTCGAAGAACTGGCTTTTGCTTGCACTCAGCCAAACTATTTGTAGCTTAAGCTACAATGAATCCTCTCCGATCGCACATTTATCGTTTTGCGGTTTTACATCAGTAGACAATTTATGATTTAGTGTAGCCCATATAATGATGTTTTTAACTGAATCACAGTTTCTACTAATAGCTAATCGATAATAAATAGATTAGTTTTCTCGTCAATTTGCCCCTTCCACCGAGACCTTTTGTATTCTTTTTTAAATTACGTAGGCGGGTACCCATTCACTTTTGAGCGTAATCTATACACTCTTTCTTGAGTACTGTAATATTTTTATAGGGCTTAGCATCAGGAATGCCTTTAAAAGTATTAGAATCACCGTCACCAATATAATGGGTGTATTTTACCTGGTGCAAAGTTTCGGATCGCTGAAACATCTCAATAACTGCATCGACCTACATTTTTTCTGCTGATTCATAGAATTTAAATCGCCATCGATTTTGTGTCCATTCCGTATATGGTATTCTTCGGCATCTTCTTTATTCTTCCAGTACTCACACGCCTTACAGTATTTTGGTTTCACTGCGCAGTCTATAACTTTTACAATGTATTTGCCAATAAGAGTCACTAAGCCGAAAAAGGACGTAAACCCACGTTTTCTCCACGAGCCATCGTCTGATACCATAATGCCATTTATAATGCCATTTTCTCCTCTTTAATAGACTGCAGTCCCTCGTTTCGGTCATAAGAGGCTCGCTGTCTACCTGCCGGCTTTGTACGATACTTTAAAAAACAAGTACTTTGCGATATTTTCCGGCCATAGTATTTTGGGATATAATTTTTGAGGTCCTAAGGCATTGAACGCAATAAAAAAAAATTAGCCTTTAATCGGCAGGCGGAGTTGGAGTTCTTATGCGCGGCTCGCTCGAATGTGATATTATTTCATGACAGTTTCACAGCGTGTGAAATTCAATACCTCAAAAAATTGCAGCAAAAAACACTAGAATGTCACAAAGGTAGTAAAGGCTCTTGGTCTGGTCGCTTGACAAAAACATCAGAAATTCTGCCTCATCTTCCATCCCAACGTTCATTTACAATGACATTCCAGCTGTCAGCTCTTTGGAAACGGGCAATCTGCTTGCTGCATACCCTGCGGCCATCTCCAGATTTGTCCCCCCGTGCACTGAAGCACAATGAAGATTCGCAATGGGACGAAACCACTTTCGAACTCATGTAGTAGCAAGAGTATTTAAAGATCTTAACATACATACATCTGCTTGTCCAGATGGCTAATCTCCCCTTCTTCTGAAGAGGTGTTCTTCCACGCTGAGAAAACAGCGTGGGATTCTCCATCTATCCTATTTTTCCCAAAGTCATGAAAACAGTCAGCTCATGAAATATTTCGAAATATGAAAGCTTCTCAATGACCGGCAGTACAAATTTTGTAGCAACAGATCCATTAGTGATTTGATGGCATGTCTCACCGAAAAGTGGAACCAAAGCGTACATCAATCTAGCAAAAGTAATATAGTTGAACTTGATATTTCTAAGACATTTGACAGAGTTTAGCATCAGGCTCTTTTGTCGAAAATGCGTGCACTTGGGTTAGACGCCCCTCTTCTTCAGTGGATCAGAAATTAACTTTCGCCTTAGATGGTTTCATGTCTGATATTCACAAAATATATTAAATGCTGGTGTGTTTCGGGACTCCGTTCTATCTCCCGTACTCTTTCTAATGTTCATCAATGATCTTTTGTTTGCTTCTTCTAAACCAATATATTCCTTTGCCGACGAATTGTTCTATCGCTAATTTTACCACCAGTGCTCCATAGAAATCGTCAGTGGCATTCAACCCCTTCAAACCCTTAAGCCTAACACACTATTTCATAGCCATTGTAACACTCAGACATTCAAAATCAACGTACATGGGTACCTATATTCCTTTCCTTTCTTATTTCCTTTGTCCGCTTTGTGTGCAAACATTTTAAAGGTACCTAAACCCCTTAAGCGCACGCCATTTAAAAAAAACGTCTAATTGCACTTCTAAAACGCTTGGACCACATCGACAAAGCCTTAATTTTTGAGGTCCAACATTTCCATCAATTTCTTGGTTGTCCGGAATTCTGAATAATTACCATAAACTGCTTTTGGAAATTTTCAACGGTAACAACTAGATACCAATCATGGTTTCGCCGATAATCCTCCGTTGGTGTATACAAAGCCGATTATCTAAGAAGACTCCCAGTCAACAAGTTAATGGAAGAAAAGATACCACCAGGATACATTCTAATTTTAGCAGCAATGAGTAATCCACCGATTAAAGTAGAAGTACGATGGCTATGACATGACATGACAAAGCTGTGTACAAGATGGGTGCCGTGTTTTATTTGAGTGTTTAGCGAAGTTTCACAACAACAAAGCAGAATTTTTGCGCCGTTTCTAACAATGGATGAAACATAGGTCCATCCATCAAAACAATGGACTCAAAATCGAGAATAGGCTCAAAATAAACCGAAGACCGTTTCATCTGCTGACAAGGTCATGGCGTCGATTTTTTTAGATGCGCGTGGGATAATTTTCATTGACTATCTTGAAAAAGGAAAACTATCAACGGCCAGTATTATCCGAACTTATTGCAACATTTGAGCAATGAAATAAAGCAAAAATGGCCGCATTTGGCTAAGAAGAAAGTGCTGTTTCATCAAGACAATACACCAGCTCACAGATCCATTATTGAAATGGCCACAATTAATGAATTAAAGCTACCTCATGCACCCTTTTCGCCAGATTTAGCCCCTTCGGATTATTTTCTGTTCCAAAACTTTAAAAAAATGGCTCAGTGGTCAAAGATTTTCCAACGATGGAGAAGTGATGTCTGCAGTTAATAGTTATTCTGACGAGCAAGACATTTCTTATTATAAAAAGGGTATCGAACTTTTTGAACATCGCTGGGAAAATTGCATAGAGCTGAAAGGCGATTATGTTGAAAAATAAATAAATTTTTTCCAAAATATTTGTGTTTTCTTTGTTGGGTCGGGTACTTTTGGGACCGTCCTCGTAGTTTATATAGAAACAGCAAAAGATAGATTTCTTAGTCGGGTAATGCGTTGGATTTTACATGAATGGGTGAACACTGTTGATGACAATAGTGGACAGTTTCGTGCAGATGTCTCGAGGCTGTCTACTTTGGGAAAATCACATGATGATTCCAATCAAATTTTAAGAACAAACATTCAAGCTCTCCAGGCAAATCATACAGGGATGAGTACAATAAAAATTCAACAATGCCAAGAGAATAGGCCAATTCCAAAACAAGCACCATGACAATTCATGGGAATACCAGTTCACCCATGAAAGAAATTACACTTTGATTTTTCCGGCCCCTTTCAAGGTAAGAATTTTTTAATTGTTGTTGATTCTATATATATCCAAATGGGTAGAGGTGAAGATCGTCAGGAAACAGCCGTCAGCCGAGGTTATTACGTGTTTGTGAGAATTATTTCCTACACATGGAATACGACATACAATCATGAGTTATAATAGTACAGCGTTTGATTTCGATGGGATTAAGCAATTTTACAAACGAAATGGTGTGAAAGCTAATACAACTACACAATATAACCCTTCAAGAAACGGTAAATATCGTTAAAAACTCTCACCGAGGGCGACCACCAATTAAAATAAGCGAGATATTTATTTACCATATACAACACACAGCGATTCACGTAACCACGGTAAGAACACCGGCAGAGTTACTAATGGGACGACGACTTTGCTCCCTGTTAGATCATTTACATTCAGACAGCATCCAAGATTAAAAATTCAAAATAGTTATGACGAAATTGAGACAGTTTGTGGAAGGTGACAAAGTTTACATCCGTAGTTTCACATCAGATTACAGATGGATATCAGAAAAAGTCATTGAGATTACATGACCAGTGTCGTATGTTGTGCAATCCACCGACGAGCAAATCTACAAAACTTATATCGGGCAGATTCGCGAAACAGTAGAGCATGTAGGAGATCCAGATCGAGTTATATCAGATCTATAACAATCGCCGGTAATAATAGGTTCTGCATCTGCAAATCAAAAATTTCAACAGGACGAACAATTGTCAATCAGTTCACAGTAGTGACATTGATAATATAGGGAATACATGCGTTCGTAATACTGCATCTTATACCTAATTTATATGACAGCTACGATGGCGGTCCCAGAAGTACCCGACCCAACAAAGAAAACACAAAAATTTTGTTTGTTTTTCAACATAATCGCTTTTCAGCTCTATGCAATTTTTCCAGCGATGTTCAAAAAGTTGGATACCCTTTTTATAATTAGAACTGTCTTGCTCCTCAAAATAGCCATTAACTGTCGACATCACTTCTTCATCGTTGGAAAATCTTTGACCGCTGAGCCATTTTTTTAAAGTTTGGGAACAGATAATAATCCGAGGGTGCATGAGGTAGCAATTCAAACTTTAATTCATTAATTTTGGCCATTGCAATAACGGATATGTGAGCTGGTGCATTGCCTTGATGAAACAACATTTTCTTCTTAGCCAAATGAGTTTTTGCTTGATTTTTTCACTCAAACGTTGCAATAAGTTCGCATAATGCTGGTAGTTGATAGTTTTTCTTTTTCAAGATAATCAATGAAATTATCTCACGCGCATCCCAAAACATCGATGCCATGACCTTGCCTGCAGATGAAACGGTCTTCGCCTTCTTTGGAGCCGGTTCTTCCTTTTGAATCCATTGTTTTGATTGTTCATTTGTCTCGGGTGTAAAGCGATGGACCCATGTTTCATCTATTGATATGAAACGGCCCAAAAATTCTAATATACTCTAATACTCGCTAATTAACCATCAGAGAGATAGCGGAGGACTTGAACATTGCCTATGGATCCGTCTAAGACATTTTGGTTAATGATTTGGGTTTCCGTCATGTAGCAGCAAAGTTGGTGCCAAAAGACCTCAATTTCATGCAAAAAAAAGACCGTGTTGACGTCTCAAAAGAGATGATTTGCGATGCTGAATCCGATTCCACATTCATCAAAAGGATCATTACTGGAGACAAGACGTGGGTTTATAAGTACGACACGCAATCCAGACATCAGGCAAGTGAATGGCGTTCACCAAATGAGTCGTGACCAAAAAAACCACGTCGTTTTCAGTCAAAAAAGAAGGCAATGCTCATGGTTTTCATGGATTACAACGGTGTGGTGCATCATGAATTTTTGCCAGAACGCCAGAAAGTAAACAAAGTGTATTATATGGGCGTTATGGGTCGTTTGCGTGAAGCAATTCGCCGAAAGAGACCAGAATTGTGGGCAGAAAACTCGTGGATTTTGCACCATGATAACGCACCGTCGCACAGTGCCATCATTATTCGTAATTTTTTGACGAAATGCAACAAATACCATCAACAGCCATTGAATTCACCTGATTTGGCTCCCTGTGACTTCTTTCTGTTCAATAGTGTTAAAAAACCACTACGGGGAACGCGTTTCAACAGCCGAGAGGAAGTAATGGAAAAATCGCAGGAAGCACTGATGGAAACCGAGTATAAAAAATGTTTCAAGGATTGGATCAAGCGCTGGCATAAGTGTTTTGCAGTCGATAGGAATTACTTTGAAGGTGAAAATATAGATTTAGATGAATAAACTTGTGTTTTTAATTTTCTGAATAAATTGCGGTAGTATATGTGTATATAGAGTTTTCCAATAGGGACTTGATAATTTTAAATTTAATTTGTTAACGTACTCTCTCACTAATCATCAAACTGTCACTGTCAATTTATTCAGTAAACTCAACATTTTCATCATGGTAAAGCACATTAACGGGCAACGTCTGCAAATTATAAAAGTTTTCTACAGATATTCGGAGTCGCAAAATCATCTTCAGTGACGACGCTCATTTTTGGCTCAATGGGTTCGTCAATAAGCAAAATATGCGTTATTGTTCAGGTGAAAACCCACATGTGCATCATGAATTACCACTTCATCCACAAAAAATAACTGTTTGGTGCGGTTTGCATGCCGGCGTCGTTATTGGGCCATATTTTTTCGTCGACGATAACGATCGTCAAGTTACTGTGAATGGTCAGCATTATTGCGCTATGATCACCGATTATTTTTGGCCCGAATTAGAAGATATGGACTTGGACGACATGTGGTTTCAACAGGATGGTGCCACAAGCCACAGAGCACACGTTACAATCGATTTATTGAAGAGTAAGTATGGTGAGCGTGTTATCTCAAGACATGGGCCAGTCGATTGGCCGCCTCGTTCGTGCGATTTAACGCTGCTTGACTATTTTCTGTGGGGCTACGTTAAGTCATTGGTTTATGCCAATACGCCGACGACATTGGAAGAGCTCAGAGCCAACATTCAACGCTAAATAGCTGCCGTTTCGGCCGAAATATGTGGCCGAGTCGTTGAAAATTGGGTACAACGAATCGACTGCTGCAAACGTGCCCGCGGTAGCCGTATGAACGAAGTCAAGTTCCATTCATAAATGTTTAGATTGTACTTCAAGCCAATAATAAAGTTTTTGAAATATCTCAAATGGTTTGCCTTTTATTTAAAAAAAAAATTTGTCAAGTTTTAACAACAAAGGTGTCATGCAGATAAGAAACAAATTTAAGCTATTAAAGAAATAATGTCCAAAGTGGGGCCCAGAGAAAAACATGCACATATTATGAAGACCTCGATGAAATTATATGGTTCCGTCCAGTGGCTATTTACAGGTACAACCATTGACGGCGATGAGTCTTTGGAGGTGGTTTTCACCGAAGCACAATTGGAGGATGCTGAACTTAACGAAACGCATTTAGAAGATCAACAGAAGGAGGTACAACCACAGAAGATAAAGCATACAACCAAAACATACAAAGACGCAAGTACGGTCATAAATAACACGGTCATAGCATCAACATACGTACCCTTATTTTTTTTTAAAATGTAAACTTATCTTATAAATGAAAATGTCGTTGGTTCTTTTTAAAACGACAGGATGGGGATATTTTCAAAAAGGAGGGAGAATTGTTAGAGTAGAGCAAGGGGGACATGGAAGAAATACTCGCCGTTGATCGGGCTGAAATTAAAAAAAATTATGGAAATGTTCCTCCATTCATTACGGCAGCAGAAAAACCAAGTGCCAGTGTATTTTCAAATGTTTTTTCAAGCAGAAAATTCATACAGGTCCTCCACTACAACTTCTCCTAGTTACTACAGAATTCAAAGTCCGTCATTGTTGTCAATAATACCAGATTCCAGAATAATCTGATGAAACCAATTGCAGACCCTAAAAAACAGTAAAAATACTAATAAAACACTGAAATACCATTTATATTACTTTTAATGGAATACTTCTTTTATTCATTTTCATTTATATTTAATAAAATATTTTTGATTACAAACTTAACGGCTCCGTTTTCTTATTTCGAAACTGTTTGATAGGTAGTTTGTAATAATTCTTCGGATTCTCTGTGGATCAATGCTACGTCCAGGTATGATTTCTTGGAAAATGCGATCTACCGGTAGGTCGTTTTCAATATTTTGGACACAGCTAGACCAATGGTCAAAATATATTTCTTTATGCTCTTCTACAAAATTGTTTAAAATGGTACAGGCCAGTACAAGCTCAGGAATAAATCTTGGGTTCACACCAATCCTTTTTGACATGCACCGCCATCGCCGCTTTAACCTCCCGAAAGAATTTTCTATTACAATCTTAGCAGAACTTAAGTATACATTAAAGGACTCTTCTTCCTCACTTAGTGTTCTGATAAAAGGCTTCATAAGCATGGCAGCAAGGTGTACGCTGGATCGCCTAATAACATCAATGTTATCTCATGCCCATCTAAACTAATTGTTCGCTGAGGAATTATTATATGGTTTTGATTCTCTGAAGACTGATCCATAATGGGTACTGCAAGGGTATTTAATGCTGAAATCTCTAAACTTTAAAGATAAAGTGTTAAATGTTAGTCATATAGATACAATTGGTCAAAATTAATCATCCTTACATGTACTTATGATCGACAACTGCCTGCATTACCATTGACGGCGAACCTTTTCTATTAATGGAATTCAAATATCCATTACTGGGCGGAACAACTGAAACATGAGTGCCTGAGAATGTTAAAATAAGAAGATAAGTTTGAAATATTATCATATATGTATGAATGTATCGCATTCAAAATTTTACCATCTATTGCTCCAATTGCATTTGGAATGTTTGATTTCTTTTTGAATTCTGATGCAATGATTAGGGCTTCATCTAAATCTGGAAATTTTATGAATTCATCCTTTAATTTATTGATAGCTCTAACTACCTAGTGGAGGCATTTGTGTACTGTACTTTTATGAATTCCAAAAATAATTCCGACCACTTTATATTCGCCGCAGCTGGCCGTTCGATAAATGCAAATAGAGATTTTCTTCTCCATAGAAACAGGGGCCTAACAAATGTTCAGATATATGCAAATGTTTTTTTAGTGCATCACGAGGCAAACGAAATGTATTTTTACTCATTCGGAATGTGTCGTAGAATTTTTCTTGGAACATTGTGTCTTTAACGTAACACCAAAAATTATCCTGACGAATTTTTGATTGATATTCCCTTAAACGGGGTACAACTGAGGAAAATAACACTGACGGGACACAACATCGAGATATTAAGAAGCTTATTATTACTTTCCGTTTCGTACACCGCCTTTTCAGCCTTCTAACATAATTAAACGGTGTCGTAAAATTATAAGTTTTCTTATTAAAATATTTGGTTTTTTTTTGCACATAATTGCTAAGAAACAACAAACACATTTGTACTAGGTGGAGTGAAAAGTAACGTCCTAGACCACCAGAATTCGCCACTACTTCAAAAAAGCTTATGGTAACTTGAAGTCCGTTAATATTTAGATAGACATGCCAAATTTCAGTGGGATACTGTCTTTAGTTTTGATTTGACAGCTGATTGCTGTTTATGTGTTTGGCATTATGTTGAGTATGGATAAAAACGATTTTCGTTCTCTCATAAAACATTATTTTTTGAGAGGCAAAACGGCGAATGAAACAAAAGAAAAGTTGGATATTGGTTTCAAGAGTTTCGTGGTGGAAGCAACTCTACTACCGATCAAGTCCGCAGCGGCAGGCCCTCCGATGCGGTTACAGAGGACAATGTCAAAAAAATACATGCAATGGTGTGGGCTGACCGGAAAGTGAAGGTGCGTGAGCTAGCAGATACCACAAAGATTAGTACTGAACGCACACGCCATATTTTGGACAATATTCTGCATATGAAAAAGTTATCCTGCCGCTGGGTGCCGCGCATACGCACTCCTGATCAAAAACACAAACGCGAGAGCACTTCGAAAGAGTGTTTGGACTTGTTGATGCGGAATCGGGCGGACTTTTAGCGTCGATTGGTAACTGTTGAACACCAGAGAACAGAATGAGTGCCCGGCAATGGACTGAAGCCGGCAAGAGTGCTCCGAAGCGGCCGAGGGAGGCTCGATGGGTCGGCAAGGTTATGGCGTCGGTTTTCTGGGATAGTCATGGAATACTCTACGTGGACTTCCTCGAAAAAGGAAAAGCCATCAACAGCGAGTATTAATGTGCATATTGGAACGAAGTCACTGCAAAACGGTCTCACATGAAGCGAAAAAAAATTTTGTTTTTGCAAGACAATGCACCGGCGCACAAAAGCATCGCAACCACGGCTAAAATCAATGACTTACGGCTCCAAAAGATGGCTTATCAATAAAAAATTTAACTCACGCGATTAAATCATCGACGCCACAGAGGAGACCATCCGGAAGATTACTTTTCGGACGGGATCAAGAAGTTGGAAAATCGCTGGAATAAGTGTATCAAACTAAAAGGGGACTATATTGAATAAAATAAAAAAACATTTTAAAAGATTTTTTTTTTCATTTCCAAGGAGGTTACTTTTCACCCCATTATTCCAGTGGAACATGTGTTGGAAAGCTACTGTCATTGTACGTCATTTCAGTATATGTCATTCATTTGAAGCGTAAACAACAATGTCGAACTTTGTGCCTGAAAAAGTGTTTTTGCTTGGAATTCTTCTTCATTACTTTAATATGAAGAAAACTGCTGCCGAAAGCCTTCGTATTTTGGTGGAAGTTTATGGTGAACATGCGCTAGCTGAGCGAACGTGCCAAAAGTGGTTTGCACGATTTAAAAATGGTGATTTTGGCTTCGAAGACGATGAACGTGCTGGGCAGCCAAAAAAGTTTGAAGAAGAAGAACTGGAAACATTACTCTATGAAGATTGTTGCCAAACACAAGAAGAGCTCACAGAATCTTTGGGTGTCACTCAAGCAGCTGGATATATTCAAAAGAAAATAAATTGGGTTCCACATGAACTCAAGCCGAGAGACGTCGAAATGCTGCTGGAATGCCACTGGTGATGAAAAGTGGATCCATTACGACAACCCCAAGCGCAAAAAATCATATGTGAAGCCCGGCCAACCAGCCAAATCAACGGCAAAGCCGAATATCCATAGCACGAAGGTAATGCTCTGTATTTGGTGGGATCAGATGGGTGTGCTGTATTATGAGTTGCTAAAACCGGGTGAAACCATCAATGGACTACGCTATCGAACACAATTAATCCGTTTGAAGAAAGCAGTAGCCGAAAAACGCCCGGAATATGCGACCAGATACGAGGCAATAATTTTCCATTATTTGCTATTCCGTTTAAGAACTATTTGGAAAACAGTTGATTGGAAGTCTTACCCCACCCGCCTTATAGCCCAGACCTTGCCCCTTCTGACTACCATTTGTTCCGGTCGATTCAGAACGTCCTCACTGAAATACGGTTTACATCAGAGCAGAATATCAAAAATTTTCTTGATTCATTCTTGGCTGACAAGCTGGCGCAGTTCTTTTGGGATGGGATCCCCAAATTGCCAGAAAGATGGGAAAAAGTCATAGCTTCAGATGGGAAATACTTTGAATAATACTATTGTACATGTTTTTCTTGAATAAACGTTCAAATTTTGAAGAAAAAAAAAACCGCACGAATTAAATTACATACATAATAATTTACACACAATTGGAATTTACAAAACTGTCAGTTCAATCAGCTGTTTGTTAAAGCCAAATCGCAATATCGCATTCGCGCGGTCGCGCTTTGACATATTGAGTAGAAACAATGGACTCTTATGGAGCAATCCGAAATGTTACCTCAGGCGTTTCTGACACTTTTGATCGTAGATATCGTAAGCTCAACATCAAAGCCCTACTACTTACTACTTTGTCGCGCATTTAACAGCTATCGGCTATCAGCCGACATAACACGATACAAGACAGGTTATAGTGTAATGTATTTACTCCGAATGAGTAAAATCCTTTTGCGAATATTTTGTTATGTTTTTTTTATACAAAATAGTAATTTGAACTATGTATTTGTTGTTTTTTATTAAAATACATTGTTTGTGAAGTTATTTCTTCTAATTAAATTTTAATATAAATAAAAATAGTACATTTCTACTCTACCTTGTGCAAAGAAATTCGAAATCTGAGGAAACAATACTTTATCTGTCAGCTCAACGTTGAAGCGACATTCCGGATAGCAAATTTCAAGTTCGTGCTTTTGATGCTTGTATCGTAAGTTCGATATAAAGCGTACATGAAGCGTGTCATGTACGCGCGAACGCGACTGTGTGATTTCGCCATTAAACTCTTTCAATTTTCTCTCGCTCGTTTTGGATTCGGTTTTGGATAATTTCAAATTCAAATGCATCTTCAAGCATTGCAACTGCCTAGGAGAATTCATCGATATCATCTAACAAGTCAGAAGCACAAGCTAGACGTTCAAAACTGTGATCAAGACGCCTAATCGTTTCAAAGACTTTGTTTTCGATTAAGACTGGAGAGATGTTATAGATTGGCGTTACATAACAAGTAACGCCAATCTATAACATCAGTTTATTTTGTAATCAATTGTCGAATTAAAATGAACGGGGCAGTTATATTTTGAAAAACATAGAAGCCACATCCACAAACGGAATCCATTTGGTTTTCTTTAACAAGTTGAGCTTTTAAAATATAATATTTTGTGATGAAACATTTAACATTCTTCGCCCCACATATTAATGTTAGAAATAATTTTTGAAGTGACATTAACACGATTTCTTGAGTTTAAATATTAATGTCAAAAAAAAAACGATATATCAGTGGCGGGAGCAGTGTTTCAGTAAAATCGTCTTTGATACTATGAACGAGCTAGCGAAGGCAGAGCTTTAAAAAAATGTCGCAGAAAAACCTGGATATTTTCTTGCTGCAAATTTAAAAGAATTAGCTCAGTAGATGAAGGAGTATCTCGCGTATTTCATGTTAAGCCAATCGATGACAAATTTCAATGATCGTTTCGAAGCAACAAATTTCTTCTTAGAACCTCAAGAAGAACGTGGGTGGCATTGTCATGCAATTTTTCCAGATTGTTCTTGTTATTTGATAGTCGGCAGAGCTATTGAAACTCATAACTAAAAGAGATTGGGATTCAATTCATTACTCTATCGACTATCCATATATTTCTAGCGATCATAAGAAAGAAATGCATCGGCTAAAGACATCTGTTTTACACGTCTTTAACCAAAATCGAGCGGACTTTCGGCAACCTGAATCATAAGTTCACTTAGGATCCATTATGAACAAGATACTAGCTTTTATACAGATGAAGGTGCAAAATGTATGTTTATATACAATCAGATGGTTAAACGCTTTTGAAATTTAATTTATTCTTATAATTTGTGTATAAAAAATAAGTTTGTTATCTCTTCTGCACTGTTAGAAGGAAGCACAGAAGCCCAGCAAGTCCTACATAAACAATTGAATTACCATTGATACCTGTTTGACAACGCGTAGTGTTATAGAGCTTCACGTTGATGGGCAAAGAAGGGTTAAGCTTTTTTTGTATTTGTTACAGAAGTGGTGTGCAATTTTATTAGTTTTCTTTATCTAGAAAGTATTGGGGCGGCACTACTAAACTTGGTTTATCGATAAGTATCGCAAAGGCAAAAGCTGGATTCTATGCGTCTACCTTTCTGCATTCAATCTGGTGTCTTATGCTTTAAGCACCTAATGCACTCAATGATTATAACGTCTACGCTGAATCATATGTAGATGACGTCTCTTTACTGTTCGTTGTACTATGTTTAAGGCTGGTTGAGCTTTAAAGCAGTTAACGCACCGGAAATCGACTTTCAGTAAATTTTTCCAAAAATGAGATCTCAAAAATCCTGTGGTGCCCAGCTGTTTGAACAAAACCGATGGCTCTTGGACGACCTCAAATGGTGAATCAGCTCCCTATTCACGACCAGTAGCAACCATAACAAGACTACTATACTGCAACCGTGAATAAAATTTACGGTCTAGTTAAAAGAGACATGCTGCTATGGGAGCTGCATAGCTTCAAACCATATAAGTCTGCTTCCGAACTACATAGGTTCTCATTATTATTATGCCTAGGCTAGAGAATATCATAAGGAGCTGCGTACGAATGATCCACACTATCCTGTCATGGAGAGAAGTTAATGTAGTTTTCATTCACAAAACCGAAAAATGCATTCATGTTGTCCGAAAGGACCACAGAGCTATCTTTCATCCTATCCAACTGATTGGGGCTTCTGCTAAAAGATATGTATGAGATAGGTACAACTCAAGTCGGTTTCCTTTCACTGGAACCCATTGATTAATGAACAGCTGATATACCTGGATGCGGGTAGCAGGGTGACTGTCTGCTCACGCCTCACTGTGGATTGAGAGTAAGCCCACATAAAATTCATCTTGTCCCCTTTTCCAGGAAATATAAAATTCCAGCCATAGACCCTAAATCAATCAGTGGCACCAATCTGCAATAGTCTTCTAGGATATTTAACACACAAAAAAGAGTCAATGAAGCTGCAGTAGCTATATTCTCTTACAAAAAAGCCATTGGGAACAAATGAGACCTTCATCCTCGCATAATCGAGTGCCTATTCATCTCAGTTATAACACCGACACACACTTTCGGTGTAGTTGGTTGGTGGACGGCCTTAGACAATGCAGTTTACTGTAGCAAACTTAGCAGAGTCCAATGAACAGCATGTCTATACATAATCAGTGCTAAACATACTGCCTCCTCCGCGGCACTGGATATTCTGCTTCACTTGAAACCTCTCGATATTTTCAGCAGTCAAGTACGATAGCTGCGACCGCAACTATTCGCCTTAAAGCGACTGCATAGTGGACAAATAAATTATAAACTAATATTAAAGCTGGACATTAACAAAAGAACAAATCTTAGGTGGACTGTTGGACCAACATGTCCAGTGACCAAACTGGATCTGAATCGTTTAAGAGTTTGATTATTCGAACTTGGAAACATCTCAGCGCTATCACAGGTGTCATCATTTGACACTGTCTCATAGGCAGGCATGTAAAAAGCCTTGGCGTCTTTACAAATGATTTCTGCAGAAGTTGCATGGACAACGAGGAGAAGGGGACAATCCTCCATCTACTCTGTACACGCCCAGGAAACGCCACTTAGGAGCTCTCTTTTACGATGACTTAAACAGTCTAAACAATATAGAGGTTAACAATCTCCTTCGCTACATCATAAGCTCAAACTGGTTCTAAGATTAGGAGGATCGCAGATCCACGTGGCATCACAATGAGCCAATAGGTGTAAGTGGATTGTTCTCTCCAACAGCTACTCTTACATAACCCTAATCCAATATGCTTAAAAGTTAACCAGTATGACACGAATCACTAAAAACTCCAGATACTCATATATGGATAGTGGCATACACCTTCTTCAGTACGAGATGCAGATTTTTCTGAAAACATTTTCACTGGTATTACTTTTTTTTTAAAGATAGGCGTAGAGGAGGGCATGCTTTCATGGAACCTAGTTTTATTCGCATAATGTTAACAAGACGAAATTCTTGCAAACGAACTAAATAAACCACACATGACACCATTCTCACAACATGAATACTTTTAGTTCTACTCGTACCTATACTATTCGTATGTCAAACCCATCCGAAACGACCTACTGTCAACAATTTGAAATGAATTCAATTACACCGCATACAATTGATTTTCATTGGCACTCTTCCAGGTAACTGCCAACTGTCTTCTTGGCCTCGAGGCTAAACTTTCCTTCCTTCGAACAACACCACATTGATAGCACCACTTTGTTTCCCACTGTCATGTCATGCTCATGACTATCGAATTTCACAGAAATTTCCGTGAATACCTTCAAGACAAAACAAAAAATACAAACAACCAACCGACAACACGAACATAATGTTTGATACTTCCGAGATTCAAAAAGCGCCTTGAATAAACAAATTAAAAGATATTTCAATATTTATTCAAGAAGATCCAATCATCTGACGATCGCCATAACAGCGGTCGATGAGCCTCCCTCACACTAACTCGAAACTGGGTACCGAAAAAAAGAGTCAAAGTCAATTTAAAATCGAATCACATTAATCTTGTACGGCATTCTGACAGTTCCAACACTATCACGAAACACCATCCCCAGCACTACATGCATATGTATCTCCGGGTAAGGAAGAGGTACCACAAATGAAATCGGAATTGTAAAGCAACTTTGGAGCTCTCGACGAGAAATGAGCCCAGCAGCGTGATGACTCTTTAATACAAATCGTCCCGACGGGTGGTGCTGCATCGGTTTCTTTGATTTGCGGAGCGCACACCCGCTCCGAATTATTGCTAGACTAGGAACTCTGGCGAAGATTTATTAGCCCGCGCCGCCGTAGAGAATCAGGAAAGGATAATACAATAAAAATTCAAATAAACTTAATTTGGATGCTGATATGCTAGATCATTACCCATGGAGCGCAGATGGATGCCACAACTGGATTCTTTGACTCTAGTGCCGTTCAGTAGATAATCGTTCTGTTGTTTGTTATTATTTTTATTTTTTTTTTTCTACAATACTTTTAGAAATATTTAATAAACAAATGATTTCATATGCCATTACATATGATTACATTCAGAAACAATTAATTTTATTGTGATTTTGAATTCTAGTAAAGCATGCAAATACTGAGGAATATTCAAGCTACATTAATATGGTACTCGTACGTAGGTCTATGTAAGTTAAGGAGCTTCTTTTTCATCTAAAAAATCTTTCAGAAGAGATAACTTTCAAACTGTGCTGCCCTTGATATGGACAGTTCTTTGACATTTATGTTCAGTATTCCTTGACAAATTATCCTGAATAGACTACACTAGAAGAACGCCTCCGTATAATTCAAACGTATTTAATTCAAATACAAATAGCAAATAGATTTCTTACCACCTAGGCCCTACTTGACGCAAAGTTAGCAATCCATTAACGTTCGAGTACATAGAAATAGTATCCGCGTGAGTGAAAGTGCGGAATTGTTATGCTTTGAATTGTATTGTTTGTGAGTTCATTACGAGGTGTGTTCAAAAAGTAAGGTTTTGCGGTTTTGAAATTTCTTGGACAACGTACATTCGATTATTGATTTTTTTTTTTGCTGTAATGGTACACTTGTCTCAAACATATATTCAGAGTTTCAAGTATATAGCATACTTAGTTTGTTTTTGACAGATAGAAAGGTTAGGCGTGTTTTGGTGTGCTCGCCGATTTTCAATTTTTATAAAAAAATGGAGCAAAGAATTTGCATCAAATTTTGCTTAAAAAAGGGAATCAAGTGCTCTAAAACTTTTAAAATGCTGATAGTGGCATACGATGGCTCTGTTTTAGGTAAAAAATAATATTTACAGGTAGTACTTCCTATTTTTGATCGGAAGAACCGTCGTATGAGCATCGCTCAGGAGCTCTTGAATGACGTCGATAATGATCCTGACTTGCTCAAAAATATCATTACTGTTGACGAACAATGGGTATATGGTTATGACGTCGAAACCAAAGCCCTCAGAAGAGCCAAGTCCGAAAAAAGCCAAGGTTTTGATCACTGTTTTATTCGATCACCGTGTCTTAGTGCATCGGAGGTTTTTACCTCAATGTCGTACGGTCAATAAGGAGTATTACCTTGGAGTTATCAAGTTATCCGTTGCGACAAGCAATAAAAATACGTCCGGAAAATAATTTATGACTTTTGCATCACGATAATACACCTGGACATTCATCTTTACTTCACTAAGCTTCAGTCACAATATTCACTGGATTTGGCACCATTCGACCTTTTCCTGTTCCCAAAACTGAAGAGACTTATGAAAGGATGGAGATTTGCAGCGATTGAGGAAATGAAAACCGCACCGTCAGAAGAGCTCAAGGATATATCAAAAAGTGCTTATGAGAAGTGCTTCGAGGATTGGAAAAAGCCTTGGCACAAGTGTATAATATCTGATAGGAATTATTTTGAAGAAGACAACGACGAGTAAATAATTATTTTTTTATAAAAATATGTGCACACACCTCGTATGTGGAAAATTTTACAAAATCATATCGAAATTCACCCGTATAATTTTTATCTAGGGCAGGCTCTAAAGCCACCTTGCAATGGGGGTTTCGAGAAGCTTGAAGTCGACCCTTATCTTTATCGGAAAACAGTTTTAGTGATGAAGGTCACTTTTGGCTCGATAAGTTTGTGAACAAGCCAAATGCACGTTTCTGTAGCAAAGCAGATCCAGGAAAGACTTATGAAACTTCAACAATAAACTCCAACAAAAGTGTACTGTTTGTTGCAGCTTTTATGCTTGTGGTGTAATCGGTTCTTATTTTCTCAAAAAATGAGGTTGGAGCTGGCGTTACCCATTTGCATTTGAATCCATCGCCTTACTGATGACCCAATTCGACTTTAATATTATACCGCCAAATGGGGTATATTATGGGGTTAGACTATGGTGTATATTCCACACTGTTTATTCCTTGGAATTACATTCTCAGTGGAAGAGGACCTTGGTAAAGGCTGGTTGCGTTGGGTTCCCTTCTAATATAAACTAGAGTGTTTGATTGGGTATGAAATTTTCTATGGGATCCGTTCAGGTCGTAGGGATATATTCCTCTTCGAATTCTGCAAATGGCTAGGAATTCCTATAAAGAACTGCGATGGATATGAGCGATTCTCGCTTCATTTCAACGAAGGTATAGTTACTTGAGTTCATAGTGGAGGCGTGGTACCATCTACCCGTTGCAGTGTACTGTCTAAGCTGCCGGTTTTGGATAATCTTTTTTGCAGAAAGGTTGTAAGTTAACACAACAACTGTGAAGTTTTTCACTAACGGAATATCCAACACCACGAGTATCCAGTCATCATTCACTTACATGTCCCACTTCCTATAATAGCGCCATTCACTCGTTCGGCACACAGCGTCGAACTTTATGTGAGTGGACCTTAGAAAAACTGAAGAAATGTCCGCTTTTTTATAAAAAAATTGTCTTCAGCGACGAAGATCATTTCTGGTTAAATGAATCGTCGAGTTCCTTAAAATAACTATCAACCCTTCAGTGTTGGCAAATCTTTTACAGTCAATACGGACTCCTTAATAAAATATTTTTGCAATTCTTCATTTAAAAAATATTTGTTCAAATAAATGTTTAAAAACAATTTATTATATTTTGGACTCCTTTCTGGTCCATATGGTATATTTCTTTTTTTTTGAAGAGGCGTTCTTCCTGGCTTGCCAAGCCTGCTTTTTAGGATTCTTTCCGAGCAGATGAAAATCAGCATTTGTCCAGCCCGATCCTAAAAAAGGCGAACCTTCTTATCTCTCCTCTGATTGATCATCGCCTCATGAAACATCTCGAAACACGAATAATTCTCAATAATCGACGGTACGGTTTTCGTAGCTACGGGTCCACTGGTGATTTGATGGCATATTTCACCGAAAAATGGAACCAAAGCATATATAAATCTGGTGAAAGTAAGATAGTTGCAATTGATATATCTAAACCATTTGACAGTTCGGCATCAGGCTTCTTGGTTGAAAATGCGTACTTTTGGGATCGATGACTCTCTTCCTCAATGAATTGGAAATTACCTTTCGGAAAGTTCAATTCAAATTGTCTTGGATAGTTTCAAGTGTGACAGTCACATAATAAATGATGGTGTGCCCCAGGGCTCCTTTCTATCTCCGACACTTTAATTTTCATCATAATATTCATCCAATATATTCAATTGCTGACGACAGTACTGTCTGCTTTTCATATTCGTTCCCGACCTCATGTCCCTGGTCTTCGACTGTAGAAGTGGAACTCTGACGTAGTACATGGGCTGTGCCGTTTCTAAGAGAGGGCACCACTTAAATTAAATCCATTCTATTTTCAGTTAGTACCAACCTTTTAAGCTAGGTTTACTGGAAACAATAAATAGGTGCCCATTTCCTGGCTCATGTTTCTATCCTAGCGCATCAAATAAGTTGTCAACATTCATGAAGTATACCAAATTCCCTTCTTGAGCGAAACAATGTGCAAGTCCTTTTTTACGTTTTCGGAAGTCACTCATATGTACGTCACCTTCGAAGAGATTCCATTTTTTCAATCTGGATTTCGATAGTTCTAAATCTCTAACCAAATCATTCAGTTCAGCGTTTGAAATTATAGTAAGTGCGGCTTTGTTGAACATTCTGGTGTGTGAAAGTCTGGGGCATTGCCAATTTCCTGTTCGAATCAGCATGAATTAGTTCAATAATTTTGGAATAATGTTGCAATTTTAGATTAGAAATTATATTTTTTTATTTTTTGAGAGAGAGTGAACTTGAAAACCACACAGGCGGTGGTTTGATTGATAATGGCGAATTCAGATGTAAACAAAGAAAACCCAAGGGAAATTTGCAACAGGCAGCGGGTTAAGTGCTGCTTAGCTGAGGGTGGGTTTATGGTTAAAAAAAAAGGAAAACAAATATACGGAAGAAGTAAATCTTAAAATAAAAATACACAAATGTGTCCGTAGGCGCAACGCAATCTTTTCAAAATGGGATTGCAAAACCTGGAAAGGATGGAAAAAAACAGAACAAAAGTCGAAAGTCACGTTATAACGAGCGCATTATCGATCGGAATTTTTATGGGAAAACGAATTGAGCAGTATTAAAATAAAATTACGGATCAAGAGTGGCAGTAGTGGAAACCGCTTAAGAGTGGGCCGCTATCTTCTGTCTTCTCGAACTATTGGAAAAAAAATTTTTTACTCCAGCAGTATTTTTGTTTTATTTTTTTCTCTCTACGCGGGCGAAAGCCTCTCGGGATCTCACTACAAAATCTCACACTCAAATCTTAGCTGTTGCTTGGTATCCTTCTTCTTTCCTCGTCTTCCTAGCTATCCCTGTTGTTCCCTGATTCTATCCACTTTTCCTTTGACTTTCCACTTAATTTTTATTCCTTTTGTTTTACTGTTTAATTTCTCCTGTTGTATATTAAATCTATTTTCTTTCTTTTGTCACTTTGACCTAGATCTTGTTTATATAAATTCTTTTTTTAATAAACTTCTATAACGCGTTCTGGTCAATCAAGAAGTGGCCGCCCTGAGTCAACTTATGTCTACTCAGACAAGGGGGTGGCCCTGGTGTAGTGGTATATGCATAGATTCCTCAAGCAGAGGGTCACGGGTTCGAATCCCATGCAAGACAATTCTTGGAAAAAGTCTTTTCATAGAATTTGTATGTAGTTATATGAAAATCCCGTCGGCGTGAACTCTGACATGAAGGCATAACACTGATGTTGAAGTTGTTGCTTGCTGGGCTAAAATGTAACGAACTAACAACTAGCACGCATTAAGACCCACTGGTTGAGGATGCACCGGCTCGTCCCGTCCAGTTTGACAACCAACTCTGGAAAAAACCTAATACACTTGAGTTTCAAACTACTACACCACCCGCCCGCGTCCTGGAGAAAAGCCAGTAAAAGGGTATTCATATCCCATTGGATATGATATGATTGGTCACCCAGAAACACATTCGTGCATTACATCTACTCGGTTCTTAGCGGTCTCAATGGCTGGTATATGTGTACAGCGCTCCACTACCTAGCTGGAGCGTGCAATCATGGCTCGAAGCATCACTAGACCGTTCTTTCATACATTCAAATGTGCCACTTTGACTACCCAGATACTCGGGGAAATTTCCGAATTCTGGGAATTTCCTTTAGCCTGGGTGAACATTTCCGCTGAATTGTCTTGTGCTTAAATAGCCCCTTCTTTCCCGAAATTGATCACCGAAGTAAGTCGAAATGACAAAGAAAGCTCATTTCCTATTTATTTGAGACTATGAAAGAAGAACTAAGTCAGGATCTAGGGATATCATGTTAAAACTTTTGAAAAGTGTGTTTAGCCTTGTGACGAAGGAAGAAGGAAGATTTTCTCAAATTAAGTTCATTTATCAAAGGTGGACCCGGTGTACTTCCGTGCAGATTTTGGGGGAAAGCGAATATCGGATAGCGTCCCACTCTTTACACTGATTACGTTTTATTTTTCATTGTACAATTTGAGTTTTTTTTTTTTTTTTTTGTTTCTGCTTGTGTTTCGTTTGCTCCTGTGCTTTTATGGATGTGTTATGTGGTGTGCGTTACAGAGAGTTGCAGACAGTCCGCCTGGCTCTAAACAACTGGTGCGATTGCAGATGTTTCATATAAAAAAAGAGAGTTCTATCTGGCTCTAGGTGTGTAGTCCAAATAACATATGGGCTGAAAAGTTTCTAAGAGAGGGCACTACTTGAATTAAATCCATACCATTTTCAGTTAGTACCAACCTTCAAAAGATACGTGAATAAATTTGACAGCTGTTGGACGATTAGTTCTTGAGATATAGCGTTGTGAGTGAAGCAACTTTTGTTATTGTGAAAAAAAAAATGGATTCAAAGCAATTTCGTGTGTTGATTTATCATTGCTTTTTGATGGGGAAAACTGCAGCCGATGCAAAGAAATATCTTGATAAGTGTTACCCGGACTCTGCACCAGCCGAACGAGCCATTCGTAAGTGGATTGAAAAATGTAAAAGTGGTCATACAAGTACCGAAGGTGATGCACGCAGTGGACGTCTAAAAGAGGCTGTTTCAGATGAAAACATCAAAAAAGCCCACAAAATGATTACGAATGACCGTAAAGTGAAGTTGATCGAGATAGCTGAGGCTCTAAAGATATCAAAAGAGCGTGTTGGATATATCATACACGAATATTTGGACATGCGAAAGCTCTGTTCAAAGTGGGTGTCGCGTTTGATCACAGTCGACCAAAAACAACAACGTGTTGATAATTCAGAGCAGTGTTTAAAGCTGTTCAACGGCAATAAAGCCGAATTTTTGCGTCGGTATGTGACAATTAATGAAACTTGGCTCCATCACTTCACACCAGAATCAAGTCGACAGTCAGCCGAGTGGCGAGCAAGCGACGAACCTAGTCCAAAACGACCAAAAACTCAACATTCGGCTGGCAAGGTTAGGGCATCCGTATTTTGGGATACATTGGAATAATTTTCATCGACTATCTCCAAAAGGGGCAGACTATCAACAGCGACTATTACATTGCGTTGTTGGAGCGTTTGAAGAACGAAATGGAGGAAAAACGGCCGCATTTGAAGAAAAAGAAAGTGCTGTTTCATCAAGACAATGCATTGTGTCACAAGTCGATGAAAACGATGGCAAAACTGAATGAATTCGACTACGAATTGCTTTCCCACCCGCCGTATTCTCTAAATTTGGCCCCCAGCGACTATTTTCTGTTCGCAGACCTCAAAAGAATGCTCGCTGGAAAGAGATTTAAGACCGATGAAGAAGTAATCGCCAAAATAAAGAGGCCTATTTTGAGGCTAAACCGAAATCGTACTACTAAACTGGTATCGAAATATTGAAAAATCGTTTCAGTTAGTGTATCGCCCTCGAAGGCAACTATATTGATAAATAAAGCTAAATTTTGCAAAAATTTTATGTTTTACTACAATATAAAACGGACTTTTCAGCCCATGGTTTAATATGACCACCCGCTATATGTTAAAAGTGTTCCAGGCCTGTCCAAAGTGACAACGAACTCGGTGGGTCACAAAGTGAAGGAGTTAGGAGCTGGAAGGATGGAGCTTAATTCCTTGGCTCTACTCGAGGCTGGTGACTACCTATTAGGAGAGACAGAACAACACGTGAGTCAAGTGTCGACTATTTCGCGCTGGACCATTGCACGATAGATTCTATATAGCGCCTTCTTCGCGTTCTTGTAGCAGGCCGCCCGCCTGCTTGGTTGGTGGATTTGACCGTCCGTCCTATCTATTAATGTTGTCTTTCCACAATACTAAAATAGTGTACGCCCATGGCTGTTCATCACTCTCTCAGGATGTTGGAAGAGCAACTATTTTGTTGGAAGAGATCGGATGAGGGCAAAAGTTTTCACGGTAAAAGAGTCCAGCTTGTTGTGGTATATTTTATCGCAACAGGCCGATGTCTTGTACGTTAGTGAGACAAAAGTAAGAATCTGTGGCTTGGTACAGAGGGCATATAGCGTTTTGTACCTTTCAACCAACTTGTTAACAATGTTATACAAGTTTTACAATACACGTGAGGAGCCCATGATTTATCTTGATCACCTACTTTAACTCCAAAATAAAATTCATAAGCTTTTCGGACAAGTTGGCTGAAATTACGTTTTAGGAACTTGAAAGCTAATTCCTTACACATATAACAAAAATTGTTGACATTATTCACACAATGCCTAGGCATTTTACTTACTTGTTAGTACACGGTACTAGACAAACATGAAGATGTAGAACACAAACACGATAGTAACGACTTTTCGCGGCACAAGTTAGAAAATAACTCCGTGCGCCGTTGAATGCCTACTAAAGCACACCGCTTGGTGCAATATTTACCCCTTTACATAAGCAACTCTATCCAACATGCGGTGCATACTCGTACATATAAAAAAAAAAGGTTTTTACTAAAAAATTATGGGTGATTAGCAATTTTTGTTCTCATATTAGTTTTTCCGGTGCCGAAATACATCTGAAACACACAAAAAACATCGTATTACAAAATATGTGTTGTGTAATTGGCGAGTAGGTAAAAGAAATGAATTAATCACATCTGCTCCATGTATAAGAATCTTTTGTATAGACATTGGCATATAATACCATGGGTATGAGCTTATTAAGTATAAAGTTTTAGTCGCGGTTAGCAGTGAATATTATATTAATCTTAGAAAATTTAACAATTAAATCTATCCTTACACTTGTTATTTCAGCATTTGAAAGAATGTACCATTGGTTACCATCATGAAGAAGTTCCGTTTTCTCTCTAAGCGCCTATTGAATTATTTTTTTTTTTATCTTCAAATATTTCTTTATAAACAGAACCACGTACTTGCCTTTTAAAGGCAATGGATACCCCAATATGAAGAATATATTCGACACTTCGAATCCAGTCATATAAAGTTGATAATCCATACTTATCGGGGTGGCCGTGGTGTAGTGGTATATGCATACACTCCTCAAGCAAAGGGTCGCGGGTTTGAATCCCGTGCGAGGCAATTCTCTGAAAAAGTCTTTTCGTAGAATTTGCACGTAGTTATATGAGAATCCCGGCGGTGTCAACTCTGACATGAAGGCATTACACTGATGTTGGAGTGGTTGCTGGCTGAACTAAATGTAACGAACTAACAACTAGCACGTACTTAAGACCCACTGGTTAAGGAGGATGTACTAGCTCGTCCCGTCCAGTTTGACAACCACCTCTGGGAAAAATATCGAAACCTAATACACATGAGTTTCAAACTACTACACCACCCGCCCGCGCCGTGGAGAAAAAGCCATTAAAAGGGTATTCATATCCCCTTGGTGCGCGCGCGGTATTATATATAAAAAAAAAATATGTACTCGTGTTTGGCTGACGATTGACGACATTATCTTGACTCGTCATTTTTGGTGTAGCGCACATATATATTTGACAATGCTGCGTCGAACTTACCTCAGCGACAATATTGCATATGTTCCCATCAATCATAGTAAAAATCGTTTCAAAATTTACTGTTATAAAATATTTTAATAGCAAAGTTATAAGTTGTAAGGAATTTATTGCTAATTCCTTTCTACCACTCCTTTTTACTCTTTAATAAGAAGCAAACGTATAGGTCAACAGAAAGAAATATAGTAGATGAAGGTGTATCATTTTTTAGATTTAACTGAATCCTGAGGGACTAAGGCGGTTTTAAACAAAAAGTTGTCATTAAGGTTCGAATCTGTTAGTTTCTGTTTATAATTGGTATGAACTGACGGACCATTGAAACCATATTTACAAATAAGCTTTAGTTGAGAAGAGGATCTGAATGTATTATCTTCAACCAATTGTATTGTAGATGATATATTGTATCAGGTTGGCAACTAAGTAATTATCGATTTCACACATAGATGTCTTTGTTCATATTTTTTAGTGGCTTTTGTCAATGACATATTTTTTTCCTTTTGACAGTCTTACATTGCTTTAAAAGCAAATTGCGCGCCTTTTTAATTTCTGTTTTTTTTTTTTTTGGCGTCAGTTTTAATATGGAGTACAATAACTAAAAAGTTATGTAATGAGTCTGCTGAGGTACCCTTAAAAGAAAGACAGTGCCAGAATTGGTTTGACAATTTACGTTCCGGAGAATTTTCACTGAAATTTAAACAAGGATCAGGACGAACAGATGAGCTTAATCATGATCAAATTAGAGACATAATCGAGTCGGATGGTCATGTAACTGTACGGGAGAGTGCAAAAATATAAACGTGTCACATACCGCAATTGGAAACATTTGAAACGTATGAAACTCGTTAAAAAGCTTGATATTTGGGTTCCACATGATTTGAAAGAAATTCATTTAACAAGGTGCATAAACTCTTGCGATTTTCATCTTAGAGGCACTGAATCCGACCCTTTTTTGAAGTGCATCTACAATGGCGATGAAAAATGGATTGTTCACAGTAATGTCTAACGCAAACGATTATGGTCCAGACTTGATGAGCCAGCACAATCCACTTCGAAAGCTAATATATCCACTAAAAGAAGTTTTTACTCTCAATTTGATGAGATTCGAAAGGTGTGGTGTATTTTGAGCTGCTTCCAATTAAACGATCGATTCGGTTGTGTACGGTAATCTACGGCCATCAGAAAACTATATATTCCGATATTTGCAAAACTCTTTGGATGGTAAAGCTTTTAATGATGCGTCGCACTAGGTTCAGTTTTTTGTCGATTAAGATCAGAAGTTCTACGAACGTGGAGTTATGAAGTTGCCAGAAAGATGGCAAAAGATCATAGAATAAAATGGAAAATATATCACTGATTAAAGTTTATTTATTGTGTTTAAAAAATTGTGTTTTATTTATATGAAAAAATCGGCAATTACTTAGTTGCCAATCCAAAAGTTTTGTATCTGATTGACTCTAATTTTGTATCCTTGGGTAATACATCGTTTTTAGTTTTCATCATAGTATTAGTAACATATCTAGGTGTAATTAATTGACGACCTTTCTTAATATTTAATATTTTCTATAAGATAAATCAACATCCATATACATATAAAGCTAAAGCTTCTAAGGGCGACATATATTTTTCTATCTGATTTACCACCACTTTCACTTGACACAGAAGTAGAAAATTTTGTTAACTGTTTTGCAGTAAGTCTCCACTTCTTTGAAGTTAAAAATTTTTGCAAGGCTTTCCTCGTTTGGAACTTTCTGCTTCTGTTAATTCTGCGTGTTCCCTATAAAACATCTTCAGTCAAATTAACTGCTTCCTTGACACTGAATTTAATAACATTAGGAGCATCATTTAATCGATATACGAGTATGTACGTCTAAAACACAATTATAAACAGCCTTTTTTTTTTTTTTTTTGATCCGCTTAAAGCCACTGCAAAACAAGCTTTATTTATGAGTTAGTGACTAGTTGCAAATAAAAAGAAATACCTTACGAACAGGTAAACAAAGGCAGGTGAAACTTTGCCAACACCAAACCTAGTAAGACTAAGCACTGTCATACAAAACAATGATCAGAATGACATGGCATTAATTTTTTTAAATGAAGTTTGAATCTCAGCTTGACTTGCTTTTTGTGATTGGGTCAAAAAAATATCGATAACTCACTCATATTTATGTAAAGTTTTAATTTTTCACTCTTAACTCGAATAAATAAAACTGACTGAATGTGAGAATATAACAATAAGCCAGAAAATAAAAAAAAAAGTGAAACAAACACTCTCTAATCATTCGTCTCAATTTGTTACACATTTTCACATTCTCCCATGTTAACATGTGCCAGAGCAAATTTTGTGTACATAGCTGAGATTTTTTCTAAAAAAATTTATAATTCATGATTAGGTTTCTATAATAAAAATATACATAATTGTAAAAAGAAAACTTTGATATTGGGTATGTAATTTAATTCGTGCGGTTTTTGTTTCAAAATTTGAACGTTTATTTAAGAAAAACATGTACAATAGTATTATTCAAAGTATTGCCCATCTGAAACTATGACTTTTTCCCATCTTTCTGTCAATTTGGGGATCCCATCCCAAAAAAACTGCGCCGGCTTGTCAGCCAAGAATGAATCAAGCCCTCTGATGTGAGGGCGTTCTGCATCGACCGGAACAAATGGTAGTCAAAAGGGGCAAGGTCTGGGTTATAAGGCGGGTGGGGTAAGACTTCCCATCCACTGTTTTCCAAATAGTTGTTAACCGGAATAGCAACGTGGGGCCGAGCTTTGTCATGATGGAAAATTATTGCTTCGTATCTGGTCACATATTCCGGGCGTTTTTCGGCTATGCTCTCTTCAAACGATTAATTGTGTTCGGTAGCGTTGTCCATTGATGGTTTCACCCGGTTTTAGCAGCTCATAATACAGCAGACCCATCTGATCCCAACAAATACAGAGCATTACCTTCGCGCCATGGATATTCGGCTTTGCCGTTGATTTGGCTGGTTGGCCGAGTTTCACATATGATCTTTTGCGCTTGGGGTTGTCGTAATGGATCCATTTTTCATTACCAGTAACAATCCGATGCAAAAGTGACTACCTTTTGTGGCGTTCCAGCAGCATTTCGGACATGCAAAACCGCCTTTCGACGTCTCTCGGCTTGAGTTCATGTGGAACCCAATTTCCTTGCTTTTGAATATATCCAGCTGCTTTTAAACGTTTTGAAATGGCTGCTTGAGTGACACCCAAAGATTCTGCGAGCTCTTCTTGTGTTTGGCAACAATCTTCATAGAGTAATGCTTCCAGTTCTTCATATATTCGACATATTTGAGTGAAAAAAAATTATTGCTATTTACGCTTCAAGTGAATCACATATACTGAAATGAAGTACAATGACAGTAGCTTTCCAACGCATGTTCCAATGGAATAATAACAATCGAATAATACAAGTTAAGCCACTCTTAGCAAACCGCACGTTATAGACCCCACATTTCATAAGGACACAATACACTGTGAGATAGGGCAATCAACAAGGTAGATACTACTTAAACTTTATAAAGTCGTTTGCTGATGTTGTTCTATTGTAACCCAATGGTATAGGGTTTTCTAATAACGACTTGACAACTTTTTTTTTAAATAAAAGGCAAACCATTAGAGATATTTCAAAAACTTTATTATTGGCTTGAAGTACAATCAAAACATTTATGAATGGAACTCGACTTCGTTCATATGGCGACCGCGGGCACGTTTGCAGCGGTCAATTCGTTGGACCCAATTTTCAAAGACTCGTCCGCTATTTCGCATTCAATGTTGGCTCTGGGCTCTTCCAATGTCGTCGGTGTGTTGGCATAAGCTAATGACTTAACGTAGCCCCACAGAAAATAGTCAAACGGCGTTAAATCGCACGAATGAGGCGGGCAATCGACTGGCCCATGTCTTGAGATAACACGCTCACCATACTTACTCTTTAATAAAACGATTGTAGCATGTGCTGTGTGGCTAGTGGCACCATCCTGTTGAAACCACACGTCGTCCAAGTACAAATCTCCCAATTCGGGCCAAAAATAATCAGTGATCATGGCGCGATAGCGTTGACCATTCAGAGTAACATGACGACCGTTATCGTCGACGAAAAAATATGGCCCAATAACGCCGCCGGCATGCAAACCGCACCAAACAGTTATTTTTTTGTGGATGAAGTGGTGATTCATGAAGCGCATGTGGGTTTTCACCCGACCAATAACGCATATTTTGCTTATTGACGAACCCATTGAGCCAAAAATGAGCTTCGTCACTGAAGATGATTTTGCGATGAAATTCATTATCTTGGCGCAACTTCTAGAGAGCCCAATCGGAGAACGTAGCTCGTTAGTGTACTTTACCATTATGAAAATGTTGAGTTTACTGAATAAATTGACAGTGACAGTTTGATGACTAGTGAAAGAGTGTGTTCAAAAATAAATTTAAAGTTGTCAAGTCGCTATTGGAAAACCCTATATTCCAAATTTACTACTGCTTCAATTTTAAATCAGTTTTCATTGCACGGGACTTTCGAATTGAAAATAAGTTCTGAATCAGAATCCGTGTATTTATTGATATAAACATAACATAACATCTCTGTAAAAACCTTTGTTCCAAAGCTAAACAACAATAATTTTGTTTTTTGACATAAACCATAAGTTTATGATCTGCAAACCAAGTCCGCAACAGGTTAACATCGCGGTTCATTTCATATTCTAGATTTCAGGGACTAGTTGAAACATATACGACTACAAGGCCATCTGAAAAAGCCTTGACTTTTTCCATGCAGAGTCGCATTGAATGCTTATCGAGGCATATGGTGATCATGCTCTATCAGAAGCAACATGCAAAAGATGGTGCCAACGGTTCAGAGATAACGATTTTGATGTGAGAACTGAAGAACGTGGAAGACCACCAAAAAAGTTTAAAGACGCCAAAATGCAAACCATATTGCATGAAGATGACGCTTTGACTCAGAAACAAATGGCAGAAATGTTGCACGACAAACAATTTTTGACCGTTTAAAGGCTATGGGAAAGATCCAAAAGTCTGGAAATGGGTGGCACATGTATTGAATGAAAGACAGATGGAAAACCGAAAAACCACTTGAAATTTTGCTTCAAAGACACGATAAAAACTCAGTTTTGCATCGAATTGCTACTGGCGATGAAAAATGGATTTGTTTTCAGAATCCTAAACGGAAAAAATCATGGGTTAATCCGGGATAACCATCAACTTCGACTGCAAAACCAGATCGATTCGGCAAGAACACAATGCTGCGTGTCTGGTGGGACCAGAAGGGTGTGGTGTACCACGAACTCCTAAAACCTAGTCAAATCGTTAATACAGATCGCTATCGACAACAAATGATCAATTTGAACCATGCATTGATCAAAAAACGACCAGAATAGGCCAGAAGACAAGGCAAGGTAATTTTTCTCCAGCAACCATTTTTTTCATCGATGTGCAGCACTTCAAACCCTACAAGGAAGGCAAAAATTGGGTGACTTTTTGGTTTGCTTCAAAAGACAAACAGTTTTATTGGTGAGGAATCCACAAATTGCCTGAAAGATGGGAAAAATATGTATCTAGCAATGGGAAATACTTTGAATAAAATGTTTAAAAAAAAAAAAAAACCCTCATACCGGTACACCTTGTATACTTAAAGTAGAATGGGAGAAAGGAGCCATTCTTGAGGTACACTAAGATTGAAATCTTTAGCATTTCTAAATACATTGTTTATTTGTACTTTATGAATGGGATTTTTTGAATGCGATACGACTCAAACCAGCTGTACAAAAAGCCACGAAAACCAATACTTAAAATTTATATAAAATAATGCTATAGTTTAACATACCAAAAATTTTTGTTATGAGAACGAAAAGTGCAGCACAATTTTTGTTGTTGGCTAAACCTAGGTGATTTATCGTGAAATTTGATTTTAAATAGGCTTTTTTACAGATCATGCGTGGCATCCTGAAAGACTCACACCACAACAGCGTCTCCAAATTGTTCAGCTGTATTACGAAAATTAGCGTTCTGTGAGAAATGTTTTTCGTGCGATTCGAAGAACTTACGGTGCGCTTAATCGACCTACTGAAACCAATATTGCTAATACCATTCGTAAATTTGAGTTCCAATTTACATTAGTGAATGATACTCGACCGGTTAGACCACATCCAGCATGTAGTGAAGAGACTATAGCAGTTGTAGCTGAGAGTGTACGAGAAGACCGTGACGAATCGATTCGTCGTCGTTCTCAGCAGCTTGGCTTAGCGTAGCGACAACTTGGCGTTTTTTACGTAAGGATCTCTGCCTAAAAGCTTACAAAATTCAACTTGTGCAAGTATTAAAGCCAGGCGACTTGAATTTGCTTCATATTTTCAGTGAATGGGCTCTGGACACACTCAGAGAATCCAGTGTTTTATCGTGAAATTTTGTTCAGTGATGAAGCCCATATCTAGCTCAATAGATACGTTAATAAACAAAATTGCAGTATTTGGGCTGATGAGCAACCCGAAGAGTACCAAGAGCTAACATTACATCCATTAAAAACAACGGCATGGTGTGGTTTATTTACATGGCGATATCGCACCATGTGATGGTCTCGGTGAGCTCTGGTTTCAACAAGACGGCGCTACGAGCCATAAAGCACATAAAACAATGAACTTGTTGAGAAACTTAATTCCACGTTTTGCTACGGTAAATTGGCCGCCTAGATCGTGCGATGTCACACCTTTGAACTATTTTCTCTGGAGATATGTAAAGTCTCAGGTCTTCAGGAATAAGCCAGCTACCATTGACGCTTTGAAAGCCAAAATTATTTTGTGTTATCCGCGAGATACCAGTCGTTACGCTCGAACGAGTAGTACAAAATTGGACCTTTACATTATAAATCAAACCTCACGACGAATCACCTTTTATAATGGAACAGAAATACAGGAGAGCATCTTCACCAAATTTCATTGGACTAGGGAAAAAAATTATTTTCCAGTGATTATTGCAGGAACCTTCTTTTAATTACTTTTTCAAATATTTTTGAAATGGAACAAAATAATGAAATTGGTCGGCAATTTGTTTTGAATTTTTTATTATCTGAACGAGAACAACTTTGAGAAATAAAGTAAACACGTCTGATCAGCTCTGTGCGTGAATAAAAAGTTACCAATAAATATAAAAAATGAGGTGCGAGAAGTGCACTCAGAAAAAATGTGAGATGCGATTCATACAAAAGTGTGGGAAGAGGTATAATATTCGAGCATTTTAGTTCCCCAGAGAAGATACTTTTACCAACACTTAAATTAACAATTAACGATGTAGTATGCAACGTTTTTAAAACAACATTGAAAACACCATTATTCCCACAAAGGTAAAGTTCTTTCATGGTTTGATTGCTTCTAAAAGTTCGATACCAGAAATAGGCTCAAACTAGAAGCTAATACTATTAAAGGAACTGAGTTTGTAGCTACTACTGCAGGCTGGGAATGATCTTTGACCAACATCAAACAAAAATAAGTGTGAAATTAATTTGCCATTTATTGCAAATTCATTTTCATTTTCAGCATGTACATTGATTATTTTAAATGCATCTCTAATTTTTCTATTCACCATGGTCTTTATGATCATCCACTATTCTTTTAAATTAATCTGTGAACTTCTTCTTCGTTATGTGGTGATTTTTAAAGCGTTTGGTTTTTAAGTGAAGGGACAAGTGGATGAAGGGCCTGTGTAACATTTTTGTGTCATAGGCCTTTTTTCTACTCTACTGCTTAGCTTGTTTATGCTGATTCGTAGGGCACATATCGCACGTCTGTTATTATAAGCAGGGTTCTTAACTTTACCACTCTTTACCGCCGCCTAAAAAACTAAATTACAAACAATACCGCACAAAATTATGTGTTAAAGCAGAAGTTCTACATGCGGTGTTAGCTAATCGTGCTTTATATTGTATATCAAACCAATTCTCAATAAAAAAAAATCCAATACAATTAAACTATTGGGTATATACTTTAATTCGTGCGTTTTTTTTTTTTTTCAAAATTTGAATTTTTATTTAAGAAAAACGTGTACAAATTCAAAGTATTGCCCATCTGAAGCTATGACTTTTTCCCATCTTTCTGGCAATTTGTGGATCCCATTGCAAAAGAACTGCACCGGCTTGGCAGCCAAGAATGAATCAAACCAATTTTTGATATTCTGCTCTGATGTGAACCGTACTTCAGGGCGTTCTGCACGACCGGAACAAATGGTAGTCAGAAGGTGCAAGGTCTGGGCTATAAGGCGGGTAGAGTAAGACTTCTCATCCACTGTTTTCCAAATAGTTCTTAACCGGAATAGCAACGTGGGGCCGCGCGTTGTCATGATGGAAAATTATTACCTCGTGTCTGGTCGCATATTCCGGGCCTTTTTCTGCTACTGCTCTCTTCAAACGGATTAATTGTGTTCAGTAGCGTTGTCCATTGATGGTTTCACCCGATTTTAGCAGCTCATAATACAGCACACCCATCTGATCCCACCAAATACAGAGCATTACCTTCGCGCCATGGATATTCGGCTTTGCCGTTGATTTGGCTGGTTGGCCGGGTTTCACATATGATTTTTTGCGCTTGTCGGGGTTGTCGTAATGGATCCAGTTTTCATCACCAGTAACAATCCGATGCAAAAATGACTTCCTTTTGTGGCGTTCCAGCAGCATTTCGGACATGCAAAACCGCCTTTCGACGTCTCTCGGCTTGAGTTCATGTGGAACCCAATTTTGAATATATCCAGCTGATTTTAAACGTTTTGAAATGGCTGCTTGAGTGACACCCAAAGATTCTGCGATTTCATCTTGTGTTTGGCAACAATCTTCATAGAGTAATGCTTCCAGTTCTTCATCTTCAAACTTTTTTGGCTGCCCAGGACGTTCATCGTTTTCCAAGCCAAAATCTCCACTTTTAAATCGTGCAAACCACTTTTGGTACATTTGCTCAGCTAGCGCAGGTTCATCATAAGCTTCCACCAAAATACGATGATGATGACAGCAAGGTAACAAGATGATAAAATAATTTTAACTTGAAAAAAGTGTCTGAAGGTAAGTCTGAAATGCAAACTGATGCGAAGTACAACCCTTGATTTCTATTCCATCAGATTCAGAGAAATACTAGGACCAGGAACTGGAGTCACCTCCAGCAAAAAAGGAACAATTCTTCACGCCGTCGAAAAAATATTCTCATAAGAATATGGGGCAACCACAAAATTGGAAAAGAAACAAAGCAACACTTGCTAGAGAATGAGGTTTACCCTACATGTCCTATAAAGATAAGATAGTGGTGGCTAAGCAAATAGTATAAAGTTTGTTGTGGTCAGACAAATGAAGATTACACTGTTTTGAAACGTTAAGTACAACCGATAGAAACGAAATTCTTCAAGAGTATAACAACCTTGATAAAAACAGCAAAAGCAATTTGCTTTTTAATAGTATAAGGTCACAGAACTTCAATTGTCATAGAAAAGGCATGATGAGGAAGAAAGCAGTTACGTATAAATATAGCATCACAATCAACCAACGTTGTATCGATGACTGCAGGACTACTTTTAGTTAGAGTCATTCCAAACAAAATAAGCTAAGGTTCTTCTTCGCCGCAAGAAGATAGAAGAGGTCAGCACTCGAATCGGCCAATGAAAATTTCTGAAGAATTAGAACAAGCAGTAGTAGCTCATATTTCAAAACTCACAGCTAAATTATCTCATTAAAGCAGACATAACAGCCCTCACAAACACTATTTATCATCCGAACTAAATCCTTCGCAGTTACATTAGTTTGAAAAATATAAAGTGGAAAAGTATACCTACTCCAAAATTTTTGATTAAAAATTTAACGTCTCTCTCCAGCAGCCCCGTTGTGATACGTGCGCTATTTGCTATGCTGGGGGAGCCACAGATGAGTATCACGAAAGCTATAAGGCTGCGTTTGAAGAACAAACCATAGACAGAGAACGTGCTAAACAGGGTGAACTCTTTAACGTAATAATGGATGTACAGCAAACCATGTCATTGCCTAAACTAACAACAAACATTGCATTCTTTTTACGTCAGTTATGGCTCTATAACTTTGGTTTACACGTAATTTACAAAGAAGGTTCCCCTTTTGCCTATTTTCTAATTCAACTGAGAATGAGAATGAGAATTTTGACTGCCTTTTATACCTTTGTGCAAAATTTAGATTTTCATCCTATCAGTCATCTTGTGGTCCGGTCTGATTTCTGCGCTGCGCAGACTAAGAATTTCTTCATAAAACGTATTTACCAACTTCTAATCTATCGAGGTAAATTAAGGGTGATAGACCATAAATTACCTGGATTTAAATCGTGATTTTAGGAGGGTCGAGATAAAAATTACACCTGAGCATTACAGGGAACTTAATTAGAAATGCCAGCCCCAAAACGATCACCTTTATTGCCATGGCTGATCACTTCAGGGGTATATCATCAATAGAAAGAAAGCTGCAGATTACCAACAGAAAAAAAAAATGTCCTGAAACAAGCAGTTCAGTTCAGAGATGCTTTTAAATACGTTGGGGTTGAAGAGTGTGTAAATTACTTGTATATAACTTCTCCTTGTTGTAAGCTTGATATAAACAAAAAGTAATGCCAATTGCAGTAGAAATAAAATATATACCTCAAGAGCATCAATGGTCTTATAAAAGTAACAGATATCACAGAAATTAGTGTAGCTCAGAACTATGCTCGACACAAAGGCCCTTCGTGCATCAGAGCCTTTCAGACCAACTCGTGTCCCAATGCAAAAAGAGCTCTTGTACACAAATTAAAAAATCTGTTTTAGGCTAGTGAGTAATAAATATGTGCCAAAGAACTTCTTTTAGAAGTTGTCTTCCAAGTGTGCAATTGACGCTGGATTAGTCTAAAGCAGCCAAACCATACAATCTAGGAAGCTAATCAACCAGTCCAAAACGAGAGATAAATTGCTTACAGAACTCAATTCTCAATTGGTTTATTGATCCATGTGCTCTATGGCATGTAACGCCGTCTTGCTGGAACAACATGTCGACTAGTCGTGCATTTTGAGCGAAAAAAGTTCGACATCATTGAACGATAGCGGGCGTCATTGACGATAATTTTGTTCTCACGATCATCTTTGAAAAAATACGGGGGAATGATTCCGGCGGACCACAAACCGCACCAAACTGTGCATTTTTATGGGTGCATTGGTAGCCCTTGTATAGCCTGAGGTTGCTTCGTCGCTGAAGAAAATTTTTGTAATTAAAAAGCGAATTTTCCTTCAGCTTTTCTAAGGCTTACACACCGAAAATATAAAACCGACCCTGTGGCAGGCCTTTTTTTTTTTCTTTAAGGTATTAGACCAAGATCCTTCCGTAAAATCGCCAACATAATCGAGTAACACAATCCCAATTGCTGCGAATATCGATACAGCATCTCTACGCATTATACGCATACAGGTAGGTGGCTTGATGTCCAGTATCGTGAAATCGGTGCGACCGTAAAATGTTTGATATGCGCAAGAAACATTTTTAATAATAAAATTTTCTATAATAATTTGACAGCGTTGTTTGGATGTAAATCTTTTCGCAATGAAATGGCAATGCTAACTGAGCATGTTTGACTGTGACACACATCAGGAATCACTCGTGAGCTGTCAAAAATAGAACCAAACAGCAGTAAATTCACTCTTTAGTTATCACAACAGGACCTAACTTCCTTCTTAACATACATGCAGATCCTTTTAAAACGGTTTCTTAAGTTGGTGTTTCCTTAGCTGCTTATGTTTTAACGTTGAGTCTTATTTTTTTAAGTAAAGAGTGATTTATCCAAGGCTTTAACCTCGTCTCAGTTTTTTTTTGGAAGACACAATTTGAAGAACTATAAATGCGACTCAGATAGTTGAGCGTATGCCTGGGTTTCTTACGAAACGAAGCCTCCGATAGAATTTCCAGCTGATAATTTCCTATGAATCTGTCTTTCTTTCGTAACAAATGTTGATTGGGAGCCAACATTGTTAATAACTAAATTACAATAGATTGTACGGATCCTAGACAGTTAATTCAGAATAAAAAAATAACTTTTTAGTCTTTTATTGTAGATTGCTAGACATAGAATGGTGTGAAACCTCCTTCTCCCGATGGAGACCTTCATAATTCAAAACGTTAGAGAGTGAATGGCGGCAGCCTTATAAGTTTTGCGGTTTTGTCGTTCTTTTTAGCGTTTCGCTGTAAAGAGTTGCTTTATTTTGCTTAAAAAAATAACTTCTGTAAATCGGAAACTTTTGCTGGTTACAACTCGATTTCACTTGAGTATGGTGAACGGAGATGCCATTAGAGAAATAGTTGCTGAAACGTATTTTCTCTTGGCCTTTCGAGAAAAGAAGGCCCTGGGAAATTGATCGGTTTCAGTTGGAGCTACATCCGTCAACCTGTTTCTCTATATCTGCTTGAAGAGTGGTGTTTTCAGGACTTGATTCGACTGAATTTCCTTCACAACATGCGTTTGAGTCACATCGGCTTCCCTTTTTTATGGGTCTCATAGACCGTTTTTCTTTAGCAATTACATCTTCAGGACCACTTTCACCCTTTGTTGTTTCTCTTTAAGCTTTTAGAAGCAGCATTTCGAACAACCTTGATGTCTGCGTGGCGATTGATCGGAAAACTGCTGAGTGTCCTATAACTTGGTTTGGGCTAACAGCACAGGAATCAAATAAATACCGAAGTACTTACCTTACCTCCCAGTACCTGCCGCCATAGGGCCCACAGCCCTAAAAGGAAGAGATAAAAAAGATGTGTCGAACCAACTAATGACCTCGGAGTAAAATGGATTCACTGCCGACGACCCATGCAGGCATTTAAAGGACAACGACCTTCGGATCTGCACGTGGAATGTTCGGAACAATAACAGGCCACGTGCAATCGAGTGCAAGCGAGTCTTGACTGATATCACTGCCTTCTAGGAAGTGCGATGGGATGGGCGGGACATAAGGAGAATGAAAAACTCCGGTATATACTATGGCGATTCCTAAAGGGAAAAGAAACAGCGCTTATTCGGATGCGAATTTGCCATACGCGGCAGCATCGGAAAGAAGCCATGAGCCTCTGAAATGTGAGCGAGAGTCTTACGACAATGCGCATCAACGCTAAATACGCTAGCATAAGCCTAATATGGGCCCATACCACACATTAAAAAATGTTTCTACAAGCTCCGCGATAATACATATGAGTAATGTCCGAAGTATAGCCACGATAAGAAAAGAGGGCATCTTTGGTAGGAGAGTTATTAAGCATAGCCTACACGACACCACCGTCTGGCCATAGACGTATGCTACTTGACTTTTGCGGTTGAACAAAACATTACTATATCAAACACACCGTTTTCAGATCTTGAAAAAAACCCAAGAAGTCTAAATCGATATCCATCATATTGTGGGATTTATAGAGACAAGCTAGAGTCACGTCTGGTTTTGGCATTTCTGCCAAGTTCATTGGTCTTTGTAGAATGATGATTGAGAATAATTGCAGCTTCGTCAAAGTCGATAACGCCTTTACCGATACCCCTAATGTCAAAAAAATATTTTAGATAAGGTAACGAGCTGTCAAGCGACGTCTTTAACATCATACTTGAAAGAATTATGCGGAACTCACAAGCGAACACACAAGAGGCATAATCTTTCCAGAGTTTGTGCAACTACTAGCGTGGTTGATGACAGTATATGTTATAACATAACATAATTTGGTGGAACTCAGCGGGTGGTCACCAATGCGTTTGCTAGCATTGGAATTATTGCGAAAACGGATTTAGCGGTGAATAAGGATAAAACAAAGTGTATGCTGTCAACAGAAAGGAACACACAACATCGACAAATTAGGCAGAACGTCACAAACGACAGCTATAATTCCGAGGTAGTAAGGGACCTTGGTTCTGCCAACAACACCTCAGCAGAAATGAAACGTAAAATCACTTTTGCAAATCGCTGTTTCGTTGAGCTTAGGAGGCAATTAGGTGGTAAGGCCATATCCTAAGGAGACTCTATCTATAGACCTAGATCATCCCAGTCCTTCTTTGTGGCGCAGAACCATGGTCTCTATCAAAAGTTGATAAAGATATTTTCAGTCGCTTCGAGGGAACAGCAGGGATTATTAACACATGGGCTGAAAAGTGCCGTTTTATAGTAAAATACAAAATTTTTGCAAAATTAAACTTTATTTATCAATATAGTTGCCTTCGAGGGCGATACACTGATTGAAACGATTTTTCAATCTTTCGATACCAGTTTTGTAGTACGATTTCGGTTTAACTTCAAAATAGGCCTCTGTTTCGGCGATTACTTCTTCATCGGTCTTAAATCTCTTTCCGGCGAGCATTCTTTTGAGGTCTGCGAATAGGAAATAGTCGCTGGGGGCCAAATCTGTTGAATACGGTGGGTGAGGAAGCAATTCCTAGCCGAATTCATTCAATTTTGCCATCGTTTTCATCGACTTGTGACACGGTGCATTGTCTTGATGAAACAGCACTTTCTTTTTCTTCAAATGTGGCCGTTTTTCTGCGATTTCGTTCTTCAAACGCTCCAACAATGCAATGTAATAGTCGCTCTTGATAGTCTGCCCCTTTTGGAGATAGTCGATGAAAATTATTCCATATGTATCCCAAAATACGGATGCCATAACCTTGCCAGCCGACTGTTGAGTTTTTGGTCCTTTTGGACGAGGTTTGTCGCCTGCTCGCCAGTCAGCTGACTGCCGACTTGGATCTGGTGTGAAGTGATGGAGCCAAGTTTCATCCAATGTCACATAACGACGCAAAAATTCGACTTTATTACGGTTGAACAGCTTTACACACTCCTCTGAATCATCAACACGTTGTTGTTTTTGGTCGACTGTGAGCAAACTCAGCACCCACTTTGAACAGAGCTTTCGCATGTCCATATATTCATATATAATATATCCAACACGCTCTTTTGATATATTCAGAGGCTCAGCTATCTTGATCAACTTCACTTTACGGTCATTCGTAATCATTTTGTGGACTTTTTTGATGTTTTCATCTGAAACAGCATCTTTTGGACGTCCACTGCGTGCATCATCTTCGGTGCTTGTATGACCACTTTTAAATTTTTCAATCTATTTGCGAATGGTTCGTTCGACTGGTGCAGAGTCCGGGTAACACTTATCAAGCCATTTCTTTGCATTGGCTGCATTTTTTCCCATCAAAAAGCAATGATAAATCAACACACGAAATTGCTTTGAATCCATTTTTTTCACAATAACAAAAAATGCTTCACTCACAACGCTATATCTCGAGAACTAATCATCTGACAGCTGTCAAATTTATACACGTATCTTTTAATTTAATTCAAGTGGTGCCCTCTCTTAGAAACGGACTTTTCAGCCCATGTAGTATAATGTAGATTGATTGATCGCCTTAATCTAAGGGAGATTTGACTGTATGTTGGTTGAGACCCCTAAAGTCCGTGGCTCGGTCTCTGTTAAGAAAATCATGCTCACTTACATACTCTTCAACTATTTGACCTCTAGTCGAGACTTCTTTGGTACTTTTTTGACGATACTCCTGAGTTCTTTCAGGACGTTAGGTTTATGAACTCTTAAGCCTTCCCTCCATGCTAATATTCTCAAAGATAAGGAAGATGATCTAGTGTCCCAATTTTAGAAAACCATTTACAAATCTACAACTAGTCCGGTATTTGAGAGTATTCACAAATCAGATATCAGCCTCGAAGCCCGCAAAATCAGTTTGGGAACTAGATTTTCCTGGAACATTTCTACAAAATCGTATGTCACAACGATATCTATGGATGTTGTCAAAGCATATTCAGATTCTCCATAAAGTCAGACTTATTGGAGATACGAACTACAACTACAATGACAATTGTTGCTAACAAGCTTTGAAAATATGAAGCTGAAGATCGACTTGTCAGCTATCAACATACGAGTACAAGGCTTGATCCATTAAATCTCACTAGCAATGCTAAAAAAAGAATGTCAGTTGCAATCTGATCTAAAACTGCAACCCTTTATACTATTACACAAACAATTATGCTCTTAATGCTTGATTATCGCATGAACAATGAGATGAGCCTAATTAACTTCGAAAATTCTATACTCTGAGAAAAAAAGGTTTATAAGCAACAGTAATTCAACTCTGCGCAACAGGTGAAAAGCAAATTAAAATTCGTTCCCTGTAGCTGCGGTAAATTTGATTGATTCAACACCTTAATGTGTTATTGCTGTATTGCAATTTTCTGAATCCCTTTCCTATCTAGCAACGCAAAACCAACTCTAGCCGTCATCCAAGGAAGATCAAGTTAAAGAAATAGATTTCCAAATGCATGGTCCAGCTTAATGGTTTCCCTATTTCAGAATTGACATTTAAAAGGAGCCGAATTCTAAGACGTCCTGTAGTGATAATTTGTACCCAACAGCTTGGTCATCACACCTTTTGTACCCCTGAATAAGATGCACCCAGCACGGATATGATGCGCAGGAGGTCACCTCTCGCACAAGTGGCTATTTCGGATTTGTTTTTGTTCTTCTTCGTCTTAAATACAAACATGTTTCTCCATTTCTTCTGTTCTACCTTGTCTTTACATTTATCCGTTTGTTGTATGAATTTGAACAACAAAAGAGACCCCGAACGGACTACAAAACGAGATGAACTTCAAATTTCACATCATTTATCTTACTTGGATTTGTGTTGTTCCGCTAAAGCATTGAGCCGCTCAGATAGCACCGAAAGGCGAGAGCAGCGATATACATCAGCGTTAGCCTTACATGGATCATTACTTAATTGTATTTGTTTAGAAGTAGTTAGCCGGGCTAATTTACTAGTGAGCGGCTGATTTCAAAAGGCCGATCATTATTGTTGTTCCGTCGAAAAATCGCGCGCATGTGCATGACTAAACATTGGTCGGGCCGATTTATCGATCGGCCAGTCAGTCAGTTGGTAATATGAAATGAGGGAAGTCTAGTGATTGCCGCTGGGCTAAACTTTGACTAGGCGACGCGATAAATCGAAGCCGCGATTATTGCGACGATGAGATGGTGTTGAAGATGGATATGGAGATGGAGTCATCCATCATAATTTATGGTAGTTAGACAAATCGTTGAGACCGATGCGCCACAATTTGATCTGATCAATCCATATTTCATTTAGTACTGACTGTAGGGATAAGTAGGGTTTTGAGTGTGAGAACTAAAATGTGAGTTAAATGGAAATTGGAAAATTTATTTTAAATTTTATTTGATAATAGGGGGAACGGAAGAAAGCCAAGTCCGAAATTGGAGTTAGAAATACTCATCCGTTCTGCCTTTAACAGCTCAGTGCACCGGTGTTTAATGTGAGACTAAACATTTCACTTAATGATAGCTTTCTATTGGGCCACCTGCAGAACACTGGAACGAAAGTGGGTAATTTACTTGTAAAGCGCTCACACTAAACCAAATGCAGATGTGAGACGTATTTTATGGTAATTCTTTTCTGAAAAACGACTTATTTTTTGTATCCGAATCCCTGTCGCACTGAATTCAGTTTGATATATAGCCTTCAGGCGGCGCCTCTGGATAGCTTTCCTCAAGCAAAAATTTTTTTTTTAATTAGCGTTAGTTTTAAATATTTGAATGTTACAATGACTAGGAAATAAAGCTTGTTGTACGGCTTAGGAACGACTTACGATGTTAAAGAGTACGGTCCATGCACGGCGGAATTCTACTGCAATTTCGGTGGAGCACTATTGTTGAAAACAGTGTTAGAGCAGGATGGGACAGGAGATATTATTCGAGAGTGTGAATTGACTGTGTATTATTGGGATCACCTATGAGTTTCATCGCACGATGTTGGATCCTATCTAGCAAGTGCGAAGAAGTATTAGTGGCACCTGACCAGAAGTAAGCATTGAACTTCAATTTTGAGCAGATGAATGCCTTATATACTGAGATTAGATCAGAGGGGGTGTAATATTTCTAAAACCTAGACATAAGGTAGCATTTTTGGTGTCTTCAAATATGTGGTCATTCCAACCTAAATTGCCATTAACACACATACCGAGAATGGAAAATTTGTCGGTTTCGATGATACAAGTACCATTCATGGATAATGGCTGGGTGTTTAAATTTCGCTTTAACGACAGCAGACAACGTTGTGTTTTGGAAGCATTAAATTCCACTTTTTGGTAGTTCTCCAATTGGTTATGCTGTGAGCTGTATGCCATCCAATGTCAATGGGGAGCTCTACATATACATGATCACAGACTTTTTCACTTCTAAATTGTTTGGCGTTAATGTGGGGAAGGGGTGGTTTCAACAAAATAGCGCAACATGCTACAGAGCGCGTAATTAATGTGATCTAACTCTGTTATGGGTTATTTTTTGTGTGTCTAAAAAACGAATACAAAGAAACAAAAATAAAACAATTATAGTAATTAAGCATCGCTTTCAACTCTTACTAACTTACTTAGGTGGCGCTATAATTCGGGGTGAACCTAGCCTTTACTAACTAGCCTCTCTAGTTACCCCGGTCTCTAGGTCATTACTTCCAGTTGCGCACTCCAAGTCGGTTGAGGTCTCCTTCTACTTTTTCTCTTGAAACGACTGAGAACATCTTCATCCGCATTTGATAGATTCCATGCTTTTCAATGCCATAAAGTAGGACTGGGATGATCAAGGTCTTATATAGAGTCTTTTCAGTTTTTGGGATAGGGCCTTACTTACCCCCCCCCCCCACCCTTAGCCCAATTAGCCCAAATAGACATCGATTGGCAAAAGTAACTCTTCGTTTTATTTCTGTTGGGATGTTGTTTGCAAAATTTTAAGCAGAACCAAGGTATGAGAGATAATGTAACTTACTACCTCGGAATTATCGCTGTCGATTGTGAAATTCTGTCCAATTCGTTGATGTTGAATACTCCTTCTTGTTGACCCTTGATTTTGCCTGCATTTACCGCTTAAAACAAGCTGTCGACACCTATTACACCTCTAGTGTTTTGTGAGTTCCGCACAACTCCTATAAGTATGATGTTAAGGAAATAACATGACAGCGCGTCAGCTTGTCTAAAAACCTCTTTCGACATCGAAGGTCGATTTTTACGGAGCACCTAGCGTTCCTAATCTTCATTCTGCACAACCCGACGGGGTTGGCATGGATGCCAAAACAAGATAGCTCATTTGTGAGTATCGATTTTGGCTTATTGCGTTTTTTTCAGAATCTGCCCGATTGTGGTCTTTCCTAGTCTGAAATCTTACTGATAGGGGTCAATAAGTTGTTGACGAAGGGTTTCGGATGTTCACATAATATGACGATGTTGACGAGACTTATGCTTAACCATATAGTTGACGCAGCTGAGGGGGTCTCCTTTTTGTGGATCGGCAAACGATGATAAGATTCCGTTCATCATCCATACACTCTACTGTACAGATCTGAAAAACGATTTGGTTTATGCTCCCTATAGAGTCATTTTCAGCATCTTTGAATACCATGGGCAGCAAATCGTCAGATTTAGCTACTTTTTTAAAAATCAGTTTTGATGTTGCTATACTTACTTCATTTTAGTCGTCTATGTCGAATGGTCTGGTGGCACAGCTGGATGTTGGGCTTCTTCGACGTTATACAGTCTGCAACAACACTTTTTCTCAGCACAGACTTTAAATCTACTACAAGGTTTCCTTCTTCATCTCTACAAGCTTCTCTACGGGTCTTCTTGCAGTCTCTTGCGATTGCAGCTTTTCTATTTTATACCTTTTTACAGTAGTTCTTCTTATTTGTGGCCCTTAGAAATTTCGCATGTGCACCTTGACTGCAACAAAATTGTGATTCGAGTTAATATCGGCTGCTAAGAATGTTCGGATGTCCACAATGCTGGAGGCATGTCTTTCGTCTATCGTAATGTGATCAATTTGGTTTAACAATAAATATTTAGTGTGTACTTAGATGAGGAAACCGTGTTCTTACTTTAGTGGTATTTTCTCCTTCCACAAAGTTTATAATCCTTAATTTGTTGCCAAACGTAATGTCCAACTTACCAACTGTCCCATCGAAGCTTTCCTGATCTTTTATCCTAGCTTCATGCTTAAGTCAATATGTTTTGTCGAAGAGCTCGTAGAAGCAGTCCCTGGTAGGGTCGTCCTTGTTTTTCGTATTAATATGTTCGCATATTAGGCTTATGCTGGTGAATTTAACCTTTTGCGTATTATCATAAGATGCTTGCTCATATGTCGGAATTTTACGAATTCTTGCCTAAGTCTGCAGTACATAGCAAATCAGCATTCGAATAAGCGCTTCGTATTTTCCTTATAGCAGTCGCCATAGCATATATTACAGTTTTACACCCTCCTTATATCCGGCCTATCCTATTACACTTCTTGGATTGCTCGACTGCACGGGGCCTCACAAGAAGAAATCAAGTGACGTAAGATTGGGTGATCTAGCAGGCCATTGCCTCGGACCCCCTCGTCCGATCCATCGTTGATGGTAAACATTGTTTAATATGCTCCGGGCTACTTGGGAATAATGGGCTGGTAAACCATCATGTTGAAATCACATTTTTTGTCGCAACTCCAATGGCAGTTCTTCTAGTAACACTGGAAGATGGTCCTGCAAGGAGTTTGCATACTTTTCGCCATTCAAGTTGCCTTCAATAAAATATGGACCTATTAATTTATCCCCAATAATTCCCGCCCAAACATTAACATTCCAAAGGTGCTGGAGTTCAACTTGTCGCAATCAAAAAGGGTTTTCGGTAGCCCAGTAATGCATATTATGTCGATTGACCGTACCGTGATTGTTGAAAGTCGACTCATCAGAGAATAACACCTTGGCGAAGAAAAGGGGGTCTCGTTCAATTTGCTGAAGTGCCCATTGACAAAAGGAAACCCGGTTGCGAAAATCCTCACTAGAAAGTTCTTGATACATTGAAACATGATAAGGATGGTATTTATGCCGATGTAGTATCTTACAGACAGACGTTTGAGAAATTCCTGATTCACGACTTATTTTGAGAGTGCTAATATGAGGATCGTGTGCAACGGCAGCTAACACTGCTATTTCATTGTCCTCAACAGCCACCCTATCTGACCGATTTCTTTTCTTTGGTTGCACACTTTCTTCACCAGTGAATTGTTAAATGACTCGATAAAAGGAAGCGCCCGATCGTCTCTGGTCTGGGAAACGTTGGGCGTAAAGAGCAACAGCACCATCGATGTTCCTGCCATTTTCTCCATTAATCAATATCATTTTAATTTTCTCTTGAATGGAAAACGTTACTAATAATAATCAGTTGCTCAAAACAAATATCGAACTTCTAAATGAAGTACAGCTCCGTTCAAGTAGATAACAAGAGCAGAGTGCACATCATATACTCTCAGATAAGTTTAGGACAATTTGTCTCTATCTGAAATTTCTTTGAGTTTTAACTTCACTCGAGGCAATAATGACTTCCTCAAAACAAATCTCGACCTTCTAGCACCCTAACAACGTTGGAAACCGATTAATGATTTAGGCATGCCAGTGCAGTGGTTTCTAGCACTGAATGAATAAAACCTTTGAGACAAAGTCGTGTGCCCCATTGAGGAATACGACTAAGCAATGGAAATCTGGAATTATCATTTGAAAAATCAAAAGTGACCTTCGTTTGAGCTTGAACATGCGTCTCAAACTCGCGGTCACCATCTTATGTCCCCTTCAGAACCTTGTGACTTTTGTCTGAAACATTTTTCGCGACATCGCGTATTTTCCGAGTAATTTGGATATCTCAAGTTAAAAAACTCACCCTGTATATTGCAGTTAGGATGCGTACTATATGCAAATGAAGCATTCGGATAAGAAGATGCCAAAGCGAATTCTATGAGATGCCAGGAAAGCAAAAATTCGTCGAATACAATTCCTTGGTTACATTGGCCGAATTAAGAGATTTCTCTCCAGTGAAGAAGGTTTTCGATCTGTAGGTACGCACTTTGAGAAGAAAAAGAACGTCGAATCGACGTTTGGAAGATCAAGTAATCGAAGGTGCCAGTCATCTAAGTCAAACAAATTAGAAGCAATGCTTGTAGGACCCTGAAGGATGGAAAAATGGTTCGCCGTCTGTTGTTATAGTGTAGCCAGTTTTGGTTTTGCACTGAAAAATTTCATTAGTCAGCTCAATTGTCTAGCTCATCGAACAGCCATCAACTTCATTAGGCCGACTATGCCAGAAAATTGATTTCCAGAGTTAATCACCTTATCGGCATGTATTTTTGATTTGTCGTAATATTTTTAAAACAATAAAGCAATAGTGTCGAAAAACCATGCATTTCGTAGTCAAATTGCAAATGGTAGGTAACTAATAACCTTTCAACACATACCTTGGACCAATAGTGTATCAAACTTCCCACTTTGGTCTTCTATATTGTAGCTTTGAATACAGGGTGGGATTGATGCTGCCAAAGAAATCTTTGGAGCTCATGCCTGAACGTTTAAATAAACTACAACGGGATGTTGGAATAGTCCGTAAAGCACCTGCATATCACGTTGGCAATAACTTCGTGCGGTTTGCTAAGCGATGGCGTAACTTGTATTATTCCATTGTTACTATTCCATTGGAACATGCGTTGGAAAGCTACTGTCATTGTACGTCATTTCAGTATATGTCATTCATTTGAGGCGTAAACAACAATAATTTTTTTTCACTCAAATATGACGAACTTTGTGCCTGAAAAAGTTTTTTTGCGGGGAGTTCTTCTTGATTACTTTAATATGAAGAAAACTGCTGCCGAAAGTCATCGTATTTTGGTGGAAGTTTATGGTGAACATGCGCTAGCTGAGCAAATGCGCCAAAAGTGGTTTGCACGATTTAAGAGTGGTGATTTTGGTTTGGAAGACGATAAACGTCCTGGGCAGCCAAAAAAATTTGAAAATGAAGAACTGAAAACATTACTCTATGAAGATTGTTGCTAAACACAAGAAGAGCTCGCAGAATCTTTGGGTGTCACTCAAGCAGCCATTTCAAAACGTTTAAAAACAGCTGAATATATTTGAAAGCAAGGAAATTGGGTTCCACATGCATCGGATTGTTACTGGTGATGAAAAATGGATCCATCAAACGACAACAACGACGACAACCCCAAGCGCAAAAAATCATATGTGAAACCCGGCCAGCCAGCCAAATCAACGGCAAAGCCGAATATCCATGGCGCGAAGATAATGCTCTGTATTTGGTGGGATCAGATGGGTGTGCTGTATTATGAGCTGCTAAAACCAGATGAAACCATCAATGGACAACGCCACCGAACACAATTAATCTTTGAAGAGAGCAGTAGCTGAAAAACGCCCGGAATATGCGACCAGACACGAGGCAATAATTTTCCAACATGACAACGCTCGGCCCCACGTTGCTATTCCGGTTAAGAACTATTTGGAAAACAGTGGATGGGAAGTCTTACCCCACCCGCCTTATAGCCCAGACCTTACCCCTTCTGACTACCATTAAAAATTGGCTTGGTTCATTCTTGGCTGCTAAGCCGGTGCAGTTCCTTTGGGATGGGATCCACAAATTGCCAGAAAGATGGGAAAAAGTCATAGCTTCAGATGGGCAATACTTTGAATAATACTATTGTACATGTTTTTCTTAAATAAACGTTCGAATTTTGAAAGAAAAAAACCGCACGAATTAAGTTAAAAAATAAAGATTTTTGATTTCCCAGGAGCTGAAAAAAGTAGTGTATGAAACTGATGAATATATTTGCATTGACTGGCGGTTTTTGCAAGTGAACGGAACATTATCGTAAAAAAAAAGCCACCGTCCACAAGTGCACATGACGCTTTCCATGAAACTCATGAATCGACGATGAATGCCACGGGCTCTTTTAGTAAAGTGGGAGAGGTATTATGAAGGACTTTGTTGAGGCGAACATATATAGAAGGAAAAAGCTGTTAGTATACAGCAGGAGGACGGAAAACGAAAAGTTAATATATGTCTATAGAAATAATGCTTGGAAACAGAACGTGTGAACAACACCCAGCAAAACTCGAGCAGAAGCCTGCAAGGACGATCACTGCAACACCATACAAGAGACAGAGAATTTTTGATTACCATTTTTCAGATTATTATATGGCGAAAAACCGTAAGGACGGTGAACATACCATTGTCAAGCAGGACATCATATTCGAACTGGCCGAAGACCTTAAAAATTAGCAGCAAACCAAAGAGGAGATAGGAAAATCCAAAGATTCAGTAAATTTGCGTATTTCTAAGACTGATCGTCAACAATCAGATCAATCAAATCAATGCAGTTTTAGAACTACCACTTACCAAACATGCACTTTGTAGGAGCATGCCCAAGACTACCAAAACAATTTTATTATGAAAGGGTCTGATAGCTGAGTGCTGTGTGAACTGGGTAAACACTTTGGCAATGCCCAGTTTTGTAGCTATGACTATTCATTAATTGTACTGATCGCTTGCTGGTTGGTACTCATCGTGCTGAACTTCTAACCGCCAGTACTAACTTAAACCAGGCCATCTGAGGAATTTCTTGGATGTGGCCAAACGTGATGTCAAAACTTTCACTACGCCATAAAGGACATACGATCATAACGTAAAACGTCCTCAAAAAACGACCTCCGAATATGCACTTTGATTTAACGCACCTATCATAGATTTCAGACAACGTAAAGTTGTCTTCGTGAGATAAAGGGCAGGTATTAGCAGCAACATTGGCGCTTACGAATATGGATAGTGATCAAGGTTATCAAGGGAATCGCAAACTGTTGTTTTTATGAGCTAAAAAGTCAATTAAATTGCACAACTTCATCTTGAGTAACGAAGGACACCTTTAAAACTAAAAAAAAAAAAAAAAACAAAATTAGGTAGAGATCCATGTGATCTTTAGTCCCGTGTGTATTGGGGTAGTGTACAGTAGAAATTATAATGAAGACCTTTACCGGTCGTAAAATAGTGAACTTATGTACGAGTACTGCGGAAACTTCAAGTCCTTGGACTCAGTCTCATTAATTTCTAAAACCGCCCTTGAATGCCGATCATCTCTTACGTAGATAGCAGAGCAGTTCAACCTTCACCTTTATTGGGTGCCGGGCCACAGACACATTCCATGGAATTGTAGTGCAAATTAACTTGCCAAAATTGGAACCACTGTACATATTCTACCGGAAAAGAGTACCATAGACATACCAATCGCTATGTACAAATCAATGTTAAAGCTGGATGCTAAAAAAAGAACAAACCTTGTAATTAGAAAACATCTCAACGCCATCACAGGTGTTATCCGTGGGCACTGCCTTATAGGCAAGCATGCAAGAAGGCTTGGCGCCTTTACAAACGATTTCTGTAGAAGCTGCATGGATGATGAGGAAGAGGAGAGAATCCTCCACCTTCTCTGTACATTCCCAACTCTCTCCCAGAGAAGGAAACTTCAGATTATAGACGTTAACACTTTCCTGTGCTTCAACATATGCTCAACTTGGTATGAGGATCATAGATCCACGTGGCAGCACAATGGGACAACAAGCCTAAGAAGTGGGTTGGTCTTTTCCAACCGCCACTCTTACTTACCTACATACCTACCTAGTGCTGAAAGATATTAGTATACCCCTCACTGGGATAAGGAACACCCAATCTAAGGTATTGAACTGAATTCGAGACATTTTGTTTGAGATCGGTAAGAAAACTATCTTTCAAGTCAGTAAATATACGCCCATGTTCAGATAGAATAAATATCTAAGTTATAAATGAATTGTACTACAAATCCTTAGAGTGGATCTGCATGTAATCTTCGTTCAATGATGTCATAATGATATAGGAAAGAGGAGATAGTTGGCGGCTTAAATGAGGTTCACACTAACATAATAACGATTTTTGGCTGGTGAATCGAAACCAGATATTAAGCTGAACAGAACTAAAGGTTTAGATACCATCATTTCACAACTTGCAATTTTCTTCAACGATGCTTTGTTTTATAAACATAAAACACAATCAAAAGTTGTAAAATTGTAGTAAACAAGTCAACTTTATTAGCTTGGAAAACAACCACATTTGGTTGCCTGAAGACATAAATTCGTGTAGGCTAATTGCCTCGTTGACTTACAAAGCTTGTTGGACCATGGCCTTGTTGTATATGATATTACCAAGATGACAATTACCTCTCGATAAATCAAACAAATAATTATACCCAACACAGTGGTTAATCCATAAAAACGAATCTCCAATGCCCACGTAACCCTCGGATTTCGATACGACTCTCCGGTTTAATGGAACCATTCAATTTGCATAATCGCACCAATTTAGTAATTTCCTTCATCCACTTGGTAGCAATTCACTTAAACTCCATCACTAAACAATTACCAAATTCGAAAATGGATTTCAAATTAATTTTCAGTATCAAATAAATAAAATAACGAACTTCAGCACCTATGTAGTCACCCGTCAATCCAGCTTGCAAGTGCCAAACGTCATGTCATACCCGCTCAGTCGAATATAGAGAACCTATTACTCCTACCATACAGACGTATAGAAATAATTCTTATAAAATTTACGATTTTCACACATTGGACCATGCAGAGTAGCTACTTCAGGTGCACCACCGCAATAATGACTGCAAAGAACCTATTAAAGAACCGGGACTGACAATTGGCGACCCACCATAAATGCCCAGTGCTTGCTCGTGCTAGTTATAGCCGGTGTACCGATCCCGATAGTACGACGATACTCGTATGTTGTATGCAAAATTGAAGCCCACCTTAAGATGAATTAGACAAAGCAGTGATTTTTATGAGGTCCGCTAACGCTTTACTGTTCATCGTCTGGCATCCGAATGGATCTTTTGACGATGAGGATTACTATGATGACGGCGAAGAGAGGAAAAAGTATTAAATGCAATGACTCTTGCCACGTCCAGGCTGTTCAAAGCGAATTCCGTATCGGAGATTCGAATCCAAGTTAATTAAAACGATGCAATTTCACAAACTGGCTACTGTTGGTTACCAATGCAGTTCTCATGAGAATGGCTATGAATAGATACAAATGCTTTGAAATGGAAAGGTGCAATGAGTTGAATTGAAGAAAATGAGGAATTACTAGAAGCCGCTATTAACAGAATGCGGATTCAGATTTGATTGCCTTTTTGGATGTACGTGGTTAATGATTGGCTGAACTTTGTCTTATAAAAATGAACGAGACTTTCGTAATTCTTTTATGCAAATCACGATATTTTACCTTAAGATGCTCATGAGCTCACCAACATGTTTTTTAGGTTATTTCATTATGTTAATTGATGGTACACATGTACAATAGTTGTTCTAAGTGTCACACAGCCACTTGTTCAAATTTGAACTTTCTTATATCTGTGTAAAGATGAGTGAAGTTTTCTCATCTAGATAGGTAGGTCGACGTGCCCCTTGTGACTATAAGTCGCGGTTTACTAAAGCCAACGTTTGGGTTCATTATGTTTAACTCCGGAGCCTATAGAACGATCGGTGATTTTGAATCATCCAGATAAGGATATGAATATTAGAATGGCATCCAGCTCTGATTTTTCTATCAGAGAGGGCTGTACAGCCCCACAGTAAATGGCGGAGAGTAATATCTACTCTTTGCTTATCTTGCAATTTCTTCAAAAGTTGTTATCCACCATCCAGTCCAGTAATATAACATAGAAGAAGCTTCATTTAGTACACAGCCAGGCATGCTAAGAAAAGTCTTCATGCAGCCTAAACAAGGCTGACTTTAAGCCTTCTCAAAGTAATATTGCTTGCTCCACAAGACAACCATTTTTTTGGTTGGCTTGTTAGTTTTGTTATAGGATTAATCAACAGACCTTTTCTGGTACTCCAATCTTCGATCACATCTAGGTCTGCTTGCGTTTTAGAGCAGATTGTTGCTAGACATAACTCAAAAGACAGTACAGTGCGCTGTGAACATTGAACAGTGAGACGACCAACATGCAGCATAACAGTGGTGCATCATATCTTGGTTCTATTCAGCATCATTACTCTTATCTCAAAACTAGAGATGCGGATGTGCGATGTTTTCTAACCGAGTTACACTTACTACTAAAATTTGCATTCTAAACACCAGTCTCAATCTCGATGAAAATGCCCAGCGCGTATTTCCTCTTGTATAGGTTTTCTAATAACGACTTGGCAAATTTTTTTTTAAATAAAAGGCAAACTATTTGAGATATTTCAAAAACTTTATTATTGGCTTGAAGTACAATCAAAACATTTATGAATGGAACTCAACTTCGTTGGGCCACCGCGGGCACGTTTGCATCGGCCGATTCGTTGGACCCAATTTTCAACGACTTGGCCACACATTTTGGCCGAAACGGCCGCTATTTCGCTTTCAATGTTGGCTCTGAGCTCTTCCAACGTCGTCGGCGTGTTGGCATAAACCAATCACTTAACGTTGCCCCACAGAAAATAGTCAAGTGTCGTTAAATCGCACGAACGAGGCGGCCAATCGACTGGCCCATGTCTTGAGATAACACGCTCACCATGCTTACTCTTCAATAAATCGAGTGTAGCGTGTGCTGTGTGGCTTGTGGCACCATCTTGTTGAAACCATATGTTGTCCAAGTCTATATCTTCCAATTCGGGCCAAAAATAATCGGTGATCATGGCGCTATAACGCTGACTATTCACAGTAACGTGACGATCGTTATCGTCGACGAAAAAATATGGCCCAATAACGCCGCCGGCATGCAAAACGCACCAAACAGTTATTTTTTTGTGAATGAAGTGGAGATTCATGAAGCACATGTGGGTTTTCACCCGACCAATAACGCATATTCTGCTTATTGACGAACCCATTGAGCCAAAAATGAGATTCGTCACTGAAGATGATTTTGCGATGAAATTCATCATCTCGGCGCATCGTCTCCAGAACCCAATCGGAGAACGTACGTCGCTTCAAATGGTCCATCGGCTTCAATTCTTGGATCAGCTTGATCTTGTATGGGTGCACACCAAGATCCTTACGCAAAATACGCCATAATGTGGTCTGAGCGATGCCCAATTCTTGAGAACGCCGTGGAATTGACTGATTTGGATCGTTTGCTACGAACGTCTGAACGGCAGCGATATTTTCGACACTTCGACCAACCCGTTGTCTCATTGAAACGGCAACATAACACAACGAATTTGTAGACCGAAAATTGGAGTTAACGCTCTTAAAGTTGCAGTCACCGACTCCGAATATTTGTAGAAAATTTTTATAATTTGCAGACGTTGCTCGTTAGTGTACTTTACCATGATGAAAATGTTGAGTGTACTAAACAGTGACAGTTTGATGATTAGTGAAAGAGTGCGTTCACAAATTAAATTCAAAGTTGTCAAGTCCCTATTGGAAAATCTTATATTTTAGACAGACGATACATTCGCATAATAGTTTTGCGCACATGAAATTCTATCATTATTTCCATGCTCTTAAGCACGATGGAAGTTAGACGGCTCATTTACAAGGTGAAGTTGGTGGTTGAAGTTGGTTGTGCGCCGGTTCTGATTAGATTATTTGAAAAGTTCCTCATGCTTTGAGGCAGGGAGAATTTCCAGTCGGCTCTTTTAAGTATTTTTGGTTGATTTGCCTCTTTTGAAGACCTAGATCAGCATTTGATTGATTCGATCTTTTCGCAAATGTCTTAATAAGAGTGATTTTTGGAAGTCCGAATTGGTTGCTTATATATTTATACTTATAGATTCCTTACTAGAAATCGTTTGGTTTTCACTATGGATCGGATGAGTTTTTTCTTACAACGTTAGCTTAGAATATTTAGTGAGGGCACCGTTCGGATTCTGAATAGCTTTCGCTACTTTTCATATCGTTCTGAGTTTCGAAAGCAATGACGGATTTATCAAATTTCTCCTTAAAACGTGTCTAGTTGCTTTTTCGCGGATTTCTCTTCTTCAACAAGGACGAAACTTCGCATCTAAATTCGTTCTAAATTCGACGTATCTATGGTCTTATATGGAAGCAGCTGATGTTACTTTCCGGACAACACAGGATAGTGATAGATAGATAGCTTGTTTCCAAATTAGTCTGGAATCATGAATTTCTCCGATCTGGGTGGAATTTTTGTTAAAAAGAACGATCTCTGTTTTTCATTGGTTAGTTCGCAGATGTTGCCTACTGGCCCAGTTATTTACAAGTAATAGTGCGCAATTGAGTATTTCACTAAATGCTGGCAGAGTTTTTGCCGAAACCATTGATGATATTGTCGATGTAAGTCGCGACGTAGATCTATTATGCTTTATAGCTTTCCAAAACCTTATTCACTACCAGCAACTAAACAAGCGGTTAGGGAACACCGTCTTAAACTATCTTTCTATTGAGTGGACTTCTGCTACTTTCATATTCAAACTTTGAGCTTATTATACGCGACCGTAACACAAGATCGATGCAATTGCAAAGGCCGCTACAGAGTTGTGTTCTATGCAGACTTCTTGCTATGTTCTAGATTCTTACCAACGAATATTGCTCAAACTTAAAATGTCTGCAAAAATGACAGATCTGATAGATCTGACATCTTGCAAGAATGTCACTAGCTTTCTTAGATTTGAGTACGAAAACAATATAGACCTTGCTCAAATATTTGCCGTTGTGTCTCTTAATAAAGGACATTAGCATTGGCGCGATTTGTGATTTTCCTTTTGTTTGTTTGAGTTGATCAATTCGAAATAGTGTCTCCTAACGTCTCGCTTCGTAAGTCTAGAGTTGGCGAGTTCAGAAGGCTCCAGATTTATAGATCGACCAAAAGAAACTGATATTCCGGTCCTGTCAGATGGTGTGTTTGGTAATGTCATCATTCTCCATTCTAGGACGAATAAGAGGGTAATATTGGCGAATCCAGGCTTTTTGTTAGCAGTTCGCTAACACTTATTGTAATCGTATAAGTCTGCATCTATCTTAGAGACTCGTGGAACTCTTTCATTCTCCGTAGTTATAAGGGTAGAAGATGAAAATTTCGGACTGCTTAAATCCAATACCTTGTAATTCCAAGACCACGATCATCTTAAAACACCATCTGTGAACCTGTCCTGCCGGACACTGCCACCTACGATCTCACCTACACAAAATATGTCGAATTCAGGAAACTGAATTTCGTGTTTGCATGGAAGACGACGAAATTACGGAACACATTTTATGAGAATGCTAAGTGCCTTAAGGAGACGACACTCCATCAAAGAAATTTTAATCCCTGAGAAATTCTCAAAATTTCCACCAGAAAGATTCTCAATTGCATATACTGATTGATTGTAATACTGATTTTGTGGTATGAAAAATCTTTTAGGTCGCAGTGCCCCCGAAATTTGCGGATCAAATCTTCGAAATCAAATCTTTGACAGAATTCTTTACTTCCTTAAATTGAAATCTGTCTATTGTTACGTTCTATCCGACTTATCTTTTTGCCACTTCCACAGATCGCTGCATTCTGCCAATGATATCAATTTCATTAGCACAAACAAGTTGTTTCAAAGACAGCGATCGGTCTCTATACTATACTCTTTGTCGATGTCAGAACTAGACATAGCCCCGTACAACTCGTCTCTATCGCTGTTGCTATGTGCGAGATTAAGATCGATAACAATTTGCCAAATCTTAGTCTGTAATCCTTGGCCTTATTTAGGATCTGCATAGAACAATTGTGATAAAGGTCAATCAGTTGGTCTGTGAGGTATCACTAGCAATTGGTGCAATTAAAAGTGCAAACGATACTTTGCTTCTATCAAATTTTGAAATGATTTGATATGTGCTCTCTACCATGTTGCACTTAAGCTTAGATACATTCTCGTATTGCAATCTTTACTTCATTTTAATCGGGTGAGTAAAATTCTTGGCTTTCCGAAGCTGTATAGTACGATCTGCCTGACAGCAGAGTCATCCTCAGCACTAAATGTGGCGCGTTCTATTCATTTCTTCTATAGTTCGATTCTCATGCTCTTTTTTCCTGCCTTTTAGGCAGCATTGTCTCGTAGTTGAATTGTGGTGACCAGTGATTTCAGGCTAAACCCAACACCTCAGATGCGAAATTTGTGACATTTTCCTGGTGGATATGTGATCAGGGGTTTGTTACGATTGCAGATGCGTTTAACCTCCTTTACATTATTTTCTGGTTGTTGCGGCGTCATCGATAACTTTAGAAGGATAGTGGTCGAAGTTCATGAGGATTGTTTGGACATCTATACACTGGTAGAGTGCCCTAATCGATTACAGCTCATATTCAATTTGAAACATTTATAATCAAATAACCGCCATGTTCGCTTGTGAATATTGAGCTTAGGAAATCATGGGTCAATGACCCTATGTGTCCGTTTCCTGACGTTGTGTCCGAATGCTATGCAAAAGATATGATAAAGTGATTTTCAGCGGACACACTTGTTGATAAATAAGCTTCACCAGCAATAAAAAATTTCAGCTAAGATAACGATAGACCTTAACTTACAATAGTAACTTGGAATCTAGAGAACGAAAAGACGGTCAAAATGGTCAGAGATAAACATTCAAATATCTGCAACTTCTTAACTTGCCAAGTAAATCTGCAAAGTCTAAACGCGCAAGCAAACAATTTAACAAATCAACATTGCATAGTAGATACTTGTACATACTTGTTGTAACAATTTTTTACAATAATCAACAATGGCTGTCTGAGAGCTAAGCGCGAATCACATTCATCCGCACGCATGCCTACTATAGTTTGTTATGTTGGATAGGTACATTAACCATTAACCATCGGCCCCTTTTTTGCCAGGTCCAAAAGGTCTTTCGGACTTGAGATTCGCTGCTTTAATCCCAGCATATACAAGTATGCGGCGCAATGCATGGCATTCCATAATCATTTATTATTGCACATATTAACCATCAAGAGATCCGCGAGTCCATGGTGTTATGATGAGTGATCGCCCAACTAGGGCCCCCATTACTTTATTAAAGCGTGTTATTCCGCGGCCGCAAAACAAAAGACTCCCAATGTTGTCGGCCACTATACTCCACCCTTTTTCCCTCGACATAATCCATCTCTTGTGTCCAGTGTTTGTCCCAGCTAACACAAACCAACTCCAACGGCTGTTAGGGGGGGGGGGGGGGGGGGGGGGGGGGGGGGGTAACAAAAACGTTGAATTGCATTGAATTTACTTGCCAGAGAGATGAGATTACAAAGTTAAACGACGAGGTAAGTGTCGGCATGTTCCAAACCTGGAAAAATCATCGAAGATGATGGCCACTATACCATATACGACTGTGGATATTTGCTTCGTATGTCTATCTTACTGTCTGTCTGTCGGTCGGTTGCGGATGTGTTAGCAAAGCCTAACACAACAGCACAACTCAGGACCAATATAACGATCTTGTTATTAGCTCGGCAAATCTTCAATAGGGTGTACGAAAATTGACTTCCACATTTGCGTCTCCTCCCTGCTGCTCCTTGAAATACCAACCATACCATACTTTAGCTGTATGAATAGCTATAGCAGGACTGTTTGAAGCCTGCTGCCCAATGTGCGCGCACCCCTTGGGCTAATCGCCGCGTCAGATTGTGCGCTAACCTATAGAGGATAAAATAAATGGCACCTTTCAAAGTGTTCACAGATTGTTTGGTTGGATCTTCAACGCTTACCTGGCTTTATCCGCTTAACGTTTTGTATCTACAGTACAATGGGGATGTGTGATTCGTATTGTGGAAAGGACTGAACGGGACGAATTTTTCTTCTTCTTATTGTGTCGGTTCGGTAAGCCTGGTCGATGAAATCTATACACACTGTATGTACCGGTGATGATAGTCATGTGGGGCATCTTCGTACCTCCATGTGAAGGCTCTTTTCGCTGCATATGTGAAGTTTTTAATCACGAAACAATGTAGCCCTTCATTAACTACTGTTGGCCAGTTGAAACTTGGTACCCTTTTCTTGGATTGAAATTGCATTCGAATGATATACTGGGGTTGGTACATAATTTGAATTTATCATTGGTACGTACTCTCCCGGGTATGAGAAGTGTTGTGGGATATTAGTTTATTGCAATGTTGCTCATATCATCCGATTGTGTTCAGTAATGAGGGCTTACAAATTGTGTACATAGTCATGGATTGATTATTTGCGCTGATTGTTAAGGAAATGAAAACTTGCAACAATTACAAAGGCTTACAATGCAACAAAGTGCACTTGATGGAGTTCTATAAAAGCGAATGACTTAGGGGAAATGATAATAATATGCAAGCCCTAGGAAACAGACTGTGGATGAAGAACAAATTGCATATTTACACGATAGCATTGGGTAGATACAAATATAATTTCTTCTTATGATACATTGGTGGGATTTTGTATACATGTGGTATTCCTTGCTAATTGGAAGCAAACTAATGATGCTATTTTTGACGAAGGGATTTGAGGGAAGCAAGCTTCGTTAATCATTTTGAAATAACAGATTTCCATGATACATTGCAATATTGATGGTTCTAGCGTGGTTTAGTATTATCAGAATGTATTGCTATTGACCTTATATATGTGGTAAGTCTTGTCTGAAACATGACGGTTTTTTACTTTTTTACCCGGACAAAATTGGATTCTAGAATGCAAGCTTGTTTCATGTTATAAAAAATAGCACGCAACCACTAAAGAATTCCACATCCGTATAGTAAATCCCGCTAAAAACAATTTTCGAAAGATTTCTTCCTTGGCAATATCAAAGCAAAGGGAAACTCGTAGTCAAATTTCAGGCTAGAGTACGAAATGTTGCTCCTAAATTTAATAGAAACAATGAATGGAAGTATTACAATCGTAATAAGAGACCTCAATGCAACCATTCACAACTTAGACACTACAAGTGATAAATAAACGCAATCTTATGTTAATTAATTATAAACTGTTTGTAAATTTTTGCAGAATCAAGAAGGCAATTGGAAAATCAATTATCCGCCTGCAACTATCTACGGGAATCCGATGTGAACAGACGTGAACACAGTAAGCATTGCTATACTTCAAATTTACATATTTTGCAAATCTAATTTTTAGGACCCCTAACTACCCAGAAAATATATTTTTGTAGTTGAAGCAATGGACATCGCCGAAAGATGGGACAGAAGTCACAACACATAACTCTCAGAGGCGTATGGAGAAAACAATTTATTTTGTTGTACATAACTTCATAGTCTTTATTTTCAGATCTTTAAGATTTGAAATTTAAGCAAAATACAAACAAACTGAGTTAACGAGCCGAAGCATTTTTTAAAGCATTAATGGTAAATTTCGGGCATATAAGCAACGTGGGAGCATTTAAGGAACTGCACCTTCCCTCACGAATAGTGCGCTAGTCGGCTAGAGTCATTGTTGATTTGTCGATATAAACTAAGGATTTCAAATACCTTCACAGAAAATAGTCCAGCGGCGTCAAACACAATCTTTGAGGCCAGGCCTTAGGTCTGAAAATATGTAATGCTGTCATCGAACATTTCCTTCAATAGCTCGATGGCATGTAGCGTCGTACTTTTGAAACCAAATGTCCTGCAGACGCAGTTTTGGAAACAAAAAGTCCTTGATCATAGCCTGGTACTGGGCACCATTGGCACCGAAGAGTTAATTTTTCCGGGTTTTCCGGGTTATTAAAAAGCCACTAAGACAAAAAGCCTCATCACTGAAAAATATTTGACGCTAAAAAAGTGAATCGACTTGCAAATGTTCGATCGCCTAGCTTCATTTTGCAGGAAATAAATTTTGTAAGCGTGTATACCTATCATAGATCCTTGGGTAAAATCTTCCAGCAAGTCGATGGACACAGGCCTAGTTCTTGCTTACGATGCCAAATCGATGAATTGGGGTCATCCTCAAAACTGGCCTCAACGGCGCCGATATTTTCACCTATATGTTCTCTGCTCATTCTTGTTAGTGGCTTGGAGCCCAAAAGAGTAATTATAGAGAAATTTTTGTCAACTGTGCTGCGAATTGCAGACTCACTTGCTCAATTATTTTGACGTAAAATTGGCGTAGCGCTTTACAAACATTTTTTTGTTAAAGTTGATTTCGGAAATAAGTTTCCACAATTTGGACGTATGTCATTGCGCAATAAATTTCCAAAGAGATTATATCAGCTGTAAGATTAACTACGAGTATCAGCAGTAAAAGGTGTAAATAAGCGACTTCATTGCAACAAAGAATTCGAAGTTTGCCAAAGAACGCTTTACGTAAAAACAACTCAGTTCCTGAACTTAGATACTCCGATTTTTGTTAAGAAACTGATAAATTTGGTACATTTAATCGTATTTTTATATAATTATCGCATAATTAGGGCGCTCTCAAGGTACACTTAAAATGTTTGTACGCAGCGCGGGAGAAGGAAACTTAGAGAGGAAGAAAAGAGAGGTACCGATGTACATTGGTCTTAAATGTTTGCAAGTTATAATGACTAGGAAAAAGCGACCTTGGCAGGTCATTCCATAAGCGAGTTGTACGACTTAGGAATAAATCACGATATTTTAGTGTACGGCCGAAAGTGGGCTTGGGCACACTGATGAGCATTCATAGAGAAACGGGTGTAACGGTTGAAGGTTTGAAAGAGCGATAAAACAAAGCGAGACAGGTGATATTACATCGTTGTTCGAGGGTGTCAATTTACTGGCTAATATTAGTATCACATATGAGTTTTATTGCACGGGTTTGAATTCTATACATAGCAGGTGCAGTTATATTTTAGGAGCACCTGACCAGACGTGGACATTATACTTCAATTTTTGGCGGATAAATGCCTTATATATTGAGGCCAGATCAAGAGGGTAAAATAGTTCTTACATCGCTTGAAGTAACCTAGATATTTTGCGGCATTTTTGCCGATATTGAATATGTGATCATTCCAACGTAAGTTGGCACACATACCGAAAACGGAAAGTTTTAGGGTTTCGACGAAACAAGTGCTATTCATATATAGCATATATAGCATTATGTTTTGGAAGCAATAAATTCTATTCTAATCTACTCGGAATTTAATTAGATTAGCATACGCGACCGTTCCCGTTCTACAGCCGAAGAGAAGGGACGTAAGTCCGTGAATGAATATGAAAAGCAGATAGTACTGTCAGCAACAAAGGAATATATTGGCTTAGAAGCAGCAGACAAGAAATCATTAATAAAAATTAAAAAGAGTGTGGGAGACAGAACGGAGCCCTGGTGCAAACCAGCATTTATTTTTTGAATATCAGACTTGAAACCATCCAAGGGTTAGAGGACTGGCGAATCGAGAACTCGGGTTTCACCCAGTTCAGTGACGAGAATATCGCAAATTCCATATTCGGGAACAACCCCCGTTCATTTCGAAGGAAGAGCTTCAAACGATCTTCGACACAGTTAGAAGTAAGAAATCAGTGGGAACCGATGGAATACAAAACATTGTGCTTCGACATCTCCTACTAGAAGCGGTGGACATTTATACCACCCTGTTTAACAATGCAATGAATAATGCACATCACCAACGCATTGGAAAACTGCGGTGGTACATCCCATTCCCAAAAGGGATAAAGACACCTTCAATCCGGCGAATCTCCGGTCGATCAGTCTCCTTCCAAACATCAGTAAGGTTTTCGAAAAAGTTATCAATAGAGTTCTGACTAAGTGGGTTGAGGACAAAAATATAGTTCCGGATAATCAATTCTGTTTCAGGGCGCGGCATGATGTCATTCATGCCGCGTCTAAGCTGGTTTCTGATATGCAATGGAACAAAGCCAAGAAACAGTGCACGGGTACCTGCTTGATTGATTTGGAGAAGGCTTTCGATACCGTATGGTTACAGGGACTCTTCTACAAGTTGAACAGACTGGGCATTAGTAAGCCACTGCTCTATATTCTTTTTAATATGCTCACAGATAGACAGTTCATCGTGAAAAATGGCGATGTGATTTCTACTGATACATTCAACATTAAAAACGGTCTGTAACAAGGTGCGGTCAATTCGTCAATCCTTTTCAACATTTACACAAGTGATCTGATAGGTTCACCTCACCATGCCATAGCGTACGCAGACGACTTAATCGCGTACAGATCAGGTCCAAAGATTGAGGTTATAAACATTCTTTTGCAGCGTGACTTCGATGAAATGAAACAATATTGCGATGACTGGAAGTTGAAGATCAACTTTCAGAAGTCGGAAACCATTCTGTTTAGGACGCCTTTGTCTGGGGAGTCTGCGGATACCAGAAAGAATTGGCGAAAGTTTCAGATCGTGGGACAACAAGTTCAGCCACTTGCCTTGTCGAAATGTAGTCAGATACCTTGGGATTTGGCTAGATCAATATCTGTATTTTAACAACAAAATAGATGTTGCTCTGGCCAGAGCCAGAGGTGCTTTTGTCCTTACAAAGAGACTGTTTTATAACAGCCAACTCGATGCGAAGGTGAAGTTGATCTGCTACATGGCCCTTATCAGGCCCATGCTTGTATTTGGATGTCCCGTGTGGTTCAACGTAAGAGCAAGTTTATTGGAAAAGATTCGGGTGTTTGAGAGGGCTTGTCTTACGACTTGTCTTCGCTTATATAGAACACCAGAGTCTGAGTACATAAAATTCTATCTTAATGAGGTCTTGTGCAATAGGGCGAACCTAATAAGAGTGAACAATTTTGTTATTAAGTTGATTCGAAGGCATATTGCAAAAGCAATGACCTCGTCGAATAACCTGATCTCTGGAGCTTACTACCCCAATTATATGTATCACGAAAGAGTTCGCTATGACGGCTTTATTCCTCCAGAAGCGTTAAGGATAGATTATCGGTGCCGTTAATCTTCCATGTCGCTCGAACAACTGCGGAGAGGCGACTTAACTACGATAGAGACGTCGCACACGGCAGTGCGGAGCGTCTCCGGTTCAGTAGGTCGGTAGGGAATCGTGACATGAGGGATGTTGCTCGGCAGCACCAACAATTTTGGTGGCTTGTTGAAGGAGCGGAATCTACGTCGTCGAATTCCTCTAGAACTAGTTAGCTTCATTAAGGAGCAGGGTCGGCAGTCTAATTTTCTAGCCGTGGCCGACATATATATATTTTTTCCCCATTAAAACTATACTAATTCTCACAAGGGTGCGTTTTTTAGCTTGAGACATTCAAATTACTCGAAAAATACGCGAAAATGTTTTAGACAAAAGTCACAAGGTTCTGAAGGGGACATAAGATGGTGACCACGAGTTTGACCTTGAGCCCCATTTTCAAGGTCAAACGAAGGTCACTTTTGATTTTTTTAATGGGAACCCCTATTTTTTTGACAGATTCGTAATCTGCGTGAAAAATTACAATTCTTTTACATGCAACACTTTTTTCAAAAATGCATTCTTTTCCCGTCAGAGGGCGCCATAAAACTCAAGACATCAAAATTACTCGAAAAGTACGAAATATCGCGAAAAATGTTTCAGACAAAAGTCGCAAGATTCTGAAGGGGACATAAGATGGTGACCACGAGTTTGACCTTGAGACCCATTTTCAAGGTCAAACGAAGGTCACTTTTGATTTTTCAAATAATAATTCCTGATTTTCATTGCTCAGTCGTATTCCTCAATGGGGCACAAGACTTTGTCTCAAAGGTCTTATTCATTCAGTGCTAGAAACCACTGCACTGGTATGCCTAAATCATTAATCGGTTTCCAACGTTGTTAGGGTGCTAGAAGGTCGAGATTTGTTTTGAGGAAGTCATTATTGCCTCGAGTGAAGTTAAGACTCAAAGAAATTTCAGATAGAGACAAATTGTCCTAAACTTATCTGAGAATGTATAATGTGCACTCTGCCCTTTTTTTCTACTTGAACGGAACTCTACTTCATTTAGAAGTTCGATATTTGTTACTGATTATTATTAGTAACGTTTTCCAGATTAATAATGCAGGCTATTTCAATTCAAGAGAAAATTGAAATGATATTGATTTATGGAGAAAGTGGAAGGAACATCGATGGTGCTGTTGCTCTTTACGCCCAACGTTTACCAGACCAGAGACGATCGGGCGCTTCCTTTTATCGAGTCATTCAACAATTCACTGGTGAAGGAAGTGTTAAACCAAAGAAATGGAATCGGTGTTAGCTGCCGTTGCACACGATCCTCACATTAGCACTCGCCAAATAAGTCGTGAATCAGGAATTTCTCAAACGACTGTCTGTACCACATCGGCATAAATACCATCCTTATCATGTTTCAATGTATCAAGAAATTTCTAGTGAGGATTTTCGCAACCGGGTTTCCTTTTGTCAATGGGCACTTCAGCAAATTGAACGAGACCCACTTTTCTTCGCCAAGGTGTTATTCTCTGATGAGTCGACTTTCACCAATCACGGTATGGTCAATCGACATAATATGCATTACTGGGCTACCGAAAACCCTTTTTGGTTGCGACAAGTTGAACGCCAGCACCCTTGGAATGTTAATGTTTGGGCGGGAATTATTGGAGATAAATTAATAGGACCATATTTTATTGAAGGCAACTTGAATGGCGAAAAGTATGCAAACTTCTTGTGGGACCATCTTCCAGTATTATCAAAAGAACTGCCATTGGAGTTGCGACAAACAATGTGGTTTTAACATGATGGTTGTCCAGCCCATTATTCCTAAGTAGCCCGCGGCGTATTAAACAATGTTTACCATCAACTTAGAGTGTCCGCATGGGGCCAGTAAATTAAAATAAGGTAATTTTAAGTTAATTAAGCTAATTTTTAAGCGTTTTTTTTGTATAGCATGTAAAACTCTTATTGAATTTAATTAAATAAAAATGCATATTAAATGAATGAAAACCATCCAAGGCAACTTGAATTAAACGTTCCGAAATATAGTTTCTATCCATTGAAGAAGAAATTCGTCGATCCCAAATGCACACATTTTCGACAAAATAGCCTGATATCAAACTTTGTTAAGTGACTTAGAAATGTCAAATGCAACTATCTTGTTTTCGCCAGATTGATGTTTCCTTTTCGGTTTATCAACGTTTCCATGTTCCTAGAAAGAAGGGACGTAAGTGCAATGGAATGTACCCTAAAGAGAAGGATTGATGAAAAAGCTTACACAGTGATTTTGCCAGCGAGGAAGAACACCTCTTCATAAAAAGGGAAAATACACTATTTGGACCAGCTGATTTTAAGTACACACGAGTGTGACGAATCTATGACAATAACTTTCATTTAGTTGTTAATTTCTATTTCATAAGTTTTGCTAAGTCAATCAAATGATGAAAGTGTCCCGCCTTGGAAATTAAAATGACAATTACGATCGTTTTATCAATTTCAGGAATTCCAATCGCATAGTAAGCCAAAAACCGAGGAGACTGCAAAACAGTCGTGAAAGAAGCCAAAGACTAATAATTTTCATAAAAATTAAATTAATTCGAGAAGATAGACTGAATAAATACAAGAATAATCGTTTAATGATGCAACATAAAAATATAGACCTAAACAATGTAAGCTTGGACTAAGGTATCAGTGATGATAGATTCTATGCTCTCGTAGTCAGATTAGTAGAGTTAAAGTTTTACACACTTAGTAAACATTCCTGGTAAAGTTATTGCCCTAATCGCCAGTGCAAGTTTATTACGCAAGCGATAAGTTATAACTGAAAAAAATTACGATATGTGGTAATTATAGTTTGGAATTAAATGAAAGTAGAAATTTTCAACACATACAAATAACTAACTGGAAAAATTATGATGCTGTAAAAACATGAGTCTCGGAAGCAGAGGGATCTGAATTTCACCGAATCGAAACATCAAAGAAAAGCCCGTCTCGTCCTTTGCATAATACAATTTATGCATCCTCTAGTATTGGGAAAAAAGAAAGGATGTACAACATTCTCGTATTGGAAGGTATGACAAGTCTATCAAACCAACGGGTGCTTATGCTATTACCCAAGAAGGACACAGCCCAGAATAGGTTCATTTGTAAAGGCTTTATGGTTGATATTGGGTGAGGAGAAGGAGCACTTTATGATGCAATATGTATATGAACTTTAGCACGACGGTACAGAATATAAGTGAGTATTTCAAAGCAATTCAGAGACTGCAACCGTAATTGCGTTGACCTCATGTGTTGTTGTAAGGTAAAGTTATAATTCGGGGTGAATTTCGGCCTCAAGTAACAAGCCTCCCCAGTTTAAGCTTAATGCTTGCAGTCGTACACTTTAAGTCGGTTGAGCTCTTCTAATGCATTGTCCCTCCGAACTCCGAGTTAGATTGAAAGATACTCCTGGCCGAAGCATCGTTCTTGATTCGCCCTTCTTAGCTCAAAATATAGCGATTACAAAGAATGATTCTTTGTTCTATTTCTGTTGAGGTGCTGTTGGCAAAATTTATGTCCACTATATAAAGTAGACAAAGGCCTTTAATACCTCGAAATTATAGCTGTTGACTGTAACGTTCTTTTTGACTCTTGTGTGTTCACACAGTCCTCTGTGTTCTACCAATTAGTTTGATATCATCTACGTACGCTAGTAGTTGCACAGACAGAAAGATCGTTACCGATTTTGACGGAGCAGCGAGCTTTCTCAATCGTCATTGTACACAGACTGATGAACTGACATGCTGCAGGGGCCTTTCAGTCCGGTGTAGACCTGGGCTTCGACCAACAAGGGTCTCCAGCCAGCTCAATCTTTAGCTAGCTGCCTCCAGTTTAGCATGCTTAGTTGGCTGAGGTCCACTGCTACTTGCGTGCGCAACCTGAGTTGCGATCTTAACTGCGCTGTCCCTCGAGAACGGATTTTTGAATACTTTTTGGACAGCAGCATTGGTGTCCATTAGCTCTACATGACCCAGTCGTTGGATTTTCACTCTTCTGGCTAAGTGGATGTTACTGTACAGCCCCTACAGTTCGTCATGATATCTCCTCCTCCACTAACCATCTATTATTATCCATTTTTGATAAAGTTCAAGCATCCACATCTGGGACTATAAAGGGTCTTATATGGCGTCACTTTTGTTTTTCGAGAGAGGTCTTTGCTAATCAATTGCCTTCTAAGCACAAAGAAACAGAGTTTTGCAAGAGTTATTTCTCGTTTGATCTCAGTGTAGAAAGTTTTCCGGTTTCAACAGTGACAGTGCCATCCTAATAGCAGAGGGTATTGTGTTTTGTAAATACTTTTGGGTCTACAATTAATAATGCCATTAATGAAAACTACAGGGTGACTGACTCGAACTGCAACTTTTTAAAATGCCATAATTTTTTTATTTTTTTATAAATTTTATTGTGGCAAAGCAAAAAATATTGGAAAATGCATCAATTTTCAAATTGTATCAGTAGTTTTCAATATGTCTACCTTTGGCGCGAATAATGGCATTGAGACGGGCGAAGAAAACATCGCACGCTGCACGCAAGTGGCTCTGCGGTATTTTGGCCCATTCCCGGCGAAATGCTTGTTTGAGGTGGTCCAAACTTTGGTATTTTTTAGTGCGAACCTTCGCCTTCAAAATACCCCAGACAGAGAAATCCAACGGATTTGCATCCAGAGAATTTTCAATCCATTGTGTAGAAGAAATGAAGTGTGGAACATTGTTTTTTAACCAATCTTGGTTGACGCGCGCTTTGTGAGACGGTGCCGAAATGATTATTTGCCCAAGGTTTCAATACTCTCTTTAATACAATTTTACGGTATACGATCGCATTAACTTTGACGCCTCGGTCCAAAATACGAGCGGAGAGCGGCCATCGGCGGTTATGGCGGCCCAAACCATCACCGTCGGTTTGCCTGCTTTCTGATGGCCGTCCGAAGGTATAAATTTTCGAAGGACCTCTCTGGAAAGTAAGCTCTATCATTTTGTTTGTTGACATATTGCTCGATTAAAAATGGCGACTCATCGGAAAAAATCAAATTCGGCAACTCATCACTTCCTTGCAAGCGTAGCAACTCCTTCGCTCTTTCGACTCTAACTTTTTTCTGTTGCGGTGTAAGATCGTGTGCTTTTTGGAACTTCAATGGCTTGAGCCCAAGCTCATTTTTCAGTATGGGCTGCATCCGTTCCAATGATATATTGAGCTAATGAGCCATTTTTCTTCCACTTCGACGCGGATTTCTCTCAATTCGAGTCTTCACTTTCCGAACCATTTCTGCCGATGCTGTTGGTTTTTATGACCACCATGGCGGACATGGCGTTTTGCAACGCTGTCAGTATCACGGTAACGAGCTATGGTTCGAGACACAAATGATTTATTCATGTTGAGGTGCTGGAGGGCTCTAACGATAGCTATTTGTGGTTTTTCAGCCAAATATAAAGCAATCACACTATCACGTTTGAATTCCATCGCGGATAAAAAATTTTCAACACAACTGAGACGCAAATTGTTTAAAAAGCTTGTAAACAATAAAATTATCTGTCGTGTGTCAAAATTTGAGCTCACAGTAATGAACGGTTTGGAAATTATAGCAGTCTGAAGTTGGTTGCAGTTCGAGTCAGTCAGGGTATACAAAGAGTACCGGAGATAGAACGGAGCCCTGGAGCACACCAGCATTTACTTCGGGGATATGAGGCAAGAATTATAATCCGTAGAAGAAGTGATTCTTTGATCCTAAAGGGACTTATTTTTGGCAAAAAAAAAGTGATGCCGAACTCGGTCAAATGCCTTTGAACTACTCTGCTTTCGCCAGATTGGTGTAAACTTTTGTTCCACTTTTCAGTGGAATCGCCAGTGGATCTATTTTTATAAATAAGATGGACAAATTCTTTTTTCTTTTTCTTTTTCGTATATATGTATACTGGTAGAGATGTTTGAATATGTTTTAGATGTTTTACTCTCCCAGAAATGATACAATTTCTTCCAAATGCGCAGCAAGCAAATTGGCCTTATCCAAGGAGTTGGCAGGTGGAATGTCATTTCAAATGAGCGCTGGGTTTAGCTATGAAGCAGAGTTTATACTCTTTACACCGTTGGGACATTAGTGTATCTTTTGTTTCAAGTCTTAGTCGTTTAGAAATTTAATAAGATTATAAAGGTGGTACAGTCATTTCTGGCTTGTTTGAACGTTTTTCAGTCTTCCTCTGTAGGGCTGGTATTGTAAGAACTGATAAACAGTTCTCTAATCCTGCCAACCTCTGTAGAGCTCTGGTCGTATTTCGTATTTTATCCCATTCAAAAAAACTAATATTTAGTTTTATATCAGCAGCATCACGTTTTTATCAAGAAAACAAAACAACCAGTTGCAGTTCCGATTAAATCTGCTCCAAATGGCTTTCTTATTTTATAACGCGTTCTTTTAGGAATCATTAGCCTAATAGTGTGCTATTGTGGGAACGCTACAAGCTATGCAAAGTTATGGGCGCATGTACTTCGGCAGATAAAAGGTCGTCCAAAGCATCAGTTCAACTACACATATAAGAAGAACAGAAAGGGAAAACCAAGAAGGTTTGAATGCATAAGTTGACACTGTGATCTTTAAGGGTCGTCGAAACTACCAAACTTCATTATACGCATTTGTTTCTATTTGCCTGATCTCAAAAGTAAGTAATAGAGAATGTAAGTTTGATTGTTCTGTTGATTTGAAAATATATCGGAAAATGACTGTTAATTGAAGACTTGACTAGAACACTCACACCCAAAATCAAGCAAGAACCTCAGTTGCAATAAAATGGCCTTTAGAGGCACGGACATCAGTGCCATAAGAACATAATGTGAAATCCTCTTCTTTTGCATATAGAACGCTTTTTCTACGATGTGATTTGCGTTCTGGATGTAATCACAAAGCAAATCAATAAATCATCGCACCTAACAAACAAATTACTCTCTCAGTGTGTACAACTCCCAAGGGCAGTCCAAGAACGCACCCAATTAATATTCTGACTGATTTCATAATTCTCATCGATTTCTGCTTTCAACTTTACCGAATCAAAGTCAAGGTAGGAAATCACTTAGTACTAGGGATTGCGCCTGTTGCTTGCCGGAACGGCTCTCCAAACTTGATGCCCATTGTAAAGTGTTATCTAAAAGACGTCAATCAAAATTCGAAATGGATCTCGCGATTCAGTCACACCATTAAGCGGCTATTAATAGTTCAATGCTGGGAATTGTATCTGCTGCTCCCCGCATATCAAATCCAGGTTTGTTTGGTGTCTCTCTTTTCTCAGGAGTAAATGTCTGTTAAATGTTTAATAGTCGCTGAGTGTTGCCAGGCGGGTGGGAAATTTAGTGTGATAAAACTAATATTCAGAGAGCGCGGGTCAAAAAGTTTACGTTTTGTTTTTTTTTTTTCTTCGAAACTCACTGAGTCATGTTCCACAGAGGTAAATACAGGTAAAAGCAGGGGGCGCCCCAAGTCAACGTCAGATCATCAATCGGCCTAGCAAAAGGTAAATTTGTTTCGGCAAGTGGCCACGATGAAAGACCTTCGGAGCGCTTTGATCTCTGATAAGTATATGTATTTTATTTTCTATTATTTCCATCATTAACAGAAATCTGGTGATCTATTCAGTTGGTATTTCGACAAGAAGACGGAAACGACAGAAGAGAGTGGCAGCAACAGAGGCTGTGCTTTGTTCTTTTGTGATTGTCCGTTTTTTTGAGAAAAAGGAACGATTTGGAGAGTTGTTTTGTTGTTAGTCTTTGAGGGCGGGTACTGCATTGTGTTTAATTGTAGTGTGATTAATAATTTAACAACGTTTACATACAACAACAAAGCTTGTCGTTTGATGAGGGCGCAATTAGCTGGGTTGGATAGGTATCTGATGCAATACAAACGCTTTGATCAGCTAGGGTGTTAACAAAAGAACTGAACAAATAATGGAGAAGACTAAAAGGACGTATCTTTTTACGATTGTTAGCAACGGCCTGTAAACGATTAGTTATTAAAGGGATCCAATTAGCCCATTTAATCTGTTAATAGTTGTCAATAATTGAAAATTCAACTTGAACTGGATCTGCAACTATTATCATATGCTGATCCTTATTTTAAGTTTTTCCATGTGATACTTCAGATCCTATATCTCAAGAAGAGAGGCATGAGAGGCATGAACTACGTAGAGTTTAAATACCAGAACTTACATTGCTAATGCTCCACTTACAGAGTGGAATTGCTACAATTCGCTCCAACAATAACACATTAGCTCAAAATTTCTTATGAAGGTTCAAAAGGCCAACTTCTTCAAATTTCCCTATAAAGTGCGACAATTAACTGCGCCACCTAAGACACATATGGCACAACAATCAAAAAGAGTTCGCAAGGTAATAATGAAAATATTAACTAGAGCCATAATTTCTCTCTGTTCATTTAGAAAGACTCTAATGAAGAGACGGTATCTTAGCCAAGAACAACGTACTGAATATTTTTATTTCTAACCATTATCAGACTCATACTCATGCAGTATATCTCTACCTATAAGATTAAAATAAAGAAGATTAATATGAGGGCTTAGCAAGGAATTTTCTTTCCATCACGACGCCAGCAAGCAGAAAGACTGCAGGCTAAGAGACAACAGGGAAGCCGAGAACCTGTTAACGACTTTGAGAAGCATTTGTTTGGCCTGTCGAGAATCTGGAGAGCCATAGCGTATGCAGTTGTGCGAATATCAAATTCAACTATTGTATCAATGAAAGTCCTAACCGAGATGCAGTCAATCCTAGCGCAGGTAGGCTTTGCCTAGAAAGTATGTCGGCGATTTCATTTCCCGTGATCCCATTACGATCTGGAACCCAAACAAGACATACTTCACTGAGCCCTCCGACATTGTTTAGAAAAGTTATTTTTTTCGAATTAGCTAGGAAGTCGTGTAGCAAAGTTTTTTTGAATCGACCGACATGCACCATAACAGTGGAAATAGTACACCGCCATCACATGTAGGCCGCAGTTAGCATCTGCATTCAGAGTCTTATTAAGCAACATTGCTTTTATGCAAAAGAATAATTATTCGCCTACGCAGAGTTTTCTAGCTGAGTTACACATGATAACAATGTCGATGGAAATGCTCGACTGCGCCTATAGTTCTGTCCACCAAATTTTAAACCGCAGTCTCGCAGGATATTCTGTGTTAGTAGTGTTGATTAGCAATGAATTCGCAAAGTAGCCTGATTCATGTCAGGCTCGACCACCCTCTCCATACTCTTCTAAACGAAGCAAGCCGGACTGATCTATTACGCTCTTACCGAGCGTATAATCATCTTTTTTGATTTACAGTATATGTCAATGCTAGCAATGAAGATCCTCTTTTATCTCCAGCAAGTGGTCCATTCCTTTTAGAACCACTGACGCCAGGCGACTTGAAGTCATCATAGGAAGCAAAAATATGAGGCCATTTTTCGTCACTACAACCGATGAAAAATATTAGCTACGGCGGTATGTTATGCTTTCAAGCTCACATACAGCTTCGGCGAATGAATCTCAAAGGAGGTGCCAGGTGCCAGTCAGTGTAGGTGCCATAAGATTTTCTGATTTGCAAATTTTGAGTACATTGCTGGCCTACTGGTGCCACCTAGTTTATTTATCTTCTCCCAAAAATCTTCACTTAAGGACACTCTTCACACCGGATGAGCGGTACACCATGGAACGGGCAGGATTTTTTCCTTAAATGCTTGTTGAGGCCAACTTTGAGGTTTTGAACAGTTCCCTGTATTTTTTGTTGTATTCTGATTTTATGGTGAGCCTTAGTTGACTTGCCGAACTGCTCTTTAATGCATATCCAGTTGGTTTTCCGTTGCAGACTCCATCTGCAACAAAGCCAAGGCCTTGACGTTGACCTTGACCGATTTTGAATTTAATATACGAGTATGTAACTATGATCTAGGATGGAAGCCTCTGATAGTACTTTTTCACTGGTAGTCTTCTTAGCGTTCCTGTGGAATAAGTCGATTACTTTTTGGTCTTGTTCCTGTCTTTTTTTCATGACAAACGTTGACTGAGAGCGAAGATTAGATGGTAACACTAAGGTTGCTATAAATGAATAAGTTTTCGGTCTTCAGATCGCTCGTCATAAGGTGTTGGTAAAGACGTGAGTCTTACAACAACCAACAGAAGCACAGTAGTTAAATAAGACCCGCTCTTGTTTTTCTGATTCTTGCTCTTGGTATGGACTACATCATCCATTGGGGGCTCTTGGTATGGACTACATCGTCCGTCTTCCTCAGTTGCGCCTCAGTTTGGGTGGCCTGAAAACGTCAAAAGTTCTTGTTTTCAGATTTTCGGTACAGAATTGCTTAGTTATTCAATATTTTGTTGTGTAAAGCATTCCAACTTGGGAGTGCCGTTTTCCATATTGAGGCCTTTCGATTAAATGCAAACATTCGCTTTGTATTTGCCAGCGTACCCACATAGAAGTTATATCACTAAAACTTGAGAGCGGAACCTGGATAGATCCTCCCGAAAAATTCTATGCTAGTAGCATCATCCACAGAAGACCAGTCGCACAATTGGCAGAAAACCATTAGAAAGTTCGCATCTGATGTGTTAGATTTATCAAACTACAGCGTGAGCCTATGTAAGCTCTAAATTAACGAAGAGTGTCGACAAAAACATATAGCAAAATATGTTAAGAAGTGTTCAGGCGACGCAGAATAAAATACCGAGTACTTTTCAATATTCTACGAACGAAAGATGCATTGGATGCTTCACTAATAGGTGAAGAAACATACCATGACTATATATCCTGAATAGAAGCTGCAAAGAATAAGGATCGGAAAGTAATAACTAATACAGCCGTAGTCGGTGCTGAAAATTCGGGAGTCTTATTTCTTCAAACGGCGAAGGCTATCAAAATTTCGATGTAAGGCTCTGAATTGTGAAATCCAAACTAATTGTGATATCAAACCAAAACATGAGAGTACTGAAGCAGAAGAACTATCTACAAAATTATTTTAAGAAGCAGAAATTGATTTGGTATGCAGCAGCAAATCTGGAAAATATTGGCGGATGAATCGTGGTACCGAAGATTGGCACTATTAATGAATTAATCTCCGAAGTTAACATAAACAACATCCTCTATCTGTAATAGATCTTCAAAAAAAAAAAATCGGAGCTAGCTTTCCCAACCCAAAATATTAAAAAAAAAAAAAAAAAAATTAAAGCGCTCTTATAAGTAAACCGTTGTCCTCCATTAGGCGTGTCGCTGTGGACTTTCCTGCGATATCCAGGAAACCTTGGTTTCACGGCATCAACTCTGGTCGCCGGAAGTGACACCACTTAACCCGATCATAGGCATACTTATCGCTACGTGCAATTCTTGTTTGCTGGCTGCTAATAGTAGAACAAACCATAGATGGGCGGTTGGATCGACATGCTTAGCGACCAAACAAATCTGGACTAAGCTAGATCTGAATCGCTCCAGGAGTTTAATTCTTCTAAAGAGAAAACATCTTAGCGTCATGTTTTTACTTGTTACAATCACCCGGTTACAGGTCGTGTTGAGTGCCAAGACCACCGATAGTTCACACCAGGATTTATAATACGGTACCGTGGGAGTCAGAGCACCGCGGATTTCGGTCCGGGCCTGACTTGTTAGAAGTAGGTCACTTAGTGGGAGCGTTACGGTGATTTTGACCCAATGTAGGGTTGCAAAAAGTACTGGATGCCGCGTCCGTAAGATCGTCAAGAGGTTTTCGGTCAGCTTTGGCTCATACCAAAAGTGGACCTTTTTTATACTATATTGAACTCAGCTTCTTCGGCACGCTTATTAATCAAAAGTTAGATTAATGAACGAGTCCTAGGCAGAGAGGCATGAATCGTAGCCTAGAGAAACAGCAACACCATTGTCAGTTCACAAATTGGCATTGTGCTTTTTTTTTGAATAAACTACAGGTGGATTGTCCCATTTGGAAGTTATACCCGGAGTAGATAAATACTAACAACACCTGAACAACACCCTAAGTCTCTCTTTTATCAAAACCCTAAGATCTTTGACTATAAAGCTTTTGTTCCACGATAAGGCAACCAAAGAAAAAAAGGTTGGGAATGTGGAAGTCTCATTTCCTACTAGAAGAAGACCTACAGCGCAATCAAACAAACTTCAACTCGAAGCACTAATTATACTTCAAATAAAAAACATCAGACTTAAGAGAGATACTACCAAAACAACTAGTTTGGAAGTTTTACCAAAAAGTAAAACAAATAGGCAAGACCTGTAAAACTCGCACAGAAATCTGCAAACCATTGAGAAGTGAAACCACAAGTGGTTCTATTAAACGGTGACGACGAACAACTTTCCAACATCAGGGAGAATGAATCATTCAACTTGGATGCAAACAGAAAACATCTCAATATAAATTCATGACAGCAATCTCAAAGCCTAAGTCTTACAAAGCTGCTTGATCCGGAAGCTCACCTACAGAGATTTTCAAAGCAGCCTACATCAACTCATCTCCAAAATCTGGGTCGACAAAACCATGCCCTGTAAATGGAACCTCAGCATTGTTTGTCTGATCCTAGAGATGGAGATACACTGAAATTATGTTCACCGTATGCGAACACCCATGACACTTTGTCAACAGCCTGCGCCGCACCTAGCAGACTATGACGGCATATATGGAGACGAACTATCTTGGCATTTCTGCCAAGCTCATTCAACTATGGAGGACGACGATGGAGAATGCACTTAGTCTTAAACTAAGCGATGCGTTTTTTTTTATAATACCGCACGCGCACCAAGGGGATATGAATACCCTTTTACTGGCTTTTTTTCCACGGCGCGGGCGGGTGGTGTAGTAGTTTGAAACTCAGGTGTATTAGGTTTCGATAGTTTTTCCAGAGGTGGTTGTCTAACTGGACGGGACGAGCTAGTACATCCTCCTCAACGAGTGGGTCTTAAGTATGTGCTGGTTGTCAGTTCGTTACATTTAGCCCAGCCAGCAACCACTCCAACATCAGTGGTTTGCCTTCATGTCAAAGTTGACGCCGACGGGATTTTCATATAACTACGTGCAAATTCTACGAAAAGACTTTTTCAGAGAATTGCCTCGCACGGGATTCGAACCCGCGACTCTCTGCTTGAGGAGTCTATGCATATACCACTACACCACGGCAACCCACCACGTTGATATGTGATTTCTTTAGCACCGTTCTTAAAAGAATTGTGCGAAAAAAAAGGTAGTAGGCGACTTTATTTATAGTACTTTGCTTCCGCTATCAGCTCTGATAACAACACCAGAGCTTAAATATTCCGAAGAATCGCTATTTCGTTGGGCTTATAAAGCCACTAACTAGTAAAGCCCGTTCTCGAGCAATCAGAAAGACATTATGCACGACGCTGATCATTCTAGTCCTGCTGTATGGCGTGAAAGTGTGGACACTGGTGAAAGCGGACAAAAATGCTTTTGGGCGCTTCGAGAGAAAAGTTATTCAGTTAATTAGCGGTCCCGATCGTGTCAATGTAATGACTATATGTTTCAACGGCGAATTGAAGCGACTTTATAGCGATGCAGAGCTCCTTAGAAAAGCTCAGTTAACCCGGTTGAGAAGGCTAGGGCATCTTAAACGCAGGACACCAGTGTCTCAGCCCAGAAAATTTCGGCTCCAAGCCAAGAGGACAACGCAGTAGAGGAGGACTTCATCTTAACGGACGCACACAAGGGAAAGCAGACCTCAGCCAACCTTTTGCGCGCAACTGGAGTCAGCTGGAAAAACACCGCTGGCTGGAGAAATATGCTAGTTTAAACCCTGTTCCATCCCGGACTATAGCACCATCTGAATAAGTATTATACGATTCTTGTACTGTACGAGTACTTCGAGTAGATGTTGAATTTCTAAAATTGCTTTGTAGCCAGGTCTGTATATGCCTTAATTTGCTTAGACAGATCCAAAATATCTCTTTTTTACTTTTCTAAATATTAAATAGGATTATGGACTTCTCACTCTCTGGCAATGTGTATACCAATCACGTAGCAAGATCTATCGACATATCCTGTTAACTTTCATTCAGAAAAGAGTAAAATATCAATCCTTGGGTCTCGCAAACATTGAATTTAGGGGATCTATTGTATGTAAATGTTTATATTCGTACTTGGTTTTGTGCCTTTTAAAGCATTCTGAGAACGCTTTCATGCGTAGTACGCAATGCGTGTTGTTATGCTATGAACTATGTTACCAGTTACTATTTCGCGACGCACAGTTGACTTTCCTAAACATAATGATGATTGGCTTATGACAATGCCACTTTAATGACAACTGCTGTCTGACTGATGCCATTATAATAGTGTGCCAAATCGTGGTTGAAATACTTTCACAATATGAGTACACTACAAGCTATGACAAACAAAATTCCGACTACCTCACCTTGGGAAAAACTGGGTAAAAACAACCACACATAGAATGCCATTTTAAAGAATAAACCAGCACCTCCAATACAAAATTCAATGAAAAAATAGGACTGCATCCGCTGATTTCCATATACAGAAGAGCACCTCCCAGAATTTGACTGGCCTGGGGCTGCACTTTTCTCGTTCATTACGTAACATTAACTTTGCAATAATTTTTCATTTCTCTCATGCGATTTTCATTATTTTCACCTTGCAGCAGCAAGCCAGCACCGTATTGCAACTGCAAGTTTGTTATATGAGTTGCGTACGAATTGTCCGCACACGTCAGTTTGTGATGTAGCATTGCGTGCAACTCGCCGACTTGTTCTCCTAAAGAGTTTACGTAGAACAACAAATATTTACATAGCAAATTATTAGGACAACCTGATCCAAGTACAACTTGAGAAAGCAAAAAAAAAAAAATAAAAAATAAATAATAAAAATAAATAAATAAAAATTACAGACCTACGGCTAAACTCTGCAGCAGCTTTGCACCAACTCCGGCCAGGCCAAATGAATAAAATGCACTGCACGCAATTTTGAAAATTGGCTGCCAAGTGCCGCGTAGCAGGCAGCAAACTTAAACCGCTCTACGGAATGTCTTACCCGATTTGAGACTGACACTCAGACTCAAGCTAAAGCACAATGAAGAATGCGTTTCCAGAGCCTATAAAGGTTTAGCTAAGAAAACATTGCGCCAGGGAAAATTGCGCCCATTTTTGCATTTTTCTTAGATCGTTCAAACTGATTGTAACGCTGTATGCAAATATTATGTTTCTTCGGGTGGTTCGCGCGATTTCTCTCTACACCAAGTATGTTTCAGCAATTTGCACCATCGCTATACCACCAGAACAGGCAGGACAACACAAGCCTGCATAGTGACTCTGGGTATTCTGTTCCTCCTGCTGCTGCCACTGCGAGGGGTGTGAGAATGAGAAATTACGATTTTATTTATTAGCCGCTGATATGAACTAGTTTTTGTGGCGGACTCCTTTGGGCGGCCTGCAGTCGTTTTTTAAAGTGTTTTGACAGAAAATGACTCAAATTAATGGTTTTAATCGGTTTTGGGCGGTCATACTTTATTTTTTTTTTTAGAAAAAAAATTTCTTTGGTATTTTTTTTGCTGCAACATGAAATTGTTCACTAAATATTGGTTTGAATGCAGTATACGTGAATAGTACTAATTGCATGGGCTTATGTATTTCGATACAAAAGAAAAGGATCCATAACTTTACGAGTGTAATTTTGTTCTTAGGCCTTGGGGAAGCCTATTACAAAGAGGAAGTCCTACTTCTGGTTATGACAGATTCCAGCCTTAAGAAACCGAAATACAAAGTACGAGTATGATATTGAGGTTAATGAGAACGAATTTGTATGGACTTCTTTTGGACAGTTGCTGCCTGAAATATTATTCTCCAATTCCACACAATTTACGAAAACTTTAAATATTCTATTGTTGGCTGAAATATTGTAGTAAATTCAGACAATTGCATTTTGAATTTTGATATATTTATAAACGTAATCAAATTATGTCTACCGAAACAGAGAACTCAATCAAGGGATTTGTTCATTTTACTTCTTGTAAATTATGTTCCCAGAATTTCTCAGTGGTTCGTAGAAAATTATAAAGTGAACTCAGTACCCAATACTATACTGCATCGCCTTGGACCGTAGGCTGCATACTCACAGAAATAGTGCTCCGCGGTGTCGTCATTACCCTTATATCAAGCGTCGAAGAATTTTGTATTTTATAAGCACAGCGCAATCACTTGCTTGGCAATGGAGTAGTGCCCCGCTAAGTTGCCAATAAACGGTCTATAGCCTACGTGTCTACGTAGGGTAGAGAGCCATAACATCTGCAGTTGTGCTCATATGAAATACAACTGTCAATCGAAGCTCTAACCGAAGACATGCTTAAGTTCGTGTCCTAAAAACTCTCCTTTGAGCTTCGCTTAACATGTTCATCCCAATATAATCCAAACAAAACTCTGTGAATTCAGTCTACCAACTGCATTCAGAGAAGTCTTGCATTTTTAAACTACCTTGAAAGTTGTGAGAGTGTTCAGCAAAATGCAGAAGCAGATACTCCGCCCAATTCACAAATTCTTCACAATAGAGTTCATTACAGGAATGTATGAATCTCCGTCTGGAAAACAGACGCAGGCTCAGATTCTAGTTAAACTAATAAGTCATTAGACGCGGAAAGTCATCAAAACTTCAGTCTGTATTGTACAAAACACCATTTTGTTTTTAACGGAAGATATAGCCCTAAGAGTGCAGGCCATGGTAATAATATCAAAAAAGGGAAGATTCATCAGTGCATCTAGAGCCGTGATGACTGCTTTTTGAAGTATGGTACAAATCAGAAGTGACGTATGTATTTTCACGAAATCATCGCATTATAGCCGTATAGATTCAGTGGATCCTTCTCATTGGCAAGTCCGATATCTTGCAGAGAGTTGACAGTGTCTCCTAGGTCTTTGATTTGGCATAGTTAGTCCAAAGAAGTTTGGTACCCAGGATGACATCCAAATACAAGCGTTCGTTTGAGGAACAGATAGTGATGTCTTTAAGCAGATCAGATAAGAAGTAAATCAATCAGTTCCCACCTTCTTGTAAAGAGACTAATTGCTAGTGCACCTATCGTCGATCACCTCTAGGACTGTTTGTGCTTTAGAGTAAAAAATAAAATAATGAGTCTATACTGGTACCATTATAAGTCTTAAAAATGTCAGACTATTAATTAAGCCTTTGGAACAAATAAATCTCCAAATCGGTCAAGGTCAGAAATTTTATTTTTTTCATCATTTTTCTGAGCATTTTTTCATAGAAGTCTATCACCAAATATTGAATTAGGATCTATTTGACCACCAATAGGAATTTCACCATTTAATCCTATCATTTGCGTTCACCTTAAAAAGATATCGGGAGTCTTAAGAACCCGTCGCAATAACCCTCCCCACAAAATTTTTAAGAGACGAATTTGGGTTTAAGGACCTAAAGATATTCTTCACTTATGTCAATGAGAGATCCCACATTTTTATCTATCCGAAAACTGTGCCTTAGTGCCTGACTTTAGGATAATATTGGAGCAACGGAGAAAAGGTAATTGTAGTTAGGCGACACCAGCGACATGTGTGTCATGTGTGACATGTGTGACATGTGTTTCTGAGTTATTCATTGCCCAAACTATGGGCCGTAATGTGGCACAATGACGTTTAAGTGAATAAAATATAACCCCATTGATCCAGCTATGTGTTAGCAAACTCAGAGTATGTGATTTTTTTTTTTCTGTTGGAACAGAATACTCTTAGTAATAACTATTGTTACTACTACTTACTAGTTACTTCTCGTAAGTTCCTTTTAATGGAATTTGTCGAAAAGGATTAGTAAGCGCTTCAGTGATAAAGTTCCTACAGTACCAGCACCCTCCACGTTAACGCCGAGTACCTGCAGCCAGATGAGAGCGTAGACTGAACGTTCACAGAGATAGTGCTCCGTGGTATAGTCATTACCTTCACAGCAAGCGTCGCAAGATATGCCCAACACATTTAAATGATTATAAAAAGTAAAGTGCCCCGTCACAACGCCAGTAAGCAGCCTGCGGTTTTTCCTGATAAGAAACAGCAGGTCCATTGACCGCTTAGAAACGTCGGAAAGCATTTGTTGGTCTGTCGGCAACCGGAAGAGTCATGCCATCTGCAGTTGCCCTCATTTGAAACCCAACTATCAATTAACCGACAAAGCAGGCAGACCTAATGTAAGTTCGGGTCACGAAAAACTCTCCCCTAAGTTTTGCCTGGTACTTTTATCGACGATTTCATTTTCCATGAATCCATTGTAATCTAGAATCCAGACCACTGCGTTCAGTGATGTCTTTCATTTTCGGACTAGCTTGGAAGTCATAAGTAGGTTTAACAAGGCCCTAAGCGCAGCTAGGCTGTCGGTGCAGATGAAAATAATCCCCCACCTACACCGGTCATTCACAACATACAAAATTCGTTAAAATTAGATTGCTTATATCTCTCATGGAAGACAGACTCAAGTTTTCAAGTTAGAACGAATTCTAACATTGTCGTTTCTCAGATAGACAACGCCGCATCCTATATGATGAAAATCAAATCCCATTTATTTCCTATCTCAGATTCTGGCCGAAACCATTTCAGAGTACAAGGTAAGACGATTTCGTAATTTTTCCGCAGCAGGAGTTCTGGTATGCCCATAAAACCAGAATCAAAAAATAGCCGACGAGCAAGATCATCAAAGCCCAGTGCATGTTGTACCTAAGACCACTTCTTTTTAAACGGAAGATGAGCGCCTTCTGCATCGACCGGAACAAATGGTAGTCAGAAGAGGCAAGGTCTAGGCTATAAGGCGGGTGGGGTAAGACTTTCCACCCACTGTTTTCCAAATAGTTCTTAACCGGAATAGCAACATGGGGCCGAGCGTTGTCATGATGGAAAATGATTGCCTCGTGTCTGGTCGCATATTCTGGGCGTTTTTCGGCTACTGCTCTCTTTAAACGGATTCAAAATATCGTGCCATGGGTATTCGGCTTTGCCGTTGATTTGGCTGGTTGGCCGGGTTTCACATATGAATTTTTGCGTTTGGGGTTGTCGTAATGGATACATTTTTCATCACCAGTAACAATCCGATGCAAAAACGACTTCCTTTTGTGGCGTTCCAGCAGCATTTCGGACATGCAAAACCGCCTTTCGACGTCTCTCGGCTTGAGTTCATGTGGAACCCAATTTCCTTGCTTTTGAATATATCCAGCTGCTTTTAAACGTTTTGAAATGGCTGCTTGAGTGACACCCAAAGATTCTGCGAGCTCTTCTTGTGTTTGGCAACAATCTTCATAGAGTAATGCTTTCAGTTCTTCATCTTCAAACTTTTTTGGCTGCCCAGGACGTTCATCGTCTTCCAAGCCAAAATCACAACTTTTAAATCGTGCAAACCACTTTTGGCACGTTCGCTCAGCTAGTGCATGTTCACCATAAACTTCCACTAAAATACGATGACTTTCGGCAGCAGTTTTCTTCATATTAAAGTAATGAAGAAGAACTCCCCGCAAAAACACTTTTTCAGGCACAAAGTTCGACATATTTGAGTGAAAAAAAAATTATTGTTGTTTACGCTTCAAATGAATGACATATACTGAAATGACTTACAATGACAGTAGCTTTCCAACGCATGTTCCAAAGGAATAATAACAATGGAATAATACAAGTTACGCCATCTCTTAGCAAACCGCACGAATTTAAGTCCCAATAAAGCGGAGCCAGGAGTGCTAGAGAAAGCCACCAACGGCTATTGTTCTTTGGAGTCTGGAAAAAGCAGCGATAAAATATTTTTGTCAGAGTTTATTCTATCAGGAAACTAGCGATTAAGATATAATTGGCCCTATCATGGATCCAGAGAACTCTTATAGCAGGCCCCATGTCTTACCGATAGCTCCCTTGCAGTGTCAGAAGATTGAAAGCGCCTTAGAGCTTTTCGGTATAACATGTTTACTCCACAGAAAGTTGCTATCCAGGACATACTTGGCTTCTTTGTAGAATTTTGATGGTGATACCCCTAAACACTGAATGCATGAGACCAGATAGATTCCTCCTTCAAGTAAAGAGAAAAACCTCAGAGACGATTGACTGAAAGCCCATTTCTTGTACCCCAATCGTCGATCACGTCTTGGGCTGCCTGCGCTTTAGAGCAGACAGCAGCTAGACACTCAGTATAGCTACAATATCTTCATGTACTTGAGCATAGACATTAGATATATTGGGAGCGTTAAGCATTGAGTCGACCAATATGACCCAAAGCAGTTGAGTCAGGACGACGTCCTCTGGACAACCCCTGTTTACCCAAGGTTTCTCCTATTGATGGCAGTCAGGATTCGCAATTCAGAAAATTAGTGATTCGCTTAAGCCATGTTGTCGGGACGAGTTGCACATACCGTCAAAGTTAGTTAGTTACGGAGCTCACTAACAGCTTCGGTAAAAGGAATTTTCTATGGGCTGGGACGTAGGTCTCAAGCATGGCACTGAAATTATTTGTTCTCGACGCATGGTTGTTGACATCTTTCATGTGATTCTAGTCTGGCTGCTGATGATGATTTGGCAAAAGTCTTTATGAAAGGTACCCTTTGAAGTCCGAAGGAGCTTCTCATATTCCAGACTTAAGTGACTTATTGAAAAGGTTTCTAATTGCCAAACGTTGTATCTGCGGGTATGCGTTCCACCACACGTTTCTCTCAAGACATAAGCTTACCACATTCTGTCTATTTTAAATATAAAGTGACTATTCTGCTGTTTAAAGCTGCTCGTTTTTATTTGATACTTCAAACACGAAATCAAGAACAATAACTTAATTTGAATTCCCCCAGGATAGCGACGTTCTTCATTGTACATCTCTGCCAGTGCTGTGACCATGGATATATGTTTCACAACAGCAATTTACTCTTCCTTGCATCAAATTATTTACTGCCCCAAAGCAGGCAGCTGATGTCACCTTAATTCGCTTCGGTGCGAAATATTATCTGCTCAATTATAGCGCAGTAGTATTTGTATCTTATTACTAGCATTTGCAGTGCACTTTGCATATTACTCGTTTATGGTTCGCCATTTTTTTATTTTTTTTTTTTTCTGTGATGGCATTACTTCTGACACACGGATTCTGTCAAGAGACGAATCTTTTAATCACCACTCTGTCCATGGCCCATTTATCGGAGCCATCTCTGTGTTCCAAACGTCAAAAATCTGTTTTCACAGCTTTTTGTTCGATTGTTTGTCTGTTTGTTGCGTTTTTGATTCGCCTTTTGTTCGCTATTCGACTGGCAGCTGTTGGTTTTATGTGGATTGCAATAAAGCAACAGCCAAGAAACATTTGTTGAGTCATAAACGCCGAAAAGCATAAACAGATAAAGAGTGAAAAAATAAAAATAAGACCAAAACGTCAGCAGCTTAAATGGGCTTGCATCATCACGCCTAGCACCCCGCACGTCATCTGTCATAAACTCATATGAGGCTTTTGACAGATCAATTATGTTGGGCGCACAAAATGTTTTCGGTTTTGTGTTTTTTTTTTTTTTTTTTTGGTTTTTTGTTTGATATTGCCATGATCACGTTGCGCTGTCACGTCAATGGCAGCCCATTTACTCACCTCACCGGTCCATTAATGGCCAAAATTGAAGGTAATTGTTTCAAAGTGTTCGATGGCACTTGCCAGGCGAGCCATTAAATTGAGTCGTTCGATCATGCGTTCAGGTAATAAGGATATCATAGCACTGCATAGCCTGTCATAACGAGTGTCTAATTAAATCATTATGCGGCTAGTGTGTTCCATTTCAGTGAAGTGTAATACCAATAACGACGTGTCTGCTTCTTGCCTTGTGATTCAATTTGAGTCGATGCTCGAAAGGGCGCCATCTGGAGCAACAGGGCCCGCCAATCTCTGAAGTCAAGACTGAAGAATAAAGAAACTGAAACTAAACTATCGAATGAAGGAAAACTGAAGAAAATTAAATTATTTTCAATTGCCACAGCAAGTTAACCTCTACTCGACGTATGGTGGATAATGAAATAATTGCTCCTGGACGGGATTATAAAATCAACATAATAAAATCGTATCGCCTATGGAATTAATCTGAAGCAGGAGCCAGGGCCTTGTTCTGGATATAACCAGTCTTGAAGTCAACAGTCAACAGTCAGCAGTCTTTGCCTGTTGGCCAAGTGTGAGCGTAATAATTTCCATATGCAAACATCGCATTTTTATCAATTTATTGTAACTGGTTAGGTGCCCCAGGGCGTGGCAGTGGCGGAAAGGGGCTAGTGATGCCAACGCAATTGAACAATAACGAGTTTTCCCCCTCGAGGCTGCTATTAGGAAGACCATGTAGACACGTATGTGTCTGGAATTTCTTTATGTAAAGTGGATTTAATAATTTAGTTGGGAAGGGGACTTAGGTTTAAGTGTAAGCTCGGAGGGTTCCGACATGGTTAAGAGTAGATGGCGTCAGTAAATCGCTCTAGACTGGTGACAGAACTATGTTAGGCGAAAATTGGTTGTAGGAAGAAACTAAAGCAAATGAGACAAGTGGGAGTTACTTAGGCGCTAAATTATGGCTACAAATTTGAGGAATTCGCGGAAGGCGTCTGGGTGGGGAACGTTTTGTCATTAAAAAGATTAGTAACAACTAAGATTGCCAACTACTTGATAGGTGCTTAGACGACGGCAGTTTCACAAATCCAAAGAAAATTGATGACAGAAAATTTTAACTAGAAAGCTTACTTCAACACCTTTATCTTGAGTTCGTTGAGTTGAATCCGTACTTACAAATATAATAACAGTGTCCTGTAAAAGAAAAGGAAGTAAATTTTGTGTACACATTTGCCTCTTGAAGATAGTATTTCAGGGGCTGCGACATTCTAAGTCTGTTAATGGCTAGACTTTGTTTTAGATTTTGTTATGAACGATAAACTTGATAAGACTATTCAATTCATAAACTCGAAAGATGCTCCTTATTTAGCAAAACCTATGTGGCTTCATGCATCTTCGCCCTCTTCAATCTCGGGTCGCAGTTTACACAATTCAGGACAAGCGCTGAGCACTGGTATCAATGATAGGTTTGCCGTTGAAACTAGTTTTTTTTTTTTCAATCGAGTCCTCATAGTTTGTCAAAATCAGCGTAATCGTCGTTTAAACGAGTAGCACCTATTATTTCGTTGGTCTTCTTAAGGATGTGAAGACTTCAGCCATAACCTACTGTGGTGCCCAAAAGTTGGTTGCGGAAATTCTTGACATATTACATTTATAAAATATACTGGATACTCTATCTTCAATCGCGACATTGAAAAGTATACCTAACTTGCAAGACATGATCCTCAATAATAGATTCAGACTAAAAAACCTTGGCAAGCAAGCCTCTCTTGGACCTTAATATGCAAAACAACCACATTGGTGTCAATGCAGAAACTTCTCAAACATGATAGCTGTGCGAATATTCCGAGGGCAAATCCTTCCGAAGATAATAAAATACTACGAGGAACATTGACTTCGGATGGTCACAATTGAAAAAGATTGGGAGAGCCTTTACAGATCAAGTCTCCCTTTACCTTTAAACAAGTCCAATGCCGGCAGCATAAGGTATTGAAGATCAATAATGCGTTAGAGTACTGGGTTTCTCACGGCCACCGCAATTAAATCCACGATTTGAAGAGAAAAGTCGACAGACACTTGTTGCGAAATACGAAGTGTACCGGACATAACACTCAAAGTTGCTTGCAAACAGGTAGAACAGACAGCATCAGCTTCGCATAAAGACAAAAAAGAGCTTGATAAGTGGACGATAAAGTTCGCAAACTTAACCATGGGCTATAAGAAATACATATAATGGTGTAATCGCTGTCACTGTTGAAGATATGGAGGGACTATACCTGCGGACTTTATAAACATTATATCCACCCGACCTGCTCAGCATAAAGATAGTTACATCTAGAGTTAAGCTCAAAACTCGGTTTGACAGACTGTGCGCATACACCACCTCATTCACAAAATGTGATGGAATGAAAGTAAATCCAAGTAAAACTTTAACACGTAAGTAATGGAGTCAATAAAAATCCACCAAGAAAAGACTTAAGGAATGAGACTTGAGTTTCAAGCATGTAAGCAAATGCATGACTACGATTTTCATAAAGGAGCAGTAGGGCGAACTTTTTAAAGATTGCCTTTATGTGTTCCTCGACAAAACCTACGAGCAATGGCCTTAATATTACCTGAAAAGAGTCTAAGCTAGGGCCATCTTTGATAATACATTGGGGAAATGTCATCACCTCCAGAAACGAACACAGGCCAGTGTGTGACTATGACCAGCATACGGTTTCTTAACCTTGATATCCATTAGGAGACCTGCATGACTCCTGATCATTAAACTGTCAACCAAACTGATCATATTACGATTGATGTAAGGCACACCTCAAGTGTTTTGGATACTCAAACATCTCGAGTAGCTAAAAGCCCAAGGATATCAAACCATTGCGAGGAAGTTCAACGCCCAACGGCTATAATCGCCTGAAACCGCCAAGACCTTTTCTAATCGAGTTTCCCTTAATCCCTCAAGGAGTTCGATGCCAGCAGCTAGTCGTCAATAGAACGTTAGCGACTATTGAATCAGAAGCGGCAAGCATTGGTTTGATGGCCAATGAAGAACAAATTAAGCATAAGATATGTTGTCAACAAAGATGAACACACATCGTAGATTCCTAAGGCAAAAGGTAACGATAGGCAGCTTAGAGGTAGTAAGGCACCTTAAATACCTCGGCTCCGCTAGTAACTTCGAAAATGACACTGCTGCTTCTTAGGCCTTATAAGGCTAACAATTAGTAAAGCGCCTTCTCGAGCAACAAAAAAGACATTAAATCACTCCAGTCTTGCTTTACAGCACAAAAGCGCTGACACTGACAAAAGCGGATGAAAAGGGAGAGCACTCTCTATATTAAATGGATGAAACGCTTCAACAGCGAACTGTACGGGTTAAACACTGATGCCAACCTTGTCAGAAAAGACCAGATAATACGTCAAGGTGACTTGAGCGTATGCACGCCACCATCCCAGCTCGAAAAAATGACCTCCACTTATACTGGAGTCAGCTGCCAATAAACCGCGCTAGCTGGAGAGGCATGTTATCTGAACTGGTGGCCCTGGCGGGCTGTAGCGCCATCTAATTACGATTATTAAAAATTCGCCATCTATTGATGAAAAAGTCTGTTCAACTTTGTCAAAAAATTGCGTGAGCACATAAAGCACCTTTTTTAGGCCAGAAAAGCCCACCACGCATCAAATCTCACGCCACCGCATATCTTGTAAGAAACCAATGAATTTCAACTCAACACTATTAACTGACTCGAACTGCAACTTTTTAAAATGCTATAATTTCTTTATTTTTTCATAAATTTTATTGTGCCCAACCAAAAAATGTTGGAAAATACATCAATTTTCAAATTGCATCAAATTTGGTGCGAATTATGGCCTTGAGACGGTCGAAAAAAGCATCGCATGCTGCACGCAAGTGGCTCTGCGTTATTGTGGCCCATTACCGGCGAAGTGCTTGTTTGAGGTGGTCCAAACTTTGGTATTTTTTAGTGCCAACCTTCGCCTTTAAAATACCCCAGACAGAGAAATCAAACGGATTTGCATCCGGAGAACTTGCAATCCATTGTGGATTGTGGAACATTGTTTTTTAACCAATCTTTGTTGACGCGCACTTTGTGAGACGGTGCCGAGTCTTGTTGAAATGTCCACGATGTCCGACCAAAATGATTGTTTGCCCAAGGCTACAATACTGCTTCTAAGACAGTGTCACAGTATACGATCGCATTAGTTTTGACGCCACCGTCCAAAAATACGAGTGGAGAGTGACCATCGGTGGTTATGGCGGCCCGAACCATCACCGTCGGTACTGACTGCTTTCTGGTGGCCGTCCGAAGGTGTACATTTTCGAAGGACCTCTCTGGCAAGTAAGCTCGGTCATTTTGTTTGTAAGCATATTGCTCGATAACAACTCACCACTTTCGTGCAAGCGTAGCAACTTCTTCGCTCTTTAGACTCTAACTTTTTTCTTTTGTGTTGTAAGATCGTGTGCTTTTTGGAACTTCAATGACTTGAGCCCAGGCTCATTTTTCAGCATGTGTTGTATGCGTTCCAATGATTTGTTGAGCTCACGAGCCATTTTTCTTCCACTTTGACGCAGTTTTTTTATGACCACCTCATGACCACCTCCATAGCATTGTGCAACGCTGCCAGTATCACTGTAACGAAATATGGTTCGAAACACAAATGATTTATTCACGTTGAGGTGCTGGAGGGCTCTAACGAAAGCTACTTGTGGTTTTCCAGTCAAATATAAAGCAATCACACTATCACGTTTAAATTCCATCGCGTATAAACAAATTTTTCAACACAACTGAGACTCAAATCGTTTAAAAGGCTTATAAATAATAAAATTATCTGTCATTTGTCAAAATTTGAGCTCACAGTAATGAACGGTTTGGAAATTATAGCAGTCTGAAGTTGGTTGCAGTTCGAGTCAGTCAAGGTGTCCAAAGAGTACCGGAGATAGAACGGAGCCCTAGAGCACACCAGCATTTACTTCGGGGATATGAGGCAAGAATTCTAATCCGTAGAAGAATTGATTCGTTGATCCTAAAGGGACTTTTTTTTGGCAAAAAAAAGTAATGCCGAACTCGGTCAAATGCCTTTGAACTACTCTGCTTTCGCCAGATTGGTGTAAACTTTTGTTCCACTTTTCAGTGGAATCGCCAGTGGATCTATTTTTATAAATAAGATGGACAGATTCTTTTTTCTTTTTCTTTTTCGTAAGAGTTTCGCGGGTTCATATATATGTATACTGTTAAAGATGTTTGAATACTTTTGTTGCGGGGTAGATTCGTTACAAAAATTATTCGACGAACTCTACGCTGTTTTACACTCCCAGAAATGATACAATCTCTTCCAAATGCGCAGCAAGCAAATTGGTCTCATCCAAGGAGTTGGCAGGTGGAATGTCATTTCAAATGAGCGTTGGGTTCAACTATGAAGCAGGCTCACGAGCCATTTTTTTTTTTCCACTTCGACGCGAAATTCGCTAAATTCGAGCCTTCACGTTCCGAACTATTTCTGCCGATGTTGCTGTTTTTTTATGACCACTTCCATGGCGTTTTGCAACGCTGCCAGTATCACGGTAACGAGCTATGGTCCGAGACACAAATGATTTATTCACGTTGAGGTGCTGGAGGGCTCTAACGATAGCTACTGATAGATACTACACTATCACGTTTAAATTCCATCGCGTATAAACAAATTTTTCAACACAACTGAGACGCAAATCGTTTAAAAGGCTTATAAATAATAAAATTATCTGTCATTTGTCAAAATTTGAGCTCACAGTAATGAACGGTTTGGAAATTATAGCAGTCTGAAATTGGTTGCAGTTCGAGACAGGCAGGGTGTAGTTATATAACTCTGGTTGTGTAATATAACGAAGAAGGACGCATGCTGCTCTATTAAGCTCCGCAACGACAGTCGGTGATATCGAAAACGGACTCAAACAAGGTTCTTTCTGTAAAATCTTTCGCTAAAAAAACTGTGAGTCTTAACATAAGTCAAAAACAAAGTTTTTATTGGTTATAAGGAAAGGTATTCAACAAATATGTCTGGAACGTATAAAGGACTTAACAATGCCCTGATTCTGAAAACCTTTAAATTCACCGAAGAAACGGCATCAATCAATGAGCATCTGAAAATGATACTTATACTCAACTACGACACTTCGTGCAAGAGTTAAGAAGATTGTTTCTTCTGTTTTCCATTATCGAGTTAAACATAATGACCTTCAATCTCCACTGGTTTTCTATAATGAGTCTGGGTCCTTATACACGCAATGCTTTATGGATATTACACTTATTGTCCCTATTGCTTCTCTTAAGTACACGTGTACATGGATTACATGTATATTTCATGTTTTAATCACATGTAAATATATACGAAGACGTTGTTTCCTATTTAGTTCATGATTTGGTGATTCGTTTCTACCAGAATATTGCAACCATACCGAAAAGATTCATTGGTAGGCCGTTAAAGCCAACGATTTCATTGTTCCTTCAGAGCTAAGCTTAGCACTTCTTTATCCGGCACGCTGTGTGAATTGGGGATTTTTTTATTTTTTTTTTTTGATATTCTACGTACTATGTGCCGTATTATTCTTCCTACGCGCAAGCTAACATTACTCCGCATTGTTTATGCATACACTTTCACCTCCTTTTATCCTCACTATTATAGAGCGGGTTCTTTTTTAGCTAGGCTGCTATCGATAGAATAGCCAGATTGCTATCTGAATCCATAGTCTGGAAAAGATGGTGCCACTTACCATTATATTTCGACTGTTATCCAGTCCTGAAGCTATACCTCTTGATTAAAGTGTTTTTGTTAGGTCTCTGGCATCAAAACAGATGCAACGTTAACAACAATATACCCCTTGGTCAAATATTGTCGTTTCAATTATAACCAACACCCTTTTGATGTCTGCCAGTAGCTACTGGGTACTAAGATCCACCCATTCAATTACTGTCCAACTGCCATGTGTATGACCACAAATCAAGTAGAAATCAAATCTTAGCCCTCAGCTGCATTAGTATCACCTTCAATTTTGGCTAACACTTGGCCCAGCGATATCCACGACGCATTCGAATTTCTCTACCTTCACCGTAATTTACTTTGGATAAATGTGTGAACGTTTTTGTATCACTTAGTTATTATTCCCCAAATTGATCCGCACATAATTGGCTATTTTAGGCACCCTGCTAATTCGGGGCATTTTTCAAAGCGGACCGCGCGCTATTCTCGAAATTGTATTGCCATCCAATTATGGTATGTTCATCGACACCAAAAACCAAAACCAAAACCAAAACCAAAACCAAAACCAAAATCAAAGCAAAGTAAAGCTAACCACCATCAGAGTCAGAATCTACTTCAGCTTCAGTTCCAACTCCAGCACCACACTGTCTGTCGTCTTGACTTGGTTTGGCTTTCTTTTCTCGATTCTAAGTACCAGTGTGGGTATCTACCAGATATAGAGATACCCATATTATACATTAAGATACAGATTGAATGAGTGAGTGTACCTCCATATTGTCAGTATGGCTAAATACATCTGATTTCACTGTTGCCGCTGCTGCTGTTTTTGTTGATGTTTATGTTGATGGTGTTACTGCTGCTGCTGCTGTTGGCAATGCAGCAGTCCCAGCAATCAGTATTCCCAGTTAGATGTGAAACTCGAGATGTATTGCTGTAACCACAAACTAGTCGCATCCAACAGTGGGCTGCCCTCCTATCATTAATTCCAGAGGTGATCGATGTTTGCTGAAGTGGAAAAAAAATCTAAAGATTTTCGGTTTTTGTGGTTTTCAACAACAGCGGCAGTGGCAACGGCAATGGCGGTCTCAATATCGTTTCTCGGTTCAAGTGATTTTCTCACCTCTTTGATTGCGTTAGCTGCTGTATCTCTGTATCTATAGCTGAGCCGCTTTGTACTGATCATGTCAGTGGTTGTGTTAGCGATTGGTGATTTCTATGGAAGACTTGGAGAAACCATAAAATGAAAGATACTCGTAAGCCCGAAATCAAAGCAATAATTGGCTGACCATTGCGGCATTTAATGGCATTGGCTGTTGATTGCATTTCGCTTGTTTAATTTGGTAATCGCTTTAATTTTGTTTTGAAAATTAAAATTGTTCACCTATGTGTTTGTTAATGGTTTCAGCAGCAAATGGTAAAGAGGGCTGGGGGGTGGGGGCTGCAGGCTAATGACCATCATTTAGACAAATAAAAATAAATTAATATTTCCGGTGTAACTGAAGTGCGTATCTGTGCGACAAAGGCTAGGATGGACCAAAGGGCGATTTTAAAAATCCTTGAATTTACGGTGTTTAAGAAAATACTTGAAATCCTCAACTGTATAGCAGTTCCAGTGTTTTTTCGTAACACTTAAAGATCTGCAGGAATAAGCTAAATTAAAAATTTCTAGTTGACATAATCGTAATACAGAATGGATTTCGGAAACGTATGCTCATCATAAGATTCAAAGAGTTGAGCTGATGAAGTTGGAATAACCTTGGACAAATTACTTGATTCGACTTAACCCATGAAGGTCACAAAAGAATTGACCATTGTTCCCCATTCCCCACTAAGGAGAAACACTCGGTATACTAATCGGGTCGATCACACTAAGAAAACAAAGCAATAAGACATAGAGAATCTTTATAGCAATCGCGCTTGGTAACTTTTGTAACTTTTGTAACTACTTCGTGTCGACATATTTAATCACAAATTTTAATCACGGGCAGCATTAAAATGGAGAAAATTGCCCCAGCTGCCCTATTACAAAAAAAAACTGTTTAGGATTCTACTGAAGAAGAGTTTGGCACGGCTATAAAAAAAAACTGAAAAACAACAAAGCTGCTAGCTTGGATGGCCTGCCATCTTTAAAGCCGAAGGCAATATATTGACAAGGAGCATGCATCAGAGCATTTGAAAAGCATACCTGGAAGATACTATCAAGTGTACGGTATGAACGTCTGAAACCGTGCTGCACCACAAAAATCGATCAATACTAATGCGCCTTCTGGCCCGGCAAATCGACATCAAACTAAATTTTCACACTGAGACAAATCCTGGAAAAGACCAACGAATACCAAATCACACACCACCTTTTCATCGACTTCAAAGCCGCATATGAACGCATCCCTTGCACTGAGCTATATAAAGCGATGGACGAATTCAGGATTACGGGAAAACTGATCTGGATGTGACACACAACACTTGAAAATTCGCGATGCGCCGTGCAGTGTGAAAGGAAAACCTCCGAATTATTCTATACCTTCACCGGATTTCGGCAAGGAGGCTCGCCGTAGTGTCACTTCTTCAATTAAGTACTTGAGCAGATAGTATGACGGGCAAAAGTCAACGCCGATGGTATTATTGCAACTGCTGCTACTTCGGTCAGTCGAAACAACTTGGGTCAAAACTCCTAAAGCAAAGAGTCAAAAATGCTCTACAAAGCGTTAATTTTTCCAATCCTGCTTTACAGAGCCGAAAGTTGGATGAAAGTAAGACAGTGGAACAAGTTTTAGGCTCTTTTGAAAGAATAATCCTTCGTCGAATATATGTATAGTTCTGTCACTTCAACGGAGACGAAGAAACAACCGCGAACTCAATGAGCTGTACAAAAATATGTACATACTACGGAGAAAAAAATCTGTCGACTTCATTGGTTCGGCAACATCGAGCGGTTGGACGATAATGCTTCACCTAAGAGAGTCTTCGAATCAAAGCCACCAGGTTAGAGAAGAAAAGGATGACCGAACCTCCGGGTTAAAGATCAGGCGATCACGATTATAAGGCAACTTGGTCTTTTCATGTTCCAGGACTTCCATACCTTTTTTATACGCCATTTTCCCATTGGTTGAAAATGTTCATCCAGCCAAGTGCTTTTAAAAATTAGGGAACGGGTAATAGTCGGATGGTGCCAAATCAAGTTGATAAAGTGGGTTGTTCAGTACTGCAAATCGGAATTCATGGATCTTAGCCATGGCAAAAAGTGACTTGTGCGCCGGTGTATTATCTTGGTGAAAAAGAATTCTCTTTTTGGCCAAACTCGGGATTTTTTCGTGAATTTTTTCAGCTTATTTATCTAACAGATTATCATAGTATTACCATTTATCAGTTTGCTTGTAATCACAGAACACTGATGCCATTACTTTTCCGGCAGATGCAAATTTCTTGGCTTTCTTTGGCGGAGGAGAACCGCTATATTTCCATTTTTTTAGTTGTCCTTTTCTTCCAGAAATATAGTTGTGAATCAAGGTTTCATCAATCGTTATAAATAACTTCTCAAAAAACCGCTAGTATTTCTTCGAAGTAACGCGAAACCCCATCGAATTTTTGTTCTTCGGTTAACAAACGCGACACTTATCTTGCTGAATTTTTTTTCAATCCTAATTCGTCAATTAAAATATGGATCACCAGCTCAGTTGAGATCCCTATAGTATCAATTACTTCCCGCACTTTAATTCTTCGGTGTTCTAAAAGCATTTTATGGAGTTTATCGATGTTTTCTGAGGTGGTGAATGTCGACGGCCTACCGCTCTTCGGATCATCTTCGACGCTGTCTCTGCCATGTTTAAACAAAGCTGCCTACTTTAGGACATACGAAGGCACAGATTCCCTCAATGTGATGAACAAGTTTTTCTTCATTTGAATTGGCTTCTTATGCTTTTTGGCAGAAAATCTAATCACGGCTCTGATTTCAGTTCTCTTTATTTTTTTTTTTTTTTTTAAGATAGAAGAGTATTCGTTCAAATAAAAAATCTTACAAAATCAATTATGCGACCAACTGTAATAAAACTTGATACATAAATAGCTTAATAATTAAATAATTGACCTATCTAGGTTAGATCCACCTCCACCGTAGTGGAGTCTATTCTGGTAAATTGTAGCAATGACACGGTTTCTTCATATTTATCTCCACCACTCAAAAGAGACTTCGTTCGCACTTATTTTGCGTCTTTACAAAAACGCAGAAGACATCATTCTCATCCAGGAACCACGGATCGCAGAGGGTATGGTTCATTGACCACGGCAAAGGTAAGTTAAGTTAAGAAGTTGTATATAAGTGAAACGTAGCCTTAATGCAATTTTACTTTCTAACTCAGCTAGCTTCTACTGGCTAGCATCGGCATAAGTTGGCCACAATCGTGTGGGCCCTCTCCCTGCTGGTAGCCTAGAAAAGGTGGTATTGAAAGCTGGAAGGCTAAAAATTGGCCTCATCACACGGTATGGGGCAGTACCGACATCAACGATAGAGGGAATTCACTTTTTGATTATGTTTTAAGTTGTTGTTTGCAACATTGGTAATCAGCCTACTTTTATAACAAGAAATGGGCAGGAAGTGCTACATTACTGACACATCACTCAGATGCTAACAAACTGGATGGTATCGTTTGAACACTCATTTTCAGACCACAGATACAAACAATTCCAACTGAGTAATGGTGCTCCCAAGCAACCAGCATTCTGAAAATATCGGAAAACTAACTGGCCAAAATATAGAGGAGTACTCTCAGAAACATTATCCTCTGAACTCGCGTGGCACCAAGGAGCTTGGCATAAAAGTGAAGAAATTCACCCTGGCTCTCAATCAGGCTTTGGCTGCTTCCTGCCCTCTTATTCAACCTATGGGCAAGTAAAAGCCGCACTGGATGACAACGGCACTAGAATAACTTAGAAAAAACCTGCTGAAAACTTTTCCACCCATCAAAAAGCATACAAAGAATCCCTCAAAATATATAAAAAAAGAACTGAGGAAAACAAAGCGACAATCCTGGAGACCATTTTGTGACAAAATCACAGAAACCTCTAGTTGTTTAGAAAAAAATCGATGGTTCTTGGTCTGGTTACAAGAGTCAAACTGCTTTGCATAGCCTCAAACCGTACAAGTCTGCAGGTCCGGACAGTATAGCATATGCCGAGCTACAAAGGTCCTTAAATATTATCCTGTCCACGCTAGAGAATATCATGAGGAGCTGTGTAGAAGTGATTCATATTCCACTGTCATGGAGAAAAGTTAATGAATTTTCATTCCCAAGGCCGGAAAATGCTCTCATGATGTCCCAAAGGACCTCAGACCTATTGCTGATTGGTATCCACATTCGACCTAAAACTGATCCAAGTAGTTAGCATTCGCTAACTAGCCACATCGATCGACCTACAATATAGAGAGTACACAATAGATGCTTTCCTAGGCATAGAGGTCGCCTTTAACAACGTAAACACAACCGCAATCACAACTGCGCTGTTACATCTGCAGGTAGATAATCAGCCCCCAACTTCTGCTATAAGATCCGTCAGCAGAAGGACGTACTATAGAAGGGTGATTGCCTATGCGGATGACGTTCCTTTAGCCGTCTCAGGTAAACATCTAAATACCATCAAAGAGCTCCTTTAGCTAAATCTTAACAGATTATGAGTTGAGTTACATTTGGCGGATCGCTGTAAATTGGGAGAAAGCCTCCATAAAATGATCTTGTCGTCTTCCAGAAAATATAAAATTCTAACTGCAGCTATTCGCCTCAAAGCGACTACACAGTGGACAAATAATTTATTTGGCCACGCTAATATTCTTAATATATTCGCAAACCTCACAGAGAACTTGATTACACCATACCTGAACTTTGGTTTGATAAAGACTTTCATGTAGGCTTCCCCTCTGGATCCTTCTGGGTAGAAGATTCTTTCATAGAGGACAAGACAATCCACTTTTACACAGATGGATCTAAAGCCGATAGCGTTGGTTGGCGGTGTTTTCTCAGATAAGCTAAATCTTCCGTCCGTCTTCCAAATCACTGGAAGGCGGAGATGTTGGCGATTGAAGAGGCCCGTCCTGGCTGAAGAAAGACGTAATATCTGCAAAGGATATCCGCATCTTTTCGAATAGTCAGGCGCTATCAAATCCTTGGACTCGGTTTCATTAAATTCTAATACTGCCCTTGAACGGAAATGGAAGAGCAGTTCGACTTTCGCCTTTGTTGAGTACCGGGCCACAGAGACATTCCATGGAATAATAGGGTCGACGAAGTCGGCAAAATTGGGTAGCATAGGTATACCAATTGCTATGTACAAATCAATGTTGAAGATGGATGCTAATGAAAGAACAGAACTTAGGTGGACCGGTGGGCCAATATATCTAGGGACTAAACAGATCTGGCTTAAGCTAGATCTGAATCGTTCTAAGAGCCTGATCCTTCTAAACAGGATAAATTTCAGTGCCATCATAGATGTCATCTTTGGACACTGCCATATAGGCAAGCATGCAAGAAGGACATGTCAAGCTCTCTCCCAGAGAAGAAAACTCCATTTATAGTAGGGGCTTTCTTTTACAATGACTTAAACGATCTTAAGAATATAGACGTTAACTGTCTCCATCGCTTTATCATAAGCTCAAATTGGTTCCTTGAGTAAAAGGATCATAGATCCACGTGGCAACACAATGGACCAATAGTGAAGTGGGTTGGTCTTTTCCAACCGCCACTTTTGTTTACCTACCTAGGTTAGATCTATAACTTTGTAAACAGCCTGTTAAACATCTTAACAAATCCGGCTAGAACTGAATTGGACTGATCTGTTTGGATGGATAAATTACAAGAAGTCATATCTAAACGCAAGAATTGGATTACGATCTGTGTACTCTAGAATAGGAAGATACACTGTGATCTCTCTGACAGTTGGTGGAGATTTCGAAAAACCAATGTTACTTATCTTTCACTAATGTTGCACCATGGACAGGAAGGAAGATAATTGTAGATAGGTAGCGCTTGAATAGCTACAACTCACAACTGCGGAGGGAGAGCTATTGATAAGATGGGTTGGTTGGTTGGTTAATGCTTAATAGATTGGATAAGGCTCAGCATAATATACATCCTAATGTTTTTAGTGAAGCCACTGGTTATCAGCGCCTGATTCTGGTGTAATACTGGTGTTTTCTTGAGATTTTGGGAGACTCCATCAGAAACGATGGAATGGAACAGTTTTTCTTTTTTCTTTTTTTTTTGGTTTTCGTTTTCTTTTACGCGAATTATCCAATCGCTTTTTAGGGACCTCAGTAATAAACTGCTTTACTCCTGCGGCTTTACTGTTAATTGTTCTGCATTACGTGGTTTATTTAGTATCCAAACACGTCCCGTGCGTTGCTTAGTAGTTCTCAATAGTACGAAGGCGAAGCTAATTGCCATTTTACCTTGCGGATGACGGAACAACCGCCAATCTGAAGGATTCAAACAATGTAGCGGAAAGCCGACTGTATGATTACGAGAGCTTTCTTCTGTTACAATTTTATGTTCTAGTTGTTAATCGAAGAATCTTTTAAAAAAAATGAATAAATTCATTCCACGAGAACTCCTTCGCCAAAACGTCTGTATTGCACTTTATCTGGACCAAGTTTATGCGCTGAAGTTCACCTACAGGTGCTTTTACAGGTCGGAAAGCTTAAGTAAATTTTGGAAAGACAGATATAGCGTACTCGAAAGTGACCAATAGTATCATAGAAATACCATATAACTGCGATAAAGGATGCATCTATCTAAATGTCAGTATTCAGGATTTTATGATCCAATTTTTACTAAATATACCTACTACAGCTTTAATAATATAACCCAGATGGTGCAATCTGACTTAAGCAATATATCTGATTGATGTTGCAGCAAATGCAATTTAATTTCCTTTTCCATACTAGACTTTGGATTTTCGATTAGTTTAACCTCTTTCTCAAATAATTGATTTGCATGTAAGGCTGGACATCAGGTGCGCTTTGAGGACGTGCACCTGGACGCGTCTTCTGCTGCTTTCGTAGAATATGAGAAAATGTCAACATGTCCTACACAATTTCTGTTCAGTATGATATTGCTGTAGGTCTATAAGAGAATACTTTTAACATATATGACCCTCAGGTAAGCGTTGCCAAAAATCAGTCAAAGAGTTTTCCATGGATATCTAACATATGTCTGCTTTTTAAAGCGTTCACGCTTCAGTGGTATATCAGCGTTATGTCCAATTCGTAGACGTTCAAAAAAAAGTTCTCTTTTTTGGACAGAATACGAGTATTTTTGCTTTTATCATCATTCACAGCAAAAACCGTTTTTGCTGCTTCTGTTTCAATGCTTACAATCGAACAACCTCGCTGCAAATAGTTGCATAGACGATGCGTGTAAAAATGTTATGACATCTCGGCCATCCAGATACTGAAGTTTTAGCCACGCACCTTTTGTGTTTCGTACGTTAATAAAACGTTAGAAGTCATAACTTACTTGAAAAGTGTTATAAAGGATCTGCCCAGTAGTTGGTTTGCTAAATTCAAAGGTGATAGTACATATGCAAAGAATCTGGGCGCTCAAATGTGGCTGTTACCTCGGAAGGAATACAAAAAAATCCGTAAAACAGGAAAGCGAAAGTGTATGAGATAGCTGACATTTTAGGTACTTCCTTTTTTGGGTATGCCAAAGCTCTGTTCGAAGTGGGTACCACGTTTGGACAAAAAATAACATCGTGTTGGTGATTCATATACTGTAGGTGACAATGGATGAAACATTGATCCTATCACCTGTTCGCAAGCTTCAAAAAAATTAAGAGGTGATTCCTGAAACTGAAAGGTGGAACAAATAGCTCTATAAAAAAGGCATAAAAATGTGAGAGATCCGCTGAAATGATTGCATCACCTCAAGAAGAGACTATGTTGATAAACAAAGTCAAATTTTGCAAAAAAAAAATTATTTTTTTACGTTAGTTTTGGGACTACCTCTTATATTGGCTTGCCAATTTCTTACAATTTTTTTCCAAATGTTGTTAATACGACAGCTTGCTAAGCCCTTTCTCAACATCAATTGTCTGGATCGGATTGCTTTCGATCTTTACAGACAACGTGAGTCTCGTCTATCGTTATATCTGGCATTGGATTCGATAAAAAAAAGTCGAGTATCGATCTGGATTTGCGGAATTTTATCTAAGATCTGCCGTAGTGTAAAAGATAGATACTGATAGATAGACATTAGCAATAAGACGTGATGTTAAGAATGTTTTTACTGTTGGTGTAGTGTATAGCATTTCCTTTCATGTATTCTTATATCAGGCAAAGTTTCTGAGGTTCTATAGATCAGGCAGATTTTCCTTTCTTGAAATCTTCCAAACGAGTTGGTGTATACTATATATAAGTTTAGATATTGCTATCTTTACATCATTTTGGTCAGAATATTGGTCGTAACCGCCGTTTAACAATCTCGAAATGTTGGTTCTGCATATCATTAGAACTAACTGATTCTGCTGGAAATTTTCATTAGCTTGTTATGTTCCTTATACATACTTTTTGGAACAACTTCTAAATTTTGTATCTAAAGTAGATCGTTTTTATTTTTTCGTTCTTTCTTTTCCTTTGGAAAATTCCGTGTTATTTCCGCCTTCGTTACGGCAGAATTTCATGAATTGTTCTACGCATTGCTCTCTCATCCGCTGCATTCACCGGACCTTATCCCCAATGATTATTCTCTGTTTCAAAATCAGAAGAAATTACCAGAAATAGAAATAGCCTATCTTGAGAACCTCGACAAAACTTATAAATTGGAGAAACCTTGGATGGAAAAGATGCTATGTTGTGAAATAAAAGGTTTTCTTTTCTTCGTCTAAAAAAAACTATCTTTCATTAAAAAAATGATGGACCTATTGACCCACACTCAAGTTAGTTATACCAGATCATATAAAAAGTCTTCGCGGTTTTTTGGAACATTTTTGAAAAAAAAAAAAAAATTTCTTTATTCAAAATCTATTTCAATCAATTAAATATTGGCCATTATTATCTATGACCTTTTGCCATTTTCCAGTTAGCTTCATAATTCCATCGGTGTAAAACTTCTGTGGTTTAGGAGCGAAAAACTTAAGTGATTTTCAGCGAGTCTTCGGTCGACCAATTTTTTAACTATCAACAGAGTCTTGCAAAGACCAAAACAAATGGTAATCAGGGGGTGCAAGGTCAGGGCTATACGGTGGATGCATCAAAACTTCCCAACTAAGCTCCGTCAATTGTTCCGGGTCATCAAAGTTCTATGTGGCCTAGCATTGTCACGATGGAAGAAAACTCCCTTCCTGTTGTCCAATTCTGGTCGCTCTCTCTCTTGATACCTTCATTCAAACGGTCGTATTGTGCACAATAGAGTATCGAATTGACCATTTCGCTACGTTCTAGAAGTCGCTTGTGGTCGGTCACCGGCCTTTGACCATGATCGCTTGCATTGGATATTCTCGTATTTAATCCATTTTTCATCGCCCGTAATGAATCGCTTCAAAAATGATTCCATTTCGCTACTTTTCATCAGCGTTTCACTGATGGTTATTCGATCAATTGAATTTCTTTGCGTTAATTCATGTGGAACCCAAACATTTAGCTCCCTTGAATAGCCTGCTCGTTTTAGATGATTCCAAACTATCATATGGTTGATGTTTAGTAGCTCTGCAATCTTCAGACAGCTTCCGTGCCAGTTTTGCTCCATCAGTTGCAAAATTTCATCGACTTTTTCAATGACCGGCCAACCAGTGCGAGATGCACCTTTTACATCGAAATTTCTGGAACGGAATCGAACAAACCACTCCTCGGTCCGGCGTTCACTCACAGCATAAATTTTTCGACATGTTTTTGTAGCTAACATGTGTGGAATAGCACATCATTCAAATGACTGCCTCGACTTCGCTGGCAGTGCTTCAAGAGGTCGGTGCAATTTTTGATGACTCAGTCCAATATGTGCGGCGTTATTCCGTTAATAGTGTGTCTAAGGTTGGCCTCGCACTAGTCCAAAGTGGTTGGCTTTTGCCAGGACTTGGACGTTAGCCCCAGAGAAAATAATCGAGTGGTGTCAAATCGCAAGATTTGTTGCGTCGCTTGTATAGCATGTAGCGTTGTCTTGTTGGAACGACAGCTCGGATATATCGATGTTGTCGAGCCCTGACCACAAAAAGTCGGTTAATATCGCTCTATATCTAAGAAATAAGGTCCGATGATGCCGCCATGCTATAAACCGCATCAAACAGTCAATCTTTTTAAATGCATTGATGCTTGCCCGAACACTTGTGGATTACGTTCGCTCCATTAACGACAATTTTCCTTTTTGACATGTTAAGATCTCCGGCCAACTTTTCTAGGGTCTTATAAGCGATATTGTGTGTGGTCGTACGGCTTTAAATTTGCGTCAGCACAATCTTATACGGATATAGGACCAAATCCAACCGGAAAACAAGCTGGGTTGACTCTCAGCTCATAGGAGCCAAGTCTACATTTCTGAGTGTTCTTCGATACTGGCGGCTACGACTACTATGTTTTTTTCATTTCGCACCAATCTCTGTCTGGTTGATGGCTTAAGAAAAGTACACAAAAGAGTGTACTCACGCTCAAGCTTTTCTACAGCGGGACGAATTGCCTGCACACTGAAGCCATGATGATGACCGATCTCACGATGAAATTCACGTTGCGCATATACCATACAACTGAGCCGGAATTTCGAAAATTCTTACTGAATATTTTGACAGCTGGATATCATTGCTAAGTTTGATAGCTGCTGAAACATAATAATTGGAAAAACTATGATTGCTATCTGGTCACTAGTTACTACAAAGGATGTCCTCCTTTCCTATTTTGAGGTTTAAATCACCTTCAACTATTTTAGCATCATATTTAGAGTTTTGCTGGTTCTTTGGTGGAAACGTATATTTCTTCTGCACAAAGCAGTTCAAATCTGCTAGTTACTTAGAATTCCATCTCAAATAGAGGTGGCTGCAAGAATCGTAATACTATGTTACATACGTATATGTTTATGTCACACATTTTCATCACCTTTTCGTTCCGTACATTATACCACACTTCCCGTTTGGCAATTATATCTGTCTTAGATTCGGTATTTGTTCTTCTTATTGACTTCAAATTATCAAGCCAATCTGTTTTGGATCACCTCGTTAGTGAGGCCAAGAACTTGTTGATGTTTTCGCATCGGAATTATCCAATTATTTTTCCCTCGACTGGAACTTCAGCCTCTATCAAGTTTTGGCCCAGATTTTTCTGCGAACTTTGTTAAAAATTGTAAAACAAGCTTCTCTTCTTATGGTTTTTTAATGAGGAGAATCCCGCAAATGTGTGTACTTCTTATTAAATCACGTTCTTCTAAATCATCCGCTGACATTCGTAAGATTTTCATTTCCGTAGCTGTCACTTTTCTTTTATACAATTGCGTGAATTCATTCGCTATATGTCCTCCTTTTAAACGTAAGTAGAAAGGATATTCACGTTCGCCGTTTCATGGATAAACACGTGAAGAAATATCGATCACTTTTTTACACCTACTGGGTGATGAGTTACGAGTATGCCTCTACCTTATTTCGTTTTACCTACGATCCAAATATCACTAGGGCTTACATATTATACGTAAGAAGTATGAAGTTCCTAACGTTTAAAATCCAATATGAAAATAATCTTTAATTTGTCTTTTTTCCAAAAGTATCTGGAAACTATTGTCGCTTAAAATACTCCAAATAGTGCGGTTATAGATTTCTCTAATTCCGTCAGTTCCTCCTTAATTTAAGGATATCACTCTCCATTATTTGAACTTTTTCATAACTTTATTTGATAAATCATCTGACCAATTGTACTGCGATAACCACCACGAATTTGAATTGTTTATTGTTCTCCGCCTACAGATACCGACTGTCTTCATGGATCAAATATACCAGGTGGTTATTTTTTTCCGGAAACAGTCTATTACTTACAAGGACTTGAAAAACCCACTTTCAGCTTAGCCAGGAGTAGCCAAAAAAAAAAAAAAGAACGGACGGATGGACGGTTCTAACATCGCGTGTTTCCATCAAATAATTTTCAAATATTTAATAAATTAAAAGGAAAATAATTTCTTGTATGATGTTTGCTTGTAATCCACACTGCTGAGCCCTAATAAACAGGATAACGCTTAAAATTACAATATCGCATTTTATTTGAATATTCCGTTCGCGGGTCCTGAACAATTGTTCTCTAACATAATACACAACACTATGTGATGGTGGTAGTGGTGGTGAAGAGAGGTTGGCAAAGGAGACGCGTTAATCCGCGTTCAAAAGTGGCGTTCTGACAAGTTGTTTAAATTGATGCTTAGTACCTGAGCCAAAAGGTATGTGTATCTTTCATAAGGATACAAATGCATAATGTAAGGATAATTTATTACAACACCTACCCATTGTTTGGGGTATGAGCTACGGCCTGGCTCTTGGAAAATGCCAAGAGGACATGCAACAAAGCACTTAATCCGGTTCCCCCATATATTCTTGTGGTGCACGATATGCAAATGTTTTCTCTTACCCCGCCCTTGATCCTTTGGAAAACTATTTATTATAAAATGAAATTTGAGACGTTGCAAAGTGTGTGAAGAGAAGGTTCAGTGTTCCCTACAAGTTGTAGTCGTAGGCAGTTTTTTCTTTGCTGTCGGTTTCGTACTTCTTCTTTTGTTTTTGTATTTTTTTGCACGAAATGGGTAGCACCTTCGTCCTTCCGCCTTTTGATTGTTCTTTTGGCTGGCAAATTAATTATGTAAACAGTTTTTCATTTTGTTTGACTTGAAATTCTATGCCAGGAAAAGGATAGGCTGCAACTAACCCTTCAGTATGTCGGGTTTCCCCCCCCCCCCCCCTTCCCCCATAGGTCTGAGAAAATTGCTGTTTTTGTTTTGAAGAGATTTTGTATTGATTTTCCCCACCGAGAAGGGTAGAGAGTTGAAGTCCTTATAGGCCAATTGAAGGTGCAATTTGTTTTAGTTTGTTATTCATGGTGGACGTTGTAATGTAATCTTATGTGGACAGAACACTTGAATGATTTGCAATTTACTTGAATTCGAGGGAGAACGAAGGAATTTACAATACCAAGCAAAGCCCATAAAACATGTAATTGAGGGACAAGTTAAGGAAAACAATAAAGTCAATTACAATTCAATTATAAGTAATCAATGGGAACTTGCCACAAGACGTTGTTTTATTCATAAATGATTATACCTAGTTTATCCTTATGTATAGGAATTTCGTTTTTGAAAAACAATAACATTGCCAACATAATCGTAGGGGGTTTACGTCATATAAAAATTGCTTTCGAACTAGCGCACTTCGTTGTACAGCTGCACTTTAAACAGTTGTTCTCATCAAAGTTCTTTGCAGTTGATAAATTGAATATACATTTTCGATGCAAAGATCGAGTCAAGATATCGTCAAATTGGGAGTTGCCATTCTGACGTCATTCCCAAGTCACTTCTATGAAACCTGATACATGTTTAGCTCTGCTATCTTGAATATTGAACAGTAGAGGCAGAAGGAAGATTTATTGTCAATAATTCCTCTGTAGGTTCACAATTTGTTCAGTTTGATAACAGCCTCTAACAATTTTTAAAACTTGCTTCTACTATAAGCCTGTCTACGTAGGTAAAGAATAGAATTTTATAATAAGTTTTGAAAAGCTCCCTCCATGTTCATAAAAATTGCCAGCTCTAGTGTGCTATTTTTTCGATCTATAGATGTAGTTTCCTCGATCTTGTTACAGAAGTTAGGCGTTGTAAAAATCAAAGCGACTTTTCCAAAATCTACTTTTGGAAAAAAATGTCCGCTATTGTCCATCCCATCTTTTGGGAAAGGAGAATAGTAGCCGTGGAATAAATACCGCATGCTAGTAGGCTAATAGAGCGTTGGGGTGTCTCCAAGCATATCGGGATAAACATGGGTCGTTATATCTGAGATATACTCGTATGTATTAAAGATAATTTATTTACTCATCCGCAGCGAGTGAATATTGGTTATTGGCTTTAATATTGAAGGAGATCTGGTCATCCGGGTTGGGTGCTGTGACAAAATTACAACTTGTGACATAACAAACAACCAGCAAGTTTGTTGCTTACAGCTTCAGCGCCGATATAACGTTGATATCACTGGCATCCAAGAAATGGAATGGAATGAAAAAATATGACATCACAGATCTACAGTCTTAGAAATAGAATGTTCGTGCGATTGCCATACTAAAACCCACAGCAATGAAAAATTCATCAACCTGTTATACGCTCAGGATACAAAGGTTGTATTTAGAAGCAAATACAAAAAACGAATGAGCTGCCCTTAACTGATCATTTCAGTTGATATCAAAGTCAAGTTAATAAATTAGAGTACCTTTGAAACAAAATTGGAAAATATAACCGACACCTTCTTAACAAATAAGACAATTCAGTCCTGGACAACTATCATGTTGTAGCAAGGTATGAATGCGAATTTTCTGTTCACCAAAACCACAAAAGAAATGCAATAAGGAAAGACGTCAAAGAGTTGCACCCGTAAGAGACCAATTTTCCCAAAACCAACCAAGAACTCATATGTATTCAGCATTAAGCGCGGAAGAACGGTGACAAGTCTATTAGAAAGGTTTAAGAGACACTCCATCTTAAACGTCAGGTTTCATTTAATTTTCATAATGGAGTCCATGGTTTGATGAAAATAACCGACAAGCACATGCATCTTCAAAGAAATAAAAGAATTAGGTTCTACAGAGAAAAATGTGAATTCTATGGAAAGAAGACATGTGAAGGATCGGTTTTTCTGAAAATAAAAAAAAGGTAGTGAAGCGCTCTACAGAGGCAAAGATTTATCGGAAATTAAAAATTAAATACTGAGTCGATGCAGAGTCCTATAAAGATTTGTTCCACTTCTGTGTGAGATATACCATCAACGGTGGACCTTTTGCTATGAAAACAGTTCATGTCATTCAGAAGTTTTCGTGTTTCGAGATATGAGAAGAGGAGATGTGAGAAGAGGCTTGGCCTTTTTTAGAGACAGACTGGGCAAATTCTGTTTTCCGTCTGCTCGAAAAGAGTCCTAAGCTTACGTAATATTGTAGTTTTGCTAGCCTAGAAGAAAACCACCAGATATATCATCTGGACCATCGGATTGTGTATATTCGCACACTAGTGCGAAAGTGAACTCGCCCCATTAAAGAATCAATGCACTTAAGTGTAGTCGGAGACAAAGCACAGATACCTACGTCTCAAAGTAAATACGTCTGTTAAAAAGAATCGAAGCATTGTTTGACCAATCCTCAAGAAGGTAGACCCTCTGAATTGCACCATCTACAGGAGAATTATATCAGTCATGGTTCTGCTATAAATTCCGCCATAAATCCATAAAACCGTATTTTTAGCCTTAGTAAATCCACTACCGACAAGGAATCCATTCCACAGTAGATCACGCAAAATACGCAGAAACCTGGAACCGAAACATACACCCAATTCATTGATTTGAATGCGTCATATGAAAGCATTTATGGTATAGAGTTTTGCTGTTTTTGTGCCAAAATTTTCTAGATGTGCAGGATAGCAAGTAGGACTCCCCTCTGCCCCATAAAGGTAAGGAATGATGTCAAAACATTTTTTTGACAAGGTGGAGCATTTAAGTTGTGGTGGCCCAACATTTTAAAATTCGGAAAATATTCATCAGGGATCTGATTGTTGCAATAGGAACAGAAGTATTAAAAATGTATTAAATGGAAGCCAAAGGTAAAACTAGTAGTGCGACGCGACAATGTAAGACAACCAGCAACAACAGCTCGGCAGTACGCCACAATAAGAGACTATGGTTGAGAATGTGAAAGACTTTGTTCGCCCGTCAACCAATTTAACAGTAGAGAAAACAGATAGGTCCTCCTCATGTGTAACTAAGAAAGCTGTCTATAAAATTGTTCCCGTCCTTCTGTAAGGCGTAGAGAAGTGAATAAAAATGTTCTTGACAGGAAAGTTCCTCGAGTAATGTCCGATCCCATTTCCCATTTTTTTCTAATTCAAAATTAGAAGAAAAAGAAATAGGACTGAACTGAAGGTGCTATGCATTTATCAGAAAAACCCGGACTTATAAGGTATTGCGTCTAGAACATAGTGGGGGAATGGAGGCTAACCTGCTTCTAGCTTCATAAGTCTTTGAATTAAACTCGCTATGCCAAGCGAACTTTCGCAAAGTGTAGATTTTACAGGGTTGTCCACTATTCTTCGCCTTTGCTTCAAACTGGAGGATGTGTTTAAAACTAATTACTTTCTAATTTAAGATTTTCTGAAGAAACTTATAACTTCCTCCTTCGTATGCCAAAAGAAATTGAAGCAGTATCAAAAGAGAAAATATTTTTACTCGGTGCAGATTTGAATCTAAACGTCTGTGAATCGAACCGCGACTACGTATATGCCATGTAGGAAATGGCTTCGAAACTCAACTAATTAAGATATATCAAACTCATGCAAATCAGATGGTCTAACTATACTAAATACACTGTTTATGAAACAAGATCTTGCTTACATCTATGGCGATGAACACTAAACCTGACCAGATAGCAGTACAATTATTGCATTGGGAATAAGAAGGAGTCATTAACGGCAGAGATAATATTTTTAAAAAATCCCAAGAAAATCTATAGCCAAAATTAGAAATCTAAGGCTTAAATAGTTCGCAAATTTCTTCAACAAAATGACAAATGCCGATCGAATGTCTAACCAGTGTAGAAAGAGCTTCTGGTTCCCTTTTATAGAAGCAAAGCCGACACAAAAAAGTGCAACAAATACAAATACCAATCGGTGTAGCTAATATCGCACACTAGGAAGATATACGAGAAAATCCCAGTCAGTCCACAACGCAAAATTATTGTATTAAACTCCACGACAGTGGTGTGAACCTTCGAATGATCTGTCTGTCGACTTGAAAGATTCGGTGAATAGAGCTCATAGACATCGTTTAAACACGATCCTTACATCTCAGAATGCGCAAGAGACATACATACGAGTATCTACATAAGAACAATATGCGATATGTACGATGATGTTAAAACGAAAATGGGAATAACCGGAGAATGGGAAGTTAAGGGTGGAATACATCAAGGCATTGTACGAAGTCCGTTGCTTTTTAATGACGTGCAAGACTTTCTATTTAAGCAGCACATCAACGAGTCCGGAACAAGTCACTTCGACATAACAGTCCCTTAAATAACTCTTAATAATTGTAGAGCTAGAAGGAAATTCGTCACGAACTATTCGTGATTGTTCTTATTTTTTTGAACTTGCAAATCGAACTCCTTTCATCTACAATATTTAGCAGGAATCATTGTGCCAAAGTTCAGATAATTTAAAAACGTGGACACTGTTTTTAAGCACTAATGGAATCGCGATGGCAATGTCGCACATAGAGTCAGGAGTCATAGGTGGCTTAATTGGCGCGAATGTGTCGCTTTATTTTTTGACAGAAAAAAACCAGATTAAGCCTAAGGGTTTGTTATACACAATAGAAATTCGTCCAGCTTTAATACATCAGCAGGTATAACAAAACATGATTTAGTAAGGAGTATGTGCATTGACGGAAGAGATAGATAGTTGGCAAGCTCCAATTTGAGCAAAAATCTCTTCAGAATAGGAATAAAATCCCAAATACCCGCCTAAGTCCGAAAAATTTGCCGAAAGAAAAATAATTGGATCACTCAAGGTAAAAAAAAAACATCAACAAACTCTTGACCTTACAAGGACATCCAAAATATAACAGCTCAGATCCAAATATAACATAACAAACCCCAAAAGACACAGATATTTAGAATAAATATTTCACCGGCTGATGAAAGCGTATCAAACGTGTAAAATGTTTATTGAATTTATCGTTAGCCTTCATTTAGGATTATATACATCTGTACAATATGCCATAGCCTACCTACATTTTATATAATTGTACCGCATGGCCAAGAATATATATTTACGTAATTGTAGTGATTTCTTAACTTGTTCTTGTAAGTTCCTCATTGTTCCGAGTTTTTGAAAAATTTTATTACTTACCCTAATGTCCTTCTTGAGCATTTAAGCATCAGCGTATGACGTCTAAACAAGTTTCGCTAGGAAAAAACGTTCCACTCATGTCAAAGAAATAAAGATACAAATTAAGTAACATTTCATTTAATCTTTTTTTTTTAAATTTATTTCTTTAAATAAAATAATATTACACACATTGAAACATTGCTATCTTATAAGTTAATAGGATCATTTTTATTTTGTTTTAAATCAAATTTTCTCATCTACACATACTATAGCTTATTAAAGATATTTTAGGTTTTCGTTTGCTTAAATTTGTCAAAATAAATTACAGTCATTCAAGCATTTGATGTCGTTGTGATCACAAATTGTACAAAGTAATATATTTTTTTTTTTTTTCTAAAAATTTTACAACTATCGTCTATTTAAAATTGGTTAAATATTTTTCAATAAAATTTTATTTATAATTTGGCACATTTACAAATTAAGGAAAAGTATATTAATTCTAACGATTTAAAATGGAATATACTATGTAAGCAAATATTTTACAATAAAATTACATAGAAACAGTTTTCTTTTTTTTTTTTACAAAATTTTGTTTTAAATTGAAATCGTAGTGGGTTTCTGGGGGGATTATAAGTTTCATTTCGAATCATATGGAAAGAGGAACAGGCCGTTTCTTCTTTGGAACTTGATCAATGTCTGCAAGCTATACATTCTAGAAAATTTAAAAACATAATGAAAAGTACTGAAAAAGAGACGGATAACACATAATGAAATGCCTTAAGATTTTCAGGACATTAGTATTCCAAATATAAAGATGAAACATTCTTCAGAAGTAAAACTAACTTATGTGTACCCGTGGATTCGTTGATTGATAAAAGATCTCTGACGTTTAACCAACGAGAGGGCGGATGATACTTATCCTTTGCAAAATTAAATTGGCTTTTAGGGGGTGGCCGTAGTGCAAGTGGTCGTGTATTGGCTTCTCAATCTCGATCAGGCCCGAGAGACAAACATTTTGAAAGTATTTATAACATTGTTCAATAAACAGAGACGCTGGCGGAGGGAATAAAGAGAAACCAAATGGTATGGAGTTACCTTTAAATCAAGGCTTCTTTGTATGCTACATTTATTAACCGGGAGCATTCGAGGATCCGCTGACAATCGAACAGATGAAGCGACATGAAAGTGAAGTCGTTTGAACTGAAAAGGGAAGTTAGAAGAATCAGCGTTAAGATTGTGATTTCTGTGACATTCGTTTTTTAATGCGGAATCTGCTCCATAGTTTCAGGAGATCTAACTAACGATTTTGAAAACTCCAAGCTATAATTGGTAGTTTCTCCTGTTTCTAGCACGGGTACGGCAAAGTACGTTATTGATTCCACCTCGAACGTATCTAAGATTAAATGAATAATAAATAACATTGTGTCATTGTCATTGTGTCAGAATCTTCCTTCCCTTTTATGTGTATCTATTATGTTTGAATAACATTAACATTAGAGGTATGTGTATCTGCTATGGGGTTTTTACAGTGTTACAAATTCTTGAGCTTTTAAATTGACTTTTGAAACAATGACAGTTTTCAGAGAATGCAAATATGACGCGGATCTCACGGAGTATCCGATTAACAGCCTCAACCGATACTTTGCACGCTATTGTGCATTTGTCCCAAGGGATGAAAACGCAGACTCTGATAAAAAGCAGAGCTGCCACAGCAAAGTGGCAGCAGCAAAGTGACGCAGCTTAGTTGCTACTTTGCACTTTATTAACCAGGAAATTTATGAGGAAAGTTTTTACGTTCATTAGAAAAAATATTTGTAATAATTTCTTCATAAACGTGCCGCTGTTCAGCAGTAAATTGTTATTCGCTTCAACCTGCGAGTTCGAGACCTGCATCTTCATGGCGTTCTCCCAGTTAGTTGCTATATTGGTTGGTACGTATGGAGTCACAAGTCGATATTAGGCCAATAGATGTCCTCCATTTGAAAATATTTTTTATTTTTTTTTTTAATTTTCAAAAGATAACTGTTTTTAACACTTTCTTGGTAATTGCCATCGTCGAACACTAGTAATACCGCGAACAATTGCCGCAATCTGAGACTACTTTAAGCAATACAGACCTCTGCTAGGGTTTCATCCCAGTGTTGCTCATTACCCATAAAGTGGCAAAGTGCACATACCGGTTGGTAAGCAGGTTGTTCAACGCCATTAACACGCCTTTGATCAATAAACGTCGTTGCACCCTGCACAATATGGAAAAGTACATAAGCAGAAGTAAGTACTCGCGGTAACTCCGATGTATTGTATAAAATTGGCACCAAATGGTTTATTTGTATAGCCCGAGATGAGCGGGCTAAGAGTCCCACGTCGTTTCCGGTTGAATACTCCCCTTCGGTTATCAAAAGTGTACATAGTAGGTCGGTACTTCTTCATATAGCAGAGTTCTTGCAAATTCGTCTTCCCGACAAAGTTGGAAAAACACTATGGGAGTGGTGTTTTTTGGATTTTCCACACGGTTGTGTATATTCGAGGCATCAAAATACAGCCGCTACCTCGTGAATGGAGTAGCCGAATATATGCCATACTACATCAGACGTCCAGACATATCTAAGGGAGTGATACCGAATCACTTCATCATTTTTATTTTGCACAGAGAACGTGGCCTGATCAGTACGTTTGCTTACATATTTAAAAAGGTTTTTCTTACTCCCAATGCTGCCATACTATTCAACGACATGAACATGTTATTAGAGTCTCGTTGTTTTGTTCCTATACCAGCGCGATCTTCTGTATGTGTAGGCTGAGATCTTTGCGCAAAGTTGTTAACATAGTGGACGAACATAGCTAATTTTTTACGTTCGACGCCGAATTTACAATTTCAGGTCTTCTGCCATACTTTCACTCACAACACAGCAAATAGCGAGCCTCGGTTGATTGATTATAAGGACTAAGTTAATCACATAGTCTTCCTCATGATGATTTGTCAAATAATGCTGAACACAAATGTCAACGCATTGTCAAGAAAGGCAGCAATCCTAACATTGGCATACATACCGAAACCCTGGAAAACAGCGAGAATAACGTTGAAGAAGGTGGAAAGAGTGGTCGTGATCCATATGGGCAGAACTGCCATGCGAATGCATCCTCCGTCTTGAGATAGTGCATTGCAAAATCTGATAGGAAGAGGTGCACTCGACAAGAAAGAATTAGCGCTGAAAATTTTTATCAACATTGAGGGTGTTTTCAACAACACGACTTTTGGCGGCATGTGTAACTCGGTAGGACGGCGCAGAATAATCACAAGTTTTGTGAATAAAACCAATATTAGTGAAAAGAACATTAATTGCGGATGCTGACTGTGGCCAACAGTCATACGGATATAGCTGTACAGTAGATTGGAGCATGACTGCTCATAAACACAGGCAGCTCTAGACATGATGGACAGTTGGTTCAGTAGAAATTGGTTTTTAGTTAATCCTATCAAAACTGAGGAAGTTATCTTTACGAAAAGGAGGAATCTATATGGTCTGATTCATCTAGAGCTTAAACGCATCAACATCCAATTCTTCAAAAAAGCTAAATATTTGGGTATAGCCCTAGATAACACTTAACTAAACTAACTAAACATGTTCGAAAGCCTTTAATGCGCTGTCGGCCTTCTGGCACTACAAGGCAGCTGTCGACAAGCCACACGGATATGATAAGGCAAATTACAATCTAATGTAGGTGGTCTGTGATCTGTCTCAGTTGCATGGGGGCCCGACTGGCTCCGATCTAGATGCATTCATGAATCTTGCTCCCTTTGATATTCCTATCATGGGCTGCACTCTCTAAGCTATCTTCCATTTAAAAAGAAGTAGTATTTGGTACAACACGCACTGAGACTTTGATGACCTTGCAGCGGCTATCTTTTGACTCCGGTCTTATAGACATGTCATCTGATCCAATGACACTAGAACTCAACTTTCGAAATCAACTTTCCCTGTGCCCAAAACTGGTTTTGGCCAGAATATGTACAGGAAAGGAATGTAGTCGGGTCTTCACGGATGGTTACTAAGTGGCGGCGTTGGTGTCTTTTTCGAAAACGGCAACGTTAGATTCACTGTTCGTTAGGAAAACTTGAGTTTATCTCCCAAGCGGAGTTATACGCAATCCTGATGACAATGAACTATATTGTGAAGAACCTGTGGAAGGGACGAAGTATGGTACTTTCATCTCTAGCGACAGCCAAGCTGGGCTTAGAGTCTTACGACCCCCTTACGACTTCCAAGATAGTTCGAAAATGCAAGAGAGTCTTATCTAGGTTCTAGGTCACAATAGGATTACGGGAAACTGCCAGGTAAGGCTCAGAGACGATTTTCTCCCGAAGCTATGCCTGCGTTCTCGTTGAGGCTTGCATTGCAGGTGGCATGACTATCCAGGTTACCGGCAGACAAAACGAATACTTTCCGATGTCTCTAATCTTTCCTGCTTAATGTCGTTGTATGAGCTACTACACTTTTGCTAAGCACTTAAATGTGGTGGGTGATATAGAATTCTCTGACGCTTGCTGTGAAAATGATTAGGACTGTGAATATTCAGCTTGCGCTCGCATCCAGGTACAGGTTCTTGGCGTTGACATGGTGGTGCTAGTGCTGTAAGCACTTGATCATTGAAGCGTTTACTCGTCTTTCCTAGACAGACTGAAAGGTTCCAGTAAAAGGAACTTACAAGGAGTACAATGGACTAATCCTTTGTCTGAGTGTTTCGACAGAAAATAAAAAAAAAACTTTGAAGCACTCACTGTGAACCAAAGTCGAAATAGTTTTAGGCCTGTTTGCTTTAGTTTGTTTTAGTGTTTGCTTTGAGCAAGTTTTTTCAGTGAGGACACATAGTATATGTAGAAGTGCTAATTTAAGTTCTTCTGTTCACATGAAACGAGATAACGTAATTACGAAGATTACGAGTCTCCGTTATCAAGGTCCAAATATTGAATTTTAATGGGAAAATTAGCCAAGGAATACAAATACCCAGATGTGCGTTTTACGAAAAGTCTCGATATTAAAAGACGCTGAAATGAATAAATTTCGAAACCAAAACTGGATTTAGCAACAGGTTTGTCGTCCATAGCAGAAAACGCAAAGATTTCGAACACAACACGAGTTTAGGGAAGTAAGAGCTATGAGAATGGGGCGGGAAACCTATTGAAACAGAGTATTTATATTATATGATACACCTTTGATACACATATTATATACATATGTAAGTTATACATAAATGAGAACGAATTTAAATTGGAAAAAAATAAAAGAAAAGATGGAAAGATATTGGCAGAAGAAGATGAAGTCGTAAATAGATGGAAAAGAACTTTAGAACATGAAAGATAAGGAAGACTCAGGAAGTAGATTCAAACAACGAATTAGTACATTACCCTGAAAGCCGTATAACCAGAAAAGAACTCGAAAAAGCTCTGAAGAAAATCCAACTCTCAAAAGCTCCGGGATTTATTAAATATCTAGGAGAAAAGGAAAAAAATGAGCTATTAGAAATAATTATGTTAGCCTGGACAAGGGGAACAATTACAAAGGTTTAGAAATATGGAGTGATCTTTCCTGTCCAAAAAATATGGGATAACGCCCCAAACGACCGCTTTTAAAGTGTATGAGACCATCGGGATTAAGAAAAGAGTAGAAAAACAGATATTAGATATAAAAACCGGTTTCAGACCAGATCTAAGTAGCCAAGATCGAATTCTCAGGTTCAGGTGCTGGAAGAAAAGCTTGCCAAAAATGAGTAAGTCTTTGCCTGCTTCATAGACACGAAAATAGCCTTTCACTCAATAGGAGGGGTGGAGGAAGGACATCAGAAGCATATACAAACATTTAATGTCGTAAGAACATGTAATGTGCTGTAAGACAAATTCAAGACGTCTGAAGCAGTGAGACAAGGTATTTAGGTATTTATCTGCACAATGGACAATGGACATCTACAAAGAGTATAGAGGTTTGAAAAGATACATTAGCGGCGCAGAAACTAGAGTTTAATGTTGATAAGGCAAAAGTGGTGGTGATAGGAAATGAAACTGGAGTAGCAAAAGTAATGGTAGATGGAAGAGTCATTGAGCAGGTGCAAAGATATAAGTACTTTGGTAGTATTATAGACAACAGTGGTGATTGGGAAGACGAATTTAAATGAAGAAACAACATCAAACAAGGAACAAAAATATCAATTTTTAAATCGATATATGGTCTTACTTGTGCTACTACACGGAGACGAAAACTCGATACTCACAGGAAGACAAGAAATAATTCAGAAGAGTTATAGGAGCCAGATATTAGAAAGCCATTACATGTCAATTCGGCTAAATTAATACTCGAAGAAAAGAAGCTAAGATAGTTTGGACCCATGGAAGAGAATAGACAAGTGAAAAAAATTTGGGAAACAAGTCCAGAAGAAAAAAACAAAATAGAAATACCCAAAATCACATGGATAACTTTAGTTTATTTGTTATAAAAAAAAGAACAAAAAATTTGCATCTAATTTTGTTTAAAAAATGAAATAAAGTGCTCCAAAGAACTTGAAATGTTGACAGTGGCATACGATGAGTTTACTCTAAGTAAACAAAAAGTTTTGCTCTTCCAAGATAGCCGACAAGATGCCAGAGCACATCAACAAAGATGATAACATCGAAGCTGTAAAGAAAATTATTTTGAAAAATCGTCGAATTACCATAAAAGAAGTTGCTGAGGATATAAGCATATCGGTCTGCTCGTGTCATGCGTTTCGAATGTTTTGGGCATGAGACGCGTGTCAGCGAAGTTTGCCCATAAATTTTGATCAAAAGAACCGTTCCCATGAGTATCGCTCAGGAGCTCTTAAATAACGTCAATGATGATCCTGACTTGCTTAAAAGGATCATAGCTTGTGACGAATCATGACCAAAGCCCAATCGTACCCAGAGGGCCAAGATCGAAAAAAGCACGCCAAGTTCGATCAAATGTCGAAGTTTTGATCACTGTTTTTTTTTTTTTTTTAAATACCCGTGGCTTCAAGCTCGTACAGTCAAGATGGAGTATTACCTTGAAGTAATGCGCCGTTTGTAGGGAGCAATACAAAAAAAAAAAAAAAAAACCGAAAAAATGGAAAAACAATTAATTTCTTTTGCATCACTATAATGCACCTGCTCATTCATCGTTACTTGTAAGAGATTTTTTGGCCAAAAAAAAAAAAACACGACAATCATGCCTCAGCCAATATATTCACCAGAGTTGACCCCATGCGACTTTTTCCTGTTCCAAAAACTGGAGCGACCGCTGAGAGGAAGGATGGATTTGCAACGATTGAAGAATAAAAACGCCATCGCTGGAAGAGCTCAAAGCTATACCTTATGAGAAGTACTTCGAGGATTAGAAAAAGCATTGGCACAAGTGTATTATATGTGAAGGGTTTCGCTTTGAAGGTGACTACATCAATATTGATGAATAAATAAATATTTTTTTTATAAAAATAAATTCACCTTACTTTTTGAACACATTTCAAAAACCACATTAACTTCTCATTCTCCAATTTTTATATATAAATATTGCATATATATATTTTTTTAATCAACAGACAGTTTTTTTTTTTTTTTTTTGTTAATGAAGTTTTGTAAAATTAGTTATGAAATCTACCTCACAATAGCAACTAGCATAATCGAAATAATAAATTACTCAGAATATGCGTAAAAACCAATTGTGGAAATAAAAAATGAGCAACGTATGTTTCCAATCAGCTTTGAGCTTACTTCAATGATTTACGTAACTTTATCTACAGGTAAGTACAGCGATACGGGACACTGACACCAAAATTATTTACCTAATTTGCAAGTGATGTAAGTATACATAGTACTCGTACTGCTACTGGAGGATATGTGTAAAATATTATCTATGCATCACAAGAAAAACTCACTCATATCGACTTATTGCTGGATACCTGAACAAAATTAATAAATACTTTTGTGCCTTCTTTTCAAACTTTAGAGATCAATTTTTTAGATCAATTTCATTGATTATCAATGTATTTTTTATGTGCGAAACCTTTCCTTTGCCAATATGATTAAGGTACTGGTGGTTCAATTTTATCAACACGGGGCTGTAGCCCATCTTCCCATCTTCGCACTGCACAAACTGAAGCGAATGTTGAATGAATTCTCCCAAGTGATGTGGAGAATACAGGAATATTGACACGAAGACGTTCTGGTCAAACCGGTGTGCTCAGTAGGTCGTTGTCCAATTTGGATAATACACCCTGACTGACTCGAACTGCAAACAACTTCAGACTGCTATAATTTCCAAACCGTTCATTACTGTGAGCTCAAATTTTGACACATGATAGATAATTTTATTATTTACAAGCTTTTTAAACGATTTGCGTCTCAGTTGTGTTCAAAAATTTTTATCCGCCACGGAATTCAAACGTGATAGTGTTATTGCTTTATATTTGGCTGGAAAACCACAAGTAGCTATCGTTAGAGCCCTCTAGCACCTCAACGTGAATAAATCATTTTTATACCGTGATACTGGCAGCGTCGTAAAACGCCATGAAGGTGGTTATAAAAAAACTGAAACTGAAGGCTCGAATTGAGCGAAATCCGCGTCGAAGTGGAAGAAAAGTGGCTCGTGAGCTCAACATATCATTGGAACGGATGCAGCACATACTGAAAAATGAGCTTGGGCTCAAGCCATTGAAGTTCCAAAAAACACACGATCTTACACCGCAACAGAAAAAAGCTAGAGTCGAAAGAGCGAAGGAGTTGCTACGCTTGCACGAAAGTGGTAAGTTGCCGAATTTGGTTTTTCCGATGAGTCGCCATTTCCGAGGTCCTTCGAAAATTTACACCTTCGGACGACCACCAGAAAGCAGGCAGCACCGACGGTGATAGTTTGGTCACTCTTCGCTCGTATTTTTGGACCGTGACGTCAAAATTAATGCGATCGTATACCGTGAAACTATCTTAGAGACAAAATTGAAGCCTTGGGCAAACAAATTTCAACAAGACTCGGCACCGTCTCACAAAGCGCGCGTCAACCAAGATTGGTTAAAAAACAATGTTCCACACTTCATTTCTTCGAAACAATGAATTCAAATCCGTTGTATTTCTCTGTCTGGGGTATTTTGAAGGCGAAGGTTGACACTTGAAAATACCAAAGCTTGGACCACCTCAAACTAGCACTTCGCAGGGAATGGGCCAAAATACCGCAGATCCACTTGCGTGCAGCGTGCGATGCTTTCTTCGGCCGTCTCAAGGCCATTATTCTCGACAAAGGTGAACATATTGAAAACTTCTGACACAATTTGAAAATTGATGTATTTTCCCACATTTTTTGCTTTGGCACAATAAAATTTGTCAAAAAATAAAAAAATTATAATTGAAGTTCGAGTCAGTCACCCTATAGTTAAAGGCAGAGTATTCGCTACAATTTGTTACCTCCTCAGTTTATTTGAAAGAAAAGGCTAGGCAAGACAATGATTTTATTTGTGATCTGATAAAACATGATGCCTACAATTTTTAACCGCACTTTTTCTGGGCTCGTCGGACCTCTGTGTCATAGAAGCTAAATTCTGGTATATTAACCACACTGTTAGAGATAAAGTCTTTAGGTAAGAAAATTCGAAACGTATTCCTAGGAATTTTAACAGGTCGTATATATAGTATGACCACAAGCACCATTCTCTTCGGAATCTGATCCTTTATCCCTCATCGTATGAAGAAACGAAGAAAACATGTGGTACGATACCGTAGCTGTCACCCGACAAAAGGAAACCTAAAAACGTACAAAAATTCAAACGAGGCAGAAATGACTGCATCGCCTCTCTCAACCCTGTGGAATTCCAATAAAACCAACAATTGAGACAAGGTGGTTGTAACAATGTTTGGTCCTTCGTCAAAAATATCAGAGATTCTGCCTCATCCTTCATTTCAACGTTTATTTATGACATTTCCAGGTGCGCGCTTTTCCGGCAATAGAACGCCTAGTAATTATATCATATCCCCACTTACACTAGAGACTGTCGAATAGTAAATTTCTTTGCTGTTGATAGTACTCTGTCAGCAAAACTAATTAAGTATTACCAGTGGAGTGAAGGATAATGCTCCAAGATTCAAGGCTGTATGCTGCATGCATACATTTAAACACAAGAAATTTAAACAAGAATGCCACTTACATCCTCGGGACCAAAGAACTTTCCATTCTCAGTTCAGGTTTCAAATAGAACCTACGTTGAAATTATCAAATATTCAGTACCCGTGTTTCCACTCCGAAAGAGGTAACTCCAAAACATGCGCCTTAAACGTATCAACCGCATCTTCAGGCGTCGACATACGTTGACCTCTGAATTTAATTTTCATGTGCGGGAATATAAAGTAGTCATTGGTTGCCAAATCAAGGCTGTACGGCAGGTAACTCATCAATTCGATGTTTTGAGTTCTCAAAATGTCACTTGTTGGATCCGACCTATGAGAGCTCGATGTGGCATGGTGGAGAATGATCAGGATTCGGTGGTTGCTTTTTCTTGTTTCTCCAAAGAAAATGGAGGTGTACCATTCCGAATTGGCTATTCTACGTTACTTTAATGGCATGGTGGCGACACGTCCGGTTTTTCCGAAAAAACAGCCGACCATTTGCTTTAAAGTGCTTCGTGCGCGAACAATCTATGTTAGATTGGCTCGCCTTGAAAAAACTAAACACTCGACAGATGGTTAGTTTTGGGCTCATATGCATATGTAGATTCAAGATTCTTCGCCTATCATAATCTTTCAGACTTCATGTGAAACACGGCGGTCGAATTTCTTCAATATTTCTTTGGACCAATCGGTGGGGAAAAAAAAGTTTGATATACATACTCGTACATTCAAAAGCTCACATATACCAGCCCTATATGGATAAAACGAGAATAGTGCGAAAGTAGACATACATGTGTATATAAATACATCATCCGTTTGGGCACTCATTCTGCACAGCGACACTTAAACTCCTAAATTAGATTGTAGGCTTATCAAAAATAAGGAACCGACTAATGGCAAGAAAACTGATTATCAAAAGCGCTACCCTGGCACTCACTATTCTTTTTTTAATTTACAGGTAAGACTAACAAATTGTCTTTTACAGTACTTTAGTTTAATTCAATAAAAATTATAAATTCCATAGTGAGAACTAGTGACCAAAATAAAAGAGAAGGTGAAAGGACAAAATAAAGGAAAAAAGAATATTGAAAACAGAAAAACAGTGAAGAATGGAAGAAGAAAGTGGTTGTTCCGATTACTTTATATTTTCTAAGACGGGGTTTCTAAATATTTTCGCTCCTATTATTTGCTTTGTTGCTGTAGGAAGGAAGTTCCAAAGCCCAGTAAAGTGGATGAAGAAAAGCCGCGAGGAGTTTAAGTGATTGAAGGAAGGAATAATAATAATTTACGTTCTGCTAGATTGGGTGAATTGTATCTTATTAAGCAAATAGTTGGGACATCTGTATAAATACAAAGCATCTTAAATCAAAAAATTATTTGGGAGAACCGAAACCGATGTATCGAGCTAGTCAATCCGTTGAGAGAAAAAATTTATGTTGAAAGTGGGAAACTGACTTGTAGTAAACAATGGCAACATAATCGATTAAAAACAAATATACTGCATTAAAAAGCTTAACCTTCGTACCTATTACTGTGTAATAGAATGAGGGCCAAAGTGTACGTAGTCCAGCATAGATTCAGCCAACGACGTAGCTCGTATGATCAACAACTGAGAGTGAACTATTTATTTTGTATCAAAGATAAGTAACCGCATCAATAAAAACTAGCTATTTACCATTCAGAAACGCTAGTACTATAACGTCCTTGTCAAAATGTTTTTTACTTATTGAGACAAGCTGAGATTTGGTAGGTAGTCCAATACATATTGACCAATTATATATATCTGATAGGCCTCCATAAGGCCGATGGGTCTGGAGAGAAAAATCTGGACATCATGAGCATAGAGGTGGATCTAGACATTCAAACATATCAAAAAAAATAGCTTAAGCTTCTGACAGAGTGGCTTATGATCAACGCAAAATCACCAGAAAATCCATATCATATTGAATCCTAATCTAGTAAAATACTTTAACCATAGTTGTCGAGCAGCTGTGACTTGCACGGAAACCTGACTGAACCTGCCAAGATCCTCCAAGACTTTTGATAAATATGTTAACATGCTTATTGGTCGGAAATTAGTAGAGAAGGAGAGTTGAGGATTTTTCGGGACAGGAATGACCCTGGCCAACTTCTAATTATCAGGAAAAGTTGAGGTAGTAATGCAGTAATGTATGATGTGTGTGGGGGCACTTAAGCTATGAAGTAGAACCATCTTCACAAACCTAATAGATACATCATCTTCTCCTATAGCATCGGATTTTCAATCTCTTATTGTATTGTATACATAATAAGGATAGAGCTATTACATGCCCTACAATATTTCTCCCAGTTGCAACTCGTTTGACTTATCTTCCGTTTAGCGTATATTTTAGCTTATTACGGGTTTATATGGCATGGTGAAATTTACAAGTGAGCCATGGACACTTTTTATAACGTATTGCAACTGCTTTTTTCAGGAACATGCCTATCAAAGAGTTCTAGAAATAGGGAAAGTTAGCTTTGTCATTAACGTTGGAAGCAAAATAACAATTTCTCCAAGGTAGCTGACTCGCATAAGATTTCAATAATGCATTATTAACGGAGGAAAAGTCTCTGTCAGTTTTGTAAGATGACGCAAGTCAACGTTATATGTATAAAATATAAAATCATGATCCGACATATCGGTCAAAGAAAGCTGGTCTTAATACAAAATATATGAGGGATTGGAAACCATAATAAAATCAAGTAAGTTTGGAGGATAAAACGAGGTGATAACTGCTAAGCCAAAACCAGATGTAGGATTATATGCAAGACCAATGATACATGTTGTCTTGCCATCGCTTACTTCTACACGTGAATATTCAACGACACTATCTGCAGTAAACTGCAACTTCTCTACCGGTGGTGGTAGCAATCCTGCTGTTAGGTATTAATTTATACCCCGGTATTTTAAATAGGTTCTTTATATGATCGTCCATATCTGATCCAAACCAGGTTTCTACACTGAAGTGCTCATAAATGTACCTTAAGTAATCAAGCTTAGTTAAACTAAGGCTAGGAGCAATTAAATAGCACACTTTTATATCTTTATATACATTAGAGAAAATTTTAATAATTGATTGCCCCGCAGCTCCACTTATGTTACCAGACATGACTGAACTTTTATGGACCAACACTTAAGGCATAAGAGAACACAAATAATAAGAGCCCATTTTTGTGAACAAACGTTAAATTAATTAAAAACGTCATCAAAACAACTAGCAAGATTGACAGTTTAAGCGAATGTATTGTGTGGAAGAGGTGGAAAATAGAAGAAAGAAGAAATTGAAAAAGTATAAAGAAATAGAAGAAGTAAAGATAGTGGAAAACGTGGGAAAAAAAAGTAATAGGATATAAAGTTTTAAGATTTTAAAATAACTACATTAAGGATCTGATCTGTCAGCAAGTGAAGACATCTATTGTAGTTTGTTTTAACTTCATGTTGGTGTCGATGTTCATTAGCGGCGACAACTTCATTAAGCTTTGCGATGTTGTTAATATTCACTTTATTTGAAGTATCACTGACTTTAGTAACAATAGTTTCTCGGGTGGAGTATGCATAGGTAACTCGTTTTGTGCGTTTATTTTTTACGACGTGTAAGGCTTTCGTGCAGGTATATACGTTGATGACTCTCAAATCCTGCATCTCGTGACGTAAATACGTAAATACGGCTTTAAATACCAACATCTTGTCGTAGGTCGAAGGGAATTTAACTATTATGACTGAGTCAGATTTTGACTTTATCTGGAAAAACTGAAAAAAAAATAATAATAAATATTTTGGCTGAACTTTTCTAAATAGAATAAGGAAGGAAATCCTTTTAATCGAATCAGATTCAAACCGACATGCTCGGAATCGAACTGTGGTTATGAACAATGTCACGAGAGAAATGGTTCGAAATGTGCTCGTATACGAAGTTTATTTATCAATATCAATGTTGTCCACCTCAAAGTAATCTCCCTCAGATGTAATACACTTGTGCCAACGCTTTTTCTCATCCACGAAGCTCTTCGCTTAAGAACTTTTTGGTATAGTCTTGAGCTCTGCCAATGATGACGTTTTTATTTCCCTAATCGTAGCAAATCTATGTCCTTTCATAGGTCTCTTCAGTTTTGGGAACAGGAAAAAGTCGCATGGGGCCAAATCCGGTGAATATGATGGCTGAGGCATGATTTTCGTGTTGTTTCTTACCCAAACAATTTTTCACAAGCAACGATGATTTTCTGATCAAAATGAAGAAGTTTCGGAACAAACTTCGCTGACGCACGTCTCATGCCTAAAACATCCGAAAAAATTACATGAAACGAGCCGACCGATATGCCAAAGTCCTCAGCAACTTCTCTTAGGGTAATTCAACGACTTTCCAAAACAATTTTCTTCACAGCTTCAACGTTATCATCTTTTTTTGATGTGCTGGGGCGTCTAAAGCGAGGTTCCTCATTGGCATCTTCTCGGTCATCTTGATCTTTTTATTTTTGTAAATATTTTTTTAATTAGAGCAGACTCACCGTATGTCACTGTCAACATTTCAAGTGACACAAAATTTTTATAATAATTTAAAATTTGCGAGCACACCAAATCACATCTAACTCTTCTATTTGCCAAAAACAAACTAACACATGGACTGAAAAGTCCGTGTCGTTTTATAGTAAAACACAAAATTTTTGCAAAATTCAACTTTATTTATCAATATAGTTGCCTTCGAGGGCGATCACTGATTGAAACGATTTTTGAATATTTCGATACCAGTTTTGTAGTACGAATTCGGTTTAGCCTCAAAATAGGCCTCTGTTTCGGCGATTACTTCTTCATCGCACTTAAATCTCTTTCCGGCGAGCATTCTTTTGAGGTCTGCGAACAGGAAATAGTCGCAATTCGTAGCCAAATTCATTCAATTTTGCCATCGTTTTCATCGACTTGTGACACGGTGTATTATTTTGATGGAACAGCACTTTCTTTCTCTTCAAATGCGGCCGTTTTTCTGCGATTTCGTCCTTCAAACGCTCGAACAACGCAATGTAATAGTCGCTGTTGATAGTCTCCCCCTTTTGGAGATAGTCGATGAAAATTATTCCATGTGTATCCCAAAATACGAATTCCATAACCTTGCCAGCCGACTGTTGAGTTTTTAGTCGTTTTGGACGAGGTTTGTCGACTTGACTCTGGTATGAAGTGATGGAGCCAAGTTTCATCCATTGTCACATACCGATGCAAAAATTCGGCTTTATTGCGGTTGAACAGCTTTAAACACTCTTCTGAATCATCAACACGTTGTTGTTTTTTGGTCGACTGTGATCAAACGCGACACCCACTTTGAACAGAGCTTTCGCATGTCCAAATATTCGTGTATGATATATCCAACACGCTCTTTTGATATCTTTAGAGCCTCAGCTATCTCGATCAACTTCACTTTACGGTCATTCGTAATCATTTTGTGGACTTTTTTGATGTTTTCAGCTTCACTCACAACGCTATATCTCAAGAACTAATCGTCCGACAGCTGTCAAATTTATACACGTATCTTTTGAAAGTTGGTACTAACTGGAAATGGTATGGATTTAATTCAAGTGGTGCCCTCTCTTAGAAACGGCACGATTACAGCCATGTATTAAGTAATACTAAACTTCTGGAAACTATGAGTTCATCGTACATCGTAGGTGGCCTCGGCTCAAGTGGTAGTGGACTGGGTTCCAAGTCGGGAGATTCAATGTTTAAATCACAGTCTCGTCCTAAAGAAAGATGAGTAGTTGACTGGAAATCAACAACAAGCCAACTTTCACTAATAATTTAGTAATATGTTGGATGCCACCTATTGAGCGAAATAACCACTGAGCTCAAACATATTTCTCTCTCTCTTTCCCTCTCTATCCAATTTTCTGAAAAACTTAACACGTACTCCGGAATTTGAAGAGTAGTAATACCCTCTTGAGTGTAAAGTTCTTTGAAAAAAAAAAAAAAAAAATCGAAAAAGTTCTTGAGGATAGAATATTGTCCTAGACTAGACGTCGCAAGGACATTTGAAAAAGTTTGGCACATAGGTCTCCTTCAAAAAGTAAAAGCACGCCTTCCGAGGAAATATATTTATGTGCTAAAGTCATGGCTGTCAAGTAGATACTTCAGAATTAGGCAAAGCAACTCCTATTCTCAACTAAAAGAAATGAAGTCACGAGTTCTACAAGGAAGCAGTAAGACTAAGTGGTACAGCTGGACAGACCCGAAGACTTAAACGAGTAAAACCACACGATTTATGTGTTTAACCAAAATAAACAAATTCTGTAAATTATCGAAATTTTGTCAAAATTTGTGCTTAAATTTAAATTTGTTGTCAATACTAAACATAAAGTGTTTGGTATACTTCATTTTATCAAATTAAACTGTGCGTTAGTTTTACTAATTGTTTCTATAAAAAATTAAAAATTAAAAAAATGTAGGGATAGTAGGCCTGGGAGTAAAAATAAGGGAGTAGTAAATCATTGTCGTATCTACGCCTGGTCCACAAAGCAGTATTGCAACATCTGTGCAACAGATTTCTGCTCATAAGTTTGGGTCTCAGCCCATTGTCAAGGCTTTGCCCATCACTAACGTTGTCTAATAAAAAGCGAGGGCAGAGCAAATGTACTGGTCTTATTGTAAAGGTTTTCGGTACTTAACGCCTGCGAATACTGCTCTGAGGCCGGTCAGAGGTCATGTTGGGTGGCAGTACCACCGGTAGTCCATGCCAGTACTTAAAACACGGTACCTTGGGAGTCAGGAGCCCATCGGATTTCGGTCCAGGCCTGATTTGTTGGGGTAGCCCCCCTTGTGGGAGCGTCATGGTGTCTGTGGTTTAAACCAAAAGTCGCGGGAAGGGTCTTGACTCAATGTAAAGTTGCAAGATACTGGGTGCTGTGAGCCTAAGAGCAGCAAGGGTGGAACTTTTTGCCTCCAACACGAGTTCCGCTTTGGTATCAAAGAATTGACGGTGAGCGATGGCAAGGCGTATCCTTACTTCCAGGAGTTCACGTTAAACACAAGTGACGTTCTGCTCCTAAGTCTATATTAGCTTATGGACTCTTTTAAACAATTGCCGAACCCTCCACTAATTGAAAGCGAAATAAACTATTAGTTGTCTTCGTAAAAGCCGAATTGATAGACTAAACAATTACTATTCACACTTATTATAACTTAATTGCTAAAATTGTGCGGTTTGCTAAGAGATGGCGTAACTTGTATTATGCCATTGTTATTATTCCATTGGAACATGCGTTGGAAAGCTACTGTCATTGTACGTCATTTCAGTATATGTCATTCATTTGAAGCGTAAACAACAATAATTTTTTTTTACTCCAATATGTCGAACTTTGTGCCTGAAAAAGTGTTTTTACGGGGAGTTCTTCTTCATTACTTTAATATGAAGAAAATTGCTGCCGAAAGTCATCGTATTTTGGTGGAAGTTTATGGTGAACATGCACTAGCTGAGCGAACGTGCCAAAAGTGGTTTGCACGATTTAAAAATTGTGATTTTGGCTTGGAAGACGATGAACGTCCTGGGCAGCCAAAAAAATTTGAAGATGAAGAACTGGAAGCATTACTCTATGAAGATTGTTGCCAAACAGAAGAAGAGCTCGCAGAATCTTTGGGTGTCACTCAAGCAGCCATTTCAAATGCAGCTGGATATATTCAAAAGCAAGGAAATTGGGTTCTTCATGAACTCAAGCGGAGAGACGTCGAAAAGCGGTTTTGCATGTCCAAAATGGTGCTAATGGAAAATGGATCCATTACGACAACCCCAAGCGCAAAAAATCATATGTGAAACCCGGCCAACCAGCCAAATCAACGGCAAAGCCGAATATCCATGGCGCGAAGGTAATGCTCTGTATTTGGTGGGATCAGATGGGTGTGCTGTATTATTAGCTCCAAAAACTGGGTGAAACCATCAATGGACAACGCTACCGAACACAATTAATCCGTTTGAAGAGAGCAGTAGCAGAAAAACGCCCGGAATATGCAACCAGAGGTAATAATTTTCCATCATGACAACGCTCGGCCCCACGTTGATATTCCGGTTAAGAACTATTTGGAAAACAGTGAATGGGAAGTCTTACCCCACCCGCCTTATAGGCCAGACCTTGTCCCTTCTGACTACCCTCACTGAATTACGGTTCACATCAGAGCAGTATATCAAAAATTGGCTTGATTCATTCTTGGCTGCCAAACCGGCGCAGTTCTTTTGGGATGGGATCCACAAATTGTCAGAAATATAGGAAAAAGTCATAGCTTCAGATAAGCAATACTTTGAATAATACAATTGTACTTGTATTTCTTAAATAAACGTTCAAATTTTGAAAAAAAAATCGCACGAATTAAATTACATACCAATAGGAGCCTAGTCCGAGCTCGATTCTAAATTTTCAACAAACCATTTCCTGATAAACTGACAATAGCCTACAAATGCAATACCAGTCAAGTGCTAAGAATATACATATACAGGTCCTGTAAGCATAAATCCTTTTTGATCTGAGTAGTGGAAACATTTGCAAAAGTTACCATCCTTACAAATTAGACAAATTTTTTACATTTACGATTATCGTTTTGAAATATCTTGTTTACTTCAAATTTCTCTTTACACAATTAACAGGAACCATATTTAATGAAGTCAGGAACCTAGAAATGTCCAGAAAAGTGTTCAGAGTAAAACCTCTATAAGAAAAGTAAGATTGCAACATGGAATGGAAATAACAAAATGCCTATTTGGTTATATGCTTTTGTTTTCAATATTTTTACATGACCTCATTTTGCTTAAACTTTGAGGAATAGATACTTATACTGTTCAAAACTGTTCGAAACAAAAGCTTCGATATAAGGTGATTGCTATTTTGGCATATTTTACAAGGGCGATACGGCAGATAATCTATTAAACCAATTATGTAGTTTCTGGAACCACTTAGTGGGTACGTAAGCCAAGAAAAATGTACATGAACAAATTGAAAAGATGTGAAGGAATACGAATACCTTGTAGTTATTTTCAGCCCTAAAATATCTTTGGTACTGCCATAAATAGGTTAAAGATTTTAATCTCAGTCAACAATGAAAAAAACGTAATAAATTTGTCTGACCTTATTAGCTTTAAATTTTAAACTATAGTGCCGTTCAGATTAAAAAAGAAATCATAGTTGCCCTGTCACTGTGAACGAAACTACAAAAGAAACAATACACAGTAAGTGGACGAGATAAGTCCAGGCCGACTTTTGGGTCGTGACACACTGACTGGAGTAAAAATCTCTCCAAAAAGTCATATTACCAAGTATAGACTGCAAGGTTTTTGAAGGCAACAATCAATACGTGCTATGCGGTATAACTTTGCACATAAAAAATAATTTTAGACAATTTGAAAATACACTGAATTGCATTATTAAACTTGGGACTTGAAGCCGCTTACACGAAGCAGTACGGAACTATGTGTCATTCTAAAAGCACGACAAATTAATATTTGCCGCCTTCAAAAGAAAGACTCAAAATTACGCGGAATTGCAAGTGGATACAATTTTTATATTTTTCGCAGGAAAACAAAAGAAACGGGGTTGCAAAAGCAATAGATAAAACCTTTCAAAATAGAGTAGTTCAGGTTGTAAGAAAGAGTGACTTCCTTATTATAATCAGAGCCCAAGAAACAAAATATCAGCCTACGCATGAAGGGTAGGTTAGTCTGACCAAGAGATACCATCGGGTGACACAAAATATTTTGGTGGAGATAGTCACGTTGGAGAAAGCAGCAAATGGCAACCTGAACTCATAAAGTGAGGATATTCTAAACTTAGCAATCTCGCGTAACCTGAGTACAAAACTGCAAGTACTGAAGACTATGTTCTATCTGATCTATCTATGAAGCTTTATTGACTTCAATGTGATTCCTGGTGAAGCACTAATTACCCAGAATCATCGTCGTGTCTACCCTGAAAAAACACTTGAAAGAATTCACGGACAGAATACCGAGAATCAAGTGGAAAGAGATAAACGGACAAAAACTCAGAAATTTAATTAAAAAATTCAAAAATCATAACATGGTGGATAGATAGTGTGTAAGCACAGCAAAGATGGAAGAAATGTGGTCGAAATTCGAAGAACTTTCCACAACTGAAGCATAGTTAAACTTTTTAAACTCTCTCATAAAACATTATTTTTTGAGAGGCAAAACGGCGAAGGAAACAAAAGAAAAGTTGGATAAATAATGGGGCTAATGCTCCGTCAGATTACACCGTCAAATATTGGTTTCGAGAGTTTTGTGGTAGCCGCAACTCCACTACCGATCAAGTCCGTAGCGGCAGGCCCTCCGATGCGGTAACAAAGGACAATGTAAAGAAAATACATGAAATGGTGTTGGCTGATCGGAAAGTGAAGGTGCGCAAGCAAGCAGATACCACAAAAATTAGTACTGAGCGCAAACGCCATATTTTGGACAATATTCTGCATATGAAAAAGTTATCCTGCCACTATCAACAGCGAGTATTACTATGCATTATTGGGGCGATTGAAGGCCGAAAAACGGCTTCACATGAAGCGAAAAAAACATTTTGTTTTTGCAAGACAATGCACCGGCGCTCAAGAGCATCGCAACCACGGCTAAAATCAATGACTTACGGCTCCAATTGCTGTCGCATCCACCGTATTCGCCCGATTTGGCTCCCTCGGACTATTATCTCTTCCCAAACCTCAAAAGATGACTCATCAATAAAAAATTCAGCTCACGCGAGGAAATCATAGACGCCACGGAGGAGTATTTTGCAAACTTTCCGGAAAATTTCTTTTCGGACGGGATCAAGAAGTTGGAAAATCGCTAGAATTAGTGTATCAAACTAAAAGGATAGTCCCCTTTGAATTGAATAAAATAAAAAAAAAACATTTAAAAAAAATTTGTTTTCATTCCTAAGGAAGTTACTTTTCACCCCATCTAGTACAAAGCATATAAAAAGGTTACGTTCCTGTCTTTGGTCCCTTAAGAAAGGTCGCTGCAGCTAAGGACGAATCTACAAATAAGTTCTATAAGAATATGGTATACGCGACCAATGAAAACGACATCTACAAAATTGCGAAATCCACAATTGACATAACGAGAAATCAATACATTACGGACGAGAATAGACATTCGTTATCCTCAAGTAAGGCTATAAATTCTCGCTGGCGGCACTACTAAGACTGCTGAACGAGGAGTTCCCGAGTTGTGAAATGAAGAACCTGGTTCCAACAGTTGCCCCAATACAACAAATAACAGGCAAAGAGATGAATGCAGCTGAACCGAATATGCTCTTGCACCAAATCGAACACGGGGTTGGACGCTTACGGCAAACGTTGGCTGTAAATGGCTTAGCAAGTTTAATATTGAACTTGTACATCGTGGTTTCTTTTTTAATTATATGGTTTTTTGACACTGACAGCTCCTTTTCGCTAGAAATCTTAAAGCTCGAACTTTTTTCTTTTTTTTTTTTGGGAGGGGTTCCTTTAAAGATCGATGCTATGCGGGCAATCTAGAAATGATTTAAGCTCTTCGTTTAAGCCATTCGTGAAAAATTCGCCAGCAACAGTCTTGAAAAATCGGGCTGACAGAATACGCTACTGCGTAGCCAACTGAAGTAGCCACATGAACAAAATCGTATTCCATACGATAATAAAGCCATAACATGCCGTAATTATTTGATTTTTGCCACTCTGTATAGGAACAAAATTCCAGATTCGTGGAGGACAACTTTTCTCGTTTCTTTTTATAAAAACAAAGATGATGTAGATGATTGTGGAAACTACCGTGCTATCAAACTTATTTCACATACATTTAAAGAATGAGAGATAATGATAAACCAAAGGCTATCAGACATAATACGAGTGAGTATCTATTGCTGAAAACCAATTTTTGTTTGTGAGTAGAAAATCTACGGTAGATGACATAGAAGCGACTAGAATATTAATTGAAAAATATCGCTCTAAACACGTATTGTTTATCGATATGAAAGAAGCGTTCGTAGACTTTTCTGGCAAGTCGCAAGGGAACAAAGCGTACCAGAAGCCTACATTAATGTCCTCAAAGATATGTTTACTAATATCACTGCAAAGACGAGAAGCCCTGCTAAATTCGAGGTTCGGATAGATGTCCACCAGGGTTCAACTCTAAATCAAGCTCTCTTCAGTCTAGTGATGGACTACCTCACTCAGAGAATTCAAATGCCATTGTCGGGGTATACACTCGTATTGTATGCTGTTCTTGCTGCCGAATCAGCTAGTCAACTTCAAGAAAACCTAGACAAGTGGATAAAATCACTAAAGGAAAATGGGTTAACAATTATGATCTAAATAGCGAAGTACTCGTACAAGATGAGTGCATTTACATGCAAGAATTTCTTGTGAATTAAGTTACACAATTTAAATATCTCGATTCCGTGCTTCATTCAGAAGCAACTGTAGATGCGGACGTGTCTCACAGAATTTATACCGCCTGAATGAAATGGCGCTCCTTGTCTAATGTTATGTTAAAACAAAAGGCAAATTATACAAAGCAGCAATAAGACCATCTTTGTTGTACAGGGCAGACTGTAGGACCGCAAAGAAAAATGAGAGAACAAAATCAAAAATACATATATCACTGGTAGCTTCAAAATAACACCCGTAGCGGAAAAGCTGAAAGAAGTCAGACTCAGATGGAATGGTCAAGTCATGAGGAAGCCAGGAGACCATATTGTCCGAAAAGTACTACAAGTCGTAACACATCCAAGGGGAAGAGGGCGTCCTCAAGGAACATGTTATTTGAACATTACAAATGAATTGCAGAGAGACCAAATAGAGCAATTGACAATCCAGGACCATAGGATCTGGAGACATATTCATAGCTAGGCTTCATCTTTTTGTACAGGGAGACTACTTATGCGTAAAAAATGCAAACCTATATGCAAACAATATCCCGATAACAGAATTTAACACTGCGTTTTGAGGAAACATTCTGAATAAGCTCTTGAAAGACATCGAAGAATCCAATTGACTGGTGACTAGCATATCGAATGCTCAAACAATTGTACACTCTGAGAAAGGAAAATACCAGAATATCAGAGATAAAATTATCTGAAATAACTTCACGCCATGTACAAATGAAAAAAACGAGGAATGTTAGTCGCGCAACTTTCATGTTCACTGAGATTACACTCAACTACCAGCGTTTATTAGGGGCTCAACTAGGTTCATGACATATGCGAAACGTCATGTACCAAACTTAGACATATGGTATACAAACTGTTTTGACCTTTGGTTGTCTGAAAATGTATGATTTTGTGCCAAATAATCGTAATTTGCGGGAAGTGTTGTTGCGCATCGAGAGCTCCAAAAAGTTTACGGAGATGCTGCTCGAAGTAAGACAACGTGCCGACTGCGAATTAGAGGTATTTCTCTATAAGGATCGGTTGTGCTTCTATGTCGTCGGCTCGGCCGAACATTCACGCTGCGAAGGTTATGCTATGCCTTGTTATTTATTATGCACTGTTGAAACCCAATGAATCTATTACTGGGAATCGGTATCGACAGAGGCACGAAGGGTGACAACGCTCGACTTTGCGTAACCAAACCCGTTAAAACCTACCCGGAAACGCTTAAATGGAAAGCCCAACCCCACGCGCTATATTATTCAGATATTGCGCCGTTCGATTATTACTTATTTCGTTCGATGGCACATGGTCTGGCTGATCAACAGTTCCGCTCATATGAAGACATCAAAAAGTGGCTTGATTCGTCAAGCTCGTTAGCAAGAGATAAACACTTTTACTATAACGGTATTCGAGCTCTGCCAGAAAGATGGGAAAAACTTGTAGCTAGTGATGGGCAATACTTTGAATGAGTCATTTGTAACCATTTTTTCACAATACGTACAGTTGCATTTTTATCAAAAACTAACTTACCATAGCACCTAATAAAATCTTGTTAATCGGTCGTAATTAGAGGCTATTCTCTACCTATCCTACAATGGAACTGCTCTAGAATACTGCCAGTAAGTTATAATATTTTTAATTTTTATTATTTTTATATTTCACAATTTTTTCTACAATTTTGCCTTAAACGCAATTCTTTTTGTTAGATGATGCCAATAATCACTGTTTTTAGATGTGAGGGATGGAATAAAAAATTTAATTTTCTATTTCAATTTATTACATACTCCACCTGCGAAAGTGCAGTCAATCTTATTGCATTACTGATACTACAAATAGGGATGAAAAGATAAACGAATATGTATCTCTTCAAAAATGAAGAAGGTTTATGGTTAGTTTAATTACAATTATTTTTATTTGAATGCTTTGAAAGACACTGTGATGGCTATTGAAAAAAAAAATCTGACTTCTTCGAAACAGAAAGATAATATTTTGTTAATCTAAATATGTATTGCCTCTGGAAACGGTGAGCATTTATAATTGATAATAGAATTACTGATGCAAAGTAGTAACATTTTTTAATGTTAAAGTGATACAGCCGAAGATAAATATTTAAAAATTAAAGTAAATCACTATTTTGGACAGTAGGTATATTATAATGAAGATAGATGTGTAAATCATGAAAGCAATGAAATAGAAGAATATAGACGGCAAGCCGACGGCAAAGTTTATTGTTACAATATGATTTTATTGTTTCTCTTAATTGTAATAATATACACTTCTATCAGATCACAATAGGCCCCTAGCCGCAGTAATAAAGGTACATAGTCCCCCGTCTCCGCTTTAATACACAATTAAAAAGTAATTTAGCGATTGCAGCTGTAAAGATTCGTTTAAATGAAGTCTTCACTGAAAATGTTCTTCCTGATTATACCTAGTAAGAGCAAATGTTTTGATACACCATTGTTGGCTAATAAAATGAAAGCGAAAGAAATTTTTTTAAAACTTTTTTTTTCCATTGATTGGATCACTTTCAATGGCTACAAATTGTAAAAAAAAAACTTCTTTGAAAAGCCCCCATTTCCCTCCCTGCAACGGCGAAGTCGATCAGGCCACTCATCGATTACAGTATGCACCTCATGCATTGGAAAATTTTCCACTGCTCTAACAAGAGCGCGTTTCTAACACTCGATACTTGGATGTTGAGTAGTGTAAGCCATTTAGAAAGGACCATAGTCTGTAGTGTAATGGATTGAGATCTGGGCCACCAGATGGCCAATCATCCGTGAAAATGATCGTGGGTTGAGTCTTGTTGAAAGGTCCATATTTTACTTGCAAATAGTGTTTTGTTTGTTGAGAGGCTCCACAATTTTTTCTAAAAACGTACGTTTGATACACTATTGCCTAGGTTTTGACACCTTTTTCGTAGAAGTGTAGCTCAGTGATCCGGTCGTAGGCGACTTCCCAACAAAATATCACATAAGCTGGGTTGGGGCCATGTTGAACTCTCGGAACGAATTTAGACGTATATCGAGATGACAAACCATACACTTTAACAGAACGCCGAAAATTTTCTCGTCAGTAAAAAGTATCCGCCTGTGATCTTCCTTGGCGTTGGTACTGGCGAAGAAAGCTCTCGATTTTGACTTTCGTTTCTGTTTCAATGCTTCTGTAAATAAGTGGCCGGTGTGTCTCTTTTTTTTTTCTGTAAAGGACTTAACATTCAAGTGGGTTCTTGTTCTTGTTGATATCCATCTACTGAGACATAATTTGCACGGTCGACTTTTCCGCCAGCATCCTCAAATAACTTCGCGGTACGATACACAAAATTTCGTGTGATTTTTGGTGGTCGCAACATGCGAAAGATTTCGACTTTTTCGTAGTCGTATTTTTACAGGTCAATTACGACAATACGATTTTCGAGCGAGCCAGATTCCATGATTGCAAACAACTGACGTCAAAAACTTTTTACGCGGGAACTAAGCATAAATTTCATTTGTCAAATAGCCGTCAAGTTGGAGTCGATGCGTTCATTGATTCTTGAGAATGAATGTCTTCATTTCGCTTACCACAACATTTGCTAGTACTAAGTACACCTGTAGGCATTTGTACAGTATTGGTTGATTCCGGTAACAACAAAATGCTATAAATTATACAAAGATTCTTAGAAGATAGCTTCTGATGGAACAAGAATTACTCGTATTATTAATTTGGAGCAATCTCGTTATGAATTATGAATTATTTCAAAATGCTGGCAGGATGGATTCCCAGATCCTGATGTACATTCGTTTTTAACGTTTAAGCACTGTAATGAGTGAGGAATACAGGGTTCATGTAGTTTGTTTCACGAGTGAACCATGGTACGAATATTTCATAGTAGGTTAAACTGATGGACATTCAGAGGGAGATAAGTGTTATTGTTGAAGGTTTTATTGTGCACCCTGCCTGACTCGAACTGTAACCAACTTCAGACTGCTATAATTTCCAAACCGTTCATTACTGTGAGCTCAAATTTTGACACCTGACAGATAACTTTATTATTTACAAGCCTTTTAAACGAAAAATTTTTATCCGCGTTGGAATTCAAACGTGATAGTGTGATTTCTTTATATTTGGCTCTAAAACCACAAGTAGTTATCGTTAGAGCCCTCCAGCACCTCAACGTGAATAAATCATTTGTGTCTTGAAACATAGCTCGTTACCGTGATACTGGCAGCGTTGTAAAATTCCATGGAGGTGGTCATAAAAAAACAGCAACGTCGGCAGAAATGGTTCGGAAAGTGAAGTTTCAAATTAAGCGAAATCCGCGTCGAAGTGGATGAAAAATGGCTCGTGAGCTCAACATATCATTGGAAAGGATGCAGCCCATACTGAAAAATGAGCTTGGGCTCAAGCCATTGAAGTTCCAAAAAGCACACGATCTTACACCTCAACAGAAAAAAGTTAGAGTCGAAAGAGCGAAGGAGTTGCCACGCTTTCACAGAAGTGGTGAGTTGCCGAATTTGATTTTTTCCGATGAGTCGCTATTTGTTATCTAGCAATATGTCAACAAACAAAACGACCGAGTTTACTTGCCAGAGAGGTCCTTCGAAAACTTACACCTTCGGACGGCCACCAGAAAGCAGGCAGCACCGATGGTGATGATTTGGACCGCCATAACCGCAGATGGTCACTCTCCGCTCGTATTTTTGGACCGGGGCGTCAAAACTAATGCGATCATATACCGTGAAACTGTCTTAGAGGCAGTATTGAAGCCTTAGGCAAACAATCCTTTCGGTCGGAGACCGTGGACATTTCAACAAGACTCGGCACCGTAGAACAAAGCATGTGTCAACCAAGATTGCTTAAAAAACAATGTTCCACAATTCTTATTTGATACAATGGATTGAGAATTCTCCGGATTCTGTCTGGGGTATCTTAAAGGCGAAGGTTGGCACTAAAAAATACCAAAGTTTGGACCACCTCAAACAAGCACTTCGCCGAGAATGGCCAAAATAACGCAGAGCCACTTGCGTGCAGCGTGCGATCCTTTCTTCGGCCGTCTCAAGGCCATTATTCCCGCCAAAGGTAGACATACTGAAAACTACTGATACAATTTGAAAACTGATGCATTTTTCAACATTTTCTGCTTCGGCACAGTAAAATTTATCAAAAAATAAAAAAATTATAGCGTTTTTAAAAGTTGCAGTTCAAATCAGGCAGGGTGTAGTCCTGGAATACGTAAATACCTATAAGATTCGCTGTATTTTTCCTTGAATCTTATCTAGTAGATGCAAAAAGATCTAGGAGAGCTGACTATTTAGACGTAAGTTGTCATTTACTTGCATACCAAGCATGGGAAGCTATTTGATTTCGTCAGTGCAACTTTCAAAGTTCACTTCAACGATACGGTCTATCGAAATTTGTTGAACTCAATATATGCTGCCGTTTAATTCATTTCAATAAATAAATAAAGATTATTAGAGCCACATGTCGTTCGTGTTGTCATTTCGTGCACAGTGAGAGGGTTTTTATGATTTTTTGTTGATTCAAATGGCAAGAGAAAAAAAAACGTTTTCATAATACACAATTTCACATTCAGAGTGCTGCTAATGTCCAACAAAAGTACGGTGACGTCGGGAAGGTTACTATCTTTGTTTTTTGGTGTTGGGCAGAGAATCTCACTGTACCATGCCATTACCCAAGAGATCATTTATAAAAATTGAAAAGTGTGTAAGGAATAGAATGGAGCCCTGGGGCACATTTTCATTTATTGTAATTTGTGAATATCCGGTTTGAAAGCACTTGAACATAAGACATTCATCGATCGATCAGAACCTCGACAAAAAGAGCTTAATGTCAAGCTCTGTCAAATACTCGTATAAAAATGTCAAATACTGAGGAAAACTATTTTGCTTTCGTCAGATTGATTTAGACTTTGGCTCGGTGAGGTATGTTATCACTAGATAGAAGTGATGGTCACAGAGAAGCGTTTCCTTCTCGAGATATGAGTATTTCATGAGCTGATGATTTGTTCCAAAGAAAACCCTAAACCTAAAGACGTGAATTTGGACGAAGAACATTTGCCTTTGATAGAAATAGGCAGAGCAAAACTTGATCTCCACTTACGATCTCATTTAATTTAGAATACTTCGACAATTATATATAAAGTGAACGATTTCATTTTTAATAAGACAAAAAATATAATCAGCACAATATACAAATATACACAGATATACAAATTTTGGCTTTCGTGATCCCGTAAGTGTTTTAATAAATTTATGGCTATTTATGGATTTTTTTTTTAATTTAAATATTGATTAGAAGAAGTTGCCAGGTCACTGGCTTTGGTTAAGGATGTTTAAAGTCTGCGGTATGATTAAAAAACCGGAGGTGATGTTAAGAAGAATCATTAAAAGGTAAAGGGAAATGATATAAGGCTTGATATTCACGCAAGAACTCCAAATAAGATTATTTTAATCTGTTACAACTATTACGCCCGTTCGTCAAGGCCCAGGTCGAGCTGTCTCACAGACTTAAAAACGTTAGAAGGACCATTGTGTATGCTCAAATGGGGAGGCGGCGATTAGTGGAAAGTGGCCTGAGAGCAAGAATACCAAGACTCACGGTACAGCATAAACGACGACGAATTTAATCGTTTTTACCAGGATTAGACAGAGGCCGACTGAGATAGAGTCCTTTTCACCGATAAATCCAGGTTTTGTCTGCTTTCACGAGATAAATAAATATAGTAAAGTAAGGAGACGATCAGGTGAGAAATACTCTTCGGCAAGGCTCCGTCATGGTGCGGACAAGAATTTTCTGTGCGAAAAAACCGACCTACTACGTTAACAACATCCTGGTGGAAACTTTTTACAGATGCAGGACAATACCAGGAGCGCTATCGAGTACTTGCAAGAAGTGATGGCTTGAATCCCATTGAACACGTTTCAGATTTGCTGGGGAAAAAGATAAGGATGCAGCCTCCCCATATAGAGACTCTCAGCAGCTTGATATCTGCTCTGATCGAGGAATGGGACAATTTGGACTACACCATCCTAACAAATCTTAAACAATTCCTTGCTTCGGGGTTTAGTTTAGCACATCAGGGGATACATCGTAATTTCCATTGCATGCAGTTGTTTATCAGATATCACGATGTCGAAAAGGGTACAATAGAGTGAAGAAAATAAGGCAGTTATCGTAGCTTTATTTGAGCGGAATTGTATGTAATGAAGAAGACTCTTTAACAAATATCGTTAGGATAATAATCTGGCGAGAAAACTTAGCACATGACTGTTCGGTAAGACCGGGAACTAAAGAGGTTTTGCTTGACAAACAGCTGGTGGTGAAGCTGCTGGTGCTGAGATTAGCACCAGAACCATCCAAAATCGCCTTAATGAGATGGGTTTTCTAATAAAGACATCAGCGAAAAACCAATTTCCGACCACCAAAATGAAGAAAATGCGCCTTAGCTTGCTAAGGAAAGACAAAACTGGCTGTTTTCTGTCCTCGGCTGAGTTCAAGTTTAGCTTAATCGGACCAAATGGGAAGCAGGCAGTAACGTCGTAGAAAATGAGAACGCTACAGCGAAGAATGCTTAGCTTACACTTTAAAATATTCTGTGATATATATATATAATGCTCGAGCGCAAATAGTGCAATATAAAGAAATCGTATTACATAATGTCTTACCAATTATGGAAATGCTGACAGAAAAAAACACAAGAAAGCAATTTTTCAAGATGATTCAGCACCTTGGCAAGGCGCAAAATCTGTTAGCAATTTGAAGTTGTTTCCATATTTTTGAAGTTTTTAAATTTCCTCCACAGATCAAAGCTTTTGAAAGAAGAACAGGATAGAATCACAAATTTTGACGGGAGACTATGGACTGTCTTCTAAGCTCTATCGAAAATGTCAGGCCTCTTATGGGGGGGGGGGGGGGGGTAATTCAAGCCAAAAATCGTGCAGGATCTCAAGAGCATCATTGAAGAAGTGTGATTCAATGAAATTGATTACCATTAGCTCGGTAAACTGTATGACTCTATGTCAAATAGGGTTCAAGACGTTGCTAGGGTGAAAGGTGGTGCTACGTATACTGTCAGCGTCTTTTTTTATGTAAAAAGGTTTCTTAGTGTATTAAAAATATAAAAAAAAAAAAAAATTTTTACTCTCTGAATTTGAGCTTTCTTTCAATTTATATTGAAATCCATACTTGAGCAACATCTGATCGTAAAATTCTTCCTTTTCTTCGAATTATGCTGCAACATTTTTTGTCAAATGGGGCTATATATCAACTTAAACGTTAAACGTTCAAAATACAGAGTGTTGCGGTGCGATTGGTGATGATTTATTAGTTTTCTTTCATTTCGCTAAAAACTACCCCCTGCGGCTTTTTTTGTTGCTTGGGGTGTTTATGAATATTCATATTGTCGATGTCAAAAATATAAGCCTTCGCGATTGACTTTTTTGTAACAGTTAAATTAGTTTCTTTTAGTTTATTAAACAACAACTTGTCGACTATGTACAGTTGTACCTTAGACACATCGATCAAAAAGAATTAATTTTAATTTTAGAGTCTACAATTAGATTGGTAGGTAGTGCCACAAGGAGGACAAGGAAAAGATTAGCTAAAATCGATAATAATCGCCGTGACGCGCTAGAAAATAAATGTAAGATGTTGAACTATCCTTGGGATCTTGCGCAAAAATAAAAGTCTTAACTCTTACTCAGGCTGTCATCTATTGAAAAACGCGAGAGTTGTATTATCTTTGTCCATTAAAGACTCTGATATTCGGAATACTTTAAAAATGAGCTCGGAATTATGCACATAAACACAATAGCCGTGCTATGGTGGCCATCGCTATGCGCTTGAAAATTATTTCGTCAAATCTTGTATATTCAATTAGATTAAGCCGGGCGGTTATTTGGGTTGAAGATGCATTTTACAAAATGTAACTGCTATGGAGTTCGATAGACAAACATACTAGCTGGCTGCTTATGCAAAAATACCAGATCTAATCGATTTCTACATTTCAAAAGCAATACAAAAAAAAATTTATAAAAGTTGAAAGCTTTGATCTTTCCTCTAACCATTATCCAGTCATGTTGATAATTTGTAAAAATTCAGATAAAAAGCAAGAATCAGCAGGACTATCTGACAGTAATACAGATATATGAAATTAAAGTCGAAGTTGATCACCTGAAACAGGACTTATATCTCAATGCCACTCAATGAAGAAAGGCATAAAAACCCAGCATTTTCTACGTTCTACGACATTTATTGCATAATATCACAGCCTCGAAAATCGCACCTAAAAATATTACACTAGAACGAATCACAAAACAAAAAGGATGAAAGTCAAAGAAGGCTCCTGGTAAAGACTAAATAACCGAGGAAGTTCGAGAAACATTGTCCGAAAAAGTGTAACTTAAGTTCCTCTATATCATATACGCATATGCAGTTTGATTTAAATACGGAACAAGTCGTCAATGTAGAGCTCAGCAGTCCTGGTTCTATAACCAGGAAAACCTCCGAGGTCTAATTGAGAATGCTCTTAAGGAAAAAATTCGTGTGAATTTCTTGATGTCAATTAAACTTTTGATAAGAGTGGCATAAAGGCTTTAAGTCCAGATTACAACTGATAGTATATTTTGGAAATTCACTCTTCCGTGTTAGGCTCAAAAATGAGTGTCCGCAATTTTAGGATTTTTTACCTGGTAAAAGATTAAACGCTGGCTGATTAGCATAGAATTTTTCGTGAAAAAACTAAAGAAAACCCGACAAAACCGTAAAAGAATCCAGCTCTGGGCGCTAAAGGGAAAAACTATGCTGACAAAGTAACCATGTAGTACGATTTCGAAGAAGAATATATATTAAGAGCAGTGCAAAACCTCTGCCTTGCTCCCTATAAATAAAGAAACGTGATGGCAAGGCAAGACTTTCAAGACTGATCTGAGTAAATATAGTGAAAAAAGCTACTTGAGCTAGACTAAAGACGTTACAAAAAAGGTGAGTAGAAAAGCAGTAGAAATAAAGGCATTGTATAGGGAATTAGAAGAGTTACCCCTTTAAACATACGCAGGCGACAAGCAACAGAAGGAATGCAATGCTGAACTACGAGCAAAGGAGCTAATATTTTTTAAGATTGAAGCCCAACAAATAAAATCTCAGCAGAGATTCAATCGCCAAAATATATTGAAGACGAGCACGGGCATCTGCTAATGTTCAATGGACAACGAAATTTGCAACACTCATTCAGCCCATGAAGACGAAATGGTAGATTTTACGGAAACTGAAATTAGCGATTTAGTTATAGGAATGAACGGATGTGTGTACTCCGTCTGACCCCTGAAGTACGGTCTACAGGAAATCTTCGATTGAAATGACGATTTTATTTAGTGTTTTAAGGCTTCGTTATTCCATTTATAAAGTCAAAGACGACACGGCAAATTACAACAACTACCGATCGATGAATCTAGAGTCGCGTACTATGAAAATATGCGAGTACAAAAGAGTTGTATACAGTCAACGACACAATATTATTAAATGTTATGGCATGCTAATGGATACTGATGGAGAAACATCGCGACTATTTTAAAGATCTTCATGTTGTATTTATAGCTTTGGTAAAAATATTTCGGCTTAATATGTACTCGAAACATATGTTGAAGGCGCTAGATGTTTGAATAGATTGGGATAGTCAGTCATAGCAAGAACGAATAGAGGAAGTCATTGTGTTGAAGTGCGAACAATTTAAATGCTTATCCTCGAATCAAGAAAGTTGTGAAAAAGGCGTCGCACATGGAGTTATCGTCAGAAGGCTTGAAAAGCGCAAAAACTTCGTATTGTAGTATTTTGTAAAACAGGAAAATGTCACTTAAACTTAAGATGTGCTAAAATACTCGTATAAAGGACATTCGTACGTTCAGCTTTAACCTACTCATCGCGATGTTGAACTATGTACAGGAAGTATAAGAGAAAAATCAAATAAACATGTTACGAATATCAGAGCGCAACAAAACGGGATCAAGTAAGAAATATATTCGCTAAGGTCCCCAGTCAGAAAACCCGATGAAAAAAACTCAAGTTCCATCTGAGATTTGAAAACAAAATTATTGGATCTTTTCAATGCAGATACATTAGCAAAAAAGGGAGGGTCAGTAGAGTCGAGCTAAAGTTTGCAAGTTAAGCAAACCGTGAAGTAGGACTGAGGGTGCATGGGACATATATTTGGCAGTATATGAAGTTGTACGCGTTACATATTTCAATGGATTATAATGGAAGAGAAAAGATGGCTTGGTGATGTGCTCGATGTGCAATCGAAAGATGAGAAAACGATCCACCTCTTCTTAAGTAAATGTCCAGTCTCAAGCAAAAAGATGCGCACCTTGTAATGGAGAACTGCTGAGCTAAATTTATGAATCAAACACTCTAAAGTATCTTAACTATCGGTAGACAATCTAGACCACGTCGTGAGTTCCTTATTATACAAAAGTAAAAAATATAAATTGGTATAAAGAGGAGAATACTGGTCCAGCTCGGACTAGACCAGATAATGAAAACTCTTGAAAGTGCATCCGCTTAAGTTCTGGAACCATAACTTTCTAATGAGGGGAATCTTCTAATTTGTAAAGATTTCAACATCTCCCTTACTTTGGGCTACGAAGTGTCATTGCAATGAAAACAAAAAAAAATAAAAAAATTGTCATTCTCCTACGCCAAAGCAAATCAACTCGGGGGTGTCAATTTGAATAGATCAAGTTTTCAAGTATCAACAAGCAGTTACTCGTAAATATTGTTACGATCAGCAATCAGATTCTAAGTAAACTTCGTTTAAACAAACAATTAGTCAAATCAACACAGAAAACCCACACGTTCCATTGTCATCTATTAGCTATCGACTTATGCCTCGAACTAGGTCGGGACAACTATTCATATTTACACCTACACAAAATTACATACAGATCCGAATAACTCGGAAATAACCATCTACGACAGATACAATACAAGTACGATAGTTAAACTTAATTCTATCTAAAAATCAAAACACATATTTACATATTCGCAACGAAACTTAATCTCTGCCTACACAGTTCGTAGTCCGGCATTTATTCGATGATTCACCTCGGCAGCATGGTGTGGCATTCCAAGACTCGTTGGATAGTAGGTGGCTGGATTGAATCCACCCAACGGTGTTGCCATCATTAGTAGTGGATGCATTGGTAGATCATATGCTAGAGTAGCAGGTGCAGGGTTAGGATAATGAAGGAAAGGTAAATTTGCTGCAGTTATCGTATGCAACGGTGGTAAGGGCACGTGCCGTTGCGGGAATCTTTCATCATCTTCCGGCCGATCGTCCACAATGATGCTTTCACTTGATGTTGTCAGATCCTTGTCGGGTGTTATGAGACTTTCAATGGTAAAGGCTCGCTTAGGACGATCATGTGTCAAAGTGGTCGTTGACGTTTGTAATGGTGATATTGGCCGTACTGGTGAACCATGCACAATCGGTGGCAGCCGTTGCATATAGATCGCTGGTTCAGCTGCCATTGGGGGTGGACACATTGTAGAAGGATTGTTATTTGTGGTGAAAAAGAAACGATTTAGATTGGCAAGTGCTGCCAATTCTTCGTTCAATAGATCTTTATCGTTTTTATGGAGTTTAAATCGTTTCCGACGTCGCAAAAGGCTTCCGTTCTCAAACATATCGAACGCTTGAGGATGCAGTGCCCAATAGGCTCCCTTACCCGGTCGATCGGGCCTTCGAGGAACTTTAATAAAACAGTCATTGAAACTAAGATTGTGACGCAGTGAATTCTGCCATCGTTGGGTATTTTTTCGATAGTACGGAAATCGATCGGTTATGAATTTGTAAATATCACTTAACGGTAACATTTTCTCGGGTGAACTCCAAATTGCCATTGCGGTCAGCGAGATGTACGAATATGGTGGCTTTTGATCCCCGTACGAATCGCGGGATGGTCGCGGCATTGTTCGAAACTTTTATTATTATTATTATTATTATTTTTTTTTTTTTTTTGCTTTTCGATGTTTTGATTTTTTGTTTATTTATTAACACTGTCACAGAGTTTTGACAAATTATTCGTAACACATTATGGTTTGAGGGTAAACGAAAACGAAAAACAAAAACGAAAATCACGCGTCTTCTACCGCAAAAGACTGGTTTTCCAAGTGCGACCGTGTAAACAACTAGTAACCGCCGAACGGGCACAGGACACCAAAAGGTACACACCACTCATCAACACCATTGTCGTCATCGTCGTCGTTGTTGTCGTTGTTGTCGTTGGCTTTAGCGACTTGGCCACCGTCATCGTAGTCGTAATCGAAATCGTACTCGTACTCGTAGTCGTGCTCGTAGTCGTGTCCGTTTGTACTCGTCTATTTTTTGTTTTACCAAGAGTCAACAAATTCAAAGAAAACAAAAATCAAAACAAAACAAAACAAATCACACAAAAACAAATTGAGTCCCGAAAGCCACACTACAGGCTCCACCGATGGACTACGTACGGTTATGGGTACGGGTACGTTCAGATTTACAGACTCTCTCTCGTGCATGAGGTGTTGAAATATAAAATTACGGATCGTTGTCGATTTACAGATGATTTTCGTATCTCGTTAGAGTGTACTTAACGTTTACAGCCTAATGATGGTATGGGTGTTCTCCTTCTCTTTCACTCTGTTGAGATAATGTACCATACATAAATGAAACGAGGTATTCGCGCCCCCCACACGCAGGGCTCCAAACAAGGTCCACTGTGGTTTTGCTGATTATTCTTTTGTTTTTGTTTTTGCTTTTGTTTTGAGTGAAAAAAGTTTACCGTCGGCGATGACGATTTGCGCTCCGTGTGTGTGCAAACCCTGCGCTCGCTATTCAAACTGTGTATACATGTGAAATGCACAACACAAATAACCACCTCCCCCTGAAGAGGCGCAAAATCAAATAACAAATCACAGTTGGTGCCACTGTATTGGTAAAGAGCATGCTTATGCACACTCGTACAGGGTTGTTACACGACAATAAAACCTACACTGCGCTCAAAAGTCACTTTATTTGGACACACGACTGATTGGCTTTGTTTCGCCGTGCTGTGTCGTGTCGTGTTGGTCGAATTTGGATTTGGAGACTTGTACATCCACTCTATGGGAGGAGTGGCAATGGTAAACAATCCAGAACCGGCTTGTTAAGCCCTTGTTAGCAATCAATTTTGAGGCAATCAGTTGCTTTGGCTCTACCTTTGGTTTTGGTTATTCTACTGCGAACGGTAACGCCTCCTTACTAACACTCCCTTGTAACGGTGCAAACAAAATGTCTACACAGCTGCTGACTCTCCATCTTCTGCAGTCACTGTTGGAGTCGGATTCCATGGGGTGTTTCCAATGCCTGCGTTGTCAGATTGGCTAAATCCTATTGGCTGGCGAATCATTAAAAATGGAAGAACGCTACTAAAAAGTGTGTTGATTGAGTGTTTTTTCTGCTTTCAGTGTCGAATACGTTAGCGTGTGTTAGTTGGCTTCTCACTCACTACCTACTCATTGTTTGAGATCGTGTATCTAAATATTTGTTGAAAACTTCAAAAGACACACGGGAAACGGGATGTTTTCTGTTTTTGATTTTTTCGTTTTTGCTGTTTTGTTTTCATTTGTTGTTGTTGTTGTTGTTTTTGTAATTTTGTTTTTCATTCGTTTCCCTGGATAAATAGAGAAATTTGTTTTAGAACACAGGGTGGGCTTTTAGGGCCATATTGAATGTTACATATTGCATGGCAGCCGTCTGTGTGTATGCGTGTATTTTATTTGATGATGAATTGTTGGATTGTTTTTCAAAAGGAGGGGGTGCTGCTATGGTTGGTAAAATTGGTAAAATTGAAATGCTATGTATGTACGGTTATACGATTATACGAGTATGCAGACTGGCAGGCACTGTAGATAAATTGTGTTTTTGTTGGGTAGAAAAGATATACAAACGATACAACAGCAACAAAAAGAAAAAACAAAAACAAAAAACTACAATCTCCCTGTTGGCGTGATTGGATTGTTTCTATTTGTGTGTGAGTGTTGGTTGTTTTGTAGATGAATGGATTTTTGTTGCTTAAATTGATTGTTTGAACGCAACAAGCCAAGTGCATTCAATTAATAATAAATGCGCAATGGGGGATGCATATGTACATATAGACCTATCTACTACGAGTAATTTGAGTCGATAATAATTGTGATGTTTACGATTTGATTGAAGGTAATTTAACAATTTCTCAGTGGTTAATGTTAGTTGCTTTAATAATGGATTTTTATTATTCTTAATTAAATAGGAAATTACTGCTGGATGTGTTTTTTATCGTTTTAAGATTGCACAAAAATTGATTGGAACTCACTTGTCGGAAGATGTCGGGGTAAAAGTACCTACAGCAGAGTAGGAGTACATACTTAAGGAGTGCTACCTACTTACATAGATACTTTGCAAGGCAGATCTATTTTACAATTATGTTTCAGAAAATTTCATGTCAACAGAAGACTCTTAAGGAGTCTACGGCGGTTCAAAACGGCTAAGCCACAATATGTACTTCGTTGAAGAGTAATTTGCCACATTACGCTCAAAGTTGTTTCAAGGTATGCATACACGATAATCACGGAAAGATGAAGGAATGAAAAACAGGGCTTGTTAATCTTCTCGAAATGTTCATCTTTAAAAGTACAGTAATGTCTCGCTAATCCGAATATCGCGCTAATCCGAACGTCTATTGTAATGTACAATCCGATCCTACCCTGATTTTTGTACGCTGTAGTCCGAATTCCAACTAAAAAACATACGAACGCACTGTTTTTCACAGTAATGTTAGTTTTTACCGTAATTTTGTTCAGCCATTACTCGTTTTACGCATACTGAGCTCGTATTCTGGCGACCACAATTCTGAATGCATAGGTTAACACCACCTAAATAAACAACAATTGTCCACAGTTGGCAAACCAAAGACCGATATCCTTCCGTCAGAGCATTAATCATCACTAATCAGTAATCATCACCATCTGTAAAATAAAAAATACATCGTCTGCGGAAGTGGTACCGCAATAAACAAAGAACCGTCGTCATCTTCAACTTGTAGGCCAGGGATAATTGAAAAAGGCATTCTTAAGTTGTACGTCGTTGAGAGCGTATCAAATTTGTTCTTCGAAAATAAAGTTTAAAATAAAAACCCTGTCCACTTTATAAAATAAAAGATTATATTGATTTACAAGATTTATTGTTGTTTCCCTGCATGCATTGAGCTTTGGTTCTTTCCGGCTAAGCACGTGCTAAATAGTTTTGTTGAGTTCAATTTTGTTCAAAAATGGCAAATAAGAGGAAGCACACAACACTAACATTGAAACAAAAATGTGGGATCATTGTGAAACTCGAAAACGGTGTTTGTGGGAAAAAACTAGCTCGAGACTATGATGTTGGCGCTTCCACAATATCAGATATTCAACGCAATAAGGAAAACATTTTAAGGTAAGGTACACATGCGTTAATTAGAAACTGAACATTATGTACCTAATTTTGTACATAATTTTTGTGTCATCAAGTGGTGAAAAAATTTTAAAAATAAAAACAAGAAAATCTGCGGAATACCCAGAAATGGAGAAGAGGTTACACGAATGGTTTCTTAAAAAAAGAGAAAAAAATGCTATTGTCTCTGAAGTCTTGTTGAAAATTAAGTCCAAAATTATTTTCAAAGACGTTTATGGTGCAGAACGTTCTTTCAATGCAAGCTGAGGATGGATTGCAAAATTCAGAAAACGTTTTGGAATTTGAAATCTAAAACTTTCTGCTAATTTAGAAGCCGCAACCCAATTTCGGAACAAGTTCTCTCAAAAAGTAAAAGAGTTAAACCTTTCACTGTGCCAGACTTACAATGCTGATGAGAGCGACCTATATTGGAAACTTTTTCCAGAGAGAACACTTGTAAGATCCACGGAAAAAACTGCTCCTGGACGAAAAACGAGCAAAGAGCGTTTCACTTTACTGGCCTGCACAAATTCAACATGGTCGCACTAGCTTAAAATGTTTGTGGTTGACAAATCGAAGAAGCCACGTTCCTTTGGTACAACGAATTTGCCTGTAGATTACGACTCTACTGTAAGCGCTTGGATGACATCTACAGTTTTCAAGAAGTGGTTTTTTACCCGAAAAAGCATTGCTGTTATTGGATAATGCGCCATGCCACCCACCAGCAAATGATCTTACAACTGAAAACGTCATGATAACAACATTCTTCTTACCACCTAAATGCACGTCACTGATCCAATTACAAAGCTGAACTACAAAAAAAGTTTGTTATCGCACGTCATGAGCCAAAATGCTGAAATAACCAGTGTTTTGAAAACCATGACGCTAAAGGACGCAGTTTTTTTCTTGGTTAGTGCTTGGGAAGGGCTTTCACAGGAAATGATGAAAAACTGTTGGGAAGTTTTGTTATCCTTTACCAAGTCAGATGAATGGGATCATGAAGACGATATTCCCCTAGCTCGAATAATGAACCAAGCAAATTGTATCCCAACTTCTGACATAGCAAATTTTGCGGAAACTATCGAATGTATATCAGGAATTCAACTAACTGATAATGAAATTATCGACTGGATGAACGACAATAACATTCAGGAGAGTACACAGCCAGATAGCGAAGAAGAAGTACCAATACTTCAGCAACAAGAGAAGGTTAAGCATAGAGATGCAATAACAGCGTTGGCTGTTTCTACAAAATGGACGTTGGAGAACGAAGCATCTGCTTCTGATATATTAGTCTTACAAAACCTTAAAGATAAGGCCTTGACTGCAATATACGGGCCAAAAAAAAAAAAAAACGCTTATTACTTATTACTGTTTTCACCATCTCACACCTAAAATTTTGTGGTAAATTATTAAACAATCGAGGAGCAGTAACATAATTAAAGCGTGAAAATTGTTGGAACATTTGCGAAGTTTCTGGTGTTGACTCGCAAGTTCTGATCATCATGAACTCTAACATCATAGTACCCGGAATTTTCAAAAAAATATCTTCAAAACTTTGTAGCAGAACAGGTGTCTGCAGTTCGAGTCATTTGAATAATTCAAAAGTGGGATTTCTGCGATTAACTCTACATAAAAGTCTTAAGGCATGCTTCTGTATAATCAGCAGCGGTTCTATTGTATTAAAATAAGTGCCTCGCCAGCAAGAAATTCCATACTGCAGTTTTGATTTTAACACATGGGCTGTGTGCCGTTTTATAGTAAAACACAAAATTTTTGAAAAATTCCACTTTATTTTTGAATGTATTGGGTACATATTTTTATTCGTGCGGTTTTTTTTTTTTTTCAAAATTTGAACGTTTATTTAAGAAAAACATGTACAATAGTATTATTCAAAGTACTGCCCATCTGAAGCTATGACTTTTTCCCATCTTTCTGGCAATTTGTGGATCCCATCACAAAAGAACTGCGCCGGCTTGGCAGCCAAGAATGAATCAAGCCAATTTTTGATATTCTGCTCTGATGTGAACCGTATTTCAGTGAGGGCGTTCTGCATCGACCGGAACAAATGGTAGTCAGAAGGGGCAAGGTCTGGGCTATAAGGCGGGTGGATTAAGACTTTCCATCCACTGTTCTCCAAATAGTTCTTAACCGAGCGTTGTCATGATGAAAAATGATTGCCTTGTGTCTGGTCGCATATTCCGGGCGTTTTTCGGCTACTGCTCTCTTCAAACGGATTAATTGTGTTCGGTAGCGTAATCCACTGATGGTTTCAGCCGGTTTTAGCAAATCATAATACAGCAAACGCATCTGATCAGACCTTTGCCGTTGATTTGGCTGGTTGGCCGCGTTTCACATATGATTTTTTGCGCTTGAGGTTGTCGTAATGGATCCATTTTCCATCACCAGTAACAATCCGATGCAAAAATGAACTCCTTTTGTGGCGTTCCAGCAGCATTTCGAACATGCAAAACCGCCTTTCGACGTCTCTCAACTTGAGTTCATGTGGAACCCAATTTCCTTGCTTTTGAATATATCCAGCTGCCTTTAAACGTTTTGAAATGGCTGCTTGAGTGACACCTAAAGATTCTGCGAGCTCTTCTTGTGTTTGGCAACAATCTTCATAGAATAATGCTTCCAGTTCTTCACCTTCAATTTTTTTTGGCTGCCCAGGACGTTCATCGTCTTCCAACCCAAAATCACCACTTTTAAATCGTGCAAATCACTTTTGGCACGTTCACTCAGCTAGCGCATATTCACCATAAACTTCCACTAAAATACGATGACTTTCGGCAGCAGTTTTCTTCATATTAAAGTAATGAAGAAGAACTCCCGCAAAAACACTTTTTCAGGCACAAAGTTCGACATATTTGAGTGAAAAAAAAAATTATTGTTGTTTACGCTTCAAATGAATGACATATACTGAAATGACGTACAATGACAGTAGCTTTCTAACGCATGTTCCAATGGAATAATAACAATGTTATAGTTATGGACTCAATAGTTGCCTTCGAGGGCGATACACTGATTGAAACGCTTTTTCAACATTTCAATAGCAGTTTTGTAGTACGATTTCGGTTTAGTCTCAAAATAGGCCTCTGTTTCGGCGATTACTTCTTCATCGGTCTTAAATCTCTTTCCGGCGAGCATTCTTTTGAGGTCTGTGAACAGGAAATAGTCGCTAGGGGCCAAATCTGGAGAATACGGTGGGTGGGGAATCAATTCGTAGCCAAATTCATTCAATTTTGCCATCGTTTTCATCGACTTGTGACACAGTGCATTGTCTTGATGAAATAGCACTTTCTTTCTCTTCAAATGCGGCCGTTTTTCTGCGATTTCGTACTTCAAACGCTCCAACAACGCAATGTAATAGTCGCTGTTGATATTCTGCCCCTTTTGGGGATAGTCGATGAAAATTATTTCATATGTATCCCAAAATACGGATGCCATAACCTTGCCAGCCGACTGTTGAGTTTTTGGTCGTTTTGGACGAGGTTCATCGCCTGCTCGCCACTCAGCTGACTGCCGACTTGACTCTGGTGTGAAGTGATGGAGCCAAGTTTCATCCATTGTCACATACCGACGCAAAAATTCGGCTTTATTGCGGTTGAACAGCTTTAAACACTCTTCTGAATCATCAAGACGTTGTTGTTTTTGGTCGACTGTGAGCAAACGCGGCACAAACTTTGAACAGAGCTTTCGCATGTCCAAATATTCGTGTATGATATATCCAACACGCTCTTTTGATATCTTCAGAGCCTCAGCTATCTCGATCAACTTCACTTTGCGGTCATTCGTAATCATTTTGCGGACTTTTTTGATGTTTTCCTCTGAAACAGCTTCTTTTGGACGTCCACTGCGTGCATCATCTTCTGTGCTTGTATGACCACTTTTAAATTTTTCAATCCACTTGCGAATGGTTTGTTCGGCTGGTGCAGAGTCCGGGTAACACTTATCAAGCCATTTCTTTGCATTTTTTCCTATCAAAATCAACACACGAAATTGCTTTGGATCCATTTTTTTTTTTCACATTAACAAGTTGCTTCACTCTGAACGCTATATCTCTAGAACTAATCCGACTAGTCCGACAGCTGTCAAATTTATACACGTATCTTTTGAAGGTTGGTACTAACTGAAAATGGTATGGATTTAATTCAAGTGGAGCCCTCTCTTAGAAACGGACTTTTCAGCGCATGTATTTTGCAGCACATGCTAAGGTGGTAAAATTGTCTTACAACTGCATTTGAATACCGTTTCAAATATGACGTATAGTCCTTCCAACTAAACTTATGGTCCAATATAATACCTAGGAATTTAAAGCTGTCAACACGCTCAATTAAAAAGCAACCATCAACACAGCTTACCTGACTATCAAATGATATATTATGTCCATGTGCATCTCCTAAAGAAAATCGAAAACAGCTTGGTAAGTGACAATATAAAAGCAATACTCCGCATACAACACCCTTGATATTAAAAACCATAAATTTCGTTTTGTTGCTGATGATCAGTTTATGAGACTTAAACCATAGGTCATAATTAACATCGGCAAACATATCAAGAAAGCTCTTATTGGAATAGGAAAGGGCAGTATCATAAGAAAAAGCCGTGATTCTGCCCTTAAAAGGTTGAATAAATAGCGAGTTAACATATATTAAAAACAGTATCGGGCCCAGGACTGATCCCTGAGGAACACCTATATTTAAATAATTATGTGAGCAAAGATAATTTTTGACCTTTACAACTTGTTTACGTATTGTTAAATAAGAGGCAAACCAGTCATGAATGAAGCCTCTGAAATCTGGATTAAATAATTTATTTAGTAAAAAAGTATGACTCACTATATCGAAAGCCTCGGTTATGTCAATAAATAAAGTCGAAGAAATTTGAGAAGTATTCAAACTGTTATAGATTTCCCCGCATAGTTTTAATAAAACACTTTCAGTTGATCTACCGCTTCTAAAACTAAATTGAGAATCATTAAAGAAATGAGTTTTATCTAAGAATGATAATATTCTAGATTTAATTCCGTTTTCAATAATCTTTAAAAAAAATGGATAAGATTCAACGATTATCGATTGAACAATAATTATTTAATAACATTGTGTCACCTTTTTTATGCAATTGAAATGCTGCAGCTGCTTTCAGAGACTCAGGAAAAACCCCTTCTTGGACACAAACATTAAAAATAAAACATAAAACATCAGAAATGTGAAACGCAACATTTTTTAATACAAAACTTGAAATATTATGAAAATACGACGAATTGGTTGTTTAAAGTGAGATTATAATTTTAAAAATTTCAAACGGTGTAAACTTATCAAAGAAAAAGCTCTCTGGTTGATTACTGCTTTGTGTTAGGCTGTTGTCACAGTAACTGTCATTTGAAACACTGTTACAAGAACCTACACTAGCAAAAAATTTATTAAATAAATTAGCAACTTCTATAGGCTCAGACACAGTTGAAATATTATTTGAAATACTTATATCTGTGTAAGATCTATTTTTGTTAAATATTTCATTAACAACTCGCCATTCCGCTTTCGAGTTACCAAAGTTTCTTGCCAATCTATTGCTAAAGTTTGTATTTCTACATAGCAGTATTTTAATCTTGACCTCTCTACATAACTTTTCGTAATAATTCTTAAGTCTGTGATTATTCGGATGTTTATTGATAACTAAGCAAAGTCGCCTTTTCTTTTTTATTTTATTTAATAATGAGGGTGTCATCCATTGCTTGAGACCTTTTAATTTGTTACTTCGTTTCCATTTGTTCTCACTACAATTCAATATATGAAATTGCAGCTTATTAAGGAACAAATTAAATGCAACAGAAGGGTCGACGGCATCCTAAAATTCAAAATGTAACTTTGATCTTAAAGTGGCAAAATCAATATTTTTTTTTTTTTTTTGTTTCAATGGCATCCAGTTTTTTTTTTTGTTCGAGAAACCCTACAATTGAATTGAATACCAGTAAAGCTGTAGTCGGTTATTTTTAAGTCAAATGCAATTGTTTTATAATCAAACAAATATTTCTATGAAGCCTTACAAAAATCTGATCCAAACAAGAGCTAAATTTTAGTTGGCAAGGAAGAAAGTTTAAAGACATCAAAGAACATAACAGGAATTCATTTTATTTTTATCACACAAAAACAAAACTTATTTAGAGGTTTTCTCAAAAAAGAAGAAGAAAATTGGTTAACCATAGTCTTCTCTCTTAGATTTATCCAGTTTAAAATTGCTGAAGCGTAGGACACATATTGCCCAGTAAATTTTAGGCAGGTGTTGAATTCAGAAATGACCTGTGTTGGCTCGGTGTTTTCTCCTGCACTGCCCTCCGAAATTTAGGGGTCCTCTTCAATATGAAGATCACACCTTCAATCCAGTTTTTTATACCTAGCATCAAATGTGTATTGATCCTTTGAGCAAAAATAATTTACTTATGTAGGTACATAGAGAAAAACATTTTGAATCATTTTTAACTCTGTAACTGAAGTCTCGTTTACTTCCTCGGATCTCGTATGCTGCAAGCAGAACATCTTCTTCTTCGTCATCAGCAACAGATTCAAAAAATTTACACCAATACTTTTCGATGACTGACGCTGTTGATTTATCCCAAGCCCTTTGGGGGCTTCAAAATTTCCTCAACGTCTATGTCCTTGGAAACAATATCCGATAATCCAACTTTGTAAGTCGAATAACATTTTGATCCATTGGTTGGGTAAGAGGCTTTGCCTAAACATTGTTCGAATGCAGCCATCATAACTTTGCAGCTCGTTTACCAGCAAATCCTTTTCTGGTAAATTGTTATTTTCCATAAATTTCCGAACCTAAATAAATAAAAGATATTAAACGATAAGTCAATATACGAAACCAGTTTTTGAAAATATTTTGAGTCATCCATGAAGTTAACGATTTGGTATAGATACCTACTATCGGTCACTGGGGGGTTTTGAAACACCGATCATTTTTTGCCTTTCCAATGGCAAGTAATCTCAACTTGTGTGCACCAGTACTATTCGTGCATACAAAGATTCCAATACGGTCATTGGCTATTTGTCTTCCAGGAGCTGATCTTTCGGCTGCGTGCGCAAACGTTTTGCTTGGTTTTAGTGGCGTGAAAAGTAACCTCCTTGACCTCCAGAATGCGCTGCTACTGCAAAAAAGGTTATGGTGCCCTGACATGCCAAATTTCAGTGCGATACTGTCTTTAGTTTTGTTTTGACAGCTAATGTTAACGTGTTTGGCATCATGTTGAGTATGGACAAAAACGATTTTCGTTCTCTCATAAAATGGCGAAGGAAACAAAAGAAAAGTTGAACAAATATTATGGGGCTAGTGCTCCGTCAGATTACACTGTCAAATATTGGTTTCGAGAGTTTCGTGGTGGCCGCAACTCCACTACCGATCAAGTCCGCAGCGGCAGGCCCTCCGATGCGGTTACAGAGGATAATGTCAAAAAAATACATGAAATGGTATGCGAGCTAGCAGACGCCACAAAGATTAATACTGAGCACACACGCACATGAAAAAGTTGTCCTGCCACTGGGTGCCGCACATACTCACTCCTGACCAAAAACACGAACGCGAGACCACTTAGAAAGAGTGTTTGGACTTGCTGATGTAGAATCGGGCAGACTTTTTTCGTCGAATGGTAACTGTTCAACACCAGAGAACAGAATGAGTGCCCGGCAATGGACTGAAGCCGGCACGAGTGCTCTGAAGCGGCCGAGGGAGGCTCGATGGGTCAGAAATTGTATGGTGTCGGTTTTTTTTTTGGTTTTGTCATGACATACTCTTATTGGACTACCTCGAAAAAGGAAAAACCACCAACAGCGAGTATTACTGTGCAAAACGGCCTCACATGAAGCAAAAAAAAAAAAAGTTTTTGCAAGACAATGCACCGGCGCACAAGAGCATCGCAACCATGGCTAAAATCAGTGACTTCCGGCTCCAATTGCTGTCGCATCCACCTTATTCACCCGATTTGGCTCTCTCGGACTATTATCTCTTCCCAAACCTCAAAAGATGCCTCATCAATAAAAAATTCAGCTCACGCGAGGAAGTCATCGACGCCACGGAGGAATATTTTCGGACGGGATCAAGAAGTCGGAAAATCGCTGGAATAATTGTATCAATCTAAAAGGGGACTATATTGAATAAAATAAAAAAACGTTTAAAAAAAAAATTTTTCATTCCCAAGGAGGTTACTTTTCACCCCACCTAGACCAAGTTCACCAATTGTCTTACCTAATCAAGTTTTTCTCCACTGAATGCCAACAGTCGAATTCCAAACCTGGCTGTGAACTTTCTAATCCAGCCATCATTTGTGTGAAACGATCCAGTCTCTTTGAAGACAGAGTAAAAATCCTTGACTTTGGCTTTCATAATGCTTCGTGACAATTCCCTTCATCTTTCTGTTTAGTTCGCCATTTATAACAGTTCATCATCATCAAACGAAGAAGATTTTTCTCCGCCTGTGTCCTCAGAATCGGCTGGAACTTCATAAGGTGACCCCGCATAATTATTCCTGCTAAAAGCACTCTCAGAGGTAAGAACAAACATTGTTGGTCCACTATTAGGGATGAAAACCATTGTAGAACATCTGACATCAAGATAATTCGCACAAGTAGAGGTCCAGCAGGTATGTGTCGTAATACATTATATATGATCCAGAGTTATGTTCTAACCTGTTTATCACCGATGAAATAATTGAAGAGATTGTTACCTGTGATAACTTCAGGAACTTACAAACTTACACTCATTGACGCTATTGGATTACACAAACGAGGGATTCCTGACGACTTGAGAAATACTTAGTCGATCTCGAACAGCAGGCACGTCAATTTTTTTGTTACGATGGAAGTTTGACACTAAAGTCATAAAAACTATCTATGATCGTGTGATAAAGAAGGTATCCCCCACGCTACAACCAGCAAGCCTTGGTTTTATAATCAGACTAAAGGAGGCGTCGACACATTTGATCAAATGTCCTCTACAACGTCATGTTCAAGGAAAACCAATAGATGGCCAATGACCATGCACTCAGACAAAGAACTAGTCCATTGTACTCTTTGTAAAGTTCCTTTTAACGAAATCTTTCAGTCTTACAAAGAAAGATGATTAAGCGCTTTAGTGATAAGGTGCCTACAGTAGCAGTACCCACCATGTCAGCGCCGAGTAACTACAGCCTGATGCGAGCGTAGGCCGGACATTCTCAGAGATAGTGCTCCGCGGTTTCGTCATCACTTTCGCATCACTTTCGGATGTTGTGTCCCTTATGTCCAGCATATTTAAGTGATTTGCAAAAGTGTAATGTCCTGTCATGACGCCAGGAAGCAACCTGCAGTCTTTCCTGCTGAGGAATAGCAGAAAGGCCGCTCACTTCCTAGAGACGTCAGGAAGCATTCGTTTGGTTTACCTACATGCCGCGACCATGCTTTATGGCATATTGGACATAAAATTTGTAAATTCATTTGTCATATATTGTCACATTGTCCTGTAAAAAAGCTGACTGCTCAATGGATGACTCAAAGACTGGAAGCTTCTACTTTGCCAAGGCCTTTACGTAGCAAAATTGACCATATACTTCCAAATCCTTTTGAACAATCTCTCACAGATGAAGAAAAAGAAATTTGCCATTCAAAAAAAGGCCTTACTGCAGCTACTGTGTTTCAAAAAAGAAAAGACTGTTTAACGTTTTTAAATCAAAGTTATCACATCGTCTTATTTTTGGGGGCTAAGAGAAAGACTGTTTGGATGCATTATTATTGGCTTAAAAGGATCACCTTGCTAGTAAAGCTTTTTTTTCAATGTCGTATGTCTTAAATGGTCTGTGGTGACTAATAGAAACTGGAATGCCAACAAAATTTCCTTTTTTTTATAAAGAAATCTTCGGTAATTTAATTCTGTCTAATATGTAGCCAAACTTGTTTTGTAATTGATATCGACAGCAAGTTTAACTTTTTGGAACATTTAGCCACTAAATTCTGCAAATCTTTTGGCGTGCTACTCATCCACCCATTTTCCAGATTTTTGAATCATTCCCATAGCTTTTAAACGGACAGAAATTAATTGTTGTGCAACATTTAACATTTCTGCCATTTGTTTCTTACTCAAAGTGTCAAAGACGCCGAAATGCAAACAATATTTTCATCCGAATTGCAAACTATATTGGATGAAGAATATTGTTTGCAATTCGGCGTCTTAAAGCTTTTTTGGTGGTCTTCCACGCTCTTCATTTCTCACATCAAAATCGTTATCTCTGGACCGTTGAAACCATCTTTTGCATGTTGCTTCTGATAGAGCATAATCACCATATGTCTCGTCAAGCATTCGATGTGACTCTGCAGCAGTTGTTTCTTCAAATGGAAACAAAAAAATTAATGCTTTCCGCAAGTCATCGTTTTCTGGTACAAAATTCGACATTTTTAACTCGATGAAAGAATATGATGTTGTTTGCTCAATGACTTGATGTATACAAAATATGTTTGACAGGTGTCATAGCAACCAAAAAAAAAAAAATAATAATTAAGGCCCATTCACAATAAATGTTCCCTATCGAGACATTTGTATCTTGACGCTCATACCGGTACACCTGATATTTTGTTTATTCTTCAAAGCATAAACGGCAGGCTTAAACTTCTCCAAATAAAGGTTATACTTTTTTTTTTAATTTAAGTCGGAGGATAATCGTAAGTGCTTCGATTTTTATTTTGACTGTAGTGTGTAGCTTCAATATTTTGGACAACTTCTTCTGGAAGTTAACCTGTTGACCTGACTTGGGAGTCGTTCGATTCCACTTTTGTCAACTCCATTAACTGAACAAAATGATTTTTTACACACTTCTACTTCAAATTTCATGACTCGCATAAAATATTTTCCTTTTATGATATATACTCAACTGGAGGTAGACGTCTTTGAGCTGTATTTTATGCATCTTGTTTTTATTTAGGTATTTTTCAGCTTATTAAACTCGTTAAACATCTTCGCAAATCGATCCTGACGTCCAGCATCAATGGGCTGGCCCATTATTTTTTCTGCAACGGTATTTCCCTTTACGTTTATATACTTCTTGCCTTCTGCACTCTCAACCAAATAATACCTACAACTGAAAAGCCAAAAATGTATGTACAACGTTTACCTTTTTGAATAAGCAAAGTATCAATGCTTGATGTCTTCACATGACACTAGACTCGTTTATATGCTCAGAACCCGATATGGAAAAATCTGTTCAACTTTCAGTCATTTTCGCTGTCTTAGCTCTAGCGCTATTCTTGCACCAATAAATCATTGCACCAGCTGCTGCATTTCATGGCTTGTAGTCATGCTTTGTATGATCTTAAATACTCAAATCTAAAGACAAATCCGGGAGTTGCCTCGTTTTTGATCTATTTTCAAATGAAATTGAGAAATTATTTTTTTTTTTTTTAGTTCTGCAGTAAAGAAACATATTTCGCGAAAAAGTGGACTTGTTTGGCTATTGAATTCACTGCATTCTTCAATTTCTCATGACTCCTAGGCATATATACAATGGAGCAACAAAACTTTATCCACAAGCGTTAGGCTCTCGATCTCTTCTCATCATATAAATTAAGAGAAGACGTCCGATTATCGATCATACTTCAGAGGCTATGTGATTGAACTAATTAATTAATTAAACTAATTTCGCTATCCACAAAATATTCCTTTCTGAATGAAACACCAATGGGCTTTTTATCATTGTGGTGCAATCCCAAAAATATTGGCATGGTCGCCCGTTCTACAATGTTATTCTGTTACATGTCTCCAGCTTATAAATTTTGAGGGTAACTCTTTTAGTTCCCGATACAATACCCCCACTGGTAACCCAAATGAACTGATTTTCCCAACTGGTTTTCCCAAGATCACTTAATTTCATAATAGATGGTTATCTATCTGGGTTTGGTGTCCACCGTCGCAGTGTCTAAATGCCACTTTTGTTGATTTGCATGAGTTTGGCAAATCTTTTGCCGGTGAGTTTTTATTCCGCCACCACTTCCCCCATGGATGTCTTCGCATTCGCCGACGTGTCGCGCCAAAATATATTTGTATCGATATCGATGACGTTAATGTAATACGTTTTCTAGTTTGAAACTTTTCCCTATCACTGTGCTGACGTCTTAGACTTTTTTAAAGCATCATATTGATCGCCTCTGGAAAGCATCGGGTTCTGACACGAATATTTCTTTTAGCCCTGGGATCACTCCTCGGCTGATCAGGAAAAGTGTCCAGCGGTTTGGTTGTAGCTATATTCTACACATTCACTTATACAGGTAAGAGCAAACTAAATAGTAAAAACTGATATTTTCCTGTTACATTTGTCCTTTCAAACCTTACAAAAACAAATAAGCTTGAAGTTGGTGCAATTGACTCGCTTATGGGCACTATCGATCCATGCGAAGAGTTATAGACAGGAATGCCTTTTTGTCGCAGTTAATGCTACTTTTAAAAGCAAAGTTAATTTTGTTGAATGTGGTATTTATCAACTAAGAACAGTTCATCTCCGTTCCCTGGTACAATAAGAAACTAAACTTTCCTTCGAACAATGGAAACAAATTTTGTAACACATATGTATTTTCAATCTTGATATTGACTCCAACTACTAGGTGGAGTAAAAAGTAACCTCCTTGACCGGCAGAATGCGCTGCTACTGCTAAAAGGTTATGGTTCCTTGAAGTCCGTTCATATTTAGACAGACATACCAAATTTCAGTGCGATACTGTCTTTAGTTTTGTTTTGACAGCTGATTGTTGTTGACGTGTTTGGCATCATGTTGAGTATGGACAAAAACGATTTCGTTCTCTCATAAAACATTATTTTTTGAGAGGCAAAACGGCGAAGGAAACAAAAGAAAAGTTGAATAAATATTTGGGGCTAATGCTCCGTCAGATTACACCGTCAAACATTGGTTTCGAGAGTTTCGTGGTGGCCGCAACTCTACTACCGATCAAGTCCGCAGAGGCAGGCCCTCCGATGCGGTTACAGAGGACAATGTCAAAAAAATACATGAAATGGTGTTGGCTGACTGGAAAGTGAAGGTGCGCGAGCTAGCAGTTCCTGCCGCTGGGTGCCGCGCATACTCACTCCTAACCAAAAACACGAACGTGAGAGCACTTCGAAACCGTGTTTGGACTTGCTGATGCGGAATCGGGCAGACTTCTGGCGTCGATTGGTAACTGTTGAATACAAGAGAACAGAGTGAGTGCTCGGCAATGGACTGAAGCCGGCAGGAGTGCTCCGAAGCGGCCGAGGGAGGCTCGATGGGTCGGAAAGGTTATGGCGTCGGTTTTCTGGCATTGTCATGGCATACTCATTCGTGGACTACCTCGAAAAAGGAAAAACTATCAACAGCGAGTAATACTGTGCATTATTGGAGCGATTGAAGGCCGAAATCGCTGCAAAACGGCCTCACATGAAGCGAAAAAAATTTGTTTTTGCAAGACAATGCACCGGCGCACAAGAGCATCGCAACCACGAATAAAATAAATGACTTACGGCTCCAATTGCTGTCACATCCACCGTATTCGCCCGGTTTGGCTCCCTCGGACTATTATCTCTTCCCGAACCTTAAAAGATGGCTCATCAATAAAAAATTCAGCTCACGTGAGGAAATCATCGACGCCACGTCTACCAATGACGACATGAAATATTCCTTTTTGTCAATTTACGCGGACGACATAAACATTTACAGGTATATACTTGAAACATCCCGACTGACTTTTCTCCAATTTAACATAACTAGCACGAATTTTTAATATGTTGCCACAGCATATGTCAGCATACATTTGCCAATCGATTTCTTATTCACATAGACGCTTTTAACAACTTCTCTGTACCTATTTCATGGACGTTCCCTACACGTCTTTACTGAGCAATAGAGTATTTAACTTTCCTCTCCACTTATTGTGTGTACTTTAAACGAAAACAGGCTTGAATTAGGGGGGGGGGAAAGGGTTTTAACTAATCCTTAATGCGAAAAATGTTGTCTATGTTGTCCAGTCTCCTATATTTTCAGTTACCGCCTCACAGCTTTATCGACAACTTCCAGCCAATTTTTCTGCGTAGTCCAGCGGTAATTATCGGCCAATTGACAATAATTTTGATCCAGTTCTTATCTCCACACCGGTGGGCCCACTCACGTCTTTGTAAATGTATTTTTCGGTAAATAAAGGCAAATTTCGTGACAATTTTTTCTATAAACATTTGCCTTGCCTTTAGCATTGAAGCTTTTTGTTTTCAATGGCTTTTCTAATGATCTTTGGTTTTCCCAGTTTAGGTTAATCGACAACGTTTACATATTGCCTAAATGATTTTACCCATTTTCCCACGAAATTTCTGAATTTCGGAGATACTTGCTGCAGCTGCTATGAGCAATGAGAGACACAGCTTCCGACTAAACCTTATATAGAGGACTCATTACAGAAAACGTCATGTAACTTGTAAGGACGAAATATGCAATACTTGAAACAAAATGCAACTAAGGGTTAGGAGAGGAGTAGTTGTAACGGAAATCAAATATTCTTGTCATCTGTAACTAAGACAAACATTTTTACATTTACATTGTTTTGAAATTGAGCATTAAATTGACGATGAACATTTTTTTGATTAAAGACGGACGCACTAAAATTACTTCTAAAAGGCTTGACAAGCGGATTCTAGAAATATCAAATAGTAGTCCATCGGCGTTAGTACCAAAAATTCATTTCTAGCTAACATGTTAATCGAAGGTAGGGACCGGCCGTCTGTATACACTATTTGAAACAAACTTCGAGCAAGTGGTAAGCATGGACGCGTAGCACACAAAATTCCGCACGTAAGCAAAGCAAATATGATGAAACGAATGCAATTTTACGAATGACACCTTTTAAAACTCCGAACATTTTAGAATGATGTGCTATGGGCATACGAGTGAATGATAAGGCAGAAATATTCCCCTTTGTATTGTATACGAGTATATTTAGCGAAAGCAGGGGATATATATACTGGAATATACTTCTAAATGCAGTATATTCGCTGTTAGGTAGGTAGAATAGGGCATGGTACATAAATATATAATATATCTTAGAATTTTTGGGCAGACCACCATATCTTTAATTTATCTTTAACAAAGCGCACCATATTTATATGGCTTTTTTCTCACATTTTTAGTTTGGAAAGATAACATATTTCATCCACATACTGTATGTTTTGAATACTTTCGCATGCTAATGAGAATCATATCATCTTCTTTGACTTTCACCTCACTAAACCCATTCTCAGAAATAACCTGTATTTCCTGCTTTCTTCTGCTTCATAATATAGACAGATTCCATCCAATCCTTAATCGAATCAATAATTCTTAATTATTAGTTATTTACATATGTGGTCCCTTTTTTATGAACACATCTACCGACCTTGTCTTTTATCATTCAGTCGATCTTCTCCCGCTTAGAAACAGAGACTTATTTTGTCGGAAGTTTAATGGTTCTAGCGGTAAAAGTTTCGATTTGATGCTTGGCCAGCCTCGTTCTTCCAAAGTCTGCTGGTCCGTTTTCATTTTGGCTGCTAGAACTTCTTTGGTATTGGGATCTATAAGGATAACATCCTCTGAAGATGTGTTTGTCAACCGTATTGGAATTTGTTCATCATTGGAACATCAATTCCATTGTCAAACCGTCACGGTATTCAGTCGCATTCTTGGATTGCTCTAAAATTTTTAGTTTTTATTTCATTTCTTCCCCCTCAATCAATCCAATAACCCAATATCTCTTTCACGAATTGTCATCGCTACTGTGCCTTTTTTATTGTTCAGCTTTTTCACTTTGTGGTTTGTTGATTTCGCAAGAGTGCATATAATACATGGGCTCCCTGCCGTTTCTAAGAGAGGGCACCACTTGAATTAAATCCATACTATTTTTCAGTTAGTACCAACCTTCAAAAGATACGTGTATAAATTTGACAGCTGTCGGATGATTAGTTCTCGAGGTATAGTGTTCTGAGTGAAGCAACTTTTGTTATTGTGGAAAAAATGAATTCAAAGCAATTTCGTGTGTTGATTTATCATTGCTTTTTGATGGGAAAAAATGCAACCGATGCAAAGAAATTGCTTGATAAGTGTTACCCGGACTCTGCACAAGCCGAACGAACCATTCGCAAGTGGATTGAAAAATTTAAAAGTGGTCATACAAGCACCGAAGATGATGCACGCAGTGGACGTCCAAAAGAGGCTGTTTCAGATAAAAACATCAAAAAAGTCCACAAAATGATTACGAATGACCGTAAAGTGAGGTTGATCGAAATAGCTGAGGCTCTGAAGATATCAAAAAAGCGTCTAAATACACGAATATTTAGACATGCGAAAGCTCTGTTCAAAGTTTGTGCCGCGTTTGCTCTCAGTTGACCAAAAACAACAACGTGTTGATGATTCAGGGGAGTGATTAAAGCTGTTCAACCGCAATAAAGTCGAATTTTTGCGTCGGTATGTGACAATGGATGAAACTTGGCTCCATCACTTCACACCAGAGTCAAGTCGGCAGTCAGCTGAGTGGCGAGCAGGCGATGAACCTCGTCCAAAACGACCAAAAACTCAACAGTCGGCTGGCAAGGTTATGGCATCCGTATTTTGGGATACATATGAAATAATTTTCATCGACTATCTCCAAAAGGGGCAGACTATCAGCAACGAAAGACGAAATCGCAGAAAAACGGCCGCATTTCAAGAGAAAGAAAGTGCTGTTTCATCAAGACAATGCACAGTGTCACAAGCCGATAAAAACGATGGCAAAATTGAATGAATTCGGCTACGAATTGCCTCCCTACCCGCCGTATTCTCCAGATTTGGCCCCCAGCGACTATTTCCTGTTCGTAGATCTCAAAAGAATGCCGAAACAGAGGCCTATTTTGAGGCTAAACCGAAATCGTACTACAAAACTGGGATGGAAAGATTGAAAAATCGTTTCAATCAGTGTATCGCCCTCGAAGGCAACTATAAAGTTGAATTTTGCAAAAATTTTGTATTTTACTATAAAACTGCACTGACTTTTCAGCCCATGTGTTAATACGATTAAATTTTTTCATATACCATATTTTCTTCTCAATTATTTTGGTGATACTTTTTGTTTTTCCGGTACTTTGCCATGTCTTGTGGATTAATAAATTGTTCCATCAACGACAGCAGTGCTGACTTTGTTGCCTGTAAGTGGATCTGTGGCAAAACATTTCATACCATTCGTGTCAGGCAAATAAAAGGCACAAAGGTTTCATTAAAGAGCTTACGGATATTCTTCTGTGTTCTGACATGTGCTTCTTTTAATTAAGTGCATCGATGACTCCAATCAATCCAACTAAAACTCACTCTTCTAACTGATAACGGTCAAACCATCTGTCTTCGAACACAGCATAAGATGTGTCGAAGACTTTGGTCAGAATATCAATAAACGAATTGCCCACTTAATTACATTCGAAGCTACCGGATCCAGAATTGAAGAAACATCCAAGTTATATTTATCGGATTCCAACAAGAAAACGCATAGTTCCATCAACTCACTTCTGGAAGACATATGGTACATATGTAGGTATTCACCTTCAATCATCCACATCCAATCCATATCCAATACCCATCTCCAATCATCCACTCTCATAGCAGTACGAGTCCACGTTTGATAATATATTCAATAAAACCTAGTGAAAAACTTACTACAAACCGAACAGTGTTGAATGATTTGGAAAACCTCTTCGAAATAGTATGTCATATAATTGAAGGTTTTCCAACCCATCCCCTGCAGCACCAAACATCTATTTATAACACTTAAATTATGGTTGCATTGTTAGAGAGCAAAGCTGAGTCATTGCCACATCTAGTGCCGACAACAAAACCTGCAAATCTCCGCACCAACCCTTCGATCCAAAAATCTTATGCTCATATATTTAGCTGCTCTATATCCAACTTCTCCTGTCGCCGCCCGAAGGAAACTTGTCTCACAAATTAACACGACATGGACACCTTCAGGGTGACAAAGCGGGCTAAACTGATTCCGTGTAACGAGTCAGATCTTCACAACATAATTGTCAAAGGGGCCCCAAATTACGCGGATGCTGCTTGTTTTTCCGAGTATTCCAAAAAGAGGTACGGCATTATCATCACTCGATGTACAACATTTTTAGCATCACTCCGAACTTGACCCCGACTGTAGCCTTAAAAATAAAATATTTCCAAATGCCGTTATGTGCTCTCTGGACTTTCGAGATAAAAAGATTAACGAAAGTATACGTCTCATTCTTGCCTATATTTACGACAAATCCGATTCTGTTGGCTTTGAGAGAAAAACTAAAACAAGCATCATGGTCTTTATCCAAGAGAACGTCCTTTCTACTGATAGAACTAGTCTCAGGCATCTTTATAACAGGTACCATACAATTTTCAACGAACCTCCCCAAAAGGTTGCTGATGACTTCGCTCCTTTATGGAACTTTTTCCACTCTAAGTGTGTTTCTCACTTCCAGCTGGCCAAAACGATCATTCTATCCCTGTGGTTGAAGATCCTGCCCTCCCTAAAGTTGATTTTCCATGCCGAGGATTTCTACTAGCCAGTTAACAAAAATTAAGTAAGATGAGTAGTTGACTAGTAATCAACAAAAAGCTAAATCTCACTAAGAATTTAGTATCTCCATTAAATGTTGGATTACACCCAACCAAAAACCTTAACACATGCTGAGGCTTTATAAGTGTATTCATACCCATTTGAACCTTGAGTTCTAAAAAAAAAAAAAAATAAATTAAAAAAAGATCACAATAGCCTTAAATCTTCTGTAATCGCTATCTTTTCCTCTCCTATACTTGGCTCTGTTTCAATTAAGATAACACTTCCAAATAAGTCCCTACCGTCCCAACTGGGTTTTACCCGGTATACGTGCTCCAAAGAAGGTGAAGATAGTGCTTTCGGCCGGAAAGGTAATGGTCGCCACTTTTTGGGACACGCAAAGCGTGATCCATGATAAATATTTGGAGAAGGGAAAAACAATCGCATGAGCATACTACGTGGGCTAATTCAACGTCGATTTGAAGAAAAAACGACACCATTTGGTGAAGAAAAACGTGCCTTTACGCCACGATAATGCATTGGCTCACACCTCTGCAGTCGCCACAGCCAATTTGGTCGAATTGCACTACTAATTGCTCTCCCATTCCCTGTATTCACCGGATTTTAACATCTTGCGACTTCTTTTTGTTCCCAAACCTTCAAAGATCGCTCGCCGAAAAGAAGTACCGGTCAAACGAAGAAGTCATCGCCGCCACGGAGGAGTATTTTGCAGGCCAATAAAAGTCGTTTAAAAATTTTTGAATATAGTTGAAAGGTGATTATATTGAAAAATAAATTGTTAAACTTAAAACAGTTGCGTTGTCATTTTTCAGCCCTCGTAAAACAGTTAGCCAAGTAATTGATCTACGAGTGAGTGATTCCATCGACAATACCCTTAACTTTGGCGACTTTAATCTGCCTTTGCTGAAGTGGATTCCATCGTCCTATAACAGAATCAAGCCAAGTAAGTGGCGTTTCTAACCCCGTCGGTACGTTACTAGACCTTATTTTTACTAGCGAAACCCATTAACTCCACAGTAACGTTTAGTCCTCTAACGCTATCAACTATCGATATTTTTCAGCACCTCTTCTTCTCTCATTTTTCCATTATTCTCCACACCAGTCCACTTCTTCTCCTACTCCCTGTTGTTACAACTTCCATAAAGTAAATATTTGCAAAATTTATATCTACCTCAGCAAATCTTCTTTTGATATTACCAGCCTATCCTTTACTGATGCTGTCTCCATTTTTTGCAGTGAAATATTTAATTCGATTTCTTTTTACGTCCCCTTTTTTGGCATAAAACACCATTTTCTTCCGCAGAAGACTTCGAGAAACAAAGGAAAAAAATTATAGGTGGTTTTTCTTCTCACCAATTCTTATTCTAACTACTCTAACTATCTTGGAAGCCACCTCCAATTCACCCAACTCTATAACTACCCCTATCAGCGCTTTTTTGACACTACGCAATCCAAACTTATCAAGGATCCAAGGATTTTTTATCAATCTTACTCTCGTTCGATAATATTGTATAACACCGACCGACCCACATACTATTGCCAATTATTTTACAAATTGTTTAAAAAAGTCATTTGGAGACAACTTTTTCGTACCGGGCCCGATATATCATATTTTAAGTACCTTCCCACTTTCCCCATTGGCCCCTCTCTCTAAATCGAAGAAAAGTTACAAAATCTCAATGATAAATTTTTACCTAGGCCAGACGGGTTCCCAGCAATATTTCTCAAAAAGTGTGCCTCCAGCCCTTTCGCACCCACTTTTCTCAATATTTCATCTATTTCTCACACAAGTTGAATTTTCTCAAGTTTGGAAGACCTCATTTATAACACGGGCTCACCAGGATCAAAGAATGAGTTAGCTAACTACTAAGCTTTCTCGCATACCTAAAATGTTCGAATGTTTTTTTATATGAAATTTTAAGCTTTCAGTGCGTTCGTTTTAGGTCAGCCTTCCCGTTTTAAGCCACTTTTGGTATCCCACAAGGCAGCCATTTAGGTACCCTCTTTTTCCTTTTAACTATAAACGATCTTGAGAGGATTATTAAGCACTGCGTCCTATCTAACATATTTACGTCGACGACACTAAGTTCTGTAAAATTATTTCTTCACCCCAATACCCTATTTTCCATCAGGAAGACTTCGATAGGTTTTCCACTTGGTGTCTAAAAAATTGTACCACATGTGCAATCCTTTCGCGAACGTGCAATATTGTACAATAGAGAGTTAAACTTCCGTTCGCATATTGATAAGATAATCCTTAAAGCCAACTCATCACTTGATTTTATCAAATGATGGTCCCAAGAATCTTGCAATCGCTATGTGACAGGGTCGCCTTACATTATCTTTGTCCGACCACAAGTATGGTTCCCCCTGCAGCGAGTTCTTGTATCCCGAATCGAGAACATTCAGCGTCATTTCCTTCGATACGACCCTGCTTTGACCTCCTTATCTTACCTCCTTTCATTTATCGACTGCTCTCTGGATCTCATCAAAATTAACACTAGCCGAAATGGCTGCGACCGATGGATCATGCCTAGAACTTCCTGATAAAAAGAACTTGTAGTATTCTTCAATGGGTTTTGAAATTTCATATCCTATTAGATTTTAGGAAACATTTATGGCTAATATAAATGTTCGACCGACCAGGTGTAGAACTCCCTATTATGACGAAATCATATTTAGTACTGCATTGACGGTTATAAAATGGTTGCTCTTCCTTGAATTTGACATTCTGGCCAAATGTGTTATTTTCACCAAATGTGTGCCATATTAACAGATTTCGACTAGTTATGCAAGAGTTTCAAAAGAATCCTCTATTTTCAAGAAAAACCGAATTTTTACTTGTATATGTGGCTTTTAAATAATTTAAAAAGTCATCCGCGGATTTTGGTCAAAATCTAATGGCTGCGATTCGGCATGAAGACGCATCATCTGACAAATGATCGATAGCTTTATTCGTTCGCGAGTTATCATGGGTTACAAATTACGTTGTCTACTTCTGGTGTAACATATCCAATGATGGCCAAACTAGATTCAGCAACTGCTCATAGCTGCAACGTCTTGGGCTACCAGAGATATAATCCTGAAGGGAGGAGAAAGCAAATGATTTCGATTGTAAGGCAGAGAAGTTTGCTTTTCTAGCATTGGCCCTTGCTCCGCATGGCCAGGAGTATAGAGGGCAATGTAGGAGCACTCCTCAAAATTCCAATTAGCCTTGGCTGGTATTAACGGCTCTTAGATTATCCGCCCAAAACATCCTGATGTTTGCCAGAGCAATTGTCTATCACCTCGGATATATGGTACAATCATAAAACTTTACCCTGCGCTACCCTAAAAGCCTAATGCAAATTTAAATGGCGTACTGCAGCGATCCATCTTTAAGTTGCTATGCTATAAGCTATTATTATGCCACACTATGGCTTTAGTGCAGGCTAAATCTTAAGGCATAAATCCACGGCGTAAACGCTTAAAACAGAAAGTGCTATGTTACATACTCCTCAAATCTGCGTCGCAAATCTATAAGTGTTTTCGTCTTCAGTTCACCCATGAAATGTGACAGTGATTTCTAACTACCGTTCAAATTACCCATTCCGGCCGCTCTTTGCTACCACTGATTTTGAAAACCCTAAGCGGTAGAGCCTTATGATTTCATGTCATGCGCGACGATCCTTACTGTGTTGTTCGCTTTGTCATTTTGTGCATAGACCAAAGTTTTTTTTGCCAACTTGTAACAGTGGGGTGGCAAAATTGAAAATCTAGATTGCTAATTCTGATTGTTTGGTCTTGTCCTGCAATGCTTACAAAGCCTACCCTATCGAAAGGGGTTTATATATCATCATTCTCGTAGTTTTCTGGTGGTGTTTTTATTTCTATCGGGTTTCAACCTTTGATATAGGATACCAGACATTTTTATAAGACACTTGATCGACATATACGCTGGTTTAGGCGCCGTTCCCATTATTCACTCGCACATTTTCGCACATAACTCATTTTATTTGACGCATGACGGTGTATGGCTGTGAATAACACTATTTCGTATCTTAAACTTTTTCCTGAGCATATTACTGTTTGGCAATATTTGAATTGTGTTCTATAAATAGAAACAAATGTGTTTATTTTGTTTTGCCTACCAAAATTAATCCGAACTTGCTCGTTTCCAAATTAGAAACGAATCCATATGTCGAAATTCGCACGTGGTTTCCTGGCTCTGGGTCATATGAGAGTCGTGCGTATACACATTACACACCCTACTTAGCTCAATGTTGAATACGTTCAAAATAACGCAAAGATTTATGTGGCAGACCATTTATATAGGTATGTACATATATGAGTACACATAACGTAACGAAACGCTCCATTTAACCATCCCTAACTAATGCGAGAGGTAAGACTATGCCTCACAAATGCTATCGTCATCGTCATCGCGCCATTTCCAAAACCATAACCATAGCCATGGTCATAGTCATCGCCATTGCTAATGCCTTGGTTTTGGTCTTGGTCGTCGTCGTCGTCGTCATCGTCATCATCTTCATAAATCCATACAGAAGGTGGAAAGTTACTACCAAGTGTAATATTTCATGTTGTGCGTCACAGTTTGACTGTTTTATGTGCTCTCGGTGCGCCAGTAACTGCTCACCTCTATCTCAATTAGGCATGGCACCCAGATAAGTTCTACCATCTCCAACTATGAATACTACCATCGCTGTTCAACCTCGTAGCTAGGATAAATATTTTGATTTGACAAAGGCACCTAAAAGTCCAAGCTAGCACACTACAGTCGTGTGCAGATGCTGGTTTCTGACTTTCTGGCTGACTATGGCTGAATGGCTGACTCCAGCGAACCATGGAAACGCGACGCCATGTCGAATTGAAAGTTTTGCAGTAGGTAATTGCAATTACTACCATAGGCTTTTCCGCCCTGGAAATGGCATGATTAGCGAGAGAGAAGATTCGCGCGTAAAGGGGGCTGAAAACTGAAACAGAGAGTGCTGCTGTTGCCCATTGCCCATAGCTGATTGTCGGATTGTTGCACCGTACCGCACCGACCCATTTAGACGTGCAATCTTTTATTGGGGTTGATTTATTGACATTTCAGGAAAGCAATGACACGCTTCATCAACCGATTTATGGTCTTCCTCATATACATCCTTACATGCTGTGCAGTTCGATACACTATGAGTAGTGAGTACGAATGTGAGTACTAGTCTTTGGAGCATGCTTTTGCGGCGAATACTGCATACTCCGGATAGTATCTCAAGGTGCACGATTGTGTATAGATATCATTTGGATAGAGTTTGGTATGGCGTATGCGGTGCATAGCATGTCTAGGGTTCAAAATAGTTCGGGCGGCATTTTGGCTTTAATAAAACTAGTCAATCATTGGCTGCTGCTGTGCAGGGAAATTAGATAACATTCCGAGGCAAGTATGGGAATTCAATATGAGCTAAGGTGCGACGACATTCAGTCGATCAGCTACGGTTTATTTTGAGATCCGCATAAATATTGACAGCTAATGGAAGATGTGTGTGTTGTCTGTTTTGACAGAAGGGGAGAGTTATGTTAACGCAAATGTTTTCACGGAGAAATTTGACACGCTTGAGTTTCAATTGATGGGAATCGGAGAGTACGAATACGAATCTGCAGGTATTCATTTCTTGTTTAATGGTGAGAAAATAATTTACTGGATAAGGTAATTCCAGATGATATTTTCTTCAATTATAAGGAAGTCAGAAACAAGGAACATTATTGAAGTAATGTTTCGTCATACTTGCTGATTGTATTAGCTCTGATTGGTTTTCGATTTTATGTAAAATATTTCGCGGCTTGTTTTATATAGATAGCAGTTATGGAACCACGTTCGGTAAGATCGTATAAAAAATTTTCTATAAAAGAGGTTCTATTAAGTGGAGGAGAAGATGAAACCATGCTCGCCAAGAGCTTCACACCTATCAGTCTAACTTCCTTTATACTGAAGAGTACGGGGGGAACGAATAACATTATCTGCGAAATACTGCTTTGAGAATGCATCCCCTGCCTAAGATCGACGTGCCTTGTCGAACAACGCGAAAGATCCACCAAGTATGTGTTTCAAAATTTGGTGGACACAATTGAAGGCGAACTCGATGAAAAGATATACAAGTACGGGCTGGGCACTTTCATCGACATCGAGGGTGCACCAGAGTAATGCTGGTGGAAAGGATTCTGATAGCGGATGCTGAACACAGCTAATACTCGTAAGTGATGGAGGAGTTAAAAGCGGTTGCCGTAAGGCGTCGTCCACTATCAATTTTATGGTGCATGTTGATCGACTCACTGCTTAACGTTCTCAATAGTTCTAATGTCTGCGCTAAGTCATATGCAAAAGATGTAGCTGTACTGTCTGTCGGATCATGTCCAGCGGTTGCCTGCTGTAAGAGAAGACAGAACTCAAACTATTTTAGCCGATAAACTCGCTTTGCTTAGTTCAGAGAAGAATTTTTCAAGACCAGAACCTATGTTGAGAGTCCTACGTTCTTGGTTGGAGTTTCTCTAAGAGGTTGGTGACTTTCTTGCTGTCTCCTTATAGTAGGAAACACTGTAGACTGCTTTCTGGTATCTTGATTATGTGCTAGGTATATATAAATTACACAAGATCCCGAGCGATTACTGTGAGCATGATAAGGACACCCTCTAAGCAATATTTCTGTGAGTGTATGGCCTACGATCGCATCAGACTGCAGATACTAAGCGGTGATGAGCTGGGTTTTGGTACTGTAGGCACTTAACCAATTCTTCTACGGCAGACTGAAGATTCCAATTTAAGAACTATATAGGGGTACAATCGACTAGTGCTTTCTTCGAGCGTTCTGTTCCGACTGAAAGCAAAAGTAGCCTTCTCTCGAAGGAACTCATAATTTTGGTTTTGAGGAAAGATCCTTAGCCGAATCAAAATACGAACGTTTTTAATGAATCTCAGGTTTGGTTTCATTTGGTGGGCTAACAACAGTATGGTTTTACCTAAGACGATCAGAAACCGATAAATGTTTTCACAATGGTATTTTAGACGTCATCGGCTTGTTTAAGAAAGCGTCATCCTTGTTAATATACCTGCCCCTGTTTCGCTTTCATCCTCTTATATTTGATTAATAATTTTAAGTATGCTTTCTATTTTTTCTCCTTTTCCAATCCTGGTACCATTCGCTTTCTGATCTAGTTCTTATTCATTCCACTTTCATACTGAACATACTGAATCTATGGTTTGTTGGTGTTCGTCCGAGGCGGAGATGTTCTGCAAATTCCTGAAACTCCAGATATGTTGCGACATCCAAAGTTAAAAATTTAATTTTATCCATACGGCATCACGCTTTTGTGGACAATCGGGTGTAACTCTCCCTGATTATATAAAATGATCAGAGTCGACCAGTTTTTAGCTAATTTAGCAAGCGATCATTCGCCATACAAGGTGCGTTCTCAACGTGGTCGAGGTGTTAGTCCGATATGCAACTCCTTACTTTAAGGCCCACACTCTTCTACGTCAGCAATTCGATATCATTTCTATTCAAAGACAATGTCAGTGTCAAAATTTATAAAAAAATTATGCTTTATCGCAACAATACTTCGAATTTTGTGAAAAAAAAAAAAACAAAAGTCACTCTCCTGCTATCGTACAAGCATGCAATGACATTGATATTTTAGGGAGCAAATTGCCATCTGTTGACTCGGAAGACACCTGTTGCTCTTTATACGATTTCTTTATTTCTACTACTGACCGTAGAAATATGTTGCGTGTACAACTACACATATCTATCTCAGTGGTCCAATTATTTTAAATTTTTGCACTTTTACAAAACCTCAGTTTAAGTAGAGCTTTTCAAACTTCATTCTCTTACAGCCAGCATTGCACGTGAGAAAACAAGGTGATTTTATGTGGCTTTTGGGTATACGTAAGTTTCTTAAGATCATGTTTTGCTCAGTGTCACCTTTTAAGTGTCATCTTTTAAGTATCACAAAATTCTTCGGTCACGTTGCAAAGTTTTCGCGCCGTTTAAGCCACCCCACGTTTCGCAATTTGACTGCGGTGACTATTTTTAAGTGCCAGGAGTTGGACTTATGGTTTCAGAAACCATAACCCATTACCTTTATTACTTTGAGCTACTTAAAGGGCTGTCTCGTCATTTCTCATGATAGCGCTATCATCGCCAAAATAGAGAACTCGTTTCGGACTTGAATCTTGAACGTCATTCGAATTCTCCTGTTATTCGTGCTGTGCGTTTTACTTTAATACGTAGGGTGTTTCTTAAGTCTTGAGATACGATAATACCGGTGTAGATACGTCAAATCTAACTTCAACATCCTAAAGTTTGACGTTTTTGAGGTTAAATACACTCAAAATGTTTTGCCATATAGCCAAACTCACCATTAGTGTGCCGATCAACGGTCACAGTGTATTGCTGGTTCTTCAAATCGTGGTAATCGTTCGTCGTCCAAAACTGGTTATTATGCCAGACAACATTCAGTTAATGGTTTGTATATTTAGATAGAGAATATTTTTTAGCTCTTAGCTTTTTAAACAAATTAAATCGATTCTGTGCGGCAACTGATATTGCAAGATCGTCATGTGACTTATCATGAAGTTGAGGCATGGTTGAACATTTGGCCGTTGAAAAGATTTCTTCGCGTTAGGTATCGCATAATTGACAATCGCTCAAAAAAGGCTAGTGCCGATTGGTCCACAGAAATGCTGGAAAAATTTACTGGCGGTCCTTTAAAAGAATCTCTCTATAAGATCATGATAGACCATGAATCATGGATCTATGCATATAAACTCGGAACTAAACAGCTGTCGAGTGAATAGTTCTTTCAAGTCGAGTTAAATTCACCAAAAGTTGTTCACTCACAAAGCACTTTGAAGAAAATGGTTGACTGTTTCTTCGCAAAAACTAGACATATTGCCACCGTGTCATTAGAGCAACGCAGAACAGTCAATACAAGATGATACTCCACCATTTGTTTGCCAGAACACTTTAGACTTTAAACCACGACAATTGGTACCCAATGACTTCTTTTGTTCCCGCGAATAAAAAATAAATTATGAGGTCAACGTTTTTCGACATCTAAAAGAGGGGTTGATGCGTTTAAAACGCACGTTTTGGAGTTACCTCGTTCCGGGTTGATACAGTGCTTCGGAAATTGATTCAAACGCATGCTGTAGATAAATAAAATCATTTTCAATGATAAACATTTGTTTTTACTTGTTTTTCTCAAAACTTAAGTAGCAACCTATGTATTAATGTACATATCGCGTAGCATTCTGATACATATACGAGTACATACGTTTCGGGTACATTTTGTGGTCTAAGAGTCATCCATATAATATCTGTAGGAACTCTATCGAACACTGTTTCGTAATCGATGAATATGACAAGCAGATCAAAGCATTGCCATTATTATTATACTTTCATTGACCCTTTCAATCGCGTCATATGTCGACCTGTCTCGAAATATTGCGTTGGCGTCTAATCAGAACTATTTTCATAGTACGACATGATATGCTACCGATCGGCAGTTGTTGCAATTTTTCGTGTTGCTTTTGCCTTTATAAAGTGGAACAAGAAATCTTTCTCCTTTTCTGTTTAGGCATCCGATCGACTCTTAAACCCAAGGTATTATACGAGGTTGCGCAAATTTAATCACCCTATCGGAAGATGGTATAATTTTTGCAAATGGCATTGTACGTCAATCATGTTTGACATTTGTGAACTAGACAGACAAGAAAGACAGACAAGCAATGGAATAATTTCTTGAATCTCGATGTTGATTTCCTAATCGTGTCGCGCCAACTGGGCAAACATTCCAGCGTTTAGCTACTCAACTCGAACAGAGTAAAACCACCGGAGACCATGCAGGGTGTGGCCGCCACCAGACTGGTCGTTCGACGGAGAATTGTGTGGGTTTTTTTTTTATAATTCCGCGCACTCACCAAGGGGATATGAATACCCTTTTTACTGGCTTTTCACCAGGGCGCGGGTGGGTGATGTAGTAGTTTTGAAACTCAGGTGATAGGTTTCGAGATTTTTCCAGAGGTGGTTGTCAAACTGGAGGCAGTGCATCCTCAACAAGTGGGTCTTAGTTACATTTAGCTTAGCCAGCAACCACTCAACATCAGTAGTTTGCCTTCATGTCAGAGTTAACGCCGACGGGATTTACATATAACTACATACAAATCCCACGAAAAGATTTTTTTCAGAGAATTGCTTCGCACGGAGAGTCTATTCCTTGCTTGAGGAGTCTATGCATATACCACTACACCGCCACGGCTGTGGCTGCCGATGTCGCTGAGAACGAAGAAACATCAACCAGTCGGCCGGCCACAAAATTTGGCATCACCAGACGGACGAATTTCAGTGAAAGACTTACACATGTTCCCGTACATAGTGAACGTCAGTGTCGTATGAATAACTGTCAAGCCATACTCCATCTCAACAACGAAGAGGAAGATTTTGTGTCGAAAATCATCATAAGGGACGAAACGCCATTCCACCTAAGCTGTTACGTTAATAAGCGAAATCTTCGTTTCTGGGGCACTGAAAATTCGCGTGTGATGCATGAAGAGCTATAACATCCACTCAAAGTCACTGTGTCGCGCGAAGTTCACGCGGGATTAGTGAAATTTTTTTATTTTTTGAGAACGCCATCAGCAATATGGTAACTGTTACTGGTGAACGCTACAGGCCCATAAACCACTTCTAACTGCCAGAATTAAATGAGTGGGGCTTGGTGAAGATGAAGAAACACGACTCACAATGGATATTGTTAAGGAAGCGCTTCCTGTTGCGTAATCTCCCGTCTTGGCGATTTGGCATGGCCAGCAAGATCGCCCGATTTAACTGTCCCAGACTCCTTTCTTTTGTCAACAATTCTCAGACAATCGCAGCCCTTAAGGAGAATTTTCGACAGGAATACGAACAGTTTAGCGGGCACAAATGTGTATCAACACTGGTGGCAGCCACCTGACGGATATCATCTTTTCCACTTAAGAAAACAATTGTAAGGGTCCAAATAAAGATTTCCATCACTCAAAATCATTTTTTTTCTTATTTAGTAAAAAGTAATTCAAAAACAAGATTGTACACCACCTTGTACATATGTATTTCGGCAATTAAATTTCCTGCGGAATTTTTTTTTCGATGCACCGGAATCCTAAAAATATTAGGTCGTTCGATCGTCCTCCGACGTTTCACTTCTTTGCTTGTCGTCTGCTTCTTTTTTCGAGGGTACCTCTTCAGCTTTCGCATTTACTCTAGCTACCGTTTTCTTTTCTTTTTCAAGGTTCATAATCTAACTCAAAACGCAAGTTATCCTTTTCACGTTTTGTGTTTGAAAGACTTACTGAAAGTTTTTTTTTTTTTTTGCCGAGCTCGAGGAATGTTGCGTAGACTTAAAATGCAGGCACACAGAAAGATAGTTATCGATGTACGTTAGTTTTAAATGTTTGGAGTTTATGACTAGGAAATAAAGGGCACGGCAGGGCATTCCATAAACGAATTCCATATGTCCATATGTCCGAAAGTGGTCTTGTGGGTAAACTAATGAGCATTCATAGCGAGACGGGTATTAAGGTTGTAGGTTTAAAAGGGCGGAATGCTATTGGTAATTACGGTGGAGTAGTGATGGTAAAAATACCGATAAACCATAGACATAGATAGACATTACGTCGGTGTTCGAGGGTGTCAATTTACTGTGCGATAGGTTCAGTATATAGGACAGACCAATAGGTCTGTAGGAAGAGAAAGAAGAAAATTCGGCCTTTTTAGGGACAGGTTGGGTTCCTTTCCATCTACCCAGAAAGACTCCTAAAGCTTTAGCAGTGATTTTGCCAGCATGGAAGAACATTTCTTCAGAGGGAGGGAAGATATACCATTTGGACCAGCGGATTTGTGTATGTATATAAGAATCTTTAAGTTCTCTTGCTACTAAACGAGTGCGAAAGGGGGCTTGTCTCATTAAAGATTCAAGGCACTTGAGTGAACGTGGAGACATGACATAAGCTGGAAGTGCTCAGCGCGCAGATTGGCCTTGCCAAAACAACTTCTTAGAGAAGAAGCGACTGCCTCGAGTGCTGTTACTTACTGCTAAAATCGGCCAGTTGGTCTCTTAGAATTAACTAAGGAAGATATAGAAGCTGACGATACATGCACCGATTGCTCATGCCGTTGACCTAACTACTGAGAGGTGAAATTTTCTGGCAGAGTCGACAAAAATATATGCACCTAAGTTCCTAATTTTTACTGATTTGAGTAACATTGTAACAGTAACAGTTCTCCGATGCTGATAATGTTCCCGTCCAAGATGTCAGAAAATCTCTGGTACTGCAATCAGCAAATATTGCAATTACAGGTGGAGAGAAATTGGCTGATGATTGAATATCTATTTCAACATTGATGAATGCAAAAATCGAGGAAAGCGCTTACAAAGGGGTTATGTCTGAATTGGAAAGTTTTACATTCATGACAATCTCATCTTGCATCTAAGCAGGAAGCTATGGTAAAAATAGTGGAAACTTTAGAGTCGAATTCCTTATGCTAAAATGTACTCGTATATGCCTAATAAGCATATTTTTTCGGCAACCAGTTGGATTTCGGAGTATTTCAGAAAAACGATAGACGTATCAACGAATATGTCAAGCCAACCTTTTAATTGGCATTTCCATACATTTTTCTGACGAGAAGCTAAGACCTGAATATTGCATTTAAGGGGTTTTATCGGTTTTCTGTTTCTTATGATAAGAACAGAACCTATTTCTAGTTCGGCTCTACATTGGACGTACTAATGGACTAATCTCTCTGTGATCCAATAAAAATGGAGTGGTTTCTTAAACAAACAATCACAATGAACCTTTGAAAAATAAATAAGTTTTTCCACAATTTCTGAATGCGAAAGAGAATTTTATGAATACAAATGACCTTTGGTGCCACTCACAAACGGTGTTCCTTTTTTATTAAGTATCAAGCTATAAATGATTGACAATAGAATCTTCACAAGAAAAGAAAAGCCGCCAAAGGTCTTAAGTGTCATTGTGAGAAATACTTATAATTAAGCCATTGCTCGGGTAAAGAATTTCGAATTTTTTTATAGAATCTTCTTTATTCTCTATTCTTTGCTGATTTTTACCATCATTTCTAGTGTGAGTACTAAGGAATCTTTGATATATTAAGTTTTCTGATGTTATCTTGACAACATATTTTAATAAATCAAACTGCACGGCATCTTCTCGAGCTATTTGATTAATTATTATAATTGACAAGACACTAAATTTGCCTAGTGATCAATCGTCAATTTGATTTCAAAATATTTCCAACAAATTGACTAAATAAGACGTCAAGTACTCCATTAATCAAACCACTTCATCATGGCTTTTTCACAAAAAAAGAAAAAGGAAAAATGAAACTCATTCGAGACCAGTACTTTACAGTGTCTCCAACAATCGGCTTAAAGTCACGTCTACCTCTACCTTCATCCCTACCTGTGTGATTCGCATTAAATGAAATATGCCATGCCTATTACTTGAGGGCAATTATTTCAACTCATTGCTGAGTTTCGAGTCGACGAGGCAATCGTCGCATCGTCGGTCTCGGAGCTAAATACCTCAACACCAACATCCCGATGACTAAATGGTTAATAGGATTAAAATCTTGTAACGTAAATAGTATGCCACTAAGCTGCCATTAAGTAATGAGATAAAGTCTGCTTAAATCGTCTGTTGAGGGGCAAAACGAACCGCTGCGAATCGCGTTGACTGCCATCAACCGTCATCTTGTCCACTAAGCAAAAGGGATAGCACGTCACCGAGGCACCATGTCAGAGCATCACAGTTCGAAAGCAACATCAACAGCTACAACTACAGCACGGCGCATACAATTGTTGGAAGCGTAGTCGTTTCACGGTTTCTTGAACAATTCTTAAGGCTATTAGGCTATGTAGGCTACGTGCGGCTATGTCCATAGAACGTCTATTGAATGTACAGAGGCAACAACTGACAACTGAAAAGCCCAAGATCTGAGAAGACTACTGCTGCTGTTGCTATTGCTGTGGCTGATAAAAATTTATGAAGAGCAATTGTGAGTTGCGACTACAAAGACATTTGTTAACTTCTGTTTTATTTTATTACCGGCTTTGGCTCTATGACAGTGATTTGTTGAATGTTTTTTCCTCATCACTTGAATTCAACATTTTTTTTTTTTTTTTTTGTTGTTGTTTTGTGCCATTTAATTGTCTGCTTAATTTAATGATTGCGGCTAAGTGGGAGGCAATTAACTGAAAGATACATTTTTGAGATAAGGGTGTATGATGAAAATGATTTAGTCATTAGGCGCCTCAGATGAATATATCATAGGGCGAAGGAGTTCTTAATTTATTTGTTTTACCACAATTTCAACGACTGTGTGTGGTTTAGTAGAATTTACTACAATCGGACAAGGAAGTTCGACATATTTTGCCAGGAAAATAAACAATTTAGAAGGGTTTGTTTATATTCTGTTTTCTCTCGCGAGTTCTAGGGGTCCATATTGTATGCAGTTTGTCGCAATCTACTCTCTGCCGCATTTAATTCTCGGTCGGCTCGATGTTTTTACTCACCTTTCACTACGAGTACAATGCGTTCAAAGAAATTTAACTGTCATCTTTTCGATGTGTTTGGTCAATGTGCTGCATCTTCTGCTGTTTCATAATTGCGTCTATAGGTATCTGGCCTCCTCTCTAATAAAAGTGTTCGTATATGATATGGTTCGCAAATTCTTACTGACAAGCGTCTCTACAATTTACTTATTGTAGCAACGGTCACTTTCCACGTGCACTCAATAATACCACGGACTCAACTTTAGAGTATATGGCATTCCAGAACTTGTTTTGCCTGTGCAATTGAAAATATTCCCTTCAGACGTGACGGTAAATCCTTAATATGAAACTCTCTACTCTCTGCACCGCTCTTACAGTACTTGGGTTGACCATTTTTGTAAGGACCACTTGTGATTTCATTTCATAAAAGTTCATAGTTTTGTGACAGAATAAGCACATGTTACCATACATCGTCAAGTAGTCCAGATGTTTCAGATTAGATTTTAGAATTCATCGATATAGGGCCACAAACTTGCTGATTCCTTTTGTTAGGGTAGGTGCAGTGCGGGTCTTTAGTTTCTATCATTTGTCTCGGGTATTATAAGAAAGCCACGTGCTACGTTCGATTTACCAATAATGATTTCTGATGCAGATATTAAAACATTTTTCTCAGCTCTCTAAGACATTTGAATGTTGCCGGGCCTCGAGCTGCTGATTATTTCAATACATTGTCTAAGATGGTGTCTTAATTTTTATCACACTGAGGGACCCTTGGTCTGTTGATATTATATCTGCGTATTAGGGAGCTGTGGTGAGATCTTCGAATTGCAGCTATATGTAATCACAGCTATCACAAGGAGCTATTCTGATATCGATTCCTCGTCTGTTCCTGTAGTTCAGGAGTCTGCTTCTACTGTGGCAGGTTTTGTGTTCAAACATGATATCCGCTATGACAAGGCAATTTAATTGCATAAATCTACAAAGCAATTTCTAATTTTATTGTCGTCGACAAACCCTTGCTTCCCGATATCGTATTTGAGTGGTTTTTGTTGTCTATTTTGACATTAAGGTTCTCCTCACCATGACGATGTCTTTGTTAGGCGTAACTCTAGTCGACGGACGAATCGCTACATTGTTTATTCGTAACGGGTCATATGTTTAAGTACCGAATAAGAATCCTAGCTCCCCATGGTTGGTAGGAAATAAGGTCTTTGCACCGTTGGCTTTAGCAATAAACGTACTCCAGCCTCCCTATGGCAATCCCAGGTATACCACGATTAGTCAATATAGTATTAATCGTTAAGGACTTACAATTACTCGTTTTCCACTACCATACGTTACCCTAGTCTAGAAATATTAAACATTTCTTCCATTTTAAGCTTACATTGCAGGAGAATTTATACAAGCAGGTACCACGGACCAGCACGAGGGATAAAGGAAGCAAATCCAAATTTCTGTAAGATTTAAAGTTAGTTTTTCCGGTTCTTACTCGATGGATGGTTTGCACCTGGTATCTAGAAATAAAAGTTGTAGCTGCCTTTTATAGTAGACACAGTGTTTGCACTTAGTGGCGTGTAGACTGTCATTATTGACAGCCATCCACATTCTAAATGTCAACGAGGGATAATACCACGTTTATAGGTAGTCCGCGTATCACGTTTTGCTTTCACAATTCTGGAAGAAGAATTTCCTGACATTAAGCCACGTTGTTGTTTGTGTCACCAGTATTATTTTGACGCTCGGAAAGAAAATTCATTTGAATTTCTCCACTTTAACCGACTATTATCTTTCAGAACTACGACTTGTTCTTATTGTAGCATCTGTTTTATACGGACAACGTATTTGGGAATAGGTAGATAGATAGAGACAGTGGAATAAAAATCTCTCAACGCCAAGAAATTGATTGTTTTCAGTTCGTGTGACTTCTACAACCTGGTACTTTTTGTTGTCACTGCTGAAGGAGACTTTAAAAGAATATGTTGTATTTGAAATATGGATATGAATAGCGACTAATTCATGATGCAATTTAGAGCTCCATTGTATTACAAAAAGACGCTGCGACATGAACCCAGCAAAATGTTTAAAAACAACGACCAACAGTGAGCACCCGATCATGAAACAGCATCTTCAGTACACGTCAACGAAAGAACAGATCCATGTGCTGTACAACCATCAGGAAAATAGTTGATAAAACTTTGGCCTACCAGATATTAGCGAGAAATGTCCAGAGGAAACATAAACTCAATAGTAAAACAATGAAAAACCAAAATACATATTGGTAGCATAAAAACTTCAAAAAGATGTCATGTAACCTTCAAACTTAATAACATCGAAGAGCTCGGTTCGGTGTTAGAAACAATGTCAGGAGTAAAAAGACAAAGGCTAGTAGTTGCCAGCTTACTCTAAGACCGAAACATAGATACTTCATGTTTTAAAAAAGAAACTTATCATTGATCTACAAGGAAATCTAGATGTGATCAATGGGTAATTCCAGCAGTCGCTGGAAGGTATATGAAGTAGATAAGTAACGGAGTTTTGAAAAATCCATCCGTTCATCAGTAAAGTAGTGCAAAACAGAGATTTACAAAGCAATAATTAGATTTAAAATCTACAAAAACTACAAGGCTATTGCCCTCATGGCAATCCATGAAGGACTATCTAGCAAAACCTATATCAAATGTTGAATATTAAATAATTATCAGACAATATTATAAAATTGTGTATAAACTCTGCACCAGACATACCTCCTGGCAAATACTCGTATGTCTTCCAAGTCGGCAACTGCATAAACCAAAATCTTCACATTCCAGTTGGTACACACCCTCCTATCAAAATCTTACTTATTTACTTAAGGTGGCGATAGAATCCGAAGTGGTCCTGAGCCTCAAGCAATAAGCTTCTCCAGACAGCTCGATATTTAGCTAGCTGCCTCCAGTTTCAAATGTCAATTTAGATAGGGTCCCCTTTCACATGCGTGAAAGGTCTTCAACTACTTCGCTGTCCCTCGGGGTCCAATTCGAAAACTTTTCGAAGCGAAGCATTGATGTTCATCCGCTCTACATGACCCAGTCGTAGAATTCTCACTTTTCTGGGTATGTCGACGTATCTATATCACCGTCTATGCAGAAGGAACTGAAAATCACCCAAAAAGTTCTCCTCTCAAAGTACCAAAAAGTACCCTCATCCATTTTTGACAAAGTTCAAGCATCTGCATCTGGGATTATTGAGCTCTTATAAAGGGATACTTTTGTTGTTCGAGAGAGGGCCTTGCTAGTCAGTTGCATTCTTAGCCCAAAGAAACAGTATTTGGCAAGATTTACTCTTCGTTTGATCTCAGAGATAGTGTCGTTTTTTTGAATAGATAGGCAAAGTCCTTAACTATATATCTATCGAGAGTGAGATAGATTGACATCATTGACATATGCGAGCAATTGGACAGATTTTCGAAGCATTATCCTACTTAATTTGGCTCGTTTATTTTGCAGAATTCATTCAACAACGATGTTAAAGAAATAGCGTGACAGCACATAGTATTGTTTAAACTCTTTTTTGACATCAAAAGTCTCGGTGAGTTATTTTCACGGACAAGTTTGGCAGGAATGCCAAAACTAGACATTGTTCTGTGAACAATAGGTGTGATATTAATAGGTGGCATGTATCTATGTGTACCACGGACTTTTTCCAAGATCTGCAGCAGTGTGAATATTTGGCCCTTACACTGATATGGACCAATCAGGTTGCTGATGAACGGCTTCGGGCGGTCATATAATATAGCATATAGGATCTTGCAGGCAATGTTAAGAGGACTGATGTTGTTGGCGCATTTCATAGAAGCTCCTTTCTTAAGGATCAGACAAATAATTCTGAGCTCAGTAGTCGGCCATCCTCTCTAAATGCTTTGTTGAACTGAAGCTTAGATTAAGCTACTTGTATCTTCACTTTATCCAGCTCGGGTGGACATCGACTCTATTACTATTTTCTCTATGTTCTACAACCTTCGGTTCGGGGTTTGTGTGCCAGTGATCAAGAAGGCTGAATAGAGATTGTATTTCAAGTAAAAATTTTCAATGTATCAGACGTTCATTAAGTATAAGTAAGTATGTCAATTATAAAGGCGTCGGTGTTGTTCATATCGACCTTAATAGAGCAGAAAATAACTACGATTGTCATTGAGTCGCTAGTATGAAGGATAAATTCAGCGGCGATTTCAATGGTCGACACAGATTTATTCAGCTACATTGGGACTGTCATATGGTGATAAATTTTGACTAAAGACTCTTCGCTGATTCATGCTGAAGAAAGTAATTTCTGCATAATTAGTATAGTTAATACATGTAGGTATACCCAGTATGATGCAAAGGATATCCTTTTCCTAATTTCCTCAAAACTGTGGCATGGTATTTTGTGTAGGGGTAGTGCAAATTAGTAGATAAAATTCATTTAGGAGCTTTTGTGACACTCGAGCGACAGTTTTCTTACGTCTTCTCCGTAAGAATTTGGTGGAGTTGATATTCAAAATTCTTAAATTGCTAATATAAGAGCAAAGCCCTATGTATACCAAGTTGACAACGTTAGATCAGAGCAAAATATGGTAGATTCGACAAGACCAATATCATTGCAACTGTTTGGATGCTTGCTATTGTTCTTGCATAGTCAGTAATCAAACATTGTCTATTAAATGTGTCTTAAAATTTCAGAAAAGGGAATCTATTGTATATTTTTAACATTCAAGCGCACTGTGTGGTCTTCGAAGGTCTCACCTCCAAAACTGCAATTCAATCATAACTTGCCGCCAAATGAATCTCCTTGAAGGCCGTTCAAGTTTTTTTATGCTCTTTCTTTGAAATTTTAATTCAATAAAAGCAATTTGAATTCTTCAAAAGAAATGGAAAACATTTCATTTTCTTTCTTTCACTTCCTCCCGATCTTCTCCGATTTAACAAAAAAATTCAATTTCACGCTTTAACGCCAACCAAATTGGACGATTAATTATTACAATCGTACGGATGGATATTCCCAACCCAACGGATCGGGGCTTCATCCAACTGTCAAATGTGAACACAGAGCAAGAATCCCAATGAATTTGTTCTGCGCCTATGAACACATTTTAAATTAATATTGAGTTAAATTTCCATTCAGCGGATATTGTCTGTCCTCCTATACCTGCCTGCATTTACGAACATTATACCCTGTCCCTAGCACTATACACAATAATTAATAACAATATTTACTTCCTCACACATGGATACGACAGAACAACATATACATAAAGCCGTGTATTCTATAAATGACTAGGACAAGTCGACCCCTTTTTCTAACATGAACTCCTCTATTCCATTTGACTTTATTGTTTGTGCTCAGTGCTCGAGTCATGTCCTAACAACAACAAGGATAACACGACAGGAACATATTCAAATAATTATTATTGTGAACATCATACAGATCGGATCGGATGAATGGGGAGGGAGAGGCTTTTTGATAGGGGTGAAGCGTGTCAAATACGATTTAAGCGAATCTCTGTGTTGTTACACGTCCCGATTATTACGCTATTATTCAGATAAATGTCAAATTTACAGGGTGTGGTTTTTCCAGCGGCACCCTTTCAAGGCAGCCGTATCATACCTTAGAGCTAATGTTGTTGCTCTGTTCCATGCTGTAGACAAATTGCTCCGCCACCCCGTGTCGCATTGCGTTGAGCCAATGAAAAACCTAAAAAGGATGTACTGGAGGGTAGTTTCGAATGTTGTATTGCTGTACTTGCTCAGCTACAAACAGCAAGCCATTAAGGGTAAATTTATGTTTTTGTTTGTTACGGTATGTTTAATTTTCCGGGTTCTTTGCAATTGAATTAAAAAGAGCAACGTTTATGTTTTGGTTTCCTTTTGACTCTGTGTCATATTTTCAGAATTTATTCAGATCCTTGTGTGCGGAACGGAAGTGGAAAATGTTGTTGCTAAAATACGCATTTTTTTTTTATTTTTTTATTTTTGTGACAGAGTAGTTTTGTTAACATGAGATTTAAATTTAAAAAAAAAAAAAAAAAAAAAAAAAGAAAAAAAAAAAAAAGGTTAGGGTGGAATGTTTGAAAGAACTTTTTGGGAGTTTTTTTTTTTTTTTTTTTTAAATAGTTATTGATGGATAGTGTGGAGAAACCCATTAGAGCCGATGCCAAATAATAAGAGTTAAACTTTAAAATCAATGAATCAATGATCTAACCCAACATAGAAAACACTTTTGAAGCAAATTAGAGGAAAAGGAGGTGAGTCGATTGATTGATTGAATTACATGATAGGTGCTTTCTTCCCTCTTGCATCCGCGTTCGTTACTTCGAATGTGGGATTAATTTTAAAAAATTCTTGATATCTCTCATCTTTGCGCAATGTTCTTAACTGTTTCATTCGAGTACTCGCATATCGTAAAAAAGCTTAATTATATCGTTCTTTTCTAACAATGTGTCAAAGTGCAGGAGTTCGCGTCATGTGTATAGGTCTAGCTATCTCCGCCTGATGCTCCTGGATACAACTAATAACGTTTGCAATGAACTGAAATGATGCAATACTGAGAATGGGGGTCTTAGTGCTTAAGTGGTTTATGCAGCAAACTTTTAAGCACCCACGTAGGTCTGTGATAAAAATTACTCCTGGGAACTAAGACTTTCAAGGTTTTCAAGCCACCAAAGCTGACTTGCGTCTGTGCTGATACGTCTCGCCCTATACTCGAGACTGAAATACAGTAGAAATGCTGGTATTAGATTTAGATTTAGATTGTTGTGGGAGGTGGTATAATGAATCCCAGATCACTGGGCCAGTTCTGATGTCCTCTATCTAGCGCTCATCTATGATGCCGCAATTTGTGAGAAAGGCAGAAAAGTCTTAATGTGAGCTGGAAGATATGTCCGCCGCTTCCAGGTAGAATTTACCTAGGTCACGTTTGTTGACATGTTTTGATTAAACCATTGCAGTCATAGTATGTGTTCTGCTCTTTCTACCCCCCCGTTGCACAATCTACATGTACTAGGTGGGGTTAAAAATAACCTTCTTAACCACCATAATGCGCTGCTACCAAAGAAGATGCCTTGACGTCCCTTCATATTTAGGCAGACATGCCAAATTTCAGTGCGATATTGTCTTTAGTTTAGTTTTGACTGCTGATTGTTGTTGACGTGTTTGGCATCATGTTGAGTATGGACAAAAACGATTTTCGTTCTCTCATAAAACGGCGAAGGAAACAAAAAAAAGTTGGATAAATATTTGGGGCTCCGATGCGGTTACAGAGGGCAATGTCAAAAAAATACATGAAATGGTGTTGGCTGACTGGAAACTGAAGGTGCGCGAGCTAGCAGATACCACAAAGAATAATACTGAGCGCACACGCCATATTTTGGGCAATATTTTGCATATGAAAAAGTTATCCTGCCGCTGGGTGCCGCGCATACTCACTGCTGACCAAAAACACGAACGCGAAAGCACTTCGAAAGAGTGTTTGTACTTGCTGATGCGGAATCGGGCTGACTTTTGGCGTCGATTGGTAACTGTTGAAACTTGGATCCACTATTACACACCAGAAAACAGAATGAGTGCCCGTTAATGGACTGAAGCCAGCACGAGTGCTCCGAAGCTTCCGAGGGAGGCTCGATGTGTCGGAAAGGTTATGGCGTCGGTTTTTTGGGATTGTCGTGGACTACCTAAAAAAAGGAAAAACCATCAATAGTGAGTATTACTGTGCATTATTGGAGTGATTGAAGGCCGAAATCGCTACAAAACGACCTCACATGAAGTGAAAAAATTTTTTGTTTTTGCAAGACAATGCACCTGCGCAGAAGTCGCAACCATGGCTAAAATAAGAGACTTACGTCTCCAATTGCTGTCGCATCCACCGTATTCGCCCGAATTGGCTCCCTCGGACTATTATCTCTTCTCAAAAGATGGCTCATCAATAAAAAATTCAGCTCACGCGAGGAAATCGTCGACGCCATGGAGGAGTATTTTGCAGACCTTCCGGAAAATTACGTTTCTGACGGGATCAAGAAGTTGGAAAATCGCTAGAATAAGTGTATCAAACTAAAAGGGGACTATATTGAATAAAATAAAAAAACATTTAAAAAAAATTTTTTTTTTTTCATTCACAAGGAGGTTACTTTTCATCACCTAGTATTGTCTTGTGCTATGCCCATGGACATCATGTTTTTTTTTCACACGGCAGTGACCTGTGAGAAAACCTGTGATCAGTTGAATCTGACTTCTACTTAATTGTTTTGTTTTTTGTTTTGTGGCAACTGCTTTTTATAAAGTTGCTGGCTTGTCTGTTTCATTCTGTTTCTCAAAAAAAAGAAGCCTCTTTTCCTCTATTAATTGATAGCCCACAGAATGGTATTGGCATTATGAATTCAGATGCTGGTCCTTTTCTGGCTAGTTCTTCAGCTTTTTCATTTTCTTCATATCCGCTATGTGCTGGCATTCAAATCAGATAGACTTTATTTCTGGTGGCCAATAGTTGTAGGATTTGAAAGCAATGCCAAACCAGTTACTCTACTGCCGAAAAGAATGTAAATGTTTTTGTTTGTTATATGCTGGTATGATTTACATCCCTATCTGCACCTTGGAAGGGCTCATTTTAGATGTTTGTAAGGTTTTACATTATTGTATGGTGAGCGATTTGCAGAACTGAGAGCTTGTCCTGTTGTGCAGAATAAAGTCTCAACCTTTAAGTTAGGGTAGTCATTCGACTATGCAGAATGCACGCTGCTCCTTCAAGGTTAGTTATAATAAAATCGGGACCTTCAATGTCAGGCGATGCGTTGTCAGTGAGATTTTTAATATCGTTATTGAAAAAATTATGCGAAATTTACAAGTCAACTCTAGAGGCTCCATCTTTCAAAATTCTGTTGAGTTACTCGCATATGCGGACGACATTGATAAATACAGTAAGCTCTCAGTGCAGCGTTTGTGACTGTTGAATCAGAAGCGGCAAAGATGGGCTTAGCGGTCAAGAAATGAGTAAACGATTATGCATATTAGGTGGTACACAAATGTTTGCTGAGGATTGGTCCACCCCAGATTGTAGCGCCATATAAGTAAGTAAGTAAGTAAATCCAAGATTTAGTTTGGAACTTGGAACTTCAGCCACAACCGTTATCATATGCTTCGATGATATAAGCTATCGCTAATGTGATTGTGGGATAGAAGAAATTTAAAGTTAAGGGCAATCACCTTCTAGAGCTCAGGTATTTATTTGATTTGGTTAATGCCAATGTTGGCACCCATTTATCGACATTGAGGGTGCCTTTGGCAACGGACCTTTTAATACTATGCTTAATTCGGGGTGGCAATCCCACGTAGATGAATTCTGATTTTTGTGGAGTAAAAAATGCTAGTAAGCAGAAACCTAGTTTCGGATGCTGATGGATGAGTAACTCATCAGCGGAAATGGGCTTTCAGGCAATCCTCTCAAAACCAAGGTTATTCTCTTAACGAGAAGGGGAAGCTGACTAGTTTGATTATTCTAGTGCTTAGAAGCATCACCATTTCCAAAAAAACCAAATATTTGGGGTCATCCTAGATAACAAACTTCTTTGGACTAAACGTGCTACGTCAAAAACCTCCAAGCGCTAACGCTTTTTTGACAGCATAAACGACCACTGGCAAGGCTTGGGGCTTATTACTGAAAGTTACTGATAAGTCTAATTTTATTCTATGTGTCGGTTGTCAAAATACATACACTGGTCATCAAAAGATGACCTTATTTTTTGACTGTTGTCTTATGAACACGCCGTCTGAGCATGATTATAGATGTCGTAACTCTCCAAAACATCGACAGATAATGCTTTCTGGCATCTTTAAGAGATCAGCTACTTTTCTGCTTATTCACCGCTTGTTGTGAGGGTAATGGCAACACGGCGGACAATTCTTCTGTGAGAGCCTAGATACTCGGGGTTGATGTGGTTGGTGCTGGTACTCTAGACACTTTATCACTGAAGCGTTCACAAATGTTTCTATAAAATACTGAAAATTAAGGATTAAGGCACTTATTTTTCTAAAGTCGGTGCGGTCAAGATCTTAATTTCTGGTGGATCGATCAAACTATGTTGATATTCCATTCTTCAAGCATGTTTTTCTCTGATCATACCTTATAAGCGAACTATTATATGTCATCTCCAGCTGCTTTAAATAGCCTAGCGGACAGTTTGTCTTTGCCAACGAATTTATAAGGCTTTAGCTTTGATATGAATATAATACCCTAACTTCGTCTATGTCAGTGGAACGGAATTCTTTGTCGTCTTGTGGAACGTGTATGGTTCTTCTTCCCTAACAGCAAAATAAGATTATAAGTTTACGAATTTGGGCTTGATGGGGATTGTAATGAGGCGTTTATTTACATGCTGCAAGTTTAAGACTTCATAACTGAGTTTCCGTCGAATACCAAGTCTACATCCAAATAAGCATTGTGTTCCTTCCCTGTAGTAAATTCCTAGCTTTTTGCTATGCCTATTCCAACATGTTGCATGTGTTAGGGTCCTAACATTCCATGAGCAAACCCGAAATTCATTGTTTTTTAAACGTTTGCTGAGGTTGTCAATATTGGGTCATATAAAAAGTCTCCACGGTTTTTGAAAAAAAATTTTCTTTATTCAAAATCGATTTCAATCAAGTACATATTGGCCATTATTATCTATGACCTTTTGCCATTTTCCAGTTAGCTTTATCATTCCATTGGTCTAGAACGTTTGTCGTTTAAGAGCGAACAATTTGGCCAAGTGCCTTTCAGCGGCTCTTCGGACGGCCAGTTTTTTACCATTAAGAGAGTTTTGCAAAGACTGAAACAAATGGTAATCGGAGAGTGCAAGCTCTGAGCTATACGGTGGGTACATTAAAACTTCCCAACCTAGTACCTTCAATTTGTTCCGGGTCATCAAAGATGTGTTGCCTAGCATTGTCATGATGGAAGAAAACTCCCTTCTTGTTGGCCAATTCTGGTCTCTCTTTCTTGATACCTTCATTCTACTGTGCACAATAGAGAATCAAATTGACCGTTTCGCCACGTTGTAGCAGCTCATAACAGATAATTCCCTTCCAAACCCACCAAACACTCAACATAACCTTGTTTGCCGTCAATTCAGGTTTTGAAGTCGTTTGTGGTCGGTCACCGGCCTTTGACCATGTTCGCTTGCGTTGGCTATTTTCGTATTTAATTCATTTTTCATCGTCCGTAATAAATCGCTTTAAAAATGATTCCATTTCGTTACGTTTCAGCAGCATATCGCTGATGGTTTCTCGGTTAAATGAATTTGTTTTCGTTAATTCATGTGACACCCAAACATCGAGCTTCTTTGTTTGTGACAGTAGTAATATGTTGTTATATTAATTAAATTTGGTATAACTCTAACACTCAGGTATGATTCAATTCAAGGACATTGCCAGGTGGGGAGTTTGACTGTTGCGGTACATCTCTCAAATAATAGGTGTCCTAAGGCCAGCTCAGTGCGAACAGAAACCACACATAGAGCAAAAGGGCAAATGTCATCTCGGTGTTCAGTACACACAGACACAGCAAAAGCTCGGCCTATCGATCCTTTTGGTTTAAAGAGTTTTTAACAAGAGGTGTCAGAAAAGTTACCACAGGGATAACTGTCTTGTGGCGGCCAAGCGTTCATAGCGACGTCGCTTTTTGATCCTTCGATGTCGGCTCTTCCTATCATTGTGGAGCAAAATTCACCAAGCGTTGGATTGTTCACCCATGCAAGGGAACGTGAGCTGGGTTTAGACCGGTCGTGAGATAGGTTAGTTTTACCCTACTTTACCCTTGTTGTTGCGACAGCATTCCTGCGTAGTACGAGAGGAACCGCAGGTACGGACTAATGGCACAATACTTGTTCGAGCGAACAGTGGTATGACGCTACGTCCGTGCTGGACTGCAATGATAAAAATTGGGCAATTATATTGTATGGCAATAAACCATTTAAAGTTTATAATTTTCAATTATAAACGACCATGGATGTGATGCCACTGTGACTTTTTTAGTGACAGGCCAATCAGTGTGAGGTGCATCTTTTACATCGAAATTTCTGGAACGGAATCGAACAAACCTCTTCACAGCATTCTTTTTTATAGTAAAAAAGCATCACATAGCGTATTTCTTCAGATATTTCACTCATATTCAAATCAGTACAACTTTTAACACGAACAACGAATTACACAGCTGCCTTCATAAAAAATGTAGCCTGACATGTCACCTTTTAAACACGTGTTCGTTTGACACAATCAGATAAGTGTTTCCAGATAAATGGACACCAAAATCATCTAGTGACAAAAAACCGCGAAGACTTTTTATATGACCCAATATTTTTCTTTCTATGGTACTCCAGTTACTCCCCCGCGCAATCTTCCAACCTGAAGAACCAAGTCCTTGACAAAACTCTTTGTTACGGCTTAACATTCCGGTGTTAGTAGCCTTGCTAAAATTATGAGAACCGCCATTGGCTTACTCACGTTTCTTGAGCTGCCATCTCTACTCCAGGGTCCCAACAGAACCATGAAGCTTCCCTTAGAACTCTACTCCGAATAGGGTGAAGTAGATAGCTCTAAAAGGGGATGCACATCAATAAGCTTAAACTGACGAGAGTGGTGGATGTTGATGATAATATCCGTTTATATAGTGTTGACGCTTCTGTTTTCATAAAACACTTGACAACTTGACGCTTGACAACATTTATAATTAAACTAATAACTAAGTAAAGAAACCACAAAACTATTAAATCCTCCATTAGTTTCTCCAAATGAGAAAAAAATTGATTAAAACTTCAAAAAGTCTAAAAACTCATAAAAATGCGTTAATTTCTTAAAAATATTTGAGCGTGAGTGTATCAAAAAAATCGGAGAAAATTACATATCTATGGAAACATAAACTATTAGTGGATTTGTTAAGGCTGCCATCTACCACCTGCTCTGCTATCACTATTTATCCTGTCAATAACTCCAATCGTCACGGTTTACATTAAAAAACCAATCGACAATCAAAAAATCTCATCGACACCTAGTTAAGCAAGACACATCCAATTCACATCCCGCGGTGAAACATCATAAACCGTATAAAACACCTGACACCATCAGAAAAATAAAAGAGAACCACCTACGCCTACCAATGCTCCCTTGTTCAAGTGATCCGCGCTTAAATACTCCGTTTCAGTTCAGCTGTCGGAAATGCCACGTTATTAATGATTCCGATTGCCGGAATATGTCCAGCAGTGGTCCACTTTTCAAAAGCGCACCATTAATCGCCAATCATCAACCAACTCCATGCAACTATTTAATTTTCTTTCAAATTATTACCCGCTAAAACCAACGCCACTTGACCCAAAACAATTCACACATGCTAGCCATGTGCTTCTTGATCTTCATCCAGATCACTGAAATCATTAATAACCCATCGATCTTCATTCATCGAAACAATAGTTCGGTCATCTTGAGTAAACACCCCCGCTCCGTCAATAGATTAGATACCCTTAACGTTTATCTTTTACCCCTGTGGTTTTCTGACAGGACTCACCCTGTTGTTTTTGGTTTGTTAGCGCCTTTTGTGTCTTTGATCAAAGCGATCGGAGTTGAAGTGATCGATCTAACAGGTGAGAAACCCCGCATGGGATTAATAGGCTGCTTCGCACCCACAACTACAAGGCTGTCTATTGGAGTTTCAAATTGGGCAGGTACATTTTTGCACCATTGTTTTGGGCTAATTATAGGCTTCCACTGGAGGATTAGCCTTAGTTCCCGGTATCAATACCCTTGGACACACACATTTGAAATTCCCTCAATTAGCCTCAATAAACCGACAAAGATCCTTAAATACATCGAGTAGGTGGAGTACTCTCTGTTCATCCTCATGAGGATCAGGATTTAATGCGATTTTGTAAATTTATTTTGACAAGCGAATCCGCTTTCCATCGAAGAATCCTCGTATCGAGGAACGGTTATCGCCCCATTTCCTTTCATAAACTGCTTCAATACCATCCGATCTAGGCTTTCAAACTCAAGTTGTACATACATATATATGTGTAATTAATTTTTTATTTTTTTGAATTTTTTTTTTTTTTGGAAAAGAGGATTAATTTTCCATGGTTCGTCAGAGAGATGACTCCAGTTTTCTGTTGTTAGCAAGATACAGATCTTAACTATGCAATTGATGTGCATATATATATGTATATGTATGAATAAAGGTAGATACCTACATCTCATGGACTTTCGTGAGTCTAATTAAAAAAAAAAAAAATAAAAATAATAAAAAGTAAGAAGATGCAAGTTAAATTGAAAGCGCCGCTTATTCTACAATGTATAAATGTATATGGAATGCCAAAAGTACACCGGGACTCTTGCCAATTTCTCGTCGGAGGACCGTGAAATTATACTGCGCGATACAATTTGTACACAATTTGGGCGTCATCATTGCATTAATTAGGATTAGCGTGTTGGCACGAAACTTTGACTTATTTAAATAAAAACTTAAAAACCAATTAAAAAGTAATAACCACAAGTACATAGACAACCCTAACAATTGAGATTTTATGGAAATTTATTTTCTCCGAACACTTGCGGGTTTTTGTTGGAAGGTTTTTCATTTTTTTATTTAACAATTAAATGTGAAACTGTTCGATGAATATATCAAAAGGAATAAATAGACAATTAGTTGAATTTTGCTTGTATTTGCTTTGATTGCATGCAGAAGTTTTCAAATCATGTGATCAACGATCATCAGCACGATACTCGAATTTTTTCAAAATCATAAGTTTCAATGCTTTATATCTCGCAAGCTGGTTTTAACTGAAAAAAAAGTTCATAATTCCATTTATGTGCTTTCAACTGATAGCTAAGGTAAGAATTTTGTATTTTTCTCTAATAGACTATAGCAGGCTTATTTCAATTATTCAGAATGATTTTTTGCTTAAGAAATTTAGTTTTTCTGCCTTTGAAACTGACTTGGATATTAGACAGATTTATGTACGAGTACTAATGTCATATACATATTGGTGTTCTAAAAAAAATCGGCATCATCAAGCTTCGGTTTTGTTGGAATGATATCTACGCATCCATGTTTAATCGATCTTAACATCAGATATTTAAATATCCCTATCAGCTTACAAACGTTGTTGAGCAGATAGAAAATGATAAAAATGTTGGAGATGTTTCGATCCCAATAACGAGTTCAATTAAAAGTCAGAATTAGGGTGACGTTGAAAAACTAAGAACCTATAAAAATCTATTGTGAATAATCGTTTTGTGAAAAGTCTTAGGAAAAAGTATACCGGATAGAGATTTTTTAAAACTCGCAATAATAGACAGAAGGATTTGAGGTGCGTTAAAAGAGATTCAAGGTTTATTACCACCTTGATCACAAAGTTCCCGGTGGCGTCACCTTGTGGCGCGCCCATTGTTCCGATTTGAGTTCTGTTTTTTTAAGTTGGTACATCTTTTGTTGAAATTCGCTCTAAATCTTAGCATCATAGCTTGTCAATTGCAAAAGTTACATCTAACAATCTGTGTGTGTTTGCTTGTATTAAATTTTGCGTAAAAAACGGATTTAATGGTGAGCGAACGTTAGAAATATTGGAAAAGTGTTTCAGCAACGATTCTTTAAGGAAAACGGTCACTTACCAGTGGCACGAGCGGTTCTAAAATGGTGGTGAGTCAATCGAAGATTATGAACGCAGTGGCAGACTATCGACATCGAAAACCGACAAAAACGACAAACGAAAACATTGAGGAAGTAAAAGAAATGTTGGTCAGAGAGATAGCGGAGGACTTGAACATTGCCTATGGATCCTTCCAAGACATTTTGGTTAATGATTTGGGTTTCCGTCGTGTAGCAGTAAACTTGGTTCCAAAAGACCTCAATTTCATTCAAAAAAGAGACCGTGTTGACGTCGCAAGAGAGATGATTTGCGAGGCTGAATCCGATCCCACATTCATCAAAAGGATCATTACTGGAGACGAGACATTACTGGATTTATGAGTACGACACGCAATCCAGACATCAGGCAAGTGAATGGCGTTCACCAAATGGACCGAGACCAAAAAAACCACGTCGTTTTCAGTCAAAAAAGAAGGCAATGCTCATGGTTTTCATGGATTACAACGGTGTGGTGCATCATGAATTTTTGCCAGAACGCCAGACAGTAAACAAAGAGTATTATTTGGGCTTTATGAGACGTTTGCGTGTAACAATTCGCCAAAAGAGAGCAGAATTGTGGGCAGAAAACTCGTGGATTTTGCACCATGATAACGCACCGCCGCACAGTGCCTTCATTATTCATAATTTTTCGACGCAAAATGCAACAAATACCATCCAACAGCCACCGAATTCACCTGATTTGGCTCCCTGTGACTTCTTTCTGTTCAATCGAGTTAAAAAACCACTAAGGGGAACGCGTTTCAGCAGCCGAGAGGAAGTAATGGACAAATCGCAGGAAGCACTGATGGACCCGAAATATGAAACCCGAATATAAAAAATGTTTAGAGGATTGGATCAAGCGCTGGCATAAGTGTGTTGCAGTCGATGGGGATTACTTTAAAGGGGAAAATATAGATTTAGATGAATAAACTTGTATTTTTAACTAACCAACGGGAACTTTTTTAACAAGGATATAATTCACTACTACAATCGTACTAAAAGTGGAGTGGACATTATAGACAGAAAGTTGAGCTGGTACATAACGAAAAGGAAGACATATAGATGGCCGTTGGCTTTGTTTTAAAATTTGTTATTACATAGTTTACTCTACAAATAATCCACAAGCCACAGAAGCTGTGAAACAAAGTCGGAGACTTAAATTCTTGGAAAGATTAGGAGAACTTGTGTATCCCTCTTATAAAAAAGAGCAAAAAATCCCAGAGTAGCGGTTGTATTTTCTGTACGAAGTGCTATGGAGTGTATGTTTAGTCATTCGATTGATGCATTAAATTTTGCTGACGTTTATTCCATATGACGTCGACGATCGAGATTCCAGCGGTGGCTTACGACAAAAGGGTCATGCTATATGTGTTACCAACTAAATGAAAAAAGAAAAAAAAAATGACCTACACGTTACGCCTGCCTCATATGCAAAAAACCGACATACAAGACAGTCTGAACCAGACAAAATGTGAACATTGCCAACGCATTTTTAAATTTTTTTTATAAAAACATCGATTTCTTTCTGCAGTAAAACAAAAATCAGATAAATTAATTTTTTTATTTCTCGTATGACTTCCGAAGTTAAATTTTTTTTCAGGAATATATGTGTACATATGTACATATGTATGTATGAGGAAATATTTTCTTTATCTAATTCGCCGTTTCATGATATTTCAGTGCCAAACTACGGAAATCAAAATACAAAATGCATGACAAATACTGTATCTACTGTTCGTGCGAGTAAAAAAAAGTCAAAAGTTAACAACACATAATCAAAAGTCTCGGAAATATTGGGAAAAGAAAATTCAAATATCTAACCGGGTAGATACTGTTCATGTAAAGGTTAACGATGACTTTATTATAAAAGTCGACAATCGATTGCACTAAAGCTGTAATAAAAATTTTCAGATAAAAGTCATTAAGAGAGCAATGACGTTTCTCACTTTCAAATTTGACCTCGGACTGTAGCAACTAAATAATATTAAACACTCTATTGAAAATGTGCATTAGTTTGACTATAAGCTAGACAACCATCAACGAACTCCAACCATATCTCTGAGATGCTTGACCAATCTTGTCCACCTTCTTTCTCATAGTTCCTATAGACATATCCAATGCATAAAAAAGTCTATTAATGTCTAATAAAAATTGCGGCAATGAATCTATAAAATCATTCATATGCCGTCCGTGTGAACATCATTTTATTACTTAGCTGACCTTTTTCAGCTTAAAGATTTTATTGAATCAGATGCTGGTGATTGCCATTGTAATCGATCTCAAAAATCGATTATGACTAAAACTAACATTGTCAGACAGTCGGCAGTAGGTAGAGACTCAATGGTTGGGTTATTTTCTGACAGCAATCCTGAGTTATAGCAGCTTAATCGACCTCAGAAAACACACAGTCTAGGGAATGTGACTATAAAATAAAATGCTAGCCTTGTTGCACTTATTTCTTCCCAGGCACTATCTACATTGATATTTGTTTAGTATCGAAGTTTTTGTTTTTGTTTTGTCAGGATTAAAAATATTAAAAATACAGCGATTCAGCGGCGCATTTTTGACTAAATTTTAATCCTCTTAAGCGTTTCTTTGAATCTCCCTCATGTTGGAGTCCAATGCCGTTTACATATGCAATATTTCTTGGAAGCTCATCAAGCTTTAATTACCTGTTGTCCGATTAACAGATACCAATAAGAGCATGTATACATCTGTAGGGCCTTTGTTTCCCTTGTATATTGTCGATAAACAAAGGTGTCATCAGCAAACCATCATTGTCGGTCTCCCACGCCAGTTCAGGAACAAATTACAGATTAAACGCCGATGACATTACCACAAACAACATGTGTCCTGCCTCTCATACATGAAATACGAGTACAACGATTAAGGATCCCTAGCCAGGAATCGATCGTATCTAGAACTGATTCGACCACTTGATAAAACAGGCATTTTACTCATTTCCTCATCTGCTTAGTGTCGGCACTATGGCGGGCAGCAGTTAATGTTAACGCGTCAGCATGTAGTCCATCCTGGTTGGTGTAGTTCATTTTGTAGTCCAGCCTCGTCCTCATTCGTTGTCCTGCCGGATAGCCAGGATGATATATCGAAGAATAATTGGATGATGGTGTCAATCCCACACTCATGGGTGTTGTGGTGACGTTATCAGGTGCATCTTTTGACTGCGCGGCACGATGAAATTACAGGTTATGCTAGGTCGGGTTGTCTGATGGTGAATTTTTTATAGTGCGTGGCACGGTATCATCGAAATGACATAGCGCAGGTCACAATTTTACGTATCCGTGGGTTGTTACTTTGTATGGTATGGAATTGCTCTCAATTTGGAAGCTAATTTGTATAATTCAATTATAAAGTACATACATATGTATCTACGGGACCGGTATACGTTTTTTTTTTTTTTTTTTTTTTAACAGGAAAACTGTCTACCCAGAGAAAGAACAGAATAGCATACATTCGGAAGTATCTCGCGATAGTTATCGCGTGAGGTAGTTGCTTTCTGACTTTTTGGCCTTGTTTACGTCTGTTAATGGTGTTGATGGAGTTTAAGCCTCATTTGAAATGGAAAGAATTTAATGTGCATAATGACGGGTGAAAACCAAATTTGGCAATAGTCCATTACTGGACAGGGAGCCAGTGTGTAATTTTGGTAATTTGTCTCTTAGTTTACTGGCTATTATAGTACTACCAAATGAAAAGGATAATTGGATGAGGAATAATAAAAAGTCCCTACAATTGAACAAAGAAAATAAGGAACAGATGAATGAAGAAACCAGGATAAATTTATTTTCAAATGGATTCGGCCATTGTTGGGGAAGATTAATTGGAGGGATTAATGTTATTAAATCTATTTTATTGGTAACAGGGTAATCGGGGGTTATGTAGATGAGATACGAGTACTTATATTCAAATTCATTCGCATGTCAAAACAGGGTCCTCTTAGCAATTCAAAATCGGTTTCAGTTTTTCAGGAAGTCTTCATTCCTTTATCTGGACGGCATGTGGTTGTCTTAATTTTAATTTTCAAATTAATATCCATTTGTTTCACAGGTTCTAGTCAACTAAGTCATCTGCTCTGTACTTCTCAGATCATGTTGATTGCAAAATGGAACTTCTAAAGTCGCTGTTATATAACATATGTATGATATCTTCTCCTCGACAAATCGTTCGTTCAAAACGATCAATTACATTCTAATCCGCCTTCGCTAACGTCCATGCTCTTGCGACATAGAGCAGGACTGGGGTGATAAGGGTCTTACATAGAGTCTCTTAGTGCTTTTTTTGCGAGGCTCTATTGCTCAATTGCATTATAAAGTCAAGTAAAAGGGATTGAGAAGTAAAAGAAGATTGATTTTTAAGGAGGTGTCATTATGGCTCTCTATTGTAATTCTTTGTCCGTTTCGTTAATAGTGTGTGGCTAGTTGACAATACTGCTATGCACCCTGCCAATGATACCATATAGTATGTTCCGAAACACCGAGATGTCGGTGTTAGGTATCTTTTCTTATTGACAGCATATACCTGGTCTTACCCTTATTGACCTTTAAACTAATACTCGCGAAAGTATCACTGAGATGACGCTACTTTCTTCCGAATACACAGACTTTTGAAAGACAGTGCCTCTTGTGTTGGCGCGTGAGTTTTTCGATGTTCATTCAAGAATGATGTTAGAGAAATCCCATCACAAAAATCTCCAGACTTCGCCTTGTCTTAATCCTTTTATGACATCTTAGGTCTCAGTGAGTTCTTTATCGCGCTTAATACAGTATCATGAATTCTCCAACGTCATTCAGCACAAACGGACGAGTTTGATAGGGATGCTAAAACTAGACGTTGCTCTGTATGCTATTGAATGCGGCTTGAAAATCGATTGTATTCTGTGTACAGGATCTAACGTAGTGTGAATATTTAGTAAAAATGGAATATTTTGAACACTTTATTTACCTAGAGCCACACAGATATATACCAATTCAGGCGTTCACATATTGTAACATGGTAGATAGGTAGAAGACTGACGCCTCTGTAATTGGCGAAGTTCAGAGAATCGAAAAACAAGGTTTTAATCATGTCACAGAAGAGTTGGTGTATGCTCCTTAATATGTCATCGCATGTTGCTTTGAAAAGCTAGGCAGTTTTTAAAAAAAAAAAAAAACTTAACACGTAAGTTGGTATGAATACACTTATATTGCCTCAGCATGTGTTGTTTTTTGGAAAATGGGAGAGAGAGAAAAAAATAGATGTTTAGGCTCAGGGGTTATTTCGCTTCATGGGTGACATCCAACATTTAATGAGGAGACTAGTCAACTACTCATCTTATTTGATTTTTGTTAACTGAAAAAATTAATGTCTTTGAGGCACGGTTGGGATTCGACCACTGGGCCTTCCGATTTGGAAGCTAGCTTACTAATACCTAAGCCATGTCCACCCACACGGTTTTATTGGACTTAAGCTAAGATATGGCTATATTCATTTCATTTAGGTCAGCTGGAAGGAATTGATGGTTTACATTGTCCAGGTTGACAGGTTCATTCTGCCTGACAGTGGTATTGGGTTCGCCATCGCTTGATGCTGACGTCATAGGAATTTTTAAAAAGATTAAGGAAGACTCTATCGGAAAAGGATTTGGTGATCTATTGCGATTGTAGCTGTTGGTCACTCGGAATGTTCATACATCCAGTATACCTAGGGTCGATCGCAATATGGTCAATCTGGTTTACGATTCATTGATCAAGAGTTCTCCAAGTCCCGTTGTGAATATCGAGATATGGGAACTGCGTGCTGGCTACGACAATGTTTCGTTACGCCAAAAATTTGCCTATCCTGAATCCGTTTCGGATGTGCAGGCTATACTTTCCAAAAGAACTATCAAAGGTTCTCTCTCTTGTTAGTTTGTATTAATGTCGCCAAGAACAATTTTATTGTCATAACTAGAGCACTGTCATTGGTGTCGTCCTCTTCCTCCTCTGTTAGGAACTGCGAGCGTATATGGCTAATGTTAGCAAATTTAGCCTCTATACGGATTATTACGAAGCGCTCGTTCACATGCCGAAGACTCATGACTTCTTGCCTAACGCTGCCTCTAACAACTAATCTGCATCCAAACGGGCGCTGCTTTTATCGTCGATAACAAATCCTCGTAGTAAATGTCGCAATTTTTCATCAAATTTTTGACGGACCCATCCTATCGCATTTCTTGTACGGCGGTATCTGCTTTGTAGTAGTCAAGGGTCTTCGCTAGTTGTTTGGCTACTCGTGGCCTTTTAAGTGGCACATCTAGTGTGACCGCCAAAAAAGCTGATTTTTGAGAATTTTTTTTAAAGAAAACTACTGCATCAAATGTTTTTATATTTGAAGGATATATTTTAACATAAATAATGAATATACACCGAATTTTCAAAGTTATTCGCTATCTTCCAAGTCATAGAAATGGTCTTCCACTGCTGCAGTGCTTGCGGTCTTCGCCCTGGCTGAAATAAAAAAAAACAAAACAGAAAAGAATATTAAATTAGAAGTTATTGCCTAAACAATGGCCCACAATTTTGAAAAAAAGTTTTAAATTTAACGAAATAGCAGAATTTTGGAAAAAAAGTCAAATTTTGCCCAAATTTTTGATGATTTTTGGCCAGACAAAATTACATTTTTCATCCAATTGAAAAACTCGAGTGTCATTGTATAGAGAAACGTAAACGATAAAGTCAAAGTGATCGGATGATTTGTCTTCGAGTTACAACAGCAGTAAATTTAAAAAATGTAGTTTCTAGAAAAACTCGTTTAGAGATAAAATTAATGATTTCAATGTTATAAATGGATACAAAATCATACTTAGAGCTAATCTACTCTGGTCTGTTGAAGTTCTTCGAGCAAACATGTATTTCACACAGTCGACTTCCATTTATGAAGACGATACCTTATGATTTATGTCGCAATCATGTTCGTGTAGTGAGAGCAATTCTTCGTTAGAATCGTCCCAAAAGACACAATTGTGACAGTAAGTAGACCTTACACACGAATTGACGATTTTTTTACAATATTTTCCTGCCAGAGTTATTACACCAAAACGTGAAGTATGGTCAGCGCAGTAGAATTGGAAACTGCCAAATGCACATACTAGGTGGGGTGAAAAGTAACCTCCTTGGTAATGAAAAAAATTTTTTTTATGTTTTTTTATTTTATTCTATAAAGTCCTCTTTTAGTTTGATACACTTATTCTAGAGATTTTCCAACTTCTTGATGCCGTCCGAAAAGTAATTTCCCGGAAGGTCAGCAAAATACTCCTCCGTGGCATCGATGATTTCCTCGCGTGAACTAAATTGCTTAGTCCGAGGGAGCCAAATCGGGCGAATACGGTGGATGCGACAGCAATTAGAGCCGTAAGTCATAGATTTTATCCATGTAAAAACAAATTTTTTTTTTCATGTGAGGCCGTTTTGCAGCGATTTCGGCCTTCAATCGTTCCAATAATACACAGTTATACTCGCCGTTGATGGTTTTTCCTTTTCGGGGTAGTCCAAGAAGAGTATGCCATGACAATCCCAGAAAACCGACCTTTCTAACCCATCGAGCCTCCCTCGGCCGCTTCGGAGCACTCGTGCCGGCTTCAGTCCATTGTCGGGCACTCATTCTGTTATCTGGTGTTCAACATTTGCCAATCGACGCCAAAAGTCCGCCCGATTCCGCATCAGCAAGTCCAAAAACTCTTTCGAAGTGCTCTCGCGTTCGTGTTTTTGGTCAGGAGTTAGTATGTGCGGCACCCAGCTGCAGGATAACTTTTTCATATGCAGAATATTGCCCAAAATATGGCGTGTGTACTCAGAACTAATCTTTGTGATATCTGCTAGCTCGCACACCTTCACTTTCCGGTCAGTATTGTATTTTTTTGACATTGTCCTCTGTAACCGCATCGGAGGGCCTGCCGCTGCGGACTAATATTTGATGATGTAATCTGACGGAGCATTAGCCCCATAATATTTATCCAAATTTTCTTTTGTTTCCTTCGAGAGAACGAAAATCGTTTTTGTACTTAACATGATGCCAAACACGTTAACAACAATCAGCTATCAAAACAAAACTGAAAACAGTATCGCACTGGAATTTGTCATATCTGCCTAAATATGAACGGACTTCAAGTCCCTATAACCTTTTTTGTAGTAGTAGCGCATTCTGGTGGTCAAGGAGGTTACTTTTCACTCCACCTAGTACTACCTGGTCTCTGCATATCTTGCTCACGATTATTTGAGAATTTCTTCTTGTGAACCATGTCCTACTTCGTCAAGAAGTTATAGAAAGAAAATTGGCCTGACTGCTATACTAAATAGTTTCAGAATCCTTCTAGGAAACTACACCCAAAATATGGTACGAAAAAGCTTCTAAGTGGGAATTCATCCATTCTTGGACGATACAAGTAAACCGATCGATCCACACAGCCAAATTTCCAAACCCTTCATGTCTGTCTCTATTTAGTTTTATTTTTTTCTTTCTAAAGAACTCACTCAAATGAGTATAACTACAATTACAGTGCCAGAACCTGTGGTTATTTCGCTTCATAGGTGGCATCCAACATTTTTAATGGGGAGACTAAATTATTAGTGTAATTGGACTTACTCTGGACTCTAGGCAACCACTCATTTTAAATGATTTAAGTTGCCTGAAAAATATGGTATTTCGGGTGCGGGCTATATTGAACCAGGAACCATCCGATTTGGAAGCCAATACATTACCACTTGCGCCACAGTCACCCACTATAAACCAAAATGTAGACAAAGGCTGACATTTCGCTCAGGAAGATTGTGGAACAGTTCAAAACACACCCTTGTTTGATGCCGGTTCATAGAAAGAATTTTCAAGAAAATTGTAATGCTGTTGAGCTCGCCATAGTTCCATGTATTTGGACTTAAGTAAAATAAGTAAGCAAGAGCCTAGTGAGTAAACAGAGTTCGAAAATGCAGGATTTGAAGTGCTCAAATCCGAGGAGTCATTGGCTTTTGCCCACTTGTAAGATGCAGCAAAGGAATATTGCATCTCAACTAACTCGCCGAACGAAACTGGAAGTAGCTGGCTAGAAAGCTGGTTACAGATATCGTTTGATTGAGGCGCGCTTTAAGTTTACATTAATGATTATCAGACTGCAATATCTGCAGGATCTTTAACTAAAATTCTTTCTCTACTCTACAGTTTGTGTTCTAATTAGTCGAGGTGAATAACTGTATGGTAATACTCATTGGTCCCCGAATATTACAGATACATATGTTGAAATCTATGCACCTTTAAGTTCCATCAACTTTGTTCCTTAATGTCCTTGTACTTTCTTCAAGAATTCTATTTTGACGACCTCATACCTACTCTACTTTATTATTGACCTTCCTTCAAATGTATTTTATTCTGAAAAAAAAAGAAGAACTGAGCAGACATTATTATTTACGAGCGAGCACTCAAAGTTTAATGGACCTCGTAACACAAATCTCTAGTCACACCCCCTATGTGCTTCTGCTTTAGCAGAAAAATTACATTCACCCATTGTTAGAACCTAATCAATGACCATCTGTGAATGTTCGACATTTTGTTTCTAAAGTGCCATGAATTCTAAAACATCAGAATTAGGAACCCTTCAACCAAATTCTTGTTACCGTCCCCATGTCAGACATGATCAGGTAACAAAAGCAACCACCAAACAATCGTGTAAACCTAATGAAGCGTGTAAAATTAAGAAAATATATCTTACAGCCCACTTGCTGCCTTTGATCACATAATGATCCTCCTCAAGCTCAAGTGTAAATATGGGCCAACATAGGCGCAGCAAACCAAACGAGCGCTCATCGTCACTCGGCCATATCATCATCACTGACGTGGTCGTCTTCGTCGTCGTCATTGTCGGATCGTTGGATCGTTGTATCGTTGGATTGTTGGATGGTTGGATAGTCGTCATCGTTCAGAAGTAACCAGAGGCCAGTAAATCCATCATAGCCAGTCAATACGAGTATGTATGGAATTCCTTCCATCGGCTAAGAACATGATACTTGGATTCTCTTCAGAAATGGATGTTTGAGATTGCATCTATTCCGAACGCGTCAGTCTGTTCGACGCGACGTACACATATCCTAATAACGAAAAGGCAAAGCTTTGCTGCACGAACCGATCACGTTTGCTCGGTGTATCTAATCAACGAGCATTATTTCGCCATTTCATGGTGAATTTAAATTCAATACCGCCTTTATCGGCGGCACATCCACTGCATGTACTCTGCAATTGACTAGAGTACATGGCTTCATTTCTTGCTTGGCTATAGGTATGTTGCGCCCTCTAGCTGTGTTATTCGAGGTCACTCACGAGTTGTTGAAAGGTGTCTGTGTAAGTCAAAGTCGTTGAACGACAAACACACGACACTTACTAATAGAGACATGCATACAGATTTTTAGGAAAGAAAGTTAAGTCAGATTCATTAATGTTAATGTTTTAAACGCAATAAGTAAAGAAAGTTTTTTAATAATAATGTTCTGACTCGAATCAGTTATACGAGTATAGCTTTCGTTCAAGTATTTATACTGACACATTGTCGGAAGTGTGCCTTATATCGGCAATGATAATTTTCCAGGCTCGGATGGTCCGGATCATGTATGCCAGATAGCAGATGTTTTCCTGACCATATTTGCAGCGAACACTTAAGAACAATCGAAGGAGAATCCAGAGGAACAGCTCTTTATGAAGATGTTACAACAACTGAATATAAGATACATAACATATATGCATTGCCCGTCTTCCTTGAATCTGACGGAGTAAAATTTGCATTAGCTTTATAATATGTGTGCTCAGGAACAAGGACACCAATGTACAGTAAAGTAGATAGTTCCATAACTGCCTCTAGATGCATGCATAAAAAAGAAGTAATCCTTTCAAGCTCTGTTGGCTTGAACTGGAGATTATTCTTGGTCTACTCCCTTAGATCTTTACGTGCAAGAATCTGCAGCCAAAAGTGTTTTAATACAGAGTCAGATTAATGGGTGGAAACCAAAGCTGAAGAATGATGCCTAAATTTCATCTACTGAACTTATTTTATGCCCCATACAAACCACGTACTACCCCATTGCAATTTTGAAATACCCTTCCTGTCTTTCTTCCCAAGAAAAGACGCACGAGACCGAAATCAGTTGGTAGACAATTCAATATCCAGCTTCACGGACATTTCTATGATGGATATACGAACAAGAGCTGCTATCTGCTCCAATCAATTAAACCTACAACGCTCAATTTGCTTTCCAGATTTTGAAAAATCTCTCTGCTTTGCTAGATCCTACTCTTAGGTTATTTACTGTAGTTAAGGCAATCAAGCTAAAGACAATAAGAGCAATATCCCGTATAATACGATATATGGTTATGGATGATGCACATATGATACAAACCAAAGGTGGAAGGACGTTTCTACTACGTCGCTTTCTCTTTAAGCGACAGGAAGTCACCAGATCCAAAGTTATCAAAATTATCTTGGAAAGCAATGTGAAACTATTGACGCTAGTTAGATTATAGCCTTATACTCCTAAGAGCCTGTGCAATAAAGTTGCATATTAACTTCATGTATGTATGCAGAGGCTGCGCAAAACCAGGCTTACGGGAGGATACCCTTTCACCTTTGACGTAATGTTCCAACCTTCGCAATCAAAGAAAAATGGGCTTAGTGAAATACTTCTTTTGCAACCCGGAAACCTACCTACTGCTTAATTTACTAACAAAGCCTAGTGATGACATATACCACTCAAGTGATCTTGAGTTCACCCTCTAACATCACTACGAGAAATGAATAGAAAAGTCATTAATGTCGCTGCTTTAGAGCTCCTTCTACTGAATCATCATATTAACTGGAACTCCATTTAACAACTTTAAATTTGCGTACCTAAAAGGCGAGCTCCTTACACCTTTATTTCCTAATCATTATAACTCGCAAACATTCAAAACCAACATAAATCGGTATTTCTCTTTCTTTCCTCCATAACTTTCATGCGCTCTGTGCTAATATTTTGAGGGTACCTACAATCCATTTAGGGTCCGCCAATTAAAAAAAAAAAAAAATCACTGTTGCGATCTTCATTGCTCTACCCACAGTCCAACAGGAATTTGTTCAACGAGGAAATTGACAGGTACCTTAAGCAAATCGGCGAGACCAATTAAATGCACTATGAGCAGTACAATAACTTGATATATACACACAGGCAAAGAAGACATATTCCACAATACAACTATTGACGTAGTGCACCGACACATAAGTGGACCTTTGCCGAAACTAAGAACCTTGTACAGACAATTTACTGACAGACATAACCCGGAGATCATGATACTGAAGTCGCCGATTAAGAACCTCCAAATAAGAAGAAAACTATAGAGCGTCTGTAAGTTTGTATTGGAGCAACAAAATTCGGGCTGTAAACACTAGCAACCCGAATATATTCCCGCAAATATTAAAAAAAAAAAAAATATTTTGGAACAAAGATCAGAAAGGCCTTCCGTATTTAGAATCACCTAAACAACCAAGAACGAATAGTTACTGTAGCAAGTATAAATCCAGGAGAAGCTGTAGATGATGTTAACTTCTTTGTGATTGAAGATCCGCAGGAGAGGCTAGAGGCCATAGGAGTGATTTTACAGGAAGTGTATGGAGCGAATGATGTCATTGGATTGAACCACAATCTACAAAATCGGTTACTTTCGCATTCGAGAACTGAGGCTTCACTGAGTTCTTTGACGAAAATATGCCAAATACTGTCGTCGTCGAGACGGAGCTATCATTTCGCAAAAAGATCTCCGGACGATTATTAAATCACTTAGAAGTAAGAATTCAGTGTGAACCGATGATACCGAACATTGTGCTTCGACATATTCCACTAGAAGTGATAAATATTTACTCTAAACTGTTAATAATGCAATGAATAATGCACATTATCCAGCGCAATGGAAGACAGCGGTGGTGCATCCCATTCCCACAAGAGATAAACATACGTTCATCCCGCGAACGAGGTATTCGAAAAGGTGATCAATAGAGTCCTGACAAAATTGGTTGAGGACAAAAATATTGTTAAGGATAATTATTAATCAGTTCGGTTTTAAGGCGGAGAATGATATCTCCCATAGCACGTCTAAACTGGTATCGGAAATCGAGTGCAACAAAAGTAAGAAACAAGGTACTGTTGCCTGCCTGATTGACTTCGAGAGGGCGTTCAATACTGTATAGTTAGAGGGACTATTCTTCAAACTGAGCAATCTGGGCATAAGTTAACCACTGCTGTACTCTGTTTTTAATACTATGCTCACCAGTTAAGAGGAATAGCGATGCGACTTGTGCCGGCGTATTTGATATTAAAAACGGTCTGCAGCAAGGTGCGGTTAATTCGCCGATCCTATAGTAATCAACATCTACACAAATGATTTAGTGAGTTCACTTCACCATGCCATAGCATATGCAGATGACTTTATCGCGTACGAATTCCGAATTCCGCAAATACAGGGCAGTCGGTCGTCAGTCTAGATACTATTTAGCATGTAAGAGTTAATAAATTTATTGAAAAAAATGCATTAAAAATGAAATGAAAATTAATATAACTCATGGATGCATGCAGATGGAATTTCTGTTATTACAGCCATTCGATTGCCATCAGGGATTTTATGTGAGATTCTCTGAGGACTATCGGAACAGGCTCGCAATTAATCCCAGCAAAACAACAACGAAACTTAAAACTATGTATAGGTGGAACTGTGGTTTACTTGAAAGTTTATAAGTACCTACACGGATATAATCCTAGATAAAAAAAAATCACTTTGGGACCTCATATCAACAATATTACAAACAAAGCTATAAAATACCTTTAGACCACAAAACGAGTATTGGGCAAAACATCATCGAGTCTCAGCCCCAAAATGACAACGAAAAAAATAAAATATCAAAAAACATGACTGCGTTAAAAGCGAACTAAAAAGATGAAATGAAATATTTTTATAAAAAGTTATTTATTTACCTATCAACGTTAATCTTGTTTCGTCAAATTCGGTGAGGATGGTGGCAGAGAAATGATTGTCGTGTTGTTTTTGGCCAAAACATCTCTCACAAGCAACGATAAATGAGCAGGTACATTATCGTGATTCAATGTTTTGGTTTTACCACGATTCCGGACGTTTTTTTCGTATTGCTTTTCGAAAACGGCGCATGACTACAAGGTAATATTCCTTATTGATTGCACGACTTTGAAGTAGAAACTTCTGACGCACTACGGTTATCGAAAAAACAGTGAACAAAACCTTGATATTTGATCGAACCTGGCGTGCTTTTTTGCGTCTTGGCTCTCCTGGGTACTTCCATTGGGATGATTGGGTTTTGATTTCGACGTCATAACTATATACTCATGGTTCTTCACCAAGAGCTCCTGAGCAATGCTCATGCGACGGTTCTTCTGATCAAAATTAAGAAGTTTCGGAACAAACGTCTCATGCCTAAAACACCCGAAAAATTTGCATGACACGAGCCAACCGATATGACAAATTCCTCAGCAACTTCTCTTATAGTAATTCCTAAATCCATCCAGCCGTTTGGAAGGTATGAATAATTAATGAATACCACATAGATACGCACGAAAACATAACCCTGCTTTTGCATTCGCGCAGTCGTGTAAAATCGAAACTGAACAGAATTCAACGGCTATGAGAACGAACCCAACTGCGGGCAAGAAGGCGTTATTCGAAAAAGCTCTGCTTCATCTAGCAATTCAAGCAACCTTACAAGTACTCAAGCTACCTCGCACAAACCACTTCAAACATTGCTCATCTGGAAGATAGAGGGCACTTCTGTCACATCTCAAACTCTAGATCAACTGGATCCCATCTATTGCTTTTTAAAGATTTAAAGTGGTGTAGGATCTATTTCTCCACAAGGGAGGAATGGAATACAAGTCCTATATCCTGAATGATGATCTACAAAAGTGATTCTACTTGAACTGATGGTTTAAAAACTCCTCAAGGCGTTAAAACAGGATACCATCTCTCATTTTCACTAAGAGAGGATGGCACTATCCTTCTGGGGCAACTACAATAACTTCCTCATTGTAAACTTTATTCATTCTACTGAGCGAACCAACTTATCTATACTCACGGACTAATCAAAGGCCCTCCTAGATTCTCGAAACGCAATCAACAACATGGGGGTCACGATGGCAATAGAAAGATTGACCACCAGGCCAAGAAAGGTGAATTAATTCCATTCGTCGGACCCTAGCTAGGCTTTGGTCTTAGAGATAACGACTTGCAACAGGAAATAAAACATTGATCAAGACGTGGAATGATCTAGATGATTTTAACCACTCAAAGAAATTTTTAAATTATAAAATCAACAGAAACAGATAAGAGAACTGTGCGCATTTACCCAAAATTGGATTACAGTGCCTTTGTTAGTGCATTTGGTCAGTTGATCCTAATACATTTCTGAACTTGCTAGATAGGATTCAACACCATGCGATTAAACTCAAAGCTGTTGATAGTATTTCCTAGTCAATTATTATCCTTGTACTTCGTTTTTTTACCACCAATGCTACCACGAAATTGTCAGTAGCTAAAAATATTTTCGGATGAATTTTAAAACATCTTTATTTTCTAGTCACTATACATTCCAAACATTCAAGACCAACATACATCAATATCTCTGCTTGTTTCCCCCGTGCTGTGTGCACACATTTTGTGGGTACTAGGTGTACTGGTATAGTACTGGTAGAGCCCCTGTGGTTATCGGCGGCGACTTTAATGCATGGGCAACGGAGTGGGGTAGCAGACTTACAAACGCCAGAGGCCGTAGCCTGCAAGAAAGTTTTGCTACGCGAAATATAAAATGACGAGTCAGCGAAGAATACACGCACAGTGACCACCAAGCAATAATTTTTGAGACGAAGGAGAAGAGTACTGTGCAACGCGCTAAACTAACAGGTCCAAGATGGAAGGACACACACTTCGCCTGGACGCGTTCAAAGAAATGATAAATACCGGAAACATAATTCAAAGCGGAACAGCTGAAGCCTGTATAGAACAACTCGTCCGCATTCTCACTACTGCGTGCGATACATCAATGCCCCGAAAAATGGGTACTAGAGGAGGAACACCATTCTACTGGTGGAATGAGGAAATAAAGAAGCTTAGAGCAAAGTGCTTAAAAGCCCGACGCAAAGTCCAAAGATCTAGGGGAAGAGATCGCTTTGAAGAGCACCTTATTGGTTTTAAAAAGCAAGACGCGACCTAGAGAGCAAGACAATATGTTTTAAAAAGCTTTGTGAAGAAGCCGACATAAACCCTCGTGGTACAGCATACAGGATCGTCATGACTAAGATAAAGGGCAGCAGGTCGCCGCAAATAACATGTCCAGCAATCCTAAACTCCATAGTAGAACACCTTTTCCCCCGAAGTACATCTACTATGTACCATATCATTAGGGAGACCAACACGAAGGACATCACAATAGTCACAGCGGATGAACTCATAAACGCATGCAGGAAGATAGGCGACACTAAAGCGCCCGAACCTGATGGCATACCAAATAAAGGCACTAAAAGCAGCTTTCCATAAGCTGGCAGACATGTTTATGGAAACAATTCAAAAATGTCTTGAAAAAGGAGTTTTCCCGGATGCTTGGAAACTACAACACCTAGTCCTGCTTCCAAAGGGAAACACGCCACCTGGGGAACCGTCCTCGTATCGTCCAATATGCCTTCTAGACACAATGGGAAAGATACTGGAATGGATAATATATGCTAGACTGCTCGCGGTAGCACAAGAGAGAGCATCACTATCAGACTTTCAGTTTGGGTTCAGAAAATCGCGGTCTACTATTCAAGCCGTAAAAACTGTGGTCGACATTGCGGCCGAAGCGATACAAGGAGAAAAATGGCGGTACGGTACAAAAAAATACTGTGTAGTGGTGACTTTGCACATCAAAAATGCCTTTAACTCGGCAAACTGGGCGTTCATCAGAAAATCACTAGCCAGTATGAATACGCCATATTACTTGCTGAGGATAGTAAGAAACTAATTTACCAACAGAAAACTGAGGTATGAAACGGATGAAGGGTTGAAATACTACAGCGTTTCAGCTGTGGTTCCACAAGAATCAGTACTCGGTCCACTCCTATGGCACATTATGTATGACGGAGTGCTAAGGCTTATGTTGCCGAGAGGAGTTCAAGTAATCGGATTTGCAGACGACATTGCCGTCGTTACAGTGGGAAATGTAATAAAATAGATAGAGTCAGCCACAAATGTGGCGTGATTCGCATCAAAGACTGGCTAGTATCCGCCGGTTTAGAATTAGCGGATCATAAAACGGAAGCCGTCTTAGTTACCAGTAGAAGAATTGTGGAATACGCCAATATACGGGTGAGACATCAAATAATCTGACCGAAAGAATCAATCAAATACCTGGGAGTAATACTTGATATCAGATTACAGTTTAAAGCACATGTTAAGTACTTCAGTAACAAGGCTTTACTGCTGCAAGGAGCACTTTCTAGAATACTACCAAACATTGGTGGACTTGAAGGATAGGAGGATTCTCCTATCTAGAGTAGTCAGCTCAGTCCTCTTATACGCTGCTCCGGTCTGGAAGGGTTTACTCACCATAAAAGTAAACAAGAGAAAACTGTTGTCCGCATACAGGCTCAGTGCATTAAGAGCGATCTGTGGATATCGAACAATCTCGGATGAAGCAGCCTTAGTGATAGCAGGAATGGTTCCGATCGACATTCTCGCGGACGAGATGTTGAGAATTTGTAATAGAAGAACCCCAGAGCGACAGGATGCAGGTGAAATTGCAAGAATAAAAGCGAGGAGCTTCAGCAGCCCTCTGGCAAGCCAGGTCAGATAATAGTACAAAAGGCAGATGGACCTACAAGTTGGTCCCGAACACCGAGACCTGGATAAAACGAGAACATGGGGATAACAACTACCACCTAACGCAGTTCCTATCTGGTCACGGCGGCTATCGCAAATACTTGCACCGATTCGGAACGATAGCTTCCCTTTGTGCCCGGAATGCTCAAACGAGGAGGAAGATACGGAGCACGCCATATTTCATTGCCGGCGTTTTTCGCAGTGGAGAATTAATCTGCCCAGTCCAATACTACTCATACACCAAATGTTGCAGTCGGAGGAAAATTGGATGGAAATCGGCACATTTGTGATAATTGTGCAAAACGAGCTAAGAAGAATAGAAAAAATTAGAAGAGCTGAAGAAGCAAATACAAGAAGACTAGCATGATCTGCTAACCAGCCCCGCGAAGTAATACCTAACGGTAGTCCCGCGGGGAGAGTGGTTGAAGGACGTAGTAGTGTGGATTAGTACGTAGGCGCACTCCTGGCATCGAATATTCGGGTGTTGCGAATCGTGCATGGTGGTGGAAAGCATTAATTTTTTTGTTTTCATTTGAAGAAAAGTGATGCAGAGTTGCATCGAATGCTTGTCGAGGCATATGGTGATCATGCTCTATCAGAAGTAACATGCAAAATATGGTTTCAACGGTTCAGAGATGACGATTTTGATGTAAGAAATGAAGAGCGTGGACGACTACGAAAAAAGTTTGAAAACGCCGAATTGCAAACAATATTGGATGAAGATGACACTTTGAGTCAGAAACAAATGGCAGAAATGTTAAATGTTGCACAACAAATAATTTCTGACCGTTTAGAAGCTATGGGAAAGAACCAAAAGTGTGGAAAATGGGTGCCACATGAATTGAATGATAGACAGATGGAAAACCGAAAAACCACTTGAAATTTTGCTTCAAAGACACGATAAAAATCAGTTTTGCATCGAATTGTTACTGGCGATGAAAAATGGATTTATTTTCAGAATCCTAAACGGAAAAAATCATGGATTAATACGGGACAACCATCAATTTCGACTGCAAAACCAGATCGATTCGGCAAGAAGACAATGCTGTGTGTCTGGTGGAACCATACAACAAGTCATCAATTTGAACCATGCATTGATTGAAAAACGACTACAATGGGCCAAAAGACACGGCAAAGTAATTTTGCTCCATGACAATGTACCTGCACATAAAGCAAAACTGGTTCAGGATACAACCAAAGCACTTGACTGGGAGCTGCTACCCCACCCGCCGTATTCACCAGACTTGGCTCCTTCCGACCATCATTTGTTTTCATCGATGGGACACGTATTAGCTGAGCAGCTCTTCAAATCCTACGAGGAAGGCGAAAATTGGGTGACTTTTTGGTTTGCTTCAAAAGACGAATAGTTTTATTGGCGTGGAGTCCATAAATTGCCTGAAAGATGGGAAAAATGTTTAGCTAGCAATGGCCAATACTTTGAATAAAATGCTTTTCACTTTCCCGTTAAAAATTAGTTTTTTTTTTCCACAAAAAAACTCTCACTTCATACACCTGGTATAATTAACTCCTTGAACGCAAAAACATTATAAATAGAGGGAAGAACAATCAGTGTGTTCGGCAAAAGCGTATGGCTCGTCCAAATTTTATATGGGAGCCAGAGAGTTATGTAAACAACTGAGCGAAACATTTCAAACGTATGAGAAAGAACACTTTAAAAGCCGTTGGTAATAAATGGTAGAAGATTGTAGTAAGAAATATTATAACACGGTTATCCTCAGAAGAGCAGGGCAAATGTTAGTTACGGAGTTTTTATCTTTAATTGCGGAAAAACTTTTGTTAACCGAAAATGCATTATAAAAGACTTGAATGGGCTCACCTTTACAAGGATTTTTACTGACAAAACTTCATTTACTATATTTGAAACAATTCTTTGAGACTGCGCTTGAAACATCCCTCAGAAGTGCATGTTTATGGGCGTATCTATGCGGTGGGATTCGAAAAACTGTAAACTTCTTGGAAAATTTTGATGCTGAAGCAATTCTGTAAAAGAGGCTTATTGTCATTCGCTGAAAAGCTGTTCAGACGGTCCAAAACATTTTTCTCCACAGAGAAAAATTACACCAATGGGTTGCATTGGCCATCTCAGTATTAAGATGCCAATTATATTGGAGATGTCTGGGGATTTACGGAGAAGAGACAAATAAACGGCTTTAACTTAATTTAAAAAGAATTTGGCGACAATTTGAAATAAAAATGAATTTACTGACCACAAAAATGAGAACATTGTGTAGCTATGGCAAGCCCTTAAAGACACTGACTTAGTCCTCTAAGTTCTGCTTAGATTCTGGATAATAAGCACGAAAACAGAGACAGATACTGATACTGAAGTTTTTAAAACTCAAAATCCATTCACTTCACTTCCATTCACAATTTTTCAGTCCAAACTGTGTATGTGTTGTTTGTATGCCCGAATCGAAAGTACATTAATTAGGAAGGTAAAAAACAAAATAACTTTAGACCGAAGTCCACATCGTCTTTTTTTCTATACAGAAAAGTTGCTTACGAATGAAAGTAAGCCAAATTAGCAATTGGGTTGTCACGAAGGACAACTAATTTTTATGATTTTCTTTCTTTGGATCGCTTTCGTTTGAGAAATCAAGTTGATTCAATAAACCTATTAAGGTCTCCGGATGTACATCAGTGCAGCAACCCAGCCTAATCTCCAATTTATTGTTCCATAAAAACATACAAACATTTTTATTTGTGACGTACTAATTGGCACTAACCCATTTTTATAGTTTTGTTGGTTCTGTAAAATAATAAAAAAGAAAAAAAAAAAAAATTATTATTTTAAGACAAAAGTGCAACCACTACTAACAGATTGACAGACAACCCCAACTGACCACAATTTCAGACAATAAATGACAAACTGCTTTTCGAAAAGTGTTGCCCTCTACTTAGTGGCTAAGCCCTCGTAGATACTCACTGGGTTGACTGCAATAAGATGACAAGTTCAGAGACTCTGCTCATGTACCTAATTATGGGTATTTTCTGGCAATGTAAATATAGGCGGTCTCCGTTTGGTGGTTTTTAAGTTGCATGTTCGTCCAACTGCAGCCAAGCCTCAACTCTGACAGATCAAGGTTTCCTGGTCTGCACTTTGAGTGACATTTGATTTGATTCGTTTAGCGCACAAATAAGGATGAACATCAGAATGTCAAGACTGAGCACGCGATGTCATTGTGGAAATTATTTTTGAATTTTCTATTTCAGTTACTTTTAATTTACGGAGAAAGGTGGAGTGGAGTCTTCTACTCCTACTCCTCCGTCGTTATCCATAAAACTTGGTTATTGTTTTACCATTGTCATCCGAAATTGATTGCCGCTATTAATACGAGTAGAATTTTTTTCTTTTATTTTAGTGAGAATTTTTCGAAATTAGGTTGACAGGCAGTGGTCAAATCTGACCTATTCCTACATCAGGGAGGTCATAAATAATTTTATAACGATAATCTTTTCTCAAGATATGATTTACACCAATCTTGGCTTAGAAACTACTTTTATTGTTGTCTGTTTAAAAAATAAAATCAAAAAAAAAAAAAAAAAAAAGAACAAAAAAATTAAGAAATTAATTTCGAATTACAGTCTTTAAGATGGCCACAATAAAAAGCACATTAAAAAGCACGTTTTCGTGAATTTTCTCAGCTAGGCTTTGTTTAAAGAATACTCGTACGTAAAACTCGGATTCTCGATCATAGCTCTTTCAGACATTCGGACACAATCAGCAACTGGTTCTAGATTCTATTTATATGTTAATAAATTGAAATTCCATCGACATTAATCCGACAAAGTGCATTTTAACAAAGGCGGCGTCCCGTGTTATGGACTCATATCTTGTTGATTTAAGTTGAAATTTGGGGAGTTGTTTTCAAAATTTTTTTTTTTACAGTTTTTTTTATGATTTTTTAACGAACACAGAAACGATTCTTGTGTGGTCGCTGTTGGCCTTCGGTCGGTCTGTTCCGAAACCGAAGACATTTATCTAATGACTTCTATTGAAGATATCCGCATCTACTATTAGTTCGTTCGTTTTTTTTTTTTTTTTTCCCCCTCCGTTTGGGGAGAGATTTTAAATATTCCGATGGGGATTAGTCCGATGCGCGATGATTATTAAATTAGTTAAAATTTGCTTTTGTGTCTTCATAGCAATAAATATGGCATGAGTTATAAATGAGAATAACCAATTTTTTGGGTACAGAATTCGATGCGGTTACATTTAACACACCTGCTTGGCTGTCCGGCTGTCCGGCTGTTTGGGAGGCCTACAAATAATGGAGTTCCTTGTGTGGGCTGTCAAAAGTTTATCGAAAACAAATTATTGCTACTAAATTACATGAAATGATACACTTTGGAGAATCGAAGGAAAAATAAATAGATGCTTAACAATCAATTGGATACGAGAAGTTCGCTGGGGCTTATTGGAATTTAAAGTTTAAAATGTTGTTGAGATATAATCCGCATTGTTATAGATTTCCTTGTATAATAGGCGTTCATTTTATGGATGAATTTTGAGTTTTATAAATGTCAGCCGAGTAAAGAAGCTGTGCTTCTGAATGGGGAAAGTTTGTTAATCGAATTAAACTTTATAGACTATGCAAACAAAGAGAATCCAATAATTCCAGCATATACGACACACTCATTGACATTGATCATCTGTAGAAATATTTGTGTCTGCCTTGCATACAAAATCCTGATGGCAATGCACTATGAAGAGTACTTGTTTCTTGAACACTATCATTAGGTGGAAGCTGGTTTGAGAATGCGAGGCGCTTTTCTGAGGTTGAAAAGCTGAATTTACTGAGTTTTGTTTGTATCTCAGATTACATTAAGATTAAGGGAAATGAGATCGCTGTTAAACCTTCTAGGCAAAGCGCAAGGGAAAGTTTTTTAGGACTGGAAGCCTGGAATCGAGCATTAGGATTCGGTTAGGGTGTCCTTTGACACTTGGGTTTAATGTTAGTATAACTGCAGATTGCATGACTTTCCATGATGACAATATACCAAATGAATGCTTCCCAACGTCTCAGTGACTTTGTTGCTTTTTTCGCGAGGAAACACCTTAGAAGACTCATTAGCTTTGTAACGAACTACCATTAAGTGTACCAGGTACAACACACTGCGACGCTTGCTATAAGAGTGAAGACGACACCGCAGTGCACTATTTCTGTGAGTGTAGAGCTAAAGAAGATGCAGATCAATTTTCCAATGATAAATAAATGATAAATAATAAATTCGTAAATAATAATCTATTATGCGTCGTCTCCCCAATGGAGGTGAAAAATTAAAACTTCAAGTAAAGTTTCTACGAAATATCAGATATGATGTTAAAAACATGTCCACATGTCTCGGTGGACAAGGCTTGCACCTTCAAAAACCGATTCAAGCTAACTGACTTTGCGGCGGGTCAGAAGTCGAATTTCACAACTCAAGGATGTCCTGTTCTTAATTTTTCGATGCTAAAACGAAAAGCTACATCGTAACATAATGCCACGGGATTTGGCAATCAATCAGACCCAATGCTCTTCAAAATGTATAGTTTTTCTTGACAAGCCTTTGACGGGCCTTTGGATTGGTGATAACTGATGTCTTACAGCTGAGCAGCTAATCACAAAACACATGGAATGGATCTGCTACGAAAAAGAGAAGCTGTTTTTAGCACTACGGAAAGAAAATAAGGTACAAAAACTATGTTGATTAATCTTAGTTTAAGCCAAGGGTTTGTAAAGATCATTACTGCAGACCAACATATTTACAAAAATTGTTCGGAAAAATTATATTCAATGAATGAAACCTGCCCGATAGTCAAGGAAAAGAACCTTCTGGACTGAACTACAGAGAAGCCAGTTTTTTTATTCCTATGAGATACTATCTGTCATCTAATGTGAAGCCAAGAAATCATACGTTAGCAATTTAATTTGCTCATACCAATGTGATTTTAGGTTACGAAAGTCTACAACTGACCAGGTTTTCTGGGAAATATCCCAAAAGTTCCAAACCGGCACACAACATGTATTTATCGGGCTTTAGACTGCATAGAAACGAGCCTGAAAACCATATCTGCTTTAGCTATCACAAACACTACAATGGCGAATGAACGTTCCTCCGCCAAGGCTGATACTTTACCAAGGCCTTCAATAACAAAAAAGATTTCGGACAAGGCGACTCGCTGTCATATGTGTAATACAGAATCTACTAAGATCTGCCGCTGAGGATAATTTTCCATTTTCAACTTTTCGATTGCGATATCGGCGTTGTAAATTCAACTTTGACCGACTAAAAGTGTCAACATACCATATATCATTGTCTTTTGTGCAGTTGAACTCTGTAATTAGACACAAAACTTGAACTGTAATTGCAAAGCTCGGGACCGACTGCAGCAAACTGCAACCAGCTTATTACTAACACTCAAACAATGTTTCAAAAATAATTTAAACGTGGGGAATGGAAAAATCCAATTCCCTTTGACAATAAGCAGCTATCGATATTGGTCGATGACTTGAAGGCAGGCTGTAGCATTGTATCGTAAAATATGTTTTCGTAGCTAAACTTAATGTTGTAAACATACCAGTTTATGTTATGTAGAAATACCAGCTACCAGAGATGTATGTGGACTTGTAAATCAGAGACCCACAACTAACTCCAATGAAGTTATGTTTGTTAACACCCGGGCTGATATCAAAACTCTTCACTCCATAACAGTGGCTACCAGCTGGTTCAGTATCATTTTCTTTCGGGTTCCTATCTATCATGGAGAGAAGTGAAAATGCTGGGTAAGATTTTCACTTTTATACTATGAAATCGTGCGTCCCATTTAAGATTCGTTCCAGGTCTAATCAGAACCAGATATTAACCATTCTTTAACAAATTCTGCAAGATTATTGATACTGTTCACTCCACCGTTTTAATTTGAACAATATTTTGGGCCATCTATATTTGAAGAACAGACGACTCACCCAATAATGGCGGCGTCTACAGTTCCAGTTAGGTTGAACTGGTGCTATCTCTTTATGAGCTGTTTCAACGTTTTTGAATATAGAGATCTCCAACATGAAGTCAGGGTGTTGGAAAAGAGTTTGTGGCTAATGAGCCCTTAATAACGGCCACTGGCAGCACTAACATCTCCGAAGCGGGTTACTGGCTCCGGAACGTGCCTGGCCTTCCAAGTTGGAGGTTGCGCGTGGGGTTAACTACTCAACTACATTAAAAATTAATTGTTACGAAGCGACATTTAGTGTCGAATGAGAACGGATTCACTGCTGACGACCCTGCAAAACGAACAAAGAACAACGACTTTCGGACCTTAAATATGCCGCGTGCAGCCAAACAATTAGCGGAGGCCCTAGACTGCTAAAAAGTAGATATCACCGCCATTCAGAAGGTGGGGTGGCCTGGGTAAAAGAGATATTAAAAACAATTACTACTATTTGTATGCGGATTTGTTGTAAGCGGCAGAATAAGGCAATAAATCTTGAGCTTTCGATTCGTGAGTGAACGCCTTATAAAAATCCGTATCAAAGGTTAATTTGCTTATATCAGCCTTTTATGCATTCACGCACCAACAGAGAAAAAGAATGATGTTATCAAAGAAAGTTTCTACGAGCTCATCAACAAAACCTACGAGCAATGTCCGATGTATGCGTTAAAATCGTCCTTGGCGACGTAACGTTACTATAGCAAGCACATGGTTTCCTCACCTCAATATTTACAAGGGAATATGGCAGACACTAGATCAGCAAACGTTCAACCAGATTGATCATGTTGCGATCGACGTAAGGCACTCCTCAAGTATTTTAGATGCTCGAACATTCCGCGCGGCCAACGTAGACTCAGATTACTACCAAGTTGTAGGCAAGGCACGTCTATGGATATCACAGACGCCACAACAACGGGGAAATACTATGAGGAAATTTAACGTAGAACGGTTGTAATCGCAACAAGCCGTTATAACCTTTGTCATCCGCGTATCCCTCGACCTTTAGAGCCAGTTTGAAGTGCTGAAAACCAGTTACTTAGATGCCGAAAAGCCATTACAAATGCTGCAACTAACGTGCTGTGTTTCACTCGGCTGCCACCACGAAACCCCTGGTTTGATGAAGAGTGCCGGAAAGCGCATGCAGCAAAACAACATGCCTTTGAGAGCGGCTCGTGAGCTCTACGAGCAAAAGAGGTGGGAAGAACACCGACTTCTCCGGAGGAAAAAGAAAATGCATGAGAAGCGCGCAATCGAGGAAATAGAGAAGTCCTACTCCAGGAATAATGTTCAGAAGTTTTACCAAGAGGTAAAAATAAGGTGTCAGGGTAATAAAACCCGAACGGAAACCTTGTAGTAGAATCACAGTCGGTGCTGAGGATGTGGAAAAACCATTTTTGCAGACTGCTAAACGGTGAAGATGACAGAAATTCCGCTCTCCGACAGAGCGAACGATTCAATATTGATGATGCAAGTCAAGAATTCCGTCCGTCCAACCAAAATGAAGTGAGGATAGCAATATTTAAACTGAAGTCGAGACGGACGGACGGCCTACCCGCCGAACTATTTAAGACATCAGGAAATGACTTAGTAGAGAGCATACACCAAATTACTTACAAGCCTGATGAAAGGAACCTCAGCATCGTTTGCCCGATTCGCAAAAAAGGAGTCCCTCTAAACTGCGTAAATTGTAGAGTTATCCGACTCCTAAAAATCGCATATAAAATCTTGTCTGCCGTTTTCAGATGAGCGCCTGAAACCATTTGTCAACAATCTGGTTGGACCCTATTATTGCAGTTTTAGGACCGGTAAATCTACAATTAACCAAATATTCTTATTACGGCAGATCCTGAAGGAAACCCAAGAAGTTCAGATCGATACTCACCACCTATTCATTGATTTTAATGTCGCATTTGACAGCATCTACAGAGACAAGCCATACAGATTCATGTCTAGTTTTGGCATCCTCCCGAATGATTTCAACGGGGTGAAATATTTCTTACATCGCTGAAGGAAGCCTAGACATTTCGCAGCAGTTTCGGCGACATCAAATATGTGGACATTCCAACGTGGGTTTTTATTGACATTTATTCCGAGAATAGAAAGTTTTTCGGTTTCGACGATGCAATAGCCGTCCTTGGATAACGGCATTATCTTTTGGAAGCATTAAATTCTACTCTGTTAGTGGTTCCACAATTAGTTTTGCTACCAATATCAGAATTTAATGGCTTAATATACTCTGCCGTTCTTGCTCTGCAGTCGAAGGAATGAATGTGAAAAGCAGAGAGTACTTTCGTTAGCAAAGGAATGTATTGGATAGGAAGTAGCAGACAAGTAATCAGTAATCAGATTTGAAACCATCCAAGACAACTTGAATTGAACGTTCGGAAAGGTAATTTCTAATCCGTTGAAGAAGAGAGTCATCGATCCCAAAAGTACGTCAAATTCTGTCAAACCCTTTAGAAATATCAACTGCAACTATCTTGTTTTCGCCAAATTGATGTACGCTTGATTGCTAGAAAAACCATACTGCCGGTCATTGAGAAGTTTTTATCTTTCGAGATATTTCATTAGCTGACTGTTTCTTTCTGACCTTGGAAAGAAGGGACGTAAGTGCAATGGGTCTGTAGGAGAAGGGCAAAGAAAATTCGGCTTTTTTAGGGAAGTTTTCCACCTGCTCGAAAAAGTTTACAATTAAATTTTGTCAGCGAGGAAGAACACCTCTTCAGAAGAAAGGAAAGAAGAAAGCTCACGTATAGTTGGGAGATGGCATGAAACCTCCTCATAGCTTATCCGATCGTCGACAAGAAATGAGACTCGTTGACTTCGACAACTTTAGAATAATATGTCTCCCTAACATCTCCTATAAGATCTTTTCTGCAGTGAGCGTCTGAATTAATTTATGAAAAGCTTGGTTATTTCATAAGAGTGCGGTTACAGACCAGAAAACTCTACCATCGAACAAATATTCAGACGTAAATTTCATATCGACACTCACCATCTGTTTATTAAGTTCAAAGCCGCATATGAAAGCGTAAATAAGAACAACGCCATGTAGGCTTACGAAAACCGTAGCAACGCTTCGAAAGAAACTATGTTGTCAGCTGTTCAATAAATTACACCGTTGTTGTTTCAATGATTCATGCACTAAAAAAAGCTGGTATCCGCAAAAACGGCCGCAATTATTCGAAAACGTGATAAAAAATTTCATCAAAAAATTGACTATTTGTAGGCAGAGCCAAGGCAGACATTTGACATTTGTATTATTATATATTACTAACCTTAGAGATTGATCATTAGATTTAAACAAAAAGCTTTACCCTTTTTTGTAAAAATGTTGCATTTTTCTTTTTATTTAAAATAACACCTCTTGTTGGATGTCCCTATACCACATGCAGATAAGGGTTCAATATTTTCTCTAAAATTCCTATTTTGATGGCATTCTCTGAAGTTTTATCAACCAGGTCAATCAGACATACGAATAAGAGTTAGAATACTGGTGTGCTTTGTATGAACTTTTATGGTAAAACTTATTAAATAAAACAAAGATGTCTCCTGGAGAGGTTCGATTTCGTTCTTATTAGTGGCTGTATTTAATATTTTTGATGCATTGATTCATAAAATGCGTTTTCTGCCGCCCATGAAGCAATTGTTGCAAATTGTTTCGCATTTCTAGCTACAAATATTGGACCAACTCGGGCTTGGGTTTCAGCACGACTTGCGATGCCAGTTGTGGATATATAGAAAATTGTCCGTTTGTCGGGCAAGGAGTCGCTTTAAAGATTTTACATGTCAGTGTCGATTACAGCAGGCCATGCCTTCTAAGACAAACCATAGCTTCGATTTAAAACCGGGTCGGTTGGTTAAATATCTGGTGATGTGGAATCCGGAACGCTATTTTTGAGTAGCTATTGGTTTCGGTTTAGAAAATCCCACGGCTTGTTGACAATTATTGTTTGGTTAAGTAGCTTCACATCATTTTCCGAAATATTTTTTTAATAAGCTTTCAACGAATTTAAGACTCTTTTTCGCAAAAATTAGGGTTGCTAACGCAATCTTAACTCCCTTGCTAGCATACCCTTACTGATACGGATGGTTGGCCATGTTCAACTCCCGATATAAATTTCAAGTGATAAACCTTTTTTGATAATGCGAGACTTCGTTTTTATGAAATTTTCATCTTCGGTGCCAAGATAACATGGCTTTAATGGTACTCGGCATTTTATTTGAGCGGGCATATATTTTGAGCGATTCCAAGTAGCCGCAAAATCCTAATTTGGTTGCATTTTTTACGTTTGTCAAGGTTAACTATCTATAACCACTATTGTTAATGTCGCTCAATTTCATGATAGTAGCTATCTGAACCTAAAACTCGTAAACGCGACTGTACTGCATACAGTTTGCCAAGGTATATAAAAGCACTTCTATATACTGTTCAACAAAAATCTGCAATACAGGCCTTATGTGAGAGCTTTTTTTTCAAACACGGGTGCTTACCGATGAGTTTTCAGTTCAAAATACCACTAATTGCCACTAAAGTGCCACTGCTTTGCATTAAAATTTTTGTTGTAACTCCTCTAAAAATCCGATACCACTCCAATGCGGCCAGTCTTTACCGAACTTTACCGAATACGGAATCAGAATAATCAATTGGATGTGTATCCGCTATAGATATTCTCCGGATTTTATAACATGACCAGAGTTACCAGTATTAATTTTAACAAAGCAATATGTATGGTTTTTTCACTTATATTTTCGCAAGCTCTTTTTGTTTCTGCTTTTTTTAAAAGCTGTTGCGAACTCTAACTAATCAAAAAAAGCTGTAGGTGTTGTCATATATGAATGTACCATATGTTCATTTGGTTAAAAATTGTATATGGATGTTAGAATGCGTGATATAGAAATCATTGTATGTAAATTAACAAATAAGCGGTTTATTAAAAATGTTAAAAAAATTGTGTTCAAATCTTTAATTCTAATACAATATAATATACGGTCTGCAACTAGTGTGAGCCTGGACATGATATTACTTTCAGAATGGGTTCTTTGTTGTTCTGATCGCACCGTGTAATTATCGGGAACGTTACAACGTGCATATAATCAGTTTCGAAGGACATGTGTTAACTTATAATGGGTGAACAGCAACGATAGTTTCAACAATTGCTAAATTTATAAATGATATCCAGCTGTCAAAATATTCAGTAAGGTGCATCGTTTTTTCCTTTCCGAAAAAATATTATCGAGATTCCGGCTCAGTTGTTCATACGCAACGGTAATTTCGTTGTAAGGTCGGTCGTCATCATGGCTTCAGTGTGCAGGCAATTATTCACATCGTGAAAAAGTATCTAAGAAGATCCATCAATGTCAATTCGGCGCCGATCAGCTGAATTCGACATCGGATTTGGGCTTACATCCATATAAATTTGTGCTGACACAAGAATTGAAACTAGACGAACATATACAACGCCGTGAGTTCATTATTTTGGAAAAAAAATCATCTTTTCGGACTAGGCCCATTTTTGACTCAGTGGCTATGTCAATAAATAAAATTGCTGATATTGGAGTGAATATAATCCAGAAGTGTTCAGCGAAGCATCAATGGCATGGCGGCTTCAACGGACTTTATTTCTTTCGAATTGAGAAAGGAGATACCGTTACTGTCAATAGTCTTAGGTATAAAGCAATGTTGACCGCCTTTTTGTATTCAGAGCTCGACAACATCGATATATCCAAGCTGTGTGTGTTGACGCAACGCTCAAAGTTGTTAAAGAAAAATTTGGCAACTGGGTCATCTCACGGCGAGCATTCAACAATTGGCCGTCCAATCATAAGGTATGTGACGTTGGGAAGCCCTGTTTATGTACAATAGACGTGAAACTACCATTTCAAAAAATAATATTAATGCTAAACAAATAATGTATAAAGATGAAGTGAAATAATATAATTAAATACTTGCTAACGTCTTGCCCTAATCAAGACCAGGTGTAAATGTTTTTTATACACACATATACACGATCACTCAATCACTCAATAACTAATCGAAAAAATATCAACATAATGTTCTACCAGAAAAGAAGAAACCAAAATGTGGATTAGGGAAAATAGCATTGATTTCGAAGAAAACATGATGAAAACTGAGTTGTTGGACGTTGACAAACGCCACAAAGACAAACTTAAGGTACACGTGGTAGACGAACTGGCTCAAGTGACAGGATATATAGTATTACGATTGCTAACTTACCACTGCGAGTTAAATCACATAGAGCTGCTATGGGGTTCAAGTAAAATGATTCGTAGCAAATGCAGACAAAACTTTTAAAATAAAAGACGTTAAGTTACTAACAGAGGCACTTGAGGAAGTGGGCAGTGAAAAATAGTTAAGTTGTGTCTAACATGTTGAACTAAAAATTGAAGATAAAATGTGGGATGTAGATGCATAATTTTAAAAGATGTGACCGACAGCAGCAGTGAATTTTCTCCGGATTAGTTTGCTTTTATTATACAACATTATTATGTGACGTATTAAACTACCATATTTGGTATAATAAATGGAAATAAATAAAAAATGTGTTGTAGCCTATGCAATTTTTTAATTTTTTCTCAAAAATACATCATCAACACAAGCTTTCAAAAGCTAAATGAGAAGCAAATATTCCTATACTATATAAAAAAATACTTAATTTTAAATAACAAATACAAAAAAATAAACAAGACAATTAAAAAATGACGGAAACTTCATTTTCAAGAATGTGTTTTCACATATCAGGAACTGAATTTAGTATTTGGTGTGACCATCGTTAGCATCAATTACTGACTGGAGTCTTCTTTTCATGGATCCAACTAGTTTTTTTAACATCATAATTGATGGGTATATTGTCTCATTTCTCTTTAATATATTGGACAAGGTATTCTCGGTTTTTGAGGTTCATTTTTGCCACTCTTTTTTTTTAATTTTAAATAGGGCTTAAATCTGGACTCAGGGCACTCAGCTGGTACATCTAAAACTTTGCTGCCATCGTTTGACCGTAAGCTGTCAGGTTCTGCTTTTCCGCTTTCGTCACCATTATTAACACCAAAGCTATTGTCGCTACTGTGCAAATGAGCTTGTTAAATGCTTAGATATTTCTAAGCGTCCATGAATAAAAACTAAAACTTAATTGCATTTGCTAAAAAAACACCTCATACCATCACAGATATTCCAAACTTCATAATTGGAATAACATTCCGATAAGACAAGGCTTCTAAAAAGATACGGCACACTCTGTTGGGTTCTTTATCGTAGTAGAGCATTATTTTCGATTTGTCGAAAAATACCATCCCAATATTCGTTTGGGTATCAAAGGATACCCATTTTTCTACAGCAGTGGTTTCTCCCTCGCAACTCTGGATGAGTGCTTGTGTTTCATTAGCACTAATCTTAAGGCTTCGTAAGAAACTTTTATCAGGTTGTATATACGATTAATATAAGTATTAATCGTTTTACCAGGAACCATTCGCAAGTGGATTGAAAAATTTGAAAATGGTCATACAAGCACCGAAGATGTGGACGTCCAAAAGATGTTGTTTCAGATGAAAACATCAAAAAAGTCCACAAAATGATTACGAATGACCGTAAAGTGAAGTTGATCGAGATAGCTGAGGATCTGAAAATATCAAAAGAGCGTGTTGGATATATCATACACGAATATTTGGACATGCGAAAGCTCTGTTCAAAGTGGGTGCCGCGTTTGCTCACAGTCGACCAAAAACAACAACGTATTGATGATTCAGAGGAGTGTTTAAAGACTGTTCAACCGCAAATTCAAGCCGAATTTTTGCGTCGATTTGTGACAATGGATGAAACTTGGCTCCATCACTTCACACCAGAGTCAAGTCGTCAGTCAGCTGAGTGGCGAGCAGGCGACGAACCTCGTTCAAAACGACCAAAAACTCAACAGTCGGCTGGCAAGGTTATGGCATCCATATTTTGGGATGCACATGGAATAATTTTCATCGACTATCTCCAAAAAAGGCAGACTATCAACAGCGACTATTACATTGCGTTCTTGGAGCGTTTCAAGGACGAAATCGCAGAAAAACGGCCGCATTTGAAGAAAAAGAAAATGCTATTTCATCAAGACAATACACCGTGTCACAAGTCGATGAAAACGATGGTAAAATTGAATGAATTCCTCTACGAATTGCTTCCCCACCCACCGTATTCTCCAGATTTGGCCCCCGGCGACTATTTTTTGTTAGCAGACCGATGAAGAAGTAATCGCCGAAACAGAGGCCTATTTTGAGGCTTGACCGAAATCGTACTGCAAAACTGGTATCGAAAGATTGGAAAATCGTTTCAATCAGTGTATCGCCTGAAGGCAACTATATTGAAAAAATGGAGTTGAATTTTGGCAAAAATTTTGTGTTTTACTATAAAACGGCACTGACTTTTCAGTCCATGTGTTAGTATTTGAGATATACCACCTTGATCAAAAAAAAAAAAAAAAAAATAAACGGAATAACCACCGTGTGGCGCTCCCATTGTTCCGACTTGAGCTCTGTTTTTTTTTTTCTGAAGTTGGTACATCTGTTGTTGATATTCTCTCTAAATCTTAGCATCATAGCTTGACATTTGCAAAAGTTACGTAGCCAAGAGTACATCTATCTCTGTGTGTGTTGGCGATTTTTTACAATTTTAAAAATGGATTTAAATTTGCAACAACGAACTTGTATTAAACTTTGCGTAAAAAACGGATTTAATGGTGCGCGAACGTTAGAAACGTTGGAAAAGTGTTTCGGCAACGATTCTCTTAAGAAAACGGTCGTTTAACAGTGGCACGAGCGCTTCAAAAGTGGTCGTGAGTCAATCGAAGATGATGAACGCAGTGGCAGACCATCGACATCGAAAACCGACGAAAACATTGAGGAAGTAAAAGAAATGTTGGTCAATAACCGCAAATTAACCATCAGTGAGATAGCGGAGGACTTGAACATTTGGGTTTCCGTCGTGTACCAGTAAAGTTGGTGCCAAAAAACCTCAATTTCATGCAAAAAAGAGACCGCGTTGAGGTCGCAGAAGAGATGACTTGCGAGGCTGAATCCGATCCAACATTCATCAAAAGGATCATTACTGGAGACACGTGGATTTATGAGTACGACACGCAATCCAAACATCAGGCAAGTGAATGGCGTTCACCAAATGAGCCGAAACCAAAAAAACCACGTCGTTTTTAGTCAAAAAAGAAGGCAATGCTCACGGTTTTTATGGATTATAACGGTGTAGTGTATCATGAATTTTTTCCAGAAAGCCAGACAGTAAACAAAGAGTATTATTATTATCCAACAGATATCAAATTCTCCTGATTTTTCTCCCTGTGACTTCTTTCTGTTCAATCGAGTAAAAAAAATCACTACGGGGAAGGCGTTTTAGCAAACTGATCAACCTGAAAAACCAGAATGAAAGTGAAACTGCTAGAAAAATTCAAAATGTGTATGGAAAGGAGGACAGAACAGGTAAACAATGAACTCCAGAAGTTCACCATCAAGAAAACGGGAACTCCCAAGGGAACTCAACGTAAGCCATACGATCATCAATCGACATATTACAAATTTTGTCACAAAGTTTCGAAAATGGGTATCACGCGACCTATCACAAAATGATCTTGAGCAAAGAATCGAAGACTTGTTTTTGAACCTCATCGTTACCGGAGATAAAAAATGTGCTCTTTGTTGCAGACATAAAACTTGGGAGATTTGACATGGAGTAGTACACGATCGCACAGCTAACACAAATCGTCGTATTATTTTTGAAAAACAGTCGGTCAATTTTATGGAGTTCGAAATGCTCCAACAGCGCCCACTATTCGTGCAATAATGGCCAAATTTGAACAATATGGGAACGTTGGCGATGTGAGTCGTATCGGTAGTCCTCGTTATGGACGATCGGCTGAAAGTATTCAGGTCATTCAACACAGTTAGGTAATCGCGTGGCAAGACTCGTCGGATTTTGGGGAAAGATCTGCATCTATATCCTTACAAAATCCAGTTGGTCCGACAACTCAATCCTGGCGATCCATAAAAAACGTTTGGAGTACTGGAGAACTGTTCTTAACATCGCCGAAAATGACCAAGAATTTTTAGGAAGTTTTATGACGAGCGACGAGGCACATTTTCATCTGAGTGGATTTGTAAATAAGCAGTAAATTACTTCGGGTTACTGTTTCGCGTAAGATTTTTGGGCCATATTCCTTTTAAAAGGATGCGGGAGCAAACGTTGACTTAATGGGCATCGCTACAAAACAATGCTTCAGGACTTCTGTTTTCTACTCATGCAACCAGACAAAAATGTTGAGTTAATGTGGTTTCAGCAAGACGGAGCTACCACTCACACCGCTCGTGAGACAATGACCTTATTGCGCGAAAAATTCCCAAATCGCATTACCTTAAAAAAAAACGGTGATATTGAATGGCCACCGCTATCGCCTGATTTGTCGGTTCTATAGGGTCTTATGGGGTTACCTGAAGAAAAAGGTTTACATTAGAAACCACACACCAAAGAGGAGCTGAGAATCAACATTCGAGAAGAAATCGCGCAAATTACGCCCGCAACACTTGAGAAAGTCATGGAAAGTGCTATCGAAAGAGCCCATGAGTACCTGCATTCTAATGGCGGCCACTTAACCGATGTAATTTGCCATACATAATCGTAATAAAAAAAACGGCCATAAAATAAACTTTTATTTGTAATTTATTTCATAAGTTTTTATCTTTTCATTCAAAAGTTGTTCCAAATTTACACAAGAAAGGGACTTTTAGCCCATCCGGTATGTTGCTACTAATGGCTTAGTCCATACAGGAGAGGACAGCACAACATCCTAGAGATGAATTTCACCCGCTCAACGTGTTACGGTCTGTATGTGGGATGTTAAGGGAATAATTTTTTTTTGAGCACAGAAGTCTACTGTCAATAGCTGTGCGGATTAAAGTCGACACTAGAGCAAAAACGGCCACACTCGGTTAATCAAAGAAGTGTTCTTGCACTCAAGGAGGAATACCTGCACACAGTTATAGGAGTTCGGTTCCACTTTTTCCAAAGTCTACAAAACTTCTTTGATGGAAAAAAATTTAGATATCGGGATGATGTCCAAGAGGCTCGTGGGGTATATTTTTCGTCACATCCAAACAATTTTAAAATACTCGTATTTATGTTACAACCTTATACTTTAAACTCTCCTGGCAAAGGTCTACTTGAGATTTGAGGGTTTTCGTAAACCTTTTTCTGAATAAATCGCTTTCATTTCAGTCAGATAAATTTCTTGGCCTGCCTACAGGAACAACATCAACAGCACCTTCCTGACAAATTGTAGATGTCGCTTGTCAAATACGAGTCAACCTGAAATGGATGGGTTTATCCGTTTACAGGCATTTTTTACTAGACTATGCCGTAAGTATTTCTCAATACAAACAAAACATTTTTATTCTTTTTCATCTCTTTTTTCAATTCTGCGGCAACAAGAAACAAGCTAAAACTTTGAAAACTTTTTGTGATTAATGACATCCCAATGATTGTTATTGTTTAATTCAATGATATTGGAAATACACTCATTAAGTACGAATGTACGAATCGTATCCTAGCATTGATTGATGCGGTTGCAAAAATTCTAGGAAATTATTATTATTTTTTTTTTAATTTAAAATATTGCCCTTTTCTTAAACGAGTTTGCCCGGGTGCGTGTTCCTCGTCTTTTTAATTAATTGAGTACGGTAATTAGTTTATTAAAATATTATAAGCCTATTTCCTAAAACGGTTTTTCGATAATTAGCAAATTTTTAAAAGCAGAGCCTAAGCTTTGAAAATTTGATGTATGCATTTTTTAATTTACTAATGAGTACTTCCTCCTTTATTTAAAACTAACTCAAAAATCATATTCGACATGGAATCATATAATAGGAAAGTAACCTCATTGACCGCCAGATGCACTGCTACTGCAAAAAAGGTAATGGTGCCTTGAAGTCCGTTCATCAGTTTTAAATGCATTTTATTATCTTAATCATTAACCCTTACATACAAACAAAAAATGCTTAAATGCTAGCTTAAAATTACTTAACAATCTTATACTAACTTACTGCTTACTTTTTGACAAAAACTTAGCATATGGACTTAATTTTTTATAAAAACTTAATATCTAACTTAAAATAAACCTTAGTCTACCTAACCTACATACACGATACACGACAGGCAAGAGGCTGTCCGCGTTGTCCAATGATAGAGAACTTTCGCCAATTTTTTCTGGTATCTCTAGACAACGGCGTCCTAAAGAGAATGGTTTCCGACTTCTGAAAGTTGATTTTCATCTTCCAGTCATCGCAAAATCGTCTTATCTTATCGAAGTCACGCTGCAAGATAGTATTGATGATCTCGATTTTTGGACCTGTTCTGTACGCTATCAAATCGTCTGCGTACGCAATAATATGGGGAAGTGAACCTATCAAGTCGCTTGTATAAATGTTGAACAGGATCGGCGAATTGACCGCGCCTTGCTGAAGACCATTTCTAATTTGAAATATTCCAACAGAAGTCACATCACCATTCTTCACGATGAACTGTCTGTTGGTTAGCATATTATAAAGAATGTACAAAGGTGGTTTACTGTTCCCCAGCCTAGTCAGCTTATAGAAAGGACCCTCTAACCATACGGTGTCGAAGGCCTTCTCCAAGTCAACAAGGCAGACACCAGTACATCGGTTTTTGCCTTTATTCCATTAAATATCGAAAACCAGTTTAGGCGCGGCATGTGAGATATCATGTCCCGCCTTAAAACTGAATTGATTATCCGAAACTATATGTTTGTCCTCAACCCACCAGCGCTCTATTGATTACCTTTTCAAACAACTTACTGATATTCGGAAGGAGACTTATCGTTTTCCAATGCGCTGGATAATGTGCATTATTCATTGCATTATTAAACAGGGTGGTGTAAATGTCCACCGCTTCTAGAGGAAGATGTCGAAACACGATGTTCGGAATACCATCGGTCCCCTCTGTTTTCTTAACCCTGATTGTGTCGAAGATCTCATGGAGCTCTTCCTTCGAAATGAACGGGGGTAGGTCACCCTCTCTGGTAATGACATTATTTGCCATATTTTCGTCGCTGAATCGGGTAAAACCAGAGCCCTCGGATCGCCAGTTCTCTACATCATTTCGAATATAGAAGTCGTGCACCAAGACGCGATTGTCCAGGTCATAATTAGGGCCAATAGTATTAGTGGCCTTGTATATTTCCTGAAAAGTCGCCCCTATGGCCTCAACCTTCTCTTGTGGATCCTCGATCACAAAGAAGTCGTCAACATCAGCAGCCTCATTTGGATCAATACCTGCTGTTGTCAGTAACCGTTCGTTGTCTGTTGTCCGGGCTATTTTAAGGCACTGAAGATCGTTTTGATTTTTTCTCCGAAATAGTTTATTTATTTGCGGGAACATATTCGGGTTGCTGGCTTTTACAGCCCGAACCCTGTTGTTCCAATACAAACTTACATAAATTCTGAAATTCTCTTTTATTAACGTTTGAATATTTTTAATCGACGCCTTCAGTGTCCTAATCGTCGGGTCTTGTCTGTCAGTTAACTGCCTGTACAAGTTTTTGAGTCTTGACAGAAGTCTACTTTTCTGTCGGTGCAGTGCGTCAATAGTAGGATTGCGGATTAACGAAGACCTGGTTAATGTGTAATGTGCGCAGACAGTTTAGCGTTTGTAAATTCGTACCTGTCAGTCGTATACGTTCGTCGTACATTAGTAGATCCAAATAAGAACCGCCTCTGGGTACTAGGTTCCCTCTAGTATTTGGCAAATTATTTCCCCAATCTTTGCGTTGAATTCCCCGCCGATTATAAAATAATTCTCCCCCGATTCCAGCCTCAGAAGTCGAAAAAGCTTTTCGAGCTCTGTATTGAATAAAGAGGATTGTGGAGCCTCAGGTGAATAAACAGAGGCCAAGTACGGCAGCTTTCTACTGCGGAGCGGTATATAAATGACGACTGCCTCCAACACCCGGAACCTACGCAACACTCCCTTGTATACTCTGTGTATTTTTATAAATTGTTTAATGAGGATCGCGACACCGCCTCCACGTTTGGATCGGGGCCGGTTTCTTCTTGTAACAATATAATTATTGTACTCCAGTTTGTGCTTATCGGTTAGCTTGGTTTCGCTAGCGAAAAGCACATCAGGGGTTTGGTCTTGTAGCAATTTAAAAATCGCGGCTCTTCGTTCGATCCTAATCAGTGAATTAACATTAACCTCAAGGACCTTTAAAGTTTGCTCCATCATGTGCGTACCCATTACGCTAGGCCCGGCAACAGCACGTAGATCTGGTCCACCCGCTTGGTCTGTTCCTGCACCTGCTTTTGCAGCTGAGCCATCTGCCCTTGGATTGCGAGCAAGATGGCCAGCATGTTAAGTGCAGCTTCCGTTGTTCTCTGTATTGGCGCCGGAGAAGCAACAGTCGCTTTTTGTACCGTAGCCGCCATTTGGGCGTAGGAAATTTGGGACGTGACGGCTGGTGTTTGAAACCTAACAGGTGAACGTTTGACTTCCACCTTCTGCTGCTGAGCCAGTTTTGATTTTTTAATGTCAGCGAACTTAGGACAACCCCGATAGTTTGCGGTGTGTCCCACGTTCCCACATAACACTCACGAGAGCTGCGTCCTATCGGACGCTCCGTCTCTGCTCAGAGCACACTCCTCGGAACTGTGGTTCTTTGCGCACTTCACGCATCGAGGCTGCATTTGGCAGTTCGACGCGTCGTGCCCGAACCTCTGGCAGCGAACGCATTGTATAACACCTTCGCTCCTTTTTAATTTTTCCCAGTGAACCACCTGGTAGTCTAGGACATTGATACTCCTTAGACTATCCAGACGGCTTTCGGGACTGAGCTGCACCAGGAAGAACGGCAGACTCCGTTTCTCCCGCCTGGCTCTAGATGTGGTAAATGGCTTTACCCCCACAAACTTGAGTCCTTCGCACTCCTTCTCTTTGAGCAGTGCCAGGATCTCCTCAGGATCAGAAGACGGTTCCAACCCCTTCAGCAGCATCGATTGCCACTTTTCACACTTCGGTGTGAATGAGTAGTGCTCCGTCGTCGTTTCCTTTAGGAGCTCTTTCACTTTCGCGTAGCCTTTCACTGTATTACAGTGGATGGCATGGCGATCATTCCCCAATCACTTAATATTAAAATTATTACCAATGACCAGCCTACACAGGTCCTTGGTAGCATTTACCTCCAATTTATAGGTGTTGATAGAAGGCACCTTTTCCTTCTTCTGCTGCTGCTGCTGCTGTTGTTGTTGTTGTTGTTGCTGCTGCTGCTGTTGTTGTTGTTGCTGCTGCTGCTGCTGCTGTTTTTGCTGTTGCCGTTTTTGTGGCTGCTGCTGTTTTAGCTGTTGTCGGTGTTGTGACTGCTCTTGTTGTTGCTGGTAGCTCTTAACCTTTTGTTGTAGCACTTGTGCTACTTTATTTGTTTAGTCTTGTTGTTGTTTCTGCTTTTGAGCATTCTGCTGTTGTTGGGCATGCTCTACCTCTTCCTTCTTACCATTTGCTTTTCTTTTATGGCCAGCACTCTTTGTTGTAGCATTTTTATGCTGCTATTTATGGCCTTCATTTCTTCCTCTTCATCGTCAGATTCGCTTGGGCTAATGAAGCGAAGGTGTTCCCTTACCTCACTCGCCAAGCAGCTTTACAGTGGTCGTTGGTAGCTTCCTCACCTGACATTTCAGAAAATCCCGCTATAGGCATAGCGGACGAGGGAGGCTCGATGGGTAGAAAAGGTTATGGAGTCGGTTTTCTGGGGTTGTCATGGCATACTCTTCGTGGACTACCTCGAAAAAGGAAAAAACCATCAACAGCGAGTATTACTGTGCATTATTGGAGCGATTAAAGCCCGAAATTGCTGCAAAACGGCCTCACATGAAGCGAAAAAAAATTTTGTTTTTGCCAGACAATGCATTGGTTCACAAGAGCATCGCAACCATGGCTAAAATCAATGACTTACGGCTCCAATTGCTGTCGCATCCACTGTATTCGCCCAATTTGGCTCCTTTGGACAATTATCTCTTCCCAAACCTCAAAAGATGTCTCATCAATAAAAAATTCAGTTCACCCGAGGAATTTATCGACGCCATGGAGGAGTATTTTGCAGACCTTCCAAAAAATTACTCTCCGGACGGGATCAAGAAGTTGGAAAATCGCTAGAATAAGCGTATCAAACTAAAAGGGGATTACATTGAATAAAATAAAAAAACATTTAAATTTTTTATTTTTTTTTTTTTTCATTCCCAAGGAGGTTACTTTCACCCTACCTAGTAAAGATTTTATGTAGTTTAGAGAGAAATTTCACCCCACGCTACTTCGATGGCGGTGATCAGCTGGTTTTTGGCCTCGAACTTCCTGTCTCCTTCGTACTCTTTTCGTGTCAGCCATCCCCAAATATTTTCCATAATATTAAAGTCTGGGAAATACGGGGGCCATGTTCTCAAATCCACATTTTGAGCGTGGATCCAGTTTTTTATAATTGGGGCTGCATGGATGGGAGCATTATCCTGCTGATATGCCCATCTTAGGAGACCAAAAATATCCTGACATTGCGGGTAAGGTGTTTCCTATAATGTTTGGTACGATTTTGCTGTCATTTTTGTACTTTGAAAGTTCAACGGTATCGCGCCATAGAAGGAAACAGCTTCCCAAACTATAACGCCACCTTCCCTGCTGTGATGTCTTTTCAAAAACCGTTCTTCCTTTCGCAGATCAGGGAAATAGTAGTTGTACCCGTTTGGACCATCGAGGTTAATTTTTTTTTTTTTTTTTATCCGATAAAACTACTTTTTGTCACTCCTGTCCCCATGCCATATGCTGACGTGCAAAGTCCTAACATTTGCTTTTTCTAGCGAAATCTAATGGAGGTTTTTTCTTCATTTTTTGTTGTTGCAGTTGTGAGGTGCTTACTGTTACCATGTTTACTGGAACTTTAAAACTTAAAGTTAAATCACAATCTTCAAGCACTCAAGATGTATGTGACTTACTCTCAGCTCGGAACTTACTTTATGCTAGATGAAGGTGTTACAAATGCTTGGAAATTTATAGGGAATTTAAAATTGTACGTAATTCTCTAACTCGTCTTATTGAAAAAAAACAACATCGCTTTTTTTTAAAAATAAATTTGATTTATGTTCTTCTTGTTCTGACTTTTGGAAGAGTACTCCTCAGCTCGGACTGAATTCATAAAAAACATCGGTTCCTAACATTGTGGATGTAGAAGGACTAAATGTTAACTTTGTGTCTATTTGCAAAGAGTCAAATGGTCTAAGCTCCCGGTTTTGGATAGCAGGGTCACCATCTAAATCAACTTTTTCACTTACATGTGTAGATGAAACGGATCATATACGCGGTTTTTTGGTATATTTTTGAAAAAAAAAAATTTTTTTCTTTATTCAAAATCAATTTCAATCAAGTACATATTGGCCATTATTATCTATGACCTTTTGTCATTTTCCGGTTAGCTTCATAATTCCATCTGTCTACAACTTTTGTGGTTTAAGAGCGAAAAACTTGGCCAAGTCCTTTTCAGCGGCTCTTCGGCCGGCCAATTTCAATCAAAACTTCCCAATCAAGCTTTGTCAATTTGTTCCGGGTCATCAAACATGTGTGTGTCCTAGCATTGTCATGATGGAAGACAACTCCCTTTCTGTTGGCCACCAGAATTGGCCATTTCTTGAAAGATTTATTCAAACGGTCGATTTGTGTGCAGTAGGCGATCAAATTGACCGTTTCATCACGTTCTAGCAGCTCATAATAGACAATTCCCTTCCAATCCCACCAAACACTCAACATAAACTTGTTTGCCGTCAATACAGGCATTGTAATCGTTTATGATCGCTTGAGTTGGATATTCTCGTATTTAATCCATTTTTTATCGCCCATAATGAATCGCTTCAAAAATGGTTCCATTTCGTTACGTTCAGCAGCGTTTCACTGATGGTTATTCGGTCAATTAAATTTCTTTGCGTTAATTCATGTGACACCCAACCATAGATGATTCCAAACTGTCATACGGTTGATGTTTAGTGCCTTTTTTAGTGACAGGCCAACCAGTGCGAGGTGCATCATGTACATCGAAATTTCCGGAACGGATTCGAACAAACAACTCCTGAGTCCGGAGTTCACTCACAGCACTGTAAACTATAAACTGCACAATTTTATAGTTTTTCCCTTTTTTATAGTAAAAAAGCATCATATATTTTGCTCACATTCAAATCAGTATAACATTTTAAAACGAGCAACGAATTACACAGCTGTCTTCACAAAAAAAAATTATCCTGATATGTCACCTTTCAAACACGTGTTCGTTTAAAACAATCGGATTAGTGTTTCCAGATAAATGGACACCAACACCATCTAGTGACAAAAAACCGCGGAGACTTTTTGTATGACCCATTAGTAAGTGTCAAGTCAAATGCCGTAGGTTCGGATAACATTGCTCCTAAATCTGTAAAAATTCTGCTTCCTGTTATTTTGCACCAAATTACCCACATTTTAGATACAATTTTCCGTTTCTGCCGAAATGTGTGGCCGAGTCGTTGAAAATTGGGTCCAACGAATCGCAGTGGCCATATGAACGAATTTCGAGTTTATAATCAGTCACTCACCAAAATCATACTTTGTTTTTATGAGGAAGATCTAGTCTTGTATTGAAGCACTGCCAGACTATTTTTTAGTCACTGGGTTTAGATCCGTTAGTATATGGATGACGACGCACTTTATTCCTTTATCGAGGACGAGTTTTGGCCAATCCTAAATAGCATGTATTTCTGCTTAAAATACGCTGGGACCTTTTTTCAATGAATACAAAATTCTGGTGTTTGGACCGTACATACCAGTACCAGTACCGGTGTCCATCTTTTATCCTTCCGAATACCACTTGATACCTTTAAAACTTGAGGTGGGTTTTTGTACTTCTATGCTTCCTGACTTAAGTTCACTGTACTGAGCCTTCTACCGAAGTACTGAGTCTTAGGTGGACGGTTGTTTATCGCGCAGATGATTTTAAGCTCGGAATTTCGGAGAGAAGATTTGTTTAATTCACGTTATCGGAGGGATTAATCTCTCCTGTTTATAGTAGAAGCAATTTAGCCTTCCACAGCTCCTGTGGGGCATGTATGCATTTCGCTGGTGATGCCGAGCCATGCAAATTTTTGTAGCCGGTGCAGTCTTGTAAGGCGGTTTTCTATTTTGTTTTGTACCACCATACTGCTGATGAGTAGTGGATGATGGACAGTATCATCATTTTAATTATATATTCAATGGGTGGCTGGACTAATCCCCAGGTTTTACTATACTTTTACTTTTACTTACGACGGTAAGCCCACATAGCTTTAATCGCTATGGTATGAATGTTATTAATAATTATATGAATTCCAATTTAGTTTACCCTCGTTGGAGTACACAATTTCTGTACCGTTTAGTGAGATCTAGTCAAGGATCACAACAAGTGTAGCTTTACTGCTGTTAATTGAGAGATTTTCTCCGACACACCAGTCGTTTACTATCTTTAGAGCAGTCTGGATCTTATAGCAAAGGTTTTTAGTCGCTGGCTTATCCTATTGTTTCATAGTCCAGATTACAAAGTTTTACGAGATAAGCCCCCTTGTAGAAAACTTTTGGCGGCCAAGACAGACATTTTAGTTTCACCGGAAGATGTGGAGATTATCCGGTTTACGAGGATCACTCTACCCCAACGGTAAGTGCGATGGTCAATACCCTTTTTGAACATGGCTAATAGAATGGATCGTGTCCTGTATCATCAAAGGCACCTTCAATATCTAGGAAAGCACATTCTGCAATCTTCTTTTGTCAGTAGGCCTCTATAATCTGTGTTACCAGACTTAGTAGAGCGCCTTCCTCTATGCATATAGGTGAGGGTGCAGAGGTAAATTTCTGTTGAGAAGGTATGTGATGTGTTAATCAATAAGTCTTTCCATGGTTTTCAGAAAAAATTATGTACGACTTATGGGTCGATAAGATTTAGGTAGTTCAGTTATCAGTTTATCTAGTTGGGGATAAAAACTATGTTTACCTCCCTCCAGGGTCACTGGATGTATCTATACCTAAATAAGGCTGTCAACGACTTTGCTGGGCCCAGAATTAATCAAATTTTCACACTGCAGCAGATCATAGAAAAAAGCCCATACCATCAGACCCATACTTAGATATAAGTGTACTCGTGCCTATAAATACGAGTTATACAAAGTCATTTCTAGTTTTGCTATCCCTGCCATTCAGTAAAACTAGAGAATAGTGATGGTTAAGACCGATGCAACTCACTGGTTGATGCCCAGGTTCACTCCACACTGTGACGCCATACCTTAATCGTATAACATAAAAGTGGATACAAAACAAGGTCTTGAAAACTCCCTCGTTTTAAAAATCAACAATTATTCTTCTTCGCCAGAACTTTGGCGACTTACTAAACCAGAAATCTAAATTGAAATTCAAAATTAAACACGAAAACAGCATTTGGTTCTTGGCATCCTAGCATCAAAAGCGTTGGCAAACAGCGAGACCCGTAACCAAGAATGAACTACCTGAGTAGTGCACATTTCAGACTAAGTACGTCTCCTCGGTTTAATCGGTACAACTAAAAGTAGTTACTAATAGCCCTGAAATCACTGAAAACCATTGACTTGACTTTGTAATCCCGAGAGTACATTGCAGCAAATCTCGATCCCAATGAAGCGTTCTAAATCCTTCTCCCTACAAGAATGGAGTGGATAGATGACACCTTAATTGCGATTCATGCAACATTATCCTCCAATAACGAACTCAAGCTGAACGTCTCACCTGCAAGAAGTCTACTTGAGATTATCCTATTGCCTGTTCAGCAGGGAATATTTGTGATAACTACGCTGAGTATTAAGCCCACATTCATAAGCAGTTATACATAGTAATTTGTGTATCTCTAGATTGCTGATTTCCAAACAAATCACTCGACTTAAGGGTATGTTTTAGATAAGTGCAAGAAAGCAATAACCGTACACCAGATTTGGACTGTCTAGTCTTCCGGGTCCCGCCCAATTATCAGGGCTTTGCCCATCAATGACGCTGTCTAATAAAAAGTGGAGGCAGAGCAAATGTACTGGTTTTATCGGAAAGGTTTTCGGTACTTACGTCTCCGAATGGTGCTGCGATTTGACCAGTTACAAGCGACCGGTCAGAGGTCTTGTTGGATGGCAGGGCCACCGGTAGTCCATACCAAGACTTAAAACACAGTACCGTGGGAGTCAGGATTCCCCCAAATTTCGGTCCGGGCCTGACTTATTATCATGGTCATGGTGGCTGTGGTTTACCCCAAAGTTGCGGGAAGGGTCTTTACCCAATGAAGAGTTGCAAGATACTGGGTGCTGTGACCCTAAGAGCAGTAAGAGGTTTTAGGTCGGCCTCGACCCTTACCAAGGGTGGAACTTTTTGCCTCCAACACGAGTTCCACTTTGGTATCAAAGGAATGACGGTGAGCGATGGCAAGGCGTATCCCATGGAAGTAGTCCTTCAGGGCTGGAGTTCACGTTAAATACAAGAGACGTTCTGTCTAGTCTTCCAAATTTTATATTTTTACCTGTTTGGTTGACATCGTCATATTACCTGTAACCGTGCTTAAAAGATATTTATCCATAGAGACAATCACTGCACACGTGAGAAATGAACCAGCACCGCCCTAGCTGCGGTTCAGCTGGGATAAATGTTTAAGACTACACAAAAGGAAACTCATTCTGCAAATGAATTTCGTTGTATTTTTAATTTTGAAATTTACCGGCTAAATTAAATTGTTGTGCCCTCTAGTGATTCCTAGTCAAAACAGAAAACTTGAACTCGTTGAAATAACTAAGACACCAAATACGGAAATTGCCACAAGATGGCGCAATTTAAATCAAAGGCAGGAACCAAAATGTTTGTATGTCAGTTATGAATAAAATGTTTCATTTTGGTGCCGCAGAAGAAAATAATAAAAATGTTAGTCTTCTCATTCGAATATTTGAATCAGGAAATGCGTGGTTGTTAATTGCAACTATTGTTCCCACTAATGTTGTACATACGAGTTCATTCTCAAGACAACAATACTGAATTATGGGCTTAAAGTTCTCTGTTATTGGTGTTTTATTTATAGCAGCTGAGTATTGCGATCAGGGTTAGTACTGAGCGAATTAACCTGGCGATGCCTGTTCGTGGTAGTTACTGAGTACTTGGCCTGCCTCACTTGTGTTGAGCAATAAAAAAAAAAAAAACACAATTTACACTGTCAGAGAATGATTGAACTTTAGAAAGAGGACGTACGGCGGATGAATTCACATCATTCAATCAACAGTCAGGATAGGAAATACCTTATGTGGGTTACTTCAACGTATATGGAACTGACGTAAATCAGGATTTTCAGGGCTAGTCAAGTTTCTCCAATAGAGTTGGTGGCGGATAGACTCTAAATGAGTCAACACCAGTTCTCATACCACCGAAGCGGCTTACCGGAGTGGGTGACCGCAATATTCTGCCTGTTTCGCTCAATACTATGGCTAACCAAATTCTAAACTTCATTAAGCGACACAACCTGTTATCCCCATTACGGTATAGCTTTCGAGCTAATCGTTGCTGTTTCGACGTAGAACAGGCATGTCACCCTCTTTGGTTACAGCCAAGGTAACGTCTATCAATATCTCCGACACTATAACAATGAAGAAATACTCTGAAAGAATTTAACGTTGAACTGTATATTCAATCTCCTAACGGCATAGATAAAGCATCTATAGCAGAAGCGAGGAATATTCTTAGATCAAGCGTACGTGAATAGATGGAATAAGGTCCAGCGATCTCAAATTTCTTTTAGAATGACTAGACTCCTCAATATGAGTATTGAACTGGCCACGGCTTCAAGACTTAGGAAAACATCTATTGTATGATCCATACATTCGTAAATACGGAAAGAAGAAAAGAAAAAAAGAGAGAAATTCAAACAGGCACTAAATAATTTCATCAAGATTTAAGAAAGCTTTCGATACCTTACACCATCAGCATATTCTTAGAGACAGAAAATAGGTGTGCGCGGCCATATTTTAGCTTCGTTTGAAAGCTACCTTAGAAACACAAACTTTACGGTAAAACAGCGGAACAGACTAGCACCGAAGGGAGTATTGACTGTGGTATTCCACAAGGATCAACAGTTGGACCCCTTCTTTTCATAATATATGTCAACGACTTACTTTCGGTTCTGAAAAAAATACCGGTTACGCATACGCGGACTGTACAACTGTATCAGTATAATGAAAATATATCAACATATAAGTGCCCTAGGCTAACCATGAACTGCAACCTAAAATAGAGCTACCATACAGAGGAAATTAATAAGAAGCTGCGGCAAGCCACATATGCTATCGAAAATAAGTAATTATGCCCATTTGAAGAATCTCTGCTACCATCAGTACTTCGGTAGTGATATTTCGGCTTGGTTGAATGCCATCTTAGATACGGAATGCTGGCATGGGGAAAGGGGACAAGAATAAAACCTCTTCAGAAGGTGCAAACACGAATACGAAATAATACTATGAAAGAAAACAAGACAGACACTCAACACCAGGCGGAGACAACAACATTATACAATTCCGAGTATGAAACGAGTACGGTAAGAGAGGATATAAGGTCACTACACCAACTACACTAAACCCATTCCCAAGAGAGCTTTGAAGCCCAAAATCTCGTGCAGGATATGGCGAACGAGTTCAGTTGAGATGCATGCTATCTCAGACAACTCGCGAATTTTCACTCGGCAGTTCGCTGTTTGTGGTAACCGTTTTTGGGCTACCTGAGCGCGGTTCATCAAAAACCGTGCGGCGACGGCGAAACTCTGTGAACTAATGGTAAACGGTTGAGCGGGAAGGTGAATGGGTCCCATACACACTATCGAGAATGGGCTTGATTTCCTCGCAGATTCTGCCACTCAAAAACAAGAATCGAATTACGGAGCGATACTGCTCTTTTTCCATGGTCGCAAAAAACTCTAACACGATGTTTTGAAATAGGTATCAAAACAATACGAAGCTTCGGATTATCACTAACTTTTGACAGTAGCGTCACCTATCTTCCAATTCGGTTACTCATTAAACAGACCTCGTAGCATTCTTAGTTTTTTTTTTTTTTTTTTTGAAAGATAGAAAGGTTAGACGTGTTTTGGTGTGCTCGGCAGTTTTCAATTATTAAAAAATTTGCATAGAATTTTGTGTAAAAAATGGAATCAAGTGCTCTAAAACACTTAAAATGTTAACAATGGCATACGGTGAGTGCGCTCTAAGTAAAAAAAAAAAAAACGTTTATAAGTGGTACAAGCTCTTCCAAAGTGGCCGAGAAGATGCCAATGACAAACTTCGCTCTGGACGCCCCAGCACATCAAAAAAAAAAAAAATGATAACTTTGAAGTTGTGAAGAAAATTGTTTTTTTTTTTTCTTTTGGGAAATCGTCGATTTACCATTAGAAAAGTTGCTGAAGATGTTGGCATATCGGTCGGCTCGTATCATGCAATTTTTTCGGATATTTTAGGCATGAGACGTGTTTTTGCGAAGTTTCTTCCGAAACTTCTTTATTTTGATCAGAAGAACGGTCGCATGAGCATTGCTCAAGAGCTCTTGAATGATGCTAATGATGATTCTGACTTGCTCAAAACACCTAGATATTTGAGTTTTTAATAAACTTTAGAGGGATCAAATTTAATATTTCTTTTTTAGCTCTATCCAAAATTATCCATTATTAAAATGTCATCTAAATATGTAGAAAACATCACACCCGGTACATATCAAAATTTTGTATATTCATGCGTTGGGGTCGTTACGATCACGAAAGGCAAACGGTTAAACTGAAAATGTCCATATCTAGTCGCAAATGTACAAAGCTTAGCTGAAGGCTCGTCCATCTTTACGTGCCAAAAGTCATTCTTAATATCGATTACGCTAAGGAATTTTGCTAGACAAAACCCTTTTTTATGCGAAGATTTGCAGTATGAACAATTTTTCACATAACCTTGAAGTACTGTAATTTTCTCGTGCTGACTTTTGCTGCCCTTCTGGATTCCTTTGCTCAGCTCTGTTATACCGATCTCACTGATTTTGGTTGCTATTTTTCATGTGGACTTTCCACCTTTGATTCATTCTCTCACTTCGTACAAATTCTTTTGATCTGCTTCCTTTTCTAGGCCAACTGTCACAAGAATTTGATATACATTTGATGTCAGACCGACTGCGCCATGTAGAAATTGAAACAAACTTACTTGGCTGAGTATTATACTTAAAGTTTTATGCTATTGTCCTATACTATGATTGTGGTGTACAGTTTCTTCTATACTTTATACAGCCGATGAGCAGGGACGTAAGTCCAGGAACAAATATGAAAACCAGAGAGTACTGTCGTCAACAAAGGAAAATATTGAATTAGAAGTGTCAGACAAGAGATCGTAGATAAGAATTACAAAGAGTGTCGGAGACAGAGCGGAACCCTGGGGCACACCAGCATTTATTTTGTGAATATTAGACTTGAAACCATCCAAGACAACTTGAATTGAACGTTCCGAAAAGTAATTTCTAATCCATTGAAGAAGAAAGTCGTTGATCGCAAATGCACGCAAATCAGGCATAGGAGCCTGATGCCAAACTCTGTCGAATGCTTTAGAAATGTCAATTGCAACTATATTGCTTTGTCAGTTTTATGTACGATTTGGTTCGACTTTTCGTTGAGATAATAGTGGACCTGCCACTACGACCATTGAGATGTTTTCGCGTTGCGAGATATTTCATAGGACGGGCTGGAGAAATGCTGTTTTCCATCTGCTCGGAAAGAGCCCTAAAGAGTAAGATTGGTTAAGAATTGGTTTTGCCAGAGAGACAGAATACATCTTTAAAAGCAGGGGAGATCCGAGATATATCATCTGGACCAGCTGATTTGTGTATAGCTACTACATGAGTGTGAAAGTGGGTTTATTCCATTGAAGATTCGACCCACTCAAATGTAGGCGGAGATAGAGCACAATCTGGAAGTGTTAAGCTGGCCGCAAAGTGTGCAGCAAACAGATTGGCCTTGTCCAAAGAGCTGACAGCTGGAATGTCATTGTAAATGAGCGTTGGAATGGAGGATGAGGCAGAATTTGTAATGGTTTTGACGAACGATCAACAATTTTTACTACCTTTGGCAAATTGTATTATTGTTCTACAGACAAACCCTTTAAGCTTGGCAGACACATACAGACTTTCTAAAATTTATTATATATGTGTGTCAATAAAATCAAATCAATTCAATCAAATCAACGATTCGCCAAAGTATTTTCTGGTCGCGTACACCTCAACCATGCAACCAATGTCAAGTGCTGAAGACCAGTGACAGATTAAGAAGCTATCAGAAACGCCGCAACTGATAAATGCTGGGTTTCACCCAACTACTTAAAGTTTGAATAAGAATGCAGTCAAACACATGTAGGGAAACAACTCACCTACGAAAGAGGAGGTAGGAATATTGGCTTCTCCGGAGAGAAAAGAAATATAGTGAGAAGCGCGCGATCGAGGAAATAGAGACATGCTACTCCAGGAACAACATACGAAACAACATACGAGAATATTTCAAGGCAACAGGATCCGAACAGAGGCCTCCAAAGGTGAACCAGTCACAGTCGATCCTGAGGATATGAAAAAAAAAAATCCGCTGTTAGGCAGAACGAACTATTTAAAATGAAGTGAGCCTACCTGCCGAACAATTAAAGACAGCGGCAGATAACTTAGTAGAGAGCATGGATCAACTCATTTTCAAAGTTTTGTCAGCAGAAAACAAGCCTGAAGAATGGAAAGAAAGTCCACAAGAAAATAGACCCACTTAACTACATCGATTATACAAACATCAGTCTCCTTTACGTTCCAAATAAGATCTGCGACTTGTGTGAACGCCTGAAGCCATTTATAAGCGGTCTTAGTACCGATAAGTCCACAATCGACCGAATATTTACACCATGGCACATCCTGAAAAAAACCCAAATCCATACGCAACACCTCTTTATCAATTTTAAGTCGGGACATGACAACATCTATGAAGGCGAGCTTTACAAAGCCATGTCTAGACTTGGTATCTCTGCCGAACTTGTCAGATTGTGCGGAATGACGATGCAGAATGCCCGCTGCAACATAAAGGTCCATTGCAATCTTTCAGAGACCTTTGAGGTCAAAAATGGATTTAGGCAATGTTATGCGCTTTCATGTAACTTTTAGACATCATAATTGACAAAATTGTACGGAACTCACAATTCGTACCGGTGGCACAATTTTCCAACAGATACATTGATGAGATAGACATAATCGGTAGAACTCAACGAGCTATCACAGATCTGACAATGATAATGACTTTTCATCAGAAATCAACCGAAGATATTATTCTTTCAAATCGTTCTCCTCTCGACTCGGGAAGGCAAATGCGCAATAAGGCTTTGCCAAGAAATACTAAGGAAACTCTTTATAAAACTCTCATTACTTGGATTTCAGTTTGGGATCCTGCAGAAGCAGGGACGTTAGCGAAGATGAACGAATATATCCTTTCCTATTTTGAAGGCAAAATTTTCCGAGTGATTTTTGCTTCCGTTTGCGTTGATGGGAGCTTAGAGCTACGACTCTACGAGCTATTCAGTGGTATTGACTTGGTCTGAAAAGTAAGATGACTAGGATATGTAGAGCGAATGAACACCAACGCTGCAGCCCGAAGAGTCTACACATTAAATCGGGCAGGGAAATGAAAAGAAAGAAAACAACGAATTGTTCTGCGTTCCCAACCAGAGAAAACACCCATCTTTTTCGAAAATCTCGGATACTTCTCTAAAATAACAGGCAAAAGGCTCTTTGACTTTGCTAAAAGACCAAATAAATCTACTCCAAGCTCTTCCGGCTGAGCTTTATGTCTCAAGACTGAATTACTTTTGGATCAAAAAGGTCGTTTACCGTCCTCAGTAACATAAGCCTACTTGTATCACTCCATTATTAATCGAACTTTCCATGAAGGATAGAAAAAATTCGTGGAGATGCAAAACCAAAAACACAATTTCATGATCGCCTCTATTGCAAAGATTGAAAAAACTTTCTACAACTAAGTGTACGATTGAACTCATTCGCTTACAAATATTTTTGATCGGACTTCGTGTCCGAGACCTTAAATTAACTAGTCTCCAATGTCATTGGCCTCTCTCTCCTCGGGACATAGATATGTCGACATCTGACATTCATCTTCCGCCTAAAATTTGTTTAAGTGCAGGCACTCGGTAAAAAAGAGGTTTCTCTCGAGACGAACTGACATACAATCTCTATTTGCCAGCCACATTTATTTCTGTCAATACGCTGGCACGTTCCATTTATCTCCGCATAATGCGCACAAACGAAATAAAAAAAAGAAAATCCGGAATCCGAAAATAAAGGAAATTCTTAAAATTTGGATAGATAAAAGGAAAATAAGCTTTATAACAAAAGTACTCGTATCCATTTATAAATTCAATACGACACTATTTACATAACGCAGACACATGGCATTAGCGGTCTTCAGCACTTCCAAAAATGCCAAAAATACTCGAACTCCCATGCCGACTCAGATGGCTATGCAGATACGAGCACTCTATAACATATATTGTTTGGGTGGTCCACAAAATGTTGTGCAAACAAAAAGAAAAAATGAAATGAACTTCCTAAAGCAAACACTAGATTCGGTTACAAGCACACCCACTTAAAAGATACATGTATACACAATGCGGGTAGATGCCCTTCGATAGAGCTAACCGCTCCGACACACATGCTTGCCTTAAAGTTCAAGTAAAATCGCTTGACACTTCAAAGTTCCCATGGCTTCCGATTTTTGCCAATATTTTCGTTAAATATACACAAATTCCATTTAACTGGTATTCTCGCCCCAAGCTCTCATTAATTTGGAGTTCTTCGATTACTCGGCAGATATAGTAAATGCGGATTTGTATTTAATTATATGGTATACGAGTACTCTTACCTAGATACGCGTACAGACGTATACTCGTATTGTTGTTCTGAGTTTGGAACTGCTTACTCAGATATCGGTAAAATGATTTGTGGAATAAACTTGAAACTGTTAACAAATGAAAGTGCTCTTTAGGATTTGTTTTCCATCGAACGATTTATCGTCGAGGAGCAAAATTGGTGTCTGTGTTTACGTTGCTCGGCTATTGAGGTGTTGCAGATTACTATTAAAATTGTTGACCGGTTCTTTGAGCCGTCTACAAATATTTCAATATTTTCCGTCATTTTTTCATCTAGTAGTGCGGTCGAGACCTTGGCACGTATTCGAAAGGGATCATTAGGGATAGAAAAATGTTATTAACGTTAACATCTGAAGTAAATATGTAATATCAATTGAATATAACCGCCGGCTGTGGCGGTCACTGTCATCGATACTCGTATTGACATTAGTGTAATTTGGAATGTTCTATCTTGTGAACAGCTACTATTCTTTTGATAATTGTTTTTAGTTTCGCACTCCAAAATTGTTAACTCATGTGCGCGGCACATAAACCGAAATCTTCCTTTAACTCTACATATCGTAGCCATCTTAGGTAACTAATGCACACTTTTCGGAGTATTCATACGTCGATATTGCTTTCTGGCTCATAGAGTTCGCTTTTATATTTTCTCTATCTCAAACCCAATCAACAGAAACTCTTACAAGAATCGCCGGAAGAATCCTGCGCCTAACACAACTAAGTTTATCTTCATCTGCTTTCGTTGATTTCTAGTCTTACATAGAGTCTCCTAAGAGACTTTTGTCATGTTTTTATTATTCAATCGGCTTCTTTGGCCAATTATGAGGTGTCATTATCAGCTGACAAAATCCATATCTATCTCAAGGTTATAATTTTCCATTTCGACTTTCAGTCCAAATTATGGATATTTTGCGTCCCTTCTTTTTTGACAACATAAGTACGTACTTGATATTGTCCTCATTAGCAGTTTTACCTTTTTTTTTGCTTTAAAACGAAGCAGTCACAGTGTTCTCCAAATGTCATCCGCCTCGTACGGATTTATGTAAAATGAGCCTCTGGTCTCAACTTATTTAAATCCTTTGTTGACAAAAAAATTTTCGTTGGGATAACTTTCATTACGCTACACAATTTGAATTTGGCAGAGTTGCCACAATTAGACTTAGGTTATCTCTATACCAGGTGTACCGGTATGAAGGAAGCGTTTTTTTTTTTTTTTTTTTTTTGTGAAAACAAAACACTAATTTTTAATGGGAAAGTAAAAAACATTTTATTCAAAGTATTGGCCATTGCTAGCTACACATTTTTCCCATCTTTCAGACAATTTATGGATTCCATGCCAATAAAACTATTCGTCTTTTGAAGCAAATCAAAAGTCACCCAATTTGCGCCTTCCTTGTAGGATTCGAAGTGCTGCTCAGCTAATGCGTGTCCCATCGATGAAAACAAATGGTGGTCGGAAGGAGCCAAGTCTGGTGAATACGGTGGGTGGGGTAGCAGCTCCTAGCCAAGTGCTTTAGTTGTATCCTGAACCAGTTTTGCTTTGTGTGCAGGTGCATTGTCATGGAGCAAAATTCTCTTGCCGTGTCTTCTGGCCCATTCTGGTCGTTTTTCGATGAATGCATGGTTCAAATTAATCGTTTGTTGTCGGTAGCGAACTGTGTTAACGGTTTCACCGGGTTTTAGGAGCTCGTGGTACACCACACCTTTCTGGTCCCACCAGACACACAGCATTGTCTTCTTGCCGAATCGATCTGGTTTTGCAGTCGAAGTTGATGGTTGTGCCGGATTAACCCATGATTTTTTCCGTTTAGGATTCTGAAAATAAATCTATTTTTCATCGCCAGTAACAATTCGATGCAAAACTGATTTTTTTATCGTGTCTTTGAAGCAAAAATTCAAGTGGTTTTTCGGTTTTCCATCTGCCTATCATTCAATTCATGTGGCACCCATTTTCCACACTTTTGGTTCTTTCCCATAGCTTCTAAACGGTCAGAAATTGTTTGTTGTGCAACATTTAACATTTCTGCCATTTGTTTCTGACTCAAAGTGTCATCTTCATCCAATATTGTTTGCAATTCGGCGTTTTCAAACTTTTTTCGTGGTCGTCCACGCTCTTCATTTCTTACATCAAAATCGTCATCTCCGAACCGTTGAAACCATATTTAACATGTTACTTCTGATAGAGCATGATCTCCATATGCCTCGACAAGCATTCGATGCGACTCTGCAGCACTTTTCTTCAAGTGAAAACATAAAAATGAATGCTTTCCGCAAGTCACCATTTTCTGGTACAAGATTCGACATTTTTAACGCTATGAAAAAATATGATTTTGTTTGCTCAATGACTTGATGTATACAAAATATGTTTGACAGCTGTCATAGCAAACAAACAAAAAAAAAAAAAGTTAAGGCCCGTTCACAATAAATGTTCCCTATCGAGACATTTTTATCTTGGCGCTCACTTCATACCGGTACACCTTTTAGTTGATGTCACGTATGTAGTTCCTCCGGGTTAGATTCAAAGACTTCGCGGTCCGAGGCATTAGTGTTTATTCATTCTACATGTCCTAGACATCTTAGTAGACTGATGCACAGTTTTCTGACTAGCTTGATGTCGGTGTACACCTCGTATCCCATTCGCTGAACCAATTTTGGGAGCTTGCGTTCTATCAATTAAGTCGATATCATCTACATACGCTAGTAGTTGCATATACTTTTGAAAGATTGTGCCTGTACTGTTTGAATATGTCGTATGTGAGTTCCACACAATTCTTTCAAGTATGCTATTAAAGAAGCCACATGAGAACGCGTCACCTTGTCTGAAACCTTTTTTGACAGGGAAGGTCTCGGTTAAGTCATTACTGACCTCGATGGAGTGTAATGAACGTTTTCAGCTTAGATATTTTATTCCTCACTTCGTTTTGGTCAAGAAGGTTAGGAAGTGTTCCATATTTTCAGCACCAACTGTGACTCTACTACAAAGTTACCTTCTTCATCTTTACAGATTGTTGTACGGGTCTTCTTGACATGTTCTTTTTACCTTCCGTACGTTATTCTTGGAATAACCTCTCAATATCTACAGAAGTCAAGGTTCTTCCTGTCCCTTCTGCTCGTAGAGCTCACGAGCGGCTCTCTTCCTTCGCACCTTGGCTGCAGCAAGGTAGTGATTCGAATCGAAGTTCTCTGCCCGGAAGGTTCGGACGTCCAAAATATTGAAGGCGTCCTTTACGTGGATCGCAATGTGGTCAATTGGATTTAGTGTTTTATGAACCGGAGACCACCAAGTCTCCTCATATATATTGAGTTGAGGAAATCGAGTGCTGGCTCTAATAATATTTCGTGCCGCCGTAAAGTCAATAAGCCTAAGTCGTTGCTAGACGTGGTGTCGGGTAAGCTATGATTCCTAACTGTCCTACCAAAGATCTCCTCGCCTAGTACGATTTTAACATCATACTTGTACTTCGAACATTTTCATATATCTTGTCGAGGAGCTTGTAGAAATATTCATTAGTGGCGTCGCTTTTGTCTTCTGTACTGGCATGGGTGCATATTAGGCTTATGTAAGCGAATTTGGCCTTGATGCGGATGGTTATAAAACGCTCGCTCACGTGTCGGAAGCTCGACTTTTCTTATCTAAGTCTACTGCAAATGTCAAATCCACATTCGGATAAGCAGTGTTTCTTTTCCTTATAGCAATCATCACAGTTCAAGGGCGGCAAGATAGCTTCCTATTTTTTTTTTAAACTTAAACATTGCAAGTCCTGGTTTACATCATTTTAGAAATCATTTCGGGTAAGTGGCGACCCACATTTTCGATACACTGGTTGAACCTAATTCTGCTGGGTTTTATCAGTTTCTCCAGACTCTAGAGTCTAGAGTCTGTGAGCAGTTGGTATAGACACGAGATACCTATACAAAGAGAAGTCGCAAGGGATCAAATCGGGTGATCCCACCGGCTACTCCAAATCACCCTTCAGTGAGAAAAGGCGCACAGGGAAGCGCTCTTGCAACGCACCCATCGATGCCCTTGAAGTATGGGACATCGCTTTGTCCTATTGAAACTATATGTCCCCTTTCTCCAATTCATCAAGAGCATACACATGTTTGTCGGCCAAATGCCGCGGGGAGAACAAAATTTCCATCCTTACTGCTTCGATGGTCAGGTGTTCCGGTGCAGAACAAGACTCAATGGCGCAATATTGAAGCGACTTCAGAAGGCGCGCTGAGTTGAAATCACCAAACGACCGTTGGGAAAGTAGGGCTCTAAGGCAAACGCGCACTGCTCGTTACTCCAATGCATGATAACGACTACAACACAAGTTAACAAAACATTAGACTCCTCTCTCTTGAATGAGATGACACACAGCCGTCTGGGACTCTAACCAGCTTAGAGCGCCCATTTTAAATAAGAAAGTTATCTTGCCGCACTTTTGTATAACCCATAGTAAGGATTTACTCATGTCAATTTGATTGTTATGTTGCTGGCCCAATTCAAGTTAAAGGACAGTGGCGATCATAAGTCTGTCGATTGAGGACTTACCTATCTAAAATTGCACTGATTACCACTGGCTAATCAAATCGCTGGCATTCACCTAGCAGAAATATCATTTAGAATTTTGCGCTTCATTCATCTTCAGCTTTACAGCCCATGTCAAATTATGGCACATCACAATATTACTTCTGTATACAGTATAAGAAGCCTTAGGTCAACTGTTTCCAGTTGAATACTTCTAGTTAGTTGAGGTGCTTTTATATTGGAGCGGGATACCTATGGAAAAGTCTTCCTCTACCACATTGTTCTTTTGCGTAGAAATATTAATATATGTTCTACATGTCCTAGCCATGAAGAGACAGGCAAGCCCAATGTCGTTTTATATTAGGTGGGCAACTAAGTCAATATATGGGTCCAACAATAAGTCCCGGTCGATTTTGACATATTCAAGCTTGGTTCATGAGCTTGAACATATGGTAAGCAAACCGTTTTGGCACATAAGTGATTTCGTTTTGTCGTAATTTTTTTTTTTTTTTATATAATCGGCGAGCGCTCAAGGGGTTTTTGTACCCTTAAAATGTTCGTACACAGCGCGGGCGAAGGAAATTTAGGGAGGAAGAAAAGACAGGTACCGATGTACATTGTTTTTAAATGTTTGCAAGTTATAACGACCAGGAAACACAGAGGTCGGCAGGGCATTCCATAAGCGAGTTGTACGGCTTAGGAAAGAATCACGATATTTTGAAGTACGTCCGAAAATGGGCTTAAGGGTATACTGATGAGCATTCATAGCGAGACGGGTGTAACGGTTGAAAATTTGAATGGCCAAAATGCTACCGGCGATTTCAATAGAGCACTGGTGGTGGAAATAGCGATAAAACAAAGTGAGAGTTTTGGGCGGATAAATGCCTTATATATTGTAGCCAGATCAGAGGGGGTAAAATATTTCTTACATCGCTTGAGGAAACCTAGACATTTCGCAGCATTTTTGGCTACATCGAATATGTGGTCATTCCAACGTAAGTTGTTACTGATACACATACCGAGAATGGAAATTTTATCGGTTTCGACGATGCAAGCACCATTCATGGATAATGGCTGGGTATTTGAATTTCGCTTTAATGACAGCAGACAGCATTGAGTTTTGGAAGCATTAAATTCCACTCGGTTGATAGTTTCCCAATTGGTTATGCTGTTAATATCGGAATTTAATGAGCTTAGCATACGCTGCCGTTCCAGTTCTACAGTCGAAGATTAGCGTGAGTCCGGAAACGAATATGAGAAGCAGATAGTGCTGTCATCATGAAAGGAATAAATTGGATTAGAAGTAGCAGACAAGAGATCATTAATGAAAATTAAAAAGAGTGTCGGAAACAGAACGGAGCCCTGGGGCACACCAGCATTTATTTTGTGAATATCAGACTTGAAACCGTCCAAGACAACTTGAATTGAAAGTTCCGAAAGGTAATTTCTAATCCATTGAAGAAGGGAGTCATCGATCCCAAGAGCACGCATTTTCGACAAAAGAGCCTGATGAAAAACTCTGTCAAATGCCTTAGAAATATCAAGTGCAACTATCTTGCTTTCGCCAGATTAATGTACGCTTTGGTTCCACTTTTCGGTGAGACATGCCATCAAATCACCAGTGGACCTGTTGCTACGAAAACCATATTGCCGGTCATTGAGAAGTTTTCGTGTTTCCAGATATTTCATGAGCTGACGGTTTATTAGCGTTTCCATGAGGATAGAGAAGAAGATTCGCCTTTTTTAGGGACAAATGCTGTTTTCCATCTGCTCGGAAATAGTCCTAAAGAGTAGGATTGATGAAAAAGCTAATGCAGTGGTTTTGCCAGCGTGGAAGAACACCTCTTCTGAAGAAAGGGAGATATACCATCTGGACCAGCGGATTTATGCATGTTGAGATCTTTAAGTACTCTTGCTACTACACGAGTGCGAAAGTGGATTCGTCCCATAGTAGATTCGACGCACTCAAGTGTAGGCGGGGACAAAGCACAATCTGGCAGTGTTAAGCTAGCCACAAAGTGTGCAGCAAGCAGATTGGCCTTGTTCAAAGAGCTGACAGCTGGAATTTCATTGTATATGAGCGTTGAGATGGAGGATGAGGCAGAATTTCTAATGTTTTTGACGAATGACGAACAATTTTTACTGCCTTTGGGACATTGCAGTATTTTTTGCCTCAGGTTTTGGTTGTATTGGAATTTCACACGCTTGAGAAAGACGTTGCAGTCATTTCTGGCTCGTTTAAACGTTTTTCAGTTTTCCTCTGTCGGGTTGGTCTTGTAGGACCGAAAAAACAATTCTCTAACCCTGACAGCCTCTTTACAACTCGAGTCGTACCATGGCTTTTCTTTTGGTTTGATACTCTTCATCCGATGAGGGATAAAGCATCTCATTCCAAAGAGAATAGTTTCTGTAATCATGTCAGCAGCGGCTTCCACGTCGTTATCAAAGAAACATGACGACCAGTTAAGATTCCTAAAGAAGTTGTTAAGTCCGCTCCAATTGGCTTTCTCGTATTGCCATACGGTTCTTTTAGGAATCTTTTCTCTAATTGTGCGGTGGGTGTACGAGAATTTAGCTGATACGACACAGTGGTGAGCACATCAACGCAGTACTTGTCAGGGTGAGAAGTTAAAAACAAGTCCAGGGTGTTGGCGGTATATACGTTTGGTTGTGTAAAAATGTCTGATTTTGTGCCAAATAATCTTCATTAGTGGGAAGTGTTGATTTTCTTCTTTCATTCGAAGAAAACGAAGGTTAAAGCGCATCGAGAGCTCCAAAAAATTTACGGAGATGGTGCTTTAGGTACAACAACGTGCCGAAGCTTCACCGGCGGGGATTTCGATTTTGACGAACGTCAAAGTGAAGGAAGGCCAAAATCCTTAGAAGACGCTAAATTGGAGGCATAAGTCGATAAGAATCCGTCCCAAATGCAAAAGGAGCTTGCTTCAGCATTAGAAGTTACCCGCCAAGCTATTTTTAAGCATTTGCATTCGTTAGGAGTGATTCAAAAACAAGGAACTTGGTTCGTTACGTTGAGCGTCGTTTTTTCGGCTATGAGTAACTGCTCCATTAGCAAAAAAGGAAGGGTTTTTTTTCATCGCATCGTAACGGGTGGTGAAAAATGGATTCATTACAGCAACTCAAAGAAAAATTAATGGGGACTACCCGCTCATGCTTGTACGTCGTCGGCTCGGCCGAATATTCACGCTGCGAAGGTTATGCTGTGTATTTAGTGGGACCAGGTTGGTGTTATTTATTAGGAACTGTTAAAACCCAATGAAACCATCATTGCGTACCTAATAGCTTGTAGAGTTCACTGTCATATCTTTTCCTCCAAAGTCTTTTGAACCAAAAATCACTCAAACAATCTTGTGTTCAAAGTGGTCAAGTACATATAACCCTTCGACTTCGCCTTATTGACTGCCTCTGGTTTAGCACCTTGACAAGTTTTGAAAAATTCTTTTTGACTTGTTTTTTTTTACTGGTCCGATATTAAAAATCAGTACCCTGTAGCTACTACGGGCAGGTAAAATAGTCGCAATTGATATGAGTTCATAGTGGGCATCACAAGTGGGCTTAATCATACAGCTCCCAATCACTATAGTTTACCTATACTGTCATATTAGTATGCATGGTTGACTTTTTAGATTCTAGTTTCATCACATTTTCGAACCTTTGATCTTTCAATCCTCGGATCTTCAGACTTTTAGATAGTATTTCCACGTACTAAGAAATTGTCAGTCATGTTCTATTGACGTTCACAATCGAAGTCTAGACAGATTACCATCTTGAATTCTTTGTTGTAGTTGTATTGTCCTGTAAGTAACGAACAATGGTACTACATAGTATCTACTGATTTTCATTAAAAAGCAAAGTTTAATAATCTGATTAGTATTACGCCTTTCTGATCATTGCTTGGGATAAACGTATCATTCACTTCTCTCCATATAAGGGGGAAGTGGTTTGGTTTGTACTCACAAAAGCCTTATTTCATCTGCACAATCGAATATGTAAAGAACTCTGACACCTTATAAAGGATTGTGCCTGATGAGTAAAGATTTAAAGAAAATCGCAGATTTACTATTTAGGTCAACGATCCGTTTTTATCCACTTAAATTCGTTTGGCAAAAAAATAGCAACCAAACATACATATAGCAACACGAGTTTTAAAATTGGTGACAATATCACAAACAGATACCCCCAACTAATTGATGCTTTATCTACAGATGTTATTGTCACAGAAATTCGCAGTTTTTTTTAAATAGACGATATAACAATTGTGCCACATCCATTCAAACTGGCTTTCCATTCTACCAACACAACTGGTCATCTTTAAACTGTTTTCGGATTTGTCACTCGGGTAGCTTTCTGGCAAGTCGACAAAGTCTAGTCTGTCTACAGAGTTCTTAAAAATTCACTCGTGCCCAAATTCCTAATACTTGGTATTGAGTCGGATTTGATGACTTTTCCAAAGTGTACAATTAACAATTTCCTTTTAACGCCGCCAAAACACTTGTATTCCCAACACGTACGGCAATCTTGTTACCTAATGAAAATACAAGTACAATGCTGGTGGTCTTCCAGTTGGTTAGGTGTCCGATTTTGGCGTTGTCATCTCTACATCACATGATTGAGACATTCAAGCGTCCTGTGTCATTATTTCAGACTTGCTCAGCTTACTAATGATTAGTACACATGAATGACATTTTATGCCAAATAATTGACATCAAATATTTTCATTGCGCAGTGTCGAATCATGTGGACTTTAACTTAAACGTGAGGAGTTACAAGTAAATATAATTATCAATTTTCTACTGGGTGTCCAATGGGGGTTTTCAACTTAATGGCGCTTTAATGAATCTGTTTTTGGTACACCCACTAATTAAGATTGCAGTTTAATTTCATTATACGCTATATAGTCACATGCGACCATACACACATTTATTTATCCTTTAGCGCTGGTTAAAACTGGATGAAAATCCAGTTTTGTCCTGATTGGTTTGTCCCGATCTTGTGATTTGTGGGACGAATGTTAAGTCAAATATTCAAGATGCTTTTTAAGTTTCCAATTAATAATTTGGAATATTTTAAAATGAGTAAGAATTGACTGTAGGTAATTTATTTATTACCACGGAAATGAGAGGTACGCGAGATTCAGTACCATAACTGTATAGACTGTGTGGATACGGATTAATTAGTCTTAAATGTTTGAGGTTGTTACTCTTGGAAACAGTCACTGTACATACGAAGACGGATTTTCTTGTTCATGTTTGAAACAAATTTTATTGCAGTTGGATATTATTCTTCCAATGGCAGGATAGTAGTTCAATGGAAAGGGTCATATCTTGCTCTATAGCTTTAGAGATCACCACAAATCAAATCAAATCGAAGACCAAATATTTCCCTGAAGCCTCTACCTTTTATTTTATTTTAAAATATAGAAAAATCGCATTTCCTCTTCTCTTAGTTGCTATTGCCTGTTACTCAAGAAAAAAACTGAATACCAAAGAATATAGTACATCCAAATAAATCTTCTTCTTAGGCGGCTCTGCAATTCGTGGTGAACCGAGGCCTCAGCTGACAAGCCTCTCCAGTTAGCCCGGTCCTTTGCTAACTGCCTCCAGTTGCGCACTCCTAGTCGGTTGAGGTCCCCTTCGACTTGCGCTCGCCACTTAAGGCTAGGTGGGAGGAAATTACAATATTTTTGCATCATTCTTTCCAACTGGCAAAAGTTTTTTTTACAAACTTTGAATGAGCAATTTGATCTAGAATAGGGATCAGGTCTTAGAACATGGTACAAAACTGTATGAAAATTAGGGTGGATCAGATCAACAAATATGGAATCTGAATCATTGTAATTGAAAACTTGGATTTCCATTTGCGTAGATATGTGCGTCTGCGGTAAAAATGCGTAAGGATTACCAAAAATTAAATTTTGGAGAAATTCAATTCAACCTGAAATAAAACAATGGAAAATAAGTGGAATGTGTGATATACTATGTAGGTGACGCAAAAATCATGACCCTATCGGGTCTATAGTATCGGGATGCTATAATTTTTGAAAATAGCTTCAAATGTCAATACAATACAATACAATGCTTTGATATTTGTGAAGTACCATAAACAAATCAAAATACATGTCAACCTGTCTCTATACTCCTAAAGAATGCGAAATAATTGTTAATAGTCGGTGTTCCCGGTCGTCCGACACCAACTGGTTAAACACTACGACGTTAAGCCGCTCGCCGAGAAGATGATGGGATAACACGAGATGCTGCCAGGTCTGGCCGGCCCCCCAGCAACCGTCCTCCTGAGAATGTCACAGCTGTGGTTGAAGATGCCGCAAAGGACCCCGGACTATCGACCAGACGGAGTACAATGCAATTAGGCATCAATCGGCGGTCTTTACAGAGAATTTTGATGAAAGACTGTAAGATATTCCCTTACAAAGTGCAGACAGTCAATAAGGTGTTAGCTAAGCTTAGAATAAGCTTCATCGAAAATCATCATGAGGGACGAGGCCCATTTCCATCTTTATGGATATGTGAATATGCAAAGTTATCGCTTCTGGGGTACCAAAAATCCGTGTATAGCCCACGAAGAGCCATTACATCCGCTCAAAGTGACTGCATAGTGTGCTGTCTACGCTGGAGGCGTCATCGAGCCTTATTTTTTAGATAACGCTGGGAGCCAAACGACTACTGTGGACAGCGAGCGCTAAGAGCCATGCTCAACGACTTTCTTCTTTCTCAATTGGATGAATTCGGACTGGAAAACATGCGGTTCCAACAGGAACCATAACCGAAATTCTGGAGGCTGGATTTTCGGGTCGCCTAATTTCTTAATTTAGTTCCTTCCTTGCATTATAACACCTGGTCCGTGCCGTTTCTAAGAGAGGGCATCACTTGAATTAAATCCATACCATTTTCAGTTAGTACCAACTTTCAAAAGCTACGTGTATAAATTTGACAGCCGTCGGACGATTAGTTTTCGAGATATAGCGTTGTGAGTGAAGCAACTTTTGTTATTGTGAAAAAAAAAAATGGATTCGAAGCAATTTCGTGTGTTGATTTATCATTGCTTTTTGATGGGAAAAAATGCAGCCGATGCAAAGAAATGGCTTGATAAGTGTTATCCGGACTCTGCACCAGCCTGTTTCAGATGAAAACATCAAAAAAGTCCACAAAATGATTGCGAATGACCGTAAAGTGAAGTTGATCGAGATAGCTGACGCTCTGAAGATATCAAAAGAGTGTGTTGGATATATCATACACGAATATAAGGACATGCGAATGCTCTGTTCAAAGTGAGTGCCGCGTTTGCTCACAGTCGACCAAAAACAACAACGTGTTGATGATTCAAAGGAGTGTTTAAAGCTGTTCAACCGCAATAAAGCCGAATTTTTGCGTCGGTATGTGACAATGGATGAAACTTGGCTCCATCACTTCACACCAGAGTCAAGTCGGCAGTCAGCTGAGTGGCGAGCGACGACAAACGTCGTCCAAAACGACTAAAAACTCAACAGTCAGCTGGCAAGGTTATGGCATTCGTATTTTGGGATACACATGGAATGATTTTCATCGACAGACTATCAACAGCGACTATTACATTGCATTGTTGGAGCGTTTGAAGGACGAAATCGCAGAAAAACAGCCGCATTTGAAGAAAAATAATGTGTTGTTTCATCAAGACAATGCACCGTGTCACAAGTCGATGAAAACGATGGCAAAATTGAATGAATTCGGCTACGAATTGCTTCCCCATCCACCGTATTCTCCAGATTTGGCCCCCAGCGACTATTTGCTGTTCGCAGACCTCAAAAGAATGCTCGCCGGAAAGAGATTTAAGACCGAAGTAGAAGTAATCGCCGAAACAGAGGCCTTTTTTGAGGATTGAAAAATCGTTTCAATCGGTGTATCGCCCTCGAAGGCAATTATATTGATAAACAAATTTGTATTTTGCAAAAATTTTGTGTTTTACTATAAAACGGCACTGACTTTCGAAGCCATTGTATTTCAATTATCCTAGCTAGGTCGAACTTGTACTAGACTTTGTCGTTAAAGCTATGCCTCTTCTCACCGTTGACGTAGACGGGCCATATATGGTAATATTATTCGGTCAACACACACAAGGATTTCCTTATTCGATTTTGTTCAACAAGAAAACGAAGTCTCTTGGTTGTGTGGTGAAGCATTGGTATTGTGCTGCACTTAGCGACGGGAATCTCTTGAGTAGAATTCCATGAGGATGGAGGCTAAAATTCGTTTAAGCATACCCCTGGACAACTTTCAGCCGAAGTCCAACGATTAAAACACTGTACAGTTTTCATAGTTACCTTAAGAGATTGAACTTGTTCAAGAACTCCAAGTACATCAAATCAGTAAGAGCTTTTTCACCATAGCTTGCACATCCTTACCGATCGTGTAACAAGCATACATCTGATTTGATACATCAGAGTGATCTTCTCTGTTCATGACATCACTGAATGGCAGACTTCATCAAACGTGTTATGCAGCCGACGATCAACGTAGATTTGTCCCTCAGTAATATAACTTGTCAAATCGGAAACTGGATGGGTAATATCGTCGCTAGGCATAGTAAGAATGGGAATCTGTGTGATGGATGTATTAAGACCCTCAATACGTCCGACACTTTCATAAATTGTAGCATAATCTATGTACATGTAACCGGGGAAACCACGACGACCGGCTACTTATTTACGTATCACTTCTGATACCTCAATAAAGGCTTCAACATATGATGACTAATCAGTGATCGGTGTTTCTCACGTGTTTCTGGGTTGGTAGGCCCAGAATTCAGCTGCAGTTAAAACTAAAGTTGGTGTAATGATATGTTCGATGGTTGGATCATTAACCAAGTTCAAGAACAAGCACACATTCTCCATGGAACCGTTCTCCTCGAGGTCCAGCTTGAAAAGCTGTTTGCATGTTAACACCTATAGTAGCGAACACAATAACAAAGCTATCTTCACGATCATCGAGCACTGATTTACTAGTAACCTTGATCAAACCAGCTTGATGACAAATTTGAGCAGTGTGTCTGGTGTGTCAGACCAGTAGCTGAGAAGATGGAAATCTTCTGACCATGGGCAATTCAGTTCAATACGTCAATAGCTGATATACCAGTTTGGATCATTTCCTCGGGGTAAATATATGACCATGGTTGAATGGGTTGCCCTTGGATATCAAGGAAATCTTCTACTAAAATTGGGTGTCCTTTGTCGATGGGCTAGACAGAGCCATTAAATACACGTCCCAACATAACTTCTGATACAGGTGTACTGCACTCACTTTAAGAACCTGTCCCAAATCGAAGTTTCACAAGTTCAGCGAACTTGAGGATTCTCACCCTATCCAAGATGATCATAGGCCCATTGACACCAGACACGGGTTTTGTATGCCAGTTGTGGCTGGGAAATGAAATCTCTGGAAACGGCAAGGATATGCTCCTTGTTGGCTTGCTGCGTACTAATACGGACATCATTGTGCAAATTAAAAATTCAGTTCTGTCTCGTTATCGAACACCCTATTGTTTAAATCACAAAGGTGGTGTTGCGGGGGTAATTGAAGAAGTTCCGATGTTTGTTTTTATTTCATTACCAGAGAAGAAAAATTTTCGCCAGTCTACTGAATATGAGAAGGCAACGAAGAATGACGAAGATTTCACACTCAACAACGGAGTTCCTTGTAATATAATTACCGTCATACACAACTCCAAAAAACAGTTTGCGAAAAGTTTATCTCCATTTGATATATTCGTCCCGGACTACTCAAGTTGCCTTTGTCTTTTATGCCGTAAGAATTTCTGCACAATTCTTCAAGAATGATAATAGAGAGCGCCTCATCTTATCTGTGCACTACTTTGGAATAAGAGATTGCAGCAAAGTTTTTATCTGCCTTGATGGAGCAAAATAGAGGTCTTGTCCGTCATTGGATGACCGTTTTCTGTGGCATGCGTCTTACTTAGTTTCATGTAACTGCCTCGTCAAATCAGGGGTTTCTTGCTGATAGTCGAGTAAAACCTTAGACATTATAAGTGGCTTATCTCATGGCTTTGTTGTCTTGCTGTCCCTAGTTTTCGGCAATTAATGCTGCTGGCAAGAGACTTATTGAGAGCTAAAAAGACACACTGATAGAATCGTAGCTTGTGGCTATCTTCTTCATATTTTGGTTTGATTGGAAATGGACAGATTATTCTTATTTGTACCTCGACAACAATAAGTTAGTGATCCGAATCAATGATGCTGGGCGCTGGGAATAAAAACTCTATTTGCCTTACGGATATTGTAATTTGTTAATCTGGATAAAAATCAGTAGATAGATAAGTGTGTGGTAAATACGACTAAAATCCGCAGCGCCGCCTAATCACTTAGAAGAGTTAGGTTTCGGAGGATGCGGTGAGTGCTGATGCTGATACTGAGCTCGTAAAGATGTCTATATTTTCTTGCTCTATGTATACCTAGGAGTGTCTCTATATGTTATTATGTATTCGTACATATATTTTCTTAGAGCCGAGAAAAGCTGTCGTAAGCGCTACCGTATTTCTCCTCTGTAAGGACATAGATGCATATGGGGATAATTGGGCGAATTCAGCCTCTAGAATATATCGAATACTGTGAATATTATGATCTGTTCTAAGACAAAGTTGAAAAAAATCGGACGACATTGCAGTCCTTGCTGAAATTTGTTGCATCTCTGAAAGGGATTTCGGTGGTGCACTATATTATATTTTTTAGCACTGTGCGATACAATCCGGAATACTTTGATATCAAGGAAGATGTATTTTTTCAAGAAGTTTATACATACTTTGGTCCAATTATTAGTTAGTTATAAAGAGATATCTGGGGGGGTGGGGTGGGCTGTGGAAAGTCTTTAAGTTAGCTTGAGTTTCAAGGACCAAAATAGTACTTAACCTTACCGTATTTAGCTAATCAAAATCTTCACTCTGTCCCCACAAATTAACATGAATGACACTTACTTTTTACAAAGGTAGCATTCGTCACATACAGTTGCGCTTATGGAAACCTCTATCGAGAAACAAATTGTCCTAACAAGGGTTAAGCTCCTAATAAGTACTCCTCTGAGTATTCTCTAACAAGTTTATAGAACTTTTACGTTTCATAGACCACAACTTTATTTTTGAATTTTTGCAGTATAAGACAACTAAATAAATAAGCCAAGCTATCGCACCGAACATCCTTTATACCTATTCTTAACAACATACAATAGTTCAAGACAATTAGACTCCGCTCAGAAGTTAAACGTCCTCAAGGAAAACGAATGCCGCAACACTGGTTGACTTTGGAGCAGTCTGTGGAAACTTAAAAGAATTTCTTTCCTATCTAAGGATCAAGTCAATATCAGTTTTAAGGGACATATAATCGAATTCATTCCAGTGCCCGCAATGATGGCGTCATTGCTTTAGACGGCATGGTTGCAAGACAGGAGCCGAAAACATTTGACCTGCAAGTTTATTAAAAGTCTATTTCTAGTACGCCAAAGTCTGCCGTCGCCTTATCGCTATGCATGTAGCAATATTATTATTATTATTATCAAGGGAACGATACAAATTATGTTAATATGTAGGGTCCGGGACTTAACGCCGGGGTACTATGCCCATTCTGTGATCTAGTGGGAACCGATGCTTTCAGTGTAGCGAGGCCGTTGTACAAGTACAATTACATCTCTGCCTGAGCGTAGACATAAGAATTGTTGAGAATGGCAAGTAGGAAGATGACCAACTTGCACCATAGTTGTGGAAAAACACGCTGCTCTATTGGCAGTCGCTACAGTTCTGTTCGTTTCCATTGACTTAATCCACAAAACTAGTGCCTTATCTACGTCATGATGCCTGGTTACAATATCTTCAAAAGCTAAATTGTCAAATCAATATCTATGAAAATGTCAAAGAAAATGTCAAAGAAAATGTCTGCCAAGATGAAAAATGGACAATTTTCTCCAATCGAAATTGTATTTGTTGTATTGGTAATAATGGTACTAGTAATTATAAAATATATCTTAGACCCAGGAAGGGCATATGTTTTGATTTACTCTAGTCAGAGCGTCAAGATACAGAACAAAAAGTCAAACAAAAACCGTATGCCTTCAGTTGAAGACATCAATAATTGTGTATAAGATTGAAACAAATTCGTTTTTGATTCTTCACTCACAAAAGTAATTACGTAATTTGTGATGATCTTTTTTTTTTAAAGATAATGTACTCGCCTAGTTAATGTACTCGTATTTGATGCTATCTCACGCATTAACTTCTTAAGTACCAATTCGTATATTAACCTAATAATCTATTAGGTGCCTCAAATAGGTATCTGGATTATCTCAATCAATACTTTGCGTTTGATACAATCAAGTCAATATTTGTGTTTTTCCTTGTATTCACGTTTGATTTTATTTTTAGTCTTCAGCGTGAAGAAGGCGGATAAACAAGCGGTAGCGATCCCTAGAATTGTGCTTTATTCTTAAACAGAAAAATGATAGTCGCTTGTATAAGCATTACGACTGAACGTGCAGTTGGGCTTATTAAAGATAAAAAATTGCTAAGACAGTGTCAGTTCATAACACACACTAAGTCAGGGTGTTGGAAAAGAGTTGGTGGCGGATGAGCCCCTAATAACGGCCACTGGCAGTACTTACATCACTGGCTCCGGAATTTAGTCCGGCTCTTTTGTCTTAGGGGTCTCAAAAAGGACCTGGCTTTTCGAATTGGGGGTTGCGCGTGGGGTTAACTACCCAACCACGTAAAAAAAATTAATTGTTACGAAGCGACTTACAGCGTCGAATGAGGACAGATTCACTGTTGACGGCCCTGCAAAACGAACAAAGCTCAACGACTTTCGGACCTTAAACAGGCCGCGTGCAGTCAAACAATAAGCGGAGACCCTAGACTGCTAAAAAGTAGATGTCACCGCCATTCAGAAGGTGCGGTGGGATGGCCTGGGAAAAGAAATATGAAAAACAATTACTACGGTGATTACTATAGGGAACGTATGCAGCGTCTATTTGGATGCGGATTTGTTTTAAGCGGCAGAATTAGGCAATAAGTCTTGAGCTTTTGATTCGAGAGTGAACGCCTTATAAAAATCCGTATCAAATGTAAATTTGCTAACATCAGCCTTCTATGCGTTCACGCACCAACAGAGAAAAAGAACTATGCTACCAAAGAAAGTTTCTACGAGCTAATCGACGTAACGTTACTATAGAAAGCACATGGTTTCCTCACCTCAATATTTACAAGGGAACATAGCAGACACCAAATCAACAAACGTTTAACCAGATTGATCACGTTGCGATCGACGTAAGGCACTCCTCAAGTATTTTAGACTCGGACCACTACTAAGTTGCAGGCAAGGCACGTCTACGGATATCTCAGACGGCACAACAATGGAAAAATACTATGAGGAAATTTAACGTGGAACGATTGCAATCGCAACAAGCCGTCAGAACCTTTGCCGATCACGTCTCTCAACCTCTTGAGAAGTCCTTTGCAGCCAGCTTGAAGTGCTGAAGACCAGTGGCTTAGATGCCGATAAGCCATTAGAAATGCTGCAACTGACGTGCTGTCAAAAATCATTTCTGCAGATTGCTAAACGGCGAAGAAGCTCTGGTCGGGCAGAGCGAACCATTCAATATTGATGATGAAAGTCAAGAATTCCGTCCGAACAACCAAAATGAAGTGAGGATGGCAATATCTAAACTGAGGCCGAGAAAGGCTGCCGGGCTGGACGGCCTACCCGCCGAACTATTTAAGACTTGCTACAGAGCATACAGAAAATTACTTCAAGATTTGGTCGAATGAATGTATGCATGATGAATGGAACCTCAGCATCGTTTGCCAGGTTCTCAAAAAAGAAGACCCTCTACACTGTCAACTCTAGTTGTATCGTCTCCTAAACAATCTGGTTGGACCTTATTATTGCGGTTTTAGGTTCGGTAAGTCCACAGTTGACCAAATATTCGCATTACAGCAGATCTTGAAGGAAACCCAAAATACTCACCGCCCATTCATTGATTTTAAAACCGCATACGACAGCATCTACAGAGACGAGCTATACAGATTCATGTCTAGTTTTGGCATCCCCCCGAATGGTCAGACGGAGGGAAATATTTTTTATATCGCTTTAGGAATCCTATATATTTCGCAGCAGTTTTGGCGACATCGAATTCCGAGAATAGAAATCTTTTCGGTTTCGACGATGCAAAAGCCGTTCTTGGATATCGGCTGGATCCTTAAATTTCTCATTAACGACAGCAGACAACATTATGTTTTGGAAGAATTAAATTCCACTCTGTTGGTGGTACCTAATTTGGTAATGCTGCTTATATCGAATTTAAATGAGATTACCATACGCTGCTGTTGCCCTTCTGCGCTGATCTACAGGAAGTGAGTATGAAAAGCAGAGAGTACAGTCGTCAGCAAAGGAATATATTGTATTAGAAGAAAATAGAAAAAGTGTTGGAGTCAGAACAGAGCCCTGATTCACACCAGCATTAATTTTATGAACATCAGACTTGAAGCCATTCAAGACAGGTTGTATTGAACGTTCTCAAAGATAATTTCGAATCCATTGAAAAAGAGAGTCGTCGACCTAAAATGCACACATTTTCGACAAAAAAGCTTAATGCCAAACTCTGCCACACTCCTTAGAAATATCAAGTGGAATTACTAGGTGGAGTGAAAAGTAACCTCCTTGACCACCAGAATGTTCTGCTACTGCAAAAAGGGTTATGATGCCTTAAAGTACGTTCATATTTAGGTAGACATGCCGAATTTCATTGCGATACTGTCTTTAGTTTTGTTTTGACAGCTGATCGTTGTTGACGTGTTTGGCATCATGTTGAGTATGGACAAAAACGATTTTCGTTCTCTCATAAAACATTATTTTTTGAGAGGCAAAACGGCGAAGAAAACAAAAGAAAAGTTGGATAAATATTATGGGGCTAATGATCCGTCAGATATTGGTTTCGAGAGTTTCGTGGTGGCCGCAACTCCACTACCGATCAATTCTGCAGAGGCAGGCCCTCCGATGCGGTTACAGAGGACAATGTCAAAAAAATACATGAAATGGTGTTGGCTGACTGGAAAGTAAAGGTGCGCGAGCTAGCAGATACCACAAAGATTAGTACTGACGCACACGCCATATTTTGGACTATATTCTGCATATGAAAAAAATATCCTGCCGCTGAATGCCGCGTATACTCACTCCTGACCAAAAACACGAACGCTAGAGCAATTCGAAACCGTGTTTGAACTTGCTGATGCGGAATCGGGCAGACTTTTGGCCTCGATTGGTAACTGTTGAACACAAGAGAACAGAATGAGTGCCCGACAATGGACTGAAGCTGGCACGTGTGCTCCGAAACGGCCGAGAGAGGTTCGATGGGTCGGAAAGGTTATGGCGTCGGTTTTCTGGGATTGTCATGGCATGCTCTTCGTGGACTACCTCGAAAAGGAAAAACCATAAACAGCGAGTATTACTGTGCATTATTGGAGCGATTGAAGGCCGAAATCGCTGCAAAACGGCCTCACATGAAGCGAAAAAAATTTTTGTTTTTGCAAGGCAATGCACCGGTGCACAAGAGCATCGCAACCATGGCTAAAATCAATGACTTACGGCTTCAATTGCTGTTGCATCCACCGTATTCGCCCGATTTGGCTCCCTCGGACTATTATCTCTTCCCAAACATCAAAAGATGGCTCATCAATAAAAAATTCAGCTCACGCGAGGAATTCATCGACGCCACGGAGGAGTATTTTGCAGACCTTCCGGAAAATTACTTTTCGGACGGGATCAAGAAGTTGGAAAATCGCTAGAATAATTGTATCAAACTAAAAGGGGACTATATTGAATAAAATAAAAAAAAATATTTAAAAAAAATTTTGTTTTCATTCCCAAGGAGGTTACTTCTCACCCCATCTTGTATCTTGCTTTCTCCTAATTGACACACGCTTTGGTTCCACTTTTCAGTGAGAAATGGCATCAAATCATCAGTGGACCTTTTGCAGGGACAACCGTACTGATCATTGAGAAGTTTTCGTTTTCGAGACGATATTTCACGAACTGACGGTTTTACAAGTGTTTCTGACATAAGTGCAATGGGTCTGTAGGAGAAGAGACAGAAAAAGTTTCGCCTTTTTTAGGGACGGGCTGGACAAATGCTGTTTGAAAGGCATCGCATCAATTTTCCTCTGTAGGTTCAGACTTGTAAGACCAAAAAACTGTTCCCTAACCCTGATAGCCTTTTTACAAATCCAGTCGTACCACGTATTTTCTTTTGGTTTGTTATTCTTCATCTGATGAGGGATAATTTTTGTGATCATACTATATAAGCAGCGTTATCAACACCGTTATCGAGGAAACATTACGACCAGTTACATTTCCTAAAGAAAAGAAAATGTTAAATCCGCTCCAATTAGCTTTCTCGTATTGCCATACGGAACCTTTTCTCTAACTGTGTGGTCAATAGACGAGAAGTAAGGTGATATGACAGAGTGGTTCAACTGGCTTAGAGAGGATAGCACATCGACTTTGTCCTTATCAGGGTTAGAAGTTTAAAAGAAGTTAAAAGTTCAGAGTATAGGTGATATCACTATTAACGTCTGGTATTCGCGAGGGCTCACCTTCAAGCTGGATCAAGTTGTTTTCCGCAGCAAAGTTCTCAACACACCGTCCTTCGGGTGTTTTCTTTTCAGAATGTAAAAAGCCACTCAGAATTGTATATATTCTAAATGGGCCTAATAATGATTTCAGTATGATTCAGTATCTCCGATACAATTCTTTGAATTGAGTCAGAAAGCGCATCAAGCCCAAATTAATGTCCAGTTTGGGACCTCTGCAAATAAAGCAATAATGGATAATTTGCTTAAGGAAATGAAATTTTGATCACATGATTGGAACAGGGGTTACATTGTGGTGGAGTTCAATAATCTAAATCATTACGCACGTCAATGGCGACTCCGCAGTGAGAGAAGAATAGTGACACTAATTCGTAGCCAGGTAATTTCAGATAAGAGTGATCTAAAAGGTGTGGCTCTGTGTTTCACTAAGGGCCAAAACAGCTGGCCTATATTTACAGACGTGAACGTACGCAGAAAATTGATTACAAAAGTCCTTGATACAAAAGAGTCATTTAAAAAGCCAAACACTAAACACCGACGTTGCTAAGATAAGCCTATGTTTAATGGTAAGTCGTTTAATTTTCACCACTTAGTGAACGAATTAAGAACTTCTTGTAACAAAAAAGAGTCATTTATTGATGATATGTCAGCAAAAAATTTAATATCATCAGCATGTACTCGTATGAGGCAATGGCAATGCTTTAGTAAGTTTGGCAAATCATTGATGAAAAGTAAGAATAGTGTTGGATATAGATGGCTTTCTTCTGGATTACCAGGAGTGAATAAAATTTCCTTTCCTTTCCTGAAATAATTTCCAATAATATCACATAATTTTCTGTCATCTGAACCATAAAAGTCATAAGCAGTTAGGTTACTTAGCCCTTGAACAGGGATTATAGTAAAATATTACCCAACGCTGCTCTCAAATCGAATAACTTTTTTTCAGAAAACTTTTGAAACTTGGAATCTTGTGCTACTACTAAAAATTTTGTTCTGATTCCATTTTTAATATTTTTATGTCTGACTTTTTTTTTTTTTAAATTTATGAGTCCTAGGGCTGGGGTAACATTTTACCCCTACGCTTTTTTTATTATTTGTTTTGTTTTTATCTGTGCGTCCTTTGTTATGTAATTTGTTGACAACTTCTTCTTGAAAACAGTTCATTTTGTTCTACAGTTATAATAATTATAATATAATAATTGTAGCAATGAGCTACGATAGATTTAGATATATCACAAAATTTGTAGGTTTTGGGCAATGCAAGCAATCGAAACAATCGAAGTAAGGTATAAAGCTTTTGTGGATAGCTGATAGTAGAACCGCGTTTCCATTGAAATGCCAAATTTTTACAGGTACTCAACAAACCATATGTCCTTATGATAGTGCATTCGGTATGGTTATGTATTTGATTGAGGGATATCTCAATTTTGGCAGAAATTTAACCATTGCCAATTATTTTACTTTTCCTTGACTTTGAGAGGTAAAACAACGATTATTGTTGGGACCAAAGAATAAACATGACATTTCAACGTCATTTGTGATGAAAAACCTGTCGATGATAGCAATGCAATTGTTCTAAATAACAAAAAGAAAGTGTATCGTACAATTAAGAGCAGTTTTTATGATTCTCAAATGGAATGGATCGGTCACTCTGCTATCAAATAAAAATTAATCGGCTTGTTCAAGGTGATAAAGCACGTGAGCTTTCCTCAACGATCCAATTAACACAAGAGCCAGCTGCTGCAAATAGACCCAAACATAGAATTCCTGTCAAACGGCAGAAAACGAAGCTTGTCCTTCGAGAGTGAGGCCAAGGGGCCACTATCTTGGCAAGTTTTCTTATAGCGTAGTGGCGATAACAAACTGAACAGCATACAGAAGTCCTCAAACAATGATTGCTGCACTAAAGGTTTTACAGGGAAATCTACTCCATGCTAAAAGTGCCTCGTACACCTTTATAGTAACCAACGATGCGCAAGATAAAACATCGCTCTTGCGATGTCCAAGAACCTTCGACTATTGAGGGTAAGATATTTGGCATCAACAATATAGAGCTGAAGTACTTTTAAAAAAAATATCAAAGCTGACTCACTTTCTCATCTCTCACTTCATTGGGGACGTAAATGAGGCAGTGGATCAACTAAATGAAGCATTATCTCATCATATAAATGCGGTTGCAAGTTGCAACGCGATATGGTTAAAAGGTGTGTACCATGGTGGAGCACTCAATTTGAACAGATGCGTAAAGTGGTGAGATACATTTTTAACAAATCCAAACATACCGGTAATTGAGACAATTGGGAATAACTGCTAGAAATCTAGCGTCTCCAAAAAGCTATCTCCAAGAACTCTTCAAATAGCTTACAAAAAAGAAGATGGTACTTTCGAAAGGATACTCTACAAATGTTATAAAGCCGCGAGCTTATTCTACAACGACAGAATTAATAGCCTTTATGGAAAAATGTTCAGCATAGGCAAAGTTAAATGGGCCATATCCTCTCGGTTAAGATCGATCTAAAACCTTCCTCATTTCGAAAGAAATAAGCTCCCACGATGCCGCCAAGCCATAAACTGTCTGCCTGCACACTGAAGCCATGATGACGACTGACCGGCGTATTTACAACTGAGCCGGATTTTCGATAATATTTTTTGATAATATTCGCACAAATAAGCGTAAAACGATGCATGATAATATGGCAAACTTTCTTGAATATCTTGACAGCTGGATGTCATTAGTAACATTGAGAGCTGCTGAAATATAACAATTGGAAAAAGTATCATTGCTATCTGGTAACACTTTACAAGGTTTCCTTCTTCACCTCTACAGGTGTACCGGTCTTCTTGCCTTGACGGGCTCATTTTGCCTGTTGGTAAAATTTCCGTACATTATTTCTTAGGCCGTTACAGTGTGCAAAAATTTGCGCTACTTTTTCTTCGTCTGTTATTGGTTTTGTGTTGTATGCCAAAATTAAAATAGGTACTGAGCACGTTCAACCTGGCGATATAAATACACGTGAGTTGGGCTCGTCTTACCAAAACTGACTTTCCAAGCGTACAAGTGCAATTGTAGAGTAGGAGAAAATACAACCCTGTCCTGTCAGAAATGACTTACCCTTAGAAGGAAAACGTATAGCGAATAATTTTACGTGAATAAATCAAAGGTAACCTCAGAGTTCAGTATGGTTAACATCTTACTCGTATATGAGCTGCATAACATTTGTAGCTTAAGATCAATAAGAACTAGTGAAGGTGCTGAAATTGAGAAGAGATTGCTAGGAAACCAATGATTTAAACACATATCAACGTCTCTGTCCGAAAAGTGGTCTTCTCTCACACAGGGGGAACGACGCAGATGAAAAAGGCCTTACCTAACGTAACACGTACTACATAAGTGAAGGGAAATTTTTACCAACTTGAAGTACACAAAGGAAGAAAGTTTTCCAAACATAGCGGCAATTAGATTAGATTTTTTTGGTTTGGATATGGTTACCTAAATAAATAGGTTGGAAAACAAAAAAAAACTGAGCAACATTTTCTCCAATTAGTATTGTTCTGCTACTTTTCTCCTGTCTTCACGTTTTTCGGTAATTTGTTCTTATTTTCAAGTTAGACCCGACGAACTTTCTTCGATTCAAGTCTTTTTCGATACATTCAACCGATTGAACAAAGTTCATAGCACCTACTTAATAGGACTCCAAAACATGCGACAAGTTTTATGAGTACTAAGCACAATGCGCTGGAATTACACGTTACACAGAAAATCGTGTCCTATATGAAATACGAGTAGGTACATAGGTCCGCATTGCACACACGCCCACTAAGAACACTTATCGATGACTTTATTCGATCGCATTAATTCGCTTTTTTGAAAACCAAAGCTGACACATAATCCTGCTGAAACCAAAACTCTATTAATGTGCCTTGAAATCGATAGCGCAGCATTACGACGACTTTACGACGCGTGGCTAAAAATGATTCGCATGCATACGAGTATGTTAAGTACCTACGAGTACGAGTAGTTCAGTAAAATTGATATCAATTTGACGGGACGTAGGTGATGAAATGCAATTAATTTGTTATGCAACGCTTTGATTGATTTTCTCCTCGTCACCAGTTTAACCAATATAATAGGCGCAACTCTTTACTGTCTGCCGTCGTTATGTCGCTTGATTGTCGCCTATTAATGAAGAGGAAACGACGCGATCATATTTCACGAATTCATCAATATACAAGTATAATAGCTACAATGAGCAGTCGAATGAATTTTTGAAATCAATTACACAAATCGATTAAATTGAAGTAGGTACTCGCAGTTCAGAGAGCGATTAGCAGTCATTTATCCGTATCAGCTGAAAGACATAGAGTTTCTTTATGTGAATACGCGACTTTTTTGAATATTTGATTCTTACGAATTTTGCAAGTTGGAATTATAACATTGATCTTCCTCGTGACGAGTTCCAAATAAAAATTGATTAACAAATTCATCAACATACTGATTATCACATGAATAAGTGTGCCAAAGTGCTTGGGAAAAATGTCATTCATATTCAGTGACCATCATCTACGGATAAAGTAGAGAAAATAATTAAAAATTTATTCAGGGTATTAATTTTTTAATACGATTTTCTAAAATGAAGCTACGTGATCTTGAACTGCGTCAAGTCGTTTTTTCATTCATGGCTTAAGCAGTGTGCTTAAATATTAACACGATAAATAATGAAAACATATTCACGTCAAAAAGAAACGAATTTTAATATGTTTACATATGGTATGCTACGCAAGTCGCCAGAAAATATACCAAATTGTCAAAGATACTTAGATTTGGTTAATTTTTTTGCACCAGTGTTTTATTAATTGGTATTGAGTACACCTGAGACGTTACCAGTCGGACAGCTCTTAGCTTCAGAGTATTACCTGTACTCATCTTATCGAAATGATCTCATTAGCTTTGAAGTTAAGCTTTTAGATTCAGAAATCTGTGCGATTTCGATCAGGGAAAGCCTTTTCAGCTTTCAGTCCTTAGCAGCGACTTTCATTCAACATCGTAGTGTAGCACTTTTATCATTTCTCCATGATTTTAGGCCAAGCAAGAAGTCGTCAATTTTTCAAGAACAAACCTTCGTGGTTATTAAGAACGAATTGCTTCTTATATACCCGATACCTGTCGCAATACAAAGCTGACACCATCACTCCGAGATAATCAGAAAATGTAAAATATCTTTAATTTGCTATGAAAAACTATTCTCCCGGGTTAAACTCTGAATCAATTGGAGAATAGACTGTCCAGTCTTACTTTTCCATACCTTTAATGGCATTACAATTTGGGATGGATCTGGGACTCATCAATCAAATCATCCATGTCGATCGTAGGCTTCTGCAAGTCTCACACAATATGGAATAATTAACTCATTCTAACAGCTGAATTTGGAGTGCTATTATGTTTCCTTGTCCATCTTTGAAGACTTCGATTCGGGTTTTGTAACCTCCATTTCGCTCTTTGGTAAGATTGTCTAATCCATGTTCAATTCAATAATTTGTACATTAAGACATTGTCTCTTATAGTACTAAGTAATAATATTTAGTAACAAAATGTTAATTTTTAACATTTAATTTAAAAAGAAAAAGTATAACAAACAAATTAAAAAATGATAAATTTTAATAACAATTATAATCATAATAATAAAGTAAAATACTAAAAAAAGGGAGAGGAAATAAAATAGTTGAGAAATTGGAGAAAGACTGAGATAGAGTTGATAGATAAGTTGATAAAGATAAGTTAAGAAGAGAAGTATACATACAAGGCAGTTTTGAAGCTAGCAATATTTGACAAGCACTTTATATGAGAGAGTAAGTTATTCCATAGTCTAATAGCATAAATGAAAAATAAACGCGATGAATTGAGGTATTTGCTAATGTTGAAACTTCTTCTGGAAAGGGAAAATTCCGGTTTGGAGTATAGGTAAATAGGTTGCTTTGTATTTATAATTTGATGTAGAAATATGCAATTTCTGAAATCAAGATATTTTCTCAATGTACAGCCAAGAAACTGACATGAGAATTCCGAGATTCTATCTTGCATAGACATACCGAACAGCATCATTGAAAGCAACCCAGAGCTTGCGAAAAGATAGTGAGTCAAGGTCATTGTAGACAGCTGCGGCATGTGAAATATTGGGAATTATGAGAGTGAGCACTAGTCTCCGGCGAATATTCCAGTGGGTATAGCTGGCTGAAATCCAAAGTTTACGCAAGTATCCGTACACGCGACGAACAACGATATTAACATGGTTATACCCAGAAAGCTTTCGGTTTATGTTGATACCAAGACTTGTAGCCGCCTCAACTAACCTAATCTTACTACCGGCTAAGCAAACATCAGGAACTAGGCTTATCTGAAAAGACTTGTTTGATATCGGAAGTACTTGGCATTTTATTGGATGTAAAGCTAGTCCATTTTTAGTTGCCCATTCAACAATATAAGCGAGATCCTCATTTAGTAGTGACACTAGTTCACACATTTTTTTAACCGGATGAGATAGGTAAAGTGTACATCGTCAGCATAGAAATGAATAAGCGCATGCTTACAAATCGATGCTGTCATTTATGTACATGTAGAACAAAATTGGGCCCAATATTGATCTCTGGGGAACCCATTGAGAAACTGACCGGAGACTTGAGCGGTTGTTACCAACAACGACTATTTGTGACCGTCCACATAAAAAGCTTCGAATGATCCTTACAGCTCTTTCACTAAAACCATAGTAGTGGTACAGTTTCCAACAAAGAATGGAATGATTCACTCTGTCAAAAGCCTTAGAGAAATCAAGCAGGCAAAGCAGCGTCACAAATCCTTTGTCAAAATCTTGCCTGATATCATCCAAGATTTTTACCATGGCCGAGGAACAGCTATGGTTCTTCCTAAAGCCCGATTGGAATGGGCTCAATAGGAAATTTTCAGATAAGTGTTTCAGAATTTGTGACTCTATTACCTTTTCAAAGACCTTAGACAGGCAAGGTACAGTGGTTTTTTTTAGGAACAGGTACAACTTTAGCACATTTCCGTGCCAGAGGAGTAGTAGATGTTGCTATACAAGAATTGACCATATGTATTAGATGGCCTATGACGTGTGGCAAAATAAGTTTTATGAAGCGTAGTGGCAAGCCGTCTTCACCAATAGCATTTGATTTTAAACCTTTAATAATACGAAGGACATCAACCTCCGTAACTACAATACTTCAAAATCAATTTCCTGTTCAAAGCCTCTGCTGGAGATAACGTCATACTCGAAGCAATCGGCAGCAACATCAATTGAAACAAAATAGTCATTCATTTCATCTTAATCAATAGTACAGGTCCTGTCACTACTAACCTCAATGCCAACTTGGCGTAAATTTCTCCACAGTACCTTGGAGGGTAAGGAAGTGCTCAGTTTAGATGAATAGTAGTGTCGCTTAGATGCACGAACAGCATCGATTGCAGCGTTACGAGCAGCTTTGTATCTGTTCCAGTTAATCGAGCTTTGGCTACGCTTCCACTTACTGTACAGTCTGTTTCGCTTCTTTAGAACACCAACTACCCCTCCCGTGACGGTTTTTGTTGGTCATTAAATAATTGCATTACAAGCGTCTGAAAAATGATTAGCTTTTCATTTGGATCGGGAACCATTCTGTAACTTAACCATGGGACCGAGTTTGCTGCTGTCGTTAGTGCTTCATGATTTATTGATGAGTAATCAATAAAAACAAAGGAGCTTGAGGAAGACTTGTGGTTAAAGACAACATTATTGGTACAGAATAGGAGATCATGTTCGCTGACACCTTGAAGAGAAATCTGATCAAACAGTAAGACAGAAAGTGAATCAGATACAATAACAAGGTCTAAAAGGCTCGGTGGTGCACCTGGCCGGAAGCATGTTGGATAGGTATTATTTACAATTTCAGGGCCACTTGCCGCTGCCATATCTTTCACTTGGTAGGATGGCTAATCATTTTTAAGCATGTTGGCATTAAAATCACCACTAACGACAATGTTATTGTATAAAGAGGAAAATTCGGATAGAGAAGAGAAAAAAGGTTCAGATGAAAAGGCACGATTTGGATTGTAGCAGCAAGCAACCAAACACTTAACAGACCCATTAGAAATTTCAATCATCGGTTCCTAGCGATTTTCTTTCTTCTTGCTGTTGAGGAACCAGTGTTCGTCCCGTCTCCTCAATTCGTAGAGTTTGCGAGCTGTTCTGCTCCACACGGTTCTTATTTCGCCGTATGTGCTCAGTGCCATTCACTATCGAACAATTTTGTTTGCCAAGAGAAATCTGGCACATAAGAGGAGGTATATTTGACGAGTTTTGGCGATGTTGCTATTGGTATTCAGTACCTGGCAGTACATATGATAGAATCTCATAATAGATTAAGGCACTTACACCGATGATTGACGGCTGAGACTAGTACTGAGCGCACAAGCCATATTTTGGGTAATATTCTGCATATGAAAAAGTTATCCTGCCGCTGGGTGCCGCGCATACTCACTCCTGACCAAAAATACGAACGCGAGAGCACTTCGAAGGAATGTTTGGACTTGCTGATGCGGAATCGGGCGGACTTTTGGCTTCGATTGGTAACTGTTGATGAAACTTGGATCCACTATTATACACCAGAGAACAGAATGAGTGCTTGGCAATAGACTGAAGTCGGCACTAGCGCTCCGAAACGGCCGAGGAAGGCTCGATGGGTCGGAAAGGTTATGGCGTCGGTTTTCTGAGATTGTCGTGGACTACCTCGAAAAAGGAAAAACCATCAACAGCGAGTATTATTGTGAATCACTGGAGCGATTGAAGGCCGAAATCGCTGTAAAACGGCCTCACATGTAGTGAAAAATATTTTTTTTTTTTTTTGTGCAGACAATGCACCGGCGCACAAGAGCATCGCAACCACGGCTAAAATCAATGACTTACGGCTCCAATTGCTGTCGCATCCACCGTATTCGACCGATTTGGCTCCCTCTGACTATTATATCTTCCCAAATCTTAAAAGATGGCTCATCAATAAAAAAAATTCAGCTTACGCGATGAAATCATCGACGCCACGGAGGAGTATTTTGCAGACCTTCCGGAAAACTTTTCGGACGGGATCAAGAAGTTGGAAAAGTGAATAAAATAAAAAAAAATTAAATTTTTTTTTTTTTTTTTTCATTTGCAACGGAGTTACTTTTCACCCAACCTAGTATAGGGTTTTCAAATAGGGACTTGACAACTTTGAATTTAATTTGTAAACGCACTCTTTCACTAATCATCAAACTGTCACTGTCAATTTATTCAGTAAACTCAACATTTTCATCATGGTAAAGTACGCTAACGAGCTATGTTCTCCGATTGGGTTCTGGAGAAGATGCGCCAAGATGATGAATTTCATCACAAGATCATCTTTAGTGACGAAGCTCATTTTTGGCTCAATGGGTTCGTCAATAAGCAAAATATGCGTTATTGGTCGGGTGAAAATCCACGTGTGCTTTATGAATCACCACTTCATCTACAAAAAATAACTGTTTGGTGCAGTTATTGGGCTATATATTTTCGTCGACGATAACGATCGTCACGTTACTGTGAATGGTCAGCGTTATCGCGCCATGATCACTGATTATTTTTGTCCCGAATTGGAAGATATGGACTTGGGTGACATGTGGTTTCAATAGGATGGTGCCACAAGCCACACAGCACAAGCTACAATCGATTTATTGAAGAGTAAGTATGGTGAGCGTGTTATCTCAAGACATGGGCCAGTCGATTGGCCCCCTCGCCGACGACGTTGAAAGAGCTCAGAGCCAACATTGAACACGAAATAGCGGCCGTTTCGGCCGAAATGTGTGGCCGAATCGTTGAAAATTGGGCCCAATGAATCGACCGCTGCAAACGTGCTCGCAGTAGCCATATGAACGAAGTCGAGTTTCATTCATAAATGTTTTGTTTGTACTTCAAGCCAATAATAAAGTTTTTGAAATATCTCAAATGGTTTGCCTTTTATTAAAAAAAAAAAGTTCTTCTTTAGCAGAGTCTTGTAAGGCTTAAGATGACATAGGCTTCGTGGATCTATACGGATGACTATTACAGCTGATTAGATAAACGCCCTGCTGTAAGGTTTTGTCTACGGTTACAAGAGGTGACATACTTAGGTGGTTTGATGAGTTGGTAGCAATATTTGTGCTTCATTCTTCACTACAAGATTGACATCACAAGGCGAACCAGAACAGTTCAAATATTAAGGTTCAATCCAGGTTTGATAATTATCATCGTTAGTTTACGATGAAGATACGACTTTGGCCAACAAGCTGAAAAAGATTAAATCCAGGATACTGGAGCACAGAAATCCTGTAGTAATAAGAATCTCCTAAGATTCATATCTTATTTGGTTCCTGTACAAGTTTGGCAGTCTAAAGGAAGCATTTAATCGGAGGTCCATGTATAGCGGTGAGTTTTGAGTTAGTGACGAACTGATCAGTCACATGGAACGCATGAAGCCTTACTTTAAGCCTGCATCAAACTAAAATAAGAAAGGTTGACAGGTGTTATGTTCTTACCATTATGACATATATATTGTCCTTTCTTTAATTTGTTTAACGTTTATGACCCTAAGCGCTTCAGGAAATGATGGAAAATATTTTTTTCCAGAGCTGGTTTGTTTTAGATTTATTTTGGTTAAGCAACACATCTAAATGGATCAGATGGTAAGCATTTTTCTCAATACCTCAACCTTGTCTCTCGTCCTTTTTCCGATTCCATAAAAAGAAATCTTGATCAGAGCTGTTCATCTTTCGTATATATTCGAATTGTGTTTGCTATAAACCGAGGTTGTCTTAATATGAGAATAATTTACAAATGATTATACAGATTTATAACAAATAGTTATACCATCTTATTATGTCGCTATATTTCCTCCATGCCTACACTTGTCTCTATCCGTATCTTCATGTATGTTAAGTAAGTATCATCTCTGCTAAATCCTAAGGAGACACTTTTCAAGATTTTACATTGCTTTCAAGCTAAGAGTTTCATCAAAGAAAACCAAACCAATTATTTCAAGAGATACTTCCAACTTTTAAAACCACCTTTCAGTACACTACACGTTGGCTTAAAACCGATGAGGAATACTCAAATCGCTACTGTAACAGAATACCAGTTAACTGAACTCCTGTGATTTCACGTGGTTTGAGGCAGAGATTGATTTCAATTTCAATTGTATAATATTTGTCTTTACCATCATCAATCAATACTCGTATTCGTACATTGCCATGTGTAATATATTGAATAACAAATTAGAAATCAAAAACGAACAAATCAAATACTCGTATTCGTAGTTAATTTCCTGTTAAATCATTAGCAAATGCTAACTGAAATTATAAATGAGTAGAGCACTTGGAACATGCTTCAGTTCCTGCTGGTGACACAATTACGAGTAATGTAAATGAAAATTTTGCCAGAGGTTATTTAGAAAAATATTATCATGAAAATTCTCAATCGAAAGTGATTGACTTTATGAAATTTGTACCTCGCATTTAATCTGTATGAGTAATAAATGTAAATGCGTTCAATTATTTCTATTATTTCATGAGAGTGTCACATTTTTGCAGTTTCAATATCTTTTTTGATTGATTTGATTATCTTTTTTTTTTTAAAGTTTCTAGGCTACTTATTTACTTAAATTAAATAATAAGCAGGTCCTCCCACACTCCACTCTCTCTTCGCAAGCATCATCATCTTTTCATTTGCTTCCAAGAAAATGAAAGGTGCTCTAGATAAACTTATCAGGGACATCAACTGCTCGTACATAGGCTTTTGAGGCCCTACATCCAAAATTGATTTTTAATTTAAAAAAAGAAAACACAGAAAATTGCAACAGTTTATATAATTTGATAATAATCAATGCTTGCCATTTGCATTTTATAGATTATTTCATGTAAATGTTGACCATGGACCGGTGCTCCATATGGAGAGTCCAATTTTGAATTATTTTTTCAAGCATATTGGCTGGTATCTCGCTAATAATACGTTTAATGTTGTCTTCTAATGCTGCAATTGACGCTAGTTTATCGGTATAGACGAGTAATTTGACGTATACACATAAAAAATTATCTCAAGGCGTTAAATCGTACAATCGCCGGCCCAAACCGAGAAATAAATTACTCACCGAACTCATTTCTCAATTGGTCCATCGATTCGATTCTCGTGCTGTTTGGTATGTAGCGCCATCTCGCTGGAACCGCATGTCGCCCAGGTTCGGCAACGTTGCTCTCTCGGTCATCTTTGAAACAATATGGACCATTGAGGCATAAACCGCACCAAAATTTACATTTTTTCGGGTGATGTCCAAAAGCGTGTAATTGGTGAAAAATTCGAGCACAATGGCTTGAATTGCTTGCTCAGTAGGTCGATTATGACAACCGTAAAATGGTCGAAGTGCGCGAAAAACATTTCCTACAGAGCACGAATATTGATAGTAAAATTCAGTAATTTGTAAGCGTTGTTCGGATGTAAGTCTTTCTATTAGGAAGTGTTAGTGTTACAAATAGAATGCATTTATTACTCATAGATTAATAGCGTGTTACGAATCATGCATGAGCTGTCAAAAATAGAACACTGAAAAACCAACGAACAAAAAATCATCGTCAGGCTTTACTTTACGGGACCAATTAGAGACCAATTGACATACTGGCCAATCATAATGATCTTTTCGTCAAGGGATGTTAATATTCATTCACTCCGAATTCCGTCAACGTAAAGGGGGCCAATAACGACTGCAACGACTTTACGTTCAAAATTACAAAAGATGTCTTTATTTAAATTTGTGCTCTGTGAAAAATGTTTTTCGCGCACTTCTACCATAATCTGTTGATTATGTTGTTGCTAATGCAGCATGACTTTTGTCGTCGTTTTCTTCGTCATTCTGCACCATGTGCGCGAGCAAATAAGGATTTAGTTGAGAGTCTTATGCACACCGCTTCTTTTAGATACATTGCAAGAAATGGCCGGCTCCGTATTGCTCGGTCTACCGAGAATATCACTACTGTGGCCGAGAACATCCAAAAGAGGCCATAAATGATACACACAATTTGGCATAAGCAGACGTTGCATCGAATTTTGATGAAAAACCTGAAGATATTCCCTTATAAAGTGCAAATCGTTCACTAATTATTGCCTGCTGACGGTCAAGTGAGGTTAACTCATTTCTACATTTCGTATCCAAAATCATAATGAGCGACGAAGCTCATTTCTACTTAAGTGGTTATATGAATAATTAAAATTTACATTTCTGGGACACTGAGAATCTATTGTACATGAAATGCGCGAAGAGTCATTGCATCTCCTCAAAGTGACTTTTTGCTGCGGCATTTGCAGTGAAAAAGTGATTGACCTTATTTTTTTGACTAGCACAGTACAAGCAGAAGCACAAAAAAACGTTTTTACCTCAGATATTACGCCGTCTGATTATTATTTGTTCCGTTCGATGGCACATGGTCTGACTGATTATCAGTTCCGCTCATATGAAGACACCAAAAAATGGCTTGCTTCGTGGATAGCCTCAAAAGATAAAAAACTTTTACCATAACAGTATTCGAGATCGGCCAGAGGGATGGGAAAATTTGTAGCTAACGATGGGCAATACTTTGAATGATTCATATGTAACCATTTTTTCACAACTCGTACATAGGAAACCAAAATTAGAAGAAAAATATTTTCATTTTGCTCTAAACATAAAGAGATTTATTAAAAAGAAGAAAAAATTACTTAAACCGGTTCTTTTTTTCGAGAAAGCCACATTTGCATTCGATTACATTTTTATTACAATTCTTGGCTATCAATTTTTGAACTGTATTGAGCAATCAATAATTCCATAACCCTCATTCTTATGATAAGCATTGATTTCGGACACTCTATCTACAACAAGTTTATAGGGTTTAAATCTGGCGAATGCAGCCACCATATCATGGTTTGTATGATTTCTTCATCTTCACTCTGTTTCAGGTAGTCTTTACACAATTTTGTGTTGTGTTTACGGATGTTATCCTGCTGAAACACGAATCCTCCGCCTAGTAATCTTAGTCCAGAGGTCACAGCGTTTTCCTCGAATATTGTTTTGTATGCCTCCTTATTCATTTTCCCAATCACTCGAACCTGATCTTCCACTCCACATAAATATTAAAATCCCCAAATTCTAACAGAACCGCTTGACGGTAGGAACCTCACAATCTGATGGCATCTTTTTTTCAACGCTGCATCGAACTAAAACTCTCCGTTTCGTGCGAAACACCTCGAACTTGAATTCGTCGCTCCACAAAGCACTGTTGAAATCTTTTTCCGGCCATCCTTATGGTTTTTGACGCATTCTAAACTTTTCTGCTTGTTTTGTGCAGCAGTCGTTTTTATAAAAGCCACCCGCTCCAATAACTCAGTTTTGTCGTAGTTAAGGGCAGTGGTTTATTACGTGTTTGACTTACGATGGCGGTCCCAGAAGTACCCGACCTAACAAAGAAAACACAACAATTTTGGAAAAAAATTTATTAATTTTTAACATTCATACATACGTAATCGCCTTTCAGCTCTAAATATTTTTCCCAGCGATGTTCAAAAAGTTTGATACCCTTTTTATAATAAGAATAGTCTTGCTCCTCAAAATAGCCATTAACTGCCGACAACACTTCTTTATCGTTGGAAAATCTTTGACCACTGAACCATTTTTTCAAGTTTGGGAACAGAAAATAATCCGAGGGGGCTAAATCTGGCGAGTTTATAAATTTTAGTCATTGCAATAACGGATTTGTGAGCTGGGGCATTGTCTTGATGAAACAAAACTTTCTTCTTAGCCAAATGCGGTCGTTTTTGCTTGATTTCTTTGCTCAGACTTTGCAATAAGTTCGCATAATACTGGCCGTTGATAATATTTCCTTTTTTGAGATAGTTAATGAAAATTATTCCACGCGCATCCCAAAAACTCAAAGCCATGATCTTGGCTGCAGATGAAACGGTCTTCACCTTCTTTCGAGCCTGTACTCCCTTTTGAATCCATTGTTTTGATTGATTTTGTCTCAGGTGTAAAGTGATGGACCTATGTTTCATCCATTGTTATGCTGCTTTTTGAAGAATAACCAATCAATTGAAACATCTTCACGACACTGTTTTTGCTCGAGTGTGAGCAACGTGGTACCAAACTTGCACACAGCTTTCTCATGTCAAAATTTTTAAATAATATGCGATGAATCGCACTTTTTGAAATGTCTACAAAGTCTGCTAGCTCGCTCACTTTCAATCGACTATCATCCAGTACCGCTTTGTGATACGTATTGGCTCTATAACTTAGTTCGTGCTAAATTGTATTATTCTATTGTTATTATTCCATTGGAACATGCGTTGGAAAGCTACTGTCATTGTACGCCATTTCAGTATATTTTATTCATTTGAAGCATAAACAACAATCATTTTTTTTCACTCAAATATGTCGAACTTTGTGCCTGAAAAAGTGTTTTTGCGGGGAGCTCTCCTTCATTACTGAAAACTGCTCCCGAAAGTCATCGTGGAAGTTTATGTTTATGTTTATGTTTATGTTGAACGTGCCAAAAGTGGTTTGCACGATTTAAAAGTGGTGATTTTGGCTTGGAAGACGATGAACGTCCTGGGCAGCCAAAAAAGTTTGAAGATGAAGAACTCATAGCATTACTCTATGAAGATTGTTGCCAAATACAAGAAGAGCTCGCAGAATCTTTGGGTGTCACTCAAGCAGCCATTTCAAAACGCTTAAGAGCAGCTGGATATATTCAAAAGTAAGGAAATTGGGTTCCACATGAACTTAAGCCGAGAGACGTTGAAAGGCGGTTTTGCTTGTCCGAAATTCTTCTGGAATGTCACAAAAGGAAGTCATTTTTGCATCGGATCGTTACTGTTGATGAAAAATGGATCCATTAAGACAACTCTAAGTGCAAAAAATCATATGTGAAACCCGGCCAACCAGCCAAATCAACGGCAAAGCCGAATATCTATGGCGCGAAGGTAATGCTCTGTATTTGGTGGGATCAGATGGGTGTGTTGTATTATGAGCTGCTAAAACTGGGTGAAACCATCAATGGACAACGCTACCGAACACAATTAATCCATTTGAAGAGAGCAGTAGCCGAAAAACGCCCGGAATATGCGATTAGACACGAGGCAATAATTTTTCATCATGACAACGCTCGGTTCCACGATGCTATTTCGGTTAAGAACTATTTGGAAAACAGTGGATGGGAAGTCTTACCCCATCTGCTATATAGCCCAGACCTTTCCCCTTCTGACTACCATTTGTTCCGGTCGATGCAGAACGCCCTCACTGAAATACGGTTCACATCAGAGCAGAATATCCCAAATTGGCTTGATTCATTCTTGGCTGCCAAGCCGGCGCAGTTCTTTTGGGATGGGATCCAAAAATTGCCAGAAAGATAGGAAAAAGTCATAGCTTCAGATGGGAAATAATTTGAATAATACTATTGTACATGTTTTTCTTAAATAAACTTTCAAATTTTGAAAAAAAACCGCACGAATTAAATTACATACCCAATACTTCGGCACGTATTTCGGATGCTGCTTTTCATCTATTTCATTTGCATGTTATGTTAGTTGTAGATCTAGGCCCTCCTGACCCTGATTTATCCTCAAGACTTCTGGTTTGAGCGTGTCATTCAATCGTACGTTTAGGCAGTACTTTGATACCTTAAATTGCAAAGCGACTTCCTGTTACGATTTGCCTTCTTTAAGAAGTACGATGATTGGCCTAATGTGTTTACATGTTTACATCATATGCCGATGCGACTTCCACCGCTTAGTGTGAAAACTATTCAAGAATAGAGAATATTTTGATGTATTAAAGAATTTTTTTATTCGTTTTGATATCGCTTTTGTTGCGCATTTCATCATGAATCAGATTAACTACTGTGTTTCCTTATTAGAAATGTCATTCAAAATATTTGGTGAGAACACTTTCATGTTTTGCAGCCCAAATTGTGATTCCACGAGAGGGGTAAGTAAAACTTTGACGCAGAATAACTAAGTACTCAATAACGTGATGCTAGATTATTTTACGTTTACAGTTCTGTGTTTAAAGTCATAAGCCTTCATTTAGATGTAAAGCAAAGTTAGTTATAGCACCAGTTTCATCCCGGCCATGAACAGAAAACCTGGTAAAAATCTTCCTAATCTTGACCCGAATCAGTAGAAAGAATAAAACTACAGCTAAAAACATTAATCTATTTGATTTAGCTGCAGGCTTATTACATTTTTCTGCCACCAAGAAAGTGTGACTTGGGTGTGCTATTCCACTTGCAGTTTCTTTGCTCTTCATCTCCTCCATTTAACTTGTTTCTTAAACAGTGAGCCTTCAAACCACACCTTTAAAAAAGCGCTCAGATCAACACTTACACCAAATTTCAGGGAAGGAGTGCTCCTTCACTCATTCCATTTTTTCAGTTCAATATGTCTAAAGTGATGGTAGAAAATTTGTAGACGTGATTTAAATTGAAGAACCAATCAGCTAAATTGTCATACTAACGCTTTAATCGACTAGAGGTTTTAGAAGTATATAAGTTGGGAAATATAGACAAGGCGCCTTCGCAGCCATGATATTCGCACATACTCGACGCTTAATTTTCCCATATCTTGTACCTTCTGACACCATGGTTACCTATATTATTTAATTGTTAAATAAGCTGATCTCAAATGATGGATCATTACCAACTGGATTTAAGATTGGTTTATTGTATAGCTTTACAGTTTTATAGTTTGTTCGATATCTCTGCGGTGCTCACATATACTCGTAATAGAGTATTTTATTTTATTTCGATATTTTGTAGATTGTCCTTCCTTCCTTTCACTTATTGAAAAGATGGTACACTCGTGTCCGTCGTGCTACAACGTCTTATAGAACACTGCCGCATTTCGTTCTTCTGCTTGCCGTAGAAGTCGACAGTGTCGCAGCATATTTGACGACTCTGAATATGTGGTCATTCCAACGTAAGTTGTCATTGACATATATACCGAGAATGGAAAGATTTTCGGTTTCGACGATGCAAATGTCATTCATAGATAATGGCTGCGTATTTCAATTTTGCTTTAACGGAAGCAGCAAACTTTCCAGCATACCAGCGTCACACGACTGAAATGAGACTAGTACGTCATTTCGGTTTCGTGAAAGTAAGGACACTTCTTCTGCATACCGAAAATATTCATATCAAATCCCGACGGTTTCCGGAACCTACGGAAATAACCTTTAAAATAAAAGAGCCTGCTGCTTGAACAGAATCTGCTACTTCAACAGAACCTGCTATTTTAATTAGAAACATGGGTGACAACCGGAATATACGAAGTTTTAGTTGGAGCAACAAACAACCTCCATTGGCATCCATAGCTCACAATAGAAATTTTTTGCTATCTGCTGTCTTAAAATCAATGAACAAGTGGTGGGCATGGAATTGAAGTTCTAGAGTTTCTTTTAGAATCTGCTGTAAAACGAATATCTGGCCAATGATGGACCAAAGTCGAACTGTTAACGACCTATAAAATTCCTGAAATTTAACTCAATTCCTTTCGCTACGAGTAACATATGCTAGGTAAACTCTTAAATTCGGAGACTGATTTCTCTATATTTAGTGCAGTTTAGAGGAAATCTCTTCTTGTGAATCGGACAAATGATGCTGAGATTACCTTCACAGATGTTGATTTAAGCTCCTTACTGTCTGTTCCTGCAGCCTTATTGGCCTTTAGTTTCGACATCAGAATTCAGACCTTTATTAGTCAGGTTGACCAAGTTGTTGTCGATCATCGTTTATTAATGATTAATTCTGCCTGAAACCGGAATATTGATCGTCTTTTTCGTCCAGTCTGCAGAAGTGATTATTTTGAATCCTCAGCATTGACTGTGGTTCTATTTTTACAATTCCGTTCCCATGAATGATTTTGTTCAGAACTTTAGTAATGTTTTTTCACCTTTCATTCGAATCGATATTTCTGCAGAAGCACCTCTCCATGGTCTCGTTCTTTTCCTTTCTTTTTGAGAAGCCGATATTCACCCACCTTCTTTGCCCAAACATACTGTTGTGAGCAGTTTTCGTCTCTTTTTGAATCGTCGGTTTTTATGCCTTTTGATTTGCTGCATGCGTTTGCGGGACACTTTGGTAAACGAAGCACATCTGGAGCAGGACCTTTAATGTCTTGCGGACAATGTTTCCACTGGTCTTTTGCGCTTGATGCTGGCAGCATAGGATGAATTGGAAGACCCCATCAGGAAAGTATGCGATTGAAACTGTTTGACTTTAAAATTCTTTATAAAGGGTTTTCTAGTAACGACTTGACAACTTTTTTTTTTAAATAAAAGGCAAACCGTTTGAGATATTTCAAAAACTTTATTATTAGCTTGAAGTACAATCAAAACATTTATGAATGGAACTCGACTTCGTTCATATGGCCACGGCGGGCACGTTTGCAGTGGTCGATTCGTTGGACCCAATTTTCAACGACTCGGCCACACATTTCGACCGAAACGGCCGCTATTTCGCGTTTAATGTTGGCTCTGAGCTCTTCCAACGTCGTCGAATGTGTTGGCATAAACCAATGACTTAACGTAGCCCACAGAAAATAGTCAAGCGGCGTTAAATTGCATGAACGAGGCAGCCAATCAACTGGCCCATGTCTTGAGATAACACGCTCACTATACTTACTCTTCAATAAATCGATTGTAGCGTGTGCTTTGTGGTTTGTGGCACCATCCTGTTGAAACCACATGTGGCCCAATAACGCCGCCGGCATGCAAACCGCACCAAACAGTTATTTTTTGTGGATGAAGTGGTGATTCATGAAGCACATGTGGGTTTTCACCCGACCAATAACGCATATTTTGCTTATGGACGAACCCATTGAGCCAAAAATGAGCTTCGTCACTGAAGATGATTTTACGATGAAATTCATCATCTTGGCTCATCTACTCCAGAACCCAATTGGAGAACGTAGCTCGTTAGTGTACTTTACCATGATGAAAATGTTGAGTTTACTGAATAAATTGACAGTGACAGTTTGATGATTAGTGAAAGAATGCTATCACAAATAAAATTCAAAGTTGTGAAGTCCTATTGGAAAACGCTTTATTACTTCCAATCCTCGAAGGACTTGATCATCCGGAATGTTAAAGCTGTGTCATGTGTCGATCGAAATGTGACCAATCTGGTTGAGTGTTTTTTAATCAGGTCCATTTGTGGATTTTGAGGTTAACTAAACATGCCCTATATACAGTGCGGTTCATTTGAATAGACGCACCAGAGTTATATTTTGGATCATGATTTTGTTTCGTCTTATGTTGATCAAAAGGCAAAGAAAAAAAAAACCTATTCAGAAAAGAGGTACAGTTACATTGAGTAAAAAAAAAATAATTTTAAATTTGACAAGAGTCTCAGAACGGTAGCCTTACTTCCCTTTTTTCTCCTATGCGATGGAAAACTGCAAGCATTTTTTCGGTTAAAAAAACAACAAAACACCAAATTTTTTCCCAATATTTTCTTATTTTTTATTTATAGCATATACTAATTTCATTAAAATGGGCAGAAAAAAGTGATAAATTCGGAGAAAAGAGCTTAATTTAAAGCTTACCTTTCGGAGAGCTTTTCAAATAGTAAAATAGCCCGTACAATTAGCAGAAATGAACACATTATAAGAAACCTTAACAAAAATGGTGAATCCAATTGAAATATCTACAAAGGAAGGATTCCAAAAGTCATAACACCGCAAGACAAGCGGAAACTTCAAAGACTAACATCTAATTCCGCTCAACCCACAAGCAAAATCAGGGAACTAGCTGGGGTTTCTTATAGCAAATCTACTGTGCGTGGTATACATGTAAGTGCTCCACAACTAAAGCTTACAAAACTACAAAAAAAAAAAAAAAAAAAAAACACCGCTAAATAAAGCACGCAAGCAACAGCGCAGCGCCTTATATGACTTGGGATGTGGACATTGAAGCGGTCCCAAGAATTTGGAGTAAAGTTGTCTTTACGGATGATAAGAAATTTAACTTAGATGGTCCTGATGGCTACAACTATTACTTTCTATTGTTATTAGACCGTCATCATTCTCTCTTTGAAAAACAGAATTGTTGAGGTTATTTCTAACGGAGGAGGCAATATATACTACTAAAATGTCTCAAAACTAATTGAAGTAAGTAAAAACTAAGGAAATATTGCGAAAAAATTTAGTGTTTTGTTGTTTCTTAACTTTTTTATAGGTGCGACTATTCAAATTAACCAAAAAAAAGGTTGCAGTATTCCATGGTATAGGAAAAGGAGAGTAAGACTACCGTTATGGGGCTCTTGTCAAATTTGAAATTATGTTTTTTTTTTTACTCAACGTAACTCTACCCGTCTCCTGAATACATTTTGTTTTTTTTTTTTTTTTTCTCTTTGAGCAACATAAGACGAAAAAAAAAATCATGATCCAAAACGTAACTCTGGTGCGTCTATTCAAATAAACCGCACTGTAGAACGAAATTTCACCCGAGTCGTTAGCATGTTCTCAAAGTGTATAGTACCATGTTTTCTTTGAATTATAACTGTCATAGAAATTTCTGACAGTTGTTGCTTCTCAATACGTTATTTTGCATTCAATCCTTAGTTAAGTTGACTAGCCAATTTAAAACCCACTGACATACTGTAGTCTCAAAAACGTATAAAACACTCATCTGAGAAATTCCGTGCCTTCCTGTGAAGGCGCCTCTCAACAGAACGTGAGCTATTTAATTATCCAAGAAATGGTTTTCTCGACTGTGCGGATGTGTTATTCCTGTATTATCGATAAGATTGGTGTCATTATATACATTGCGTTTTCAGTGGCGTAAAACTTGAATGCACATTCGATATGACAGCGTTTGGCGACTGTTTAAGACTGCGTCTATCACTTTGGTCAGAAAAATTCTACATGCAGCTGCAAACTTAATAAAAGAAAAAAATATTGAATAGCCAGTTTATTTTTTGTCACGTTTTAAGTCTTCATTGTTTATGTAGACATTAATGAGACTTTATTCGCCATTACATTATGAATTGTCAAGGTTCTACATACTCGAAATGGTATTTGCTGACAGTAGTGGCTTTAAAAGTGTGCCAATTGTGTCTTTAAATAATAAAACCATCACTTATTGCCATCATTAGTAAAGAAGCTAATGTTTAATTTAAATGTTAACACCTCAGCATATTCGTTTCGTCTAGACTTTATGGAAAAGTTTTAATTTCCGAAACAAACAATGACAACACTCAACAAAATTTTTAATGTTGACTAACTTTATCAGCATCTAATGGTGTTAAAGTTTTATTTTATTTTTGTAAAAATTATCTTCAGCATAGAAACGGTTGAAATTGAAGTCATGGATTCGAAAATTTTCCATTTGTTCAGTATTTGAAAGAAATGCCATGAGTATTCGTATGCGGTAACGTTCAGGTTTGTTCCATTTAACTTTTTTCTTCATGTCGAACTGATTAATTACTGATCGGAATTGTGAGGGCGTGAGGTCACTCTGAAAAGAAAAAAATTGTTAATTGCATATCAATATCAGATCAGGAAATTAAGATTTCAACTTGGAAGAATAGTACTCCCACATTAGATACACAAATGTGTTTCTGACAAGTATTTCCGGTTTGTCCTATAACTTCAAAGCAAAATGAATTTTGATTTGTTTCCTTAGTATTTACCAAACGTTTTCTGTATGTCAGATAAAGACATATACAATTTCGGAAGTGACTATTAAGATCGTAAGTGCGATCAGAAAGTAAATTGATAGTAAAACTGACAGCTTAATGTGGGTATAAATTCTGTGAACGAGTTTAGATACACTACATCAATTTCATATCTGTATTTCAATTTGATGTATTTATGTATTGTATGTTTTTTTTTTTTTTTCGATTTTAGACAATTCCAACTTTGGGTTGCATTTTATTTTATGGGTATAGTGGGAATAGAAATGATTTGAATACCAGAAATCATTCAAGCATTGCCAATGCTAATCCTCTTGTGTTCGATTGAGAAAGATTTCTTTATTTACTGCTGAACTTATATTTCGCTCTATATTATTGGCTATGTAATTTAATTCGTGCGGTTTTTTTTTTTTTTTAAATTTGAACGTTTATTTAAGAAAAACATGTACAATAGTATTATTCAAAGTATTGCCCATCTGAAGCTATGACTTTTTCCCATCTTTCTGGCATTTTGTGGATCCCATCCCAAAAGAACTGCGCTGGCTTGGCAGCCAAGAATGAATCAAGCCAATTTTTGATATACTGCTCTGATGTCAACAGTATTTCAGTGAGGGCGTTCTGCATCGACCGAGCGTTGTCATGATGGAAAATTATTGCCTCGTGTCTGGTCGCATATTCCGGGCGTTTTTCGGCTACTGCTCTCTTCAAACGGATTAATTGTGTTCGTTAGCGTTGTCCATTGATGGTTTTACCCGGTTTTAGCAACTCATAATACAGCACACCCATCTGATCCCACCAAATACAGAGCATTACCTTCGCGCCATGGATATTCGGCTTTGCCGTTGATTTGGCTGGTTGGCCGGGTTTCACATATGATTTTTTGCAGTTGGGGTTGTCGTAATGGATCCATTTTTCATCACCAGTAACAATCCGATGCAAAAATGACTTCCTTTTGTGGCGTTCCAGCAACATTTCGGACATGCAAAACCGCCTTTCGACGTCTCTCCGCTTGAGGCCATGTGGAACCCAATTTATTTGCTTTTGAATATATCCAGCTGCTTTTAAACGTTTTGAAATGGCTGCTTGAGTGACACCCAAAGATCCTGCGAGCTCTTCTTGTGTTTGGCAACAATCTTCATAGAGTAATGCTTCCAGTTCTTCATATTAAATTTTTTTTGGCTGCCCAAGACGTTCATCGTCTTCCAAGCCAAAATCACCACTTTTAAATCGTGCAAATCACTTTTGACATGTTCGCTTAGCTAGCGCATGTTCACCAAAAGCTTCTACCAAAATACGATGACTTTCGGCAGCAGTTTTCTTCATGTTAAAGTAATGAAGAAGAACTCCCCGTAAAAACACTTTTTCAGGCACAAAGTTCGACATATTTGAGTAAAAAAAAAAAATTATTGTTGTTTACGCTTCAAATGAATGACATATACTGAAATGACGTACAATGACAGTAGCTTTCCAACGCATGTTCCAATGGCATAATACAAGCTACGCCATCTCTTAGCAAACCGCACGAATTGTAGTTATAGACCCAATATTTAGCAAGGAAAACTTCTTCTAGTAGGTAAAGTAAAAAAAAAAACTTGTTTGTCAACAAGTAATGAAGACTACTTAATTAACTCAAGTGTCAATGTCCATATAATTCAGAGCAGGCTGTTTTCAAGGTTACCTATAGAAAACACACAACAATTAATCAGTTAATTCCGAAAAGGTGAACAATCTCAAAGTTGGACTTTCTATACAGTGTGAAGATAATCAATTAATTATTATATTAATTTTTTGTCCGTCATGGTAGAACATGCATTATTTACACAGCTGAAAGAAGCAAAACGAGTCCAAAATTATCATCCGTTTTAAGACTCACTTGACAAGAACTGCGATTTGTCTTTTCAGTAAATTAAAATTTTTCTAGGCTATTTTAAATAATGAAAAAATGAACCAACAGTCCCGACGGATCCGTATTTTGATTCTTATAAAAATTATACTTTAAAATAATATATAATGTCTTCTATATGTATATGCACATTATTTTCTAAGTAAAACTTTTTCAATACCAAAAATGAAATAGTGAAACGAAACGATATATGTACAATAAAATCAGTGACATCCATTTCCGAGACCAATCTTTGATTTCTGGATTACGAGTACTAGTTAGTTTTAGCTATAAGATTTTTAAATTTTTATTAAAATTGAATATTCATATCATTAATTTATTTATGGCCGTCGTTAGACTAAAAAATAATCTATCAGGAAGGAAAAAAAAAATAAGTGGATCGTTTCAAATGAATTGCTTTTCTTCGAATAAAATTTTTTTCGAATTTCTAATTTAGCTGAGTAGCCTTTTAATTGAATTTGGGTTCGCAATAACATTTTCATTTGCGTGATTCCAGGGAATAAACTCAACACGAAAAGCTGGCGAGAGAAATAGATAAATATAACCATTTGTGAAAAAAAATTTCCACTGGCAAAGGCGTCATTTCGTTTAATATATTTTGATGTCTTACATAATACTAGTAACAAAATAGCTGGCTTAGTGAGTTTTATAAGTTTTTAAAATGTATAATAACAATATTATACTGACAGCAAACATTCAAGGTATTCGATATTTCAATTGAACTCCAGCTGCTAAATGGAAGAGATAGATGAAGGTACGATGGAGGATGCTTCTTCGGTTTCAAAGCGGAGTTGCTAGATAAAGTCTGTAAAATTAAGCACATCGGTAATACCATTTTGATAATAAAATTATATTGATTATTACTGCTAAAATCCTTATACGGAATTGTCTACTATATGAGTTATATTATGGTCGTAATCTTTGGGGAGAAATCTTTAGAGACATTATTAATTTTTTTTTGTTTTTTTTTTTTTTTGTATAAATAAGTATTAAGAATAACATTTAGTTATTGGATAAGGAAAGTTTCAAGTTAATACATAATATGTGACATTATTCTGGTTAATCCTGCCAGTAGTTACATGCTTGTCTCAAAGAATAAGCCATGGATGTCTAAGTACAGATGAATTAAAAGTGCAACCGTAAAAAGCTCATTATATCAGTTATGATTCACTAGATCGTAAAAAGTTACTTGAATAACTGGAATGTGGAACATGTACTTTTATTAGGCTAAAACGAAGCGAATTTTTCAGAATTCGGAATTATGTTTGGACTTCAGATAATTTGCCGGATATATGATCTTGTACCAACGACAGATGGTACCAATGCCTGCACTATCAATTATTTACGGTGGTATTTATGGTTGCATGGTTGCAATGGGTAACAGGGAATCAGGGTTCGATTCCGAAGATTGAGAGTGAGAAACGGCTACAACATATACCACACAGCAGCCACGTAAATTACCCACTCTCAGCTCGGGGAGGTATTGACAAATAATAACAATACAAGACTCTTTCTGAGATCGGAATGAGTACACTTTAAATCCTTTTGGATGGCAAGTTTGGTGCCAGTAACCGCAATAATTCCAGTTCCTAGAGAGTATATTTAAATTGTTGCGATTAAAACGTTCGTAGTTGAATTTGTGCCTTATACGGGTAGTACAACTATAATTGTGGATTCTACATTATCTTATGTACAAGTATGTAATCGTATTACCGGTGGAGTTCTAATATATGAGACGTGTTCAAAAAGTAAGGTGTGTTTTGAAATTTTGCGAGCAATTTTCATTCAATTATCGATTTCGATTCGATTCGATTTGTTTTTGGTACACATGTTTTGGTACACATGTCCTGAACATAATGTTCACAGTTTCAAGTATAAAGCATACTTTGTTTATTTTTGGCAGATAGAAAGGTTAGACGTGTTTTGGTGTGCTCGGCGATTTTCAAAATTGGTCAACAGTGAGAGCATAGAGCATACGGTGAGTTTGCTCTAAGTAAAAAAAAAAAAATTACAACTGGTAGATCTTTGAAGATGGCCGAGAAGAATCCAATGACGAACCTTGCTCTGGACGCCTCAGAAAATCTACAAAAGATGACGTCGAAGCTGTGCAAAAAATTTTTTTTTTTTTGGAAAAACGTCGAGAAAATACTGAGGACATGTAAAATAATTTTTCGGATGTCATGGGCATAAGACGTGCCCAATCGTTTCAATGGACAGAGATTTTCAACGATTGAGGAAATAAAAACGGCATCGCTAAAAGAGCTCAAGGCTATAAAAAAAGTGATTCGAGGGTTGGAAAAAGCTTTGGCACAAGTGTATTATAGCTGATGGGGATTACTTTAAAAGGGACAACATTAATATTGATGAATAAATAAATATTTTTTTTATAAAAATATAAAGTCACCTTACTTTTTGAACGCACCTCGTATAAGGGTTACTGTTTCGCTATGTATACCTCATATCTAAACCTGCTTCAGCGCTCTTCATCAAGTGTTATTGCGGGCCGGTACAATTACCCTGAACAAATTAGATTTTTTAAATCAGGCTCCAAATGCATTAGTACTACAACGCGAGAGGTGAAATTTTTGGACCGTCACACAGTGGAGTTTATGCATACAAAACTAGACAAAAGTCGATTTTTAAAATTGCAAATTTAAGAAGTATATTAAAGCCATCACCAACCGGTAGACAAATTCAAACAGATTGAGAAACTATTTTTTTTTTACTCCAACTTATTTGGCCACTGCTCTTGTCCAAAATCAGTGAAAACGTGAGCATAATTATTTTGAATCATCGGAGGAAAAAAATATTATTTTAGATTAATTATTTATTTAAGACTTAGCAACATTTAATTGTGCTTTTAATATGTGTAATTCAGATGCAGGTGTGTTCTTACATATGTATTCATAGAATTTTATGTTAAATACTTGTGTTTAAATATTTTTTGTGATTTAATTTAAAAAAAATCATTTTCTCTAAAGCTGTAGTTGAAAGAAAAAATGGATGCAGGTTTCTGCAGGTTTGTTTGTTATTTGTGTTATACGAAATTTTAAGCTTTTTCTTAAAAAAACGTAAATTTTGACATATTTGAAGGATCATCCCGGTTAATAGTTTTTACCAAAAAACGTTTATATGAGGTGATGAAAACATGTTATGAAGTTGGGTTTAAAGCAAAATTGGACTACTTAGAAAAATTTTTGTTAGATAAGGCTTGTTGTGAAGAGGATCAAATCGAAGAATTTAAAACTAAAATATGTCGCTTAAAGTTTGAATTTCAATTAAAATAATGAAATTTATTTTGACTTATTGAAAAGCTTAATTTATAGATTTGATCTTAAGAGCAGATGGTTTCGTTTTAATAGTGTTAAAAAGTATTTTTTAAGAAAAAATGAAACTTGGTTAATGGGAAATTTTGAAATTCCAAATAAATCTAGACCTGGACGGCCATCTAAATTGTTTGATGATCTTTGCGTTCATAGTAAATGCAAACGAACTGAAGAACTTCGTAGATCTCATCAAACAGAAGAACTTAATTTTGCAACACAAATAAAATTGCGTGAATCTAGTAAAGCAGTATCTGCGAAAGTCCTTAAAGAAATACCTGATTCTGAAGGAAAAGTCAAAGTTTGAAAGGAAGCACTGAAGAATAATCCTACTTCTAAACGTAAAAAAATGTCGACTCTTAAAGCGCTTTAAATTTTTGTCGAAGCCGGCTTAACCCGAAAGCAATACGAAATTGTAACAACGAGTGACCAGAAACTGTTTCCAAGTTACAGTACACTCAAAAAAGCCAAAAATGATCTTTCACAGTTACTGAAACTCTGGCTAAGGCTAACTTGCAAAGCTTGCTTGATCACACCATTAAGCGCTTACTGATGTATTTGGATATTCGGCAAACCTTAACTGAAGACGAAATGAGATCTTTAGAGCTTTCACAACAAACCCAATATCAGCAAAAGTTCAAAAACTATTCAGATTCCATTTTTACTAAAGAAACTAAGAATATTACCTAAAGTGAGATTAATTATACAGAATCGCAGATAAATTCTCTAATGAAAACAAAACTGGATGGTTTTGAGCTCATCGAAGGTAAACATATGTTGGCATTTACAATGATTGAAGGTAAAGCCTGTAACGCTGCAACAGATACAAAACCAACTATGAAGTGGTATATATATGTGGCAACATTTATCCAAATCAAGAGATATTCACACAAATACATTAAAATTCGGATTATCAATTCTATATGCACGGATTCGTCTTTTCGAAACCATTTTCGCTACCATTAAAGAAATGACAACTTCGGACATAGGAAGATAAAAATATTGTAAAAGAAAACCGAAGAGAACTACAAGAAAAATTCAAAAACCAACTTGGTTTAATAGTGGATGTACCAAAGCCAGATTTCGGTAGTTCGAATGATGGCCATACAATTGGTTCGCAGAATTTCGCCGTGTTTGATGAACAGCGCCCAAGTGGGCCAAAAACGGTTACAACAGGGGAAACCGGACAAAATCCATGATCTCGTATTGGCAGACCGCCGAGTGAAAATTCGGGAGTTGGCTAAGACAGCATGCATCTCAACTGAACGCGTTAGCCACATCCTGCACGAGATTTGGGCATGATAAAGATGTCCGCTCGATGGGTACCGCGTTTGCTCACACCGGAGAACAACCGCAATCGTGAGACCACTTCAAAGACGTGCTTGGCCCTGTTTAATCGAAATCCGGAAGAAATCTGCGTCGTTTCGTAATCGTTGATGACACATGCATTCATTGGTATACACCAGAGACCAAAGAACAATCGAAACAATAGATTTTACCCGGAGAACGTGCTTTAAAGAAGACGAAGACGGTGCCTTCGACCGGAAGAGTGATGGCCACCGTTTTTTTGGGACGCGCGAGGTGTGATCCACAATGACTATTTGGATAAGAGAAAACCAATCACAGAAGCATACGACTTCTATTTATTGGGCCGATTCAACTCCAATTTGAAGAAAAACCGACCACATTTGGCGAAGAAAAAAAGACCAAATTGGTCGACTTGCACTACGAATTGCTTCCTCATCCTCCGTATTATCTGGAATTTGGCTCCCTGCGACCTCTTTTTGTTCCCAAATCTTAAAAGATCGCTCGTCGGAAAGAAATGCGATTTGAACGAGGAAGTCATCGCCGCCGGGGAGAAGTATTTTGCAGGCCAACAAAAGTCGTATTTTAAGAGTAGTAATACCCTCTTAAGTGTTAAGTTCTTAAAAAAAGCTAAGCATTTGGGTGTCATCCTGAATAACAAACTTCTATGGACTAACTGTAAACATGTTACGTCGAAAGCCTCTAAGGCGATGTCGGTCTTCTGGCAGTTCAAAGGAGCTGTCGGAAAAACATCTAGCCTGTCACCGAGAAGGATCCTTTAGATTTACACGGCTATGATGAGACTAATTATAAATATATATTATGAGTCGATAGTCAGGTGGAAAAAGCTGCTACGAAAATATGATATTACAGCTTTTACCAGAATCCACAGAGCGATCTGTCTCACATGCATGGGGACTTTCCCTATCATGCCTGGCTCCGCTCTAGATACTTTAATGGATCTTCCTCTACTTGATTCATATCATGCGCTGAACTCTCAAGTCATCCTATGTTTAAAAATAATTAGTCTTTGGTGCAACACGCACTTGAGCCTTGATGATAGGCGCACAAGTTTGTCTTTTGACTCTGGTCTCTCTGACATGCCATCTGACGCAATGACACCAGAACTTTTGCTGCAGAAAAAAAATACGAAATCGACTTAACCTGCGCCTGAGACTGATTTCAACCAGAAACCGAGCCAAAAGTATCAGATGCGACTCTGGTGTGTTTCTGAAGGACGACGACGTTAGATTTCACTCAGATATACGCAATCCTATTGGCTACGCTCTATATTCTGGAGAACCGGTGGAGGGAGTAATGCTTTTGCGTCTGTAGGAACAGCCAAGCTACGCTTAGAGCCTTACTGAACCCTTTAAAGATTGCCAAGTTAATTCGAAAATGCAAAACATCACAGGACGCAGTCGGAATGCTGAATTCACTGAGTCTTATCTAGGTTCCATGTCACATTGAGATCACGGGAAATGAAATTGCAAATGAACTTGCCAGACAAGGCTCAGAGAAGAGTTTGCACGATCTGAACCTCTGCGTACGGCCTCGGTTTTATATGTTCCATGGAATGCATGGAATGCTTCCCGATGTCTCTAAGAAATTAGTGGCCTTCCAGCTGTCTCTCAGCGGGAAAGACTGCAGGTTGCCTACTGAGGTCGTGACAGGGCACTTCCCTTTTCCTAATCACTTAAATTTGGTATAAATAATATAACATTCTGCGATTCTTACTGTGAAAGTGATACTAACACCGCGGAGCACTACCACTGTCAATATCCGGCTCATGCCAAGGGTGCTGGTATGGTCCTTTCTTCGAAGGACTGAAAGATTCCATTAAAAAGAATTTACAAGAATTACAAAAAACTAGTTCTTGGTCTCAGGCAGAAAAAAATCCATAACTGTCGTGAAAAAGTTGGTAGCCGTGGTGTAGTGGTATATGCATAGACTCCTCAAGCAGAGTGTCACAGGTTCGAATCCCGTGCAAGGCAATTCTTTGACAAAGTCTTTTCATAGAATTTGTATGTAGTTATATGAAAATCCCGTCGGCGTCAACTCTGACATGAAGTCATAACACTGATGTTGGAGTTGTTGCTGGCTGGGCTAAAATGTAACGAACTAACAACTAGCACGTACTAAGACTCACTGGTTGAGGATGCACTGGCTCTCCCCGTCCAGTTTGACAACCACCTCTGGGAAAAATATCGAAACCTACTACACCTGAGTTTCAAACTACTACACCACCCGCCCGCGTCCTGGAGAAAAGACAGTAAAAGGGTATTCATATCCCCTTGGTGCGCACGCGGGACTATAAAAAAAAAGCAGGTAAGCTCTTTTAATTTAAGCAAAATTCACTTGCAATTAAAAGATGGGAAAATATAAACACTTACTCGTTTATATATTGTACTCTTGCGCAAAGTATGTACACACCAAATGTTGAGTTAGAAAACCTTTTCAATCTAATCTAATAAAAACAAGGAAATATATTTTGCCACATATTATGCACATGAAAAAATCTAATCTAATTAAATTGAAAACGATATCTCTCAGCTAAATTTATGTTACAAATAATTGTCATTGGAGGAGGACAATCAATTTTATCTTTTCAAAACTCACATATATATGCTATTCCCGTTCAAAGGTACATAAATTATTTTTCAAACTAAAATATATCCATAGTACATGGAAAAAGAATAAACTATGGTATGTTATATGAGTTACCGAAATTAAAACTTTTCCGCGTTGCGTCATCTTCTACTTTCAGATTGCTTATTGATTTAAGCATGATGCAACATTTTGTTACAACATATTCCTGACGCAATTGGAATCGATGTGTTTTGATTTATTGCGCAATATACTTATTACTGTTTTAAATTATTCTTTTCTTCTTATGGTTATTGTCGTTGATAATTTGGTGTATATGTCATAAGTCATACTCTTTTAAAGCTACATAATCTCAATAGGTGTGGTAGTAATTACGGAAGAGTATTTGCCCCGTAAATAAAAGAAGTCAGTTAGACACATCATACCAAAAATAGCATTAGACAAGCTAACCAGCTCTCATGTCGTTTGATTTTTTAAACGTCATAAAGGAAAAATTATACCATAATGCGTATCGAGATGACTACAGTTCTTTTCCAGGTAATGCTGATACTGTATTCTCTTGCTAACATGCCGTCTGACTGTATTACAACTAGATTCCGATTGGGTTCTGGAGAAGATACGCCAAGATGATGAATTTCATCGCAAAATCATCTTCAGTGACGAAGCCCATTTTTGGCTCAATAAGCAAAATGTGCGTTATTGGTCGGGTGAAAACCCACATGTGCTTCATGAATTACCACTTCACCCACAAAAAATAACTGGTTGATGTGGTTTGCATGCCGGCTGCATTATTGGGCCATATTTTTTTGTCGACGATAACGATCGTCACGTTACTGTAAATGGTCAGCGTTATCGCGCTATGATCACCGATTATTTTTGGCCCGAATTGGAAGATATGGACTTGGACGACATGTGGTTTTAACAGGATGGTGCCACAAGCCACACAGCACACGCTACAATCGACTTATTGAAGAGTAAGTATGATGAGCGTGTTATCTCAAGACATTGGCCAGTCGATTGGCCGCCTCTTTCGTGCGATTTAACGCCGCTTGACAATGGCTTATGCCAACACGCAGACGAAGTTGGAAGAGCTCAGAGCCAACATTGAACACGAAATAGCGGCCATTACGTCCGAAATGTGTGGGCTAGTCGTTGAAAGTTGGGTCCAACGAATCGACCCTGCAAGCGTGCCCGCGGTGGCTATATGAACGAAGTCGAGTTCCATTCATAAATGTTTTAATTGTACTTCAAGCCAATAATAAAGTTTTTAAAATATCTCAAATGGTTTGCCTTTTATTTAAAAAAAAAGTTGTCAAGTCGTTATTAGAAAACCCTATACTAGATGGGGTTAAAAGTAACCTCATTGGGAATGAAAAAAAAAAAAAATTTAAAATGTTTTTTTTTTTTTATTGTATTCAATAAAGTCCCCTTTTAGTTTGAAACACTTATTCTAGTGATTTTCCAACTTCTTGATCCCGTCCGAAAAGTAATTTTCCGGAAGGTCTGCAAAATACTCCTCCGTGGCGTCGAAGATTTCCTCGCGTGAGGAATGATGAGCCATCTTTTGAGGTTTGGGAACAGATAATAGTCCGAGAGAGCCAAATCGGGCGAATGCGGTGGATGTGACAGCAATTGGAGCCGTAAGTCACTGATTTTAGCCATGGTTGCGATGCTCTTTTGCGCCGGTGCATTGTCTTGCAAAAACAAATTTTTTTTTCGCTTCATGTGAGGCCGTTTTGCAGCGATTTCGGCCTCTAATCGCTCTAATAATGTACAGTAATACTCGATGTTGATGGTTTTTCCTTTTTCGAGGTAGTCAACGAATAGTTTGCCATGACAATCCCAGAAAACCGACTCCATAACTTTATCGAGCCTCCCTCGGCCTCTTTGGAGCACTCGTTCTGGCTTCAGTCCATTGCCGGGCACTCATTCTGTTCTCTGGTGTTTAACAGTTACCAATCGATGCCAAAAGCCCGCCCGATTCCGCATCAGCAAGTCCAAACACTCTTTCGAAGTGCTCTCGCGTTCGTGTGTTTGGTCAACAGTGAGTATGCGCGGCACCCAGCGGCAGGATAACTAACAGTCAGCCAGCACCATTTCATGTATTTTGTTGACATTATCCTCTGTAACCGCATCGGAGGGCATGCCGCTGCGGACTCGATCGGTAGTGGAGTTGGGGCCACCACGAAACTCTCGAAATCAATATTTGATGCTGTAATCTGACAGGGCAGTAGCTCCATAATTTTTATCCAAGTTTTCTTTTGTTTCCTTCGCCGTTTTGCCTCTCAAGAAATAATGTTTTATGAGAGAACGAAAATCGTTTTTGTCCATACTGAACATGATGCCAAGCACGTCAACAACGATCAGCTGTCAAAACAAAACTAAAGACAGTATCGCACTAAAATTTGGCATGTCTGACTTAAAGGCACCATAACCTTTTTTGCAGTAGTGGCGCATTTTCACGGTCAAAGAGGTTACTTTTCACTCCACCTAGTATATACAATTTAGAAACAATGCCGAATGGTCAAAGTATGTTACCAATATTATGATATTTAATCTGATAATTATTGTATTTGTGATTAAATAACTCAGAGTTTGAAAAAATTTAGATATTAGATTTGAAAAAGAGCAGAAAATGTAACATTAGAGAGTCCTAAAATATGGTAGGTAAAAAGTAGACACGATATCTATCGAGTTTTAATTATCAGCCTATAAAATCGTCTTCAAGCAAACGAATAATATCGTCTCTTATGATATCTAATCAAAATGCCAGTCAATAGTTAGCGAATCGAATTTTAAAAAATAATTTAATATTATCAAATCTTTATCAATAGATGCATGCACTTGCGAGTGGCTCTACGTCAATCTACACTGAATGCTTTGATAGTAAACAGTGCAGGCAATATTATTGATCTTGTTTTGGGCAGATTAATCGAGTTTTGGTACTGCTTTATCAACTCAGATAAAGTCATACAAGCAAACTATGTACCAGTAAACCTAATGACGGGATATTGTGACTCAGAAATTACTGAACAACTTCAAAACGTCAATTCAAGTAGCAGTTATCTGATTAAATTTAAAATAAAACCTCTAAGTAGTGGAAAATTAGACATAATTTGATGCATATGGCCTAGAATTTCAATTCAAATTTCCATAGGCAAATAGGATTGCCTTTTCTTTTCGTCTTATGGTAAGAATCACGTCTCAAACGTCCATTTGCTAGAGATTCGGTTATTTGGTGATCAGAGAAGAACCCAATTAAATTCATTTTCACCTCGAACAAAAATATTTCGCAGGCTCATACGGAGAAATATATCCCGACATGAAACAAGGTTTTTATAACTTCATCGACTCGAGTCTAAGTTCCAAATGTTTAATCTACAAACATCGACTTGAATCATTACCCTGTTGTTGCGACTTGAACTCTCCTATGCGATGCGAATATCCCAGACACCACATCAAATGTGATCAAAACAATCACAAGAGACCCCAAGAAACTTTATCGATCGAGCTTATCCTATAAGAAAACTATAATACCACTGCATAACCAAGTAACGGGGCGATTGATAAGGCGACTGCTGACTATCCTATAACTTGTATGGGGCCTGCGATGCAACCATCAAGTTCGTAGAGATAGAAAAATTCTTCCATTTCCCCCCAGTGGTGGTCTATTCACCCTCATCAAGAGGATGCTGGATCTGTGGCATTATACCAGCCTACGCCGTCATAGTGCTTACAATCCCATACCGAAAAGATTAATGAGATGTGACGGACCAATGGCTGCGAAAAAAATTTGATTTTCTTTTGACGAACCTTGAAAACGTTTAAAGAGCAACGAACTTCGTACCTACACTTCGTCGAGCTCTTAGGATATGCCCTTGACAGATCTGACCGCCATCCAAGAAATTGCGATGGTATAGGCCGAACATTAAGGGGGGTGAAAAACTGTGATACATACTATTCTGACTGCTAAACGGAAAAAACAGCCCTTATTCGGCCAAGGATTTCCCATATGCGGCAGACTTAGGCACATAGTCTTGAACTTCCGACACGAGAGCGCGCGTCACATGACAATCCGCATCAATGCTAAACCAATGGCGTATTATGCGAAGTACGATATAAAGGTTGTTCTAGGCGATTTTAACACCAGGATGGCAAAGGAGGACATCTTTGATGGGATAGTGGGTATGCATAGCCTACACTAGACGACGTCTGACAGCGGACTTAGGCTTATTGATTTTGCGGCAGGAAGAAATATTACTATAACAAGCACATGGCTCCCACCTCTCAATGTACACGTGTCTCTATGTTGGGCTCCAAATTATAAAACGCTAAATAAAATTGATGACATTGCGATAGACGTAAGGCATGCCTTACCTAGTGTTCTTGACGTGCGAACTTTCCATGCAGAGACCATTAACTCGAATCATCACCTTAATGCAGCCAAGACGGGAATGTGGATTTCCCATGAGCTACAACAAAGAAGAGCTACTTTGAGAAGATATAACGTAATCTTACAACAACTCCTATGCCGCCAGCATTAATTATGAATTACGAACACCAACGTGCCATCAGAGTAACCATAACTGATGTGCTAGGTTTCAACCGACCACCACCAAGAAATCCCCGATTTGATGAAGATTTCAGGTACATGTAGCTAAGGAAGAAGCGAACAAAGCGGCGCTGCAACGAAGAACGAGAGCCGTTCGTGAAATCTACGGGCAGAATAGAACGTCGGCGTCCTTAGAAGAAGAAGAAGAAAAAAACAATAATAATTCGCACGATCAAAGATATTGAGAGGTTGTACTCCCCGAATAACATACGGAAATTTTATCAACATGTAAAAAGAACGCAAGAAGACCCGTACAGAAACCTTTAGAAATGAAAAAGGGCACCATTAATCAAAGTAGGCATTGGAAATATGGAAAAACTTTTTCTGCAGATCGTATAACAGCGAAGAAGCCCAACATCTCGCTGTCTGGCAGAAAAATTCATTTATCTTTGTCGATGATATCCAAAATTTCCGTCGACCTGACCAAAATGAAGTAAGGATAGCAATATATAAGCTGAAATGCAATAAAACAGCTAGACCTGACCTGGAGAGCATACATCAAATCATTTCTCAGATCTGGTCAGAAGAGTGTACGCCTGATGAAATGAGACCTCCTCAACTGCGCCAACTATAAAGGTATATGGTATGTCACCTCAACATCGGAAACAAGATTTTATCTGCCATATTGTGTGAGCATATGAAACCGTCAACAACTTGATTTCAGACCAAGAAAGTCCACAATCGACCAAATCTTCACATTTAAGGCAGCATATGACAGCAGTTATTGACACGAGCTATGTATATAGAGCCATGTCTAGTTTTAGCATCCCTGCCAACTCGTCCGTCTGTGCAGAATAGCGATTGAGAACGCTTGCTGCTTCTTCAAAGTCAGTAACAACTTGACGCGCTGTCAAGTGACTCACTAGTGAACACTGGAGTTACAATCTTCCAAAAGTCTGAGTAACAGCTAGCGTACTCCGATAATATCGTGACGGTGACGGGCTGTCACCGGTGCGTTCGCTAGTTTTGAAACGAAAGCCACCAAAGTGTTTTTTTTGGTAAGTGAGGGCAAAACCAAGTAACTTATGGTATATGCTCTTAACAAGAAGTGACACACAACATCAACGAATTAGAAAGAACGTGACAGTCGGCAGCTATAATTTCGGAGTAGTAAAGAACTTTCTGTCAACAACGCCTCAGCAGAAATAAAACAAAGAATCATTCTTGCCAATCTCTGACCGATTGACAAGACTTAAGTGATCGAAATAGGCAACCCAAACTTACCCAACTTATTTACTTACTTAGGTGGCGATATAGTTTGATGTGAACTTGGACCTCAACTAACAAGCCTCTTGAGTTAGCAAAATCTTTAGCCAAGTGGCTTCAGTTGCACATCTACGGTGCTGCGGGCCGAAGCATTAGTGATAATTTGCTCGACATGTCCTAGCCATCTCAGGCAACTGATGCGTAGTTTTCTGACAAAGTCGATAGAATCCTCTTCTACAAAGTCCGTCAATGCAATGAAACCGAATATTGTTCGAAGCATTTTTCTCCCGAAACGACTGAAGATAAATTCACCGACTTTCAATTGACTTCATGCTTCAGCGCTATAAAGTAGAGACTCTTTCTTTGTAAGAGAACTGAGCATGTACAGAGTGATGAAGGATTGTCTCAGATCCAGCTTTGGACAGATTTGTTTGGTCGCTAGACATGTTTACCCAACAAACCACTTAAGGGTTGTTCTTTTATTGGCATCTAGCTTTGGTATACCGATGCAACGTTTTTCCTGTAGGATAAGTAAAGTGGTTCCAATTTTGGCGAATTCATTGGCAACACATAGGTGAAAGTTGAACTGCTGTACCATCACCCTAAGATATAATGTGCGTAACTTTGTTAAAACATCTTTTAAGCAGAAGACCTACTCAGTTGTTTGTTGATTATCCTGTTTTCCTTTACAGTAGGCATGGTGATGCGTAAGTTAATCAGTAAGGGAGCTTAAGTATTCTTTCTTCTATTTCGTTGCTTTCTGTTGAATCTTTCCCGAGTTTTTCCTTGAAAAAATCTTGAAAATACCAGTGGGTTTGGTTTTCTGTTTATCGACTGTGAGGAATTATCATTTATGCTCAAATATGAAGACTCTACTGCTGGTTCCATGGACTTAAGCTGCTGCTTTCTTCGCGATTCATATGTGGCCTTGCGTTTTTCCTTTACTGAAATTTTCCTACTACCATGTTTCGGCCCTTAAAACTACGTCAACCGGATAATCAGTGTTGTGTGACTGTAGTTCGCAATCTATCAATTTACTCCAAAAAATGTGAAAAAAAGGAGAATTATTCCTGAACGGAACGGAAGATTCGCATTGTTTATCTGACATTGACCAAAAATCGCTCACAAGATCCAAATGCGTCGAAGTATCAATGAAGATACGTGGTAGAAATATTGATTTCGTGGATTTAGCTTAATTTTTCAATTTTGAAGACTGATTCTTAACATTATGTTTTGAATATGATTTCAGAAATATGATTCCTCGGCTATATTTGGCAAAGTGTATCTTGGCAGTACAATTCTGAGCCACTTTTCGAGAGGTCAATGTATCTCATCAATAACGCGTTTAATGTGGTCTTTCTTGAATCGGTGGTGAGTTCACTGGTCCATTTCGCGATACATTGCCCTAAAACCAAGTTTTCAATAAACCAATGATTTCATATTTAGTATGGCACATATGGATTTGCTTTTCTAGGAAGTGCAAATTTGCTTGTTCACAAACTTATCGACAAAACTGAGCCTCGTTACTGAAAACGATTTTTCAATTAAAAACAACTGCCGTCTTTATGTCCAGAAGGCGCGTTTTTGTTCCTGCACCTGATCAATTTCTTCATTTGCGTCATGTAGAGCATGGTAAGAAAATTACACATAACATGACCGACGAATTCGTGAATTAAGGTTGAATAACATGGAATGCTCTTAAAGATTTGTCGAAAAATGCTGATAATAAATATCAACGAGCCGCACGATATAAAGTTTTCCCTTCCGGAAGATTTATGAATCAAAAAAACTACTCCCTTTATACATAGAGAACCATGCAAAATGCTAGTATTCCTCTTTAGCTATGCCATATAAACTGAAAGTTGAGATTGCACTGGTCGCGACTTTAGCAAAAGATTGACCTGACAATTATTCTCATATCAAGCACTCAATCAAGATTTTGCACTACGAGCTAGACGGCCGATATATATGTTTTTAAGACATTTAAAGCCAATTTTAAGTTTTTCAGAAATGCATCTAGATGCGCCACCGTATATAATACAAACTTGCGTATTTCTATAGATCAGGTCTGCAGTGAAAAGTAGCACGTTTGAGGACAAGATACGTGTCTAAGACTAAAATACACAAATTAAAGTAAGTTTCTGAGATTTTGCCATCTGCTATAACTTGCGGTTATATTTTTTCTGTAAGTCAGAGATGTATTTGTAGATCTGTGTGTTGCGTAGTTGAGTTCGTGCTTGCAAAAAAACATCTAAGGATCCTTTACAGACAGTTTCTTTTTTTCTGATTGTGAAGAAGAATATATGGAGCAGAATTTAAGAAATTTGTGGTAAAAACAATCTCGAAGATATTTTGTACCATTAAATCAAATGCTCAAATCTTTTGATGAAATTGAGAACCTCTCTGGTGGAGATTTTGAAAATTTCCCCACGAATTACTATAAAATTTCTCTGAGAAAGTATCGCCTCCTTAAGGCACTTAGAGCCATGCATTCATATAAAATGTGTTCCGCAATTTCGTCGTATTGAATCCAAAGACGACATTTATTTTCCTGAATAAGACCTATTTTGTGTAGGTGATATCAAAGGTGGCAATGCCCGGTTAGAAATCCAACCAGTATTCTGATATCATCCCTTTTGAGTGTTAGAAATTCTTTTGATTTTTTGTGAAAGGGTGTCACACTAATATAGGTAGTATTTTTGTTCAATATTGTTTGACATTTGATCGTGGAAAAACTTAGCTCAACACAGCGACATACCGTCGAAAAGTTTAAAACACAATTTTCATTACTGGAAAATACGAGACCTAATAGACCACATCTAGAATGTAGTGAAGAAAATATAGTGGCGGTAGCGAAGAGGGTACGAGATGATAATGTTAATTTCACACTTAAGACCAGTGGATTGGCCGTCTAGATCATCTGATATCACAGCTCTTAATTTTACCCTTGAGGCTACGTAAAGTCCAAAGTCTACATGGATAAGCCGGCGAGGAATGGGAGGCCAACATTACTCGAGTTATTGATCAAAGACCACTCGTAATCATCGAAGGCGTCTTCGAAAATTAGAATTTCAGAATGGACCAGGTTAGCCGCAGCTACGGCCAACCTTCAACCAACCAAACATCTTTAAAAAGTATACAGATGGGTATACAAAAAATGGTTGTTTTGTATGATAGTAAAGATTACCCGATAAAATTACATTTTTTGGTTAATTATAATTTATGTAAAAATCTAAAAAAAAATCAACCTTCATATGGATGGGGACGCCCTTCATTTACTTATCGCGGGTAAGATTTGGGCACACTTAGTGGCATGTTTTTCCTCTTAAAAAACACCATGTCCTTTTCCATTTGGTTGAGAAATTTTGATGTTTGGACAAAATATACCAGCACCCACCCCGGTGTTCATCGTTGATCCGTCCGTACACTGCACTTGATATCCTGTGAGGTGGAGTTTTTGTAGTTTCATACTTTCCGACTTGGAATCACTGAGTCTTAGATAGGCAGTCGTTTACTACGCACATCATGTCAAGCTCAGGGATTTCGGTGAGAAGATTCGTTTGTTCTATGTAATCTATGTGATTAATCTCTCCTGTTTGTAGATATATGACCGTGCTGCAAATTGCCATCTTTTTTTATGAAGAGATAGGATGGCGTTAAACCAATTAAGGCTTCTACATCTGCTGTGAGCATGAGTGCACTCAGCGTGACAAAACACTTCCTTGTGGGAAGGCAAATATTGCAATCTTCTTTAGTAGACCGCCATCCGTGGATCTTTCTTTCCTGTATGCATAATGAGTGTGAGGGTGCAGTAGTGAATTCCCATTGAAAAAGTCTGTGATGGGTAAATCTATAAGTTTCTTAATGGTTTTCAGAAAAAATTATGTAAGACTTATAGGTCGATACAGACTACGTTTACCTCGTTCCAGGCTTGTGAAATGTATTCCCAGTAGAAGCGATTAGAAGAATCAGGGGGGCTACTCTGTATTTCGATTGGAAAGTCAAAAATATTCAAAAGTACAACTCGATTCCATTTTAAATTGGCACCCTCTAACACTTTCGATTCGAATTCATATTTTTTGGAGACTTGCGATTTTACTTGATAAATGTCAATTAAATGCCGAGCGGTTTGTTCAAAATTCAATTTTATGTGAAAAAAGTGAAAAATTTAAGTTTACAAGATAAAACAAATGGATTCTGTAAATTTATGGTTTGAAGAAGATGTATCACACGTTTTTAAATATCCATTGGATAATTGCGAATGCTGGCCCATAAAATCAACTAGCAACTCGAACTGCCTTGTTTAGGTATGCTGTTTTGTATGATGTTTTGTTTGTTTCCCAGAAACAATAGAAATAAGTATTGTTGCTAACATCCAAAGTAAAAACTTACATTTTCACCGACACTTGAACCCTTTCGCAAACAAAACATCAATCGAATAAAAAATTCTAAAATCGAATGATCGAATTGCTAAGTACCAATTTGTTGATGTTCGAAAAAGAGAGAATTTGAAATTCGAATATCGAAATTCTCAACACTACTTTCGGATTACTAAGTGCCAATTATTTAAATTCGAGTGATTTGATAACACCCCAGGACCATACCTTTTTGAAACAGTGCACAGTGGTTCAGCCTTAGGTCATAGGGCCGAAATACCGATGTTGCAAATATGATGTTATTTTACCGGTATAGGAAACATAAAAAACCTTTCTATTCAGAGGTATAAAAAACATTGCAATTACAAACCATGGCACAGTTAATTTTATGCACCGGAAGTGGTAACATCTGATTAGTGCTCATTAGCTTATTTGTTCACATAAATTGGTGTTGTTTTTAAAGTGCTGTTTTTCCGAGAAATTTATTGCTTGTGATATAATTGTGCAATGGATATAGAAATCGAAGGTATGTACGATATTTTTAAAGTAATTATGTTTTCCTTAACAATGCGACTATTCATAACTAGCTCCGTCAAAACACACCTTCCAAAAAATTTTTTTTTTTAACCATTTTCCATATTCAATTAAGCTTTTACTTATGAAGGGACGAATCGCCATAAATGAGTCATATATCAATATAATCTCTTATTTTCCTAGTTTTAATAACCGCAAAGTCTAGGTGCTCCTAGGTACTCTGAGAGTTGTTCAGGGTCATTGAGGAGACTAGGTCCATTTTTTTATTGTGTTTTTCTTTGGCTGGTACAACCATTACGTGTTCTTTTACCCAAATGCTTATTTTAAATACCTGGATAGCTTTAAAAAATTAAACAGAAATGTTTCGGGAAGTGTTTGGATCCCTTGCGTATATCCAAACTTATTGCTTGAGAAATCTGCTTTTGAATCTCTGTAAACGGTTTGCCGCATATTGGAAGCAATTGAGGAGATCAAAAGCTAAGCTAGTGGCCAAATACGAAAGCTGGTTAAATGAGACCGAAGTTTGCATACCATAAAGGATCTGATGGAGAAGTATGTGGAAACTACAACGACGAGAAAAAAGAATCTCTTCAATCTACAAGTGGAACGCGGTACGGGAAGAAGTTTGGGGACTGCAGCAAGAGGTCCAAACGTCGCAGATTAGCAGTTTTATCACCGATGGACGATTCCGCTGTAACTACTTTACTTAGCAGTTCAAATCAAACAGAATGTTCTTTGGAATTTAGCACGGATGAAGTTGTTTCATTTATTAATGAAGCTAAGCTTACTAAAAACCAATATTTGTTATTAAGAGAAGTTATTCATTCTAAAATACCAAATGTTTTTCCGTCCTATCCTAAAGTGCTGGAAGCCAAAAAACGTTGCTATCCAACTGATATTGGCGTGATGGAATCTTCTGCTGAAATCAATTTGCAATCATTGTTAGACCATACATCAAGTCGCATTGTTGTATCTCAAAAAGCTGTGTTTGAAAGTCTTCACGAACCTAAGGATGACTTAGTTTTAATTGGTAAATGAGGTTTTGGTGGCAGCATAGGACATAGTGAATATAAGCAGAAATTTTCAGATTCAACTATCGAAGATTCGAGTTTATTTGTCACATCTTATTTACCTCTTCAACTTGTTCATAAACCAAATACCTGTGATGAATTAATCATTTGGAAAAACCCACGCCCTTCCTCTACTAGCTGATACAGACCAATTCGTTTTCAATTTACAAAAGAAACAAAGGAACTCACCTTGCAAGAAGAAGTTTATTTCAAAAGCCACGAAATTAAAATCACCCATTTCTTACAATTGACGTAGATGGTAGATGGTAAAGTTTGTTCTGCACTTAGCGACTTATCTACGAGTAGGTGTTACATTTGTGGTGCAACACTAAATATATGCTTAAAAGAGGTCCCTGATACTAGTTAATTTGAGTTTGGCTTATCACCGAGTATCTACGAGTATTTTGTTCACGTTTCTTATCAAATTAATATTAAAAAGTGACAAGCGCGTTCTGCAGAAGATAAAGCTAGTCTTGCTCAGAGAAAAGAGCTAGTTCAACCGCAGTTTAGGGAAAAATTAGATTTAATTGTAGACGAACCTCGAAGTGGAGGAAGTGGCACATCCAATGATGGAAACACAGCACGTACATTTTTCCATTAATCTGATATTTCATCTGAAATAACAGGTGTTAGAAAAGATCTTATTGACAGATGTAGTCACCTTCTGCAGAGCCTTTCTTCTGGTTTTAAAATAAATTCTGAAAAATTTAAGAGTTATGCTTTTGTTACTGCCAAGATGCTTGTGGAGGAATACCCTTGGTATAACTTACAGAAGTGATAGATAGTTTTTTATTATCTATTGGTGAATTATCTGAGGAGGCCGCTGAGTCTTGTAATAAATTAGTCAAACTATTCAGGCGCGATAATATAGGGTTTTCTAATAACGACTTGACTACTTTTTTTTTTAAATAAAAGGCAAACCATTTGAGATATTTCAAACACTTTATTATTGGCTTGAAGTACAATCAAAGCACTTATAAATGGAACTCGACTTCGTTCATATGGCCACCGTTGGACCCAATTTTCAACGACTTGGCCACACATTTCGGCCGAAAGGGCCGGTATTTCGCGTTCAATGTTGGCTCTGAGCTCTTCTAACGTCGTCGGCGTGTTGGCATAAACCAATGACAGAAAATAGTCAAACGACGTTAAATCGCACGAACGAGGCGGTCAATCGACTGGCCCATGTCTTGAGATAACACACTCACCATACTTACTCTTCAATAAATCGACTGTAGCGTTGGCTGTGTGGCTTGTGGCACCATCCTGTTGAAACCACATGTCGTCCAAGTCCATATCTTCCAATTCGGCCCAAAAATAATTGGTGATCATGGCGCGATAACGCTGACCATTCACAGTAACGTGATGATCGTTATCGTCGACGAAAAAATATGGCCCAATAACGCCGCCGGCATGCAAACCGCACCAAACAGTTATTTTTTGTGGACGAAGTGGTGATTCATGAAGCACATGTGGGTTTTCACCCGACCAATAACGCATATTTTGCTTATGGACGAACCCATTGAGCCAAAAATGAGCTTCGTCACTGAAGATGATTTTACGATGAAATTCATCATCTTGGCGCATCTTCTCCAGAACCCAATCGGAGAACATAGCTAGTTAGCGTACTTTACCACGATGAAAATATTTAGTTTACTAAATAAATTTACAGTGACACTTTGATGATAAGTGAAGGAGTGTGTTCACAAATTAAATTCAAAGTTGTCAAGTCCCTACTGGAGAACCCTATATTAGGAAAAATTCCCGAGATGTTACTAACATGGATCTCTTGCACAGGATTCTTCTTTAATTCAGATCCACTTATTTCTAGTTTAAGAAAGTTGCAGTATAAAAATAAGTCTGCGTTAGTAAAGGAAGTGTTGGAAATATTAAGTTTTTGAGCTTTATTGTAACTTTATTTTCTTATACTACTTTGTAAATAGTACTTGTTTCATGTAAAAAACTACGTTTTGATAAGATAAACAAAACTAATTTTATTGTTATTATAACCCGATTTTTTTTTTTTGTGAGATTGTGTTTTTTATATTGGGTATGTAATTTAATTTGTGCGGTTTTTTTTTTCAAAATTTGAACGTTTATTTAAGAAAAACATGTACAATAGTATTATTCAAAGTATTGCCCATCTGAAGCTATGACTTCTTCCCATCTTTCTGGCAATTTGTGAATCCCATCCCAAAAGAACTGCGCCGGCTTGGCAGCCAAGAATGAATCAAGGCAATTTTTGATATTCCGCTCTGATGTGAACCGTATTTCAGAGAGGGCGTCTTGCATCGACCGGAACAAATGATAGTCAGAAGGGGCAAGGTCTGGACTATAAAGCGGGTGGGGTAAGACTTCCCATCCACTGTTTTCCAAATAGTTCTTTACCGGAATAGCAACGTGGCGCCGAGCGTTGTCATGATGGAAAATTATTGCCTCGTGTCTGGTCGCATATTCCGGGCGTTTTTCGGCTACTGCTCTCTTTAAACGGATTAATTGTGTTCGGTAGCGTTGTGTATTGATGGTTTCACCCGGTTTTAGCAGCTCATAATACAGCACACCCATTTGATCCCACCAAATACAGAGCATTGCCATGGATATTCGGCTTTGCCGTTGGTTTGGCTGGTTGGCCGGGTTTCACATATGATTTTTTGCGCTTCGGGTTATCGTAATGATTTTTCATCACCAGTAACAATCCGATGCAAAAATGACTTCCTTTTGTGGCGTTCCAGCAGCATTTCGGACATGCAAAACCGCCTTTCGACCTCTCTCGGCTAGAGTAATGCTATGAGTTCTTCATCTTCAAACTTTTTTGGCTGCCCAGGACGTTCATCGTCTTCCAAGCCAAAATCACCACTTCTAAATCGTGCAAACCACTTTTGACATGTTCGCTCAGCTAGCGCATGTTCACCATAAACTTCCACCAAAATACGATGAATTTCGGGAGCAGTTTTCAGTAATGAAGAAGAACTCCCCGCAAAAATACTTTTTCAGGCACAAAGTTCGACATATTTGAGTGAAAAAAAAAATTTTTGTTGTTTACGCTTCAATTAAATGACATATACTGAAATGACGTACAATGACAGTAGCTTTCTAACGCATGTTCCAATGGAGTAATAGTAATGGAATAATACAAGTTACGCCATCTCTTAGCAAACCGCACGAATTAAGTTATAGACACAATAGATGATGAGTATTTTATGCATCAATATACTCTGTTAAAAAAAAATAGCTTTTTTGTCTTGTTCTAACACTCTAGTTATCATAGCAACCATTTTCTAGGCCAAAGTGATATGATTTCATTGTAACCCTATGACCGCCCTTCTTTGGAACCTGAACCACTGTGCAGTGTTGGGAAGATTCGGTCTGATCTAGGTGCCTTATAGCGTTTAACTGAGTTTATGACACATTCAAATTTATCTATGCAGAACATGTTAATTCTGTTTTTGTAGGGAAAGCTTGTGGCTTTAGAATTGACATTCTGTGTGTTGTTCCAACCGTATATTAGGTGGAAAAGTATTTCCTATAGCTTACCTTTAAAATTGTTTGTCTCATTAGATTCAGAAAGTATATTTTGAAAATTTTCAACTCTTGTGTTGTAAAATAAAAAACATTTTTTTTTTTTTTTTTTCAAATTCAAGTCATTTTTTCATACTTTATTGACTAAATAAAAAATAATAATAAAAATACTGTTTTCTTTTCAAATAATTGGAATTTTTTTATCTTCTCCTCCTCGATGTTTTACAATTACATCAAATCAACAAAATTGAACAAAAAATTCATAAAGAACTCTATTAAAGAACAAAACGTTAAAACAAACCATAAAGCAATAAACAAGGTCTATGTGATTTTAAAATGTTAATTAGTTTTCATTGTTTTCTATCTTTAAATTGAGATTTTTTGGTTTAACAAAATTTTCTGTTTATTGTTTTTCGACAAACAATATATGATATTTCAAAATGAAGATAAAAAAAAATATATATATATCAAACAAATTCCTTTCGAGTTTTAATGTAATTGCGTGTTTTTTGTCTGCTTTGTTTTATTTTTTTTTTTTTTTTTAGTATTTTTACATTTTTTTTTTTTAAATAACTTTCCACTCAATGTGAGCGAATATATGTTTAGGGTGTTTTTTTTTTTGTGTTTTTAGTTTTTAATTTCATAAAGCTATTCTTAGTTTATAATGAACTAATTGATATCTTTACATTTAAAAGTAATTAGTAATATAATTAGTGCATTTTTTTTTTTTACAATTTCTTTGTTGTTGGTATTTTGCTCTTTTTGCATTCTAATTGAACGTTACAAAAAAAAAAAAAATAAAATAAATTAATTGATGTTGGTTTTAGTTGGATAAAATCCATATTTGAATGGTTTTTTTTTTCCTTTTTGAATTTGAGTTTGAAAGTAGATTGAATCACATAAAGATGAATAGTTTGCGCAGAAGCGTGAACATTTTTGAGGATTTTGAGGGGTGCTCAAGTTACGGGCACTCCTTAAAAGACCCTCAATTTGAACTGCCGCTGGGGTAATCAGGGTATTTTTCTGCTGTTGTTGTGAGCTCGTCACTACCCTTAGTTTAATAATGCCAATATGAGAATTTTTTTTTTCTGTTCTTCATCATTTCATTTACTTTTTTCCTTGTTCATTTTTACTCAGAGGGTTTTGGTAATTTTTTTTTTTCGAAAAAACCACCTCTGCCGTCAATAAATATATGTGTTTATTTTATTTGCGTTTTTTTTTTTTTTAGCGAAGAAATAATTAATTAAATAAAACTACATATACAATCTGGTAAATCTCAGTCTTGTCGAAAGCAATTTTGCAGCAAAAAAAATTTAGATTTTTTTGTTCAAATTACTTTGGTGTTTTTTTTTTTTCTTCATCTGTGTGTAATATGGGTGTGCATCTGAATTTGTGTGGTGAGTTTCGCAAAGAAAATTGATTTTTGAGAGTTATTTTCCGATGTATTAGCAAAGTTGCAGGATTTTGTTGTTTTGTTTTTGAGTAAGATGATGAAAATGTCTTTTGCGCCTTAAAACTTATCAATGCATTTTGTTTTTTTTTTTTTTTTTTTTTTTAAGCATTTTAAACAATATTTTATTTGTGTCTAAATCCAAATTGTATTTAATTTATGTTCTCATTCTTTGGAACTTATATTTTATCTTCTTATTTTGTTGTTTCTTAAAAATTATGGACTGGTTTGCTTTTAGTATCTGCTTAAGCTGAGAACATAAAATTAATACAAAGCTTTCGTTTGTGTTTGTTTTGATTTTGCTTTCCAAATATGTAGGTATTGAGCCCATATTGATGGATGAACTCGATTCGATGATACTCTGTCTAATCTTAGTTCTAATACATATCCTGCAGGCATCGTAATAATAGTTAATTGCCTCATATCATCATATCTTCTTTTAATAGACATAGATAGTCTTCAATTGAGGTTTCAACTCTGGTGGTATAGCTGGTGAGGGTTCTTGCGGTTTTTTCGCTACTAAACGCTTAAATCTACCGCTGAACTGCTTTCGGAATCCTTTGAATCCATGCTTATCGTTGGGTGTTACTAATGCATCCTGGAATTAAAAAAAAAAAGAAAAGGTCGTTAGTAAAATAATTTAATTGATCGAGGTTCAATGAAAAATACGGATTTTAAACGAAAACATGGAAGTATGTATTTTGATCACAAATAACCTTCATTTTAATAAAGTGGCGACCAATGTGGGGATACGATTTCGGCGAAATTCAAGTTTGTGGGTATTTTCCCAAATTTTCAACTTCTACTTTCATATATCTCATCGGTTTTTACGTGGCATTGCAAAAGAGAAAACCCCCAAACGAAACCTACCTACCTACCTACAATGCTATACGATGCTGATTTTTCAATTTTAAATAATAATTGCACTAGTTCTCTCCAAACTTCTCTCTTACTCTCCTCATCCAATGTAAATTAAATGACCGTTTTGTAGTTTAGACTTTACAATCTCTAACCACTAGTATCATGCTCCAACTTCGTGTTACCAAGCCAAATAACAGAAAGAAAGAAAAAATACAGAAAAAACAAAACACTAACAACTACATATACCTACTCGAACTGACGCGCAACATGCCACGCTTGGTAATATTATTTCTGGTGAAGAAACTGTTGGAAATATGACAAAAAAAAAAAGACTGACTCCAACAACAACTATCTCCGAGAGAATTGCGATAAAACAGAAAAAAAAAAAATATCCGGACTTAAGCTCAAAACCTCAAACTCAAACAAAAACCCACTAACAACAACATCAACTCAACCACAGCGACCCATTTGGAAACGCGTACAACTGTGTATGCAGTTCGGATCATCATCAGCTGGTCTATCGATGTATGTATCTGTGTTAAAATACACCAGCTGAAAAAAAGCCCAGTCACTGTACTCATAATGATCATATGGATCATGGAGATCGCGCCAACTGATCAGAAAAAGAGATGTTACTAAGCGCGACTCTTGCCTGCTTTTTGAAAACCGATGAGCAATTCACATTTCAACAGAACAAATTCGAGATTCCCAATGTTTTTTTTTTTTTTTTTTTTTTTTTTTTTTTACTGACAGACTGGCGTCAGTGACGTTAGTTTGGGGGGTTTGTGCCATACCAAATCATACTGAGTTGGGGAAGTTTGTTATTATAAGAGCTATACTTGATAAGGCTACACTGACAGTTTTAGCATGAGTGTATTTGAAATTGTAGTCACTCACACACTACTACCAAGCAACCTAATCATGGCCTAATAATCCAAAACCTTGTTTTTTTTTTTTTTTTGGTGTAAAGAGAGACAAGAATATTATACCCACACTGAGATATAAAAGAGTGTGAGTATAAAGCTAACTAAGTACGAATATCTTTTCTATAAATTGTAATGAAAATTCACCTCTTGACTTTACTGCAAAAAAAAAAAAAAAAAAAAAAAAAAAAAAATGAGAAGGTAAGTCGGAAATCAAAACAAAACAAAAGAAACGTGCAAGCTGTCTGAGACTTGGATTCTTATTCGTAGAGTGGATAGATTACTTCTTAACCCGAACATACCTATGTTATATACCTACAATAGATACAATTTGCCAGTAGCTTTGCTTGACACCCTTTATGATTTTGCTAAAGGAAATCGAAATTCTGGTAATGCATCTTTTCACCTTTTATTTGAAGGTGTGTCTTATATTTTTTTTATTTTTATTTTGTGCCGATCGATACAGATACAATCATAAAGTCAATAAGAAAATCAAAGACGTTAGCTACATATATTAATTTAAAACTGTGTAACATAAACTTTCATTAAATATGCAGATACGTAAATATTTTCCGGCATATGTAGATAGTACGGACCTTAAGAAAACACACATGTTGTGTAAAAATAAACGACAGTGTTGCAATTCAGACATAAAACACAACAAACTAACCAGCTAAGCTAGACCACATTCTTACGAATGTTTATTTTTATAATTTTAAAGGTGATCTTGACTTGATGGGGTATATTTTTGTCTTGATCGTTTTTGTTTATTTTCTAAAACAAAACATCATCATGATGAGTAGAAACTTTATCATTTGAAAGAGGCGTGAAACAGTGAAGTCTACATACAAGCATTCGCATGTTTAAAAGGCATAAAGGGATATATCATATTTTCGCGGTGACAGTTTTATTTTTTTTATCTATTCTATATCTATACAGCTTTACTGATCTTGTATAATGACTTTTTTTTTCTTAATATACAGTTTCAGATCGAAAAATTATGTGGTTTAGCAGGTAGATACTCGAAAGATAAGCACACGATCTCTCTTTCTCCCAAAAATACTTTTGTGCTATGTTTATACTCAATTTCTATTGCTAGCAAAGTTGGTTATGATTAATCGATAAAATTATTATTCAAGAAGCTTAAAAAAAAAAAAAAAAAAAAAAAGAATTAAAGAAATCGTAGATGTGTACTTCGTTTCAACCCTGTAGTAGTTGATTTTATCTAGCAGTTGTGAAAATGATTTCCACAGACCTACGTAAGATAAAATGTTAAAACAATTGTTATAATAAATATCAGGTTTTGTTAAGCAAATTGACTTTATCAGACAAAAAAGGTTAAGCAATTTGCAAAGCTGAAATAAGCAGTTTTTTTTTTTTGTTTTTTTTTTTTCTGAAAGCTTTTTAAAAAAATAAGAAATCAAGTTGTATAACAATTGAATCTGTTTAATTTAACAAAAACCATTGCCGTCACTTAGTCATTAAGTTACTGTCACTGTCGCCGTCACTGACACTGACACTGACACAACTCTATACAATTAAAGAAAAATGCATAAAAAATTTGTAACTGATATACTCGTTAAGAGCTGAAGCGGAAAAAAGTACCACAAAAGTAAAGGGGGAGAAAAATATATCACAACCAATGACAGACAGCCAGACAAACTAAACAGTGGGAAATGTTTCCCCCAACTTTTTCAGTGTTTTTTCTTTGCTACGCTACTGTCATCAAAAATTGAAATAAAAAAAAAAATTTATATCAGACTGTACCAATATTACCAGATAGCTGGGTTCGTTTTCCGATACAAAAACACGATCCGGTGTATGCTGCTCGTTTCCAGTTAAAATTTAATTTGGTTTGTTTCTTTTTGCAAAAACAAAATAACACAAAAAGAGATTGTTGCTTAAGAGGTAGATGTTGAATTATAGGAAAAAGGGATCACTAAAGTGATACCCATAGATACCACATTTCAAAAAAGCCACTGAACTTTGTACAACTATACTCGTACCTTTGTGTCTTCACCAAGGAAGGACATTTGTTTATTTATTTATTCAGGCCAGTCTGAACTAAAATAAATAATAAAAAGGGAAAAGAAGCAGATAAAAATAATGGTGGCACTGGTATTATTTTATTCTTTTAGTTTCTAAGCGTTGGTGTGATGGCAGCCCTATTCGCAACGTTTATTCTTTATAAATCGATCAATGAACTTGTTATACCAGAGTTCCTTTGCCTCTTTTGGCGGCCCCAGACTTAATCTATTCTTTGAATTTTTTTTTTGTATCTTTTCTTTCTTATCCAGCAGTTGGTAACGAAACATAAAAATGCTCTGCTGGTTGTAAGTGTTTGGCTTTTTTTTTTTGCGTTCAAAAACCTTTTTCCGTTCATATATACAATGAACGTGCAAGACTACATATAAGAATGCTGTGTTTGTGCTCCTTTACAATGGACTACAATAAAAAAAAAAAAAAACCCCAATGAATGCAAGTACGAGTATACACGATGCAAAGAAGAAAATAAGGAATCATAAAAAGAAAAAAAAAAATAAATAAATAAATAAAAAATGAGGACGCTGCTGTTAGGTGCACTAACCTATCTGTCTTTGATCCTATCCTGTAGCCTGCAGCTGCCTTACTACACTATGCAAGTACTGATGTACGAGTGCATACACGAGTATTGTGCAAGTTGTATGCAGTTGCAGTTGTTATTAGACGACCTAGGGCAACAGCATGTTTTTAATTGATTATTTTCTTTTTGCATTGCACGCTACTCCTCCCAAGTATGGAGTCGTCCGCAATCATCGTTTCGGGGACTCTGTGATTCGAACTGCCATGTGCAGTTTGCTTTGGAAAAGGTTAACATTCTTGGAAAAGCTAGTTTTATTACTCTGTCAGTAAAACAGGGGCAACAAAATCGAAGAATTTGAAAAATGCACATGTGTACTCGAGCACACTGTACAGGGTGTGTGAAATTGGCTTTGTTTGGGTTGGGGGTTGGTGTTTTTGTTTTGTTTTTTTTTTTTTTAAGTATGGAAAATTCTATTTTTTAACTGGAATGAGATTTTTATAATTAAGATACTTTTTTATCTTTAAAATAGTTCTCTATTATTTAGATACTTTTGTATCTATGAAATGTTTTTGACAAGAAAAACTGTCAAACTGGTTGAAGTAGCAAATTGGTATCTACGAGATACATTTTAGTTAGAATACATGAAAACGAACTAATTAATGAGCTTTTTTGAACAAATGTCATCAATGTCATCAAATTTCAAAACCACTGCGGTACGATTTGGTTGTAAATGAAATTTTTATTTCAAAGTTGCAAACTGTACTTGACCGCAATTCTATCATACGTAACGAGTATCTCTTGTTCTTTCTCTTGTCAGGTTTTCGTTTTGTTTTTGTACTTCTGCTACTTACTGCACCCAAGCGTTCAAACAAGATGTGAAGTAATGAAGTTATGTTTGATGTTTGTTTAAAAGAAAAAGCAGTTTTTTTTTAAAAAATTAAACAAAATATAAAAAAAAAAAAATATATATATATACTTACAAAATTAGTACTGCAATTGTAAATATTAGGTGTTGGCGCCTTGGGAGGAAACACCCAACCATTTGATGGTGGTGGAGGACTCTGTCGGACTATTGTCACCGTTGTACCATTACAAATTCCATTTGAGTTAACTGTAGACTGTAGATTGTTGTTATTTAAATTGGCATTATTTTGATTGTGATTCGCCTCAAAACTAGTCGTCGATGATGATGCTGTTATTACTTGTTGATGTTGACTGTTATTACTGCATTGACTGCTCGTACTATTGCGATGCTGTTGTTGTGCTGGCGATGTGGCAAATGTTGTGGTTTGAGCCTCAATATTTGTTGCCGGACTGGCTGAGGATGTCTCTTCACGTTTGCGCAATTTGCTGCGAACAAGACGCATTGTCATTAGAGTTCCCGTACTTCCGACCATTTTTATTTTATTTTTTTAAATAATTTATTTAATAACTTATAAGTTTAAAAAATGTTCAGATAATAAAATTGTTTTATTTTTTTATTTTTATTTAAATGAAAAAACTATATATCACAGTTTAGTTCAGTACGCGTGGTTTATGAATATCTTTTTTGAATAAAAATGTTTTAAAAAAAAAATATCGCTTTTTAGGATATGTTTTTGTTTTTGTTTTTGTTTTTTTTTTTTTAAATATTTTTGTTTAGATATTCAACTTTGAGAAAATGTTTGTTAGCTGTTAGCTGTTCGATAAATGAAAACAAAATGTAGTAATTCTGTTTTATTCACACTCTTGAATGATATGAAAGCCCACAAACTATTTCTGACTAGAATATCGATTTTATTTTAGCTGCGTTTGTTATAGTGGTTTAAGTTGATTTTGGTGGTTGATTGGTGGTTTTAATTATTTATTATTTTTTTTTCTCTAGGTAATTTCCTTTTAAGAAAACTATACGAAATAGCATTCAAGGGTAAAAAAGAATTAGTTAACTGTACGCCACTAGGTAGTACATTTGATTTATAAGTTTTGTTCGCCCTATTTTGAAAGATTTAACTTTTCCAATTTATAATTCAAATAGTTGCACTTTTTTTTTCTGTTTTTGTTAAAGAAAATTCTTTAATAGCACTTTGAAAGTGTTAACACTTTCTCTTGTCACAGATATTCTTCAAATTAAAAACCAAAAACTGTCCGAATTCGTATCGAAGATACTATTTTTCTTTCTTTTATTTTTATTTTTTTTTAAATACTCTGTTTGCAAACGAACGAGCAGATTTCACTTGCACGAAATAGCGTGTGAATCACTGAAATACTTTTTTTTTTGATTGCTCTATATAAAATTAAAAAATTTCTCCTTCCTCTATGCGAACCGCGTTCTTCGGTTTAACTAGAGAATCTGAGAGCTGGGTAATGGTGCCTGAACCATTTATATACTCGCTCGCTCGCAGTGTGTTTAATTTTGGTTTGCCTTTACTGTTTGACTGCTGGCAGTTGCTGCTGTGTGCTTGGTTTAGTGTAAACTTCACAGTCGCAGAGCGAAATATTGTATTAAACATATGTTCCGTTACTGTAGTCGTTTGAATTTTGTTTTATAAGTGTGTGGCCTTTATTGTGTACGATTGTGGTATAGGAGCGCTCGTACTCATGTGTTATGCGCACTGAGTCTGAGACATTATGATTGAAGCTCACTATCGCATTTGAGTTTGATATTCTACCGTACTCGTACATATGGTCTGTGTGACATAGTGTACTGGGTAGTACTACAGGGTTACTCGCATTAAAGGAAGTATCTTCAATTGTAATTGTCGTATCGTGTCGTATCGTCTGATATCGCGGAGGAAACTGAATCTAATTTCCAAACGTGTGACTATATTCAAGTGTTGGTGACACTGGGCAAGTTACACGTTTTCCTATACTTCTATTCTTTATCTGCTATAACGCGAGTACTAGTTTTTTTTTTCTTACTATTCTAAAACAAATACAGACGCCAAAGCTATCGGCAGAGTAGATTGTTAGATATATTTATTATTTAATTTTTTTTTGCCTCTTGGACACCACTACTTTTCTTGGTGGTCATTTTTCGTTATAGGAAATATTGTGAAAACGTAGCTGGTTTTTAAGACGTCATCAGAAAAAAAAAAAAAAAAAACAAACAACTTTTGCTTGCATTTTATTATAGACGTGCTTTGTTATGGTTCTGGGTTCTGCAGTGACTGTCGTCGTTTCGTTTCGTAGAGATGTAAATATCAAATGACTGCCCATCATTAAAATTATATGTCGTGTGGCAATGAGCAAATGAATATCATTTCCCTTACCCCCTATTTCTATTGTGAATTATCCACAAGTAACATATTTCCATCTAAAATATAAAACAGCATATGTTTTATAGATATTCGTAATTATTTCAGACTACAGAGAAACTGGAATTAAAAGTACAGATACATGTACGAGTATACGTAACCTACCTACTTGGTGTATAATTTTTTTTTTTAATGCATTAATTGAATTAGAATGGCAGTTACGAATTCTTTTTCCTTTGCCTATAATGGCTCTGACCGTATTCACGTTATTTCCAGGGTTAACATTTTTTACGGTCAGCTGTGCTTACTATTACGGATACTTTAACTCTCCCCCCCTTTGTAGTTCTAGGCATGTGGTGCTCGCCGATTATACTAGGCAAATGTTTTTCTTAAACTTAGTCATTGTTATCCCTGTTAAGCTAGTCAGATTGGAAGTAAGCTTATTTTACCAAATAAAAAAAAAAACAAACAAATACGAATCTGCAATCATAAATTATTTCAACAACCGTTGCATAGTTAAAAAAAAAAAAAAAAAAAAAACTGAAAACCTGAGGTTTATTGTTAGGAGAAGCAAATACGTAAAAATAAAGATCCGTTTCGTTTAGAATTTTTTGATTATTTTAAGCGAAATTGTGATGAAAAATCCGGCTACTCCTTGTACTGTCATATCTACTAGCTTATCAAAAATACAAAAACCAACAACAGTAACACTTCTTGGAATCTTTGAGAACAATTATTTCTTTATTTTTTTATTTGTCGAGGGATTTTTTGATTCTAATTTAATTATCAGGTCAATGTGTTATGCATTACAATTAATGAGACATTAGGAATTTTTGTACGTAGGTATACGACTGAGAGTACGAACTAGTTGACGGTTGCAGAGGTGTTATCATTGAGATTCTCAGTTTTGTTTTTGTTTTGATTCTTGGCGGTTTCTTGTGACGAGTCAGTGAGTCAGTTAAGTAGAAGCGTGACATTGGGCGCAATGTTTACAAAACCCATTTAGATTTCTGATAATGACATTGAAACCGCCGAAATTACCCGAAAAATTCGAAACCACCAGTAGTGCCATATTAAGTTAATTTAAGGAAATTACGACAGCAAAGGGCTACGAAGGGCACGAACATGACTTACGTAGATATAGAGAAATAAACTAATAGTTTGATGAAAGATGACGCCTTAGTAAATTTTTCTATTAATAATCACATAAAAAGGTTAGATTTTATGATAAAAACTTATACCCTTCGAATATTATAGGACAATGTGTAAGGCGATGTAACTTCAGATTCAGATTTAAATCTACTTGCACTTATAGCTTGAAATTTTTGATTTCGTAGGCATTTAAGAACATGCGAACATGTCTTTTATGATACAAAAAATTGGAAATCGGAAATAAGAATTTCAAATCAACATCATTGTTGATGCATTACATAACTCTTCCTGGTCATGTCCAAAGATAGCTTAACCGAAAATGGTTGAAATTATTATTTTTTTGTTTTTCTATTGGATATATATTTTAATTCGTGCGGTTTTTTTTTCAAAATTTGAACGTATATTTAAGAAAAACATGTACAATAGTATTATTCAAAGTATTGCTCATCTGAAGCTATGACTTTTTCCCATCTTTCTGGCAATTTGTGGATCCCATCCCAAAAGAACTGCGCCGGCTTGACAGCCAAGAATGAATCAAGCCAATTTTTGATATTCTGCTCTGATGTGAACCGTATTTCAGTGCGGGCGCTCTGCATCGACCGGAACAAATGGTAGTCAAAAGGGGCAAGGTCTGGGCTATAAGGCGGGTGGGGTAAGACTTTCCATCCACTGTTTTCCAAATAGTTCTTAACCGGAATAGCAACGTGGGACCGAGCGTTGTCTTATGGAAAATTAGTGCCTCGTGTCTGGTCGCATATTCCGGGCGTTTTTCGGTTACTGCTCTCTTCAAACCGATTAATTGTGTTCGGTAGCGTTGTCTATTGATGGTTTCACCCGGTTTTAGCAGCTCATAATACAGCACACCCATCTGATCCCACCAAATACAGAGCATTACCTTCGCGGCATGGATATTCGACTTTGCCGTTGATTTGGCTGGTTGGCCGGGTTTCACATATGTCATAATAGCGTTCCAGCAGCATTTCGGACATGCAAAACCGCCTTTCGACGTCTCTCGACTTGAGTTGATGTGGAACCCAATTTCTTTGCTTTTGAATATATCCAGCTGCTTTTAAACGTTTTGAAATGGCTGCTTGAGTGACACCCAAAGATTCTGCGAGCTCTTCTTGTGTTTGGCAACAATGTTCATAGTGTAATGCTTCCAGTTCTTCATCTTCAAACTTTTTTGGCTGCCCAGGACGTTCATCGTCCTCCAAGCCAAAATCACCACTTTTAAATCGTGCAAACCACTTTTGGCACGTTCGCTCAGTTAGCGCATTTTCACCATAAGCTTCCACCAAAATACGATGACTTTCGGCAGCATTTTTCTTCATATTAAAGAAATGAAGAAGAACTCCCCGCAAAAACACTTTTTCAGGCACAAAGTTCGACATATTTGAGTGAAAAAAAATTATTGTTGTTTACGCTTCAAATGAATGACATATACTGAAATGACGTACAATGACAGGAGCTTTCCAACGCATGTTCCAATGGAATAATACAAGTTACGCCATCTCTTGGCAAACCGCTATTATAAACGGAATTAAGTTTTAGACCCAACATATGCTGTGCCGGATTTAAACCTACATTTTTTGTTTCTCTGGGATAACAACTATTCCCCAACACGACCAAGCCTCACTCGATAAGTTCAATAAAGCACACATCTTGACCTAACGAGTCCTGGTGAACCCATCTACATACGTACTCGTACGTATAGTATGTAGACATGGCAGCTTACTTTTCAAAAAATTTGTTTGTTGAAAAAAACCAAGGGGAGCTCTCTACTGCATATCAGAACAAGCGCAATGAACATATTTTAACTTTTGACGAAAAGTTATGTCCACACTGCTAGACTCTACCCTGTATATTTACCGGGCGGCGGGTATCGACCAGACCTTGATTTATTTGTTTGCCGTAGTTACTAACAAGTGATCGTTATGTATTTTGGCCTACACAACCTGGGGTACAGACAAATAGTGGTGTCGATTACCTACCTTTCCCCATATTCTTCGAAGTTTAATCAAGATTGAAAAGGTGGTATGAGTTTCTTATATCATGTATTGAACAGATATTGTAAGGTTAAAATACTTACTAGAAACTATTGTACATCAAACTAGTTTTAAAATATTTTTCTTCCATTGAATATGATTATAAAATATGTATATAGATTTTTTAATCTTTTTTTTTTTTTGAATTTCCGTATTCTTCTCATCGCTTAGTAGGTATAAGAGAAATACACAATAATTAAGGTATCTGCACCCTCACATATTTAAAAGCGATATTCCACTAGGTCCTATGCAGGCAACAATAGTTCTACGCTTGAATTACTCAAAAAATGTGTTTTCTAGAGTTTGAGTTCTAATCCCCCATCTGTTTACTGCTCGTAAATGAACCCTCAAAGATTATTTCAGTATGTGTTCAATTGCTCTTAAATACCTTGGGCTATTACGTACGACCTTATGGTTCTTGCAGTGGTATTCCCGGGTGAAATGTGAAAGGCATACTCGAACTTTCAACATAAATATGAGTATATTTGTCACTGTTTTGAGTTTATCACAGTGGATATTGTGACATGGTACGTTAATACTATTCTTGTATTGTATTATCTTGTAGTAATAAAAATACAATATATCAAAGCCATCTGTTTCTAGAACTTCAAGAGTATCTGTTCAAAATTCTGGTTTACCATAATTTGCCTTGCAAATTCTTATCATTTTGTGATCCACTGAATTCCTTTTCACTGTAAATATTATGATTATTCGATACGACCAGTTTTTGGAAATAAATAGTTGCGAAATATTCTAGAATAAGCGGAGTTAAACTGAACACAAACATTTTTTCAAAATTTAATTTAACAGAATTTCTGTTGTTCATGATGATATAAAAAGTTTGTTGCTTTGGCTACAGGAACTACGCGATAACGCTGGAATTTAGGTTTTCGTTAGTATTTACAAGATTTAACAAGTTAATAATAAACTAATTCAAAGACTGGTTTTTGGGAAAATTAAATAAAAAATTCGTTGCAAAGTGGCGCCAGAAAGACGGAAATAAACAGGTTTAAACATATTACGCATATTTTAATGGTTAATCAATAAAATGTGATTTTTTCTCAAAATATTTATCTAAATGGCCTTAACTTTTAAGTGAATTGGTTTTATGTAACTTAAAAGACTGGGTCTTTTAAAAAAAAAAGCCTAAACTGACGATTCAAAAAACCAAAGGCACAGCTGATATTTTCATTTACAAAAAACAACGAGGTCAAGGTGATTTCCTTAACTTACTGTGAAATCCTTTTAATGTCCGAAAAATTAGTGACCAACGAAGTTGAATTCCAAATCCAAATCAAATTTGGTAAATTTATCTCTCTTGAAACAAACTTGTGATTCAAAACTGTTAAAAAAAAACGACATAATTCTTAGCCGTTTTTAAGAACCGTAAGACAGCTCCTTAAGAAACGAGTTTCTACATTTCCAACCGCGTTAAAGTATAAATCTTCAAAGGTAACAAAACTTAATGATAAAGACCATAACAGAGAGAGCGAGCAACAGAAGGAAAATCTGAAGAAAAACCCAACAAGTTTATATTTAGAACAAATCCACTATAAATAACTATAACGCGACAGCGAATTGGCGCCTTGTCGGATATAAGCGCGCATCACATTGAAACGAAATACGTCAGTAGGTGAGTCCAGACCCAAAGCATCGCGTATAGTATTATAAGTCGTTAATGTAAGTATTATTGTTTTTTTCCTTTCATTCCAAGCGAAACCAACTCGAAATCGACGAAACTCGTTTACGAGTAGTTATTGCTTTTGATTGAAAGTCGATGTGTGTGATTTTTTTGTTAAATATAAAATGATGAACTCGTTGGAATTTTAACGTGCTTACGTTAAAGATATTAAAATAAATTATATCTTGTTTAAGAAACGAAACAAAAAAAAAAAAAAAAAAGATAATTCGAGAAAACCCGTGTTAAAGGTGAAAACCCCGTCAAAGTTGTTTTCATCATAACCCCTTTTTGGAATGATGAACCATCGTACCTGTGCTGCATTTGGAAAATATTTCCAAAACTAACTGATGCATCATCCGCATTGTTAAGCTCTGATAAAATTTGGTATATGTATACTTTTAAACAATTAACTTTAGCTGGGTAAAAAAATTCCACAGTAAGGAAGGCAGTTAAAAAGCCATCAGGTGAACAGCTAATATTTGTAGAGTGCATGTTCTATTGTTGGAACAGGGTTGCCGTAAGATGTAAAGGGTGATTCATGGTGAGGTTTGATTTTCAATAGACTTTTTTTGACAGATCACGCGTGACTCCTATCAAACTGCTTTGTCATTTTTGTTAAGTATCGTTTGGCAAGTCATCAAGGAAAGACTCATACCACAACAGAGTCTCCAAATTGTTCAGCTGTATTACGAAAATCAGCATTCTGTGAGATATGTTTTTTGTGCAATTCGAGGAACATACGGTGCGCATAATCGAGCTATTGCCAATACCATTCGCAAATTTGAGTCCCAGTTTAGATAAGTGGTTGATACTCGATCGGTTAGACCACATTCAGCACGTAGTGAAGAAACTGTAGCTGAGAGTGTACGTGAAGACCGTGATGAATCGATTCGTCGTAGTTCTCAGCAGCTTGGCTTGGCGTATTCGACAGCTTGGCGTATTTTACGTGAGGATCTCAGCCTGAAAGTTTACAAAAATTAACTTGTGCAAGATTTGAAGCCAGGCGAATTGAATTTGCGTCATATTTTCAGTGAATGGGCTCTGGAAAAACTCAATTAAAATCCGGTGTTTGATGAATCTCATTTCTGGCTCAATGGATACGTTAATAAACAAAATTGCCGTATTTGGGCTGATGAGAAACCCGAAGAGTACCAATTTCATCCATTAAAAACAATGGTATGGTGTGGTTTATATGCTGGTGGAATCATTGCTCCATATTTATTCAAAAATCAGTCAAATCAGAATGTAAACGTCAATGGTAGCCATTATCGCGCCATGTTAACGAAATATGTGCTTCCTGAAATTCAAGGACTTAATTTCACGTTTTGCTACGGTAAATTGGCCGCCTAGATCGTGCGATATCACACCTTTGGACTATTTTTTTTGGGGATATGTAAAGTTTCAGGTCTTCAGGAATAAGCCAGCTACGATTTGAAGCCAACATTACTCGTGTTATCAGCGAGATACCAGTCACTATGCTCGAACGAGTTGCCCAAAATTGGACCTTCCGAATGGACCACCTTATACGTAGTCGTGGCCAACATTTACATGATATCATTTTCAAAAAGTAAATGCCATGAATTGTTCATTTAACCGATAATAAAAAATTTAAGTTTACTTTCAAATTCATGTGTTTTATTTTACATTATAAATCAAACCTCACCTATGAATCACCCTATATAAATCTCGAAAGTGGACATTTGATTGACAATTTTGACATACTTTCAAGGACAAAAACGAGTGCCAGTAACATTCGGTCCACGAGGGTTTCTTAGCGTCTCAGATGCTTCAACATTTTTTTTTGAAATATCATGATTTTAGTTTATTTAAGGCCACAAAAACTTTGGTTTGGCAGTGAGCTTAAGAGTGATTTTGATATGGTAAAGCAATTGATTACATCTCTTCTGTATATGTAAATCAAAAAAATCGAAAGTATTTATCATCAGCAGACAAGACACATGCGAGTATAAGCCTTATACATCACAAAGCTATGCTACCTCCAAGGTCGACTTAGAGACAAACAACAATTAGGAGATGCAAAAATTATCGATATTAGAAAAACCATACACTAAAAAGTGAAACTGACTGGATGAATAATTTAGTGTCTTTCAAATGGAGGATGAATAATAATAGAAGGGAGCAACAGAACGAATTGTTAAACTAGTTAACCTGGTCTGAAATGTGAGTATACTCTTAGAACAAGCTGACTCCTTTATATATGCAGTCCCTAGTTATTGCTGCACCCCGATTGCTACAGATATCGGCAATTGGCAGAAAAGGTGACGTAGAGAAAATTCGATAAGAACAAACTTTTTTCATCGCAGTTTTTATAGTTTTAGGTTGTTCGTAACCTACTTTTATGGTCTTGAGTTCACATGCTTAAGCATAGAGCCGCGACTAATAGGTATGCAAATACGTTTAGCCGAGATATAAACTATATTAACTATTAAAAATGTTTTCAAAAAAAGTTTAACAAATTCAACGTGGACTTGAATTTGAGTATGATAACATTGTCCATCTACTGCTCAAGGTCTATTCAATATCCTCGATATACCATAAGAAAGCACTCCTATCTTTGGCATAAAAAGCAAAAAAATCTTATTGACAGTTTTCTTTACCAGGTTATAAAGATCAATTAAGTTTCCAACTCTGATTGCAAAACAAGTTGAATTACCCTAGTTACTTTAGCTTCTTAGAAGCCCGATAATAAAAAAAAAACTTACACACCTCCAATTGAGAGGAGGTCTATTAAAGCCCATTACACCTTTTTTCACTTTTCCATCTATAGATACAACCCAAGTTCCAACTGACAGAAAATAAAATAAAACTGAAGTCAACAGCAAATTAAAAATGTAACGATAATTTGAGAAATTACAACCAATCGTTATGCGCAAATGGATTTCCTCTAATAAGCCATTTAAAATTTCCATTAATTGCATTGAATTTTCATTAATGCCCATCGAAAGCCTAATCACCAATATTAGCAATAATTAACAAAGAAAAAACAAAAACAAAATAAGGAAAATAATTGACAATATTATAACTATAAATAGATTCAATATTCATTAACAACATTTAAAACTCGCCAAGTACAATAATTACGAAGTTAAATTAAAAGTATTCACCATGATTACTAATACAAGGCGTAATTCTAAATTCAAATTGCATTGCTATTTTGAGAAATTATATAATATTATGAATTGAATTGGAAAATTCACTAAATACATATGTAGTAGATACCCTCAAAAGTTCGATTTTATAACTGTCGTCTGGAAACCTTAAAGTTAATGGCAATTTTTATATTACCAGTATTTGCTTATATGTTCATTTTTTTTTTTTTTTTTAATGGATTACGAGTAGAAATAAATATGAGTGGCTGATTTTTTGGTTTTTGTTATCAGTAGGTTATTTTACAATCCAGATACGTTGTTGGAAATTCCCTTCTAAGAACTCAGCTCTTGAATTGTAAAAATGACAGCTGTGCACCGCATGACCAGTTCAAGGCAATGATAATTGAATAAAGAAGGTTATAAGAGGTAATTGTGAAATTAAACAATCTTTCACAATTAGGGCGTGAAAACTTGTTAAAGTACTGGTAATGATGTATCTACAAATCCATGTAACAGTATTTTATTGATTTTGTTCATAGGAATTGCCAACTTGTAATGCTAGTTGTTCATAAACTTATCTAAACTCATATCTGTACGTATACTTCAAGATGTAGTTGTTTCTTTAAAGGCAGTTTTGTTTTTCTATAAAATAATTTAAAATTACCTACATAAACATGTGGCCATGAGGATACGATCTTAATTGTCGTCCTCATATAACAGAAGTTGAAGACTACAGTCAATTTTTAAATGTCATTCAATAAAAAGGACAAACTTCTAAATGCTTGATGTGAAAAAAATTATGTCTTCGTAATTAAAAAATTGTAATTTTAATTAAAAAAAAAAAAAAAAATTGATACATACGTATAAGCAGAGGTCAAGAAAGATTTTTTTAAATAAAAAATCATAAAATGATTTATATCCCATCAAGACATGTTTCCAAACTTGATTTATATATCATCACCAATTTTTTTTTTTTTTATATATATATATTTAATAAATCACATCGGTTTGGTTGAAGTGAACACTTAGCTTTGTTCAAATTATTTAATTAATTTTGTGTCAATTTATTGGCACGTCGAAGTGTGAACCAGAAAAACTTGATAAAATTTCATAAAAAAACTAAAGCGGATGTTGGTAAAAAAAAATCCATAAATAGTGACATATGTAATTACAAAGACTTGTACTATCGGATATTTTTTCTACATGATGTCATTTTATGAATAATACCCTAAAACTTTGAAAACTCAGTATAAGAACTGTAAAATTTTTTAAAACATCACCTTTCTGGTCGGCAATTGAGAACCGGTTAATACATTTTAATCAATGACTAATCGACCTTTAAATAAGGGAAAGTAAATCTACGCTTCTCCAATCATATTTAAATAAAATAATATAAATTTAAGCCTGCCAGCTTATAAAGTCCAGCAGCTCAAATAACTGAAGAGACAGTCGCTGTGTATTATGCATACTACTTTAATAGAGCTACCTCAATCTGGAACACAGAGAGTCCAGAAACAATTATCGATTACTGACAATTTGATGCGATTATTGAGTGGATTCGATGGCATTTATGTAGGTATTGTAACCAATGCTTCGTTAACTTTGTAGGGGTTCTCAAAGGTGTAAATTTTCAGAAAGAACGCACTATAAACCAGACAAGTCGTGAGGTTATCATAATGTTGCCTGACATATTAACTGTACTTATCACTTTACGTTATGGAAATTTCTATCAGCTGCTTCTCTTAAAATATTTAAACCAGTTTTTCTATTTAAAGCTATGTCAACGATGAGATCAGCGCCATTGATCTATAAATAACTCAAATGCTCCAAATTAATACCGGAACACTTATGAATAACTCGAAATCTGAAAACAACTTTCTGGCAAATAGAATTTTTTTAAGGTTCAAAAAGTACAAGAACATTGGAAAAGTCCCAATAAAAGAATCATTCGATATCTATCGCCACGGAAATCATCGCGAGGAATATTATCACAGGAATTGGATGAAATTCCGAACCAATTCCGAACTGGTTCCTGTTTTGGCATTAAGTATCAAATCGCTTACAATCCAGGGCATATATATTAATGGAATCGTTAAGGTTTCAAACCTTAGACTAGTCAATGGAGATTATGTTCCATATAGCATCAATCTAGAGTACCGATACGCCGAGAACGAGTAAATCAATGCTAGTCTTAGACGGTATATCATCTAAACCACTTAAGGTAACCCAATGCAAATTAGATGGTACTAGAAAAATATATTGTCGACCGTAATAATGGTCTAGGAATCACTCTGAAGCAGCAGTCTCTAGAATAGTGATTATCTTCAAGTCCTGTTTTAAGAAGTTTTAAAATTACTTATATTGATTCCCTTATGGTCGGCAAAACATGTCTTCTGAAAAAATCACAATGAAGGAAAACAAAAAATTATATTGCCTTGCAGGTCTAAAATTACTGATAAGCCAATATCATTGTCATTTCCCGCCAAAATTCTCGTCTTAGGGAATTTTCACGAGTTCTGTTCAATAATGACAAGTTTCTTGGAAATAGCATTCACATTAAAGGTAGCTAAGGAAAAGATACAGTTGCAAAGCATTATATTTATACTGGTGGCAGGTAAAATGTAAATCGATACTCGTACATGTATCCATGCATAAGCGACGTAGGATATTCTCAAAAACGACACATTTTGTCTCTGCATAGATTACAAAAACAGGAAATGTTTGCATTTCGTTGTGTTCATTAGAAGGACCTTGTGCTACGAAAAAGAGATATGAGATACGAGAAATAGAAAAAATGTTAGGATAATTTACAAATGTTCTTTGGACGATGTTCATTTAGGAACAAACTCTCTGCTTTGCTCTGATTTCTTTTTAAGTGACAGAATCAAGTTAATCCCTTACTAAGATATCCCACGCTAGTTTGTTAACCCCCTCATTACTTCAAATGTTACAATAATTCTGAGAAACCAATAGCAATATGGTATATGTCAGTTCTTGGCTAATGCCAATTGCACAGTATGTATGCTTTCAGGGTTTATGGGAAATAGATTGACTGAAAGGAGACTTTTCATCTACCTCAGGGTACGAGAGATGTCTGAAATTTTTATGGAGAACTCTTCAATGTATACGAAAAAGAACTGATAAAAGAAAGGTGACTATCCTACATATAGAAAAATACAACAAAAAATGCCAAGTTCTTTAAAAAAAAATGCTCTTTGATAATTTTTAAAGAAAAAGAGTTTAATTTGACACTAGACACCCATTTCCCAAGAAGCCAACTAGTGATTAACAATACTAATCTGAGAATAAATAGATGCACTCTTACACTGACCAATCAAAGACCGATGACGGGGTAGGAGGAAATGTGAGTATATCCGCTAAGAACATCTAAAACTATTTAGACAGCTAAACTACAATAAAATCCTAAGCATCAGTCTCTATAAACTCTAGAGTAGCCTTAAAATTCAGAGAAGTTCAATAATCACCTTTGTTGAGAAATTGTAATGTTACTTAATTTACCAGTAAAAAAGTGATTTAGGAATACCGATTGGCAGTTTCTCACAAATTTTAAAGTTACAAGTGCTTTCGGTATCGGCATTAAAACAGGCGGATCTAAACGTATCAGCGTACATATACAATGGGCAAAGACATAAAATCAGCTGTTTTAACAGCTAGCCTATAACTAACACCTATAACTACTAGCCGAAGTGGACAAGTAGTTATACTTTTTAGTGGAAAAAGAGATTTGCCCAAAGCTGGATCCGGATTATGTCCCTTTCCACAGACGGTACATACGCATTACAATGTCAGTACTCTGCATTATCTCATAGGCCAGCTTACAACAAAACTAAGAGTTTATTCAAATGATTTCTGTAGATTTTCCTCACAGAAAACAAAAAAATCTATCTGCAAGCTTCTACTACAAAGATGTTAAAGACTTGAATTAAATATGTACAAAGGAAGCATATTAGGCTGTATCTTAACCTGCAAATGATTCAAGGAGTAAAAAAACTCAAGAAAACTTCGCCTGTATTTGCGAATTAAAATAAGCCTGTATCTTGGTCCAATTTTTCAGTGTTTCTTGTTAAAGTTTTCTGTCAGCTCTGAGTTCTGACTTCTGAAAACAATTTAGCTGGCATGACAAAAACTCAGTTGCTTCTTTGAGCAAATTATCATCAAACATGTATGAGTATCTTCAAAGACTCTGATATAGAAATATACTAATATTAACTGAATTGACTTGGACATACGTAGGAGTATATGAATTTCATTTGACAATTTTTTCAACCACAAAAACTTATTCCAGTGAGTCGTTTATCTTTTTTGACTGTGGCTAAAAACTTTCATCAAAAATTTAATTCCGACGTAACATATGGCTTCAAAATACCTTGTTTTTGTTTTGGGTAGTATTTATTTAACGTATTCGCACAAAAAGATACTCCTTAAAACTCTTACTTACTTACATACCGCGATTATATTGTCAAAGTATTGTCAAGAATTTGCAAATCATACGAGTACGTATTTGGCCTATTATCTAATGAAACAAATCGCAAATTATTTAATCCATGATAGATAACCGGCCTGCGGTGTTATAAAGCACTCCACATTCATAAAAAAAACCCAGCGTCAGAAATTTTCCCGAAATAATCTACAAATTCTTAAGATTCTTAACTTGTACCTGTGTTAGAAATAAACTTTACAATGGTTTTTTGTTAATCTACAAAATTTCTCCATACGCTTAGTGAACGGATGTAGGTGGTTTCAAACTATTGCACAAGTGTCGAATCATAGTTCGATAGATTTATTAATAAAGTCCACCTTATCGAGTCGATTTTTATTAAAAAAAAGTTAAAAATATGTGTCTTATTCAAGGTAAAAACCGATCAATTGAGCTTATCATTTATGAACAAGTGCGACAGTTAAAAAAAAACGGATAATCGTTGTGTGCCGTGTCGTTTTGAGGTGTAAAAACCCAAGTGGATTTTTGAAGTAGATACTTTAATTACCCCGACTATGTATAAGTTCAAAGCAATCAGTGGGTACTTGAAAAATTCAAAATTTCTTATTCACAATACCAACAGGAAATCGAATTCTAGCCAAAATTTGATAAGATTTAAAGTAAATGTAAAAAAAAAAAAAAAAAAAAATAGTGCGGACCGGATGTATGTCAATTACTTCTAGATAAGTGCGACAATTTTTTTTTTTTTTTTTGTTTACATCGTGAACACAAACACTCGTATGCGTGAACACTTTTCAAAGAAAAATGGCCCCGTGTCTCAGTTCACAATTACTTTGGAAAATCGGAAATTAGATGAGTAACAGTTGTAGGGTGTTACGAGTACATTAAGACGATGCAACGTCGTCGTGCGTCGGCTACTACGAATACTATACCATTGCATGCATTTACTCATCCACGGGGCGTGATATGTGGCCAGTGCCCAGTTTTCCGATGAAGTATCTTATCTCGCCTCCATTGATATTCGTCAACAACTATTGACAGTGAAATAAAATTCTAATAATAACTGAATTTTAATTTAATTAGGTAGTTACTGTCTTTTCGAGGAATTCTTATGGGTAGGCATACTGTAATGCAAGTGGGGTTTCAGGAATTTTACAATGTCAAGTGGCATACATGAGAAGGAAACACTTTTGAAACGAATGACTCAAAGTAATACTACTTAACTTTAAATATTGAATCAAAAAAAAAAAAAGCACAAACAAAAAATTGATTGATTGAACAAGTGGTTGAAAAATATGATATTGTTCACTTATTTTTAGATGCTAGTCTAGTCAGATTCTTAAATATAAAAAATAAATAAAAATTAATTAATATTGATAAGAATGAAGTATTATTTTAATTCAGATATTTTTAGATACCACTCTAATTGTCTTCATAGGAGAGAAGTATGATACTTGAATCGGTGGTTTTAGTAGTGTCAGAAGGAAATGGGGTTTGATTCCATGAAGTTAGCACATCAAAAATTTCGTTGTACACTCTAGGGTGGTATTTAATTCATTCATGTTCACCTTAAATTGGAATGTATGTGGAGCAAAGTGGTTCTAAAAGGGATCGAAACAGTTTACCTAAGGCTCAATCAACTAGCCTCTATATATGCTTGATATAAGGTGGCTAGCTCGAGTTTGTAATCCATTTCCAATTGCGCATTGCACCTGAACCGACGTCTTCTTATATACATAGCATCATTTCTTTAGGGTCGATTCGATTATTTTCCGAGTCGAAGCGCTGGTTTTAACTCGCTTTTCGTGTCGGTATACATCACTATTTACTTCGTCGATTTTCTTTCAAACCAATCTAGTGGAGCTTCGTCTTCTTCATATTCTTCAGAAAGTCCATGCTTCTGCGCTATAGAACAGAACTTGGATGATAGGTTCGATTGCCGTCGTACAATAGTTTTTCTATGTAAAATTTCAGCTCTCTGTCAACTTCATAATTAGTAAGAAAGCGTATGAAAATAAAATCACTAACTACTTGACAACCATATCTCTAGATTTGTGGACCGATAGACTCTTTTCTTGGCGTTTCTGAAGCCAAACTCATGAACGCATTATTGATTACATGTATGCAAGCAACCAAGAGGAATTTTGGATGTGTTTGCTTCTGATATAGGCGTGGAGTTTTACACATTTTGTTTCCTAAATTGTTCTGGGTATCGAAAGTTTTCGTAAAGTTTTCACCGATCCTAGTAGACTCTACTAACCCAACCATACTCTCCGTAATCTCCATATAGCTCCGTAATGCTATAGTGTTTTTCTTGGAAACAGTATGCTCAGGCGTCTATAGTCATCGCAGCGCACATCTTGAAGTATAAATTGTAATAAATAAGGATGGCGAATTAACATTTATAATCAACAGCAGCTCTAATATCGTCTTTTAGAGTCGCTAACGTCGGACGCTCGTCTGCTCAGTTTCTATTTTCTTGAGACACGAAAAGTCCTGGCATAATTGTTGTAACTGTGCATATTACGATGAGTTTTTGTTTACGACAAAGGCGACCCTATATTTTGAAGGTGCTACCGAGTATGTAATATATGTATCGCTTTCGATACATAAAGATGTATCGAAAGCCAAGGCCACTTAACTATTGGCTTCAGAAAAGCTATACATGCCATAAAAGCAACAAGTTTGAATCCCAAAATTGTACATAAAATTTGCACAAATTAATACCTTCTGGGCTTATGTCTCAACTCATTTTTAATTGCTATCAACCTGCTTTAAAACAAAAAAATTAAAAATCATTCGTACTATCATTCGTCGTCTCGCGCTATGTTTTTCTGGGGTCCTAAGTAATTAAAATGTGAACAACCTCGTCAGGTGTATACTGCTCGCTGAAAACTTTTAGACTATTTTCAGCAGGTTAATTTCCACTCAATTAAAACACAATCATCATTGTCATTTAAAAATGCGTCAATGCGAGCAACTGCCGCCATACTGCGCCGTTAAATATTCAGTGACGTTCGAAAGCCCTCGTATCTGTTTCAAATTATTGCTATAGATCTAGACAGCATCTCCGACCTTAAACTGTATATTTATCTTGCATAACAAAGCATGACTAAAGACAATTGTTTGAATTAAATACGTCACAAAAAAAAATATGTTGCTGACGTCAGTGAAAGGAAAGACATATCCATATCCATACGGATACTTTTAATCTAACTACCCGGTAGTAAGCAGCTTTAATGATAAGATTGATGTCATGCTAAACAATAAACACACGAATAACCTTATATTGGCAATTATCAGTAATTAAATCATGGGATAGTTTTCGAAAAATATTCATTAAGAAACTCCAGTGTCTTGTATCTTAAAGAGTTTATAGATTCAACTTAATATTAGTATATTATGACGTAATCTCGATATTATGACAAATTTCGTATTACATGTGCCACGTCTTCTTATCACTTACTATGACTTCATGATTTTTATCTTACTAGAGAGAAGTCAACATTTGAGTACCTATGACGACACGGTTTCATAAGCATCATAAGCAATTTTTTTTTGTATCTGTCAGGGTCTTCGTTGGTTGATACACGCCGGCCTAAACGATGACTTCGCGCCTTTCCTTTCATTGAGAACTAAGAATTCTACTTGTATCCCGTGAAAGGTTACATGCTATTTTCGGGTATATTTGACGTTTCGTAAAATTGTTATAATTACGTTAGATTATGTTTAACAATTTTATCTTGAATAAAGTAAACTTTTGAAGACTGCAGTAAAATATGCTCAGTTTTCTGTGTCCTTGGAAAATACGCGGAAGCTAGAAATTGCGTCGTCAATCAAAATAGAGTTATTGTATTAAAAAGAAATCAAATTTATGTTATTTTATGAAAAAGAAACAAAAGGCAAGTAATTAAAACAAAAAATGATGCCATTCAACTTATGTGTCGGTGGTTAGTAACCATCGATGCGCCCATCTTATTTCATGGCAGTAATCTTTGAACTCTTGGTATTGTGACCCGCGAATTGCAATTCAGCGCCCATCTTATTTCATGGCAGTAATCTTTGAACTCTTGGTATTGTGACCCGCGAATTGCAATTCAGCTCTTATAGGTAATGTTCACCATCTAATTTCTTCGTTGATGATTATAACTGTGATATCATCAGTTAAGCTAATAATTAATATTTAGTATATTTAAGACAACGGCATATAGAAGTTCCAAACTTGACTTACTCACAATTTTCCAAATTGCACATCCCTACTATCTAGTGTCATGTTAGCTTAGATTAGGTGCGATGCGATTACAAGTGAGTATAATGGACTCCAAATGAGTCAATTGCGATTGATATATTGTACCAGTGACAACACACACCCCAATGGTATGTTAAAGAATTTTTTACTTTGTATCCAAAGACAGCTTAATTTATTGTAGTATCTACATATGTACATTCGCCGGTGTGGACAGTCCTAATGTTTAGTTGTGTCTTAACAAAGTATCTTGGACTTAAGTCTTTTGTTTAACAAAACCTAAATTGAACAGCAGGTTGGATGGACGAAACATTTTTACAACAGACCCATGTTAAACTGAAGGCCGGAAAAAATATGTGACTTGTCCGTCATGTTAGTTATGGGCGATGGTTCATAATATTCACAAAGTTCTGCATAGTGTTTTAGATCTCTCTGTAATTAGTTTCAAAACCTTAGCACAATCTCCAAATTAAATGGTCCAAGAGTTATTTTTGCCAGAAGCAAAACTGATGTCAAATATGAATGGATATGGAAGGTCTTAAATGGCGAATACTGATGATAGGGCTTTGTACAGCTTCTAGCGTTTTTGGGTATCGTCACAATATTATTACATATATACTAAACTTAAAAGCTAACAATTTTATTAAGTATTATTTGGCAAGAGCAGCGTATGAAAGGAAGAGAAAGAGTAAAGAGCAGTCTTTTGGTAACGTTTGCTTAGGTGATAGTCATGGTATCATGGTTCATGGTATCCATAATTCTTTCGATGGAGACTAATTCGGAAGAGAAAAACAGAGTTCAGATTTCAGATAACCCAGATTTCGTGGGTTAACCTTTAATGAGATGAGTTGCAATAGAGTAGGGGAATCATTTTTGCCAGTTAAAAGGTGATGAACCACGAACGACGAACAATTTCACGACGCATTGTTAGGGTTTAATTTCTTAAGAAGTTCAGACTTTTTGGCTTAAATAAACTTGATGACGATCTATTATTTTATGCCATTTAACGTTTGAAAATAGTTTGGGGCATATGTCCACCACTGCTGCCTCGTACAAAGTGCATTCTATCAAAGAAGCTCAATTTTCAATTTTTCAATGTTTTGACACAGAACGGCAATCGTTGCTGATTTATCGCCATAAAGTGACAGTGACTTGCCATGTCCACACATAAAATAATTCCAACGGCGTCCAATCGCACGATCTTGGTGACCCATTCATGGACCAATTTCTACAAATTACTCTATTGCCAAATCGTGTTTTGGCATATTTTCGTTCGTAGTATGGGATGGAGCACCATTGCATTGGTACCACAGTTTTTCATATTGATGTTACGAAAATTAAGGAACAAATAATCGTGGTAAATCGTCTTATTTCTTAAGAAACGGCGAGCAATCTGCACGCAATGGCAACGGGGTAGCTTTTTGAGGATTTTCCTCGCTCCAAATACGCCTGTTTATGTAGCCGTTTAACCAGAAATGAACAAATTTTTACGGTAAAAACACTTGATCACCTTTTAGTTGATTTAAACCCCGATCACTGAACACCAAACGCAATAAATGGTCACGCGGCTTTAGCTCCAGCACCAATTGGATCTTATAAACATTGAGACCAAGATTTTTGTGCGCAATTTTCCAGATTTTGAATGGACAAAGACCAGGTTTCTGCGAACGACAAATCAATAAATTGGGGTCCTCCTAAATACTTGCTCCACACCCGAGATTTTTTTTCCCAACGGACTGTTCTCGTTCTTGTTAGTACATGAGTAGGTATCTAATAGCGTGAATTGGGTAAATTTTTTTTAAATAATTCGATAAATAGCACGTCCAATGGTGTCTAAAGTAAATTTTACGAAATGTCTATAAGTTTCGAGACGAGACTTCGATTTTGGAAATAAATAATAACTACGATTTTGAATCGTGGTTGTTACGCAATCTTTCCATGATGAAATGGCAAACTACATTGAAAATGAAAAAGCCTGACAGCTGATTTGACATTAAGTTCCTATTGAAAAGTCTGGCACTGAAAAAAAAACGATCTTTGTACAGTAATTTGAAGCTGTCAATCCAGAAGAGACACCATAACTCAAAACGAAATAAATCTTCGTTGTACAGGTTATATGGGGAATATGGTGACCAGATTTGACTGGTGTATTCAAGTTCAATACCGATTGAAAGTTATATGCGTCGAAAAATTTGAAGAAATAGAGAGCGGGATTGGCTTTTCTTATGATACTTTTGTATATATACGCAAGTTCAGCTCTACGTCACAGGTTACACTTAAATTGCGTATTTCTGTTACTATTTGTACAAGCCCACAATAAATTAAGTCCGAGGTAAATTTGTGCCACGTTTTCAAGTATATATTATTTGTTTCGCAATTTTGATATTAAGATCGAGGAAATTTTTCCGCGGCGAAATGGAAAACCTGTCTAGGTCTCTGACTAAGGTGGTAGACGAAATGTCCCGAAACATCTTAATACTGATAAAAATGAATACGATGTTAGTATTGTAAATTCCCAGGATAAAGAAGAGAGGACCGAGATGGCTTCCTTGTGGTACGTCGGAAGGGAAGTTTATGTAATCCATACAATGAAACCCAAGAGATTTTAATTTGAGAAGGATAACTTAATGGGAAATTTTCTTGAAGGCTTTGCATAAATCGGTAGTAATTATATCAACTTTTTTGTCATCTTTTTGAGCACATGATATAAATTTTGTTAGGTTTGTAGCTATCGATCTATCCTTTAAGAATACCTGTTGGTTTTTCGAAACGATGGGCTTGGAATGAAAAAAACATTGAGTCATATGTTATGCTCTCGAAGAACATTGGAACAAAGGACAGTTTCATGATCGGCCTATTTTTTAGATTTTAGAATCTCGTCTCTTCGGCTTTTCTTATGGAGAGTTAGTATGTATGCATTTTTTCTGGAACTAGGGCGCATACCCTGTGAGACACATCTTTTAAGTAATGTCCTCCGAAATTGATTATGTTTATGGACAACTGCTCTTGTAAAAGAAGTCGAGTTGATCAGAGTCTTCAGAATAATAATCGAACGACCGGCTGCAAAATTAGGAAATATACAAAAGTACAACTAGAGTGCTAAGAACATTTTCTTTAAACAAATGATAGTGTTGGTGCTGTGTACTAAAGACAAGACTGATGCATGGAGATATCATAGGCAAGGGATAAGGAGATGTAAAAATGCAAAGTTCGGATTTGAACTCAAAGTGCTTAATACGTAAAAGGTGTTATTCTTTTACAATTGGCTATGACATTTTTGACATTGTTTCACTCTGATTTTAACTTTACGGAATTACAATATAAGCAAAATAATTGTATTGCAAGATGGGAAGAAACAAAAAAAAATATGTACTTTTACATATTTAAGGTACTTCAAGAAATAAATCTGTGAAGTATGAATACGAGTATCTAGTGTCAAATGACTCAGATTGGGAAACACATCTGGGAAGCCTTACATAACATCATTGGAGTTCTATTTATTGAATGATTTCATATGAGTTTCATGAAAGTATAAAATAGATAACAATCTTGTTAGATATTTTACTATCTTTTCTTTTTCCAGACTACATACTTAGATAAGTTCTAAAGTATCTGAAGTAGATTCTAAAATACTTGCTCTTGAACTGCCAGAGTACGATAACTTGCAATAGTTTTACGAATTGTATTTCAAAATTACAAGTACTTGAATTATAAAAATAAATGCCTTTAGATTGTAATATCAATTAATCTATCTATATGTATATTTTTACATCAATATTTCATTAACAAAAGCGGTATCTCAATGAAGCCCCGCTAAATACAAAAGCGAGTCAATTCATTCAATTCACATTTTCTTTATGCATTCGCTTGCTTGGTTGCTCCCCTTTTTTCCGTTTTTTCTTTTTTTTTATTCGTATTTTTTTGCGTCTTCCATTTTTATTGGTTTCATTGCGACAGTATAAGTAATATTGACCCAATTCACCAGATAAGAGAATATTATAACATATTGTACATAACTATATCACACCAACACAAATCGCAATGAAAAATGAAGCGGAAAAGTTCTCATTTCTAAGTTGGAAGGCCGTAATTGTCATTGCAAATGCAGGTCTACTATTGCATGAGTAACTCGAAACCACAAAGAAATATTTTTAAATAAAAAAATTCAACAACAAAAGTGTAAAACAAAAGACGCAAAGATGCAAATTATATGGAAATTTAAAAAAATCGGGAAGACAACACAATCACCCATTTACTGGAGCTGCAGTAATTCAGCAACACCAAGGATACTTGCTTTTATTTTTTCGACACCTAACTTTCAGATGGCAAAACATTAAACGATAGAGATCGAGACTGAGATTGAGACTGAAATATCCGTAGAAACTGTTGTAGAGATCTGAAACGGAGACAAGTTAACCTTGTTTCGATTTAGTTTTTTATTTATTTATTTATTTATTTTTTATTTTTTTGTATATTTATATACTATATCTTACATTGGAAATGGAAATCATTTAAGTGCGTTATTGAATTCATCTCTTAAAGTCAAGACCTACGAGTACTCGTAAATATGTATAACGCATTCAGAAGAATAAAACAAAAACGCACTTTTACTGCACCGACAGTGTAGCAGCCAACAGGAAGTATCTGTGACATGTTTTGCAGAAAACAGTAATCAATTTTCGACTTATCTTGTAATGAATGGAGGAAATGTGAATTCCGCGAAAGCGGTTTGAAATGCAAAAGATACGTACTTGTTTTGATTTTGTGAAATCAGTGGGAAGTCCCTTAAGCGTAGCCAAAATTGCACGAGTATAACGGAAACGACAGCGAATGACTATTTAACAGCACAGATACGTTTCATATGAAAGGAGAACCAAACGGGGTTCATGTTCCAATGAATTCTAGTTTGGAACAGGAAAATTCAAGAGCATGTGCGCTTCACATATTTTTGAGGAAACATTAAAAATTAATCAAATTTTTGGACAAGCAAAAACGAACTCAAAATAAAAGAGCTAGTATCTTAGATGCGCTGCGGCGGCGAAACGGAAAGTTTATTTTCAAAAAAGCCTTAATAACAGCAACCTTAAAAACATAGTGATCCTAATTTGATGCTGAGCTTATCTTAGTGGCAATTGTAGCTTCAATTACAAATGTTAGAAGACGAAGGAATTTCAATAGATGAAGGTGATTACAAATATTTCTTATCATTTCCATGATGTCAATTTGTTTGAAGAAATACACTGATTGTTATAGGTCGTCAAGAATAATATCAAATGTTTTATACTCGTATGAACTTCCATATGGCTAATATTTGACTTTTCCTCTGACCATTCTATAGTGGCTTTGATAATTAGTGAAAATCTAATTATAAAAAACAAGAACCAACCAGATTTGTTACTGGCAGATATATAAATTGCAAAAACTGAATGTTGAACTGGACGTACCACTTACGACGCCCTAAGAGCTTCGAGTTAGTCACTTCATTAAGATCGTTCAATGTGTCACGTGGAATAATAATAATAAAAGCCTGTAACAAGTAGCAACAGAGTTGTACATAAATAAATAGATCTTGTTAAACCTTGTAAAACCAGCTAAAACATACTGTTAGAAAATTTAAGAAATTATAGAATAAGTTAAAAATTTGACAGTCGATGAGGAATTAATACTCGCTTTGAAAAGCTGTAAAAGACAATAAAATATAGGGTGGTTCATCGTAAGGTTTGCTTTATAATGTAAAATAAAACACATAAATTTGAAAGTGAACTTACAATTTTTATTATTGGTTAAAAGAACAATTAATGGCATCTACTTTTCGAAAATGATATTATGTAAATGTTGGCCACGACTACGTCTGAGATGGTTTATTCGGAAGGATCCTTCCAAAGCGTCAATCATAGCTGTGTTATTCCTGGAGACCTGAGACTACATATCCCCAGAGAAAATAGTCCAAAGGTGTGATATTGCACGATCTAATTTACCGTAGGAAAACGTGAAATTAAGTGCTCACCAAAATGATTTCTCAACAAGTGTACGGGCTGTATGTTGAAGCTCTTGGTACTCTTCGGGTTGCTCATCAGCCTAAATACGGCAATTTTGTTTATTAACGTATCCATTGAGCCAGAAATGGGATTCATCAAACACCGGATTTTCATTGAGTTTTTCCAGAGCCCATTCACTGAAAATATGACGCAAATTCAAGTCGCTTGGCTTCAATTCTTACAAAAGTTAAATTTCATACGCTTTTAGGCCGAGATCCTCACGCAATATACGCCAAGTTGTCGAATACGCCAAGCCAAGCTGCTGAGAACGACGATGAATCCATTCGTCATCCATTCGTCACGGTCTTCGAGTACACTCTTAGCTACAGCTGCTGGATGCGGTCTAACCGGTCGAGTGTCATTCATTAATATAATTCGGCACTCAAATTTGCGAATGGTGTTGGCAATAGTGGTTTCAGTAGTTCGATTATGCGCCCCGAAAGTTCCTCGAATCGCACGAAAAATATTTCTCACATAACGCTAATTTTCGTTATACAGCTGAACAATTTGGAAACGCTGTTGTGGTGTGAGTCTTTTTATAATGATTTGCCAAACGATACTGAACAAAAATGATTAAGCAGCTTGGTAGGAATCATGCGTGATCTGTCAAAAAAAGCCTATTGATTTTTAACTATATTTAAAACTTCAGCGCCGACAATAAAAAAACAAATGATAAGGAATGGGTGAAGGGTGACAAAGAGAACGCCGATATTTTCACTGAGTATCTATGTATGTTACTAATCCGTAATGTGGATGGGTCGAAAATAGTAAATGGCAATTACACAATAACGTAAATGGAACTCCAAAAAGATTGACGTAAGCTATTTGTAAAAAAGCTTTCAGTTATTATCTAACAACCAAGGAATTACCCAGACTTCCATATTAAGAATGCGTTAGAAACCGAAACAAGTACAATAATAGTAATCCAAATAGTTTTTGGCAGATGTACTGCAAGGTAGCATTCTTGGCCCCCATCCGACATACATACTTGTGATAACACTGGAAGCGTTAAGTTCAGACTTTTTGGGCTCTAGATCGGTGCTACACTACTTCAGTACTCTTCAGGACTTATCTGCAAGAAATAGAGTTAAGCTCTGATGGATACACCAGCCATTAAATAGAATAGGGTTCTTAAAAGTGATCAAGAATTGAAATAAACATCAGAAACAAGCCAACACAGTTATATGTTGAAATATATATAGGGTTTTCTAATAACGACTTGACAACTTTTTTTTTAAATAAAAGGCAAACCATTTGAGATTTTTCAAAAACTTTATTATTGGCTTGAAGTAAAATCAAAACATTTATGAATGGAACTCGACTTCGTTTATATGGCCGCCGCGGGCACGTTTGCAGCGGTCGATTCGTTGGATCCAATTTTCAACGACTAGTGCACACATTTCGGCCGAAACGGCCGCTATTTCGCGTTCAATGTTGGCTCTGAGCTCTTCCAACGTCGTCAGCGTGTTGGTATAAGCCAATGACAACGTAGCCACACAGAAAATAGTCAACGGCGTAAAATCGTAAGAACGAGGCGGCCAATCGACTGGCCTATGTCTTGAAATAACACGCTTACCTTCTTGAGAACGCAGTGGAATTGACTGATTTGGATCGTTTGCCACGGACGTGTGAACGGCAGCAATTTTTTCGATACTTCGACCAACCCGTTGTCTCACTGACACGGCAACATCACACAACGAATATGTAGACTCAAATTTTTGCACTAAACTTGTTATTGCCTGTCTACTAGGGCGAGAATTACGACCGAAAATTGGAGTTAACGCTCTTAAAGTTGCAGACACTGACTCCGAATATCTGTAGAAAATTTTTATAATTTGCAGACGTCGCTCGATAGTGTACTTTACCACGATGAAAATGTTGAGTTTACTGAATAAATTGACAGTGACAGTTTAATGAATAGTGAAAGAGTGCGTTCACAAATTAAATTCAAAAATGTCAATTCCTATTGGAAAATCCTATATGTACAAAAATGAATACGAATTTCCTATCAGGTTCTTTTTGCATCATCAAAAAAAGGCCATGCAAATTAAGCAATTTTAGAGCTATTGGAGATTTTGTATAAAGGTATAAAATATCTCATTTGATCACCGTGTGTCATTCGTTCAACAGTATAAAAAGAAAGCCGATAACCTTAGTCGACAGGGACATCATCCTTAAATACAGTTATTGATGTTTCCTTGCCTTCATATTGATCTGTAGAATCTACACGCAATGAAATTGTATCAATTGGAGTATAAAACATAAATTTGGTAGGTAAAGAAGAATCAAATGAAACATGTTTCAAATAATTTCAAATATCCTTGAAAGGCCACAAAAAATAGCTCGCCGCCCAATTTAGGGAAGAGTATTTAAGGCATCATTCTATAGTAAAAACAAGGTAAGAAAGCTACTACGGACAAAAATATTACACCATAATCTCCTTTATAATGAAAAGATACCTTAAATGCACATATTTCATTGAATCCATTTTGAAACATCCATAAGTCATTCAGTCCAATAATTCAATTCGTTTTCGAGCAATTTTAAGACGGCAAAGATAACGTTTTCAGACAAGAAACAAGAAACTGATTTGGAAATCTGAAGAGTCCCTAAGCCACTGTACTGTGTATCGTAGTGCAGAAATACTCTTCCGTTTAATTCGTGTCCTAAGAAGGTTTGTTTATTTGTAGGAAATTTAAATTTAGATTCTGACGAAGAAGAAAAATTAGTCTTTATCATAGGAAAAAAAAAAATTGTAGAATAGATTAAGATGACTTTGAAGCAGTATCTTTAATACAGTAGCAAAAATTAAAAATCATATTTATTTCATAAATATATAGATATACGCATGCATTTTTTGAATGATAAATTCTATGTTTATTTTATCAAATTTTTTGAGAGATTAGGCAGCAAGTGAGCAAATATATTTAGGCATGTGAAGCCGAAGTCAGGCGATCAGAACCGGTTGGAGGAATAGTTTCTTTTCTCTCACTTTCTTTCACAACATACTTGAATACGAAAAACACCCGTCTCATTTGAGAAACTTTGTCATTGCTAAATGCAGAGAAATCCATCTTAGAGATTTACTTAAACTTAGTCTACTACTTTTACTCATATAAAACATTTTATGTCTATTTACCTCTCAATGAAAAAGAACACCAGTATTTCCTCCATGATTTCGGTACACAGTAAATCCACACCACACAGGCTAGTTATCCACCAAAATAAGAAGTCTAATCGGTTTAAATTGGTTTTCACAAATTTGATTTAGCCAAAAAATTACAATCGAGTGGTAATAAAATTTTCTACACACACACACACGGATACACAATACCAGATGAAAAAATTTACCGTCTTGTACCGAAGTTATAAAGGAAAAATCCAAAACAAATCAAGGTATCTACAGGATTTGAAAAAGCTCCTACAGTCGGCAAATGTTCGTTTGCAATAAACCGAAACTCATAAGAGTTCAAAATTTTATACTTCAGATACTACTATGGTATATTCGGCAATAAAATCACGGTATCTATTCATTGTTGGTTATGTCAGAGTAGAAGTATGATTTGAATTGAACTGAGTATACCAAAATCAAAAGGGTGAAATTACTGTCGGCACCCGAAGCTGTTAAGCTAGCAAAACTCCAGCTCGATCACACTTTCGTATCTGCATTTTTGGATTTTCGCCTGTCAACTTGTTACGTTTTATCACAATCCAGAAGAAAATACGAGTACTACTCGCTTATACGACTAGGTAAGTCAATATGCAGACAAAAAAAAAAAGCTGAAGAAAAAGCCGCCAACGAATAATGAACAAACATCAGATACTTTAGGTTAACGTGTTGTTTTTTATTTTTTGTCTTTATGAAGCCCACACACCCACAATTGAAAATATCACGAAAGGAAAAGTTCAACTCGACTATTGGGAGATCAACTTATAACTGATTTTATCGCTTGAAAATTGCTTAAATACTTCAGTAGATTATATATATACAAGAAAAAAAATATATATACTGTAAAATTCACACCGCAATAAAATGAGTCTCTTTTGGAATACGTAAAGCTAGCAGTAATTATTCCACATAAACAGAATACCACATATGTATATAAATAGCAGCGTTCACTTATGACAAAAAAAAAAACAACATTTAAGTGAAATTAAAAGGAAATCTATTTAGACGTGTTATACCTATGTATCTACCAGTATGTGATGGTGATGATTTCTAAAACAGGACAGTACAAAATACACTCTCCACAAATTTATATATAAGAAAAAGGTTTTTTCCTTCTTTTTTTAACACGACTGTCTGAAGTTGAGGTGTAATATTAGACGAGGTATACGGAATCTCCCCTCTGAATCACCCATGATAAGGGCACGAGACCTGAACGTTTTGTTGTTCTAAAACTAAACACTTAGTTTTTTCCAATGACTGAAAAATACTTGTCGTCATTCAGAATAATGGGAAATCACGAAAATACAATTAAACCTTTAAAAACCCTCACGTTCTATTAGTTCTCCCATGTCGACTGGTCTACAGTAGACTTCTCCTATGCCATTGCATGATCTATCCACGTAATAGTATTTACATAATTTCCTTAAACTGCTGAAGGATTACCTACAAGCCGGACAACAAGGAGACGCTGCGCTACCATTTATGACTTAAATTTCCATTTATAAAAGATCAACTAAATGGGGTTCAAGTTGAAGTAACATGGAGAATCAAGAAGAATTGCAACTGTCAATGTCATTGATTTTCCCAAATGGGTATTGAGTTGTCATACAACTAAATCGTCAATACATGTGAATTGTCAGTTTTTATTTCTCCATAAATTATCTAGTTAATAGATCGGGAAAAAGTAAATTTATGTGAAACAACTGCTTGTAGTTTTGGACTCATTCAGATGGAATGTACTCGTTATTTATAATCATTATCATGATATGTACATATGTAGCTTTTTTCTATAAAAAAAAAACATAAACAACAACTGCTGAAAAGGAAAATTAACCATTTGAAATTATTATTTCATAGATTATGATACTACATAACCGATGCTGGTTTCAACTGGTAAAATACCTAGATATTCCAAGATTACATAGCATTGCAAATGAGATATGACCAGCAAATGAAAAGTTAGATAGTCATTCGTAGTAAGTTAAATAAGTTGACTCTATGCAGATGCTTTAATGATTTTATTTTCATTATGCTTCCTATTCTTATCGCATATGCATTTTACAAAGTTGCAACAATGATCGGATAGTTCTATTAGAAAAAACAAAAAGTCAATATCTAAAGAAACCTTCCAGCTGCATATGGTATGTTTGAGTGTACGATGCTAACATAGTATTCACGAGGTTACTTCATTTCTTGACATGTAGTAAATAACGGCGTGCCATAAGGATCTGAACATAACTAAATAAAATTCTTCAAATGGCTTTCCAATCTATCATATTAGTCGAATTAGTTGTATACATTCTGGATTATAATATTTATATTGTACAATAGTTTTAATAAGCCAAGGAATATACGTATTTGTTTCCACGTATAAAACAAACCCATTACCCTCAGCAATAGAACGACTGTTTTAATAACAAGGATTCAAAATTCTTGAAAAATTCTTTGATCGAAAATAAAAAATATGAAAAGGACTTCAAAGATATGATATATGGTAACTCAAGTCGTCATAGCAACACTTTCCAGTTGTACGCATCACTCCTTGACCCTTTCGATACGCAGTGTAGTTTGAATTTAAGACATCTGATCAATTTCAAATGAAGGGTGAGCCAACAGCTAGAGTGAAATTAAGTACATATTTATTGAAAATAGCGTTTTATCGATTAATAATGTTCGGTCGTTTATCTGACCACCACGGCTTCTGTTGCAAGCGACCATCAAAAGTTCAAAATCATTGATGACTTTTTGAAGAATAAATGAGTCAATGGTCGCAATTTCAGTCTAGATGTTTGGATGCAAAGTTATTACTATTATCTTATTCTTTAAATAACCTCACAGAAAGAAGTCTAAGGGTGTCAAATCGCATGACCTTGGAGGCTAATCAACTTTTCCTCTACCCGAAATAATGCGATCTTCAAAATTCGTACGTAATAAATTGATTGATTGATTGCTTGTGCGGGCGGTAGCATCATCCTGTTGAAACCAGAGATCGTCCAGATCCAAGTTATTTAATTTTGGAACAAAAAAAAAAAAAAAAAAAAAAAAATTAGCCGGTCAAGATATTGTGGTAATGTTCTCCATACACTGTAACTGTCTCTCCGGCCTCATCTTCGAAAAAGTACATGCCAATGATGCCGCCAACCCATAATCCGCTCCATACGGTGACTTTCGTGAATCTTCATCCATCCAAAAATGGGCTTCATCGGAAAAAATTAAATTCGATGACAAATTGTCCTGGCGATCTAACGTACAGTTAACAAATCGGCGACATCGTAGACGTTCCAAAAGCCTCAATTGTTGTTGCTTATCCCCCTAAAGCGTCATAAGTGAGGACCAATCGTTGACTGGGGCGACGATTTGAGGTGTCTGGCTGGTTTTAAACACTTTCGCTCACAGTGGTGATGTTTTGGCGTGTACGTGCTGGTCATGCTTATATGGGGTTTAATCCGATATCAAACCAGCTTTTTCAAAACACTTTACCATTGCGAAAATTTCGGACCCACTAGGCCGATTATAGTATGTTAATTGAAAAATTCGCGAATTTTATGAAATTTTACTTTTACAGATCGCAATAAGATTGAATAACAAAAATGCGTTGTCGCCTAATATACGACTATACGACTAAATTGCCAAAGATTGTGTAACATCTGTCAGAAAGATCAACCACATTGAATTAACTAAATGACAGTCAACATCTACACCATCTGTTGATTCATCCTTATGTACCGGATAGTGACAAGGTAAAGCGCTATTAGCAGGTACCAATGTCTTGATAGGCCTTGCTGTTGAGTCTCCTCCAAGTTTTCATTCTGCAGGTTAACTCTTCAGCTGAAATGCTGCCTACAATATAAGGAGCCCACCGGAAAGTACTAAAAAAGGTAGTTTATGGATAGAGATTCAAGATAACAAAACCATGGATCACAAACATGGAAGAGGTGACAGCAATATCAGAGTAATGGCTTAGCTTTCAAGCTTTAGAAAATAATCTGGGAAGTAGCATGCAATGGCTTATGAAATGAATTCAAGTGTACCTAATGCTGAAGGCAAGAGATCTCCTTAGCTGCGCCAACAATAGATACATAAGCCTGATAAATATTTCATACAAGATCGTTGCTGCCGTATAATCTTTTAGAACTTCTTCAAGACCCACAAGCCACATGAGGGACAATATCTTAAAAATCTATGATACTTTATGCAGACGACATTCACATTATCAGCAGAAATCAAAATCAAAACGTTGTGAATATCCCACTGACATTGAGTATTAAGGAAGAAGCAGTAAAAATACAATAGTTCTAGATATTGAAGTTTGAAGTAGGTTGCCCTTCGCAACACCTACTTCCATGAGGTAAAAAGCAATTGCGTAGCAAAGCAGGAGATAAAAGTTTTCTTGGCTACTTTAATCGAAATATTCTTCTTGGGATATTTGGTTCCGCCTGGATTGAGGAAGTTGGGTAGGTCAGGTATAGCGCTCCACTCCGAGGAGCCTACCTCGTAATAAAGGAACCCCTTGCCAAAGGTGGAGCTTGAAGTTAAAAAGGGACCTCAATCAACATGGTATGCGTAACTGCGTAAGACAGCTAGCCAGGAATTAATCTGGTTTTTTGTTGATTGTAAGTCTGATTTCCAGAAATGGCAACGCCTTGAAATTTGCGATACAAGCACGGATAGTAAAACATTTCATCGAAGATGGACATTTGAATTAGTTTTCATTGTAATAAATGTCCGCGAAGATACGAATGATACATATCTTTAGGCACATGCTGAGGGCCCATTTGTTTTGAGTGAAACTAATAGTCTGCCTTTGATTGAGGCTCTCTTTTTAGCATATAAATGTAAAAAAGATATTCCTGCACTATTTAACATTTTCTAAAAAGAAGAACTTTTGTTGTGACTATGCGTCAACAAATTATACCATATATAATTTGCACCAAACAATTACCGATAGAAAGGACAAAAAACCTCACTGCTCAGATTTTCTTTGAAAGAAAACATTTCCTACGCATTAAGGCGAGTATACATATATAATCAAAATTTATGCAGACTCTAGTAAAGACGCAATTTTCCAGCGAAGCGCCTAATTTAAAAAACAACACTAGCAACAATAAGATTTACGAGTATGTTGAGATATACAAATCAAAGAAAAATTTTACAAAAGCTTCAGGTTTTTGACTAAACGTGACATTATTCCCAATAGCTGTATTCAGATTTACGTCAACTCCAAAATTGCGTAGATATCGCATATCGTCTCTGAAAAACAATTTCATATAAAATGACATAAGTAAGTGGGAATTGTAAAAGTTATAAAAAAGAACTGTGGAATTTACAAAATCGACGTTTGCGTTGTCATCGGACAATATTATGAGCTTGAAACGTCAAATCCAAGGTCCAGGGAGATGCTTTATTTGATATTTGAATACGTCTGATTTTTTTAAACTCTACTCAGTTTTTGAACCCGTTTCTACGAAATTCATTTGTATAGCTGTCGTTTCTTGAAACAGGAAAAACTCGAATGATTTTAAGGCTGAAGTATCTAAAATTATTTCTCTAAGTAAAACAAAGACATCTCTGTTGGTTCTTCCTCGAATTCGAAACCGAGATGCCATGAGACAAAGGAAACTTTTAGCTCATACCAATTTAAAGCCCCCTATCAAATGATTTCATAAGTCCTAAGTCTTCATTTTGATTTATTTATCCCTTCAACCTACAAATGACGACAATTAACTGACAACCAAATAAATTGGAGCCAGACAAAAAAATCATATTACGTTTATCAAGAGGAGTATTTCATAAAATGTCCACTCTATTAATTGAGATCGGAGCAGAGCAAAATATGAGCACAACCATGCGCAACGTGCGATTTCGTTTACAATTTCAGTTTTAGCAACCTGACTCCCTGCACGCTTACAGAGCTCCAACACGGTCATCACCCAAAGTCTCATTGGCAAGTGCAAAACTCAAGTAATCCCTCGTGAAATTCGAATCATGTGGGAATGAATAAATTCGCGTCGTTGCTAGCCACGCCGGCATCTAGATCCAATTCAAAAACAACGGCTAGCTGGTTATAGGACCCAATGCACGCTTACGTCTGTCTGGCGGTCATCGAAACCTTGATGAAGGCGAAGAGTTGTTTTGTTTTCAATTTTGTTTTATTTTATTTTTTTATTTTTTTTTTTCTGCTGACTATTGTCATACGTGGAGGTAAAACAGACAAACAGACAGACAACAAAGTGGACGAGTTAAATTGTTAAATTGGCCTGAAGTCGTTGACTATAAAAAGTAGGCGGACTGGCAAAATTGAAATGTTCACTGAAACGCGGAAAAATTGCTTCTTGACGTGCCTCTGATTTATGGGATGCGTAATACGCGATTCCAGAAAATTCGTATCTACAACCAGACAAACACTCAGTTGGAAAAATCAAAAATCAAAAATACACCCAACAAAGAGACAAAGATACAGACGTTTTCTAAGAAATGTTTTTTTTTTCCTTTCGAAAACTATTTTTTACGATTGGAAAATGAATCCGAAAATAACAGTTTTATGGGGTAAAATCGGCTTTATTAGTGTCTCCTACTAGAAGACATAATGTCTCACAGATCAAGAAAATGTTTCCTCGATAAATTTAGATATTAATATCAAAGCGTGTTGTTGAGGAGTGCGAAAAATTATTTTATTTTTTTTTATGGTTTCTCAAAAATTATAGATCTTTTATGAGTACTATGCTAGGTGGATACGCCATCTTTTATATTTGATGAGTTTGAAGGGGCTGTATATTATCTCCAAGACATTTTAATTTGTCCCTTGAGTGTAGATCATATCTTAAGATAGTCAACAGTCAGAGAGCTCGTGTTTGTAAGTGGCGATGATGCATTGGTCTACTAAAAAGATACTAAAACTATGAGGTCGGTCTTAAACATATTGTACTTAAAATGTTAGTCCGGTCATTTTGGAGCAGAAAGGAGACCTAGTGCCTATGATACATAAACAATTTCAAAGATTTTCATTATTAAAAGTCCCAATGGGAATAAAAAGAAAAACTCTTAGCATTAGTGGTCCTGTACCTAGATATATCCAATAAGAGTAAGATTGTCAAAAAATATGATTTCACGTTCCGATACGTCTACATACGAGTATATATGTTAAAATATGTTTGCTAGTCGTTCCAAAGGAATGGAGATAGACTAATAGACCAATTTTGATTCGGATTTGAGCGAACGATTCTGGCAGAAGTTGGTATGGACACTGAGGTGGTCAGTTTTTTATGTATACTACAATCCGGGTTAGATTAGAATGTCTCCAGCTTGCGCGGTCTTTTATCAGGTGCCTTTAGTTGCACACACGAAGTTGACTGAGATCTCCTTCCACTTGTGTGCACCTAAGATAAGGTCGTTCTGTATTGCGTTGTCCCTCTAGGTTGGAGTCAAAAACTTTCCAAGTCATGGCGCTGGTTTCCATGTGCTTAAGGTTAATTCGCCATCTAAACCGGGTTATCTAAGCTTTTCTGACGATGTTGGCATCGCTGTACAGGCCGCACAAGTCGCTGTTGAAACACCTCCTCTATTCTCCATTGAAGGTCTCAGTTTTGTCATGACTGACCTGAGCATTCCCAATCGCTTGAACTTGGCAGGAATGACGGAACTATACACTCTGAATAGTTCTTCTCTACTGATTGTGTCATACGGGCATATGGCTTCACAATCAATAAAGAGGTGCTGTGTATCAATTTGGAATTCTATGATTTTTTTCCCAAGATCTGCGTTTGGAAAAATTCGATTTATGGTGGTCTTCTTTGGCGTAAAATCACACTGACAGGTGGCGGCAGACAAGAGTTCATATGTCATATTGAGGTGACCTATTCCCCTGTATGTGGCGCAGTTCAGGGGATCTTTTTTCTTTAGGATCGGATAAAAAAATGTCGATGATACATTCGTTGACCCAATTTTAAGAGATAAGTTGATGTATGCTCCGTATCCATTCAGCACCATTGCTTTTAATAGTTCGGCATATAAGCCATTGAGTTCAGGTTGGATGGCTCATTCTGCATGATAGTAAGATGTTGTTCATCTAAGGCTTCGATCGAGTGCTTCTCGCGTTCTTTTTTTTTTTTTTTTGTCTTCTGAGGATCCTATGTTCTTACCCCCTCTTACTTTTTTCTATAGGGCCGCTCTGTACATCTGCTGTTTAATAGATTTTTCTGCCTGTATTCGTTGTCGAACATCTGTATTGAGATATCAGTACACCAGAAGCGGAATCTCCGATTGCTCTTTGGAATTGATATTACTGGTTTTCTACATTCTATGCCAACGGTATCGGACCCCTCTTGTGGTCAGGGGAAACTCGATTTGAAAAGGTCCTCGTTACCTCTTGCGTTTGTAGCCGATCGACTTCTTGACTAGAACAAGATAATGATCCGACCTGATGTTGACTGTTCGGAACGTTCGGAGATTTAAAATACTGGAAAAGGCCTCGCGTCGATCAATTTGGTTTGCAAGGTCAGTCAAGGCTTGCAAAGTGTATGTCTTTATACAGTTTTATTATTTCCCAACGCGAAGTCAATAAGTTTGTATCCGTTTTCAGAGGTGATATTGTGGGCACTGCACTTTCCGACCGTATTACCAAAAATGCGCACCTTGCCTAGCTTGTAATAAAAATTATCAACGATTGTATTCAATTTCATTTGACAGCAGTAAGGTAGGCCCATGCCTGACATTAAGGGTGTTAAAGACGAGTGTTCTTACAAAGTGCGGTGAAGTTGGATCAAGAATCTTAGCTTAGTAGTACGAATGAAGATACATATAAGGATACATGAGGTCATGCTCCTCATCAACTTTCAAGATTTATTAATTTAAATAGAAATGAAAATAAAGAAGTTCGAATCTAATCTTGGCTAAACTTTCACAAGACCGACTGTACTAAGGTTTTCTTGTATTTTTTAATTCAATGTACCATCGATCATAAATAGGTCAAATCGACACGCATTAAAGGTCAATATCATTAGCAATCTGCTAATTAGCGACTATAAAAACGGCGGCTTAATTAAGCAGTCACATTCATTTATAGCTACCAATTGTTTATTACATTTTTTCTTACCATTTTGCTGTTATTGTTTAAAGTCTGTATGTTTTCAGTTTGTATATCAAACTCACGAGATACTACAACAGTAGATTAACTAATATTAGAGTGTTTAATATTGTTTATTTGAATTGTAAAAGGAACAAAACAGAGCAGAATAAAAAAAAGAGTATCTGGTAGTCTTAACAATCAAATGGGTGATGAATGGAACCATAATGCGGCAGGGTACATCAATGTCAGTGCCGGAGATGAGGCTTGTATACCATAATCATAGGAAACCGATAAGATAATAGGTGATTATTATTTTTGCGCCACAGGCGTGTGGAATCTTTTACTTTTTTGTATATTTTCTCTTGGAAGCATGATAATGAATTATTTCCAAGTGAAATGTGATGTTATGAGTTGACTAAAAACAGTAAAAGCTGCGAGATTTCCAAAAAAAAAGAACAAAAAATCAATAAATCAAATTCTTGAAATCTTCTTGGCCTGTTGTACTAAAAATGGAGAATGATATACGTAGATATCATTCAGATTATAGTAAAATACTCGTGAGGGGAAGGTACTTATTTTCGGAAACATGTGCAGGAAAGTGCTTCGTATAATACATATGTACCAAAACTTCTGATAAGGCAATATTGACAATTATTTTTGTGTTAACTAGACCAACTGTAGAAAAAGTTAATGACAGCCGCAAACAATTTTTTGTGATTTGAATTCTTGAGATACATGCACTGTTGATCAAAGCAAATCCCGACTGGAGTTTAACTGAACCTCAGTAGAAAGTATACTTTGGAAGTGACATTGCAGTCACGAAAACATCGATTGGCTAGTCCTATTTGAGACCAAACTGTAGACATTTACTTGGATAATGAACTGAATATCGACGAAGTAAAAATCTTGTCTTTAAAGTGGTTACCTGGATAAGGGTATGGGTCTCTTAAAATAAATAAACTACAAATTATTTACATTAGCTCATACCAAAAACGCCAACCACCAAAGGAAATACCTGTAGCCTGTCGTCACACCTGCCTTAGATTGGATGCACTTAGGCCACCATGTCAGGTATTGTTTGCTTAGTTCCTGGTCTTTTGCACCAGACAAACACTATGAACGTTCAGTTGAGTATTGTATTATAGTGTTCATTGTATGTATGGAATCCTAATAAGATTAAGTCTTTTACGATGTAACATAGTTGTAGATATCTGTAACCGAATGAACACAAAGTAATATGATTTTTTTGGTTCAGTATTGGTGTACTTATACTGATCACCTGCCTTTCGGATTTGTTTTAAAGAGTCCTTCCGGGAAAAATTTTTAGCAATTGGATTAAGATATTCATTGATTGATTTCTTCGAAAACGATGCATGTCACCACAAAATATAGGATTCAGGTTCAGTTGGAGTACGAGGGCTGTTTGATCAATACCTGGATTAGAAATGCAACGCAACTTTTTTAGGTTTCGACAACTTATTCTTCAATATAATCCCCTTTAAATTCGATACACTTTTCTTTTCTTTTCTTTTTTTTAACCCCTCCATATAGTAGGACTTTTGTTGGCCTTCAAAATACTTCTCCGCGACTCGTACTTTTTTCCAGCCAGCGATCTTTTAATATTTGGGAACAAAAAGAAGTCGCAGGGAGCCAAATCCGGAGAATACTGCGGATGGGGAGCAATTCGTATTGCAATTAGATCAATTTGGTTGTGGCAACTGCGGAGGTGTGAGTCGCTAAATCAAAATCTTGCGCATAATATAGCTAACGCGATGAGTTGAGATGCCTACTATCTTAGCCAACTTGCAAATTTTCACTCGGCGGTCCGCCAGTACAAGAGCATAAATTTTGTCCACGGTTTCTTCTGTGGTAACCGTTTTTGGGCCATCGAAAATGGGCTTCGATTTTTTCGCAAGTTTTGCCACTCAAAAACAAGAATCGGATCACGGAGCGATACTGCTCTTTTTCCAAGGCCGCAAAAAACACTAACACGATGTTTTGAAATCGGTGTCAAAACAAAACTAAGTGTCAGATTGTCACCAAATTTTGACAGGCGGGCAAGAAGAGATCGTACAATACTAAATGATGATGTACTCACTTTGACTTAGTAACTCCACTTATCTTGTAATCTTTGTATTCCTTAAACAGCAAACATTGGTTATTGGTCAGAGATGGTACTGCTTTCTCGTGAAAATACAATAATTTAAGAAATTGACCTCTTTATGTCTTTAACTGCCTTGGTCTTTTTGAGTTGGCTGTTGGTCTGAAATGACCACGTGCAGATAGCATGGCCTTTAATTTGATTTCATGAAGATCTCAAACGTCTCATAGTGTCCAAATATTACTCCTGTCATTCAGGTGCATGAAAACAATGAATATTGGTTTTTATTTTTTTAACTGAAAATGACGTGGTTTCTTCAGTTTTGGCTTATTTGGAACACACCATTAACACGCTTGATGTCTGGTTTATGTATAAGCTTACATCTCGTAATGATATGTTTTTACGAATGTTTGATCGGAATCAGTCTCAGAAAGTATGTCTTGTGCAATGTCCACAAGAGCGTAATACGTTGGCTTACCTGGGAACAGCAGGGATCTGGTGAATTATCTAAGACTACTTAGAAACTTAGACATTGCCGATCCTTTTCTATTTTATTTTTGTATCCTTTCAAGTTCTATTGCATTAGTGAGGATCTGCTCAGTGGTCGATAACCCTTTAGCTTACTGTGATTGTATATAAGTGGTATCTTGAAAAAAAAAAAAAACATCATCGAAGCTGATAAAGTTACTGACGATATACTTCTTGACAAAAATAAATCTCTTGAATATCATCATTAAGTAAGATTTATTATAAGATTCTGAGATCGGCTGAAGACGGACAAAATACTGAAAAGATTGCTCAACAATTTTTTTAAAGACAAAGTGGAATGAATGCATTTCTATTTGATACCAAAAGGCGGCTTTGGTGCACAAGTGAACTGCATCGGCTTCCACTTAACTGCTGCAAAATGAAAAAACTTTTGTTGCTAAAACCAGATATATATATATGGTAAGATAGATCATAATTTTAACGGCACTGCAAAGGGCAACATTTGTGCTCAAACTGGAGATATGTGACATTGAAAACCAATAACAAAATTACCATGGCAAAAAGTTAATTGGTTTCTGCAAAGTTATTCACTTGTCCATCGGAAATATACGGAAGATCAAATTGCGATTAGCCCATGATTCAAAAGGAGAGTTCGAGTTTTTACTATTTTATGGTAACTCAATTAGAGAGAGACCATCTCAATTTGTAGACAGAATGATTAAGGCTATCGCAGTAAGCAACTGTGAACGACCACTTGGGATATATGAAAAATATTTTTACAACAGCATATACCTATCTGTGGGCACTTCATGACGGATTGAAGAACATATTTCTTTTAAACCTCAGATGACAGTAGCTTAAACAAATTAAGAGGTTAGGCCACACTGTTTTTCAAAAAATTATGACCGGGACATATCTCGAAGTATGTGTTTTTTTAAGTATAGTACAAGGGCTACAATTTTTAAACGCGTTTATCCCAAAACTGCCTTTTTCAAGTTGGCCGAAAACATGACTCAGACGATTTTCAACCGATTTATTTGAAATATTGAAAATATCTTGAAAAATACATTGTCTATGGAAGTACGTGGGATTTTTTATTTTTTATTTTTTATTTTTTATTACATAGATCAAGTGTTATTGGCAATTTTTCACTTCCCACCTTGGGAGTTCGTCCTTTGTTCGGCTTCTAAAGTAGCCTCACTCCTTAAACAAATAATGTTTGTTGCTGAGAAACTTTAAATTTGAAGCCCACCAAGCCGAAAATGAAACTAAATTCGAATCTCGATGACAAACATGTAGACTCTGCTCTCGATCTTCCTACATCAACAACGGTGAGTATAAATCTTCAATTCATCTGATATTTATCGTCATCAAGAATAGATCATCGAAAACTTGAATTGTGAGTTTATAGGAACAACATTACTCAAGACAACCATTGCTGATATAGCCAGCGCTTATTTAATTCAGAAAGAAGCTTACGATTCTTTTACAATTCAAAGTCGCATACTACAAAGGTCTGCATTTTATTATCTACAGAGAAATCGTATGTTAAAATTCACGTTGATAATACCAGCCTCCTATGATTAAAAACCAAGGTAAGCAAAATATTGGCCATATTGCTGGGCAGAAATGTGAGCAAAACTATTTATCTAGGAAATATTGTTTCGGCTGGCGACGGCTCCAAACTCGATGTGAGCAGTAGTCCCTGGAAGGGTATAATGACAATTAATATGCTGTCTGAAGTCTTGAAGAGCAACATTTTTACCATTTACCCAGAGCTGCGGTATTTGTTGCATTTCAAGTCAGTACTATCTAATGTAGTAATGTAGAAGTACATGAATATTAACCGCTATAGAGATTTCAAAGCTGCAGGCATCGAAAATAGATGTATGGTATTTGCAGATCATTTTAAATGTTTTTAGTCCAATTTATAACCATAATGAACAGCTTCACATGGGAACAAGTGAGGACTTAGTATACATTACCATCACATAAGATCACATATAATGATGTAAGAGGGCTTTTCTTTACAAGACCCTGCATTTTGAGGATAATGCCCAAAACTTTAGTAAAATATTTCTTTTTGTTGTTGGCCCAAGAATGTTTTAGAAGATGTTTGCGTTTTTGTGTAATGTTGGCTCTTCTACTAAACTAATTCCCAATATTTGTCGTAAAACTCATACTGATTCTGGCGGTTTCATTCGGTAATACTGTTGAAAAGAACACCATAGGTAGATAGTGCAAACAGATATCTCTAAATGCACATCACAGCAATTTACCCAACGGCTATACTATTTTTAATAGAGGAACTACAATGGAACAGTTTCGAAAATTTTACGAAAGAAACCAGAGTAGCCAGCTAAACTGGTTCAGTTTGAATTTTCATATGAAAGACCCTCAACACAATTTTTTGTTTTTTTCGTAAATAGGGAATTAATCGCGCTTCAATGTTTGGTTTAGTACCATGACAAAAAGAGATTCAACTGTATGGTGTCTAAGAACCATACTATACCATTGTTGCCAGCATTTTTGGAAAGAAGAGACTTAGCACAGTTCTTCATATCTCGATCTGTGGTTTAAAATATGACTATCTTCAGGAATAAAATATGGAAATACCGCGCTTGTTTTCCCTCTCGGATTTTTTTTTTTTTTAACAATCAAATCAATTTTTCCCCTCGAACCTGTATTACTTCGAACTGAACTTCAGTGCAACTACCCCATTCTCAGAAAAAAAAAAAAAAAAAACGGAATAAATCCAGATATTAGTACATTTGTCCTTTGTTCAAATTTCAAGGAGCACACGGTAAAACCGCCACGTATGCTTTTCGTACACATTCACACGAGTGGACGGCACAAAAAAAGAAAAAAACTCTGCAAAAAAAAATTCGCCAACTTAATTTCAGGTCAATATCCTTTTGAGGGAACCCTTTAAGATATTTGATCCAGGTACGAAATCAAAACCTTGAACCCTTTTTTTTTTTTTTGCATTATCGAGACGTCGACAACGCGGTCGTTGTCTCGTAGACAGATATTAGTTTTACCTGGAATTTTGCAAACTCCTCGTTTCATTTCAATTCAGTTTTTTTTTTTTTTTTTTTTTTTTATTTCTGTGATACCAGTTGCAGGCTTAAGTTTGTTTTGGGTTTTGGTTTGCTCTGCGCCCTTCCACTCCAAAGAACCCGACGACGGTGATGGTTCTTTTAAGGAATAAAATAAAACCTGAGGATAATTAAAGAGAGATTTGCTTGTTAGAAGTGACACTGACCCCGAAATGACTGTCTGGTTGGTGCTTGGTGTTTGGTGCTTGCTCAGTGGTTGAACACACACGTTCGTTTCTATTTTCGAGTTAATTTTGAAATAAATCAGCCCAACACCGTGCTCATTCAGCAGGAAGTTTACATAAAGGAACGTGCTTGCACGGCACCATAAACCTCTGACGTAGATTGTTACAATATCGATCGTTCTCCAATAACGATGTAAATAAACCACACGCGCAATTGCAATAATCTCGCAAACTGGAAAGACTTTTATTGAAATAAATCGCCATAAATTGGGAGAAGACATTTGTGGAACATACGTCAGAAGGCCCACTCTGGCCCTACCATCCGGGCATGTGCTTCAGTTCCGATGAAGTGTGGTGCTCCTTACTTGACATTGAACTGTAAAATTGTAGAATGAGAATCCCTTTCCCTGGGCCTATCGATCGATTGATTGTTTCCAGCAATAACAAATTAACATTAATAAATTGTTGAAGTGAATTTCAGTTGGTTTCGTCTTCGGTGTTTTTGTTTTTATTTTAATTAATTAATAATTATAGGATAGGAAGACAGATGATGACCTGACGCAAATTCCCACATATTGACCGAGAAAGGAAGATATAATCGCAGTGTTTGTACATAATCGCATGAATAACCATACTCGTACGCTCACTCGTTATTGTATCTTTGTAACTTAACGAATCATGTGGGGGTTCAATTTGAATTGGACTGTTTGTAAATGACTTTATGAACATTAATTCCAATGAAATGGAGTCGTCATCGGCATCGCCATCATCATCGTTATCATCACCAGCATCATAGCCATGATTATCATGAGTATTGTCAGTCAAATATGTAAGAGGAGCGGAATCATCAGGAAGACAGCACCAATTGGGGTCGTGCTTTCAATTGAAAGTACTCTTGGCGCTAATCAATGAGAGATAGATGCGATTCGATTTAACTTGACACGTTCCTTGCACATGTACATCCACAATTGAGAAGATTGAATGGAGTGTGTATATTATACTAGGAACAGTCTTAATTGTTTTTCCCAGTTGGTAGGCTTAAATGTAATGAAAGTCTCATGATCTTTGTTACAAATAAAATGAGAATAGATCTGCTTTAAGATACAATCTATTGTATTTTATACAAGTTATGTACAAGTGTATGCTCGCGGTTATCATACTTTCGCATTCTTACAGAGATACTTAAAGAAAGGTAAATGTAACTCAACGACTGTTGATTGCAAAGTGAAACGCCCAACCATACTAGGGAATAGACTTTATAAGACAGGTATTGCTGCATGGTATATTATTGACCTACATGTACCATAGTTCTACATGTATGTTCTTAACAAAAGAGCTTAAAACTCGGTCTCCAAGGAGTAGGAATTGAGCTGTTAAGAAAAGATACCATCCTTTTCTCTGGATTGCCCATACCAAGGAACAATATCTGGTTAAGCACAGAGGCAACTTTGAGAGATTTTCTTTCTAACGCAATAGACGAGATGCCGACTGATCAGGCATAATTTTATTCAATTCGTCAAACTGGCACTTAGTGTAACTGCCTTCTTGATAAGGGGTGCGTGATGACCTCAAAAACATTATTGCTTTCGTCGCAAAAGAACGCATGTACAAAAGCGTGTCTGCTTGGAAAATAATATCGGTAGGTTTCCACTTTTATGAAACCATAGCTCACTAGAACCTTCACATGTAAAACGAAGTAGAAAGTCTAACAAAATAGCCTTAAAGTCTTTATTAGAGATATTGGAAATATTAACAGTCAGGTCGCAGTATCCAACAATATAAGGGGATATAGTGAATCTTTAAACGAGATAGTTATCACAGTATATCCTCAAGTTCTGTTGATTTACAATTGGCGAAAACAACATCCACTTTAATACTGTTCTAAATTCGATGTTTCCTTTCAAACATCTCATCAAAGCCATACAGTTTTCCATGGTCCGTTATCGGTCTAAAAAATTCAAGAAGAATTATAAAATCTAAGAGGCACTCTATATTTAAAGTCATAGGACCGTTCAACTGCCACTCCTTTGTAAACCTTCAAAGAAACGACTTTTTGGATGAATGGGTAGGACGATGAAACTATAACTTACATTCCTCTTCATTGACCTTACTTACACCAACTCTGAAAACGACCGATCCGAATGATCTTAGCAACTCCCGCAGAGCTAATATCCTAACATCTATGACGTTGATTATCTGTGCGTAGGAGGGAGTTTTCGACCTCCATTTAAAAAACAAACGAACTAACTCTTTGTGTTAACTTTAACAACTGTCATAGACCTTGTTGCGTCTTTATCTACTAAAAAAAAAACCTGGTTGTTGTGAAGCTCTCAAGATCAGAGCAAAATTTAACGTGTGGCGGGATACAATGGGAGTGTAATTAAAGTAGGGTATGAAAAGATCAATCGCTTGTATTGGGTCTATAACTCGTGCGGTTTGTTAAGAGATGGCGTAACTTGTATTATTCCATTGGGACATGCGTTGGAAAGCTACTGTCATTGTACGTCATTTTAGTATATGTCAATCATTTGAAGCGTAAACACCAATAATTTTTTTTCACTCAAATATGTCGAACTTTGTGCCTGAAAAAGTGTTTTTGCGGGTAGTTGATATGAAGAAAACTGCTGCCGAAAGTCATCGTATTTTGGTGGGAGTTTATGGTGAACATACACTAGCTGAGCGAACGTGCTAAAAGTGGTTTATACGATTTAAAAGTGGTGATTTTGGCTTGGAAGACGATGAACGTCCTGGGCAGCCAAAAAAGTTTGAAGTTGAGGAACTGGAAGCATTACTCCATGAAGATTGTTGCCAAACACAAAAGAGCTCGCAGAATCTTTGGGTGTCACTCAAGCAGCCATTTTAAAACGTTTAAAAGCAGCTGGATATATTTAAAAGTAAGGAAATTGGGTTCCACATGAACTCAAGCCGAGAGACGTCGAAAGGCGTTTTTGCATGTCCGAAATGCTGCTGGAACGCTACAAAAGGAAGTCATTTTTGCATTGGATTGTTACTGGTGATAAAAAATGCATCTATTACGACAACCCCAAGCGCAAAAAATCATATGTGAAACCCGGCCAACCACCCAAATCAACGGCAAAGCCAAATATCCATGGCGCAAAGGTAATGCTCTGTGTTTGGTGGGATTAGATGGGTGTGCTGTATTATGAGCTGCTAAAACCAGGTGAAACCATCGAAAGACAACGCTACCAAATACAATTAATCCGTTTGAAGAGAGCAGTAGCCGAAAAGCGCCCGGAATATGCGACCAGACACGAGGCAATAATTTTCCATCATGACAACGCTCGGCCTCACGTTGCTATTCCAGTTAAGAACTATTTGGAAAACAGTGGATGGGAAGTCTTACCCCACCCGCCTTATAGCCCAGACCTTGCCCCTTATGACTACCATTTGTTCCGGTCGATGCAGAACGCCCTCACTGAAAAACGGTTCACATCAGAGCAGAATATCAAAAATTGGCTTGACTCATTCTTGGCTGCCAAGTTCGGCGCAGTTCCTTTGGGATGGGATCCACAAATTGCCAGTAAGATGGGAAAAAGTCATAGCTTCAGATGGGGAATACTTTGAATAATATTATTGTACATGTTTTTCTTAAATAAACGTTCAAATTTTGAAAAAAAAACCGCACGAATTAAAATATATACCCAATACATAAATCCATTACACAATTTTTGTTCCTAACAACATTTATACTTTACTCCTACAAATCTTACGATGGCAACTAAATAGTTAAAGTGGTACCACTAGAATTATTTCCATAGCTTTGAGTCTGAAATGTCTGTCTTTATGAAGTTGATCAGTACCTGCTGGTTTGTCACAACAGCACAGCACAACAGGCCCTGAGTCGGGAATTTACAGAACCAGTATTCACCAGAGTCTATAGCATGCATTCACCCACTATTTGTGCATTTGACTTCGAAAATCATGGATCACTTGTTAGTGCAATAAATCCTGGAGATGATTTGGCTTTTTGCCAGAAGGCTTTTAACTTATTATCCAATTTTTGCCCAGGAGGATCTAGCGAGAATATATTAATGTCTTTCCTCAGAAAAAAGTTTTTTACTTTATATTTTATTTTTATTTTTAAGTATTTACCTAGAGATCAAAGACTTAATTGGATTTTGGAAAGTCAGCAGCTATTAAAGCTTGTTCTACAGTGATGGCTGTCACTAAAATCATCTCTAAAATTGTATGACTCTGAGATGGATCTATAGCTTCCAATGTATTCAAGAACATGGAGAAGCGCTTGCATTGGAAATTTAAGCAAACCTTTCAATTGGCTTACGAATAACTACCTACTGGTCTATCCCCAGAATTAGATCAGCTTAATTTATGGCTTCAGATATACAGAAACCATATTAGAAATGTACTCTTAGAAATTACAAATGGACGAAGATAAGAGGTACTGACACCTATCCTTTTAGGTTACAGAGTTTTGAAAGGATTTTGGATTTTATTTTTTACCATTCCTAACCGGAAAAGAAAAGACAAAAAAAGTATTTTTCAAACTTGTTCAAAAATACTATATCTAATAATGTGCTCCGAAATAATTTTAATTGTAAGACCTTTTTGAGCCACCTCAAGAGTACAAAACATGCGAAGGTTTGCGAAGCATTCTAGTCAACGTATTAAGTGGAACAATTCGACGAATTTTTAAAATAAAGGCAAACATAGATAGAACGTAGGTTGAACCGAATTAAATATTAAGCCAGTGCTATGAATAATAATAAAATTTAAAACCGACCTTAACGATTTGACTATTGAAAAATTTTTTTCATTGAATTCGAAGAAAATAAAAATGAAAATTTTCCCATTTCAAGGAATCCATTGCAAATGGCAATGTGCTTGTGGTTGCGTTTCGTCATCCTTTGTAAATTTCTGCCCTCAATTCTAACCACATTTTTCAGATCGTAAAGGTAATAATTATATTCCAATTCCAAGAAGTTGGAAAACCACCTACGAAAACATCATCACTCCAAGTCATGTTCTACAGTAGGCATCACTCTGCTTGGAAATTGTACCAAAAAACAAGTTTTAAATGAAATGGTTGTTGCAATTTAAGTAAGTAAGATATATGTATTTAGAAATATGTATAAGTTGCTACAAATTTATATCATGAGACATTATTGTAAACTCTCGATTGGGATGATACAAGTTTTTAGCGGAAATCACAACATAATGAGCAAGTTCCACTTTCCCACATGAATATCCAAAAAAGCCGCTCTACCATATCAAACTTCCACTTAATTGGCATGCTCACCCTACTGTCTAAGTGTCGCCTCAAGTCACTCGTTATTAAATGCTTTCCTCCCAAGATATTTCGTTCAGATGCCAAAACCAATATGTACCTCGCATTGGTTAAAATTCAACACCGCAAACTTATCAAGTCACTTGAGATACAAAATTTCCTTCCTTCAGTCAGCACCGTCAGTATCGTCAGTACAGTCAGCCCTGTAATAAATTGACTTGCAAGTGAATTTTCTGCGGCGACTACATGACTGGCAGATTTACTTTCATTTTCCATTTCTTCTTTAAGTTGTTTTTCTTTTTCTTTTTCTTTTTTTTTGTGAAATTTTCCAAAAAAAGACGCGTTGGCGTTGTCAGCAATTGTCAGCTAACAATTTACTGTCTATTGAACTGCATCTCTCACTGTATCTGTTGGTACTTTGTTGGGCAATCTCTTGACAAGCCAGCACGTTGTGTTATCCTAAATATAGTCTTATTGCAAGACAGACAATCGAGAACAGGTGTTTAGGTGGCGATGGTCACTGAAAATGACCTCTGTTTGTATAACACCAAAATTTATTGATCTGAAAATGTACTAGTATCTCTTCATTGATTTATCCTCCCCTTTTACAATATAGCGGAACTATAACATATTCAAATGACCCTGTCCACTACGAGTAAAAATATCCCGCCGAGTCGCAATTGCGATTCTAATTCTGTATCAAAGTTGTCGGTGCCAAAAAAATCATTATTCGCACATCAAGGGGGTCTTCTACAATGACTTGCCGAGAGATGCAGATGCTAATTCTGTGCAACAAAGCTACGAATACTCGTATCTATGCACTTGTACTATATCGTATTTACTACACTATCTGACACTTTGGTGGTGGTCCCGGTTGGTACTCAAAAATGTTCATTTTATGTAATGAAAGGCATTGTCGGTCTGCTGTGTCTTGTAGGTGTGATTGTACTCTATTGATATGCAACTATTATATGATCATTATATGACCGTTGTTTTTATCGTAATGAACTTTATGAAGGCATATTATTCGCTAATATAATTTGTTCCTGTTCACGCGTTTGCGTTGTTTTCAAATTCGAATTGAGTTTGCTTTTAACAAAAAATTGTATTGGATTGATCATAAATAAATAAAGAAACAAAAAACAAAAACAACTATTTCTGTTTAGAGCAAACAGAAAAAGAAAAAAGGGAAAATGTCACGCGCCACATGAAACGATGCCAAACGAGAAGAAAATGGTCGAAAAAATTAGTCAAAATTGTTGTGTGTGAATTGAATTAGAATCCAAATTTGTTGTTTTGGGTGGACATGGGACAGTTACTGAGTAACTTCTAGATTGTGTTAACCTTGAAAGTTGTTCATGAAAAAATCAGCGGAGGTGTGTAAAATTAGCACTATTTTCATAAGACACAAATTATTGAGCAAAAACATACTTGCAGAGGCGTGAAAAATAAGGTACTATATCGATGTTGCCAAGACGAAAACGAGTGACTTCATGCCTGTCAAAGTAGATCTAATTTTTTACCTTTGTCAAAAATAAGCTCGATTTGCAGCTGACAGCTATTTATTTTTTAAGAAATTTCAAATCAATGCCAGGTAGCCGTTCTTCCTGGTCTTAGTCCGAGCTCTATTTTTGTTTATCTTTTAGCATTGTTAACTTGTTTTTGTTTACAATTTTGCCGGAAAGCAAAACTCGGCTTTAATATCTAGAAGTATCTGACGATGGAAAACATTTGTTTTATCGAGGTTTTGTTTTGGGTCTTATGATCGCAATAAATAAACCCATAATTCCACTGCATTTTAAGCTGTAACCGCTTATTATGTATTGAATATACAATTTCAATTAAAAGTGGTTTTTGTTTCTTAAAGATTGTCTTCTAAAAAAGAATAGATCATACCTACTTAATGTGAAAAGTCGAAAATCTCATTGATGGCGACACTGTACAGTGCAATCCGCTTATTCTAGAAAAGTTCCGGAACAACAGTAACGGATCTGGGCGACATCTTACAATTGTTGGCTATTGTGGGGATATAACAACTGTAAGGCTTTTGGATTCGACTTGAGGTTTGGCCTCAGGTATTTTATGAAGAGTCCAGCTTATGACAGCATTTCTCTAGTAGTAAGAGTAAGATACTCCTAGGGGTATAAATAATTGATTTTACGGACTAGCGTACCTTAGTGGCGCGAACTTTATTTCGCAGCCAAATTTTGAGACCTCTGGGTTTATTTTAAAGCTTCGTATTGCATATCATCCGTATTCCATACGTTTAAATGTATTCATGATGGGTGAATAATTTGTGCCTCCAGTACGATAACATTCTAACTTCTTCAAAATTCGATAATGATGCCCCAATATTGTTAAAATTTCATGGCATTCTCAATCGTTTGGTTGTGAAATGAGTGATTATATCACCCACTTCGAATTTTATTCAAATTAGCAGCCTTTGTACTAGAAAAACTTTCTGCTGTACCTCAGTAAAAAGACTGCATGCAGCATTGTGACGAGGTGCTGCGCTTTTGCTAAGCGCACTTAAGTTTTCTGGGCATAAGTGATACAACAAGCATTGCAGGGCTTGTTGTTAAAGTGATGACGACACTGCGGAGCAATACCTCTGTAAGTGTCCGAACAATGCTCGAAACAGGTTGCAGGTACTTCACGCTGATGTTGTGGGTGCTGCAAGTGTAGGCACCTGATCACTGAAGAGCTTACTCAGACTTTACGAAAGACTGAGAAGGAAGACTGAAGGAACATGGAGTGCTGTCTTTTGACAGATAAAAAACAATAACAGAAAATTTGTATAACAAGAGGATTTGACTGAACAAACTTAAGTAAGTTTTTACTGGTTTTGCTGATTACATAAGTTCTAAGCCCTCCATTGTCATGTAGAAGGGCTGGTGACTAGAATATCTATACTTTTGATGAAATGTAGAAGGCAGTTTACTTTTGGTACGTCTTTGGCGATAACCCTTTGAATTGATACGAAGGGTCCCGATTCCGGGACCAATCAACAGAATATCCACATCGGCTCAGACTGCAGAAGACTTGTCAAAACTGTGCATACGATTCTGCTGCTCTTTGGCAGAAGATTTTTTATAACGACTCTTGTCAAAAATAAATGGAAAAATAATTAAATTACTAACATGCGAAGGAGTTTACTGGCTGGAAGGTACTATCGAAGATCACCCTGTCAGATCATGGATACTTCGAATTCAGAATCGGATGCGAGGTCTCGACCTTGCTGAAGAGGAGGAATTCGCATAAAACCAACTGGACACGATTTAAGGAAAAGCTTGAAAAATACAATAGTGCTCCCCCTACACTCAGAAGAAAACAAAAGCTTAAGAAAGCTGTTCAGAATATGAACGGCCCCTCACCAAGTGTTTCGAAATGACGTGTCTAGTTAGTAAGCAATCCTGCAGATCGTCCGTTCCTTGGTGGAACGCTCACCTCAGCGTCTTCGTAAAGAATCCAGAAAACTTCTAAACAGGTCTCTTAAAACTAATTTGGAAGAAGATTTGAATCTTTAGAGATCAAAGCAGAAAAATTTTAAGAAGTTCATTCGGACCTCTTACTTACTCTATCGAAACTATCGGCGAAAACAGTAGGCAGGTCAAAACCCTCAAAAAGGGAAGATCAACCAGGCTGGAACCACTCAGAAAATCTGACGGTACCTATACCGAGTTGAATACAGAGATTCTCTATCTCATGCTCAAGTCTCACTTCCCAGGTAACTCGACCAAAACCAGCTCACAACTAGCTCCTATCAAAGAAGCTGGTAGTGAGCTAAACAACACAACATGCCGTAGCTGCTATATCTCATCGGTTGTGGTGCAGATAAAGCCATCAAACATGCTGTTGCTTCCTTTGACGGTTTTAAGTCGCCTAACACTGATGGTATTTACCCAGTTAAGCTACAAAAAGGTATAGACCAGCAGCTGGCAGCTCTGAAGAGAATTTTGCCTGCTAGCCTGGCACTGACATACATACCAAATCCCTGGCGAACGGTGAGAGTGGCCTTTATACCGAAATCGGAGATGCAACACGCCTACCAACGCGGAAGATCCTGCGAGAGTGCTCTTCAGAATTGAGGGTGCTTTTGACAACGCAACTTTTGATGGCATGTGTAACTTGACTAGACAACACGGCGTATACGAGTCACTGGTCTTGTGGATTAAAGTAATGCTGGTGAATAGGGCATTGATTGCGGATGCTGGCCGCGGCCAATATGTGGTGGCGGGTGTAAACAGGGGCTGCGTTCTGCCTCCACTGCTATGATGTATGCTGGTCGACTCACCTCTTTAACGCATTCAATAGTTCTAACGTCTACGCACAAACGTACGCGGATAATGTAGCTGCACTGTATGTGTCTAGGGACTGTCTGCTCCAAAGCGCAGTCAGCCCTAAACGTGATCGACGACTGATACACCAGTAATGGGCTTTCAGTCAATTCACTCAAAACTGAGGTTGTTCTCTTAACGACAAGGAGGAGGCTGCCTGGTCTGACCCATCTAGTGCTGAAAGGAATCACCATCCAATTCTCCAAAGAAGCTAAGTATTTGGGTGTTATCCTAGATAACAAACTTCTCTGGACTAAACATGTTACGACGAAAGCATTTATGGCGCTGTCGGACTTCTGGTAGTGCAGAGGAGCTATCGGCAAGATATGAGGTCTGTCACCGAAAAGGGTCCTTTGGTTCTACACGGCTATGATAAGGCCAATTATATCCTATGCGTTGGTTGTCTGGTAGAATAAACTCTCGCGAAAAAACGTAATTGCTGCTTTCACCAGACTCCAAAGAACGATTTGTCTCGAATGCATGGGGGCTTTCCCTAGCACTCCTGGCTCCGCTCTAGGCGCATTGATGAATCTCCCTCTCCTTGATATTCATATCATGGTCTGCACCCTCAAAACCATCTTCTGATTAAAAAGAAGTGGTATTTGGTACAACACGTACTGGAGCTTCGAAAGTGCAAGAGATCACTGAATGCAGTCGGAATGCTAAATTCAGTGACACTTGTCTGGGTCCCAGGTCAAAATATCACATTATCTCTGTGAATATCCGGCTAACTTGGCTTTGACGCGGTGGATGCTGGTACTGTAGACACCTTATCACTGAAGAGCTTACTCATCTTTCTTCGTAAGACTGAAAGATTCCATTAAAAAGGAACTTTACAAGGTGTACAATGGACTAGTTCCTTGTCTGAGTGCTCTGTTCCGACATTAAAAAAAAAAAAAAAACATAGAACCATTTCGAATAAAAGCTAAATTGTAGGTAAGTATCTCGTGTTTTCGTGTTCTCTTGATGGCTGTACATCGAAAATTGAATATCTTTCCTTACACTTCCAGGGAGTACACAGAGATTATGATGCCATCAACTAAATGCGTGAATAATATGTAAACCTCCGTAACCCATGATATCAGTCTCTGTTGTCTCTCAAGTGATTGGGAAAGTGATATTCATCCTCTTTGGCCTCTAGTTTGACACACACTTTTAATAAATCCACAAAGGTATTTTTCATGAGTTCTTCTATTTAGACTTTCTCCCCACCAATTACGGTTTTCACAATTTTCTACTTTAAAACTAGCACCAACGCAGTTTTCAATATTATCAACAAAACAAAAAAAAAAAAAAAAAAAAAAAAAAAAAAAAAAAAAAAAAAAAAAAAAATACGTTCATCGAATCGTGGCCACTGGTGTTGGTTAAAAGTTTTCAAAAGTTTTTTTTTAAATTTTAACGCCTACACGCGTAGGAAAAATCCAATCATATGAATGGTATACCTATGTTTCATTGTCAATGTCAAAGCAAAGAGGCCTTTTGCCTTTCCCTGAGACGATTTTTATTTTTAAAAAAATATAAAAAATAAGAAATCAAATGTTTTTCATTTCCCTATCCCAAACTGTCACACATATGTTAAATAATTTGACATTTTTTAACATATAGGCTGACAGTAAGTCGAAGAGATTTACGCTGTTTGTTTGGTGGTGTTTTGTTACACCCTTGAAAAAGAAAATATCAATCGAAATCATTTCCGAAATGTGGAACTTGAGTTTGGATCAATAAAAAATTCACCCAACGTATAAAGATATTAATTACTCGCTTCCGGAATAAAACACACCTACCATCTTAAAGTGATCAGAATTCACTGAGCTTTGGGGATAGCACATGGTTTGCCTTCCGCCCGGTATTGTTCAAATTGCTTACCTTGATTAAAAGCGCTTTTTATGTCGCATAAAGAACGAAATTTTGAGTTAAAACAAAGCGCCTGCCGACGCATATCAATGAACTCAGATGCTCAGATACGAGCACTCGCGCTCACATTCAGCTACGCAATGCACTTTTGAATACTAATTTTATCTGTATGTTGTTGGGGTGTAGTAACAAATAAAATATGAGCACTTCCAGGGTCTTATTGTCGCAAAGAATTCAAGTAGAATGTGCGAACGTTTCCTGTATTTATTGAGTTCAATTTATAATAATGAATTTCTTTTTTTTTTTTTCTTTTTTCAACTCTCTTTCATCAGCATAAAATCAAGCAAACCTTTTGAAAAATTAATCGAAATTAAACTCCTGCTGTGTCAGTTAAATTGCTTGCAACACCCAGACAGTGCGGTGTATGGTCAAATTCTAGTGTGTTGCTGACGTTTGTTATATGCACTTATGGTGTTTATTGAGATCTCCACTTACAATGATTTTTTTTCCGCATTTCATGACATTGATGCAGACGACTTAAAACCAATCCATGAGGTTGCATGCCTTTACTCTGATTTTTACACAGCCACTCTCTGGTTTTACTATCAATCAAGAAAAATAAGTTCACGTGGCGAATACGTAACTTTTTTTTTTTGTTTTTGTTTTCATTATCAAGATAATATTGTTATCGGAGATTTTAAGTTGTCAAATTTTGTTTGAGGTAAATAAAAATTTTGAATAATAAACAAGTATCTGAGTGGATAATAAAATCACAGACAGCTAACATAAGATTCGGTGGGACACTTAACGATTGCGTTGTCAAAACCAACACACCAGACGACGGGTAAAATTTTCTTGAATATTTTGTTTTGAATTTGAGTATTTTGAGGAGGAAAAATGAAAAATTTAACATTCAAAAATAGAAACTGATACTTCAAGGATTTTCTTTATGTCAATCACAATTTCTTAAATTTAGTAGCGCGCGATAAGGCAGGTTTCCGTGAACAAATAAGGCTGGCGCCAAAAAATGGAATGTTGTCGTGGGTTTTTTTTTTACTTATTCTCTTTCTGAATTTACAGTCTTTCAAGGTCAAATACTATTAGACAGCGGTTTGAGGAAAATATTTTGAAACCAAATAAGTTAGAACATTCTGTAAGACAAATTGAAACTAATCTTCTCTTATGTTTTTTTTTTTCGATTTTTGTCACGTTTTTGAAAATGTTCAAAATTAGACTTTGGATTGTGTTGAAGGTTGGAGTTCCCAGTGGTATCCCACTGACACAGTCAATGCAAATGCTGAATTGAGGGCATGAATTTTCAGACAATTTTAAAAACGAGTTCACTGAGCTTAGAATACAGTATGTGTTATATGGCCCATAAAATGGATCGATGAACAGGTTCTTCAAAATTAAATGTAAGAAGTTGGATAAGTTTTAATAAATAAAGAGGTTACAATATGGTATTTTAATAAACTGCAAAGCCCCTTATGTCTACTATTTTAAAACAACAAACAAAAAGTGAAATCAACTTTTTTATTCTAAACACTATCGCCATGTTCCTCCCCGTCTCATCCGACTAGGGGCTTTCAAAAGAAATATTCAATTTAATTAAATCTCACCAATCAAAAATACATTGAAGACGTCGTTTAAGTAACATACTAAATACTTTACCTAATATGATGTTTCGGGCAAAGTTTAGTACCCTTAAGCTCAGGGTTTCTTTGTTGGCTAGTGCAGTAATTCTCTGCTTCGTTTACAAAAAAATTCAAACTTACGACTATTAGATGAAAAATTTCTGGAATTCCTTTAGAAAATGACTGCAAGTTATGTCAAAATGCAGACTATAGAAGTACTTATGTGTTTTAAGCCTTTCAATTGTTTGATAAAATGGAAATTCTCACAACCCAAAAAAACGTTCACATTTTAGCTTTGGTACTATTCGTCTAATTAAAAACGCTATCCCAATAAAAAAAATTTATTCCGGAAGTCACAGAAATCGAACCACCCTGCATACGATCATGAATCAAGATTAAGTTGGACAATGGTTGCTGGGGCTATCTGAAAATTATCAAAAAACCATACCGAAAATAATGTTCGTTGCAAAGGAGAAAAATGCTACATCAACTACAATTGGCTGTAAGCATGCTAGAATGCGGATTCGTTATAGTAAATCAGTTTAGATAGACGGTCAAAATGGAACGAACTTGATGATTTAAATATTAAAATTGGCACAAAAGACTTCTTTAATTGACAAGTTTGGACGTACAAATTCCACAAAACAGTTGTCAAGACAACTGCTTTTGGTAAGTAACATATAATTCGCAGTAGGGGAAGGACGATAATATATAATACAAGGTTTGCCTTGAAACAAAGCTTACTCCAGTTAATTGAAATGTCAGGAAATGCAACAAAATAATGTTGATAGATGATTGTAACCACTTTCTAGGATGCAAATATCGACACTTACACTGACTGAAAAATAAAAAAAACACAGCGACAGGAATAAGACGCCACTACAAAATTGGAATAAAATAATCTGGAGTGATTGCCGAAGTATAAAATTTAACCGATAAACAAGTATAAAGTATAAACGAGTAATAGATTTTATTTTCCATAGTCATTCAAAAAATAAAGAAAACATGAACAAATGTAGGAGATATTAAACTTAATCTTCAATAGATTGTTGCTTGGTAAGTAGGCGCAATGAAACAGAATTTCCGGCAGCTGCCTGGTAGATATAAGTTAAGAAGAGCAATGAGATACCCAGATCCGATCAGTAATATGGTTGTTCTTTAAAAAACAGTGAATTTCAAGGTAATACACGCCATCGTTTCATCGACTTAATTAACGTATATGAAGCTCTGCAAGGCGAACTCACGAACTCATCATTTCGTTCTGGCGAAACTCAAAACTTTTAGTTCGAAAGGTCAAGCTGATGGTTCCATTAATCCAGGCTTTGTCAGTTCTTCTTCACGGAGCTAAGTGTCGGACTTACAGAAAATTTGCTCAGTTATTTGTGTCCTACGAAACAAAAATACGTTCTACTGCGTAGTTTGAGACATAAAAGAAAACAGTGACCGCTGATGATTAAACGCTCGTCGACAACACTGAAAATCTGATCGTTTGGTCTACAACTCGATTAAACAAGGCAGAGATCTTCAACTGATAGAGATTCACCTCTCAAAGTCTTAACTTCTCAATAATTTGAAAATTAACCGCATTTAAAGGGGGTACGTATCAGTTTGCACTTCTTGGGTATTTTCGAGAATCTATTGATTTCACATGCCATTTACACATTCACATGCATTCACATGCCATATACTTGTATTATTGAGAAACTCTCAGTTTACAAAAAGACGTGGTAAGTTCAAGTTGTTCAAGTTTATCATAAGGGAAAATCGTGGTTTCTCAAGACAACTAAAAGAAAATTCAAGAAACCTACCGTAACGGAAGGGAGAGGGCATTCTTCTTAATTGTAAAGATCAAAGGGTTTTAACTAAATAATTGCGGTTTATTTAATGCGCTTAAAACTTTTTGTACCCTCGATCTACAGAATCAAATAAGATAAAAAAAATTTTTGCTAGCAGTAGCTAGAGAATGTGTATATGACCATTCGTAACTGGCCCTTTGTCCTCTCTTATTAATAAAACCTAAACTAAGCGAACATGTCTTAAAGGAAATAATAGCAACAGAAGTAAGAAAAAGAGCCGACAGAAGGTGCAGAATCCGCTCCTCGAAATGATTTCGCAGTGGAATGAATTACATTTATAATCAATGTTGCGTTTCCCTTCACGTAGGTGCCTGCTACACAGCCTTTCATACTCTTAAAAAATATTAAAAAACTTTAATAATTAATTTAATTTAATTCTTAATATTTTATGTGATAAAACAAATTGTTTTCTAGTAGTTTTTTAGTTTAATTTAATTTTTATTATTTAATTTCATAATAAAAATGTATAGTATTCATAACAAGTTTAGATACTTAGTCTATATGGCTTGGCTTATGACCGTCTACCAGATTGACAATTTAACTACTTTTTCCAAATAATTTAAACAATTTAGTTTGTTATTTTTAGAAGTTTTACTATTTTATGCATTTTCTATAGTGCAGTGCGTTTATTATGTAGTTATATGATCTATCCAAGCCTCGGTAACCGTTTAAGATGCTTGTAAGTTCATTAATATTGAGTACCTGTACTCCATAGAATCTGCAGCGGAATTCTCTTTGAGGTTGCAGAGGTTACACAAAAGTGTGACTTCTGGGCGGTGCGGCATGTAGTTTAAAGTTATTAGTTCACATCTTACCTTGAAGATGCTTATCATATTTGTTGTGTAACGCGTTAGAAAGTAGGTTCTATTCTGCAATTTATAATTCAATTTGGTATAATATGTCCTGTATTGCGATGACTGAGATTAATTTACAAATTCATTGTAAATTCCGTGGCCTGTTTTCTTCAGTAATATGTGGAGCTTATATTTTATGGGGTCAAGCTGTTCATCTGGTGTAACAAGGAGATTGAAGCAACATTGAGATGCTAGATTTTCCCAGCCTTGAACGTATTTTCTTTCGATAAGCAGCATTTTGGTGAGCACTGTCTTCGGTATTCTTTCTTCCTTCATCTCCATGACTATCACCATATACATAGTTAAGGTGGAGTTTAAGGGTATCCATAAATAGCGGTGCTACTCCAATAGCACAGAATATTTTCTTAATGTTTTCATTGTAAATACAACAACTCCAAACTGAACAAATTGCCCTTTTCGCTTCTGCTGTTCATATTTAGATTTGGTGTAATCAAAACACCGAGGTATTTATACTTCTTCACAATTTCAGTCTGTTCTTCTTGAAACTTCCACTTTTTCCTGCAAGAGTATCTGCTTCCGCCGTCCCTAAATATCATCATCTTTGGCTTTGATAAATTTACCAACAGGTTCCAGGTTTTACAATATTCGTCGTCTATATATCATTAACTGCATTGCGTTCACCGAATCTGCGAGAATTTGTATAAAATACATGGTCCGTGCTGTTTCTAAGAGAATTAAATCCATACCATTTTCATTTAGTACCAACCTTCAAAAGATACGTGTATAAATTTGACAGCTGTCGGACGATTAGTTCTCGAGATATAGCGTTGTGAGTGAAGCAACTTTGTTATTGTTAAAAAAATGGATTCAAAGCAATTTCGTGTGTTGATTTATCATTGCTTTTTGATGGGAAAAAATGCAGCCAATGCAAAGAAATGGCTTGATAAGTGTTACCCGGACTCTGCACCAGCCGAACAAACCATTCGCAAGTGGATTGAAAATTTTAAAAGTGGTCATACAAGCACCGAAGATGATGCACGCAGTGGACGTCCAAAAGAGATTGTTTCAGATGAAAACATCACAAAAGTCCACAAAATGATTACAAATGACCGTAAAGTGAAGTTGATCGAGATAGCTGAGGCTCTGAAGATATCAAAAGAGAGTGTTGGATATATCATACACGAATATTTGGACATGCGAAAGCTCTGTTCAAAGTGGGTACAACGTGTTGATGATTCAGAGGAGTATTTAAAGCTGTTCAACGTCAACAAAGCCGAATTTTTGCGTCGGTATGTGACAATGGATGAAACTTGGCTCCATCACTTCACACCAGAGTCAAGTCGGCAGTCAGCTGAGTGGGGAGCAGACGACGAACCTAGTCCAAAACGACCAAAAACTAAACAGTGGGATGGCAATTTTATGGCATCCGTATTTTGGGATACACATGGAATAATTTTCATCGACTATCTCCAAAAGGGGCAGACTATCAACAGCGACTATTACATTGCGTTGTTGGAGCGTTTGAAGGACGAAATCGCAGAAAAACGGCCGCATTTGAAGAAAAATAATGTGTTGTTTCATCAAGACAATGCACCGTGTCACAAGTCGATGAAAACGATGGCAAAATTGAATGAATTCGGCTAAGAATTGCTTCCCCGCTCATCGTATTTTCCAGATTTGGCCCACAGCGACCATTTCTTGTTCGCAGACTTCAAAAGAATGCTCGCCGGAAAGAGATTTAAGACCGATGAAGAAGTAATCGCCGAAACAGAGGCCTATTTTGAGGCTAAACCGAAATCGTACTACAAAACTGGTATAGAAAGGTTAAAAAAAAACTGCATTAATAAATAAAGTTGAATATTGCAAAAAAATTGTGTTTTACTACAAAACGGCAGGGACATGTCAGCCCATGTGTTAAAATGAATAACAGTGTACTCAACACACATCCTTGCTTCACCCCTATATCTGTATTAAATTCCTCTGATAGATTACTTCCATTCCAGACTTATGCTGCGTTTTTTTTGTACATAGCTCTTAATACTTTAACGACCTTGGTCGAGATGCCGTATCTGTAAAACTTGTAAAAAAGCCCTTCGCGTGGTACAGAGTCAAAGGCTGCACGAAAATTAACAAAAAATGCATAAAGCTTTTTGTGTTTCCTCTTGTAAACCTCCGCTATGTTTACTAGTGCGAAAATTTGGTCTATAGTGGAATAATTTTACTTAAAACAAGCCTGGAATTCGCGTAGGACTTTCTCGTTTTCTACCCACTGTGTAATTTTGTCAGCGGTGGAAGTAATCAAAAAAGATATACCTCGGTAATTAGCTGGGTTGTTATAGTCACCTTTCTTATAGTTTATTCAGGAACATCTGCAGAAGCACTGAAAGGAATTCAGATGTGCAATTTTAATAAAATTCAAACAAAATACGGTCACTACTTGGGGCCTTGTTCTTCTTGGAAATTTCTACAACAATTTTTACTTCAGCTACACTGATTGGCGCGTCCAGAAATCCATCGATGTACATAGTGGCTGCATATTGGCTGCTCTGGCAGATCTAAAGCGGTAACATTTCTTTTTCCATTTCCAACTTTAGTGGCATTCCAGAACTCTGCTGATGATCTCGATCTGTTTAGTAACTCAATATTCTGTTGGTCAAAGTTTACCTTTTTTGCATAACAAAAGTTTTTAAAGCTCTTGTTTGCTGCTACGTAAAGAACTTTGAATGAGTTGTTACAATTCGTCTTGAGAAAAACAAAAAAAGTGTCCCTAGCTCACATGCACTCGTTATCAAATCATTTTTGCTTGCCGATTTTTCTGTTCGGTTTCATTAGAGCGGCTTGTCTAACTACAATCGTTAGGTCTTCAATTCGCGGTGTTCTATCAGCTTTTACCAAATTTGACAGTTCTTAGTTTATAAAAATCCCGAAGTTCGTCTATCCATCTAAGCTTGGGTAATAGTCTGAGTGAGCCTGTGGTTGATGTATTCAAGTTCTCATTAACCTTAAACATGACTTCTAAGGGCATATGGTCTGAAAACGTTTTCATTCCTACTCAAAAGTCGCCAAGATAAGAGCAAAAATCTCCCGATATAAGACTGTGATCTATGATTGAGCTTGCAGTTCCTCGCAGAAAAGTGCTTTCACCAAAAGAATCTCCTTCGCAGCTACCATTTAAGACTCTGCAGTCCCAGGCATCAGCAAGTTCCAGAATTTGAACTCCTTTTGCGTCACACACTTTATCCTCTGAGATACGATTTATATAAATAGGTGACGGACTAAATTTACTAACAAAGCTTTTTTGGGATAAACTTGTTCTTGCATTTAAATCTCCAATAAGTAGTAATTCAATTGATGCGAGATTATTTAGCACATCTGTTAATTTGTTAAAATCTCGAATCAGCTACAATTTAAATATATTTGCACTATGAAGAGAGTCTTGACATCCAGGTTAAGTTTTAGTACGCATGTTTCTTCTATCATTTTAAGTCCCGCAGAGATTCATTCAAGCCTCTTCCGATAACCAAAAAGTTCTCCACCGCTCGCTCTTCCAAATAGGCTTGATTTAACTGGCTGTCTGGTTTGTGGTTATACACTTAAAGGGTGTTGGCTTTTTGAACTGTCAGATTCGAATGACATTGACGTTTTATATTTTGGATCCCATTCATCGGATTTACTAGGTGGGGTGAAAAGTAACCCCCTTGACCGCCAGAATGCGCTGCTACTGCAAAAAAGGTTATGGTGCCTTGAAATCCGTTAGGCAGACATGCCAAATTTCAGTGCGATACTGTCTTTTGTTTTGTTTTGACAGCTGATTGTTGTTGATGTTTGGCATCATGTTGAGTATGGACAAAAACGATTTCGTTCTCTCATAAAACATTATTTTTTGAGAGGCAAAACGGCGAAGGAAACAAAAGAAAAGTTGAATAAATATTATGGAGCTAATGCTCCGTCAGATTACACCATCAAATATTGGTTTTGAGAGTTTCGTGGTGGCCGCAAATCCACTACCGATCAAGTCCGCAGCGGCAGCCCCTCCGATGCGGTTACAGAGGACAATGGCAAAAAAAAATACATGAAATGATGTTGGTTGACCAGAAAGTGAAGGTGCGCGAGCTAGCAGATACCATTAAGATTAGTACTGAACTCACACCCCATATTTTGGGCAATATTTTGCATACGAAAAAGTTATCCTGCCGCTGGTTGCCGCTTACTCACTCCTGTTCAAAAACACGAACGCGAGAGCATTTCGAAAGAGTGTTTGGACTTGTTGATGCAGAATCGTGCGGACTTTTGGCGTCGATTGGTAACTGTTGAACACCAGAGAACAGAATGGCCGAGGGAGGCTCGATGGGTCGAAAAGGTTATGGCATCGGTTTTCTGGGATTGTCATGACATACTTTTCGTAGACTACCTCAAAAAAAAAAAACCATCAACAGCGAGTAAAACAACAATCGCTGTAAAACGGCCTCAAATGAAGCGAACAAAAATTTTATTTTTGCAAGACAATGCACCGCCGCACAAGAGCATCGCAACCATGGCTAAAATCAGTGACTTACGGCTCCAATTGCTGTCGCATCCACCGTATTCGCCCGATTTGACTCCCTCGGACTATTATCTCTTCCCAAACCTCAAAAGATGGCTTATCAATAAAAAATTCAGCTCACGCGAGGAAATCATAGACGCGACGGAGGAGTATTTTGCAGATCTTCCGGAAAATTATTTTTCGGACGGGAGCAAGAAGTTTGAAAATCGCTAGAATAAGTGTATCAAATTATTGAATAAAATAAAAACACATTTAAAAAAAAAAATTTTCATTCCCAAGGAGGTTACTTTTCACCCCACCTAGTAATAAGTATGAGGGAATTTCACTAAAGAAAGCCTGTAATTCTTTTGCACTTACGTGCGAACGCACGTTGGCCTTGCTTACTAATCTTATATGCCGTCTCGATATCGGTGTTTGCATCCCAACAGTCCTATGCACACGGACTTCGCTTTTCCAACTATGTCGATGTTCTTCCGGATTCTTTCTGTTGATCTATACAGATGCCATATCGCTTGCGATTTCTGTAGGGCATCCTTTCTCGAAGTTATGTTGATCCAGGGAGGTCTCTGATAGTCCTCTTTTGTTCATTAATTGAGGTTAAATTTGAACTTAGTGAAAAGACAACTAAACTGTTACGACTTACTCGAATTTTACTTTTAGTTTGAATGTTTTAATCTTGCAACACACTTAGTATAAAAATTTCGCAACTATTTTATTAGATTTTTCTTTTTTTTGCTGTTAATTTACTATTTTTTCTGCATAGATCTTCTAACACTTTGACAGATGCAAATTGTAAACTATATTGATTTCTAGTATATTTATATTATGAGGATTTTAATTAAGTCAACAATATGTTAAGGAGACAGATGCTTCCATAATTGGTGCAATTAAAAGGTCCTCTTTCTTGTATATTTCTATTACAACACGCGTAAATAAGGTATAAATACGTTGAGTTAGGTTTAGATAGCTCAAAGAATTGATTTTTTTTTTTTAGTTAGAATAGTTTTCAAAAATGTATTGGCAACGCTTTAAGTAAAAACTTCATTCGTTCTAAGTGTATGAGTGATCAATTAAGCGTCCCTCGTTAAGTGCCTTCGTGATGTGTTTTTTCAGTTTGAAGACAAAGTGTTAACGTTTTCAAAAAATAAGCAAAGGTATTTCTACTCGCACTAGTAGACCACGTAAATGATCATGCCCTATCATCAAAGGGCCCGTGTTGCCCCGAGTTCCTCCAAGTAGTTTAAATAAATTTGTTACTGTACATTCTACACTTAATTGCACAAAAAACGTATACAAAAATAGCAAGAACAAATGCTCATTTGTTTAAATGGTATCTAAAAAATGCAATTTAAAAATCCTTTTTTTTTTTGGTGGGGCGCAGGATTTAGGTTCATATAGAAGTAAGACATGTACTTAAAGTATATTTAAAATGCTTCTGATCTCTAATGAATACAAACAGCTACATCTGATGGTGACCTCCGATGGGCGACACTTGATATCTTCTATATTTTCCAAGGAAATGATTTCAGAAAATTTAAATATTTATTTGAATATACATATGTATAAAATGTCCTCAAATTTTCAATAAATTACCTACTTCTCAACTTAACATATGTGCGAGCTATAAAGCAAAAATAAATTCAAATAAAATCAAAACATGTATACAAAAGTAAAAAAATAAAATGCATAAAATGCCAGAAATAAAATGCAATTTCTAAGAATTTGTAGACCGGCCATCCCATCCAGCACATGAGTTATATTTGGCATTGTTCCAAATTAAAAAGTCTGTGCGAAAACTAATTAAATTTAAATGTCACGACTAAAATGCATGTTCATAAAAATGTTTTGCTATTTCAAAATAACATAAAAACTTTATATGCTATAGAAGTTGTCACATAAAAAAAAAAATGGTATCTGTCGATTAAGATGGTAAGCATTTATAGTATTTCGCCATTGGCTAGTTTGTTAAAAAAAATATCCCTTAAAAGATAAAAATTTCATTTATAATTTCATTTCATGACTTTGAATTTTCAGACATGCGGGATGAATTTTGTCATGTATCGCATAGCGGGATCAGCCGAAGTAAGGAACTTGTCCACAACTTCCCTGGATCTCTAAATAGCTATCTCTTAACGAGTTTGATATAAACAACAGACAAATTAAGATACATTTCAATCCAATTATGTACATCTTGAACCGAACTACGCATCGGCACATGGCCATTAAACATTTAACATTACATTTTTTTTTCTACTGTTCGTAATCACAAATTAATTGGAAAATTATTTGCGACACGCAAGCCAACTTATTCGGTCATTTGTAACTTGTTGTTCTGACATATTTGAGAGTTCTCATTATCACTGATACTACGCATCAGCCCAATGAAACAATACCACGACAATACCACAAGACGTATATCCTAACATTAAAATTAAATTAACAATTAGTTTTTTTTTTTTCTTTTTATAACAAACTGTCAGATACCATACACTAAAACGACAAAAATACTTATTAGCAACATCATCAGACAGACCAAATAAAGTAATCAACTAGAAATGATAAAGCAACGCATCTACCTCGTGTTGTTTATACGCCCTTAATATTATAAATGAATCCATGTCGATTAGAAAGTATACGTACTCGTAACAAATACCTGTCCTTTCAAATAAAATTACTAATTTATGAAATTTAGTGCTAATTCTTTTCCCATAATATTGTCAGTGTTGCAATATCAAAGTCTAATAGGTTTATACGACTTATTCATATTGGCTTGCAAACAAAATGTCAACGCAAAATTGATTGCTCCAAAGGGGACCCTACCAACTAACCTACGTCATTGCGCAATATTCTGATTAAGATATGCATCTTATCGATATAAAGTGCACATGGTTAAGGTTTTTGTAGTAAGGCACAAGTCCGACAGTCATAAATAAAACATATCGAAAATCGGAATCCGCTGCCAATCGATATTAAACCAGTTTCGTTATCAAAATTTCAAAAGATACACTCATCGATCCCACCCCAGAGAGACTCGACTCGTGTCAGGTACAAACTATAAAGTGGACTACTGAAAAACCTCATTAAAATATCGATAAGTGAACGCCTTGCGTGTGTATAAATTATACGAATAGATTTTCAATGTCCTGATATTGACCATACATAAGGCCAATGTCAAGACTAACAAAAGCAATTACGACCGTTAGTCCTTGTCCTTTCAAAGTAATATTGATGAGGTTGTTACAAATTGACTTTCATCCATTCGAATTGATTGTTATGGAGTAATTACTTCCTAATGCATTAATGCTTTACCGGCTACGATGCGGTTACATTCGAGGATTACAACTTGTCTCATTTATTGATGTAGAGATAGTCTCGACTTAAAGCAATTACGATTTAAACTCATCAACTCGTAATTACAATCATTTGTCAAAAACACAAAAAGAAACATGTTAAAATTAAAGACTATTTTGTTGTTGGTTTTATAGTTCCAATTTACATAGTGAAACTGTCGTCTTGACGTTCCTTTGACAGACTTTCATTAAATTGTTGACATCATCGCTATTCACTCAATTTTCATGAGCGATCACATCCAATATGAGTGCACGCAGTCTAGACGGAACCGGATCCTTCTAGATTTGACAAGAATTTTATTTATGACTCCAATTACAATCGACAACAATTAAAAATACTACCAAAGGAAATAGCAATTGAAAATATTTTTGAATTCTATCCACCGTCGATATTTTTGAAAATTATTTCATATACTCGTATGATACCTGTATCAAATAATCACTGATTAAGTGTTGGTAAAAAAAAGAAATAAATAAAAAAACTATAAAAAATTCTTAATTCACAAAGGTTAAGGCCGCAAGCTGTCAGTTGTTTCAAGTCAGTTTCAAGTAGTGCTTTCAATATCGATTTAATTGCTCCGATATCGATAACACGTAAAGAGGAAGTAAGAGGTTTAATAAACAATTATGAGTTTAGTTTTTAAATAAATTGTAAACAATTGTTTTGCACAGAATTTCTAAAAATAGTCACTCAGATAGAGGAGCTAGTTGTAAAAACTTAAATTGTGTGAAAAAGTTTTTGTGTGGCAAAACTCTATCGATTGGTGGTCACGCGGGTGTGAATTTTATTAAAAAGTTTAAGATATTTAAGATATAATGCTTAAAGACATTTGGGGAATTTTTCGAATTTATATTGTTGATCATCAGGAAGTAATTGAATATAAATTACCATTAAATAGAGAAGTTATGTTCTTTAATCAAAATGGCTAATCAATCTAATCACTACTACTCCACCACTTCAATACCACTCAAGCGTATATTTTTAGCTATTTTAAAATGTTTTTTGAAACTTAGTACCTCAGTCATGCAAGTATTTCCACTCATATCTCTGTTTTCTAAATAAGGGTCGTAAATCCGAATTAATGAATTGAAGTAGTAATTCTAAGTTTAATTAACAATCAGATACTTAAGACAACATCGACATCATCAGATCACTTTTAAATTTGATTTAGTGTCATATTTTTTCTTTTTTTTAAATGCTAGCCTGAATTGTTTAACATTAAATATCTAGATATACTAGTACGCCATAATATGACGCACGCAAACAGATTTAAAGGTATTGCTTTATATCAACAAAAATATGTAGACCATCTGTATTGATTTGTAGTCTTGGGTTAGGTTAGGTTAATGATGAATATGAAATCACACAGACGAAAGGCACCAAAATGGGCCTATCTCGATCTCGGTAGAGATGAATTTGTCTTCAAATAGCAAAAATCTAAACAATTCCACTGGTGAAACACCCAGTTCCTTTGCAAAACGGAGAAGGCCTTTGAAGTCTTTTTCCTCTATGTTTTTGAAAAATTATTTCCCTAAAAATTTCCTACGACTACGCGAGTGAGTCTTTTTGTGTGTTTCTACAGGAGACAACAGGAATCCTGGCGGGTTTCCTATTGTTGTCCTAAGTTTATCCCTGTTAAATTTTATTAATTTTCTAGACCAGAGTGCCTACCCTGTGTCCTTCAAGACTTGACCACCTTAGGTTAGTAGTCTTTGTGATCTTTTCCTCGATAGTGCCCCTCAGCACGCAGAGGGGTGGTTTGATGTTAGCAACCGCACTAATTTTGAGAAGTGCATTTTTTCTTGCAAGCTCATGCGCTTGTTCATTTCCTTTAATATTGCAGTGTTCATACCCAGTACAGTCTTACCCGGTTCTAACTGCATAGTGCACTATGTTGAGAACTAGAGCAACAGAACAACAGAGTTGATGTTGGCTGATTCCATTGCCTTGAGATAGAGATATTTCTTTCGGATACCGATCTCATCTGCATTAGGTCAGCCGCCCTGAGGACAACCAGAACCTCTGTGTAGTCCTACATACACTCTTCGGTTTGGGTCTTCTGAAAAGATACAAGAACCTGTTCCTTCCTTTGTTTTCGAGCAGTCTTACAGAAGTCTTGAAATATAGTAGCTATTTTAATGAAGCTATATTTGTTGGCCAAAATTTAACTTCAGTTTTCCATAAGTGTATGAGAAACTAGTCACTATTAATTAAAAAAAAGGGATCTGTTTCTTTAACAACTACTGAAAGACATTTTAAACATTGAAAGTAGCAGTATCTTTAATCAAGGGTAACTGGAAACTTATCAAAATTCAACCAAGTAAAGGAAGTGGAACGTTTTCAAAAAAATTGGTTAATTGACTGCGAAGACTATTAGAATAATGACTATATCATAAATATTTTTACCGTGTCATCCTAAATCTTATGACTACTACTCTGCATATAACTTGACAACGAGAATAGATTTCAAACGTTCATTTCAAATAATGGATTTCAGAATCACCAATCTAAATTTATATGTAATTTTAAATTACTCTGTGTTGAAATTTGATCAATATATTAGGTCAAGGGTGCCGTCAGGGAGATACCGATGTCTTAAATTAGTGAAAGTATTTTATACATATATTATGTATGAAATATGTTATGTAGGTGAACTGTGACTATATTACAAATTTTATTTTATTATTCAGCCTTCTTACGGATATGTTTTTATGTCTTATTATTATATTATATTATTTCATTATATTTTGAGCTAAATCTATTGATATAGCAATCTTTAATCTAGTCGAAGTGAACCCCCTGCTCTTATAATACCTAGATAGTATCATTGTCATGACTACTCGTAAATTTAACATTGATGCTGTCAGCTCATTAAAGTTTAGCGAAAGTCAGGTCAGGTTTTATTTGTCATCTTTTGGCATACAAATATTATTATATGGTTGAGTGACATTAATTAAATGCATCGGGTAAAAAACCTTTTTTTTTCTCAAAGGTCTAGCATTTAAAAGTTGAGTCATTTAAACGGTTCAAGTCGTTAATGTGTGAAATTTTTATTGGTGAGGAAAGTTTTAACCTTTCTGTTAATTGATATCATATAATGAACTTCAATATTTCCCAATACTGATGAGTAATTGTGCTGGTTCTCGCAATTTAGAAGGTTCTATTCCATTAATATTTAATATAATAGCATTTGAGTTTGAGGAATATAACTTGACTTGATATGTTAATTAGAGAACTGAAATATCAACTCCATGAAAAAGCTGCTAAGCAACACAATAGCAATCTCCAAAGTCGAACAAAATTTATTTGAGAAACTTTTTCAGCTTACCAAGGCACAGAATCTTTCAGAGCCAACGTATAATAATAATAACTTTAGGATCTTTGGTCTTAGAAAACTTTTTGAGCTTTTTATTCACTCTTTATTTGGTAAGAATGTAGGTTAAGTCTTGTAAATCTATTTTTGTTCAATAAAACAAAAGTTATCCGTTTACCTTACGAAAGCGAGTATATCACTTGATTTTTCAACCATTTACTGGCTATCATATTCCTGCTGACTAGAATTTCTCTTTGTTTAAGATTTACATAGCTTTTAATTAGTTGTCAATTGCTGCCAAAATGTTATCTTCAAGGTATTCTGGTTAAGATCGAGAATTGAATTCACGAGTTAGCAACAAAATGCTTTAATTCTATTAGCGAGTGGGGCTAATTGGGAAGTATTGGGAAGAAAATCGCTTTGAATAACATTTTGTTCAGTTTAAAAATGTATGGCTCACTTTTTTATTACAATCCAAATTATGCTTCGAAGCCAATTGATTTACCGCAGAGGTCAACCCATTCCAGGTAAATTTTCAAACTCCAGCTGATCCTGGAAAAAAACTCAAGTAATCCAAATAGATACTCACCAGAATGCGTTTACGGATAATATTTTTTGGCCAAAATGAATAACCCAAAGCACCTGATCTACCTTAGTTTGTAAAAACGCGTAAGACTGGTTTGCTTGGAGACAACACTAATTACTATTGGGTATATATTTTAGTTCGTGCGGTTTTTTTTTTTTCAAAATTTGAACGTTAATTTAAGAAAAACATGTACAATAGTATTATTCAAAGTATTGCCCATTTGAAGCTATGACTTTTTCCTATCTTTCTGGCAATTTGTGGATCCTATCCAAAAAGAACTGCGCCGGCTTGGCAGCCAAGAATGAACCAAGCCAATTTTTGATATTCTGCTCTGATGTGAACCGTATTTCAGTGAGGGCGTTCAAATAGTATTCAGAAGGCGCAAGGTCTGGGCTATAAGGCGGGTGGAGTAAGACTTCCCATCCACTGTTTTCCAAATAGTTCTAACCGGATTAGCAAAGTGGGGCCGAGCGTTGTCATGATGGATAATTATTGCCTCGTGTCTGGTCGCATATTCCGGGCATTTTTCGGCTACTGCTCTCTTGAAACGGATTAACTGTGTTCGGTAGCGTTGTCCATTGATAGTTTCACCCGGTTTTAGCAGCTCATAATACAGCACACCCACCTGATCCCACCAAATACAGAGCATTACCTTCGTGCCATGGATATTCGGCTTTGCCGTTGATTTGGCTGGTTGACCGGATTTTACATATGATTTTTTGCGCTTGGGGTTATCGTAATAGATACATTTTTCACCACCAGTAACAATCCGATGCAAAAATGACTTCCTTTTGTGGCGTTCCAGCAGCATTTCGGACATGCCTTTCGACGTCTCTCGGTTTAAGTTCATGTGGAACCCAATTTCCTTGCTCTGGAATATATCCAGCTGCTTTTAAACGTTTTGAAATGGCTGCTTGAGTGACACCCAAAGATTCTGAGAGCTCTTCTTGTATTTGGCAACAATCTTCATAGAGTAATGCTTCCAGTTCTTCATCTTCAAACTTTTTTGGCTGCCCAGGACGTTCATCGTCTTCCAAGCCGAAATCACCACTTTTAAATCGTGCAAACCACTTTTGGCACGTTCGCTCAGCTGGCACATGTTCACCATAAACTTCCACCAAAATACGATAACTTTCGGCAGCAGTTTTCTTCATATTAAAGTAATGAAGAAGAACTCCCCGCAAAATAACTTTTTCAGGCACAAAGTTCGACATATTTGAGTGAAAAAAGATTATTGTTGCTTACGCTTCAAATGATGTAGCTTTCCAACGCACGTTCCAATGGAATAATAACAATGGAATAATACAAGTTACGCCATCTCTTAGCAAACCGCACGAATAAGTTATAAAGGACTTTCCAATAGGGACTTGACAATTTTGAAATTAATTTAAGAACGTACTCTTTCACTAATCATCAAACTGTTAATGTCAATTTATTCAGTAAACTTAACATTTTCATCATGGTATAGTAAACTAACGAGCAATGACTGCAAATCATAAAAATTTTCTACAGAAATTCGGAGTCGGTGACTGCGACCTTAAGAGCGTTAACTCCAATTTTCGGTCGTAATTCTCGCCTTAGTAGACAGGCAATAATAAGTCTAGTGCGAAAATGTGAATCTACATATTCGTTGTGTGATGTTGCCGTGTCAGTGAGACAACGGGTTGGTCGAAGTGTCGAAAAATTTCTCTGCCGTTCAGACATTCATAGCAAACGATTCAAATCAGTCAATTCCGCGGCGTTCTCAAGAATTGGGCATCGCTCAGACCACAGTATGGCGTATTTTGCGTAAGGATTTTGGTTTACACCCATACAAGATCAAGCTGACTTAAGAATTGAAGCCGATGGACCATTTGAAGCGACGTACGTTCTCCAATTGGGTTCTGAAGAAGATGCGCCAAGATGATGAATTTCATCGCAAAATCATCTTCAGTGACGAAGTTCATTTTTGGCTAAATGGTTCGTCAATAAGCAAAATATGCGTTATTGGTCGGGTGGAAACCCACATGTGCTTCATGAATCACCACTTCATCCACAAAAAAAAAACTGTTTTTTTGTGGTTTGCATGCCGGCGGCTTTATTGAGCCATATTTTTTCGTCGACGATAACGATCGTCACGTTACTGTGAATGGTCAGCGTTATCGCGCCATGATTACCGATTATTTTTGGTCCGAATTGGAAGATTGGGACTTGGACGACATGTGGTTTTAACAGGATGGTGCCACAAGCCAAACAGCACACGCTACAATCGATTTATTGAAGAGTAAGTATGGTGAGCATGTTATTTCAAGACATGGGCCAGTCGATTGGCAGCCTCGTTTGTGCGATTTAACGCCGCTTGACTATTGTCTGTGGGGCTATGTTAAGTCATTGGCTTATGCCAACACGCCGACGGCATTGGAACAGTTCAGAGCCAACATTGAACGCGAAATAGCGGCGGTTTCGGCCGAAATGTTCGGCCGGGTCGTTAAAAAATGGGTCAAGGAATCGACCGCTGCAAACGTGCCCATGGTGGCCATATGAATGAAGTGGATTTCCATTCATAAATGTTTTTATTGTACTTCAAGCCAATAATAAAGTTTTTGAATTATCTCAAATGGTTTGCCTTTAATTAAAAAAAAAAGTTGTCAAGTCGTTATTGCAAAACCCGATATAAGTTATAGACCGAAGATATATCCGTTGTCGTATCGTAGTACATACCGACGAAAATCCTGGAACATGGACTCGCCATCAATCTCAAGAATTCAACATCTCTCATACCAGCATGATAAGAATTTTATATAAAAGAAAACTCGGATTATTCCTTAACAAAGTCCAATAAGCGACCATTCACCTCTTTATCGTTTTTCAGTTTGGGCCTTCACAACAGCTTGAATTACAATACTATAAATGTCGAATTTGGCCGGAAAATTTATTTCTCTGGCGAGGCGCATTTTAATCTAGAGATCGGAAAACCCGTACGTGATAGTCGAGAAACCAATGCATCCACAGAGAGTGAATTTTTGAATTCTATTTCGAAAATGCTGCAGGAAACGCCATTTCGGTCCGCAGTGAGCGCTACAGAGCCATGATTATCAAATTTGAATAGAGCACAGGCAATTTTGTCTGTTTTGTTTTGTCTACGAAAATTGGATTAATAGGACGTGCTTCTACGAAGCAAGCTGAGGTAACCACAGGTATGAACTCGTATTTCATAACTATTGGGAATATATGCTCTTTCTAAAAAAAAGCAATAACATACCGATCTATGTTCACTGCATTTTTTTTCTAAAAATAAACATGTATATGGGCCACCCTGTAGAGTTATATTTGTGTTAATTTTGATCCCTGAACAAATTTAACTGAGTTGGATGAGTCTCCTTAGTTTAAGGAATGCTATTTGGGACTATTTGGGAATAGTTCTGGAATACATAAGGAACTGATAGGCTACAATTTGTAAGGAAGGTATAATTTCTATCTGTGATGAGCTCAATTAGTTGAGGTGCTAAGGTACGTTTTTAAGAAAGCAGAATTAAGCAGCTGCAACCTGAGAATATATAAAATATACACATTGTCGTTTTATTTTTTTAAAGCATATCCTGAACTGCATAAGAAAGTTTGGAAACAGACTTAGGTTATATTATATTCAACTGATACCATGGCGGTTACCTGATACCTTAAAAGACCAACAAAATTGATCATATTGCTGTGTAAATAGCACTTTTAAAAGCTCTTTTCAAAGTAAAGATGCCTAAACATATTTAGTGGTTAATAACACTAAAATGGGTTTTCTAGTAGCAAAAAAATTACATCTACGTCTATTTTAGACGCCACAACAACGGGAAAATACCATGTATAGATCTAACGGTGGATGGTTGAAATCGCAACAACTTCTCGACCCGTCCTTCGCAACCTGAAGCTAGTGCCAACGATTAGTGGTATCGATACCAAGAATCCATCAGAAATGCCGCAACTGATGTGTTGGATGTGACTTGACTACCTTTACGAAACCATCAGTTTGAATAAGAGTATAGCCGTCCCTGCAGACCCTTAAATGGCGAAGACTACTTTCATTCCACTTCTAGGCGGAGCGAAAGGTTAAACCTGAGTCATAAAAGCCACGACAAAAACAAAGTAAACACGACTATTGAATGGGCTACCTGCTAAAGTATTTAAGACAGACGCAGATGGAAGAACGAATAGAGAATGGTAGAGAGCTACAACTTATTTGGTAAATGGAATCTCAGCATCGTATGCCCTGTAGACTTTACCTATATAGAAGCATCAGAACTTTACATATAAGGCACCATTTGTCAACCATCTGATCTTATAAGTAAAGTCCCACGCCTGGTAAGTGTATACTTGACCAAACATTCTTAGTATGGTAGATCTTGGAAAACTCAAAAATGCTCCGGTAAATAACTCCGACATCGACTTTATCACAAAACTTTGCACTAGTCTCCTATCTACGACATGTAGTGTGAATGTATATCAATGACATAAATCCTAAGGGTTTTCAATTCAAATTTCAAGAGAAAAACCATGCTGATCTTCTTAGAACTATAGCGTCATCTAAACAAGTAAGTAATGATGCTTTAAAGGAAACATGTTTTCGTCGAAGGCTATTAAACTGTAACCACGCTTTGACATCACATTCAAACGAAGAATGACTTAATCTTCTTCAATTTCCCAGATTGCATCTTACAAAGGCGGTGCGAGATTTGAACTTTTAATTAACACTTATTTATTAACAATATCTGCTTTCTGGAAAATTAAGTGGTTTTCAATAAATAAATTAGTGGCGCTACAGCCCGGTGTGGGCCAAGGCCTAGCTTCTCGCATTCATTTGTGTTTCTCACTTTGTGAATTTTTACACTCCTGAGCAAGGCCTACTGATTATTACCGGTTTCGAATGGCTCTCCTGAGAAGCTTTTTCATAGGCAGAATTCGACTTTCGGAGGTTTGTCATTGCCCGCCGAAAGGGTGATGACAATTTTGAAAAAATTTGCTGTTGTGCTCCTACCGGGATTCGAACCTAGGTATGTGGAATGACAGCCAGTGAATCAACCATCACGTCATATCACCACCACCAATGTGTAGTAGTAGAGTAACTTGATTAAGAAATTCAGTTATTACAAGATTTACAGTCTTCAGTTGAGAATAGAAAGTTTTTTCTAAAAAGCGTGGTTTATAATTTGCAGCCGATATTTTAGGGCAGATATTATAGATTTAAACAGTACAGTCCAATGTTCTGCATTTCGAAAGCGAAAGACTTCATCAAAAGAGAGTTTTTTAGTTGAGCTCAGCATTAGGCAGGCTCCAATGAAATGAATGTTGCCTTCTCTTGTACTATGGTTGCACAGTGTATATTCATCACTTCCATCATTTCTATGTGTCATGTAATTTACTTGCAGTAGTTTGCCCCTGGCTTTGAATACTGTACCAATTACCTGTAAGCTATTCCAAGAATGAAAATATCGTAGTTCTAATGCCCAAGGTTATGGTTTAAAACTTTATAAATGTTTCTTACTTAGCTTTATTGGCTTTGCCTTCGAAATAACTCCCGTGATGATTCTTCGATCTTGTTTAAAATTAAAAGTTCCTGCAATGCATTCCCTAAATTTGTTTTGCTTACGTGTACTTCCTATAGGGGTAGATTATGCTTACAGTCCAAACAAGTCCATTTGGCAAAGGAATGGAGGTTTCGATTTGAAGGTGTATAGCAATTTTATGTAGAAGACGATGACTCGCTTGTGATAACATTTTTAAGACATATAAGGAGTGTACGAGTATTATAAGCCACGGAGCCGTGGCAACAAAGTTTCCAGTACAACATGTAGTTTGGTGTATTTTCTGACAGTCGGAACATTTTCTTTCAACTTCTTTAAACTGTCAGATCTAACACACTTGTCACGCATAGCACATGATTGACTACTACTTCAAATACTTTATACTTTGAACTCGGCGCGTTTTTCTTTTGTCCAAAGATTCTTTTCCAGTTACAATTGATTGCCGTTTTAAATTCTTTTAATTTCCCGTGAAGGTGCTTGCTTAAAGATAACTGTGGGGTGATTAGTCAGGTCCATAGTACGCCCATGCGTTCCGAAAAATCATAGCTATTGCTTTGTTGGCAGTATTGTTGCAGTTTATTTATAATGATTTGTAGGATGTTTGATGTTTTTGCGAGTACTACGATATCGTCAGCGTAGAGAAAGAGGTTAATATGTATTGTAATCCATAGAGAAATATTCCCCCTGGGAGATATACAATGAGATTATCCAGGAAGATCAAGAACAGAAGAGGGCTCTTTGCTTCATTCCCGATTTAGGCTGAAAATTTTCCATCCCAAACTGCTGTGGTGTTTTCTTTGTACATTTTTTTTTGCACACTTAGTACTTTCGTTGAAACTTCCAGCTGCTAAGTTTAAAGAAGAAATCGTCGGTCGATGCAATCAAAAGCTGCCTTAAAATTCACAAAGAAGGCATACGGTTTTTACCCTTATCCAAAAACATCCGCGCGATGCTTGTTAGAGAGAAGATGTTGCCGAATGTGGAATAATCTTTGAGGAAACCAGCTTGAAAATCACCAAGTAGGTCGTTTTCACGTATCCAATTTGTTAGGCGTTCCAAGATAATTCCTGCAAAACAGTTGGTGACCGAATTTAAGAAAGATATTCCGCTGTAGTTGCTTGGTCATTTTATTTTTTTTAAATATAATGGCACCTCACCAGTACTGAAAATAAAATCATCAAAAATAGGAGCACAACAGCAAATTTTCAAATCGTCATCACATTCTGTGATGTGAAATTTTGTCTATGAAAGAGCTTCTCAGGGGAGCCGTTCGGAACCGGCAATAAAAACAGTAGGCCCTGCTCAGAAGAGTTAAAGTTCACAAAGTGAGAAAAACAAATAAGTGCGAGAAGCTTACCTTGGCACTTTATTCTATTTCTTAGCAACTTTTCGAAGTATTTGAATAAAATGGGTGCTTCGACTTTGATGCGATTTGCGAAGAGCGCACCGCCATTTTCTAAAAGGTCCGACTGCCTTTTATGCTCGCAAGCGCTGACGAAATGTTCTGAAAATACAGAGTATTTTTTTCTGTTCGCAAATTCTTTTTGACTTCTTACTTGCAATCTTGTACATACGATACATTTTGCATATTTGATGCCCATGCTTCTCAGGAGCCATACAAAAGCAAACGACTTTTTCCTGGCTGCCTCGCTTTCGCAGCCATACCAAGGTTACTTTCCTTTATTTATTGTTTTGGGTTCCAATGGTCTAGCTGCGTTTGATATACAATACATGTCGTAAGCATACATACACATATCTCCGATGGTTTGGAGTTCTCTATTATTTATTCCATTTATTTCGAGGTTTATATTCGATTTGTATTTTTCCACATTTATGTTTCTTCAACGCAGTTATGGTAGGAAGCCATTTAGTGGTCTGGAAGTTTTTTGCTGGTTCAGTTCTATTTTGACGGAAGTTGGTCTGAGTGGGTTAATGGCATGTATCCTACTGTATTCTTCTCTTTGAATGAATTATTCTCATCTGAGATTGATTTTTTTGATTAATATATCTTATCCATAAAAATGTGATTAAAATAGTTTTCGACGTTTCATTTCTTCTCATTGATAAATCAACCAGTGGTTTCTTCTCAGAATCTGATTTCGAAACAATCTTTGATAAGGTCTTCTTCTATGCCTTCCTTCCTACGTGCTTGTCATCACCGGTTCTACAAACATCTACCTATCTAACTATCTTATGTTTGCTCCTTGCAATAACTTGTCACAATATTGGCTTTGTTTTTAACTGCAATCTTAGTTTGACGTCTTGTGGTAGTAAATTGTCTTTTTTAAGCTTACAAAAATCAAAGAAAATCTTTTTTTCACCTAAAATTTCTTAACAGCTAGTTACTGTTCGGATTTAAGATTACGTCAAATGTTCGTTAACAAAAAAGAAAAAAATCTTTTGATGCTCAAACAGTTGTGTATCTCATATTTCCTTCTGATGCAACAGGAAAACTCTAGTCGCTGTCGAATATTGTTTCAATTGGTTAAACAATCCGAGGTCAATTTTAAAGTCAAGTCTTTTAGATTTGCATCTTAATCTCTTCATCCGTCTTATGGTACATAATTCACGTTTCCTTTTAAAATATCTTCGTAGATGCAAAATACGTTGTTGCTCGTAAATCAATTTAAAATATGTGCTTACGCTAAGGAACATATAAATGTGGTAATCAAGACACCAAGTAATATTTGCAATTATTAGGCGCGCAAATGATAAACAGGAAGTAGAGGCACGTTTTTCCGATCGCGATCGCCAATTTACTTGAAAAGAGTCTTTCGGAAAACTAAAGTTTAGCGATAGTGTATCTGGAGAATTTATAAAATGTGACTGCATAAGATTATATGCGAGTAGTATACATGTACGTGTTAACCCAACGACGTGAGATGAAAAATCAGAAAAGGTAATTGGAGAATAACTTTCGAAAATTACGGATTTGTTTATGTTGTTTTGTTTTTCTGGTTTAAACTTTTTGTTTGTTTGTTTTTTATTTTTTTTTAGGTAATTTAGGCAGTAGTAATTACATTTAAAATTAATTGGTTCTCTGATGCGAAGAGTAAACTTGACACGCAACCTATTTTTTTTTTCAATTTTTGCGTACGTCATACAAAATTGCATTAAGTTGACTGAAAGATAATTTATTTACAAGTTGGGTTTTGTTGATAAATCATTTTCGGTGATTAAAGTGCTTTTTCTAAATTTGTTAAGACCTTTGGAGTTTTGCGAAATTTGTTTTTAACAGCATTGTATAATTACTTTATTGAGAGTCGTCGAAATGTTGAACTCTATCACGTATCCCTGTCAATTACGAAGATGTCTGATATCATGCAAACCTAACATCGGTACCAGTGGATGCAGAACAGGTTTAAGTAGTATTTTAACTCTCCAATTCGGCCTTTGAATTTGTGGTCTTACTTAAAAAAATTAAAGCACGCAGAAAAATAAGATACCAGATATAATTATCCGAATATAAACCATACAAGCTACAGACATGCATCCTACATCATACATAATACACAAGATATTGATCATCAGGAATTGGAAATCAGACATCAGAAATATCGATATCACATATCGGATATAAGAAATCAGATTTTTGACATAAGACATCAGAATTTAGACATCTGTACGTTGAGCATGGACAATGGATATTGGATACTGAAAATTGAAGATTGGGTATTGTGTTCCGTTCCAATTTTAAAATTTTATTTTTTAAATAGCTATAGAAATTTTAATTAAACTATAATGACATAAAATCAAAAATTAAAATCTCTATTCAATATGAAGAATGGTTCATGACACTATCACACTAAACATATGGCTGCTGCTTTTGACAAGTCACATCCTGTCAATACAATTTTGGGGTCTATTTCGAGTAAAGATTTTAGATAACCCACTAAGAAGTAATCGGGTGATTTTATACCATATATCTCGCGCAATTTCGGTGGCCGATTTACTGGTATATGTCGCTATATAATGGCTTTGCTGAATCGAGTCCTCAGTAAGTCAATGATGTCATGTTACCACGTATCACCACCCTATTTACACTAACTATTCTCTGGTAACATTAACCGTTGAGTTTAACCCGAACTCCGGTCCGTTTTGGAAAAATAAGAACTTATGATGCCAGCACCATGCAACGCAAACGTATTGAGCTAAAATGGAGCTTCGTCACACAATTTTTCGATATAAATAAGGTAACGGTTCAAGATATGGTCTCTTGACCTTAATACCTGTACTAAACTGGATCTTATACGAATGGAGGCTTTAATCTTTCCGTAAAATTTTCCTTACAGTAGAAAAATTCTAAATTTTCTGTGGTCAACGCTGAATTGACAATTCGGTTTATTTCGCCACACTTTTACTGTATATTACTGATGCGTTCTTAACTAATGAAATATATCTACATCACGAAAAAAAGCAAGCACAGTTTTTCGATTACGAGGACCAAAAAATTCATGTTAACTTCTATATGTTTCAGGAATGGGACAACGATTTTTAAAATAAATTGTATTCTTTTGGTAAAGTCCACTCATAATGTTTTGTCAAACAATATTTGCTTTGTTACTTAGATGCTTCTATAGCTCGGTGTGGATCTAGACTTCAACCAACAGGTTTCTCCCGTTTGCGTGAGCGAATGCCTTAAAGTTGGTTGAGGTTCCCTTGCACTTGTGCACGGCAACTAAAGTGAGTACTTTCTCTAGTGCTTTGTCCCTCCGGGTTTAAAATAAAGAATATTCTTAGGTGACTAATGTGCTTTTCTGAATACGATAACATCACTCAAAGCATTTTGCGCTCAAAACGGTCACGGTTATGGTGCTCCATAAAGTATGACTGCGAGATGAAGGTCTTATATATAGTCTCCTTAGTGTTTTTTGACAAGGCCTCATTAATCATTTGCCTTTAAAGGCCGATTCTGATGAGATGTCATTATCAGATTTAAGAGCGGAGCCGAAGTAAACAAAATTTCTTACTACCTCAAAGATAAAATAGTCTAATGTGACGTTCTGTCCAATTGGTTGATATTGTGTATATCTTCTTGCAGACAGCATATACCATACAATTCTTTCGAAGACACCAGTGGGTTTTGCCAATGATGTCGATGTCATCAGCGTATATACAATACAAGTACAGACTTCTGGAAAATTATGCCTATGGTGTTGACTTGCAAGCTTAACACAACAAAGTTTCATGTCAAAAAGTTATATGACAGTGTTTTACCTTGTCTATATCCTTTTCTGACATCCGAAATAGTCATGGTTATCACTGTTATTTTTTCAACAAAGTGTCATTATCATACAGCACATGAGGTAACTAGAAAACAATATTAGAACGCAAAAACGATTCAAATTATCGTCTACTGCGTACTAATGAAGTTCAATAATCCATATAATTTTCGAAAAGTTAATTTACTACCTTATCATTCATAAATCAGCACATTCAGTTTTTATCAATTTTTCGTAAGCAGTGTCTGTGGCGTATGAGCAATATTTTTATGGCGCATAGATGGCTATGTATAAAGCAATAAATTTTCCAAATTATGCTTCTCTCTGGATGATGTAACAATTTTTATGAAGATAATTTTATTGTCTGGACTATTTTTACGAATTTCGTACGTACACCTGTTCTGAAGAACAGATGGTCTGTAATCAGCTTACGGTCAAAAATTAAATTCGATTCCAACAATACATAACAGCAGAACAAAAAAATAAAAAAAGGAAGGTATAATTGGAAGTGTGTTCCATTAAACTCTATCCCAATAATCTTAAAAATATACTCTCTGCGTCCATAAAAAACATTATTTAAGTTATCTCGTGTCTGATCTAAACCTCGCAGACATATTAAACTGACACTAAATGAAAAGAATTCAATATATTTGAAGAGATACGAATTACTAAGATGAATTTTGAAAATTAGAAAAAAATGTCTTAAAGAAAGCAGACATAGAGCATATGTCTTCATTTAATAGCTTGTTAGTACAGTAATAAAGAAATTTAATGTTTTATGTGCTTTAGACAAGGCTATTGCTGCAAATTTTTAAAGACACAAAGTTTTTAGAACTTTTGATAAGTTACAAAATTTAATAACATCAACAGATGTTCGAAAATGTGAAGAATTTTACTACTAACATATGGTACTTAAAAATGACCATGACATACTATAGTTTATGTCACAATAAAAACTTAACACAATAAATTTTGTATAGCTATAGATACAAGCTAAGTGATGGTCTAATTGCAATTTATTTCAGCCCATGTCTCGTTCTCAATATTATTAGACATGCTGCAGAAAATTGTAAAGAATATAAGATTCGATTTCGGTATATCCATGACATTTTCCACAATGTATTTACCTCCTTAGTTCTATACATATTATCAAGTCCCACATAAGCCAAAAACCAAATTTCCACTTCCTGTTATATTTCTTTGACTTCATGAGGAGCAATGATCCCTCAACCAACCAGAACTACAAGAATACAAATCCCAAGACAAATGGGAGGAAGGTTTTATCATGTAATTTTTTGCAATCTCCATAAAGCGATTTTGTAATTTCAGTTACGAGTACATTGAGTACAACCTTGGTGTTGATATTTTCCCACCAAAAAGAATTTACTTGAATCATCGAGGAAATCACCTTGAGTTTTTAAATCATAACCGCAACGGTTACAACCAACAACGACACACCTGAAGTGGGTGTCGCATGTACCAAGTCAACGAGGCCGAAACTGGTTTTGCAATATTTTTCCCAAATGGCTTTGTGCACTATGTCTGAACGAATCTTAAGTATAGATTATTGTGTGAAATTGAAGTCTAATGGAAATTTTCGAAACTGTAGTGCTTATGATGATATAATATTTTTTTTATTCTGCAGCTGAAGTATTTATGGCGATATAATCGCTTGATAACTTTTTGAATTTCATTAACATATGCCAAACATATTTTTAAATAAAAATGTCTGCAATTCTGTGAGTTTCTACAGAGCTCTGAAGGACGCGCCTAAGTTACCAACACGTCATCTAAATTCGATCGCACAGCCAGATACAATAAATGATGAATACAAGAAAAACACGTGTCATAGGAGGAACAAGTAAAAAATGATGTTGCCAACTAGAGATTGTTGTCACTAGAGATTTCCCACGAAGGTATCAGATAATGACAACTACTTCGTTGGGAACACAGAAAGAGAATTTCGATGATCCTATATTATCTCTTCCAGTCATGATCTGCACTTGAACATAAGAATTTAAAGACATACAAGGAAGAATCTAGAATCTTGACACATCCTCTCTGTATTTTAATTACTTTTTCAATCAGTTTCCTGTCAAAAAAAAAAAAATAAAATAAAAAATAAATAAATAAATAAATACACTGTCGACTTATCATTATTTTTTTCTAACAAACTTTTTATTGGAAATACCATATTCTATTTTCAAACAAAATTTTGATGGTTTTTAAAATAGAATTCGTTCTTAAAATTCATACAACGACAATAATACATATGGTACAATATATCGGAATGCGGGAATAAGATTAATTTGACCGTAAATTCTTAGAATATCAAGGATCTTATTCCTTTTCTGAGATAGATAAAAAAATAAGTGAAGAAAGGAAATCAGCAAGAATAATAAAAATCAAATGACATTGACAATTTTTGGTAGGTTCATGCCTTCTGTAGGGTTGTTATTGGGGAATTACCTGATGTTAGACGTCAGTACTTAAAATTTGTATTTTGAATTAATTTTAACATAAAGCAAACTTGTCAGTTCAGGAACCGGCTCAGCAAAGGTCAGAAGTTGATATTTCGCTTTCTATAGAAAAGACATATTTAAAATTCAGAACGAATTGAATCATTAATCTTAAATGACAAATTCAAAAATAACTTTTTTAGGAGTAGCAATTTGAATAAAATGTATCCACAACTAAGTTTGTTTTAATATTTTCAAGTTAAAGCTCAGTAAGTTAAGTAAAGTCGGTTTTGTTCAGTTTTAAATCCATGATCTAGAATCTTTTTAGTAGTTGTGCAGCAGATGGCAAATAGATTTAGTTTTCTCTTTTTACCATGCAAATATTCTAATCTTAAGAACACGGTTCAACTTTTTTATTTCGTTCCTCGATATTGAATATTAGTCCTCACCTGAAGGTGAATATACCTATATTCCGAGCAATACTAATTGTATCTCTGCCTGAAGTAGGAATAATACGAGTAAATATGATTTTAATTCGTATGTTTTTTCCATTAAATTTTTATATCTATTGGCTCATGGCTAATGTATGATTGGAGGATTGGAGGATCCGCAACCATAACGATAATGTATAGGTCTGGTTCTATGTACCCTGAAAAGCTTCTGTTTTTTTTTTTTTTTTTTTTCTACGTGTCAATACACTGTTTTTGTTCAGTATACTTTTTAGCAGTAAAAACGTCGTACTTATGGTTTTTTATCCATTTCCTTGTTCAAAGGCAACGCACGCATATTCCTCTCGCCTTAAAACTTGGATGCACATTTTCTTTCAACTTTTGAAGAAGCCTATGAGAATCACTTTTATCTGTTGAACATTTAAATATTTAACACATTAAGAATTCACTTATTAGTTTGCATTAATATTTATTGTGAAAAATTTTAATTTCAAATTTAGAAACTTATTTAAAATGAAGTAGGTGTTAATTGTTAATTGAAAAACTAAAATTAATTGAAATCTATTCGAAATCGTTTAAAAAAGGAAAAGGATTGGGAAAAGTTAGTTCCTTTGATTTTTAAGAAAATTTTGAAGCTCGCCTTTAAATTTGGATATAAAATTGCTGCTCTGATATTAAGTACGAAATTCGTGAAAAAATCAAATAATTAGATTTGTTAGATCCCGGAAACTTTAGTTTTTTTTTTTTTTTTTTTTTAAATATATCCTTGTATCTTTACTTTAAAGGGAATTTAACAGAAGCATTATTGTAAGAAATTCAGCATAGATTTAAAATATCATGCTTAGTATACTAGTGGCAAAGCGTGAAGTATGGTCGTATCTTTTGAACATATCATATGCTACTGTAAAATGTTCTTCTGTTGCTTTCGGCGTCACAATTATAAGAGATTTGACATCCGTGAATAAACAGAGGAATTACTAGTGCTTTGACAAGAACTAGTTTAATTTTCATTGCTTCATTTATTTATTTATTTATTTTTTTTTTTTGCGTAGATGGTGCTTCGTCAAATTAGTATATAATATTTTGTGGTCCAAAAATTTTTAAGGTATGTTCATCAATACTGAAAACTGGATGGCAACTAAATAAATTGGACCTATGGTAATATGGTATATAAGGTAACATTGGCAATATGGTAACAAATTTACTGCTGGAAAAGTCAATAATCCCAGATAAAATTCTCCCTTAGTCGACTTCAGTTTTCTATGGAACATGATGAACTTGAAGAAGGATAAGTATAAAGGAAATGCATTAACAAGGCCAAAAGAAACCACTATCAAAGACCGAACAGAATAAGTCTTTGATTTTTTAGGCAGATCTTACCCAATTTAAAGTTATACTATTCCTATAGCAACAGAGCTATAAGAACCTATATAAGAGGACATGAGAAGCTACTTACATCAGTTCCGATAAATTCGAAGCACAAAACTTCACGCAGGCGGAACTGATTGAGGCTATACGAGTATTTTTGGTCAGGACACTGCAGGATAGGAAGAAGTGAGTTTTCCTGATGGCCTTGCGAAAACATAAGGTGATAAGAATGAAGTAAGGTAATGGATGTAAGCACATTCTTATGCTCATGTTGCTGGTGGGTGCCTTATAGCACATTTCCCAATATTTTTACCAAAAATGTTAGGCAACACATTCCGCCAACGGCCTCATCTTTTTCTCAGTCTATTTTCCCTCGATAATATCTTTATAGATAAGACTTTTAAGTCGAATCAATTTCCATTCGGTTTTTTACTTAAATATATGTATGCTGTATACAAAAATATTTTTCTTAAATCTTAAATATAATATATATACAATAACTATAGGGAAATATAGGCATTGCAATAGGCCCTATTCGCTGGGCAGTATCGTCTGTGGATATTTTCTTTCCTATCTATGAAAAGAGGTCAATTGATTTTCATACAAATGTAAATAATTTGTTTCGCTGGCTGTAAAACATGTGGCCGCGGCTTACAAAACCACATATCTACAGAGAAAAAACAGCGTGTTGCAGTATACATATGTATTTAAGATCATAATATCAGGTTACTTGTCTTTCAAAACATATTCCATATCTAAATCATCTCGGAGCCCATAGACATTAGCGTTTTTGTAAACTGGATGCAGTAATGGATCGAAATTCAACTAATAGAACTTTTTAACTGTCAATGATATACCGTTTATCTAAAATGAAAAAAAAAAACCGCTGCATACTAGAAAAAAATCTGTTTGTTGGGAAAATGCATCGATTGGAAAAATTGTACCGTGTACCGGGTTGCAAGCAACATGCCGATACCTATTACGCACAAGTTTATTAAACAAATCAGTAGAACTTATAAATTTATTATATCAAATTCTTTTTTTATGTAAATTAATCTCAAACTTAAAACTTTGAATAAAGAGGTCGACTTATTAAAGTTAAAGTTAAAAAAACTTTTAGATTTTTTTTTTGTATAAAAGTATAGTTTAAAGCTTTATTATATTATTTTTTATTTCAAAATGACTAACTAACGAGATATTCAATCAAATATTTGATCAAATTGAGTGTTGTCGTACTACAAACAAGATGTTGGTTAAATAAATTTAAAATAAATTTAAATTTTAAGATTTTGAATTATACCATATTTTCTATAAAAAATCAGTCATATTTCAGTCATATTTAAAAAAAAAAAATCAATTGGATTTTGTTATCTTTATTTCTAAGCCACTCATATATAGCTTCGTCATTTAGAGTCTATTATTAATCAGAATTTCGAATTTTATCAAAAATATTATTCAATTGAAATTTAATACCAACATCATCTCAAAAATTCTTTTACAACCAAAATTCACGTAATAAAATGAAATTAAAAAAAAAAAATATAGAAAATTCTGAATGTTTTTTGTAGTTACTACCTATAATATATAAAAGTCATTAAACTTTCAAGCCAAACAGTTCAATGCATTGTCAACTCAAAGACAATCAATGACAAGAAGAATCAACTATTTGATTACGATCAAGGCTACATAAGATTGCTCTCAATGCAATATTACCCATGTTTGGGGGTAATTGACACAATTAATTTCAATCGATTTGTTATTCTCTTTATCTCGAAACAGACATACCTAGAGTGCCAGTATGTACATAAATACGTACGAGTTTGTATAATATACTCATTTATCGATATGTAAGTAACAATCCTACATTGATTTTTGCTTGTTTTGTTAGAAATAGCGCAAAAAGTTTAATGAGAGTTAATTAAATTAAACCGAACAATCAATCTCAATATCTACCATATTGTGAAGTAGACCACAATAAATTTGTTGTGGTATTTTGTAATCAAAACCAAGTATAAATAGAAAAATATAATAGGATAGAAGATTTGTAAATATATTGTATCTATTGCTTCTGTTACACTACGAGAGTATGATAAGGATATTCTCATCAAGAACGCCGCATTTTAAAAAATATATATCGTTTCAAGTACCGCCGACCTTCACCTTCTTTGAGATAGTCATGTGACAGAGAACACAAAATTGAAAGAGCTAACGAAAATCATTAAGCGCAGGAAAATTCCATGATATGTGATAGCTGTGATTTGTATCTAAATACTAATAAAAAAAATTATACACCCGAGTGTTATATGATATTTGCATGTTCAATTGAGTTTTATTACTTTCCGATAGTACTGTGCAGAGTTTTAAGCGGGACTTGGATTAAACATAATCAAATGGTATCTATAATTAAACAGTGGAAAAATTGTGTGACTGTTTGAGAAAGGTGCCGGAAAAAGTGTTTATCATGTAGTGTGTAATAAAAGAAGACAATGACAATGGCAGCACTTAAAAAATAATTTAATCAAAGCAATGCACATGAAGAAATAAAAACAAAATATGTGAGTGGCAGCTTTTTCCACGAACTATTTATCACAAAAGGCACACTCTAGAGTATATTGCATTCAAAGTGCGCCTTGAATGCTTTGTTGCATCACGACGCATTAAGAAGGTCAAGCTTGATTACGAAATTGTCGTATTTTCTTCTTTTATAATTTTTCTCAACTCATACAATCGGTGGCAAGACATACCGGAAAATATTTCAAAGTAAAGCCAAGGTGACCTGTTCATCCACAGAGGTTTTGTTATTCAAATTTTGGGTGGTAACAAACACTTTCGATGTTTATTTAAGCCATGGAAAAATTTTCAGACGTCACAGATCACAACGATGGACAGGAAATATGTTACAAAAAAACTTTTAACGGTTAAACTTTACAATGAGACAAACTTGCAAAAATTCATAAATGAATGGCATTCTACCTATCTCTTTTTATCAAAACTAACGAAAGTCACAAAAAAACCCAAAAATGCCTTTAGCCCTATACTTTTTACTCTAATTTGAATATCTCCTTAAGAATCAATCAAAAACAGATATGGAAAAATCCATAATAGCCTGACATACATACATAATTCACTTGATTTTGAACTTACTGACGGAGTGCCAAAAGTTTTTGTCCTAAATTCCTTACTGATGAGTATTATGTACGAGTATGAAGGAAATCTGCACTAGCCTATCGATTGCAACCGTATATCGTTGGCTAGCAACTCTAGTTTTTAACTAAGGGTCATAAATTTGAAACCGTGTCATATATTATACTACACTACGAATAAGATAGTTCAAGAAACGATAATTTTTAGTGGTGGTCTGCCAAACCTTTGTTGGTTTAAGTGGTATGTTAGTTTCAATAGTTTTATACACATCTGCGCATCTGAAATATGGTGAAGTCGTTGGAAAGGTGGTATTTTCATTCGGGAGTCAACAGTCTTAGCGCTTTTTGGTAGCATTTTGAACTATTTTAAATGATGCTGGACTCATTGTTTATTGAATGCTGAAAGGCGAAAATAAGGTTTGAACGAGATTAGAGATCAAAAGTGCACTGTATCTCCAATTCTCCGGAATGATGGAGAAACGAACTTTTTTCAGATTTAATTTTGGACTTAACACGATCTCTGCTTACCTTGCCTATTTGTTTTGAGAAAAAAATTGGACACGTTTTATTTTCATAACAAAACCGAGAGCATCTTGTCACTTAACGAATTTAGAAGTATTCCAGTCCCAATATCTTTGTAAACCGCTCATACATGCTCGAAAATGTATAAACAACTTTATGTATCTAGAGCACTAACCTACAGTGCATAGTTCCAATAATATTCTGGGCTTATCATGGTAATTCACAAAGCCTAGGTAAAAACTGACTTGTTAAGGAAGTGACGGAGTTTTTGTTCATGATTTCCGCTTTTCCGCGCAGAAAAAGTCATTTGATATGCATATCAGCTTGAACTTTTTGAAATTTTTAAAATCCTGAGGTCCAATATGCAGTTAAAAAGGACATTTTTAAAGTGGAAACGCAAATGCCGTTAGCTTGTGTTTCCATTAATGATCAGAAGTCTCAGCCAAATTGTATAAACCAAAACATTATTTCAGTCCAAAATCTTCAGTTGCACAATAACTTACCAATCAATATCAATGATTCATATGGAATATAGCAAGTACGGTATAGAAGGCTGAAGGCGTTGATAACTTAAAAAAAAATTAAACTGCATAGAGAGCTTACTCCACAGTAATACCTTAAGCTAAAATAGCCAAATGTTCTGAACATCGCGTGTTGGTTGAGGACAACTGAATATGTTGGATAAGCCAGACAGATACAACGAGTATGTATCTTTAACTTAACTTTTGTTTAACTCAAGATCGATAATCAAAGCTCTTAAGAATTATTAAGCAAACGGTGTTCCCAGTATTTTGGAGCTATTAAGAGTAAAGTCAAAATCGTTCGCATAAATTTTAATGTTTTGAGCAAAGAACGCTTAAGTACTCTTATTAGTCTTCTAAGAAAAGACAGCTTATTGGTCTAAAAAACCTATATAAGCAAGATTTGCTTTTTTATCATTCTGGGTGTCATCTAAAGAAAAGGCGTAAAATAGTCTTAGAAAGAGGTATTAACCTATGATAAAATAATCGTGGACATGAAAGCAGACCCAACCGAATGGTTTTTAAAAGATGTAATGAAGAAATGAGCTATAATAGATCCGATCAGTGCTGTTTACATCAAGATACTGGAATCAAAGGCAGTAAGGAAATATTTATGGTTATAGTAAAATTTAACCGAGGTGCCATAAGGCGGTATTTTATAACCTTTATTCTTTAACTTAATACATCTTATATAACGAACGTAATATAAAAAACCTTAAGGATTATAAACTTTAAGTTTTAATAGGAAATACTCAATTTGACGCTGCCAGATTTTTTAAAAAATCAATTGGTTTGCCTAATAATGGCTATAAATCTGTAAAAAGTAATACTAACACACATTGTGTGTGGTGGGAAAACTATGAAAAAAAAGAAAACGAAAAATAAACAAACTAAATAAGTTGTCCCTTTATGAAATGGTTTTAATAGTTAGCGATTGATTTGCTCATAGGTAACAAACAGTTTAAACTCTTAATTAATGGGTAATAAATAAAACCTAACTAAGAGGCATATCATAAGCGCACAAGTTTCCTGACAACATTTTAACAAGTCAAATAAATTATTCAATTATTCCCATCACAAATTGCTACGTAAATATAATTAGTCGTCGCCACAAGTTAACAAGTTACTCAGGCAAACACGCAAATTCTATTTGTTTCTTTTTAGTTCATTTCTATATCCTTTATCATTTTATCGAAGCGAATCTATCTAATGGATACACACCTCCTGCTTATCTGACATTAGAATATCTATCCATCGAAAAACATTGATTTATTATAATCACAGGTATGGCACCTACTACTTTTCCCATAGCTTTCATGGCCCCTCGCATGATTTCCAATCTTAACGATAGTCAACGCAATTAAATATTGAGCTGGCAAATAATTATTTGTATTAATTTGTAAATAAGTAAAGCCAAGGCGCGTGGTCTATTCGATATAGACAATCCAACTCACACGCTTTCAAGGATTGACCTTAAACATTGTTATTATTTTAATAATTATTGAGACTGTTTGTTTGTCAGTACTGGGTAAACTTTCACAACAAGACTTAGAGAAAGATCATTGAGCGACTTGGTAAATATTAATACAAATACTAGCTCGTATTCAGACAAGTACTAGTTATGTAATGACGCACTTAATTGTATAGAAAACTAATTTACATATAATAAATTGAACTAAGCTACAAGTATCTATCAATAAATTACGAACTCATATGTTATAATTTTAGGAAAGGTTGGTACATTTTGCGAAATACCAAGAGCTTATGACAGCAGAACATCGCGAATTGCGACTGAACTTTTGGACTGTGATAGAACCCTGTGGTCTAATTCCCACGACTAATTAGAATTTCAGTGTGAAAATTTTATTATCTGAATGTGGGAAATTATTCTTTATCTGTGCCAATATACATCTGTAAAAGGTGATAAGGATTTCAAATACTTACTTTATTGTAATAGCAACTAAAACTATAATAAGTCCAACCAATACCATAGCAATGACAACTCCACAAACCGTGTAAATGACATCATTAGGAGCATCTGTAAAAAACAAAAAAATATCTTTTAGATGGATATTCAAGAAAGAGATAGTTATTGCAGTAATACAATATTATAAAGGAGTTTTAAATTTTTATTAAACAACTGAAATCTATAACATTAAAAAAATATTAAAATTTTTTTGGAACCTCCCTGAAATGGTGAAACCTGTGTAGAGGGAAATTTTCAGATTACTTACAATTAACAGTAATCCAGTAATCCAGTCCAGGAGAAACCTATCCAGTGTGTGTTAAAAAAGTACATTGTGTTGAAATACAAGCATAAAAAACTGCTTATGGTAGGATAAAAATTAAAAAATTGGCTCAAATCGAAGTTGTGGATAGAAAATCGATAACGTGGAAGAACAGCCATCTCAAAACGATAAGGTTAACGAATTTTATCTACAGAATCCGTAGAAGCGGAACCACTTGAAGACCTGAATAACTACAATTGGTCGAACACTGAAATATGCTAATCAATGGAAATCATACAAAGGTATAAACGTGGGCTTTGATCATTTTCAAGCAACTGGCTAGTGAACATAAGGAAGAAAGTCTAATGGAATAGACAAGAACAAAAGAAGGTTCTGACAGACTACCTGTGGAAATATTCAAACCTGCTGATGGTGTTTTTTTGTGGAACATGCAGCAAATCATGAAACGAATATATGTTAATACATCCATCGAGTATAAATGAATGCATAGTTGATGACTAGAGTATAAGCCTTCCACAAAAAGGGAATTCTCTATCATGCCAGAAGTACATATGAATAATATCAGGGCTTATACATATCTGTTGGTCTAAGCATTTTAGATCCTGTACATCATACCGTATCAACATCTATAACCGCTTGCTCCACAAACTTACTACAGACTGACACTTAGGCGAATCTTGAGAAAGACCTTTTACTGACGTTATCAATAATCATCTGATGTTCTACAAGAATCCTGTAAAAATTAATCGAGCTGGACTATATCAGATATGTACTTGGTGCTTTCCATAGAAGCGTGCCCGACATTCGTACCCAGTTTTCTGCGTATAAGCGTCATTTGCACAAGATTCATTATTACTATTCTAAAAGTAATTGGTTTTGTGTAACGATACCCACATTAAAACAACTTAATTTTTCAGGAAATAGTTTATTTGTAATATTTTAGCTCCATTTGTCTATATTAAATAATTATTTTTGTATTCCCCGATTTACTTACTGTTAACATAATAACAAACAAAAAAAAAAAAACTTCAAAAACATTTAAGAGACGTAACGAGCCAGGCAATGCCGTAACGTTCTCAATAGTTACGAATTTAAAACTTGTAATTAACAAATTTCTGCTGAAAGACCGATTCTTCGTCATCTAATGCATGTCTTTTAGCCCTCAGAGACTTATCATTACACTGCATGACATGGAATTACGATATTCCTGGCACATAACTAACATTTTCCCAAGGTGTTTTGGAGGATATTTCAGATATAATTTTAGATTCAGAAATGTAAATTACTTCAGTGTTTGGAACTAGTTGGCGAGCTAAATTAGTGAATTCTTCAGCCGTCTGGATTACAGTGCCTCCACCTAAGGACATTGTCTTCTGCCTTACAAGTCTTTTCACATTGCCCCCAATGCCATCAATTACTCCTTTACCGTGAACTGTTGCAAAATAGTTCCAAAATAACGTTTTATTGTACTTTATTGCCAAATAGTGCATAAGCTTTGCCATGAACTTATTCTTAAATTCAGATGAGGGACCATCACTGTATATCGTTTCTCTTATATTATTATAGAATCTAAGTTTTCCGTCATGATGAGGTCATAAAGATGGTTCATAAAAACGAAAATGGCGTCCTTATTTTTGTTTTGGCAATCAGAACATATTACATATGACTAACATTCATTTTTATAGAAAGTAGCAGCAGTAAACAAAGTAACACTCGATCTTGCCAACAGTGCACTTTGTATCTCATTCTGATATTCACACGAATACGACATAGAAAAATCAACTTTTACAATACGTAAATTTTGCTCATTTTCTTCAGCAGTAAATGCTTTGCTATGAATTTTTTTTAATGTGAACATGATCTATGAACACTTTATAACTTTCAAAAATGCTATTAATCAATTCCCTGGCACTAGTTTCTCGCAACTTTAACTTTATTTTGTTGTCATCATTTTTGCTCCATTCCTTCAAGTAAACGTCCTTGGATGTATCAATACCAGAAATATCCATTCTTTTCAAATCTTTGCAGTCATTATAAATAATCTTCAGTTTAAAGAATTGTCACACAAATGATCTTGCCAAAACTTCTGGGAATAATTGGTTTTTAATACTTTTAATTTCATCATGAAATTTTCGTGCAGTTTACATCTGCACTGCTCCAACGGGGTGTCTTTTAACAACAAAACATTTTTAGGACGTAAGTTACAAAATTTTGAAATTCCAATTTTTATTTCTGGGTTTTCGTTTTTAAATATTGCGAAAGCCTCTCTAAGAAACATGGTCATATAATGCTTTTGCAATGAGCTTTTTTTACCTTTTTCCAAAACTACAATAGAATCTTTCATTCCGGGGCAAGAATATACGATGTCAGGTCTAAAGAAAAAGTCCTTTACATCTTTATCTACTGTACCATTAATAGAATCGTTTAAATTTTCTTCCATATTTTCGACTAATTGTATACCCACACGCTTAGCTAGACCTCGGATGACACATTTTTTCTTTAACGAGTAAGCTTCGCAGACACTTTAATACTGAATGTTTGTTTGCATTTATTGGGTATATATTTTAGTTCGTGCGGTTTTTTTTTCAAAATTCGAACGTTTATTTAAGAAAAACATGTACGATAGTATTATTCAAAGTATTGCCCATCTGAAGCTTTGACTTTTTCCCATCTTTCTAACAATTTGTGGATCCCATCCCAAAAGAAGTGCGCCGGCTTGGCAGCCAAGAATGAATCAAGCCAATTTGTGATATTCTGCTCTGATGTGAACCGTATTTCAATGAGGGCGTTCTGCATCGACTGGAACAAACGGTAGTCAGAAAGGACAAGGTCTGGGCTATAAGGGGGTGGGGTAAGACTTCCCATCCACTGTTTTCCAAATAGTTCTTAACCGGAATAGCAACGTGGGGCCGAACTTTGTCATGATGGAATATTATTGCCTCGTGTCTGGTCGCATATTCCGGTCGTTTTTCGGCTACTGCTCTCTTCAAACGGATTAATTGTATTCGGTAGCGTTGTCCATTGATGGCTTCGCCCGGTTTTAGCAGCTCATAATACAGCACACCCATCTGATCCCACAAAATACAGAGCATTACCTTCGCGCCATGGATATTCGGCTTTGCCGTTGATTTGGCTGGTTGGCCGGGTTTCACATATGTCGTAATGGCGTTCCAGCAGCATTTCGGACATGCAAAACCGCCTTTCGACGTCTCTCGGTTTGAGTTCATGTGGAACCCAATTTCTTTGCTTTTGAATATAACCAGCTGCTTTTAAACGTTTTGAAATGGCTGCTTGAGTGACACCCAAAGATTCTGCGAGCTCTTCTTGTGTTTGGCAACAATCTTCATAGAGTAATGCTTCCAGTTCTTCATCTTCAAACTTTTTTGGCTGCACAGGACGTTCATCGTCTTCCAAGCCAAAATCACCACTTTTAAATCGTGCTAGCTGGCGCATGTTCACCAGAAACTTCCACCAAAATACGATGACTTTCGGCAGCAGTTTTCTTCATTTTAAAGTAATGAAGAAGAACTCCCCGCAAAAACACTTTTTTAAGCATAAAGTTCGACATATTTGAGTGAAAAAAAAATTATTGTTGTTTACGCTTCAAATGAATGACATATACTGAAATGACGTACAATGACAGTAGCTTTCCAACGCATTTTCCAATGGAATTATAACAATGGAATAATACAACTTACGCGATCTCTTATCAAACCGCACGAATTATAATTATAGACCCAATATATGGATAGTATTCCATCTCTCTCGAATCAATTGCTTCTGTTAGTCTCAACCTATACATATCTTCTTGATTTCTTCTTTGTCGTTCTAGCCTTTTTTCTTCCCGTTTTTTTACCTTCAATTTTTCCAATTCCTCTTTCGACAGAGACTCCTTTTTTTTGTTTGTATGGTTTCAACCTTTCGTTTTCTTTTTTTCGATAATTAGGATACAATGTTTTTTTCTTTTCTCGATACTTTGGTTTAGAAGACTCCATAATTCACAGTTAGACACTTGTTCTCTACATCTAGCGCAAATTCAAATTACTAAGATAAATTGTAAAAATTATGTTAAGATTTTATTAATGAAATAAAAGTGCGTAACGTCCCCGACAAATTTATAACTACCCGTATCGTCCGTAAACAACACAAGGTATATCAACACATTATATGGAGTGATTGCCAACTTGTTAATTCATTTTGACTAATACTACAATTATTATCACCTACTCACCAGTCCCAAAATAACAGTAAAATATGTCCAAAAAGTAAAGTGACCGACAATTAAAAATCTAGAACTTGAATTAGGATGAAACGTGTAAACCATTAACTGTTTTTTTTTTTAAATGTAACAAATGTAAACAGTTTATACGATATTTTAACAGTGCTTCTGTATATAAAATTCGAAGATAAGGTTAACAGTGTTACAGAAAAAGGAGTGCAAAGTTTATTTCATTAATTATATTATGTGTGCTTCTACCACAGCTACGATGAAGTTTTAAGGTTGAATGATATTTGTCAGAGAAAGGCTGGATGTTGCACTATAAGGTTCACATAACGTTACTAGTAAAAATTGATTTTAAACATTGGGCTAAAATTACCGCTTTGCGTGGAAAGCACCACTTGTTTTTGCGCAACAATATGCACCATCGAGGGAAGCAGTATCTTTGGCAAGTCCGTTTAGCAGTTCGGCTATGCTGAGGACGTGAATATAAGTGGTTGTACAAAACGAGTCTTGGTAGGGAACTTTATCACAATCAACGAACAATCGAGAACACCATGTCCGTCAACAAGCAAAGTACAAATATTAAAGGCTAAACGTCACTATCGACAGGTTAAGTTTCGAAGGACTGCAACTAACTTTGACTTAATGTAAGCCCTACAAATGATTCATCAATGAAAGACCTTTTAAGGTTAACCTGGCAATTCCTAGGTAATCTTTTTGTTTGCGAATCTTTTTTACATAACTTGCTTTGTACAGGTGAACAGCCCTTGTCTTGAACACCAAAATCATATACTACGATCGATTCTGGTCACTCAGCTTCGAATTTTAAAGAAAAAGTCTTCATCATTTGTGATGACTTAATTATTAAATTAGAGATTTGGGGTTTCCTATCGTAGGATTCAAAGAGCCTCGGGTGGTCGTTATTTGACGAACCAGTTATACCAATGTATCCGGTTTCTGCGGGTGTGTTTTAACTCCACGTAGATCCTTTCTAGTTAGTGATAACCTTTTTCAGTACCTGCTTCCTGCATTGTTTTTTTTTTGTCAATTGAACGGATTCCATTTGGATTAGTTATATACCCTATACAATGGTCTTAGAGAAAAAACCAGGGATTTTTGTTTTAATAAAGTTACAATACCAATAAATCTTATTGAGTTTGTCTACGACAAGATCTGTTCATTTGATGCAGAAAGTGTTACAAAAAAAAAAAAAAAGACAGCGTTATAGCTGACAGTACAGTGCTATTAAAAATGGAGCGGAATACGAGATACCAACACGTTTTCATTATTGAGCAATATATTAAAAATAATGAAGGCTTGGCAGCTACATTTCGTAATTCAAGTCTTCAGCGATGAGGCTCATTTTCACCTTGTTAATCCTCAAAAATTCTGAAATTTGGCGTTCGAAATATCTATGAGTGCTTGTTGAGAAACAAACTCACTGTCACTGATTTTGCGCTGGAGGCATATTTTTCTTTAAAAATGTGGCTGATCAAACAATAGCAGTTAATGCTTCTCGTTATCGCGACATGATTTTCCAGTTGTTTGGATCTAAATATGTAGGTGTACGATATGTGGTTTCAACAATATGGTGACATATCCCATACAGCTGAAGAAATAATTTAATTACCGCGTGAGTTATTTCCTGGTCATGAAATTTCCTGTCATGGTGATTAGATTAGAGGAGCAAAGTGCCACATTCATGCAAAACTGACATGAAAAATTTCGACAAAAAAGTGCGTTATGCCAAAAAAGGAGGCCATTCTTGATTCGCTATTCCATATACGAATATAATTCCATACTGAATACTTTATTGATTCATAAATTCAAAAAAAATTACAACTTTTGATTAAAAACCTGTGTTTTATATCTAAATTATTTCTTCCGTGAATTTTCAGACATCCTTTAGCATACAACCTTGTCAAACGCCACTTGGAGTCCAACATTTTTCCGACAAGGTACTTCTATGCACCAATTGACTCTTCGCGCTTTATGACTTGTTTCAACAAAAATTTATTTTTATGCATTAGGTTTAGCGGTGATATATACTAATTGTTTAGTGACTATCAGTAAGGTTTTAATACGGGGAGCGCAAGAGCATTCAGAATGGAAATCTTCTTCGTTTTCCCAGAACTCCCCTTACCAATGCAAGTGATTGGCCTGAAGTTATGAATTCAGCAGAAAAGCCGAAAAAAAAAAACGAAGATGATGGTCTATTAAAATCTAATCATGCTAGTTCCACTGTAGATAACGCAGATGCACATACAACGGTCAGTGTTTTTATTACGGAAGAATGAGCCTCGACTGAAAAAAGACGCACAGTAGCTTGTTTCTTTAACGGAATTTGGTATGAAAAAATTCAGAGTTCCAGATAAAAATTAATTTCACCTTTATTCATTTTCGAATGTATAATATTGTGACACCTCTATATGACATGCAGACACACTATGGATTATAAATATCATACAATTGCTCGATAAAATTATTTTGTTCATTATACGAGGTGTGTTCAAAAAGTAAGATGACTTTATATTTTTATAGAAAAAATTTTTTTTTTATTCATCAATAATAATATTGTCCCCTTCAAAGTTATCCCCCTCAGATATAATACACTTTTACCAATGCTTTTTCCAATCTTCAAAGCACTTTTCATAAGCATTTTTTGGTGCAGCCTTGAACTCTTTCAGCGATTTCGGTCTTGGGTGGTTCCATTCAGACGATTGAGACCTGATTTCAATGTTATAACCATATATCAATAATTCGTAACCAGTTATGACCCTCTTGAGAATGAAAATCATTGATGTCATTCAAGAGCTCCTGAGCGATGCTAATTCGACGGTTCTTCTGATCAAAATTAAAAAGTTTCGGAACAGACTTCGCTGATACATGTCTCATGTCCAAAATATCTGAAAAAATCGCATGGCAGGAGCCGAACCGATATGACAACATCCTCAGTAACTTCTCTTATAGTCTTATGGTAATTTGACGATTTTCCAAAACAATTTTCTTCACAGGTTCGACGTTATCATCTTTTGTTGATGTGCTGAGGTTCGTCATTGGCATCTTTTCAGCCCTCTTGGAAGAGCTTGTACCATTTGTAAACATGTTTCTTACATAGAGCAGAATCGTTGTATGCCACTGTCAACATTTCAAGTATTTTAGAACACTTGATTTAATTTTTTATACAAAATTTGGTGAAAGTTCTTTGCTCCATTTTTTATAATAATTGAAAATCGCTGAGCAAACCAGAATACGTATAAAAATGTGAACACATGTTCGCGACATGTGTACGAACACAGAAAAAAAAAAATCCATAATTGAATGTACGTTGCCCGCGAGATTTCAAAAGTCACCTTTCTTTTTGAACATAACTCGTAGACCACAGTCGGTAAAAGCCGAAACATATCTACTATGCTAAAAATGCGAGTACATCTTTGTACATATACTCGTTTCTAAGTGCAATATTAAGATGAAGTTTGCGTTTAAAAGGAACATTCGTGAGAGTTTGATGACATTTTGATGAGCCTTTGATGACGCCGGTATGTCTCATCATAATCGACGCCATTACTCGATTAAAACATGATTTATCGCTTACACCGTAAAGTTGCCTCCATAAATTAAGTCATCATCTGTAGGTTGTTGTAAAATAAATATCACATAACATAGGTAATAACATGTAGATTTTCATTGTTTTTCAGTTTAAACGAAGACCTCTTTCTATTTCTAATATTCAATGCCATACACCTCTCCTGCGGAAACCCTCGTGTAACCACTAAAACGAATTACGTCTACAATGGCCTTTTATATTTTATTTTATATTGGATAAGATTGGATAAAGAAACAATTTCCCACTCATCAAATGCAAAACTCACAAGAACTTACGGAAAGTCCAACAAAAAAAGAATACAAGTTAACAACTCCCCCTGCCTTCAGGTGTGTTTTCGCATGTCAAAGAAACCATTTGCAAAATTTATCTATTTACACACCACAAAAGCCCGAGACCGAAATTTTGAAATGTATACTGGCATAAAAATAAAAATCCGATTATAAATATTTTCAGGAAACTAAGGCAGCAACATTGTAATGATTCAACTACACGACTGCGGCCCATAGAAAGAGCCCAAAAGGTAAACACACGTCCAGTACACAAAAGCAGCGCTGCAATAAAATACGGAAGAATAGCACAGTTCTCGATGGATTTATCGAATTTCGATTTTGGTTTCCTTCCTGTGTACATTAATAATCAAAAAGTGTGTAAACTGTATTTTGTTTATTTTTATCAGTGTTTTTGTTCACTCAAAAACGCTTTTCAGGGAAAAATCTGATCTAGGTACTGAAAGTCGTAGACTGATTCTTGGAACACCATTTACGAGTACATAGATTGCTTTTCAAAAAAATCACCATGCAAACAGATACGAGTACATTTCACTGGAAAAGGTGAAAAGTCGGCAATAAATTTTCGACTAATTCGACTAATTAATCGGAAAAGCATTTCATCATCTACTCAAAAGCGAAAATAGATCTAAATACAATACATCCTCCAGAGTATGATGTCTTCCGAATCGTGTAATAGGTTGTTCATTTTCAAATTTAATTCGTTGGTTTCTCGGAAAATTATCGTGTTGGCATCTGTACACTTATAAGTGACGATGGGGTCGGGTCTACACTTCCCAATTAGTTAGCCAACTTTCAGCTAGCGATATAAAAAAGGTTGTCGATATCCAAACTTATTTGTTATATAAAATGAAGCAATCTACCGCCTAGACCCTGGGTGGTTAGGTACAGGTTGCACTAAAATAACAAGCAGATTTGCGACGACCGTACTTAAAATTGGCATTTGTCGAACGCCCTCGTGATATAGAAAAGTTCTTCGTCGTTCTGTCACTGTAGACGCCATTGCGCCTTACTCTTCCATCCATAGACACCGTTGCTACATTAGTAAGTTGGACAATTGCCAGCATAAATAATATGAGCTGCTAATTCTTTTTGTGATGTTTGATTTCATGCCTTTGAATAAATATGGATACTTTGGCTTAGAGACAGTTGAACTCGTGGAAGAGGTGGCAGATGTTTTTTTTTTTTTTTTTTTTTTTGTTATTTTTGCCGAAAGGACATGTGTCCACAATATTTTCATTTGGTGACGCTGTTAAAATCGATGACGCTATAATTTTACGGTCACGTTCTTGTACATTTGTACAAGCCATTTTTGAAACGCATTTTCTTGAGAATCTGTTAAGTAGTCTCGAAATTGTTTCGAAAAAAACAGAGGAAAAGAAAAACATGTTTTTTTTTTCGCCCATTGTGTGGAGTGAGTGCAAAAATATTGAAATGTACGTGCGGTTGTATGTATTGTCGCGACGGTTTTGGCCGACATCCAATTTAAACGTATTTTCTCGAGTAGAAGGTATTGAAATATTTTTGGGATGCTATTTTATATAATTTATTGCAAATATTAAAAGAGAATACATTTTATTATTATTATTTTTATTACTTTTATTATTATTTTTTTTTCTTTTGTGTCTTAATGTCTGAACATTGAACTGAAGATTGGCTGAGAAACTGAGCAAAGTTCTAATTTTGTGGATTAGCTCGTGAGAGTATGATACTGACATGGTGTCTGGAAATCTATTTTTACTGCTTACTTAATCCTGGTGTGATCTGATTAAATGGCTTTTGACGAGTACGTCATGCTCTTTGATGGTTTGCGCATCAACAGGAATTACGTGATATTTTGGGGTAATGTTTACAAGTTTTCATTACAATTTTGTTCACATTCGAGGGTAAGGAGCTGGAATTTATTATATAGTTTTGTATCCTCCAATATGTGTTAAAGTTATTAGAAAATTGCTAGCATTAGTGCTAAATCGGTATTCTAAGATTTTCTGCGATGCTTAATTTAAACCCTTCAATATTTATCTGGAATCGTACATATCTTTTCCATCACTTAAGCTCTTATTTCGTCACAGGGAGTCGGGATTCGAGAACCATCTATTATTTTGAATTTTATCAGCTTAAAGGGTTCGTGTTTTTACCTCTTCCATCTAGAGGGCGATGATTTGCTCTGCAGGGTAGAACCAGTTCCACAGATTATTATCAATAGATTATTTGGATTAACTTTGCACTGTTATGGAATTGGGTGTACTTGGCCTTTAGTCAGGGACTGACTTTCAGACTTTTTCGGCGAAGAATAGAATCTACATATATATTCTGATATAAACATATAAAGAGCCAAAGTGTGTATTGTCCATTCAATGATGACGACATGGTTTATACAAGTACTTGTAGTATATTTTTATATTGTATGATAAGTATAGGATCCAACATTTTTTTCCTTTCTTAAACTAGAGCAAATAAAAAGCAGCAGTATAATCAAGTTTGCAGCCAGCTCTAACTTTTCACATTTTTTGGTCTCAACTGTTCTCATTATATGTTCGTTTTGTACCTCATTAACCCTTTGACGTATGTCCGTTTCTTACTGCAGTACTTCATGGTGGTAATCTGCATCCTTCCCTCTTTGTTGCATATCTTTTTCCAAAAGAGTTCTGCTGTTTGTCTGCTGCATGATAACTCGCAAAAAAATAGCTCTACCGATTTGAATTTTCGTCAGATGATGCATTTTAAAATCGAATCACGCTAGGTTATTAAAAAAAAAAAACATGTACAAAATACAATTGTTTTTTTTTTCTTAAAAATCCAGGACCCTTTCAAAACATAAAATATATAAACATGGCACACATTTAATGAAAATTAAAAAAAAAAAAATCGGGCCATTATTAGGTATCTGATTTATTGAGCAATAACAAACATTTTAGAGTCCCACATCTAACCGGTCGCACTCATATGGGTAACAGGTTTCCTAAATTCTATTAGGATATGAAATATAAGAAACCATTAAAGTGTGCTATAAGTTCTGTTTATCAGGAAGTTATTGGCCTGACCCATCGGTCGCACCCATTTCAGCTATTTTCTTTTTCGTTGTATCAATAGATGTACAATCTTTGAATATATTTGTACTCTGTGGTATTAAGACTTGAAAGGTTAATTTCCTATTTCTTCTCATTTGTAAAGTATGTGTATATTCTCCCTGTTGAAACCCTAATCTTAACCAAGCTTAACCATGTAACTCAAAGTGTGGCAGTATGTTGTCTACTCTATATAAGCTTCAAATTGTAAGTTGTTGTGTAAGGACTACGTCTTACGTCTACGTCTACGTGCATTGATCACAGAGATCCGTTGTACAAGACCCTAGTAGTTGTTGTGACAACGATTTCTTGAAAACTTTTATCGTAAAAATATGAACGATATTACTTATTTTGACTATTCATCCTAAAGGCAAAATATGTTATATGTATTCCCTTAAAGTCTTATTCTTGCTCTTAGAGTCTTTAGTTTACCAAAATACTAATCATATTTATGCGTTTTTAATAAAGTTTTAAGTATCTGAAGATATTAGATTTCGGAATTGTATTTCACTTGGAAAACTGGCACATTTTCATCACATTTTTTTTTATCGCCCTGGAATTATACTTTTAGATAGATAGAAAGCTAAAAAATAAAAATAATTTTAATTCATAGCTCTTTGAAATCTTCTCATAATTTTAAACATCTGTTAATATGAAAGCAAATCAAGAGCATTTCCATTAGTCCCCAAATAAAATTATCAACATCACAAGCTGACCGTTCTAAAATTAGCGTTTGAAACATCCACTTAAGTGCATGAGCAAACGATGTTTCAATTCCAAATCCCAAAATTGAAGATCATCCCAAGTATCGCCAGTCATATAATTTTTAATTATAACATTTTTATTTGTATTTCTTTTTATTATCTGGCACTTTTCAACAAACGAGGGTTTGTTAGTCTTGGGAGGTCTCCTGGAGAAAAAGTATCTGCCCGCAAAAGTAATATTTTTCGATCAAAAGTCTCAAAATTCTAATTGAAAAGCCTGTCAAAAATTAATTTTAACCAGTCTGATATGATAAAAGCGTTTTACTGTTTAATTCGCTTAAAACTCATCAAAGCACCAGCGAGTGTCGCGAGGCAATGCACCATCGAACATCTAATTCTCGCCGTCAATTCAAATTAATTCGCTAACCATTTTGAATCATTTCGAATAGTCTTTCAAAGAATTAAATGACTTTTGGAGCTCATCCAGACTTTTGGGCGACTCAACTGAATATTATTCATATTTTTTTTTTCAATTTTATTTTTCCTATAAATTTTCCGACTGATGAAAAGATCGATTTTCACAGAAACCCCAGATTCTAATGTGCGCCTAAGTTGCGTAATGAAGAGACTACGCGGGAAGACATTTTCTACGCAGCAGCAATGGTAGTACTATCCGAAAATACACTTCACTATCCGAGTTTAAATTAATCCGTAAAGGTCTTTTGTTGAGTTTAAAATTAATTAATTGTTGGCGCAATCGGCTTTAGGCCTAAACGTGCGTCACACATGTTCTCAATATAAATGAAGTGTTTTAATTTAAAACAGAAAATTTTAAAAATACGCATATGCATGCAATCGCACCAACTGTGCCATGCGTATAAAATTGGAATCGAAAAATCTATTTCGGAACGTCTTGAGGATCCCCTGCTTTTCGTGGTTTGTAGCAGGTGTGTGTTTGTATGCAATATGTGCCTCTTGGGCTAGTGCATTTGGGAAGGCGGTTTTTTTTCTACATCCTACGGTATTATAGCTGCGTCCAATGACGTCAAAAATGACCGATTAGCTATTTTTTGCTTTTCTGTTTCAAATTTATTTAGATAGCGCAGACACAATTTCTCCGGATGGGTTTTTCATGTTTCAAAAGAGTTTACACATATATATCTGGAAACGATTTTATTGACTTGGAGTTGTACGACTGAGCGGAAAATGTAAAATTAAAAATTCTCATATAATTTCAAATGTTGTTCGGTTTGGGTTTAATTCAAACAATGATTATTTACTTATTCATATGAATGTATTGGTTTTGCGGAGTATGGTGGATGCGCGATGCTTTTGCGGTTGACTCATGGACTTGAATATTGTCTTCAAATACAATAGAATATGACAAAATACTAAAATCATATGGCGAATTAAATTGTGTAACTAATGTATGTATACTTTTCTATCAATAAGCCGACATGCACCACCTTCTATATTTAACAGTGTCAACTGAGATTATAAACCACTTTGTTTTTAGTTGCTTTACTCATTGTGTGTTTTTTGTTGTCGAAAATGAGCGAATATTTTTAAGATATAGATAGAAACCGTTCTGGATTATTAATAAGGGTTCCAAAGCAAGGACCTACAAATGGACATTTCTAAGTTATAAACATTCTGATCAGAGTAATCTTTTAAAAAATTGCAGAGTTTCGGTCGTAAGCACTAAAAACGTGCAGTTTTAGTTTGTAAACTAAGAAAAACTACATCCGAAATATCTATCGTGGATTCAAACGAACAGTTCATATACTTAACAGAGGCAAGCTTCGAAAGAAGCAAACTACTTTATTCTTGCTTTTTTTTAAAAATTAAGAGAATGTCTCAAAACTTTGACAGAATCGCACCAGATTGTATCTATTGTTTTCAATATTATTATATATTAATTAATTATATATTAATTAATTATTAATTATATATTAATTGATTGTCTAACAGCAAATGGTCTTAATGCTTGAAGAGTAGGTACAAAAATAAAACTTTATCTTCCGATGCGTTTTTTCTTTAACATAGTTAAGGCAGAGTTATGTGCTATCACTGCTTACTGATGGCTCGTATACGGGCTGTTGTTATCAGAAAGTAGGAATATATGCCAGCTGCTATTAGGGTCTGTTCACTAAAATAATTCCAATCAATTTATGTGATGCTAGTCTATGTTGCAAGAGTACCTGATATCCAAGGGAATTAAGAAACTGACACTCTGACGAGATGGGATCACTACTTTTTGAAGAAAATAAATTTGATGACTGTCAAAACTTCGCAACTCAGTATTTATTTAAAGTCGAAAATATAATTTGATATATTCAGGCATATTTCTTTAAATAATTTTTTCGCGGCAGAGATCTGATAATTACATTGCACTTCATTTTGTCGACCTATTGCATTTTATAGAAGACGCAGGCAGGTTTTGAAATCAAAGCAAAACTAAAATAAGATGAGCTGAACCTTTAACGTGGAGCAACTAAATATGTGAGGCGACCTACATATATAATATCAAAGAAAAATCAACAAGCATCTTCTATGCGATTTTAATTTCTTTTCCAAATTCTTCTTCCTGTCTTCATTCCGTGTTCCTGGTTTAGGTTAACTCTAGCTTCGTTTTGATTATTTTACGAGTTTTTTAGAATAAATCGTATCGCTTCAATTTCTTTTCATATAAAAAACATACTCTTCATATATATACGCAGCAGCAAATTGAATTTCAATAAAAAGAATACAATGACTTTCTAAAATAAGACTTTGTAAGTAAAATATGATGCATTATTAAGAGGCAAAATATTACTAAATGACTGAAACTATAACAACAACGACAATGCAAACAGTGTCATTGGTGTTGTCTATAGACCAAATCGCAGTTGTACATTTCATCAGTTGTTTTGTACAGCTTATCGACTTCTCTTCCACTCCTTTGCGGGAATTTTTTTAATAGGAACAATCCGATTAAAACAGTTACAGTATGCAATAATGACCGGTTTACTTCCGAGATACACAGTGTATTAAAAGCTCAAAGGAAACTATATGCTAGGTGGATACTAATGCCAACAAAAACACGTCTTAGATCCTTTTTGATTCCAGACGACAATCTTCTTTTCAATTATTCTCTGTGTTTGAATTTTGAAATAGTTTCAGAAGTATTAGGATGTAATTCATCATGTTCAGGCTCCAAAATTTAATGCAATTAGGGAGGATGGAATACATCAGTGATTCGTAACACGTATGCTTTCTCATATTGTGATCAGTTTTACGAATTCATTTAATTTTTGCATTACATCTTTCACTTTCCCTGAGTGTAAGTAAAAACCTAAGTCTAAACCTGTGCAAAAAAAGTTTAACCCTTCATCGACCTTTGATTTTCGTCCCATACGCATTTTACTTTGCCTATCTAATGTTTTAATTAACTTTCGCCAGTGCTATCCGGTTTCCGAGCCTAACACAGCTGCTCAACGGTTTGACGATCTAAGAGTGCAGTCTGTCAAGTACAATTCTACGCTGCTCTGTTTGAAGCTCAAAGGCTTTTGACAATGTTAATTATGATCTGTTGTGCATAAAATTGAAACTGTATTTTGTATTCATTTTAAATCTGACTTCAGTAGTAAAATAATAATTTGATCTTAAATACGACCATAAGTCAGTTAATTTTGATCTCAAATAAATTATACGTTTTTGATGTGATACCACTAATATACCTTAATTCCCTAAACTCCTAATAAAGTTACTAACCTTGGGTACAACGGGAACAATTCACCTGCAGATATTGAAGATACGAATTACATTGTAGCTCCTATTTAAGTTGGATTACATAAGCTTGGGTTGTTTTCTAGCTTTGCACTTGTGGAAACTAAACTGAAGTTGATTAAATCATTACTCGTGCCAATCTTTGATTACGCTATAGTTGTATATTCAAAATTGGATTTCCAATCTCAATACAAATTACTTATTGTCTTTAACTGAATGGTGCGGTATGTTTTTGGCATGAAAATATATGAGCACATATCCGACTATCACAAATTTATTAATAAGAATATTAATAATAAGGCTTAAGGTAAATTTACTGGATATTTTAAATTAGCTTTTTTTCTCTTTGTTTTGTTTGTGTACCATGTTCATTATAATATACGATACAATATATTAAATTAATTTTAATATGTATTTTTTTTCAGTTTTATATGCATTTTATTTTCTTAATCATTACCTCATGCATAATAACAAAAAATGTTTAAATGCTAGCTTCAAATTAATTAACAATCTTTTACTAACTTACTGGCCCACGTACAGGCACTCTAAGCTACTCTAAATTCTTATATCTATGGCTTTCGACTTTATTTACATTTTATTTTAATTTATAATATTTATGTTATGTTCTATACTTTAAATATTTATTTCTCGAACCTTTATGTGCTTTAAAAGGATATTGTTTTTATTTGTACTATGCCACTAAAAATGTAATAGAATTAACACATGGGCTGAAAAGTCAACTTTTGCAAAATTCAACTTTACTTATCAATGTAGTTTCAAGATTTCAATCTTTCGATACAAGTTTTGTAGTACGATTTCGGTTTAGCCTCAAAATAGGCCTCTGTTTCGGCGATTACTTCTTCATCGGTTTTAAATCTCTTTCCGGCGAGCATTCTTTTGAGGTCTGGAAACAGGAAATAGTCGCTGGGGCCAAATCTGAAGAATACGGTGGGTGGGGAAGCAATTCGTAGCCGAATTCATTCAATTTTGCCATCGTTTTCATCGACTTGTGACACGGTCCATTGTCTTACTGAAACAGCACTTTCTTTTTCTTTAAATGGGGCCATTTTTCTGCGATTTCCTCCTTCAAACGCTCCAACAACGCAATGTAATAGTCGCCGTTGATAGTTTGCCCCTTTTGGAGATAGTCGATGAAAATTATTTTATGTGTATTCCAAAATACGGATGCCATAACCTTGCCAGCCGACTGCTGAGCTTTTGGGCATTTTGGACGAGATTTATCGCCTGCTCGCCACTCAGCTGACTGCCGACTTGACTCTGGTGTGAAGTGATGGAGCCAAGTTTCATCCATTGTCACATACCGACGCAAAAATTCGGCTTTATTGCGATTGAAGAGCTTTAAACACTCCTCTGAATCATCAACACGTTGTTGTTTTTGGTCGACTGTGAGCAAACGCGGAACCCACTTTGAACAGACCTTTCGCAAGTCCAAATATTCGTTTATGATATATCCAACACGCTCTTTTGATATCTTCAGAGCCTCAGCTATCTCGATCAACTTCACTTTACGGTCATTCGTAATCATTTTGTGGACTTTTTTGATGTTTTCATCTGTAACAGCCTCTTTTGGACGTCCACTGTGTGCATCATCTTCGGTGCTTGTATGACCACTTTTAAAATTTTCAATCCACTTGCGAATGGTTCGTTCGACTGGAGCAGAGTCCGAGTAATACTTATCAAGCCATTTCTTTGCATTGGCTGCATTTTTTCCCATCAAAAAGCAATGATAAATCAACACACGAAATTGCTTTGAATCCATTTTTTTTCACAATAACAAAAGTTGCTTCACTCACAACGCTATATCTCAAGAACTAATCGTCCGACAGCTGTCAAATTTGTACACGTATCTTTTGAAGGTTGGTACTAACTAAAAATGGTATGGATTTAATTCAAGTGGTGCCCTCTCTTAGAAACGGACTTTTTAGCCCATGTGTTAGATTGAATATGTGGAACAGGTATAGGATGGAAGTGGATAAAAATGTCAGATAGGCCATTAAAAGGCTTTTGAATAACAAAGTACTTAATCCTAATAAATTTGTGGCACTTCAACCATATTCAGAATTTTTGTAAAAAATGTCAAAACTAAATAAGGCGGCATTACACAGTCGACCGAAGATAGAAGTCTCACCAGGATCTTTATCTGTTGCGTTATTTCCTAGTGTTGAATTTTACGTCTCTACAGATCATCATTGTTCATTTGGTATTATGTGTATATTCTAAAAATTAAGGTGGCTTATCAACTAGATTTTTCGAAGGACTTTGATTTCGAACTGATCAAAGTTTTTTTCATCTGAGAAAGGTATCATCATATCAATGTCGAGTGAGATCTTCTAGGAGAAAATCATGGTTTTCTGGACGACGACATTGACATTCAATTGCCTTGGTAGATAAAGGAAACGATAACTGCCAAGACGTATGCTAAATCTTAACAAACAATTGTCAGTGATTTTGGCGCATTGACGAAGCCCATTTTCACCTAAATGAGTGGATACGTGAACAAACAAAATTTGTGGTTTTGATGCGCTGAAATTCTATGAGTAATTTACGAAGAGTCATTACATCCGTTGAAAGTCACTGAATGGTGTGCTGTTTACACTGGAGGAGTTTTTTTTTCTTAGAAAGACGCATGCCAAACGGTCACAACGTAATTTTCTGAATATTTTGGTCTCATGTGGATTTGACTTGCATAAAACCGCATTGATAGGGATCATTCGTTGACGAATGGTTTCAGTGATTTACATACAGTACAACAGATAAGATCTTATGCGCTATGTTAAAAAGACATCTGCGTCAGAAGTTTGCGCAGCTATGAGGGTTTACTTTCTCTTGGATTGGGCTCGTTGGTTATACTTTCTTTTAATAACATCTCCGAGAGGAGTTATTGTAGTTTATAAATATTTCCAATTTTACTCCAGCTTCTTTGAAGAGTAGGTTAGTTTATACGAAGCTTGGACATTGCTTTTCTAACTTCAGGTGGATGGCAATCATCGGCAGTGGCTTTTCCAAGTTTTAAGCACGGAATGTGTTTCTGTTTCAAGGCTCGCGTTTTAATCTTTAAAATAAAATGTTAAATACAAAAAACTTCACTAAGTTGTTAACGTTTTTATAATCGATTCTTTCGAAATTATTCTACGTAGCTTTATAAATTCAATGATCAGATTTCGATTCGATAATCTGGCATTACTCAAATCGCATTTTCTTAATCAGTTTCACAATTTTAACTAACTTATGACACGTGTCGGCGCGAGTATTATCAAATGTTACAGTCTGTACTGCCTTCAAAATCTAAAATTGTATTAACTCGAAGTTTTTTGTCTTGCGGGTGTACTCAACAACAAACAACTTTCAACAAACAAATACGTTTCAGCTATGAATTTTGAACTTAATGTGAACCTTTGTCTCTCAAAAGGTTAATTGCATTATCTCCTTGAATTCAGTCTATATATTCTTATAATGGCCACCACCATCCGACTGTAGAATGATCAGATAGATTTCAAACAAATATCATCATGTTTTCGTTATGCTCAAAAACCACTCACTTTTTTTTTTTGTATACCAGATAAGAATTGTTTAAATTGTTTTCTTAAAAAAAAAAATTATTTGCCTACTGGAGGGTGAATCTAATCTTATAAGGTCGTTTCCAAGGTTTTTAAATTTGAACCCACAACGACCGGCTGCGGTGCTGAGTCACATTAATTGGTGAACATTGTTTAGTGATCTTTCGTTGTATTTCTAAGTTTACACAAAAAAAAAAAAAAAAAAAAACATCTTGCATAAGTCTGTTGGCAAAAGGTCAACCTAAGCAGTCCAATGCTTTGAATCTTATTTCAAATTTCAATAAGGACTTGACTTGAGAGAATACTTAGCGTCAAAAGAAGGTCACCAAGTCAGTTACCAATAAAAGTAAAAATTGAACCAATCTTCAAGCTGATACTATTTCCAATGTCAAGATCAATAATTTTTTTTTTGTTTTTTTGTTTTTTGTTTTATTTTTGTTTTTTTCAATGGGACTTAATTGTGCGTTCATTGAAATAAGTTTTAATTTCTCTTTCTTGATCAGTGTAAATAATCGGACATTTACTGGGAAGTTTGTTAATTGGTATTCATGTGTACCAGAAAAAAAAAGCGTATTCATGAATTCTATCAGAGAAGTTACACGAACATGTACACCTATCAGAGGAATATGGTAGTATCTGCATCATTAGATGAATTAGTCTGTTGTGAAATGAGTTTGTGACAACGCCCTTCAATTTCAATGAAATAAGAACTGTTATCGTTTTATTCAAATGAAACATATACTCGTAAATTGAGCTTATGAATCAAATTGTTTTGACTTCAGCTGACAGCTAAAATGAAGCATTATTTCAAAACACCATTGAAAAGGTGTACTGGGTTGTGAGTAATTGAGATTCGTATGCCTATATATATATATGAGTATTCATAGATATGTTCAGATTGGATGAAGTTACTAAAATGGAGTCCTATTTGTTCAGATAAACAGGTATCGCTATCGGATATTACTAATTCACCAAAATCAGAAGGACTATCTGCTTCGACCAAGTCAATGGCAGACATATGATATGCTTACTCCAAAAAATGCTTACTATTTAATGGTATTCATATCTAAATATATATATATATTTTATATCTGACATATATCTCTATTAAAAATTTACACGCAGTAAGTTGGCGTAAATTGCAAATTCAAATTGATTCGAGGTTGTTCCCATTTTAAATTAGCGTATCCCAAATGGAAAAGTACTATTTTGCTTGCAGGCGTTTCTAAGTCGTCATAGTAGGTGATGTTACTGGAGGTGTGTCTCTAGGCATTTTACCAAAAGTTGACAGTTATACATGCAAAACGCATGTTCGGCTTTTAATTGAAACACTTGAAATCAAATTTCAGTTTTTTGGCTAATCGATGAGATTACTTATGTAAGCAAGCAAAGTAAATTTTATCTTTATGTTATGACATAAAAGCACTTATAAATAGCGTGGCTATAAATACTTAAGACTGTGGTTAAGGGTTTTATTTCCATATATATATAGTTATACATATATGCTTTCATAAGAGAGACAGTAATATTGATAAAATTTATCTGTCTTTTGGTTACAAAGCAGTAAACAATTTCTTTAAACTACTTTTCTTTTTTAGTCCGCCGTCATTTATCTTTTATCAGTTTTATTTGTTTAGTGAAAGTTTGATTTTCTTTCACATTTGAGTTGAGTCTGTGACTTTAAATTTCTCTTGATTTTTTTCAAGTTTAATTATCTCACAAAAAACAAAACAACGAAGCAATGTTGCATGAAAAATTAAATAATAGATACGAGTATATGACACACACCATTTACATCTGTATCTATGTATATGTGACTTGGATTCGTTGATAGAATCCATTGGTAATCCGCACTAAGAAGAACTTCATCAGAGCTAGTTACTTTTACAGATATATTCTATATATTACTCGATAGCATGCAATGTGAAGGATCTTGCATCGAGAACTCTAAATGTCCAAATGACATTTCTGTGGTTATCCATATGAATAAAAACTCTGAAAAGATTACTCTTTTTAAAAATGACTTTAACCTACATATACGACTACAGCCACATCCAGATGCAGCTTGAAGACTTCAAATTTAATTCTTCTCGCCTATAAGCTTTTCCTTCTATTTTCAATTTTAAAAAATCTAAAGCCGCTCTCTTTCTTTTGTTCCTGATTTTCCTTCGCACACAGCGCCGGCATTTTAAGGGTACTTACATTTCTTTATGCATTTTGTGGTAAGCGAAACGCTAGCTATGATAACAGAGTAGGTTATCTTCAAAATAGTGTGGGAAAACATAATCCAAATGTGCCACCAAATACAATCTCCTCTTCTAATTTGGCGTGAAATTCACCATTGACTACTCCAACGTCGTACTTAGAACGTTACTCATATGTTTGAGGTTGGAGTTCATAGAAACAATATTTAATGAACTCGTCCTTCGTTGGGAAATGCATATTGGGCTCAGGTCGGCGAATTATGTTCTAAAGTGGTTTGTAATTAGGTATTTGCTCAAATTCATATCGTTCGAGACTTCTTCGCTAAGCTTTTCTTGAATAGAAAATCTCCATCCAAATAGATTTTGATTTTTCCTTAAATAGCAATAGCCATAGTTTGAAACAGCCTATGACTGTTTCCAGTTTGTCCAGCTGTATATAAACGGGAAAGTGTTTGAATATTGTAATACCTTTCGGTATTGTCGGTTTTCATTTCCTTTAGTCAACAAAAAACTAATCTCTTTGTTTTATTACTCATTAAAGTATCATACCTACAATACATTGCTACTAAACTGCTTGTTGGATTGGCTAAGATAGCACTTATAACCATTCTGCCAGCCATTCCTCCTTAGTTAGTGATATAATTTTTTGTTCGGCCTGTTTTTCAAATCTCGGCTAGAACTGGAACCCATATCTGTTTCGATATTTTGAGAACATGCAAGAATCTCTGGATTGTCCGAGTTTCAAATAATCAACCTCTAACACCTTTCAATGCATCTGGAAAAATTCTCCAGTGAAAGTAAAAGTTCGAGAAGAAATTAAAAGTAGTGAACAAATTTATTGCAAATAAACTAAATATGAACCCAACTGATGTACGAACGAATACACACGTGTTTACATACCATATGCGAACAAGGAAGTGCAGTATCAGATTTAAATTTAGTACTGATCGGTGTCATTGATGAGTACTGAACGTTGTTGATATGTACTGATTACCTCTGCTGAATATTGAGTTGTACTGACGTGTGCTGATCGGTGCTGATCTATGTTGATCGGTGTTGATTAATACCCATCGGGCTTGATCACTTCGAAGCACATTGAAACGAGGCAATTTTGAACTGTTTAGTGGTTATGATGACAAAATGAATTCTATCGGGTGAATCTTTCCTTTGAAAAGACGATCTCGCTGGAGAATGAATGTTAATGGCTAGAGTCTTACCATCATACTGTCTGTAGCATAAAATAAATACGATCTTTGTAGTGTTTGCAATTTACCCTATATACAATAGAATAGCCATTATTAAAAATACATCCAGATACTGCAGATAGGTAAAACCAGCATAAAATAAAAAGAAGTTATCACTGATAGAATGCCTGAATTGAAAATTACGGAATGAAAACACATCAAAGGAAAACTCTACTGAAGTCAGCTAACATCCCCTAAAATCTGAGGAAGAAGAAGCAGATCAAACTTTAACGTAGTAAAATATATACCTATGTTTTTCTACGGAAAAAAAACTATAATCAATTAAATATCTAAAAGCGTGTAAGTCTATTTTAAAAAATTTAAAACTAACCTTCAGCAGAAAATATATAACAAAGCAAGCAAATAAAGCAATATATGTCTAAACAACTCTTAAGAAAAAGCTGATTGAGTAAAAGTGAGTAAAAGTGAAACTCATGATGTTTACATAGTGCTAATATCATAACTTATAACTTTGATATACTATAGTAAAATGCGAAAGACCTCATAAATAAAATAACATTGTAGATATAGCCGACATTCTTCTAAAATAAACTTACTGTTATTTTTTCTCAAAATAATACATGGAACGTTTCTAAGAGAGGGCACCACTTGAATTAAAATCATACCATTTTCAGTTAGTACCAACCTTCAAAAGATACGTGTATAAATTTGACAGCTGTCGGACGATTAGTTCTTGAGATATAGCGTTGTGAGTGAAGCAACTTTTGTTATTGTGAAAAAATGGATTCAAAGCAATTTCGTGTGTTGGTTTATCATTGCTTTTTGATGGGAAAAAATGCAGCCGATGCAAAGAAATGGCTTGATATGTGTTACTCGGACTCTGCACCAGCCGAACGAACCATTCGCAAGTGGAATGAAAAATTTAAAAGTGGTCATACAAGCACCGAAGATGATGCACGCCGTCCAAAAGAGGCTGTTTCAGATGAAAACATCAAAAAAGTCCACAAAATGATTACGAATGACCGTAAAGTGAAGTTGATCGAGATAGCTGAGGCTCTGAAGATATCAAAAGAGCGTGTTGGATATATCATAAACAAATATAGACTTGCGAAAGCTCTGTTCAAAGTGGGTGCCGCGTTTGCTCACAGTCGACCAAAAACAACAACGTATTGATGATTCAGAGGAGTGTTTAAAGCTATTCAACCGCAATAAAGCCGAATTTTTGCGTCAATATATGACAATGGATGAAACTTGGCTCCATCCAGTCAGCTGAGTGGGGAGCAGACGACGAACCTCGTCCAAAACGACCAAAATCTCAACAGTCGGCTGGCAAGGTTATGGCATCCGTGTTTTGGGATACACATGGAATAATTTTCATCGACTATCTCCAAAACGCAAGTATAACATTGCGATGTTGGAGCGTTTAAAGGAAGGAATCGCAGAAAAACGGCCGCATTTGAAGAAAAAGAAAACGCTGTTTCATCAAGACATTGCACCGTGTCACAAGTCGATGAAAACAATGGCAAAATTGAATGAATTCGGCTACGAATTGCTTCCCCATCCACCGTATTCTCCAGATTTGACCCTCAGCGACTATTTCCTGTTCGCAGACCTCAAATAATGCTCGCCGGAAAGAGATTTAAGACCGATGAAGAAGTAATCGCCGAAACAGAGGCCTATTTTGAAGCTAAAACCGAAATCGTACTACAAAACTGGTATCGAAAGATTGAAAAATCGTTTCAATCAATGTATCGCCCTCGAAATGAAATGAAAAAATTTGAATTTTGCAAAAAGTTTGTGTTTTACTATTGGGTCTATAACTATTCGTGCGGTTTGCTAAGAGAGGGCGTAACTTGTATTATTCCATTGTTATTATTCCATTGGAACATGCGTTGGAAAGCATTATACGTCATTTCAGTATATGTCATTCATTTGAAGCGTAAACAACAATAATTTTTTTTCACTCATATATGTCGAACTTTGTGCCTGAAAAAGTGTTTTTGCAGAGAGTTCTTCATCATTACTTTAATATGAAGAAAACTGCTGCCGAAAGTCATCGTATTTTGGTAGAAGTTTATGGTGAACATGTGCTAGCTGAGCGAATGTGCCAAAAGTGGTTTACATGATTTAAAAGTTGTGATTTCGGCTTGGAAGACGATGAACGTCCTGGGCAGCCAAAAAAGTTTGAAGATTAAGAACTGGAAGCATTACTCTATGAAAATTGTTGCCAATCACAAGAAGAGCTCGCAAAATCCTTGGGTGTCACTCAAGCAGCCATTTCAAAACGTTTAAAAGCAGCTGGATATATTCAAAAGCAAGGAAATTGGGTTCCTTATGAACTCAAGCCGAGAGACGTCGAAAAGCGGCTTTGCATGTCCGAAATGCTGTTGGAACGGCAAAAAAGGAAGTCATTTTTGCATCGGATTGTTACTGGCGATAAAAAAATGGATCTATTACGACAACCCCAAGCGCAAAAAATCATATGTGAAACCCGGCCAACCAGCCAAATCAACGGCAAAGCCGAATATCCATGGCGCGAAGGTAATGCTCAGTATTTGGTGGGATCAGATGGGTGTGCTGTATTATGAGCTGCTAAAACCGGGTGAGACCATCAATGGAAAACGCTACCGAATACAATTAATCCGTTTGAAGAGAGCAGTAGCCGAAAAACGCCCGGAATATGCGACCAGACACGAGGCAATAATTTTCCAACATGACAAAGCTCGGCCCCACGTTGCTATTCCGGTTAAGAACTATTTGGAAAACAGTGGATTGGAAGTCTTACCCCGCCCGCCTTATAGCCCAGACCTTGCCTATTCTGACTTCGATTTGTTCCGGTCGATGCAGAACGCCCTCACTGAAATACGGTTCACATCAGAGCAGAATATCAAAAATTGGATTGATTAATTTTTGGCTGCCAAGCCGGCGCAGTTATTTTGGGATGGGATCCCCAAATTGCCAGAAAGATGGGAAAAGTCATAGCTTCAGATGGGCAATACTTTGAATAATACTGTTGTACATGTTTTTCTTAAATAAACGTTGAAATTTTGAAAAAAAAAACCAAGTTAAGTTGTATACCTAATATAAAATGGCAACGACTTTTCAGCCCATGTGCTACTGGCCCCCTTCCGACTTCATCCGTATAAGCTGTCTATTTATGACATGCTGATATATTTTTAGTCTTTTGAAGAATGTTTTTTTTGTATATTATTAAGTTTGCTTTTTTTTGTTTAAATTTAAGGTCGTGACTATAATTAAAAAAAAAACTAATGCATTTAAGTTGTTAAGAACTTTTTAAAAATATTATAGTAATTAAGACAAATTTGTTGCTCAACAATTAATTATTATACTCTTGGTAACAATTTATTGTATATTTTTTTTTTATTTTTAACTTACTTAAAACCAAAAACTTAGTAAACGGTGTTTATTTGCGAGGTGGCAGGTTTCCGAAAAAGATAACTGTCAAACTAGCCGTCACTCGTCTTAGTGTAACTGCTTTTTGTTTTCAGTAAAGTCTAATAATTCATCTTGAATAGTTTTATACTGCAGCAGCGTAACATGTATTTATTTCGAAATAAGTTTTCAGTCACACAAACCTACTGAGAACTTCACCAATAATTGCCCATTTGAACGTGTTATTCGTCGTCTTGTGGATGGGTGTTTACTAATTAACGCTACATGACATTAAATCAACAACAAGAACGAGACCAGCGCATTCCAAAAAATTAGGCCGCAGTTGTGGACAGTGTTAATAAAGACTCGCATCTTCCAGTTTAAAAGTGTGTACAGAAGCTTAGGCTCTGTCGTTCCATAATTTTTTGAAAGGACTTTTACCTTATCTATTACAAGTTTCAATTTGAAAGCATGCATCAGGTCTTTTTCAAATGGGCTCAAACCTGTTACAAGATGATCAGGAATTTAATGATCAAATTTTTACTATTTGGAGTGAGCAAGCAAAGCAAAATTGCCCTATTTTGAGCAAGTGACTCTTCAGATATCATTACATCCACAAAATTGTACTATATGGTGTGGTTTGTACGCTAGTGCCATCATAGGTCCTTAAAAAAAAAAAAAAAAAAAAAAAAACAGGCAGAATCTCGCGTTACAGTCAGTTGTGACTGATGCAGAAATGTGATCAACAAATGTTTGTTTCCTAATTTTCGTAACATCGATCTCGATGGTATGTGTTTCCAACAGGATGAGACTTCGTGTCATACTTCAACCAATACCATCGATTTATTAAAATTAAAGTTTAATGACAGAGTTCTCTATTTCGATTGTTCTTCATGCAGACACGTTCAATCGCTTGTTTGCGTAGATAACTCAGCAACGATTAAGAGTTATTTCGGATATTGGCCCCAAAAGCTAGAAAAGTGATCAAAAGTTAGGCCGACATAATATGCTTTATAATTGCAAGTTGAGGTCCTCTGAAGTCACCTTCTATTGTTAAAGGATAAAGTCTCTTACGAAAAAAACATCAAAATAAACAACATTGTGGTGTTTTAACAAATTTATCTTATTAATCATATTCCAAATGTATCATGTACATAAATTCGGTATTAAGTACTTAAAACCGAAGTGTTAGACCAAATAAATTTTACTGATTGATTGATTGAGGCTGATGAAATGTTTATACACAAATATAATTTTTGTTTTAAGAAAACTATTTTTAGAGCAATACCAACAGGATAGTCGAGAGATAAACTCATATTAAGAGTTATAAGTGAAAAGCTTGATTATAGTTCAAAATTCCCATGAAATATTTTATAGAATGTCACTAAGTGTATCTAGTAACTCAACCTTGAGTTATAGGTTAATTTAACATAACAAATATAATATATATATGTTTTTTTTTAGCAGCAATTACCAGTGCTTGAATAGCTATGCTATAATTCTCCAAATCATTTCCTTATTTAGTGCCTGTAGATCTCGGTAAAAAAAAATGACTGAATTATGATGTCATAACATATCTCGTGCGACAAGACTTGTAAATATTTTATTGTTATCATTTATTTTTAGTTTTACCTTCTCAACTAACTAACCTTATATTTATATGTAATGACCTTTTTATGATGTACAAGTTTGAGTATTCCTCTGACTGATTTTCTTCATGGCAGTATCGAGTGTGAGTCAGTTCAATAGAGGCTTCAGGTGGCACTGTTTTCAAAGTTTTCATGGAAAATTTTTATTTTATTTTTATTATTATTATTATTATTATTTTTTTTTTTGTTTTAATACAATTTAAGCCAGACCGATCTCGGTAGCAGTAATTAATATGAGTATTAAGTATTCTTTTTTTTTTCGAATGCAAGCATTCATAGTATTTCGGCAAATGTATTTGATTGTATATACATGTAATATTTGGTGAGTCATTTCAAACCAAATGCAAATAATCAAAGTGGTTCCGATAACAACTGAATGTGACTTAAACTTCCTTATTGTAGTGTTCTCATTTCACAGTAATTTTAAAACTTATTGCAATAAAAAGTTTTTTACATATTTAAAATTGAACATAATGCGGAATATTTTCTGGTTCTTACTTGTAAAGATTACGAGTAGATAAGAAAAAATTTGTTACGTGTTGTAAGGTAGTCAGATTCCCCGCTAATCCCCTAATCAAAAGAATTCTTGACCCAATTTTGCAATCTTCAATTCAATTACGAATTAGTTACACAAAAAGGTGTACGCCATTGACTAACAATATTGTTTCATGACGCCAAATAACTTATTTTTCTCTTAAGTTCGAATAGTAGCAGACAATCAATGAATTACCTTTAGTTCGTCCGTTAGTCATACTTTCCACTCATACTTTGTTATTGTATCTTATCTACAGTTTATACAATAGAAAGCTTAATCTTTTCAGATTCTAGATGAGTGATGTTAATTGATTGAAATTCTTAAGAATACCGCTTCCAAAAAAGAACCATTGTTTTGCCTTAATCTAATCCTATTTGAAATGAAGATGGTGATAAGGTAGTCGCTTCTTTCTTGATGAAAGATATTGAGTTCCAGATCTCCTTAAACAACAAACCTGATTAAACCTGAACCAAATAGGGATAATGATTTTCGAACCTGCGCATAAAATGTTAGGACACAATTGCAATGGAATAGCCAATTCCCCGGAAGAACTCGGTCTCTAAAAAGCGTGGTGAACAATTTTAACATCTGCTATGGTGATTGCTTTACAAAGGAAGGGAAGCATTTCACAATGAGATAAGAGTTTGTTCTCAGATTAAGTCAAAAGGCCTTCAGAAAAACTTAATAGCACCTCACAGCTAAATTTCAACGCTTCTAAGTACTACTTTTACGAGCTTCTTGATAAAAGCTGTGATTTATGTCCTTAATAAATCATTAAGATCATTGCTGATTTTAATGCAAAAAGAATATGTTGGCCCTATATAAGATCACGTACAGCAACAGACCCTAATTGACTTTTCTGCCTAATGAATGGGTCCATGGTTTGGTTTCTCATCACATAACTCTTCATAAAGTAAACCCTGTTGCAATCCATATGCCGTCGGTATTTTGGATATCCAAATATTTAAGGTGCAATAGCAGAACTAAAACGATGAGGTATTCAATGTCGGGCGGTTAAAACTACGAGAGACTGAACGAAACTTTTCTCTTATTTGTATCGTGAAGTCAATCCCACTCCTATTTAATATTGCAGATCGTCATTCTCTCGTACAGTTTCATCAATAATACATGGGCCGTTTCTAAGAAGGGCAATACTTGAATTAAATCCATACCATTTATAGTTAGTACCAACCTTCAAAAGATACCTGTATAAATTTGACAGCTGTCGGACGATTAGTTCTCGAGATATAGTGTTGTGAGTGAGCAACTTTTGTTATTGGGGGAAAAAAAATGGATTCAAAGCAATTTCGCGTGTTGATTTATCATTGCTTTTTGATGGGAAAAAAATGCAGTCGATGCAAAGAAATGGCTTGATAAGTGTTACCCGGACTCTGCACCAGCCGAACGAACCATTCGCAAGTGGACTGAAAAATTTAAAAGTGGTCATACAAGCACCGAAGATGATGTACGCAGTGGACGTCCAAAAGAGGCTGTTTCAGATGAAAACATCAAAAAAGTCCACAAAATGATTACGAATGACCGTAAAGTGAATTTGATCGAGATAGCTGAGGCTCTGTAGATATCAAAAGAGTGTGTTGGATATATCATAAACGAATATTTGGACATGCGGAAGCTCTGTTCAAAGTGGGTGCCGCGTTTGCTCACAGTCGACCAAAAACAACAACGTGTTGATGATTCAGAGGAGTGTTTAAAGCTGTTCAATCGCAATAAAGCCGAATTTTTGCGTCGGTATTTGACAATGGATGATACTTGGCTCCTTCACTTCACACCAGAGTCAAGTCGGCACTTAGCTGGGATACACATGGAATAATTTTCATCGACTATCTCCAAAAGGGGCAGACTATCAACAGCGACTATTACATTGCGTTGTTAGAGCGTTTGAAGGAAGAAATCGCAGAAAAACAGCCGCATTTGAAGAAAAAGAAAACGGTGTTTCATCAAGACAATGCACCGTCTCACAAGTCGATGAAAACGATGGCACCGTATTCTCCAGATTTGACCCTCAGCGACTATTTGAAGCTAAACCGAAATCGTACTGCAAAACTGGTATCGAAAGATTGAAAAATCGTTTCAATCAGTGTATCGCCCTCGAAGGCAACTATATTGATAAATAGAGTTGAATTTTGCAAAAATTTTGTGTTTTACTATAAAACGGACTTTTCAGCCCATATGTTAAAAACCCAAAGGAGGTCAAGAACCCAAGAACCCAAGGAGGTAGAACTCTATTGGAAACGACCAAAGTGGCGTTGTCTTATTCTTGTCGTCTTTTACTCAAGAAGATGAAAGCAAACTTTTTTGTTTTAAAGGAAAATTGTTCGTGTCGTGCATTACTATTATTGTCACCAAAGGAAGCAACTGAGAGCATATCCTCCCACTTGAAACGGCGAGTGGTCGAAAATTGTAGGGCCCTATATTACTTACAGATGAGGAAGTGACATATGTAAATTGGGCCATATTTTTTCGTTGTTACTGTGAATGTTCAGCGTTATCGCGCCATGATCACCGATTATTTTTGGCCCGAATTGGAAGATATGGACTTGGACGACATGTGGTTTCAACAAGATGGTGCCACAAGCAACAGAACACACGCTACCATCAATTTATTGAAGAGTAAGTATGGTGAGCGTGTTATCTCAAGACATGGGCCAGTCGATTGGTCGCCTCGTTCGTCCGATTTAATGCCGCTTGACTATTTTCTGTGGGGCTACGTTAAGTTATTTGTTTATGCCAACACGTCGACGACGTTGGAAGAGCTCAGAGTCAACATTAACCGCGAAATTGTGGCCGTTTCGGCGGAAATGTATGGCCGAGTCGTTGAAAATTGGGTCCAACGAATCGACCGCTGCAAACGTGCCCGCGGTAGCCATATGAACAAAGTCGAGTTCCATTCATAAATGTTTTGATTGTACTTCAAGCCAATAATAAAGTTTTTGAAATATCTCGTATGGTTTGCCTTTTATTTAAAAAAAAAAAAAAGTTGTCAAGTAGTTATTAGAAAACCATATAATAAATAGATCGCCATCAATGCATGAAAATCTGCTACAAAGACCAGAAGAAATTCAAAAAATGCATCCGTGACACTGAGTACAAAACCACATGAGAACTAAAGTTAAAAATTATCAGCTTTCTTAGATTAAAAATTGACTTAGCAAATGAAGCAATATTATATAGTAGTTCTTAGCTTCTAATCGTCTAGGAATTGGAACATTTTAGAATGAAAAGCTTTCACTATACGCTGAGCCAAAATCAACGGATTGCTACATTAAAGTTAAGAATAAGACCTATTTACTTGATATTAACTATATTTACCTTCTTACGTCGGATTTCTGCAAGTTTTTAAAAATTTGAGCTTTCGGACATCAGCTTAGGCAACCTTAATAAGAGGAATATTTATTAAAACAAAACAACATTAGTCAATTCAAAAGCATAAATACTGTATATGTATGTTCTCTACAAATTGATCACATGAGCAGTCGGAAAATTTTAAAGGTCAGCTAAATCTAAATCCTTAAATAATTTGGCAGCCAGACGTTACAAGACATCTATTCGAAATGTTTGTCAAATGTGCTGGTAATTTTTTATTTTTTTTTTTTAAACAACTTTATGTATTATTTTTTTTTTTTGCAAAGTTGGCCCAAAAATTTAAATGTCTGGGTCCTCAGAAATGTACAAATTTCTATTTTAAGCAAAATAAGATCTAAAATCTTTGCCGAGGTGATTTTTGTATATATGCTATATCGCGTGAATGAGTATCTTTTGGTTTTATTTTGTATCGTTAGTGCCACATATATGTACATATGTATGATACATAAAACAGAAAACTTATTGAACACGATCTGAGTGGATGGCTCTGAGTAAATCCAAATGTAAATACAGCTAATTACCGCATTATCACTTTAATTCAGTCAAAATCTGATAAGATTAAAGTCTTTGAAATTATCTATAAAATACAACTCTACATCTTAAATGTTCATGGTCTTACATTTCATAATTAGTCATGCGATATACGAGTTGTCTGAGTCTGATATACAGAAATGCAGGTAGATGTATACAGAGATAGGGAAACACAGAGATTTATTTCGCGCGTGATTCTTCATCTGATAAGTAGGTGCCCGATTTTCTCAAGAAATCGGACCAAAATAAAAAAAATAAATATAAAAAAAAACGACCACTATAGTGTTGTATCTGCTAGTCCCCCAGACATTTAGTCGACGCGGGAATTATTTATTTTTTCAAAACAATCATGGATTCTTAAAAATAAAAATGACGTGGATGACACAAAATAAAGACGACGATAGTGTTGCTAAAGTAAAGAAAATCGAGTCCAGACATGTGAAAATCGAAGACGCTACGAATATTGTATCTAGGGACACCACAAAATTAAAGGATGGTTTATTAGGATCTTCCAAACTTTTGACGGTTTCATGCTGTGCTGACGCACTTTCTCAGAAAATATTTAAAACTGGCTCACTTGGAAAAGGCCTACGAGTATGTATTATGAGCTTATTAAATGAGAAATTATGTTCGCCTTTCAATAAACGTATTTTTTTATTTTGCATACAAAAACACAAATCTGGGTTAAGAACATCCGCAGTGAACTTCAGAAGGAAGAGACTTATACGATAAATATCATCTGTTAAATTAAAGGAGTGGGAGTGGGAAACGGGTGCGTAAGCAATAATCACAAAGAATACGATTTTATTTATACGATGCAAATGAAATACGAATGGGAACGCGACGAATTAATTTATATCGAGTTCATATAAAATAGGCCATTAAAATGAGTTACCGATGTAAACAAGGCTACTTTGTGCGTAGATAGGGTATTTGCTTTTCATCAAATCTCTTCAAAAATGACCATGACCTAGGTTGATAAAATTTTCCAGTACACAGAGTGCAGTCGAGAATGCCTTCTTATAAACAAATTCCACCTCGACAGAGCAGTTGCATTCTATTTACAAATCAATATCTGGACTATATCATTTTACGTGCCATCTAGTTCAATGGTAGATACGCTAGATACACTAATTATACTACTTTTTGTTTACCGCAAATTAAAATGAAGAATAAATTGTTTAGTGTTTACCTTGTGAGGTGAACTGTAGAAGGACTAATAGCTAATAGCAGTTCAAGAAATCTTTACAACCCGACTAAATACACTATAAGATACGTGGGCTGATGTTGGACAGTTTTTAGTGAAAATTTTATAGTCTTACTTGAATGCGAAAAACTTTTACGTTTGAACAGGAATACATATATCATGTTTCGTGAGCATCTACGAAAAGCAAGCGAAATGGTTTCATTTTCCGACGAAGGAGCTCTTTTTTTTTTTTAGTGAAAGGTACACAACACTACGGGGGCGCAATTTATAAGGAAATTTGTTGGATACAACTAAGGAAACGTAGTGAAGTCCACGTAGGCCGCTTGACTAACATATATTCCCCGTGATTTCTTAGAGGAGGAAATATTTATTTTTATATATTTTTTTAATTTTTTTACGGGAAAACAAATAATTGCATTAATTTTGTGCTACTAATGTGGGTGTGGAATATATTTACGAAATTTGAGCCTTTTGAGGAAGGGATTGCATAAAACCTGTTTACATGCAAATCAATCAAGCTGGTCGCATTTTATGACTACGAGCACAATACCTATGAGTTTCACTAAAATAAAAAAATAAAAGATTAAAAACCATCATAATTGACTTACAATTATCCAAACAAAAGTAGCTATATAGAGATATATTTTGTCTCTGATTTTATAGATTTGTTAAAAATAATTCTCATTTAGTGGCCGAAAATTTCAAGTTTAATTTTTAGAAAGAAAAAAAAGGAAAAAAAAATATTTGGAATCAGATCGTTTTGGTGGGAAACTGAAGACCTTGAGACAGTTGACTGACCGAAATCACATACAAGATGTCACAGTGAGAATATGACATTGAAATGCAGAACAGTTGACAAAAAAAAACATCAAATCAATTTCACTTTTCCTTGATATTTGTTGATAAATTTTGAAAAATCAAGTTACAAATTGTTAGTTGAAAATCTAATTTATTTTTGAGAAACTATCGATGGTTTGTTAATGAGAATTTAAATATCTGACTCACGAATCTTTTACTATTTTTATTGTATTGTCAACGTTTTTAATCAAGGAAATTCGATTAGGACTGAATAATGTTTGTATTAACCAAAAAACGTATTAATCAAACAGAATGACTTATTATTATTTTTTGTCTAAAACAGACAGAATTGATACAATTTATATTCATTCTTTGACTTAAGATAACCGTCTTTCGATTATAATTTAATCGAAAAAGTCTCTTACTGTCGACAGAAGTAGATGGAATTGTTATTATGGTACCACAACTTTTAGCTGAACGTTACCACCTTGAACTTAGATACTTTATTATGGCTGTGCTTATAAATCTACATATAGCACAGGCTGTAAGATGTTACAGATATTGTGAATACAAGAAAACGATATAAAAAAGGACTGCGAACAGCCTTGGGTTTCGTTCTGTATACGAAATTGTGACTTAACCTCAGACTTCGATTCAGTGATAGCTTCATTTAAGCTACTTCGACATATTGGCAGTTCAAATCATTTGGGAAATATTGTTGATTAAGAAATGTTCAACGCTTATACTCCTGTAGTAGATATTATACTCAAACTTCAGGCGGATGGCGTCTGAGTAGCTGCATTAATGCATAGTGTGAAGTGATAAAAAGCATGTATAGGGTGATTCATCGTGACGTTTGATTTTCAATAGGATTTTTTTGACAGATAAGGAGTGATTCCTATCAAACTGCTTTGTTATTTTTATTCAGTATCATTTGACAAATTACTATTATGAGACTTACACCACCACAGCATTTCCAAATTGTTTAGCTGTATTACGAAAATCAGCGTTCTGTGATAAATGTTTTTCTTGCGATTCGAGGAACTTACGGTGAAAATACCATTCTTAAATTTGAGTCACAGTTAGATCACATTCAGCACGTAGTGAAGAGACTATAGCAGCTTTAAGTGAGAGTGTACGCGAAGAAGGTGACGGATCGATTCGTCGTCGTTCTCAGCAGCGTGGAGTATCTCAGCCTAAAAGCGTACAAAATTCATCTTGTGCAAGAATTGAAGCCAGGCGACTTAAATTTGCGTCATATTTTCAGTGAATGGGCTCTGGAAAAACTCAATGAAAATTCGCTGTTTTATCGTGAAATTTTGTTCAGTGATGAAGCCCATTTCTGGCTCAGTGGATTGGATACGTTAATAAACAAAATTGCTATATTTGGGCTGATGAGCAACCCGAAGAGTACCAAGAGCTACCATTTCCTTCGTTAAAAACAACGGTATGGTGTGGTTTAACAGACTATGTGCTTCCTGAAATTCAAGCACATAGTCTCGGTGAGCTCTGGTTTCAACAAGATGGCACCATAAGGCGCGTGAAACAATGGACTTGATGAGAAATCATTTTGGTGAGCACTTTATTTCACGTTTTGCTACGGTGAATTGGAAACCTAGATCGTGCGATATCATTACTTTGGACTTTTTTCTCTGGGGATATGTAAAGTCTTAGGTCTTCAGGAATAGGAATACCAGCTACGATTGACGCTTTGGAAGCCAACATTACTCATATTATTCGCGAGATACCAGTCGCTATGCTCGAACGAGTCGCCCAAAATTGGACCTTCCGAATGGACCACCTGAGACGTAGTCGTGGCCAATATTTACATGATATAATTTTCGAAAAATAAATGCCATAAATTGTTCTTTTAACCAATAATAAAAATTATAGCTTCAATTTCAAATTTAGGTGTTTGAATCACAATATATTATATAATTTTATATCTGACGACCAGAGTTACAAAAAAAAAAAAAAATAATATTAATAATAATATTATAAAATGCCAACATTCGATTACCTACGTGGGATGTTTGCAGGAGCCCACAGGTAGATGAATAACTAGCGAATGTGGTAGAGTTTTATAAAGAGAATGTCACTGCCATACGAGAAGTGCAATGGAATAGATTAGACAGATGTAGACTCTGAAAACTTCTCGAGAGTCCAATGTGGTCACTATAAATCACAAATAATGTTAACATTGTCAGCAGCGATGCAGAGAAATATGACATTTCCTTTAGATTCTACAAGTAAAGAGGGCAGCAATATTCAGCTTCTTTGAAAAAAATATATAAAAAAAATAAAAATGCTACTACATAAATGATGATGAAGCGGGACACAAGAACCTGCGTGAGATAAAAATAGAAAAGTGGAAATAGATTCAAACCATTCGATTTCTAGCAAACCCTAGCTTTTCTGTAAAATGTCATCTTAAAAGAATGTATCGATTGCATCGTCTGTCCAATACTGAAGAACATCACGAACTAAAGATGAATCTACAATCTACCTAGTACTTCGTATAACATTCAATAATTATATACGAGATGAGTTCATCCATTTTTATTCCTGCAAAATATCAGTCAGATATTCGCCTTGCAATGATAAGAGAATGAACGTCCAGCGCTCGGGTCGGGAATAAGAAGACCTCGCCTAAGCTAGCACATTTAATTGAAAAGTTGAAAAGCGACATCAACTTACTAGAGATAGTTGTCGCACGATCGCGTGAAATGGAGAACCTGTTGATTAAAACTTCGATCCACCGTTAATGTGAAGTTAAACAATCCAAAGAAGATTGAGAAATTTCGCAAATGCCATCCTCATTTCTAATTTGCGAATAGTATAGAAGAAAATTATTGTCTCTAGAACAAACTGATTTTTCTTTTCCCGTTTACTGAGCACTTTTCATGACAAAGATTTGCGATTAGAAAATCTATATCCTAGTTAGAAGATAGTTTGATGCAGTAACAAAGTTTAATTATTTTTGCTGATAGATTTGATTAAATTTTTGTATTTGAATCCTATAGTATATGAAAAAAAAAAAATCACTGTAAGTGCTTTCGATAGAATCAACACTTATGCTTCATGGATATAATATATCCAGAGAGGGAGGACTGGTAAAAAATGCAATAATCAGGTCAAACGAAATTGCAATTTTCGCAGATGGCTCGAAAACAGAGGAAGGAAATGGGTCTGGTATATTCTCAGGAGACCCAGACCCAGGGCACGGTGGTAATAAATAGTGATTTTGTCAACATCAAACCACCTCTTTGCATAGAAAGGGGCACTATTGAGAAAAAAATTAGAAAGACTACCAACCGAAAGTTGGTCCATGAAGGACACATAGTCCAAGGCTCTCTAGCAACTAAAAAGTTATTAAAATTAAATAGAGTTAAGCTTAGGGCAGTAGTAGGGATCCCGACAGGACACTATACTTGTCTTTTACTGCACTGTACAATTCAATTGAATGATCTTCCACAGAATACAGTGCTAAGCTTCCTTAATTTATCATATTAAAAATTTCTCCAAGCTAATTTCACTCATTGCTGTGAACATTTAAAATTCAAAGCATTAAGTTCAAAATGTAATCGAAACGACCAGCAATCACATTTTATAAAATTCACACGAACTACATAATCAGTTTTTTCCATTCATGTTACTCGTGTGATCGCATGTTCACCTAAAAGAAAAATAAAAATGCGATAAAGCTCAACATGTGACATTCAATTTGCGATGAAATATTTTTAGAATACATAATCCACGGTTTTCAACACAAAATCTATTTGTAGCTGGTTGCCAATATAACATATTTTGTACAGTTTTCCTAAAGTTAACAAATTTCATCTTATCATACTGAAATCCCTGAAACAGTCTTCATGATGGAAATGAGTTTGAAAACTCAATATGAGTTGACTTAAAGCTGTCTATAGTAGTATTCAGAATTCGTAACTTCGTATTTGAATTTAAAATGTCGCTAAATTTAAAATAAATGTAATCGAGTCATAGAGAGACATATATTGTATTCGTCGTGAGGTTTGATTTTCAATGTCATATTATTGGGCAAGTCATCATGGCAAGACTCACATCACAACACCGTCTACAAATTGTTCATCTGTATTACGAAAATCAGCGTTCTGTGAGAAACGTTTTTCGTGCAATTCGATACAGTGCGCATAATCGACCTACTGAAACCACTATTGACAATATCATTCGCAAATTTGACTCCCAGTTGATCCCAGATGTTACTCGACCGGGTAGACCACATCCAGCAAGTAGTGAAGAGACTATACACGAAGACCGTGACGAATCGATTCGTCGTCATTCTCAGAAGCTTGACTTGGCGTATTTGACAACTTGGCAAATTTTACGTGAGTATCTCGGCCTAAAAGCGTACAAAATTCAACTTGTGCAAGAATTGAAGCCAGGCGACTTGAATTTGCGTCATATTTTCAGTGAATGGGCTCTGGAAAAACTCAATGAAAATCCGATGAAATTCATCCTGAAATTTTGTTCAGTGATGAAGCCCATTTCTGGCTCAATGGATACGTTAATAAACAAAATGATGAGTACCAACATCGACCATTACATCCATTATGGGCTGGTGGAATCATTGGTCCATATTTCTTCAAAAATTAGTCAAATCAGAATGTTACCGTCAATGGCAACCGTTATCGCGCCATGTTAACAGACTATGTGCTTCCTGAAATTCAAGCACATGGTCTCGGTGAGCTCTGTTTTCAACAAGACGGCGCTACGAGCTATACAGCGCTTGAAACAATGGGCTTGTTGAGAAATCATTTTGGTGAGCACTTAATTTCACGTTTTACTACGGTAAATTGGCCGCCTAGATCGTGCGATATCACAACTTTGGACTATTTTTTCTGGTGATATGTAAAGTCTCAGGTCTTCAGGAATAAGCCAGCTATGATTGACGTTTTGGAAGCCAACATTACTCGTGTTATCCGCGAGATACCAGTCGCTATGCTCGAACGAGTCGCCCAAAATTGGACCTCCCGAATGGACCACCTCAGACCAACATTTACATGATATCATTGTCAAAAAAATGCCATGAATTGTTGTTTTAATCGATAATAAAAATTTTAAGTTCATTTTCAAATTTATGTGTTTAATTTTACATTATAAATCAAACCTCACGATGAATCACCCTATAGATACGAGTAATAAACGGCGTTTTAAAATATTCATGTCGTAGTGCATATTCGTAACATCGTGTTCACCTACGAATCAAACTGGAGAGATAAAAACCTTTCTTTTTTGTTTTGTAAAATAAAAGTCAAAGTCCAAATTTAAAGCCAACCGTACTTGTATATGTATTGTATATATAGTATATATGTATGTGAGGTATTTAATTTATTAATGACTCGTTGAGCAATTTGAAATTGGAAACCCCAATCCCTTGCACTCTGAAACAATTTCAATAACAAAGTCATTCTATTCAATGAATTTTTTATTTTAGTAACACACTTGTTTCAAATCACATGCAATTCTGCCTATTTTTAAAATATTGCCAGTTATTGCGAGTTTACATTGCTAATTGTAATCTATTCATACCGACAGGAAAAAGTGTAAAACACCCGCATTATGACGAAGAGAATATGAGTAATAAACTGGAGATCAAACAACCATATGCGGATACCACCACCAGTGCTCAGTACTTGTTTATGGCATTTCAGGGAATTCGAACTTAATCTGTATCTAACTGGGAATACCTTTTATCTGAGACTGACTAGCATTACAATGGAAAGTGGCGCTTATACATACAATATATGTAAATATACATTCATTTATGTTTCTACGTATTAACAAGTGCCTTGTTATGAGAATCACTAGAATATCTGAATTTGTCCCACTTGTATCTCTGTATTAAAGTATCAACCCTGATAACAGTAAACTAATTCTTGTTAGCAATTATAACCGTGACATGTATAGTCATCATTTCGACTTCGTAATGGAAATATTTGCAAGTACTTGAAAATATTTTCGAAAAAACCAAGGGGCTATCACGCTGATAATGACGTGTGTTATTGTTGTTGATCTTTCCGTATCTTTTTTTGGAAAATTCATTTGATTTTTGTCATGCTTAGCTGGGAAAAATATTTACTTCACAATGCCGTCAAATGAGAGAGGGAGGCTCGCCTGAATAAGCTTACTAAAGGATTGACGTCAAAGCAATGCTATTGATCTCAATATTTCCCTATAGACATATCATAAAATATATGATAGATGCATTGCGCATTGCCTTGGTGGATTAATCTTTGATTAATTTGTTTTTAAAATTACAATATTTAAACATATATGCGTTATGGTGTAAGATATTGTTTTATATCGTAAAAAATACAAAAATATATTTTCAAATTTTAGAGCATTCCGCGGTTGTTTGGTCCGTAGGTGGAAAATAGTTTCATTTTTGGTTTACGCAAGCAGGAAGGAAGGAAGGAAGAAGAAGTGATCTTTTTTCTGCGTGCTGTTTTTTCTTAATAAAAAAATTAATCTTTTATGTGAAGTTAAACAGAAGTTTTACCAACATGTAAAGAGACCGTGTCAAGGTAAGGAGACCAGAACAGAAGCCCATAGAGATGAAGAAGGAAACCTTATAGTAGAGTAACCGTCAGTGTTGAGAATTAGGAAAACTTTTTTTATAAACTATACAACGAAGAAGAAGCGCAACATCTCGCCGTTAGAGATAATAGACTATTCAACTTAAACGATGTTAGTTAGTTAGTTGATTGGTCGATACAAGTGTGATTTGAGACCAGGACATGCCACAATCAACCAAATCTTTATCATCAATTATATCTTTTAAAAAACTCAAGAAGTTCAAATCGATATATGATGGCGGTCGCAGAAGTACTCGACTCAACAAAGAATAAACAAAAAATTTTGGAAAAAAATTTGTTTACTTTTCAACATAATCAAAGTTCGATACCCTTTTTATAATAAGAACTGTCTTGCTTTTCAACATAGCCATTAACTGCCTACATTACTTCTTCATCGTTGGAAAATCTTTGACCTCTGAGCCATTTTTTCAAGTTTGGCAACAGAAAATAATCCGAGGGGGCTTAATCTGGCGAAAAGGGTGCATGAGGTAGCAATTCAAACTTTATTTCATTAATTTTGTCCATTGCAATAACGGATTTGTGAGCTGGTGCATTGTCTTGATGAAACAACACTTTCTTTTTAGCCAAATGCTTGATTTTTTTTTTGATTTCTTCGCTCAAACGTGGCAATAAGATCGCACTATACTGGCAGTTGATAGTTTTTCTTTTTTCAAGATAGTCAATGAAAATCATCCTACGCGCATCCCAAAAAGTCGACTCCATAACCTTGCCCTTTTGAATCCATTGTTTTGATTGTTCTTTTGTCTCGGGTGTAAAGTGATGGACCCATGTTTTATCCATTGTTATAAAACGTCGCAAAAATTCTGCTTTGTTGCTGTGAAACTTCGCTAAACACTCAATTGAAACATCTTCACGACAATGTTTTTGCTCGAAAGTGAGCAAACGAGGCACCCATCTGGCACACAGCTTTCTCATGTCCAAATTTTCAAATAATATGCGATGTACCGCACTTTTTGAAATGCCTACAATGTCTGCTAGCTCACGCACTTTCAGTCGACGATCATCCAGTACCGCTTTGTAGATTTTCTTCACCATTTCTGGAGTCGTCACCTCATTTGGTCGACCCCTGCGATGCTCGTCTTGGCAGCTCGTTTAAACTCAGCAACCCAAAATTTAACTGTTGTAAACGAAGGAGCAGACTCACCCAGAGTAGAATCCAGTTCAGCTTTTATATTGGTTGGGCAGAGGTCTTTCAAATAAAAGTGAAATGACCAATTTTCTCCATTTTCATAAATTCACTGACAACGTTCACTATTGAAGGCTGCTAAACAAATACTAAACGTGTCGCTTTCAAACTTAAAACATATGCCTTGGTTAGACCGGTTACTTCTGGAACCGCCCTCGTACACCACCTATGTATATATAAGGACGTATATAATAGCATCTATAGAGACGAGCTATATGGAGACATGTCTAGTTTTAGCATCCCTCGTCATCCTAGCTCATCCGTCTGTGCAGAATGACTTAACCAAAGTCAAAAAAACCTATTAGGTAAGGTGACGCACTGTCATGTGTCTTCTTTATCATCATACGTGATGATACGTAATAATGATGCGCCGCTGATATTTATATTGTTGACAGCATTCAGAGGGCTTTAAATAGTGGATTCGCTGATACTGATTTAATGGTAAAAAATCAGAACATCGACGTTGGACAGAACGTCACAGTTGATAGTTAAAATTTGGAGGTAGCAAGGGACTTTGTCTACCTTGTCCCTGCTACCAATTCTACGAATATTCTAAGAAAACAATTATGAAGTAAGGTCATATCCCAAATAACTAAAGAAACTCTTTATAAGACCTTGATCATCCTAGTCCCACCTTATGGCGCTAAAGCATGGTTTCTATCAAAAGTGGAGGAAGATATCCTTGCTCATTTTGGTTCCGTTTGTATTGATGAACTTCGGAAGAGAAGATTCAACGACGAACTATACGAGGTGTACCATACATCGACCTTGTCAGATAATTGCGAATCAGTTGTCTGTGATGGCAAAGACATGCAAAGTGAACGGACGACCTTACCATTGGTGCCGCGCACAAGTGGAAGAGAATCTCAACTGACTTGGAGTGCGTTATTGGAGGCAGTTAGATAAAGATATAATGGAAAATATAAGCGGACCCCATCCCGTCCATATTGAGCATATTCAAATTAAAGAATGTGAATTAAAATGAAGAATTTTGAATTTGAATAAAGGATTTTCAGTCAGTATGAAAAAGGTTTTGGTGACATTATGTTTTACTTAAATCGTATCCTCGGCTCTTTTTGACGATTGCGGTTTATAAACATGTACCAAAAACTTAACAAAATCATAATTTCAGTGGCCAGTTCGTGATGTAATTTTAGCGTTGAATTAAATCCTCAGTAAGTCAATATTTTATAGGCATTAATATTGTCCACATTTTCGAACAAATAATCATTGATTGTCCAGTAACCTGGATCACACAAATTGAATCTTACGAGTGCCTTCTGAATTTGCCTCATCCCAGAAATGGCAATGGTTCTTGTTAACGAACACAATTTTCTGATAAGAATTAGGGTCGGCTTTAAACTGCTCACAAGTGTTCCCGGAACTCTTGTCACATCTCATGGTCTCGTAGCTTTAGTTTCTGGACCAGCTGGATCTTATACGGGTGTAGAGTATATATGGTACGAAATACATCCTCAACAAGACAGATAGTGAGCTCAATATAAAATAAAAACTAAAAAATATATAAAATATTATAATAATATAAAATAAATAAATTAATCGATCCTTCATCCAAAACCGTCTTCATCCAAATAAATCGTGTAATCTTCTAAACGTTTCGTAGTATTTGAAGGCAGATATTTTAAATAGATAAATATCCTTCTTGATGCTCAATAGTTATCTATCTCATTGTAAATGAATTGACTATTAGTTTCCTTGACTCAGAGTTGAGTGGAGCTCAGCACAGCCAGGTAGCTGTTGAACTCTGGACTTCACTGTATTAAGATCAAGGCTAGTAAGTAAGTATAGTAGACATCGAAATACGATACTCAAATACAAAACTATAATCCTATGCTGAATACCAAATTATTTTTATATTCCAGGAAAGGAAAGAACAGACAATGCAAAAGAAAGCGACTTTCACATCTCTGAGTATTCCGTTGAGTTTAACACATTAATTCAATGATGATATACGAATGAGTCGAAACACTAGACCAATATATGTGGACATCTACATAGGAGTTATCTATGACAACAAAAGAATCGGCCTCATTAATAAGACCAAGCCATAAAAACTCACTCTTCGTGTTTGGATTTATTTGGACTGTACCGGTATGACTTCTGCAAAAGTTTATGGGGCGAAGAAGATATTTAAATCTCTTCGACAATTACTGTTGAAATTTTCCACAAAAATAGTGAAAATTTCGAAAATAATAAAAAGGATATGAAATACCTTCTCGGTCACTAATCGCAAAATTGATTCACAAATTTGAGTTACTGGAACGAGTTAATAATATAAGGAACCGAAATCGTGTTCGTTCCGCAAGTACAACTGTGAATATATTCTTTGTATATTAGCTCGAAGTGTGGCCGAAAACTAAGGTTTGTCGATTCCACGTGGATCTCAAGAATCGAGCAAGATGATAAAGCCTATAAGGTTCAATCGAGCACCAGCAGCTTCATAACTTCGCCATTTGGGCGGTGGAAATGATTGAAATTGCTCAATAATCTCATTGCAAAATCAACTACTACAACCTTAGTAAATTAAATAGTCTAGTTAACTGATTAGATATAATGTCGCTTTAAGCGTGTAAGTAGCACAAGTAACTAAGCACCAAATTTATATAATCCCATACCCTATCTTATCCCTAACCCTAACTTATCAACCAATTTATCACAGTATTTTCATTTGTAAAACAATTCCTTAGTTCCTTTAAAAAGTTCGTGAGATTGACGCGTGTTTGCTTGAAAAGAACCCCCAAACCTACATTAAAATTCCTTGCGGCATATAAAATAAAGAACTAACAACTTCCTGTCAACACCTACAATTAAGCCCAAGCTCAAACCACAACATTCCACCATTTCTCCTTGACCCTATCTTCAGGCTCTTCGGCCACACAAACATGCACCTAATTTGCGACTAATTCAGGAATGGGAATTATATTTTTTACGTCTTCCAATGACCTCTTGACATGGAATGATTAAATTTAATTCCCCCCAGCAACAATCAAGTGCGATCTCCACGTTGTTATTTCACAAGAAATATTCTATTTCAAATTCGTAGTCGTATTCTAGAACTTTCTCAATTTTCAATTCTACATCTCAAACAAACAAAATCAAGTTAATTTTCCAAATTGGGGCAGGTCAGGCCCACAGTGGTACGAAGTTGTTTGAATTGTTTAACTTTAATACCTCATCACAGGACCGTTGATGGACCAAATTTATTGTCTTATCAAATTTCATAATAAAACGAAATCTTCGTACTCTCGGCTTATGAAAATAACCGAACTGGCAATAAAACAGATTAAAACGAAATTATTATTTGAACCCCTAATATGATTATACCTTTCCTCTACCACCCTTCCCAATCTATTTGCTTTTTGTTATTGCTTTCCACTGACTGGTACGAAACGAATAAATTAAATAGAAAATATCACAATGTCCAATCAAAATATTCTCAAACAGCATGTGCAAATTTTGTAAATTTTGAAAATATCGCTCACGGTAGGTAGCCGCATTCTTTGACCGTATCCACCTGTAATCGTATGTCGATGATTTATTTCATAATTTGGAAAATTATTAAAAAAAAAAAAACAATCAAAAAATTAAAGAGACGGATCAAACATTCTCCAGACATAAGACGCCAGTGCCAGTAGGTACTCGTAGGCGTGTACGAGTAGATACTCCGGGTGCTTGATGTTGTGCAAGAGTGGTTGCCACGTTCCGATTTGTGTTTATTTAGTTCAAAATGTGCAAAAAAGAATTAATCATCAGAAGCAGATTTTTGCAAAAATACTGTTGGCAAGTAACATACTTCTCGAGATAGAGAAATTCTTATTTTAATCCAATAAATAGTCTTGACAACTGAGCTCCAAGTTAATAAGAAGAGGGGGTGTGATGAGGCACTGCATGATCATGATTATCTCTTAAGTTGAAAGTGCTAATCCTTGTTGATGTATTGAATAAGTCGCCGACTATAAAGTTGTGATATAGATATGGTGTTTTTCACTTTTTCGCTGGTGTTTTTTTTTCTTGCTATAGATTCAGTGGTCCAGTTTAAGTGATTCAATTTGAGTGCGATATTTTTTTTTTATTTTTTTTTTTTTTTGTTGATCATATGTTCAGATACGCATACACGGTCTGTCTTTTCGGCTCGATTTGGCATTCACCTATTCCATTTTTATTCGGTTTGGTTTATTTTTGAAATTCAAATTTAAATGAAGTGACCGACATTTAAATGGCGCGGCGGTTTGTTGTTGCTGGAGCACTCGTTCGTCTTCCTTATTTTCGTTATTTTTTTTTTCTTCAAAATCAGATGCTTGTCCAAAGTATGCAATGAAATTTTTCTGGTTTTGCCCCTAAAAGCAGCTAATACTTTTTGGTGAAGCTTTTATTAGCTGAATAACTTTTTCGTGCTTAACATCCACAGAGATAAGATTTCATTCGCTACAAACAGTCGCAGGAAGAAGTTTACGTGTATAATTTGTTAATCTCGCATTGTTAGCACATTTTAAGAAATTGTTGACAAAAAAATGAAAGAAGTTTTTTAATGAACGGCAAAATTTGCAACTTTTTCATACAGATGCAGGATGGGGAGTCGACTCAATATGACAAAACAATTGCATTGAAAGTTCCATCAAATGTCTTTTCATTATTTTGTTTCAATTTTGAAAATCCTATAAAAATTCTTTCTGAATATATGGCAAAACCACACATTATAGTAGTTCATGGAAGAAGAAATCTATTAAACAAAGCAGACTTAACTAGATCTTAATAGTCAATGATATAAATAATTTGGCGCAATGATTATGTTTGGAGACTACGTCTGATTTTAAAACTCAGCCAACACCAAAATAAAAACAAAATTTATCTACTTTTCTGATGTCATCGCTTTTTCGGCGAGTAATGGCAAACATCCGAAAGCGAAGTCTTATGAAAAAAATCTCACTTCCTCCGTTCAGAGTCGGTAAAAACTGTAAGTCACTTTTCACTGTGCATTAAACAACTAGACTTGCTGTCTTATTGCACCTAGTGTTGATCACACAGTGTGTGAGATGTTTGGTCTTTGACCCTTTCGTATTGTCCCGTTTGCGATTTTTTTATCTCTTTGAATTCAAATCAAGTCTCGTTGTGCCGTCAATGTTGCGATACTTTTTTAATTATAATGCTTCAGAAAATATTTAAAATAGCGTATTTCCTTCACTTTTACGGACTCTCAAAAATTTAACAAATGGTGCAAAATTAAGAATAATAAGGCGAACATAAAGTGGGCCTGTGTGGTGATTGATCGGGAAATTTCTTGATGTCCTATAACTTAGATTGGGCTAGCGGCGCATCAATCAAGTTGGTAGCGAAGTAGTTGCCTTACTTCAGAGTGGTAGTGGTAGTCCCATATGGCAAAGGCATGCCCGACCAGTAGCATTATACTGGCCTACGCCATCATAGGGCTCAGAAACCTATACGGCAGAGATTAAGATATGTGACGAATCAATTAATGGCCTCGGATAAAAATTGACTCATTGTTGACAACCCCAGTAAACGTTTAAAAGGTAACGGCCTTCGGAACAATTAGCAGAGGCCCTTAACTTCTATCACGCAGATATCACCGCCATCCAGGAAGTGCGATGGAATGGGTCGGACATAAGGGGATGAAAAACTGTGATATACTCGCATATGTATGTTACTATTGTGACTGATATAGGGAATAGAAACATTAAGATTTTAAATATACGGCAGCCTTAGGCATGAAATCTTGAGCTTCCGACACGAAAGCGAGCATTTTATGACATCTCGCATCAAGACTAAATTCGCTAACAATGGCCTAATATACGCCCATACTCTTACGGAAGAAAAGGACGGCCCCACCAAAGAATGTCCAGGATATAAAAAGAGGACAGTAGATAAGCCTACATGACACCACATCTGGCAAAGGACTTAGGTTCATTGACTTTCAGCGGGCCGAAATAATGCTATAGCAAGAACACGGATTCATCATATCAATATATATAAGGTGACATGGCGTGCTCTAGATCATCAATAGCTAAATCAAACTGATCAATTTGCAATAAACGTAAACCATGACTCTAATATTTTCAACGTACGAATCTTCCGGGCAGCCAACATTAACTCGGATCGTCATCTTGTTGGAGCCAAAGTGCGAACGCGGATTTCCTAAGCCCCACAACAAAGAAAAACTACTATGAGAAGAGATAAGGTAGAAAAGTTGGAATCGTAAGAGACTACCAGAATCTTCGTTGAACGCGTATTCCCGGAATCTGTCAACAACTCCCATGAGGAAAGCATCAAGTACCAAAGGTCTACGATTCTGACATCAACTGATGTGCTGGGTTTCATCCGACCACCGCGAAGAAATCCCTGATTTGATGATGAACGTTGGCAAGCACATGCAGCTAGAAAAAAGGCGCTGAAACGAAGGACGAGAGCGCTATGAGAAGAATAGATAGGGAGAATAGGGAGATTGACTTCCTAAGAAGAATAAAAAAGAGCACGAGAAATGCGAAAGCCTGTACAACTACCAGCATACGCCGATGATATCGACATAATTGAGAGAACTTAGCGGGTTGTCGCTACCAATGAAACAGAAGCTGTCAAAATTAATTTAGCGATAAATAATAGCGATAAAAGAGCGAATGAACATTTGAGAGGCTTGTTAGTTGGGGGCCATGTTCAAACCGAACTGTAGCGCCACCCAAGTAAATAAGTTAGACGAACACAAATTGGTGTCAAACATGTCACACCTTTAAACTATTTTCTCTAAGGATATGTAAACTTTCAAGTCTTCAGGAATAAGCCAGCTACGATTGACGCTTTGGAAGCCAACATTACTCGTGTTTTCCGCGAGATACCAGTCGCTATGCTCGAACAAGTCGTCCAAAATTGGACCTTCCGAATGGATCACCTCAGACGTAGTCGTGGCCAACATATACATAATATCATTTTTAAAAAATAAATGTCATGAATTGTTCTCTTAACCGATAAAATAAATTTTAAGTTAACTTTGAAATTTATCTGTTTTATTTTACATTATAAATTAAACCTCACGATGAATCACCCTATATAATGAATACAATTTATTTCCCTAAAGCTGTTGAGCCTTACCGCTTCTAAAACAGGTGAAAAGAAGAAGGATTTGTTTTCTATAAAGTATGAGCACGAGTGTTCTATTTTGTTTCTTTTTGTCAAAAGCTAAGATTTCAGCCTTGGAATTAATTTCGAATATTTATTACAATTTTTGAAAAAATAAGATCACGGCCGCAGTAATGAGACCCTTGCTTGAAGTTGTTAAAATCTTTCTAAAAAATACTACAAAAACCAGCAGGACATAGTCATCTAATTTTGCTGCTGCTCCGTATTAACGAATTTGTACTTTGATTAGTGTAGTCAAGGAATACCCAACAAAGTATATGGTTTCGGCGTCTTGTCTTAATTCTATTATAATCAATTCCATTATATAAGAATTATAACTAAGTCATTCATGATGATACAATACGATAATTTATTTGAAAAATGATGGTTCTTATTCTTTGGAAAACCATAACGAAATTTCAACTCTAAATGACAGCCAGTGTGTTTGAGTAGAATACGAGTAAGCCGAGTGCACAATAGAACATAGATTTCGGCATAAAAAGTATTTATTGACAAAGAAAATTTGACTATGTACAATATTATGTATGCAACAATATTTACTTTACCTTTAAGTATAAAGGGAAAGGTTTAGTAACTTCCCGCACTTACACAAATGATTTGATGATATTTTTAATGACAAGCAGTAGTATCAGACCCAAAACGAAACCCCCTTCATTTTTCAATTTACAAATGCACACTTAAGCTTATCTACTGGGTTGTTCAATAAGTTCTGCGGAAGTACTGTTTATCGTTTTAGGTAAATGTGTATACCGTTATGAAATTTTTGTTGTTTATTCCAAATTCCAATAATATATATATATATTTTTTTTTTAAATTGAGGATAAGAAAGTGCATTTTCGGCATAATTTGCTTTTTTGCTATAAAAAAGATATCATATTGGGTATGTTATTTAATTTGTGCGGTTTTTTTTTCAAAATTTGAACGTTTATTAAAGAAAAACATGTACAATAGTATTATTCAAAGTATTGCCCATCTGGAGCTTTGACTTTTTCCCATCTTTCTAGCAATTTGTGGATTCCATCCCAAAATAACTGCGCCGGCTTGGCAGCCAAGAATGAATCAAGCCAATTTTTGATATTCTTCTCTGAACCATATTTCAGTGAGGGCGTTCTACATCGACCGGAACAAATTGTAGTCAGAAGGGGCAAGGTCTGGGCTATAAGGCGGGTGGGGTAAGACTTCCCATCCACTGTTGTCATAATGGATCCATTTTTCACCACCAGTAACAATTCGATGCAAAAATGACTTCCCTTTGTGGCGTTCCAGCAGCATTTCGGACATGCAAAACCGCCTTTCGACGTTTCTCGGCTTGAGTTCATGTGGAACCCGATTTCCTTGCTTTTGAATATATCTAGCTGCTTTTAAACGTTTTGAAATGGCTGCTTGAGTGACACCCAAAGATTCTGCGAACTCTTCTTGTGTTTGGCAACAATCTTCATAGAGTAATGCTTCCAGTTCTTCATCTTCAAACTTTTTGGCTGCCCAGGGCGTTCATCGTCAAAATCAAGCCAAAATCACCACTTTTAAATCGTGCAAACCACTTTTGGCACATTCGCTCAACTAGCGCATGTTCACCATAAACTTCCACCAAAATACGATGACTTTCACCAGCAGTTTTCTTCATGAAGAAGAACTCCCCGTAAAAACACTTTTTCAGGCACAAAGTTCGACATATTTGAGTGAAAAAAAATTATTGTTGTTTACGCTTCAAATGAATGACATATACTGAAATGACGTACAATGACAGTGGCTTTCCAACGCATGTTCCAATGGAATAATAACAATGGAATAATACAAGTTACGACATCTCTTAGCAAACCGCACGTTATAGACCCAATAACAATGCAGCGTTTGGTTTACATGGTTTCGTTCACCACCACAGATGGCAATCAAATCTTGGCTGCAGTTACCGTTGACAAGCATTTGACGACAATAGATCAGCAGTTTAACATCGCCCATACAACCATTTCGCAGAGTCTGAAAAGGCTTGGAATATCGGAAAAGGTGGACGTTGGTTCCTCAGGAACTCAGTTAAAGAAGAAGCATTATGGATTGCATAATGGTCTGTGCGTCTTTTTGAGATGGAAATCACTTGATTCTTTTCTAAAAAGAATGGTCATGAGAGACGAAAAATTACCGCAATTGATCGGTAAAAAAAATTTGTCCCAACAAACACCTTTACTTCGAGTTGTTTGTAATTTGTTCTTGGATGTAAGATTACAAGTAATTTTTAGTAAGATTTTGGGGCCAAACTGCAAAAGACAATATGAAGAAGAATTACTATAGCTAACTAGTAGCAAATGAAGTCAACAGCAACATGAGAATATTAGAAGAAATAAATTTAAATTTATCTAAGTTAATGACGGGTATAATACCCAAAATTTATTAAAATCGTAAAGAGGTGAGGCTCGAATGTTAGAATCTTATTCAACCCTTTTAAAAGTATTTATTAGCTTTTTTGTAAAAGAAAAGAGATCCAAACCAGTCATATGGTTTTTGAACTTGTATGCGATAGTTATTGTTATTTTTTTTTTGCTGAATTTTTGTGATAGAATAACATAATATAAGCAAATAATTTTAAAGCCAATCCGTCCAATTCTAATCAGATAAATAAACCGACATAATTTTACTTAGTTTTCAATTATTTTACCTTGAACGTTAACCTTTTAGTTAAATTTGGATGTAGTCTTTAACTGAAAGCTATACTAATATCTTCATAGGAGGTAATATAGGGTTTTCCAATAGGGACTTGACAGCTTTGAATTTAATTTGTGAACGCACTCTTTCACTAAGCATCAAACTGTCACTGTCAGTTTATTCAGTAAACTCAACATTTTCATCATGGTAAAGTACACTAACGAGCTATGTTTTCCGATTGGGTTTTGGACAAAGTTCGCTAAGATGATGAATTTCATCGCAAAATCATCTTCAGTGACGAAGTTCATTTTTGGCTCACTGGGTTCGTCAATAAGCAAAATATATGTTATTGGTCGGGTGAAAACCCACATGTGCTTCATGAATCACCACTTCATCCACAAAAAATAATGGCGGCGTTATTGGGCCATATTTTTTCGTCGACGATAATGATCGTCACGTTACTGTGATGACCATATCGCACCATGATCACCGATTATTTTTGGCTCCAATTGGTAGATATGGACTTGGACGACGTGTGTTTTCAACAGGATGGTGTCACAAGCCACACAGCAAACTCTACAATCGGTTTATTGAAGAGTAAGTATGGTCAGCGTGTTATCTCAAGACATGGGCCAATTGATTGGCCGCCTCGTTCGTGCGATTTAACGCCGCTTGACTATTTTCTGTGGGGTAACATTAAGTCACTGGTTTATGCCAATACGCCGACGACGTTGGAAGAGCTCAGAACCAACATTGAATACGAAATAGCTGCCGTTTCAGCCGAAATGTGTGGCCGAGTCGTTGAAAATTGGGTCCAACGAATCGACCGCTGCAAACGTGCCCGCGGTGGCCATATGAAAGAAGTCGAGTTCTATTCATAAATGTTTTGATTGTACTTCAAGCCAATAATAAAGTTTTTAAAATATTTCAAATGGTTTGCCTTTTATTTAAAAAAAAAGTTGTCAAGTCGTTATTAGAAAACCCTATATATGGGATGAGGGCAGTTGTTTTCCGGGTCCTCATCTTGGCCGTTCTTGCAACAAACAAATTCTTACACTCATATTTTATCAGTTATTTTAAGTAAATGTAAATATATAATTTTAACTCCTTGAAAATAAAATATGTAAAGTATATTGTATGGAGTGCAAATTTATTTATTGTATTAGCAAATCTGAAAAGTGAAATTCAATCGAGGTATTATTTTTCATTAAACGCACACATAAAATGATTTGTCAGTTACGAGTTTAGGAAATGCATTTTTTTGCGTAGGATTTTAGTACGTACACACATTTAAGCATTTGAGTTGTTATTTATAAAATATAATTAAAACAAACAAAATAACAGAAAGTTCAGTAATCCATCACCTTAATAGTTTTTAGTAATAAATTATGTAAATATAAATTTAGTATCAAAATATTAGTATCACTTGTCAACAGTAAGAGCTTGTCTACCTTTAAACTCACAAAGAAGTTTCAAAAGTCGCCAGTCAACTTACCGACATGTGAAAGCGAAGAAAGTTCTGAATCTGTAAAAATTGAGAAGAATTATGAGTTCCAAATCAATAATTTTTGTTTTTTAAAAAAAGTCAAAATTGACTTTAAAAAAATTTAATTTTGTTTAATACAATAGATATATATTAAAATAAATTAAATTAAAAAAAAATCCAGAAAATGTTCATTGGCATATCGGGCTCATATGTTTTTTTGTTGATCTACAAGAAGTATCTGTTCATGAAAATCTTACACACGACATCTTACAATGGTTCCAAATCTGTAAAATGTTTTTTAAATTGTAAAAGAACACATTAATAAAAGTCAAAGGCAGTCTAACAACTCAATTCTTTATCAAATGGAACAGAAGTCATTTTAGCCTATCAAACTCTCTTTGAACTGAAAATGTATTGTTCAATAATTGGCAAGTGAAAAAGGCCTTAGTTATTTTTTTGCAACAAAGTTTTAAAAAAAATCTTACCGAGATACAAATTTAACATAATGAATTCGAACCTGTTATGGCATAACTTCATACATATATTACATAAAATATAAATATTGATGCTACAATCCATAAAGATTTCGAATGTAGTCCAGAGCTACAGATATGTCCTGTAAGTGCAAAGGCCACAAATAGAAATGGCTAACTAAGCACTTAGTTTTTCAAATAAATTTTTAATTAGGTTCGATAAGAGATTTACAAACGTGAAAAAGTGACCAGTTTCTAAGATGTTATTTTCCGAAAATACAAACACTGAATAAGACTGAACTTTTAACAAATTAAATACTGGTATTCGGTTAAATTTTTTCTAAAATACTCTTTTCTACATACCTTATTTGCTTCAGTTACTTCCATATTAATTTTTCTGCTCGCGAGCGATAGTGTTTTTATAATTTATCTTTCGTCGCAAATACAATATGATAGTTATTACATTTTGCATTAATTTCCGCATTCATAGTTTAATTATGGTAGCCTACATATTTATAGATATAAACGGTGTCTGTGATCGGTTTCAAAGATGTCTCTTTGTAAAGTAAAAGTACACATTTCTGATAGCATTCATTATTCAATATAATTCATAAAAGAAATACCACAATTACCTGTGTATATTGAAAATTAGAAATCTTTCTTTAGAAGTATAATGCCGATAAAGCTGAGTGCCACGAAACACGATAAGAATAAGCGTGCTCAAGAAAAAAAAAATACTCAACAATCAGTACAGCTATCACAAAGGACTGCACAAATTATGATCGAATCAGCGGATCAGTCGTGAAAAATCGGGCTAAATCGGAGGTCATAAACTTACATATGTACATATGCTTGATGTAACTCGCATAAGATTTTATCCGACCAATGTTCTGGATACCTAATAAACAACGTATACTTGCTGACTTCGATTACAAAATTGGTATGAAAAACATTTTTGGCGGAGCAAATTTTAAGCTCCCTGAAACAGGGTAATAGGTCACAAAAGATTTCTTAAAATACAATGACTGACTTCAAATAAAAGTCAGCGTTAATTGCTGAAAAACATTCTTTCAGTATGCTAGATGTACTGACTTTCAGAGCGGCAAATGTCGACATATTCGTAAGCTTCAAAAGGAAAACGGTGCCTCTTTGTGATTTTCATCCAAATCCTGATCAAAAAAATATCGTAAACATTGGGACAGGCATAAAATAAATGAAAAACGGAACAAAATCAGCTAGAGATCAGAACTTTAGCATACACCAAACCATCAGGCATCATTGCTGGTGTAAGTTGGATGCGTATTATACGAATATATGACAAATGCCAATTATGTATGTCAAATATATAAGAAAGGCAAATCTTTGGTTTGTAAGAACTACCGAGGCTTATTGCTGTGAAGTATAAGAGATAAAAAAAACTACTCAGCTTCATATGTGAACGGGTAGAGCAGCACCAGCCTGACTTTTGTTCATATATATCAACTTTACATGTAAGCTCTTACGAAAGACCAGTAAATGTCAAGTTTAAGCACGAAATATGGAATTCTATATTACGGAATCGAGCGGAAACTGATCCAATTTCGCCACGTTACCATGAAAAAGCATGCTAAGTGCTTTGCGATTTGGGAAAAGCTACTTTGAACTATTTCAGACTTGCACAAGATCTCAGCGAAGAGGATTGAGACGAAAGGGAAAAGGTACAATATTCAACAATTTCGTACAGTTGTCGTACACTAGCTCAATTGGCTCAAACGTGGTCTTAGTCTAAAAATCGGAGGTCAAAGACTTCTTTGTCTATTATAAACATGTTTTGTATACCTTCAATTATTAGTTTTAAAATATGAACATTATTCATTAATGTCCCTCAATGAAAGGATCAATTACCAGAAAATGGCTGAATGCATTGCAAAATGGTAATACGACTTTTCATAAAAAAAAACAAAAGACTACGAAAGACTCATAAAGTAAAAAGAATTACTAGCATAAGTAGTATTACATTATTACGCATTATTTTGTTTTATTTTGTATTATAAAGACTAATATGCAGCAGTTTTCTCTCATATATCGAATTAATCTGTGCATTTAAAAGAAAAATTGTTGGCCCCACTGTCAGTACTATAGAAATTTCCAAGCTACAGGCTTTGAAACTTCTTTCTACCAAGCGCCATAAAATAGACTTTGAAAAATTTGACAACCAATTTTTTAAATCCGTGCAATTTATAACAGATGAGTTGTATGTAGATTGTGCCAATGCTAAAGCTTCCAATAATTATATTGGTGTAAGTATTTGCTGTATTCTGTGCTTATAAATATAGAAGTGTGTGTCTTGAATAATGTGCTATTAAGGTGGGTTTATGAAGCGACTAAAGTTTTTAAAAAATGCTTGGTGCATTCGATGAAAAGTTCAAAGCGTCCGAATAGTGTAATTCAACCGTTGAAAGTTTGAAAAGTGTTTCTTGTGTTTCGGAAAATTCGTCATTCTATACAGCCTTTCCGAGCAATTACGAGTGGGTATCGATTTGCGGGTCATAGCAGCGCTAAAATAAAGCCAACCCAATAGATATTACTTCAGAACCGATGTGTGCATATTATGAGAAATTTTTTGGTACTGCAGAAGAAATCAGCAACTCCCTCTCGACTTTAACCCCAATTGGAGGACAAAGCCGAAACGTCTGCGCTACTCGTACCTGTAGATCCAAAGTCATGGGCTCGTAAGTGAATACTTCATCGTGTCTCGTTAGTTGTTATTCTAAATTTCGAAGCACTAAATTTGTGAAAATTAGAAGATGTTCACGCTTTTAGTATCTGTTGCCGCTGTAATTATGTTGGTGTTAATTTATCTCAATTGAAGTGATTACAAGTACCACGTACTTAGTCGTACATACACTGTCTGTATGATTTTCTAAAATTAAAGAGGATTTACTATAAAATAATTTGCAAATCATTCTGAAAAATGACAAAATTGTGGTGACACGCTTCGTCTAGGAGTGCATGTAGATACCCAATGAAACAAAGTCCACTCAGAAATGGAAAAGTACGTACGAGTACAACAAAAAGTATCTACAACACATTGGTTATGCAAAACCGCTTTGTTTATCTCTAATTTTCTAATGCATTGCAAGGGCATTGTATTCATAATTCACTTGCCAATTATTTACGAATGGTTTTTCATCTGATTTTCGTTTTAATTGCTTTCGTCGTTTCCTGCAAAATTTTTTGATGAGTTGAATCGTAATAAAATATGTTTTAGATTTGAATGGTGAAAGAGGAAAGAAAAGCTCTGATAACACTTACCAGTGTCGTTCACTGTTCCCTGGGTATTGTCATTGTTGTCTACGTCACTCCCATCTCCAAGAGCTGCAAAAAAGTAAAAGCAAAAAATAAAATAAAATTATAAGCTTTATGGTACTATGGTGTGAAAGTCTATCTTCTACAGAATGAAGGTATTTGACACAAGATAAGGTACGTCTACTCCACTGGGCCTTCCCACAGTCTTACATATTTCAACATATATATGAGTTATAAGAAGTAGTTATTCATTTTATCTTAGAAAAAGTTTGTCCGACAGATATCGCACGCTATATAAGAGCAGTCGAAAAGTTGATTGATTATATACGAAAATGCTTGCTATCCAAGTTTATTTATTGCCGTCCTAAACAAAGCGCCAATAGATTTGTAATTGGAACTGGAGAAATATCGAATACAGGTAGGTTAGACACATTTGATGCATGACTTTGGCGAAGTAACTGGTGTTGAATCCAAGATCATTGTCCTTGAAGAAGAAACAACGATAACCCAGGAGTCTTTGTTGAATCTCACAGATTTTTTGGCATTGTTATTGTTGCTCTTAAAACAATATGTCACCCATGGATATTATTTAACCGATTTCCTTAAGAAAAAGTTATGGTCAGAATCATTTAGGTTGACTAAGAGTTAATTACATCAGCAGAAATATAAAATCATCATTTAAATAACTCGACATTTTATGCTGTAAAATGATGAGAGACGGTCGAATGCCTAACCAGTGGATAGAGGACTTTTTCCTTTAAACACGAGAAATCGCAACAACTAACGATCGGTGAAACTAATATCGCTAACTAAGAAAATATATTGTAAGAAAGTTCTGGGCTGCCGACAATGACATGTCATTAAACTCCATGGCATCACTTTGATAGATCCGTACTATATATCATCTTCATCGACTTGAAAAAAGCGTTCGACAGAGATCTTATTTGGGCAGCTCTAAAATCTCAAGGTGTATTAGAGATATACAAGTACGTATATAGGAATGATGAAATAAATGAAAGACGTGGCACCCCCTCAGCCAACACTGAATGGATAACTAATCGAACCGTTATCGTTTTTTTGAACACGCAATACAAACTCCTGACATATACGAGTATTTAGAAGGAGTCGTCATGCCAAATTGCGAAAAATTTAAATGCTGTCACACATACTCGTGTTAATTGGCGTAAATGACGCGATAATAAAACAGAATTTTTGTAGACCAAAAAATGCCTCCTTATAATTAAGCATTATTTATATACCAATGCTTAGTCTTCGTATAGTAGTGTTAATATAGTAGTGTTGGAGAAGCTTAAAGAAAACTGATAACGATGGAGATAAAAATGTAGAAAGCACGCGTAGACAAACCTTAGGCTAATCAAATCAACTAGTTTAACAAATGCTGAAAGAAAACAGCACTTAAACGCAAAGTGCTGTTTAGTCAACCCCATTAATGCACCATAATATGTATTGTAGCAGACTTTTCACCCGTGTAGTCTATATCTGAGATAGAATAGGTTATAACATTTTCAATTCCAGGCATTAGAATTTTATGTTTTTACCATCTGCGTTCGTCTATTCTTAAAACTGTTATTGTGTTGAATTTGGTGGTTGTAATTTAAAGATCTCTTTGGGAGGAACATTGTTATATGTACAATCGTTGTAGCCAAGCCGAGTGTAGTCGACATATTTTAGCTTCCTGGATTAAACCCAGATGCTGACACAAACCAAAGAGTTCGCAGTTGAACTTCAGATTTTAGAGTTTTGAAACATAACAGCGGCTTCCTGGGCTGAAACATTGTCGATTTTCCACTAGGATGTTATTTTTGCAGTTTATACTTACTACGATACAAGTAAAATCCTTAACTACCTCACAGTTAAAGGTATAGCTTTGTCCTAAGATGGTGGACAAATGCTTCTTTGTTAGCTGACATCATATACTTGTGTTTTCCATAAGACTACACCGTTTCTGTCTGTCTTCGATTACCATAAAAGGCAAGCCAATTTCATCTATGAACCCAAGCAAGTGGCCAGATTTGTTGAATATAACGCCTTCCGTGCAAAACAGCTGTCCTGTGCACTATCTGTTCCGGCAGGCCCCCTTGTTGAAACTTGATACATGTTTTCAATTGTTCGGAATTGGAATTTCTTAACTGCGCATTGCATCGCATGACAGTGGATTATTAAAATCAAAAATATAGATGGTAATTGCAATCAAACACGGATGTTAAGTCAATGAATAGGTACTGAATTTCGACTTGAAATTCCTTGTTTTTCTCAGGGTTAATTTCAGGGTGAAAATCTGATCTAAATGACTATTATGCTGGGTTAGAATCCAGGCAGGTACTTGCCCCTTAGAATGGCATATTACAGAAAGGCCTGAAATGTGCATATACTAGGTTGAATAAGATTCAAAAATCATCACTTAATATTATCAAAATCAGATTTATGCCTCCGCATTTGTGTCAACTTGGTATTTGTAAGGCTCAATCCCTCGTAACTCTTAAAAAATCTGAATCTGAACCTAGTTAAAGCGGAAACAACAACGATTATAAGTCTCATGGCCATGGTTCATTTTTCAAATCAGTTGCCATCAACCTAGCTGATGCTTGAAGAAGATCTGAAAAATGATGAATAAACGGCTGCCTGTCTCTAAAATTATGTCGAAATTTTGTCGAAATTTTACTTGACGCTCTCAACTGTTTGTTGATAACGATGGTATGGTCCAAAGTCTAGTCACTGTATGGCTGTGTTGCTCATCTTTTAATTTTGTATACATTAATAGGAAACTAATTCTAATCGGCAAGAGAGCGAGAAACTTCCCCTAGGCAGAAGATTTCAATTTTTAACGTTTGCCTTTGCATTGGCGATTTGGTTAATGTGCGGTGTTGGCTTGTGCTTTGAACCATGAAGCAGTATTCAGTGAAATTAACCACTGCACAATGCAGCCCCTCAATGTCTATACTAAGGTGTTATTTGTGAATGATGTCACTGTTTGTCCAAGGTATGATCAATGACCAACATAGTAGAAATGAGTTTTAGTCAATCTTTCACTAATTGGACACGAATTTTGTCCTTTTTACGAAACTAACCGTCTTTTCTAATCTTGTTATGGAAAGCGGTGATTCTTACTAGTAAACTGTAGTGCAAAACTAGTGTTGTTTTCGTGGCAATGTAAAATTGCTTAAGAGAGACGAGGCGTGAAGGTGATCACAAGTTTCGAGACAGGCATGTTAACACTCGTTTAATTCCATACGTCTAGACCACTAGACTGTTTTACTTGAAGTCCCCTGTTGAATCCTTAGTGATATTCAGATGAAAGGTAGAGCCACTAAAAGCATTTTCAACTTCTCAACTATATAAAGAGTTACAACTCGTATCACAGTTTGAATGAAATTGAGGATATTGTGACAAAAAAGGGCCTTTCTCTGTATTTCATTCTGCTCTTAGTCAGAGTCTGACTGTTAAATGAATGAAGTCGCAAATTTTAAAAAAACTTCCAATCTAATCAGTTTCGTGTAAGACAATAATTTCAGAATTGATAAAATCTGAGCTTAACACAGAAATTACAATACATAAATACCTATTTTGCATTTATTAATAGCATAAGTCAGCCTCAGTTCTACGGAGAGCATTAATTTCTTCCAAATAAGTTTTAGAATGCAAAAATCTGACAAATTCATTTGGTGGATTAAATGTACAGATACTGGGAGAACTCTGGGTCACAATGGGTTTTCGGGAAACGAAATCAACATAAACTTGCATTCAGTTAGTGCTTTTACTGTCTATTGAGTGTCATAATGAATGACTTCGACCGACACCACCTTATGTAAGGTTTTTTCTACGATTGATGATTGATGATGACAAGTAGACGATAAAATATGTTCACACTATGTGTTGAACATTTATTATGTATGTATTTATATAATTAGATTGTCTGACAAGATAACACGGTTTAACAAACTTATGACCCCTTTTGTAGTATAGTATGTTCCGTCGTGCTAATTGTACAACACAAACAAATGTTCATTTTGATCTACAACACAAACTTTGAGTTGCAAATTTAATTTGCTAATTACAATTGACAACATTAATCTAGTATATCATGCTTATTTGTTGAACATAAAGCAACAGACATATTCAACATACCATAGGTAGGCTTATCTTTGTCAAGAGAGATGTCTATTGTCTACCATGTTGTATCTGTTACTCGTATCTTCTTTTATTGTCATCTACCTATTATTGACAACCAAAAAGAATCTTATATTTTTTTGATAAAAGAAAACGAACAAAAAATCCCCGCCACCTGATTGTAGAGTACAGTTTGTTAACTGTTAGATGTAATGAGATCCACGTATCTGACAAGGTCACATAACCCGCATATTATTTTCCTCAAAAGATATTGAAAGAATTCCTTCGAATTCTTTTTTATTTTATTTTTTTATCACAAGTTGATTCGGTTTTTGCGATAATGATAATCAAGACGACTAAATTTATACCTGCCACTGGCTTATTTAGTTAATCAACAATATCATTTATTTTGTCCTTATGAACTTGTTTTTATAAATCTCAGTTTACATTAATGTAGAGATAGGTTTTATCTATGGATAGGTCTGATTTGATTTAGCTTTATTATTGAGGACAATTTAATTGATACCTTTAAGGTAATCACATGCACCACATATTATGAGTGGCAGGAATTTTTATTATAAGATACACAGAGAGGAAATACTAAGTCTTAATCGATTTATGGAGGAACAAACTAATATTACTTAATTGCAGGGGATTTTTTATAATGTTCCATCTACAATTTATGACAGTAATACAAGATGTCAGTTTAGACTACTTTAATCTGGTTATGAAGTGCAACTGATTAACAGTCAGACATTTAAGCTGTAAAAAGTCTTAATCTATCGTCCGGTTTAACTTGTCAATTACTATCTTTACTGGATCCACAGGTGCTTGGTTTTAAATGTTCGAAAATTTGTATGCTTCCGAGTATCTATGGATACAATAATAAACGATCCCTTTAATAAATTTGAAAATAACTTTTTATCAAAGTCTTTGAGTATATAAGAGCTAATTCTGGCTTTATCAAGCATATACCATAGATACATACGTATGTACGTGTATATGGATTTGAATAATCGACATTCTTATCTTTTATATTTCTCACGCAACTCACACACTTAGATATTAACTTGTATCTTTAATTATGGTGAACCATAATTGGTTATCATGTTAATAATTGACGCAGGGCACTTTTATCATAGATAGACATGCAATAACGACCCACATAGGTAACTTTAAATCTTATCAAATTACTGAGATTATTTAATATACAATTATATAGTTTAGTTGTTAAGATAAACATGAAGGTACGTTTTGATTTTATCAGCACAAATATTTCACGGCATGTTAGTCATGATGACAAGTTACAATTAGTGAGAATTTCATGTGTCTAGAATTTGAAATTACATTTTCAATTGACATTTTTTTTTTATAATAAGAACATACTTGTCAAGGATACCAAGTTTAAGAATATTTTATAATTTGTCAAAATTAACTTAACTTAAACCATATATGTGTGATTTTTGCAGTTGTAAGTTAGATTTTGCTGGTGTTTTTATATTCATCGAAGAATGATGTTTGTTTACTAGATGTGGTGAAAAGTAATCTCCTTGGGAATGAAAAAAATTTTTATTTAAATGTTTTTTTTTATTTTATTCAATATAGTCCCCTATTAGTTTGATACACTTATTTTAGCGATTTTTTCCGGAAGGTTTGCAAAGTACTCCTCCGTGGCGTCGATGATTTCCTCTCGTTAGCTGAATTTTTTATTGATGAGCCATCTTTTGAGGTTTGGTAGAAGATAATAGTCCGAGGGAGTCAAATCGGACGAATACGGTGGATGCGACAGCAATTAGAGCCGTAAGTCATTGATTTTCGCCATGGTTGCGAATTTTTTTTCGCTTCATGTGAGGTCGTTTTGCAGCGATTTCGGCCTTCAATCGATCCAATAATGCACAGTAATCATTCGCTGTTGATAGTTTTTCCTTTTTAGATGTAGTCCATGAAGAGTATGCCATGACAATCCCAGAAAACCGACGCCATAATCTTTACGACCCATCGAGCTTCAGTCCATTGCCGGGCACTCATTCTATTCTCTGGTATTCAACAGTTACCAATCGACGCCAAAAGTCCGCCCGATTCCGCATCAGCAAGTCCAAAAACTGTTTCGATGTGCTCTCGCGTTCGTGTTTTTGGTCAGGAGTGAGTATGCGCAGCACCCAGCGGCAGGATAACTTTTTCATATGCAGAATATTGCCAAAAATATGGCGTGTGCGCTCAGTACTAATCTCTGTGGTATCTGCTAGCTCGCGCACCTTCAATTTCCGGTCAGCCAATACCATTTCATGTATTTTTTTTTTGACATTGTCCTCCTCCTTAGCCGCATCGGAGGGCCTGCCGCTGCGGACTTGAGCGGTAGTGGAGTTGCGGCTACCACGAAACTCTCGAAACCAATATTTGACGGTGTAATCTGACGGAGCATTAGACCCATAATATTTATCCAGCTTTTCTTTTGTTTCCTTCGCCATTTTGCCTCTCAAAAAATAATGTTTTATGAGAGAACGAAAATCGTTTTTCTCCATAATCAACATGATGCCAAACACTTCAACAACAGTCAGCTGTCAAAACAAATTAAAGACAGCATCACACTGAAATTTAGCATGTCTGCCTAAATATATTATGAACGGACTTCAAGGCACTATAACCTTTTTTGCAGTATTTTTGCAGCGCATTCTGGCGGTCAACGAGGTTACTTTTCACTCCACCTAGTACTGAGGCGTGAAAAAACCTGTCAAATATACTTGTCAAAAGTATTTCGCACTGACTGTTTTTAAGGCTACTTGCTGTGATATTGTCTACCTATATTAGCCTATTGACAATAAGCCAACCTTTTCCACCGTAAATGTATTCGTTTCCACTAGAAATGAGAGAAATCAAGACTTTTAGAGGGAAAAGATGTAGAGAGTTGTCTTGGCAGTGATACATGTAGTTTAAGACGAATCTATGTGATAAGGAGATAGCATCAAGGACTGGTTAATGACAACAATCAACTACAATATCACGGTGTTACAGTCAAAGAAAACGTTTCCCAGAACGTCATCACTACTCAACTTCTTCCTGGTTTAATTGAGTCCCAGGGACTGCAACGCAAGAAGCCCACTTTGGCAAGACGGTGAACCTATATGACAAGGAGACGGTATCGAGAACTGTCTTAATAATAACAATCACCTTCACAGTCAGTGTTGTAGCCATTAGCACACTATCAAATTTTCAGAATTTATCTTTCATTTAATTTGATGGTGGAAAAATATATCAACTTTACAAGTGAACTCGCCCCGAGTCAAGTCCCTAATCGAAACGGAACTTCAACTAACAACCCATGAGAGGTGCGTAACTAACGAAGAAATAGATGACAACCCATCTACATATGCATGCAGTAGTGAATTTATGAGTTGAGCGGCAAAAGAATCACTCATTAACAGAGTTAAATACGGAATGCTCTCCACCACATCCAAGGTATCAACACTCACACATAACGGATTCGCAAGAACTTTTAGAAAATTTTCCACCGAACATTTAACAGAAACAATAACGAGTATATAGCTGTGAATTTATAGATTGAATATGAAAATATTATGTTTCAATCAGCAATAAGATACTACAGTGAAGAGGTCTTGAGGACATCAAACCGTGATTAGGTTTGAAAATAAATAGGTTCATGGGAAAAGCGAACATCATCCCCTAAAAATCACGTTTAAATCGTAGAAACTTACTACACTTTTTCATTACAGACCGCCCTATTGCATCTGTAGACTTCATCACTGAAGTCAGGACACAGGCCTCTGCATCCTCGAACGATTGTCGTCTGCATTATAGGATTCAGTAGAACTAATTTTTCGTGACTACCACGAAAACTAAAAAAAGTCACCATTACGATGTGTGTAACTAAAGTGACTTTTAACATTTCACGGGCAACATACATCCGATTGTTGATTTATTTTTTTTTTTCTATGTTGGTACACATGTCCCGAACATATGGTGTGTACACAGTTTTCAGTATATAGCATACTTAGTTTGTTTTTGACAGATAGAAAGCTTAGACGTGTTTCGTTGTGCTTGGCGATTTTCAATTATTATAAAAAATGGAGCAAAGAATTTGCATCAAATTTTGTGTAAAAATGGTATCAAGTGCTCTAAAACACTTGAAATGTTGACAGGGGCGTACGGTGAGTCTGCACTAAGTTTACAAGTGGTACGAGCTCTTCCAAGATGGTCGAGAAAATGCCAATGGAAAACCTCAATCTGGACGCCCCAACACATATACAAAAACTGATTACGTCAAAGCTGTGAAGAAAATAGTTTTGGAAAATTGTCAAATTACCATAAGAGAAATTGCTGAGGATGTTGGCATATCGGTCGGCTCGTGTCGTGCGATTTTTCGGATGTTTTGAGCATGAGATGTATGTCAGCGAAGTTTGTTCCGAAACTTCTTAATTTTGATCAGAAGAACCGTCGCATGAGTATCGCTTTTTTGGGCAAAAACAACACGACAATCATGGCTTAGCCACCATATTCACCGGATTTGAAACCACGCGAGAGAGAAAGAGAGAGAGAGGAAGGAAATTTGCAATGATTGAGGAATTAAAACGGCAATGCTGGAAGAGCTCCATGCTATACCAAAAAGTGCTTATGAGAAGTGCTGCGATAATTGGAAAAAGCGTTGGCACAGCACTGTTATTGATGAATAAATAAATATTTTTTTATAATAATATAACGTCATCGTATAAAAATAGAAATCCAGGATTAAGGTGATCAAAGTGGGAGTACCGTAGGTTCCAAAGCTGAGACCAATGTTGTTTAATCTCTACACAAAGCATACAGCAGACGACTTATTTACTTTAAACGCTTTTCGTGGTGTCGTTAATAGATTTTGTATCAAATACACTCTAAATGACACAAAGTCAACAAGTCAAATCGTCGTCGATCGCAGCAGTTTGGCTTCTGTCCGTCTATTTTGCGAAAGGATACCGACTTACATCCGTATAAGATGCATGGGAGCTCGCTCTCGCATGAGACTCAGTTTGACCCACAAAAATGCAGTGACTCGTGTGATTTCCACTCTGGTGTCAACATCGATTCTCATTTTTTTCCAGAAATAAAGCGGAAGCCTGCGTTACAGTCAATGGCCAACGTTACTGGACAATGATCAGCAATTATTTCTTCGGAAATATAAACGGAATTAATACGGACAATATGATGTTCTAGAGAAATAGAGCATTGAAATGTCTGCCAAAATTAAATTCCATTTGATTGCTTTATTTGCTTCTTTTGAAGTGGGCTTAGTGCATACTGATAATCGATAGATAATTTAGACCTCAGAGGACAATATTCAGCAAATTATTGGTATGATAGAGTCCCAAATGCTTTAGAGAGTGGCCTAACAATTGAGCGACAAGATATACTACGTCAAAAAAGGCTGTATAAGCCATAAATAGAAAACATAATGACAACATAACACATGCCGTTTTATAGTAAAACACAAAATTTTTGCAAAATTCAACTTTATTTAAGAATATAGTTGCCTTCGAGGGTGATACACTGATTGAAATGATTTTTCAATCTTTGGATACCAGTTTTGTAGTACGATTTCGGTTAAGCCTCAAAACAGGCTTCTGTTTCGGCGATTACTTCTTCATCGGTATTAAATCTCTTTCCGGCGAGCATTCTTTTGAGATCTGCGAACAGGAAATAGTCGCTGGGGGTCAAATCTGGAGAATACTGTGGGTGGGGAAGCAATTCGTAGCCGAATTCATTATATTTTGCCATCGTTTTCATCGACTTGTGACACGGTGCATTGTCTTGATGAAACAGCACTTTCTTTTTCTTCAAATGCGGCCGTTTTTCTGCGATTTAGTCCTTCAAACGCTGCAACAATGCAATGTAATAGTCGCTGTTGATAATCTGCCCCTTTTGAAGATAGTCGATGAAAATTATTCCATGTGTATCCCGAAATACGGATGCCATAAACTTGCCAGCCGACTGTTGAGTTTTTGGTCGTTTTGGACGAGGTTCGTCGCCTACTCGCCACTCAGCTGACTGCCGACTTAACTCTGGTGTGAAGTGATGGAGCCAAGTTTAATCCACTGTCACATACCGACGCAAAAATTCGGCTTTATTGGGGTTAAACAGTTTTAAACACTCCTCTGAATCATCAACACGTTGTTTTTTTTGGTCGACTGTGAGCAAACGCGGCACCCACTTTGAACAGAGCTTTCACATGTCCAAATATTCGTTTATGATATATCCAACACGTTCTTTTGATATCTTCAGAGCCTCAGCTATCTCGATCAATTTCACTTTACGGTCATTCGTAATCATTTTGTGGACTTTTTTTATGTTTTCATCTGAAACAGCCTCTTTTGGACGTTCACTGCGTGCATCATCTTCGGTGCTTGTATAACCACCTTTAAATTTTTCAATCCACTTGTGAATGGTTCGTTTGGCTGGTACAGAGTCCGGGTAACACTTATCAAGCCATTTCTTTGCATCGGCTGCATTTTTTCGCATCAATTGCTTTGAAATTATTTTTTTTTGTCACAATAACAAAAGTTGCTTCACTCACCACGCTATATCTCAAGAGCTAATCGTCCGACAGCTGTCAAATTCGTACACGTATCTTTTGAAGGTTGTTACTAACTGAAAATGGTATGGATTTAATTCAAGTGGTGCCCTCTTAGAAACGGCACAGCCCATGTTTTATATCATATTATAATATAATAAAGTTTTTGATTTACATTCGATTCCTCTCGTTATTGCTTGAAAAATCTCTTATTCTAACCCTTTTCGTATACAAGCAACAGAAAGTTTCCATATCTACATGCAGAGGCAGGTGAATTGCTTTTTTTCATTCTTTTGCCAGGATGTTTGCTTTTCACCAAATTCTTGGTTTACATCTATAAAAACAAAAATCTCAATCGCATGTATCACCTGTCACTTTTTTCCAAAAGGGAGAATCCTAAAAATACATTAACAAATGATTTTGCAAGATCATAAATAAAGAAAATCACAAAAATAATTTTTCTTTAAAGTTCATTGGCAACGTAACGACAACAAAGTCAATCATCCACATGAATGGTCCACCTCACATCATACGAAGCCTACAATCAAGCACGTGCCCTCCAGAGATGTCATGCAGCAGTAAATCTATTGTTTTGTGACAAGTTTAATAAATTTTATTTAATGGTTTTATAATTACATAATTATTTATTTATTTCTTTAAATACTAAATAGCAAAGTATTTCTTCGTATTAAAGAAATTAATGGAAAGAAAATAGAAAAATTAGCGCACCTGAATTAATTTGCTCATTATTGTGCTTTTTTTTTTATTTCATTCCCATGTCACTTAAGTTTGTTGTTATTTAAATTAGTTATTAAAGCATAACCTGAATTACAGGTTGAAAAAATAAAAAAATTAAAAAAATAAAACCGAATCAACATTTTACTGTGAAATTTCCGCCGAAGTTCGTTGGGTTTTTGTATAAATTACACATCAGTGATCGCATTAAATAAATGATGAAATGAAATAAATAATTTAATTTGAGTTTATTTTGCATGAGATATTATTTCCCGTTTATTATTATTACTTTTTTTTATCTATTACAATAGATGAATGAAGCAAAACATGTACGGGTATCTAGAGTAATTTGCATTAATAGTTCTGTCTTGTTTTGACGTTTGACTAATTGCAAGGAAAGTTACAGATTCAAAACTTTGGTGCCGAGCTGGTAAGAATTACTAAACATCATTTATACAAGTTTTGATTTTGATTTTTTTGTTTGTCTCTCCTTATTATTATTATTTTTTTTTTTTTGTTTTTAATCTTCGTCAGTATCCAAATTTATGAATGACATACTCACACTCGTATGGGGATATCTTTCTTAACATTTCGTTTTTCAAGTTCTGACAAAATATAATACAATGACTTAATAATTTAAAAAAGAAAACAAAGTTAGGGACTCTCTGCATTATAAATGCTTCAACTTAGATACATAGACATGGAGTTCCGATGGTTTGATACTAATATTAACAAAAATTACAAAAGTCACATAGAAATATTCTTTTTGTTTTAGTAACGTATGTAGATTTTAAAAACCAAAATATTTAAATGACGATTATAGGTATGTATTACAGAAAAACAAAGTGATCTCACTTTTTCCAAGACCAGTTCACTCTAGTACAATAACATTTAAAAAATCCTGTTCAAATGCACCGAACACGAAATAAAATATCATTTCATCTTTATCGTTGGTCAATAAAAAACAAACTTAAAAAACTTTCTTATTGTTATTTTAAGAAATTACATGCGAAAGTCTGTTTTGTATTTTGTTTTTTGTTGTTAATTTAATTAAAGTGGAATGAATCAAATAAAACTAAAACTAACACGCTCTTGGTATAAAATTGTAGCAGTTGAAACAAAATGAAGTTAAGGAAACCTTTTGTAAAGAGGTCATCCACACCCTATCTTATTAAATAGGCAAGTGCGTCTAGTATAAAATAATAATAATTCTTATTTCTGTCTAAAAATCTAAAAGATACATTTCATTTATTTGCCTTTATTTTTAAGGAAGTCTACTATTAGTTTACGTTGCTTTAAATTGTAATAAACCTTTGCTTTGCTTTTCTTATTTCGATGTTTTTTCAACTTCGGTTTTAAAATCTGTAAGTTTGTTGTCAATTCCAAAGCCATGAGAGGCGATTAACTTAGTTGTGATGAAAGCTCATTTTTGGGAATTCTCAGTAGAATACTGCGCAATCAATTAGAAGTAACAACATAGGCGTATTGTATATACGAGTACACGAGTAGTTTGTTGCAAACTTTTCTAATAGTGCCACAACCTTAAATTGAAATGAAATGCACCTTTTTCATCGAATGCATGATAAACTTTTTTCGCGCTGTAAGATCTTTATGTAGTTGTTCCTTTATGTAAGATTAAATTCAAGCAAATTTATTATGGAAGTCTCGTTTTCATGTTATCGCTCCTTTTATTATCAATAACACGAACTTAGTTGATCGGATATTATTGACAATTTATCGATATAAAATTTGAAAAAAAGAAATATCGCCGTACATCTTTAAAAGAAGATTTATAGACCAATTTTTTCATCATATCTAAAATGTATTCAATTTTTTTTTGTTAACCAAATGAAACGCTTATTTTTTTCCTTTCTTAATCGTTTAAGACATATGATGCGTGTAAATAGATTAAATGTTAATTAAATTAAATTTTAAGTCACCTCGTTACAGGGATCAAGTGTTTAAAAGGTCAAATTATTTTTCATTTGGTCTCTTGCTCAGACCTTAATTGTAACTTAAAATTCTATTGCTTCTGGGGACCGGATTTTTCGACGGGCTTCGTTGAATACAGAAAAAAAAAATTAAAAAAGGGTAATTAGATGGGAATTAGACATTTCAGGAAATTTTACGCCAGATGAACCAGTCCACACTTTCAATTCTACCAAAGAAATATATATGCCGTAGGTATACCCTTTGCTACATATAAATTCACATTAAAATCAAACCGCAACGAAACAGCGTGCCTTAGGTAGACGATTGGTTTAACTTATGAAATTTGTCGGTTTTCTTGCATATAATCAAATTAAACTATCAAGACCTCACTTGCTAGTTAGCGTAAACCAACGACTTTACGCAAATTAACTACAATAGAAAAAATCGAGCCTCGAGAGGTGCTAATCACACAGTCTTGAATATTAATTGAGAGGTGAATTATTCGAAATCGCCAAATCGCAAAGCTGTGAATTCAATTAGTCGATGCTTTTCGTCGTATTGCCCGTAGCAGAAGTCGAAAAGACATCTCGAACAGATCAATGTCACACACAATGACCATGGTATGACGGGAATCTCCAATTCAGCCTTATTTCTAAAAGATAAGTCTAATGATGTTACTAGCGTGGAAATGAAGTATTTTTCTGGATGCGGTGAGTGAAGTTTGAATATTAAATATAGAGAGTCAAACTGTAACTGCCTTACAACTAATTTAGAGAAATAACAGACGTAAGTGATAGTAAAATTTGTTGTTAATATAGTGGAAATACGAACCTCCAATTGCTGTAATAAACGACGAGTCGAATATTTTAGAATATCAAATACGCAATATTCCTTGTGTTGAATCTATCACAACACGTCTCTTCTTGTTCCATAATGATTGTCACATCGTTCGTACTGTTAGAACTTAAGTCAGATTCAAATCTCATTATATTGATATCTATGGGTGACATTAAATTGTTTCCCTTTATTTTAATAAGGTTTTGCTACAACCTCTGGAGCCTTTTGTAATGGAAACTGATAATACTAAGAACTTTCCAACTTTCCTTAATTGTAAAACATTGCCATCCAGTAATGTCCTCTGAAGTTGGCACTTAGTTGTGTATACATAGGTAACGCTAAGAAGCAAGTTGGAATATATGTTGATACCATTCTTATTGTAATTGAAGACATTTTTTAAATTTTGCATTTGTGTATAAGAAGTTTCTTCTTTGCCAATCTGGCCAGCAGACTAATAAACTAAGGATGAAGGATATCGATCCACACCTATGTACCTTTCGGTAGAATTCTTTCTTTTCGGATGGGGTCATCAACCACTTCGCTACGTACTATTTCTTTATGATATGATGCCCACGCAACTTTAAACGTATAAGAGGTTAGGTTTTTCATAATATTGTCATAGTTTGTGAGTTCAATAAGCGATAAATAAAATACAAATATATGCGACGGTTCATAAATATATGTGCTGTAAAGGTACATATCATAGAATTATTGACACCACATATGTACGTATAGTTCACTTCAATTGCAACGAGAACTCAGCGCTTTAAGAGTTATTTGAGTGCCAGTAAATATATATTGATGAAGAATCCTTTTATCCCTATTTGGAGGTTGATGTTGACATATGTGCTAAAATAAGTTTTTTTTTTTAATAGAAGTAGCAGAGATCCTTTAGAAAAGAACAGGTGTTAACAGACACATGACTTCAATTTTACAATACAAAATGCGGTAACCGGACTTATCACATTTCGCTCTAAAACTTCGTTCACCCATAACACATTTTGGTTCTAAGCGGCAGCACTGCATCAAAAGCAATTGAGAAAGGCTAATCCTTTCATGACATTTATCTAGCTCGACGGTTAAACGTTGAAACCGTTACATCTTTTGTGCAGAGTGGTTTGTTTTCATCAAGTAACAAGTGTATTGAGTTCAGTGTAAACAACATATCGAAAGCCATGTCCAAAAAAGGAATGGACCATCCCACTAAATGTTGGGTTCGATGCTCAATAACTGGAAAATATTTACATCTTCCGGTGAGATTAAAATCTCTCTCACCGTTCTTGTGATCACTTGTAAAACTTAGTAAACTGGGCAATCAAACAATAGGATATGCCAACGGCTTTTTAATAATAGTGGAGGGTAAAAACTCCACAGCGGTCTGCTGTGGAGATAGTAACCGACTGGTGTGTTGGACAAAATCTCCCAATCCACCCCAGTAAAGCTATTCTGACCCTTGACCGTATCTCACTTAACACTAGAGAAATTTTGTATCTCAATGAAGTAAAATTACTGGGAATGGTGCAAGATACAAAATTAAATTGAAACTCACATATTAATAATAATGATATGATCCATCATGTTTAGTCGTAATAGAAATATGTCATACAAAGCTGCAGGCACAACAAAGACTTGCATGCCTTGGCAACGCCGGAGTAATATACCCATTCCCCCCAGCGGCTATAGAAGCCTTCATTGATTTAACGTCCATCATCTCCTCATAAAAAAATATAACAACTCGCAGCACGATCACACTACTGCAAAAAGAAGAAATTAATCACTAGGATCACATGTATTATGTGAATCTTCTCTCTGGAGTACCCGAGTTTGACATGATCTGTGCGATAAATGACCACCTACCTGAGACTGCGCTTCGGCAGAAGGTTCAATATACCATAGTGATGCCAGACCGAGGAATATGGAACAGTAAAAACCCAACCTCAAACTTTAAATGTATTTAGTGGTATGCGGATGGATTAAAGATAGACACCGGGGTGGATGCTGGTATATTTGGTCCAAACACAAGAATATCACAACCAGAAGAAGTTGCATCGTATTTCAAGCGAAAATACATGCCATTCATGTATGGGCTCTGAGCCGTTCTGTAATATTCCGAGCTCAGCAGTTAATTTAACAATAAAGAGTTGAGAGAACAAAACGTTACATCCCATTAGTAATGGTTTTAGCTGAAACACGTGTTTGCTTTTAAGAAAAATTAAAAATTAAACGATTTTTTTATTTCCTTTATTTTTTTATTTTATTACAATGTAAGAAATGTTTACACGAATTAATTTATCTTTTTCTTTTGACTTTGCGGCTAACTGGTTCTGTTCTGTCTTTTTATTGATCTGTTAATTCTAACTTAACACAATAAGAAGAAGAGAAACGCAAAAAAAAAAAAAAAATAAACAACATCGCACGAGACTTTTTAGTCCAACCACCAACATATCAACAACCATTTATTGCTAATTCGCTTTTCACTCTTATTTGTTTTCATGGGCAAATCGGGGACTTTAGTTAGCCAAGCCACAACATATTCGGCGTTTCTCTCTCTTTTTGTGTCTGATGATGTCGGCTTGTAAACACGATGCAGATCTTGGATTTGGTAACACTAAATGTGCGATCATCTGTACATAGATTATAAATAGTTTACTACACCAGCATATGACAGATTGCTACATCTTCATGTTAGACATTGGGAAAATGTCCCAGGGCTTCGTTAAGCGCTATCAAACCTCTCTACAACAAATCTAAGGAATCTCTACAGTTAAAAAGGGATGATATCAGAAGACTGGGCATTGCCAACTTCGATATCACCTACATAAATAGGTCTAATTCAGGAAAAATCAAAGTTTCTACCAGAGATTCTCAAATTTATCAAGGCTTCTTAGTACTGATTTTGTGGTACAAAAGATATTTTAGGTCGCAGTGACCCCGCAATTAGCGGATCAGATCCATTAAAAAATAAAGCGACCGCGTGGTGCAGTGTGTAAATTCGTTGACTACTGTAGAAGAGTATCTGTGTTCGTTAGCTCGGCCAACACCAAAAAAACAAAAAAAATCTTTTTTTGATGTCACCAACCTTTCGATAGAAAATGTCACAATTCCGAAAGTGAAATCTTCTACCTATGGACTCCTTCGTTTAGTGTGGGCAAAAATTCGTTGGTATTCTCTAATTGTTTACAAAATGACTAAGCTGATAACAAAGTGAGCGGGAAAGACTAGGCCACCCCGCACTGTCGGATCAACAAATTTGTGTGTTAGGTGATAGATTGCAAATTATCACTTGGAAAGAGGATCGTTTTTTAATTGCATAACGCATCGCAATCATTCAATTGTGAACGTGCTAATATGTAATGCTAAACAATTCGTAAAGTAGTGGCTAAATTCGGAAAGACTGGAAGAAATGAAGCTGTGCATCATAAAAAATATTGTTTAGCCGAAAATATTACCACAATAAGTGAAAGAGAGCTCAGAGTTTAGCTCAGAGTAATTGGAGATTTTATAGGATACATGCAAGATAATTTGACCACAAGAAAGAGCCTTGAGATTATTAAAAGCTTAGAATATACTCGGATTGGATATCATATTCAATAATGAGGCACATTTTCATCGCTCTGGGTATGTCCATAAGAAGAATTATTAGTTACCATATAAGGGTATACTCGTAAGTGACAATTTGGAGTTTGTTGTGAGCAGGCGGCTTCATCTGTTCTTATTTTTTCCAAAGCCAATAATGAAATGGAAGACTTACGTTCAATGATGATGATGCATCGTTTTACCTTCTGGTGTGACATAAACTGCAATTTAACACACTGGACGTCGGTAACTATGTCGATTATATGTTGAAGAATCAAAATTCGAAGTGCGCGAAAATGTGATCGAAAACAACAAAATTGGAATCAAAATTTAAAAAATTGTGTGCGCCAATAAAAAGACAAATGTTAATACCGGCAGTGTATAACTCGGAATAAGTATAGATAATTTATGTACATAGAAATTCGCGACTCGATTTCCTACAATTCGACTTTTGCTTAAAGTCGAGGATCAATCGATTGCAGATAATTATTGTAAGCTCAGTAAATAGACTGATAGCAATGTCAGATCTTCTGCGATGACGTTTATTTGGTTCCAATTTTTGTAAACATTTTTTTTATTTCGTTGTTCATGCGATATCTTCGAGTGTAATATATGTCTTTTAATTCTATTCAAGGAAATGACCTATAACCACGATAGTCGGATGTTATTTTCTGCAACAAAGTGGTATCAATTACGTCCTCTGTAGTTCTATAGGATAAAACACGATATATGATATTTGAATGAATTCGGGTGCAGCTTCAGAAACTGGCTGATATATGTATAGGTAACTCTGACCGATTGCGATTTCAATTTTAGAAAAGTGGATAGTAAAAAGCTTACAAATTTTGTCACCCACCAAAACCAAATTAACAATGAGTTGACCTTCCGAAATAAGCTGAAGACATCGACGGATACAGATCAATATATTAAATGTTAGTAAAATTAAGGTATGTTAACGCTTTTTTTAAAGACCTTAAAATCTGAAGTGCACTTAAAAAAAAAAAAAATTAAAATTCTAAATATTTACTACAAACAAAAGAACAATTTTTGGAAAAAACATTTAATTACAAATACTGCACAACACTCTTCCGAATTTGTTTACTAGGCGGAGAAGGTTACACAAACACTTGTAACTAAATGCATTCATTAAACACTAAAATCTTACACAATTATGAAGGCTACAATAATCGTAAACAAGAAAATGCTAGATTTTCAAATAAAATTCTGGAACTTTTCAGTGAACGTACTAACTCACCTCTTATGTAAACAATATCATTAATTGTTGATGTTGATGTCGTTATATTGTTAGAATTTGTAAATTCTCCAATTTGTAGTTTTTCTAAAACTACTCCGAGAATCGCCTTCAGCTTCATATTAGCAAATATATTTTACTATTTAATATTTTTTTTTTTATATTATTTTTTTGCTAAAATCCAATTTGGTATAGCTGCAGTATTGGCATATAGCCAAAAACGAAAACCACTTCACCAGCACTTCACTGATAACACTGGAACCGATGCTTAGATAGAATAAAACTTTTATTTTTTACAATTTTTTGACACAAAAAAAGAAAACAAATAAATTTATAAACTATACTAAGAGTGGAACAATTGGCAAAGGTTAATCAAAACCAGTATTTGATTGATGCGAAACGCGGTGTGTAACTTTTCTTTTTATGTCGACATATTCCCCTTTGGCAATGAATTTAAAATCAATCTTTCAATCATTTATCGCCCAAAATTCGTTCACTTCTTGCCCATATACTCGTATGATCCATATACTCGTATGAGTATATTAAACCTTCGGATAAGATAACGACATTTATTTTTTATTTTTTTATTTTTAATTTTAATGCATAAATAACTGTGAACTCAAAAAATATTAAGAAACGCAACAACTCGCGGATGGACTGGCGACACAAGAAAATCTGTTACAAGACATTTAAGTGTATGTGAGACTTGATCTAGACAAAAGTATCTATGACAACATTTTACAGAAAATGATTTTCAGAAAATTGGACCAGGTGGTTTGTAATTTCACCCAAAATCGGTGCCAATAATTGCAGATAAGCGAGGATTTTTTTTTTTCTAGATACGTGATTGATTGCTTGCGTAAAGACTAATGAACGATTTTGATTTTCACTTCGCAAAAAATAAAAAAAATAAAGCAAAGATCCTTGAGATATTCACTGAAGTGATAATTGGTTCTTGTTATTTCACTGATAACATTTAAATTACTTGTAAATTATATTTAAGTTAAGCCCATAAGACATTTTGTAAAGATAAAAACAAACAACTAATAAAAAACTTTGATTATCAATTTTCAATTTGGATTGTATCAAGACTCCAAGTGTAACTGTCAAAAGTCAAATATCTAAAGCTAAATAGAGTAGCATATGTTGCATTCTAAGCTGACATTGACACAAACTACGCCGCGCCGGTTAAGCTGGTTGTCGATGCTTTTTGAACGTGAGTAAAAGGTGTTTTTGAATATTTTCAATTATTCTCTTTTGAAATTCGTACACAATAATATTCCAAATAAATAAACCATCAAAATAATAATAATAAAATAATAATAATAGCAAAATAAACAATTTTTGTTTTTAAACTGGCATTGCTGTACAATTTATTTTATGCGATTGTATTTTTATTTGGCATACCATGGGCTTAGATTCGCATTATGATGCAACTTATCGCTTTATTTTTGACAGCTTCTTTTGAAGTCATAATGATATCATATCACTTGAATTTGATAGAATCTCCATTGTACACAAGAAAGTACTTGTGACTAAAAGATATTAATCGGGACCTATTTTTGGAAGGCTTATCATATTACCCTCTGAACAAAAAAAAAAAAATTAAAAATATTGAACTAGTAACAAAACTTAGTTATATTTGGACATAAATACAGATAATCAGATAAAATAAGATGAAGGAAATTTTAAATAATTATACTGAAAATTTCCGGCTTTAATCAGGAGTTGATATACCGTTTGCATTCTAGTGGTAAGATTATAAATCGCCGTGCATGAATGATGTAGGAGAGACAAAGTAAAAAGGGGTTTGTGGTCATTTTTCACCTACTGCTATGTCTCAATTCTAAGTACAATAGCTTGTAGATATAAACAAAAAATTGCTATATTGTAATACATGGGCTGAAAAGTTTCTAAGAGAGGGCACCACTTGAATTAAATCTATACCATTTTCAGTTAGTACCAACCTTCAAAAGATACGTGTATAAATTTGACAGCTGTCGGACGATTAGTTCTCGAGATATAGCGTAGTGAGTGAAGCAACTTTTGTTATTGTGAAAAAAAAAATGGATTCAAAGCAATTTCGTGTGTTGATTTATCATTGCTTTTTGATCGGAAAAAATGCAGCCGATGCAAAGAAATGGCTAGATAAGTATTACCCGGACTCTGCACCAGACGAACGAACCATTCGCAAGTGGATTGAAAAATTTAAAAGTGGTCATACAAGCACCGAAAATGATGCACGCAGTGGACGTCGAAAAGAGGCTGTTTCAGATGAAAACATCAAAAAAGTCCGCAAAATGATTACGAATGACCGCAAAGTGAAGTTGATCGAGATAGCTGAGGCTCTGAAGATATCAAAAGAGACTGTTGGATATATCATACACGAATATTTGGACATGCGAAAGCTCTATTCAAAGTGGGTGCCGCGTTTGCTCACAGTCGACCAAAAACAACAACGTGTTGATGATTCAGAGGAGTGTTTAAAGCTGTTCAACCGCAATAAAGCCGAATTTTGCGTCGGTGTGTGACAATGGATGAAGCTTGGCTCCATCATTTTACACCAGAGTCAAGTCGGCAGTCAGCTGAGTGGCGAGCAGGCGACGAACCTTGTCCAAAACGACTAAAAACTCAAGAGTCGGCTGGCAAGGTTATGGCATCCGTATTTTCGGATACACATGGAATAATTTTCATCGAATATCTTCAAAAGGTGCAGCGTTGTTGGAGCGTTTAAAGGACGAAATCGCAGGAAAACGGCCGCATTTGAAGAAAAAGAAAACGCTGTTTCATCAAGACAATGCACCGTGTCACAAGTCGATCAAAACGATGGCAAAATTGAATAAATTCGACTACGAATTACTTCCCCATCCACCGTATTCTCCAGATTTGGAACCCAGCGACTATTTCCTGTTCGCAGACCTCAAAAGAATGCTCGCGGGAAAGAGATTTAAGACCGATGAAGAAGTAATCGCCGAAACAGAGGCCTATTTTGAGGCTAAACCGAAATCGTACTACAAAACTGGTATCAAAAGATTGAAAAATCGTTTCAATCAGTGTATCGCCCTCGAAGGCAATACGCAATATATCGATAAATAAAGTTGAATTTTGCGAAAATTTTGTGTTTTATTAAAAAACGGCCCTGACTTTTCAACCCATGTGTTATTATATAGTATACTGTGTACATGATGCTCAACCAGAATGACACCGTTATCTTAGAGAGTCTGCCTCCAACTTGAAGAGTTATGCTGCCTAGAGCTGCCAAAAACCCTTTTGTCAATGAAATGCTTTCTTTAAGTAGCAGACAATCTTAACGCGGTATTACAGCCTAAGAATCAAAATACTGAGCCTTGCGTAGCAAGTTCTTCGATGTCATGTTCACAAAGTCAAAATGTAAAGGTACTACGGACGGTAGGTCATTGAAACTATAGTATGAATTGTAATAAAAACCTCTTCTTTGAGATGACTTTAAGTGTAAGCCCCATAAGCTTAAATATTAAGTATATCAACATTCAACAATACATTAATAGTACATTAAGGGTGGGATCAGACATCCTTGCGAAAACAGGCAAAACAGACAGTGAAAGCAGACGTGGAATTGGTTTTCGTATCCGCCTAGATCCAAAGAAGTTCCATATCTTGCCAATTGCTTGCTAACGCTGCCCGAAAAACGAAAGCTTTGAAGCCTTTGACGCGACATCTTTAGTTCAAGGAAGTTTGCTATCCAATATGACACATAAATATAGATCTGTTGCGTTATTGAATGAATAAGCCCATTCAACTTTCGGCTTCTCGTGAATACAACAATCTCAGAGATGAGAATTGACTTACTGCATTGCGTCAATCATCGCTTACGTCTAGAGCTGAATAGGCCTTAAAGTAGACAATGTAGCTACATCATGTGAATATGCTTGAGCGTATAAATGAGAAAAATTCAGATAGCTAAGCAGAGAATCAACCAACAAGCACGAAAGAACTGCAGACAAAAGGTCACCCTGCTGCTAACAGTCAGCATCTGCAACCAAGGTTCTGTTTACCAGCATTGCTTTAATCCGCCAAAATAGTGACTTATCTCCGCCGCTATGATTGGCAGAGTTACGTGTACATCAAAACTTACACTGTCGAAGCAATCCTTAATTACAATTAAAATGCTAATCATATACGTTAGTGTGCATGTTGCATCTTACACAAAGGATGCATTCGGAAAGCATTTTTATGCATATAAAACAACCAACAATAGGGTGGCAGATTAAGTATCTGAAGCTCTTACTTATTTTCAATTAAGAAGCTACTCTCTTCACTAAAGGGGTTCGATAGGGGTTCGCTATATAGAAAAGCTCCAGGCTATCAGTGAATATTCCTTTCAGAGATGACCTATACTTTTACTCAAAGTGCCAAAGACCCAAAGTTCGTCGAATACTTTACTATGCCTGTGGGTTTGGGTTCAATCTATAGGACAAACACCGAAAAACAAGTAAAATAATGAAAAATCTCTGAAAGTGAAAAACCTAAAAAGTCCTAAAATTTTTATCAAACTCTTACCATTCGAAGTTCAGACGGATTTTACTTGCTATACTACATGACAAGATGTATAGCATAGTGGATGGAGGGAAAACTAGATCTTGGCCCAAAGCAAACTAATAAGGACTCATATTTCTTAACTTATTTATTGGGATTAATTGCAGTAAAATTGAATGTGCTGAGTAACATTTGTGCAGTTTATTTCCTATATTATGAAGCAAAACAGTTTAGGAAACTGTTTTTCCCAAAACCTTTAAATTTTTCGAAATTACTTGACTTGTATTTGACGTCTTCCAAGAGACTCCTAAAAGGCAAATAATAAACTTGTTTAGTTTACCTTAATAACTCCTTAGCTAATAAGCTCTAGAATCTTCCAATTTTGCAACACTGCGTTTATTGTTTCACCCGACTTTAAGTGAGAATAAACGCCATCATTTTCTATTGTGCGGATAATTATTTAATTACCCAATTATTTTATATAAGTGCCATTGTAATTGTATACTGTTAAGACTTGATTTATATACCTACACATTGTAGTCCCGTTTCCCTCTTGAATTGATTAAGGCGTCATAAAAGCCACATTGCCATATACTTATACATACAAATACTATATATGTTTGTATATATGCTTTGACGTCAGTAGATAAATAATATTATATCAGTTTTTCCTCTAATTAAGTTGATTAGGGCGCCATACTCATATAAATGCACATACAAAACAAAAACTATTCAATGCATCAATAATAACGCATGCCATAAAAAAAAACTTATACGAACTTATTTAATTAAGTTTTGCAATATCAATCATCTAACTGATCGTTTATTGACTTTTCTTTAAAATGGTGATAATACAGGAGTACCCAGACCCATAGTTAACCTAATAGATACTCATATATTCGTATGTATATGGCAAACCGATCTTCTTCGTTTACTTGTTAAAGCGGATTTTTTTTTTTCAAAAATATTGACAGATCAAAAATTGCGTTTTTATCACACTTTAGCATATGTTATGTTATGTCAGTTTGTTGAAAATTAAAAATAGGAATTTTACTTACATAGTAGAATATCTAGAATGTTTGTTTAATAAATTTAAGAAAAACAGAAAATATTGGAGCGTCACATCATAAATTAATGTAACCTTGTCGTGCTATTGACAAGACTATGGCAAACATATTTAATTATGTAAATTTCACTACTGTACGAGTAGGGTTTTTTCCGTGAAAAAATAATAAGAAAGCGTGTTCTCAAAATAAATATAGTATACTCTTATTTTTGGTAGATTGTTGGAATGAATGCGAAATAAAATTCACTTAAAAAAAAAATAAAAATATAGCTTGATAGCTTGCTTAAGGGGACGATTTTGAGAGCTTCAAAACTCGACAAGGTTAAAATGGTCGTTCGGTGTAGAAATATTTTTCTTTTTGAAAAAATCACGTTTTGTATTCAACCATCGTCATATTTGCTAAAAATTAGTTATACCAGAGCTTGAACTAGAGAAATACATACTAGAACTGAAAAAATATATTATTATTGTAGTTCTTTTGTGTTAGATGGTATGGTGCTTAGGATGAATCCTCGAATCCCAGAAAATGCCTATTTTTATTTTTTGTTCGCTCCTATGGTCACCGTTAAGTTTTAAATAACTTTTATTTAAAAAATCATTAATAAAGGGTTTTCTAATAACGAATTGACAACTGGAACACTATTTGAGATTTTTCAAAAACTTTATTATTGGCTTGAAGTACAATCAAAACATTTATGAATGAAACCCGACTTCGTTTATATGGCCACCGCGGGCACGTTTGCAGCGGTCGATTAGTTGGACCCAATTTTCAACGACTCGACCACATATTTCGCTATTTCGCGTTCAATGTTGACTCTGAGCTCTTCCAACGTCGTCGGCGTGTTGGCATAAATCAATGACTTAACGTTGCCCCACAGAAAATAGTCAAGCGGCGTTAAATCGGGCGAATGAGGCGGCCAATCGACTGGCCCATGTCTTGAGATAACACTCTCACCATACTTACTCTTCAATAAATCGTTTGTAGCGTGTGCTGTGTGGCTTGTGACACCATCCTGTTGAAACCACATATCGTTCAAGTCCATATCTTTCAATTCGGGCCGAAAATAATCGGTGATCATGGCGCAATAACGCTGACCATTCACAGTAACGTAACGATCGTTATCGTCGACGAAAAAATATGGCCCAATAACGCCGCCGGCATGCAAACCGCACCAAAATTTTTTTTTTTTTTTGGATTAAGTGGTGATTCATGAAGGACATGTAGGTTTTCACCCGACCAATAACGCATATTTTGCTTATTGACGAAACCATTGAGCTAAAAATGAGCTTCTTCACTGAAGATGACTTTGCGATGAAATTCATCATCTTGGCGCATCTTCCCCAGAACCCAATCGGAGAAGGTCCATCGGCTTCAATTCTTAAGTCAGCTTGATCCTTACACAAAATACGATATAATGTGGTCTGAGCAATGTCCAATTCTTGAGAATTGACTGATTTGGATCGTTTGCTACGGACGTCTGAACGGCAGCGATATTTTTGACACTTCGACAAACCCGTTGTCTCACTGACACGGTAACATCACACAAAGAATATGTAGACTCAAATTTTTGCTTACTTAACTTGTTATTGCCTGTCTACTAGGGTGAGAATTACCACCGAAAATGTGGTTTACGCTCTTAAAGTTGCAGTCACCGACTCCGAATATCTGTAGAATTTTTTTTTTATAATTTGCAGACGTTGCTCGTTAATGTACCATGATGAAAATGTTGAGCTTACTGAATAAATTGACAGTGACAGTTTGATGATTAGTGAAAGAGTGCGTTCACAAATTAAATTGAAAGTTGTAAAGTCCCTATTGGAAAACCCTATATATGAATAATTAATTCATTTTTAATGATCACTTTAGGGATAACAGCGTAATTTTTTTGGAGCGTTCATATTGATGTTGGATTAAGATATAATTTTAGGTGTAGCCGTTTGAAATGTAGGTCTGTTTGACTTTTTAAATCTTACATGATCCTCTCTTGTATACCAGTTAGTTGGTAACATTTTTATTTATATAATAAGAAGATTTATAGTTTAAACTCTGATGCTGTAGATGCAACAAGAAACAGCATTTAAATACACTTCATATTTCATGTAACATATAACTCAAATTTAAGTAGGATTAGTAGTCGATTTTTCTAGGTTTTAATCTAAAAATGCATTTGCATCAATATTATATTTGTTTGTAGTTTATACATTTTAAAAGTTTTTTTGTTTGCTTTTAATTTATGACATAATGACAAGTTATTTCATAAAACAAAATTAAAAATCTAACAAATTCCATCTGAAAAAAGAAGTCGTACACATAGCCATACTGAATTATTTTCAATTCTCAAACGGGATACTTGTAATGTTTTCGCACTTTAGCTTACAGTACACTTTTTCTGTGTTCAAATGACAAAACAAGTTGAATAATAAAGACAAAATGGGACGACAACGTGGTCAAACATCATTAGATATCCGAAAAAGTGTGATGGAGCATTTTAATGGGGGCAAACCAGTTCAAGAAAGACTCAGTAAAAGAAGCCACTCAACTATCAGAGATATTGTAAAAATATATAAAATCCAAGATTTATTAAACAATTTACCAAAATCTGGAAGATCACTGGAGAAGATGAACGATAAATTAGATATCCGGCAATTTCAGAAAAATTCCCAAGTGGTCCCAACATAACAGCAGAAGTTAAAAATTACACTGTTCAACACATATTTTGTGAAATGAAAATTTTTGTTGTTTCAGATGTATTTCGGTATCCTAAAAACTAATATGCAAACCGAAAATATTTATCACCATAAATGTTTAGTAAAAAACATTTTTATAGTGATATGTATGCAACGCATGTTGGATTGAGTTGTTTACGTTAAGGAATGATTTTTGCACCACTCTGTATGATTTGACAAACATATCGTGTTAAGACAATAATGTCAACAATCTTTGTTATGTGTGTGGGGAATTAACTTTAACTCAACCTATCCGAAAAGCTTACGAACTTTATTTTAGAAGTTTTACATATTTTGTAAAACTTGCATAACATTGTTAACAAGTTGGTTGAAATGTACAAAACGACATATGCGCTTTGCAGTATCCATTGTGTAGAAAGAACCGAAATACCATACAACAAATTGTTACTTTTGTCTCAGTAACCTACAGGGTATCAGCGCGAAGACCAAGCATACTGTGCAATATCCAAACTTACCATCAGCTTTATAACCTGTTGTACATAGTTAAGACTATTCTATTCCAAAATCACCAGAACCTGAATGTACCAGTAATTTAACTAATGATGATATGTAATTCGAACAGGAAATCGACAATGATCCAGACTTTCAAACACCAGAATGTTCAATAACGCTGAACTGAATGATTTCGTCAGGAAAATCATAGTCAGAACTCCAAGCATCCGGATTAAAAGAATGGAGGCTCATCGAAGGTGATGTACATATAAGTGACTAGCGAAAATGTGAAAAAGGGCTTGCAGATTGTTGCGCTCAAGAAGGGACTTTGATAACCTGCATGAATATTGACAACTTATTTGATGCGTTAGGACAGAAAAATGAACCAAGCAATTGGCGCAATTCGCAATAAGAATGCTAATTTCTGTGTGAATGGGACAGCCGTGCACGAGGTCGTCATTATATCGTATACAGATAGAATGGCCACTACGTCGAGCACTAACTCCGGGTGTAAAAAATATTACTTATGAACCCCGGTTGGTCCTAAACACGTATTTCTACAAGTACCACCGCCCCATATCATGAAAATGAAAATCATTAAAGCTCTAGATCGGACCAGTAAAGTGTTGAAAGAGAAATTTCTAAAAGTTAGTGAGGCAAAAATTTAAGAGGGCATGTTTGTTGGGCCACAAATTTGGAAACTTTTGAAAAATAGTGAATTTGAAAACATGTTAACTGATGTTGAACTAAGAGCATGGAGAGCTTATAAAACCTTTGTGACAGAGTTTCTTGGAAATGTGAAAGCCGAAAATTACAGAGATCTTGTAATTGAATTGCTTAGTGCAATACAAGAAATTGGGGTACAACATGCCACTAAAACTTCACTTATCACCGGTCGTAGTGTTCAAATGACCGAAACTATCTTCGAATGTTGAGTAGTAAAAAATCAGCTTTTAAATAAAATTATTTTTCAAATCAAAAATCAATGTAATGTATTTCTATTTAAATCTATTTCCCGGGTCCTTTCTTTTTAAAAAAAAAAAAACCTTTATCTATAGATGGTTAACATTAACAAATTTTTTTCTGTAAACACACAGGACTCTGACAAAAAGAACTAGCGTATTGCAACGAATTGGCAATGGTATTTCTTGTTATCCAGTAGTTTACGTCTCGATATAAGTTTCACAATCTGAACAGCATTATAGTATTTCTATAAATGTAAGAAAGTAAGAAAAAGTTATATGGACATTCAGTCCTTAAGATAATTCTTTGAAGCATTAAAAATTTATTTATCCCTTCAATGAAAATTTAACATATTTTTTGTTGTTTTTAAATTGTTAGCAAAGCCTTCATGTCATTTTATGTTGTACACAAAAATTGTTCAAGTTTGTTCGAGAAGAAGCAAATTTTTAGCCGCATGCATTCAAGGAGATGCACTGATTTAGATGTTTCTCCCTTAATGTACCACAAATGTCCAGGCTTACTCAGCACAAGTTGGCGTTTGGCAAGAAGTGTATAAATATTTTCGATCTTAACTGGGATTAACTTCCGCCACTAGATAGGTGTTCAAAACGGTTACTTTCTAAGGGAAGTCACTAGCATTCTTATTCCACTCCAAAACATTATGCAGTGCAACCCACAAAAAAAAGGATGTTTAATCGAAAACCTGTTTAGGATAGATACTCTGTAGGCTGTCAAGCCGACAAGGAGAAAAGCAGTGTATTATTTTAACACGGAATAGTGTCTGCAAAGCAATAACATGCCTCTCGACTATATCTCAATAATTCTTCCATTTGAAGATACTGAATGAAACCGGAAAAGTGTTACATTTGTTATATTGATGTACCACACATCGGTCTTAAAAATTAAAAAAAAAAAAGAAAAAAATGTTGTGCTTAAAATTTAGTTCGTAAGTCTCTACACTCTTTCAAAACCCGTTAATAACTGTATTTCTATGAAAATATCGATAAATGTTTCATTCTTAAAAAACATACCCTACAATTGCTAGCCAAGTCATTCGAAAAATTGTTAACAATTAAAAGTGTAAGTGTATCATTGCATACGTCAGAATTCGGTACTATAAAATGATAAACCTCTTACGAACAAATCGATGAATATGAGTTGCTACGCATTCAACAATAAAGATAACTACAGAGTGGAGACTATTGGAAATAAGTTCTTACACTCTATTTCACTAAATAAAAAAAAAAAAACTAGAATGTAGCTTATCATTTCGCATTAGAAAGTGCTTTATAGTGTAACTCAGTTTAACTTATATTCGCAAATTTTGTTCGGAATAGCTGGTATCGTCAACCCTCATGTATATTAAATTAGTACATGTACGTTTGCTTAAACGCGAGCCTGGTGCCTGAATTACTAGTATGCTTTTTACTTGTCAGGCTTATCATTTCCCTATTTTCAAGTCCCTATTCCTAATGTCCTGCTAGAAACACAGGAAAAACTTGTCCTGAACGTATACTTAAGAACGTGAATTTAGGATCTTGTCCAAAAGGATCATTAAAAGCGGAGGTAACACGATATATTACGTCCGATATTCTATTGCCATATCAATCAATGTCAATGGCGTAAATAGCGCTGCAATACATCACTTATCTTAAGCTGCTTAAACTTCTTGTTCCAACGAGCTTTTTTCATATCGTTAAATTTGTTAGCCTGTAGAAACTTCTTAATGTTTCAAGATAATGTAAGTAGTTTTATATGTCTACATAAGATATCTCAGAATATTAATGCCCTTTGTAAAAGAAAAAGCTATTTACGCACCAGTATTTCGCTAGTATGATATTTAAAAAAATATATGGAATAAACATCCAACCTCCACGTTGCTTGACAAGCACTTAATACCATCCGCTTTGATATTATTGTCACCTTAATTCGCCATTATTTTCGACACATAAAGCAAATCCTAAGTTTTCTCCCAATACTCGTATTATAATTTATTCATTTGAAAAAAATGGAAACCATTCAATGAAAATATCAACGTTAATCGATGGTCCATGTAACGTCGATAGTTAGCATTCCGATCTCAGATAATAATTATTCCCCTACGTTTATTTATCTATTAAAAGGAGGCACAAGATAAATGCTTGCATTTCAAGGCTGTAAGGTCATAGCTTAGCCGTAATGTTAAACAAAATTTGACTCCAACAAATATACAAAAAGCATTCCGAAAAGATACAATTTCTAAATTTAAAGAAAGAAACAAACAAAAACTCTATAAGCCCCGCAGATCACATTATCTGAGTAAATATCTAATAGAAGGTAAACTGTTCATTTTCAGCCCTTGACTTGACATTCAGGAGGTTGGTCTAATCTTAAAATGGTTTAAACTGATTAAAAGGTCCTTGAGAAACTTGATGGCAGCTTACACCTTCATGGTTTTCAAAAATTTAACAGATCACATGTCGTCACATACACTTTTTGCTGCGTTGTTTAATCCAAAAAATTGATGGGAACTATACAAAATAATAGTTACGCTAAAACAACATCACATTCCAGATTTGTGTACATTAAAAAATGCATAACAATCTGATTTACTTCCTTTAACTTGATCTCGTCAACATTTACACACTTTACTTAGTATTTACAGCGCAAAACAATCGGACAAACTCACGATGTACCTCAATTTGATCAGTTGCAATGGTAGATGTAGATATGGATCGTAGATACTCTTTTCAAGACGACGCAACAGGAGGCAGAGATACGAATACGGGAACACTTATCGAAGAACACGCAGATAGCACGAGAAATTTTCCTTACACCGTTTTCAAGATCTTCAAGCGATCACAAATTTTCACGGCCGACAATATTAGTAGAGTAGATACAAACAAAACGCGCGCGATCATTCACTTCTCCTTCGTACACGGTGTTTGGTGTGAGTTACAACGACAAATCGCTGTCAAAATGACAATGATGCAAAAGAAGATGTTGCCGATGGGGGTAGGCCAAAATCAACAATAGTATCGAGACTGACCGCAAAAGCTCTCAAGATCGGGTAGAACTAGCGACAAAAAAGAAAAAAAAAAAAAAAAAACGGAAAAGCAAAAAAGATCGCGAACGAGAGAAACTGGTCAGAGCCTGTAGTCGTTACGAGCAACTTGTTTGGGGTGAAAAACTTTTTTTTTTACTTTATCGAGGCGACAACAAGATCGAAACTGAACTTGTTCTTGATCACTACGGTAGAATGGCGGCTGTCAACAAAAAGCTGTTGCTGTTTATGAGTATGTGGTACTCTGAGTTGTTTCGTATTTTTGCGATTCTAGATTCGCGTCTATCTTCAAAGCGCGTAAGTAGAACTACATATAAAGTTGGCGCTTTTTTGCAGTTGTATGATAGTGATAAATTGAACGCCTTAATTAGGCAGAGAGCCTTAAACGCATATCTTAAAGCTTTTGTGAGTATGAAACTCACTCAAAAACAAAAATAAAAATAAGTACAACTCAGATAACGAGAGGTAATTGAGCGAAAACAATCAGCAACTCGGTGCGGTGGTATCCTTGCTGGTTAAATAAAAGCTTTTGGTGCAATATTCTCTCTCGTTCACTTATTTGCACTTAGAAGATTGTTGCTGCCAGTTTGAGGTCTATCGACTTTACAAATTGTATTGTTGTTTTCGTATTCTGATTGTTGATAGGTGATTTAGATTGTAATTTTGCGGTGAGTGGACTCGACATGATTTTGTACGATAATAAACTCGAGACTGATAGACTTTAGACCGTTCACTTGATCACTTGAAATAAGCCGGAATGTGGTGGAATTATTGATGAAGGGGCCAATTCAGCTGAAAGTTAAAGAAAACTACTTTTCGAGTTTTGGTTTTGAAATTTTAATCTCACTGATTACGATCGCGCTTCTAACATGACATAAAGCACACGTGACGTGCTTTCGAAGAGCAAAAACACTTTATTTATGAGTATAAAATGCAACAAAATAAGTATTGGGAACCGAAATAAAAACTGAAGGGTTTTGTTGTAAACAAAAATACAACTTGAAAATTAATTTTTAGGAGGTATACATTTCGGTTGGTAAAAAAAATGATTTATAATCTTCAAAATTGTGTCCACCGTCGGGCGCCACTTAAAATTGTTGTTTTATTTTTTTTATCCAATTATATACCCTTAAAGTCACTATTAAATTGTGCTAAATCATAATAACAAGAATGCTATCCTACAGAAACAAGTCATTAAGCCAATTTGTTTGCAAAATGGCATTCAACAATTACACAAAAATATATTGTATAGAGTATATTTTCGAAAAAGAGTTTCTATCGACATTGGACCCTATATAATCTGGCATTAGGAAATTTTGCATTGATAGGAAATTCAAATCTATATCCCCCATAAAGTTTAAATATAGTATTTGGAGGAATCGATTACAAAAAGTAGCTCCACAGAGTGTTAAAAGCCATCAGTTTGGAAAACATTTCTTACAAAATTATTAAGATCATTAAGTACAGAAAGAAGTGGATTATTTCTTATTCATAATTCAGTCTTATACCATTGGCCATATCAAAGGCAAATTCAACATCATTTTTTGAAAAGGCTCTAGATATAATAAAGGATGAAAGGGAACAGAAACTACGGTGGACGTTTTTTGGCAAAATGATCTTAAAATTTGTAGCAATGTAGATCGGAATTATAGTCTGTAACGATGTCTATTTCGAAGATCACCTTTAACATTATTTCAATTGCCAAATGTATAAAAAGTGCAGATGATCACTAAAAATTTAAGTTATAAGCTTTTATCTAACTTCACATCATACATCTTTGATTGGGATTGAGAATGGACCTGGCCCTCAACAAGCAAACCTTTTAATTCTGCTCAAATTAAAGGTAGCTGCCACCAGTTTTGTATGTTCGAGGTCCGTTAACACTTGCGCATTCCGTCTGAGTGGAAGTCTTACTCTACTAACCGGTGGTAAATTTGAGGATTTTCGGAGAACTCGTGCTTATTTGCTTTTCATATCCGAGCCAAAGTAGTCTCCAAATGTGAACTCTCCTGAATGTCACTGTACACTCAGCATAGTTTATCCCTGTATCTTCTTCATCATTTACGTTCTGTAAAGTGACTAAAGACCAAAGAATATATTTTACATGGCAAAATTCATGCTTCTTATCCGCACAAATGAACTGGAATGATTAGGGTCTTACATAAGAAATCTTTAATTATTCAATAAAGGGGCTGGTTACTCAGTTAGTCTATATATTAGCCCTGTCAGAATTAGTAGTGAACCCCGACCAAACAAGTTTTCCAACTACCTCAAAGTTATGTCTGCCTGAAGTTTGAAATGTCCGTGGTGATTGTCACTTTTTGAATGTAGCATGTACACGTCCTTCGTTTAGGCCAACCACCAGATCTTCTAAGAGACTCACTTAACTAACATCACGATGCAATCTTCCAATCATTTCAATATCGTCGGCATATGTAAGTAATTGAACTGACTTTTAAAAAAAATTGTGCATCTGGTATTAGCATGTGAGTTTTCCACAATGTTTTCAATAACGATGTTAAAGAATTTGCATTAGAGCGCGTAGTCTGGCCTAATATTTCCTTGCTATCAAAAGTCTTGCTGAAGTTCGAACCTACTTGATGGAGAAACATGAATTATCTATCGTCATCCTGCACACTTATAAGTTTGGCAAGGTTAACGAATAAGATATTCGGTCGAGTAGGTCTTCCCTATAAGTACGTGGCGTGTATTGTTATAATATTCAAGAATTCTCTTCAAGGTGTACTTTTCTTACACACATCTCAGTAAACCCGTGCAATCACTTAGTGCAAGAGGTGGGATATTACTTGAAATGCTGAGGAAACATATATCTTGATGCAATTTAAACGGTTTCCTTTCTAGTTTCTATTCATCAGGCATCGTTTTACCATACTTTTTATATGAGTTGGTGCATACTCTTACCAAATCATCTCCCAAAGTTTTAGAGCTTTTTTAGACTTAATACCATATCTTAGCTTTATCCACTAGAAGTTTCTGGTTATAGTCATCCAAATTGAATGGTTCATTCTGCCAGTAAGCGGAATTTTGATCATAAACGCAGTTACACAGTCTTCATAACTCTGATTGCATAATTTTATGCTCTTGTACGTTTTTGTAGGCTTTGGTTTGGCCTTGTAGCCTCGATATAGAGAAAACCAACACATCAGAAGCGACATCTCTGAAGGCTTTATAGCAGCTTTCCTAAAAAATTTTCAGAACTTGATACAGGTTGCATAGGATACAGTGAAAGATCAATAAACACTTTGATATCAAACGACATTAAATATCCTCACAGTATTTTTCTATTTCATATTTGGCATCTGCAAATGTACTCCGGCTACAATGGAAATAGGCTGGACCGGTGCAATGTAACAATTTGGTCAATTTGGTTGACGCTTTGTTGGCTGGAACTCTTCAAGTTGTTTTATAAATATTGAAATGAGGAAAACACGTACAAGCCTCGATAAGGTTTCAGCCCGCAGCAAACTCCAATATTTTAAATCTGGTGATATCACACAAACTTTGCTTTGCTTTGCGCCCAGGAGGGTTAAGGAGCACTCTACGTAATATAATGCAGTAGAAAGATCATTTAACAATTTTTCAAAAGTCTGTTCATGTACAGAAATCATGTGATCTCCACTTGAAACGTAACTTGGAGAGTCTCATTTGGCAGTCATCCAGTACTATTTCGCTACTTCGAACTTTTAACGGTAACACCCGTCTCGATATGAATGCTCATCAGTATATCCACAACCCACTTTCGGACGTATTTTAAAATATCGTGATTAAAGCCAACGTTCATCGGTATCTCCCTTTCTTTCCTCCCTGAGGAAAGAATCCCTTGAGCGCGGGCAAATTATAAAAAAAAAAAATCTCTTCTACATAAAAAGATACATAAACAATTTTTTTTAAAAAAAGACTAGAACAGCAGTAAGTACTATGTACGAGTTACCTTGTTCGGAGTGAAAAAATTAGTTCGAAAACTGGTTGAAACGCATGCAAGTCATTTCCAATAATAAATAAGGGGTGATTCATCTTGTGGTTTGATTTTCAATAGGCCTTTTAAGCTGCTTTATCATTTTTGTTTAGTATCGTTTGGCAAGTTATCATGGAAAGACTCACACCACATAGCTGCATTACGAAAATCAGCGTTCTGTGAGAAATGGTTTTCGTGCGATTCGAGAAACTTACGGTGCGCATAATCGACTTAATGAAACCACTTTTGCCAATACCATTTGCAAATTTGTGTCCCATTTTATATTTGTGGATGGTACTCGACCGATTAGTCCACATCCAGCACGTTGTGAAGAGACTATAGCAGCGGTAGCTGAGAGTGTACGCGAAGACCATGACAAATTGATTCGTCGTCGTTCTCAGCAGATTTGTTTGGCGTATTCGACAACTTGGCGTATTTTACGTGAGGATCTCGGCCTAAAAACGTACAAAATTCAACTTGTGCAAGAATTGAAGCCAGCCAGGCCAGAATTAGCTGCCTAGATCGTGCGATATCACACCTTTGGATTATTTTCTCTGGGGATATGGAAAGTCTCAGCTCTTCAGGAACAAGCCATCTACGATTGACGCTTTGGAAGCCAAAATTACTCATTACTCGTGTTATCCGCGTGTTATCTCAGTTCTTCAGGAATAAGCCATCTACCATTGACGCTTTGGAAGCGATAACTCGTGTTATCTGCGAGATACCAGTCGCTATGCAGTCGCAATGGACCTTCCGAATGTAAATACCATGAATTGTTCTTTTAACCGATAATAAAAATTTTAAGTTCACTTTCAAAATTTTTTTTTTTTTGTAAGATAATGCACCGGCGCGTAAGAGCATCGCAACCGCGGCTAAAATCAATGACTTACGGCTTCAATTGCTGTCGCATCCACCGTATTCACCCAATTTGGCTCCCTCGGATTATTATCTCTTACCAAACCTCAAAAGATGGCTCATCAATAAAAAATTCAGCTCACGCGAAGAAATCATCGATGCCACGGAGGAGTATTTTGCAGGCCTTCTGGGAAATTACTTTTTGGACGGGATCAAGACAGATCAAGAAAATCGCTAGAATAAGTGTATATAACTAAACTATATTGAATAAAATAAAAAAACATTAAACATTTTTTTTTTTTCATTCCCAAGGAGGTTACTTTAATCCCATTTAGTAGATGTAGATACCTAGGCGGTATCTGATGATATTTTGGACTCCCCTGTTTATGTATAGCAACACTAAGAAACTCGAACTTCTTCAAGCAAATATCAATCACATGTGGCTAGAGCGAACGCAAAAGATTGTTTTTTTTTTATAACTTTATTATGTGGCATTCTTAAACTACACTACATATTACACGACTTTTCTTAACTACTTTTAGACAGTTGAACTCTCATATGTGCATCTACTGCCTACTTGGAAATTTTCATGATAATTCATATTTGTAAAACAAAGACTAAGGCTATGCCATGCTATCCGTAAATACTCATACACATGCATTTGTATATAAAAAGCCAATTAAAATAACACGCATCCGAAGTGAAGTGTTTTAATTGATTTCATTACGATCATGAGTCAGTTGAGTGTGATTAAGATCGATCGACACGACAACAACAGCGACAGAGATATGAGTACACTCCGTTTTATTAGTAGGCTCATATCCAGACGTTAAAAAATTAAATTCTAAATCATTATATTATCTTTCATTTAGAACGAAATAAAAATAATTATTAATTAAATGTGTCATGAAATTTGGAATGAGAAATTTCGCAGAGGAAGTTCTATTACAAATTAATCAAATGTTTGTATAAGTGTTTGTGTACCCTTACTAGTTTGCAGTTGAAACTAAATACAGCGAATAAGGTATTGTCGTTAAATGTCATAGGCGTCATAATGGTTATAAATAAATTAGTTGCAATAAAAATGGATTAGATTATGTACGAGTTCTCAGATATTTTATGACTGGAGTCACGTTTTTTTTTTTTTTTTTTTTTTCATTACCATTGGGAAGTGATTTCGGACCTCGAATATATGGAAAGTGATTCTCATTTGATTTCACTTGAACACTTTTTCGGTTTTGTTGACTCTCTTCTAGTGGAGTTATCGTTTGCCCTGAAGTTCTCGAATGTGGTCAGGTGCGCGTATTTATGGTTATACGTGGGGTAATAAATTAGATTCTAATATATATTACATTTATTTTTGTTTCTATTTTGTTTTCGTTTTTTTTTTTTGAAAGTCAAGGACTCCCTTAAATATGTGCTGTTGAGGTATATACTTTTATTTTTCATTGTTGATTTAAAAATTTCTGTGGATATGCCCCTGGTGGTAGGAGTATTTTCGGATTTTTGTTTTATGACTTTAAAATGGATTTCAATGGATTCCGATAGCGGTTAAGTTGATTTGTGTTATGATTTCGAAGATTTGTGAAACACATAATCTATGCAAGTCAAGGATATTCAACGTTGATTCAAAAATGCTGATGAAATCATTCTACTTTTTAGAATAAGATTAAACCTTATCTCAAGAAAATTGAAACAGTTGGTAAATATCATAACATTTGACAACTAAAACCGCTGGCGGGGATGAAAGATTGTATAAAATTGCAACCACAATGACACATATTATTTGTCGAACTTAATTTTCTCTAAAACACCTCCTACTTCCTCAGAAAAGAATGTGAGGAAGTTTTTCAGCATCGGTCCCATTTAGATCCCATTAAAATCCCATTTAGAAGATCGATTGGTTAATGTCAGATCTACTATATATGCAGAGTCTAGAAGGCCAGTATTATATCCAAAAGGAGCTTTAATGTTGTTAATACATTAATCAAAAAGCCACTATTAAAGATTAAAAAATTTAAAAGTGTGGCAGAAAGTGCCATATTGCTCCATTTTGAAATAAGCTCATTCCGAAAGTCCTCTACCCTTACAAATCATAATTCTATAAGTCATTGACTGGTTTCGAATAAAAAAATTGCGAGGCGCAATTAATTCACACACTCTTTACAAAATTAAGAACAGGAGGAGGAACACTAAGACCAAGATAGAAGACTTCAATTTAAATAACAGTTATCAATTACAAGTGGACATTAACAAAAATCAAAATATAAAGTAACATTTTCGCATAGATTCAACTAACCTATAGATAATTTAAATTAATTTTTGGCTAGCAACAGCTTTTCCATTGTTTTAATCATACTCCTTTTAGTAGAAGTTAAGTCAAGCCTTATAGTATCCATATATCTACAATCCTTGAACTGGGATTTGCAAATTCTTTTTGTTAAAGCACTCCCCATTCGCTCGCAAGACATAAGCTATCCGTTGCCTGTTCTAAAATGCTTTTTTATCCGACCTGTATAAGCAATCATAAAAAACTTCCTACTAGAAAGTCAAAGTCCGCTTCTTGCAAAGAATTCATTCAATTCCATAAGGGAATAAGTTTGCATATAAATAGGTTTTAAGTGACAAGTGAAGCAACTTGACAAACCATAAATTTCTTTTGATCATAACGTTCTCTGCGGAGCCCAAGCGAATATCATTTGACTGGTTAGCAAGTACAAATTGATGTCTACACGAGTACGTTTAATACGATAAATACTTATTGGCGTCTTACGTAAGGTTATGTAAGGTTAGGTTGAAGTGATAAAAATTTACTTAGACTATCCAGCAGTGGACGTCCAAAAGAGGCTGTTTCAGATGAAAACATCAAAAAAGTCCACAAAATGATTACGAATGACCATAAAGTGAAGTTGATCGAGATAGCATTGTCATGTGACAATGGATGAATCTTGGCTCCTTAACTTCACACCAGAGTCAAGTAGGCAGTCAGCTGAGTGGCAAGCAGGCGACGAACCTCATCCAAAACGACCAAAAACTCAACAGTCGGTTGGCCCCAAAAGGGGCAGACTGTCAGCGGCGACTATTACATTGCGTTGTTAGAGCGTTTGAAGGACGAAATCGCAGAAAAACGGCCGCATTTGAAGAAAAAGAAAGTGCTTTTACATCAAGACAATGCACCGTGTCATAAGTCGATGAAAACGATGGCAAAATTGAATGAATTCGGCTACGAATTGCTTCCCCATGCACCGTATTCTCCAGATTTGGTCCCCAGCGACTATTGAATTGTCGCGACTTTTGAATCGTTTCAATCAGTGTATCGCCCTCGAAGGCAGCTATATTGATAAATAAAGTTGAATTTTGCAAAAATTTTGTGTTTTACTATAAAACGGTACGGAATTTTCAGCCCATGTGTTAATAGATGGTATTATCAGCGTCTTCTTCTTACACACCTTCCTTGTATTTCTTTGTATCAAGCAATGAGTTGTGTAGCTCTCTACAATTTACATATTTTTGCTTTAATGGCTGATTGAAATTCATCAGAATAAACCTTTGTTTTCGTTTTTGGATTCTCTGCTTCCAATTTACAATAGTTTCTTAACTAGGATTACCTGCATACCGTCAACATAATCAGTAAATTCTGGATTCATGGTATTAACCTTTAAAGGGTTAACATGTGGTAAGAAGGAACAAACTTGTGGAGAATAATGTAATACCTAAACATGTCTTCTTTTCCCAACTCAACTTCAGTTTCTCAACTTTCTTCAAAAGATTTATCTTGGTACTTAACTAAAAGTTCAGTGATGTTTCCACCAATAATCCTTTCTCCACATAGTTTATGGGAAGAAATGCTTTAAATAATGCGATTAGCCAAGGGCTTAGAAAGCTGAAGCTCTGCCAAAGTTATCCCGGTATTATATTGTCACTTAAGCTCCTGGTGCTGAAAAAAACATAGACACGACTTTCTCCGTTCCCAGAAATGGTTTCAGCCAGAATCCAAAACAAATGTAGTCGAGTTTTTAAGGATGTCTCCAAAACTGACCACGTGTGAGGACCCGGTGGATGTACGGGACATTCTGCACATTCCTAGTATTTTTTAGTAGAAAATGCTGTAGACTGCTTACTGGCATCTTTACGGGGCACAACGCTTTTGCTTAACACCTGAGTATACTAGGTCTACAAAACACAGCGATGTTTGCTGTGACAATGATGACAACACCGCCAAGCACTACCTCTACAAGTGTTCAGTCTACGCTCGCATCAGGCGGTAGATATTAAACACTGATGAAGTGAGTGCTGATATTGTAGTAACTTTACCACAGAAACATTCATTCACCCCTCTACGAAAGACGAAAGATTACTTAACTAAATGGTGGAACCGAAGTAACACTTATAGAAATGTATCTCGTGGCATAATATGATTGTAAAAAAAATATTTTTTGGACTGAAGGTCTGATTGGCAACAGGACTTTATGTTTTGAATTTTCCATTCCAATTATATTATCATATTCAAGGCTCCAATTTATGAAAACTGCTGCGACTATTTCATAAGCATACTACTTAAGTTGGTAGAGTAATAAATAATTCAAAAGGCCCTCAAACCTTTGCATATAAAACTAATGTTGGACCAGATTAAACACGTTTCGATTATATAATGGACATGATATCGTTTTTATACAATATATAAGTTTACCACTCCGAAACCCTCAGTTTTATAAACACTTAACTTGTCAATATGTTAAAGTAGTTAAAATGTTTCCATAAAAAAATGGTGTATATCTCTCAGATAATATACATATATAAACCTCTGATGGCTTTAATATTGGATTGTTGATCTTTGACAACTTGAAGTTCTAAGAATCCCATTATTCAGTTTACGCTTGGACAAAGAAGTGATAGTTTACTAGACAAGCGGCCGTTCCATTTAATTGATAGCGGGATGTTTTCAGTTTAAACAAAACTATTACTTCATTTCTTCCAACAATATTCGGAATTGTGTATCCCAAAAATAAAAAGAAGCTTTATATTCTCAACTACACAATAGTTAAAGCAAAACTCATAAGCTGCTGCCATATACACTTGTTTTTCGCCATATCTTAATTATAGATATATCTTCTTTACGATCTTAGTGCGGCTGTTCAACGTCTGCGCCAAAAACAGGTTAATTAAATGCTTTCGTAAACTTCAACTTAGTTCGAGTATATTGACATTAAATCTTCGGCGGTGATTCACCGGAACTGGGCTGTGATCAAGGGGATTTCTTCCTAATTGATTATTCCCTCGGCGCATATTGGCTACACGTTTTGATTTGTTTTTTTGAAGTTTTTTTTTCATCAATATTACCTTGTCTCTTCGAGTCTTATCGTTAGCCCGTCATTGTCACAATTCAATCTTCCGTCAGCAAGTTTGTTGTCTTGTGTGCCACACAGTGTACTTGTAGATATGTACCTGTGAGGTCATGTGTCTTAATTACTTCAAGTCAATTGGCGTTATTAATGTTATTTTTTTTTTAAACTTCCTAGAACTCAAAACATGGATATCGAAATATTTTAACACCCGTTGTTTAATTATTAGTGAAATATCATATCTTGCCTTGGGATCAAGAATTGTTTTCTGCTGCGTATATAAGGTACCCATGAAAAATATCGTTCTGTAACCTTTGGAATGAAGCTTTATATTATTGGAATTATCGAATAGTATGTAAGGAGATTGTAATAAGCAAAACACGGTAGAAACCAACGACGAGATAAACAGATACACGAATAAAAACACATTGAGTGTAATCACTCTATGAAAGCGTAGTCGGTTAAAGAATTTACTCAAACTTTGTGTTTTAAAAATGTTTTGTATGAATTATAAATACCCGTTTACAGAAAATTAACTCAACTGCTCTTAAGAAACTGAATTGGTGTGAATCATATGAATTGAGAAAGAAACGTGTCCAGACTAGAAGTAGTCGGTAATGATGTTTATATTCTGTGATAACCGATTTCATTGCGCCAGATAATTGCGCGGATCTTAAGATAGCCGAAGAATGAAAGACCACAACACCAATTATGAACTTTTACATATTTCAATGGTTTGTATAGAAACAGTCTCTTAGACTAACATGAACCACAAGATCTGATCTTGCTACAACTCTGAAACTTGTGGGTTTGCGATTTGAATGAAAGTTGTGTACTCGTGGTTACGAGTAGAGGTTATATATAACCAGGTCATATGCCTTTTGAGATGTCGGTACACAGAAATTTATCTGTTGGCTATAGCCACATATTGTTATTATTTGCATATATTGTTGTTATCTTAACATATATGAACCGTGTTTTTTTGATTTGGTCAGTTTTATCTTCTGCCTGACTGAGTGGATGGATTGCACTGTCTGGCATGCTGAAAGGTTTCGTCAGACCATTACCATTGCCCCATTTATACGCTAATGTCTATGGGTGGAAATATTAGACTTTTAGATTCAATTTACTAGTAATATTGAGCTGAATAAAACAATTACAGGGTGACTGACTCGAACTGAAACTTTTTAAAATGCTATAATTTTTTATATTTTTTGATAAATTTTATTATGCCAAAGCAAAAAATTTGGAAAATACATCAATTTTCAAATTGTATCAGTAGTTTTCAATATGTCCACCTTTGGCGCGAATAATGGCCTAGAAACGGCAGAAGAAAGCATCGCACGATGCACGCAAGTGGCTCTGCGGTATTTTGGCCCATTCCCGGCGAAGTGCTTTTTTGAGGTGGTCCAAACTTTGGTATTTTTTAGTGCCAACATCCGCCTTCAAAATGCCCCAGACAGAAAATTTGCAGACAGAGATTTGCATCCGGAGAATTTGCAATCCATTGTGTCGAAGAAATGAAGTGTGGAACATTGTTTTTTAACCAATCTTGGTTGACGCGAGCTTTGTGAGACGGTGCCGAGTCTTGTTGCAATGTCCACGGTCTCCGACCGAAACAATTGTTTGCCCAAGGCTTCAATACTGCCTCTAAGACAGTTTCACGATATACGATCGCATTCGTTATGACGCCACGATCCAAAAATACGAGCAGAGAGCGACCATCGGCGGTTATGGCGGCCTAAACCATCACCATCGGTGCTGCCTGCTTTCTGGTGGCCGTCCGAAGATGTAAATTTTTGAAGGACCTATCTGGCAAGTAAACTCGGTCATTTTGACATATTGCTCGATAACAAATGGCGACTCATCGGAAAAAACCAAATTCGGTAACTCACCACTTCGCAACTCCTTCGCTCTTTCGACTCTAACCTTTTTCTATTGATCGTGTGCTTTTTGGAACTTCAATGGTATGGTCGGTATATGTTGCATCCGTTCCAACGATACGTTGAGCTCACGAGCCATTTTTCTTCCACTTCGGAGCGGATTTCGCCCAATTCGAGCCTTTCCGAACCATTTCTGCCGATGCTGCTGTTTTTTTATGACCACCTCCATGGCGTTTTGTAACGCTGCCAGTATCACGGTAACGAGCTATGGTTCGAGACACAAATGATTTATTCACGTTGAGGTGCTGGAGGGCTCTAACGATAGCTATTTGTGGTTTTTCAGCCAAATATAAGGCAATCACACTATCACGTTTGAATTCCATCGCGGATAAAAATTTTTCAACACAACTGAGTCGCAAATCGTTTAAAAGGCTTGTAAATAATAAAATTATCTGTCATGTGTCAAAATTTGAGCTCACAGTAATAAAGGGTTTGGAAATTATAGCAGTCTGAAGTTTGTTGCAGTTAGAGTCAGTCAGGGTGAAGATAAGGAAATGAATAAATCGAAACGAAGTGTGGACTGTCTTAATTACATCATCTCATCACCATTCCCGGTCAAATGGCGTCCGCTATCGTGCACGTATGTTGTTAAATCTAGAGCGCTCTTATTCGACTAACCATTCGATACTCCTTTTGACCAAGCTTAGTGAAATTTTGGTGAATCTTTTCACCTGCAAATATCTTCCTTCCCCAAGTCTTTATATCTTGCATTGTACTCTGTATAGGTTCACAATATTTGCAGTTCATATCTTACTAAAGAGAATCTTGTGGGTTTCTATAATTCTTATTATAATTCTCCAGCGCCTTAATGGAGTACTGCCGGTCTGAGATGGTAACTGCCTAGAAAATGGCAGTTTTTTGGCCCCCTCCGATGTCAATCGGTTCACCTACGGGAGTTTTGATTATTCTTCGACTTATCCTAGAATTATGTTATCAGTTGTCGACAAAATGTCTACAGTCTTTCATTGGGATAATATGTAGTCTAATAGTCACTTTGACCTTCGTATTGTTTCATTACTTATAAATCCAGCGAAGTAAGACTGAGTATGGTTGTGCTGTGTTAATTCATTACACAAGCCAAATGCCGTAATATCTATTACGGTGAAGCCTTAGAGTTAACAGTGCCTCTGTCTAGTCAATAGCCTAAACGAAGCTGTTTTTCAATTCAAGTGTACCGTAGTCATGTATTTAGAGATTTGAATCCCGAATACAATTTCAAAGCACCTCGCTCTTGATACCTCATAATGTATGTGCTAGTCTTCCGATTACAGCCACTTGAACTAAGAAAAATGTCGAATGATCAGACTAGAAGCTACAAAAAGCAATCACTATCTCTATTCTTCAGGAATAGCTGGTGGTTCTAGTGTTGACAACCTAAGATGGCACTGTGTCTGATACAGTTTACCGCCACGCTTTTGGGCTTCGTATAGTTTTTTTCTTTTATCGTAAAATGTTCTAAAATTTTTATTTCTATTTTTTTTTTACTTGTTTGACTTTATCTCTTCAGTAGACACATTTTTATCAGGAGCTAATCGGAATAGAATTTCAAGTATTTCAGTGGTTTCAGTTGAAAATTAAATTATTAGGATGAGGAAGATGAAACAGTCTAATTCCTTAATAGATTTGCTTAGAATTATGCTTTTTTAAGGTTTATGAATTTTTTTTTAAAAAAACTGTCACCGCTGTTTATAATTTTTGCCCAAATGTTGCAAATTTGAGCAGCATGCTATCACTTGGCTCCATTTCAAGGAGTTTCCTATTTGAATGTTTGCTAATACACTCATGATAGAAAAGAGTTTCGTTTATGAAATAGCACTCAAAGCAAAAGCACTTAAGATGAAGTTAATCTCATAAGTCTACGTTAATACCTATCAATTTGAAACGTGCCTGCAATGCCGGTGCTCACTTTTCTCATCCAATTCCGCTCAGAATCTAACTATTGAAGAACTTATTTAAGTAATTGATTTATCAAGCAAAACAAAGAAGTCTACACGAAAACAAATTCACAGTGATAACCAACTGAATCTAATTATTCGCCCTCAGCGTCTGATAAAGTGTACACTCTTTACCGCAACTACTACTAATTTAAGTAAACGAATTTGTTATGAACAATTTGCGAATAAATAGAAATTGTTAGCGTTTAAAATCTTAAGTATATACAAAAGTGACTTTACTTAACAGCTATACATAAATCAAGATAAATAACGACAGTTTCTAAGGAGATAGTCGAATAATTTGCCTTTATTTAGATACTTTCAGGTAATGTCAGACAGAAGCACCACTTCTTAGCAAATAAGCCTACAAGTAAATCCATATATAGGGTGATTTATCGTGAGGTTTGATTTTTAATAGGCTTTTTTGACAGATCATGCGTGACTTCTATGAAACTGCTTTGTCATTTTTGTTCAGTATTGTTTGACAAGTCGTCATGGAAAGACTCAAACCACAACAGCGTCTCCAAATTGTTCAGCTGCAATACGAAAATCAGTGTTCTGTGAGAAATTTTTGTCGTGCGATTCGAGGACTTACTGAAACCACTATTGCCAATACCATTTGCAAATTTGCGTCCCAGTTTACATTAGTGGATGATACTCGACTGGTTAGACCACATCCAGCACGTAATGAAGAGACTATAGCTGTAGCTGAGAGTGTACGCGAAGACCATGACGAATCGATTCGTCGGCTTGGCGTATTCGACAACTTGGCGTATTTTACGTGAGGACATCGGCATAAAAGTGTAAAAAATTCAAATTGTACAAAAATTTAAGCCAGGCGATTTGAATTTGCGTCATATTTTCAGTGAATGGGCTCTGGAAAAACTCAATGAAAATTATTTTGAAATTTTGTTCAGTGATGAAGCGCATTTCTGACTCAATGGATACATTAATAAACAAAATTGCTGTATTTGAGCTGATAAGAAACCCGAATAAAAACAACATAAATAAAAACAGCGGTATGGTGTGGTTTATGTGCTGGTGGAATCATTGGTCCATATTTCTTCAAAAATGAGACAAATCAGAATGTTCCCGTCAATGGTAACCGTTATCGCGCCATGTTAACGTACTATGTTCCGAATGGACCATCTCAGATTTAGTCATGGCCAATATTTACAAAATTAATGCCATGAATTATTCTTTTAACCAATAATAAAAAATTTAAGTTCACTTTCAAATTTATGTGTTTTATTTTACATTACAAATCAAACCTCACGTTGAATCACCCTATATTTAGAATACTGTCTAATCACATTTACTCGACATGAATGTGTAACTGAAGCATTTTTTTCGGACTTTTTATTTATTTATTTATGTATTTTTTTTTTTTTTTTTTGTTATTTAAACTTTTGCAAACAAACATACAGATGCCATTGTGAAGGTAAGAGTATCTATCTAATTAGTTGTGACTCACACATGAGATGTAAATAATTTTTAGTAAATATTGAATTAAGGGCACAAAACTGGCAGTGTAAACATGAGATTGATCCCACTTTACATCAATCACGAGCGGTGCTGTTAACCGCTATGGCATTGACAACGGACCACGCGGACAACGAACGACGAACGGCGGAATTACGTTTCAATCAAAAGGTCAAGTTCAAAATTTTACCCGGCGTAGTCATTGTTCGTTGTAATCGCATGTCAATATTATTTACAGTCGTGGCGGTCGGGCTGGATAGTTGGTATGAATGTCTGTCCACCATGAACCATCATCATGTCCAAACTGATTTGAAATGAGGCGAACTAAATTCGAATGCCCTTTTCGGATGGATCCATATGGAAATGATGGCAAAGTTCATGAACCGTGGCAGTGAAAATTTTAACTTTCCCCTCTAGATGACATCAATTATGGAGATGAATGAGAATGATTTCATTTTGATTAATGAGGGCAGATAGGAATTAAATACGAATGGAATGGAAAGTGTGTTCGTACGTCGTTTATTGTAATGGCAATCAGATTCATATCAAAATTGATACAAAGTCTCATAAAGATATCTGTTTAGAAATTTTGCTAAGTAAAGCTCAGCGAATTGCGAATGAGTTAACTGCGAATAAATAATTTTCAATATATTTAAAAACAGGCAAGTTACGATTTTACTATTCCAAAAGCACGGAACTTAATTTATCTGTGGATTAATAAAAAAAAAATTCAGATTCAATTAGTTTTTGCAAAGAAATCAACTACTCGCATATTTTCCGCGAATAAGCGATCTATTGGTGATGATGAAATGGTAAAATAAGTCAAAGGCAATGGTCTCTGTATCAATTAATGAAATTCATTATGTGTTCGATAGACTAATAACGTACCATCAATAGCAGTTGAAAACAAAATAACTTCCATTTGCAGACGATATCGAAATATGTTACAATAATTGGTCAAACTCAGCGAGTGTGTTTCAGAGCGAGTAGAAGGTCTTGACAATAAATTTGGCGGTGAATGACGTTGTCATCAACCGATCCACTCACCACTGCCAACCTATTTGCCAGCTTCTTTAAACAATCCTTCACCAACGACTCCTTTGTACCAGATCCCTCCTATTTTCGTTACCTACCGAACTTCTCCAACGGCCCACATCTCTCTCACATCTTGGATCCCTCTTATATCGAATATAAATTACACCAACTCAATGACGAATTTACACCCGGTCCAGATGGCCTCCCTGCCATATTTCTTAAAAAATGTTCTTCGTCTCTTTCCCTTGCCCTTTCTGATCTCTTTCGTCTATCCCTTTCGCAAGGAGAATTTCCTCAGGTTTGGAAAACCTCCTTTATGACCCCGATCCACAAAAAGGGATCAAAGTACGAAATAACAAACTATCGTCCAATCGCTAAACTCTCCCATATTCCCAAACTCCTCGAATGTATTTTGTATGAAGCTCTAAGTTTCCAATGCAAATCACTTATTTCCCCTAGACAACATGGCTTCCTAAAGGGTAGGTCAACCACCACAAATCTTGTTGAATTCGTATCCTTTGCCATCTCTGCCCTAGAGAACGGCAACGAAGTCGATGTAGTTGCAACCGATTTTGGCAAAGCCTTCGATAAAATCTCTCATTGATTAATACTCTTCAAATTGTCTGCCCTCGGCTTTGAACCCATACTGTTAAAATGGATATCTTCTTACCTCGAAAACCGTTTTTACAGTGTTCGTTTTAGGTCAGCCCACTCCACTCCATTTTTGGCCACCTCTGGAGTTCCTCAAGGTAGCTATCTCGGCCCCCTTCTCTTTATATTAACCATAAATGATCTCGATAGGATCATCAAATACTCCTCCGTCTCCCTTTACGCCGACGATACCAAATTTTTCAAAACCATTTCCTCTCCCCATGACTCCTTCCTTCTTCAACAAGACCTTGATAGTTTTTCGATCTGGTGCCTCAAAAATTGTTTGGAACTTAATATCGCCAAATGCCAGTCCATCACCTTTTCACATAAGCGGCTCAAATCTCCTCCCCGATTCTACCGTCTCCACAACCAACTGATCTCGTCCGTTGAATCTCTTCGCGACCTCGGCATTTTGTGTGATAGGGAGCTCAATTTCCGTTTGCATATGGATGGGATAATCCTTAAAGCCAACTCTGCACTAGGTTTTGTAAAACGATGGTCCAAAGAATTCACCAACCCATACGTGACCAGGTCCCTCTATATTACCTTTGTTCGTCCCCTTCTAGAGTACGCTAGCCAAGTATGGTCCCCATATCATCGCGTTCATATCTCGAGAATCGAAAGCATCCAGCGCCGTTTTCTTCGATTTGCTCTTCGAGGTTTGCCCTGGGATGATTCCTTTACTCTGCCCCCCTATCAAAACCGTCTCAACCTTATTAACCTAAACACCCTTGAGGAACGCAGAGATGCAGCCGACTTTCTCTTCATTCATCGACTTCTTTCAGGTCAGGTTGAATGCATGTCCCTTCACAATTCTATTTTCCTCAACACTAACCCTCGTAATCTACGTACCCCTCGTCTCTTCTATCTTCCAACCCACCACACCACCTATGGCGCGAACGAACCAATCTCCCGCATGCTACGAAAAATTAATTCAAACCCTAGCGTCTTTGACTTCCACCGCACCACTTCCTACCTCAAATCGGTTCTCCTTTCCCACAACAACCAACCTTAGTTTTAAGTATTAGTTTAAGTTTAATTTTAAGTTATAGCTTGTATTAAGCCGAATAAATGGGGGCTTTCGCCCCCACCAAAATTAAATTAAATAAAAACACGATACCAAAAAAAAAAAGAAGGCAACGTGGACGAGTGGGAGAGTATCTGATAAATAATAAATATATAATAATTTATAATATATATATAATAATAATAAATAATCTGATAATAATTTTTTTTTTTAAACTTTATATATAATCGTCACTAACTCAGTCCTAGCAGATTAAGGTATCCTTAGTTGTTTCAAAATGAGGTTTCTTTGTACGAAATTTTCCACTGCTCCGACAAGGAAACGCTTCCAAGCTCAATATTTGGATGTCTAATAGTGCAAGACAAAGTCTCCAAAACGGACCATAGTCTAATGGATTGAGGTCTGGGCTACCAGATGGCCAATCATCCGTGGAAATGAAGTTCGGAACGGGGTTTTGAGCCATGATTAAGTCGTTTTTGCCTTTTTGCTAGAGCGGAGTGTTTTTTTTTTTAAGTCTACGGCTTATTTGCGAATAGTGTTTTGTTGAGAGGCTCCATAAGTTTTAAGACACACTTTTGTCGAGGTTTTAATAGCTTTCTCTTTGAAATGAGGCCCGGTAACCCTATCCAAATCATCACAATTCAGACGCATGTCTTGATGACAGTGATACAATTCTGTATATTGAACAATTTTTCATCTGTGAAAATTTTCTCGTTAGTAAAAATAATTTACCTGTGACTGTTTTTCGCGTACTGGCGAAGCAAAGCTTTCGATTTTGAACACGTTTCTGGTTCAATGATTTTGTGTGTAAGTGGCCGGTCTGTCTCTTATTTCTCCCTTATATTGCACCAACATAGAGGGTACAACAAAAAGGCAGGAAAATCCATCTAAGTACTTAAGTCAATATGACTCCTATTACACCCTGACTCACTCGAACTGCAACCAACTTCAGACTGCTATAATTTCCAAACCGTTCATTACCGTGAGCTCAAATTTTGACACATGACAGATATTATTTACAAGAATTTTAAACGATTTGTGTCTCAGTTGTGTTGAAAAATTTTTATCCGCGATGGAATTCAAACGTGATAGTGTGATTGCTTTATATTTGGCTGAAAAACCACAAATAGCTATCGTTAGAGCCCTCCAGCACCTCAACGTGAATAAATCATTTGTGTCTCGAACCAAAGCTCGTTACCGTGATACTGGCAGCGTTACAAAACGCCATGGAGGTGGTCATAAAAAAACAGCAGCATCGGCAGAAATGGTTCGGAAAGTGAAGGCTCGAATTGAGCGAAATCCGCGCCGAAGTGGAAGAAAAATGGGTCGTGAGCTCAACATATCGTTGGAACGGATGCAACATATACCGACCATACCATTGAAGTTCCAAAAAGCACACGATCAACAGAAAAAAATTAGAGTCGAAAGAGCGAAGGAGTTGCGAAGTGGTGAGTTACCGAATTTGGTTTTTTCCGATGAGTCGCCATTTGTTATCGAGCAATATGTCAAAATGACCGAGTTTACTTGCCAGATAGGTCCTTCAAAAATTTACACCTTCGGACGGCCACCAGAAAACAGACAGCAACGATGATGATGGTTTAGGCCGCCATAACCGCCGATGGTCGCTCTCTGCTCGTATTTTTGGACCGTGGCGTTAAAATGAATGCGATCGTATATCGTGAAACTGTCTTAGAGGCAGTATTGAAGCCTTGGGCAAACAATTATTTCGGTCGGACATCGTGGACATTTCAACAAGACTCGGCACCGTCTCACAAAGCGCGCGTCAACCAAGATTGGTTAAAAAACAATGTTCCACACTTCATTTCTTCGACACAAGGGTTTGCAAACTCTCCGGATGCAAATCCGTTGGATTTCTCTGTCTGGGTTATTTTGAAGCCGAAGTTTGGCACTAAAAAATACCAAAGTTTGGACCACTTTAAACAAGCACTTCGCCGGGAATGGGCCAAAATACCGCAGAGCCACTTGCGTGCAGCGTGCGATGCTTTCCTCGAACGTTTTAAGGCCATTATTCGCGCCAAAGGTCGACATATTGAAAACTACTACTACTACTACTACTACTACTACTACTAACTACAGTTTGAAAATTGATGTATTTTCCAACATTTTTTGCTTTGGCACAATAAAATTTATCAAAAAATAAAAAAATTATAGCATTTTGAAAAGTTGCAGTTCGAGTCAGTCAGGGTATGTTATAATAAGGCCTTGTATAAGGATTTCCAGATAAATGACTTGAATTGACAATTCAAGAAAGAATTGCAACGGAGGACCAAATGAACTAAGGATTTGATACATTCTCTCCCTTAAAATATCCTTTGGGCGATGAAATTTCTCCATTATGTTCCAGAGGCAATCTCTTTGAAAGATTTTTAAGCATGTACATTTATAATTGACTTAATAGCAATGAAAGGTTCGAGGTTGAATACGCTAGAAAATTTAATTGAAAACAGAATGTCAATGAAAGAATAAAGAAAGTAGTGAATGTAGGACTACCAATCTTTGGACTGTAGGAAATTCTAAATCTGCTATCTCAATAAATGCTGGAATCATCTCACAAAAGGGTTTTGAGTATCAGTTAAAAAAAGAGTTTGATCGTTATCATCTTACGGCATTTGCAGGTTCTAAAGTTATATGTAGAGAACAAGTTTAACTCAGACACACTGGCTGGTGTCTGATAGACCATTCTCTTGCGCCTTTTCAACCAGGAAGGGATGAAAAGGAAAGGATGAAAGGAAGTCGATATGTATTTACACATTAGATATACATACAGATGAATTAGAGATGGACTGTGGAATCGATGCCGGTTTTATATATGAGTTATTAATAATTCAGGCATATATTCCAAACTTAGTTTCTGATAAATTACGAAAGAGACATACATGACTGCAATACTGCAAGTAACTCGTAATGATATAACCATTTTCATTGAAAGCCAGAAGCAAAATCCAAGTCAGCTCACCGATATCGCAAAAAGCTCTAAACTCTTTGCTCACAAGACATAGCCAGAAAAAGTTGGGTTTTAAATTGACAAAAAAATAGTCTATAATTGGCTACGATCGGGCACTTCAGTCGATCAAATAGTCACTTTTCAAATTAAGAGAATGAGTAAAAACAGGATTCAGATCAATAAACTTCAATGGTATGAAAGAATATCGTTGCCTAGATTCGTAGGTGCTCTCACTGGCATTCATTTTCGAAAGAACCACACAATGGAGCTAAATCTCAAAGGACAGGATACGCGATTCTGTTAAGGCAGCAGTAATAAAAAAAACTCCATAGGACACATTTCACTCTCTATATCATAACTAGCATCCTGCGAATCCCACTATCCGTTCTACATAGATTCTGCACATATAAAAAGGCAGAAGTTTTGAAAAAAAAAAGCTGAAAGGTGCAAAGTTTTCCTCCGACAGTGCACAAATCAGCATTAAAGAAAAGCGATGAAAGAGCTCAGAAAAAGGGAATAACACTGAAAGTAAAATTTTCCAACACATTGTACAACAATATACTCGTACTTGCAGGATCCTTTAGTCTTACAGAAGAAAGAACACAAAAGCTCTATAAATCGGAACATTCTATCTAAAAAGGATTGGAAACGAAAATTACATTGTCCTACATCCTTCTTGTAAACATATCCCGAACGCAGACAAAATCTACGAGCAGTACAATCTATGAACTTTATGTGTATATATAATTAAAAGCTAAAAATATTATGCCATTACTGTTAAGTACAGAGATCCGCTTAGAAGTAGATCACTCGAAAGAAGAGTGCTCCTTAATTAATTTAAGGTAGCTACAGAGCCCAAGTTAACCAAACACTTACAGAAGAAATTCTACGTACTACTGTCAGAATGAAAGAACAAATGATCTTAGCACATCAGGTTGCTTTGTAACAACGTACCATTCGTTCAAACTGCCTGTACCCACGCCACCAATCATTGCGCTAAGAAAAAAACCCAATTGTTATAGAAATGACCGAGAAAACGGCGGGCATAAAACAAAAATCAAATCCAGAGAAATGCTCCTCACATTGTTATATCCTGAATGACCTTATTCTGTAATCAAATCGGGCTATCTTGGATGTAATTAAGAACTCGACCCTGAAGTCAATTTTAATATCGCTACAGTAACACATGTTTTGGCTTTCCAGCTATGCTTCACAATAAACTTGAAGTTCGTGGTTACAAAAGGGTTGGATATGTCTTCATTTGAAAGACATACATAATGTATGTTTAATTTCTTTCGTTAAAAGATACGAGGCAGTCTTTTACCACCTTGATCCAATATACTGCTTGCAAATAGTGATAACTTTCCAAAAGACACGTCAAAGGTTTAGGTAGTTGTCACACAGTGATGGCTTTCACCTGAAAGGCACAACAAATATTCAAGCGGCTTAAAAATGAGGTGAATATCCCAGTATTTTTTTTTTTTTTTTTTTTTTTTTCAACGCTGCTACTTAGTCTTACCTGGCATTCAAACCTAAGCGTTCATATTGACAGCGATAGGACCTTGTCTTGCATCAGCTCTGACCTGGCCAGTTTGCTTTTAATGCTGTAAACCTTTCAGGCGTAGTGCTAACTTGTTCAAAAATATCAACTATAAAAGGGTGAAAAAAAGCTCTCCATTTGAGAGTTTCTTGTTGTGCTGAAACTTGCAATTCTTTCAGTTGTTTCCGTTTGGTTTTGATCAAAATAGATATCCATAAAACCCTTTCAGGAACAAGCTTATGTTTCGTCAAAGCATAACAGGTCTGACACTTTCAGGCCTTAAGTACATATCTATCTATCTATGGCTATCTGGCACACAAATTAAGTAGAACATCTCATCTTAGAAACATTGCCCATGTTATCTTTCTCTTTTTATGCTAAGTAGTCTGACGGAGACCTCATTTCGCTTCCAGTGTAAAACTGAACATTAAGCCAGCTGAAGGATTTAAAGTCTTATTTGCTGATAACGTCACGGCACCATTTGTCATTTTTAAATAATTGCAAACGGAAAAACAAATATTTGTTCCAAATAAACTAATAAAAAAAAATATTCTATTTATTTTAGTTTATTTACTTTTATTTGATAAGTTAGATACGCTTAAAGCTCTTTATAGAATTAATTTGCATAACGAGATACGTATGTACCTACTTTTTGTGTGTACAAGCCTTCATGTTTTTATTTGTATGGTAATAGTGGAAAAAGTTAAGAGTATCTCGGACTAAAAATAGGTGTTTATATACAAATTTTAGTTTGATAATTTTGTTAATTCGCGTGTGGATAGTAATAGTTGGAAATGTTTTGATATAAATAAGAAAAACAACTTAACATTAATTAGACTAATTTAATTTGTTTTGTTTTGTTGTACAGGTACAAAACAAAATATTGATAATATTTGCAAAATGAATCAACCTAAAACAATTGAATATTATTTCAATATAGCTTCTGATATTTATAAAAATGCTTCATCTTATGGCGAATAATTAAACTAGCACCAGTGACCCTTTTCAGAAAATAAAAGTTGGGACAGTTTCCAGTACCTTACTGAGTAAAATTAGAATATTCTAATTTTTAAGTTGTGTCAATCTTCTTCCAAAATAGCAATTGTAAATAACTCATTGTGAGTCATAAATGTGAGTAGTTTAAGCCCACAATATCTGATCATGATTAATTTGCTCAAAGACTTATTTTGATATTTAATTTACGACTTCAAAAAATAATTTATAGCTTTCGTCGAAAAGTTTAATAACCGAGCTAAATATAACTTAGTACAGCTAAAGTCACAAAGGTTTTCCTATTAAAATAATTGAATCCTCCGATCAGATTTGTACATCAGATTTGTAGCCAAGAAAAGAAAAAAATTTTTTTAAAAATTATGTAAAGCGATGTTTTGTAAATTTTTGGTACGATTGAAGAAATATAGATAATTTGTAAAATACGACTTCTTAATTGCGAGTCGGTACAAAATATTACTTAATTATTTGGTTTCACAATCCAGTTGGAAAGAAAATTCCCGTAAAAGTAAATAGACCAGATCTTACTGAGAGTCCTTCTGACATTTTAATCTAATGAAATAATATGTTTTATTGTAAGTTTTTACTTCATTATACGATATTTATTTATTTAGATTTACATCTGTTGACATACAGCCACAGGCATGGTAAAAATATTAGCCACAGAAGCAACTCTTATGCAGCCTCCTCAGAGTTCGATGAAAGCAGCTGTAGTATATTTACAAATTGCCTATTCATATTCAAAGTGAAATTAAAAGCTTATTCCAACAAACAATCGACACATACGATAAATTTGGTCTAATCATAGCCAGAGTATATTAACATTGCCAGAAAGTCGAGAGCCCTTTGAAACTTTTCCATCTGACATGGAAATGTTAAATTTGCTATCTAGAACTACTTTAAGCATTCGATGTCAGAGAAACAGAAAACAATTACCCCTTATGCCTGATCGTATGCGTTATAACTTAAAAGAAAAAAAATGGAGATCCCGGCCACATAATGACATAGTCAGCATCGGCAATTAAGGTATTGTTTTTTTTTTTTTTGTTAGTTAGCGCGTGCTCAAGTGGTTCAGGTACCCTTGAAAATAACGCGGATGAAATAAAATAAGGGAGAAAAGAAAGAGAAGTACCAATGTACGTGGGTTTTTAAATGTCTGAATGTTATACTGACCACGAAACAGAGAACTCGGTATGGCATTTCATAAGCGAGTTGCTCGGCTTAGGAATGAATGACGATGTCCCACACGTTCGAAAGTGGGAGTAAAGGTATACTGATGGGCATTTATAGTGAGATGAGTATTGGACGGAACGCAACTGACGTAATTTTTACAAGCCCAGTTTTTAATCTCAAGGCAAGTGATTTATCTACGGCCGATTAACATATGCTATCAAAATTTTCGTGGCTAAAGCCACCCTGAATATTAAAGAAAATGTCCACTTGTCGCGCGTACTTTCAATTCTTTACACTAGATTGTCTAGATATGTCTATTGTAATACATGGGCCGTGCCGTTTCTAAGAGAGGGCACCACTTGAATTATATCCATACCATTTTCAGTTAGTACCAACCTTCAAAAGATACTTGTATAAATTTGACAGCTATCGGACGATTAGTTCTCGAAATATAGCGTTGTGAGTGAAACAACTTTTGTTATTGTGAAAAAAAAAAATGGATTCAAAGCAATTTCATGTGTTGATTTATCATTGCTTTTTGATGGGAAAAAATGCAGCCGATGCAAAGAAATGGCTTGATAAGTGTTACCCAGACTCTTCACCAGCCGAACGAACCATTCGCAAGTGGGTTGAAAAATTTAAAATGAAAACATCAAAAAATTCCACAAAATGATTACGAATGACCGTAAAGTGAAGTTGATCGAGATAGCTGAGGCTCTGAAGATATCAAAAGAGCGAGTTGGATATATCATACACGAATATTTGGACATGCGAAAGCTCTGCTCAAAGCGTTTTGCTCACAGTTGACCAAAAACAACAACGTGTTAATGATTCAGAGGAGTGTTTAAAGCTGTTCAACCGCAGTAAAGCCGAATTTTTGCGTCGGTATGTGACAATGGATGAAGTTTGGCTCCATCACTTCACACCAGAGTCAAGTCGGCAGTCAGCTGGATGGCGAGCAGGCGACGAACCTCGTCCAAAACGACCAAAAACTCAAGATTCGGCTGGCAAGGTTATACCATCCGTATTTTGGGATACACATGGAATAATTTTCATCGACTATCTCCAAAAGGGGCAGACTATCAACGGCGACTATTACATTGCGTTGTTGGAGCGTTTGAAGGACGAAATCGCAGAAAAACGGGGTTGAAAAGGGGTTGCGTTCGCAAAACAATTTGTCTCCCTGTTCTTTCTCAACAAGAAAATCATTCTGATGCTCATGATGACAATAAACGTTTGCCAGTACAGAGGCTACTCTCATCGTTTGGTGTATACTCGTATCGCATATAAGTATGAGGCTACAGGCGCAAAGTTCGCTCCAGAGTTGCAATACTCTATACCTTTTTTCAGAAAAACGCGATATATACCATCGGCTCATGGCACTTAAAACCATCACAGGCCGCAACAGCGTATTTATGTAATACCAGTACTACCGTACAGCTCACTTGCTGTTTTAGTGATGAGAACTTGTTGTAAGCGTGGTTCCATGGAAATTCAATTTCGAGCATGAGAATGTAGTCTTTACATTCGATTCAATATAGGTGCCATAAAATTGTCTGAGAGTCATAAGTCAGACCGGTTTGTACCGTATGACAACTTTGACCAGTTCTATCGATTAAATTATTTGGTTTCACTGGGTCGACATCAATCGACACTCCCAAAATTCTTCACAGATCAATATCCAACTAAATTACAATACATATTCGTAGATATTCGGCCCCTGGGACTGCGCATCAAGTACATTGTTTTCCATTCTGCTGTAAAATTAAAATAAACTAAACACCCTACGGCTAGAAAAATCTTCAACTCGTTAACTAGAAGTTTGATGTGAACATCATCATTATTCCGTAGTGATGAGAAATGAGGAGATGAAGTTCAGATCTTAACAACTACCGATCTGGAATAAAAGTCAGATGAAAAAAAAAAAAAAAAACTTAAGTGACCTTCATAACTGCTTGATAATAAGAAAAATATTGTTGGTCTCATCAAGAGGTATCGCTTCAACTCGTCTAGTAAGCCTATCAGTATAGGACGTACGAGTATGGTGATAAACTGGTTATTTCATTTAGCAATCAATGTGACAACTGATAAAGCCCTCTTTAATGACTTCTGCCTGCGATATTTCAAACTTTAAATGCGGCAATCTAAAAACAAAACCTCCTTCATACCACAGGATAAGCCAACTAAATAAATAAACAGACAACGAGATCACGTTAATTTATGTCGCAAATTGTGAATGGCGAAATTATACCTACCTGCCTAGAGGACTGTCTTCATTATGCAAACCCGGTTAAAGCGGCGAGGTGGTACTATGTACTTTTATCACTGCGGCCAAGTTAGGCCTATTATAATTTCTTCAGCCACCCATGATGCCTCAAATTATGATAAATTCGGATATATCATGACGTGTGTTGTCACGTGCTATTCTGATAGTCATAAGGTGGTTTTTGATTGTGCAGTGACCCGTTATCTGGCCAATTCGTCCGCTATTTAATTACCATCATAACCACCGTGACCTGGAACCCCAATTAAATGGGCTCTATTGGGGTAGGCCAATGTTTTGAGAAAGTATAATGCAGTCTCAGACAATTTTGTCTGTGGCAGATCTGTTTAAATACTTTCTAATGCAGCGCTTTATTGCATGTACGAGTATATCAGCTTGAAATACAGAGATGATACTGTCTTTACCTGTATACAGTGAGATATTGGTAGTTTATCCGTATATGTCCGCTTCAACTCATTCGTCTGTTTTCTATCCGTCAGTATATCAAACCCATAAATCCTTTGTGAACAGGAGTTTATTCTGTTCTGTCAATCAGGGAACGTAACCTTGAATTTATGGATCAGTTTGCATTTTTTTCAGACAGTTGTCTACAAAGTAATTCTTTATAGCCCATTTCTCCTAAGTTCCAGTAAAAGCTCAGGGTGAGTTGGAGTCATTCTCATTCATCGAAAAAAGCATGCCAAAGCCCCTTTCCATATATGGAGATCAAGAGCCTGGAGCTTCAGCAGAGCCTCTAATGCTGCAATGAGTGCTCATAGTAGTAGTAGTACATACAGGCAAGTCTTTGAGGTTTGTTTAGTTCCGCCTGTGTAGACTTTTATGTTTTTAGAGTTTTTATAGTTTTATGCAACCATATTGCAGAAGCATGAGGTACTTAAGGGGTAGCATTGTAATGTATACATTCCCATTGCCATTTTTTCGGGGTAAAACCCAAGTTTTTACCCAGTAGTCTTTTGTTAGTCCATAGTGAGATCCTTGCTTTGCCTATAGTTTCTTTGATATACCATATGTGAGTTCCAAGTTAGTTTTTCATCCTGGAATTTGACTTCAAAGTTTTCAATTTGTGCTTTCACCAAAAAAGTGTTGGATCTTTAAGTTTGTCCAATTTTCTTCTTGGTGAAGGCAACTATGGTGCTCTTTTTGGAGTTAACTGTAAGATCCTTCACCAGTAAGCAACAGGGTTAAGTACCCTTTGGAGAAGTTCCAAGAAAGTTTCCTTGAATTAACCTCTGAAAAGGATCGCAATGTCATCAATGTTTTCTTGGACATAGAAACCGTCGTTGCTGACGTTCAGTTTAGGAGTTCATTTATTACGATGTACAATGGGATAGAAAACACCACCTTGTCACTAACCATGCGTTGATATTTCTACCACTAAGCATGTGCTTTATCCAGTTACATGTGGTTTTATGTAACATAGTATTAGATGTGTTCGCTGTTGTTCAATGCAAAGCAAATGTTTTTGCTTTAGGGGCCTTTACGAACCACTTATTACTAACGTTATGGCTTATTAAATTGTATCAATATATGTATCAATCGCCAAAGTAATCCGAATAGCTAAGATCGTGTTTCCCAGTAAGGGAAAGGATTAACGAAGAATTAACATAAGAGTATCCATTCTTATGAAAACACACTGCTATTTGTTCAGGGCTTATAAAACGGTATACGCGTCGGATAAGTACTCGCGTTAAATAATATTAAATTTAGCATATTTTGTCTGAGGACTGACCGTCCCAACAACTAGTTGATTGCTGTTAATAGCAGACCACAAACATTCCTATGGCAATATACCCTGGATTTTAAAACTCCACTCATTTCAGTGAAATGGAAAAGTATCATTATAAGCTTTATCTATTGGATCGGAAACCCAGAATAATTTCGTCATCCTCTATGACAATTTTGATGTAACTTATATATAGATGGTGTTCTCGAAGGATCGATCGTACGACCCCTACTATGAAAATTTATGTACCCGTACCCATATGACGTCAATTATCGCCATTGAATAGTCGATCATTTGGATAAAATCAATTAGAGTATCATGTTCATACATGTGACCATTTTATTAAGTTATTAATCAAATTGGACTATCGCCTCCGTCGGCTGTTTGACAATCTCTGATAACAAAGATAGTTTATGACCAGATACGACAATTTATTAATAAATCTAAAATTAGTTCTGATTTAATCAACGCGAATTTCGTGAACATGGCTTGAGTCACAAAGTTTCAGAATTCAAACGGGACTTGAACTAAAAGGAAAACAGAAACCTATTTTAATATAATTCTGATGATTACAAAAATTGATTTTTTTAATCACAAAAAGTACTCCAAATCTAGGTAGAACCGAATTCAATAAGGTGAAACTTCATAATAATCATATTTTAGAGCCAGGATGAGTAAATTTTTTTCAGTAAAAGACACATATTGTACTTTAATAGATGTGCAGTGACGGCATCAGTCCTCTAAATGGATAGAGAGCATTAATTCCGTTTAATAAAAATTGTATCAGCTTTAACAAAAGGAGAGCATGTGAAAAGTTTTTACTTGGATCTTAACATCGTCCACTTCTACCATATTAAAGTTTCGAATAAACACTTATATTCGTACTGTACAAAAAAAGAACATTTGTTGAGATGATTATTCATTGTCTGCTGACCAGGATAGGGGTTACCTTCCACTATAAAATTGATTATTATACGATAACCAACCAACAAGCGAAGCAATAACGAAGTCGCTATGAATCTGATGGTCAACACATGGCTTTGCTACTGGATGAGGAACATGTTGATAAACAGTAGGATCTACGTTTAGTTCAAATTTTGCCTGGAAAATTTATCGGTTAGCAAGAAAGAATACTCTCATTATTAATTTGAGTGATATCGTTTAGAAAGATACTTCATTGATTTATTTTAGCTTGCGCTAAGGGTCAAACTAGACCGCGGCCTTAGTGAACAAGCTTCTCCATCCGGTTTTAACATGATTTACGATTACGTACTAATAACTCAAATTACTCAAGCTTGTTTTGTTTTGATCCCTCTTTTATGTGCAGGCTTCTCAAGTTTAGGTCTTCTTATACTACATCGTCCCACCGGGATGTAAATTAAAAAATTCCCGAGAACGAGATGCTGGTGTTTATCTATTCTACATGTTTTACAATAGCAATCGGTGTACAGCCCATACTCTATTCACGGTTTATGCAGATAGAACAATGGAAAAAATGTTCTCCTAAAAAGCGCGACTTTTAAAAAAATTAAATGTTACAAAAATTAAGCCGAGGACAAACCATGACTGCTCCGCAAGAAGGAAACATCTACGAGTACATACTAACCTTCACGGAAAAACTAATGATAAGCACAAAGACCATGTAGGATTGAAAATCGCAGAATAAGATAACTCGCTAGAAGACTGGATGCTTTCTTCCATGAAAGTCCGAAACCGCCTCCGGTGTCTTAGACAACATGTGTCTCAAACAAAATAACATTAGCGGGATCCTCGTATACAACTTATAATTAGGTGCGAGGTGCGTTATTTTGAAATTAAGTGGTTTGAATTGTTGACAGTGGCATACGTTATGACGTAAACCAAAGCCAAATCGTCCCAATGGAAGCACCCAGGAGAGCCAAAAACCAGAATCGCTGGACGAGCTAAAGGCTATACCAAAAAGTGCTTATGAGAAGTACTTCGAGAATTAGAAAAATCATTGGCACAAGTGTATTCTATCTAAAGCTACATTACTTTGAAGGGGACAACATTAACATTGATGAATGAATAGATATTTTCTTATAAAAATATAAAATCACCATAGTTTATGAACACACCCCGTGTATCACTGCTAAGTTGTTTTGCTTAAAGATTCAGAAGAAGCCATTGCATATGCAGGTGGCATGTTGGTCACCATTAGCAAATATGAGCAGAAAATGCCGTCAGTTGAATACGTAATAATTTCCCTTAAGCCTTCTAAAATTTCCAATTTTTTAACAAATTTAAACATCTTAACGAGTAAAATCCCAATGAAATTTGAGGTAGACCACTTTTTAATAATAATCGCATTGACACATTCACTATAAATCATCGACTCCAGGTGTACACAATCTTGTACTTAAAATTTAAATTTCAAAAAGTCGTAAGCCTTCATATCACCCCAAATGCTCGTACATATCACGGCTGGATCCCCCACAACAACCTTGCACTCTAAATCAGCGCCAATAAACTTCACAGCATCACTTAGATTAGCTTTAATAAAAATATAAAAAGGCGTGCAAATCAAAACGCCAAACAATGGGTGAAAAAAATTAAAAAAAAAAAAAAAAATACATTTTCCCAATCTCCTTGCTTCGCGTCTATATCTATTCTCATGATAGAATCAAATCCAATTGTATTCCTTGAACCGCAATATACATGATAAATGTTATGACATAGAGTTTACACAATTACCTCGCTCTGTGGTCAGATTGTCTACGACAGCCGGACGGATTGCTTGCCTTCAGCTTCAACTTTACAGATTTAGCTTTAACATGCGCGCACTCAAGCCGACATATGGTAGAATTCAAGTCTTTGTGAAAAATGACTGCACGCGCACGCACTCGATGTGAATACGCAAAATCGGATTGCGTTGCGACTCTGAGCGCTTCTACTCGTACAAGTATATTAGTAAAAGCGATCCAATATTCTTCAGACCGATAAACACTCACTCACTCGCTCACTCAGCAACTTTTCGCTTAATGTGTGCGAATGAGCTACACCGCGTTTCCACTTTTCATACGATTCAAGCGTTTCAAAACGTCGTTTTCAACCCGCAACCGAACTGTCAAGTCGTGTCGACTTTGATTTTATTTATGAGCACTGTAGAGTTGTCGTTGTAGCTGTTGCGATTATTGTTGTTGTCGCCAATTCAGAGAGAGGTGCATGTGACGCAGTGTCAATTGATCGTTTGACACAATAATTGAATTGAACGTGTTGATTGTAGTCATACCCTGGTGCTGGCACTCTGCGTCGCTTGACAAAGCCACATGATTAATTAAGGGCCCGGCCCCGTCGGTCCCCTATTCGAATGGAAGATCATCACCATCGCCATGATCATCATCTTCACCACAATTTGAGTAGGATTTTCATTATCATCATCATTATCAGCTGGTTCAATGATAATGTTGTCGTTGGTGATGTCCAAAGTTGTTCTGGTGATGTGCGTTTATTTTCATCATCGCCGAGGCAGTGAGTAATTGCGCATACAATTAACCGCGAAATGGCCAACTACTCGTAGTGTTGTACTTGTATCCAATAGATCTGGAGAAATGTGGCGAATTTTCTCGAAAGAATCTCCTCTCATAAATATTCAATTGGAGTTGAGTGGATTTTTATTACTACTTTTTTTCGCCTTCTATCCTGGTCATCTCGTGCATAAATTATAGACAATGCACCTCGTCACTATACACAATGCACACCATTATAAGTCACACATTTTAGCCGAAGGTCAAACATGTTTTGTTACATTCTGGCAGCTGAATATGGACAGCCACTTAACGACGGGTAATTAAATTTACTCATTTATTCGAACTCATATCTACTGGATACTCTTGTGCTAGACTTGGACGTACGAGTATAACCGAGTACGTAGTGGGCTTCTAGTCTAGGAGGTTGGGTAACCATCCCAGGCACGAAGTGACTTCCAAATTTGTCCACTGCTGACTGATTGGAAAAATTAATAAACTAAGCTAATTAACGGATTTTTACGTTCAATTTAATGGTGAATATGGAGTTACAATAAAAAATGAACGGTGATTTGACTTGACACCCTTGCGAATGAAATTGATTTGCACTTAATCAAGCGTGAAAAATTAACAGCTATTAAGTGGGTCCATGGAAATGTATTAGAGTCTGAATTTAATAAAAAAAAATTCAGCTGATAGAGGTGAAATTCATGACCTGTTTAAATAGAAAGTAATTCCTTGATAAAATTGTTGTAGTAATCCATAAATTGGATTGAGATTAAAAATGGTTAACTAACACAATTTAGAAACCTAATTAAGATCAATATAATTTTTTTACCTAACGCAATGATTCATGGTCTTCCAAACTGGAGAAATATTGTTATTGAGGGTCCCAAAATGTTGGTGATAAATAATCTTTTGTTCCAAAATTACATTTAATCTTTGAGCAAGTAAAAATGCTGAAAGCTTAAGACACGTGGAGGCACTCTGCCGACTTAAGTTTTAGCAGAGTAAATAAAAAGCAAACTAAGACTGCAGTCAGTAGGTGATTAATAATTAAGAACAGGATTTTCAACTTCAACCAGGAGTCACTTAGGTCATAAGTTTCGGGGAGCAATATGATAAGAGCGTATCGATGCACTCGAAGCCTAAGCTGACAAACAATTTAAAGGACATTTTTCCGGTTATTCTAGTGTTGAATTACATATGTCGGTAGCTATATCTTCACCAATTGCAACTGAATACTCATCCTGGAATGATTAAGAACTCAACAAATTCTTAAAATATCCAAAAAATCTTTTGGATTTTCTCCCGATAAGGGCAGGTGAAACCCTTCCTTTATGCACTATGAGGAATCGCAAGCGCCTGACCTTCCAGCTATCAAGAAGTTTCACAAAAAGATTACGTTTGGCAGGTGTTTTTCTAACGAAGATTCCTGAAAATTCCGCTTTTTAACGCGTTTACATTTTACAGGGCTAGGTCCAAAGGTTTAATGCATTGGAGGTTTCTCTTGTTCAAAGTTTGTAGGGTTGTATTGTTAACATGTCCGTTTAGTCGAATTTTGTGCTTTCTCGCAAAGTTTTTTGATTCGTCTTCGACAGTAGGAATTCCAAGGTTTTGGTATTAGTCGTCATTTCTTATGTATCACGGTGCATGGACAATCTCTTTTAGCACTTTATTTTCAAAATTGTGTAAAACATTGGCATTCATTGGTAAAACGGAGATATAGAAGTGGGGCAAGAACACTTCCTTGCGGTATGCCAGTTTAAATCTCTATAAATTGTGATACTTCGTTTCCGTATCGAGATACTTTTTTAGTATACGAGTATGTTACTATAAAAGAAATTAAAGCCAAAAGAAAAACATTTTCAAAAACATCTGCCCAATATTTGCATAGACCCAGGAGTTGCTAAATCTGGCGAATTTGACTAGCTTTACAGCTCTTTCAATGCTGTGTCTAATTATAACACTCAAGTAATATCAAAACACTGTTCGGAATGCAGTTTCTGCCGGTTCAGTTCGGGAAACCGAATAAATTCAATGGCCTTTAAAATAGGTACACTTTGAAGACTTACTATATAAAAGATCAAATGAAAACGAAAATAATGCGTAACGCAAACGTACTGAACAAATTTTCTTTAGTTGCAATCCAAGATGGCGATGATAAAAAGAAAAAAGCATTCTAACATAAATCGACTCATATCTCATAAACGTTTCTCATACAGTTCTCACAGAGTTCGAAGAGATTTCTGACACGCCTTCTGCCGATTGATTAGCTGGAATAAGTCGGTGCTACAACCTGCAAAGATTGATTGATTGATAGCAATTTGTTAAACTCAATTTGGTTGCTGGTTTTTTTAACTTTACAAAAAGTAAAATTGAGATAATCAGGATACAGATTATCCCAAAGCCTGGTAACGATAATAGTCTGCACAAAGCAAAAAGCAAGCACTACTTTGATCAACTTCAGGATTTAGCCTCAGAAGAGAGTGTTTGCATGAAAGTGAAAAGCTACGATCAAGAAACCTAGATTTATAGGTACTGGCTTCATTTACAGCAAGGCTTATAGATAGTAACCAACATTGTAACATTAACAACCTGTGACGTTTTTGGGCTATGAAAATTGACGCAACCTATTCGCAAAATCTTTGGACTACTCAGGCATAAATTTCGGAAATTGCATTTGACAATTGTAACATAGCACGAAAATTAAGTGAATTTCTTATCTTGTTACGAGTATGTATATGCATGTGTCACATTTCTTTAGAATAAACCTGAACTCTGAAACATTATCGGTGTGCTGTCGGCTCTGTGAGAGTGTGAGGAAGGTTTCAGCAAAACATGTGCCTTGCCGCCGAAGGACGTCCTTTTCATCGACATATTTTAAAACACATTGGTTGTCGGTTATATCGTATAATAATCTTTTATGTCACTGCTGATTTCGACTTTTTCCCAGTACAACTGCGCCTGCCTAAAACCCATCAGTAAATCGCCCTCTCTTGGTATTCATATCATGGAATTAATGAAATCATTTCTTTCTTACAATAAGTGGTCTTTGGAGTTTTGACGAACTAAGATGCTGAAAATCTTTCAAACTACATTCCTAGGTCTGACTTAGTGACCGCAGAACACCGTTGCCGCAACTCGAATATCAATGAGTTTTATAGATATAGGTGAACGTGCGAGATTAGTATCTTAATCTAAGAAGTAGATCTAAGATATTCCTGAATAAAGGATTTTAGCACTTCCAAATAAGTAGAACCCAAGGCTATTTTGAATGCAGTGCGAAGGTGGAATTCACTTAGATTTGTTTGAGCCCCAAATCACACCGAGACCATTGGTGAATTTCTTCCCAAGTTGATTTTAGAAGCGAACTTTTAAGGACTTAAACCTGCGTGAGGAAGGTCTTGCTAATGAAGACGGCATAACTGGCTTGACAATCAGCCGAGGACTCAGAAATATACGCTGCCTCATCATACTCGTAGTGTCTTCAGAATAGCATGTTTGTACAGAAAGTAATAAAAAGCACGTTTCATCGAGCGAAGCTCTTGACAACTTACCGCTGTGCTTTATCTACTGAAAGTTATTTGCCCCTTTTTTTTATTTTTAAAAATGTCGGCAAGAGTTTTTGAAAATAGTTGTAATAAGAAGTCATCGAAAAGATGTGAAACTTTATTTTCTTGACAACTTTAATCGACAGAAAAAGTGCACCAAGGCAGAATTGACCAATTTCAATTGATCTGTTAAGATTGAACGTTTTAGAAGGCATCAGACTTTACAAAAAACTATAAGGAAAAAACGCTCTTCTAGAACTCATATCACATCAATGACGCACGCAAAAAGGTGTCTTTATAATTTAATAACAAAATCAAACAGCTGGGGTATGTTCCTTGCTGATTAAGTTATATTTAATTCATCCATATTTCATAACCTCGTAATTTTTTCCTTTTACTAAAGTTCAGCGGTTGAGAGTATGAAAGTCACTTTCAAATGGAAACAAATGCAAAATAGGGCGTAAGTAGATCATGATGTCGTGACTCTTATTATAAGCAACATACGGACACACACATATATTTATATTGTTGTGGGTAAACGTCATTTCCCTATAATTTAAGACTAATATTACGATGGCCTCACCTTTAAGAAGACAAATGTTATGATCATATTGGAACGCTGTTATCTTTTAATCAACAACTCTTAACATATTCTTCGTGACTTTGTTACAGGTGGCGTTGTCAAGGTTGTCAACATGTCGTTAAGCCATCAATTCTATACTTATTAAAGTTCCTTATAATGGGACACAAAACTAAGGGCGGAAGCTATCATACAAATAATCTATGAATTGTAGTCTAACAAAATAATCGTGCATTATTTCAGATAATGTCAGATCAAACCTCGGTCATCATTTTTTTATTGTGAATTGTACATACGTACCATGAGATTTCAAATTTTTAAAAACATTGAAATGTCAACGATGATAAATGTCAACTTCCTCATAATTCGCCGCTCAATCATAGCTTCCCCTTTTTGATTCAAAAGAATCATTAACACCTCCGAGTTATCTCAGAAGAGCTGCACATGATAAATTAACTTCACTGCCCGTAGCATAATACTCTACGATGTGTCATATGACAATTCCAACGGCGCTTTATATCATGTGTCTAGCATTCGTGATTGGCATCACTTTTACTCTTCATGCTCGGTGGCGCTTTGTCTTTGTTGTTATAAATTTCATCCAAGCGTATACGAGACAAGACCGAATCACTTCCTAGAACCAATAGACCCATCCTTATCTTGTTCACAATATGAAGCTGTAATAATGAAATCACTGAAACTGACTTTACTTTCTCTGAACGCACCCATTAGAATGTCACCACAAAAGTAGATGAGAGGCTCCTTTCACTGTTTACAGTCGGATTACCTCATTTTGAAGAAAGGAAAATATTTTCAACTACTTGTACACTAGTCAACGATTCCATTGTTCCTCCTAGTTCAAGATTACCACGACACGGTACGAGTAAGACATCTAACATAATTTGTAAAAACTAGTTCCGCCAATGTGGCTTCCGGTATTACCAGAGTTTACCTGCCATCATTTGCATTCACCATCTGGACAGAGAAATAGATATAAATAGACAATTTGTCCAAACGACATGTTTACGAGATGTTTATGTGTAGATACCCGTACGTACCGGTTGCATGCAACGGCGGACGTTAAATCGCTGGGGAAATCACCACATTCACGATCATGGTCATTTGACAGTTGTCAAGTGACAGTCGGCTAAACGTCTCAAAAGCATAGAAGCAAAGGTGGCACCACTGTGTTGTGTTTCACATGGTGAAATGAAAACACACAGATAGACACTTCGACAGACTATTAAGAGTTTTATGGCATTAAGCGTGCGACTATTACACTGAGTATCTTGTCTCAAGTTCAAGGTGCAAGGTAGCAAATACAACAGCTGCACCTTGTAGATTTTCTTTAAGTTTTGTTTTTTTTTTTTTTTTTTTTTTATTATTATTTTTTCTTTTTTTGTTTTGCATTTTGCTGTTGGTGATTGTCTGTCGGTGTTGTTTGTTGTGTTTTGTGTCGGAATGTTACTTTGTGGTCGACTGAAGGTGCCCCCACATATGCAAGGCTAGAATTGCATTGACAGTTGAAGTAGACTTTTTGTTTTATTTTTTTTATTTTGTTTGTCCATTTTAGATGAATGGTCTGCCTTTCTAAACTGCTCATTGTCTCTTGCCAATAAGTGATTTTTTCCATAATAAGATGTGATTTTCGTTTTCTTTTTTCCTTGCGAGGGAACTACTCTCGTTACAGAGGTCAGACTGGATGGACATTAACAGGAAAAAGATTTTGACAGGGAGAGAAGTATTTATGAAATAACAATGTTTTGGTTCTTGATAGGACAGGTACAAATGGTAGGTGTGTTCGGTTTAAATTTAGTTGTTTCTAGTAAACTGATGGTTGAAAGTCGTGTGAAATTAAAAGTTTTCTTATTTTCTTGAAGCAGAAAACGATTCATGAACTCATGAAGTTGACTATTGGAATGCAAGCTTTATGTTACCCAGATTGTAACAAAATGACCGATTGTGTGCTCGTAGATGATCAGAAGCATCAGAGCTTAGTCTTAAAGTCATTAATGATATGGTGAGGAGTGAAGGTTTATCAAGCAATTGTTTTAGAATTAATTTGAAGCTCTCAACCAAACAATGTTCGTGAACAAAACATGGACATTCCAATAAGATTCTGATCCAGCTCACAAATCCTACCCCCTCGTATTACAAGCTACAATCAGATTTAGAAAACATGACCTGCTCTACTCGACAACGAAATTTTGAGCTGGTTCTTGTCCGAACAGCGGGCAATTTTCTCATGCTACATGCGTGCTTTGATCGATGATTACCCAAAGTGCTTCAGATCATGTTAATGTAGTTATGATTCCAGAGAGTACCTACGTCGTTGCTAATTCCGCCAGACTCTTAACAATGAATTCCCTCGGCTGCAATAAAGATTTCCTTAGCACGTGTAGATCTATTCTTAACGTACTTCTCTAATCATATATGTCTCTCTCCTCCCAATATTCTAAAATTTCAATTATCCTGGATGCGTGTATTTTTGCTCTGGTTATATAAAAATTCTGTTTGACTTAAGAATATTATATTTACTTTCATCATCAAAAATATTGATTAAAAATCTTCTATCAAAACTACAGACAGACCTGAATGTAAAAGTAAGGTCGGTTACAAATGAGAAGCAACCAGCTTTTGTTACCGATGGATCTTAGATGAAGGTCGAGAAGGTTACAAGTACAGGTAGGTCGTTATTTAAGAATGAGTAGCGACTAAAGTGTTTTCGACGTTTAAATCAAAGTCATAATTTAGCCTGCAAACAACATTCCAGATAACAATATTATCGGCATTGTGTACCAAGAAACCTAAACTTAAGTCTCTGATCTCCATAGAAATAAGAGCAAGGCTAAGTCTAGTAGACATCTTAATAATAATTATATCCAAACGAAGCAGTTGTAACATTATGCCAAATATGAAAGTATCCCACGTCATGGGAGTGAATTTACTTATCAGTACAATACCTCGCCGTATATATTTCTCTACCCATCGGAGCTGTGATCTTGGGACGAATCTTTTGAAGCGAGAAATATGAAGATGTCAAGACATACATAGAGAGAGACCAAGGTTAATTGACTCAAAATTTCTATTTGTTCTTATTAAAAAAAAAAAAAAAAAAAAAACTAACGCAGATATGACAATATTGTTAACTTCTTTAAAAAAAAGCATCCTTAACTCTTTTGGAATAAAATGCTTCCATAACATCTACAGGGTCAACGTAAGCTGAGTAATATACTCTCATTTGGTAGTGTAAAATTGAAATTTTGCAAAATTTTAATCAAAAGAAAACTTTTAAAAAGAAAAATAAATAAAAATCCATCCTGTGGATAAAAAGTAGAAAAAAGATATAAAACTATGTCCATGAAATTATTTGCTAAATTCACTGCTTACATCGTCATCAGAATTGAAGTTTTGCAGGTGTAAAACAACAGACTTCCGTTGAAACATTCAGAATGTGGTCATTTACGGTAGCGAGTTTGTTTCCCCGCACACGAGACATAATTAATTTTCTTCTTCTGAAGACTCGTCGGTAAATATTAGCTTACGCTTCTGTTTCAGTGTTTTTTTGGCTTTGTCCTTTTTGGCTATTTTTCTTTTCCTAGCCGATTGTCTTTGACGAGCTTAATATTTTTCGACTATTATTTCGTAACTTTAACAAAAATGCTATTCCTGAAGAGGATGGTTGTGGTATAACCACACCTTTGCCCAGAGCTGAAAGTGTTATATTCTTTGTTGGAGTTGTTTGACCTTGGTACGAAAATAAATTTATTGGCTCAATGCAATTCAGCTGGAAGAAACACATCACTGGGTTACTATTATTACGCTCTATATCACTACCTGATGGAGAAGCTTGCAGATCAAGAACAGGAGTTTTGCTGGGTGTTAGTTCAGGCCAGCCAGATAATCGTACATTACTTTCCATAAATTCTGAATCAGGAAAGATATTTTGATTTAAGGAATATATTCCAGATACCTGAAATCCGGGTTGGATTTTTTTTTTGCGGTAAATATCAAAGGAATACCAGTCTTTATGATTGCTGGAATGTAATAAAGAAATAATGAGTCAACTTATCCCAAAAGAAATTTGCCAACTTACCCCGACCGAGAAGTTTATAATTCACGAGATTTTTTCGTAAACAACTATGGTAAAAAAAATAACAAAAAGGAACCTACACATGTGTATCTTGATTAATAGAATAAAAGAATCTTGACACCAAATACACAAAACATGTAGAAAAATTATTTTTTGTTAAAAAATCTGAAACCAGCGACGAAAGACAAAGTGTGACTAAATAGGTAACGAGAGTAGTTGTAAAAACATGAACACTCGTAAAAATGCATTTCATGTTATCAATTTCAAATTAGTGGCACTTAGTCAACTTGCCCTGTGGGAAACTAGCCCCGGTTACAACTATGTATCACAAGCCGGAACCTGGTCCCGATGACGGGTAAATATCTCGAACTAAAAACTTATTACGAGAAGGTAAAACGATATGATATGCGTTCAAAAAGCCACGTGGCGCAATGTAAGCATAGGGTCTGCTACTTACTATACACTTGCAGTTTTAAATAGGCCATCCCACCTACTGAAGTTTCATTCGACACTATTTAAACTACTTTAGTATGAAAAATATAGATGTCTCTGGTATTTCTTTAAAAATTAATGAATTGATGTATTTAAAAATTACTAATTGATAACGAATTTTATAGGAAATATTTATATTGTCCATTTAGGTGTATTATTACGAAATAAAGTTGCCATAATATTGACATCAGAACACGTAGTATTGAAAGTTTTAGTGCAATGTTTCATTAGACAATAATAAAAGGCGATAATCAGAGTCTATTGCCTTTGCATGTCGGTTAGAAAATTCCATTCCAGCAGAAATAAGTCTGGGATGACTTACGGTGTCATGTATAGTGCTAACATACTGCACAACGGCCCTCGGAGATAACGGCTAACTCATCAGTTGTGTTCAGAAAATAACGGGAATTTCAGTTTTATGAAAAAAATATTTATTTATTTGTCTACATCAATATTGCCGCCTTCAAAACAATCCCTATTAGATACTATGCACTTGTGCCAGCGTTTCTTTTAATCCTCGAAACATTTCTTAAACTTAATCTTTGGTATAGCCTTTCGCTCTTGCAGCGATGCGTTTTTAATGCCATCTATGGTTGTAAAACGACGGCCTTTTAAGGTTTTCTCTATTTTGAGAAATAGAAAAAAGTTACCCTGGCCATGTCTGACGAATATGGAGGCTGGGGCATCGTTAGAGTATTGTTTTTTGTGAAAAATTCACGAACAAGCAATGAAGTATTTTTGTTCAAAATTCAACAATTTTGGACCAATTTTGCTGCCACGCGTTTCATAACATTCGGAAAAATTTTATGGCATGAGCCAATCGATATGCCAACATCATCAGCGACTTCTCTGATTGTAAATCGGCGATCGTTCATAAACATTTCTTTCACTTCTGTCCACGTTTCCATCAGTTGTTGATGTGCTGGGGCGTCTGTGGCGTTGTCATTTTCAACGTCTTCATGACCATCTTGGAAACGCTTATACCACTCGCAAACTCTTGTTTTACTCATAATATACTCACCATAGGCCTTGCTAACATTTCACACACTTTGTTACATTTTATTTCATTTTTTACGCAAAATTTGATACAAATTCTCTGATCCATTTCTTTTAACAAACGAAAACCACCAAATCGAAACACGTCTAACCTTGGCGGCTGCTACAGACAAAATAAACAATGAATACAGCTGAAATCATATCATACTTTAGAGACATGTATACCAACATAATAATTAAAAAAAATTAAAAATCGGACTATCCAAACCCGCAAAATTTCTAAATTCCCTCTATTTTCTGAACACATCTCTTATGTGCTTGATGGCGCATAGAGTAGTGTGGGACGGTCTTGATTACCCTAGGTTAAACTTTAACGTCTGTTATACACAACAGACATATGCAACACAGTACGAGTAAAGTTTTTTTTTTTTATCAATCATAGCAATGGCTATGGTATTGGCTTAGTTGGAAAGGTAATTAATGCTCAAGTATGAGTTACGGCTGGACCGTATAAAGCACAATTAAGAAGTCCAATTTTCCGGCCTTTTTTCAGCAGCTGCTGCCGAAAATTGTCAATAATAAAGCGAATGTTGTCTTCTGGTATATAGTCAGAAGCCTACGAATTTACATGTCCCTACAGAAAATAATCCAAAGGTGTTAAATTACACGATCTTGGAAATCAATTAACAGCTTCACTATGCGAAATTTTGCGCTAATCGAATATTTTTCAATAAACTGGTTTTGAAGCACATTAATGTCATTCAACTGGGAAGAGAACAAATCATTAGTAATGAATCCATCGATCTCCATTCACTGAACGTATGACTTATACAATGATCAAGCGGCTTCAATTCTTTCTTAAGTTGGGTCTTGTTAGCTCCTTAACCAGTTATTTCCATAAAGTGGATGGACAGAATTGCAATTGCTGCGCTCGGCTCGACAAATCGGTTGTTTCAGGTCCAATATTTGGAAAACTTTAAGTTAATTATAAAAGTCGTCAGCAGACATGGTGATCTAAAATAGATCCACCTTTAGGATAGTATTAACATCGGTAAATTAATTCAACTTCATAACCGAAGCAGTAGAAATGCTGATACGTATGATGAACATGTAGAATTAGATTTAATTATATTTGTATACATTACATATATGATAACAAATGACTGTAAGGAGAAAAAAATAGACCCACCGTAAGTTGACGTGTGCAGTTGGAATTGAACCTCAACCAACTCGACGGTTAATTTGAAAGTAGCTGATTAAGGGATGAAGCGATTGTGTCAACACTTTTTTCTTTAAGGGCCGCTCGTAAAAAAAAATATCTAAATTCTTTATTCTATTACAAATTTTGTTATTATTTTTTTCTCGTCATTTTTTTTTTTTTTTGTTTTGTTTTTGTATTTATTTTTAATAATTATTCTTATAAGCCTTAAACCTGAAATAGATATATAATCAAAATCTTAGGCGAATCAATGCATTCATAATAGAATGTGTAATTTTTAGGGAGCAAATGAGAACACATTATTTTAAGTTTTATTTTATAATAGGTTGTCCAATTATCATATGTAGATTTACTTGAGAGCTTTTCCATGTTCCCAGTGGGAAATACACATCATAATGTAAAACTAAAACAAATTATCTATTATTTAATAATACAGAAAAAAATTTATTGGCACGAGTACGATAACTTTGGCGCCAAGGATTGATAACGGTATTTTGTAGAGAAGCTAAAAACTAGCATTTTTTACTATGGGAGGGGGGCCAATCTCGTCCCATTTAGGAGTTATGGGCAATTTGAAAACAAATAACTTAAGATGGGATAAAAATTATTAAAAAAAAGCAACGGCAACACTTACATTACCGTTGAAAGCCCGAAAATTGTTCTTTAATAATAAATTTACGTCAATATTCGTGTGCATAATTTTTGAATTTTTAAATAATTCACATTCAAACTAAAATTCTTGATAAAAAATTAAAAAAAAAGAATTTTTAACAATATTACTAAAAATTGTAAAATAATGTGCCAAATTATTTTTTTTTTGTATTCAACGCGCGTATTAATTCTGAATCGAACAAATCGCATGGCTTTATGTCCTCTTGTTTTTGAGCAAATTGAAATTGAAATTACTACTTTAGTTTTGTTTTCTGGCATTTATCTACGTAGTCTTCCTTTGAATAAGTTAATGAGTATTATTTAAACATCTCGCAGACGCTTATATCAATAGTTTTCTTGATAGTGATGCAAAAATATAACCGAACAAATGTTTGGCTTTTATACCGTTATTTCTTTTTGTGATAAGGCGTATAGTTATTGATATTTACAAAGATCACTCTGTGTTAAACCGTAGTGCGAGTCAAGTGATATTTTTTGTGAATAAGCAATGACATCTAGCATCCTCTAATCCATCCTAAACTAAATAACTTCTCAGTATTTTGTTCGTTCGGAGAACAAGATTTAGAAGAATCTGGTTTAATTCCTACTAAAACATCCATTCCCACACTGTGTTGCAACTTATCTATGAAGGTAGAAAAGTGTAGAAATGTAAAGTTCGGTTGAATGTGGCGATGCTCAAAGAAAAGCTCTAAAAAAAAAAGGTGACAAAAATTGTAGAAATACAATCAACCCATCTATCGGTACATTTTTCCATGGACCTCAATGTCGGCTAGAGATTCACGAGGTACTTGCAATAATTATCGCTTTTGTTATCAAAATGCCTGTGAACACGGTTTTTCAGGTAAATTAATTAAACCTTAAGCTACAACCTAAGAATTTTTTAAAAATATTACTACATGATGTTATTATTTTTAAATTAGCATATAATCCCTTAGTTATTGTCGCCATCACGACAATAAAAGCGAGCTTAGTAAATCTACTATAATAGATTGCTATAACTATTGTCGTGAAATAGCCGAAATAATAGCATCTGACGTCGATGTTAACATTGGCGGCGAAGGAAAAACTGTACAAATCGACGAGATCTTTCTTACAAAAAGGAAATACCACAGAGGCCGTGTAACCGAACAAATGAAAATCGTAGTGTTGGGGTTATTTTGTAAAGAAGATAAGGTCGGACGCTTCTTTAAAGTGAACTCCAAAAGTAAAGAAGACTTGTGGCCTTATATACACAAATACGTTAACCCCAACAGCAGTCGTATTTGTATGTTCCCTACTTCTACGACTCATGAAATTACAAACTACAGCAAACGCGAATAAGTTGACAAGATCGATGCAACCAATACTATAAATGATATTGAGAATCAGAACAAACTTCTGGAAAAATGCATTTTATGCCGCGATACAATGCAGCACCTTCATCAATATATGGCACTTTTTTTTTTTCTTTTACCGGAAATACTGCCTTGAAAAAAATTATAAGGACGACATGGGCTCCCAAATCACGAAATTTTTACTTGACGTAAAAAAAGTGTACCCAGGTTTTGTCAAAGGTAAAGAAAGTGTGGGTTTGCAACTGAAGGACTTCGACCCTCCGACCGTTCACAATGAGCACTTAGAAGATATTTTACCACCAAAACAACTTCGGCTCTTCACCATCATCGACAAACTCAAGGAACTCGACATTGACACCAGTACGGACGATGACTTCATTGACGAAACTTACATACCTTTTTAATATGTACTAGTACATTGAACATTTAATTGACTACTCTTAACTAACAACTAACTAACTCACAAACTGACTGACTGGGCCGTGGATTGCAATGCAAATCTACCTCCTCGTGGTGCATTCTGGGTCACGCTAAATGATTTGCTATACTTTACTTACAAAGATTACCCTATCATCAATATTAAACCTCAAAGTGAGATCACCATAAATACAAAAAAAAAAAAAAAACGTGTTATAAAAAATAGATGGATAATAGATGGCGTAACTTGTATTATTCTATTGTTATTATTCCATTGGAACGTGCGTTGGAAAGCTACATCATTTGAAGCGTAAACAACAATAATTTTTTCACTCAAATATGTCGAAATTTGTGCCTGAAAAAGTGTTTTTGCGGGGAGTTCTTCTTCATTACTTTAATATGAAGGAAACTGCTGCCGAAAGTCATCGTATTTTGGTGGAAGTTTATGGTGAACATGCGCTAGCTGTGCGAACGTGCCAAAAGTGGTTTGCACGATTTAAAAGTGGTGATTTTGGCTTGGAAGGCGATGAACGTCCTGGGCAGCCAAAAAAGGTTGAAGATGAAGAACTGGAAGCATTACTCTATGAAGATTGTTGCCAAACACAAGAAGAGTTCGCAGAATCCTTGGGTGTCACTCAAGCAGCCATTTCAAAACGTTTAAAAGCAGCTGGATATATTCAAAAGCAAGGAAATTGGGTTCCACATGAACTCAAGCCGAGATACGTCGAAAGGCGGTTTTGCGTGTCCGAAATGCTGCTGGAACGCCACAAAAGGAAGTCATTTTTGCATTGGATTTTTACTGGTGATGAAAAATGGATCCATTACGACAACCCTTAGCGCAAAAAGTCATATGTGAAACCCGGCCAACCAGCCAAATCAACGGCAAAGCCGAATATCCATGGTGCGAACGTAATGCTCTGTATTTGGTGAAATTAGATGGGTGTGCTGTATTATGAGCTGCTAAAAATGGGTGAAACCATCAATGGACAACGCAAACGAGCACAATTAATCCGTTTGAAGAGAGCAGTAGCCGAAAAACGCCCGGAATATGCGACCAGACACGAGACAATATTTTTCCATCATGACAACGCTCGGCCCCACGTTGCTATTCTGGTTAAGAATTATTTGGAAAACAGTGGATGGGAAGTCTTACCCCACCCACCTTATAGCCCAGACCTTGCCCCTTCTGACTACCATTTGTTCCGGTCGATGCAGAACGCCCTCACTGAAATACGGTTCACATCAGAGTAGAATATCAAAAATTGGCTTGATTCATTCTTGGCTCCCAAGTCGGCGCAGTTCTTTTGGGATGGGATCCACAAATTGCCAGAAAGATGGAAAAAAATCATAGCTTCAGATGCGCAATACTTTGAATAATACTATTGTACATGTTTTTTTTTTTTTTAAATAAACGTTAAAATTTTGAAAAAAAAAAAAACGCACGAATTAAATTACATACCCAATACTAATTTTCAATTTTCACAAAAACTAGAAGATATAAAGCCATGCGGATCAGAATTGATATGCACATTAATACAAGAAACCAATTGGGCACATCATCTCACAATTTTGAATAAAATTGATTTAAAAAAAAAAATTTTTTTTTCATTTTTTTAAATGAAAAATTTTTTAAATTTGAATGCGAATTATTCAAAAACTATTCACACGAATAATTGGACGTAAATTTTATATTGAAAAGCAAATTGTAGTCTTTCAAATCCTGTATAGTACTTTATTGTAAGTGATGCCGTTGTTTTTTTAAATAACTTCTTTCCCATTTTAAGTCTTTTTTTTTTTCTAAAATTGCCCCTAACTCCTAAACGGGGCGAGATTGACCCCCATGCTAGTTTTTAATCCCTCTATAAAATACCGTTATCAATTCTTGATGCCAAAATTATCGTACTCTCCCAAATTTATTGAAAGAAAACACGAAAAAAAAAATGTTTTAACAAACTAAAAAAAACTCACTCAAAGACGAAGAAAATATTTGAAGTGTAACAAGATATTTTACTCACCTGAAAAGATAGCAAAAATATACGATTAATAATTTTTTTATAAGCATTTAAAATACAACCTTATCATGTAAATATAAATTTTAAAGATTTAATCAATTCAATTATAAACTTAATATTTTTATGCAATACAATAAATTGTACAGTACTTTTGCAGATGGATTTATCTGATTAAGTAGCATTTTCGAACAGTTAGGAGTCATAATAAGATATTTCTCTATATGATAATACTGAATAACAAAAGATTGTTGTACTCATACTCGTATTCCGGCCTTCGTTAAGTTATCTGATTTGCTTGTTTCTTTTAAGAATTGGGTTTTTTTTATTTTTTTTTTTTTTAATTAATTAAATAAATTTTTTTATTGATTTATGATAGGAACAGAACGTATTTCCTGTTAGATATCTGATTGAAAAATGATTGCGATATGCATTAAAAAAAGTTACGTTTATTGTGAAAGATTCTATGATATTTTTATTATGAAAAAAGTAAATGTCGTCTTCGGTAGTCATATGTAATAAAAAAAAATAAAAAAAAAATTACATAAATATTTTCGAAGTTCTTGCATCTTTATCAATTGTTTTAAGAGGAGCTCCACTTTTGGTGGGAACGTTTAATCACACAATGACAGAATATCAGAATCATATAAGCAATAAAATCTCTTGAATACATTAAAAAGATAAACAAAGCAATAAACATGATATTATACAATACTGTACGTATCTAAACAAACAACCGCATCTTCACCAGACTAATGACACTACGCCATTTAATTTGCTTCAATATTCATAAGCCCATACAGAGAGTCACCGATAAATTATTGACACATGGACGGTAGATGCCATTCCAGTGGAATTTACGAGTAAAATCAAGCTCTCAAATCGTGCAAAGTGTGATTTTTTGTGTGTCAGAATAACTGGCTAATTTGACAAGTCTTGTGTTGAGTTAAAAAAGAAAATAAATCCAAAGCGGATTCAATATCAATCAAATGTCAAGAGAGTTAAGTTAATATGGCGCACGCCACCTCGAATTACTTGCTTGTTGCTCTGTATGATTTCTAATTAACAAATATGTGACAGTTTATTCCTGTCTGCTGGATTTCACTAAAGTCTACCATGGGACAGAACACGATTGTTAACAAGACATATTATCACATGAAATACAAAAATCAATTGCGAGAAAAAAATTTAGGAAAAGATTCAATTTTTGTTGATGATATGGTTAGTATCGATCTTCATTGAACAGTAGGAAGATGTCATGATTAAATTGGCAGTTCTGTATTTGCTTATACTCGTGAAGAGTAGGATTTTTTTTTTCTTGTTATTTCTCGGAAGATAAAAATTTAGCTTGAAATAAGAACTACAACTTAGAGAACAAAAATCAGATTTCATTCGTTTATCTTGGAGTTTGACAAATTTGAGTATATACCTAATATGGCCCATCAAACGTACATTTTTCATTGTCACTGAATGGACAATTTCAGTTAGAACAAAATCAAAATATCAACTAAAGTTTTTTTTTTAATTTAAAAATTAAAGTAACTCAAAATTCTTTTCTGAGTTTTCTTGTATTTTTCCTAGGGAACACTGTTGTGATATGATTTATTTATTACCTGTCTTCTAAATTTCTATGGATCTATTTTGGTCACATTTCATTTTCATTTCTCCTTTGCTGCATCAGCGAATATACATACGTTCATTCGGTTCTTCCTGCAAAATGCCTTGAGCATTGTACGCTAGTTCCTGACTATATATGTCAGAATTGATATAAGTAGTTTTAAGAGCCTTGAGCGCAGCCTGACTACTGATACTGATACTGATACTGATCACGAAATCCTATCCAAATATCGATCAAACTTGCATTAGCACTGCCAACCCAAAAACAGCTAAGGAGTCTAATTCGAAAACATTCAGCCTATTATTGTCGCAGTAAATGGCGAAACAATTTTTCCTCCGTTGCTATATACCTATTTATGTATTGCAGATAGTAATTTCGTTTCACCTTCTTATTGCGTATCGTTGCTACGATCGTGTGAAATGTCGAACTCAAAAAAGGAAGAAATTTCATCTGTGGTTATTAAATTGGCCGTCAGTAAATATGTCAAAATTGCGCAGTGTCTTATCCTGCAACCGTTAAAGTATTAGAAAATCGGTTAGTTAAATTGTACCACGTTCAGAAAGACGTGTAATGGCTTTATCTCCCGTGTATTCGTTCACGTGTTTTACCAGACCAGGACACTGTAGATAAATATAAATTTCACCACAACAGCACATAGCCGGTAAATTATTGCGGGTATCGAACGACCAATCCTTTCCATTGATGTTTTTCAGATGAAAACAACTTTCTCAAATATTTTCTTTACATTGAGATACTAATTCTAATATTCCTGTCCAGAATTACTCCGAAATATTTTATTCTGACTTTAAGTACTGCACTTCACTTTAAAGGACAAATGTTGAAGAGTTTGAAACTACGAAATTGTTCGCCACTAATTTTCCTCAAAACAATGTTCTCATTTAAAGTGTTCATGTAATTTTCCTGTATTATGATAACTTCATTGCTAGCATATGCTCTGGCACTTATTCAAAATTACCTCAGTTTTTGTAAAGAATTGTCGATGCAAACTACAATAACTACATTCTAAAAGTAAACTATATAAGGGAGCAGTTTATATTTCTGCTAGCCGTAGATAATCGAATTGGTTGAAATCCGCTGCAGAAAATCTTCTTTTGGGAAATTGCCACCAGCAAATCTCACGCATCTTAAAACGTGATTTGGGACTCAGCGCATACGAGATATATACCGTTCACTTACTCACAGATGCAATAAAAAAGAAACGTACAACAGTTAAATTCGGAAACCTATCGCAAAAGAATTCTTTTTGCTACTGGTTTAATTAAGCACAAGAAAAACTGTCGCTCTATTATAAAACGTTGGCACATTCCTTCATTTCAAATCGATTTCGCTGTCTCACCTCTTAGGTTAAACAGTCTTGCAATGAACTGCTTCACTTTGAAAATATAATGGACTTCTTCAAAAACTAGTCTACGATTTATTGTAATGAATAGTCGCTACGAAAGTGTTTATCCTTAAGACCGTATGGTTGTATATATGATGTTCCTAAATCTAGTCTAGAACCCGGTAGCTAGAGTTATGCGGCCATGTAATCCCAAGAAATACGTAAATTCCTTGTCTGTCGTTGAAGTAGCCGAAATCCAATTTCTTGCGGACTTTTGGTTTCTTTTTTTGTCCAATACAATATTGCCATATGGTTGTCTTACCCGCATTGCAAGAATGTTCTCAACGAGCTTTCTATGTCCGAGTGCAATAACCAAGTCTTTTGGCCACTCAAAAACTGAAATGGGTCTGTCAAACGTGTAAAAACAAATCACAAAACAGTACAAAAATACATGCTGTTAAGAATCAACTTACAATTTTAGTTGATATTTCTAGTTCAAGTTTTTTGCGTGTAGCCGGTTTATTTTATCGTTATCACGCACTCCTTAACGTCAAGAAAACAAAGTAGATATTCGTAATTAGCAGATTTTATTATGTCAATCCAAAGTGAATGACAAGCAGATAAACAGGGACGGCTAAAACTTGTAAACGTATAAAAAGATACGAGTGCAAGTTTTATTAGCTTAACTGCTTTACGATTACGATACTCTTATGTATTCTCAACCTCAAATCGAAATCCAAACCCAACACGTAACCAAAAAGTCATAAAAGTCTTGATTTGTAGTTTTAATTTTATTTTGAATGCAAGTTGCATGTTTTTAAGAAAATAACAAGATGGCAGATTCATCATTTCTGACGTATACTCGTACATTTTTTGACATATTTCCAACCAAATAATAATTGTTCATCTGCTGTAAACGTGAAGTCAAACCGCCGTGAGAAAGTAAATATGTTGGTCATTATTGCTGGTTTTTCTCTTTATTTATTCACAAATTTAAAACTCGTGATTTCTGGGTAAACGTAAATAAATTTCCATTTCATCTTAAAATTGATGTCACCTATTTATTCATCGATAAGTTTACGGATTAGCAGCATCCAGCATAATGACTTCTTAAGTAGGTAGTTCCTTTGAGGAAAATAATTGGAGTACAATTTCTGCTTTCTGCTAAGTGACACTTGCAACTGTCAAATGGTGCAAGCTGTCAAAATGACAGTGTGAGGTGAATGTCGACACTAATCTCTGTCATTGTAGGATTGTCCTACCTATTTTCTGTTATATTTCATATGAGTACGTGTACCACAACTGTAGGGGACGGACGTAAGTTTACGATAATTGAGTTTCAGTAATCTCAGTCGAGTGGTTGTTAAACAAATTAGCACGTGACAAGCGACGATAGCGCAATGGGTTCAACTTTTATTATGCATTTTATGTTTGTTTAGTTTACGATTATGACAGAGACTATCTATAAATTAACAGAATTCCTATTGGCGAAAGGAATTGAGTGTAACTCAATGGCACATCTTTCCAATGGCAACCTTAATAATTTCTGAGCGATTTTCTTGAATTTTCCACGTAAAATTGTGTGGAATACAATTTTAGACAAATTTTTACTGTGCCAAATGAGATAATTACAACCATCTCGTAATGAAGTGTTCGCCCTTGCCATTTGTGATGTTAACTAAGGTGAAATAGCTTTTTTGATATTTTATTTTTACAGAATAAATTTTTTTTTTTTTGCTTTGGTTTTGGGTTCCCTTCGGGCAACATTTAACCTCCAGAGGGCACATCCCCAGGTGCCGAATAGAAGAATGCCCGTAACTGGGTAGGAGGAAAATAAAATACCTTCCGTGGACCGACAGGCTAGAGAAGTAAACAAACCACATCTGCAAGATGTTAAAACTGTGACGTCAGGTGGCAACACCTGCAGGAAACTAGATAGAAGGGCTCAAAATCACGCGATATTGAATTTGATATTGAATTGGATACCAAGTTTTAAATCATGGGCAAGAGCTCAAAAGAAACGGAGTTCCAATAGCAACAAATACAACCTTTAAAGATAGAGTAATACAGGGTGCAAGAAACAGTGAGTGCCTAAATATGACATATGAAAAAATTTGCAATGGAAAGTCAAAGCCCAAGGAAGATAGAGAAGACGGATTTGTGGGAAGACTTTGATGATCTTCCACGGTCAATACCATCAATTGAAACAAAGTATGTCAGTGTATACTTGTACGGTCACATTGGAAAAAGCAGTAGCATGTTCAACGAAATGCATTGTGGCCTAAGATATGGCGGTCTAGGATATGGCAACCTGAATTCACAGGATAAGGATATCCTTAACTTCGTCATCTCGCATAAACTGTACATTAGAAACACCTTTTTTAGGAAAAAATATGAAGACCTGGTTACTTAGAAAATTGCAAGTACTGAAACTCAGATTGACTTCGTTCTAGCTTAGGTTAGATTCATTTATCATAGGTTTATAAGAAGCTTTAAAAGATGCAAGGAGATTCTTGGTCAAGCTCTAACCACCCAGCATCGTCGTTAAGTTTCAAGAAAACCTTAAAATTTGATTGATAAACTCAAATGGATAGTGTGAAACAGCACAGCCTGGAAGAACTGTGGTCGAAAATGTGATAAAAAGAGAACAAAAAGCTGTTCAAAATATGGCAAAAATCAAGCTTAGCGCAAGTTCAGCAAGCATCTAAAACAGTTAGATAAAGCCCTGTCGAAAAGAAAGGTCACTGCGGCCAAAGAGGAGGCCCCAAATACATTTTATGAGGGTATAGAATACTCGGCCAACGAAAACGATATCTTCAAAAAACCAAAACTCTTCAAAAAGCCCAGTAAACTAAATAGATTAAGGGTGGAAATGTGCATGTGTTAACCTCAAGTTTTCCCGTGAACTACGAAAAACTCCTAAACGAGGAGTTTTCGAGTACTGAACTGAAGAAGCTGGTTCCAAATATGGTCCAATATCTCAAATAAAAGACTTAGAGGCATAGAAGAAGGGAGCTGTGACGAAAATCCGGAAAAATATAGCTGGTACCAGGTGGAATACGGGTTAAAGTTTGGATGCTCAGGGGCGATATTGGCTATAAAAGGCTTAACAAGTTATACATATAGGGTGATTCATCGTGAGGTTTGATTTATATTGTAAAATAAAACACATTAATTGAAAGTGAACTTAAATTTTTTATAACCGGTTAAAAGATCAATTCATGTCATTTACTTTTTGAAAATGCTATCATGTTAATGTTAGACATGACTACGTCTGAGGTGGTCCATTCGGAAGGTCCAATTTTGGACGACTCGTTAGAGCATAGCGACTGGTATATCGCGGATAACACGAGTAGTGCCGACTTCCAAATCTTCAATCCTAGCTGGCTTATTCTTGAAGATCTGAGACTTTACATATCCCCAGAGAAAATAGTCCAAAGGTGTGATATTGCACGATCTAGGCGGCCAATTTACCGTAGCAAAACGTGAAATTAAGTGAATTAAGAATTAACTAATTTATTAAGAAAATTTCTCAACAAGTCCATTCTTTCACGCGCTGTATGGCTCGTAGCGCCATCTTGTTGAAAGCATAGCTCACCAAGACAATGTGCTTGAATTTCAGGAAGCACATAGTCCGTTAATATGGCGCGATAACGGTTACCATTAACGGTAACATTCTGATTTGCCTCATTTTAGAAGAAATATGGACCAATGATTCCACCAGCCCATAAACTACACCAAACCGTTGTTTTAAATGGATGTAATGGTAGCTCTTGGGACAGGGTTTTCTAATAACGACTTGACAACTTTTTTTTTAAATAAAAGGCAAACCATTTGAGATATTTCAAAAACTTTACTATTGGCTGGAAGTACAATCAAAACATTTATGAATGGAACTCGACTTCGTTCATATGGTCCCCGCGGGAACGTTTGCAGCGGTCGATTCCTTGGACCCTATTTTCAACGACTCGGCCACACATTTCGGCCGAATCGGCCGCTATTTCGCGTTCAATGTTGGCTCTGAGCTCTTTCAACGTCGTCGGCGTGTTGGCATAAACCAATGAGTTAACGTAGCCCCACAGAAAAAAGTCAAGCGGCGTTAAATCGCTCGAACGATCGTTGTCGTCCACGAAAAAATATGGCTCAATAACGTCGCCGGCATACAAACCGCACCAAACAGTTATTTTTTGTGGATGAAGTGGTGAATCATGAAGCACATGTGGGTTTTCACCCGACCAATAACGCATATTTTGCTTATTGACGAACCCATTGAGCCAAAAATGAGCTTCGTCACTGAAGATGAAATTCATCATCTTGGCGCATCTTCTCCAGAACCCAATCGAAGAACGTAGCTCGTTAGTGTACTTTACAATAATAAAAAAGGTGAGCCTACTGAATAAATTGACAGTGACAATTTGATGATTAGTGAAAGAGTGCGTTCGCAAATAATATTCAAAGTTGTCAAGTCCCTATTGGGCTTATCAGCCCAAATACTGCAATTTTTTATTAACGTATCCATTGAGTCAGAAATGGGCTTCATCACTGAACAAAATTCCAAAATTGAACCCCGGATTTTCACTGAATTTTTCCGGAGCCCATTCACTGAAATATGAAACAAATTCAAGTCGCCTGGCTTGAATTTTTGAACAATTTGAATTTTTTATGCTTTTATGCCGAGGTCCTTACGTAAAATACGCCAAGTTGTCGAATACGCCAAGCCAAGCTGCTGAGAACGACGACGGATCGATTCGTTACGGTCTTCGCGTACACTCTCAGCTACAGTTGCTATAGTCTCTTCATTACGTGCTGGATGTGGTCTTACCGGTCGAGTATCATCTAGGATCAACTGGGACTCAAATTTGGGAATGATATTGGCAATAGTGATTTCAGTAGGTCGATTATGCGCACTGTAAGTTCCTCGAATCACACGAAAAACATTTCTCACAGAACGCTGATTTTTGTAATAGAGATGAACAATTTGGAGACGCTGTTGTAATGTGAGTCCTGATATGATGACTTGCCAAACAATACTGAACAAAAAACCAAATCAATTTGATAGGAGTCACACGTGATCTGTCAAAAAAGCCTATTGAAAATCAAAGCTTACGGTCACCTTTTATAATTAACTTATATATGGGGAAAAAATTCCAGTACAAGATGGATATACATACTCATATCCAAGAATTTCCTGTGAACCAAGTAACACAATTTTAGAAACATGTGACTTACAGAGCTAATGCCACCTAGATGAAATGGCGTTCCATGTCTGGTGTTATATATGATCCAAGGCTACCAGTTTAAAACAAGAGGCAAAGTGTACAAATCCGAAATGAGATTAGCTTTGGATAAACTGTGTACGAACGAAATAAGAATGCTGAGATGGGCTGGAGGCGTCACATGGTTGGAAACAAGTTAAAATAAGTATATCAGTGGCAAAAACCTTAAACAAATCAGACTCAGATGAAATGGCCACGTCATGAGCAGGGCATAAGATCATATTATCCGAAAAGTACTGAAAATTCCAACACTTCCAAGGGGAATAGGGCGGCATCAAGCAACATGCTGGTCGAACATCACAAAAGAACTACGGAGAGACCAAGTAGAGCAATCGACAACCCAGGATCAAAAGATCTGGAGACCACGTATAAGGAGAGTTGACCACACATAAGAGTAAAAAGGCAAAGAAAAAGAAGAAATAATAAACATCTTTCGTTTCTTTGGCGATTTCTTCCATTTTCAACTTGTTCACCATTTTTCTTCTCATTTGAGATAATTGCTGCACACTTATTTCACTAAACTAAAAGTTTATTTTGGACCTTGTCGAAACCTAGGACATATAATACATATTTATGTATATATATAGGTCATTTTGGGTAAACATGTTATTATCCTTATCTAAGTTAGGTAATGAAATTGCCATTGCAAAAATAGCGGAAGTACAAAACCTAGTCTGCTGGTAGCGTAAGAGTCGTTAAAATACAATAAGTGTGATTATTACAATGGGTGCATCGATGCAGTAGGATTGATGCTATTACAATTTATAATTAGTTATGAATAATTTTCTAGCAATTCGGTTTTCAACTAGTTCAGTGCAATATAACCCGGGTTGTCACTCAGTTAGCACGATTATTTTCTTTTTCTTTTTTATATAGAAATATTATCTAAGACCTTTGAAACTTTTTTTGAAAGATATATTATCTATGTTTAAGAGCTAAAATTAAAGTCGATGGAACCCTCTGCACTGCCATATTTAGGACTAATTTTAGTAGTTTCGTTCTGACCCCCATTATGGACGGCCCGCTAATCATAAGTATAAGCTAATTCATAGCATTGTTAATGAAGCATAAAGTTAAAAACGATTTAAAACAAGCCTTGGCCAAATAAACTGAAGATAATTCCATCGGTGAACAAATCTATTAACCACAATTTTTACCATCCAGAAGATCTATTATTAAACTTTTAAATGGAGCTACAATCTAGACCTGGGCCACAAAAAAAAAAAAAAAAAAACAAAACCTCTTCAAACTTATATCTAGTTCATGCACTTCAAGAGGGATGTCTTTTTCCACTCGTCTGCACAGCCTAAGGGTAGAAATAAAAGAATATTTCTTGACTCATCCATTCAGATCGATGTCTCCGTTTAGCTCATAGATTTCACTATTATACATATATTTCTCTCTCTAAGGCCAATCAATACGACTGGGGTAATTAGTGTCTGATATAGAACCTCCTTAGTGCTTCTTACTTAATACAAACCTGACTTCTTAGAATAAAGAAACAGCAACTTGCAAATATAATTATTCGTTTGATTTCTGATGAGATGCCATTAACAGAGCTAATATTCGAAGCAAAGCACGAAGAAACGCACTAGTGAATGTGAATGACTTTAGCGTTTGCCAATAGTTTCATAAAATTTCTGACCATTGTGCCTCTATTATCGGCATGTGAATTTTGCACAATTTTGTTGAAATGATGAAATGTTACAGTGATAACAGTAACAATCAATCAGATTGCTTACAGCTCTTACAAGCTAGCTAGATTCTGCATAACCTGATGAGTTCAACAGAACTGGCATTGGCTCTACATAGCTCGTCTCTTTAGATTCTCTATGTGACCGTACAACTTGGCAAGTACCGAACCATTCTTTTTGGATTTACTACAGGACTGTATAAAATAAGATTAAACAAATTATTTAAATAGTTTCAGCCACTCACATAATATGGCAGACAGGATCTTGTATTCGATATACAAGAGGCTCTTCGTTCAATGTTGAAGCTCTTCCGAAGAAGTCTTAGAAGTTAATGGGCTCTTTCACCAAGTCATCTCTTACCACTTCAGATAGTGCGATAGTTCTGTTTTCTATGAGTTTAGATATTGCTTTTTCACTAAATTTTAGTCCATAAGTTAAATGGACACTTTATCTTTATGACTGATAGCGGTTGCTATCATATTGCTGATAGGTCGCTTGCATTTCGTTCCTTATTTCTATAGGTCTCTGCTTAGGTCTTGTTGTATTGAAAAGCTCTTTTTAACTTCTAGCAAAACTCGAAACATCTTTTAAAAAGTAGCTCCTCTCTATTTCCTGGATCGCAAGCTTGACACGCTCCTTGTTTTCTTGTGGAAAAGCCGATATTCCCCTCCACTGTTTTCTTCGGAGAATGCAAGAGACGTCTGCGTAGTAGCAGAATTATTTGAAAACAGGGATGGTGTCAGCGTAGTTGACTGGGACCTAGCACATCAGTATTTCCGGTTGATTCTTGACATCGGTGCTAATTGTATTCAGCCTCGATATTGTATTTCTCCGTTATTTTGTCGGAGATACCAATGTAAGTAGTTATAAAAGTATAAATTGGTTGTTCGGAATGTGTGAACATCTGTTCCATTGGGGAAGTACCTTAAGTCATTAGCAACGCAATCAATTTGATTGACAATTCGATAAGGTAATCCCTATGCTCATTTGTGAACATTGAAGAGGGAAACGTATGTGGTAATTATAGTCATATTTAAGGCTCAGGCCGTTTCCAAATGTAGGAACACATTTTAGGATCACAGGGTTTGGAGATATCCGTTAATATCCGACTTTACTCATCACCTTTAAGTTAGTTCACGAATACAATGCTTTTCTGAGCTTTTAAGGAGGGTTAATTTACTAAGTCACATCTGAGTTCCATTACAATTCGATTGCGAGAAATAAAATCATCGAAAATATGTTGTTTTTTTTTTGTACATATTTCCTTTTTTTTCAATTTATTACGTTGTACCAGATGAAATGTCCAATTTTAAGGTGTGAGTCTAAAAGTAAACATTTTTTTTTATAATTCTTTATTATTTAATCAAACTATAAACCTTTAAAATCTATAACTTTTTTCCAACATGATGCAATGTCCATTATTCCTTTTTTATAGAAGGCTTTAGTTTTGAACGCTATTAAGTCTTCAAAGGCTTTTATAACCTCTGCTCAGTTTCGGACTATCTTCTGCCGACAAAATGACTCCAGACTGTGGAAAAGGTGATAATCTGTTTGAGAAACATCAGGAAAGTACGGTGGATTTAAAAGAATTCGCTACAGTTTTTGCACCGTTACGTATGATATATGGGGTCCAGCATCAAACCATGGCTATTTGCCAACTCTTCTTGCTTTTCAGTCAATTTTGTCAATTTCCTCGCAATATTTGACTGCATTTATCGTATCGGTTGAAGAAATGAAAGGTGAATTGGTCCTTCTAATGTTGACTAACCTTTTTCACCATAACCTTTTCTGGGTGCTAATTGTATTCAGCCTTGATATTGTATTTCTCCGTTGTTTTGTCGGAGATACCAATGTAAGTAGTGATAAAAGTATAAATTGGTTATTCGGAATGTGTGAACATCTGTTCCATTGGGGAAGTACCTTAAGTCATTAGCAACGCAATCAATTTGATTGACAATTCGATAAGGTAATCCCTATGCTTATTTGTGAACATTGAAGAGGGAAACGTATGTGGTAATTATAATCATATTTAAGGCTCAGGCCGTTTCCAAATGTAGGAACACATTTTAGGATCACAGGGTTTGGAGATATCCGTTAATATCCGACTTTACTCAACACCTTCAAGTTAGTTCACGAATACAATGCTTTTCTGAGTTTTTAAGGAGGGTTAATTTACTAAGTCACATCTGAGTTCCATTAAAATTCGATTGCGAGAAATAAAATCATCGAAAATATGTTGTTTTTTTTTTTGTACATATTTCCTTTTTTTTCAATTTATTACGTTGTACCAGATGAAATGTCCAATTTTAAGGTGTGAGTCTAAAAGTAAACATTTTTTTTATAATTCTTTATTATTTAATCAAACTATAAACCTTTAAAATCTATAACTTTTTTCCAACATGATGCAATGTCCATTATTCCTTTTTTATAGAAGACTTTAGTTTTGAACGCTATTAAGTCTTCAAAGGCTTTTATAACCTCTGCTCAGTTTCGGACTATCTTCTGCCGACAAAATGAATCCAGACTGTGGAAAAGGTGATAATCTGTTTGAGAAACATCAGGAGAGTACGGTGGATTTAAAAGAATTCGCTACAGTTTTTGCACCGTTACGTATGATATATGGGGTCCAGCATCAAACCATGGCTATTTGCCAACGCTTCTTGCTTTTCAGTCAATTTTGTCAATTTCCTCGTAATATTTGACTGCATTTATCGTATCGGTTGAAGAAATGAAAGGTGAATTGGTCCTTTTAATGTTGACTAACCTTTGTCACCATAAGCTTTTCTGGGTGAAGACTTAGTTTGGGGGTGTGTTTTAGTTTTTCTTCTGCATCGAACCACTGCCAAGATCTTCTATAGTTGTCAATCGTAATTCACTTTTCATCATAAGATGGACAGATTTCTACGAGGCGTAGTTTTTGGGCCTCGTTTATTTCATGGAGCACCCACTTTTGGAGTTTTTTTCCTTTTCTTTATAGAGATAAAGAGATAAGAGATATCCCCATGTTCTGTCAAATGTCCCGCATTATTTTCTTCGGCTCTGCATCTACCGTTGCTTTTAAAACATTGTCGTCAATTAACGTTTCTGGTTTTCCACGTGGTTTGCTAACAAACCAACGTCGAATATTGCGTTCGTTTATAGTACTGTAATTTCAACGAATCCTAAAAATATAGGTCGAGAGCTTCTTGTTGAAAACTGAGTGAAAATCGCACATTTTATATCGTACAACCTTATATTATTGGGTCTATAACTTATTCGTGCGGTTTGCTAAGAGATGGCGTAACTTGTATTATTCCATTGTTATTATTCCATTGGAACGTGCGTTGGAAAGCTACATCATTTGAAGCGTAAACAACAATAATCTTTTTTCACTCAAATATGTAGAACTTTGTGGCTGAAAAAGTGTTTTTGCGGGGAGTTCTTCATTACTTTAATATGAAGAAAACTGCTGCCGAAAGTCATCGTATTTTGGAGGAAGTTTATGGTGAACATACGCTAGCTGAACAAACGTGCCAAAAGTGGTTTGCACGATTTAAAAGTGGTGATTTTGTCTTGGAAGACGATGAACGTCCTGGGCAGCCAAAAAAGTTTGAAGATGAAGAACTGGAAGCATTATTCTATGAAGATTGTTGCCAAACACAAGAAGAGCTCACAGAATTATTGTTTGTCACTCAAGCCGCCATTTCAAAACGTTTAAAAGCAGCTGGATATATTCAAAAGCAAAGAAATTGGGTTCCACATGAACTCAAGCCGAGAAACGTCGAAAGACGGTTTTGCATGTCCGAAATGCTGCTGGAACGCCACAAAAGGAAGTCATTTTTGCAATGGATTGTTACTAGTGATGAAAAATGGATCCATTACGAGAGCCCCAAGCGCAAAAAGTCATATGTGAAACCCGGCCAACCAGCCAAATCAATGGCAAAGCCAAATATCCATGGCGCGAAGGTAATGCTCTGCATTTGGTGGGATCAGATGGGTGTACTGTATTATGACCTGCTAAAACTGGGTGAAACTATCAATGGATAACGCTACCGAACACAATAAATCCGTTTGAAGAGATCAGTAGCCGAAAAACGCCCGAAATATGCGATCAGACACGAGGCAATAATTTTCCATCATGACAACGCTCGGCCGCACGTTGCTATTCCGGTTAAGAACTATTTGGAAAACAGTGGATGGGAAGTTTTACCCCACCTGCCTTATAGCCCAGAACTTGCCGCTTCTGACTACCATTTGTTCCGGTCGATGCAGAACGCCCTCACTGAAATATGGTTCACATCAGAGCAGAATATCAAAAATTGGTTTGATTCATTCTTGGCTGCTAAGCCGGCGCAGTTCTTTTGGAATGGATCCACAAATTGCCAGAAAGATGGGAAAAAGTCATAGCTGCAGATGGGAAATACTTTGAACAATACTATTGTACATGTTTTTCTTAAATAAACGTTCGAATTTTGAAAAAAAAACCGCACGAATTAAAATATATACCCTATAGCTAGCTTACAGCTTTGATAATTAAATGCATATTAAAATAAATTATTAAAATAGCTGACGTTTTATAATTTAGGAATAATTAATTCGAAATTAGTGTTAAACAACACTTCATTATATTTTATATAATAATTCATTAATTTCAATAATTGCAATTCTAATCAGCAACTTCTAATATATACAACAAAAAAAATACAAAATTCGATGGAGATAAGTTAGTGATTCATAATACACTTCTAGAACCTTTTTACCGCAAGATTCTCAATACATATTCCATAAATATTAGTAAATAACCAGTCGTTTATCAGGTAAGTGAATACGTTATAGTTAAGTACAATGCAAATTAGATAAAATAAATGTACGTTTTTGCGTACAAACGGTATAATGACAAAGAACCATGTCATTAATTCCCTGGTTATAAGTTTGGTTATTCAACAAAGGACATTTCCACTTTGCTTAAACAATTCCCTAAGTATTTTAAAATTTTAAGTTTTTTGAACAAAAGCCAGCAATTAACTCTACGATTAGATCTGGAAAGTATAGGAACTAGATATTTTTGTGCAAACAATGCAGATTCCAATGTATTTAAGTTAGCTAGCTCGTCCCCAACTGACAATACCATTTTGGAACTTTGAGTATGCAAGACCATAATATAATTTTAATAAAAATTTATTGGACCAACAAGGTTTTACAAAATAAAGATTTCGAGCAATTAGATTCATTGCAAACAGAATTTGTTACAGTTATGTGCGTGAATAAGTGATTGAAATCACTTATAATGGATGGTTTTTTAAGCGTTTGGCTATTAATTGTCAAAAAAGCACACGAGAATTGCAAAAGTGTATACAATTTTTATTTAGGTTGATAAACCAATGTTTGCCATTTACTTTTTAAAGATTCTTTCATGTAAATCCTGACCACGACTACGTGAAATAAATACCTCACCGAACTCATTTCTCAATTGGTCAATCGCAATACTCGCTGTTGATGGTTTTCCTTTTTCGAGGTAGTCCACGAAGAGTATGCCATGACAATCCCAGAAAACCGATGCCATAATCTTTCCGACCCATCGAGCCTCCCTCGGCCGCTTCGGAACACTCGTGCCGGCTTCAGTCCTATGCCGGGCACTCATTCTGTTCTCTGGTGTTCAACAGTTACCAATCGACGCCAAAAGTCGGCCCAATTCAGCATCAGCAAATCCAAACACTGTTTCGAAGTGCTTTCGCGTTCTTGTTTTTTCAGGAGTGAGTATGCGCGGCACCCAGCCCAAAATATATCCTTTTGGTATCTGCTAGCTCGCGCAACTTCGCTTTCCAGTCAGCCAACATCATTTCATATATTTTTTTTGACATGTCCTCTGTAACCGCGGACTTGATCAGTAGCGGAGTTGCGGCTACCACGAAACTCTCGAAACCAATATTTGACGGTATAATCTAAGGGAGCATTAGCCCCATAATATTTATCCAACTTTTCTTTTGTTTCCTTCGCCATTTTGCCTCTCAAAAAATAATGTTTTATGAGAGAACGAAAATCGTTTTTGTCCATACTGAACATGATGCCAAACACATCAACAACAATCAACTGTCAAAACAAGACCAAAGACAATATCACACTGAAATTTGTCATGTCTGCCTAAATATAAACGGACTTCAAGGCACCATAACCTTTTTTTCAGTAGCAGTGCATTCTGGCAGTCAAGGAAGTTACTTTTCACTCCACATAGTATGGGATGCAGCGCCTTCTTGCTAGAACGACATATCGACCAGGTTGAGCTCGTGCGTTTTGAACTGAAAAATATTCAAAACCATTGAACTATATGGGGCGCCATTGACGGTAACGCTGTTCTCACGGTTATCTTTGAGAAAATACGGACCAATGATTCCGCCGGATCATAAACCGCAACAAATAGTTTATTTTTCCGGGTGCATTGGCAGCCTTTGTAATGCCTGAGGTTGCTAATCGAACCAAACACGGCCGTTTTATCATACCTATTTAACCAGAAATGAGCTTCGGCGCTAAAAACCCTTTTTCAGAGAGCTAAAAACCTTTTCTAAGGCCCACTCACCGAAAATTCGACAGTGTTGCAGGTCGTTCGATTTCAATTCTTGCACGGGATGTTTTTTTTTTATAAGGTCTTAGATCAAGATCCTTACGTAAAATATTTCACGTAGTCAAGTAACACAATCACAATTGCTGCGAAAGGCAACGAATAGACAAATCACGGTCTTCATTAACACTTCGCTATCTACGGTACGGGTAAGTGAAATTGGTGCGAAATTTGGTCACAACGGCTTGAATTACCAGCTCAGTAGGTCGAAGTGTCCGAAAAACATTTTTCACAGAGCAAGAATTTTGATAATAAAATTCAATAATTTGTAAGCGTTGTACAGGTTTTAGCTTTTCCATGATGAAATGGCAATGCTAACTGAGCACTGTTTGACCTTGATGCATGCCACGAATCATGCTCAAAACCCAAACAACAAACAAATCACACTGGTATTTTAAAACTGATGAGCTTAGATTTTTCACTAATAATTAACTTATGTACGAACCTTAGTTTTTCTCAGTCTTCTCCAATTTTCGCAGCACATTTAAAATCGTTTTGAAATGCTTATGTGAAGTTTTTAAATATTATCAGCGAATGCAGTGGATAAACCATTTAATGCCTGCTTAAAAAACGACTTTATATAAATCAAGAATAAAAAAGGTCCAAGTACCGAGACTTGAGTACGTTTTGTTCCACCTAATTCTGCATTAAACAACTTCATCAGTTATAACTCGTAGTCGACCATTAGTATTGAAGTACTCTTATAACTGACTAAGAACCCTTAGAATGGCATCCTTTGTTGATAGTCCTGATTTACAGACAAGTTGATTAATGGAAAAAAAGTTTTTCGAATTTACTTTCGCACAATAAAACAGTATTACTGACACTCAGATTGAATACATAATTTAAGACATGATATCTTAGCTCATAAAGCGGAATTAACATTATTAAATACGAAACTCTAATATCTGCTTGTGCGCAGTCAGCGCTGACATTTAGAAGCAACGAACTTCTGCAGAAACCGTAGGTCTTAGGAGAAGTCTTTAGCTGTTCCGAAACTTCTGCAAAGTATCTATCAAAAATATTAACGTCATTTTCGGGGTTGGTTATTTGGAGTCCATCAACTTCGAGAGAATTTACGTAGTTTATAAGCGCTTCTGCGACTTTTTTGACTGTCAACACAAAATTTGATGCAAATTCTTTGCTTCATTTTTTATAATAATTGAAAATCGCCGAGCACATTAAAACACGTCTAAATTTTCTATCTGTCAAAAAAAAGTAAGTATGCTATATATTTGAAAAGGTGAACATATGTTCGGGACATGTGTACCAACACAGCAAAAAAGATCGATAATCGAATGTGTGTACCTTGCCAGCGAAATTTCAAACACACCTTGTAGTTTTAGTCTTCTATTTTGATAATACTTTGCTGATTTAATTACAAAACGGTTTTTTATTTTTATTAGCATAAGGGGTAAGTTATTCGTCCATGGCTTAAGAAACTTGTTTTCATTTGAATTATGAAATCTCATACCAGCAGACGAATGCATGTGTCTCTGAAGAATTGACAAAAAATGTCAAACTCAGTTGAAGGACTTTTTTTTAGGGTATACCGGTTTCTAAAATTCATAAATCAAATACTCATTCAGCAGCTGATATAATCAATAACTTGTTTTTTTTCTAGGTAAAGTTGAATTATTATTTTTCTCCAAACTATAAATGACCATTCATATGATGGTCTGTTATATAATAGTTAAGTGCTTTATCATTTAATAATATTTTAAAATTTATATGAACTCGCGTAAATATATATATGGTCAATGCAACTCGATAAAGAGTCAGTTATACGAGTTGGATCACTGATCACACTTTTTAGCCAATTTGATGCTATAAAAAACAAATATTCTTCGGTAAATTTGTTCGAACGACCTTAAATATTTATACCCAGGTATATTTATGAATATCACCCAAAACCAATAGATTTTTATTTATTTCCTTTAGCCTTTACTTATATATGCACAACATTGCAAAAAATTTCATTTTGATATTATAATCAAAGTTTTAGTACATCGGCGTTTTTAATTATTATTGGGTATATATTTTAATTCGTGCGGTTCTTTTCAAAATTTGAACGTTTATTTAAGAAAATCATGTACAACAGTATTGTTCAAAGTATTGCCCATCTGCAGCTATGACTTTTTCCCATCTTTCTGGCAATTTGTGGATCCCATCCCAAAAGAACTGCGCCGGCTTAGCAGCCAAGAATAAATCAAACCAATTTTTGATATTCTGCTCTGATGTGAACCGTATTTTAGTGAGGGCGTTCTGTATCGACCGGAACAAATGGTAGTCAAAAGAGGCAAGGTCTGGGCTATAAGGCGGGTGGGGTAAGACTCCCCATCCACTGTTTTCCAAATAGTTCTTAACCGGAATAGCAACGTAGGGCCGAGCGTTGTCATGATGGAAAATTATTGCCTCGTGTCTGATCGCATATTATGGGCGTTTTTCGGCTACTGCTCTCTTCAAACGGATTAATTGTGTTCGATAGCGTAGTCCATTGATGGTTTCACCCGGTTTTAGTAGCTCATAATACAGCACACCCATCAGATCCCACCAAATACAGAGCATTACCATCGCGGCATAGATATTCGGCTTTGCCGTTTATTTAGCTGCTTGGCCGGGTTTCACATATGACTTTTTGCGCTAAGGGTTGTCGTAATGGATCCTTTTTTCATCACCAGTTATAATCCAATGTAAAAATGACTTCCTTTTGTGGCGTTCCAGCAGCATTTCGGACATGCAAAACCGCCTTTCGACGTCTCTCGGCTTGAGTTTATGTGGAACCCAATTTCCTTGCTTTTGAATTTATTCAACTGCTTTCAAACGTTTTGAAATGGCTACTTGAGTGACACCCAGAGATTCTTCGAGCTCTTCTTGTGCTTAGCAACAATCTTCATAGAGTAATGCTTCCAGTTCTTCATCTTCAAACTTTTTTGGCTGCCCTGGACGTTCATCGTCTTCCAAGCCAAAATCACCACTTTTAAATAGTGCAAACCACTTTTGGCGCGTTCGCTCAGCTAGCGGATGTTCACCATAAACTTCCACCAAAATACGATGACTTTCGGCAACAGTTTTCTTCATATTAAAGTAATGAAGAAGAACTCCCCGCAAAAACACTTTTTCAGGCACAAAGTTCGACATAACACATGAGCTGAAAAGTCAATGCCGATTTATAGTAAAACACAAAATTTTTGCAAAGTTCAACTTTATTTATCAATATAGTTGCCTTCAAGGGCGATACACTGATTGAAACGATTTTTCAATCTTTCGATACCAGTTTTGTAGTACGATTTCGGTTTAGGCTCAAAATAGGCCACTGTTTCGGCGAGGTCTTGAGGTCTGCGAACAGGAAATAGTCGCTGGGGCCCAAATCTGAAGAATACGGTGGATGGGGAAACAATTCGTAGCCGAATTCATTCAATTTTGCTATAGTTTTCATCGACTTGTGACACGGTGCATTGTCTTGATGAAACACCGTTTTCTTTTTCTTCATATGCGGCCGTTTTTCTGCGATTTCTTCCATCAAACGCTCCAACAATGCAATAGTCGGTGTTGATAGTCTGCCCCTTTTGGAGATAGTCGACGAAAATTATTGCATGTGTATGCCAAAATACGGATGCCATAACTTTGCCAGCCGACTGTTAAGTTTTTGGTCGTTTTAGACGAGGTTCGTCGCCTGCTCGCCGCTCAGCTGACTGCCGACTTGACTCTGGTGTGAAGTGATGGAGCCATTGTCACATACAGAATACAGGAAAATTGCAAAAGTGTATACAATTTTTATTTAAGCTGATAAACATACGGAGAGTCCAATTTTGAATCACTTTTTCGAGCATTGGCTGGTATTTCGCTAATAACACGTGTAGTGTTGTCTAAAGGCGTCAAACTGCAAGATCTAAAGTGAAAATAATATGAAAAAGATAGCTCTCTGAACTTATTTCTCAATTGGTCCATCGATTCGAAATCATTGAACGATAGCGGGCTCCATAGACGGTAACGTTGTTTTCAGGGTAATCTTTGAAAAAATATGGGCCAATGATTCCGCCGGACCATAAACCGCACCAAACAGTGCATTTTTCCAGTGCATTAGCAGCTCTTGTATTGCCTGAGATTGCTCATCCGAATAAATACGGGAAATATGGCTTGAATTGCTTGCTCAGTAAATCGATTATGACGACCGTAAAATGGTCGAAGTGCGCGAAATTCATTTTTCACAGAGCACAAATTTTGATAATAAAATTCAATAATTTGTAAGCGGGTATAAGTTTTTCCATGATGACACATTTAACTCTTACATACTAACAAAAAATGATTAAATGCTAGCTTAAAAGTTACAGAGCACGTTATGTTTACTATTCGAACTGACTGGTTGTAACTCTCATGTGAAGAATATTGTTCAGTTTTTGTTCATTGTTGCCTGAATTTTGACGTTATGTAATTTTTTTATGTAGCAATAGTCGATGGCTCTCTCTGTTATGCTCTCATTCAATCCATCATGGAACACTTTAAGCGCCATGTCGATGGGAGTATTATTGCAGTATTGCAGAGGAACATTATTCAATTCAGCTGTGTTAGATATTAGTTATTGTTTAAGATACTTGTGATTAACTCTGTCAAGCTAAGAGAGACTCAGCTCAAGACTTCACTGGACCTAAACCCGGCTTGGGATTCACTACGTGTTCAGTCAGAATTTTCATTGACAACTTGGTTATCAGCCAAATTATTATACATAGTATAATTCTAGAATAGCAGCAGATAAAATGAATGCTTACCGACGTTACTAACTGACGCCTTCAAAAAGTTTTACACTTTGACTAAGCAACCAATGTGATATACACACCATTTTTCCATGCTTGATTTGAAAGTGATAATGACACGTAAAACTTTTTATAAACAATTTATCGTTAAGACTACATCTACGGAAAATGGATGATTCCCATCAAAAACAACAAACATGGAATAGAATACACTAGTTGTTTGTCTGTTCTATTCCGACATAAAAATGAAATACTGACATCCTCTTCACTGATTCGTGTACGCACCTCGACATTACCATCCAATTTAAGAATTTCTGAAGATCATTTATTAAATTGGTTTTTGGTTAGAATTCTGCTCATCATTATGTTCACCAAACAATTTTTAAAACATATTTTTTAACAAATTCTTATTCAAAAAAAGAAAAACATTTCTACTGGTATTACACACTGAAAATAATTTTAACCTTGTAAACGTTGTCAAATACGATTTATCAAAACAAACTACCCTTCAAGATTTATTTACACAATTAAACCATAAAAATAAAAAACAAAAGCACACAACATACCAGCATATTTATTCTTTCTTTTGTAATTGCCATTTTAATAAATTTTTATCTGTGTCAAATCCAAGTTAGTACTCGCAGATCACAATTGTTTTATCTTTTGACAAAACAGCAGTCAAACAACAAAATGCTTCCACAATTTCAGCGAAAACTTAATTGTTCTGTTCCCCTTTATTTATCTTAGATTTTCGACAAAAGATACAAATGTATTAAGACCAAGACGACAAATTGGTAAAACAAAAACTACCCATTGTTCACATTCATTTACTTGTTGTCTAATGTTTCGACTCAAAAATATGTTCGAATTTTGGACCAAACCATACCCCATGAGTGACTTGCAATAATTGAGGTACTACCACTAAGTTGGTCATATTTTCCTAGAGAATTAACAGATTCCAGTTTTTCAAATGGACCTTATAACAAAAAACTAGAAAAAATACGCATACTCTCGGATATGACGTCAATGGTTTCAGAGATCACGTAAACACAAGTTTACGAATATTCAAATGTATGCATTACAAATTTACATTTCAGTGTTTAGTTAAATGAATATTCGTGTTATGCGAATAATTTTTTTTTTAAAATAGACTTATACATGCTTTTTTTTTAATTGGAAACAAAACAAAATTTATAGTTCTAATAATGCTAATTTCATTTGAGTTTATCAATTTGCATTATTTACACGTTCAATCAAGATGGGTTAACTATCGAATGGAATTTAGTAAAAACAAAAACAAACTTTCCAAATCGAATTTATCAAAGGAGATGTTATTTAATTATTTCAAAAATTGCTAAGTAAATGTTAATTAAACTTTATTTTTGAATTTTTTAAATTTTCCATTAAATTTTGAATAGATTTGAATTTTTCAGAGGTTTCTGCTTAACTGAATAATATTTGTCACTAATTGAAATCGACTCTGAGCTTTAATTGTGGATAGTTTAAGAAAAATTAACATAGCGAATGTTTTCGGGACTATACAATAAGTAAAGTAAATTAAGGGCACTGTGACTCAGGGAATTAGCAATTCGAATCTGGTTTACCAAACAAAGCCAAACAAAAGACCAGATGAGGATATTAATAATGAAGAACTTGAGTCAGCTATTAAAATATAGATCCAGTAACGAATGTTCGTTCTCTTACTGCAAGGTTTAAATATCAACAACAACCATTGGTTAACAATTTGGAAGCTGAGTATCCTGCCAGCAAATATATTGTACTATGACGTTTGGGAGTTGCAATACCTCTGCACAATATACACCGAGGTATAATTTTTTTTTTTTTTTTGCGTAGAGTCATAACCTGTTACGAAAAGTTGATCTTGTTCGATAAAACGAACAAGTTGAAAAGTGAAAAGCTTGTAGAAAATTGCAAATGACTAGATATCCGGGCGATAAAACAATTTTTAATTGATTACATAATAGGGCCAAATATAAAATGATTCTCTTAATAAATACCACCGTAATTTAATGGCTGATAAAGCCCCTGACCAACGCAAAACGTTTTAAAAGACCCCAATTATAAGATCTCCCACTGAAAACATCCGATGGGAGAACCAAAAAATAAAGCTAAGCTTTTTACTGAGCACCTGACAAATGTTTTAAACCTTTTTTTTACCTACAATGGCAAATAAAAATATTGAATTTGCTAACAAAACAGATGAGAAAAATATAACTTATGTTTCGCTAAGAGAGATAAATACCTGCGTACAAAAACTACCTAATGGGAAATCACCAGACTATGGCCTTATTACTGCACAGATCGTCTGTTATAGACTTAGATATGTTCCACATCACTGGAAGATAGCAAAGATAATTGTTATACATAAACAAGGTAAGCCACTATCAGAAGTGAGCTCATATTGGCCAATCTTATCAAAAATTTTCAAGCTTATCCCGAACAATCAGTTTGGGTTTAGAAATAAACACTCGACAATTGACCAAGTGCATCGTACAACTGATGTAATAGAAAGGGCACTAGAAGGAAAAAAAATTTGTTCTTCGACATACACGTTGGGCAGGCAGGCTAGACAATATTTTGAGATTCTTAAGACTTATATAGCAAATAGATTCTTTATAGTACGTTTTGAAAAGCATACATTGAACCTAGAGAAACACAAGCATAACACTCCATAAGGGGGTGTTTTAGGAGGAGTATACTAGTGAGGTTCCATATAGCAATGACACAATGATAGCCACAATCACTGACGACACTGTAGATGACTGCATACTTAAAGTAACAAAAAAATTACAAAATGCAGTTAACAAGATAGGAGTTTGGATGCAAATATGGCGAATCAGTCTAAGTGAGGCGAAATCAACTCATATAAATTTTACAAACAAAAGAATAACGAATCTTCCTATCTTTATTAATAATCAAACTGTACCTTATTCTAACTCAGCTAAATACCTGGGTATGAATTTGGACGCCAAATTAAAATGGAAGGAACATGTTAAATAGCAAGGTGAGGAATTATTCCTATTGTACGAGTATAATCAGGTATTAAGGCCTAACTGGACGTATGATATCCATCTAATAATCCAAACATTTTTAAACAGAGTTCTTCGTGGAATAATTAATGCACCTTGTTTCATTAGAAACAAGGACTTGCATTGTGATTTTCAGATCGACCTGGTCATAAAAAAGAACGCCAATTATCACAATTAGCAGCATCTGCAGGTGCAAAATATGAAAACTTGTTTTCAAATTGTAATACCTTCCCCAAAAGTAATGTCTTTTTCAAACCGAAATAAATATCATTTGTCGATCTTTCATTGATCGGTCATTATTCAGGAGGTATATTTAGTGCGGTTAGAATCCCACACTACTTTGAGCTAAATTTGTTGGTGCCTTTCAATAAAAATAAGTAAGACTCCTAAGGAACTTGCTCAAACAGAACTGCTTTCCAAAAAGGTAATGCTGTGCGGTGATTATTCAAGGTAAATAGACACGGTCCCATTCTGCCACATGCTAAGGCAAGATCATATGCAGTACAACTCCCCTGAAGTTAGCAGGGTTGAGATATGAAGTTTTACTTCAATCACCCTAATCCCCAGATTTGGCTATCATCTTCACAATAGGTTGCTTTGAATAAAAGTAAGGTGGAACATTCTGAATACTTAATTCGGCGTCAATCGCAAGGGTTCGGGCTTTTGTTTGTTTTCTTTGTGGAAAATTTTGAAAAAAAATCTTGGTCTACACTCGTGAAAGGTTAACCTAGCGAAGAAAAGCCAAAAGACCATAACTTCCAACTGGAGCTTATAACTAATTAGGCAATTGAATTCCAAGCTAACTTCTATCGAAGCCCATGTTCTGGGTTATACGAGCCGAGAATTAATTTATGCTGGTTGGAGAAGAAGTCTCTGAGCACTTAGAAAATAGTTAATAAAAACAAAAACTTTTTTTTCTTAATTTTTATTGATCTATTACTATACTTGATGACGCGGTGGATGGAACTGTGCCAATCTATTCTACGCACTAACCTCGTATTCTCTGTACCTTGTAAAACAGCTGATTTTTCTTTGCATTGGTACGTATAGGGTCATTGACCCTGCTTACATCTTATGTGCCATTTATAATGCACTAATATTGTTACATTTGTTAACAATACTACCTTTCGAGTTTTGTGGTGTGTACATCTCAGTGAAACTGTTTAATTTTTTCACAAAATGAATTGTTCAGTATGTTCGAAAAAAATAGAAAGAAACTACACGAAGAAAATATCTTGCGGTGATTGTAAGAGTTTCTTTCATATTTCTTGTGTGAATATACTGGAACAAGATGCCGATTTTATTAAAACAAGCGGAAAGACATTTCGATGCAATAAATGTGCAGTGCTTAGACGCAGATCCCTTGTTGTGTCTGTTAAGAACAAACATCGAGAACAAGCAAATATTCCAAGTCACAAGAATGGTTTTGGTTCTCATTCGACAACATTTGCATCAGCAACCGAAGAAGAAGACACATTTACACTTTAAATGATATACAGAAAGCTCTCTGACCTTGAAGAAATAAACAACAAGTTCCTGATATCTATAGATGAGTTGCGCATAGAAAACGCAGAATTAAAATCAAAAATCGCATCTCTTGAGAACAAACTTAATTGGCAGCAGCAATACCATATTCGAAAATTCATCGAGATTGTTGGAGACCAAGAGCAAAGCACAAGATCTCTTTCTCAATGCTTTGTCCGTGAAAGTCCTGATATGTGAGGACAGATAACAGCAAAAAAGGCGTCAATCACAATTCCTCTTCCACTAAGCGCAAATCAATCATCTGCATTAAATTCGCGAATAAGAAAAATTAAAAAAATAAATTTAATTCTTCTGTGCTTGGCAGCAGCGGCGGCCGTGGCAGCAATGTAACTGGTGTTTACATCAACGAGGCCCTTTACAAAGTACACACAGGCGCTATTTACGCAAGCGCAGGAGACGAAAAAGAGAAAAGGCTGTAAATAGAGACAACCAAATTCTTTTGAGAAAGGTTGGAGGCGGAAAAATTATCGCGATAAAGTCATTTGATGATATTGCACTAATCTAGTGCTTTTCTTTATTCTTTTAATTTAAATGAACTTCGAAAGTGATGATATTGATGATTTTTCCACATTTGTTCACAGTGCCTATATATGAATGAATTATTGTTTACTTCTAAGTCTTTCTGTCAAAACAACGTATTCGTTATACACCAAAACATTAGTTGTCCAGATTTTGTTTTTGTTTCCGAAATCTGGATTTATGAATTTCAAATTAATGACCATAAATTGCCCGGCTTTAAATTCTTTGCAAATACTAATGATAACTACGCTTCAGGAGGTGTTGGATGTTTTGTTAAAGACGAGTTTGTTAATGGCGATTTTGCTGTATCAAATCTTAATATTACGAGTGCTGAAGTTCTAAAGATTCCCTTCAAAAATAATAATGAAGTCTATGTCATACTACGTATTTACAGACTTCTTGAATTTTGTAGTCTCTTAGAGAACGATAAGTCTAAAAATTTAATAATCTTAGGGGATTTTAACATTGATTGTTTAGATGGTAGCGATTGAATTGTTTTATCAATGAACCTACTAGAATCGCATCTGCAAGTATCTAGATCACATCTATGGTCGTTTTACTGATTATTCTCGGAGTTTGTGTGAAAAATGTGTTTTTGATTTTAAGATTACCGATCATTCAATGACAGGTCTACTTGTCAACACTTTAAGAATCAGTAAAAATCAAAAATCTAGATCCTTCAATGAGACACAGAATATCGATTTCGACAAGCTTAAAGCTTGTCTTTGTTTTGAGTCTTGGGGAAAGGTCTATTCGGAAAGAGATGCTCCTAGGTCCTACGTTATTTTTATTCAGATTTTACGTAAATATATATAATAAAAATATCATGGAGCTTATTTAACGAGATAAATGGTAAAAATAAACTGAGATTAAAATGTTTAAGACATCCAAATAATCAACATTGGCAAACAAAATATAAAAGTTTATGTGCTTAATTAAAGATAGAAATCCCATTTTGTCGTGACAATTACTACAAACATTAGCTTAATCTGGCCAAGGGAAACCTGAGAGGTGATGGGTAGGTAGTTAACAATATTCTCAATAAATCAGGCTCTTTAAAAAAAGAAAATATTATGTTGCTCTTGAATGAATGTGAAACTTTCGACAATGAGTTTAACAATTTTTCTGCGACGATAGCCGAGAATCTTCAACCAAGTGACTTGTAGTCACCTTTGTCCCTCAAATAACCGAGATGAACAATTTGTTATTTTAACCCATAACAACTTTAGAAGTTTTAAAATCAATTGTTACTCAAAAAAAAAAACCCTTATACCTGCGGTTACGATGGTATACCTAACCGAGTGCTAAAAAATATTGCGTACTTTATAGGTGATGTTCTTACTCACATTTTTAATCAAAGTATTTTTTCTGGTGTTTTCCCGGAGAAAATGAAATGTGCGGATATTATACCACTTTTCAAAAGAGGACGAACTGATGATTTGTAGAATTATAGACCCATCTCACTTCTCCCTGTAACAAGCAAATATTTTGAAAAAAAGTAGTTAAAAATAGAGTTTTGAGTTTTCTGAACAAAACGAACTTCTTTAGTTCTGCTCAATTCGGTTTTTAGAAAAGTAAATCCACTGTAGATGCTCTTCTTCACTTCTGTACCCAAATATTTGCTAATCTGGATTGTAAATGCTGGAAATAGAGGCTTCATGTTTAATTGGTTTAAATCTTATTTATAATTTAGGTCACAGAGAGTTAAGTTGGACAATGTCACAAGTGATAAGAAGTATCTAAACTTAAGAGTACCTCAAGGTTCTGCTTTGGGTCCACTGCTTTTTCCAGTGTACATAAATTCCTTGTTCGGATTCAACTTTAAAAGGCAAGCTTACTGCGCATGCAGATGATGTGGGCTTTGCTTATAGTTCAGAGAGTCCTCTTATCTGGATCTTGGTTTATTGAGAACATGATTTGCAGAGCACAATTCAGTGGTAAGTTCAAAAGCAAAATTCCTTTCGAATCAGATGTTTTGTTTTACACTAAGGAGTGCCAACGGGACTTATACTCGTACTTGACTCAAAAATGTGTCATTCTTGAAGCAATATTTTCGGTGCACACTTGGACACATTTTTATTTTCTAAAAAGTATCTGCTCAACACATCTTCTAAAAGTAATTTATTATGGAATTTTCCATTCCAAACTACAATATGGGGTTACATGCTGAGAAGCTGCTTATCCAAACAAAATTAAACCTCTGCTGATTTTATAAAAGCATATTCTTAGAAAAATTTGCCGAAAACATCGCTTACATCCTAGTTATCCATTGTTCCGTAATTTAAAAATTCCTTCAGTCCGGCATTTATATTGCTTCAAAGTGTTAAAAACTTTTTTTTAATAGATCAGGTAACTTGAATTTTAGATTAGTTGATAATTATAATTTACGTGGCAATTTTGTTCTGTATTTTTGTACCGTTGTATCATGTTATCTTTTTAATAAACTCCCACAAGCAATAAGGGTACTAACACTTCCTACAACATTTGTTAAAAATGTGAAGCAGTGGCTTTTGTGTCTCAATTTTGTTGATTTGCAATCTATTTTCTCTGATATTTTAGTGTAATGAATGATAGTTTTTAAGCATTCACCATTTTTGTATCTTTTCTTTTCCTTGCCTTTCAGTAGCTCTTAAATTTTTGTATAATACCTTTTTAATAAATTATGTTTTTGAAAAAATATAAAATTTGTGAAATAATTTATCAACCCACTTGATGTCACTTGAAGTAACATTTAACATTATTTTTATATAAATAAAAAATGTCACTCATATTTCTCTAATTAAGATTATAAAATGATTGTATTTATTGGATTAAATGTATGGAGGTGCGAAAAATAAACTTAATAACTAAACTATTGTAAAAAAAAACTTAAAATCGTGTTCAGTTACAAAGCTCACTTTTGGTTCGGTGAGTTCCTGAACAAGCAAAAATGCCTTTTCTGCAGTGAGGCAAATTCAGAGAAGACCCATGAGAGTCAATTATACCCACAAAAAATGTGTTGCGCTGGTGGTATCGTCGGCTCAAAAACCGAAGTCATCCAACAGTGATAAGTTATTGTTTCTTCGAAAATATGGATGACTTTGATCCGAACGGTATGGTACATAATTCTAACAGGGAGTCATACTGCCTATTAAATAAAATGGACAAGTGAATTGTTTTCTTACAAGATCGTGCGATTTGACGCCATTCGACTACTTTTTGAAGAGATATGTAAAGTCTTAGATGTTTATTGATAAAGCGGAGAGTATTCAGGCTCTGAAAGTCAATATTCAGCGAGTTATTATTATTGCTGCGATAGAAGACCAATTATATTGTAGACTAACGTTAAAAACAACCAGCAGAGCCAGATCATGAAACATCCTTCATAATAAAGTTGTTTTTGATAAAAACAGCTTTCATCAAGTTTCAACGTCTTTAATATATCTATTGTAGTAGATAATAAAATATATTGCAAAAAGTTACCTATAACGGATACATGATTTACTTACAACATTAAGGCGTACTAGCGCAATTAACAATACTAATTGCTTTGAAGCCTCCATAAAAGAAGATAGTCCTCATTAAAGACATTGATACTTGGAGCGCCAGTTAACTGAATTAAAAGGTTAATATATGCATAAAACGACATAAACGGTGTTTTACATGTAACTTATTCATTAGATCAACAGCAGTTTGTATTTTGATACAGGATGTACTCTTCGTAGACATATGTTTACCAAGCTAATTGTAAAATTGAATAAAACAACTATTTGCAGGTGTCTTCGATGTATTTTTAGCAATGTAATTGCTACGTATTCCAAAATGTTTTTATTGAACTTTGAACTTAAACTTTTTGTGCTAGTGCTACCCTAAAGAGCTATTTATAGGAATAAGGACAAAGAAAATTAATTGAATTTAATTTTCTTATTTAAAATTATTAATTAATTGTTGCTATGGTTCTATCGATATGGATCATACTTTCAGTGCAAATGCATCGCAAGCATGTATCAGAAATCAAAATCCGTTTTAATAACAACTTTTTATAACTTTCACAAATTGATAAATTAATTTATAAATTTAGTGTCGGCCGAGTTGGAAATTAATCTCAGCTCTCTAAAAAATCAAAAAATAACTTAGCTGCATTTACTAGAAAAAGGTACAATAAATTTAGGATTTTACAAGCCACTTACAAGATTTAAGCATTTCCAAAACAGAAAATTATGACATTTTCGAGAAAGATCTTCTCTTCATGCTTCTGCCATTGTCCTGCGGACAAATTAATTTTAAAACAAAATTTTGGTACAGATGCTCTACTTGTGGATTAGCAACTATATGTGGCAATTTAATAGCATGGAATGGCGCATCTATTTCAAGTTTTAAGGTTGACACAGTTCGAATACTGTCATTGAGATTTTCAAATATTATATTTCAAGTAACCCTCAGGAAAAGTGCTCAAAGATGTCAGATGCCATTATTCTGAGAAAGTACTATTTCAGGAACCTTACCGGATCTATACAAGAATATTTAGTATAATTGAAATTTGAAATGGGCATCAGAAGGACAGAAGAATAAAACATTATCGGCCGTTACATTCTAAACTCTGTTGCAACTTATAGTGCAGATAGACTTACGGTACCCTAGATTGGCAAGACTGGATTTTCAATGACACTTCGAGACACAGCAGCTTTATTTTGCGATACGTCTTGAATTAATCAATTTTAGTTAGTTGTAGCTAAAGATGAATGAGGATGATCCAAACTCAAAAATACCAAGAAAAATTTGAGGATATTGCGATCGAGTTTTCTAAAACTCCTATACTGTCACCACCAAGGTCATGAGATCAATGACGAAATTGGTGCCCAAGGCGGAGATCCTCTGAGTTACGCTGCCGTCTACAAAATCCTTCAAACCTTGCTTTATGAAAGCCTGAAACTTTATTCAATAACTCAGATAACGCAACAACTTCGATTTGCACAAATATCTTCTTTTATTTGTGCACGTCAGTGGAAGTTTTAATCGAAGACGCTTCGGATTGGAACTTCTGGGCCAAAGATCAATGTTGAAATGATGAGCAATAGTTATTGCGAAGCCGAGGTAGTTAGTTTATTGTGACGTTCTCTCCGATTAATCGATGTTGTGCTTGTGGAATGGGTCTATAACCCATTGTGCGGTTTGCTAAGAGATGTCGTAACTTGAATTATTCTATTGTTATTATTCCATTGGAACATGCGTTGGAAAGTTACTATCATTGTTCGTCTTTTCAGTATATGTGATTCATTTGAAGCGTAAACAACAATAATTTTTTTTCACTCAAATATGTCGAACTTTGTGCCTGAAAAAGTGTTTTTGCGGGGAGTTCTTCTTCATTACTTTAATAAGAAGAAAACTGCTGCCGAAAGTCATCGTTTTTTGGTGGAAGCTTACGGTGAACATGCGTTAGCTGAGCGAACGTGCCAAAAATGGTTTGCACGATTTAAAAGTGGTAGTTTTGGCTTGGAAGACTATGAACGTCCTGGGCAGCCAAAAAAGTTTGAAGATGAAGAACTGGAAGCATTACTCTATGAAGACTGTTGCCAAACACAAGAAGAGCTCGCAGAATCTTTGGGTGTCACTCAAGCAGCCATTTCAAAACGTTTGAAAGCAGCTGGATATATTCAGAAGCAAGGAAATTGTGTTCCACATAAACTCAAGCCGAGAGACGTCGAAAGGCGGTTTTGCATGTCCGAAATGCTGTTGGAACGCCACAAAAGGAAGTCATTTTTGCATCGGGTTATTACTGGTGGTGAAAAATGAATCCATTACGACAACCTCAAGCGCAAAAAATCATATGTGAAACCCGGCAAACCAGCCAAATCAACGGCAAAGCCGAATATCCATGGCGCGAAGGTAATGCTCTGTATTTGGTGGGATCAGATGGGTGTGCTGTATTATGAGCTGCTAAAACCGGAATATACGACCAGACACGGTTAAGAACTATTTAGAAAACAGTGGATGGGAAGCCTTTCCCCACCCGCCTTATAGTCAGACCTTGCCTCTTCTGACAACCAATTGTTACGGTCGATGCAGAACGCCCTCGATGAAATACGGTTCACAACAGAGCAGAATATCAAAAATTGGCTTGATTCATTCTTGGCTGCCAAGCCGGCGCAGTTCTTTTGGGATGGGATCCACAAATTGCCAGAAAGATGAAAAAAGTCATAGCTTCAGATGAGCAATACTTTGAATAATAATATTGTACATGTTTTTCCTAAATAAACATTCAAATTTTGAAAAAAAATCGCACGAATTAAAGTATATACCCAATATAATGTTAATGTGATTGTGCATACATACTTATACTTGTTTTTATCAATTTTTAAACGCTTATGTTTTAATATTTTCAAATGCTCCAATAACAGCTCGCTGCGTTCTGTCAACGAAGTGAATTCCATCAGCGTCTATAAGTTGCACAAACTCCAGTGATTGCGGAAATCGTGGAAATCGTAGAAATCGTGCGTTGAAGAGACTAAGACTGTGTCCGCCATGTTGTTGTTAAGTTTATAAGGAGGTTTGAATTTTAATAGGCTTTTTTTGACAGATCACGCATGACATCTATCAAACTGCTTTGTCATTTTTGTTCAGTATCGTTTGGCAAGTCATCATGGAAAGATTCACATCACAACATCACAACTCCAAATTGTTCATCTGTATTACGAAAATCAGCGTTCTGTGAGAAATTTTTTTCGTGCGATTCGAGGAACTTACGGTGCGCAAAATCGACCTACTGAAACTACTATTGCCAATACCATTGGCAAATTTGAGTCCCAGTTTACATTAGTGGTTTCAACAAGACAGCGCTTGTTGAGAAATCATTTTGGTGAGCACTTACTTTCACATTTTTCTACGGTAAATTGGCCACATAGGTCTGAATGGACCACTTCAGACGTAATCGTGGCCAACATTCAAATAATATTATTTTTAAAAAATAAATACCATGAATTGTTTTTTCAATTGATAACAAAAATTTTAAGTTCACTTTCGAATTTTCAATCAAACCTCACGATGAATCACCCTTTATTTTGCTATCTTCACTTTACTATGGTCGTGTAGATGGAAGTCTTGGCTTTCATCGACCAGTTTGATTTATTCTTTCTACTTGAAATCGAACTCAGAGTTGGCTTCGTCGTAGAACAGTGCGCAAAAATGGTGTTTTCACATTCTCAATACTGACTGATTCTACTACTAAGTTTCTCTGCTTACCTCTACATTTTTCTATTTGGGTATTGTTGCCTTGTTGTTTCCGAATTGTCTTACTATAATATATGTGCACTTTATAAAAACAGGGGTTTCATGGTATGTTTCTGATGACTTTGATGATGATTTCTTTGTATCACTGACAGCTTCGATTGTTATAGAGAATACGACATACGTAAGCGACAAAGATTTTGGTTTGTTGCAGTGGATCCATTAAAGATTAAACCACAAACCTTATTGCCTAAATTTCCCGCACAAAACTTATGTTTTTTTCTATAGCGATCACCATAGAATATGTTACGTTTTTCAACATCCTTTTGTTTGACCCTTCAGGCAGGCAATGGCGAACGTCCGATAGTGAAAACTTATACCCATAAAAAAGTCTCTCATTTTCTTGGACTCAGCCGAAAATTGTATATTTTCTTTCTTAGCGTTTCGAAAATTTTATCTCAGTTTATATTTTTCCAAATAAGTAATCAAAAAGTTCTACGATTCCAAATTTCAAAGCCCTTCAGTTTCAAAAGGCCATGTATAAAATTGGCTACAAGTCAGAGGCGGAATTATAATACGAGTACGTTGGTTTAAAATTCCAATTTTGAAAAGTCTTACTAAATTTTTTAAGCTGATTAAACGTTACCGAACAACTTTGAAATTTTTATTTCATTTCGCAATTCAAACAAGGCTTACAAGTTAATTTCAAACCGGCCGTATGTTAAATCATTTCCAGTTTGCACTTTGTGTCGCTTCCACGCCCAATAAATAATAATAATAAAAATTGAAATTCATTTTTTTACTATTTTTTGTTTTTTCTCTTATTTATTTTCTGCTGTCTGCCAAATTTTTCGAACAACAAACGATTTTTTTATATTTAATCAAAACTAACGTATTTGTAGGCAAAAAAATCGTCATCAAATATTCAAATGGGTATTTTACGCAAATTTATACTACGTCAAACAATTTCGTTTTCGCTATTTAATATGTATAATTATTTTTATTTGATATTTAAAAAGGTATCAGCAAATATTTTCTGATGTTTCTATTATGTCGAATTATTTTGACCTTTTATTTTCGGAGACTAATTCGCAAATTAAAAAGAATTAGTGACTTATTGATATTAGTTTTGATGACAGAAGAAAAAAAAAAAAAAAAAAACATAATAAATAAAATCTTAATTGCTGATTTCTAATTTGTTTAGTTAAAAAAAAAAGAAGAACTCCCATGAATTGGATCAAATGAATTTAGTTTTTAGGAAGTTACTTCTTATTGATTCTCATCTTTTTTAGTGAGTGAAAATCTAAATGAAAAGTACTATTTGGATTTATTGGCATAGAATGTTCTCTTTATTATAAGTTAATTTGGCAAGTCTAATAATAAAAACTGTTAACAGAAACTTTACAACGAACAAATCGTTATAACTTTTAATTGTAACATTGTAACATTTTTTATAAAATTAAAAATCCGTTCAAAATAAATTTTTATCTTAATAAGTAGGCGAAAAATAGATCTGTTATAAAATATCATATGCAGTTAATTAATAATTTTTATTCGTTCATTAAATAGGTTCTTGAAAAGCAACCAAGAATGGTCATCTATAGGTGCCGGTTCACCTACGATACTCTTGTAGCAGATACAGGGCATGTCCATATAGGTAGTACACCATAGGCTGACCGGTCTAAAAAATGCCAAAAAAATCAACTAGACACCCAAAACAATTGAATAACCAAGCTGAAGATATAGTCCAACAATAGTTTGCTTAAATGTACGCACCTTTCCTTAGGTATGTGGTAAATAATTCAGAAAACCGTATGCAATTTTCTTTGAAAATAATCCCCTAAAGGAAAAGGGAGTGTCGGCAGATTAAAATTCAATCAACAGGAAATTGAGAGAAAGTCAACATCAAGCTTGGACTCAACTTTGACGAGAACATGATCATCACGACTTACAGATTCATTTATGTGATTAATTACGAAAGATATGCGAATATGAATTATGCGAATAAATAAATAAATTTCGCAATTCTTTTATGGCTTATACATTTGTGTTGGGTTGATTGCTGCTTAGATCATTGTTTTTTTTAAGAGAAATTCTTAGATTGATAATTCGTTTTGATTTTAATCTAATAAAGGATGAAACCGGTAGCTGTTAACATTCCCACGGGCATATTTATTTTGCATTCAAATAAATAAAAAAAAACAACTTGTGCAAATTAAAATTGATAATAGTCGTAGTTATAAAAATTCATTGTCGAATGCAACACAACGAGTTTTTCTACTCGTCAAGTATTCGACACAAAGTTAGTCAGTCCCAGCAGGAATCGATGAACTAATAGTAAATCCCTTTGGCATTCTGATTTTGTACTCAAGATGGTTTGTTTCAGTAGAAAGAAAAACATAACAAATATTGAGAAAAGTAACAAAATTCAACTGTCAAAAACAAAAAATCCAAAGAAAACTCATTACCCGATGTCAGCTTTATATTCGTTAAATATAGTAGATACGATATCTTTCATAAGCAAGGAATTGGAACAAAATGGTGACACAGAATTTTGCTGCAGCTTTCGATGCAAGAACCAGGAGTGAATATCTCAAGTATCAGAAATGAAATATATTCCTATCACAACCACCGAGAGCAGAATGTTTCCCAAATAGTGAAGCATGTATTGCATAGGTGACTGAATAAAAAACAAAATGGAAATGAATCTTCTTTAAATCAGAGAGTACCGTTATGCAGGCCTTTAATTGAAGATACATTGCCGACCAGTCAAAGAACCACAATAGTAGCCAACATTGCCATTGCAAATAAGCTAAGTAACCTGCATTCGGTTAAGTTAATAGCGCATCTATCGGTACAGGTCTTATGTTTCTTATACATGAGCGCACATTCTATTATGTACAAGAAATTTCTATGCCTTTGATAAGGATTGATCAAGGATTGGTGACATTTTATTGGTGTTTCTTGTTGGGGACCATTCCCGAAATAAAAGTTTGTCCTTGTGTACTTTTAACAACCCCTGGTCTTACCGAATTTTGATCTTGTATGAGTACACTCAAGCCCCTGAATTTTATACTAAGATTTTTAGTAATTAAACCCCTGGAACCGAAACTCGGTTTTTTTTACATATTGAATCAGGCCGCTGATATTGGAAGACCTTATCAGGAGTGTTGATGTTCACTTGCTTGATAAGACAGTTTTCATGTTTTCATCCTTTGAAATACACCTAAATCTTCACATGAAATGTTGTCATATTTTGATTTTAGCCTAAAGGTTAGTAATTGGATACAATATTTTCCCAATAATCATTCTTTTGGTGGAACTTTTTATCAGCTTTTCGCATAATTACGGCTGTAGTTCAGAAATACAGCTCTGATACATTCATTGATACATTGATACATTATTTCACCAGCTATGTGTCATGTCGCATGTGGCACCGCCCTGCTGGAAATAAATGCTATCCACGTCCCTAGCATTACTGCATTTTCATTTCAGGCAAAAAAAAATCACTCAATATCGTTCGGTAAGGCAATCCATTCACTGGAACGGTCACACCAGCATCATTCTCGAAAAAAGATGGCCCCTATGACATTGCCACATTTTCAGTGTGATCGACGCCAGGCGCTTCTTCAAAATTCTGGGTATTCGAACTTTCAATAATCGAGAAAACAAAGAGGTGCTACTACAGGCTCTAAAGCCAGAATGAAACCCTGTAAGAGTGGAGTCACAGTCGGTGCTGAGAATATGAAAAGACCACTTCATTGCAGACTGTATAATAATGGTCTAAATACGGGAGTCAGGAAAAATAAACCCTTAACCCTAGATGAAGATGACAGGGAATTCTGTTTCCATGAACAAGATGAAGTTAAGTTAGCAATATTGAAGCTCAAATATAATAAAGCTGCCGACATAAACGGACTACCGGCTGAATATTGAAAACAGCTGCAGATGACCTGGTTGGAATCTGTTAGACATGGTCGATCCACAAGAAACGAGACCCTTTTAACTGCGGCAACTATAAAGGGATTCGTCCCACAAACATTACCTATAAGGTCTATTCTGCCGTATTATGTGAGAGTATGAAACCAGGTTAGGAAAGTCCACCATCGATCAAATATTTACACTAAACCAGATCTTGGGAACGATTGGGAATGACTTTAAGTCCACACGTTCAATAAAACTATCCATTGAGGACAAAAAGATACATTTTTACAATAGCTATATTCAGCAATGTTAATGTTAAAAGAGAATGCGTGCTTATCCAATGCCTCAGACAAGGGATAGACACACAAATTACTGGCATGTATCAACCGCCTTAGTAGGAAATAATTGGTCATGTAAGAAATTAAACTTATCATTTTGCCTGCTGTGTAAAAATCACGAAATTTTTAGCGAACACACATACACCAACAGCGCACATTCTAGATGGAAACATGTAACAATTTGTATACTTTGACTAGATCTATTAACAATGAAGTATACTGCACTCTGAGAGCTGCAACCTAGGGAAAATGGTCGACGAATGAATTTAAATCATTGTTGCTGAAAGGACCAGCTAAATAGACTTAAACCAGCGAAACGTGCATACTGAAGCACTACATTAGATATGTCTCAAATCCTGAATGAGCGCAAGATCGGAAGCACTAGCAAATCTAATTAATTCCAAAGGCGTAACCAACCATTCAGTAGAACCATTAATTTGCTATAGTGTCCAATGTTAGATCTGTCGGTAAAAGCGATTGTGATAAATGTAGTACGTCACATAGCTAATATGTTAATAGGCAGGAGCTCCGGCTAACCACGCGGGCAATTATTGACCAAAAGACTGTTAAGCAAGCCTTTTGGAATGCTTATGACAATGCTCAGGCCATTAAGCGGTTATTGGTATGAGTCGAAAGTGAGCTTTGAAAGGTGATCGCATATCAACTGGTGATTTGTTTGTTTATTTTCGTTTAGATTTACTTTTCCAACAATTCGTTGCGTTGGTTTTGATGAATGAGTAGTATTTTTTTATCAAAGATACAAGCAAAAACGAATAGACCGAATGGACAATAAACGTTAAGATTTATGTCTGTTCTAAATTTGGCAAGGAGGTGTTTTTGTAGGAAGGGGCTTACGTGACAAGGTACATGCAACCGTTCTCATGACTTGAGGAGTTGAGTTAGCTTATCCTGTCACACCCTCTACCGGTATTAATTAGTAAAATTGTCAGCCGATTTAGTTTTTTTTCTGAGTTTTGATTCGTTTTGGTAATGGGTTGGATAGTTGTGTGTTCTTTATGAGATTTTATATTTTAGATGTTTTTCTTTTTTTCTCTGACAATGTCCGCCATTAGTAGCCATTAAGGAAATGAATGAGAATCGGGAATAGTCTTGGCGCCTTTTTGGGTGAAAAATGGGTTAGGGAGTGGTACTATGGAGCGACAATGCAGTGTTTTCCCAATGGCCCATATATATACATGTGAACTAGATTTAATCAGACAACTGACAAATTTCTAAGTCACTGGAGTGACACTGTATACACTTGGGCAAAAAAACAAACAAAAAAAAAATGACTGCTGAAATGAGGTGTAGCAGAAAGAAAAAAAACTACCCCATTGGGGATGGTCAGTTAACGAGTTGCAAAGTCTTTTAAAGAGCGAAACCCATGTATGTATTGTATATACCTACCATAACCTAGGCTAGGTGAAAGCGCAGCGGAAGGGTTAATTAGTTTTGTGAGTAATAGATAGTATGTTGCAGGTTCTAGGTTAGCCTTTTTGAATTCGACTGCACAAGCACGCAAATAGAACTATATTTTAGGAGTGCTAGTGTTCAGTGGGAATTGAGACTGAGAGACAAGCCAGGCCAGGATTGAAATGGCATACTTATGCCGGTTATTTCTGAGGTCATTAGAACTATCTCACGTGTACATTTGTAAAACGTCATGTCCAACTACAGTTACAGTTGTTAGAGTTAGAGTTAATTAAAGGATTTCCATCTTTTTCCAAATAGTTGAAACGACGTAAGAGGGGGGAGGGGGGCAATCTCAAGGCAAAGAGGTGCATATGAACTCTGCCTTATATCATCTTATTGATTACCTCTCTTACTAAACAAGTTTTTACTTGTCTAGTATATCACTGTCACCTGAACAGAGACACATTATATCTGTTGGTAGCCTTGTCAGAGATTCGCTGCATTAAATGACCAACATTCGTCTTAAAATTGACAAACCCAAGCTATAGTGGCAGCCTGACTTTAAAAAACACAGAGGTCACATAATCTATTGAGAACAATGAAAGCCAAGCTCCTTCTCTTACATCCCAGCCAGAATTTTTATCTGAAACATAGCCCAAATATCAGGTCATCGTAAGAATAAATTGAAATCTATAACAGCTATAAGAGCTATAAGAAAAAGATCGGACTTCCACGGTGATGATCTAATTTTGGCCCGTCAGTCTTAATATTTATTTTTTTGCGGATTCATGTTTAAACTTATTCAGGTCCAGATCACTTTTGACGGGAATGAAGGAATAAAATCTGCTTGCTTCTTAAATCTTTAATTGGCGGATACACATATAATCCTGGATCAAAGTAATGAAAGTAAAAGGTAAGATATACGCATTTGGCATTCCATACCATACACTTTGAAGGAGTTAACATGTGGTGATGTATATTTTATCGTGAGCAGTACAAGTTATAGTCAGTCATATTTCCCAGGTAATAATCTTGGTAACAGTGACTTTCAGATGGTCATTGAAAGTTGAAAGGAATTTTTCCGACACTATGGCAATAATCATCAAACTATGATAGAATCTCACAGCCTTTAAGGATCCTGAGTGCGCTATTATTATTGAAAATTGGAGCTTGGACGTATAACCCGCATCAAAATAATTGTAAAAGGATAGATAAAATAACATTTAACTGAATTTTTCAATTTGCAATAGGTGTAAACTATTCCTCCAGTAAGATGGATGTCCGAAAGTTCTAAGAGACTACTACTCAGACTTATACTCGTACTTTGTAGTGGCAAATTCCAATATTCCTAAACATACCACACACAGAAATGCTTGGAAGAACTTCGAAGTCGTACAGCTACATGGCTGCACCAGAGTTTTTCGATTCAGTGTCCATTAATCTCTATCGGGGTTCAGTACCACCAGCGCGCCAGAATTTCGCCGATTCAGTGTTCATTAATCTGTCAAGGTACTGTGGCAGCGCAGTTAAAATGCACAATGCAGATGCGGCCTCTGATGTACTAAATTTTTATTGTCCACAACAATGAATCTTTGGTTAGGCGAACAATGCTGACGCAGCAGAAGCGAATACACTGGTGCTGGTTAAAACTTCCAGAACTGCTCGAAAGCTAATAGCTATAAGCAGAATGAACACTTTTAAGAAAGTAGCGTGGAAAACGCATATTCGAGCATAAAAAATTTAGTCAAATTAAAGTGTGAAAAGAACGTACCATGCCAAAACCTGCAGACTATAAAACGAAAAAACAAAGTCAGTGCTAAGATATGAAATTTTGAAGAATGATAGTATAATAACGATTATGATCGAAATTTGAATGTTAAATAAGGAACCACTCCGTCTGATAACCAACAACTCCGTCCACCTACCTTGGAAAAGTGAAGCAACCTATATCTAAGCCTTAAAAAGTGGTCGGAGCTCATACCGAGCTAAATAAAGTAGGTGGAGATCATTTGATAAGAAATATGCCTTAACGCATGTAAGTTTGCCGATAAATGGAAAATAAACATTCGATGTGAACCATGGTCCACTTACTATGCTGTTCATCTTGTCGTTTTATCCACAGGCATAAAAGGCACCGAAAGAGTAGTACCGCCAGACAAATATCATATTTTCAAACCTTTGAACCTAGACTATATTGCGTAGTAGGCGACAAATTTAACCTTTGCGGTTAACCTTTGCACCAGGCTACAATTACCTGGGCTAGCTTTAGACATAGGTATATGGTGTATAGGTACAAAGCCTTAACTACAAAATAAAATCTGTACTGTTTTAGTATTCTTTCAAACTCACCTGAGTGCCTGTGTGAAGATAAAAAAACTCACGCTGCTGCACAAATCAGAGGGAAGACCTTCGATATTAACGAAGGATTTAGCTAAAGCGAAGCAGCGTCATGCGATTCCTTTCTCATCGTTCTTGAAAAAAATTGTGACATACATAAATACAAATGTAAATTTGTACATAGAACTCACACGCTGATACAATCTTTCAATTACACGCCCTTGAATAATCCTAAAAACACAATGTAATGCAGCCATTCGTGTGTGACATTTCGGAAGTTGTAAAGATAAGCACATACGTAATAGTCAAGAGGAGCAATACCAAAAATTAAAAAAAAAAAAAAAAAAAAAACATACTTAGGCCTACATTACATAACATTTGAATGAGGTGTTCAAAATCTGAAATCCATTTTTAGACTACCGAATCGTTCAAATGGAATTAATTTCTTCCAATTAATACAGTTCTCTGGCCATTTACAAAATCATACTATCCTGACCCTCTTGTATTTTTCTGAGTAACTATATTTACATAAAAAGCATCTCACACTTCATATTCCCAGGTCAGTATAAAGAAAATCAATTTTTATATTCACGTTTTCCCCGAAAATATGAGGAATTTCCATTTAATGGGAACTTATGACTATACCAATGTGTTTGTATGCGTCACCTCTTCCACTGACAGTTAATCTATATAAACTAACTATTAACCTAATTTTTCTGAAAACAAAAAAATTAACATGTTAGGTCCCTCCTGGCCAATACAAACGTCCAAAATTGTTTCTTTTATTTTCGAAAAGTAACTACCATACTCGTTTACTCGTAGAATAGGTATAGTAATTGAAGAGAAATGATGTGACGAATAAGGGAAGGAGATATATACTTTTGTAATTTGTGAGTTGTGAGTGCCGGTTATAAATAGTCACTTAGCTACCCTTCGAAATTCTTACAATATTTTAAGGAAAAATGTACAAGAGAGTTATTTTCAACAAAACAAACACACAGAAATCGATTTGAGATTTGAGTCATGGAACCCTAACTTAAAAGACACTCAATTTGGTCCTGCTTTTAATTTACAGTCCTCTTCGGCACGTTGCCAAAGTGAATAACTTGTATGAGTCAGAAAATTGGTGGCAGTAAGTTGGCTGGTTCCTGGAATAATAGTAGCGAAGTTCTTTATATTTAAAGGGTTGAGAAATAGATTCAAATCAGAGATGAGTAATTGCAATAATTTATAAAGGAATTCGTACATTGCAAAGATGACAACATATTGCCCAACACCAGTCAACTTTGAGATGTAGCGGATGTGAACTCCTTATAGAAGTTGACAGAAATTGCAAGTGCAAAACAAGTCCAAGCCAGACTAAGGTTTTATACTCGTCCAGATCGGCTACTCATCCTTCGCTTTACAGAGAAAAAAACCAGAAACAAAAAAAAAAAAAAAAACATGATAATAATAAATAAAGCTTAAATAAAAAAGGAGATGATGTCATAAGTGGCACACCTAATCTAAACAACAGATAATATGTTAAATCAGGTAAAGTAAATTCTGGAGAAATTATACAAAAACAAAGACACTGAAAATAAGGAACTACATAAATACTACACAAAGTCGACACAAACGAATTTTGGAAGGCAGTTTTAGGGAAATTCCAACACGTTGATACCATTTTCCTCATAAATCAAAACCCAGTGTTACACAGTTTACCTTGCAAAATAGGCAATAAAGACTCATACGGACCGACTGAATTGTAAGAAAATACAGAAATATACTAGATAGATAATATTTTCATTTATTGGGGATTCTAAAAATTCAGCAATAGCACTTAGAATCGTGATCACACCTTTTGCTATAAGCTGCAAATTTGCAATCTAGAGAATGTTAAAATTGAGACAAGTTAAACTTGCTTAAGCACATCAAGCCCTTCATGAATACTCTAAATTAGAACATATTCTAGCCAGAATTCAACAAAATTCAGAATCCTCAGAGCTCTGAAATACTGAAATACTAGAAAAGTAACCTCCTTGATCGCCAGAATGCGCTGCTACTGCAAAAAAGGTTGAAGTCCGTTCATATTTAAACAGACATGCCAAATTTCTGTTTTTTGAGAGGCAAAACGGCGAAGGAAACAGAAAAGTTGGATATAATATTATGGGGCTAATGCTTCGTCAGATTACACCCTCAAATATTGGTTCCGAGAGTTTCGTGGTGGTCGCAACTCCACCACCGATCAAGTCCTCAGTGGCAGGCCCTCCGATGCGGTTACAGAGAACAATGTCAAAAAAATACATGAAATGGTGTTGGCTGACTGGAAAGTGAAGGTGCGCGAGCTAGCAGATACCACAAAGATTAGTACTGAGCGTACATGCCATATTTTGGGCAATATTCTGCAAATGAAAATTTTATCCTGCCGCTGGGTGCAGCGCATAGTCACTCCTGACCAAAAACACGAACGCGAGAGCACTTCGAAAGAGTGTTTGGATTTGCTGATGCAGAATCGGGCGGACTTTCGGCGTCGATTGGTAACTGTTGAACACCAGAGAATAGAATGAGTGCCCTGCAATGGACTGAAGCCGGCACGAGTGCTCCGAAGCGGCCGAGGGAGGCTCGATGGGTCGGAAAGATTATGGCGTCGGTTTTCTAGGATTGTCATGGCATACTTTTCGTGGATTACCTCGAAAAGGAAAAACCATAAACAGCGAGTGTTACTGTGTATTATTGGAGCGATTGAAGCCCGAAATCGCTGCAAAACGGCCTCACATGAAGCGAAAAAAATGTTTGTTTTTGCAAGACAATGCTCCGGCGCACAAGAGCATCGCAACCATGGCGAAAATCAATGACTTACGTCTCCAATTGCTGTCGCATCCACCGTATTCGTCAGATTTGGCTCTCTCGGACTATTATCTCCTCCCAAACCTCAAAAGATGGCTCATCAATAAAAAATTCAGCTCACGCGAGGAAATCATCGACACCATGGAAGAGTACTTTGCAAACCTTCCGGAAAATTACTTTTCGGACGGGATCAACAAGTTGGAAAATCGCAGGAATAAGTGTATCAAACTAAAAGGGAACTATGTTGAATAAAATAAAAAAAAAAAACATTAAAAACAATTTTTTTTTCATTCTCAAGGAGGTTACTTTTCACCCCACCTAGTAAATGGACAAAACCTTATATAAAAATGCTCTCTAATTTAAATGCTATGTAAAGTTACTCAGGCAAGCAGTGTATTTACGACACGTAAATGAATATATTTTAAAATATGTTCAAAATGTTGATCCTTATTCAAATTTCCGGGAAGCCTACGTTCTAAAATGAATTTTGTCAAAGTCTGCCTTTCTTAGTTCGAGAACAAACCTACGTAATAATATAATATCCTGGTAAAATCAGCCCATAAAAATACAGAACTAAGAACTAAGTAGAACTAAGATTAACACAAATAGCCAAATCCCTTTCCGATCAAGTCTCCCTTTATCACTTAAGAGGTTCTATGCAGGAAATGTCAACATTGCCAAAAAAACCATAAGAGATGGCGCCCCTAATGTGCTAGGTTTCAGTCGGCCACCATAACAAACCCTTTGATTTGACGACAAATGCTGACAAGGACATGCAGCCAAGAAAGAGGCATATAAAGCGGCGCTGCATAGAAGGACTAAAGCTGCTTACGAGCTCTTCAGGCAGAATAGGAGAGACGAACACCGACTTCTCAGGAAAAAATAGGAGGAGCATGAGAAGCGCGTGGTCGAGAAGAATGAAATTCGGAAGTTTTACCAAAAAGTGAACAAAACATGCCACAGACATATACCACAAACCGAAGCCTGTAGAGACGAACAAGGAACATAGTAGTAGAGTCGCAGTTGATGTTGAGGATTTGGAAAGAAGATTTCTATAGATTGTATAACGGCGATGACGAACCAAATACAGCTATCAGCCAGAGTGAACCATTCAACCTGGAATATGTAGATAAATAATTCTATCCACCCAAACTAAATGAAGTGAAGATAGCCATATTTAAGCTTAAGTACAACAAAGCTGTTGGAGCGGACGTCCTGGCTGCCGAGCTTTTTGAAGCGGCCGATGATAACTTGAAAAGGAAAATGAAACCCCAGCTTTTTTTTCCTATCTTCAAGAAAGGAAACCCTCTGAAGTTTGTTAACTGTAGGGTCATCGGTCTTCTTAGCATCGCCTACAAGTTCCGATCTACCGTATTGTATGAAAGCCTGAAGCCGTTAGTCAACAACCATTCATATCAGTGGGTTTTAAGCCAGGAAAACCCACCATCAATCAAATATTCACACTACAGCGGATTTTGGGAAAAACCTATGAGCTCCAAATTGATACACACAACATGTTCACAGATTTTAAGGCCGCGTATGATAGCAAATATAGAGACGAGCTATACAGAGCAATGCCTAGTTTTGGCATCTCTGCCAAAAATTAAGCATTTGTGCAGGATGACAATGGAAAATGTACGCTGTCCCATCAAGGTCGGTAAAGAGCTTACCGAGACCTTTGATGTCAAAAAAGGATTTAAACAAGACGACGCGTTGTCATGCGTTTTCTTTAATATCATTCTTAAAAGACTAGTGCAAAACTCACAAGCCAACATAAGACGCACAATCTTCCAAAAGTTCGTCCAATTATTCACAAACGACGATGATATGGGCACAATCGAAAGAAAGCAGCGTGATGTCAGTAATGCTCTCAAGAGTATTGCTACGGAACGGCGAAGATGATTTTAACGGGCAAACGGGTTTAATGAGACAAAACCAAGTACATATATGCTGTCAGCAAGAAAGGACAACCAAAACCTACGTCTCGGACAGAGCGTCACCCTCGACAAACATAACGTTAAGATAGTTTTAGACTTTTTAGTTAACAGACTTTGTCTATTTAGGCTCCACTCTCAAATCAGACAACGACAATAGCGCTGAAATTAAACGAAGAATAACTCTTTCCAATCGCTACTTCTTTGGGGTGAGAAGTCTATTGGCCATTGACTAACAAAGTCATCTCTCGAACAACAAAAAGACTAATAATCCCAGTCCTGTGCTATGGTACAGAGGTACAGATAAGGGTGCCCTTGGCTGCTTCAAGAGGACAATTTTAGGATGATTTTCAGTCCCGTCTATATAGACGGTGAGTGGAGGATGCGATATAATGACGAACCGTACGGGCTGTGCAAAGACATCGACTTAGCCAGCAGAGTGAAAATCCAACGATTACGGTAGCTGGATCCTCCCCTGAGGGTTAGCGCAGTAGAAAGGGATCCCAACCAACTTAGCGTGCAAAACTGAAAGCAGTTAGCTAAAGATCAAGCTGGATGGAGACCCTCGTTGGTTGAGGCCCTGGGCCATCCCGTATTTTGAAAACGACTGTCATTATTTGACAGTGCTTCCTTAATAATTTTTTATTGTTCTTCAAATATGACCTTACGAGTATAGGAGTATACGCCAGGTATGAATCACGTCAACAACTAGTGATATCACTATCACTTGTTCCGGTTTCTGCAGAACCCTCCCAAAGAGATTAAGCTTACTTCTTAGCAATCCTGTGATTTTTTTGGTTGTTTTATTTGGTTTGCCATATTCATAAAAACTGTGGAAGATAGAAGATGTTCATGCATACTCATGAGGTTTTAGGGCCCACAAGTATTTACAGGATAAAGAAAAGTATGTACGAAGCGAAAAAAAGAAAAAAAGGTTCCGCAAAACAAAGCTTTAAAACTGTCTGCCACCCGATATACTCGTATATCTGTATGCGAATAAAACCAGGAGATTAGACGACATTCCTGGAAAAGAGGACACTTTATCTCTTTGTTCTCGATACAGTTGTTCAATGCTCCCGTTTTTCTTTGTTTCACATCTGGAAAGTTTTTAGAGATTTGTAGAGATTACATTTGCCTTTTACTTCTACAAAACACTTTCAAGACTATGTTATTCTGTCAGTATGAAAACAAAACATCACTCACCAATGTATTCTACCCTTTCGTACTTTGTTGGCTGGCATTCAAGCAAAATTATATTGAGAAGACATCACAGCGGCGCCATCCAAGTTTAAATCTCCAATCATAAGGTTATACATAATTTCAATTCGAAATTTATGTAAAATCTTTAAATCACTGGTTATTTAGAGAATCTTTAGAGAGGTTAAAAACTATTATAAAGAGGGAAGCAAAGTGAAGGTGCTAACTTGCCGAATCAGTCCAGAAATTTAAAAATGCGTCAACTAAGGCCAGAGCTTCAAATGGGGGTAATGAATTCATAATTGTAGGAAACAAATCTCCCTGCCTTTCACTAGTTCCAACTCACATCACTTCATTCACAATACGAGAACCTTAAAATGCCTTATCTAACTATATGTTCATACTTGTATGTACATATGTATCTACAATATAAAGAACATCTAAAGCATTCACCTCCACATGACAAACATCGTGCAACTGGAAGTTCGTCAGTATCGTTTGTTGACCTTGTAGGCACTAGATAGCTATTCCACATGTTTTTAACTTTTCGCCAATTCCCCTTTTTCTTTGCATCCATAACAAAGGCGCTAAGCCAATCTAAATGCTCACTACTTTCACTCATTTTTGCTTATTGTCCTTCGATTATCCTTTCACGAAATTTTAATTTTTCACAAATCGATTTGTTAAAAAAAGAAAATAAAACATTCTCTGTCTATTACCACGAATATGAGTTCCGATTTCCAACCAGACTAAGCAAAAAGGACACGCAAATATTTCAATATAGTCCGTATCCGTATCCGTTGGTAACTCAACACCGACTGTCTTCAAACAGTTCGAAAATTCAGGGAGATCAGAAAGTCACGATGCGCTTCAGTACATACATACACATGGTAAACAAAAATCTCTATAGTCTTTTGGCTTAATTTAATTTTTTTTTTTTTTTCGTTTGGCATTATTACCGCAAGGAGTTAGCCAACCACCGCCCTTGTGTCATGACCGTTAAATTGTCTAGGTAGGGTATGAGCCTGGAGACTACTCATATATTTAAGCACTGACCATGAGATACAAACAAAAATTATGAAAAAAAAAAAAAAAACAGCGAACATTACGTCGACTTTGCGAGGTGACAGGACTTGGTAGATAGAAGCGTCGCCTGAATGTCTGTGCTTTTTGTTGGATGTAATCCCACTACAGACAACGGCGACAGAGTGCTAGTAAGTCGCTGCCCTTAACAATGATTTGAATTTGCAATTTCACTGAAATCAGATGTCATTTGCATCTTTAAACAAAGTAGTAAAGTTTCGCCACTACTATACGGATACATTGGAATACGAATCTTGACAAAAGAATCCTATAAACTATCACCTCCTAGCCTTACTCATACTTTCATAGAATTGCCACTAGCTATGTTCTTTGAAAAGCTCTCTTTCTAGGGGTAGTAAGAATGGAATATCAACGTTTAAAATTATCAAGTTCCTCTCATTTCTGCGGGGCAAATTTTTCTCCACAAGGATGTTGAGTGGTGAATCATTGTATGTATGTTATGTGTTTGGTTTGTCTACTACAAAAAAGGATAGAATGGAGTTTGGGGACAGTGATTAAGGGTAAGGACGTAGTACTCGTACTGTGTTTCTTTTTTCTCACAAAACGGATGGATCCTACGGATAAAAGCATTGAACTCAACGTAAATATCATGGCCCTAGGCGAGAGCTTCACACTGATGTCATCAGTCAGTTGTTTCTCCGTATTAATGGAAAGAGGTTAGGTTATTATCCTTGAGAGCGATAGTAGGGAAATTGAGTAAGGACTTTTCTAGAGCACTAGTAATGGGATGAAATTTATTTTGAAAATAAAAATTTACATATAAATGTCTGCGGGCTTCTCAGATAACTTTAAGGATTTTCAGCATTTATAAAGTGCATGCTATTAAGTTTCGAAAGAACTTAAAGTGGTAATTTTGTTACGAAACTTGAAGAGTGTTAAGCTTAACCATTTACTAATTGTATGTACCTTTTATTAAGTAAAACTTTCCTTCTAGATTCCTCTAAGGGTGGCCATACATTATGCCCAATATTGACTTTCACGATTCCTTCTTGTTGTGTTTTTTTGTTTTCTTTCTCTTAGCAAGGTCATAAAAGAAGTTATGTCCTTTGGGAGCAATGAATTTTATTCTTCGGGTCAGTGGGTAATGGACAACTTTACTTTGTTTGTGGCTTAAGTATAGTGCTAATTAAATCTGTTTAACATATCAAAAAAGTGAGACGGTAATTGAAAGACTGTATGAAATTTGAGCAACAAAAAGATTGTTGCTACTAGAAAAAAAAGCTTCCTGAAGGAAAAAAACTTCATGCCACAGATAGGCTTAAATAACGTCGACTTATTTAGAATGTTCTTAAGCAGCAAGAAGTGGGCTTAATGAAGTTGTCTTATTACCAATTTCGTTGCAGGCACAGTATTCTGTTTGAGAAAATTTTCTAACACGTCCGAAGTGCAGTTGTGCTTACTTCTTATAAAGCCAACCCAACTTAAAGTTCCACGTATGAACTCTTTTCTCGAAGAGCCTGGCTATGTGTTGTTAAACCGAACACCACCTAGCTAAGCAAGAAGATTTTAGGCTGCTTAATTTGTCTATTAGTTCATTCAAAACTAGACCATGTTTATGGTGATAGAACTTTTCGTTGTGGACATCTTCTAGTTGTAACTACATTAATTCTTCCAGATAATGCTTAAGTTAGTACTGTTCATACTATTTCTTACTAGGGATGGTTTTATGAACCCATATGACATGTCGTCAAAAGCTCTTTCTATAACAAATACTATAAGATGCACAGTACCACTATTTGCTAAATCCGAAGCTTATACAAGGCGTTCTCTATACTGCTTACGATTATTTGTCCACAAATCTTTCTATTGTCTTTGAAATAAACGGCGTAATGAGTGTGTTCAACCCCGGCTGCTTTAAATCTTTATTCTCTACTTTCAACACAAACGCAGCCTTAACTCGTCTTCACTGCTTTGGTATTCAAATAAATACATAAGTGCTGCGCTTCATCTTCTTAGATGGCGTTACATATAGGAGTGAACGCGAACCTTAACTAAGAAGCGTGTTAGTCCAGTTAGCTAAAATCCGGCTCCAGTTGCGCCTCCAAGTTGGTTAAGTTCCACTTCTACGTGTACGCACTACCAAAGGTGAGGTCTTTTTTTTAATTATAACGCATTCAAGGGGTCATTATACCCTTAAAATGTTTTCACACAGCGTGGGTGAAGGTAACTTACAGATCAAGAAAAGGGAGGTACCGATGTACATTGGTCTTGAATGTTTGCAAGTTATAACGACTAGGAAATAGAGAGAGTACGTTTTAAGAACTAATAATGATATTTTAGAGTACGTGAGAAAGAAGGCTTGAGGATGTACTGATGAGCAGATGGGTGTTACCGGTGTCCATTGTCTGAGTGATATGAACATATTTTACGAAGAATTTTTCTTTCGATACGAGCGAGGATATCTTCATACGCCTTTGACATGGTCCATTCCTCAACCTCATAAAGTAGGACTGGGATGATCAAGGTCTTATAGAGTTTTTCGGTATAGGTCCTTACTACTCAATTGCTTTCTTAGCCCAAAGAAACAGCGATTTGCAAGTGATTCTTCGTTTTATTTCTACTGAGGTTTTGTTAACAGTAATAAGGTAATAAAATAGAGCAATTTGCACAGAATTTTGCGATGAAATGACAAGCCAACTTGTAACTTCTCTGAAGTTCATTCAGAAACAGAACCAGCAAAATAAGAGTTCTGCGGCTTTGATATACTTCGTTTACAGTTGCGATATTCTCTAAAGTATGTGATGTGTTAAGCATCACTGCAAGATTTAAAAAGATTGTGGTAGAAAATGTGACCACTCTTGGATGAACGATTGCTTAAGAGTTAGTTTATTAATAGGTTTAGAGGAGGTCCTTTGGTAATGGAATTTAAATGTCCTCACACATGAAGTATGGTTGAAGGTTGAACTATTTGGTGCCTTAGGCAAAACAATAGAGACGTTGCTTCTGGTAGTTTTTCAATATTATCGAACAAAAATACTTCAAGATGAGTTGTTGCCATAATCAATGACGTTTACCAGTGAAATAGTGGGGTATAATGATGCTCACTAGGATATCTGTATTCGTATGTAATAAAGAGAGTTTCTGCGTACCTTCCTATTTGTTTCATCTATAGCATGAATATGAGTTTACATTCTTATAGCCTAAAAAATTCAAAGGATGTCCTATAATGTGTTACTTTTGCCAAGTTCATCACCTAAGCAGACTTCTTGATTGTCTCGATATCAACTATTTGGCCATATCATTGAAATTGGTACTGAGTACTTAGTGTTTGGATAATACACCACCGTTAACTCATTGAACAGAGATAGATTCTGTCCTCTGTTCAGATTTGTGACACTTAAATTGCTTTCACATTGTCCCATGTACAGCGTAATGAATGTTCTGATCGGTTTTCCTTTTTAATTGGGGACTGGTCCTCTGCAAGGTGTACTCGCATTTTAAATGACTTGGAGTGCAGGTGGGCATATTTATCAGAGGTAGAAAAGCGTTCCTAGTATAAGTAAACTTCAAAACACCACTGCCACACGAGCAGGCCGATGATTCTACCTTTATTAATGATATTTGGATATCTGCCTTCCAATCCAATCTACACTTTCAAATCGTTCTTAAAAATTAAGCCTATTCGACAAAATCTAATTGGATTTCAGATAAAACGCCCGCAACTATAGATATGATTCTATATTTCCTGCTGATGAAGAACAATTTCATTTCACTGGCTTTATAGTATATCGAAGTCTTTTGGGTCCAATTGCATACTCTAGTTACAGCATTAGGTTTCTTAATACAAATACACTGACATGGTTAACAGTAATACCAATTGTAATTAGATTAGCCATAATGAAGTCATTATAGTTTTCACAAACCACCTCAAACACATTCACCTAAATACAGTATTACCCAATGAAAAGAGCGGCATAAAGTCGAAGCCTTTTTAAATAAACTCGTAAAAGGCGCTTTGACAATAATTTTGAAAATAGTTAGCTCTACTAGTTCATCTCCTGCTTATAGTTTTTTTATAATCAAAAATAAGTGAGACATTAACCAGAAGATCTTTCAGCAAAAGAAAACCACAAAATGAGATCCTATCCCCTTTTCTGGAACTTACATGTGAGAAGATTGTCTAAGGAGAGTGAAAGTTAGATGGTTAAACGATTAACCGAATCGTTAGTTATTTTTAAATATCGATATCGATGTCGAAAGAAAAATCCTTCTTCAAATATACAATCGGATCTAATGAGGACAACGAAGAAATATAACATCGAACTTTATGAGATTGGGACGGGAAAAAAGCAATTCCCAGGGTTGATTTTATGAGTGTAAACACCTTTATACCGCCCGGGTATCAGGAAACCTTGATAATGAAATTTCGCAAGTCACTAAGTAATAAATACCAACACAAAATCAGGTTCAATCTCCTTTAAGATCATATGGACATACATTTCTCAGCACCAGATTTCTTAGCAATTTATTTGAGTTGTCACTTTTTTTATATGAAATGTTCAATGAATCTACCTATCTACCTATCTAATAAATCAAACTATCAATTCAACTTTGAATGAAATTGTATTTTATTTTTTCCTAAAGCACTCATATACTAAAACCAAATACTTTACTTCGTTGTTGGATCTAAAATGACATTTTTTTCACTTTATTAGACAACGGGGAATCATTTCAAATAACTTTTACCCGAAACTAAGGTTAAACAAAAATACACCAACAAATTTTACGATTCCTCATCACCCACGCAGGTGTATTCCTAATGGCAAAAGAAAAAAAAAAAAAAAAAAAAACGAAACCATCATCTTTTCGAATGCCAAAAACACAATTTAATGGCTAATTAATTATGCGAAACTGTGTGGATGATGGCCAAGTAAACACCAAGAACGCACGTGCTTGCCACAATTTAAACAATTTATGACATCTAACATACAAACACTCTACTATATAGTGAGACACAGTGACTAACTTCAACAGTTATCCTTTGAAAATCTTTGCTAAAAACACACAATCTGACATGCTTTTATTATTTCATTTAATCCATAACTCCACAGAAGTGCCAGTTTTGTTTCACAAAAAGAGACTAAGCAAATTTGAATTAACTCCACAAGGTTTCTGTTTTCTTTTAAGAAAAAAAAATTAACTCACTGTTATAACAGGTTAATTTTACGACATCAAGTTTATAAAAAACAATGTTTCAGACATCCAAAACATTCAAATCAGAATTCTAAATTTATATGAAAAAAAAGCGATCTGAAATTTATGATAATTTCTCGGACAACCAAGACGAAAAAAGGACATACTCAAACAAGATGAACGAAGCAATAAATATTTTTTGTTAATTGGCTAATAATAAAAACAAGATACAAATCTATAAGAATCTAAACCAAAAGAATTAGAATTATATTTTAAATATATTTTTTTGCTCTTGAGGAACAATAACCCACCTATAAGAGGAACCAATGTACTCGTCTTATTTCCCAAGCCATGATATTGATAGTAATCCAGTTTAAAAGCGATGTAAGATCCAATTGTTAGAGAATAAAATATAAAAGCTTTACAAGGACTTTTTTCTTTTTCAACGACGCACTAAAGGGATTTCTTTTGAATTGCTATAAACTTTTTCCTTATAACGAAAATATTAAACACTAATGGCATCCAACAATAATTAAAATTTATTCTATTGGATGTGATATTTTATAAAAGCAAAATTTTTGAACTATTTAACAAACAACTTGTTGTCGGTTAGCCCTTTACGAAATTTTGCCGTAGCACAGTTTTCGAAACAAAAGCGAAAAAGTAGAAAAAAAAAAATTTAAGTCACGTGTGACACTAAAAATCCGGCACGATCGTAGTTCGAGTATCTTTTACTTCCACAAATAAACCACCAGCAGAAAACCCTTGAGTGGTAGATTTTTCGTTTTTAACGAATCGATTTGGAAATGCACCACGGTAAAGTATTCGTACAAAGGTACGATAATACTCGTTAAGTTATAGTATGTACTATAAATCGCGGGAATACAACGACGGATACGAACTGAACGTTTTGCGAATGAATAAAGTTTTCGTGAGTCTGAAAAATTCTAATAATATGGTATCGTGACAACACGGGAATCTCTGAACAACAACTGAACAACAATTCAATAAGAACTCGAACTAATATTATACTCCAGTGCGCAGAGCATCAGAAAAATCAGGTAGACTCAGTTGTGCCAAGCGACGACTAAGCGACTAAGCGACCAAGCGATCAAACCACCAAACGGCTAATCGACTCAGCGACACCGCGACAACGATGAATTAGTTGTGTCGTCATCGTTTATGAGCTGTTATCATCATCGTGGTAGTTCTCAGGGGTCTTTTATTATTATTATTTTTTATTTTTTTATTTTTTAATCAGGTAAAGATAGTGAGATACACTGACTTGGCGGATTGTTATGGTGGGTGGATTGTATTGGATGCGATACGCCAGTAAGAGAAAAACAGCCTCAGCAACGAGTACAGTAGAAAATTATTTAACACAGGTGAACAACGAAGGTAAAGTTTGAGAATGGGGCGAGAAGTAATTTTACGGCAGCAGCCACAGCCTCAACTAATGCGGTAAGTAATGGTACGTTTTTCTATCCATTTTGCAAATTAAATAAGTAAGGAGATTCATAGCGAAGTGAAACGTTGCGACTGATTTTTTTTTTAATAACACGACAGGTGTTTGCCGTGAATTGTTTACCTTTGACGTTTTTCCTATGCAAATAGTGTGGAGACCTTTTTTTGAGTAAATGTTCGTCTCGTGTGTAAATTGTTCGTTTATCTTAAAGTTGAATTTTGTTCCCCCTATTTTGGGGAGAACTATAAGAAGATTCAGTACATTTTTACTGGTTAAAACCACAGATGACATAATCACGATCTGATTGAGATTGATTGCAGCACGAGTATATTGGATGTGACGAAAGAATTGCTGGGATTACGTAGTTTTTTGCATTCGTATGTACTCGTACTCATATTTGAGACGAAAAATTGACAAAAAAAAACAAGACTGAATTTTATTGATGCTTTCTGAGAATTTTTTTCCCATTTTAAGCGAAACGATAAGTCATAGTTTCCTTCCCGTTTTATCTATGTATTTGACGTGTCAGAGTTTTGATTAAAATTAAGTAGAGGTACCAGTTTCAACTCGTCTGCATCATAGTAGTCGTTTAATTTACTTAAAGTTAGAAAAGTTATACTAAGGCATTCGAATATATCCTAGTCAAACCCAAATAGATCATGGTTTACAAAATCGAAATCAAATCAATTCCAAAGTCTGCCTTGGTATACATGTATCATGTGCCTACAGCTGCCGTGTAGAATGTTCACAGGATGTCCGTACAATGATGTTAGCAAGAATACGTCTTGCAATCGCTCTCCTTTATTCCTTTTGATACAAAAGCAGAACTATATGAGCGCTATGTATAAGTTGAGGCCTACCCATTAACATCTTGCTGTTCTTAGGGTCGAAGTTCCCAGTATTTCTTGCAACTTCTAAACTGGAAGACCCTTCCTACGTTTAAACCACATGTAAGCCTGTACCATGTTTTAAGTCCTGATATGAACTACCTGTCAGCTTGTATCTGGTCAAGTATTGGTTCTACCCTCGGTTTTTATAGACAATTTCGTTAATGGAAGAAGCCCTTATAATTAGGTGAGGACCCTGCATAAGTATACAATTGATGCAACAGATGTATGATAACCGATCATCTCAAGCTGCAACTAAAAAGTGTATACCTGATAAATAGGGATTATTTGTTCTAACTGAATGGGTTTCCGATAAGAAATTACATTTTGATTGATCACGAAAACACAAATTTTTATTTTAATCGAGAGAACACGGTTGAACTTCTGATAAACATTCAAGCTCCTTTGATAAAAGGGTTCATCCCAAATCTGTGGTTCTCTTATCGTGCTTCATATGACTGTACAGCATTAGCGTACGTGAACATACTTTTTAAATGACCTGAAAGAAAAAAGTCGCACGATGTTTTATTAAATAATCGTGCCGGCAAATTTTAATTACCATTTCTAGAAGGGGCTTGACCAGGAAACTTTTCTCGCAAAAAAGCAATGGTTTCACTTCAATCTTCTTGTAAATGGTTACCAAATATGTTACATCTATATCTTAAAGTTCCAACCATAACTTCATTTTAAAGGCAATAGGGTTCAACGATATCTCTTACTCGAAACCGCACTAAACAGTAAGACATTGTTAATAAAGAAGCTTTTCTATAATAATTTTTTGATTTTCCAAGTCTCGAATGAGGCAATTCTGCTTTTTAAGATAGATAAAATGTGCTTCATCGCTAATTTTTAAAATTTTAATTTTAAGCATTTAATAACCCATTTGGCAAATCTACCTAGCTACTGATAATCAGCAGTATTAAGCTCTTGCGTCAATTGAACCTTATAAAATTCGATGGAAAGTTGTTTGCAATAAGCCAATTCTTAAGATTGACGTGGAATATTGGCTTGACTTCTCGACCATACTTTGAGTTTTCATACTTAAATAGGTGGCTAACAAATCTTTCCAGTTATGAGACAGGAGTGTCCATTGTACAAAGTAGGTAACCCAAAAGTTTAGCAGCGAAAGGAAAGAGGAAAGTAGGTCAGCTGCATGGGCGCAGGCGGTTCATTTGTTCCGCTGTGCTTTACTTTTCCTAGGAAGAACCATTCTCCAGTTTTAATGAAACATTCTCGGATTCTTCTTACCATATTTCGTGTTATATACAAATTCCGATATTTAGAAAGTGGTTCGACCATTTCTTGCGGTTTAAAAAACCCTTCAAAGAAGAACCCTTCCCTACTCATTTTAGACGATCATTACAGTCATAACCGAAATATTAGGGTTCTTGAAAAGGCTCGCAAAAATAGTGTTATTACAATATTACACCGCACTGTGCTTACAAAATGCAACCGTATATAGAGTTTTCGAATAACGACTTGACAACTTTTTTTGAATAAAAGGCAAACCATTTGAGATATTTCAAAAACTTTATTTGGAGCGGTCGATTCGTTAGACCAAATTTTCAACGACTCGGCCCCACATTTCGGCCGAAACGGCCGCTATTTCGCGTTCAATGTTGGCTCTGAGCTCTTCCAACGTCGTCGGCGTGTTGGATTAAACCAATGACTTAATGTAGCCCCACAGAAAATAGTCAAGCGGCGTTAAATCGCACGAACGAGGCGGCCAATCGACTGACCCATGTCTTGAGATAATACGCTCACCATACTCACTCTTCAATAAATCGATTGTAGCGTGTTCTGTGTGGCTTGTGGCACCATCCTGTTGAAACCACATGTCGTCCAAGTCCATATCTTCCAATTCGGGCCAAAAATAATCGTTGATCATGGCGCAATAACGATGACCATTCACAGTAACGTAACGATCGTTATCGTCGACGAAAAAATATGGCCCAATAACGCCGCCGGCATGCAAACCGCACCAAACAGTTATTTTTTGTGGATAGAGTGGTGATTCATGAAGCACATGTGGGTTTTCACCCGACCAATAACGCATATTTTGCTTATTGACGAACCCATTGAGCCAAAAATGAGCTTCGTCACTGAAGATGATTTTGCGATGAAATTCATCATCTTGGCGCATCTTCTCCGAAACACAATCGGAGAACGTACGTCGCTTCAAATGGTCCATCGGCTTCAATTCTTGAGTCAGCTTGATCTTGTATGGGTGTAAACCAAGATCCTTAAGCAAAATACGCCATAATGCGGTCTGAGCGATGCTCAATTCTCGAGAACGCCGTGGAATTGAATGATTTGGATCGTTTGCTACGGACGTCTGAACGGCAGCGATGTTTTCGACACTTCGGCCAACCTGTTTTCTCACTGACACGGCAACATCACACAACGAATATGTAGACTCAAATTTTTGCACTAAACTTGTTATTGCCTGTCTATAAGGGCGAAAATTACGACCGAAAATTGGAGTTAACGCTCTTAAAGTTGCAGTCACCGACTCTGAATATCTATAGAAAATTTTTATAATTTGCAGACGTTGCTCGTTAGTGTACTTTAGCATGATGAAAATGTTGAATTTACTGAATAAATTGACAGTGACAGTTTGATCATAAGTGAAAGAGTGCGTTCACAAATTAAATTCAAATTTGTCAATTCCCTGTTGGAAAACCCTATAGAAGAAGTTGCCAGTACAAGTAGTGTTGCTGAAGAATCAGTTGCTAGTTCTAACAGGGCATCTTTGGAAAAGATCGTTATTCATTGGAATATCTCACCACCGCCCAAACTTAAACGGGTTATCAGCTCTAGAGGTAAAACATCAGTTGCAACTGTACTAACAACTTCACCGTATAAAACGGTGAAAGAGAGCATTAAGAACATTGAAAGACGCAAGAATAACTTAAAAAGACCCATGATAGTAGAAAACAAACTGGCAAATGTTCTTCGAGCGATTTGCATTTACCGAGCTTAGAAGAAGATCCTTGGGCCAAAACTCCACTTAACAAGGACAGTGTCTGTGTCTCACGTAATACATCTTTCCAAATGGATAAGAAGGCATGTAAATCGCTTTAAATATCTTAGAACGTAGATTAAGTACCAATTTTTCTGCTAAATATTGAAGTTTTTAATTTAATTTTAATTCTTATTTAAGTTTTCTTTATTTTTCTTATAAATTATAAATGGGCAGTTGCTGATGTTCCTAATTTTATTTGGCTTACAAGTATTTTTATTCGGCTGGAAACTATTCGGGTAATGTCATATGGTATATATCACATTTTATATGGTACATCACATTATCTGAAAGTAGTGTGTCACACTTTCCTCCAATTTTATTAAGGGGAGTTACAGTGATTACAGAGTTCTGAAGACGAAATATAATGCGCAATGTATCAAAGAGCTATAATGAATAGTGCGGCAAAAGCTATGCCGTAAAAATTACGAATAATTGTTAGAAAACCGTTAACTATATCACATTACCCGAAGTTACTTTTTTCTCTTGACTTTTTCGATACCAGAGTCGCTAAATCAAACATCTTTGACAAGCAAAATCTCCACGACAGTTGTACTGTACGGTACAATACTTGTGATACGTTTACTTGTTATCAAGACGCAGTTTTTCTAAAACTATGGATTGCTAATCATAAAAGTGCAGAGAATATCGGATATACTTAAGCAGCACTTTTAGCACCTGCTAAATGGGCACCAGGTTGATAGGATTATAGTGTAAAAAGATAAATTTCATTTCTTAAATGTTGAAAAATAGCGTGAAACTTATGTCATGATAAAACTGATTTTTAACAAGACATACGTATATATACCATATGTCATATTTAAAGGAAGCCAGCAAGTAAGTGTTGAGCAAAATTCCTTATTATCCTGTACACTGCTTACAAAAAAGAAGATGTAGATGTGTAGACACCTCTAACCGAAAACAGGACACTAATCGACATAAATCTTTGCGGATTAGGGCGCGGTATAATTCGATGTAAGACAAATTCAAAGAAGATGGCGTGCAGAGCAGGTGCCAAGTAAGAAAATGCTATTTTTTTTAGATATGTATATAAAATGGGGTGTTAATAAGTTACTGTTAGATAAAACAAAATCGTTTTCATCTCTCAGTTTCAGTATAGTGTCACTGGAACTTTTTTACAACTGAAGTCAGGATATAAGAGGTTATGAACGATCAAACAAGTCACAGTACTATACCCTATCCACAGGTTGTGTTCTTTAATTTCATCATCCTCTGAACAGAGTCGGCCCTCAGCTTCAGGAGATAAGTAGATGATATCTTACCTTGAAATGTTCCTGTTAATATTCTATTTTGAGTTGGGTGATTCTTTAAGCCCGTCTAATTCCTTGAAAATTATTCTAGCATAGTATATTTGGTGCCTCTCTTTTTTTGACCAATTCAGTACCCTAATGAGGCCAGGATTAATGATACTTCAGAATATAATGCATATGTACGTTTCTATAGAAAATTCCCCATCCAACTCAATAGTCGTTTCATTATATTAAATAGCTCTGTGACCTGCGTACCCTTTAGAGTCAAACTTGGTATGCTCGGCAAGTTTTTTGAGGGTATCAAAGCAATCTGCTATGGATTTCTAGTTCACCAAATAGGAACCCAGCACTTAAGCGCTGTTTGATTATCAATGAGTTAATTGATGGTGGCGCTTAGCACACAGTATGTATATTTAAAAATAACTCTGCTTTAAAAATACTACAAAACAAAGATGATAATGGCAACTCAAGGATAGGTCTCAATCTATTGAAGCTACTAAAGCCCTGATCGGTCTAAAACAGGATGGAAAATTCAAAAGCCTTTTAAGTAAAATATTGTAGGAGAATTATATTCAAAATTATTAATATATGAAATTATCTGCCCAACAGATCTAGGTGGACTAAGTTTTCCAATAGGGACTATTTTATGATCTTCGATTTGTTGTATATGCTTGTTTTGTTTATGAAGAAATGATTTTAAATCAAGCCTCGGTCAAAGGTATTATTGTGTCAATGCCGTTATCACATAATATGACCTTAACTCGTTCATCTAAACTATACACGCTATTGATGACACAAGTACTCTAGCCAATAAAACCCCGTATGGAGTAAAGGATCTTAGCAAACGCCAATAAGCGAAAGAAATCCTCATTCACCGGAGGCATATCACAGAAACTTTGGCTCAAGCTTGTCGAAACCAACTTTAAAATGCCTAAAAAGACTACGTAAGATTTACGGGAATATGTATATAACATTTTTTTGTATCATTGCTTAAGTATCTGTGATGTTATTCTATCTGTCGTACTCAGTAAATGTAAAATGCCTCACGGTCCAGTCTTTCTAGGCATCTGACCACATTAAAATAGCTAGACCAATAACGGAAGTAAATGTTTTTGAACCCAGAAAATCGAAGACAAACCCGATGGGACTAGCACATTGCAATAAGATTGATTGCCTACGAGTATTTAACTCACCAGCTTAGTCACTCTACCTAGTCTACGTTCAAATGCTATGTGATTCCATCTAATTGTAGTAAAAGTGGAAGAATTGAAGGTTAAAGTAACTACGGCGTATGAGTGACTATTTTACCATTAATTACGTAATAACCATTATTTATGTTTTTATTTGTTTACATAGAATTTTGTTTTTGTTGTTCTAGACAAGTATATGTAATTGTTTTGAAATGAACAGATTGTGACTCTATCTCTATCAACAATAAACCTCGGTTGATGGTTTCGCCTAAAACTTGAGATTTTCAACTAATTTAAATGAACGAGGTTCACGTTTGACTGAGCTTTTCCGTAATAAAAAAAAAAATCCCGAATTACTGCTAAAAATCAAAGCCAGAATATAACATGGTAATAATTGGATATAAGCCTGTATTTAATTGATCTCCAGGTATACTTAAAACAAGGCCGATTTAAGTACTAGATATTTCAAATCCGATGTCTCCTGATAGTTCATTCTACACGTTTGATACATTAAGCCTTTACTTTTGTAAGATCAGGGGGCTCTTCAATTTGGTTCACGAGAAACCGCCAGAGGCACGAACGAAACGGCCACTATCTAGGTATTGCTGAGAAGAGAACGTGAGATAAGTGCATGGAGCTGAAAAACCAAGTGCTGAAATCACGTTCCCTCAGCAGCGATCTTAAATAGAACTAAGTCGGTAGAAGCTGCAATAAAATAGTGCCTGATAGGCGTATAAACCTTTTTTTCTTTCTATGTTTCGAACAGGTGAAAATGAAAAAGGCTTCAGACACTTTGCGTATTGAAGGCGTTTTCGGCGAACGATGGGTAGAAAAAACCAACACCTCTATCAGCAAAATGAAAAGCTAAATGAGATTTTAAATCCACCTGCAGAAATAACTAAGATTGAATTTTTGCTGATGCTTAGATACCAAGTAAATCCGATGCCGAAACCAGCAAGAACTGCAGTTCTGGTGAAAATAAATTAGATTTCGCAGAATTTAAATCTAAGAAAGCAGCGGAACATTAACAGCGACTAGTTATGAATCTCACTTATGTTTCAATTAATCATTAAAATTTAAATGACATTTTGCCAGAAGTTTAACTTTTACAGCACAATTAACTGTGTAAAGTTCTCAATACTACGGATTTAAGAATGACAAGTTATGCAAATTTCTTGTTGAATTTTTTGTTTGTTAAGTTTTTCAGTATATTAAATGGGAAACCCAGTTAAACGAGTGGAAGTTATACGAGTTATAATGTGCTTCTTAAAGTCGGCAGAAACTGTAGAATATATATTGTTTGCTAACCATTCAATTTCTGGCATTGGGAGACAGTTGCTTAAACTAAATGCTCTCTTCATAGTAGTCGGCCAAATGTCCCAATCCCCCCTCTCATATTTACAGAAATTCTATAAAAGTCAAATAGCAGCCAATGGTTTTTTTATGAATATTTTTCCACAATACTCGTCCACAATGAGCACAGATTAGATACAATATTAAAAAAAAAATAAAAAATTCAAAAAAAAAAACTTAAATCGTTGAAACAAATAATTAGCGAAGCATGAAATGTGCAAATTGAATGTAGTTGTTACTTCTGGTATTATTTCATCGGTAAAAAAATATAAAAATGTATAAAACTATTTGTATAACAATTATGTGATTCACGAGTACAGGTTCAATGATAAATTTACCAAACAAAAAAAAAAAAAAAAAAAAAAAAAAAAACTTAAGAAAAACAACGATTTTTGTTGAGCTTTATCACGAATTTTTTAAGTACATCCAAGGAAACGTTTGATAGATAGATGGGAATCATAATTGTTGGTTGTTGCTCAGGGGTGTAATAACTTTAATGTATACCTATACACGAATGGTCAGCTTTTATTATTATTACTTTTCGGTCTTACAGAAGGTTAAAAGCGCCGAAACTTTTTATTGACATACTTTATTGTACTTCAAGGATCGTCTTTAATGATCTTTGTGTAAAATTTTGCTTGCGTACACGTGTGAGCTAAAAGTCACATGAGGACTTTGAATATAGGCATTCTTAGAACAATGTTTGCGTGAAACAAAATAACACAAAAACATATGTGTACGTGCATATGTATGTATAAAAATACGTTTCGTGAATTGTTGACAAACCATCCGTGATTTATTTGCATTTCTCTAATTTTCTTTAAGGTTATTACTCAGAGAGGTGTGTATAAAGTGTCTAGTCTGAGCTTATTGTAAATGATGCGCAGTTATAACCATATAAGCTGTTTATATTTATTTATTTATTTTTTTTTTAATAATTAAAAAATCAAATGTGATCGTAAAACATTTTTAAAATTCGTCCCCATCATCATAAGGTATGGGCTAGCGTTACATAATTATTTATAAAAGGATTGGCCTTTTTAAATTTGGAGAAACAAAAAAATTTATTTATTTAAAAAATATTGGGTCTATAACTTAATTCGTGCGGTTTGCTAAGAGATGGCGTAACTTGTATTATTCCATTGTTATTATTCCATTGGAACATGTGTTGGATAGCTACTGTAATTGCACGTCATTTCAGTATATGTCGTTCATTTGAACGTAAACAACAATATTTTTTTTTTCACTCAAATATGTCGAACTTTGTGCCTGAAAAATTGTTTTTGCGGGGAGTTCTTCTTCATGAAGAAAACTGCTGCCGAAAGTCATCGTATTTTGCTGGAAGTTTATGGTGAACATGTACTAGCTGAGCGAACGTGTCAAAAGTGGTTTGCACGATTTAAAAATGGTGATTTTGGCTTGGAAGTCGATGAACGTCCTGGGCAGACAAAAAAGTTTGAAGATGAAGAACTGGAAGGATTACTCTATGAAGATTATTACCAAACAAAAGAAGAGCTCGCAGAATCTTTGGGTGTCACTCAAGGAGCCATTTCAAATTGTTTAAAAGCAGCTGGATATATTCAAAAGCAAGGAAATTGGGTTCCACATGAACTCAAGCCGAGAAACGTCGAAAGGCTGTTTTGCATGTCCGAAATGCTGCTGGAACGCCACAAAAGGAAGTCATTTTTACATCGGATTGTTAATAGTGATGAAAAATAGATCAATTATAACAACCCCAAGCGCAAAAAATCATATGTAAAATCCGGCCAACCAGCCAAATCAACGGCAAAGCCGAATATCCATGGCGCGAAGGTATTGCTCTGTATTTGGTGGGATCAGATGGGTGTGCTATATTATGAGCTACTAAAACCGGGTGAAACCATCAATGGACAACGCTACCGAACTAATCCGAATCCGAATTAATCCGTTTGAAGAGAGCAGTAGCCGAAAAACGCCCGGAATATGCTACCAGACACGAGGCAATAATTTTCGATCATGACAACGCTCGGCCCCACGTTGCTATTCCGGTTAAGAACTATTTAGAAAACAGTGGATGGGAAGTCTTACCCCACCCGCCTTATAGACCAGACATTGCCCCTTGCCGGTCGATGCAGAACGCCCTCACTGAAATACGGTTCACATTACAGCAAAATATCAAAAATTGGCTTGATTCATTCTTGGCTGCCAAGCCGGCGCGGTTCTTCTGGGATGGGATCCACAAATTGCCAGAAAGATAGGAAAAAGTCATAGCTTCAGATGGGCAATACTTTGAATAATACTATTGTACATGTTTTTCTTAAATAAACGTTCAAATTTTGAAAAAAAAAAAACCGCACGAATTAAATTACATACCCAATAATTTTTATCAAAATGTGAGTCGGCAATCGTATATGAGGTTTTAATAAACCTTTTCAGAGTAAATGGCTTATTGACTATAGCTGAAAGTAGAACACAACAATTATGACTGACACTCTGTCTAATATACGCAGAATGTCAGATGTGACCAAAAGCAGGACCAAATAATGTTTTACACTTTTAAGAAAATGCACGCATAAAACCAAATTATTCGAACAACATCTTGATTGAATTGTATTGTTATCTTTTCCTACAATATGATGTGGACAAGGAAATAAAACCGTGGTAACAACTTCTAAAATATATATTGCGGTAAGTACGTAGGTGGGGGACCACATGGGAACTCAGTACTCCGCGTGCTGTTGACAAAACGCGCCACATGGGCTTAGTACCCCGGCGTTAGATCCCGGAAACTACAAATTAATTTGTATCGATCCCTTGATAATAATAATAATAATATTGCTTTAGGTTGAATGAGCTGTCGAGAATCTGCAGAGATAAGAAAATTGAGATTAAGATAGGAAAAAGCCTTCCTTATCTTTTTAGTTGATAAATCGAAGTTATCGGATTGCAAATCATTATTATATAGGAAAAATAAATAAAGGGGCTTATGTGTGCATACAGCTGCCGCCAAGATCTTTTACAGGTCAGAATTTCAGGCGTCATAGTTGTTAAAACTCATTCAGTTCCATGACTTGATTTTTGATTTGATATGAGGCCCGGGTCAAACCTGGACAGATTTATTGAGGCTTATTGCAAGCATATTCTTAAAATTACCAATTTCTATTAAAACTAACAACTAAAGTGTGAGAACGGTTAAAGAAAGTTAGAACGTGATGCATAGGTGGAAATAAAAATGCTCTTAAGGGGGAGAGTTTGCTGAGGTGTTAGTCGAAGGGAGGCAGAATATCATTAACTTCACGAAGTATTTTAGACATTGCCTCCAGATGTCCGTAATTCATTCTGTGAAGATTAAGCCGGAAAAGTGGCACAGACCTAAGATTGTGTGGCTTGATGCTAACACATGGGACAGCTGTTCCGTTTCTAAGAGAGAGCACCATCTGAATTAAATTTCAGTTAGTACCAACCTTCAAAAGATACGTGTATCACGTGTTTGACAGCTGTCGGACGATTAGTTCTCCAGATATAACGTTGTGAGTGAAGCAACTTTTGTTATTGTGATGGGAAAAAATGCAGCCGATGCAAAGAAATGGCTTGATAAGTGCTACCCGGACTTTGCACTAGTCGAACGAACCATTTAAAAGTGGTCATACAAGCACCGAGATTTTGCAGGCAGTGGACGTCCAAGAGAGGCTGTTTCAGATGAAAACATCAAAAAAGTCCACAAAATGATTACGAATGACTGTAAAGTGAAGTTGATCGAGATAGCTGAGGCTCTGAAGATATCAAAAGAGCGTGTTGGATATATTATACACGAGTATTTGAACATGCGAAAGCTCTGTTCAAAGTGGGTGCCGCGTTTGCTCACAGTCGATCAAAAACAACAACGTGTTGATGATTCAGAGGAGTGTTTAAAGCTGTTCAACCGCAATAAAGTCGAATTTTTGCGTCGGTATGTGACAATGGATGAAACTTGGCTCCATCACTTCACACCAGAGTCAAGTCGGCAGTCAGTTGAGTGACGAGCAGGCGACGAACCTCGTCCAAAGCGACTAAAAACTCAACGGTCGACTGGCAAGGTTATGGCATCCGTATTTTGGGATACACATGAAATAATTTTCATCGGCTATATCCAAAAGGGGCAGACTATCAACAGCGACTATTACATTGCGTTGTTGAAGCATTTGAAGGACGAAATCGCAGAAGAACGGTAGCATTTGAAGAAAAAGAAAACTCTGTTCATCAAGACAATGCACCGTGTCACAAGTCGATGAAAACGATGTGCAAAATTGAATGAATTCGGCTACGAATTGCTTCCCCACCCACCGTATTCTCCAGATTTGGTCCCCAGCGACTATTTCCTATTCGCAGACCTTAAAAGAATGCTCACCGGAAAGAGATTTAAGACCGATGAAGAAGTAATCGCCATAACATAGGCCTATTTTGAGGCTAAACCGAAATCGTACTACAAACCTGATAACGAAAGATTGAAAAATCGTTTCAATCAGTGTTTTTGCAAAAATTTTGTGTTTTATTGTACAATAAAACGGCACTGACTTTTCAGCCCATGTGTTAAAAGAAATAAGTTGAAGTAATCAATAATGAAGGCAATCAATATTACCGACTAAAATTTAATGAATACAGAGAACATCAGAAACTTTTCGTCGTATAGAAAGGGGTTGTAAATTTACAAGTTTCAGCCGATCAGTGAATGGTGGTAAATTTTGGCGTAAAGCAAATCGTAAAAACCGGCGTTGAACTGCTCTTCCATTCGTAGGATTAGAGTTCTGTAGTAAGGTGACCAAATTTGGTTTGTATATTCAAGAAGAGGTCTAACAAAAGTTTTGGTATTTGGTAACATAAAGTTTGGAACACTTCTTAAACCAGAGCTTGGTGAAGCCAAGGGCAGAGTGTGTTTTTATTTATTATATTCTTGTATCAATGTGAGAACAGAAATTAAGTACCTTATCACAGATAACAACTAAATGACGCAACTCATTCACTAAGGGGACAGGCTAATTAAAGACTAGTTAGCACCGAGGGTATTAGTTTATTATTAGAATTTAGGGGTATTAGTTACAGCCTTAGCTTAAGAAAATTCTTGAAGGAATTCTTCTTTCGACAAAAAAAGCTGATGCCAAACTCTGTCAAATGCCTTAGAAATATCAAGTGCAACTATCTTGCTTTCGACGTATTGATGTACGCTTTTGTTCCACTTTCCGGTTAGATCCAGATGCCATCAGATCATCAGTGGATCTGTTGCAACGAAAAACGTACTGCCGGTCATCAGTTTTCGTGTTTCGAGATATTTCATGAGCTAACAGGGTCCGTAGGAGGAGAGAGAAGAACATTCGCCTTTTTTAGGGACGGGCTAGACAGATGCTGTATCCATCTATAGGAAGACATCAGTCGTATTTTTGAAGAATTCGTAGAGAATATTATCTTCTCTGAAGCCTTATTTAAAAAGCATCTATGCATAACTCTGATGACATTCTGGAAAGTTATAGTTCGAACTGAATAATTTACTTTGGTGTTAGGCAGCGCATATTGCGTATGGTTTCGATTTTGCTGTGAATTAATCAGCTTTTTGAAGTATTCAGCTAAAATGGGTGCTTTAGTTTTGATACGATTCGCGAACAGCGCACCGTTTAGCCTTTTTGATATCTTCCAAAAGGACCTTCTATCTTTTATGTTCGCAATCGCTGACAAGAGGTTCTGAATGTACAGCATTTGTTTCTGTTCGCAAATGCTTTTGAACTTCTTATTTGCAACCTAATACATAAATTTTGCAGGAGAATTAGAAAGGCAAACGATTGTTTCCTGGCTGCCCCGCATTCCCAGTCATACCTAAGTTGCTTTTATTTATTCTTTGTTTTGGGTTTCAAGGATCTAGCTGCGTTTGAGATGCATGTCGTAAGCATTTCTATGCCTGTGATTGATTGGAGTTCACTCAAAATATACAAACCTCCCATATAAAACTTGCAATAGCTAGAAAAAAGAAGGATACAAAACTATCATACCTAATATGGTGATTACTATAGAAATACTGAATACTATTAATTAAAACGCAAATTTCAGAAAAAAAATGTCTTTGGTAGGATAATTTCTTTAGAATGCTATGACAAGACCTCCAAAATCTAACTCATTTATACAGTTCAAATAGATCTGCCGATATTGATCGATGCCAGGCACGATTTCAATATTTTAAATTTCCAAACGTTCCGACGAGCCAAAACCAATACGAGCCACTACGTTGTGGTGGTCAATATAAATATACCGGCCCCAAACCATCAAGTAAGACGTTTATCGGGTGCAATTTCAAAAGATTGCCAGAGCCTTTTTTGATCGAGCCTTCCCAAACTTACAGAGTAGTTATATGCTGTCAACATTAAGCGCACCACAAAGGTGGAAACGCTGAGGCTGCATCTGACTACCACAAAATATCTTGTTTTATGTGAAGTAAAGGCAAATGCATGCAGCGCAACCAAGCACAAGAGCTGCTTGGAAATGCAAACATTAGATTTTAAGGCAGCGATAATAGAGATGGTGTCTCTACCATACTCATGCAGATGTGTATGCTACTCTATAAAGTTTGGTAACGATACCACTAAGACATTTGATGTTAAAAAAGAATATTAGAAACGTTGATAGGCTCCCAAATGTTTCTTCAACATCGTGCGCGAAACTCTAGACGAAGACGAAACCATTCAAAAGTCTGTACATGTTATCGACAAAGACGGATACTCATCAACGACTTTGCCTGTATGGTATCCTCTTTAAAGTCTACAACTGCCAATGTTTTCAAATGATAATAAGTGCTGTAATGATTGGGTTTTTTTTTTAATTATTTTTCCTGCAGAATATTTATGCGTTTCTACATAAACAATGAGGGCACATTACGGCACACGACACAAGGTATACGTCACTGAAAACTGTACATTTGGTATTCTGCACACGTTGCCGAGTTTTCAGTTTTACTTACAAATGTCTACAAATTGATTAAAGTATAATTTTATTTTTACAATTCAAGATTTGCATTCGATAATTCATCTATTGTTTACTATCATCCCAAAATCGTTCGATCATGGATAAAATCTACATATTCCACAACGTTTGCGGTAATTTCCACTCTAATCAAGCACGCGATAATATCTATACAGGTGAAACTAATCCCTAATATGGTCTCTGGGTCATCCTCTTCAGTCTTGTCCCACCGCACTGTTTTCAAATGAATGATAATTAAGGAGAAACCCGACAACCAGTTGAATTCATGCCAATCATTACCAATGAAAGTACACTTTATCAGTTCGAAGTTTAAAACACCCATCATACAAATAATAAATATAAGGACAAATGCAAATGGTTACTTCTCCGTGATTCTCAAACTTTCATGTACAGCGCAACATACTAAAATAAAATTATTAAAATCGTTTTAATAAAGCTCGTTTGCAGCTCAACCTTCTATTTTACTTGGATAGACTTCCGTTCGATTTCTATAAAAATACCAAAGTGGAGTCATGTGTTATCCTAATATGCATTCACTCTATCTTCGAAAACTTCACTTATTTAGGAAATTACCAACATATTTACACATCATTCGAAATTAAAAACAAAAAAAAATTTAGTTAAAACAAATTTCCGAAATAACCCAAGCAAACTTCTATTGACCGTTATTTGCACAATAATTAACAAAACCTTTACTTCCTAGTATTCATTTAAAAAACAACAAATAAAACAATTAAACTAAATTCTATTCGCTCCTAAGCTTTATTTTTATAAAAAAGTTTTAATTCATTTTGTCTGAAATTTTTTAATTGATTTTAAAGAAGCGTGCATCGAAGCCTATTGTGCGGATTTATGAATACCAACACTCGAATTAGCGAGTTTTGCATAACTCGAAACTGCTTTCGTAATAGCTAAATGTCGATATTACCATAAAAAGCGGTTTAATAAACTTTCGTTCTGAATGAAAGACCAAATGCAGAGAAACAAGATTCGGAATTCTTTATTTACGAGTATGCAGACCATAAAACTAGTTAAAAACAATTTATTTTACCTTTTTAAATATATTGTAAATAATTTATATAGATATATAGTAATGTATAAATGTCGATATTACCATAAAAAGCAGTTTAATAAACTTTCGTTCTGAATGAAACCCCAAGTGCAGAGAAACAAGATTCAGAATTCTTTATTTACGAGTATGTATAGAAATAAATTATTTAAAAAAAAAAAAATATATATATATATATAACAGTCTTTTGCACAGACAATTTATTTTACTTTTTCTGATATATTTTACATATTTGGTGAAACGAAAAAAATATTAAAAACTTTCTTAAATCGCTGTTATGTAGGACATATATAAAATCTGTAGGGACGTAAAGTTTGAAGCATAATTAACATGCGCATCAGTTGTTGTTTAAGATTTTTGACAAAAAATCTAAAAGAAGAAAATACAACAACAATCCACCAAGTTTTTTCCGACAATCAAAACCTTGACAATGAACTTATACTACAGACTTTTGATTAATGACTGCTTCGGTTTGGCATATGTAATTTCGAGGAAAAAAGATTCCATACACTCGTACGCCCAAAACGCACAACTTAGATGTGCAACATAAATTTAGAGATATATGAATATATGTAGAGCGACCTTAATTTTGTATTCCAGTTAAAATGTAGACTTTATGTGGCTCTTATCACCATACTGTTGCACTTCCTGTTTCCAGAATTTTAAAAAAAAAAGGCTCAACATCTGTAGAGGATACCAGGTTTGGTGTTCAAATTCTGAAAGGTCAATATTTCTTGAAAACGTTCCATTGAAATGTCATTGAACGCAGCTGGGATGTTGTTGAAAGAAGCCAGCCAAAAAGGAGTCACACATCTCATATACTTCACACAGATCCCACACTCTTGCATCGTCTGGTTTTAATTGCGCAATTTTATTTGTCGGGAATACTCGGAATGGCCAGAGTCGACTTGTCTTTTGTGAATTAATAAACGAAGATGTAGCAGCAAAAAGGCTCGATTTTTAATTCTTTTCTTTATTCGGAAAAAGGTGAGTAATATAGTAGTCTGACGGAAGGGTACTCAACGATATCAGTTTTTTTTTTTTTGATACGCAGATACTACGAGCATTTTTTTTATACATAGTGTGTCTGCTGTACGATTTGAAAAAAAAAATTAAAATTTAAATGAATTTGGTTGCGGTTTTCATCTCTGGCGAATTTTTCATTGTGACTGTAAAGCGTACAAGCATGTTTGCGAATTTTGTGGTTTTATAATTACAAGTAAGTATTACAAAATGAAACTAAACAGGCTCATCTGGATGAAACTTATGTTCGTCTAATTCGTACGCCAACAGTGAGGCTATGGTGACTGCTTAACTTCATCACGTGCTAATGTACATATATGTATGACATGACATGCATTGACATATCAGAGAATATGCACGGAATCAAGTGAGGAGCATGATATTATTTAAAAATATCGTAAATGGTTTCGTAACTCCAGGTGTATATTTGCTGGGATGACGAAGATCCTCGTGAAGATAGGCAATTTCAATCTAACAGTGATTCCAATAGCTCCCTGTAAGTCAATAAAAGTAAATCATGACACAGAAATACGAAAATTCAACTCGGCAAGGGAACAATTCAACACAACTAAAAAAAAAGAAAAAAAATAGTGTTTGATTCATGCAAACCATGAATCACATGACAACAAATTCAAGAAGCCAAATTCACGGTCAATGATTGGAATCGCTTTCTTATCTTTCTCTCTAAAAGAAACCGACAAGATCCCATTTAAATTCACGAATAGGATACACAGGACGTGATTTCAGGCAACTTGGTCTCCGACTTGACATATTAATTAATTAATATCAGACTGTACACAAGGCACGACCTTACATTACCTACATAATGACCAAGCACTTAGCTAAGCAACGGATACCTGCATATCATACTGTCTAGTGTTGCTTTAGAAATTTTATAAAGTGCAAAGTCAGCAGTCTGATACTCCGGCCAATTTTTCAGGTCGGTGAGACATTAAAACACCGAAATTATGGCGGATCTTCGCCGCGGTAAAAGGAGATACTTCTGACTGTCCTATAACTTGGATTGGGTAAGCAGCGCATCAATCAAGTTTGTAGAATAGTGCTTGATCTACCTCTCATTGGTATTGCCCAGTATTATCATGGGTAAATCCTTTCATAAGTAGAAAACCACAAAAGGACAACGACTACTAGAAGCAGACATAAACGCCATTCAAGAAGTCTGATGGTTGTGTATTTACTATGGAGAATGTTACAGACAACTTCGGCGCAATATTTGTCATCAAAGTAATACTTAGAGAACAAACCTTGAGCTTCAGCAATTTAAGCGAATGCCTGACGATGGCATACATGACAAATTCAGCAATAAACATAAACATAGACAGACACCTTGCCGATTTTACCGCCAAACTAAACAAGAAGAGCAGCTTTGGTAATACAGTGAATAAAATACACCCACCACGCATGGGGCGAGGCGTTATAATACTCTAGCCAGAACACAGTTCCCACTTCTTGGTAACCATAACGAAACCTGGCTGACTCCTGATCAACAAACCGTCAACCAATCGAAGTATATCATTTTGAATGTTCCGTTCGTTCCGAGTAGCTAACATTAACTCGGACCATTATATTTTTATTACCAAAATACGGATGCAGATATCTGTAACAGCACAAAGCCAGCGAACCATTGTGAAGAAGTTTAACGCTGAACATTTCCCTTAAGCTCTCGAGAAATCCGGTGCCACCAGCATAAAATACAAAAAGGCTAGTGCTATCAAAAAAAATCAAAGAGGCTCCCTAAAGGAATACTAAATTTCGTTAAAGATGCGCTGTTGTGTACTTTTTTACATTTAGTGCTTGAATAAATAAGGCTTAGTCAAATCAAGGCAATATCTTTTGTTAGAACTTAAGACTAATAAGATATCCTGACTACAATTACATGATCGATAACACCGAACCGTTGAAAAAGGCTTCATTGTCCTTTATAAATAAATAAGCAACTTTGAAAGTGCTCGTAAGAGAGAATAAGACGAAATACATGTTGCCGTCAAGTAAAGAATCAGTTACTCCTCGTTTGGGATTGCCACCTTAGGAACTCTGATCCTGCCAGTTCTACTATATATCACCGAGTTTTGGATGTTTTATAGCGAGGCTAATATTTATGTATTTCGAAAAAAAATAAAATCAGAAATACACAAGGACTCATGTGCGAATATGACAAATTGAGGAGGGGTAACAATTAGCACAATAAGCACAATAGTTGTGCTAAGATGTGAACACCAAAAGAGATAAGATGCCAAAGCTATCTTGACTTGTTCCCTTCAATGAGAGGCTACAGTTTTAGAGATCTTTGAGACCCAGCCAGCTGACTTCAGATGTAAAAGAGGACCAAATTCCCTTATCAAAGGCGATCCGGCATATCAGAAAACTTAATGTGATAAACTAAAAGTTACCTGTAAACGAAAAAGCTGAAAGGCTTTAAGTCAATTTTCACTAATTCTCTGAGGTTCTTAAGATACTATAAGACGATGACGAATCAGAAATCAGCATAAATACAAATCTTATCTACTTTAAATCTATTAAAATCTACAAATAGAATCTTGAAGTAATTGAAAATGGTAATTTCGTCGTTATAAAATCTCTTAATGATTTAGCAGTCATTGTAGATTAGCATTATGATTGATGACAACCTTAATTTTAAGAACGACGACATTAATGGTAATGAGAAGAAGTACTTTATATTCTAATTCTATTGGTAAAAAACTGTGTTCATTCTGCATCGGAATATTAGAATATGTAGTCCAGAAAATTTTGTCAATTCTCTAGATTTCATATTCTTGTCGGAGATATGGATTTATTCTTTTGAAATAGAAGATTTCAAAATTCCAAACAACGATTTTGTTGCCAATATTAATGATTCGTATTCTGGGTGAGGTGTAGGAGTATTTCACAGGATTCATATGAGTGTAAAGTTATTTCTTATATTTTAGACAGTGCAGATGCAACAACTTGTGTATAGAGAGTTCAGTATATAGTATGTCTCGTCAGTTGTTTCTGGATGGGTTCTCAGTTTTTCTAAACAATGAAAAATTGTATAATCTTATTATTTTTGGTGATTTTAACATGGATACCCTAAGTTACAACCGTGGAGTAGATACTTACGGATCCATTATAGCTGAACATTTATCAACTAACCTACTAGACCAGCTTCTAGCATGTACATCGACCATCTATTTGGTCGAAGATAAAATCTGGTAACAAATCTGTGCACTGGTGTTAACTTTGTTCTACAAATTACTGATCACTGCTTAACTGGATTAATTCTTGGCATCTTAAACAACAAAAAGAATGTGGATGCCACTTCTCCTAAAGTATCCAACATTAACTTCAGGCTACTAAATGGTAAATTGTTACGCAAAAACTGAGAATAAATTTTCACCTCAAGTAATGCCTTTCAGGCGTTCGAGACATTCTTAAAAATCCTAACACATTACGTTGATAACTCTAGCTTTTCTGTAGACGGAAGAAAATCTAAAACTAAGCTTAACCCTTGAATGAACAATTATCTTTTTAGAAAAATTTAATTTAAGCATCTGTGCTAAATAATAAATAAGGAAATCACAATCTGCTTTCAAAGCAGAATAAGCAATCCATGAGGGAATAGTATAATTAATCGCAACATAAGAAACCAAAGCGCACGCATCTATTGTACTTAAAAGAGGAAACATTACTATCACGGATTTTGATTAAGTAGTTAGCGAGTTCGATCAATATTTCCCTCAGTAGGTCAAATGTCTTTTTTTTATAATCCTCCAAGGCCCCGTTGTTGTTGTGATACGGCTGGCTTTGGTGTATGTACACCCTTTAAAAAGCAGCTTTTGTTTAAACGCATTACATGGCTAGAGCTGTTGACTTTCTATGCCTGAAACCAAGTCGTTTTTCAGCATTTTCATTTACATATAGCTTTTAGTTTGTCACATCAAGTTTCTGGCATACTGGATCGCCTAAAGCATTTCTAACATTGTCCTGAAAAAACGGACAATTTTTAAATATTTTGGCGTTCGCAGACATAGGTCTGGAAGCATTCTTACTATCCGCGTTTATTCTGATAAATATCTTGCATTAAGTAAGCGCGTACAGACTAAGTTGTTAGTATAATGTAATGTGTTTTACTTGTAAACATACATATTGACACATATTTTTATTTTGAGTATTTTAAGCCAATTTTTATTACCTTTTCTAAAAAAGTGTAACAGAATGTAAAATGTAATTCCAGACTGGTTTCATCACTTTTCGTAACATTGAAAATGTTTGTCAAAAGCAGCAATACGATTTTTTAGTGAAAAGCAGTTTGAATTCAAGGAAAGCCGTTCTACGGAAGATGCTCTCTTAGATTTTAGTACAATTATCAACAAGTGACGCGATTACCCTTTGCACTCCCATCTGCTGATGAAGCAAAGGCTTTTGGTGACGACTTGACTTTTACATATGATTCAACTAACCCCCTAAATTTAGTTGCTAACATTAATCACGATGTTCATTTACTAAGTCTTTGGTTCAGCGAACATAAGTTAATAGTAAGCAATAAGACTAAGCTTGCATATTTCAGTCTTACCGTGCAAGAATCCCCGGACACTGACATTGTATTGCATATTTCTAGTTTTTGCAGACAAACCTTGCTAAACTGTGCTTACGACGTACAAAGCGCCAATGATTTATATGACGCAAATATTGGCTGTAAAGTAGATTGCTTCAAAATTGAAATAGTTGAGCATTATAAATATTTAGGTGTTATTATTGATAATACTTTGAGTTGGCGACAACACATGTCAATTTTGTTACAATATCTACTATCGTCTCTACGTAGTCCCTACCTTCTTGGAAAATGCTGCTCTACAAAAATTTTAAAAATCATCTACTTTGTGATATTCCACAGTAGGAGAGGTGCTTGTCTTAATAAACTCTTACAGCTGATTGTCCTACGAGAAAATACTATTCGGTAGGTATGTAAATGGGCTCGGTTAGCTATTCAGAAAAATGAGTATTCTGCTTTTAAGTCATACTCTGACTCGTATGACTTACGAAGCAATACAGTAAGCTTTACCGAAATTTAAAAAGAAAAACTTAAGTGTGACTTCTTGATATTAATCCCAATAAGCTTGATACTTTGTTGCCCTTCATTATTTCATGGAATTTTGCCTTGATGCATTTTTGTATTAAATGAATTTTGAATTTGAATGGATTTTAACACATTGTTGGCTGATGACGATTACTATGAGCAGTATGAGGTTCGAGCAAATTCTTGCAGTTTTCCATTTGAGTGATAATGAACAAAATATGTACAACTACTGGAGACAGACTTCGTTAGATTAGACCTCTATTACATTACATTATTTCAAATTTTCAAACTCTGTATGAACCGAAACAGTACTTATCACTTGAAGAAGCAATGATATCATGGAGAAGACGTATCAGCTTCAGAGCATACAAGGTGGCTCAAAATTAATCACCCAACCGGAAGATAGTATAATGTTTGCAAATGGCGTCGTATGTCAATCATATTTGATATTTGTGAACTAGACAAGACAAAAAGACAAGCAATGAAGCGCTATACTCCGCAAGAGCGTGAAATAATTGCGTCGATGTTTTTGACTAATAATCGGTCAATTTCCTATTCGTGTAGCGCCAACTGGATAAAAATTCCGGCGCTTAACTACTCGACGCGAACAGAGTGGAACCACAGGAGACTATGTAGGACGTGACCGCCACCGGACTGATCGTTCGGCCGTGAATATTGCGACTGTGTCTACCGATGTCGCTGAGAATGAAAAACTTCAACAGGACGAAAGGCCACGCAATTGGGCATTACCAGACGGACCCTAGAGCGAATTTTAGTGAAAGACATACAGATGTTCCCGTACAAACTGCAAAAAATTGCATTAGTTAATGCCTCCTGTTAATGTCACTTGTGAATTACTGTAAAGCCATCCTCAATTTCAACAACGAAGAAGACGATTTTGTGTCGATTTTGTGATGGCGTATTTCCAATTAAGCGCCATCGGCAATACCGTCACTGTTACTGGCGAACGCTACAGGGCTATGATGAACGACTTCTTACTGCCGGAATCGGATGAGCGAAGCTAGGTGAAGATGTGGTTTCAACAAGATGGTGCAACCGTACACACATCACCAGCCACAATGGATAATGTAAAAGAAGCGTTTCCTGGTCACGTAATCTCCCTTCTACTAAAAGTAGCTAGGAAATGACAGTTCTTTTCGTACTTCTACGAGTGAAAGTGCTCCTTACAAAGACTCACCTTTCAGAAGAATTAAAAGACCACGTTTTAAGACAAATAATCACTGGTGTAAAACAAATCCAACTTGAATATGCAGAGTATGGTATTTAATATGAAAGCGCAGCGAAACTATTGTAGATACGATATATTTGCAAGACCTGTTGCGTACCATTACAGTTTATCATACCAAAAAAAAGGAGTTTATTAAGAATGTTTTAGTTTTAGCTTCCATATTCATTTACAAAATAATACCACATATCTCTGCAGAAAAACGTATCTGTCTTCTCTCTCTTTCTGTCTTTCTGTCTCCAATCAATCAAAATTCTTATTTTTAAATTAACCCTCTACCGCATACGAAGCCAGATATGGCTTTACATTTTATGATGCATATTTTCCAAAGAAAAGATTTTTGAAATGACCTGATATAATTTTTTCGCATTAAATTCTCACACAAAAAAAAAAAACGGGACTTTTAGTTTCAGACTGGCATTGCTAATGATATTAATGTGCTTCCAACATAAACGGGCATTAAAAACGGAATAACAAAATAAGTTCTGATTTTAAGTGCTATTTACTATCAGAAATCGGCAAGCATAGTTAATAAACAAATTATTTTGAAAAATAAAAATTTAAATATTATTAATTAATTTTGAGAGCAAAAATAGCATAGGATGCGCCATCTTTTATGTCGGTTTTTAAATATTGAACAAATTAAAAAAAAAAAAAAAAAACGATTTCCATATATTAGGTATTTTTATTAAATTTTACAAAACAGTAGTTTTTGAAGTGGCCGCTTTTATTGACCAAAGCAAAATGTGCCATTTTTGCTGCATTTTCCATCACTTTTTCGAGCATAAATGTTTTTCTTGAGCTCGTCAAAGGTCTGGGGCTTGCTGGGGCACGCTTTGCTTTTAAAATAACCCCCCAAAAAGAAGTCAGGAGGGGTCAAATCTGGAGATCTGGGTCAATGTCGCCATTTTTTGATAGCACACGTCCAGGAAATTTTTGTTGCAGAAATTGTATTGTTTGAATTGCATTGTGGCATGGCGCAGACCTTTTGCACACATTTGTGGGCAGATATATTAAGCCAACATTCACCGATATCGATTCCCATCAACTGTTTCGTCTTCTCTGAAGAAAAATGATTTTGGCGCGAAAGCCGGCCCAAGCAGTCACTTTTTAGTTTAGAGAGTGTAAAATTGGCCTCGTCGGTCATCAAAATTTGCTTCCAAAAATCAGATTCTATTTGGCCGTATTTCAAACGACGTGAACGGTCTGTCGGCAATATTTTTTGTGTCAATTGCACTTTAAATGCTGACCGCGGTGACGATACGGCGCATGTGGGTTCTCGGCAGAACTCTCTCTTACTGTTTCAACCAGTTCATTGGAACGTCCTGGGCGTTGATGAACGGCATGTTGACGATCTCCCACTGTCCCGTACTCAAAAATTTGACACCAAGCAACGAATAGTATTGTCAGACGGTTCTTGTTAGCCATGATATTTTCGACGATATGCTCGTTAAGTTACCACAACTGAACGACTATTTTCAATGTGGAGCGATTCATGTATAAAATTGTACTGCATTGACGTTTCAAAAATGTCAAAGTTATTCAATGTTTACATACCGACATAAAAGTTGACGCACCCTGTATTAGTTTGCCGTTACGAGTGATTTTCTTCGCAGAGTCATATTTGGCTTTGTATGCATTAACAGGTGATTTTGAAAAATGTATATGTGTTTCTCATATTTTCTATGATAATTAAAATGATTTTATTTTAATTTTCTCCAGAAATGGATGCTTTACACTTTTGCGGACGACTGTCAAATGTGAACTGTATCCCTGGAGATGGATCTAAAAGTGATGATGACGAAGTACCAGGCTCTGAAGTGAAGTTTAAGTCAGCGGTAAAAACCGAATCTTAGCCTGAAATTGAACTAGAATCACCGACTTTTAAACAAACAAAAAAGGCAACAGCGTTTGTTGACACTTATACCCGTACGATGTAAAGAATATTAAATTTACGAGTGCTACTGAACTGCCAAAATCGGTGAGTTGAAAACACCAGGGGAATATTTTTCATCCCTTTTTTTTACGGAAGAGTGAATTCCATTTGTCCTCTTCTTTGCGATATTATTGGAGCAAATTCGTTGATCAGCAATATATTTTTGAAACGATGAAATGCAACACATGGAAAACAATGAAAAGATATAAGTACACGTCAATGTTACACTGATTTTGAACTATTTGGAATAGACGGGCACGAAGAAATTTGTGAAATGAGACCATTTTTGGAAAAAAAATATGTCAACGGCTTCTACTTGTTCCAAAAGAACTGTTTCCTGCGGTGGATAAGTACATAATTCCCACTCATTTTCCCATCACGAACTGAAGCAGTATAACCAAGTCAAGCCTAAGTGGAGTTTCAGGATTCAGTTACGACTTCTTCTCCGAAAATCTAACTGCTTTAGGAGTCAGTGGAAACTTAGTGACTAGTCTTACATCTACAGTGGTAAACATGCTGTCACAATCCCAAATTGCAACAGAAAGAACTGAAGAAACAAGATCGTGGTTGAAAAAGTGATTACACTTCAGGGAGTGAAATTGGAACTGGTATACCAATTAATGTTGGAAGCAAACCAATCATCACCAAGGGGCTTTTTTCAGAAAAGAAAAACAGTACAAGGATATTATTGCTCCTCAAGCTATTGGGGTTTATAAAATTTCCGGCGGTGTTGATTTCCTGGACTCCGTGCGTAGTTTATACAGAATCCCTTTGCGCTGAATTCAGTTAGTAAGCGCATGGATCATTTGACGTCGTCAGAATGACTTCTACCTGCCATTCTATGACCTCAAACAAGCCTTGGATCATTCCAATTCTTTTCGATAAAGTGGGCAAAAATCATTTACTCCAACGACATCAACACACCTCCTTTAAAATGTCGGCATTTCTTGAACACTGCATCTCTTATCCCGGCTAATCCCAACTCAAAAAATAACTCTATGATCAGTACGTGCAAAGATGTGAATGTATGGGTAATCTGTTTTGCACATTTTGGAGGAAACAAACAATCGGGGAAACAGGGGGAAACTTTCTTTGATGCTGAGAGAGCAGCATGAATTCATGGTTCAGAATTAATGGCGTTTTGCTGACCACAGCAGAAGATTGCGCTGTGATTGCGCTGTGATTGCGCTGGGAGAACATTAGGTACTCAGAAGAAGTTGTTATTTCTAGATGGTCAGTTAGTTAAGTTCTAATTGCAATAGGTGAGGAAGATAGGAACAACAACTTATTATTCACATGTGATGAAAGTTATTAAATGAAATTGGTGTATAAAGCCGCCTTTAGGGCTAACGCGAAGCTATAGACTTTCAATTGACTCTTACTTGCCTGCCTCATATTTGTGTATTGACCGAAAAGAAATCTTAATGCCGGAAATGAATTATTATCATCGTATTGTTGGAGTTAAGTATTATATTACAAAGTATCATAAATTAGTGCGGATTTCTTCAAAAAATCAATTTTTACTTCGATATTTTACAACATAACCTAAAGTAAAAACTGAATTTAATCGCAAGCAATCTATATCTAAGACAAACATGTTCTTTTTTATAAATTAATAAAGAAAATTTTATTTAGATAAATGCAAAGAGCATCAAAGCTACTTAGCTACCTAGATACAATCAAAAAGCTACTTTTCGTATGTACTTAACTTATGTCATGAAGATATCATTTCAATTACAAGGCTTAAATGATATTCATGACTGTGCTAATGAATCGGCAAATTTAAATAAGTTAAGTGAGTTACTTATAAGACAAGGCACGTCTTAATGTAGTATACCATATGTACGAATATACCTAATGTTGCTTACGTTCCTGACGTAATTGAATGTTTTTTTATTCCCGCCTTTGAGTATTAGATATAAGGTCAATTAAAGAATAATTTAATCTCAAAGTACTTCGATTAAACTACAATATTTGAGAAACTTCTGAATCATGATCGTACCAATGTACGTCATATCCATGCCAATTAATGCTCTTTAAGTGTTAAGTTTTGTCAGCAATAACTGAAAAAATTAGCTGGATAATTAAATGATTTACATGTTTGTACGTGATGAGAATTGAAAGCAATTTAGATAAGTACGTTGGAGTTTAATTTCAGGCCGCCGAATAAAAAGAAACGTAGGTTTAATCCGGACTCGGAGGACGAACTCTATAATTCACAAATTGAAATGAAATAGAACAAGTTCGGGTTAAGTGAAACAAGAAAATTAAATTTGGAGCTGTACTCCTGATTCTATCAACTAAATATAAGAGATGCCAGCTACCAGTCGCTGCAACACATTAGTACACAAGAAATGTAAGATTTTCCAAGATACAATCTTGGGCTCTTTTCTACGAAGCAATAGAAAATACGAATCAGCTAGGTTAGGGAGAGTCATATTCAAAGGTGCAATGGCCTGGGATATTTGAAAGACTCCAATGGAGTCTGGACAGAAAACGGCGGAACATCGCTATTGCTTCATATAGAAATTTACTTTCCGGGATGTAAGGATTTTGGTGAATAGGTATTAACTGGCACCACAACATCAACTTCCAACGAACCCATAATTTCATAATTTCTAGCCTGATCACAGAGAATGGAATAACATGGGAAATTAAACCGTTCAACCCCAACAAATCGGCGAGAACAGACGAGATAGCCCCGCCATATTACAATATGTCATTGCATACATCATACCTTGGCTTAAAACTATCTTTATCAGTTCTCTAACGCTGGGTTACGTTTCAAATCCCAAAGCAGGAATACCTAACCACTCCTCTGCTAATGATTACAGACCCATAAGCCTCCCCTCATTTCTGTAAAAAAAAAAACACTTTAGAGAATCCTAGATCAACATTAACGACGAAAACTCAACAAACACAACCTTCGCAGCACTGCACGATATTGTAACTACCATAGAAAAGAATATGCACAGCAAAGGATTCAGCTGCCTTCCTCCAAGTTCCATGTACAATACAAACAACGATAGCATCCTAAGAAGCAAAATTATCAATCCAAAATTTGAGAGAACAACAGTCAGGAAAACGGTTGCAAGAATAACTCCACAACGTTGAGTGATCTCTCCCCTCTTCTTGTCGTAAGCAATATCCTCCCAAGTTTCGAATAGAACGGTGTTAAGGCCCTAGTCTATACCAGCAACATAGTCACTCTGGTGGGAGGAAAACATCTTCCAACGATAAGCGAACTAATGGAGTTGGCTTTAAACATACTCGCAAAATTGGCAACACTGTTTAGGGATAAATCCATCAAAATCCAAACCAGTGAAAAGTTTTTTCTCTCCAAATTAACGGTGATAGTTGGGTCATTATGAGTCATCCTAGACAATAAGCTCAGTTAAAAGAGTAACATCGAAGAAAGAACAAAAAAAAAATATCAGGAGCATTTTATTTAGGGTTTTCCAATAGGGACTTGACAACTTTGAATTTAATTTGTGAACGCACTCTTTCACTAAACATCAAACTGTCACTGTCAGTTTATTCAGTAAACTCAACATTTTCACCTTTTCATCATGGTAAAATACACTAACGAGCTACGTTCTCCGATTGGTTCTGGAGAAGATGCACCAAGATGATGAATTTCATCGCAAAATCATCTTCAGTGACAAAGCTCATTTTTGACTCAATGGAATCGTCAATAAGCAAAATATGCGTTATTGGTCGGGTGAAAACTCACATGTCCTTTATGAATCACCACTTCATCCACAAAAAAAAAAAACTATTTGGTGCGGTTTGCATGCCGGCGGCGTTATTGGGCCATATTTTTTCGTCTGTGAATGGTCAGCATTATCGCGCCATGATCACCGATTATTTTTGGCCCGAATTGGAAGATATGGATTTGAACGACATGTGGTTCGATTAATTGAAAAGTAAGTATGGTGAGCATGTTATCTCAAGACATGGGCCAGTCGATTGGCCACCTCGTTCGTGCGATTTAACGCCGCTTGACTATTTTTTGTGGGGCTACTTTAAGTCGTTGGTTTATGCCAACACACCGACGATGTTGGAAGAGCTCAGAGCCAACATTGAACGCGAAATAGCGGCCGTTTCGGCTGAAATGTGTGGCCGAGTCGTCGAAAATTGAGCCGAAGGAATCGACCGCTGCAAACGTGCCCGCGGTGGCCATATGAACGAAGTCGAGTTCCATTCATAAATGTTTTGATTGTACTTCAAGCCAATAATAAAGTTTTTGAAATATCTTGAATGGTTTGCTTTTTATTTTAAAAAAAAGTTGTCAAGTCGTTATTAGAAAACCCTATATATGCCAGAGAACCTTTAATAAACGTTAGGGACTAAAATCATACATAACACACAGGATGTATGTACATGGCTATAGTTAGATCTATTCTTACTTATGGTAAAATAATATACCAGTGAACCGCGAAGTCACGGAAAAAACTAAAAAAATACTCACACAAGTTCAAAAACTAGCGTGTTTCGCAGTAACAATAGCGTTACGGTCTACTGCTCAACCTGCACTGGAGATAATGATCAACCTTCCCTTAGACGAAATGCTTATACGAGTATGTACGGTATAATTAAAACAATCAGGCATATGGGCGCACCGCAATTTAGGACACACGTCTATAATAAAGGAGTACAAGCCATCAGAACTAACGAAGTATAGTGATTACATTTTGCCAAGCGTGGACATTATAGGAGTTTCTAACAGACTTGACTGGTTTTCTAACACTGCCACCAACAATGGAAAACTCCTACTCCACACGGACGGTTTCAAAATGGAGAAGGGGACTGGAAATGCTACAAATCCAGGACTCCTTCAAGATTTCGGACAAATGTAGTATTTTTGTGGCAGAAATATTTGCATTTGTAAAGCTGCACAGGATGTATTACTTATTCCTCAGAGATCTGTTCTTGTGGATAGTTAAGGAGGCTTAAAAACGTTGGCAAGTGAAACCATCAAATCAATAGAGGTACAAAATTGTATTCATGTCATGCAGGTTAACGCAGAAGCTGTAAGAACGAAAAGGAAATGGAGACCATCAAACACTTGCTGTGTGACTGCCCAAACATCCAAAAACGCCATGCCAAATACCTGGGGTACCGTCTTTTTGGAGAACTCGAGGACATCAATAAGGAAGAACTGAAAGATCTCATCAGCTCTGGCTGCTTAGCACAAGAATATGTCTTAAAAACGAAACTTAAAACTAACATTAATATGACGTGAGAACTACGTCAAAGGCAAGGGGTCAAGGAGCTTAGGAGAAGAAATTTCGAAGACTGGTTTCGCTGTTGTTGAAGTCAAACCCATTCCATGTTGTTCGCAGTTTGCAGCATTCTGGTCAAAGGTTCTTTACAGCCGTAGTCAGTTCGGTTAAAGTTGACTTTAAAGAAGGGTACAGACCTAAGGTATTGTGGATTGATATTAACAAATATCATTTGGAATAGGGTAGGACAGTCAATACTACCAGTGAGCAGTTGATCAACAAAGAGTACATTACCCGAGGGTTTTTTGAGGGGCTGAAGATTAATTAGCTTTAAACCATTACTCTACGGAGTGAAATGGATCCTGTGCGATAACCGGTGACTGTTTAGTGGTCTGCAATTGGTGTGATCCATCACAGCTTTCTGAACCCTAGAGAAACCATCACGACTGAGAAATATTGTCAGCAAATCGATGAAATCAACGAAAAACTTAGACACATGAAACGTGTGAACGTCTTGGAGTAAAAGCAGTAAAAATAGCTTTAACTGTGAATAAGATCAAGACCGAGTATATGCTGCCAACAAGAAGGGATGCATAACACGACGAAATAGGCAAAACATTGTAGTAGACAACTTTACTTTTGAAGTAGTTACTAACTTTCTCACTTCTGGCTCTGCTATTTATTGTATAATGACACACTGTACGAGCTGTAGGTCGACATTGACCAGGGTGTTTTGGGTTTTCGATTCTAACGAAGGAACAGATGATGCGAACAAGTTAAAGTGGTAATTGACTTTCTTGAAATGCGCAACTGGATGCATTTGGTAAAAGACCGTGTTCACCAAAGAGGTTCACTGGTTACGGCTCAGATCCGCCATCTATATAGCTAAGTATAGCAGGTAGAATAATATTTACTTTCACAAACTATGTAGAATTGCCCAGAGTATAACAGCGGTGTTTGTTCTGAAATGACCTGACCACAATGGAAAAATGCAGTCTTAGTTATTATGGCTACCATTGGAACTTTTTAATCACAAGAAAGTGAATCATCCAAATAATTTAGTATCCCCAGAGAAGTATCAATGTTGAGAATTCTTTACCAGGTGTGCCCAAGGTCAGTTTGTTACCAAAATTTTGACTCATTTAAATATTTATTCATGCGTCATACAGTGAATCACTAAAATTCGGTCTGCGAAAAAATGTTTTCATACTCGTATATAAAAAAATTAGTAAAAAAAAAACAGTTAAATGTCACTTCTGGCTCATAAAAGCATGGATTCGGTCAGATAATTTTTGATTTATTTATTTTTTTTTTTTTTTCTTGTAATTACAATTTAATTTATGAGGCTTAACATTGAATTATGTTCTTCAAACGCTCCATTTGATTTTAACACCGTTCATTGCCATAATAAGAAAAAGGTGCTAAATTCAGTGCAATAACTCTAAAGGTAATAAATATACTTTTTAGCACCTTTATAACGACAGCTTGTTTAAAAACCCGTCCATCGCAGAATTTTTTTGCTAACTAACAAATTTTCCACAGTCCTATACAAGAAAATGGAATAAGACTTCAACCGCTGGACAATGGCTTAATCTGCGCAGTTAAATTTTCGTATTACGAGTAGTTATTTGGAAAATAATAACCTCGATAGTAGAATTTCAAATTTTCTAAATTCATGCGTACAGATACATGCAATATAGCTTCCGCTTGAGTGCAGTAAGTAGTTAGTTACCGAGTTACTTAGTCATGTGATGAGAGGGCCTATAGTTCTGCATCCAAACGGTTTCATTTGAATGATAAACCTTAAATGCACAACAGTGTCATGCAAGTGACTCGTAAATAAATTGTTTACAACAACTTTTAGATACAAATTGAAGAATAACAATTTTTGCATCACGTAAGTTACATTGGTAGGTAGATACTATTCATACTCGGAGACGAGTTCAATGTTTACATGGATTGTTGGTACGAGTGCTCATTCCGTGATGTGTTTGCATTCCCTTCGCGTAGCCGGAGTGCATCACAATTCACAAGTGATTACATATTGCGTCTTTTAACGTGAATTCATTCATTATTAGTATAATTACAATGAGAATGCAAACTGATATTAACCAAGGTCAAAAGGTTTTTTTTTTTTTGTTTGTGTTTTGTATTCGCTCTGGGTGGTTGGAGGTTGCACTCATTTGTCTTGGTATCTATAATTGTTTTGCGTGAGAGAAAAATTAAATTATTCCAAACAATTTCGGATGCAATAAAATGCAGTTGTTCGAGAATACCATATAGCGATACTTCCTATCAGATTTACTATAATTTGAAAATTTTTAAGCATATATACATGTGTATTATATCTGGCCCATCTGAGGTAGCACGAGTAAGTAGCACCTGCAGATGATTACATTCCAAGAATGCGTTTAACTTTAAATCCGACTTAACAATAAGTTTTCTGAATATACTAAATATGGGTTTTAAATTATATGGCGGAGTAATAATTAAATAACTTACTGAAGGCATGGCGATTCATTGATGAAATTCTGGGCAATAAGCGGAAATTTCCATCAGAAATACAGGCATATAGTCTGCAGTGAGTCATTTATAAAGTAAGCTCTTTAACTTTTGCAAAATGAGATTTCATTAAATGCAAGGAATGTGAATGCAGATATACGTAATTTTAATTCACTTTTTATGTAATCAACGGGAAGTCATAGAAAACCTAAACACCGAAATCACTTAAGCTATATTTTGTTTGTTGTTTTAAAAAAAAATTCACTCCAAGGGTAGGATTAACCAACATTGGCAATCCACCTGATTTTACAAATACTTCATCATTCCTTTTGCATAATTTTTGGATAATTTTCCAGCAACGACAAAATTCTTCTCTATAATCCGTTGTTCTCAAAAGACGACTGGATCTTTTCGACTTGCGTTCAAACCACAGACAAAAAGTCCGTGCCGTTTCTAAGAGAGGGCACCACCTGAATTAAATTCATTTTCAGTTAGTACCAACCTTCAAAAGATACGTGTATAAATTTGACAGCTGTCGGACGATTAGCTCTCGAGATATAGCCTTGTGAGTGAAGCAACTTTTGTTATTGTGAAAAAAAATGGATTCAAAGCAATTTCGTGTATTGACTTATCATTGCTTTTTGATGGGAAAAAATGCAACCGATGCATAGAAATGGATTTACAAGTGTTACCCGGACTCTGCACCAGCCAAACGAACCATTCGCAAGTGAATTGAAAAATTTAAAAGTGGTCATACAAGCACCGAAGATGATATACGCAGTTGACGTCCAAAAGAGGCTGTTTCAGATGAAAACATCAAAAAAGTCCACAAAACGATTACGAATGACCGTAAAGTGAAGTTGATCGAGATAGTTGAGGCCGAATTTTTGCGTCGGTATGTGACAATGGTTGAAACTTGGCTCCATCACTTCACACCAGAGTCAAGTCGGCAGTCAGCTGTGTGGCGAGCAGGCGACAAACCTCGTCCAAAATGAACAAAAACTCAACGGTCGGCTGGCAAGGTTATGACATCCGTATTTTGGGATACACATGGAATAATTTTCATCGACTATCTCCAAAAGGGGGAGACTATCAACACCGACTATTACGTTACGTTGTTGGAGCGTTTAAAGGACAAAATCGCAGAAAAACGGCCGCATTTGAGGAAAAAGAAAGTGCTGTTTCATCAAGACAATGCACCGTGTCACAAGTCGATGAAAACGACGGCAAAATTGAATGAATTCGGCTACGAATTGCTTTCCCACGAACCGTATTCTCCATTTTTGGCCCCCAGCGACTATTCCCTGTTCGCAGACCTCAAAAGAATGCTCGCCCGAAAGAGATTTAAGACCGATGAAGAAGTAATCGCCGAAACAGTGGCCTATTTTGAGGCTAAACCGAAATCGTACTAGAAAACTGGTATCGAAAGATTGAAAAATCGTTTCAATCAGTGTATCGCCCTCGAAGGCAACTATATTGATAAGTAAAGTTGAATTTAGCAAAAAATTTGTGTTTTACTACAATATAAAACGGACTTTTCAGCCCATGTATGAGCTATATTGATACCGGGGTTGGTGGAGGTGTTTTCTCAGATAAGTTTAATCTAAGCCTCTTCTTCCGTGTTCCAAATCACTGTAGCGTGTCAAAGGCGGAAATTTTGGCAATCAAAGAAGTCCTGTATTGACCGAAAAAAAAACGTGATATCCTCCTCTTTTCGGATAGTCAAGTCGCTATCAATTTCCTGAACTCAGTCTCATTTAATCCTTAAATCGCCTTTAACTAACGATCATCTCTTAGGGAGATGGCAGAGCAATTCAACCCTTATCTATTTTGGGTGCCGGGGCACAGCGATATTCCTGGGAATTGTAGGGACGACGAACACGGCAAAATTGGAACTACTTTACCTATTCTATCAGGAAAGTGTAGCATCGGTATACCAATCGTTACGTGTCAGTTTTCAATTGGCAGAAGCCAGATTCGCCCAAGTGGGCGAATGAAAAAATGTAAAAAAAAAAATAAATACCAACGCACGTTGGTTTTGAATATAGTCAGATTACAATGACACGGAAATATTATTATTATCGGCCCGGACAACTTTATGTAGCTTATTTAGAAGCAAATAATTAAAAAAAACTTAAAAGTACACTTCGAAACTAACAAAGATATTCTTAAACTAATGGGGTGAGGAAAAATGGATGCGTGGTCGAGGGAGACATAGGACATGCAAGTACTTGTATTGAGCAAAACCTTCGGCGTAGTTGTTTGTTGCACGCAACATTCTTGATATTGTTTCAAGGGGATCGTGATTGTTTTTTTTTTTTTTAAACTCCACGCTCAAGTAAATAAAATGCGTGAGCATGTGTTGAATTTTTAGGAAAATGGGATAGAGAGAGAAAGAAAAATGTTTGAGCTCAGTGGTTATTTTACTCCAGCAGCATCCGACATTTAATAGGATGACTAAATTATTAGTGTAATTGGACTTGTTATTGTATTCTAGGCGACCACTCATCTTGCCTAAATTTAGCTACCTGAAAAAGGAATGTTTTTCAGGCGCGGTTGATTTAGAAGCTAATACAGATGGATCTTAGATTACAGAGATTGGAAGTGAATGAAATATTTTGCAGAAATACAGAAATCGGGCAGTCAATGTCAATTACATCTGCATTTAGGGAATTTAGCCTATTTTCCTATAAAAAATTAAATAATTTTTTTTATTTTTTTATTTTTTTATTTTTTTTAGGGGATATGAATACCCTTTTACTGGCCTTTCACCAGGGTGCGGGCGGGTGGTGTAGTAGTTTTGAAACTCAGGTGTTAGGTTTCGATATTTTTCCAGAGGTGGTTGTCAAACTGAAGCCAGTGCATCATCAACCAGTGGGGTCTTAGTACGTGCTAGTTGTTAAGTTAGTTACATTTAGTCCAGCCAGCAACCACTCCAACATCAGTGTTACACCTTCATGTCAGAGTTGACGCCGACGGGATTTACGTATAACTACATACAAATTGCTTGAAAATACTTTTTCAGAGAATTGCCTCGCACGGGATTCGAACCCGCGACCCTCTGCTTGAGAAGTCTATGCATATACCACTACACCACGGCCACCATTTGTGGTGTGAAAGAAGAGAGATGAGGATACGCCTATTTATAAAACGATTTTAACATATGTTGTTATGAAATTCGCATGGGTGCATTTACAAGCTGGATTAAGTTTTTTGTTGCAGGGAAGATCGCAACATACTGTTCTTCGGGTGTTATTTGTCTAGAACTTTAAACCTACCAGAAATTGTGTAGTAAAAAAGACATGGAAGTGAAATGAATGCTAGTTTCAAACGCTTATTAAATCTATTCTTAAGCAATATTTATTGTTTATTTGAGGAAACACATTGGACTAAGCACGCAAACTTACGTACGTATTCATAAATCATGTTTTCGATTTCTGGAAATGAAACTATCTTATTTTTGCCTTATGACGCAAACTGATCTCCACCCTAAATATCTAGAGAGCTATCATACAGACAGGAATACAATTGTTGCGGACAGGTACTACAGATCAAAATCAGTGACACATTATTGTTTTATCTCTCCACTCTTTGATACCACGAGATAAGGGTTTGACAAAAATTGCTTTGCATAATCAAACTTCTATTTGTGAAAATCGCTAAGCATATTAATAAAAAAAAAATAGTTTTATAGATAGACGGATACAATCATATCTATCAAATTTAGATAGAAATAGAATAAACTATTGGACAGGTAGACGGCTAAACATGTATCTGTTATTCATAAGTAATGAATGGTATGTGTCATGCATAATCAATTTTATAAAATAGATACCAATTTTACTCAGATTCCTTTTGACGTAATTTAGTCTTTGAAAAATAACGAATAACGACGCCAAGCGCTACTTGTAAGTCGTTATGCGTAGAATGTTAACTTTAAACTTCTAACCATTTTCACATTTCAAACTATGTCAACGATAACTGTGGTTTTTCGCCTTTTTACAAAAGAATTTTAAACAAGGAAGTGCTAGATTCCCTTGTTATATCGATCATTATTATTATTATTATCAAGGGAACGATACAAATTAATTTGTAGGGTCCGGGATTTAACGCCGGGGTACTATGACCATGTGGAGCGATCAAAATGACCAAACGCCCTTTTTATTACCTTATTTTTGTTGAAGCTACTTCTTTGACATATGATATGGAAAGGCTTTTAAGAGGTTCGGACGAACAGTTGTAATGCTTTAGGGTGACCAGATAATAACGAAAGGAAACAAAAATTTAAATAAAACAACAACGGTGTAAGACACGTTCATGGCATTGTATGTTAAATAGCAGATCATTCAAATGGCTGCCTCGGCTTCGCTAGCAGTGATTCAACCGGTCGGTCCAATTTTCGATGACTCAGTACAATAGCATGTCAAATGTTGGCCTCGAGCTCATCCATAACGGTTGGCTTGTTAGCGTAGACTAAGGACTTGTCGTAACCCCAGAGAAAATAATCGAGTGGTGTTAAATAGCATGATACCGGCAGTCAATTGATAAACGCTCGCCGTGAGATGATCGGGCATTGCGTCACTTGTATGAAATGTAGCTCTGTCTTGTTGGAACCACAGCTCGGATATATCGATGTTGTCGAGCTCTGATCACAGAAAATTGGTTAACATCGCTCTATACCTGAGACCATTGACGGTAACGTTGTCATCTTCCTCGTTTCGAGGGAATTAAGGTCCGATGAAGTCATGCCATATCATTAACCGCACCAAACAGTCAATCTTTGTGGATGCGTTGATGCATGGCCGAACACTTGTAGATTGTGTTCGCTCCAATAAGGGCAATTTCACTTGCCGCTGACACAAAAATATGTCTCGTCCGAGAAAATGGTATTTTGCTCAAAATTCAGATCACCGGCCAATGTTTCCATCGACCAATTAGCGATTAACAGGTGGACATTATTGGTAATTTTTACAACTGCTGAAACATAACAATTGAAAACACTATCATTGCTATCTAGTCCCATTAAATTGAACTTGGAAGTATAAAGAGTGTTCATGAAGGGCATTGGCTATCTCTACATATGTAGATACTTCATCCACCCACTACAATATATTGTAGTTCATGACCATCAATATAAATCTTGGAAAACAGATGCAAATTTCGCTGATTAAAAGTGAAAATTAAAATTGTTACCTTCTTTGAAGATGGCAGTGCCGCATTCCAAATCAGAGTAGACGACATACGTAAAGATCCAACTACATTTCTGGTTTAAACACTGCTCACAGCCAATCGATTTAATATTTTCACAACAACAGCAGTTCCGTTTCTATTGCCTCATACCGCATGCCATAATGCCAACAATCTTATCTAGCGCGCCAAGTCATACTGAGGCTTCAGTGCTAGTTGATCCATAGATCACAATATAGTAATAATACCAAAGAGAATGGGATTTATCAGTGCGTTAGATGTTAGATAAATCCTTCCGTAGTCCTAGATGTTATGGCAAAGTTTACTAAAATTTAGTAATCTGGAGAATGAATTTCAGAGAAAGACTGAGCGCCTTGGTTCTGAATTCAGTCTAGATCAAGTATTTCAAGTCTTAGTGGTTTGTCCCTTTTGAGAACTTTACCAATCTTTTAGTTTAATCGAGTGTTTCAATCTTTTCTCAAAAGTCCTGAATCCTGCGCCAGTAGAATATTTTACGAGTGCAGCCCAAAATATTTTACCACAGTTTCGACAGGGTCCAGGTCTCCACGCTATAAACCAGAACCGGGATAATAAGGGTGGTATAAAGGCAGTTAGATCTTAAGAAAAAGCCTTCTGTTATTTAGTCGCTTCCTGCATTGAAACAGTGATTGAGAAGAGTAACTCAGTATATCTGCGCCGATCTTGCTGTGATGTGATGTGATATTCTGCCTAAGCCGCAGTATAAGTCCTTTTCTGATGGCAGCATGTATTTTGTTTTTCCTTCGTTTATAGTCAGACCCATTTTAATCGCTTCCGCCTCAATACAAATACTAACGAAAGCATCTTTAACGCATTGCTGTCAAAAGTGTTTTCTTTCCGTGGATCAAAAAAGTGATGCTGAGATTCCATTATTTTTTCATGATTCTGATTATATCTTTCAGATGAGCTTGTGCATGTACCCAACAAGGCAATCTCCAGCTGGTTCTTCTGGCTCAACAGGTAGTATGTCTGCTCCAGCTTTATAAGGCAAACACAAAGCAAGTACCTAATTGAAAGCTTTACTGAAATCAGGTGCAATAACATCAATTTTATTGGCATATTCTATGGCTGGGATGGCAGGACACGAATTCAACCAGGTTTGTAGTAATTGATCAAAAATATTAGAAAATTATGCATAGATGAGTTACGGTCAGTGCTATGAGTGGCGCACTCTTAAATTTTAACCCTATTTTGACACGGAGCACTATCCTGTTAGTTGCTTTTTTTTTTCGCCATTAAAGGAGTTTTGCAATGGAAGACTTCAGGGTTTGCCCCAAATATATGTCCCAGAGTTCATTCCTCGCCGACAAATAAACGGAGTTCCGATACCACCGGTCGTCATACAACTCCAAATCATCACACAGTTCCAAGCGTGTTTTACGGTAGGAACCAGACATTTGGTGTTGTAAGCTTAATAGAAAAGTAGAAAAGCTTAAAAAAATCAAGCAAAGACTGTGTTTGAAATTGAGAGCACAAATTTCTCAAGTTCTTATGTTTCCTGTCAAGATTGTGATTTATTATTAACAATTATCGTGAATTGAACTTACCTACTTCTATATTACATTCATCGGATCATAAAACCTGCACCCGATGTGAAGCTACTCAATTCTTATACTTTTTCCCCGAGCAAGTCGTTTCTTTTTGTAAGCCTCTGAAAGAAAAAGCTTGTGACTAGGCTTGAGGCCAATTTCGTTAAATAGTGTGCTACCAGTTTGAGAGGGAATATCGAAATATCGGTGACCTCCAAGCCTAGCTACTAAGTCAGAAGCTGTCTTTCGACGATTTCTCAACGCTTCCTTTTCGATAAGAAGGCCTTTTCTGATTGTGGTATTACGTTTTCTTCCTCTCCTTGATTTAGTCTCTACTCTCTGATTTTCAGCACTTCTTTTGACAGCACAACGCGAACATTTCGCGTGCCTTGCAATCTGGACTTAAAAGAGAACATGGGGTACAAAGTAAGTATTTTTGCACACTCGGTTTCACTTAATTCCCTCTTTTTGGCGTTTTATTAGATATTTGTATTTCCTTCAGTGGATTTCAATCAAAATACAAAAACTAAGTTATCACAATCCGATACGCCCCGCCTAATAACTTGTTCTAACAGGCACAAACGTGTTCCCGGCTGATTCAGCAAATATTTGGTCTGTTGAGTTTTCCATGGAAACGAATGCATGAGCAGGCTATTCGACGTCATATCAAGTGCACAGTCACCAGGAATGCATGGAAACCTTTGGATAACTAACGGAGCTTTGGAGTTAATCTGATGAGGATTATGAAAGCAGTTCTGATCTGGACTTTATCCGTAATTGTCACGCATAATTAAGCCGGGAATAAAAATATATATTTATAAATATTTATACGGTTAAAGGAAAATTGTGTTTGATTGAATTAGTAAGTCGAACAGTTGGGTCAGCCCCTTGGCTGACGTTCGCGTTTTTTTATCATCCACCTAAGGGATGACTTTAACTGGCGCCCGAGCAGGGACAGATTTAGAAAGCGTATATCCTTTTCGTCCTAGCAATAGTGGCAAAGATGTTTAAAAAAAAATATTGTCCTTAAATGGGCATAGATCAGACCACTTCCTTTGTGGGAATGTGTGGCGTTGTAACCATGGGAACACAACCGCCTTACTGGTCTAACATATATATACATTAGAAAAAATTTAAGCTAATAACCACATTCTGCTGTAACCATGGGAACGCGAAGCGGAAATGTTTTTTACCCTTTTATTAACCTCTTTAGCGGCGACTTGGGGATTCCAGATCTTCAATTACAAGGCACCTTAAGCAGGGCAAGGGTTGGATCGTTGATGGCAGTTTCAAGCTGGTGCATGCCATTGATCTAGAGCAATTCGAACATCTGTTAGATGGGGTGCCCAATGCCACAAGCGGGAATATTAAAGACGAAGACAGAAGGCACATGATAGAATTCCATTTGTCACAGGTAAAGCGCCGTCTACATTCACTCAAAGGTAAGCCAACGAGAAGGGCAAAATCCATCAATTGGAAATGGAAATGCTTGGAAATGGGTGGCTGGTAGCCCCGATGCTCCAGACTGGAGCGAAATCCTTCGGAGTGAGGAATCCATAATCGAAAACAGTAACCACCAATATAAGATAGATGAGAAGCTCTTCAGTATTACGCGTGGAATTACACAGAAAATCAATCTGGTAATTGGGAGATAGGAAAACGATATTAAGGATGTGATTGCTGGAATATTTGAGCAGGATATGTGGGACAAAATTCTACTCGTCAAAGAAGAAGTAAATGAAATCGTTCGAGCTTGCCAAATGGCGAAAAGCGGCCTGATTAATACAAATCTCCCTGATACAGAAGATGTCAACACGGTTATAATTGAGCTAGCAACTCTACCATACCATAATAGAAGCAATTGAGTATGGCACACGCTCAATTTTCACCAATGGCTCAATGTTGTTGTACGTTATTTCAATGCCAGTAGGAATGCAAGAGTATAACTTGTTGATAACACGACCATCAGTTATAGAGGGGAAGCAGATTGATCTGAAATTCAGGAAAATTCTGACCAACCATAGGGTCACGTATGGTATTAAGGCCAGTTGCCTTTCAATAAATAACTCAACAATATGTGAAGATAAGGCGTTAGAAGTAATTCCTGAAGAAAGCTGCGTTGCTAGACTGTTGAAAGGTGGACCCACGACCTGCACCTTCCAAACATATACCGAGGAGGTCCTGGAACTCCTTAAAGACGACACCATTTTTGTCACCAATTTAAACGGCGATTTAATTTCTAACAATATTTCAAAGCCTCTTACAGGTACATATATAATCCAGATACATAACGAGACGATCGAATTGAAGGGAAGAACTTTTTCGAGTTCTACGGCTACAACACTACAAGCCCTTCCTCCGGCGTTGATGAACATCACAAACCGTAACCATAGTATCAACCTGGGTACGTGCATGAACTCAGCGTTCGGAATATAGAACGCATAGATAACTTATCCCAACAATTTAAAATCTCTATTTTTACAGAAGTTTCGATCCTCATTGGTGTGGCATTCTTTGTACTTACCATCAGGCGAAAGATACATGCAAAGCCCAGTTTCCCAACAATCTCATCCCCTAACCTACCACAACCAACTGCTTGACCTGAAGGTCATCAAAGGATCTACGAGGCGTAGATTTTCGAAGGGGGAGGAGTTATCAAAGTCCGATACGCGCCGCCTAATAACTTGTTCTAACAGGCACAAACATGTTCCGAGCTGATTCAGCAAATATTTGGTCTGTTGAGTTTCCCATGGAAACGAATGCATGAGCATATCATATCAAGTGCACGCGAATTATGTAAAGTGCACAGTCACCAGGAATGCATGGAAACCTTTGGATAACTAACGGAGCTTTGGAGTTAATCTGATGAGGATTATGAAAGCAGTTCTGATCTGGACTTTATCCGTAATTTTCACGCATAATGAAGCCGGGAATAAAAATATATATATTTATAAATATTTATACGGTTAAAGGAAAATTATGACAGTTGGGTCAGCCCCATCCACCTAAGGGATGACTTTAACTGCTATCCTCACTATTCGAACGAACCACACGAATGACGCATGTTTACGCAAAAAATCGTTTTCCTTTAAAAGAAATGTAACGAATTTTAAAAACCTACTGACAGCAGGAAACAAATTAGAGAACAATGTGTTAATAATGTAATATATCCACGGCTGTATGAGTTGATTTATTCATGAAAATTTATCCAGCAATACTGAGCATAAATATCAAAGATCTCTTAAAAACTGCAGGACAGTTTGATAGGTCGACTATCATATTTGAAAATTTATCAGTCTAAAAAGACAGCCGCTATTATTTGCTTCGATATTATAAGGAGGTTCTGGTTGCCTTACGTAGTTTCTACTCGTCTGCATTTCAACACGAAAGAGGTGATCTGCAGGAATTTTTTCTAGCATCAATCCAAATTATTTACTTAGGACGCCGTTCATGTTCTTTGATGATTGATTAAGGCCGTCCCTAATCGTCCAACTCGGACTTCAATATACCTATCATCTAAGAGCATATGATAGGATAGATTGGTAACCAACATTGTCAATATATGTATACACATTCTACATTCTTCGAAATTTTACTAATTTAAATCAAGTTAGCAAGTAAGTGCAGCTCGAATAGATCTTCCTCCAAAAACATGTATCTCTGAGATAATTTAAAATTAGATTTCATCGGAAGAATACTCGAACTGATTGTGGCTAAGCAAAAACTAAACTTAAACAGTTTTTAAATCATGTGATATAACGCGGATTCCCAAGTTATTAAAATTAACTGCATTTCGAATCTTAAATATCACATGGTACGATTATCTACCTACTTAAGCTAGTTAAATAATCTCAAGAAAAATATATAAACATACATTCACAAAAAATACATTCAGAACTTTTTATCTTCATCAAATACATGGTAAAGATACTCGTAGTCCCAATTTTATCTCAATATTTACCTGTTCGTATTTATAGAAAAATCGCTTGAATTTATTTAAATAGTAGTCCGTTATTTAAATTCACGTAAATACGATGATTCGTCAAGTCAGGCAAAAGCTGACGAAAAAACAAAATACAACACACAATCAACAACAATTTCTAAGGTCAATGTTACCTCAATATTGAACAAATGATACAGACAAGCACTCGTAGATCAATATTCGTTGATAAAGCTTATAACCGATAAGATCATTTGTATCTTAGATCCAGACGCTCATTAAAAGATACTTTTGCCGGTCAATAAAAAGTAAAGTTTGTCAACAACATTTGCCTTTGAAGTACTTATTGTTGAGTAAGTGCAAATACGAGTATTTTCAACTTATAGTAATTGAACTTACTCACGCAAAAGAAAAACAGATCTATCACCAAATACGAATATGTGATGTGGAAATTTACCACGCCTGTGGTGAGTTCAATAAAGCTTTGCGAGATCAATTTGAATTTATTGAATCGCCTAAGCGTATGCTAACATTTTTGGAAATTTGAAAATACGAGGATGACTAGCATTCTTTCCAGCCACCCACACAACTCTTTTCGAGACATCATCGGAAAAATTTTCAATGAAACCTAAGTTTTCTTTTTTTTTTTGGATTGCTTACACGCTACACTCTTATTACAGATGCCCTTCCGGTTTTTAATGAGCTCTCTGCGAGCAATTTTTTATTCTCTAAATAACTTCAACCGACGATTATTGTTCTTGTCGTTCAGCTCAATAGAAATTGAAAAATATATAAATTTCAAGAATTTGAATTTGAATTTGGATATCTCAACAAATTGGCTGGGACTGCATTCAAGTTCGATATCCATTTTTTTTATTTATTTATTTTTTTTTTTTTTTCTTCTCTTAACTCTCTTTTTAATTAAAGGTCATTTCGCTAAAATCAATTAATTGCTTTCAAGCCGATACAAAAATGTTGGCTTTTTTTTCTTTTTTTTTTGTTAAATCTTGTGAGTTGAAACACTGGTTCTTGATCGGAGACGGCGTGTCTCAAATGGTCAAGTGTGCGAAAGTAAAAATAAAGAAAATTTTGGACGTAAGGTCACGCTGTGATGTGTACTTTTTTATTGAATTTCTTAAATCGAGTTTTTTTTTCGAATTTTAATTTAGATGGTGATAAATACTTATCGGGGAATCGCTGTTTAATAAATAAATTTCAATTAAGTCGACATTTTTATTGCTCGACACTAGATCGTTAGATTCATTCGCCTGTGGATTTTTGTCTAAAGTGTGTCTCTAGACAATCTTATTCATCTTAAAAATAAAACGATTAAACTTGATATTTCAACCTGAAATAGAGAGGAGGAAATTCACCTAAGAAAGTATCTATTTTTTGCCAATTGATTGGCTTAATAAACTTCCTAGTCAGATATTTCAAAAATATTTGAAAGGATTGCTTGATTATTAGAGGATTCATTCGTTTACAAGAAATCTTTGCAATGATTACAGGGTCTTATGTCGAACTTTAATTTGAATTTCTTAGATTCATTGACATATAGATGCAATAAATCAGATTGACGCCTGGACTAGTTATCTCCAGGTTTCCAAGCAATGACGACCAGGCAGTAGTCAACTATGAGCGCCCGAATAAACTGCTGCTCAAGCTTGCCTCGACATACATGTTATATGCTTATTGGATGTGACGCCAACTCCCATCATATACTATGAGGTAGCACGGGCACAAACTCTCGAGGTGAGTTCCTATTCGAATACATAATTGACCATAATCTTTTATTCGCCAACACGGTAATGAGCGAACGTTTGTAATGAAAAGTAAACGGCAGGTGTTAGATTTTACCACACTGAGTAACTTTAACAATCTTTAACAACTAGGAAAACTTTACGGCACCCACGCCGAAATAGACTCTGCAGCGGAAAAACTGGAGATGATCTTCACTTTTAACAGAGCATGCCCTACGAAGATCAAGGAATCCAAGAACGCCGCACATAGATGCACCAAAGAACTGAAGAACTACATTGAATTAGGAAAGAAGCAAGGCAACTTTTCAGTGCAGCCAAATGCTCAAACTTGTGCTCCGGTTGAGACAAATATAAGGCCAGTCTGAGGAAATACAAGAGCGCAATCTGCAGCGCTAAAAGAAAGTATGAAGAAAATTTTTCTCCAACATTGAAAACACAACAGAGTATGTGAGATTGTAAAAAGTCATATCTTAGGAACCTACAGTAGTTGGAGATCTAAAACTACCAGATGGTAGCTGCACGACATCCAACACTGAAGCTTTGAGACTACTGTTAAAAACACACTTTTCTGGATGCAATCCTACGACAATAACAGTTGTTAATACATACAAATTTGTTCCAAATTTTCCTACCCAATATGAAATCCCAGGAGGGGGATAATAGAAGAAAAGAAAATAAACTCTTAGTCCGCTTACAAATCCCCTGGACTCAACGGAATTGTACTAAAAAGACTATCCAGCAGTACTATCAAGTATAGGTATGCCCCAAAATGCTGGATGGAAGTAAAGGTAGTTTTCATTCCGTACCTGTACAGCCTTACCAGTCCAAAAGCCCATAAGTCTAACATCATACATTTCAAAAACTTTAGGAAAACCTCTTGATTCTCATATTCGAAGTAATCTGCAGTCAGAAGACTTACCCTCAAACCAGCATGATCTTCCTTCCATTACCAGTTAAATACCTAGGTATCGTACTAATTAGTAAACTACTGAGTTGGAAGCTCAATGTTGAAGAACGTGTAAAGGAAGCAGCATACAACCATATATTTGGGAGAAAATGGGAACCTCACCCCACCAATGATATACATGGCTATCGTCAAACCCATCTTAACAGCAGCTTAGTGTGGTGCAATCCACAAATAAAACTATCAACCTTGGGTTAATGACAGAAGTACAAAGGATTGCATGCACAGGTATTTGCGTCTTCAAGGCTGAGATATTGGCTGTAGCAGTACCAGACTATATCCCACAACGATGTTACTATTTATATTGACAGCCAGGCTGCCATCAAGGAAATCACGGAAGTCGAAATCGAATCGAGGCTTGTAATGAGCTGTCACGAAGAACTTAGGGCTCTTTGCATTTAGCATAAGGTTATGCTACCCTATGTCACTGGGCACAAATTATTGACAGGCAATGAGCAGAAAGACGAGTTAGCTCAAAAAGGATCCTCCCTAGAAAGGGAACTGGCAGATCAAAATATCAAACCTCCACTCTGCACTCTGAGGATACAAGTGCAGCGATGGATACAAATAAAAACCTACGAAAGGTGAAACAACCTTTCAACCTGCGGGACACCAAGACAAATACGGCCGGAACTCAGCAAAGCCAAAACAAGTAAGATTCTCTTGAAAGGCAGAGCTGAACTACGCTCGTTGGATTGCTCAGAAGTTATAATTTTCTGGGGGCGCACGCAATAAAACTGAACCTTACCGATGATAACCTGTGGGGACATAGGCTTACAGCGGCACTCCACTTTTTGTGCAACTGTCCCAGCCTCAGTAATTTGATGCAAAAAACTAAAGGTAGTTAATACTTTTAAAAACTTTTCAAAACTTTTTTTTAGATTCGCGGAGGCAACATGATGACTTATATCCGCTCAGGGCAAAGCGACAATCAACGTGGGTCGGAAAACAGAAACTAGAACTAGGAACCGGAATCGAATCTCATCCACTTCCAATTCCCCCACCCGGGCATTACAACAGATCCACAACAGACCTAAGTATGATGAGGTAAAGAATTAACTTGGCTCCAGATACCTTATCAACCCACCAACCTAACTTATCCTAGCCTACCTCTGGCAGCAAACTTTCTCATGACTGGAGACTCACAACTTCTATAAATACAAATACCCCAAATGTAAAAATTTATGTTACAAACATTTCTTCGGGAAGTCTCTACTTACTTCTCGAAACCTACTATAGTTAAACGACCCCAGCGTATTCGTAATCTAATAAAAAACGCTTAAGTGTAACTAATTTTATTCAGTGGTGTAGAAAGACCATTATTTTGGAGACAGGTGGCAAAGTGAATTGAGTTGCCACACTAAGTTATAAGTCTTTAACGCAGTGCAACAACTATCTCCAACTAAAGTCATACGATCTAGGTCGTGCTCAAAAGAATGCAATGGTCGTATCAAATATAGCTGGGTAAACGATAAAGGATATTCCCTTGATTAATTCAACAAAATAGGATCCTCTACGGTTGACTTTATTTTTGCTATCCCCCGTAAATGATAAACAATGAGTCTTCTCTATTCAAATAGCTAAATAATTGGCGAAGGCGATAGAGCACTACAAGACTCATATCACTGCCATCCAAGAAGAGCTAAGGGATAAATCAGGAAAAATATGAACAAAAAGTGTTGACATCTACTACGGTAATTGTTATAAAAAGCAGATGTAGCAACTATTAATTGCGGAGTACAAGTAGGAACGCGGATATTCCAGACGCTGTAATGCAATTAATTTTTAAACTTTTTTCTGATCTAGCCTCCCAATCATCATGAGAAATTCCTCGATGCCTCATCAAACTGTCAGATTTATTGAATTTTACCAGACAACAAAAGCTCTGACTTGATGAAAATTGCGGCCAAGCAAATGAGAAAATACTCGTATACAAGGTAACGAAAACTTAAAGACCTAAAACCCTCTCGTCTGACTACGCCAAAAACCAATTAGCGTATGCGTGTTATCACCGAAATCTCGTTTTCATGTGAATTGCTCAACATTAGGTTTGCAAGGATTATCCAGAGCCCACAAGCCGCATCAAAAGTAAATAATTTCAAATGCTTAAAACTCCTAATTGAAGAAACTGAAAAAATGTGCAGGTAAAAAACAGAAACATCAATTAAACTTTTCAAAGTCGATCCCTACCTAAAATATATACAAACCCTTACAACTAAGAGAAAATTGCGGACCTTATACATACGTAGAAATTGGGAATATGAATGCAAATGGCAGGGTAGTTATTGACATACATATATGTATGTACTTCTTGCTGTCCTACTTCGTGTCCATCCCTTGAAGGTTAAAATTGTAAATGCAGTAGTTTTAATGTCTCAATTCTAGAAAAGATAACATGGGCTAGCATTCTTTGAAACCGAAACTACATATTTATGCCTCGGATAAGATCTGAATAACTACATATTGAGGATTTTGGCTAAGAATAATTTCTGGTCTGTGAAAGCTTTTTTAGACTACGGACCAGAAATAGTAAAATAAGTTAATGCGGGAGAGTTTAGTTATTTAGAAAACAAGCAAGTTAAGCAAGAAACGAAAGCTAGTTACACCTGGCATACTCTATTCGGGATAGTACATTAGCTTGGACTTAAATAACTTCTACCGCTAAATGCATGCAAATGTTTAATGTCGTAAAACCCAAACCAAAATAAGACACGTAATAGGGGGTATTTAAATAGCTAAAATTCGAAAACGAGCATGCAACCGGATTGAACATATCTCCACAAACCTTACCTCGCTTATTTCGACGACATTGGACTGGAACGAGAACAATATCTTATCATCTTAGAACTGCAGCCATGCATACACTATAAGACCGTGTTTCAAGGCACCAAGTTCAACACAGAAAGACTAAAGTATCCCATATTAATGAAGAGACAAGAATAATAAACAGCATCTCCAGTCGGATTGAAATACTGTAAAAAAATTTCTTGGCACCAGAGCGAAGTTTTGTAAGAAGATTGTGTAGAAGCCATTTTGCGAGTTATCTGCTGATATCTTAAAGGAGACAAGATAAAGGAAGCAAACCAATTGAAGGTAGCATTGCAGCCACCCCTGCAGAGAATAAAAGTAACCTTCAGCTCATATACTGCATTAACTTGAGAGAGCTGCAGTATAGTATCCGACGCGACAATCAATGTACTGACTGAATAGCAGCAAGGTGATGAAACAGCAGAACCGCTAACAGAATCACCAAAATCGTGATTTTGAATAGGTCTCGGCTTATCTCTGAATAGGACCTGTTATGAAAGTGTATGAAGTATTTTTTCTTTTTTTTTGTTATTTTAAATAATACTGCGGAGGAAAGTGTGCTCCAAACCCAACACGACTTATTCGACGATTCGATATTCCAGAATATCATTGCGCATTCCAGCTCAATTTCCATAAAAAGAGAAAGTATGGACAGCGAGACGTTCTCCAGAGAATGAGGAAAGAAATACTTTCTAAGTTCTCAAGGAAGGATAAGCGAAATGTGGATAAGGATAAGACAACGAAATTGTAATTGTGAGCACTTCTCGAGGGCATTTTACAAAATGAACAAGTAGGTTCCCATGGGTATATAATACATCTCCATGCATCTACTCTTCATTGTTTTCTGCATTCTTATGTGTAAATTAGATTCCACATGACGTTCCTTTTGCAGGAGAAGCACTTTAAATAAATCTATTAACACGAAGTGAAGGAATACAATACAGCCTTAAAACCCAATTTTGACTTTCAAATGTACTGACAACGGGTGGTTTAGTATCTGAGAACAGCGGATTGATTATATACTTAAAATTATCGTCTCGACTGACCGTGGTTGTATTCTGCATTTTGTTAAACCTGCTTATGTTCCGCTCAAACGTGAAATAGGTTTGTTTTATGGCTGCAATACCTAGAAAGCGACCACCAATGTCGAAAAATTGTGCTGTAGTATGAGTGTTGTAATCAAATCGAACACGAACTGGTCATGATCAGATACACGAGAGTGGCTGTGAATTAACCACATCTATCGTAACACAAAAAATTGCATTGCACCACAAGACTAGCCAAGCAATGGAATGCATTGGGATAACACGTTTCAATGCATGTATGTCAACATACAACTTGTTAAAACGATCATCTTTTAAACTTGGTGATGATGAAGTGTAAAAGGAACCTGAAATATACCTCAGTCAATACCTAGCTTCATTTAGGTAAGCTTCCATCCAAATACGACTTTTCAAACAATGCTAAATCTTCAGAATTTCTGTTTCTTTTCATAGCAGAGCGCTGTCTCTGTTGAAGTTTAAAAGATTTTCGTTCCGGCGAGTCGCTAACTTTCCATCCAAAAACCAAGGAACAAAGTTTGATAGCATATTTTCTTATAACAACTGAAAAATTAATAAGTGTTTTGTGGTCCCCGATAACTACACGAGTAAACCCCTGCGAAAACCCTAACGAACCAACTAATGGCCTCGGAAAAAAATCGACTCACGTCGAATGTTCGGACTCTCAACACGCCACGCGCAGCCGAATAATTAGCGTAGATATCACTGCCATCTGGAAAGTGCCTATCCGCCGAACATAAGACGGATGAAAAACTGTGATGTACAATGGTACTAAGCGATTTTATCGCCAGGATAGCAAAGGAAGACATCTTTCGTAGTACAGTTAGTAAGCATAGCCTACACGAGCCCACTTCTAGCACCGGACTTAGGCTTTACCTGACGGCTTAGGGGCTGAGGTATTCAAAGCTGTTAGAAATGACTTTATGGAGGGAAAACACAAACTCATTTCTCAGATCTGGTCAGAAGAGTGTATGCCTTGTGAATGGAATCCCAGTATCGTTTTCCCAATCCACAAAATAGGAGACCACCTTAACTGCGCCCACTGTAGAGGTATAAGTCTCTTCAACATCGCATACAAGACCTTATCTGCCATATTGTGTGAACGTTTGAAACACTTCGCCAAAAATCAGATTGGTCCCAATAAGTGCGGTTTCAGTCCAGGAAAGGCCGCTATCGCAAAAAATAAACTCAAGAAGTGCAACTCGATACCCAATATCCTTATATCGATTTGAAGCTAGCATATTACAACTTATATAGTATATAGCCGTTTCAAAAGAAAAATCCTTCGAAAAATATTCGGTTGGCTGCCGCAATCAAGCAATTTGACACCACTCGATTAATTTCTCTAGGGCTACGTCAAGTCCTTAGTCTATCAAAACATATGCTATGTTGGAAATATTTATTTCTTAGAGAAATCCTTGTGGCTTAATGAGCTGTAAGAAATCTCCACCAGAGTGATCCTCAAGTTTTTAAGAAAATTGAGGCTCATCTGGCTTTGCAAACTGAATATGTGGTAGAATAAATCTTTAAGGTCGCAGTACCCCTCCAATTTGTATTCGGTGTAGTTAATGTTTTATTAAAAAGCCAATGAAAACCTCAAATGGTGGATTAAACTTGCTAATATAGTTTTTTCAAGGGTTTTCTAATAACGACTTGGCAACTTTTTTTTAAATAAAAGGCAAACCATTTGAGATATTTCAAAAACTTTATTATTGGCTTGAAGTACAATCAAAACATTAATGAATGGAACTCGACCGTTTGCAGCGGTCGATTCGTTGGACCCAATTTTCAACGACTCGGCCACACATTTCGGCCGAAACGTCCGCTATTTCGCCTTCAATGTTGCCTCTGAGCTCTTTAAAAGTCGTCGGCGTGTTTGCATAAGCCAATGACTTAACGTAGCCCAACAAAAAATAGTCAAGCGGCGTTAAATCGCACGAACGAGGCGGCCAATCAACTGACCCATATCTTGAGATAATACGCTCACCATACTTACTCTTCAATAAATCAATTGTAGCGTGTGCTGTGTGGCTTGTGACACCATCCTGTTGAAACTACATGTCGTCCAAGTCCATATCTTCCAATTCGGGCCAAAAATAATCGGTCATCATGGCGCGATAACGCTGAACATTCACAGTAACGTGACGATCGTTATCGTCGACGAAAAAATATGGCCCAATAACGCCGCCGGCATGAAAACCGCACCAAACAGTTATTTTTTGTGGATGAAGTGGTAATTCATGAAGCACATGTGGGTTTTCACCCGACCAATAACGCATATTTTGCTTATTGACGAACCCATTGAGCCATAAATGGGCTTCGTCACTGAAGATGATTTTGCGACGAAATTCATTATCTTGGCGCATCTTCTCCAGAACCCAATCGGAGAACGTAGCTCGTTAGTGTACTTTACCATGATGAAAATGTTGAGTTTACTGAATAAATTAACAGTGACAGTTTGATGATTAGTGAAAGAGTGCGTTCTCAAAGCTGTCAAGTCCCTATTGGAAAACCCTATACAACTGTTGAGAGGAATTCTTCGCGGTCAAAAAATAACACTTCGTTAAAGCGTCTCTTAAAACGAGAGAACTATATATTTATGTACGATCAAAGTTTTTTTTTTTTTCACTAACCGCAATTGTTCATATTCTCATGAAACACCTTTTAGGTCGATACCTTGGCTTTAATTTGTGGTGCACCTTTTCCATAAAACAGTTGTTCAAACCGCATTGCAACACGCGCCTGTAATTTGTTCTCCCTTATCTAGGTTAGACTTTTTACTAAGAATTGTAAAATTTAAATAATTTTTTTTAAAGAATATGTAAATGCCTTTATTTTGTTTTGCTCTTAAATTCTCTAAAACTTCACTTTTCGAATCTACCATTAACAAATCTTTACAGAAGGCAGTCAATAAGAATAAAGAAACTCTCAATAAAGCAGTAAACAAGTGTTAAAAAGGAAAACAATCTGGCTTCATGGATTCCAATTTGATGAAGTGATGCTACTATACGAGTAGCTATCGATGACTATCATCAACGACACTATGCATCGTTCAAGACCACCTGTGCAGGGCCATCTTTTATTGTACAATAAATTATTCAAAAACCCAAAAATGAAACCCACATCCTTGACAGATTGACTCAGCAACATTTGTAATAAGAGTATTTTCATAAGCCACCACACAAAAAATCATGGTTTGGCCGTAATGCAAACATATGTGCGCCAAACTAACTGGAGCTGAAACTTATAATTCAAGTAATTGTATGGTTACCATATTTAATTTAATTGTTAAATGGGCTTGCAATGGGTGAACCCCTTTTTTATTAGTCGGACAGGTTAATTTAATTTGTTTTGCCAATTTTTTTTTTAGCTTTTTTTTATTAATTTCTTTTTTAACAATTTCTTTTTGTACTATATTTTCTAAAAAAAAAAGAGGCAGCAAAATTACGGAGAAATGAGTAACACTCACATGGATCGCATGCTCACCTTGACTCAATTAAAGGTGCGTGCAGAGAGCTACCCAAGTAAACGATCAGAGGCTTGAGAGGCAGGGATTTCAACTTCGGCTGTTTAATAAGGAGCATTTATTATTTTCTACATTATGGTATTAAGATAGCTGTATTTTCTTTTTTTAAATAAAAAAATTAACAAAATTTGTGATTTATTATTGAGGATTATGACGGATTTAAATCTTTATTTTGAGAGTTTAGTTAATACGCGAGTGCCAGATGGGATATTGTACTCGAATATATTGAATTATTAACGAAAAAAGTATGTTGAGATCTTATAAAACTAAGGTAAGAAGGTAATCAAATGAAAAAATATAGTTGGTCGCGTTTAATCTCATAAATTGGATAGAAGTGGAAAAAGACTTTCCGCATCGCATACACCTTTTAAAAAACAATGGTTAAGACATTAATTATTTTGACATAAAAAAAAACAAATGTAAGATGTGATTGGAGCATTTTTATCTACCACATTAGAGCAAAAAAGTTGTCAATGTTTAATTTATATTAAAACATACAAATTAGAAAAGTCGCTGACTTCCTAGAGACCGTATAGTTCGTTTAGCCTGTCGATATACTAGAGTCACGCAGTTATACTCGCATGAATTTCAATTACCAATGGAAGACCAAAACTATAAAGCATGCAGTCCTAATGAAGGTTCGAGTGATGAGAAACTCTTCTCTTAATCTTGTCTTTCAAGTTCACCGGCAATCTAATGCCCGTGATCCCATTCGGACTTAGAACCAAAATAAGACTCAGTGAACTCAGCCTTTCGACTGCGTTCAGAAAAGCGTCTAACTTGGAAGTGATAAGAGGGTCCAGGAGCCCAAGATTAAGTATATCTCCACTTGGAAGAAACACGAATGTTTTTCTAACGAGGAGTGAAAACTTACGTTCTTGTCCTCCAAAAAAAAAAAAAAAAAAACCGGAATCACATGCTTGCTTCATTTTAGTGTCATCCATGAGACTACACTCTTTAACACTCTAAAATTGTAGCGCATATTGTACCAAATACCACTTCCTTTCAGTACGAAGGAAGAGCTCTAAATGACCTTTAAACCACTTAGAAGTAAGAAATTAGCGGGAATAGATGGAAAGATGTGCTTGAACATCTCCCGCTGGAAGCGGTGGACATACATATACACTACACAATTTAGTTATGCACAATTTATATAATGCAATAATTATAATAATGAAAGGGATTAAGACATTTCCTATCTGGCGAATCTTCGATCGATAGGTCTGCTTAGGAATGTTATCAAGTTACCAACGGGGTGGCCGTGGTGTAGTAGTATATGCATAGACTCCTCAAGCAAAGGCTCGCGGGTTCAAATCCCGTGCCAGGCAATTCTGTGAAAAAGTCTTTTCATAGAATTTGTATGTAGTTATATGAAAATCCCGTCGGCGTCAACTCTGACATGAAGGCATAACACTGATGTTGGAGTGGTTGCTGGCTGGGCTAAATGTAACGAATTAACAACTAGCACGTACTAAGACCCACTAGTTGACGATGCACTTTCTCGTCCCGTCTAGTTTGACAACCACCTCTGGAAAAAATATCGAAACCAAACACACCTGAGTTTCAAACTAGTACACCACCCTCCCGCGCCCTGGAGAAAAGCCAATAAAAGGGTATTCGTATCATATAAAAAAAAAAAAAAAAAAATGACCGATCCTATTTGACATCTGCACAACCGATGTTCTGAGCTCAGTTCGCCATGCCATAGCATACACAGACGACTTTATCGCGTCAGGTCCAAAGTTCGAAGTCAATAATATGCTCTTGCTACGTAACTTCGATAAGATTAAGCAATATTGAGACGAATGGAATTTGAAGATTAACTTTCAGAAGTCTGAAGCCAATCTTTTTAGGACGCTTTTGTCTGCTGTCAGTGTGGATACCAGAAAGAACTAGGGAAAGATTTCGATCATGGGTGCTTTTTTCCTTACAAATACTGTTTAATAGTAATCTGCTCAATTCAAGGATGAAGGTGATTTACTACATCGCCCTTATCTTTCACATGCGTGTATTTGGATGTCCCGTGTGGTTCAACTTGAAAGCAAGTTTAATGGAAAAGATTGCCTTCGGTTATACAGAACATCAGAGTCCGAATACATCAAATAAATAGATCTTGTACAACAGAGTGGAAATTTTCGTCATTAAGCTGATTCAAAGGCATATTACTAGAGCTATGATCTCGACGCACAATCTGATCTCCTGACCTCGGTGATTATCAATATCACGAGAGTGTGATGGCTTCGTTCCTCCAGAGACGTTCCTCTATTTAAAAAAAAAAAAGAGAGCTGATCCAAGACAAATTAATGGTGCCGATAATCTTCCATGTCGCTCTGCAGACGGGCGACTGAACTATGACAGAAGTCCGGTAGGGAGGCACGATATGAGGGATTTTGCTCGGAAGTACCAACAATTTTAGTGATTCGCTGGAATAGAAGAAACTCCTTCGTCGTTTCCTTCAACTCCAGTACAACCCCATTTGGGAGCAAAAGCGGATCTGTAGGTTATTTTGAGCTATGGCCGCCTTAAATAGTTTATGTAGGATTAAGCTAGCTTTAGTATTATAAACAAATACAAAATTATTAATACTTAAAAAAATTTAAAAAAATTAATAAATATTAATAAAAAGGAAAATAAAAAAAATAAATAATTAAGGCAACTTGGGACTTGGGTAACAATTTCTAAATAGCTTGAGTAGCTTAAAAAGCGAAAGCCATGTACAAGGTATTTTTATTAATTGGAATTTTCTTAGTGTTAATAATTTTATAATAAATTAAATAAATAAATAAAAAATGAGGACACATATTAAGCATCTGCATAGACAGACGTCTATATATTGTTTAATAGACGTCAGATATATTGAGAACATTAAACAGTGAGTAGATTAACGTACGGGAATACGGGACGCCGGCTATCACACATTGCTGACTACGCATCCGCAACCACAATTCTATTCATCAGTATTGTTTTCATCCATAAAACGAGCGATCCGCCTATGCCGCGATTTCTGCCGTTACAAGTGCCGTCAAAAGCTGCGTAGTCAAAAGCATCCTCAATGTCAATGAAAATGCCCAGCGCGCATTCCTTTTTGTCAAGTAAGCGTTCACATTTACAAACCGGTGCGTAGACTAGCAACATCTTTCATGTCGGTAAGTTTGCTGCGTCTCAAAGAAAGCACTCGCAATGCTGCTTTGCACATATCAAACTCGACTATTCTCTCTCCACGCTATTCAGCATAAAGGACGTCAGATTGATTGGTATGAGGCTTGCTACTGACTAGCATGTAGTCATTTTTCCGATTTTTGCATAAAGTCCACCTTTACCTTTTCAAAGTAGAAAATTGCCTTCAAAATTAGGCGATTACAACCCCATCCATTACAGCAACTGATGCCAGCTGCAGTGTGTTATATTACTGAGCCTTTTGTAGTCGCAGCAAATCTTCATTCCACTTAGGACACCTTTGTTCAGGTTCTGAACGGCATCCTCTGCCTTTGATCGTTTTGAATTTAGGTGGAACATTAACGAATTTGCCGAGACCTTGCGTCCATTTATGTATTTATGATCTGACATGCAAGCCTATAAAAGTACTTTCTAATCTGTTATCCCCACAACGTACCTATTGAACAGCGCCAATTAATTACTTGGTCTCACCTTCGTGATGCAACAACAGCCATGAGGCATTGCACTTATTGCCGATAATTTAACCACCTTTGCTAACATCCGCATTTTGTCTTGGATGAGATTACTGTAGTCCGGAAGAAGAAGTGAATATTCAATATTCGTCTTTAATCCATCCGTGAAGATGGATATCGAGTTTTCTACCACTGGGCTCCTACGACATCTCTTTTTGCTTAAAATACAGAAGAATGAATGAATTCAGTTCCAAAAGACCTACTATCACGTGATTGCAGTGGCAAGGTACAAGGTGGCCATAATTTATTGGAAAATTCCATAGAGCTTACAAATGGCGTCGAATGTTAATTCGGTTTTGACATTTGTTAAACAAAATGAATAGAAGTTGTATGAATAAGTAATGAAACGGTATACGCCTAAAGAACGATAAATAACTGTAATAATATTTTTGGCCGTTTTTCTGGCCATCCGGCTCCCACAGGTCGTTAAATGTGGCATTTAGCCGCACAACTCTTACAGACTAGGACAATACAGGACCTAGTAATTCTCGATCGGAGGGCGATATTCTCGCTGCCGTGGCTTAAGATGTCGTAGAGGCTCCATCGACATCGGACAGATGACAAGTCACGCACGTCTCTGCGATGCATTTTGGTAAAAAACTTGAAGATGTGATTAATCGCGTCTAACCTACGCACACGTCCTTCTCAATCTCAACAATGAAGTGGACGATTCTACTTAGAAAATAAGCATAAGTGACGAGGGCCATTTCTACCCATGACGATAAATGACAAATAAAGTTTGCAGTTCTGGGGTACTGAAAATACGCAAGTAATATACGAAGAGTCATTACATCCACTTAAAGTCACTGCATAGAATGTTGTTAACGGTGGAGGTATGGTAATTGGAACATGTTTTTTTTGGAGCAGCGCGGGTCAAAAGTTCACTGTGAGCGATGGTGAGCACTTTAGAGCCATGATTAATGCATTTTTCATTACTCAATTGGATGAATTGGGAGTAAATGGCATATAGGCGTAGCAGGATAGAGCAACGGCTCATACCGCACGAGCCATAACCGACATTCTAAAGCAGGCGTTTTCCGGTCGTCTGATTTGCACTGTTATGCAAAATCATCCGATTTAACTTCCCTAAAATTCTTTCAATGGGGCTATTTAAAGCCACGGGTTTATGTGAACAAGCCACAAACTCTGACAGCCCTCAAGAAGAAAATCCGTTAAGAAGTGGAAGTTCTGCACGAAGTTCTAAAAAAAACCATGGAAAATACAATAAAAAGAGCACAAATGGTAATCAGCTACGGTGGCGGCTAATTAAGCTATATCATTTTCAAGACATGATAGAAAAAAAACTTGAATGCCTAAATAAACATTTAAAAAAACCGTATTGATTTTGTCCTTATTCTATTCCAAGGATAAAGCCTAGGAAACTAGGCTCATACATTATGACCCACCTTGTACGTGGAGACGAAAATAATAATGTCTTCTAGAGGAAATGTGAAGACGGATGTTATGTAGAACTTAGGCTTTAGACAACAGCTTTTTGGTTTTAAGATAGAATGAAATGAGTTCAAGGAAAAAGATAAAAGACTAAAATGTGTCATTAAATCACGAGGGCCAGACGCTCCTTTAAATGCTAGAAGTGGTGAATTTGATGAACGTCGTGCTTACTGACTTGACTACAGACTTATCATTAGTTTACATATATAGTACATACGCAGTAGAAAAAATAGAAGGAGGTATGTGTTTAACGATATATTCGCGGCGTATTTGATTTTAAGGGTCTAATCAATCTTAAACCAAATTAAGGAGTACATTATCAAACTAGATTTTAGTTTTAAAACTATTTTAACTTTCTCTTGGTACTTTAATATGATATTACCGTCGACGTAAGAGCTGCATTTCTTGTAAATTAAAAAAAATTAATCTCTATTTATCTCGTTTTAAGCCCTGTCGGCAGCGCGCAAATACTTCACTTAAGTCAAAAATTATATTCCGGCATTAAAACAACAGGTACCCGTACTGCCGCTTAAAAAAAATCCATAAAAACCAAAAACTCAAACCACAAGGTCTTGCAATGAAAACAAACATTCAAACCGCACAAATTACCTATGCAAGCAAAGATTTCGCAAAAAATATTTAAACAAAAATTATCTGCTAAAACAAATTTAATTTAAAAATTAAAAAAAAAAAAAAAAAAAAAAAAACATTAAAACAACTTACCAGCGTTGTCGTCATCCTGCAAATGATGCTTCAGCTGATGTAAATGCGCATAGAAGTGGTGATGATGCAGCACACATGCCAAGTCGGTACAATTTAACATTTTTCCACTTTATACACGTCTGTAAAAATCTGCAAAAAATTGAAAAAAAAAATAGATTTAGAGAAAAGTCCTTGCAATTGCTGTTATTCATGAAACTTAGCTATGGAGCCAAATACTGAAAAAAAAACACCCCTCTTTGCCGTAACATTAATAACATTAAAAGCCCATTACAGCAATTACCTAACGGACATGTGATAGCCGCCACAAATGACACTCGTTAGATTTTGCGACGGTACGACTGACTTAAACTAATTCGTTTGGCAACGTTTTAGACATTATCAAGCCTAATGCGGCAATTGGATACAAGTGACTCGAACTCTTCGAATCCAAACCAGTTAACGACTTGTGAAGTATAAAGTCAAGTCCAGCTAAGCCATTAGCTGGTTAATGTGGTTTTGGTAATTTGGCCTGTATGCGCACGCGCGCGTATTCGTTTAAAGTAATTGCCACATGGCGATGAGTTGCGCAAAATATCGACAAAAAAAAATCGATTTTTCCAACGAAGCCGTATTGTCATTGAGAGAGAAATCTTCTGAAGAACTGATATTCATTGGGCTCTGACAGGTTAGAAATGAATAAGTGACAGTAAGATCTCATCCTCCTCAGGGAGAGAAAACTTTACGACGCAGGTGTTGAAAGTACCACCACCGCCACCATCGAAGAAGAAGATGAACCTGGAGCTGAAGTTGAAGCTAAAGCTGGAGTTGGAGCTCATCAAAGCGATACACTGCGCCATGCTAAGTAATTGCAAATTTATGCATGCAGAAAACTTTCGTATCGCACCAAGATCTTGATGCAGGATTTTCTGGTCTCGTACAAATAATGGGCGAAAAATTAATTTTATTACACGACCTTGACTTGACGGTAATTTCTGGTTTTCCACCGTCTTCCCCCTCCATTTTACATAAATGTAATCAGCTGGGCTTACTGACGTTCAACTGCAGTTGTGAAGATACACTCAGGTAGCTTCGAAAAACCATTCACTATGCGAGCGGTATCTGACTACATCTACCCACCTCAGCCTGTATTAGTGAGGTATTTAATGCCATTTACTAATTGCAAATGTTACTTGAGTTAGCTCAAACAGAGATAAAGACCAACAACTTAATTAGAAAGGGCGATCGTGCCTGATAGGTATAGTGATTACAGAAAAGGGGTGTCATTCGAAATACGAGTACAAGCAATGGAACGGAGGTGATTTACCATAAACGCTTTTTTGTGTAAATTTAAACCTGTTGATTTATGTGACTGCTGACATTCAAAGCAGAGTTGTAAAACAAACAAAGGTCTCCAGAAAAAAAGATGTTTAAATATGTACAGTGCAATGATGAGTAGTGTGAAAAGGCAGTTTAATGAATGACTCTTACACAAGTTTAATGAGTCGCTACAAAAACTAAAAATGACGTTATTTCATCATTCCATGGATTTTGTTATGTGCAATGTAACTTTTTCACAAGACAGGCTATTTCAACTGAACAAATTTAGATCCCATTAGCTTGGTTATACTGGATTCCTGATTTTAACGAATAAATAGACCCGAATTCACTGTTCCTCTTCTGGTACAATCTCGTGGATACGATTGGATTCCCAAAGAGCACACTCAGATGTCTAAATTATGATTTAGCATGGGTTTGGCAAACTGGATACTCTTGATTGTCTGCTGGTTTTTAAAAATCTTTTCTTAGAATTGCAACAAGAATTTTAAACAAAAGAGTGGAGTAACTTGACAGACACCTTGCAAATAATTAATTTAGTTCTTATGCAAAAATCAGATAACATGACTGCACGCTCTTCAATAGATTCAAACCCATCAGTCTAACTTCCTCCATGTTGAAGAGCATGAAGAGAATGATCGAGCTTTACGTAGCACTTTTTGCAAATGCGTCCTCTGTCGAAGATGTACCATGCCTACCAATGGTGATATGCGACTCGCCGATTTTGAAATAAAATCCCCGTTTTTAAACGGCCTATCTTAAGGTCCATTCGGACATCTGAGATGCCAACATTGACTCGTATCACAACTTTGTTGCAGCCAGGGTGCAAATGCGAATTTCCCAAGCGCCATTACAAAGAAGAATTGGGTAGAAAAACTGCAATCGCAATCGACCGTCAGGATCTGGTCAGAATCCGGTCAGGATTCTGCCGCCAGCAATAAAAGAAGGAGAAGCGTAAAAAGTGGTGCTGCAACGAGGGACGAAAGCTACTTCCGAGCTCTGCGACCAGAAGAAATGCGACGAACACTGGCTTCCCCAGAAGCAAAACAACGAGCACGAGAAGCGTGCGATCAAAGATATTGGGAGATTGTACTCCAAAAATAATGTACGCACATTTTAACAACAGGTAAACAGAACGTGTCAAGCCAAAAAAACGCGTTCAGGAACCTATAGATATGAAAAAGGAAACCTTGCAGTAGAGTCACAATCAATGCTTGGAAAAATTTTTTCTGCAAACAGCAAAAAATTACAACATCCCGCCATAAGGCGAAATAGACTATTCAACTTTGATGATGATAGTCATAACTTTCGTACACCCGAGTAAAGCGAAATAAGCTGTAATCCAACAAAGCAGATCGACCTGACGGCTTACCGGCCGATTAGATCGCATATATGATCTTATCTGCCATATTGTGTAAACCCTTCGCAACAGTCTGACTTGTCCCTATCAGTGCGGTTTAGACCAGGTAAGTCCACAATCGACCAAATTTTCACACTCCGACAAATCCTGGAAAAATATCAAGAGGTCAAAATCGATACCCACCATCTTTTCATCTGATTTAAGGGCGCATATCACAGCATATATATAGACGAGCTATATAGATCCGTATCAAGTTTTGGCCAAAGTTTCCTGCCAAATTTGTCCTTCCAAATTTGTTATTAGACAAAGTGACGCGATGTCATGTGACTTCTTCAACATCATTGGAAGAAAGAATTTGAATCAAATTTTGTGTAAAAAATGGAATCAATTGCTCTAAAACACTTAAAATGTTGACAGTGACGTACGGTGAGTCTGCTCTAAGTAAAAAAAATGTTTTCAAGTGTTATAAGCTCTTCCAAGATGGCCGAGAAGAACCTCGCTCTGGATGCCCCAGCACATCAACAAAAGACGATAACGTCGAAACTATGAAGAAAATTGTCATTTTTTGAGCTTCTTCTTCTTCATTTTGATTTTGATTAATCTAAGCATAACTTAGAATTGCTTAAAAGGGTCATAACTGGTGACGAATTACGTGTATATGGTTATGAAGTCGAAACCAAAGCTCAATCTTCCCAATAAAAGAACCCAGGAGAATACCGTAGCGTAGTGCATCAGGAGCTTTTACCTCAAGGTCGTACAGTCAATGAGGAGTATTACCTTGAAGTTATGCTCCGTTTGCTAGAATCAGTACGAAAAAAACATCCGAAACTGTGGAAAAACAATTTAGGCCTTTTGCATCACGATAATGCACCTGCTCATTCAACGTTGCTTGTGAGAAATTGTTTGGACAAAAATAACACGACAATCATGCCTCAGCCATCATATTCACCAGATTTGGCCCCATGCAATTGTCTCCTGTTCTCAAAACTGAAGAGACCTAGAAACCACGGAGATTTGTAACGATTGAGGGAATAAAAACGGCATCGCTGGGAAGAGTTCGGAGCTATACCAAGAACTGCTTATGAGAAGTGCTTCGAGGACACAAGTGTATTATATTTAAGGGGGATAACTTATAAAATAATAAAGTCACCTTACTTTTTGAACACATCTCTTATATGCTATTAACAAGGACAAGAATGTCACAATCGACAGCTTTAATTTCGAAGTTGTAATGGACTTCGTCTACCTCGGCACTGATATTAATTCTGCCAACAATAACTCAGCACAAATAAGACAAAGAATCACTCTCAGCCAATCGCTGTTGCTTTGGGCTAAGTAAGCATTTGAGTAGTAAGATCCCATCCCGAAGAAACAAAGGATACTCTATATAAGACCCTATCGAAAGCGGATTTAAAAATATCCTCAGTCGTTTTGAGAGAAAAATCTCTCGGAAATTATTCGGCCCCGTTTGCGTTGGAGTACTATGGAGGAAAAGATTCAATGGCGAAATATATGAGCGACATTAACTTAGTCAGAAAACTGCACATCGGTCGCCTGGAATGGTTAGGACATGTAGACCGAATGGATACCAATGCTCCGGAGCACAGAGTTTTAGAATAAAACCCGAAAGGACAACGCCGTAGAGGAAAACCTCAGATTAGGTAAAGTGCACAAGTAAAAGGGGACGTCAACCAACTTATAGTACGCAACTGGAGGTAGTTTGGTAAGGCCGAACTAACTGCAAGGGTTTATAAGTGGAGGCTTAGTTCACCCCAAACCGTAGCGCCACCTAAGTAAGTGTAGCAGTTTAGCGTATTTTAAGAAACAATCCAACAGATCTCATCGATTCTTCGTGGTTACTTTGGTCAAAAGGTTTTAAGCAAATAGCTTTACAAATCACATCTGACCTCTGAATATGAAATGAGTCACTTGACGTATTTTCACCATAGTGGGACTATTTATACCGATTCTATGTGAAGGAACCTTTGCAATTTTTAACATATCAGTTGCTTTGTTCGTATGAAAATACCCTGTGTGAATGTGAACGAACTCTAAACAATCACTCATCCATTTAAACAGCGAAAATAATTCACAGTTGATTGAGTCCACTTGACTTGAGGTTTCACTTTCGGTATTCACTTATGTACTAGAACATGTGAATGAATGAAAAAAAAAAAAACTAACAAATAAAAATATAAACAAATCATTAACTTATTCCATCAAGTCCAATTCCAATTCCAATCAAACACTCTATTGAGAGGTTCGTTCTCCTCACCTAACCATGTATCTATCCGACATGGATTAATTTAAATTTGAAATGTCATCGTTAGCGCAACAAAACTTTTACTTTCATTCACACAGAATCGTCACACACATCTGTATGTACATATTGTATGTGTACGTAGGTTAGCGGCAATTGTCATCAGAAAAAAAAGCTAAAAGATACACATAGATACATACATATATTAAAAACTTCGTATTCAAGATTTTATAGTACGACTGCATGACTTGGTAGCTTCAAGTATTCCCTCTTTAAAAAGCGCACCCATCGCGCATCGACAAAGTCATTTATAGGAATATGTCTGCACGTAAGAAAGGTTAACGCCACCTTAATCGTGTCTGTCATACGACGTACATACAATATGTCTGTATGTAATAAGTATGACGGCCCGACTTTGGAAAGAAAGTTGCCATTGAAATGACTTCAGACTGAACTTAATAGATGCCTGATAGATGCGATATGAAATGTTTATTATTTCCCGATACATATGTACATAGATACAAATATATATGTACTACTCCTTAAGAGGAGATGTTAGTTATTTTCAATTCAAAAGCTTAATCATTTAAACAAAACAAAAATATTTTTTTAGAAAGTCATCTATCACGCTTATGGACAATTTCGGGAATTCCCCCTTAAGCTATGTTATGGTTTGTCGATGCCATAATTTCACTACAAATCAATCAGCTGTTTCTTTTTGTTTGTCTATAAGCAATTTCTGGCAATTTTGCCGGAGGTGGTCCATGCTGAAAAGGTGATGCGTGCCATAAAAGAGTTGCTGATTGCAATGCTTAGGTTGATATTCGGAGTCCCAACAAACATAAGTCATTATGACATCTCATTAATTTGAAAAACAACATGAATAGAGACTTCCATATAAATAGAGGCCATAATTTTAGAAAGACTTTCACCTGGTTGGCAATTTTGTCGGTTATATCTTGAAACGTGTACCAGAATTCACTGTAACTAAAAACGAAATTTTCTAAAGACCAACCGACATTTTAAATAACTTTTAAAACAATATAAATGAGCACGTCAATAATAAAGAGCCTATAGTCCCAACATCCACAATAATTTTCTGTGTAGCGTTGCCACTCTTACGAGCACAATAGACAGCGTAATTTTTTAAAGGCAGAGGCATCCTAGGGTTATAACCAGGAGAAACTTTAATATTTAAGAATGTTTATTCAACCCACATCGCAAATCCATCATCGAATTTGTTTGGAAATTCCTTAAAATCTGAGATACTCCTTCATCCTCCTAATTCAAGTTTGTGATTTTGGATGTTTTTGGGATTTTACAATACTATGTCACAGGCGATCTGAAAGACCGAGATCTTACCTTATTGCACCCAATTCACTCTCAGAGTCAAAACTCCGACAATTTTGCTTTCAAAATTTAGCTACCGCAATCCTAAGCATCGAAACAAACGAAAAATGGTAGAGAAAACTTTTTAGGAATTGAAGAGTGCACTTAATATATGGTATGTTTTAAAGTAACGTGTTTTGGTAGAATAAAACTACTGCAGATCACTTATTCCATAGTGGAACGCATACCTATTTCCAATTACTTCATCAGGAAAGCAAAACACAACCACAGCAAACAAGTCACCGTAGACTACTTTGAAGGAAGACCGGAATCTGTACAGATCAATGCAAAGTTATTTAAAATTATACTGCGTGAAACTGAAGGCAGTCCTCAAGAGTGGCAAGCCAGCGAGACTGAAAACACTCAGAAAATTTTATGGTGCCTACACAGAGTCAAAATATGAGTGTCATAATCAAAACTTATTTTCAAATAACCACAATAAAGCAGATTTACTATACTTTTAAGTCGCCTGACAGCAATACTTACTTTACTACTTAAACTCTGTCACTCCTCGAGGGGCATAGGGCGTCAACAACGCCGTTCTCAGATAAAGCTGTTCATTGGAGATGGGGTTCGGCAAAAAAATCGTTCTGATCTTATGCACACATCTATTTACGAAGGTTTGTAGTCTTCGAGTGGCAATGTTGGTAAGCTTCAAGTATCAATTCTTTGTTTCTTTCAATATGTGCTGCTCGAAGTAGTTCTTCGCTGATGACTAACAGAAATAACAGCGGTGAGAGTATACAGCCCTGACGTACTACACAATGGACTAAAAAGTCATCTGACACCTTACCATTAAACAGAACGTGACACTTACCACCCTAAGTAGTAAGTAACCTTAATAATAGCTACAATTTACCGGGATACCTCATCCGGGATACCGGGATACCTATCCAGATAGCATCTCTGTTCAAACTGTCGAAAGCCTTTTCAAAATCAATGAACAGTAGATGCGGGGAACTCGATAAATAACTCAATGATGATTAGCAAGGTGTTTATGGGATCTACCCCAAAATCGTGACTGTTCGGCAACAATTGTTGAGTCTAGGTGCTGTCTCATACGCTCTAGAACTATCTTAGCTAGCTACTATCTCCGTATTGCTTGGAGATCCGTTCGAATTTGTTGCTGCAGCACAAGAGAAATGTTCCTTCCATCAGTTGAGCTTATCCTTATCCAAAATCATCAGACTCCCATCTTAACTTTTCATTGGATGCTTTTTAGGATTCCAACCACCAGTAAGTTATTTTGTGATACTGTAGACGAGTCTGTTGTCACATCTGCTAACTGCTTCTTCAGCATCCGAGGACAGACGTTTGTCATTTTTTACACTACGCTGCGCTTACTTGCTCTTCACACGGTACTGGGCTTCTAATTCGGTTTTGTCTACTGCTGATGCAGCTGCAATCCGATCCTTATGTGAAATATTATCATCGATCTATCTCCAGGTATATGCTGAGACTTTTCTGCCTTATACTGATGTAGGCAACCGCCCGAGATCCAAATCATTTTTCACAGCATTGCAATGCTCATCCATGCCTTAGCGCATTGAACTGCAGATTGTTTCTGTTTCCCACCAGCGTATTCGAGCGCTGTGTTGTCGTTGCCTACCTTAGCGTTGAAATATCTCATAACGATTACCGATAACGATGTCCCCGCTAGGTGTGAAGTTGTAGGTGGTGCCAAGTTGACTGTAAAAATTGTCCTTTCATTGCTGTTTCCGTCGGGGAGTAACACTGGATGATGATAATTTCTTTTACCCTACTCTAAAATCTAACCGTTAATATCCGGTCACTGTATGGTTTCCAAGATTGGAGACTGCTTTTAACTTTGGATTTGCTTTGGACTGCTTTTTCCGGCTGAATTTTTAGAGTAGAACAAGGCAGTGCTTTTTATGGGTCAATCCCAAGATTATGTCGTGAGAACTCTTATCTGAGTATATTTATCTCGTTAGCCGAGGACGGTCCTATCGTCCTATCGTTGTCCGAATTCGACAGCCAGAGGTCATCAATAAAATATCTCTTTGTATTCGAAGCTTGTTTCTTGAGCAATACATTTTTTGCGATTGGGGCACAGACATACTGACGCTAATCCTGTTTTGTGTAGCAAGAAGCTCGCCATTTTTCACTTCCACTTCGTAATTTCCAAAAAAAAAAAAAAAACCCAAATGACGCCGCAAGTAGAGGCTTACCAACAAAGCTTTAAGATGTTCAGTTGTAGAGGCTTCTATCTCGTTATTTGGCAAATCAACATCTACGAGGCCTTATGTTAGCTGTTGGCTGACAGCGATGGCACATGTGCGGTACATCCGATTATGCTGCAAAAAGATATAGACTTGCTGTTTACAACTCTGAAAAAAATCTTTACTTCTAGTTTACGTATCGAATCCGGTGGGGTGGTACCTTTTATACCAAAATTTGTCAAAGGTAACCACTCACTCGCTAAGAACTTCAAACCTATTAGTTTCAATTCCTGCATGTTGAAGAGCATGAAGAGAATCGTTGGGCTTCATGTGTGCAAAACTGTTTAGCAAACGCACCGTATGCATTTGGACGTTTTCGAAATTGTTGCGTCGACAGCGCAATACCGCATGTTCGATTCAGTTAGACAACACAACGTTCTGTGACAAATCACTACATTAGAGGATTGCAGCTTTTTCAGTGAACAGACACTTAGTTGTAGTTTCTGACTAGAATCAATGTGAAATGGCGATATTAACAGGTATTATTCGCAAAAAGGCGCCCTATATTTGCTGGTCTGAAACTTGTTGGTCGGATCTGTACTTAACGCTATCAATAGTTTTAATATCTACGCACAGACACACGAAAACGATTAAGCTACATAGTCTGCCAGAACGTGCCTATTGATTGTTTGGTCCAAAGATCAAAAAGCTTTAGATGTAATCGACGATTGGTAATCTAGAAATGGAATTCCAGTGAATCTTTCCGAAACTGAAGTTGTTCTCTTTAGGGGATGAATGGTGACATGACACTGAAAATACGATTTCTATCTTATCCCCATTTCTTTTGCCTTTGCGTTAATATGTCACTTCTGCTTTAATCAGACAAACCTTGGGCTGAGAAAATGAGGTAGTTATGCGATGTACAACGAAAGTCATTGAAAAATCCGGTCCAAAAAGCAACAAAAACTCAAGTTCCGGACGAGATTCGAAGAAGAGAGTGAAAGAAAAATAATTGGATCACCGAAATAAAAAACATTAGTAAACTCTTGACCTCATTTATGAGTTAACACAAAATAAAGTGACCTGTCGAATTGTTCAAAAGTCTGAAATAGCTCACACAAGCGCCGAAGTAGCAATGCAGATTCGTGGAAGAAATTTGTAGCACTTTGATTTAATTTTACCCGTCAATCATTATTCAACAGTTAATAAAAGAAGTAGAAGCCTCCACCAGACTAGACTCCTAAATACGGTCTGTCTTGGATGCATGATTCAAAATCTTTGCATCTTTAGCGCGATTAAGGCCTTTCTGAATTTCTTCACCACATTAAAGTTGATTCAAAAATAGTTAGTGTTAGTTTTCATTCGGTCTTTACAACAGAACTCCTGTTTTGACAATGAATGTCAGCAGGAAGTACAGGAATACTACAAGATACAGACAAGATCCTCGACAAAAGAACGAGAGCTTCCCGAATGCTCTACAAGCACAATCGATGACGAACGATGAACGGACTCGGAAGTTCTATTTTAAGCTTCTATTTAAGCTTCTATTTAAGCTAATGTTGGCTTCCAAAACGGCAATCGTAGCTGGCTTATTCCTAAAGATCTGAGACTTTACATATCCCCAGAGAAAATAGTCCAGGCGGCCAATTTCACCAAAATGATTTCTCAACAAGTCCACTGTTTCACGCGCTGTATGGCTCATAGCGCCGTCTTGTTGAAACCAGAGCTAACCGAGACCATGTACTTGAATTTCAGAAAGCACATAGTTCATTAACATGCCGCGATAACGGTTACTGTTGACGGTAGCAATATGATTTACCCCATTTTTGAAGAAATATGGACCAATGATTCCACCAGCCCATAAACCACACCATACCGTTGTTTTTAATAGATGTAATGGTAGCTCTTGGTACTCTTCGGTTTGCTCATCAGCCCAATTACGGCAATTTTGTTTATTAACGTATCCATTGAGCCAGAAATGGGCTTCATCACTGAACACAACTTTACGATAAAACACCGGATTTTCATTGAGTTTTCCCAGAGCCCATTCACTGAAAATATGACCTAAATTCAAGTCGCCTGGCTTCAATTCCTGCCATTCCTGCCTGAGTTTTGTAGGCTTTTAGGCTAATATCCCCACGTAAAATATGCGAAGTTGTCGAATACGCTAAGCCAAATTGTTGAGAACGACGACGAATCGATTCGTCACGGTCTTCGCGTACACTCTCAGCTACAGCTTCTATAGTCTCTTCACTTCGTGCTCGATGTGGTCAAACTGGTGGAATATCACCCACTAATGTAAACTGGGACTCAAATTTGCGAATGGTATTGGCAATAGTGGTTTCAGTAGGTCGATTATGCGCGCCGTAAGTTTCTCAATTCGCGCGAAAAACATTTCTCACAGAACGCTGATTTTCGTAATACAGCTGAACAATTTGAAGACGCTGTTGTAGTGTGAGTCTATCCACAATGACTTGTCGAACGATACTTAACAAAAATAACATAACAGTTTGATAGAAGTCATGCGTGATCTGTCAAAAAGAGCCTATTTAAAATCAAACCTCACGATGAATCACCTATGGTCTCCTTCGACTTGAAGACCAAAGAAAAAGAATTAATGAACAACTACGGGCTACAATGCGATAAAATGATATGTTATGTCTGCAACGGTTGAGATGACTAAGATATGTAATTACATGGACACTTAATCCTTTGCCCGAAAAGTCTTAAAAGCAAGCCGCACATAATACAAAGACCTCAATTAGCTCGGCATACGAAACTTGAGGAAGTTTGGTAGAGGCCGAGCTGACTGGGGTGGTAAGTTTTCTAAAATTTTAATTAAGCTTACTGGGGATTAAGACAATAGATGGCACTGCTATTACGAGATACTTAATTCACCATCTATACACAGACCCAAACAGAGTTAAAATTATTTTTTCAGTAGATGACATCATGAAATATGCATATAATCGAATACTCCGAGATAATGACAGTCACCGCCCAAAACTCCCTGGCGTTAAATTAATTTCTTTTAAAAATTTAAAAAAAAGACTTCATGTGAACCGAAACAATGTCTGTGTTCCATGTTGTTGAAAATTCAAAGTTGTCCGCCTTAACCGACTTCCAACCTAATCGTTGCATCAATTAAGTAATTTCGCCAGTGAGCAATTTTTTCATTTCGACAATCATCTCTATCTTGAAGTAGGTCTTGTTATTGTACAACTTTAAATTAAACTCCCTGTGAACCCGGAACATATGTCGGTTCAGTTCCAAAACAGACATTCAGATTGAAATCTGTGACGGTAATAAAATAAAAACTCAGTGGCAAAATGCCATGTCTACGACACATTACAACCATAAGTCGCATTAACATGCCAATTTAATATCTACTCGTGCTAAGGGTAATATGCAACGAAAGTAAAATTTACAATATTATGTCTCATTGTTCATGAACATGACTATGAATATATACCACTTGTGGATATAGAGATACTCTTACTCGGATTCAAATGAAAATGAAATTTTAATTTTAACACTTCTACTTTTGTACGAATATGTTGGTTAAGTCGTTTCCGAATTTCGGGTGAAAGTTGGCCATTTCTTTTCAAATTATTTCGAATAAAAATAAAACCAACACCTCAATGAGTGATTAATTAATATTCCAGCAGCGGCCCGTAGTAAATATTTAGTGACTTCAGAGTAATTGAAAGGAAAAACATTGATGAGTTGTAAATAAAGTTGATTGACAACAATGGTAGGCATGTGTGCCGTCAGATTTATTCAATTCATTTTGAATTTGCCCTTAACCTGATGCCAATTTTTACTTCTTTTTTTTTTGCAGTCGACTGGGAGTGACTAGATCCCAATCTAGTTTACTTTCACCTTCAACACATTGTGGTTAATGCGCAGCTTATAGTTCATTCCCCATTAGTGTAATAGTCGAAATCATTAAATTGCATTGTAGAGTATCACGGCCCCGTACTGTTTCTATCTTAATTAGCAAGTAAATGGTTTTATGTAAAAAATTTGACAGCAAAACTATATCCACAAACACAGGGTTTCGCGAACGATGGAAGTAAAAAACCGGATGTATGCTCGAATTAATTTATTTGCTGCATTTACATTTGATTCATTTGAATTAAATTGGCGGTTGAGATGGAGAAAAAAACCATCGAACGATATCGTTTTATATGGATATTTTTACTTCTATTTTCTGAACCAAAAAAACAAAAAAAAAAACAAAAAAAAAGTCAGACCTTATAAGCAGCAGGGCAATGGTCGCTGCAAAGTTTTTTCTTCTATTTTAAGAGATCACAAATTAGATGCAAATGATCGGCAGAGCCTCTACACAGCAGAGGTTGAATGCATAACAAGTTTTGTTTTATCGGTCAACCAATTCATTATAGATGTTCCACTTACGGTTTTGTTGGATTTAAATGACCTTTTCTGTGCAAAGTCTGTTAATGTTAAAATACTAGTTATTAACTTCCTCAAGTAGCAATGCAGTCCAATGTGAAACTGGGCCTTAAACAACATACCCCGCTTCCGACAGTTATTTGGTTGGAACGTTCAATATCGCCAATTAAGTTGGACACCATCTGTGGTGGTGTTTTATTGTACTGGTTTTACCTTGGTGAAGGATTCGAAGATTTTATGAGCTCAAGCGCTGGTGTCGATTTACTCTACATGTTTCAGCCATCTAAGTCGATAAATTCTGACTGTATATCCAGTTCAGTTTAATCTCCACCACCACTCTCGATCAATGGAAATAGAGCTTAGATTACTTGAAATGCAATATGAAAATCACAAAAAAGCACCTCTTTTCAATAAAGTTTACGTCTTTGCGTCAAAAAGGTGGACTTGAATGATCAATCCTTTATAGAGTTATATTTTACTTGCCCGAGCAAGGACTCTGCTATTAAATTGCCTTCTTAGCCCAAAAAATCACTGAGTGGCAACAGCTTTTCTTCGGATGATCTCGTAGTGGTGCATATGTACACAAAGTCCTTTATTATCTTTTATGCAGTTATACCTGGTTGTCAGGTTTCATCAGATTTTCTGTGTCCTAGCAGAATGTTTTGTGTTTTTATCTTCTTCGCTGATTCCGTTTTAATGGTCTATAACTTCGTGCGGTTTGATAAGAGATGGCGTAACTTATATTATACCATTGTTATTTTTCCATTAGAACATGCATTGGAAAGCTACCGTTATTGTACGTTATTTCAGTATATGTCATTCATTTGAAGCGTAAACAACAATAATTTTTTTTTCACTCAAATATGTCGAACTTTGTGCCTGAAAAAGTGTTTTTACGGGGAATTCTTCTTCATGAAGAAAACTGCTGCCAAAAGTCATCGCATTTTAGTGGAAGTTTATGGTGAACATGCGCTAGCTGAGCGAACGTGCCAAAAGTGGTTTGCACGATTTAAAAGTGATGATTTTGGCTTGGAAGACGATGAACGTCCTGGGCAGCCAAAAAGTTTGAAGATGAAGAACTGGAAGCATTACTCTATGAAGATTGTTGCCAAACACAAGAAGAGCTCGCAGAATCTTTGGGTGTCACTCAAGAAGCCATTTCAAAACGTTTAAAAGCAGCTGAATATATTCAAAAGCAAGGAAATTAGGTTGCACATGAACTCAAGCCGACAGACGTCGAAAGGCGGTTTTGCATGTCCGAAATGCTGCTGGAACGCCACAAAAGGAAGTCATTTTTGCATCGGATTATTACTGGTGGTAAAAAATGGATCCATTACGATAACCTCAAGCGTAAAAAATGAAATGTGAAATGTGAAACCCGGCCAACCAGCCAAATCAACGGCAAAGCCGAATACCCATGGCGCGAAGGTAATGCTCTGTATTTGGTGGGATCAGATGGGTGTGCTGTATTATGAGCTGCTAAAACCGGGTGTAACCATCAATGGACAACGCTACCGAATACAATTAATCCGTTTGAAGGGAGCAATAGCCGAAAAACGCCCGGAATATGCGACCAGACACGAGGCAATAACTGTCCATCATGACAACGCTCGGCCCCACGTTGCTATTTAAAAAAAAGTGGATGAGAAGTCTTACCCCATCCGCCTTATAGCCCAGACCTTGCCCCTTCTGACTACCCTCACTGAAATACGGTTCACATCAGAGCAAAATATCAAAACTTGGATTGATTCATTCTTGGCTGTCAAGCCGGCGCAGTTCTTTTGGGATGGGATCCACAAATTGCCAGAAAGATGGGAAAAAGTCATAGCTGCAGATGGGCAATACTTTGAACAATACTATTGTACATGTTTTTCTTAAATAAACGTTCAAATTTTGACAAAAAACCGCACGAATTGAATTACATACCCAAGTAATTTGCAAGTACCTTACAGTAAAGCCTTCGGCAGATAATGTCTATGTCATTCGCTGTAAGAATAGTTGTACAGACTTTTAAAACATTATGGTATGCCTATGGTGTGCCTTCCGAGTTTTGCACAATACACTCAAGTATGATGTTGAAAAAATCGCATGACAGTGGATCATTACCAACCCTCATAATGCAGCGTGATTGTCCTGTAGAGCCGGACAAGTTTAGCTGTGGTGTCAAATCTAGACATGTTTTCGTATAATTTTTCCCGATGCACACTTAGCGAAATTCAATTAAAGGCAGCACTTTGATGCCGAAAAAACCGGTTTGGCAAAGTAACGCTACCTTTTTTTTCTTTTAAGCTGTTCGCATTCGAAGTGTTGTTAGTTGTGTTTACAGAATTGCTGCATTTATTGTTTTTTGCTTGTTTCTATGAGAAGTTTAAATAAAAGCTGCCGTTTCTAAGTTATAAAGGGGGTAAATAAATTTTAAATATTTTTAAAAACCTACAATTTATGAGAAAGGGTAAAACCCTAACGTTCGAGCCAATTACAAACGTCAACGATTATAAGGCTACGGCAATATGACAAAGGCAGATTGCAATTCAATTGAAATTCTCGACATCACCGGTGGACAATATTGGCAATTGGAAAGAAAAATACAACACAAACCAGGTGCATAAAAATAATCAAAAAAAAATATCGACTCGAAAGAAAGCAAAAATTGTTCGAGTTGACTTCCAAAAAAATTCAACTGTGTCCAAAATTTGGCTGGAAGTAATCGACTGGTTTGGAAAAAAATAAAGCTAAGACCAGAGTTAAAAAATTCACATAAAGTGGCTAGAATGCGCTCTAAAAAGAAGCACTAAGAGTGGAAAAATGTGATTCTTTCGGAGAAAAAAAAGTTCAATTTTGATATGCCGGACAGTTTTAATTACTACCGGCTTCATATGAAGATACTTGAGCGATTTTCCACCAACCAAAACTTTAGAGGCTTGGACTGCCTTTAGCTAATACAGCAGGGCTTTAATATGCAAAGTTTCTGTTGAATGAAATTCTGGAATTTTTGTAACATGAGCCAGGTGGAAATGAAATTTTCCAGCAGGACAACGCTGCCGTACACGTGTCAGGGATCAGTTGTGAGTAGTTTCGATAAAAACAAATAAAACTTTTAGAATGGCCAGCATGGTCCTCGTCATGTTTCCGCCGACGAACGCAAATTTCAAGACGTGGAAAATCCTCGCAAGACCATAACGAACGAATGGACTCAGATCCCACTTTCAGAGTTTCAAAAAATGGTTGATTCGATGCCAAATCGCATCGAAGTCATGAACAAGTCTGGAAGCTGGACTTACTACTAATTTAGTATCAGTCACATTTTGCCTTAATGCCTTTAGTTATTCTATTAATTTTCCAAAAACTGCCTTTAATTGAACTTCTACGAATAGAATGTGGGTGTTGATTTAGAATTCGAGAATATTTACCAAGATCTGCCGTAACTCAAAAATCTGTTGAATCGTGGAATAAAACATTTAATTGACGAGAGGTTCAAGGTGATTAGAATACGGTAGTGAAAATCTTATATACGATTTTAAGGTGACAGTTGCTTCTATAGTTGGTGCAGACTAGAGAGTCTCCTTTTTCAGGATGTGCAAATAATGCTGAGGTTTTGTTCAACTGGCATGTTTTCGTCCGCAGACTTGTTAGACTAAAGTTTGGATAATGGTTCAATGATTCGTTTTGCCACACTTTGTTAACCGAATCTCTTAACTGCCTATGGAGGACTTAACATCATGATTAGAACATTGAGTATATGTATATTCATGTAGCATTCGCTTATATCAGGTTGATGTTGAATTTAGCCTTGATGCGGATTGTGATGAGACACACATTCACATGCCTGAAACTTATGAATTCTTGCCTTAGTGTGCACTAAATCACAAGTCCCCATCCCAAAAGCAGCTGATTGCCTTCTCGGTAGTAATCATAATAGTGTTTGTCGTAATTTTTAATTCTTTTTACACCCGGTTCATTCTATTGTACTGCTTCGATGGTGGCAAGATCTGCATAGGATCTCCATGATCCTATGATCCTGCATAGGATCGCCCTGGTTCTAAAGCACCCTTGAAATCTAAACTTCGTATGTGTTAAAACAACCCTGAAATTGGATCCTTACGGTTAAAAGACTGGATGCAGGGAACGGCATTGATTTCATCTATAGAGTTCTTCCGTTGTCGTCTATCCAAGCTTAGATCCATTCTTGCGCGTGTTACAAATCAAGCATACCATATATAAGGATTTATACATCCAGTTGAACTTAAGACCTTGCGCTACTGGCCTAATCTATGTTTTACGGCCTCTAAATAAAATACCAATTAATAATAACAAGAAAGAATTGAGACTTTACCATGTTAAATTTATTCTTCAAGTTTCAACTTTGGGCTGGTCTAATAAGTTTAATTCCAAATAGGTTTGATATTAAAGCTTTTAGTCTTTAAAAAATATACACCAGAACTTACTCGAAGGTAACTACTTTCAATATTTTCCTTGATGGGGATGCTTAAGACTTCAAATCACCGGAAGCATCCTTCCAGTATAACTGACATCTTAAATTTTTGAATTAATAACGGTGGGCAATGTGTTAAACTTATTAAGTAACGTCCTATTAGAGACGTCTCGATTGAATGTCTTATTTGAGGCGGTTTATATTTGACTTTCCACAGGTAGGCAGCTAGTCTGGCGACCGTCGCTGTCATCACCTCAAAAGCGGTATTCACGAACGTGTTTCCATTCTTATTGCCTGACCGGCCGACCAAATTGTCATGTCACAGACCTTAGTTTGGATATCAAAATTAAACATTAATTTCCATAGGATGGTGGTGTTGTGTATCGCTCTGAAATTAATTTACTTTATTCAAAATCTTATTCAAAAAAAATAAATAAATAATAATTAGTGCAGTACAGTAAGGAAGAAAAAATAAAACACAATGCGGGTATCCCACTTCTTCAGCTCCTGGTCACAGTGCTGTTGCCTGCAGTCAGTTATTGCCGTTTCTGTATTTGGCGTACGGGCATTGACTGAGTGTATGTACGAGTAACAAACTGATGGATAGTGGGTTGTGAGAGTGAATTTTGTTGGTGCACAGTTTCATATTTTTATTATTGTAAGGGCATAACACCTACAACAATTTTATCTGGTAAACTAGAATCAGAATATTCACTTCGCAGACCTGCTTTGTCTGAAATTCCATTTCCTTATACACATGATAATTGGTTTTAAGTCAACATAGCCCAATTCATCGTTAAAATTCATTTTAAAATATCCTATTAACCATTGGACCAGTCTATATTCTAAAAAAGTTCTTTACTTAAGACTAATTAGGAACAAATACATTCATAAAAATAACAATTGTATCCCGTTTTATTGAATTTGTTTACCGTTAAAGATTATTTATTTGCATATTTTCGCCATTTGCAAAATTATTCTAGTCCCATAGTTATTTAATTACAAAGGTATCCATAACGAGAAGTAATGGTTTATCTTTTCGGCTAGAATTGGTTTTCCAAGTATGGAAACTATTCGATTTGCGCAGTTCGCCTTCTATGTATGTTTTCTGTCCAAAATTATTGGACGTTTTGGATATCGAAAATTTGATTTTAAAAAGATACCATCCATCGTTGAGATGGTAATTAAAAACAAAAAAAAAAAAAAAAAAAAAAAAAAACTCAAACGCACCTAACACACCCGTAAGGTGCCATCACAAGATATCATATTTTTCAATGAAATGCCTTAATCCAATTATGTAACTATTTACTACCTACCTCTTTATTTTCAAAGTATTAGTCACACAGATATTAGACGGATTACTTAGCTTCTTCGGTGTCGTTCCGTTTCTGTTTTTTTTTTTTTTTTTTTACCAAAAAGCTATCACCGATTTACTGATTTTCATGCTTGCTTGAAAAATGCATCTCCACATATGCGGAAGGGAAAATCCGTATAGACCGTGGCTAGATATATTTTTTACAAAAAATAAATTTGCATAATTAGCACAGTCTGGTGTTTTGAAATTTGATTTATCTAAATTGTTTTGATTGGTAGTGTATAGGGTGAAGAAATCGGCGTGAGATTGGTATTTCATTTTATTTTTTACATTGTGTGCAATACAATTTACAATGTTTTCTACAAAAGGCGACGGTGTTAGCTTATAACTCTTTGAGGAGATGCTTGATTGTCAGAAACAAATAAATTATACGATCCTTAATTGGATGCAATATGCCGCCACGAAAATACTCGTAATCTGAGCTATGCTAACCTTTTTTTATGAACTGAACTGAAATCACCTTGAATCGAGTCGGTGGAAGACGACGATTTTTCTTCAATTCACAGAAAATGTGTCCCCTGAAGCATTGTGTGGCATTGTTAAGACGAACTACGCACTATGGGGGCGATGAGGATCTATAGCAGTGTATCAATCAAATTTTGACAAGTGATCCATCTTATAAGGCACCATTATGTGTTTGTCTTCCACCTTACGATCAATAAAAAATTAGCATAATTTTGAAATCGAATCATATGATTAAGAAAAGAAAACGTTGTTGCTCTAGTATTCCTATTTAAAATTTTCAATTCGAGCTTTAAGTGACTCTATATTGGACTAAAATGTAATAAAATCCATATTTTGATATTTAGAAGCTTCAAATCAAATGGTAGAACGATGGCCCAAGTGCTTTGTAAAGCTAGGCAAAAACCTTTTAATTAAGAAGACAAAATATGCATAAGTACTCGTACCCTCCCAACCGTAGCATCTATAGATGAAGTGCACTTAAAACGTTATCAATTAGTGCTACTACTAAAATTAACCTTCTTTGCCTTCTTAACACAAGATGAAAATCAATCAGCCTATACTATAAGCTGCTACCAATGTAATAATAAACATATGTCAAACTGTACTGAGGGTACACGTAGATGTTTCATTACCAAATCATATTAATAGGTATGTCACTGTTGCCTTTACTTTTAAGCACTGAGTGGCATCTAGAAAATATTTCCCCTTTCTACGTGTAAAAGAAATAAATCGATGTGTCATCCATAGTCTCCTTGAATACGGAGTGGGTCTGCTGCTAGCACTAACAACACGTAGAGGCTAAATTCCTTGGCACCGACATGGTGATAGGATCTTTTCAGCCATATTCCGGACTAGAGTACGGCGTGTCACGTTCATACAGTGTTATGCCCCAACGAATCAGCTAAGTGCCGTGTTCAACACAATGCCGAACGGAGATATCGTCATCGTGTTGGACCTGAATGCAAAGGTAGGCAATGAAGGCCGAAATGACAATTGTGAAAGATTTGTTGATTTTTACAACATCAATCGCCTATATTTGATCATAAGACCTGACACAAAGTCATCTGGGTGTCAACTAACGTGTTAACGATAGTCCACCAAATCGACCATTAGGCTATCAGTCGATTCAGAAGTTGTCTTTTAGATGTCTGAAACAGAGAGGGCTAAGTAGGAAATCACCACCTTATTTTAACTACTGTCAAGTTACTTACTGCATCTATTCGAAGACTCAACAATATCACCAGAATGGCTAGGTAAACATCGACCGGATTAAGACGCCAGCTATCAGAAGCAATCAGCAGTTCACTGCCGTCAACAATCCCAGAACACTGTAACACTATATAAAATGTTCTCACACCTGGACCTGAAATTATTGTTGGTAGATGGCAGGAAAGACATACTAGGTAGAGTGAAAAGTAACCTCCTTGACCGCCAGAATGCGCTGCTACTGCAAAAAAGGTTATGGTGCCTTGAAGTCCGTTCATATTTAGGCAAACATGCCAAATTTCGGTGCAATACTGTCTTAAGTTTTGTTTTGACAGCTGATTGTTGTTTGGCATTATGTTGAGTATGGACAAAAACGATTTTCGTTCTCTCATAAAACATTATTTTTTGAGAGGCAAAACGGCGAAGGAAACAAAGGAAAGGTTGGATAAATATTATGGGGCTAATACTCCATCAGATTACACCGTCAAATATTGGTTTCGAGAGTTTCTTGGTGGCCGCAATTCCACTACCGATCAAGTCCGCAGCATCAGGCCCTCCGATGCGGTCACAGAGGACAATGTCAAAAAAATACATGAAATGGTGTTGGCTGACCGAAAAGTGAAGGTGTGCGAGCTTGCAGATACCACAAAGATTAGTACTGAGCTCACACGTCATATCTTGGGCAATATTCTGCATATGAAAAAGTTATCCTGCCGCTGGGTGCCGCGCATACTCACTTCTGAACAAAAGCAAGAACGCGAGAGCACTTCGAAAGAGTGTTTGGACTTGCTGATGCGGAATCGGGCGGACTTTTGGCGTCGATTGGTAACTGTTGATGAAACTTGGATCCACTTTTACACACCAGAGAACAGAATCAGTGCCCGGCAATGGACTGAAGCCGGCACGAGGGCTCCGAAGCGGCCGAGGGGGTCGGAAAGTTTATGGCGACGGTTTTCTGGAATTGTCATGGCATACTCTTCGTGGACTACCTCTAAAGAGGTAAAACTATCAACAGCGAGTATTACTGTGCATTATTGGAGCGATTAAAAGCCGAAATCGCTGCAAAACGGCCTTACATGAAGCGAAAAAAAATTTTGTTTTTGCAAGACAATGCACCGACGCACAAGAGCATCGCAACCATGGCTAAAATCAATGACTTACGGCTCCAATTGCTATCATATCCACCGTATTTGCCCGATTTGGCTCCCTTAGACTATTGTTTCTTCCCAAACCTCAATAAAAAATTCAGCTCACGCGAGGATATCATCGACGACGGAGAAGTATTTTGCAGACCTTCCGGAAAATTACTTTTCGGACGGAATCAAGAAAGATCAAGAAAATCGCTGGAATAAGTGTATCAAATTAAAAGGGAACCATATTGAATAAAATAAAAAAAAAAAACATTTAAAAAAAAATTTTTTTTTTCATTCCCAAGGTGGTTACTTTTCACCCCATCTAGTAGCACGTAGCTTACAGAGGATAACTGTAGGCGAATTAATGAATGTAAGCTATTTACAGCTCGTATTGTGTGAAGGAACGACCTAGAGTCCCTGTAACGAAGGAAAGTGAGAGAAGTGCAACGTAGCGTACAACGGATCAAATATAATAATATTAACGCACTATATACAGAAGCATTGAAAGCAGCGAGCAGGTGTGATGGAACCGTTTACATAATCACCAAAAATCTGACAGTTGGTCATCGTTCAAACCAACATTCGGTGATATTGGAACAGTAGAGATGAGATTACTACCGCGATCAAGGCGTTGACGAACTACAAGGCGGTAGTTGGTATATGGTATTCCCGCAGAGCTTCTGCAACATTCAACAACATCTGGAAACATATGTGAATATACGAATTCTGGAAAGGCAGGTAATAGCCAAAGTAGTTCTTGGGCTAATAAATGGACATCTGGCAGATACACTCGATGCCGAATAAGCAGGTTTCCGCTCTGAATCTTACTGTGTCGACCACATCAACACCTTACGGATCATAATTGAACCGATTTTAAGAAGATGTTCGACAGCGTTAGCAGACAGTTTATCTGACTTGTCTTGCACAGGATAGGTATACCCAACAAACTAACGGTTATCAAATTAGAGATCCAAAGTGGGGCCCAACAAGGTTGCATTCTATCGCCTATACTTTTTTTACCGGTAATTATCAGTGTGCTTCGCACAGCCTAAACGAAGGAATTCGTTGGAATCTTACATCTCAACTCAAACATTTAGACTACGCTGACGACGTTTTTTTTTATTCTTTTACACGATAATGGATCTGCAGCGAATGACATCAAGAGTGAATAGGGGGGCAAATATCCTAATGTAGAATCCTTTGTAGTATGAGCGCAGCACTTGAAAGGTGACCACAACTATTACAAAAAAAAACTACAAACGTTTGTACCTACCTACGTTCATTTACGCATTCGGCCGGGTTTTCGGCCGAGGAATAAATGACGTAGAACAGTCACCAAAAATATGCCCTTGGTTATTTAGCAAGTGTTCCCAACTCAAGTGGTGACAGAGATTACAGAAACCATTATCAAAGTATGATATTAAGATGGTAGGAAAAAATCTTGCTAAAGAAGAAAGATCTGAAGATTAAAACTTCAGTTCCATGAAACAGCTAGAAAATATAGCGACTACCCTAATTCGACAACACTGAGAATTTATATTACGCATTCGAATAATGCTTTAGCCAAGAGGGTCTTTGAATTCATTCTCCAGACATGCTAGACTGAATAAGATTAAAGTACTCATCAGTAGGCCGCAGAGCAGAATTACTAACGCGTCACTGACACGAAGCATTTATGAATAAAAGCTACCAGATACTAAGGAACAGACCTTGTAAGAAGAGACGTCTAAGAACTCAGACTACACGAAAAGCCGTATGGTTGGTGTAGAGTTCGAATCAAAGTCAAAATTATTAAAAGAAGACAATAGCATGACAAATATCGCAACCTCGAACAGAAGAATCCGGAAATGTTTGTACTGCAACGAATTATCTAAAGAAATACAAGAACATCCAAATTAAATAAAGCCACACTAAGAGCATTCGAGAGAAAAATTTTTGCCTCGATCTATCTATCGCATTGGCGGAACATGGATGAAAAGATTTAACTATGAAAATACTATTGCATGGGAGACTACGTTAGTAAAGAAAACTGAACTCTACTGTTCATCTTTCAGCTCTGCATAGAGTATTCAGCCGAAAAAGAAAGTGATTTCAACCAATTTTAAATACAGATGACTGTCTAAGGTGATTTATAAATTGTTAGACAAGAAAACTACATATCAAACAAAAGTCAAAAACTAAATTAAAACGGTATCCGCTCTTCTGTGTTAATTGGTTGAGACTGAATTCAAAGGTGCAAACACAACTTTTGGGATCGCTTGATTCAAAAATCTCTTCAAATATGCCAATAAATAATGTATAAAAAAAAAAAAAAATAGAAAAAACGTCAGATTGAATAAACTATCGAACTTCCCCGGGAAATAATAAAAAACATAAACCTCCTATAGCGTAATTGATGACCTCCGCAACCTTATTGCCGAGAAAAACCGGGTGATGAAAGGAGCTAAAAAGCAGATATAATAAAAAAAAAAAAAACTAAATGCTAAAAAGTGAAACTTGTTACAGATCACCATGCCGACAACGGCACACCACTATCGCCGCAAAAACTCATTACAATTGCTGCATGCGTACAACTGCGATATCTGTTCGATATCTGTGTGATGTAATCGAGATTTTGTAAATAAATGATCGAGCGTATATGTAAGTTTATATGTCTGTAGTCAAAACAGCAACCACCAGTATAATAAAAACTAAACTCACTTCCCCACTCACAAAGCTCTGTAGAGTGTCATTTAAAACTAAAGATCGACCTGGTTTTACTACTCCACTTAACATGATATACGACACCGATACTATGTGGTTCATTCGATTTCTGTATCTGTATCTGTATTCGTCTTTGGCTATTTTACCATCGCTATTTTACTGCGAGTTCAATTTGAGCTTACAAATGATTGACTAGTTTCGGAAACCCATTTTCAGCAAACCAACTAAGTCGGGGCATAAACTGAGCATATGTTTAGTGCGTGAGTATCTAACGCGGTAATAGGAACCGTCAGACAAACTTACAGATACACACTACATAATGTACTACAAGTACGTGTGAATATCTCTATTTTGTGCAAATTTGGATTGCATAAGCTACAGACCAATCCCAGTAAATCACATAAGTCATTTAAGTCACACCTCATTGGCCCTAGATTTTCAGATAGTTCAATAAAACTCATCGAAACTATGGTAAGCTCAGCTAAGCAATTCCTACATCGATAGCGGACCATGTATTGAATTCAATGATCACATTGAAAGATCTTCGATCTTTTCCGACCGCTACGACGAGTAGATACTCGTACGCTGCAAAACCTAAGCTACACGTGAAGGTTCAAAATTTCGCTACTACTCGTATGTTATATCCGTACATCCGATTGAACGAATATGAGAACGAGTATGAATGTGTGTACTCGTATTTAGATTGTAGATACGGCTACTAATGTATCTAAAAATATCAACGAAAAAAAAGAATCCCGCCTTTAATAGCAAGCGCATTGAAGTTTACAATGAACTTTCACAAGGATAACCACTGCACAGAATCGTAATTAAGACAGTGGGGCTCACAATGGGCTATAGAGGCCTATCAGAGATACTCGTATATAAATGCAGATACAGAAATTGATATATACAATCCGGAAATGAAAAAGCGGAACGCATTTGCTCGTGCTTAGTGGCGACTGACAGCAGAGAGTTGAAATAATAATAAAAAGCTATGGTACGAGAACTGTATCTGCGGTTGGATTGGCTATTTGCATAAGTCTTGCTTCCTTTGAACACGACAGCAACAGTCGATCGCTGACATAATCTGCGTACGTAATTGCTGACCATGTCAGTATATGGTGGTGGAAGTTGTGACTTTAACTGGCAATTGCATACTACAAACAGAGGGGTTACCAAGCGGTCTTGAAGAAGTTAAATTGAATAAAATTACAGCTAAGTTATAGAAATATTCGTACGTACACTGGCTGACATGAAAAGTGGCATAAGTACAAAAACAAGAAAGAATAAATAATAAATAAACTGTCGCTTACAAATTTTTTTTTCGAACACTAAAAAGAAGATGAGCAATTAGAAAGAAGTCATTATCTGCTGAGATCCTCTTCAAAATGTTATGTGCCACCTGCTTATGGAATGAGATCTTCCTACACCAAAGTTTGGTTCATAAATTCTTCGAGCTGGAAGATGTATCACATTCATGATAGAATTTCTTCACTTACTCAATAAGGAATGGACGTAAAATCGTTCAAATCATCTTTCTTAATTCGAGAGTATCTAATCATTAAGTTCAGAGTCAAGAAAATATCGTAGATCGTGCAAGAAGTTAATAGAGTGAGTGGAGAGACTTGATTTTGGTCTGATTTTGGTACGTTATTACGTACATTTTGATCCTTTTCTGATTTTAATGAAATCCAAAATTCTGAGCGATTCTGATTAATGACAGTCGCGCAGTTTCAAAATCTGGTAATTTTAGCGTCCACCCATACAAATTCTAGGTCTTTTTTTAGTTCGAATTTATGGGAACAGCTCTGATAAGATGCCGGCTGTCTTGTGTACTCGTATAGACGTAATCAATTATTCAATCGAGAGATTTTTTGAGACAAACGCTAAAAAGGTAGAACAACATGATAGTTGTCATTTTAAAATTCGCGCCATTGTTAAACTGTCAACATTTAACTATCACTGCGATGATAAGTAAGAACTTGGAGATTATTATATATGGATCGCAAACGTGCTCGCACAATGAGTTGAAATAGTAAAAATTTACTAAAACAAAAAAAAAAAAAAAAAAAAATCAGGTCAGCTAAAAATAGGCGCCGCTTTAGCTGAGCGTATGTACATTTTAAGGCGCTCACAGGAACTGGGTCTGTACGTAACCACTTTGCATCACAATTTGCATAACACTCTTGACCTACATGCTTTAAAGTCCAGTTGACACAAAAATGAAAACCAGCAGACCACGCTCAACGTCGTACTTTCGCTGATTGGGTGCTGGAAATAAATGACTTTTTAGTCAAAATTATTCTGAGTAATGAAACTCATTTCCATTTGCCTAGAATAAACAAAACTATCGCATCAGGGGCTACCAAGATTTAAAAAAATCGAATTGTTACTGGAACAACTAACAAGCCTCTCCAGTTAGTCCAGTCTTTAGCTAACTTCCTCCAGTTGTACACTCCAAGTCATACTATATGAGATCACTTTGTACTTATGTACGCACCTAAGTTGAGGTCTTCTTCTACTAAGTTGTCCCTCAAGGTTAGATTCGAAGACTCTGCGGGCCAAAACATTGGTGTCCATTCGCTCTACTTGTTGTAGCCATCTCAAGCTAGGTACGCAGCAGTTTTTTGACTTTTCGCTTTCATTGTCATTTTGTCATTGAATCTTTCCCTCCAAAGCCCGTCAACGCAAACGGGAACAAATATTTTTCAAAGGATTTTTCCATCCCATTGCACTTCCTGTTGGTTATGTCATCCACTGCTTAATATTTAGCTATACGTAGCCTCTTAAGCATCCGAATATTCATCGCATCTTGTTAATTTCTTCGACATAGGGCTGCGACTTCAATGACGGCGCAGGCTAGCCTGCTTACTCCAAAACTTGGCGCCTTGGACATGACAAACGTTTATCCTATTCCATACTAAGCAGCCCTCATTGTCGAAAATAGAAGCTGGAATTTGAAGATCCTGGGGGATAAAGCGATGTAAGTAAGTTTCGCATAAAGGACCTAATATGTACGAATATATATAGGGTGATTCATACTGAGGTTTAATTTATAATGTAAAATGAAACACATAAATTTAAACGTGAACTTAAAATTTTTATTATTTTGGTATTTGGTATTTGGCTTCGAAAGCGTCAATTGTAGCTGGTTTATTGCTGAACACCTGAGACTTTACATTACCCCAGAGAAAATAGTCCAAAGGTGTGATCGCACGATTAGGCGGCCAATTTACCGTAGCAAAACGTGAAATTAAGTGCTCACCAAAATGATTTCTCAAAAAGTCCATTATTTCACGCGCTGTATGGCTCGTAGCGCCGTCTTGTTGAAACCAGAGCTCACCGAGACCATGTGCTTGAATTTCAGGAAGCACATAGTCCGTTAACATGGCGCGATAACGGTTACCATTGACGGTAACATTCTGATTTGCCTCATTTTTGAAGAAATATAGACCAATGATTCCACCAGCCCATAAGCCACACCATACCGTTGTTTCATCAGGTTGCTCATCAGCTCAAATACGGCAATTTTGTTTATTAACGGATCCATTGAGCCAGAAATGAGCTTCATCACTGAACAAAATTTCACGGTAAAACACCGGATTTTCATTGAAAATATGACGCAAATTCAAGTCGCCTGGCTTTAATTCTTGCACAAGTTGAATGTTGTACGCTTTTAGGCCGAGATCCTGACGTTAAATACACCAAGTTGTCGAATTTGCCAAACCAAGCTGCTGAGAACGACAACGAATCGATTCATCACGGTCTACACTCTCAGCTACAGCTGCTATATTCTCTTCACTACGTGCTGGATGTAGTCTAACCGGTCGAGTATCACCCACTAATGTAAACTGGGACTCAAATTTGCGAATGGTATTGGCAATAGTGGTTTCAGTAGATCAATTATGAGCACCGTAAGTTCTTCGAAACACACGAAAAACATTTCTCACAGAATGCTGATTTTCGTAATACAGTTGAACAGTTTGGAGACGTTGTTGTGGTGTGAGTCTTTCCATGATGGCTTGCCAAGTGATACTGAACAAAAGTGAGTCACGCGTGATCTGTCAAAAAAAATCTATTGAAAATCAAACCTCACGATGAGTCTCCCTATATTTCCCAAGGAATTTTTCAAGTTTAATAATTCGATATCTGCTTTGTTTTCCTGCACAGGTCCAGTCAGCACATGACGCCGTAAATACTAAATTATAACTGGCAAAAATTATTGCATTTTGTCTTCCGAGTAAGGATCTTCGAAACCATCCGTTTTGCTAAACCGAAGAAGTAGCGGATTCCAAAAAAGAGTGTTCATAAGAACTTTACTAGTCTGCCACTCTTTGAGTTAGTCTTTACTCCAAGATAGTTGGACTCCTTAAGACCTCAACTTAGAACTCTAACCTCGGATGAAATATTCCATAGTACACGGTTTTTAATACAACGTTGGAACAAAATTTTCTCAGAATATACAGACATTGAATAGTTGATCGAAAATGCTATTTTCAATTCGAAATATGGTCGGTTAATTTAAAATGTTGGTCTGAATATCTGAAGAGTTTTACAATGTCAACTTTAAAGCAGTTGTTGGGACAAGTAATATTGGGGTCAAAAAGAGACTGAGAACTAAGTCTTCAGCATTTTTTGTTAAATCGAATGAAAGGTAATATCAATATCACACAATACTTCTTGAGTCAAGGCTAAAAAACATTTGTTTTGTTTTATCGCTGACTATAAGTTTGTGTTCCGCAAACCATGAGTTTAGTATGTGGACATCATAATGGATGTCGTAGAATAAATTTAGGAAATTTACCGCATCATACCCAATCGTAAGATCGTTCGCGATGGCTTTAACTTTCCAAACAAAGAATTTACACAAATTGAAAAGAGAATCGGACTTATGACAGATCCTTGAGGTATACCCACAATTACATCTTTCGAGTCACTTAGAACATTATTAAATTTTACTTTCTGACTTCGATTACCTAAATAATATTCGAACCATTTGTAAATACAACCACGAAAACTAGCATTGTATAACTTTTTTAAAAGAATACTATGGTTAACCATATCAAAAACTTTGGTTATATCCACAAAAAATGCACCACAGTATTTCCTGCTATTCAAACCTTTTTATATGAAGGAGCAAAAGTCTAACAAAGCATTTTCTGTTGAGAATCCTGTTCTAAAACCGTACTGTAGAGAAATAAAAAAATTGTACTTGAAAGATAAATCGCAACCCTATTTTTAATTATTTTTTCAAATATTTTTGATGTAATGAGATTGGGCTATAGTTCCTAACATCTTTTTTGTTACCTTTTTTAAAAAGAGGTATACTCTGGGCTTGTCTTCATTTACTCTAACGCCAACTGGCTTCGTCTGTCCTTCGGTTGGCTTAGGACTTTTGCGCGAAGCCGTTGAGATCGTTAATCATCTACGTATCTCAACTGATGGATAAGTTTTTTTTTATATTGCACTTTCCGTGACATTGTTTGCAATAGTTCTGGAGCATTTGATTTTAAACTGAACATTAAATCGCGCGATTCCTAGCGAAAAAGTTTTCAAGATTCAGCCATAGCTGTGTAGAATTCAAGGTTAATACTATCAAATACGGATGTAAACTCGATAAATAGGTGATTAATTTTGAATTAAAATTGCCAAAGTTTTTTTCAGTGTTAAAAATTTGTCATACATACGTACATATACGACAGCACATAAGCTTGCATAAATATGCTTCTGTAGTTATTACAATACATAGGGTCGCCTTTTTGTAGATATCGCATGTGAAGTTGATGCGGGTATAGTTTTATTCACTCATACTCACTTAATGGTTTTGTGTTTTTCATGAAGTCTACTAGAACATCACCTTCGTAAAATATATGTAAGCTCTGGTCGCAATTTTCCAGAGTCTTCTGGAGTCCTTTCAATAACGTATTATATGTACGAGTAAGTAACATCCTCTAACCAGTCCTCATACGCAGACGGTTTTTTTACAGTGAAAGTTATGAGTACCAGTTATTTCATACTCTTTTTCGTTTGATGGATTAATGTTAAGGATCGTATCTTCCCTCGGTGCTTCTGTATCTCAGGCACACTGCAGATTTGTACCCAAGTTAAAAGTACCGGCCTTCATTTTTCAGGGCAGAGAAACCCATGGAAGCTACATTGGTATTTTACGGACTTCCTTAGGTCATCCTCAATTCCATTCGAAATGTGGAACTGAAAAAGGAAGCGCAAATACTCTAGTGCTTGTATAGATAAACATCAAAATATGATACAAAAACTGCAAAACTAAATATAATACATGGGCTGAAAAGTCCGTGTCGTTTCTAAGAGAGGGCACCACTTGAATTAAATTCATACCATTTTCAGTTAGTGCCAACCTTCAAAAGATACGTATATAAATTTGGCAGCCGTCGTTCTCGAGACATAGCGTTGTGAGTGAAGCAACTTTTCTTATTGTGAAAAAAAAAAATGGATTCAAACCAATGCAGCCGATGCAAAGAAATGGCTTGATAAGTGTTACCCGGACTCTGCACCAGCCGAACGAACCATTCGCAAGTGGATTGAAAAATTTAGAAGTGGTCATGCAAGCACCGAAGATGATGCACGCAGTGGATGTCCAAAAGAGGCTGTTTCAGATGAAAACATCCAAAAAGTCCACAAAATGATTACGAATGACCGTAAAGTGAAGTTGACCGAGATAGCTGCGGCTCTGAAGATATCAAAACAGAGTGTTGGATATATCCTACACGAATATTTGGACTTGCGAAAGCTCTGTTCAAAGTGGGTGCTGCGTTCGCTCACAGTCGACCAAAAACAACAACGTGTTGATGATTCAGAGGAGTGTTTAAAGCTGTTCAACCGCAATAAAGCCGAATTTTTGCGTCGGTATGTGACAATGGATGAAACTTGGCTCCATCACTTCACACCATAGTCAAGTCGGCACTTAGCTGGGATACACATGGAATAATTTTCATCGACTATCTCCAAAAGGGGCAGACTATCAACAGCGACTATTACATTGCATTGTTGGAGCGTTTAAAGGACGAAATCGCAGAAAAACGGCCGCTTTTGAAGAAAAAGAAAGTGCTGTTTCATCAAGACAATGCACCGTGTCACAAGTCGATGAAAACGATGTCAAAATTGAATAAATTCTGCTACGAATTGCTTCCTCACCCACCGTATTCTCCAGATTTGGCCCCAGCGACTATTTCCTGTTCGCAGACCTCAAAAGAATGCTCGCCGGAAAGAGATTTAAGACCGATGAAGAAGTAATCGCCGAAACAGAGGCCTATTTTGAGGCTAAATCGTACTACAAAACTGGTATCGAAAGATTGAAAAATCGTTTCAATTAGTGTATCGCCCTCGAAGATAACTTTATTGATAAATAAAGTTAAATTTTGCAAAAATTTTGTGTTTTACTATAAAACGGACTTTTCAGCCCATGTGTTATAATACGTGTGTGCATTCGAACTACATGTTCAGCTTGGCTAAAGACCACAACGCTTCAATATGATTGAGGAATTTATAACAGGATAAAATAAAATACATAAAAATAGAGCACAATTTTCCAACTACTTATAGCCCAAATGGATTCTTTCTATGACATGGAAAACAAACTATATCTGACAATAAGAGAATAAGCGTGGGAGCTCTTATTGGAAGGATCTCAGAATTGCTACCTACCATATCAATTATTTCTTTCCTGATGGCGGTACTAAGATATATTATTTTCGTTTTCGTACCCTTACGTACTATACGTCACTGCTGTTCGGTTATCAATAAATAATATGAAATCCCACTTTTGGAAGTAGATACTACAATATATAATTCGTTTTTTAAAAGAAGAACATATTTCTTCTGTTATATTTTTTATTTTATTTCCCCGTCGTTATAAACTTCAAACATTTAAGACCAAACAACATTAGTAAACAGCTTTCTTTGTCAAATTCTCCTCGCATGCGATGTTTACAAGCATTCCGTAAATCATATGGTATATTAAACATTAAACGAGCTATAATAAAACAAAAATTAAGAAAAAGAAGAGTTCGAAAACCAAGATGTTTTGTTTTTAGTACTGGAAGCCGTAGCCCGAAAAACGAAAACCGGCGCAATCCCAGCAGCATTTGTATTTGATTTTCGTGTTAAAATGATGTACCTCGGACTGAAAAATAATTTTCCCAAGCAGAGGCTGGTAATATGTCGATAAACGGCGGCAAATCATCATAGTCTGAGAGACGGTTTGGGGGTCGTCAAACAAAATACAAGTCATAGTGCGATTCACGGAAGAAATATACGCATCATGTATTTCAGAGGTGTGCAAATATCGAGGTACGATGACAAACTTACTTACTAGTAGTACGAATGCAAATATCAAGGACAATATATCATAGCACCGAAAAAGTTCTATAGGAAGATTTGAAGTCAGAAGGCTGCAACCAAGTGACCACCAAAGCCTTTGCCGACCCCTTCCTAGCATAAAGTGCGAAGGAACACTGGCGTTGCTAACAGGGGGCCATCAAAAATGTCAAAGTGACCCATAAACAATAAACTATAAGCCTGATGGGGACAATCTCAGGCGTAATGTACAACACCGCATACAAGGGCAACTGGCCTTTGATACGTACAGAGCAGAATAGAAAAGCCAAACCCACAAAAAGTGCTTCTGTAGGAATTTACCACGAGGTAATGAGGATATACATTCAAGGCAACAAAACCCAGACTTAAAATTGCAAGAAACCCCGCTGGATAATCGTAGTAGAAAAGCAGATGATGATGGAAATAAGTAGAAAGCACTTCTTTGTGCTGTTAAGCGGTGAACACGGCGAGCATACCGCTGTTAGGCAGAACATACCATTCAACTCACCAGGCATAATGAAAGTAAGGATAGCAATATACATACATACATAATATAGCTAGCTTAGCTTCCGAGGTTTTCAAAGCTTCTCTACTGATTTGTCTCATTTCTTAAATATGGTCGGAAAAAAGAATGTCCGATGAATGGAATCTCAGCATCATTTACACAACTATGAAGAGGCAATATTCGAGAATATCCTCAATACTAGCTACAATACGAAGTATTACACTTGCTGTATACGATATGGACATGATCAGTAAAGTACTCTTCGCGAACAGAACAGATAATGGGTGCTCTAATGGAATAACACAGCAAATAAAAAGTTTATATTGAATACATGTAGCCAACGGCCTTGCTATGCTAAATGCATCGCTTTACACCCGACTCGCATGCTGTTGACGGTAGAAACTTGTGGAATATGGCCTAATCAGAACATTTTGAGAGGCAAACATCATCTGGTTGGTCAGGCAATGGTTTCACTGTAAAGCTTAGCGGTGGCAATGAGCACGTCCAGTGGTATATAATAGGTATAATAGGTGAAGTAATGCCTGACTACTTAGTTAAGAGCTGATTAGTCACGGAGCTTCTATGAACTTTTATAAGCTACAGAAAGGTAGAATTAGCTACAGAGATCGAAAATTGTATATAGAACCGGACTAACCCGTTCTGTATGATGGCATTCATTTCAAGATAAGTGAGGAAACATGGTCTTGGCTGGCGGAGGAATGAACTTGATCTGAACGATGCCAATTGAATTTATGATGAGTTAGAGATGGCTGATGAGCGATGCAGAGAAGCGGACAAGATGACTCTTTGCTCTAAAATGAGCCACAGGAATCAACAATGTGCTCATATGAGAACAAGGAAAGTCATCCGAAATTGAAATCTTCTTGATAGTGAAATGGTGTCTATGGGACAAAGAACAAAAGCTATACAAAAACCTTTATACTGATAAAAGTCATACTATCAACTGACTCATGACAGTTAAATTTTGATATGGATCCCTTTTCCTTAAGCTCCACCTAAGTGCATTTAATTGTATCTTTAAAGTGGCTCGCTATCTGGCGCGCCACATTTGCATCACCGGTGAAATTAACCGCAAACTTCCATTTTATTTTTATTTCAGTAGGTCATCTGATCGATCAGGTGATGCCAAATCCTGATGTTACCCAATCCCTTTACATTAAAAATGGAGAAAACTAAAGGCACCCAAACAATTCACTATTTATAAATTCGTCAATTGAATAATAACAATAGCGTGTTAAAACAAACCCGGCGAATTTATTTCGAATTCCTTTAGATATTCTCTCATTTACATAAAAATAAAAAAGATCCAAGTACTAAGTAACTATTGGTCTTTCGTTTTTGTGCGCATTTTCTCAATACACACTTCTCGAAGCCGATTTACATTAGAACCAGTTTCGTGGTGTAGACTTGCATTTGTGCGACACTGACTTTAATATTTTTTTTTTTTTTTTTTTTTTTTCATTTTATTTGTTTATTTTTTTCTTTTTTTGTATTTCTTTTACTTTGCCCCGGAGTAGGAAAAACTTTCAGAAATTATCGAGTTAAATCCGCCTATAACTGGATTGACCAACTTTTCATATACACGGCAGTAACCACAGCTACAGCTGCTCAAAGTCGAAGTTGTATTCGAAGTCAAAGTTGTGTACTGACACATTGTTCGGAATTACAGGTAATTCCCAGCTATCGCGAAGTTTCCTTTGCCTTGAAGACCTGTACGTGTATTTTCCTGATTTAAAGTTTAAAAATAAGTGAACTTTTATGAAATGACGAATTTATTGATTCAATAAGTTAGTTAAGTTGTTAAGGCAAAAGCAAGTGTTTAGCACCTCAGAGTGAATTTTTACAACTCGCACTCAGACGGATTATAAGTGATAGTAACCGAAGAAGAAGAAGACAAGCATTTCGTGGAGGGCTTCACCTTGTTCTTTCGAGTGGTTTTACTGAGGCGCGTTGACATTTAAGTAGAACGCATTAAATAACTACAACGAGCGTTAGGTACCCAACAAGTTTTATTTCATTGCAATAGGTTTTGTAGTATTGTTGTTCTGTGGTAATGAAATCAACGTAAATAATTGTAAATTAAAAGAATGTTGCTTTGATAGAAGAGGCATCGCCGATTAGAAACTGATTAAAGTGCTGCACAGTTAAAATGTATACTTTTAAGTTGTGAGTAAGCTGGAACAGGAAAGAAATTTCCTTTTTTAGCAGAGCAGTTCACATTCTAACTGACAATCAAATATTTAATTCACCGATAGTGTTCAGGTTTTCTTTTCTTTTAATTGTTTCTGCATTCAGGCCAGTAAAATGGCATGGAATTCCCCATTGGGCTTACTAAAAAATGTTTCCGGATTAACTTTATCATTAACACCAAGTTTAGACCGTTCCTGTAGTTTTATTATTTACATTTACAACATTTTATTTTAGAGAGTGAATGCATTACGCTACCCCATAGACATGATTTTCATTTCACCCAGTACAACATCAAGCTTATCGTTTATAATCCTCTTCCATTGCTAAAATACAATTTGTTAGTCCCAAGATAAATATAGATTACACCAATTATAGGGGCATCACATCGCATGATCGCACAGAATCATTGTACGATTTTTTCATAAGCTTATGGATAACTATTAATACAGTTAAATGCCTGGTTAGTACACAGCAAAGCAAATATTCACACTGCCCCAGACGAGACCTACGAACTCCACATCGATACCCACCAACTCTTTAAAGGCCCCATATGACACCATTTATAGAAATGAGTATGACCAATCTGCGCATTTCTAATAAACTCTTCAGATTGAGTAGAACGAGGGATATGAAGAACTGCTTTATAAGGATCGGAAGCAGTCTCATCGAAACCTTCGAATAAGAATAAGAAAGAGTTTAAACAAAGTGATTCGGTGTTATATCACTTCTTCAACACCATACTTGAGAAAATATGCAAAACTCTTAAGCCAACTCCTGAGACAATGTTCCTGCAACCACTTGCATACGCTGATGGCTTTAAAATTTTTGCAAAACAAAGCCTGCGTTCGCAAAGATCATCAGTGCTCATCAGTCGCCTGAGATGACTAGCACATGTAGTCCAAATAAATACCACCACTCCGACCTCAATAGCCTTCGATTCCCATCCGAAGGAATATGTCTATTTCTAGAAAGTCAGAGATTTCCTCCTGAAAATGTAGTCAAAAAGCGCAGACAGCTCAAGATTAATCATCGAAACGGCGCCAGCATCTTTTAAGAATTTTGTAAAATGACACTTCACTACTCATCAAGAAAACGTTATGAAGTCTGTCTTCCTTCCATTAATCAGAGATATGCACAATCCAAGTGGGTTTGAAAATAGATAAAAATGATCTTGAATTTTCTCCACCCTCTAATGCAAAACGTTTCTGAATAGCTACAGAAGGACGCATACCTGTATCAATAGGTATTCTGATTTAGAATGAAAATATCTTCCCTGGAGCTCCGATAATCATGTTTTGATGTCCTATACTACATAGTGGTATTGAAGTAGGAGAGAAGTACAAGAGCTTTGTGATTGGATGTGATTGATATTGCTCTGCTTGGTACCTGGATACGAAGTTTTATGGATTATTAGGTTTCGGAAACATATACCGTCAATTATAATACTTAACTATGCTGCAATATTGCTCATTCGGTGCTTATTTTCAGACAAATTTTTGTGCGGGCTGCTTGTACCTTCAATGCTGCTCTCAGGATGTTTTCAGCGTTGCTTGTGAACCTGCAAAATATGATCCGAACTTCGTACTTTGAACGAAAACCATTTTTAACTTTCAGCGGCTCAGTCATCCTTGTCCTTGGAAAATCAATTTTTTTTTTCTCAGTGCCGCATATACCATTTACATATCAATATTACGTTTTTAAATTTTACACTTTAGAATTTAGAATTGAGAAACTTTGTTTATATGATTTCAGATTAAGTCTTCGCACTCGAACCAACCTCAGCGCACTTCCTATGTATTATATTCCCAACTGTTAGTTTTTGATTTATTGTTGTCTACCATGGAATCAAACATATCCGTGTCTTGCCTTTGGTAAATCGCTGATGTTTATCTTCCATTTAGACTCTGGAGCTTCATTGAGAACATATGCTTAAACTATCCTGTATTCATCTGTTCAGGATTATCACAGGAAGTATTTTACTACCTTAAAGTTCAAGCTATGGTGACGTTTTGTTCTATACGTATGACAGTAATATGAGTTATGTTCTGCTAAATGTAAATACTGGCATGCAATTATTAAAAAAGATGTTTGTTTGATTTAAATGCTAACAAAGTTGGTTATTTTTATAAGAAAAATCAAGATACCCTGCATCATCATACCTTATTTAAATGGCACACTTCTGGGCTTCTCGAGGTGTGTCAGACACATAGAACTTACTCTAGACAGCAAACTGAAAGGTAAAAAAAATGTTATACAGTAAAACAAAAGAAAAATGTGTAACAGGGTTGCCACAGGGTTATGGGCAAATGTTATCCACACTTCGAATTTAAGGAAGGAATTTAAGAATGCACTCCAATCCTCTAGATATAGAAAAAAATATGTAAGCAAATAAATTTTTGATGAAAAGGGCATTCCTCATAATTGCTTTTTAAGTTCATAAAGAATTTTGGATTAACAAAAGAAGTCTTTGTTAATCTTTTGCAAGATATTCAGCCGAAATTAAGGAATCGTGAAAGGACCACTTCTATTCCCGACATTGTAAATTTGACCTGGAATCTGAATCTGCGCTCAAGGAAGTTACCAAAAGTGTATTGGCAATGATTACAATCTTTCACTTGGGCAGTCAACAGTTTCCATTACATTGAATGAACTCATAAATATGGTTGAAGAACGTGTGTGTCCTAAGTGGATTAAGTTTTACTACTCACGAGAAGAAGAAGAGGAGGCAAAATTGTTCTTTTACGAGAAAACTGGATTGCCAGGCATTATCGGTAGCATCGATGGAACGCATGTCAAAATAAGAGGACCTGATAAGCACCTCCAACATCTGTCCTCTAATAGAAAAGGTTTTTTGAGCATCAATACCATGATTGTTAGTATTACGTATTTGTAAATTGTTTGTTGTACTTGATAAATATCTCAATTTTCAGGTATGTAACCACAAAAAAGTCATAAAGTAGTAGGTGGAGTGAAAAGTAGCCTCCTTGATCGCCAGAATGCGCTACTACTGCAAGAAGGGTTATGTTGCCTTGAAGTCCTTTCATATTTACGTAGACGTGCCAAATTTCAGTGCGATACTGTCTTTAGTTTTGTTTTGACAGCTGATTGTTGTTGACGTGTTTAGCGTCATGTTTAGTATGGAAAAAAACGATTTTCCTTCTCTCATAAAACATTACTTTTTGAGAGGCAAAACGGCAAAGGAAACAAAGGAAAAGTTGAATAAAAATTATGGGGCTAATGCTCCGTCAAATATTGGTTTCGAGAGTTTCGTGGTGGCCGCAACTCCACCACCAATCAAGTCCGCAGCAACAGGCCCTCCGATGCGGTTACAGAGGACAATGTCAAAAAAATACCTGACCGGAAAGTGAAGGTGCGCAAGCTAGCAGATACCATAAAGATTAGTACTGAACGCACACGCCATATTTTGGGTAATATTCTGCATATGAAAAAGGTATCCTGCCGCTGGGTGCCGCGCATACTCACTCCTGACCAATAACACGAACGTGAGAGCACTTCGAAAGAGTGTTTGGACTTGCTGATGCCGAATCGGGCGGACTTTTGGCGTCGATTGGTAACTGTTGATGAAACTTGAATCCACTTTTACACACCAGAGAACAGAATAAGTGCTCGGTAATGGACTGAAGCTGGCACGAGTGCTCCAAAGCGGCCGAGAGTAGCTCGATGGGTCGGAAAGGTTATGGCATCGGTTTTCTGGGATTGACATGGCATACTCTTCCTAGACTACCTCGAAAAAGGAAAAACCATCAACAGCGAGTATTACTATGCATTATTGGAGAGATTGAAGCCCGAAATCGCTGCAAAACGGCCGCACATGAAGCGAAAAAAATGCACCGGCCCACACGAGCATCGAAACCATGGATAAAATCAATGACAATTGCTATCGCATCCACCGTATTCGCCCGATTTGGCTCCGTCGGACTATTATCTCTTCCCAAACCTCAAAAGATGGCTCATCAATAAAAAGTTCAGCTCACGCGAGGAAATCATCGACGCCACGGAGGAGTGTTTTGCAGACCTTAACAAAAATTACTTTTCGGATGGGATCAAGAAGTCGAAAATTCGCTAGAATAAGTGTATCAAACTAAAAGGGGACTACATTAAATAAAACAAAAAAAAAAAACATTTAAAAAAATTTTTTTTTCATTCCCGAGGAGGCTACTTTTTACCCCACCTAGTACGTTAATGCCAAGTACGCAGGATCATCTCATGATTCCATGGTATGGGACATGTCCGGCTTAAAGCAATTGTTAGAAGAGAAGCACAGAAATATAATGAGGAATACTTATATTCTAGGTAGACTCTACGGAATATGTTTGTTTCAGTCCATTCATTTCAATATAGTTCTAGGCGACGCGGGTTACCCCTTATCACCGTATCTAATAACACCTTTTAGATGCACGGAACCAAACTTTTCTGAAGCAAGATTCAATAAAAAATAAACACAATGAAGGATTACAGTAAAACAAACAATTGGACTTTTAAAGAATCGTTTTAGATGCGTAATGGGAGCCCGAGAACTTCACTATAAACCAGAAAAAGGGACAAAATAATCAATGTTTGCGCTGCACTTCATAATATTGCACTGTATCTTGGGATTGAGATAGATGAACCAGTAAATACTGAGGAAGATTTTTTAGTAGATGATGCATACACCTACGTTCTAAATGCCGAGGATAGCGCTGTTTGAAATCAATTATTGAATTTAATTTAAAATAAAAATAAATAAAAAAAAACGCTTAGAGTGTATTTATATTTTACATGTATTTACTTCTCCACATCTGAAATATGGTTAATCGTATTCATTTAATCTATTGGCTTGGCAAATTGTTTTCAAGTTCTAACTTTTTTGTTTCCAGCAACTCCAGTTTAACCTTAAGTTTTATTTATTAAGTTTAGATCACCGAAATCGAGCAGTGTTGGGCGCGGTAAGTACGTAGGTAGGTGACCACATGGGAATTTAGTACTCCGCGTGCTGTTGACAAAACGCGCCACATAAACATAGTACCCCGGCGTTAAATCCCGGTCCATACAAATTAATTTGTATCGTTCCCTTTATAGTAATAATAATAATAATAATAAACTTCTCCATATGTCGCTTGTTTGTAAATTTGTTCCTTTTTTTTATAAAAAATAATAAATTACGCATATTGAAATATATTCTTATTTCAAAGTAATTAACATCTGTACTACACTTACTTACTTTTGTTGTTGTCCATTTTACCAACAAAGTCGACAACAAATTTCAGATAGAATTGACATTTTCATCAAATAGAATAAAATTGACAACAATAGAGTCTCGCAATACTCCGATAATAGATTCTATTTCTATTCTACTTTAATTCTATTGGGAAAAGACTCTCCCCTATGTCTCACTTTCAATCCGCAACATTTCCTAAATAACGAACAAAGATCACTAGCCATGGTGTCATTAGAAGACACACGCAACAACTGGGTATTCCTTGTAACGATTTCTTTATAAGCTGTGGCGCCGAAGAAGGAGCCAAATCTGTGGCGCATTCCTTTTTTAACGCATCAAAATGCAATCTAAAGCAGCTACTAATTCCGAGATATAAACAACTCCTGCTCTATGAAGATCATCGTTCTTTATAGATTTCTGAAGCGATCGCTTTGATTTCAGTGATACAATGAACTCTCTAACCTAGCCTAACCTTCCGAATATCTTCCCATGCGTATACAGATACAAATTAACGACTTATATAATATATGCGTGTATATCTACTTCAGGACTATAATTATTTTCCACTTAAAAAATATATCCTACAATAAAGCGCACACTTTCTTTAAACATTTTTATGAAGCCTAATCCCTGAATATAACTGCGAGCTATGCGTCTAATAAAACAGTCATTTAATTCGTATCTCCTGACATTTAAACAAACTCTGATTGTTATCAAACTCAGCTATTATAAACTCGCATACGAATATGTACTAGTATCTATCACGGTAATAACTTTCCATTATGTGGCTTATCAACGCGTGGGTGAAATTTAATCTGCTCCCCTTTCCCTATAGTCATGATAGATATGATACTTTTTTAATAAACCCATCTTCACGAACTAGAAAACAAAAAAAAAAAAAATAATAATAATAATAAAAATAATAATTTTTTTATTGGAGTCACCGTAAAGTGAAAAGTAACGTATTTAGCTGAAGCAAATACAATTTGTAATTATATTGGAATTTATACCGCCAAAGTATGCGGTAAGAGGCGTACGGCCACACTGTACCGTATGCTTTTGCATCTATTCCGGTCTGATTAAAGTGATTGCATGAAATTATATCCGATTTCGAATCTGATTTCGATTCCTATTCCGATTTCGATTCATCTGCCACGAGTGTACAGTGTTGAATATATTTTCTGCCGAGTGAAAAGTGAATTTTTTTTTCTTCATTTAATTTTTTTTTTAGTAAAAGTGTTAAAAAGAAAATTAAAAACTAATTACACTGCTTACATGCTCATAAGAGTGAAACCGAAATTTGTTAACTTCCGTTTCCTCTGGTAAAACTAACTTTTATCGGAAGAAAATTAAGACCTTGCCAAGCGTTAAAAGCATATGAATGCGTTTTCTAGTACGAGTAGACTGGAAATGATGACTTTGGCGGAACCTTATTTTTAAGAATAACGAATTTCTCACGCATCGTCAATCAGCAAAACTAGTTTGAAGCAATTTTGGGTCAAAATTTTTAGTAGAAAACGAAATCACTTTCGTTTCGAATTGATTTTGGAGTAAAAGTCACTAAAAACTCTTACTTTTTAGAAATTTAAATGTTTCGGCAAATAATATCTGAAAATAATTGTATGGAAGTAATTTGATGTGCAAATCAACCATTTTCTTTCAAGGATAATACTATAGAATAATAATGTTATAGTGGCCTGAAATGTCTTCAAAATTCTATGTCTAATCCAGGACTTTCAGAGCAACTGAAGATATCTTCAGACAGCTTTTCGGTTTTAAAATAAAAGACAAGTAAACCGTTCTGACTATTTAAGAATCGTTCTTTTTGCGCGTATGTATATACGGAGAATATACAATACTACTGTAGGACCAAAAATTAAGAAATTCCGTGGAAATTGAGATGCACAATACTTCGACCTCAAACAATTCTATGTGTCACTCTGGGCCGTTTGTTGGAATTTGTTGGCTATTAGCTGAAATCAAGTTTACGGATGCAACCTAAGATTATCTGAGCTGAAATGCTTATGCCTAAGCATGGAACTTTAGGGCAATCGCGCAGCATATGATGGGATGTTTCGGTACCTAATAACGGAGTCGGCATGTGTTCGAAAATAATTAAATTGGCTTCCATGGTCTTAGCTTAACGTTTCATTGGTTGGCATGTAGGTTACAACAAGGGTTAGGGCCAATCATGTCAGACTGAGCACCTGCTTTTTAAAGCTCATCTGGAATTTTAGTTCCATGGATGCCTCTTCGTAAAGGGACCCATATTAAAGTGACCTTATGATGTGCAACAAGCTGTAAAAAGACTTCTGCACAGTTCTCAACCAGCCTCAAGAGCTGCTTGGCCATCTGACAGTTTATTGATGTATGATCTTCGGATATTTCTTCTGACGCATTTTGTGGCTTAGAGCTCAATACCTCTGTTTGGGAGCTAAAAGTGGAATATTCGTGTGAGGTTTTTTTGATATTCTTAAACCACCAGCATAGCAGTTGGGTAAGGGTACAAAGTTAGATTAGGTTGGTGGGTTGATAAGTTATCTGGAGCCGAATCCAATCTAAGGTTTGAGTTGACTTGATACCCCCGCGTTAGTTATCGTTTTGACCCTGATCGGGTCTAATCCATCTTGCTGCATCCGTGCATCTGAAATGAAATAGTTCTAAGAAGTGGAAATAACAAATTCCTAAAGTTCCTTGCATCAAATTACTAAATTTGGGACAGAGCATTATGGTTTGTGAGCAATCCAACAAGCGTAGATTATTCAGCTCAGCTTTTCAAAAGAAACTTACTTGTTTTGAATCGCTCGCTTCACTTGTAGTCTCAGAGTGCAGAAGGGAGGTTTGATATTGTACTTTGATCTGCCAGTTCCCTTTCTAGGGAGGATCCTTTTTGAGCTAACTCGTCTGCATGCTCATTGCCTGTCGCTACTTTGTGGCCAGGGACATAGTATAGCTTAACATTATGCTGAACGAAAACAGCAGTAGCTTCGATTTGATTTCAATCACCGCGACGGCCTTGACGGCAGCCTGGCTGTCAATAAATATCTGATAATAATATCCTCTTGGGATTTTGATTTTATTGCCGTAAGTCTGGCTGCTTCTACTACAGTCAATACCTCAGCCTGGAAGGAACTGCTGTAGTTCGGCAGGCGTCGTAAGCATCGTAAATTCAATGACCGTAAAAGATTCCGGCGGCGGTTCCTGTTTTCATCTTTGATCCATCCTGTCCCATTCCATGGGTTTAGTCCCCATTTTCTCTCATATATCCGGCTGCAGGCGTAGAAAGTGACCTTTGTCTTCCAACCCAATTTACTATTTAGTACAATACCTAGGCATTTAGCACTGTCCGATAGAACAAGCCCGGTTTTTTGCGGGTTGATTACCAGTCAACAGAACTTGGCCTAGTAACTAAGATCTTTAGGAGGAAGTTGTAGGTGACCATAGGAACCACATCATTCACATATGCAGTGGATCTTACATATTTCCTCTTTACATTCAGATGTATTTCAATGAACAATATGTAGAATATATAGAAGAAGTGACATCACTCCTTCTTGAGGTAGTGACCCTTAATATCGTGTTATCTAGTGTTGCAATGTTATCCTATTGCGGAGCAGGGATGTAAGATAAACTCCAGCATTTCCTAAGCTTTTACTGATAGTTGGAATGTTGACACTGTTTAAGGCTCCTTCAATGTCAAGGTAGACTACTAATGTGTATTCCTTGTCGTAAAGACTTTTTTCAATCGTGCTGACAACTTCGTGTAGAACCATTTTCATTTTTTTACCTTTTGTATAATCATGCTGGTTTGAGGGTAAGTTTTTTGGCCCATATTACTACGAATATGAGTGTCAAGCTGCTTTGAAGTTTGAAATGTATGAAGTTAGGCTAATCGTAAATTTCTTAAATAAGACCTATTTTGCGTAGGTGATATCGAAGTGGCAGCATCCGGTTAGAAATCCAACCAATCTTCTGATATCATCCCTTTTGAATTGTAGAGATTTTTTTGATTTTTTGTGAAATGATTTGATGGCTCTTTTAATTTGGCGAAGCCCTCAAGGCCAATGAAAGAACTAGCCGAACTGTTGCTAGCCAGTTCGTCAACTATTTCATTTTCCAAAATACCTTTATATACTTTGTTCTTATGGCAGAGACCTAGTCGTGTATTGAAGCACTGCATGACTGATTTCAATGAGATTAGAGCCCAATAAATTAATGGTTGCTTGACTGTTCCTTAGTACAATATATGGATGGGGACACCCTTCATTCTCTTATCGAGAATAACTATTGCCTACACCTGAACCGCATTTATTTCCCCTTTTATCCATCCATATACCACTACCTACCGTACATCGATACCTTTAGGTTTTGAGGTGGGGTTCTTATAGTTTCATACTTCCCGGCTCGATATCACGATATTGAACCTTTTGCCAAAGCACAAAGTTTTACGTAGATAGGCGGTCGTTTACCGTGTAATTTAGATAATTTGTTTATTATAGTAAATAAAACACACAATGTTGTGTCAGATCTCAGTAACGATTGACTTGTTTTCTTGATTATTTTCAATTTCAAGGTTAACGCAATACGTTTCCGATTACCTTCAGACATCAATTAGTTCCCATCAAAACCGTAATGTCGTATTGACACTTAATTGGTTGCAAAAGCAACACAAACGTGCCGTCAACAAGTTTGCTGACTTGCAATTGTGTAACTCGCAGATCATGTCAAGCTCTGGGATTTCGAAAAGAAGATTCATTTAATCCATGTGATAATCCAGTGATTAACTATTCCTGTTTGTAGTGGCCTGCCCGGGCTGCAAATTTCCATCTTTTTATAAAGAGATCGAGTGGCGTTAAATCAATGAAGACTTCTATAGCTGCAGCTGGGCATTTTCTCATTCCGCCGGTGATGCCGAGGCATGCAAGTCTTTTTAGTCGGTGCAGCTTTTGTATGACAGTTTTCTCTTTTGTTTTGTTCCACTATACCACCTTGATGGAATAACCACCTTGTGGCGCTCCCATTGTTCCGATTTGAGTTTTTGTTAAGTTGGTACATCTGTTGTTAAACGCAGTGACAGACAATCGACATCGAAAGCCGACGAAAACATTGATGAAGTAAAGGAAATGTTGGTCAATAACCGCAAATTAACCATCAGAGAGATAGCGGCGGACTTAAACATTGCCTCTGGATCCGTTCAAGACATTTTGGTTAATGATTTGGGTTTCCGTTTTGTAGCAGCAAGGTTGGTGCCAAAAAACGTCAATGCAAAATAGAGACCGTGTTGATGTCGCAAAAGAGATGATTTGCGAAGCTGAATCCGATTCCACATTCATCAATAGTATCATTTTTGGAGACGAGATGAGGGTTTATGAGTGCGACACGCAATCCACACTTCAGGCAAGAGAATGGCGTTCACCAAAAAAGAGTATTATTTGGGCGTTATGAGACGTTTGCGTGAAGAAATTCGTCGAAAGAGACCAGAATTGTGGGCAGAAAACTCGTGATTTTGCACCATGATAACGCACCGTCGAACAATGCAAATTCACCTGATTTGGCTCCCTGTGACTTCTTTCTGTTCAATGGAGTTAAAAAACTACTACGGGTAACGCGTTTCAGCAGCCAAGAGGAATTAATGGAAAAATCGCAGGTAACACTGATGGACATACCGAAAACCGAATATAAAAAATGTTTCGAGGATTGGATCAAGCGCTGGCATAAGTGTGTTGCAGTCGATGGGGATTACTTTGAAGGGAACAATATAGATTTAGATGAATAAACTTGTATTTTTAATTTTAAATTCCGGTTGATCAAGGTTATATTATTGAAGAAAAGGTGATCATCACTGTATATATCCAATGGATGTACTTTATTCCCCAAGTCTTAGCAATGTGTAAGCCCATATTACTTCATTCGCTTTGGTAATTTTATTATTAATATGTGAATCCCATTTCACATTTTTATCGAAAACCATTTCAAGATATTTTACATCGTTGGAGACAATTTTTGTACCGTTAGGTGAGATCTGGTCAAGGCTCAGATTTTTTTTTAACATGCGATTGAAGGGAACAAGTAAAACTTTACTTTACATCAGTCGTTTGCTATCTTTAGAGCAGTCTGCAGCATATAGCAATCGTCTTTAGGGTGTTTGCCCTCCACTATTATAAATAAGCCGTGGGCATTTCCTATTGTTTAATAGTCCAGAATACTAAGTCACCGGAAGGTGTGTAGATTTTCCGGTTGACGAGCATCGCTCTAACCCAACGGTGGGATGTTGAATATGGCTTCCGAAATGGATTCATATCCGGTTTTATCTAAGGCGCCTTCAACATAAAGGAAGCCAGATATTGCAATCGCCTTATGTCGGTAGGCCTCTTTAATCTGTGTTTCAAGATTTATTATAGTCTTTCATGGATCTATCTTTTCTGTGTGCATATAAGTGAGGGTGCAGAGCGCTCTGTTTAAGCGCCATTTGTCGGGCGTTTTAACGTGATAGCCTTGTAAACAAGTCAGGGTTTGTTGTGTTCTGAGAATTTCGCAATGCCAAAATTCATTTCGCACAGAGTTTACCTGAATCTACGAGGACTTGTCAATCTTGAAAACACAAGTGTATGAATGGTGCAAATAGCTTAAAGCTGGCCGTACTACGGTTAATGATTTACCTCGTTCCGGTCGTCCATCCACCAGTATGACTGATGTAACAATCAAAAAGTTAAGATATTTGTCCTCGCAGATCGTTGTGTGAGCATCAGGGAGATAGCAGCCGATCTTGGTGTCTCGTTCAGGTCGGTGCAGAGCATTCTGCACGATGTTTTGAGCACGACTCAAGTTACCATTTCGCGGAAAGCGTTTTGAGATTATTAAGGCGATAAAGTAGAATTCGCAGAAGAAGCTGAAGGCGATTCCAAAATCGGCTAAAAACTTATTCTGAGATTGGGGAAAGCGTTGGAATATGAGTATTGCTTGCAATGGAGATTACTTTGAGGGGAATAAAATAAATGTCGATGAATAATTGAACCGTTTTCTTTTTCAGAAAATACTGTTCTGAACGCACTCCGATTTGACTGGATCTTGTGTGAATCTTGTCGGAATAGAAAACAATCTTTCAAACCTGCATCAGGTTTAAGTAATCAAATTCACTGTCTAACAAATTATTCAATTTCGTGGAGGCCTTTGGTGTTTGCAGGACAGTTATCACTACAGAAAACGCTCCAAGAATGCAGATGAAAGCGATATTATTGTTGATGGTATAGGTAAAATTGCTTTACTATCTCTTTGCGTTTTTTCAGAAGTATTGACTTAGGTAGATCCAAAGAATACAATGTATTGGCAATTCGTTGAATGTAGTTGGAACCGCCATCGGTTATCGTCTATGGCGATAGTAATTTCAGAAAATCGACACCATTTACATATCTGTTGTGTAAACGTTTTCTTGTAATTATTAGTTGTTGAGTTGTTGTCTTTTATGTGTTGTTTCCTTTGAAAGTTGCGAGCATCTCCAGTTTATACAGTTGGCTGATGGGAAGATAGGTTATAACGTTGTCACTTTGTCGACGTTGCGATCTCAACACCATTTTCTGATTATTTTTATGTATCGCTTTCAGATTTTTAGCTGTTGGTAAATTACTCTAGGCAAAGATGATATACCTGAGGTGCGACTCCACTAAACTGAAGTAGCACTGCTGAAGAATATCTTGTGCACATCTATAACTCAGATGGAGTAAAGCCTAGGCAGTTTGCCGAAGTGTTTCCATCACCTGGACAATATGGTAGGTTAGGTTAGGTTAGGTTAGAGTGGCGGTTGGAAAATCAAGCCACACTCATGAACCAATTTGAGCTTACGATAAAGCGCAGAAGACTGTTAAGGTCTGTATTTTTTAGATCGTTCCCAGTCTCTGGGAGAGAGCTGGGCGTGTACAGAGAAGGTGGAGGATTATCTCCTCTTCCTCCTCGTCCATGCAGCTTCTACAGAAATCGTTTGAGAAAGCGCCAAGGCTTCTTGCATGCTCTCCTATAAGGCAGTGTCCTGTGATAACACCTATAAGGACACCTTTAAGATCCACTTAAAGTTATAATCTACCACAATTCCAAAGTATGTATCTGTGCATTGATAAATTCTAGAGAACAGTTAAGAATTCGTCATCGTCTTGTAATAGCATGTGGTTTTGGATCTTGTGCAGGCATTCTAAATTAAGACCTTTTATTTCCAATTTATGTTTAAGAATATCTGGTGGACAGATGTACATCACTTTGGTTTTTTAAGCGTTAAAAAGTAAGGCTAATATCATGACATCATGACATGACTATATTGAATTCATTCTGCACAAAGTGCTTCTCTGAGCACTAATAATATGCCATTCTTATAGGCAATAAAATTTAGGGAATCCAGTTGAAACTGGTCACGACAGACTGATTTGACAAATCGGTTTGAGTTTGAAGGAGTTTTGTCATGAGTGGCGCTGTTGATAAACGGATCGGAAGTTTGCGACAAATTTCGAAAACCTAGTAGAAATTTTACCGGATGGTTGAAAAATGACAAGTGTGAGTAAAAATTTTCTAGAAGAGTTCATAAAAGTATTTAAAAATGAACCGGCCTTATGGCAAACCCAAAGTAATACATATAAAAATAAATAAGAGAAGAATAAATCGTGGAATAATTTGTTTTTCATATATCAAGAAATTGGTAAAGACGCAACTATTGACTATGTACAAAAAAAGTGAATTGTTAACGATGCCGTCCGCAAGACTCAAAAATTAAAAGTCTGTAGCGATTGCCAAGAAAATCTACTTACCAACGTACTACGTACGTACTACGTACTTCAATAATTTGGAATTTTTGAGGGACCAAGAGTTCCAAACAGAAGGGCTTAATACATTCAATGAATCTATAGAAATTGAAAAGGTAAACAAAAAATTTAAAGCAAACATTTTTTATTTAGTAAAATTTGGAGTTATTACAAAAATTGATACTATACCGACAGTGTTAAAGAAATTAGAGAATTTTTCGCGAATATTTTAAGCTTTATTTAAAGAATTGTTGCACTTCGTCGACTCCAAATCTGTCAAATAGTCATTTGCATTAGTCCCAGTAGCAGTATGACGCATTCTTAATTTTTAAATAATTGTGTAAACAGCAGCAGCCAATTGCAATTTAAGTGGCTTTTTCTGGACTCAAGCTTATATTCGTATGGTAAAAAAATTCCAAATGCATTTTGCAAGACTCGTCGAGCTCTTGAAAGTCAGTAGTTACAAGTTTGCTGCTCAATCGATTAATTGGGGCGGCTGTCCGGTTTCATCAGATTTTCCAAAAGAAAAAATGTACCGTCCTCTACGAACACCGATGTAAATTTCTCTGATGCTCTGATAAAACGTCTTATGCTTTGCCATTTGCTACAACTTCCACTGCTATGAATTCGTAGTTTGCATTAATCACCGCCATCATCTTAATACTGAAACAATTTTTGCAATTAAAATAGTAAAAATCAGATTTCGCCGGATTTTTAATTAGCATATACCATCATGCCATCAATGTCATCCAAGGATGGAACGGTATCGACTTCAACTAATGCAATTGAGCCGAGCACTGCGCCAAAAACGGCGAAAACAGAGCATGACAACGCTTGGTCTCACTTTGGCAAACCCCTTAAAACCAATTTGAAAACGCTCAAATGGGAAGTCCTACCCCACCAGCCATATTTCCCAGATATTGCGCCATTCGATTACTACTTATCCCATTCGATGGCATATGTGATCTGGCTGATCAGCAGTTCCGCTCATATAAAGACATTAAAAAATGGCTTGATTCGTGTACAGCCTCAAAAGATAAACACTTTCATAGTAACGGTTTTCGAGCTCTGCCAGAAATATGGGAAAAAGTTTCAGCTAGCGATGGTCGATGATTCATTTGTAACCGTTTTTTTACAATATGGTAAAATTGCATTTTCATAAAAAAAAACAGCGATAACTTTCCATCATCTGTCTTACTTGGAATATGAAGTAATAAAAGAAATTTATCTTTCAGCCTTCTATTTCGAAAAATCGAAAATATGATGACACAGATTTTCTGTAAAAAACTGTTGCGCATGTGTAAAAATTTAGTAAACCGCCATCAGATATTTTTGGGGAAGCAAGAATCATGATTTATCTAAGGCTAAACGAGGAATAAAAAATGTATGTCAAGAGCATAATCGATGAAACGCTAATACATGGTCAGCTAGACAGACTTTTCTTTTCGACTAATCTTAAACTTCGTAAAATTCGTAAGCTCATCTCCAGTTTTGCGGTCGCAAACTTCGTTATCACCGATTAGTTTTTCAGCAGAACAATCAAACGAAGACATACTAACATTCTGTGAGAGTTATTTCCCAGAAAGTTATAAGCGCACCAAATGCATTTCAACAGCTTTTTATCAGCAATGAATACAATTAATTTAAATTATTGCTTTGCATTTTTCAATTATCATGCAATCCAAAGATTGGGATGAAATATTTGAGATCTTCAAAACTTTGTCCAGTGGCGAGGAACCTCAATGTTGCGGATAGTCTCTCAGCTGTTAACGCTTCACGCATTACTGTGTCTTCTTTTTTTATTAGTGGAGTTACCACAATGAGGAGCTCCATATAAGTTTTGGAATCCATCCTGAGAAAATTTTTGTAATCGTCTGGAGCGGTCAAATCTACTGTACATGTGAGCGCTTTTTTCGGTCATGCAGCCACTCTTTAATCCATTCTTTTTTTTAATTGGCTATTTTGCTCCATTTTTCGCTTTACACATTGGTGAATGATCAAAAGCGCAATTGCATCACCAGTATTATATTTGGGCATCTTTACTTCACGAAAACACGGTAGAAATGAAGTTTTGCAAATCAATGTTGCGTCTTCAAACCGATTTTTCAAACAAGTATGTCGTGAGTGTACCGTCCCGCTTTAGGCTATTTTTTAATCTTAACTTTAAATCTTCGGTTTTATTTAAATAATCCTTAGGCCTCCTCGTATTCCTATTTTTTTCAACTGAAGCGGAATATTTTCAGGGCGTAATTGTGATTTTTCTCTTGACTTGCATTTATTTTATTTGCAAAATCTAAAATAAGTAAACGCCGATTATGCAAGCTTTTCATCGTTGAATCTCTCTCTAGGTTTTGTTTCATTTGTTTTGTTTTTGTTTTTTTTCTGTTAATAAGACCAAGTAAGTTAGGTAAGTTTTAAGGTTTCTTAAGTTTCACCTTATTCGTGATATCTAAATATGTCGAGTTTTCAATTCAGAGATCAAGCAAATACGGCACAGAGAAACCGACGAATTGGGGCCAATCTATACACATCTCAAACAGTCATTCTAAATGGTTTAAAATTTTAATTAAGGCATATAAACTATATTAATATTTTTTTATGAGGTCATCTTAAATGAATAACACATGTGGGTTTTTATATTAAGACCATATTTGCACGGAATGTATTCTCTAAAATATAAATTAAATTATAAATTATCTAATTTACATATGTTCACCGGTCATTTGGCATCTTCAATGAATCTAAAAAAAAATTAACAGCTGGAACAGATTCAACAGTATCACGTAGCTACTGCCATGGGTATATAAAACAACACATTCCGAATCGGATTTCCAAATGCCTTTCATTTGAAACTCACTCAAGTGAGGAATTATGACATTAAATACTTATTTAACAATATTGGGGGGGGGGGGATAATCGGTAAAATAGCAAAACGTGGTCCGTTCATCTCAAAATAAATAGAAAATACAATATTACTGTCACGTAAAGTGAAATGTTATTTAAATGACGACATAAAATTGAACTGTTGCAACAAGTCTTAAAATACTCAAAATACGATAAAAATCCTAGGAAAAGTGCCACAGTCACAAGTTGAGTGCAAAATTATATCTGCAATCGTTTGCCACCACCATAAGTGAATCATTCATCTTTTGTTCAGCGAATTGAAAGAGTATCTCCTACAAAAGATGATACTCAGTAGAACGCTTTAGGCGTGACAAAAGAATTTCAAAATTGCCTCATGATTGTGACTGGAATTTTAAATTGAGAAAATTTCGCAAAGCACATTGTTTTCCTACAATAGATAATGGACATACCAAGTTGTAGGTGTTTGCCCTTTTTTTGATTTTCTTCTTTTATTACCGCGCAAGGTGTGTCTGTTAACAGAGTAACGAAAATTTCAAATAGAAAAACAAACCAAAAAAAAAACATAAAACACAGCGAAACAAGGTACGTATATACAAATGCGAGTATATTCGTACATTCATAGAGAGCACTTTAAATGAGAATGAACTTTGTGTATCTATGTAAATGTTACGCAGTATAGAATTCCGATGTCAACGCTAAGTGTCTTAAGATCAGTTTAATGAACTATTGTTCAGGTACAAATGCATTTGGAATAAGTTATACGAATTAAGTGAGTCTAGTTTTGAACACCGAATGCTATATTTTAGAAATTGGTGACCCAATTCCATAATCAACATACTTTGGTAGATCATATGCCAATAAAACAAAAAGAGATTTAATATCGATGAGAGAGATACATTCTGAAAAATGTTGTCTAATTATGAATAATTCATTGCATTTCTCTGATCTATAGTTTCGTATACGTCGAACACAGCTTTATATAACTCATTCGATAAGTAATTACATTGTCAATTTAATAATTTAAATAAGTTTGATTTAGTTACAAGTAGTTCCTTTTAATTTCAACTAAAACTAAATTTAGTTGTAGTTTAATTGGAAAAAGGAAAAGTAACTAGCAATTTTATTCTTGAATGAGTGTAGAAACTTAGTACTTTTGAGGAGAAGTACAGCAAAATTGAAACGAATGGGTTTTTCCTAAATATTTAGTTGTTAGTTGTAAATCGAAAACTTGAAAATTAATTAATTGTTGCTAGTTCATTAGTTTTTCTTCAAATTTTAATCAATGGTCTTGCAGTTTAACTAAAATTAAATTCGTTTTAAGAAATAATTACATCTAAATAAGTGAATTACATTTTTGACTAAGCACAAAATTAAAATTTAGTTTATTCACAAATAATATAAACCCAATAAAAAAGGCCAATTTTTAGACATGGCATTCTAACCGTTGAATTCTTTCTGAAATATAAATCTAACGACTTTTACCTCTTCTGCTGATGAGCACCTTTCTGATCTGCTTCGACATACAAATTTGGAGCATAGGCAGGCTAGTGAGGTATCCGCAAACTACGATTAAATCGGAAGGAGAAAGAAACGACCAGAAAATAGAGAACTCGGCAGGGTATTCCATAAGCGAATTGTACGAATTAGGAACGAATAGCGAGACGGGTGTTAGGGTTGAACGTTTAAATGGGCGGAATGCTACTGGCGATTTTAATGAAGCAATGATGGTGGAAATAGCGATTATAGAAAGTGATACACGAGGCATTATGTCGGTATTCGAAAACGTCAGTAGACTGACTGATATTAGTATTATCTATGAGTTTTATCGCTCGGCTTTGAATCCTATCTAGCAAGTTCAGAAATGTTTTAGAAGCACCCGACCAGATGTGAGCATTATACTCCAATAGTTAATGCCTTTTATATTGAGGCCAGATCAGAGAGGTGAAATATTTCTTACATCGCTTGAAGAAAACTAGACATTTCGCAGCATTTTTCTACGGAATCCAATATATAGTCATTCACACGTAGGTTGTCACTGACATACACACCGAGAATGGAAAGTTTTTTGGTTTCCCGGTATACAGCTGAGGATCGAAGACGAGAGTCTGAGAACGAATATGAAAAGCAGAGAGTTTTGTCGTCAGCAAAGGAATATATTGAATTAGAATTGTTAAGGCAAGAGATCATCGATAACAATTAAAAAAAAAAAAAAAAAAAGTGTCAGAGACAGAACGGAGCTCTGAAGCACACTAGGATTGTTGGAAAAGCTTACGAAGTAGTTTTGGCAGCGAGGAAGAAAACCTCTTTAAAAGAAGGGAATATATTCCATCTGGACTAGCGGATGTTTGTATATTAAAATCTTTAAGTACTCTTGCTACTACACGAGTGCCAAAATTGATTCCTCCAATTGAAGATTCGACGTACTCAAATCTATGCGGGGACAAAGAATAATTTGGGAGTGTTGGAAGTGTGCAGCAAGCAGATTGGCCTTGTCCAAAGAGCTGACAGGAACGTCATTGTTAAGGAACCCCCCTGTTTAGGGATTAATATCACATAGTTTACCTCTTCCGTTGATGAACACCTTTCTGATCTAGTTCGACACACGAATTCGTAGCAGAGGCCAGAGAAATAGTGATTGTGGTAGACGATATTTTTGTGACCCAAATGTGACTTCTCAACAGTGTAGTACTGACACCGGCTTACACCTTCCCGCTTTGTAGAGACAGCAGATAGTAACGGCCCTCTGGTTAGGGGTTAATATCATATATTTAGCTTCCTTATTACAGTAAATTAAAAAACGAAGAGTTGTGGAAAGAATCTCACTGCATTGTGCCCTTGAGACAATGACGGGTTAATCCAACTGCAAGAAATGACACATATAGCACATCGTAGTAAAAAGTAGTGAGTCAAAGCACGGAAGGACTTAAAAATCCTGGATAAGAAAAAGACCAAATGCACTTCTCAAGTTGAAGAAAGTCAAAGAGTCTCGCAATCTCAACATCTGGCATTTCTTAGGTCAAGCTACTAGTTGATAACTATGTCTCCGTAACGAAGATTCTACGAAAGAGCAAGTGAAACCCATTGAGACTGGAATTACAGATGCATTTAAGGAACAATTTCTGCAGATACTGAATGTTAAGAGAAAAATAGAGCAAATGGAGAACAGTCTTTTACTCAAATAAGGCGCATGTCTAGGTTAGTGCAGTAATACAACAAATCCGCTGACTCCGATGGCTTGTCCACAAAGTTTTAAAAATACGGAGTTGATGTTTCAGTTTAAAGCATATATGAATCTACTTATTAATCGTGTATAGGTATATGAATGTTTATTTCATTTTTGAGACCACAAAAGCGTATTTCAAACCGAAAAAGGGACAAAGAGGGCAACGTCTTATGAGGATATTACAATATCTATTGACAGACAGGCTGCTTTAAGGGCTTTCCCTGCTGTTGAAATGAATTTGAAGTATGTAAAGAGCTATAGTGAAACACTTAACGCTCTTTTATCTCCCTGGTTTTCTGAGAGCGCATTACAGAGGGTGTTAAATCAAGGATAACTACGAGGGTCCCTCCACTTTGTATATCACTGTATGCCCCATCTTTTGCAATTTGAAGCAAAGCACCTACTATTTTCATAATCTTGCGGAGCTATGTGCTCTCTTTTATAAAAATCTTCTCTGATTCGAAGCCATACGACAAGGGTTCCTTCAGAAACTGACAATCAAATTAAATTCTAATCAACGCGAGGCGGCAAGCTTTGCCATAACTTAGAGACCGCAAGAAAATTCCCGACCCCAAATCCCTTTCCCTCATTTTAACATTACAGTGGGTCTACATACATAGAGCTAAGTACAATACAATACAATGAAGCGTAAGGGATGCTCAAGCAACCCGTAAATCTAACCTATTGCATATCGGCTCTATATATCCCAACAACATCTTAAATTGCATGTCCCTGTAAAATTTTGCTCACAAGACTTTCTAGCTGTCTGAGCATCTGAAGCCCTTCTGGAATGAATTTATTGACAAGTATTATACCAGTGTGGCTTCCGAAATGACCAAATCGAATAAGTGGACACCAATACTCTAGCCCAGACGATTTCCAAAACCTAGCTCTCAAAACCGAGGCAACAAAATAAACCCGAACCTTCAGGTTATCCTCGGGATGGTCCAGTTTGATATTCTTCTCATTCTAACTTTTAAAATCCCTTAAAATTTTGTTGATATTTCTTTGTGGATTAGTGTTTAGTTAACACATCTGTTGCATTCTAACAATTTCTTAAGTGAAAATTAATCAACCACTTTTATTGCTGTTTTCCTCCGTCACGTCGAAAATTAATATCATGTGACTCAGGCAGGAAAAATGCATTCAAGCCTCATCGTTAACTATAATTAGAGATCATATTAATGTCATTTAAATTGACTTGTCTCATAAAAACCATTTTCGTTGAATAAATAATAAATGCATTGGTTTGAGCTGAACAAATAATTAAAATTCTTCCAAAGTTGAATGCTTTCACATGAGTTTTTCAAAAATGATAAATATTATTGCAAAGTCCATTTACCTAGTTTAATTGCAATTTAAAAGCTATTGACCATACCCACAAAATTTTAATAATTCTGATTAATTAAATATTTACTATCCATTTAGTAATTGACGTCAATTTATTTCGTTTATTTTCATATGCCTGCTGCTGTCACCGTATTTTTTATTTTTATTTATTTTTTTTTTTTTTTTTGTGTGCAAAATATTAATCTAAATTTTTCGAACGAAAGTACAAACGAAAAAAAATTCTCAGAAAATCACATTATAATTTAAGGTGTCACAATTTCGGTGCAAAGACGCCTAAGTTAAGAGTTGTGAACCCAATTCACGAGTAGACGCGATAAAACTAGTTGGCCAAAGGCAGATTATTTATTCAAATGAGGATTTGTAAAATTGATTCTTAAATCAACTGAGACAGGTACTGATGAGTGTAGCCAACAGATTCAAATTTGTACGACTGCCTACACGATCCGAACTGGCTACAATAGAAAACCTCCCCATGGCCGGTAGATCGACGTGGAGTATAACACTTAAGCTAAAACTCTTACTCTTTCTAAAATTCCTGACCATTATTGAACTGTCATATTTGATTACCATTGTGATGACTTTTTATAAATAAAAACTAAGAGGTTATTAAACATAGATCGGCACGTACTCGCACAACGTGTAACATTAGTGAAAATTCACTACAAAACCGGTAAAAATATCGCAGAAACGTTTCGTAAATTTCATATGATTTTTGGCCATAATCTAATCAAGTGCCTTCTCGCAGAGTTATAATAAATTTAATTGATATATTTGATCGCCTTGGAGAGGTTAATGACCTAATGACACCAGCTCATGTTCGTCCGGCGAGGTCAGCTGAAAATATCGCCGCCGTATCTGAAAACCCAGGTGTGTATGTTATATTTCGAGACGATCACATGAATTCGGCCTACACTGCATTTTGCATAAAAATCCTGATTTACATGCTTATAAGGTCCAGTTGACACATGAATTGAACCAGCAGACCACATGAAACGCCGTACTTTCCTTGATTGGGTGCTGGAAATGAATAATTAATGTTACGACTTTTTACACAAAATAATTCTGAGTGATGAGGCTCATTTTCATTTGTCTGGGTACGTAAATAAACAAAACTGTCGCGCCTAGGCCTCAGAAAACTCAAGGGAAATAGAACAGTGAGAAACAGTACGGTGCGGTTTTTGGGCTGACAATGTCATTGGGTCATATTTTTCGAAAATGATGCAGAATGGAATGGATCACGTTACCGAACGATGTTGACTGTCCTTTTTTTGCCTGAAATCTATGCTATGGACGTGAACGACATTTATTTTTCGTTTGAAGTTATGTTAAAGATAAGATCTACGACGATGCTCTACAAAAAAATTCATGCACTAAAAAAAATATCAGAACTGTTATTCGCGAAATATACCTGTAATTATTCGAAATTTTGTAGACAGAATGGGATAAATATATAGTAAATTTTGTACTTTATTACTAAACGCAAAGTTTGCACTTTAGACTAAAATAAAAATATCACCACTTTTTGTAAAAATGTTGCATTCTTCTATTGATTTAAAATAACACCTCTTTTTGGATGCCCTATACATGATTGCACCAAGAAACTTTAATACACAGCTCTGAATTCTAGTTAGAGGGAACAACTTATAGATTTCAAGGATGCCTAACACATTACGAGTATTGCGTAGATAGAGACGAGGTATAGATAAATATTGCTCTTTCTTCATTCAACAAAACTCGTCCAGATCACGCTACTGCATTAAAATCAGCAGCAACTGTGAATACCCTTTGGACGTCAGAAAAGTATTGAGTTGAAGATATACTCTATCTTCTCCTTTCATTCTTTAAAAGATTTCAAAAATCTCATCATATGCAGTAACACAATCTTCTTTAAATCAATGCAAACCAGTCTGTATATGCTGATAATATTGACTTCATAGAAAGGATACAGCGGGCTTCCAATGAAGCATGTGTAAGCTTGGCAATAAACGAGAACAAATCTTAGTTAACACTCTCAACAAGAGAATACATATATTACAATATCAACATCTTGAACAAAATACCACCATCAGCAGCTACAACTTTAAAATTGTTAAATAATTTATTTTCTCGTCTTACTCTGACCATGGCTGCTTCGAATGGAACCTAATTCATGTGATATGCGTATGGTCACATTTGTATAGAGGAAAAGAAAGGTAGAAGATTGAATGACTAACTATACAGACTATACAGCTACATTCAACTTGTCGAAATACGTCAACTGAAAGCTGAAATATGTGATCTACATGAACTGCTACTCCTGCTTAAACAATTTTTGAATCCAACACAGAGGAATAGGTGAGGCAGCCTAAAGAGACTACAGCTTACTCAGAAGAAACTTCGAACGAAAGTACGAAAGTAGTTATTGTTAAAGGAAAAAAAAATTAATGAATTCAACAGGAATAGATTTTAGAGTATGGACCTGCAGAAATTCGTCTATTTATCTCATCTTAGTAGAGACAATTATCTCTCAATGTTACAAAACGTCCCTTATGTTTAAATAAACTCCTACTTTGTAAATACTTAATTTCACTGAATTTGCATACATTAATGGGAACAAAGATATGAATTATCATCGCTCTCCGTCAATTCCTTTCTTACCAAAGCGGAACTGTTTTAAGGGTAAAGCTCCCTCCTTTGTAACAGTTCGAGGCCAACCAATTAACCTCTTTCTATTCTTAAAATCACAGCACTCAGTAATTTTATTAACTCTACATCGGGTCGGAACCAGTTGGAAGACATTTCTTGAGTTTTAAGTTTTAAGCCCCAGCCATCGTGACGCTCCCAACACTAAGGGGCGCGTTACAAAAGGTAAAAGAAATAAAAACTTTGGAACATATTCTTGGAAAGGGTAGGCGAATTAGCTGAGATATCAGTGATTCACCTGTCTATTGTAGATTCAAAGAACAATCCAGTTTTAAATAACAACCAATAGAGGGGTTGGGATAGTAGTGGGAAAACCAAGTTCCTGACCAAGTGCTTATTTTAGCTTGTTTTGTTTTACCTGCCTGGTAACAACGTATACCCTTATAAATGTATATCCTTATGCAGTAGGCGTAAATTACATGGGCCTCAGTTGTAGGCAATATAACGTCTGAAATGGATTTGACTACAGTACCGTGACAAAAATTGGTTCCTCGGCTGCGGAAAAGAAGATCCTTACAGTTTTAGATTCCTTTAATTAGTAAATAAGATAATATTGTACAGTCTTTACATATATTTATTTTGGGTCCAGAAAGGTTCCAATCTCTCCATAGACTGTTTTCCTATGTTTGCGAAAACTTTCCGATAGTGCGCGAAAGTTTGGAAATTCAAACAGGCTTTGAAACCATATCTGAACGAGATAACCACCTTATGCCAGGATAAGATTATTTGAAGGATATAACAGAGTGCTTTAAAGAACCTGGTTCAGACTGTGATATCTTATAGTTATGGAACATTGTATAAATATTCAGAGTGGGAAATATTTTCAGGAGATCGCGAATAAACCATAATTGTTGATATCTGCAAACGAGTCGAAGAGCGAAGACTATAAGTAAATTCCAATCTGCCTAAAGATGAGCGAAGGTACAGCAGAACCGTATACAGAATCACATGAGAGCTATTACAGCTCACACCAAAAACTCGGTAGAGAGTCTTGACGGATCTCTATTGATCTCCGAGGAGGACTAGGGGGAGCACTTCCCTGCTATTTCGAACAACATGGTGTGCAAGATATTTTTTCCAAAACCAATATGAGATGATTCGAGGAATATCTCGAAAAGGGCACTCGACAATTACCAAGCAGGTTTCTCTCCTAGGAGCACCTGCGTTGACCACAATAACACATTAAGGATTATCACTGAACAATGCATCATTGGTTTTTTAAGAAGCTTTCCACAGTGTAAACAGGGAATCCTTTTTACATGCATTACGCAAGAAAAGCATTCTATAGGGTTTCCCAATAGGGACTTGACGACTTTGAATTTAATTTGTGAACGCACTCTTTCACTGATCATCAAACTGTCACTGTCAATTTATTCAGTAAACTCAACATATTCATGGTAAACTACACTAACGAGCAACGTCTGCAAATTATAAAAAATTTTCTACAGATATTCGGAGTCGGTGATTGCAACTTTAAGAGTGTTAACTCCAATTTTCGGTCGTAATTCTCGCCCTAGTAGACAGGCAATAACAAGTTTAGTGCAAAAATTTAAGTCTACATATTCGTTGTGTGATGTTGCCGTGTCAGTGAGACAACGGGTTGGTCGAAATGTCGAAAATATCAGATGTCCGTAGCAAATAATCCAAATCAGTCAATTCTAGGGCGTTCTCAAGAATTGGGCATCGCTCAGACCACATTATGGCGTATTTTGCGTAAGGTTCTTGGTTTACACCCATACAAGTTCAAGCTGACTCAAGAATTAAAGCCGATGGACCATTTGAAGCGACATACGTTCACCGATTGGATTCTAGAAAGATGCGTCAAGATGATGAATTTCATCGCAAAATCACCTTCAGTGACAAAGCTCATTTTTGGCTCAATGGGTTCGTCAATAAGCAAAATATGCGGTATTGGTCGGGTGAAAACCCACATGTCCTTCATGAATCACCACTTCATCCACAAAAAAAAAACTATTTGGTGCGGTTTGCATGCCGGCGGCGTTATTGGGCCATATTTTTTCGTCGAGGATAACGATCGTCACGTTACTGTGAATGTTCAGCGTTATCGCGCCATGATCACCGATTATTTTTGACCCGAATTGGAAGATATGGACTTGGACGACATGTAGTTTCAACAGGATGATGCCACAAGCCAAACAGCACACGCTACAATCGATTTATTGATGAGTGAGTATGGTGAGCGTGTTATCTCAAAATATGGGCCAGTCGATTGGCCGCCTCGTTCGTGCGATTTAACGCCGGTTGACTATTTTCTGTGGGGCTACGTTAAGTTATTGGTTTTTGATAACACGCCGACGACGTTGGAAGAGCTCAGAGCCAAAATTGAACACGAAATAGCAGCCGTTTCGGCCAAAATGTGTGGCCGAGTTGTTGAACATTGGGTCCAACGAATCGACCGCTGGAAACGTGCCCACGGTGGCCATATGAACGAAGTCGAGTTCCATTCATAAATGTTTTACTTGAATGGCAATAATAAATTTTTTGAAATATCTCAAATGATTTGCCAAGCAAAGGCATATATACGGATGTCCTCGTTTGATATGGTACAGAGTTTTAAGAAAAAACCTCAGCAACATGGGAATAGCTGGATGAAGTAAAAACCCGGATTTTGGCAACACTGTGTAAAAAGGAAATGCTATACTTGAAATTCATTTGCACTTGCATGTATCCGCCGCGTCGCCTCATTAATACTTATATAAGATATTCAGCCAAAAAAACTTGCTTAGATAATTCGTACAAATATATTGAAAAATATTTAATACGAATTATTCGGTTTGTTTCATTTCTTTCCCGCCGGATACAGATTTGTTAAATTTATGATTGGTTTTTGTGACAACTGCACCCATTTCATGGTCTTTTCGAAAGGACACAGTTCATTTTCACAGGTTTGACATGGCAATACGAAAATTCATGATATCTAATTTGAAATCAATAAATGCTTATCCCATGTTTTTTATTCAACCGGTATTGTATTTAAATTATTATATTGTAGAAACCCGCTTTATTGTGACGGAAAAAAATCCTCCTCAAGCAAATAATGTCAGTTGGGCTATAACCTTGATATTTAGAAATAAAAAAATTTATTAAAGCAGAACTTGTCTGTCCATAAATTATAAACAGCACAGGTGTTAGTACTTTCTGTTCTCTGACATAACTATTCTTGAGCATTTTTAATTAAATTTGAATCCATTAAAATTAGAATTTTAATCATTACAATACAAGTATCTACCACGAGCTAAATAGCCTTTTTGAACGAAATAATTCTCAAGCTGTGATGCAAGCAACAATCAACGTACAAATAGATACAACCTCCGCAAACTGCACACAATTAAGATTGACCACTTACGTTTCTAATGTGACATGGCCTCATATGCGGTCTTATAGATCAACTTCATGACAAAGTATCTAAGATGGTGTCTGTAAACAAGCATTTGTATAAAATGTCAGATATAAAATAATCGTATTTGCGTTTTAACAGGGTGGCCATATGTTCCTATACAAGGTGGTGAAAATTCAAATTTCTTTTCAAAAATAAAATAAAATGAATTATTTTCGGCATGTTATAGGTTTATTAGCTATGGAATACGATTTCATTCATGTGGCAGTTTAGGCTGGCTTCGCAGCAGCGCATCCCGTCAACCCAATTTTCCAAGACCTTGTCGAGTATTTATAAATCGATCTCGCAAATAGCTCGAACGATATTCGCTTTAAGAGGTTGAAACGTTTCTGGATTTTACGCATAACATCGATCTTTCAGGGCACTCCACAACAAAAAAAAAAAAGAATTCTAACGCCCTCAAATAGCAGCCCCGAGGTGGTCAATTGACATCACCGAGGAGGCTGACAACACGATTACCGAACTAAGAGCACAAAAGATTGATTGTTTGATGTCCGTGTAGCCCAAGTCTCTGTCGTCAATTACAGTCCACAAAAATTCGGTAATCATAACTCTATAGCGTTTACAGTTGACCGAAATGGCGTTTCTAGCAGCATTTTCGAAATAAAATGGCCCAATCATACCACCATTCCAATATTCGCACCAAACTGTCACTCTCTGTGGCTTCTCGACAATCATCTCGAGAAATTGTGTTTGTTGACATAGCCTCCGAAATGAAAATGCACCTCGCCAGAAGAAAATATTTTTCGACATCCAATTCGCACTGTTGTAAAGCTCAAACTTAGAAGCGATAACGAAGCGGACGATCGTTTGCCTTTTAAAGGAATAATCCAGGATCTCTGTGCAAAATTATCATCAGACTGGTGCGTGAAATGTTGAGATCGATGGCAAGTTGATGTTTCTGGTTTAAGTCGAACACTCTCGGTCACAGCAGCGATATTCTCGTCGGTACGCACCGTGCGATGACAAAGACCTTGTGTGTTGTCCGCATGCAGGCCAGTCTCACAAAATTGTGAGTTGAGTGCTCTGTTCGCCCAAAATTTTTGTTTCAATAAACGCTTTGTTTGTACAACACAGCACTCAATTTTTAAATAATTTTGCAATTTTTCACAACGTTTCTCAAGCATAAAGTGATTCATTTCATACGATACTGACTGATAGTCAGGATTTCGAGCGTGAAAGAGCTGTCAGTGTCAAAAAAAGAACATATGATTAAAAAAGAAACGTGTATTTGGACCACTCATTATATTTCCGGAAAAGTTTTACTTCGAATGATACTCGTATTTTTTACATGCTATATATATATTTGTACATATATTTTTACATTTTAAATCGATCCGGTTAGTACTTGTAAGGACGTCTCGGACTGTGTGTAAACTTCCACCGAAATTTTAAACGCGTTTCTCTTAAAACTGTGTTTTCGAGGTCAGTGATCCAGATTTCTAAAAAACAGCTCAACTGATCGGTCTGAAATTTTAACACAACCTTCTCAGATATATTTATCAGGTACTGATCGAAGAAATAAGATTTCAGAGAATTATTTCTATTTTTTAAACAATTTTACGTGGCCGTAAATGGTCGAAAATTTCATTTTTTTTTAACGAAGCCGCCGTTTTTGTCAAAAATCAGAATTTCATTAGAAAATCATTCGGAACTTTTGATTTCAGATGAACTTAACCGAAAATAATGTGATTACCGCCGAACACCTTCTTTTGGAGGACCTTCAGGAGATCATCTACAGGAACACACCAGATCGATATTTTTACAAATCATTAGTACCATTATAAACTTAGATGTTGCCACTAAATGCACCTATACTTTTTTTTTGGTAAAATAAAATACTTTTTCAAGAAAGGTCATTAAAAAAACGTCTTTTTTCGTCCTTGCAACTGCGTATAACCCCTTAAGGTATATTTTGTCTTCAGCGATGTTCCCCCAAATTTATCCTCAATTGTATAATTCTGTTACCGTTCGATACCAAACCAAAAGTCAATTACTGCGAACACTAGCTCTAGCTAGACTGAGCTACCTCTAGACATAAACATGCACATAAACGTAGCTCAAGTCATTCGCATGCTCCACCAAAGATCCGAAAAACTGATCCCAATTATCTAACACATAGCAGTAGATCTTCTTAACGGAATATATGATAAAAGACTATTGAATAATGGATATTTTCTTAAAGAATTGCTAAGTTACAATCAGATAGAGAACGTGAATGAGTCAATCAAGTTAATTTAAAAACCAGAATGATATATGAATTCACGTAGGTTTTGAATGTTCGCAGATTATAATGACTAGGCTTATTGAAGAACAAGAATTTCGGAGTACGTCTGAAAATGAGTTTAAATGGAGACTAATAATGATAGGCATTACGGTTGAAATTTTGAAGGGATGGAATGCTACTGGCAATTTCTTTAAAGTCCTGATGGAGAAAATAATACCAGAACACTATGCAGCGAAAGATCAGTGGTGCATTTTCAAGAAAGGTTTAGGCGTAGCCGAATACATAGATCTGGGCATTGTTGTCCAATTTCCGGCGGATCGAAGCTTTATATATTTAAGTTAGTTCAGGCGGTATGAAATATGAAATCTTAGATATGTAACTCTTTTCAGGCTAGACAGATACCGTTGTCCACCTGTTCCGGGAGAGTAAGCGTAAGATAACACATACCATATTTATAGGTAAGGGGGATACACTATACGGACCAGCATATTTTTGTATGTTTTTGATAGATCTGTAAGTAAATGTGGAAGCATCAGACTTATTACTAACTTGACGCACTGCTTCCTTGACATCGAAAGTCCTTTCATTCAAAACATAGGACAAAAATGAGTACTACATGTAAACGGATAAAAAAAACCATACCCACAAATAGTAAAAGTCAACGAATTTGGACTAACCTCAAAAATAGAATATAGAATAGATTTACACCAAATTGCTTTATATTAGCAAGCATTAATAAAGCACCAAGCCATTCTTGGCGGTCAAACGAACTAGCCATCAATATTTATGATGACATGATCATGCTGCGCTCATTAGGTTAATAAAAAAATTGCATTTATAGCTGGGAGGAATCTACGAAACATTAATACGAAGTGAAGTAACAGGAGGACCAACAACTTTTTACCAAAATTAATAAACAGACTTGTTAAGAGACACTGTGCAGTCAACAGGCGTATTATGACTATGGGAGATGTACATGATAATATAAGTCGAATAAGCATAAAAACTACCACGGAGCATGTCCTTTGACATTCAAGGGCTTCAGCAAAGCATGTCTACATTTTATAGAAAAAACTTTCTTTGAAGCAGAGAACATAACGCACAAAGGATTTCTTCGTAAGTTCGGCATCATTAGCGAATTTTAAATCAAGTATATCGCATTAGGTATAATCAGGCCGCAATCAAAAGAATACTAGGTTCTACCTTCTCTTAAATAATCGAATCTAATAAAGCAGACTATGAGATAATCTGGAATTATGTTCAGCAAGTCAGTTTGGTTATATGCAAGAAGCTGGAAAGTTTTTCTTAAATAAACATTGTGGTGGAGAATAAGGCAATATAAGGATTATTTTTTGCTCCGGTTTTTGTTCGTAGAAGAACTTCAGACATTTTAGAAAAAAATAGAAATCATTCACAGCTCATTCCGTGGATTTTTCTCTGTTGAGTTGGCCTTGTAAGACAGGAAAAATGTCTTCTAGCCTTGACATCGTCTTTACAGCTTGAGTTATATTGTACCATGCATATCCTTTTGTTTGACACTATTCATGTAATGAAGGATAAGAAACTGCATTCCAAAGAGAATAATGTTTGTGACTAACAGCAGAATCCACGTTATAATCGAGGAAACATAAACACCGTTCAAAACTGCTAAAGAAGCTTTTAAATCTGCTTTTAGTACAGGGATCAAAGTGTAAGTGCGCTCAAAAAAGCCCTTCTTCGAAAATTTAAGAAGACTTCGCAGGCTCAGATTACTGCAGGATGCAACTCGTTTGTCGACTGACTCAAGGCCATAGTTCGCACTAAAAGCACATATTTATTTTCAAACATTTTTTTTTTTTTGTATTACACTTTAATAAAATTTGATTTTAAATAAAAAAAATACAGCGTTTTGAGAAGTTGCAGCTCAATTGGGCTACACTGTAGTTTCTCGTATTCCGATGCAGTCTTTAAAGAATTTTCTCAATCTATCTATGTCTAATACGAGAATGTGAAATTAACTGACTTGAATAAATTGGTTTATTCGAATAGTTAATGATGAATGAGTGATGAATTACGATGAATTACTAATATATGATTCCATGCCCAGTACAGGATTTTGTTTCAATCAAATGTTTTAAGACTTTAGCAAAGCACTAATCGGCTAATAGCAAGGGTGGGATTGGGGAATATTCTAAAATATAGCCAATAAAGAGTCGCTATTTCCAGTACATTATAATATATCAGGTGCTTCAACAAGAGGTGTAGAATTTGAATTGCCTATTATTTTGCAACTGATGCACGCATGGTTGGTATATGGTGGCACGTATCGTCGCGTAACGATCCGAAAAATATGTGTCAATTTTGCACGTAATCATGTTCCTTCGAAACGTATGTGCGCAACATAATCAAAAAATTCTAAGAAATGGGCTCAATATAAAATCCGAAGATGCTGAAACGTGTTCGCCCCGAACTTTCAATGGAAAATATTTCAGCAGTAAAAGAAAGTGTTAAAAACGATCCAAGCACCTCCATTCGTCACCGAACTTAGGAGCTTTACATCTCCACAGAAACACTATACCGAGTTTTGACGAACAATTTGGCTCTACATGAGTCCGAGGTCCAATTAACGCAAGAACTGAAGCCGACCGACCGACGTATGTTCTTGAATTAGTCGTAATTCAATTCAATTTAATACGTTACACTTGTCTTTTATAATACATACATTACAATTTAATTAAGAAAGGTTAAATAGACGTGTGATAGTATAAAATAAATTATTCATATTTTGAGTTAAATAATAAAAAATATTTAAATACAAATAAAGCCAAAAAGGAGTGGTGAGGAGAAACAAAAAGGGAGATAGATGCATTGGGTATATATTTTAATTGGTTTTTTTTTCAAAATTTTAACGTTTTTTTAAGAAAAACATGTACAATAGTATTATTCAAAGCACTGCCCATCTGAAGCTATGACTTTTTCCTAACTTTCTGACAATTTGTGGATCCCATCCCAAAAGAATTTCGCCGGCTTGGTAGCCAAGAATGAATCAAGCCAATTTTTGATATTCTGCTCTGATGTGAACCGTATTTCGGTGAGGGCGTTCTGCATCGACCGGAACAAATGGTAGTCAGAAGGGGCAAGACTTCCCATCCACTGTTTTCCAAATAGTTCTTAACCGGAGAAGTAACTTGGGGCCGAGCGTTGTCATGCTGGAAAATTATTGCCTCGTGTCTGGTCGCATATTTCGGGCGTTTTTCGTCTACTGCTCTCTTCAAACGGGTTAATTGTGTTCGGTAGCATTGTCCATTGATGGTTTCATCCGGTTTTAGCAGCTCATAATACAGCACACCCATCTGATCCCACCAAATACAGAGCATTACTTTCGTGCCGTGGATATTCGGCTTTGCCGTTGATTTGGCTGGTTGGCCGGGTTTTACATATGATTTTTTGCGCTTGGGATTGTCGTAATGGATCTATTTTTCATCACCAGTAACAATCCGATGCAAAAATGACTTCCTTTTGTGGCGTTCCAGCAGCATTTCGGACATGCAAAACCGCCTTTCGACGTCTCTCGGCTTGAGTTCATGTGGAACCCAATTTCCTTGCTTTTGAATATATCCAGCTGCTTTTAAACGTTTTGAAATGGCTGCTTGAGTGACACCCAAAGATTCTTCGAGCTCTTCTTGTATTGTCAACAATCTTCATAGAGTAATGGTTCCAGTTCTTCATCTTCAAACTTTTTTGGCTGCCCAGGACGTTCATCGTCTTCCAAGCCAAAATCACCCCTTTTAAGTCGTGCAAACCACTATTGGCACGTTCGCTCAGCTAGCGCATGTTCACGATAAACTTCCACCAAAATACGATGACTTTCGGCAGCAGTTTTCTTCATATTAAAGTAATGAAGAAGAACTCCCCGCAAAAACACTTTTTCAGGCACAATGTTTGACATATTTGAGTGAAAAAAAATTATTGTTGTTTACGCTTCAAATGAATGACATATACTAAAATGAAGTACAGTAACAGTAGCTTTCCAACGCATGTTCCAATGGAATAATATAAGTTACGCCATCTCTATCTCTATATCAATAAGAGATGGAGTAAAGATAAAGGAAAAAAAAAAACAACTAGAAAAGAAGAAACATAAAAGTATGATATTCCGGTTCCAGTCCCGCATTTTTGAATAATGTAGAGCCCATTTCTTGTTTTCGCCGTTAAAGGCAGTATGTTTCAAGAGGAGTTCAAATAATTATATGCAAGAATTATGAGATTATGTGTTCTGATAGATTGAGAAAATCTTACTTTATCAAAAAGATAAGCAAGGGATCTACAATATATTTAATAATCTAATTTTAGGTCGAGAAATTGTTTGAGGGAACAACCACGAACTGAGTTATGGTAGTGCGAGGCATGCTTGTATCAGGGTAGTCCGTAGACATATCTTATCATATTATATAAGGCTGCAAGTGACTTATTTTGCCAGAGGGAATCAAACATGTAATGAAAACAGCAGCAAAGTCAATTATAAACAGGCATTTTCACAACTTCGAGCTTTGTGCCTATAGGCGTGAAATTAGAAAAAGAGCCAGCATAGAATCGCCCAATAATATAATTTATGCGGTCAGCAGCGGAAAGTGATCTATTTAATTTGCAACCACGTCAGTAAAATTGAGTTGTCTGTCCTTCAGCAATACTGACGGTGCTCCGTCCGTGTTAAAGTGTTATTAAAATTGGTTATAATTTGTTTGGGTGGGATGAAGCCTACTACATATAGACCTGTCATCAATTGTGGAGAGGTCTCCATTTAATATGACAACTACGTCCTTAACCAAGACAATTGATCTCAAAATATATATATGTGTATCATCAGCATATAAGTAGATATTAACATTTAAACAGACCTTTGATAGACCATTGACAAAAAAAAAAACGGAATAGATCGGACCAAATAAAGACCCCTGGGGAGCTCCTGCAACTAAGAGGCCGAGTTCTGACGAGGCGTTGTTGTGAACGACTGTCTTATAACAGTTGTCTAGACAATTATAAATTAGGCGCACCACACTTTTATATATACAATCTAAGCTTTTGACATAGTACCTTATGGTTAACACTATTAAAAGCCTTCGAGAAGTCAAGCAAACATAGTTGTTGACCTTGAAGTTAAACCTTATATCGTCGAGAATTTTGACCATTGCTGTAGAACAGCTGTGTTTAGCTCGAAAGTCAGACTACAATTGAGATAACAGACTGTTAAACTTCTGTTTTAAACTTCTTGATGAAGTTTAAAAATTGAAGAGCAGGAGTCTTTTCAAAGAGTTTTGATAAGCATAGTAAGATGGTAATAGGTCGAAAGTCAGTTAACGAGGAGTACTGGGGCTTTTTCGGAACAGGTATGACGGTGGTCAATTTCCAACAATCAAACAATAAGACAACTTGAAATGTGATTTAGAATAACCTTTACAAAACGAATAGATATTCCATCTTCTCCTATAGCATTCGATTTAAAGTTACGTACAATATGTACTACGTCAAGTTCTAACACAACATCAAAATTCAAGTCAAAACCGGTAGTCAAGTCATAATTTAGAGTGAAACGTGGTTCGGTTATAGCATTGGATAGTATTGGATCGTCAATATCAGTGATATTATCAATTATTACTTACTTTCCGAAGCCAATTTAGCGCAAATTGTTCCATAGCCTATTTGAGCTTTTTTCAAGTTTTAGTTTAGATAGGAAGTATGTTTTCTTTGCTCTTCTAGTAATTGAAGTCGAGTAAGGCCTTAAGGAATTGTTGTTTCAAACCTTCTCTATTAAGATTACTTATTTTCTAATTGCTTGCATTCCCGTTCTTATTTCTTCTTCTTGTGTTTCCCATGAAATAAAACTAAAGTTTATATATTTTTTGATGGCTCAAACTGAATTGCAATGTCTCGAAATAAGATTATCATATTTCTAGACATTGAACTTCCGCTTGAAAAGAAATTGCAATATGATTCTATAGTTTCCAATTGATGGAAAATGTTGTTGGCGTCGAAACGAAACATTTTGCAATTAAGAGTAGTTGATCTTGATCTCCATTTGAATAAAGCTTGTTTCGTATTTTGATAGCTTGGTGGACTTCATGTGTGAACCATGGGCAATTATTATTTCGTATTGCGACAGTTCAGGGAGAGAGAGATGTTTACTGAAGAGGTCTAATATTATTCTATTAGACTATTAACTATTAATTAATCTATTAATTATCATTTGCAATTGCGCCATGGTAGGTGGCTAGCATCAAATTGCAACGCTTCATTACCTATGTTTGAGTAGTATCTAAATTTAAGTGATCTCAGAAAAGGGGGACAATATAACTCAACGCTGAACATTGGATTGATTTAAAACCATAACAACATCAAGAAGACTTTCAGGGTTATTATTTGAAAAGCGGGTCACAAATGAGTTCACCACCGATAATCCTGAGCCAGCCGTAAAACCAAACAATCGCTTAGCTTTATTGTCACTTTTTAAAAGATCTGCATTTAGATCGCCATAAATGATTATGTGCCCGTAGAATGCATTGTACTCGTGGATGGCAGAAAATAAGGGCTCTGGGGAGTAATATCGGTTAGGATTAGAGGGCTATGTCCTAGGAAACATGCATGCTGACATGCATGATACATTGGCGGTAGCATATTGAACACGGAAAATCCAAGAGTGATTCAAGAGATGGCAATGTACCCAGAACGAATAACTGTTAGAGGTACCATAGTGCTGAAGCTTTTCCGAAAATGAAACCAAAAAAGCCATTACTAACTACCGAAACATGATAAATGATTTTTTGTGGCCATAGCACGAGAATATGGATATGTACGACCTTTACTTTCAACAGGATGGTGCTAAATATGTGCCATACAAGTCGCGAAACAATCACAAACAAATTTCACAATTTTTGGGGACACAAATTGGCCACATTAACAACGATAGACTTCTTATTTTAACAATATGTTAAAGCATAAGTGATACCTGCGGATGGTTTCAAATCTGAAAGCGAACATTAAAGCCGCCATCGCCGACATATAGCCCCGATTGTGTAAAAGTATGATTGAAAATTTCGAGAAAAAGAAAGGGATAAGTATCTGCATGCAGAGCCGAGGCGTTCATTTGGAAGAAATTGTGTTCCATAAATGTTGTCCCATTTGTCTACTTTACAAAGCAATAACGATCTCAGAGATATCTGAATAGTTTTTCGTTTTAATTAAAAAAAAATCCTACACCTCCGATTGAAGCATCCTTTATAATAATATTTACATTATGGCATATACTGTAAACTAAAAACACACATGTACTTCAAGTCAAGACTGATCATCTTTTACCAGCTCCGTTGCTAACACATTTGAAAAATATCAATATTGACTAAGTATCGCTTCGAAGTGAATTTAATTCAAGCAAGCTGAGTCTGTTCTCGAAATCCCAGTGCATGCACAGATTTAAAAAGACTTTTACTAAATAAAAAAATAAATATAAACGTAAAACAAACTGAAATGAACTTGTAAGAATCGGAGTTTAACGAGCATCTGTATGTCAGAGCAATTATAAGTATGTTAAGTCTACAAAAATAAAAGAATATATGGTATACTTGTAGATAAACCATCAGATAGTAATGGTAAAGGAAAACTTGTAAAGCTAATTAAACGAATTACTGGTTGTTCATTTGTGCCCACCCTTAAGGTAAAAAATAAAGTAAAAGATTGTAAAACCAGATTTAATGTATGGTTAAGAACAGCTGTTATTGTATAAGAACAGCTTAAATATTACGACTTCACCACTACAATATGTACCATACATAAATATAGTAATTTTTTTTTTTTCATTTTTAATTGTAATTCCACAATAGGACTTGTGATTTTAAACCCCTCATTACTGTTAATTCACTTAGTTTATATCAGTAATCTGTGCTCCAACCAATGAGGTAATTTCTATGTTATAACGTGGACAACACAGATGGATTTCTTAGTTAAAAAATCACATTTTGCTATTTTAATGAACTTGGTATTGATACGTATCCATAACATATTGAGAGCAGAACCATAATTAAATCCAGCTTGTCGACAGAAAAACAAGACTTCTTATATGCTACCGCAAAGAGATTTTTTATCATGGCTATTCTGTTAAAAATTTGGTTGCAGAGATACAGAACTCAAATAGAGTTTTTGGAGAATACTCAATACACGATTTTATGGTATTTTCATGTTTTCGAATACTCAAAAATTCGTTAAGATAACATTCTACATTCTGATGAGAAAACTGAATGTAGAATACTGCTTCTAGTCGCCTAAGCCCTTATTTTGCCGCCCGAAATCGGAATCTTTCTTCACTCTTTATTTCTCAAGATCGAAATTCAATGAGGACGGCTAGACCGACTGCATTTTTTGCTTTCTAAAGCCGATTTCCTAACATACTCGATGGGATGTGTATTTTTTTATATTTATTTACATATATTTTTTTCACTTAAATTTATAACATTAAGTCCGGTGATCTAAAATATTTAACGTTTATCATATCATAACTTCCGGATCCTCGTTGAACTAGTTTTGAACCTTCCATGCAAAAAGGCCTATACTTTTCTGATTGGGATTCATTCATTGAAATGTACGAGTGCAGAAGACGAACAAGGACGTTTACTCACGAGAAACAACAAAACAGGTACGCCCAGAATTACCAGAAAATTCGAAGTTAGAGTTGTGTTAACAGTTACTTGCTTTTTAACTACAGAAAGCAAAAACCGCATATTTCCTGAAGAAGGTGATTTTTGACTTCCAGCAGTACTGATTTGAACAATGAAACAGACATATGGAAATGTGTACGAGTATAATATAAAGGAAAGGGAGTATGGTTAAGATGACTAAAGGCTGAGTTTTGAAGAGCATAATTTTAAGCCACTTTCTTTATTTACTTCCCAGGAGGGTCTACCGTATCTACACGGCTATATTAAGATCAATTATTACCTACGTGTATTTTGTGGAATACATATATTGCTGTGGGAGTAATACAATCACCAAATAGTAGAATTAAATCGACAACATTTTCATGCGTTGATGACAGGTAATCAATCAATTTACTTCGAATTTTTGTGATGAAGCACTATCACGGGCCGCAGTGTTTCGCTAATTTTCCGAATTCAATCGTGATCGTCGTTGGCTCCAGGACGAATTTCGTGAAGGTCGTCCAAAATCGGTTGTTCTCAAAGAAAAGATCGATGCTGTGTGGGAACTGACATTGCTAGATCGCCATGCAACTTATCGTGATGCTGGGGCATTAGTTCTACTCGCATATGTTTAGTAATACTGCATGAACATTTGGCTGGAAAAGATTTCTTCGCGTTGTATACCACATAATTTGGCAATAACTCAAAGAAGGCTCGTGTCGATAGGTCCAAAGAAATAGTAAAAAATTCGATTTCTATAAGATCATGAGAGGCTACGATTCACGAATCTATCAATATGGCCGCGAAATTAAACAGCAGTCGGCCGCATTCATTCAAGCAGAGCCAGATTTTCCAAATGTTGTTTACGCACGAGGCACTTCAAAGCCAAACAGCCTGTTTCTTCGGAAAAACTGGACATGTCGTCACCGTGCCATAAGAGCAATGTAGAACAGTCAATTCGAAATGGTATACCACCTTTTTTTTGCCAGAAGTGTTTGAAGAAATTATTCTTTATCATGCGAGCTCTCGGAGGTTGGCTTAAACAATATACTTTTGAATACTCAAAACTTCGAATTTTTAGATCTTCCCCAATACAGCCCAGTCTTGGCCAATTTATTTTGACGTCTGAAGAACCGGTTAATGTTTTAAAGTAACCTTGTTTGAAAAACTGCTTTCAAAATTGATTCAAACGCGTGCAAAAGTGTATTGACCTTCATGGAAAATATTTTGAAAAACAATAAAGCCATTTTCGATAATAAATATTTGTTTTTACCTGATTTTTTTTCAAAACTTCAGTAGAAACCTACATAGATGGAACATTCAAGCAGTATACTGGACTAGTTTCTTGTCCTTCGCTATAGAACTTACCGCACAGCGGTGGAGTAGCTATGCAGATTCGTTTACGAACAAAGAAGAAGGTGAAGGATCTAAATCTAATGGGCTGCTCTAGACAGACTAAGAGCCTTGAAAATCTCCCTACATCTTATTCCTGCTCATATTTTGAGAAATAGAATTGCAACATAGATGGTAACCCTTTTAATATAAACAAGTTTGAAAAAATCCATATCATCACTGTTATATACAGAAAAAACTCCATGAAACTATACATATATGGTAGTTCGATAAGGCCAGTAATGCATAGGTGAAACCCTAGCTACAAAAAAAAAGTTATCTCAATGGCTAACAGAAGATGAAAATTTATTTTTAGGAGGTTTATACTTATCTCCATAATTGAAATGTTAAATTGTAATCGGATAGACGCTAGAAGTATGAAGTTAAGAAGAAAACCATTAGTATAGAAAATTCAGGTATGCAATGATGATACCAAAATACCATGGTTTCGTAGGTAAGTGACATCTGGAAATATAGCTCTATAACCATAAGCCTGACATTAAAAAAAGGTCTCAAGTGGTCGCAATCATACTTCTTAATCAAACAATGATAAATTGTAATAAAAAATTGTACAGTGCAGGCAGTCATTTACGGTGTATATTCATATTTTATACAGCCTATTTGAGCCCACACAAATACTACATATCAACAAAAATATCTATGCTCTTTGCAACCTCGAAGTGGATGTGACTTTGTTACATTTCTGTCCTCAAATTCAACTAGTACTGATTTATCAACGAAGTTGTTAAAAGTAGTTTTTCATCCAACATGCTCGTAAATATCACATAAAATATTACTGCCAAAAGGCAGTTGACACAATTTAAAAAAAAAAAAAAAACACTATAATTCATACAAGAGTAGGCATAGTTAAATTGATGTTGTAAATACTGACCATGACTTGAAGCACACACCGCAGAAGAGTGTTGTCCTCCTTTCCCTATACTCACTCCATTAGATTCACGTTTTTTTTTTTTTTCTTTTCGTAATTAACATATCAAGTTTGTAGCTATTTAATTCATATAACATTTGAACCATAAAAAAAAAGACTTTAATAAAAGCATTCTCGAAGTTCTACAATTTTATTATAATCTATATAACTTTACACGTGAGTAATAATTGGAAAAGAAGACTTTTTTTAAGATAAACATTAAAGGGAAGATTTTAAATAGAAATTCAAAATAACTGTGAATGGTTAATTTTTCCTATGACATAAAACAAATCTCAAGACAAAATTTATGCATCCCTTTAACTAGATATACATATTTTAACAGTTTTTTTTTTGCGTCAAATCATTCTTTAATTTTTAAGGCTAACAGATATTTTATTCGTATTTCTCAAAATAACTGGAATTGGAAAAATCTCAAAATAGCTATGCAAATAACAGTTTAATACTTTATAATTTGAACATGTGTCAATATTCTATCTGACTAAGATTTATGGCTCTTTAGTTTAGTTTTGCAAGCAGTGTCCTTAAAAATAAGTTACTAGTCACCAAGAGAAAATGTAAGAATCATTCAAATAATAAGTGGCAGATGTTGCGATGTGAGCTTTACCATCCTTCTGCACTGAATTTCTTCTGGAGATTACGTTCCCTCAACATAAACATATATAGTATTGGGTCTATAACTTAGCGGTTTGCTAAGAGATAGCGTAACGTGTGTTATTTCATTGGAACATGCGTTGGGAAGCTACCGTCATTGTACGTCATTTCAGTACATGTCATTCATTTGAAGCGTAAACAACAATAATTTTTTTTCACTCAAATATGTCGAAATTTGTGCAGCCAAAAAAGTTTGAAGATGAAGAACTGGAAGCATTACTCTATGAAGATTGTTACCAAACACAAGAAGAGGTCACTCAAGCAGCCATTTCAAAACGTTTAAAAGCAGCTGGATATATTCAAAAGCAAGGAAATTGAGTTTCACATGAACTGAAGCCGAGAGACGTCGAAAGGCGGTTTTGCATGTCCGAAATGCTGCTGGAACGCCACAAAAGGAAGTCATTTTTGCATCGGATTGTTACCGGTGATGAAAAATATGGAATCCATTACGACAAACCCAAGCGCAAAAAATCATGTGAAACCCGGCCAACCAGCCAAATCAACGTCAAAGCCGAATATCGATGGCGCCAAGGTAATGCTCTGTATTTGGTGGGATCAGATGGGTGTGCTGTATTATGAGCTGCTAAAACCGGATGAAACATCGCTATGGACAACGCTACCGAACACAATTAATCCGTTTGAAGAGAGCAGTAGCCGAAAAACGCCCGAATATGCGACCAGACACGAGGCAATAATTTTCGATAATGAAAACGCTCGGCCCCACGTTGCTATTCCGGTTAAGAACTATTTAGAAAACAGTGGATGGGAAGTCTTACCCCACCCGCCTTATAGACCAGACCTTGCCCCTTCTGACTACCAGTTGTTCCGGTCGATGCAGAACGCCCTCACTGAAATACGGTTCACATCAGAGCAGAATATCAAAAATTGGCTTGATTCATTCTTGGCTGCCAACCCGGCGCAGTTCTTTTGGGGTGGGATCCACAAATTGCCAGAAAGATGGGAAAAAGTCATAGCTTCAGATGGGCAATACTTTGAATAATACTATCGTACATGTTTTTCTTAAATAAACATTCAAATTTTGAAAAAAAAAACCGCACGAATTAAATTACATACCCAATATATATATATGTAACTTGGCAGACATATAAAAATATAAAATTGATCGATCTTGGCATTGAGTACGTCAAAGAATTCGGGAGCGTTGGCATAAATTTTTTCCTTTGCATTGAACCAAAGAAAGTAGTTGTATATAGTAAGTGTACAATCGCGTGATCTCAGCGGCTAATCTGACTAAGCCACGAAGACTCACACATAGACTCAGCAATGGTTGCTGGAATATGTGGATGGTACGTAGTGTGGTATTTTTGAAAATAAGCATTGTTCACATGCATACCTTTAATTTCCGGCCATAAGAATTCATTGGTCATTCAATAGCCTCTCCTTCCGGAAAACAGCTTCAAACAGTAATACACTTTAGAAAGAGAGACTTTTCGACAATTGTTCTAGATTTTTTAAATTCCTAAAAGATAGAAATGCTCATATGCCTCATCGCTCAAAATCATTTGTTGCTTAAGTTCTTGTTCTTTTTCATATATTTCCAACAGCCAATTGACAAAGTTACGATAGTGCTGATGCTTTGCAAGCTTAAGCTTCAATTAAGCCTTAAAGACTTTATAACCCGAGTATTTATTGTGCTAAATTCAGTGGAGTGTTATTTGTGATATACCAAAATCCTGAAACCAGAATGGCCGCCTTTCAAGATTCAGGAACAACTATCTTAAATGTAGTACAATCTTAGCTCTAGAATGATCTAGAACTGACGTCGCTGTGGAAGACGACAATCTTCAGTACACTGCGGTAAACTTACATATCTCTTCGTAGCAAAGACATACGCAAATCTGATCTGCGTTTAAGCTGTGCCTAAGGCTTTTCTAAAGCATCTTTAAACTCTAGAATCCAATACCTCCTGAGTACACTTATGAGGCTTCGATGACGCAATATGAGATCTTCGGCAAACTATACTTACAGGAAGACTCTGTGATTTGAGACCGCCCACATATTCAATTAGGCTTGCCATTGTTTCTTATGAGCATAATGAATGTAAACCTAACGAATGCTTCCGCAGCGTATTATAGTTCTGCTGTCCATCGTCTGGAAAGGCTGTAGATTGCTTTCTTATGCTTTTGCTAAACATGTAAGCCTGTTAGACAGAAATTGCAACACCTTATGCGAAAAATCCTATGATGCAGACGCTTCTTATGAATATCTGGCTAAGCCTGTTAGACAGCAATTGCAACATCATCACTGAAGTCATGATATATCTTTCATTAAAAGTATAAGAAATTTCATTAATTGAACATAGGGTATAATGAGTTCAATGGACAAAAATTTAAAAAAGAAAAAATCAGTAAACTTAAATCCTAGCTAACGATGTAATACACTGAAAAGGGCCAATGCTATTAAAGTCCGCAAAGTCGCTTATAAATCCTTTTTAAAGATACTGGAATCTCATTTTAGCTTATCTATCTCTCGCTCTCTGCCAAGAAAGTCGAAAATAAATCTGAAGCCCTGGATAATCAACTCCATTCTTAAACAAATTAAGCATAAAAACAAGCTGCGCCGGAAATGTGTAAAGCACCCGCTTAATTCTGCACTCCGGAGTCGCTTTAAACACATATCTATTAAAGTCAACAAAGAAATTCGATTTTGTCGTGATAGATACTATATTTCTAAAATGCGGAACACTCAAGGGAACCCTAATAGGGAATGGGAAGTATTAAATAGCATATTGAACCGCGATTCCTCTAAAATACCTAACCCTATCGAACTTGCGACTGATAATTCTATTGTCAAAGATCCTACAATAGTAGCAATTATTTTCAATGTTTTTTTTTTTGTTAAAGTTGGTGAAGCGTCTCCCTACAATTTAAGATCTGAATACTGTTCGAACTGTATGGCAGGGAATCTGGTGGAAGATCCGGTTTGTAGAGACAGTTTCTTCTTTGAACCAATCACTGGTATTGAAGTGTTATCCCTTATAAACTCGCTTAAATGCTCGCCTTCCTGTGGAGATGATGGCCTCTCTAATTACATATTAAAGCACATCGCTCTTAATGTAGTAGATATACTCGCTTTCCTTTTTAACCTAAGTATCTCCACTGGTACATTCCCTGGCAGGTTAAAATATGCAAACGTTCTACCAATTTTTTAAAAAGGGCAACAAAAGAAATAAAAACAACTACAGGTCTATCTCACTACTCTCTTCCATCTTGAAAATTTTTGAAAAAGCTGTCAAAAATAGAATTCTGCGGTTTCTGAGGAGAATAACTTTTTTCAGTCCCTTGCAATATGGCTTTAGGGCGGGACTCACGACTGAAGATAATCTCATAAGTTTATGTTCGATTATAAATAAAGGCCTTGACTCGAAAAAAAGCTGTGCCGGTCTGTTTGTTGACATAAGGCTTTTGATATGGTAAACCATACAATTCTCTTGATATCTCAAAGATAGAAAGCAAAAAGTTAAAATTGGAGATTGTTTTAGTGAAAATAGGATTATTAAACTAGGGGTACCCCAAGGGTCTGTATTGGGCTCTACTCTTTTCCTAGTTTACATAAACTCCCTGTTTCTTTAACCTTTTGCAGGAAAAGTTACGGCTTTTGCCGACGATCTTGGCATCGCGTACGACTCTGTTAGCCACCTCCAGCTAGCAGCTGATATAAACCATGATGTAGACCTACTGAGAAAGTGGTTCGCTAAACATATACTTATTGTCAGCAATTAAACAAAATTTATGTTTTTCAGCCTTAGGTTGCAGGCTGTGACGGACCTCGATATTCACTTTTATGCCGCTAATTGTACTCGCCAGAAGGTTTCGATTTGCACCTGTAATGAAGCTTCTTCTAAAACTTTGTTTGATGTGGATATAGCGTGTCATGCGAACTGTTTTAAAATTGACATAGTAAATAACTACAAATACCTGGGTGTTATTATTGGATTGGTATGATCATATTATAAACCTAAAACAGTATCTTCGTTCTTGTCTCCGTAGTTTGTTTCATCTTAGTAAATACTGCACAAATAATAGTTTAAGAACTGTTTACTACGGAATATTTCACTCAAAACTACAATATGGATTAGGATGTTGGGGAGGTGCTTACCGCACGAAAATCCAGTCTCTACTTGTTTTACAGAAATGCGCTATAAGAACGATTTGCGGTGTTCATCGACTCACCCATTCCATGGCACTCTTTAGGAGCCTTAAAATTTTGCCGGTAAGACGCCTTTATTACTACAAGGTACTTAAAATTTTCTTTATGAGAAGTGGTTATTTGCAGAGCCCGATCTCTGATGCCCGCAGTCTACGCAGCGACATCCGATACCTGATAAACATACCTTCATTCCGAACCACTCATTTTAGAGACTTCTACTCTATCGTAAGCTGTAAATTATTTAATCGTCTTCCTGTTTCGATTCGCGTACTCACAGCACTTTCATCTTTCTTAAACAAAATCAAAAGTTGGCTTCTAAGTTTTGATCACAATCAAATTGAAGTTTTGCTGTCCTACGTAATTTAATTTTAATTAATGCTATTTCTAAACTCTCTTTAATTATTGTTCAAACGATAAAATATCACTTCCATCTACATGAAATTCTGCTGATGTGGCATTCACTATTTGAATTTTTAATACGAATGACACTACATATTCCTAATTTAATACATTCCTTAATTGTTACCTAGTAGTTAGAATTAACCTGCACATGTATTATCCTAAGAATATTGAATAAAATAAAATAAAAAAAAAAATAAAAGTTAGGTATCTCTAAAAGTAGTAGAAGAGCCCCTACCAGCAAATTATAAATTCTTTATAAAGGAAATTTTTATGAACTCCTTATCTTCTTAACAAATCCTACTCTGAGTTAAACCTCATAAAGCTTTTTCAACAAGCTTGTACTGAAGAGAAAAATTTGACTTTTGAACACCAAGGCGATACAAATTCTATAGACTTAACAGTATCTGGCGATGAAACATGTTTCTGGGAAAATATAAGCTCGAGATTATGATATTGGTCCTACTACAATATCTGATATAAAGCGCAATAAGGAAGAGATTTGAAGGTAAGGGTTTCATAAATAAGAAATTTACAATACAACCCAAAATTGTTTTTGCTACTACAGTTTTGTGTCAGCAACGGGTGGAAAAATTGTAAAGATGCGAACACTGAAATCTGCGGAGGCGAAGTTGCACAAATTAAAGCAAAAATAAAGAAACGCTCCCGTTTCTGAAGACTTATTAGAAATGAAGTCGAAACAATCTTTCAAAAACACAAGCAGTTCTGAACGTGTTTTTAATGCAAGTCGAGGAGGGATTGTAAATTTAAAAAAAACGATTTGGCCTTCGAAATTTAAAAATTTAGGGAGAAAAACTTTCTGAAAATCCAGAAGCAGAGACACAATTTCGGGACAGCTTTTCCCCGAAAATTAAAGAATTAGAGCTTTTACCGTGCCCTGATGAGCTGATGAAAGCGGTCTATATTAGAAGCTTTTGCCCGATAAAACCCTGATGAGCTCTAACGAAAAACAGCTCCTGGGCAAAAAACAAGTAAGAAGCGTTTTACTTTCCGGGCCTGTACCAATTTAACCGGAACGCAGCAGCTTAAACTTTTGGTGATAGGTAAATCTAAGAAGCCAAGGTCATTTGGTTCATCGATTTTGCCTGTGGAATATGAATCTACTGCAAATGCTTGAATGACATCGACAGTTTCTAAAACATGATCACGACATTATTCAACCCATGCATCAGAATATCATTAGAATAACAAAGCTTAATTATAAAAAAAGTTAATTATCTCATGTAATGAGTCAAGATGACGAAATAAGCACTGTTTTGAAAAGGACTACTCTAAAGGACGCTGTTTATTCTTGGCCACTGCTTGGGAGTGATTGTCAGAAGAAATGATGAAGAGATGCTGGAAAACATTGCTATACCTTAACGAATCAGATGGGTTGGAAATCGAAGACAACATCCCTCTTGCTAGGATCGTACCATGTTATGAAATCGCAAATTTTATGCAAACTATCAAGACTCTATCAGGAATTTACCTTAGTCTTAATGAAGACGAAAACAACATTCAGGATAACACGCAAGCAGAGAGTGAAGATCAAGAAACAGTACATGAAGATGCAATGAAGGCTTTATCTGTTTCTATGGAATTTGCACTTCAGAACGATGCCTGCGCTTCTGATATCTTGGTCTTGCAGATACTAAAAGAAAAGATTTTAATTGTATTGCAAACATAATAGAAAAAACAGACTTTAATTGATTTAACTGATTTTGCGATAAAAATTTTGTGATATTTTTAGCTTATTTTTTTTTTGTAAAACTATATGTTTGTATTAATTTTTTTATTTAAACGAATAGTAAATATTATTTGACTTTTTTAAATTGAGAAGATTTTTTTAACTATTAAATGATATGTATTCCCCAATCCGAACTATTCTGTAATCCGAACTAGCCCTTGCAATAATCGGATTAGTCAGGCAGTACTGTATATATTCCAGTAATTGATCAAAGTTTTTTTCTCATCGATAAATACAATATTTTCCATTTTAGAAACAATTTTAACCCTAAATTTTTATCAAAAAACCCATTTTTTTTTTTTGAGAAGCTACCATTTTGTAAACAATTATGATTTGAATATCAATATGAGATAACACACTCTATTAAGGACATTTGTTTGGTTTTTTCATTTCAGATGATCCATTCCAGAGAAATCGTGCTCACCGCAAACGCATTTTTTTAGAGGAGCTCCCGGAGCAGCTTTCAATATAATTATTTTTACAAATAAAAAATGTTAAAATAAATTTAAATGTTACCATAATACGAGTATGTGTACAAATTTTTATGTTAATAAATTAAAAGTTCTTCTCAGAAAAAATTCTTGAAAAATCCATGTTTTTGAGCCTTCTTACTGTATATGTACAACCCACTAAGTTAAGAGAATTTCTTCATTGCTAGAAATATCCATTTATTACTCCTATTCACAAATCTGGTTTTAAAGGAAACATTGAAAGCTTCAGGCCTATAGCCAGATTGCAATTGATGAAGCTGTTGTAAAAAACATATATATCTACACCATTGTGTGCAACCAAATTTTTCAATGGCAACTTGGTTTCATGAATGTAGTAGATCTGCAACAAATTTAAAAATTCTTACGAATAACATGGAAAATCATCTAGAAATTGACCGTATCCAATACAATTTCTTTTTGAAAAAATTTAAGATGTTTGGATTTCATTCCCGTATCTTAAGTTGGATTGGTAGTTACTTGATGAACCACAAATAATATGTTTCTAATTGGTTCTATTTGCTGAAAGGTGATTTTAAATCACTCAGGTACTTTTCCTTCTTGTCATAGACTACCTTCTATCGGTTGTATTAACTTCTAAATGATTTTTATATGCAGACGATCTAAAAATATTTAGTTTGGTAAATTTTGTGTCTGACGAGCTTCGATTGCAAAATGATATTAATCGTATTAATGACTGGTGTTCTTTGCATGGTTTATAATTTTTAATTAATTAACTTAAATCGCTTCCTCATAGAAGAACTTATTACTAGGTACCTTTTGCTCATGATATATTACTATATCTTCGACTTAGAAAACAGTTTTTCTTTATTTGTAAGCACAGAGCGAATTATGGACGAAATGATCCTATAACTACAGCTTGTTTCAATTATAGAATAGTGCTCCATATGGATTTATTTTATTTTAAAATTAGATGTGGAATCCTTGAAATAAAAGTAGCATAATCAAATGACTAACATACATGCAAGAAGAACTGTCATACCCAGAAACAAATGGTTCAATCATGAATGTGAAAAAACAAGAATTAAGGCGTTTATGCTACTTAGTTTATTTCATAAATTCAATGCAGATATTTTTTAAGAAAATGTATCTGGGTGCTAACAAGAAATTCAAACTTTTCTGTCAGAGTTCAAAGAAAAATTATCTCGGCCATTTAGTGCAGGAAGCTTCAAATGCCAGCATAAATCTAGCCGAGAATTACAGAGGTATTTCATTTTTGAATTGCTCTTTGAAGATTCTCTCTTCTGTTCTGTATGCAAGACTTTCATCGTGGGTCAACAACACAGACCTACTAAATGGTTTTCATGCAGGATTTAGACAAACGCACTCAACAATAGACCAGATTTTCACCATGCTGAATATTGCGCAACCGGTTCAAGATCAACATAAAAAGTTTTATGCTTTTTTTATAAATTTCAAAGCCGTTTTCGATTCAATCAATAGAAGGTCACTTTTTTACAAACTATCGCTGATTAGAGTGTCAAAAAAAATGCTGAATATTTTTAAACTTCTATACGAGGTCACTGAATCTTGTCTTGTCGATGGCTTAATTGAACATACAAGTCTTACGTTAGTGTAAATGCACTCAGCCTTCGAGCAAAGTATAAACTGTTTGAGGCAAATTCTAAAATAGTCACGTGAAGACGTTGAAAAATTACCTAATTTTCCAAACTATATGCATCTAATCGAAATTTGAATGTCACCATTATACATTTAAACTTTAAAACTACAATTTGATTATGTTGTTAGGTCAATGTGTTACTTAATAAACTGCTATCTCGAAGAAATCTTATGGCAACTTTTGGCAATTAGATGCAACCTGCAACTTAATATTGCGTTTGATAATTTGACTGACTGGCGAAAAAATTCGTACACTTTATTAAAGAAACTGGATACAAAGAGGAAAGAGAAATTTAAGGAACAAGCTCAGTCATCTCTTTATAGACGGTTTTATTGCGCTGTATTTGAACTCTAAGCCTCATAGAAATGATCTTTCTTCACATTACAACTTATGTAACCTTGGAGCTCGGGAAGATGTTTTTCATGTTATAGCAATATGCCCTGTTGTCAGAGAGGTCACAAGGTTATTCTTTTGATAGCTCAGGGCTTACACTGGCAAGTTTGACAAATACACTGAACAGATGACGGAGCGTAAGATGGAAACTTCTCATCGCATTCTGCAAAGAAGCCGTCTGCTAAAGAGTCATGATTAGCTATTCTGCTATTCTGCTATTATAGGCGGAATCTTCTTTTCATATTTCATATTTATTTCGCCAACTTTACCTCCTAATTTAGTTTTCAATGAAATCAGAGGCTTTGAATGTCCTTCAATCAAATAATTTCAATTAAACGTTAGGACTCTATTACGAGCTTTTTGAAGAACATAAAGATATGGTAAATTGTAGCTCACTCAAACTATCTTTTTTTATCATTTGGTTTTAAATAATTCGTGCGGTTTGCCAAGAGATGGCGTAACTTGTATTATTCCATTGTTATTATTGCATTGAAACACTTCTAACGCTACTGTCATTTCATTATATGTCATTCATTTGAAGCGTAAACAACAATAATTTTTTTTTTCACTCAAATACGTCGAACTTTGTGCCTGAAAAAGTGTTACTGCGGGGAGTTCTTCTTCATTACTTTAATATGAAGAAAACTTCTGCCGAAAGTCATCGTATTTTGGTGGAAGTTTATGGTGAGTATGCGCTAGCTGAGCGAACGTGCCAAAAGTAGTTTGCACGATTTAAAAGTGGTGATTTTAGCTTGAAAGACGATGAACGTTCTCTGCAGCCAGAAAAGTTTGAAGATGAAGAACTGGAAGCATTACTCTATGAAGATTGTTGCCAAACACAAGAAGAGCTCGCAGAATCGTTGGGTGTAACTCAAACAGCCATTTCAAAACGTTTAAAAGCAGCTGGATATATTCAAAAGCAAGGAAATTGGGTTTCACATGAACTTAAGCCGAGAGACGTCGAAAGGCGGTTTTGCATGTCCGAAATGCTGCCACAAAAGTAAGTCAGTTTTGCATCGGATTGTTACTGGTGATGAAAAATGGATCCATTACGACAACCCCAAGCGCAAGAAGTCATATGTGAAACCCGGCCAACCAGCCATATCAACGGCAAAGCCGAATATTCATGGCAAGAAGGTAATGCTCTGGTAATGCTCATCTTTGGTAGGGTCAGATGGGTGTGCTGTATTATGAGCTGCTATAACCGGGTGAAACCATCAATGGACAACACTACCGAACACAATTAATCCGTTTGAAGAGAGCAGTAGCCGAAAAACGCCCGGAATATGCGACCAGACACGAGGAAATAATTTTCCATCATGACAACGTTCGGCCCCACGTTGCTATTCCGGTTAAGAACTAATTAGAAAACAGTGGATAGGAACTCTAACCCTACCCGCCTTATAGCCCAGACCTTGCCCCTTCTGACTACCATTTGTTCCGGTCGATGCAGAACGCCCTCACTGAAATACGGTTCACATCAGAGCAGAATATCAAAAATTGGCTTGATTCATTCTTGGCTGTCAAGCCGGCGCGGTTCTTTTGGAATGGGATCCACAAATTGCGCAATACTTTGAATAATACTATTGTACATGTTTTTCTTAAATAAACGTTTAAATTTTGAAGAAAAAAAAATATATACGAATTAAAATATATACCCAATATAATTAAAACTTGATTGACACTCCCCCAAAAACATTCACATATATATAAAATCTACTTCTACGAAAAGTCATTCTCAATTTCAATTTCAATTTTTTCAATTTCAATAAAACGTTTCACCAAATAACAAGTTTTGGAACAACTACAATACAAGATGTTGAACTTTTTCCCTATAGACTATTTACCTTCACTTACTGATGCACGATTATCAGCACAAAACCCTCCATTAATGTAAACAAAACATCACGTTTCTGATTTAAGTTCAAACATACTCGTTTACGTTAATAGTCGTTGTCAACTTTGTATTCACCTCTCATAAAGTACGAATACGAGACATTTCCCCATAGAAAACGCAAGCCAACGGAATGCCCATCAAAATGTTATATATCTCACCTTCAAAAAAGACCCAGTGAAAACCGAATATAAAAAAACAAATATATACTATCTGTCCGCGATCAGCAACTCAAACTTTCAGTTTAACCTTTAGAGGTTCATTCCGTATTCCATTATCAGCCCGACGACCGACTACGTCTTCTATGGTCTGTCGGAACGGCCGTCTCTTCGTCTTGCCCAGTACCAAACTAGATTCATTTATTTATTTTTTCTATTATTTGCTTATCGCTTCCCAAATATTTATTTATCTATGTCGTTCCTTTTTTAATTATAATTTATAGCTTGTTATACAAAACATTTTATTATCTGTTCGTTACCATTAGATGTTACTTTTGCAATAAGATCCTAAGGCAGATGGTGCCGAGATTACCAGTATTGATGCTAGAAACCGGATTCTGAAGTGAATCCTATAAAATGCCAGAAAGACTTCCTCTCTAAAATTGGTCTTCTCTACTTCTAATATGCGAGCCGGTAATTGGTAAACAATTACATGATAGTCGATTGAAATAAAAATCGAAAATAATATTCCGCAAATGATCATGGATGGAGTAGAGACACAATCGTGTTAGAGGTTAGCAGTTTATATGGAATACCTGTTTCTAGATTTACATACGTAATCTAGTTTAGGAGATGTAGAAACATTATGAAATAACTTCTGGGCTGAATGGTGTATACTTAAGTTCTTAAGTCGATTTTCAATTGAATTGCTGGTTTTTCAGTGAGAAGATTTGAATCACGAATTGAGTATTCAAAATGCAGAAGCACAGATGCAATATTTATATTTATTAGATAGACGACATATCTGAACGTATCTTTGTTCATTCGAATGGGACTCTGCGATATAGATTTGATTTTAGGAGAAGAATCAGCTAAGTGCATGTAGGTATTTAAAACTTATAAGCTGTCACTAAACTAGGCACCAAATGCTTGCTATCCATTATAAGGTGCAATCGAAAGAAAACGCATCAATTAAAAGCATTAACTTAATATATTATACATCATTTGATTACCTTATTTCATTCCTAGCATTGCAGGACTTTGTCATCTAAAAATGCTCTTAAGAAGGTACAAAATCTATCGATGATTCCAGTTGTCTTTCGGGAGAGAAGCTGGCCTTATTTGATTCAGTCTCCTTAAAAATATTTTTAACGATAGTAAATTGCAAACATTTTAAATTTAATGGCGCCGAAACGGAGATAAATGTTTCGTATACAGATTGTTCCAACATAAAGCAAGGCACGAACATAAGATTATCAACATTAATATTTTGGCCGACCCAGAAAGAACTGAAAACCTTTTTAATCATTTACTTACTTAGGTGGCACTATAGTTCTGGGCCTCAACTAACAAGCCTTTCCAGTTAGCCCGATCTTTTGTTGCGCACTCAAAAGCGGTTGAGGTCCCATTCAACTCGTGCGCGCCACTTAAGATGAGGTCTTCATCTACTCTGTTGTTCCTCTAGTTTAGATTCGAAGACTGTGGAGACCAGATCATTGGTGTCTACTTGCTCTACATTTTTGAAAAAAAAAAATTTCTCCCGAAATGACTGAGGATATCTTTATCCGTTTTCGATAGAGTTCATATTTTAGCGCCATAAAAAAAGCCTAGGATGACCAAGATCTTATATAAAATCTCCTTAGTTTTCCAGAATAGTATCTCAATTGCCATTATAGCCCAAAGAAACAGACATTTGGTTTCTTCATTTTATTTTCATTGAGGTGTTGTTGGCAGAATTTATAACAGAGATTGACAAGGCAGGAATAGAAAAAAAACAAACAAAAATATTATTCAAGTCCACGTCAAACTACTTACTATCACAGAAATGAGGATTCTAAAGCACACCACAGCATTCACACCCTTCTGCTAAATTATATCAGCCGATGTCCTTCGTCACCTACTACTTATGCTTTCTTCAGTAATAGCAACGACAATATCTCAAATGAAATAAGAGTAGGCAGATGCGACTTAAATTATTCTGCTTCAATTACATTCATGTCGAGCCTTATGTCTCAATTACATCTAAATCTCGAAAGTGATGGACGGAAACGTACAAATACTATTTTTGACATCTCGAAATCGGTTTGAACTCACTAGATAAAGAAAATAGCCCACCGCAGTCGAAAATTTTGCAGCTCTACATCTTTTGTGTCATCTGCCACCCCAGACAAGTTTTTCAATTTGAAAAATTATTTAATATACGAATAAGTTGATCTGTTCCACTGCGCCATATACGGACAAATAACTCGTTGGCATTAAGTCAATAATTAAGAAAAACTAAGGGCGCAAGTTATGTGAAACAACTTCAAAGAAAAATAAAAAAAAAAAACAAAATGTTTTCTTCAGTATCATTAAATTTATGGGGTTTTCTGCAAACTTATAAGAAAAAAATAGTAAAACGTTATGTTTCTTACGCATTATATGAAAAAAAAAAAAAGTGAAGTCAAATTTAAAAATTAGCAAGGATCAGGCTTGGAAATTGGATACCTAAAGATTCAACTTTATTTAAACACGGTTACAAAGGCTCCAAAGGTTCTAAAAATAAAGTCCTAAATAAAGTTTCTACCATTACTATTAACAGAGCAATTTTCGTTAACTGACCCATGTTACACCAAAGTAAACATTTTCTTAAATCTTCGATTAGTGATGTCAATATTGGAGACAGATCTTTACTGTATAAAGGTTTTTTTTTTCTTAGAATATAGTATACCCAAAAATCATTTCCCAAATTGCCCTCGACGAATAAGGGTATACCCTGTATACATGAATTTAAAAACGAGCAAGGATAACGCTAACGGTGTTACTGACAAAATATTCTCTCGCCTGTTGCGTACGAAAAAGAAACGGCAGATTTTAAAAAGGCGAAGTTAGTACTGCAGTGAAAACAGTAAGCTTGGGGTATGTATGGGCGATAATCTGAAATCTTGCATTAAAACTACTCGCGATTTTGTCCAAATATCATATACGAGATGTGTTCAAAAAGTTACTTTTGAAAGGACAACGTACATTCAATAATCATTTTTGCTGTGTTAGTACACATGTCCCGATCATATGTTCACAGTTTTAAGTATATAGCATACTTTGTTTTTAACAGATAAAAAGGTTAAACGTATTTTGGTATGCTCGACGATTTTCATGGAGCAAAGAATTTGCATTAAATTTTGTGTAAAAAATGGAATCAAGTGCTCTAAAACATTTGAATGCCACTATTCACGGTGAGTCTGCTCTTAGTAAAAAAATGTTTACAAGTGGTACAAGCTCTTCCAAGGTGGCTGAGAAATCGCCAATAACTGGAGGCCCCTGCACATTAACAAAAGATGATAACGTCGAAGCTGTAAAGAAAATTATTTTGGAAAATCGTCAAATTACCATAAGAGAACTTGCTCAGGATGTTGACTCGTTTCATACAATTTTTTTGGATGTTTTGGGCATAAGACGTGTGTCCGCGAAGTTTGTTCCGAAACTTCTTAATTTTGATCAGAAGAACCATCGCATGAGCATTACTCAGGAGCTCTTAAAAGACATCAATGATGATCATGACTTGCTCAAAATGGTCATAACTGGTGACTTGAAGAGGAAATAAAAACGATAGCGCTAGAAGAGCCCAAGGATATACCAAAAAGTGCTTATGAGAAGTGCTTCAAGGCTTGGAAAAAGCGTTGGCACAAGTGCACTATATCTGAGCAGAATTACTTTGAAGAGTCAACATTAATATTGATGAATAAATAAATTTTTTTTTTATAAAAATATAAAGTAACCTTACTTCTTTGAACTCACCTCGTATGGCAATCAATGCGGCTTTGTGGGAGGAATTTCGGTATATGACACGATTCCCAATCGCTACTCTCCGAAAGATCTGCATAGAGTCGTCATCAATTTGGAAACAAAAAAAGCGTTCAATCAAATTGCCAGAGATCTAATTTAGATGACGATGTACATATAGAAGACTAGTACTAGCGATTTCACAAAAGTGAAATGCACAATGCCGAACAATTCGAAGTTAAAGTTGGAGTACTTCAAAGTAGTGTTCAAATTCCACTGATTTTTAACAACGGGCAAGGTTTTGTATTGAAGGAGCACAGCAAAAAATCCGAAACTATTTCTCTGGTTTTTCGCCGATGAAAGCGCTTTTATAAACAACGACGTGAAAGCCCTTTAACAATTTGTAAACAATTGGGTAAAGGGGCTGGAAAATGACGAGTTACGGATCAATTGTTCTTAAACCCAACATCAGATGGTCGGTTTTCTGAATCTGCCAGTTTATCTCGTGTCAAACTGCGACAAATATTAATACTTAGGCTTTGTTGTTCACCACCAAGAACATTGCGATGAGGATATCGCAAGTTGTGTCAGCGTGAGGTGGCTTGAGTGGTGCGAAAACCCCGCAGTATTTTATGACAGAGAAAACCGCCTACGGATTTCACGATATACGTGAAATAAAGTATATTTTTTAAGACCCGTAAGATTTGGAATAAAAATAAAATACAAAGTTTCCAACACGCTAGCATCTCAGGAATTGCCTCCTGGAACTCCAATTTTTAACCACTTTTTTGAGCATTTGAGGTCATGTCGTCTTCCATAGCTGAAATCGTTGTTGGCTTATCCGCATAGACCAATAACTTCAAATACACCCACAGAGAATAGTCCAGCGGCGTAAAGTCACACCATATTGGAGGTTAGGCCAAACGACCAGTTCTGGAGATAATGTTATCATCGAATAACTCGACCTTTTCGCTGGCAATATGACTTGTGATACGATAACGCTGGAACAATATATCCTTCAGACCATGTTTGAAACCAAAAACCGTTGATCATTCGGTGATATTTCAATTTTCGTCATTTTTGAGAAAGTACGACACAATGATGCTGCCTTCCCTAAACCTCACCAAACAGATCATATTTCTGCATGCATCAATGGCTGAGTTTCCTCCCTCCAAGTTTGCTTATTAACCAACCCAATGAAACAGAAGTGAGTCTAATACCAAAATTTAACGGTAAAAAAGTGGATTGTCTCCCAACTATTCAAGGACCCCATCAGCGAAGTCACGACGCAAACGATTTCAATTCCTGCAACAATTGAATCTTGTAAGCGTGTAAGCCAAGATCCTTGCGCACAATGACAGATCGATGAATTAGGATCTTCCTCAATACTGTCCTCAACGGCGCCGATATAAAACGTTGCTCGAGAATAATTCTTTGCATGATTATTGATTTGCCACACAATACTGAAAAAAAGATGGTGTACGCTTTCAAATTAACTATTAGCTCTCTGAGTCCTGCATTGTAAAGAATAAATGTGCATGTTCAACGAAAGTTGTTTGAAGAACAATGGAGGATCAAGTTCCAGTCAAGGAACTTCAGGCTTCATAATGATTCAGAGGTCAGCAAATCTAGTCAACCATGTGGGCAAAATATGTAGCAGCATTATTATAGATGTAATTATAAATAAATAACATTTGAAAAAAATGAGGAAGATTTTATTATCGATTAAGAACAACGAAGTTATTATGGAACATGAAGTCCCTCTGCAGCCAAATTCATCAAGCTTGAGAGATAGATATTGCATAAATCGATGGTCGATTGGCTACTTAATTTAAGCTATGAACCTTCGAAAGTCACAGGTTCTGCTTAATGAAATCCCCTTCTTTCTCGCTTTTCGGAATCATCCGAAAGCCTTATATCCCTTTCCTTCTGTGTATAAAATCAACAGATGTCTGGCGAATGATCAATATAAATATCATGTTTAAGACTCAAATAAAGGTACCTAACACCAGACCCAATTATAATATCACAAAACTAGTAGTCAGAGTTCTAAGTAATAACCAGTTCATGACGCTGCATGGACAAACATCAATATACTAGTGGGGGTTAAAAGTAACCTCCTTGACCGCCAGAATGCGCTGCTACTGGAAAAAAGGTTATTTTTCCTTGAAGCAGACATGCAAAATTTCAGTGTGATACTGTTTTAAGTTTTTTTTTTTTGACAGCTGAGTGTTGTTGACGTGTTTGGCATCATGTTGAGTATGGACAAAAACGATTTTCGTTCTCTCATAAATCATTATTTTTTGAGAGGCAAAACGGCGAAGGAAACAAAAGAAAAGTTGGATAAATATTATGGGTCAAATGCCCCGTCAGATTACACCGCAACTCCATCAAGTCCGCAGCGGCAGGCCCTCCGATGCTTTAACAGAGGACAATGTCAAAAAAATACATGAAATAGTGTTGGCTGACCGAAAAGTGAAGGTGCGCGAGCTAGCAGATACGAAAAAGATTACTACTGAGTGCACACGCCATATTTTGGGTAATATTCTCCATACTTAAAAGTTATCCCGCCACGCATACTCACTCCTGAACAAAAACACGAGCGCGAGAGCACTTCGAAAGAGTGTTTGGACTTGCTGATGCGGAATCGGGCGGACTTTTCGCGTCGATTGGTAACTGTTGATGAAACTTAGATCCACTATAACACACCAGAGAACAGAATGACTGCCCGGCAATGGACTGAAACCGGCACGAGTGATCCGAAGCGGCCGAGGGAGGCTCAATGGGTCGGAAAGGTGATGGCGTCGATTTTCTGGGATTATCATGGCATACTCTTCGTAGACTACCATCAACAGCGAGTATTTCTGTGCATTATTAGAGCGATTGAAGGCCGAAATCGCTGCAAAACGGCCTCACATGAAGCAAAAAAAGATTTTGTGTTTGCAAGACAATGCACCGGCGCACAAGAGCATCGCAATCACGGCTAAAATCAATGACTTACGGCTCCAATTGCTGTCGCATTCACTGTATTTGCCCGATTTGGCTCCCTCGGACTCTATCTCTATCTCTTCCCAAACCCCAAAAGATGGCTCATCGATAAAAAGTTCAGCTCACGCGAGGAAATCATCGATGCAACGGAGTAGTATTTTGCAGACCTTCCGGGAAATTACTTTTCGGACAGGATCAAGAAGTTGGAAAATCGCTGGAATAAGTGTATCAAACTAAAAGGGGACTATATTGAATAAAATAAAAAATAAAAAAAAACATTTAAAAAAAATACTTTACTTTTCACCCAGTACTTAGTTGACAGTGATTCATTCATTTCCTTGCTCTAGAGAGAGTGCTTGGATCAAAGGGGCATGACTATTGCATATAAGTTTGAACGAGAACGTTTTGCAAATTCTCTGAACGAGTGACTTTTAAATATTAAGTCACCAAGCAGTCAAAAACTCATAAACTATTTGTTTCTTTCTCTTTTTTTTAAAGTTTACGAAATTGGTTTTATTTTTCTCATTTTTACTACAATTTACATTCCATAGTTATGTGTGAATTCATTTTTACTTGTCTTCTAGAAATAAATGCACTTTTTGTCAAGAAAATTAACATTCTTCCCGGTTTGAATCTATAATCGAAATAGGTCACACAGAGCCAACAGGTTTTTTCGAGGTTGACGAATGCCGTAAAAGTTGTAGGTACTTGTCATAGTTATGACACACGGTTAATGTTATTTTTATGAAATTCCTTTTGTTTGCAACTTTTATTTATTTTATTTTTGCTTCAATCGTTGTATGAAAATCCCTTTATTTTCAAATCTCTGCAGCTTTCGCAACAATTTTAGCGAATTGAAAGAGAATAAAAAAACACGGCTAAACTGTTAGTGGCCAAATATTCGCGTTATTGTTACCTTATTCCATTCGATTAAATGTTTTTTTTTGTCTCTTTTTTAGGAATTAAAGACCGAAAAGAATGAAATAATATTCCTATCAATATGACCTTGTCATATGAATAAAACTCTTCCGAAAAGCAATAACTTATACGAGTACTCAACGGGATTTTAACTTAATTTCGTTATAACAAATTTAAATTACAAAAATCTCTTAAGAGCCCGTGAGATTATCGCAGCCTTGAAATCAAATTACACACTACATTCATTCTCAATTATAGAATTTCTTTTTGACTTACATGTAAGGTTCTTTCGAGCAAAAAATTTCATTGAATTCGAATTTAATTTAACCACACCATAACGAATTTTCTTAGAAATAATGCTACAATAAATGATTGTTTATACGAATGTGTATTTAGAAATTTGTGTATGCAATCTAAATTGTTTTTCTACAAGTTTCTTATAATTGTATACTCGTACAATACGTACATATTTGTATGTTATTTGTTGTTTGGCAGAAATATAAGTGCAACTTTGATGAAAGGAAAAAGGATACACGCTTGAATGACAGGGCGAATAACTGCCCTAATTCTTAAGAAACATATTCAAATAAGTATATTCTTTTGCAGTAAGATACAATATCTTTTTTATAGGACAAGCTTAATGTCTTGTTCTAAATATTCAATTTAGGAGTTCAAATATTTAATTGAAGTGGGAAAGTTTAAAATTAATAGAAACTTTATAAAAGGGAAAGTGAAAACTATTTGAGCATATTCTTAAAATTAACAATTTCGCTTAAAACTAAAGATGAAAACTAAAGGAGCGGTTAAAGAAATTTAGGACGTGAGGCATAGGTAGAAATAATAATGTTAAATTCAATTCAATTTATTACAATTACAATATTATGGTACATTAAAATATAGATCTTAGTACTTAGATTTAATATATTTCAGCATTACGAAATAAATAAACAAACTTTAAGTGAACTAAGCTCTAAGTGAAAGAGAAAAAAAAAGTTTTTCACATAAATACGAGGGCGGTCCCAAAAGTACCCGGCCTGACCAATACATGGCGGTAGTTGTTTGAAAATATCACTGTATTGGAAAGTCTATAAAGCATATGTTTCACGTTTGAAACGGACACGTTGTTTAGTCTTTGTTTGGCAGCCATCAATAGTGAACGTTGTCAGTTTTTTTAAAGTGGAGAAAATTGGTCATCGTTGTATGATACAATTTGTTTGAAAGGCCTCAGCCCAAACAATATAAAAGCTGAACTGGATTCTACTCTGGTTGAGTCTGCTCCTTAGTTGACAACAGTAAAATTTTGGGTTGCTGAGTTTAAACGAGGCCGAACGAGCTGCCAAATGAGGTGACGACTCCAGAAATGGTGAAAAACCACAACACGATACTGGATGATCGTCGACTGAAAGTGCGCGAGCTAGCAAACATTGTAGGCATTTCAAATTGAGGCATTTCAATTTGAAACATGTCGTGAACATGTCGTGAACATGTTTCAATTGAGTGTTTAGCGAAGTTTCACAGCAACAAAGCAGAGTTTTTGCGCTATTTCATAACAATAAATGAAACATGGGTCCATCACTTTACACCTGAGACAAAAGAACAATTAAAACAATGGATTCCAAAGGGAAAACCGACTCCAAAGAAGGCGAAAGGTCATGGAGTCGATTTTTTGGAATGCGCGTGGGATAATTTTCATTGATTATTTTGAAAAAGGAAAAACAATCATCGACCAGTATTATGCGAACTTATTGTAACGTTTGGGCTAAAAAATAAATCAAAAACGGGCGCATTTGGCTAAGGAAAAAGTGTTGTTTCATCAAGAAAATTAAATGATAAATGCAATGTCCAATGAATTAAAGTTTGAATTGCTACCTCATGCACCCTATTCGCCAGATGTAGCCCCCTCGAATTATTTTCTGTTCCCAAACTTGAAAAAATGGCTCAGTGGTCAAAGATTTTACAACGATGAAGAAGTGATGTCGGCAATTAATACTATTTTGAGGAGCAAAACAGTTCTTATTATAAAAAGTGTATCGAACTTTTTGAATATCGCTGGGAAAAGTGTATAGAGCTGAAAGGCGATTATGTTGAAAAATAATTTTTGTGTTTTCTTTGCTGGGTCGGGTACTTCTGGGATCACCATCGGCACTGGCGTTTTAACTTTTATAATTTTATGTAGACAAATGCTATACCTAGCGTCGATGTTGTGTTTGAGGGACATCCCTAGCAAGCACTTGGAGTACTGCAAAACATGGTCATATTTTCGTAAGCCATGAATGTATCTAACGGCGTCATTAAATGCAACTTTTTAGCTTACGCTGGGACGGAGAGTCGTTACAACTATATACTACTTCAGCATATGTGAAAAGAGGCAAAATTAGAATTTTGACTAGTTTTTGTCTGGTAATGAGTAAAACTTGCAGATATTCTGAGTTTGCAAAGACATCCAATATATTCGTCCTATAATTTAATTTATATGGCCTTATTCTGACAATTTATATTTAATGATAAGAACCAGACTAGTAGCAGTGTTAAAATTTTTAAATTTATTGGCAGAGACTAGAACATCTGGTAAAGTGCTAAGGGACAAAGTTTTATTGACCTGACACTTACTTGAATTCAAAAGCAATCGTTGACGAACATACAGAAGAGAATCAGACCAAGAATTAATCCTTGCGGCAAAGTGCTGAAGAAGAGTCACGTGTAACAACCCTCTGGAATCTGCCATTGGAACATGCGTTGGAAAGCTAGTGTCATTTTACGTCATTTCAGTATATATCATTCATTTGAAGCGTAAACGGCAATAATTTGTTTTCACTCAAATATGTCGAACTTTGTGCCTGAAAAAGTGTTTTTGCTGGGAGTTAATATGAAGAAAACTGCTGCGAAAGTCATCGTATTTTGGTGGAGGCTTATGGTGAGAATGCGCCAGCTGAGCGAACGTGCCAAAAGTGGTTTGCACGATTTAAAAGTGATGATTTTGGTTTGGAAGACGATGAACGTCCTGGGCAGCCAAAAAAGTTTGAAGATGAAGAACTGGAAGCATTACTCTGTGAAGATTGTTGCCAAACACAAGAAGACCTCGCAGAATCTTTGGGTGTGACGTTTAAAGGCGGCTGGATATATTCAAAAGCAAGGAAATTGGGTTCCACATGAACTCAATCCGAGAGACGTCGAAAGGCGGTTTTGAATGTCCGAAATGCTGCTAGAACGAGACAAAAGGAGACATTACGACAACCCAAAGCGCAAAAAATCATATGTGAAACCCGGCCAACCAGCCAAATCAACGGCAAAGCCGAATATTCATGGCGCGAAGGTAATGCTCTGTATTTGGTGGGATCAGATTGGTGTGCTGTATTATGAGCTGCTAAAACTGGGTGAAACCATCAATGGACAACGCTACCGAACACAATTAATCCGTTTGAAAAGAGCAGTAGCCGAAAAACGCCCGGAATATGCGACCAGACACGAGGCAATAATTTTCCATCATGACAACGCTCGGCCCAATGTTGCTATTCTGGTTAAGAACTATTTGGAAAACAGTGGATGGGAAAAGTCTTACCCCACCCGCCTTATTGCCCAGACCTTACCCCTTCTGACTACCATTTGTTCCGGTCGATGCAGAACGCCCTCACTGAAATACGGTTCATGGAAAAAGTCATAGCTTCAGATGGGCAATACTTTGAATAATACTATTGTACATGTTTTTTCTTAAATAAACGTTCAAATTTTGAAAGAAAAACCGCACAAATTAAAACATATACCCAATAGAATTTTATAGTTTACTTTATTAAAAGCCTTTAAAAAATCGAGTATGCAAAGAATAGTAACATAACCTTTATCGTTGTCATGTTTTATTTCCTCAAAAATGTTTATCATTGCAGTGGAGCAGCTGTGGTTAAATCTAAAACCAGATTGTCCCTCATAAAGCAACTCATTAATTAATAGATGTTGGATCAGCTGTTTTGATATTAATTTCTCAAAGGCTTTTGATAGACAGGATAATATGCTTATAGGTCTAAAATTTGCTGCAGATACCGGACTAGTTTTTTTGGCAACAGGTACAACTCGTGTAGTTTCCTAGGATTTGGGAAAAGTTGATGTTTTGATGCAGTGATTGGAAATGTGAGTTAAGTTTAACCCTATAAATGGGAGAAACAGCTTAATAAATCGCATATCTACCCCCATCTTCACCAATAGATTTGGATTTTATTGCCGCAACAGAAATATTCAATTCATTTTCGGTCGCAGTTTGTATTTCGATGAGATTTGCAGAGTGATTTAGACTTTCAGAAAGATTAAAAGATTAAAGATTGAATTTCGTGTTACGAAATGTATTTCGCATAGTTTTGTAAGTAAGCCAATTTGAGTTTGAGGGGCTACGCTTTAATTTACAATATTACAAAGCCTTTTGCGGGCCTTAGTGCTATTAAAAACTTCCGATGAAAACCAATGACAACTGTTATTTCGGATATTTACCGTTTTGGTGGGAGCAAACTGGTTGTATAATTGGATAATTATTGTTTAAAAATAATGCAGTTTCATATTAGGATCAGTGTTTAGACGAAAACAATCCCATTGAACAGATAAGACAACAGATGAAAGGCTTCATAATTTATTTATCGATAATCCTTATACGAAAAAGTCAGCGGGATGGCGTTGTGGGTGAAGTAAATATTGTAGCTGCAGAAAAAAAGATCATTATCCCAAGTCGAAGAGAGGCAGAATATCATTAACTTCACGAAGCATTCTAGACATTGGCTCCAAATATCCATAATTCGTTCTGTGAAAATTGACCCAGAAAAGTGGCACAGACCTAAGATTTCGAGGGTTTATGTTTATAGAAATAAGTTAAAGTAAAGAAGGACAATCAATATCACAAAGTAACATCTGATGAATGAAGAGAATATCGGCAATACCGGCTTTGCCTTATAGAAAGATGTTGTAAATTTATAAGTTTCAGCCGATCAGTGTATGGTGGTAAGTTTTGGCTATCACCCCAAGAAAGACCACATGCGAGGGATGTGAGTTCTGTAATAGAGTGACCAAACTTAGCTTGCATGATCAAGAAGAAGCCTTATAAAAGTTACGTAAAGAGATTTGACAACTTACGTACTGCAAAACTCCTCAGACCAGCGCTTCATCAAGCTGCCATCACATTCTGCCAAGGGCAGTGTTGGCTTTTTTTATCATATTATAAAATATTCATATTCACTAAGGGAATAGGCAGATTAAAGATCAGATGGCAGCGAGGGGAAGTAGGAGGTTTCTTACGGGTATAAGTATTGACACTTAGTGACTTTAAACTCAAGGAAATTCTTCTGAGAGATTTTGTAGTCTATATCTTCCTGTAGTTGTAGACCATTTGAGAAAGATGATATATATCTAAAGATTTTCATATTATCTACATAAACAGATATGTATAAATTTTTAATGATTTAATCAACATCATTAATAGTCAGAATAAATATTAAGAGACCAAAGTGTCTACCATAAGGGACAACAGAGGAGGCTTTGATTAGGACCATAGACTTTAATAGAACATAGTAATGTCGTTCATTTAAATAGGATTGAACCCACGTTATAAAGCTTATTTGGAAATCAAGATCCTTTAATTTTAGAAGAATTATATCATGAGAAATTCCATCAAAGGCTTTATTCAAATAGGTGGCAATTACGTCAACTCATTTTTATATTCTAGTGCATATAAAGCACTTGATACGACTTTTGTTAGGTTGGTCGTTGTAGATTCGTGCTGGGTTTGAGAAACAATAGATTTACAATAGAAAAGCATTATGTCATAAATAATGTTCTCCAAAAGCTTAGCTTTTTTCATCATAACTATCGCGTCTCTAAGTATTGTCTAAGTTTAATCTTATACAGTGCTAAGCAGCTTATTAATTTAATTCTTCGAGGAACGGAATGCGGAAAACGAATCCTATTATAAAAGTAAAACAGTGGACGTGACTGTATAAGATTGTGAAGAAAGGTTAGAGTTGTTACAAGCACTTAAGACAATTAACTTTCGGTCTTGTCATACCTGCCAAAAGTTGATAGGTTCAGAAGATAACTGAGCAGTAAAGCTCAATCATGAGCAATGAAGAAGATACTATACAAGACCATCATCATCGTTATCCTATTGCAGGGCGGAAAAACATGAACACTCTCAAAAACGAATGAAAGCTTTCTTAGTTGTTTCGAGCGAAAAATTTGTAAAACTACTGGTCAGAATGTTTCGCTTACAGCGATGAAGACAGCTAGGTCATATAGAGTGCATGAATAGCAATATTATAGCCCGATAGATCTTCAATCCCTCTCCAGGGGCCAACGCAGTATAGGAAGACCGTACCTAAGGTGGTACACACTCTTCGAAGAGAACCGAAACCAACTTGGTGTGCATAACTGGGGTCAATACCAAGGGATCGAACTAACTACAAAGGCATGTGTAAGATCAAATCAAAATTAAAGTTATTTATCTTTACCACAAGCTGTATAATACTATATCTGACTTTGAGCTCTATAAATTGGTTACAGTTTCAAAACTTAGCTAATGAATCGGCATATGTGCGATTAGAAAATTTTAATGTACGTAGGGTGTTATACCACAAAAATCGTAACAAGGCTCTGTCAGGAGAGGTATTCATAAAAACAAAGAATGCAATACAACGCGACCTTCTCCTCCTTTTAGAAGGATAAAATAGTATTTAATATTAGAAGAAAATATAAGGCAATGTCTATTTGAACAGCCTCCACAGGCTAGTTTAACCCTGAATTAGTAGCAATAGTACTTAAAGATCTCAACATAGATAAGCCCTATGTAAGTCTATATAAGTCTTTGCTCTTCGACTGTATAGGAGAATCGGCAGCGAATTAATTAAATTAAATTCTGATATTAACAACATAAACAACGAGAATACCTCCAACAGAGTAGAATTTAATGCTTCCAAAACATCTGCTGCCGTTAAAGCGAAATCTAAACATCTAGCCATAATCCATTAATAGCACTTACTTCGTCGAAACCGAAAAACTTTTCATAATCGATATGTATGTCAGTAACAACGTTGACCACATATTCGATGTCGTCAAGAATGTTGCGAAATATATATTTTAACCCCTCTAATCTGGCCTCGATGTATAAGGTATTCATCCACCCAAAATTGGTGTATAATACTAATGCTTTCAAAACATCTCTGCACCTGCAAGAAAAGATTCAAAACCGTGCGATTAAACACATAGGTGATAATAATATCACTCAGACAATGGACACCCTCGAACACGGACGTAATGTCTTGTGTCTCACTTTGTTCGATCGCTATTTCCACCATCAGTGCTGCATAGAAATTGCCAGTACCATTCCACCCCTTCAAATCTTCAATCGTAATACTCGTCTTGCTATGAATGCTCATCAGTATACCCTTAACGTTCGGACGTACTCTGAAATATCGTGATTCGTTCCTAACCCGAACAACTCGCTTGTAGAATGCCCAGCCAAGCTCTCTTTTTCCTAGTCATTATAACATTCAAACATTTAAAACCAACGTTGATGGGAACCTCCGAAATTTTCCTTTGCACACGCTATGTGTGAACATTTTACGGGTACCTTAACTCCTTTAGAGCTCACTATTTTATAAAAAAAAAAAAATTAAAACTTGTTTTGGATTACAATGAATAAATCAAAGACGAAGAATGAATATGTATACATACGAGTATATAATACATATTACATATGTATGTAAAGGATGATGCTTTTATAGACATTTTTTTCAAGTGGGGATTTCATGAGAGATAACGCATATGCAATGTCATACTGATATCATATTTTTGTTTAGTATTATTTGACATTTCATCATAGAAAGACTTATACCCAAAAATTGTTCGGCTGGACTATATCAGCGCTCTACGAGGAATGTATTTCGTGCGGTTAGGGCAACATAATCCGCCTACCGAATGCACAATTCTATACATACATACATATTCATATATATCTTCAAAAATTTTGAAAGCCAATTTTCATTATTGGATAATACGCAACAAAATAGACTACATCCAGCACGTAATGAAGACAATATAGGAACAGCAACAGAGAGAGAGTACACCATGCTGTGATGAAACGATTCGACGTAATTCTCAACAGGTTGGTTTGTCATATGCAACAACTTGGCATATTTCATATGAGGATTTTGGTTTAAAAGAATATTAAAATCAACTCGTGCAAGAACTGTAGCCCATCGACCTTCTGAATCATCACCGATTCAGTCGTTGATCTCTTGAAAAGCTTCAAGAAGATCCATAATGCCCATTTCTGGCTTAATGGCTACGTCAATAAGCAAAATAGACATATTAGAATGCGAGCAATCCGAAGACCTTCAAGAACTGCCATACAGAAAAAACAACCGTTTGGTGGAATCATTGGTCCATATTTCTTCAAAATTAAGGCCGGCCTGAACGTTATCGTGCCATGATAACGTACTGTTCGCAACCTGAAATTGAAGAAAGTTGTCTCGATGATATTTGCTTCCGAAAAAACGGCGCCACTTGCCACGGAGGCCGTGAAACCATGGGTTTATTGCGAGAACTATTCGGTGAACAGTAAACTTCACCCTTTGGACCGGTTAATTGGCCGCCTAAATCATGTGATCACACCTCTTGACTTTTTCCTTTGAGGCTACGTAGTCCAAAGTCTGCTTGGATACGGCGGCTACGATTGAGGAATTGGAGACCAATATTATTCGAGTCATTGTTCAAATACCACTCGCAATGCTCGAAAAAAATCACCCTTCATAAATATTAAAATTCCAATCAGTGTTGGAGAAATATCTAACAACATCTTTATTGATCTGAAAAAAAAAGCTCCTGACAGAGTTCTAATAGATCGTCTCTCACTTGTTATTCACTCTCACCTAAAAGTCACTCTTCCTATTCATTTATCCTTAACTATCCGATTTAAGGTATTGTGGGACACGTCGCGGATATGAGCCTGGTTAAGGGTCCAAGACGACGACTTTTGAATTAACTTGTCTTTTATCTATATATCATTCTATGTGTTTCGTTTACCATGTTTATTATTTAATTAATTTTCTTCTTCATAAATGACATTAGCACTGCGATAACACTGTCTACCAGTACAGTACTGAGTACTCGAAAGACTATGACGTCTGATGATCCATCATTGTCAATAACAGCAGCAGACCCAAAAAAGGAAATTAATAACACGTACCAGAGCCATAAGTACTCTCGATTTTTCAAATGTAAGAAAGTTAAAGGCAAACGGTAATTGGATAAAAATATTCTGAAGAATGATCAAAGTAAAGCCAGCAACCACTCAACAGCAAATCGCTTAATGACGGCAGGATCACTACTCTGAATGGTGGCAGATGATAAACGCAAAACCATGAACTAAGTGCGGCACCAGATTACAACAAGGCCATGTGAAGCTCATCGGTTGAAATGATCTTGCGATCTCAATAGCTATAAGTAGGCTAGGAAAAGGAAAGTATTCAAAGTATTCAATGCAGACTGGGAATTGCTTTATGGACACCAATTCAACCAAACCTCAAATTAAAGGATTGTAAAACCGGAAATCACTAAAGCATCTATACAGTCGTCAATAGAGAAGCACTTTCTCTTTTAGTAATGACCTCAAGTGTGATCATATTCGAGGAACAACCACAGCAAAAACACTGATGCTTTTTATAGAAGTTGCACCTTCTTTGTTTATGCGCTGAAAACATCATCTGAAAGCTGTAACATCTAAATGTAAAAGACATCAATTGTGAAAATCCTTGATTGGATATATTAGAGGGTATTGTAATGGGAAATAAAAAGAAAAAAAAACAAGCATGTCAGGACTCTCTTTTCTTAAGGTCATAACTACTCGAACATGCCTTTTTGGTGGGAACGGACATCAGAAAATGAAACTATAATGTTGGTCTGGGCTTAGGTCATGAAGGCCCACCGCACGCATTGAAAAGTTTTAGAAAGTTCAAATATAAGGCCTATAATAATGTAAATCATTTCGTCGCCATTCGAAGATTCCATAAAACCGAAAGTCAGAATCTCATCTGTACACAAACTGTTAAGAAGCAACAAAGCGTGAAGAAGATTAAGATCAGATATGAATCGGATTGTCAGAACCATGAAGGCGGAAAAAAACTAAAAAAGTCGGGCGAACTGAATCAAAATTAAATCCGAATTCATAGGACATTTTGTAAGTGGTCGAAATTTGATTAGAAATTTGACAGTGATTCAAACAGATTGTCAAATTTGGCAGACATTTTTGTTTCATACAATTCGGCGAACCATAATAGAAATACTCACGCCTCAAATAGGCTTCCATATAATAGAAATATATTTCTAAAATAAGCCAAACTTATAGAGCTGTTGCCGTGTTACCCAAGACCTAAATTTTTCAATTGATCATTTTTCATAGCACCTTGACCCCTTTCCGTTAACTTATACGGAAAGATTTTGGGCTACTCCCGTATTAGATATAGTTGATCCAGAAATGAAGGCCAGAAATCCATGGAATCCGTCGATCGTTCACTTTTTCCCGGAAAATCATGTTTCGTGACATAGCTCATTTTTTGGGCTAATGAATATGTAGTAAAAAAAATGTCCTATTTAGAGAAAGCAGGGTTCTAAAAAGTTCCTTGACACTCCATTTCATCCAGAAAAATGCACAATTTGATGCAATTTACACGCTGATAACTCGCATTAATGGATCTTTCTCAACGAAAATTTCTTTCTTTCTTTTATTAACAAAATTGATTATGGATAGTAGTGCCAACAGAATGGGACTGCACCTCTTGATTATTTTCTTCAAAACCACCTTAAAACGTTGGCTTATACAAATAACCCAGAAGCTTTTGAAATTTTGGGAGGCAATATGTGAAATCTTTCTAAGGCTCTGGCTTTTGATAAAGGATCATATGTGGCATAATGTTTGCTATTTATTTTTTTAATATATTTTCTAAATTTTGTACAGATTCAGTAAAAATAAAAATTTCTTTAATTGAAACTTTGCCAAATAAATGCATTTGGCATTTCCACTAAATCAAAATATTACAAAATTGATCACGTGCTAGAGTAATTGTTGTTAAGGTACTGGAAAGAAGCCATCTCATTATGAAAACTGATACCAGATAACAAGCAGAGTCAAGACCGAATTAGTTATCCTTGGCCTTAAAATTTGTATTTGGGGTCCCTGAAGCACAATAACATAATCCCACTGACCTGAACTGTGGTCAACTGAACCAATTGGAAGAAGTATTCTACAGCAGAGAGTGCTTTGATTTCCATTAAGACTAACCAGGCATTTATGTCTCTATGTACGAAGGTCTTCCAACTTCCATATTTTGCTGGTACCTTTTACCACCATTTTCGACCACCCAGGGCTTTCTGATTAATGAAACATCTACCATAGGAGATGTTTAAGAAGCCAAAATCAGTTGGTATTTTGAGTAGGGATTTCATAGACAAGTGGAGTTGCCTTTCGAGTAAAAATTTATCAGGATAATAAGGCTACGGCTATCTAAACAAATTGACATCTTAAATATATATCATAAACCAGCAGAAAATACTGAGTCATTAGGAGGATTTTAACAACTAAGTCGATATGAAATCAAGTGGGAATCATCTTAAATTCTCTTCATATCAGACCTAACACTATTGTAAAACGTTATTTCTCAATACTTTCTTCAATATCTATTGGTCGATTTTATTTTATTTCATTTTACATTCCACAAGCATCATGTTAAAATTCCAAAACATATTTGAGAATCACATTCAACATCGAAAACCATCTTATTTAAAAAAAAAAAAAAAAAAAAAAAAACCTTAAGTTATCCAACCAATGAAAGCATTTTATAACATGTCTACTCGTATTAAGTCGACATGCCTCACTTTCACCCTGTTAACACTTTGCCAACTTAACCCAATTATTTGTCCATTTTGAAACAACGATAATTAATTCTTATCGAATTCGCAATCAATTTAAATCCCAAACTATTTCATAATTAAATCGTATATCAGATGTTTGGATTTGATTTCTCAAACTTGTATCCCACAGACACCCGTCAAACCTACAGTAATTATCAACTAACGCTAATTACAAAATTATACTTTAAAAATCAGTAAAAAGGAAAATAGTAACACATATACAATGTTTATGTATTAGAGTATGTATGTCAGTGTAACGACAAAATTCTACATCAGAAGAAAAAAAAAATCGTCTCACTCTAGACATTCTCTAATCAAACTCACCTACTTAGATGCGTTGTCGTGATGGATGTTCAATATTTATTCGTTGGTTAATACAACAAGACGATATCTAGGCGTACTCGTCCGAATCTTAGGTTAAGTGGTCTTATCTTGATGTAGACAAAATTCCTTATATCCTCGAAAACAGATAAATAGATACTCGTAAATTTAAGTTGACTTTGTAGTCAAATACAAATGATGGCACTATCACAGCATCAATATATTGATGATATTGATGACGATAATAATGAGTAAATAAACACTTCTCTTCAAATTTTTTTTTTTTTTTTTTTTTTTTTTCTTTTTTTTTTTTTTCTTTATTCTTCTGATCGAACACAACACAATATTTATTTTAATGACCAGATGGAAGGCAACATACAATGGAAGTTTCTTTGACACCAATTTTCATACAGACAAAATTTTACAAATCACAATCATAAGCAAATATATGTACATACAATACTTGATGAAATATTTACACAAAACTTCTAAAATTTTTTACAAATTTCACGGTTTTAGGGCTTATCTTGAGGGGACTGAGATGCATGAGGAATAAGACATTTTTATTTTTGTTATTATTTTTTATTTCAAGTGCACTGCCGCTACTTAAACTCGTAAATTAGTAGCTTCGTATTCGTTGGTGGTTTAAACACACACACGATCTATTCGGGATATGGGATAATTTCAATTAAACTCTAAGTTGGATGCGAAACCTCTAGCTAAATTGGCGCACTTAAACACTTATTGGATACAATTTATATTAGTTACACAACTCGCAGATACTTTTTCCTTTGTCGTATCGAAATAAATTGAAAATTGATCGAAATTTTTCTATTTTGCCGTCGATTGGTATAATAGATTGACATTCAAATGAATTAAATCGTACTATCTTGGACATCGAATCGAAAAGATACAAATTTATTTACGAATTTTTTTACAAAACAAAATTTAGAATGTTTTTTTTTTTTTTGCAAAGAAAGTATGAACCGCTTTAATTGCTATTGCACTGTCAATAGTCAAACACAAAGCAACAACAGCCGAAGCGAATGTAGATCATAAGAAGATCGTTAAGTAATGGGGCAAAACAAGTATCGCGTGATCTTCAAGGAACATGTTTTAAAGCAAAAAAAAAAAAAGAAACACTACAGGAAACCTTCACTTGTTGTGCCTTATCCACTAAAGAAAAAACTGAGTTGAACGAGAGAGATCCATTCAATGTAACCCTGAGGCTTTTGAATATGAGTGATGATCAATGGATCACTCAACTTTTATCACTATCACTTCACGATTGCCAAGAAATAAAAACAATTTCCGCCAAAGGTTTTTCTTTTTTTTCCCTTTTTAATTTATATTTTTGTATTTTGTTACAATCAATCGATAACTAAGAGAAAACAAGAAAGGTCGGGAGATGGTGATAAACAAGCGACGGACAATCCCTTTAGGCGCTGCATAAAGACATCATTATCGGCGATCAGTAACAGCGATCATCGATCAGCTACAGCTACAGCTAAATCAAGAGTTACAGCGACAGCGTAGAGAGAGTGATCGTGCAAATAACGAGATTCTTGATCGAGTTTCGAAAATCGACAAATTTTATGATTGAACAAGAAAGTGCCAACAGCAAGACTGCGATTTTTTTTTTTTTTTTTTTTTTTGACGTACGTAAATGTTTTATATACGAAATCGAAATAGCGCGAAAAAATAAAAGAAAATCAGAAAAATCGAAGAAATAAAAACCAAAACAAACCGTCGAACGATTGTGTTTCTCACTTTGTGTCAATGCAGAGTGAAGGTTTACCAAACACTGATATAGCTTAGCGAAACGTATCTACAAGATACACTCATTTCAATTCATTCAAACAAAACTCAACTCTCACAGTTGGTGTAGATGGTGGGTACTGGGTACATATTTTTGCCCGCGTCAATAGGCAAGCCATACTCGCTACGTGTACTCGTAAGTTGAAACTCCCGCCGCCGCCGCCGCAAAAAGCTATGCCTATGCCAGTTACCCGTCGCCCGTTGCAAGTTATCCACAAGTTTAGTCGGTCGTTTAGTTAACTACGGTTGTTGTTTGTTTTGGGCACTCCATTCGTCTGTCAGACATTCGAACGATCGAGGTTTTGAGCGAATGTACAAACGTGGATGAAAACTGGTTAGCTTTACTGTAACGTCACCCACAAACCTACCACACCTGTTCCCGTGATCAAAATACAAAAGCAAAATCACAACAAAATTTCGGCATATCCACTGTTAAAGGGGTGACAATTTGTGGTAAAAACCTTCTCTTCTTCTTTATCATCAGACAACAGACAGATAGATAGACAGACAGACGGTTAAAGAGACATCATGTCTGATGTCAATATACGAGTAAGTACTGATGGTGTTCAAGTGTTGCCATGTTCGTTTCTTTTTTTTTTTCTTCTTTTTAGGTTGCCACCGGCATTTCGACTTGCTTTTAGTTGTTGGATTTTTCATTGGAGGTGTTGTAAGATTGCTGCTCAGCAATGGTAAATAAAGAAAACACCGATTGGTGAAGAAAAATGCAGAAACACAAAACCAAAAAAAATAAATAAATAAATAAATAATAATAAAAAAGTGGGCATACTCGTCGTACATGGAAAATGTGGCACAATATTAACATAAGTACACACACATGTTTCGGGCTGTTGAAGCGAAGCCAGCACAGCTATCCGTGAGTTGGTTTTATTGGATGTTGCGGGTAATTTTGAAAAGTTTTATGTGCCATCTCGTGTTAGAGACGAATAGATGAGTTGTATCCTCTATGCGACATGAAGTTTAAGGTATTTACTGGCGGAATTCTTTCGAGAACTACTCGTAAATCGTTTTTCTGCTTGCTACGTTAGCGTAGTAAAAATTTTGTAGTTCGTCTTGAAATTACTTTCAGTCGGTTTGGTTAAGCCAAGGCTGTGGAAATTTTATGTTTCCTCCGAGAATATGTACTTTATGTAACACACGACACAAGATGATGCCATTTGAATAAGCCGGCCAACTCAACTGGCAACTGGGTTTATTTCCAATTATTTCTTTGGATTTTTTTTGTTTGAATTTTGATGATCATTTTAAAATTATTGGAAATCAATAGCAGAGTATGGATTGCAACCATGATCCTCACCTCGAGAGCCTACTCCTGAGATGTTTATTTCAAATGACTTACCTTAAAAGCGAATTAGCATCATCAGAATAATTGTATATAGTGGATGGGAATAAAAAGTGACCATTCTGTAACTATTAAAGTATATGTTAAATCACCCTTCAATTGGAATTTAATTCAATACAATTCCGATGTGGGGAGTGCTACTGTGACTTTTTGTATAAATTACCTACTCAATGGTTTACCAACCGACCTCATAGGGTTGGTGGTTATATCTTCTTTATTCGCCCCGCTCCCATACGAGACCAAATATTCGACGAAGAACTTTTCTTTCGAAAGTGTTCACTTCGCCTCCATGTAGCAGAACTGACAGGATTTATCTTTCATAGGGCATTCATTTCGAGTTCTGATCCGAAGTTTTGAGCCTACTTAAATAGCCAAACCCAAGTAGCAGCGGTTTCATAGAATAAGTCTTTACTGAATCTCCATAAGGGTGACATTCGTGGAGTTAATGTTAACTTCTTGATAGGGGCCTTGGAGTCAACGAAGAATTGGTAAATCTTGCCTTGAAATTCGTTGGTCTTTTCTAGAATTTATCTGAATTTAAAAATTTGATTGAACTGATTGTCTAATAAAAGCCACACTAGTGCGTGCCGATTAGTGTGTTACAGAAAGGCTTGTGACATTTACACAATATGTTGGATAGGTTCTTAAATGCGAAATAAGCAGGCATGTGCCTCGATAGTTCTTCCCAAGCCTCTTTCTTGAATATTAAGTATATAGACCTGATAGTCCAGCCATCGGCCAAATTTTAATCCACTCAAACCCAGTTGATGATTATCAAAACATCACCTTCGCTGTTTTTCTTCAGCTTTTTGATAGCTCATTCAGTTTCATATAGGAAGGTCGGCTTTCTTTACTAACTTCTTCTCGCCCCATCACTTTCCCTACTTGGTACCCATTGAGTAGCTGCTGGAAGTGCTATTTAAGCACATCAACATACAATCTCGATGCTATTTACTATTCAGTGACTTGGCTTTCCTCACTTTTTGAAGAGCATGCGATCGGTACTTGCAGCTTGTTGCCATGTTGCCATGTTGGAAAACATGTTAACATTTTTAACTCTCCGATATTCTTGTGGGAGGTTGCGTATGCAAGTTTTTTTTTTTTTTTTCTGACCTGACACTCTTCCCTCGCTGCTCCCAGCATTTTCTGTCACTTTTTGTTTTCATCGTACGTACATAATACCAAGGGTTTTTTGGTACCTCTTTGACAACGTCTCGATATTGGTTTGTGGATGGTGAATGCACAGAGGAGAGTCCCTCGCTGTAGACTCTGGCTACTTGCTTTCTAGCGATTTAAAGCATTTTCTCCTTAAACCGTCGAGCTCAGAATTTAACTGTAACAAGAAAGTGGTCAGAGTCAGACTTTTGTGTGGGTTTGTAGTCTTGGAAGCCTAGACCTACTTGTTGCTATTATTAGCACTTGCTCGATTTGGTTAGCGGTTTGAGCAACTAAAGAGCGTCAGACTATTGTAAGGATTTGTAGTCTTGGAAGCCTAGACCTACTTGTTAGTATGTTATGAGTTACTACAAAATCGATTACCCGAAAGGCATTATTAACTTTCATGTTGTGGAGGTTGTACTTTGCTAATAATTCACCAAAGATGTTTTTCGTACAAATTTTATCATTGAAGTCCCCGAGGACAATTTTGCCACAACATTCCGAAGAGACTCCGACCAAGTCATATTTTGCTGATATTTTGGAATGTTCAAGATGGTCCAAGACATTTAAAGCGTGTTTTTTTTATTTTTATTTGATATAACCAAAAAATATATCTAATGATGGTTTTCTTTATAACAAATATAAAATGAATGACCAATAGCACGCCCTTTATTAAATTATTTTATGAAATAATTGATATAAACAAAATTGTTCTACACTTTACAAGTCGTTCCTCTCTGAAAGCAGAACTGTCGGCTCACCAGAATGTTTCGAATTTCTGAAAAAAAGAAAATCATTTTCGAAATAATTACAAATTTTACAAATTTAAATTACAAAACCCGTACAGCCAAGCCTTTGTTAGCCGAAAAAAAAAACATTAAAACAAAATTTAGATTGCCTTACCGTTACAAGGATATAGACTGGATCAAAATTATTTTCACTAAAGAAATTTAATTATTTTCGCAAAGCAAGCGGTTGTTTTCTGCTAAACCACATGCTTTTGTCAAACACATACCTATGTTTTGTTGTGAATAAACTTAGGAAAAAAGTACTTTATTGAGTGTCACTTGTGTCTCATGTCAACTCAACTATTTACCGTGTGAGACGACAGACCGCCTGTCTACATAAATAATTGACAATATTATGTTTAATATAGCGCCTTAACAAGTAAAAAGAAACGGCCAGTTGGCTTTGTGAAAGCATTGAGGAGTAACCCGTTTAAAAAGGATTTAATTCACTTAGAGTCTCCTAATGGGTTCAAAGCAAATACCTCTAACAAGTTTAAATAGCACAATCAGATGCGTTAATATTAATTAATTGCACCAAGTTCCGAGACCCTAAATTTGTGCTTCATATTGGGTATATATTTTAATTCGTGCGGTTTTTTTTTCAAAATTTGAATGTTTATTTAAGATAAACATGTACAATAGTGTTATTCAAAGTATTGCCCATCTGAAGCTATGACTTTTTCCCATCTTTCTGTCAATTTGTGGATCACATCCCAAAAGAACTTCGCCGGCTTGGCAGCCAAGAATGAATCAAGCCAATTTTTGATATTCTGCTCTGATGTGAACTGTTTTTCAGTGAGGGCGTTCTGCATCGACCGGAACAAATGGTAGTCATAAGGGGCAAGGTCTGGGCTATAAGGCGGGTGGGGTAAGACTTCCCATCCACTGTTTTCCAAATAGTTCTTAACCGGAATAGCAACGTGGGGCCGAGCGTTGTCATGATGGAAAATTATTGCCTCGTGTCTGGTAGCATATTCCGGGTGTTTTTCGGCTACTTTCCATTGTCCATTGATGGTTTCACCTGGTTTTAGCAGCTCATAATACAGCCATGGATATTCAGCTTTGCCGTTGATTTAGCTGGTTGGCCGGGTTTCATATATGATTTTCTGCGCTTGGGGTTGTCATAATGGATCCATTTTTCATCACCAGTAACAATCCGATGCAAAAATTACTTCCTTTTGTGGCGTTCCAGCAGCATTTCGAACATGCAAAATCGCCTTTCGACGTCTCTCGGATTGAGTTCATGTGGAACCCAATTTCCTTGCTTTTGAATATATCCAGCTGCTTTTAAACGTTTTGAAATGGCTGTTTGAGTTACACCCAACGATTCTGCGAGCTATTCTTGTGTTTGGCAACAATCTTTATAGAGTAATGCTTCCAGTTCTTCATCTTCAAACTTTTTTGGCTGACCAGGACGTTATTCGTCTTCCAAGCCAAAATCACCACTTTTAAATCGTGCAAACCACTTTTGGCTATTTGCGTAGGTTCATTTACAAGCTGAATCATGTTATTTTCCGCAGCGAAGATCGCAACGCACCACTCTTTGGGTATTGGCTGTTCAGAATGTCGCAGCCATCCATACTTAGCCATCCAGATAACAACAATTTCAGTATCAGATACCATTCTTTGTTTGAAGGTCGAATTGCTGTCCAATTTGGAACTTGTGCAAATATAGTAATAGTGGATAATTTGCTTACGAAGATGGAATTTTTCTACATCTAATTTAGTTCTGGATTGGAACAGATATCACATTTTGATGGAGTTTAGTAAACTTCATTACTACATACGTAATGGGTGACCAGATAGTAATAGTTTTTCTAATTGTTTTGTTTCAGCTGCTGTCAAAATTACCAATGACATCTAGCTCTCAAAAAATTCAGTAAGGTTTGCCATTTTTCATGCATGGTTTTATGCTCACCAAACATGTCGAAATTCCGGCTCAGTTGCAAATATGCAACGTAAATTTCGTCGTGACATCGGCTGTCATCATGGGTTCAGTGTGCAGGCAATTCGTCACACCGTGGAAAAGTTTGAGCTTGAGTACACTCTTTTGAATCTCAAGCCACCAACCAGACAGAGATTTGTGTAAAATGAAGAAAACATAGCCGCCGCAGCTGCCAGTATTGAAGAAGACCCAAAAATATCAATTCGGCGCCGATCAGCTGAATCAGGCATCGCTAGAGAGTCAACCCGGCTTATTTTGCTATTAGATTTGTGCCTACATCCATATAAAATTGTGCTGACGCAAGAATTGAATTTGACACCACTCGATTATTTTCTCTGGGGCTAAGTCAAATCCTCAGTCTACGCTAATAAGCCAACCACTTTAGACGAGCTCGAGGTCAACATTCGACACGCTTTTGCCGGAATAACGCCGCAAATATTGAACCGAGTCATCAAGAATTGGATCGATCGCTTGAAGCCCTGCCAGAAAACCCGAGGCGACCATTTGAATGATGTGCTATTCCACTTATAATGGCATGAATATAGTATAAAATAAAGCTAAAATCAATTTTATATCTTAGACGTTGTTGTTTCACTTGAATTTTTTTCCTATCGTTCTAATCTGGTCACACTTTATGTGACACTGTCCGGTATCGAGGGCCATTAACTGTAACACAAGCTCCGGTTTCACTAAAAAAATAAAAAAAAAAAAAAAAAAAAAAAGAATAAGTATCGACAAAACCACCAAAGTTGGTTATGTATCAGCTCTAGGTTCGACTTACACCATTAACGTCAATTTTTCTTATGCACAAGTTCATTGGGACGAAAATAAGTCTCCGAGCAGAACAGGATATTGAATTCGCGAATTCATGTCGCAAGCCAAGGTCCTGTGTCCGTAAAACCGCAATAGCAAACAATAGAATGGGGGGAATAGAATAGACACCCATTTTTTTCGAAATTGCACTCACGGTAGCAACAGATGCACTGGTAATTTGATAGAATGCTTTTCACCGAAAGGCGAAACCAAAAACGGACATCAATCTGGCGAATTCAAGATAGATGCGCTTGATATTTCTAAGACACTTGATATTTGACCTTTCGGAACGTTCAATTCAAGTTTTCTTGGATGGATAGTTGGTTTCTAATATTCACAAAATAAATTTCTAGTGTGCCCCACGGCTCAGTAACTTCTTTTTTAATTTTCATCAATAATCTCTTACATATCAGCTACTTCTAATCTAATATATTCCTTTATCGATGACAGTACCTTTTGCTTTTCATATTCGAATCACGCTCCTGCCCTTCGGCTCTAGAACGGGAAGGGCAGCGTATGTTAAGTTCATTAAATAACCAATTGAGCAGTTATAAACAAAGTGGAATTTAATGCTTCCAAAATACAATGCTGTCTTCTGTAGTTAAAGCAAAATTTAAATACACAGTCATAATCCATGAATGGCACTTGAATCATCGAAACCGAAAAACTTTCCATTCTCGTTATGTGTGTCAATGACAACCTGGCCACATATTCGATGTCGCCAAAAATGCTGCGAAATGTCTAGGCGAAATGTCTCAAGCGATGTAAAAAATAGTTTTCTCCCTCTGATTTGACCTCAAAATTTATGGCATTTATCCGCCCAAAATTGGAGTACAATGCTCACATCAAGTCAGGAGCCTCCAAGACCTCTTTGCAATTGCTAGATAAGAGTTAAAACCGTGTGTTAAAATCCTTAGATGATCCCAATATTGCACGGTCAATTGATACGCTTGAACACCGACGTAACGTCTCTTGCTTAACCTTCTATCACTATTTTCACCACCGTTTTCTAACGAAATTTCCACTCGTATTCCGCCCCTTCAAACTTTTAACCGTAGTACCCGTCTCGCTATAGAATGCCCTGCCGAGCTCTTTATTTCCTTGGCATTATAACCTCCAAACATTCAAAACCCACGTACATCGGTACTTCCCTTTTCTTCTGGCTACTTAAAACCATTTCATACGATCGAGTTGTGTGCAAACATTTTAAAGGTACTAATAACTTTACTTAGCGCGCGCTAATTATAAAGAAAAATTATAAAGACAGAGCGTACTAGCGTCTGAGATATAAAAAATGATTTATATTTCTGTGGATAAAAACACATGACATACCATATGCTGTAATTTAGCAAAAAAAAAAGAACATTTTGAACTGTTAATGTCATATAAGGTGATCGGACTCTATTAGGCCTTTATTTTCAGACATAATTTATTGTGTTATGCTTTAAAAAAATTATATTGTTTTTCTTGTTTTTTTTTTAATTAAAAATACATAAAACAATTATTATGCATTCCATTCGTTTGCAATGCAAAAAATTTGCATACGAACCTACTCGTACTCGTATAGAACATATTTTCAATTCAATAATTTTAAGCACCTAATAAGTTGGCTTAGAAGTTGAACGCATATGAACTCTTTTCAGGGGATCAGAGAAAATGTTTTTTCCTGTTTTTATATCAGTAAATTCCTCAAGTTAACATCTTGGCTTGTGTGCAAATTGAATGTAATTGAAAAATGTTAGCCCCTGAGCCAAACATTGCCGTGCTGCCATAGAAAATACGCACGTCGTCATACTCGTATGACGAAGCGAACTACTAGTTTACAGTTCGATTATTTGCACTTTAAATAAAGTTAAACTCAACTAGATTTATATGTCTATTGAATATTGATTATGCGCCTTGCTTAACTTGACTTAAACACTATACATGAGATTGGCAAAGTGGTCATACCATACACTACCAATTGATGATTGGTAGTATGGATGGGATAACAACATCAGTCCGAACTAAGATGCACATTTTGAAATATCTAATTTGTTTTGTATCTATAAATTTGTGTTAGTTCTTATTTATAAATTATCGTTGCTATGCATTTTGATTGAGAGATATCAGATGGAATTCCACCAATCTCACAGTTACTCACTCGAGATTCCAATTTTCAATACACTCGATCTAAAATCTTTACAAACTCTATACTTTTAAGAATTCTACTTCAAGCCATATTTTGAATTGTTCGTACGGTACAGTCAAATGAAACTTTACACATTTTATCAAATTAACGTTTCATTTTTACGTAGTTGAATTCTTTAATGCCTATTAAAAAGTCACGTTCAAAGTAATCGCTTTTAACGGAAGAAATGTTTGTATTGTGCTTAAATGCCTGTGAATTGTTTGTGCATTATTTCAAAGATACTTTTTAATGCACTGTTTAAATATATCATACATTAAGTGAGAATTTATAAACACAACTCGGCGAAGTGTTACGAAACTTAGTTAAGCGAAATATAGGGCTTTCTAATAACGACTTGACAACTTTTTTTTTAAATGAAAGGCAAACCATTTGAGATATTTTAAAAACTTTATTATTGATTTGAAGTAAAATCAAAATATTTATGAATAAAACTCGACTTCGTTCATATGGTCACCGCAGGCACGTTTGCAGCGGTCGATTCGTTGGACCCCAAGTCATAAACCAATGACTTAACGTAGGCCCACAGAAAATAGTCAAGCGGCATTAAATCGCACGAACGAGGCGGCCAATCGGATGGCCTATGTCTTAACATAGGTCTTAATGTCTTAACATAACACCATACTTACTCTTTAATAAATAGACTAGCGTAAGCTGTGTGGCTTGTGGCACCATCCTGTTAAAACCACATGTCGTCTAAATCTATATCTTCCAATTCGGGCCAAAAATAATCGGTGATTATGGCGCGATAACGCTGACCATTCACAGTTACGTAAAGATCGTTATCGTCGACGAAAAAATATGGCCCAATAACGCCGCCAGCATGCAAACCGCACGAAACAGTTATTTTTTGTGGATGAATTGGTGATTCATGAAGCACATGTGGGTTTTCACCCGACCAATAAAGCATATTTTGCTTATTGACGAACCCATTCGTCACTGAAGATAATTTTGCGATAAAATTCATCATCTTAGCACATCTTCTCCAGAGCCCAATCGGAGAACGTACGTCGCTTCAAATGGTCCATCGGCTTCAATTCTTGAGTCAGCTTGAATTTGTATGGGTGTAAACGAAGATCCTTAAGCAAAATACGCCATAATGTGGTCTGAGCGATGCCCAATTCTTGAGAACGCCGTGGAATTGGCTGATTTGGTTCGTTTGCTAGGGACGTCTGTACGGCAGCGATATTTTCGACACTTCGACCAACCCATTTTCTCACTGATACGGCAACATCACACAACGAATATGTAGACTCAAATTTTTGCACTAAACTTGTTATTGCCTGTCTACTAGGGCGAGAATTACGACTGAAAATTGGAGTTAACGCTCTTAAAGTTGCAGTCACCAACTCCGAATATCTGTAGTGAATTTTTATAATTTGCAGACGTTGCTCATTAGTGTACTTTATTTTGAGTTTACTGAAAAAATTGACAGTGACAGTTTGATGATTAGTGAAAGAGTGCGTTCACCTGAATTTGTATATTATGCCTTTGGCTCATCCGTGATGCTCAAAGAAAGTTGCGAAAGTGTGAATATGGTAATTGATATGTAATATATGTATTGTATGTATGTATAATAGCATGTTGCACATCCACGTTAAATATATCAGATTGTTAAAGAGATTTCTCTCATCATGCATCTAAGGTAATTGTTTGTGGTGGCTTCACTCCTCGTCTAATACTTTAAGATCCTTAGTGAACTTTCTTTATCTTTCTTTTGTCAATTCTGTTGATAAGTGTTGAAAGCCTTGTTCAAAGCTTTGTTAAACGTTCTAGTCAAATAGCTATCCCTATGTTTTCGTATCATGATCTCGTTTTTGCAACACTTGACATTTACTGTTATAAAAGTTTTTCAGAGTCCTTCTAGTATCGTGATTTTGTTATGTGAATGTTGAAAATCTTTTTAATGTTTGCTCCTTATGAAGGTAATAGGCGTACAATGTTTTCAACACCACCTATGCTTAGGCAGAATGACAGAATTGATCGATTTTCTCTTTCTGTAGTTGATGATCATAGAGTTGGCAGTATCATTTTGGCTACAAAGAGCAAATCTGTAGACCATGACAACATTCATCCGGACTTCTTAAAAATTCTGCTTCCTTTTGTATTTCCTTACACCAGCCAGCCACATCATCAATAAAATTCTGGTCACATCAACTTACCCTACTGACTGAAAAAAAAAAGATTATCCCAATCCCAAAGAAAGGTAATTTCTTTGACTTTAGACTTATTGCTATCCTTCCTTTTGTATCTAAAATCTTTGAATTCTGTCAGGCTTTTGATCTGGTTACAGCTGTGTCTCAGCTCTTTTTAAGGTTTCTGATGGCTTAAGACAGCCAATTGATGCCAATGAAACAAGTGTTTTAACTTTACTGGGCTTTTCTTAAGAATTTGACTATGATAATCTGACTACAAATTTCAGTTTTTCTAACACATCATGTAAACTAATTTTTTTTATATTTGCCTTACCGCACTCAAGCTGTTTTTTTTAATAATAAATTATTCTAAAATCTATCATCGGTCCACTACTCTTCTCAATATTTATCAACAACCTACCCACTGTGTTATCCTATTGTCGTTATCATATATGCACAGACGATGTCCAGCTATACCTGAATTCTCCCATTGACATGGTCAAAGACGCAATATCCAGAATTAACGAAGACTAGTCATCACGCAACTATCTGCAACTTAACTCACTTATAAATAAAGCAATACCTATTTCTAAACATCCGCCACACCTTTCAAATTTTCCTCCAATTCTAATAAATTGTTTTCAAGTTGGAGAAGTTTCTAAAAATCTCGGTATTACTTTCTACAACAGATTAGCGTGGGATGAACATATAAGCTGTATCATCTCCAAAGTCTATTCTTCGCTCTGAGGGCTGTCTGTCGGCAAAAAATATCACCCGGTTGAAGTCAAACTGAAATTGGTAAGATCATTATTGTTCCAATAATAACGTACGGCTGCGCGTCGTTCGCCGATTGCGAACCTCATTCGTTTCAAATGCTTAACGTTTCTTTTAATACCTGACCGGATTTTACTATTCTTGGCTTTCTAGTGGGAACGCAAGGAGGGTATACCAAACATTCTTGCTACCTTTGTTTATGGGACAATAAGGCAGACAATTAGTATAAGCAGAAGCACTCATGACTTGAGCGAGATAAGAAAACATAATTTTAAATGTGACCTAATTGTCGAACCTATATACATGTTGATGCCTCCATTGCATATAAAATTAGGCCTTAAGAAGCATTCGTAACAGCTCTTTGTCAAGATTCTGCAACTTTCCAATATTTAAAAAAATTGTTTCCTAAGCCATGTGAAGCCAAAGTAAAAGCTAGTATTTTCGTCGGACCACGAGTAAAGAAAATAATAGCTCGCAACAAATGTTTACAGCTGCTCAATACTCATAAAAGATGAGCATGAGACAGCCTTAAAGTAATTGTCCATAGTTTACTTGGAAATAAAGGAGCTGAGAACTACGAAGAGCTGATTTTAAATATGCTTGAAGACTTTAAACTCATGGGTTGAGAAATGTCCCTTTAAACCAGTCGGACGTTCTCGCTATTCATCTGTTAAATTTTCAGATAACATTTATTTTTAAATTGCATTTTTCGGTTCTTAACCCCCAGTGCTCGAATTCATTAATTTTTTTGTCTGCTGGTAGTTTTTAGTGCAAAGCCCCTATCTCTAGTAAATTGCAACCAAAAAATAAAAAAAGTACAAACAATGATTGCGACCTATATATGTTATGTATATAGTCTCACTGACCTGTACAACTAATTTATCTACGTGGTCGAGTGCAACAATACCTATTTTAAATTTTAAACATGCTTGCGGAATTGCTTATTGTATATATAATCTATGACAATAGTACCGACTGTGTAGCTTGCAAGGGCATCTGTATCTGTGGGAAAGCCTTTCATGCCAATTGTGTCGGGTTCAACAAAAGAAAAACGGTGTTTATCAAAGAATCCGATAACTTTCTGTTCTTTTGTGATGAGTACAAGAGTATCTCACTTTCGCATGTGTTTTTGGAAATAAAATGCCTAAGCAATTCTACTGACTCCTACCACGACGCACTTGTCGTGGTTATTAAAAACAATGTCAAAAATGTTGAAGAGTTACGTAACTCAGTCCAGAACTCTGCCGATCTGATAAGATCCAAAGTAGTGTACATGGATAAACAAATTACAGGTCTAATCAGCTTAGACTCCGAGAGATCCAGGAATGAAGAAACTCCCTTACGTCAGCTGAATAAAGTGTTGAGTGACATCGAAGCAATCTGTTCTGCGCAGGTTATATCCAACTAAAAAACGAACGAATTGATTAGCTCATTTAAAGTCCTCGTCACATAAACAATCTGATCCTATGTTCAAATGTATCTTCGATAAATGAACAATGTCAGTGATTAACTTACTGCCACTCGATCCCTCGTATATGATATTGAACTTCACATCGCAACAATAAACTGTAAAATCGATGACACACTAAACTTCCCACTGCCTTACAAGAATGTCCACCATAAAACATCGCTCATGGCTGAATTAATGAAACCTGAAGTGGTTGCTCAGCTCCACATATAAGTCATCTGCAGAGGTCCAACCTAATGATTCCTGCGAAGTTTTTCCAACTTCACAACAGAGAACACATCTATCTCAACTCAACTTTAATTCAACTTGGACACCTTCCGAATGGTAACATAGACTACACAAGCTTTCTTCAAATAATCAATTGGTCTTTACACTTCTTTCCAAAGACACCCGCCCAAACACTGATGTTGTTTGGATTTCGCATTTCTTCGAAAAGAAATATTGTATCACCATTAGCCACTGCAATTTGCTTCCAACATCTCACCAAAGATGCAAGCGCAGCTTCATCTTTCCCGAATGGAGAATATTCAACGTTGTTTCCTTCGATTTGCTATCCGCCTTCTGTCCTTGAACTATTTTTAATACAAGACGGGCCATAATATTTTACCCTGCTTTAAAATGTCGGTTATGGCTCGTGCACTATGCGCCGTTGGTCCGCCCTACTAGAACATCATATCCTTCAGTGATAATTCATTGAATTGAAGGATGAAAAATTCATTGATCATAGCTCTGTAGGGAACACCATTTACATTGGCCATTTCCCCCCGCCGTTCTTAAAAAAATATTATCCAATGACCCCTCCGTTTTAAACAGTACACCATGCAGTGCAGTTTACATGGATGTAAACGCTCTTCGTTCATTACTCGCAGATTTCCATATCCACATATGTGGAAAGAGCCCTCGTCACCCATGATTTCTTTTGACGCAGAATCGTCTACTTCGTTGTTGGGATTTAGGAAGGCGTGATCGCAGGTTAGACGCAATTCATGGTCAGCACCTGGATGGAGCTGATGGACTGTCTGCATTTTGTAAAGAAACATCTTCAATTCAGCGGAGCCTCTACAACATTTTCAATCACGATATTCTCGGCTGAACGAGAGTTACAAGGACCTTCAGGGCTTGCTTAAAGTCGTGCGGCTAAACGCGCAATGGGAGCGAACGGCCAGAAAAATGGGCACGAAATGCACATTGCGCCAAAATCACTGATTAATTAAACATCAAGAACATCGTGACGATAATCGTGCGTTCTTCAGGAGTGTAGGGTTCCATTGTTTATTGACACAAATTCTAATTCTGTTTCCTTCACAAATGTCAAAACCGAATTGACATTCGACGCCATTTGTAAAATCGATTGCACTTTCCGTTAAAGATAAAAAAAGGAATCTTTCTTAAAATCCATATTTTCATGCTGACAACCGCATCGCAAACTTTTTTAGGTAACCCTTTTCTTTTTTAATTAGTAGGGTGGGAAAAATAAGAATCAGGTAAGTGTAATAGGTTCTTTGCACGTCTCTGATCAAAGTTATAACTTCTAACCACCTCTGATAGGCCAGTTTAAGCATGAGTTTGCATAAAGCGAGTAACATGCCTATAATTTGTATTAGAGGTTGAATGGATGCATTTGCTTCTTTTAGCAAACTTGGGCCATTAAGTTTCCCCGAATATCTAAGCAACCAGATACTCAGTAAATGTGAATTATGGTATGGACAGTTTGGCCATCTTTTTCAGACATAGGTGAACATTTTTAACTACCCTGGTTGTTCGATTACGACGAGAATATGGTTTAAGTTATATAGTAAAGGCAGATACAACTTTAAGATGACTAGTAGTGCAGGTCACCATCTGCTTCCTATAGATGTCCAGCGTGCAGCACTGAGTGTAGAGGTGGTACGTTATGGCTCATTTGACGTTGTAGTCTTCATTGTTTTCCAATGGTGTTCCGACATGAGAATAAAACTATTTAGTGTTTGCTAAAGCGTTGTTGAATTTTTAGATTCCGATAAGTAAAATAGATTCCAGTGTAGTTCGCAGAAATGTTGCAGTTTTGATAAACACTTATTTTATTCTTAATAAAGTGAATGGAATTTTATATTAGCTATTAGAAAATACCAACAAATTGGTTTTCTGATACTTGGTTTTAGGCAAAGGCCATACTTTTATGTTCAGCTAGAAATTATTTTTACTCTACACTAGATTAAACAGTTCATATGTTTTCCATTAGTACCCCCACAATGTCTTCCACACATGTAAACACCAGAATCCTGGTGTCTTGAAGAATCCTGCGATTTATGGTAGTTTAAAAGATTTTTTGAACTGAAGCTCTAATGTTCATTGGTTAAACCAAAAGGTCCTGCGGATATTGCTATCGGATCTGAAACACAACTCAAGCATTCAGAAAAATTTTACAATTTTTATTTTATTTAATCAAGTTCAGAACATGCTGTGTACCCGATAGTGCTTGCTACATAAAATAAACAGATATATGTTTAATTGCTACCGCGATGCATATGGTCAACATAAACCGATTCGTATTTTATAGTTTCAATACAGACAAGTGCTATTGAAAAAAAAAATTGATAATGGCCACTAGATGTCCATCAAAGTTACAAGTGTGTAAATTCAGGAAACAAATATTCGCAAGCTCTATAGAGTATGTTACATAATTCAAAATTTTTGGTTAACAGTTTATAGTTTCAAAAATTAAAATACAATCATTTAATGTGAATCCAATTACGAAAAGTTTATAAAGATTCGAATAATATTATTATTATTATTATTCGAATAATGTTATTCATTCTTTAAGCGTATCCTTTCTTCGTGTTAGCCCAGTGGATGGTACTCGTAGGTTTTGCGATCTTCATTTGAGTTGAATGTTTATCGTATAAAAACTTGCATAGGTTTTTTTTCTTGAGGAAAAGTTCCTGTTTAATTGTTTTCCTATATGCTGATAGACGTCAACAGCAGTCCTCATCTCAGAACTCATCTTCCAAAGCAGAACCTTATTACATAATTTCTGTCTGGACGAAAGCATCTGACACCATTCATAACCGAACCTTAAGTTTCTTGTTTATGTCTGCCTTGTGAAATCTTGTGAAACCTTGTACAACAAAAGGCGCCACGTCCGCCGGCCTCCTGGCAGCATCGAATACTCTTGCGCATCTTCCATCTGCTGCAAATTATGTATTATGTATATTACGACACTGTCATGTAGATTTCCATCCACTTGCTAGATTAATTAGCCTGTGTTCTTTGCGGATGCGATGTCTTATCTCTTTACAACAGGTACCTTGAAATTTTTAACAAACCTTCCCAAAAGGTTGTGGATGATCTCGCTGTTTTTCGTATCTAAATCTAAATCTCCTGGCCTCTCTTTCAACGTCTATGTTCTTACAGATCTCCGACATAAAGAGCCAGGAGCTATTCCCATTCTTATAATGTTTTCCGAGATGTCGATCACTTTCTCCCTATAGTTATTGATCTTGCCCTCCCTATAATTGATTCTCCATGCCAAGATGTTTTACTTGCCATTCACAAAACCAAAATTGATAAAAGCGATAACACTCATAGGTGATATTCATATCACTCAGATAATGGACACCCTTGAACACAGACGTAATGACTCGTGCCCCACTTTGTTCTATCGCTATTTCCACCACTAGTGCTCCACAGAAATCGCTACTACCATTCCACCCCTTTAAACCTTCAACCGCTATGAATGCTCATCAGTATACCCTCAAACCCACTTGCGGACGTGCTCTAAAGTGTTCTCATTCGCTGACTCGATTATGGAATGCCCTCTATTTTCTGATCGTTATAAATCGCAAACATTTAAGAACAATGTACATCGGTACCTCTCTTTTATTCCTCCTTAAGTTTCCTTTGCCATCGCTGTGTACAAACATTTTAAGGGTACACAAATCCCTTAAACGCACGTTTGCTCACCGTTTTACGTTATTGCAGCATAGATGATAATCTATCTTTTAATCTAATCTAATTAATTAGTCTAATCTGCTTTTGCAGTATCTAATTCAGTTTGTATGCTGATGTACCAGGCCCTGTAACGGTAATATCACCACTTACCATAGTTTTTTGAAAGCATATTACTTAATTTTATTTTGCCGTTAACGTTTTCTAATTTGAAATTTTTATTTGTCATTGTGCCGATGTTTCAGTTTGCGATATACATATGTCTTTTGTTATTCATGTTTTGTCGCCTTGAATTACAAGCACTTCCAAGGGTACAGGATATATAAAAACCCTTAGCACACTGCGGCTACCTCTCGTTTTCGCTAAGTTTGTCTACCTATCTTTCTCTCTCTCTCTCTCTCTCTCTCTCTCTCTCTCTCTCTCTCTCTCTCTCTCTCTTCAGATCCAAACTAATTTGCTGAATTGCTGAACCAATAAGTTTTTTTTTAAGAAAACCACTGCGCTAACAAATGCATTCGTAATGAGCAATTATTTCAATAATCACAATGGTGTAAATTAGTTTCTGAATACCTATAAGGCAAATGTGCATTTTTATATTATCATAAATAATAGTGAAATTACGTCCCTGACACTATTGGGTTCATCTTCAAAACTGTTCGTTTCGCTGGAGGCTGCAAAACGTAAAATACCCAAAAGCAACACATTAACCATGAATGTGCTTTTGAGTCGTTATTTTAAACATACAGCTCCGTCAACCTGTCCATCATTGGTGTGGATTCGAATATGTATACGAGTATATTATAAAAAAAAAAAAAAAAAAAAAAAGATTTTCGCGAATTAAATTCAAATCACATGAATTGGCTATAAAAGGCTAAGCCAGCAACGAGTCCCAACACAAAATGCAGATTAACTGCCATTGGTTCGGCATCACAATATTAGCCGTCAGCGAGGAGTTGTTGTTTTTAAGCCAGCACCGCAATGTGATTGATCTTTAAGGCTGAATGTGCACTAATGGCTATTGCCAGAGTAACCCACAGTCATGCGATTATCATCGACATACAATTGGCATGGGTCATTGCGATTGCTAGTCAAAGTGAAGTGACTTGAAGTTCATTTGTTTGCAAGACACCAATTCTCTCAAATTATATTATATATTCGTACTTTGGTATATATATTTCTTTTTTTTTCAAATATTATAATAATCTCTAGGTCTCCGAGGTGTTCGGGACTGTCAGCAATTCAGCTTTATTTATTTATTTTTTTTTTTTTTTTTCGTTGCACTTTCCTTCCAAGTTTTCAAGGTATTGTGTTTAACTGAGAAATTGTGTTACAAACTGACGTACTCATAGTGTTATTGTTGTACAAACGTCACTTCCGGGAATGCCTAGAGTGGTCATTGTCATCAATGTCATTGGAATGGGAAATCACTGTTATTTGACTTTGTGGCTATAATTAAAATAAATTAAACAAATCTTTTATCTTCGGGTTACATAAGCCAACCAGAGGAGTGGTTGATAATCGTGTCTGAGCTGACACATCACCCAGTCGTGAGGTAACATGTGTGGGTTAAAATAATATGCAATTTATACGCGCTTAGATAAAATAGAGGCAGTTTTATGTATAAAAAAAAAAAACTGATTAAACAGGAACTCAAAAGTATTGTGTTTTAAATAAAAACTTTATTGAACAGTGTATATTATATTTTTTATGTACGACCAATTTTTGTTTGCCTTATTTTTTCGGAAAATTGGATCTTTTTACAGATTTGTGTAGGAAACCATCATGGCCAATGAAATTAATATATTTTTCTTTTATGAATAATGAATGCCTTCGAACAGATAGATATTTAGACCAGATATTAAACCCAGATTATTAAACATATTTTTAAAAAATATATTTGGTGTAATGTGCTCCATTTACTATAATGACAATCGACCAGACCTTCTACCTACCATCGAGGTTTTGAAAATAACATAGCTTAATAGCGCTTTTGGACGAACACCGATTCGCAGATAATCTAAACAAATTAACGAAGTGTTTTCGTCATCAATACGTAGCTACTCTCTAAATTAAAATTTAATGAGAGCCTTTTAGCACCTTGATCGGCTTTACTAATCAAAAGAAGTCTTTAAAGCCGAATCGAAAACAGTATCGAAATGTAAAGGCTGACCAAATAGCAATAGTTTTTTTTCCAATTGTTATGCTTTAGCATCTGTTGAAGTTACCATTGACATCCAGCTGTCAAAATGTTCATTAAGGTTTGCCATTTTATCGTGTATCATTTTACGCCTACGGAACGTACGGAAATTATTAAAAAAATATCGAAATTCCGGCTTAGTTGTAAATACGCAATGTGATTGTGAGATCGGTCGTTATCATGGCTTCATGTGTGCAGGAAATGTGTCACACCGTGAAAGTTTGAGCGTGAGTATACTCTTTTGGATTTTAGGTTTGCGCGAAATGAAGAAAACTTAGCCGCGATAGCAGCCAGTATCGAAGAAGACCCATAAATGTCAATTTGGCGCCGATCAGCTGAATTGGGCATCGCCAAATATTCAACCCAGCTTACTATATTTTACGGTTGGATTTGGGCTTACTTCCATAAGAGATTAAGCTAACGCAAGAATTAAGGCCGGATGATCATAGACAACCCCGTGAGTGTGCTAATGGGACGCTAGAAATGTTGGCCGAAGGTCCGGATTTTGGTCAAAAAATCATCTTCTCGGAAGAAAACCCATTTTTGGCTCAGCGGATATGTCAATAAGCAAAATCGTCGTTATTGGAGCGAACGCAATCCACAAATATTCGGCCAAGCATCAATGCATCCACAAAGATTGGCTGTTGACAGATTGACTGGTGCGATTTATCATATAGCGGCATCATTAGACCTTATTTCTTTCGAAATGAGGAAGAAGGCACTGTTACTTTTAATGGTCTCAGGTATGGAGTGACGTTAACCGACTTTCTGCGGTCAAAGCTGCGGCAACGCAACGCTCGATGTTGTAAAGGAGAAATATGCTGACTGAGTCATCTCACGACGAGCGTACATTAAATGACCGCCGCGATTATACGATTTAACACAACTCAATTATATTCTCTGGGGTTACGCCCTTAGTCCTTAGTATACGCTAACAAGCCAACCACTTTGGATGAGCTCGAAGCCTTCATACGACACGCTATTGCCGGAATAACAACGCACATATTGGACCGAGTCACCAAAAATTGAACCGACCTCTGGAAGCACTGGCAGCAAAGTCGAGGCGGCCATTTGCATGATGTTCTATTTCACATATAATGGCATAAATGTAGCTTCAAAATAAAACCAGAATCAATTCTATATCTCACACCGTTGTTGTTTTATTTAAATTTTTTTTTTTCTGTCGTTCTTATCTGGTTACCCAATTGCTGAAATCAGATGATTTTTCAAGGCACATGTCGGTCGACTGGAGTGCAAATGATTGTTCATTTAATAAATGTTTAAATAATTGACTATCATTAGAAGTCCTTTTCAATATTCCGCAATATCCAATCTCACCATTGGTAATCGTAATAAGTCAATATTCGCAGTTTTTATTCGACTAATTGCTATGACATTTAGTAAATTTTTACAAAAAAATGGAAATGGATTCAGTATAGAGAGAAGTTGGTAAGATCCATGAAGATACATCAGCATAACATCAGCTTAGAACCAGACAAATGGTGGAGAATATTTCTAAGGAATCGAGTAGCCTTATTGACAAATGGGTTACTGGGTTAACGGATTAAATTCAAAAGCAAACTGTATCAATCAAGGCACGTCATCTAACTCGATGTTACTGGTTAAACATAACCTTGCAAACTCTGAGCAGTTTCAAGTTAATAGGATATATCTTACATATACTTACCTGTACATATCCGCTAGAACTCCAATACTCTTGGTGTTGTAGGATTAAGTCTTGCGCTGAGTCAACTTGATGCCCAGTGGTGTAATTATAGCTGAACATCAATTGTGTTTTTTTTACCTCATCGATATGGTTTTTTCTAACTGGACTTAAACACTACTAAATAACCAAAAATGACTGAAACTCAAAACTAGGACGTACTCGTACAGCGAGTGAAAGACTGAGTCCATGATAGATCTAGCAGTCAGCATGACATGATGGAAATGATGTAATCTGGGTTGGCGAGTTGGGAGCCGAACCCATTCTGTACCTCATCAAACTTAGGTCTGTGTAGACACGTTGTAATTTCCGAGTGGAGGAATTGAAAGGGGATGGGGTTTTGATTAGCGGTTACTCGTTCTGGTTTCAGTTTTTCGTCTCGCGTTGGTTGTCCGTTTGCCCCTGAGCGGGTCTAAGCTATCTTGTTACGTCCGCAAGTCTGAAAAGAGATGTAAGTGAAGCAGCAGATAGGTCTGAGAGGTCGTGAAAGTAATAACTTCCTAAAGTTCTTTGGCTCAAATTACTCAGGCTAGAACAGTGGCACGAAAAATAGAAGGTATCCTCCCTTGAACCTATGTTCCCATAGCCTTAACAGTGATCGTAGTCTTTAAGGCGCAGCTTTATTGCGTGCGCCTCCTGAAGATTATGTTCCTGAGCAATCCAACAAACATATGTAGTTCAGCTCTGCTTTTCAAAGGAATCTAACTTGTTCTGGATTTACCGAGTTCCGATCATAATTGTCTTGAGGTCTTACAGGTTAAGCAGTTTTTCCACCTTTCGCAGACCTTTATTTGTATCGCTCACTTGACTTGTATGCAGATTGGACGTTTGATATTTTAAGCAGTCAGTTCCTTTTCTGGAGAGGATCCTTTTTAAGCAAGCTCGTCTGCATGCTCATTGCCTGCTACTTCTTTGTGGCCAGAGAATCAGCATAGCGTTACCTTATTCTTAACTCCAAGAACCTTAGGCGATTGAATTTCAATTGCCATTTTGATGGCAACTTGGCTGTCAATAAATATAGTGATATCCTCGTAGAATATTGCCTTTATTGCGTGCAAGTCTACCTGTTTCTGTCTACCTACAGTCGAAACCTTAGCCTGAAAGAAACTGCTGCAGGTTGACAAACGTCGTGAACATCGTAAATACATTTGATCGGAGAAGATTCCGGCATTGAGCTTCCAAATCAGTCAACAATTTATCCAGAAACTGAGAAAGAGGAAAAGTAATCTGTGGCGCACTTCCTTTGCAACGGCCTTACCTTTGCACGCATCAAAATGCAATTCTTTATCAAGAAATTCTGTTATTGAGCATATTGTCTTTCCAAGCTCTTGCAGTGATATTATAATAGGCTTACAAATGGTGCAAGTCCACCACAACACCACTCCTTAGCAGATTCCACTTTTTTTAAAAAAAAAAAAAACAAAAAACATAGCCGGCTTATAAGTTATAGTTAATGTGGAATGGTTGGAACAATGGACTCATTAACTTGGTGTCTATCGACATACTACGCGATTCGGAGTAACGGACGTTGAAGAAACGTTGCAGCGTTTTGAAGGATTATTAAATTCTTAAAATTTTATTAAAATGCAAATGAAATGCAAACCGGATCCGGAGATTCAAGTTGAAGAAGTTAACATCAAGGCAGTGTTCAAAGTCCATTGCTCTTTAAGGTCGTGTAAGATTTTCTATAAAGACAGGACGTTTACATAGTACATAGTACTTTCATAAGCAACATAACAGCACTCCAGGCAACTTAGTAATTGGATAAACGATCTAGAAGACGGGTTACGAATTAGACATACTAGGACTGGACCTGCATTACTGTCTTTCCCCAGCCGCAAAGTCAGCTCCTGACATCTATTTAAATAGAATGAAGTACCTTAAATGGCAAAAACTTCGCAGTATTTTGTGACAGAAAGGTACCGGCTACACTTTAAGGTTCTCTACCTGACAATCATGCATTCGCTTTCAACACAATCATCGCACTGTTGGACGATGCACAAAAATAAAAGTGACATCCACGAAGATGAAAATGTTACAAGTATAAGCGGGGGCAGCAAAACGTGGTCTGGCAAGAAGTACGCGCATTTTGCAGACAAGCTATAGAATTATAAGTTGAAGCTAAGGCTTAAAGCTATAAGGTGTCACTGACGAACTAGTCCAAAATAGAGTGGCCTAAATAATAGTACTAAGGTCTGTTCATTTAGTGTTCAGGTTAATGTATGTCCTCGCGTTTTTTTTTTTCGGATAACAACTTTGATTTTAAGTTTCTCGGAAATTTCTCTAAGAAAGCCACTGCACAGAAACATTACATCTAACGTTCAACGGTTGCGCAAATAAGTTTTTTTTTTTTTTGTTAGCAAACGAATGCCAAATGTTAATTGGCTGTAATCTGAAAAAGCAATTGCAATATTTTTCTACGTCCCAGACTGAACAGAAGTGAATGACAACTATCCCTTTGTAATTCCATAAAAGAGGAGAATAGAGAAAGTACCTACACATTATTGTGTAGTCCATGCGGCCACATTAATTTCTCCTTTTAAAGGCCAAGCATCAATTGCACTCCTTTCTCGGTAGCATTGACTTTCTCACGCCTGACGCAGAACAACTTATACCCACAATCAAGATCAAAAACTACGTCAGTGCCTGGCATCAAGAATCGCTTAACATCAGACAAAGTCACCTCCGTCTTTCTTCAGCATTCCGTAAATTTTTTTGCAGCAAAAAAAACAAAAAAAAACAAAAAAAAAGTAAAATTCACAAATTCAACTGGAAATTCAGGATTTTATTGTGCAATAAATTTCACCGAAACTCCGCATCAAATCAACAATGTATCCATGTGCTACTGCTCGGGTTGATGAATGCAACATGAACTTCGTATTAAGGGATTTTTCCCTGCCACCGCTTATTATTCATGTCGTGCTCACCATGCCCATGTATAGATTACAATAATTTTTGTACATTAGGCCAGTATACTGCCCAGAAAATACAGCTACAACCTACAATCTGAGCCCAACTCTAAAGATTGAGCTCACAAAGAAATTCATCAGTCAAAATACGCGTACTCCACGCGAGGGCATACGACTTGAAAGTGGTGTACCGTGTCGTTGCTTGTGGTACTCGTATTCCTCTTATCTTCTCCTGATTTTCTCTGCCTTTCTCTCTCTCTCTCTCTTTGTGGTAATTAACTTTGAGTTAATGGCAGCCAAGATACCACTGAGACCAAGTCCAAGCATCTCGTCCACAATTCAGGGTAACAACCTCAGATGACCCTCTGCTGTTGCGTCATCTTAAATAAGTCTTTTGCCAACTGAGGCTGCTAATCAGGATTCTCAAGGAATCTGCGTACATTTCATGGACATCCAAGAAAGACAAAAGACTAGAGATATGTACAGATGAAAGTATATCTGTCCGAGTAGATTCCTCAGAACTACGTTCAACGCTTAGGGAGCCTTACATAATTTTACGCTCAATTTTATACTACGAGTCTCGAGCAGAATGCAAGAAACAAAGTAGAAGCTACCGACAAAGTAAAGAATCTGGTTACTGTCACGTATCTACAGTCTTGTAAGCTGATGATCAAGGTGAGGAATAAATATTTCTAGCTCCCCTTGAATCTCGTCAGTCAATGTCAATGGATGATCATCATCTCCCTGCTTTGATGCTGGACTTAAGGTTGGGGTATTCAGATAGAATCGTTGGCGACCTAAAGTCTAATAATTGTGGTGGAAGCCAAGTGTATGTCTCATGGTAGAATGCTATCATTGTTGTGATTTGTGATGGATTGATTGTTTTCTTCAATCGTTGGGAATAGGGTGGAAACGTGTATTTCGTGTTTCAGAAAGATCCAAATAGCTAGAAGGTTTTATAAATACTTTTTGAGACAAAGTTTACTGCTTATGAGGAAAGGATAGAAACTTGACTTGTGAACATATCTAAAGGATGAATCCAAGAATGAATCATGACATTATGTTTGGCCCTTTCTTTTGATCCCAATACCGTGTCATTTTGTGGGTATAATGAGTTCTCATGAGTCTCTTTCCAATTTACCTCACTCCTTAAACGGAAATTTCGATTGTTCACAAAACCGATTGAACCAGAAACATATAAGTCTCATGACTGAATACGATTTTCTGTAAAAAAAAAATAAGGGTCAACTATAAGCGGTTTTAGTTCCTGCATCAGCTGGATCTTTTACAGGTGAAAGCAAAGTGGACGAACAAAGGCCAATATGTTGCTATTGAAGACGAAATGAAAATTTCGGATTTTTCGACATATTTTCACTAACAGCGGTTAGAGTTTCTTCTGTGTGCACATAACACTAACGCATTGATGACTTCTCAGCCACCACAACGAAATCCACATGTTCGACAAAGAATGCCGTTAAGCATGAGTATAAAACAGTGGTGCACAGAAGAAACAGAGCTCTATAGGAGAGACGGGGTGAACACCGGCTTTTCAGAACGAACATGAGAAGCATGAGGTGGTTGAGGAAATACCGTAACTGATGCAAGAGTGACGTCGGGTAATTTAGCCAGAAGATAATACAAACATGTCAGAGTTACAGAGGCGGAGGCAAATCCTGCAATAACGAACAAGAGTGCATAGAAGTAGAATCATAATCGACGATGAGAATATGAGATTGTATGATAGTGATGATGATCAAAATTCCGCTGTCATTTAATTTAAATCCATTCAGGCGACCCGTCTTGAACGGAGTAAACATAGTCATATCTACACATTCTCAAGTCCAACGACTTGGCGATGATTTGGTAAATAGCCTCACAAACTCGTCCGCGAAACATGGTCAAACATGCCTAGCTTTGTTTGCTCGATCCTCACTAATTAAAACCGCGATGGCAATGAAGAGCGCATATTTCCCCATAAAGGTAAATAAATATCTCACTGAGACATTCGATATAAAAAAAAAAAAAAAAAATTGTTAAAAAACCTTCATCTTCCCTTGGACATCTTGAACACCACACACTGTAGACAATTTAATGGGGTAGTCTTGGGTTCTATTTGCAACGTACTCGTAAACTACTCAGAAGAGATCCATATAAAACGAACTCGAACTAGAACCAACCCGGAGAGACTGCGCAGTAGAAAGAGAGTATTACCGGGATAAAATGCGAGCTTCTTAGACGACCCGACAGCTCCCCAGGCGGCGGATACTGAGAGGACTCGATGAGTGTCAGAGGTTCTCACACCTCCACGGACCAAAAGCTTAAATTCCTAAATCAAAGTGTTTTGGAATACGTACTGAGGACTGAATGGAACAGGGAACTGAAAAAGTGTACATCATGAGTGTAATGTCTCTTTGAAATACCGGGCGACCTCTCATAGTAACCACGCTTACAGCCGCATGGGAGTTCTGCAGGTGCAGACTATTAATTCTTGACTTACACGACGTATCTGTTTACATGAATAACAATAACAAAAACAATAACAAAAATGTTAACGGAGTCAGATGATGAATCATCATGGACACTGGAGAGATGATTCCCACTTCATCTCCAAAAAATGAGAAAACAACCGCGATTTGAAATCTGGGACACGGCAGAACTAGATTTACCAAGTATCTAGGTAGTAGCATATACCGATGTATGTAAGCCTCAGCAGAAATACGAATACTTCACTGGGGTTCAAAAGCGTCGAATCACTGCCCTCACTAGGAACGAAAATGAACCCGAAAAGCTAATTGGCTAGAATGAACCAGATATGCGCTAGTTCTTGCGCAGAGAAAGAAAGGAAGAGAAGAACAAAGTGGGCCCTACACCACCAAACGTTGCAGGTCCATAGATAACTCTCCTACGACAGAAGGAGCTCTTCTCTGTTTTTACAGAGTCACGTTAGGACACATATGCAAATACGCCTTAAGGAGATGCTAAGCGCCAAAAGTCTGCTTACAAATCCCACTCAGATGTGATCAAGCGGAAGAAAAATGAAAGGAAGCATGGCTAAAAGGTCCAGCAGGATGGAGACTGCACAAGAGCGAGCTAACACATCAGAGCTAAGATATTATAGCCCATTTTAAGATCGCTATCATTCATTCCATGCACCCAGGGCAGACCTTTACGGAGATCAAGCTAGTGAGAAAGAGCCTACCTGGAAAAGATTACCCTTTCCGACAAAAACGAATACGGACCTAAGATTTATATTCACTTCAGTTAGAGACGAATTGTTCTCGATCACCTGCCATGACATAGTAACCATGGTTACCGGGGAAGGCAGAATCCAACCATGGAAAAATGCAAATTTGCGTACAACTCAGGGACACGAGGTTCGTGTCCGGCATTTCCACAAAAAGCTGACGACTTCTTAGGGTCACTAAAGAGAAGAGGGGAGGCAAAACCATTAAATCTACAGTGGATAAGCCAAGTATCGTAAGCTTTTCCTCAACTTCTAGCGAGTACTGCTAAGAATAAAAGGATCATCGAGACTAGTTCAGAATAAAGAATCTGAAGCTAATACTGAGGACAGATCACCAGGAAAGACCACTCGATGCAAGAAAGGAGAGTATACTTGGAGCTGATAACACCCAAAAGAACTACCAAATAGCTGAACATATCACATCTGGAACTAGCAGCTCAGCTGTAATGATAAAAGTTGAAGGCGTCCAAAAACTTATCAGCCAGCATATTGGAGAAGCCAAAAATGTTGGCAGTTCTAAAGACATATCCCTGCGATAGATTTTACTATGGAATTAAGGTGGGTGGCCGTGGCTTAAGTGGTAGTGTACTGGCTTCCCAATCGGGAGGTTCGGTGTTCGAATCCCAGCCTCGCCCGAAAGACATTCGTTTTTTTCAATTAACAAAAATCAAGTAACATAAGTAGTTGACTAGAAATCAACAACAAGCCAACTTCCACTAATAATTTAGTCTGCCCATAAAATGTTGGATGCCACCCATGGAATGAAATAACCAATGAGTCCAAACATCTTTCTCTCTCTATCTATCCAATTTTCCGAAAAACTTAACACCTGCTCCGGCATTTTAAGAGTAGTAATACCCTCTTGAGTGTTAAGTTATTTTTAAAAAACAAACAAAAAAAAGTACATCCAAGTTAATATACAGCATGCAAAACCCGCCTTAGTGGTATTATGTCATAGATTTTATAAGGATCGCTTAGATGTAGCCTTTATCCAAGAGCCGTACAATTACAAGGACCGAATAAGGGGCCTCTCAGGTGATTTGCTCTACGATTTCGGGAATGATGTTAGACCTAGAGCTTGTATTATATTAGATAAGTATATCACAGATATTCCAATTCCAAAACACACAGATAGAGTCAGAGCAGAGTCGAATCCATGGCCAATTGCTATAAAAGCATAAAAGACATTGACAGCCTAGAACTCGGCTGCGAAAGTAACGCTGCAATTAAGTCTGCCTGTCATAAGGCTTTCCCAAAGAAAGAAAATACAGGCAACCACTCACCCCCACAATGGGATAATAAATATTTTAACATGACGAAGCGCGATGGAGAATGGGCATAGTACTTTGGAACGTTCACTAAGTTTAACCGAAAAATTAGAAGAGAAAAAAGTGAATCATGGAAAAAATTCTTTAACATTTGAAACAGCGCTCCTATCCACAGAATTATTGTATATCAAAACAGCACACAAATCAAATCGAATGGCACCTATATATGAAGCATCTACTGCCGCTGCAGATCTTAGCCGAAACCTATTTCCAAAATTCCACCACCAAACACATCGCTCCCGATCATCCTCTCCGTTGAAGATCAATAGTCCAATCAGAGAGGAACGGAAGAGGTCAAATAAAATTGTTCATGAAGGCAAAATAAAATGGGACATCAATTTGTTTGACCCGTGGTGAAAATGGAATCGTCCAGCAGTCCTGCAAAAAAACCAAATGCGTATCAACCAGGAAAATCGATGATGCATGCTCTTCAGGAATTCAGCACAATGATTTAGAAATTTCTCAGCGACAAAGAAAATACGGTGGGCTGCTAAACTGCTAAATATACTGAACTACGGCGGTTTTTATGTCCAAGGATACGCTGATGACATTGTGATTCTTATAAGAGGCAAATCTAAAGAAACTATCTTCGAACTTTTCCAGAGGGCAATCAACCTTGTTGCTGTCTGGTGCAAGAAAATTGGCCTAAACGTCAACCCCAAAAAGAGCACCATAGTTGCCTTCACTAAGAAAAGAAAACTAGACAAATTTAAAAGTATAACACTTGAAGTTACCCTGATCAACACACTGCGGATATACACAACAATTGCCAGACCTACAGTCGCTTACGCTTCTCGAATATGGTGGCATAAAATAAAACAAAAGTCTACACAGGCTGGACAAAAAAAAAAAAAAACTTCAAAGAGATTCCTGTGCATGTATTGCGAGTGCAATGAGAAAAACACCTACCGCAGCATCAGAGATTCAGCAGAAGCCCCCACCTCTTCATCTCCATATACTGAAAGAAGTTTTAGCAAATGCCTACATGCTCTTCTCGATGGATGACTATAATTCCAAAATAGTTTACCTTGAGCTTTAGGAATTACTCTTACAGTACAACTTCAACCATAACTTCAAGATTACATTCCCTGACAGTAGCAGCTTTGTATTTCAAGCCGAAATTCACGCAATAGAGCTCTACAGTAGGCAGGATTTAAACAGATCTGCCACCAACAAGAATATTTACATATAGTCTCTATGACAGAAAAATGGCCTACTTGTTATCAACGCTGTAACTGCGTTATAATTCCCAAAATACTAGCCAAAATAGTGCACTTTCAGCCAAAGTCCTGTCAGGACATGGCTGACAGGACAGTTGTCACGCTTTGCTACAGTTATTCGTTGAGAGCTCTTCGACTTACCTTGCAAAGCTTGGGTCGTTAACTTTCGAAAAACATCCGCCTTACTGAACGAGAATTTATTTTTCTAGATCATCAATTTGACGTCGCAATAAAATTACACTTAAGTTTATAACCAATTGAAAAATAATAAACTTGAATGAGTCACCCTGTGAGTGGCCCATATTTCAAAACATTCCGATATTGTCAATCATAGTTGACTTGCCTTTTGACATTTAAACAATTGTTTGTGACACGTTTTTCTTGAAGAGAGTCGGCTCTTTTTGGTGCTGTGCAACTTTTATATAAATTTTCCCTGGATATGGATGGTGTCAACTTGTTTTACGAATTTATCGCTGTTCACAAACCTCAACTCCAGTCATCTAACGTTCCGCAACACTTATGGCAATCTGTTTTCCACAAAATCACAACCGACACTTTCGATGCGGGGGCGGCACTTTCTCTAATGCTTATCGACTATTCGGACATCGAACGCGACGAAACTAGCCCAGTATTTGCCGTATGTGTTTCCAAAGTGGATGGGATTAAGGCCAACGATCCAGATGCTATTTACCTCATCGATCATGCATGGACATTTCGCACCAATACCGTACGCCAACAACTGGAAACTATTCCCCAACTTGCCGACCGTATGTCAGCTATAACTGGTGTGGATTTGGAAGATCCTGATAGAGTAGAAAAAATTCTTCATGCCATGTGGAAGTATTGTCATGCTTACTCTATTTCAGCTGAAGGCACTTCGGCTGAAGATCGAATTCCGATTTGGTATATTATGGATGAAGTCGGTTCTGCCGTAAACCACTCTGATGACCCAAATTTTAGAATCGTGCCATTTCTACATTTAAATTCGCAAACTACTTACAGTTTGTTGTTTCCAATTCGCGATGTGGAAGAAGGTGAACAGGTGACTAGAGATTTCGTCGAATATGTTGCAAAAGATGTGCCTGAACGGGATGCATTGCTGTTGCCGTGGAAGTACACCGACTTGCGAAGTAAGAGCTTTACTCAAAACGAACCTGGTGAAGAGTACTTCTTATCAGGCCATTTACCAGAAGCATTGCCAGAGGGATCTGTCGATGAACCAGTAGTAAATAGAAATAATCCTTTGAAAGTGTTCTCTGAATACGATGTGTTAAGTGTCCATTTGACTGATCCATATTTTGAAATCATCGATAATCCCGAAGAAGCCGATATTCTTTGGATGGTTCAGCATTTTAAGAATTTCGACGAGCTTGCGAGAGATAGTCCAAATAAGTTTATAAACCAATTCCCCTACGAATATGTCTTGACTTTAAAAGATCTGCTCAGCGTCATATGTCGACGAGGATTCGAAAATCAACATCATGATCTTGAAACCCTAGAAACTCTACCTCCTTGGCTTCCGACGACTTATAATTTAAAAACCGAAGTTTTGCAATTTGCATCCTACTTTCAAAATCGAGAGGAAAAGGGACTCGACAATCATTGGATAATCAAACCCTGGAATTTGGCTCGCTCGCTGGACACTTACATTACGAATAACATTGTCCAGATAATGAGGTTGCCGGCAACTGGTCCAAAAATTGTCCAAAAATACATTGAACGACCAGTGGTCTTTTATAGGCCGGAACTTGACGCTCGTGTCAAATTCGATGTGCGGTATGTCATTCTTCTAAAAAGTGTGCAACCGTTGGAAGCTTTTATTCATCGAAAATTTTACCTACGCTTTGCCAACAAGGCATTCTCACTCGACCATTTCGATGAATATGAGAAGCACTTTACTGTAATGAATTACAACGAAGAGGCACAGCTCCGGCATATAAAATGTGATGATTTCCTAGAATTCTGGGCGGAGCAATATCCAAGTAATTCATGGGATGGTGTGGAGGATAAAATTTGCGATATGTTGCATGATGTATTAGTTTGTGCAAGTAGTAGAAAACCACCGTGTGGAATTGTACCTTCACTGCAGTCTAGAGCCTTGTATGCAGCGGATATTATGTTAGCTTGGACGGAAGATGGACAAAAAGATATTCAACCTAAATTGTTGGAGATCAACTTTACACCAGACTGCCAAAGAGCTTGTGATTATTATCCGGACTTTTATAACGATATTTTCAAATTGTTGTTCTTAGGAGAACATGATGATGAGGTCTTCCGAAGATTGACAAAGTGATTCCTTGAATAAAGTTGTTAATTCACTCAAGCACTTATTTTTGTTTTACTCGGTTGCAGTGAAGTTTTTGTGGTGTTTTTGTAGCTACTTTCAGTGCGAGGCTATTGATAAGGTGCGCACTAGGATATGTGGAAGGAATTAGGCGAAAAGAGGACAGCGGAGTTATAAGTATGTAGAAATGATTGTTTTATTTACATTCTCTGAAAAATCAAGGTCTAGGTGATGATTAAGGCATAATGGTGGACGAAAACATTATGTTTTATCTTCAAAGCAGACTAATAGAACAATCAATATACTGCCCCTCCTTGTTAGGAATTTAGCCTGTTTTTTTTTTTTATAACGCTAAAGAGTTACAAAATATAGTTGCCGATGTATGTACATTGGTTTTGAATGCTTGATTATTATAGTAAACAGGGAATAAGTCGCTGTACAGAGCACTCCAAAGCGAGCTTCACGACTACGTTCCAGGATTGACTTATGAGCGTTCGTAGTCATACAGGTGTAAAGAAAGCTTCGTTGAGCTTACAGATGGTGAACAAAGGTTACATCAGTGTTAATTGTGGGTCAAATTGCTGTAGATGTGAAAGACAACCCTTGCTTTAATTTGCTCTTCGAGGGAGACTCAGGCAAAAAGTCTTAAGCTCTCAGCATGTAAGCGAGCACTCCGCATCAAAGTCAAATTCTAATTCAATTCAAGCCTAATTTTGTCATGATAATGACACCAAAATTGTGCTTAGAGGTCTTAATGCAAGGCTCGGTAAGTATGCCGTTTTTGAGTGAGTCATCAAAAAACACAGCCTGTAGAATATCACGTACGGCAATGGATTCAGGTCGTTAGAATCGACATTTCAACATCCTTAAACGGACTTAACATATATCTAACATATAGCTAACATATATTTTGATCAATCAACCGTCAACTAGATTGATTACATTGCGATCAACATCAGACACTCAGACACAGACACAGCATCCTGAATGTCTGAATTTTCCGAAGAGCCATCCTCGACTTGTTGCACCCAGGATACGAAATCAACAACAAAACTCCACGTTGAAAAGCTGAAATTGCAAGAGACCGCTAGAATCTTTCCCGGTAACGTTTTCCTCTCTTTCCAGGATCTGTCGTAGTCTGAAGATTTGGTCAATGGATCAATCAATTTGTTGGCGAAGGGTTTCAAACGTTCACACAATATGGCATATAAGATTTTGTATCCAGTGTTGAGGATACTAATACCTTTATAGTTGGCGCAGTTGAGAGTGTGTCTTTTTTTTTCGATCGGGCATAAGGTGCTGAAATTCCATTCATCAGGCAAGCAGTCTTCTAACCAGATATGCGAAATGAGTTGGTGTATGCTCTCCACAAACTGATTTCCGGCAGCTTTGAATATCTTGGCCGGTAAGACGTCAGCTCCAGATGATTTGTTGGATTTTAGCAAAGATATTGCTCATTTTACTTCTTTCTGCTCAGGTAGACGGGTTGTCCAGGAATCCGTGTTGGTTATTTTGAAGGATGGACTTGCAATGAAAAAACATTGAATCATATATAATACTCTCAAAGAGCTATGGAATTGGGGACAGTTTCGCAATAGTCTTATAATCAAGAATTTCATCTTTTCGGCTTTTTTATTATAGAGGAGTTACCCTGGGAAATGGGTAGCTGAAAAAGAGCTGTGAGAGGTTGTGTTAAGGAATTCACACATTTTTTTAAAATGTGGACCGGCACAGTAATCATCCTTAAGTTTTTCGATCTTTTCTTTTACTAATTCTGGAGTAAGGTTCACCGAAAAAATTATGTTTGTAGGTAACTGCCCAAGTAGGAAATGTAAAGCCGATAGGGATCTTTGAAGTGGTTAAGAAACGACTGGATAAAAAATTGACCAAATAGCTATGTCATTGTTTGGAAATTCTCAAAGGATAGTTAGTTATCAACTTTTCTTTTGTCTTACTTGTTTTTTCTGCACTACTCCACCAGAGGTACATGCGTCCATTCTTACAACTACGTCATACATGAACAGGATTTGGGACAAAAGACACAAATTATTGCCGTGACTTCCTTTGTAGCTTTGTGATTAAGTTGAAAAATTCAATATTCCAAAAGTCAATGTTCAGATGTTTTGTGAAAAAAAAAAAAATCTATTCCTCAAAGTATATAAGTAGAAAAATATATGAATATATCACGAGTTGTGTAACATTTTAAGTAGGCGTCATGAAAACATAGCTTCCAGTAGTTGGAATGATTAACAAAACTGTAAGCTCAACTTCTACTTTGCCTTTTTCTTTTTCTTCTCAACAGTAGAAGTCTTCTTCGCACTTAAGCACTTGCACAAAATAGCGAGGAGAATCGATGAAGTTATGCCAATTATTCCGTACGTCAGCAGTTGAGGATTATCCAAGAAAGTTTTTACATTCACAGTAAAGAAATCATTGCTGAAAAAGAAAAAATAGTTGTCTTCATTGCTTACTGAAGGAAGATAAGCCAAATACTTACATTGGACTGGCGATTGGCGGAACGATTTCTGGTTTGGTCTTTTGTAAGTGGATATTTTGTGCAAATTCAATGAAGCTCTTTGGTGTGTATTCCTTTTGCCTATATCGGAAATATTTACCTTGACGAATGCTATCATAACAAAAGAAAAAATAAATAAATAAACTGTACATTTGATGGAGCATATTCTTACAATAAAAAGTCTGGAGACTCCTTGACATTAAAGCGTTTAGCGGTTGACACTCCATACTCCAAACGATTAATGCGAGCAACATTTAACCGACGTTTTAATGCAGCCCCTACAGCCTCCCAAACAGCGTACAGCCGCTGACAGATGACACAGTCATTCGAATAACTAAATTCCCAAAATTCAATACAATTCCCTGGGCAAAACTTAAATGTTTTGAAACACTTACAAGAAAACAAACCAATCACCAGTGGTAGAGCCTGTTGCTGCTTGTGTAAGATGCTCAAAATTATTGTCGGACAATTCTTTTACTGCAGGGTCTCTATTCTCTCCAAAGGTATGCAAAATATCATCTTCAGTGTTGGGACCATGATATAAAAGCGGTAGACCACGCCTAAAATAGACTAGAGCTGGCTCTCTACTTGGATTATAAATGCCGCTCATATGGCTATTGATGGCTTTGACAATTACAGCTCCTAGCTGTTCCTTAAGGTCATCTTGAAGGTTTTCCAATGTGTTTTCAATCTCTTCACAAGATTCACAGTTAGGTTTCGCTATAAAAAATAGGGAGACCTTTAAGAATAATGTGAAGGTGCATTTAATGGATGCTTATGAGCTTACTGAAAAATGCGATGACGTTATCTTCACCGGTAATCAGGTGCACAAGGTCGGTATCATCCACTGCTTCTAACTGAGCAGAATATGATAACCCAATAAGCAAGCTTATTGTAAATATTATTTGTGTTGCTAGCATTATTTGTTCGTTATGCTCTTTATCACAAAATTAGGAGAAAGAAAATGCCCAACTATACAAACGATTGTGGGGAGACCAACCAACTACCGGTTGCCACCTGTGGATTATTTCTGAAGTGACGTTTTAACTTGCAATAGAAATTAGTACTTAAACAGGGTGGCAAGATGTTTAGTACTGCGAATGAGAAAAATAAAATAACAATAAATAATATTCAATGAGAACCACGGTATAATCTCTCAATTTAATTTTTTTCTGAACTCATGATATAGGGGGGCCAGTACTTTCTCCTACTTGTCGTAAAAAGAAACGATATGGGGGAAAAATCTTATACAGGCATTTTAACACCACACGAATAAAAGAAGAATATTACAAAACACCGGCATGTCAGGACTGAACGTATTTAATGAATAAGGCGAATTAGTGATTGTGTTAAAGCTCAATTTTTCCGCCAGATCAATATGATGTTTCTCAGAAATAAACTTAAGTTTGATCATTTTGCTATTTGGTTTTTCAGTGTTCTATTTTTGACAGCTCACGCGTGTTTCGTGACATGTGTCAAAGGCAAACGTGCTCAGTTAGTATGCCATTTCTCGTGATCTGTGAGGTCGCGCATTTCGACCATTTTACGGTCTTCATACTAGACCCATTGAGTAAGAAATTCAAGCCATAGCGACCAAATTTCGTACCAATTTCATGCTACTAGACATCAAGACACCTACCTGTATTGCGTAGGGTGCGAACAAAGGAAAATATTGCTGCTGAATTCGTCAGTGTTAATGAAGACCGTAATTTGTCCATTCGTCGCCGTTAACAGCAATAAAGGTTGTGTCGAATTTTTGGTAAGCGTCCCATAGAAAAGCTGGATGAAGTCCGATTTTTTATCGAAAAATTAACTTCAGCAACGAAGCTCATTTCTGATTGAATGGATATGTGAATAAACAAAACTGCCGTATTTGGTTCGATGAGCAACCTCAGGCAACACATATGCTGCTAATGCAAATGGAAAACTGGGCTGTTTAGCGCGGTTTATGGTCCAACGCAATCATTGGCCCGTATTTTTTCAAATATTATATTGAATTATATTATATTAATATACCGTCATTAGCGCCCGCTACCTTTCATTGATTTCGATTTTTTTTACACAAATTGCACGAGCTGAACCTGGGGACCGAATCACCGCATTCGTGAACGTATCATTCGTGTTCGTATCACGTGATACGCTATCGAAAACGAGTAACATAATTCGGTAGCATGTCATACGTTAATGAGTTCTATTGATTCGGTATTCGTTCTGTCGAAATATAATTCGATCAGCAAATTGCACACGGAGACAATGGAAGGAAAAGAGAACGCAATTTATATTTAAGTTTGTTTGTTAAATATATTTTAATAAATATTGTATGCAAATAATCTAATAAAATTTCATTTTAAGACAAGCGCCAGTAAAATTAACGCAATACAAAAAAAATATGTTGGCGTAATTCATGAGCGAGCACTTCGGATTAGCAAAAAACATCCTTACAAATTGCGTACAAGGAAAGTCAACGGCATACCGCTCATGAGAAGAGATAAGTCAAAAATTTAAGTCTGTGGGCCCGCCAGTAAAGAATGCGAAGTCGTGTCGAAAGGTATAAATTGTATATTTGTATAAAAATACGTTGAAAATTGTACGCACATATTTTATATTTTTTAAAAACTATCAACTTCAGTAGGAATTCAACGATTTGAAAGAACTCCGTGTCCTTCGGAAGATTCATTTAAACTAGCGACGTGCACTAACAACAAAAATGTGACTAAGCAATTTTTTCTTTCTTTTCTTCTTCGCCAATTTCCTCGAAACTACTTAAAAAAAGAAAGCCAAATCCATTACGAACCAATCACGAAAATACTAATTTTATTTTTATTTTTTCAAATGACGTTTTTTTTGACACATTTCCTATTACATTTCTTGTTTTAACCTTGTCATGATCCCAATACACGTGTTCGGATAATACGCCACGTAATCTTTTCTCGTACGATCTTTGTTTCGCTCCGTAATAATATAAACATTTTAAACTCTTCGTTTGTAAGTTCAAGTAAAAGTTTATGCTTTCGACAGTTTCCATTTTGTGTCTTGGACTCCAAGGCTGCAATTGATGCTGGTTTATCGGCATATAGTCTAAAAAAATAGATCTAGTCGGCTAATTCACCAGTCTAAAACGATAGATAAATTTCTCACCGAACTCATCATACAAGCGGACTTACTTTCCTAAATACGTTATTTATTAAGAGCAGCGCTAGGAAATCTTTGCATAAGCAAAGACGTGATATCCTTTCAAGTAACTCTTAATAATTGGATAAAGGTGATTGAACATAACAGGTTACGAATCAGTCGTAGTTAAATTGATAATCTAAATGGTTTTTCCAAATCCTCAAGCTCAACTCGTAACACATATTTCAAAGGAGTCTTACCTACATAAGTGTGAAATGTACAGGGGCTGTTTGACGAGTTAGTCCCCATTAGATAGTATGCATTTGTGCCAGCGCTTCTTCCAATCCTCGAAACACTTCTTAAACTCGGTCTTTGCAATAGCCTTTAGCTCTGTCAGCGATGCGCTTTTAATGTCATCTATGCTTGTAGAACAACGGCTCTTTAAGTTTCTCTTTATTTTCGGTAATAGAAGAAAGTCACATGGAGCCATGCTGGCGAATATGGAGGCTAGGGCATTGTTACAGTATTGTTTTTGTTCAAAGTTTAACAATTTTGGAACAAATTTTGCTGCCGCACGTTTCATATCCAAAACAATCGAAAAAAATTCATGGCATGAGCCAATCTACATATATGCCATCATCAACGACTTCTCTGATTGTGATTCGGCAATCGTTCATAACCATTTCATTCACCTTCTCCACGTTTTCATCGGTTGTTGATGTGCTGGAGCGTCCAGGGCGTTCGTTATCTTCAACGTCTTCACGGCCATTTTGGAAACGCTTATACCAGTCGTAAACTATAGTTTTACTCATATCAGAGCCACCATAGGACGTTGTTAACATTTCACACACTTTGTTACATTTTATTTAATTTTTTATACAAATTCTGTGATCCATTTCTTTTAATAAATGAAAATCGCCGAGCTCATAAAAACAAGTCTAACATTAGCGGTTGCCACAAACAAAGTAAACAATAAATACAGCTGAAAATGTTAACATACTTCAGCAGCATGTATACTAACATAATAAAAAAAAATAATTGACAATCAGCGTCTCCGAACCCGCGAAATTTAAAAATTCCTGCTATTTTCTGAACTCACCTCGTACTCGTAAATAGTGAACACAAACTTTAAGAGACATCCATCCATATTTTGTTATTAGTACTCTCCAAACGAAAGGTATCATCTATTTGTTATTCATTTTATTTACATTAACTATAAAGGCACAAAATCTGATAGCTGTGATATCTGTGCAAACTGATTTTCTTATATTCACTTAAAAATACATAAATGCTTCCCAAAACATCTCTATAAACTTAAAACAAAATATTATAAAATGCAAAATAAAGGCATGTATTAAATATTTCATTTTCATTTCATTATAAAATGAAATCGATATGGAAAGCATAAATTTAACCTTTTAGCCTTTTTACAACAACAATCACAGCTTCTACCGGCTGAAGGCAAACACAAAATAAACACCCTTTTATAAACACCAGCTCTATTCATTTTATTTGGCGTGAAATATATCTGAAGTTATCTCAGTAATACCGATTCATCAAATTACACAGCTATCAGATGAAGACCGCACAAATATACGAGTATATATATATATATATATTTTTTTTTTTTTCATTTCGGTTTACAACAGTCTTGTTCGGAAGAATTTAAAAACTGTAATAATAATAAAAGATACATGCCAATAAAAATATACTTAAAAATTTGAAGAAAAAATGTCAACAATATAAATGCAGTAGTTTTCTTCTCCAGCGCACACAAAGACATCACATTAACTAAGCTAGAGTCTTCCTAGTATGTCAGGCAACTTCAACATATCGACGGTAATCCATGTAACTTCTTCGTCGAACGTATATCGACGATACGTAAATCAGTAAAAGAACAACCACAATTATAGCTATGAGAATTGCTGCAAGAGAATATGAGTATTACTTACAATGAGAACGTTGGTCTATACTAGAACTACCAGTGTTGAATGTATACCCAATATATTAACCCCCTCCCAAAAATTAAAATGCATTTTCTGTTTCATATTTAATTAGACACAAGTTTTAGTGCAACAAATAGTTAACTTTAAAAATAAATAAAAAAATCTTTCTATCATAAGTTTCACTACTATCACAATAAATAATAGATTCGTAAGGCACCAAGTAAAATTCAAATTACAATTATTTCTCCGCCAAAATAAAACGTTTCTAAGTTCTAAATCTAATATCATAATTTAAGCAACTATTGTTGGATTAGTAAAATAAAATTATTTCAAAAACTGAGTTAAAAAAACGCATTTTCTATCAATTTAAGTATACAAAAAATTTCTGATAGTTCTAAGGTACAATTGCTCAAGCTTACCCATAGCACCACCTAAATTAGCCTCTTCATAGGTCATAGCCATCATAGAGAGTTTGCACTCTTGCTCCCAGTTATCTGGCAGTATGTCTTTATACAGTTGGAACATTTGTGCAAGTGGGCACTGAACACCGCAGCCAGGTATTTCCATTGGTTTTGGTTCTTTTGGGGAGTTTTTATAGAAAATAGACACGTAAGCTTCATTTTGAACATCAATTCGTAACTCGAGCATTATGCAAGCCGCATATGGTGGGCTGTGTAGCTGCAAAAGTTTAATTTGTTTTAAAATGATAAGTTTTGAATTGTATACAGAAATTAACAGATCTTACCTTGAAAAGGCCCAGAGTGTTTAAAACATTAGCAACAGTTGTATCATGCGCACTGTAAACCCAAAGCGAACGATCAGGGTTCAACTTTCCCTTTGCTTTATTTGCGAATCTATTAAGAATTTCTTTTATTAAGGGTCCAGTCTTTAAGCGAGCCATTGGCCTTGTGTACGTATACAAGGCAAATGAAAAGTCCGAAATATATTTCATATCGGTGCTGCCATAAACCTTTTTGGTCCAATCTGGTAATCTGGAAAACGTATATGGTGCATGACTCTGATACACTTTTAAAATATGTAAACTCTAAACAATTTACGTTTTATTGTAAAGCTCCTCAATGTAAAGTGTATTATTTAACCTTTGAACACCTTCCAGTGAATCTACAGCTAGTCCAGTCCATTTAGTCAGATATTCATAGAGATAGGAGTACTTTTCATCAAAATGTTGAAATTCTGGAGAATTCTTCATTGCAGAAAATGCATACTCATAAGCCGGGCAAGCCTGTTTCGCCGCTAAAATCTATAAAGTCATTCTTACAATTATTCAAATTTGGTGAAATAATTTGTTATTACGCGATCGTATTTTTCTGCAGTTGTATGTATAGGAATTGGTTGCCACGCAATGTTTGGATTCCAAATATCTTTGCTAACTGGTGGGTAAAGACCAGCTAAGTTAGATAGTGCACTCATTAGCGTACGATCAACGTCTGTTGCACGGATGTATATTTCATTGCTAGAATACGTATTATTGAGGATAGAGTTGTAACGTTTCCGCAACCATCGACCTAGCTGGTAGTGCTGATTCTTGCCAATCTAAATAAATATAAAATAATTGCTTGCATAATTGAAAAAAAATAAAAAATAAATAATAAATATAAAATAGAAAAAAAAAATTCCTAAATAAAGGGTCTTTCTTTGGGATTTTTTGAAAAGTAAAATCTACGTTGATAAGCCAATTGTTGTTGGCTTAGCACCGCTGAAATACAACATTCGGACCGAAATTGATGAACTTAATGCTGTAATGTGCGAGCGAGCAATCGAAAATTTTCATATTCGTATGAAAACTTATAAGCGTGCTCATGGTAGACATTTAAATGTTGTTCTTTTTCACACATAATTGTTAAGAGCCATATTTTTATAAAAATAAATACACCAGAAAAAAAAAACTAAGTATTTACATTCAAGATTATTTTAGTACAAAGTTCTTCTGACTCCCACCCTATACAAAACTATGAAATTTTTTCTGGATCTGTCACTTGAAAACAAGAAAAATAAAATTGAGTTCCAGAGCAATGAAAAAGATCACGACCTCAGAAAATCAAATGACAAGGGCGATTGCTTTGCCGACTTCTGCAACGTAGTCCCTGTAAAGATTTCTGGATCTGCCACTTGAAAACAAGAAAAATAAAATTGAGTTCCAGAGCAATGAAAAAGATCACGACCTCAGAAATTCAAATGACAAGGGCGATTGCTTTGCCCACTTCTGCAACGTCGTCTTATTAAGTGCTATTTACCATGAACCATTTTGCGACAAGCTAATGCTTTAGAAACTGCATCAAAATAAACGTGGAGTTAACTTTGGTATGAGATTCGAGCATAATTTTATGTAAACCACTATACGTCTTAGTACTGCATGCTTTGACAGAATACGTTGAAATTTAATGAAAAATACTGCAAAGACACAGCGAAGGACGATTTTTGAATAATACAACGGAAAGATTAAAGCAGTGGACGGCATACATTGCAGACCTTTTCTGGGAGCAAAAAGACCAACTAAGGCCTTATAATAGACCCGAAGGACCAGAAATAATAAAAGAAGAGTTCGAAAAAGCGTTAAAGTAAGCAAAAAAGTGCACTTCTCAAACTGATTGGAAACGATAACAAACAATTATCAGTGAAGCTTTTCAACGCTGTTTACCGACACCGCAAAATTTCAGATGAATGGTTAAGATCAACACTTGTTACGCTACCAAAAAAGAATAAAGGGATAACATGCTCTGATTAAGTTTGGATTAATGATGGATATTCTAAGAAGCAATATATAGACAGGAATTATGTCATGGTCATTAAGAATCTTAATTAGAACGAAAAAGCAAAAATAACTATAGAAGGTGAAGAATCAGAGGCGATAGAGATTCACAGAGGAGTCAGACAAGGCTGTATATTATCACCTCTCCTGTTAATATGTACTCTGAATCTTCAAAAACTCAACGGTTGATTCAGACGGAGGAATCGAAGAAAATGGAGTCCTAATCAACAATATCAGGTGTGCACATGACGCGGTAATAATGGCAAATAACATAAAAGAATTAAACACTATTATGAATAAACTAAGCGAAAAAGGAGCCATATTCGGATTAAAAATAAATACAATAAAGCAAAATTTATAGTGTTTAATAAAAGACATTAAGTTCAAAATTATGAATTGATAAATAACAACGTTAAAGCAGAAAGAGTGAAGCAGATTTATCAAATGCTACGTTTGATCGGTTCTGTTATACGGAACATAAACATGGAGCAACAATAAAGAAAATGGAAGCCTTCGAAATGTGGATTTTCAGACGAATTTTAAGGATCTCATGGGTTGACAGAATTCCAAACGAAGAAGTTCTAAGACGGGTTAGAAGAAAAAAGGAATTAGTTCTACATAATAAGAAACACAACTACCGACTTCCCCAAATAATTGTACAAGGAAAGATCGAAGGATGAAGGAGCGTCGGAAAACAGAGGTTGACATGGTTGTCAAATTTAAGAGAATGACTCAATCTTTCAACAGTAGATATAATTGGAGTGACAAAAAAAAAAAAAAAAAAAAACAAAAAAAAAAAAACATTTGATTCGATAATTCCCAATCTTCAGAATGGAGTGGAATCAAAAAAGATTAAGGTTTTATCATGATGGGTTTCAGGAGGATGGCATTACAAGTAAAAGCAATTAGAAATTCAGTGTTTGAGAACCAAGAGAGAAAAGTCACGGAACATGGCTTTGAGTTCGTACCAGGCAATCGATTGAACAGTATACGACACTAATTGCACTTAAGGTTCAATTAACTGAGGACAATACAGTTTTTTTTTTCGAGTTATAAGCCCAGTATAGCGTTAAGGGGGAAGTGATAATTGCAACAACAGAACTACATATCTGTCGCATAATTAAAAAACTTACTGAAATTCGGAACTCAAAGAGATACGCCAATTAGAAAAAATGATCGCCTAATGACTTCGGAGACTTCAAGAGATGGAGTTGAACCACTTAGCCCACTGCAATGTGTTCTTCACGCATTCTAATTATCATTCTTCACAGCCTAGGTGAAGAACTTTTTGTTTGATGCACTTATTCCAGCGATTTTCCCACTTCTTGATCTGTCCGAAAAGTAATTTTTTTTCCGGAAGGTCTGCAAAATACTCCTCCGTGGCGTCGATGATTTCCTCACGTGAGCTGAATTTTTTATTGATTAGCCATCTTTTGAGGTTTGGGAAGAGATAATAGTCCGAGGGAGCCAAATCGGGCGAATACGGTGGATGCGACAGCAATTGGAGCCGTAAGTCATTGATTTAGCCGTGATTGCGATGCTCTTGTACATCGGTGCATTGTCTTGCAAAAACAAATTTTTTTTTCGCTTCATGTGAGGCCGTTTTGCAGCGATTTCGGCACAGTAACACTCGTTGTTGATGGTTTTTCCTTTTTCGAGGTCGTCCACGAAGAGTATGCCATGATAATCCCAGAAAACCGACGCCATAACCTTTCCGACCCATCGAGCCTCCCTCGGCCGCTTCGGAGCACTCGTGCCGGCCGAGGGAGTGCCATTGCAGGGCACTCATTCTGTTCTTTGGTGTGTAATAGTGGATCCAAGTTTCATCAACAGTTACCAATCGACACCAAAAGTCCGCGTTCGTGTTTTTCATATGCAGAATATTGCTCAATATGGCGTGTGCGCTCAGTACTAATCTTTGTGGTATCTGCCAGCTCGCGCACCTTCACTTTCCGGTCAGCTAACACCATTTCATGTATTTTTTTGACATTGTCCTCTGTAACCGCATCGGAGGATCGGACTTGATCGGTAGTGGAGTTGCGGCCAATATTTGACGGTGTAATCTGACGGAGCATTAGCCCCATAATATTTATCCAACTTTTCTTTTCTTTCCTTCCGTTTTGCCTCTCAAAAAATAATGTTTTATGAGAGAACGAAAATCGCTTTTGTCCATACTCAACATGATGCCAAACACGTTAACAACAATCAGCTGTCAAAACAAAACTAAAGAGAATATCGCACTGAAATTTGGCATGTCTGTCTGAACGGAACTTAAGGCACCACTAGCAGATCCCTTGAGAAAAACAATGCGTACATTTTTCCAATGGCAAACAAATCCACAGAAATTCCCCAATTATTAATGCACAAAGGCTTATAAAACAAATGAACGATTGCAAGAACGAAAAGAATCTGGCGATCATTATCATTATCATGTTATCATGTTTATTGACTTGGAAAAGGCTCTCGGAAGTTACTTTTTTGGTTAACTGTAGCAGTAGATGCAGGGAAATTATTGTTTTAATTAAAACCATTATGCATATGAAGGTGGTATCCGTAAGTGTAATGCTTTCATTCTCTAAAGCATATTTTGGCAGCACCGTAATTTTAACGAAAAGCTTCAACAAAGAACGGGTCGAAAACCTGAATATCATTGTTCGATAGCAGACGTGATATTGCATATTGGACGAAGACACTCCTTTTCAAAACAAGACACGGGCGTTGGATATGGCCGAGACGTGGACGAGAATGTCGCTGCTGTGACCGAAGGTGTTCGACTCAATCCAGGAACATCAACTCGCCACATCAATCTCAACCACTCAACATTTCACGCAATTTAAGGCAAACTACCTCTCAGTTTGGACTTTACAGCATACGCCTCGCCTATTGAATGCCCTGCCGACCTCTTTATTTCCTTTTCATTACAACATGCAAATATTTAAGATAAACGTACAAGACTTGAGTATTTCTTTTTTGTACTTCCCTGATTTTGATTCGCCCGGGCTGTGTATAAACATGTTAAGGGTACTCAAGCGCGCGCTTACTATAAAAAAAAAAAACATTTAGAATTGGATGTCAAATTTGGCCGGAAAATAATTTTTTTTGGCATTTTGATCTCAGAGGTTATTTAAAAAAAAAAAAAACAAAATTTCCGCATCTGGGGATCGGAAAACCCACACGTGATTATCGAGAACCCAATACATCCGCAGAGAGTGACATCATGGATTGGTGGCATCATTGGTTCATTTTATTTCGAAAATGCTGTTGGAAACTCTATTTCGTTTAACCGAATTTTTGTGGACTGGAATTGAAAACATGGACTTGAACGATCTTTGGACGTGCATTGCCACACAAGCCATCAAACAATCGATCTTTTACGCTCTAAGTTCGCAAATTGTGGCCGCCTCGGAGATGCGATTTGACGGCGTTAGATTTTTTTTTTTTGCGGGGTGCCCTTAAAGATTGATGTTTTGCAAACAATCCAGAAATGCTTCAAGCCCTTAAGGTGAATATTGTCCTAGCCATACGTGATATAAAGCCAAAAACAGTCACAAGTCAACAAGGTCTCGAAAAATTGAATGAACACAGTCGTATCCCATAACTAATGGAAATGTTCGCTCCTTCTAATAAAGTCATATCATACCGAAAATAATTGAGTTTTATTCGCTTTATTTTATTATATTTTTAAAAAGACACTTGTATACTCTCTCTCTCTCTCTCTCTCTCATATATATATGCTTCTCTACCACATAAAACGAAATACTCGGTTAAGTATTTTCCATTTTAGATATGCAGAACTTGGAACTACTTTCTAAATTTTCTTGTAACTTTTGGCATCCTGCAACAGAACTAGTCGAAATACTTTTTTACATTGCAAAGTTTCCTATGGATAATCGTCATATGATCACCTGTGAATATGATTCTCAGTATATCAACAGCATTTACTTTTGTCCTTATTCACTACAAGAAACCGTTTTTCAATTTGTCTTCAATTAGCAGAAAATTCAAAGCAAGACAACATTATTTTCCTCTACGTATCCAAACAGTGTTGCCTTCAAAACGAAGATTTGTTACAATTGCAGCCGTTCAAGGTTCAAGATCCTCAGTGCCATATATATTTTTGGGCAAGGCAAGATTTGCTAATAAGTTTTGCTTCAAATTGGTAAAACTGCCGCAGGAACGTTTCAAATATTGAAAACTCCGTATCGTGATGAGTGTTGGGGGTCGAAGAATGGTATTTGAATGATATTCATGATTAATAAAAACGGCCCACTTGTTGGAAGCCGATCAAAGAGACAAGCGCCCCTTCACTTCCATTACGGACTAGAATATTGAGTGTCTATTGATCCTGGAGTCACCGTTAAAATATTGTCTAAGTAACTGAATATTTGTGAAAAAAGCATTCACAACATTTTACAGGAAACAGTCTTCCACCGGTGATTGGTGCTTGCCTCACCATTATGTTAATGCTCATTCGCTGTTATTAGTAACTCCAATTTTTAGCTAAAAAAATCCTTTACACTCTGCGGATCTAACTCCGGTAGACTTTTTTCTATTCCCTATGCTTAAGGCAGTCATGAAAAGAGAGCGTTTTGATAAACGTAACAAAATTCGACGTGGTTACTGCGAAGATTTCTGTAAGAAATTAAAGAGGCTATACGATCGGTAAAAAATTTATGTAGAAAGAGCAGGGTACTATATTGAAAATTTAAAAAAGTCGTTACTCCGTAAAACCTACAAACTACCAAACTCTCTGGCTTTTAATGAGTTTTCATGGCAAAAAAAAAAATCATTTTTAAATTCGCATATTTTCTGATTGAATTAGCCGATTGCGATAAAAAAAATTCTAAGCGCAGATCAACCGCGGGAAAGCATACTGTGTTTAAATAACTAATGACGATCGCGGAAGGGAACGAGATTACGTAACCTTAGTTCACAGTATAAAGTGTATCTACTTTTAACCAAAATCTCTATATAACTGTGTTTCTCGAGAGAATTTGAAGCACCTAATATAGTAATTAATATACCCTTAGTACCCAGAATTATTACAACAGTAGAAATTGGTTTTGTGATAAAATGATAAATGGTTTTACCAAAATAATAATATGTCATTACCGAAATGTACGGTTTTCGCAAAGTAACTGAACGCTTTCTAGACACCCCATATAGATATAGATATATAGAACAACGCATATTTATCTTTCGGCGGTTGAATGGGGGCAGTGACGTGGGTTAACGCGGACAGGTATGAACAGATATGACGAATAAATAAGCACATTAAAATATACAGCGCGGATTCAATCAATAACAGAAGTTAAACATTGATCCGGTTGCCCCCTTTTTTTTTAAAAAAAAAGCTCCATTTGAATTGGGTCAATAATATTTACGTGATGCGGGCACAAAGTAAGAAAAGAGGAAAGTTAGAAACAAAAATAATACCAAAAATTGTTTTGTTTATTTTATTCTCCCAATTTATTTTATCTGCAAATATTTTTAGTGTACAAAATTTAATTTCAATGCTACACAACTAAAACAACAAAGTTGTGCTTTAAATACGCAATGGCAAATTGTATATGCATCATAGTTTATGGCTTGTACATTATAGGTCAAAAGAAATGATATTTTTTTACTGTATTTTTGCTACATCTGTTTTAAAATTTGTGCGATAAGAGTACTTAAAGGAATTCGTAAATGTTATAAAAACTGCGGTCAAGACTAGCTATTGGTAGATACAGTACTTTAGCATTATTCAGAAAAGGTTCAAATATATTTAATAAAATTTAATTCTACAAGGGGCAATAATTATCGTTGCCATAAGGCGTTGGTTTCGTAGAACTAGTTTTTGCATAATGGGTTTCCATAGTTGAAAGGGCAAAAAAAGTAGTTAATCGCAATAAATCTACAACGAGCTGATAGTTCCATCAAGCCACTCGCTTGGCAAGTAAAAAATCGTGATATGGAATTAAGGTTGAGTAAACTAATTTCTGAACACCATATACGAGCTTTTTAGAACGTCCAACGTCCAAAGAAACGGTCAGTAATAACGGTCAACACTGACTTGGGCCTTTCTGTTGCCAAAGTCGAGCTCAGCGAGTTGTTAGGGGTGCGTTTGCGAGTATAGAAGAAGAGTATAGAACAGAAGCAAAATTAACTACATGCCGCTAACAATTAAGGGTACCCAATACCAATAAATTGCATATAACGTTACAACTTCTGGTTACCTCGGTTCCTCTATTTCTTGACAAGACGACACCACCTAAGAAATCAAGTTAAATACAATGTTTCCCTTGTCAATCGCACTCATACAGCCACTAAAGGCTCAGTCAAATAAAAGAATGCATTTTTAACGATGCGGTGATATCAATTTAGGTCGCGTTATAACGCCGCGTTAGAAGACGTCAAAGACCGATCATCACCATGCAACATTTGTGTGAGTAGCTTTGCATTACCTGCCATTTCATTCAAAGCTTTCCCAATAGCTTCCCATATTTCTGCCTTTAAAACAATGTTCTTTATGTTTTTATCACTTTGATCGTACAAACATGGGTACTTACGCATGAATTCAATTAATATTTCTATTGTTTTACAAAAAGAACCAATATCAATGTCGCATTGAAATGAAGGATTTTTATTTCAATACATTACCGCGTATCAATGCCTCGTGATCCCTCAAAAGGAATTTGCAATAACCAAGAACAATTAAGTTTGCGAAAACCTAACAGGACGAAATACCAAAAACATTACTCAATTTCTCGAAAATCGCAGCTCATCATTAGAATTTATTTTGTTGAATTTTGTATGGATTGAATTACTAGGTGGAGTGAAAAATAACCTCCTTGACCGCCAGCATGCGCTGCTACTGCAAAAAAGGTTACGGTGTCTTAAAGTCCGTTCACATTTAGGCAGACATGCCAAATTTCAGTGCGATACTGCCTTTAGTTTTGTTTTGACAGCTTGTTGTTGACGTGTTTGGCATCATGTTGAGTACGGACAAAAACGATTTTCGTTCTCTCATAAAACATTATTTCTTGAGAGGCAAAATGGCGAAGGAAACTAAAGAAAAGTTAAATAAATATTATAGGGCTAATGCTCCGTCAGATTACACCGTCAAATATTGTTTTCGAGAGTTTCGTGGTGGCCGCAACTCCACTACCGATCAAGTCCGCAGCGGCAGGCCACAAAGATTAGTACTAAGCACACACGCCATATTTTGGGCAATATTCTGAATATGAAAAAGTTATCCTGCCGCTGGGTGCCACGCATACTCACTCCTGACCAAAAACACGAACGCGAAAGCACTTCGAAAGAGTTTTTGGACTTGCTGATGCAGAATCGATTGGTAACTGTTGGACACCAGAGAACAGAATGAGTGCCCGGCAATGGACTGAAGCCAGCACGAGTGCTCCGAAGCGGTCGAGGGAGGCTCCATGGATCGGAAAGGTTATGGCGTCGGTTTTCTGGGATTCTCATGGCATACTCTTTGTGGACTACCTCGAAAAAGCAAAAACCATCAACAGCGAGTATTACTGTGCATTATTGGAGCGATTGAAGGCCGAAATCGCTGCAAAACGGCCTCACATGAAGTGAAAAAAAATTTTGTTTTTGCACGACAATGCACCAGCGCACAAGAGCATCGCAACCACGAATAAAATCAATGACTTACGGCGCCAATTGCTGTCGCATCCACCGTATTTACCCGATGTGGCTCCCTCGGACTATTATCTCTTCCCAAACCTCAAAAGATTGCTCATCAATAAAAAATTTTGCAGACCTTCCGGAAAATTACTTTTCGGAAGAATAAGTGTATCAAACTAAAAGGGGACTATATTGAATAAAATAAAAAAAAAACATTAAAAAAACAAATTCATTCCGAAGGAGGTTACTTTTCACTCCGCCTAGTATCTATTATTTTACGGAAATTACCTAGATGTACTCAAATGTTCTCTTATAAGCACATTGCCAACACCACATTCTTTAAATTGTAAAAAAAAAGAAAAACAAGGGGTATCGATGATTGCTTGCTCAGCCCATCAAGCACATATTTACACAATATTTCACATCAGTTTTCCAAATGGATTATCCATCCAATTTTTGTTCGCTGATGCGGAAAGAAAAGAATATTTTATATATTTTACACCTTATCGACAATAGGCAGTCACCCATACGGAATTCCTCGTTCTTATCTCAATTCTGAAAGCTTCGAAGTACGAGTAGGGTGTCATTACTAATTGAGTTACACTTTCGTTTGTTTTGTTGCTTATTAATAAATTAGATAGGATACGTTAACTCAAATTAATTCAGCTTCATAAACTGTTTTTATTTACTTTCAATACCCAAATAAATAAACAAAATGCAAAATGAACATCGATGATTACATTTTTATTTTATTTTAAACGATTTTTCTGGCATATCATAGCCAGAATTGTACTATGAATAGATGTTTTGAATGATTATCATTCGATTTGCTTAGGTTTTAATTAGATTTTTGTGTCAACACCATCAACAGCAGCATGACAATAGCAGTAGCATTCCCCATAAGCAAGTTCTGCAAACATATCAGCAGATGTGCATGTGAATAATTTTGTTATCATAATAATTTTATTACTAGTCCATATCAGTATTCGCCGATCAATAGTTCTTTGATCTGCTATTTTTAGAATAAAATCTATACCACATGCTGTGACTAATACCATAGATTTGAATTTAATTATCTGCAGTTTTAAAAATCACATTGTTATTAGATTCAGCAGGAGTGGGTCAGGTCATTCAATTCGAAAATACAGATCTGAGTATGGACTCTATTTGTTTGAAGATAAGATAAACACTAATTCTCATAGAACAATGACGTGACCCAAAGGTTAGACACGTGATTTAGAATTTTGTTAATGATGCAGATAATAAATATCTTTTATTGTCAGGCATGAGTAAACAGTAAAATATTATCTCCTTCATTAAATAAATGTATATTTTTGATTGTTTAGAATATTAGACAAATTGTGTAAAAATAAAAATAAACCTTCACTTGCAATTTTTCCACAATTAGAGAAAGAGGCGATTTTTGCTGCCGTTTATAGATTAATTTTAGTTTGTAGAGTGTACGATTTGCGGGGATTTTTTGAACGACAAATTCTGCCCTTAACAGTAAAGGAATAAAAAAAAAAATTCAGTTGACTTGAATTAATAGAACATTTTAAAAGAGAAGCTTGAATGATGACTCCAAAAACTAGTACACAGAAGTTATGTATTGTATGTTCCCAAATATATTTGAATAAATGTGTAAATTTCCAGCGATATTCAGAATCTGAAATACCATTGAAAAATTACAAGTTGTATTTTCAAATTTCTTTTTCACTCTATTGCTAGGTACTTAAAACACCACTTGACTGCTAACTTATTTAGTGTTTGAGCTTGTAGGTATTTATTTTAAAAAAAATGTTTTTTTTTTTTTCGCAGCCCAAAAGCTTTTTTATTTATGGTCTTGAATGTGTTCAAACAAGGTAGTCGACGATTTGAAGAAGCTGCTTGCTTTTACCAAATATTGAAGGTATTTGCAACATACTCAATCACTTTTATGCATTGCTGTTTCTTTCAGCGGTTTGTTTTTTGAATTGGTAACATTTTTCCAGCATTTTACCATAAATAGACTTACCCTAGAACAACGCTTACAAATTATGCAAATTTATTGTAGAAGTTGTGCTTCACTTCTTAGGTTTTGATAATTTACTTTTCAATATAATCCCCTTTCAACTCGATACACTTTTCAAAGGGTTGCTGCAATTTTTTTAACCTCTCCGTATAGTACAACTTTTGTTAGCTTGCAAAATCCTCCTCCGCGGCGACGATGACTTTCTCGTTCGACCCGTAATTCTTTTGGGCGAACCACATTTAAAGGTTTGGAAACAAAAAGAAGTCGCAGGGAGCCAAATCCGGAGAATACGGAGGGTGGGGGAGCAATTCGTAGTGCAATTCGACCAATTTGGCTATGGCTGCGGAGGTGTGAGCCGGTGCTTTATCGTGTTGGAAGAGCACTTTTTTTTTTCGACAAATGACGACGAAGTATGATCTTGTAGATCACATCCCGCGCGTAACAAAAACCAGTGGCCGTCACCTTTCCGATCGAAGGTACGATCTTCGCCTTCTTTGGAGCACGTTTACCGGGTAAAACCCATTGTTTCGGTTGTTCGGTTGTTCGCGGATAGCTTTCTCTTGCCCAAACAAAATCTTGTGCAGGATATGGTTAACGCGTTCAGTTAAGATGCCTGCCATCTCAACCAAATCTCGAATTTTCACACGGCGGTCCTTCAATACGAGACAATGGATTTTGTCCACGGTTTCCTCTGTGGTAATCGTTTTAGGCCACCTGGGCGCGGTTTGTCAAAAATCGACGTGCGGCCACAGTAAAACTGGGAACCAATGGTAAACGGTTGAACGGAAAGGTTAATAGGTCCCATAGGTACCATCGAGAATAGGCTTGATTTCCTCGCAGGTTTTGGCACTCAAAAACAAGAATTGGATTACGGAGCTATACTGCACTTTTTCCATGGTCGCAAAAAACGCAAATGATTAGAAATGGATGTCAAAACAAAACAATGCGTCGGATTATCACCAAATTTTGACGGGCAGGCGGTCATACTAAATGATGGTACACTCATTTTGGCTCAGTAGCGCCACCTATCTTCCAATCCAGGTACTCATCAAACAGCCCTCGTATTTGGTTACAGCGTCTGCCACCCCCTTCCTTTACACAAATTTTTCCTTTCTTCTTTATAAACGAAATAGTGCAACATGATATGCACGTTTTAGGTCATGGATTCACCTTTTTAAACAATAACAATCCTCTAGGTTCCACAAAAAAAAAAAAAAAAAAAAATTAAAAATAAAAAATTATCGATAGAACGATAAACTCTAAGTCATGATTCGGTCATCACATTCTCTAGATCTTAATCCCATTAAGCTCTTATGAGATGAGCTGGATAGGAACGTCAGGAATGATTTTCCAACATCTACCGAACATACGAGTATGTGGAAAACTTTGTATTTGAAATGGAGAAAAATTTCAGCCGAAACCCTGTTAAAATTCCTAAACAGAATGGCAAAACTTTGTGCAGCTGTCATTAAAAACTTGGCTAAGAACATCTGAGTTAACAATTTTATATTTTAGAAAATTTTTTTTTTCGCATTTTTAAGTAAGCTTAATACAAGTTTAATTATAGCAAATAACAGATAGCAATGATAATTTTTCAGCTTTGCGGTTGGATTCGAGTTTAATTGGGTCGTTAATTGGGCGCTGGAAATATTGGCCTGAGATCCGGATTTTGGTCAAAAAATCATCTTCTTGGACGAGGCCTATTTTTGGCTTAGCGGCTATGTCAACAAGCAAAATTGCCGTCATTGGAGCGAATACAATACATAAGTGTTCGGCCAAGCATTAATGCATCCACAAAGACTGACTATTTGGTGCGGTTTATGACATGGCGGCATTATCGGACCTTATTTCTTTCAAAGTGAGGAAGGAGACACCGTTACCAATTTTCTGTAGTCAAACCTCTACAACATCGATATATCTGAGCTTTGGTTCCAACAAGGCGGCGCTACATGCCATACAAGCGAAGCAACGCTCGAAGTTGTGAAGTAGAATTTTATCGAGTGAGTCATCTCACGCCGAGCTTTCATCAATCGATTGCCGCGATCAAGCGATTTGACACCATTCAATTATTTTCTCTTGGGCTACGTCAAGTCCTTAGTCCACAATAACAAGCCAACCATTTTGGACGAGCTCGAAGCCAACATTAAGCCCTCTATTACCGGAATAACGCCGCATATATTGGACCGGTTTAAAAGCCATACATTTCGTTTAACATCAATTAATTATTCAATCACATCAATGATTTACTTTGGCAATCAAATTTGAAAATACCGATGATATTAAATACATAGCTCAGATACAGTCTCCTAAGCTACTTTTAATTGTTAAAGCCTTTGTGTCATCCAGCCGTAATATTCGCCCACAACATGTGGACATGTTTATTGAAGACATTTTGCATAATTTTAGGTGAACATTTTCATGCGATGGTTCTTTGTGATTTTCGACGTGAATTAACTCAACAATCGTGTGCCGATCACTTCGACTTTTGGTGATGAAGCATCATCCCGGGGGGCACCGTGTTTCGCTGATTTTCCGAATTCAAACATGGTGGTTGTTTGCTTCAGAACGAATGTGGAAGTAAAGGTCGTATAAAATCGGTTAATCTAATATTACAAGATCGTTATGTGATTATGGGATTTATTGTGAAATTGGGGCATGCTTGGGCATTAGTTCCACTCGAATGCATGAACATTTGGTCATCAAAAAGATTTCTTCTTGACGACAAAACCATGGAGCGAAATAACAATGAACCCAAATATCTTTCTCTCTTTCTATCCAATTTTCAAAAAAAAAAAAAATAAATAAATAAATAAAAAATAAATAAATAAATAAAAAATTAGAATGGTACACCACCATTATTTTGGTGTAAGCTCGTTCGTGGAAGAGGGGCTTCGGAAAATGGTTCAAACGCACGCAAAAGTGCATTAATCTTCATGGAGTATTTAAAAAATAATAAAGCCATTTTCGATGATAAATATTCGTTTTCACTTTTTATTTTTAATTTTTCTTTCATTGATTAATCAAACAACAATCCATTGATTCTTATGAGCCGACACACACACCAAAGCAGGCGAAACAAAAAACTTGTTTTTGACTGGAAGTGTTTTATGACTGGTTTTCGAAAATACATGACTTTTAAAACGTCCAATACAGACACCGAATGCAACGAATATGTTTCAAACCAGCATTGTTGTTGATTAATGCACATTTGCTAATGGCAGAGCACACACCGCATATCGCAAAACTAAAAGACAAGACGAAACAGAAATACATGTTTCGTTGTCGATAGCTGGAAAGTTGTTTTTCAGAAATAAAATTTCGTTATTGTTGCTTAAGTTTCTGTTTTTGTTTTTTTATTCGAGAGTATTTGTTGAAATTGAATGACAAACTTCACAATAATTAAGTCGTAAGCTCAGTTTTGTCTTTTCCTAATGCACATTCAAACGGAAAAACGAAATGAATCTACAAATACCTGTCGACAGTAAAAGGTCGATATTACTTTAACATGATATAGAGTAAAAGCTGCAAATAAAAAAAAAAAAACAGAAGTAAAAGCTGCTTCCTAGACAAAACACTAAGCAAATTAAATAGCAAGCCCTCTGGAATGCTACTTAAATTTAGTGAAATCAAAATAGTGCTTCCAACATTCCCTTGACTAACTTCTAAAATAGTGGGATTCTTTCTTCAACTTTTACTTCAACCGTACACTAGATGAATAATGCGGGGAAAAATTTTGTATACATGGATTGATCTTGATTGCAGTGGCATTTCTGATTTGTCTTACTCTTTAAAATTGACAATTTTTATGGGTATTGGTTTTCACCCGATATTCAACCGCTCCAACACTGGTTGAAGATTTAATCCCATTTCTTGCATTACACTTCCAATGTTTTACCGATGGGTAATTAGTCCAGTGTGCGCTGGCACACTGAGAATGAATTATTATTTTTTGAAAAACCTGCTTACAAGTGCAATGAACCGTTTATCATCTATATACCAAAAATGCAAACGTTAAAATAACAGAAATTTAATATTCAACCCAAACCAGCGTCAATCAAGCCCTGGATAACGTCGCCAGGAAAATTTTCCACTTACAATAGGCAACGACAAATCAACCTATCATAGAATCCCTCTTGCCAGAGTAATTGCTGGCCACCCACTAATACATTCTACTAAACCATAAAATTGTACTTACGTTTGTTAGTTGCCCCCAATCGGTTGGCCAATTGCTTACACTTTTCCATGGATCCGAAGGATATGGTTCCACTGGAGTTCTGTCTCCATGCCGATACAGCTAGAACGTGTAACGCATTCAATGAAAAGGAAAATTGATAATAGATTACAAATTGGAATTACTGATTCACACAAGCAACAGCTGTGACCGTGACGCTATACATAAATAACAGGATTACACTTACAACATGTGCGAAAACAAGTTTTCCTTTCAAGTGCGGGCTGGCATCGTTCTCTGTGCATTCACAACAAAAGGGGAGCACCAACATCAACATATACAAAAATCGTAGCATTTTAGTTCAATAAATAAAAAAATAAAAAACACCAAATCGAAGCACACAATGAAGTAATTAGAGGAAGTGTAGCTTTGTGGTGTGTAAAATCACTCGCAAGCTCACAAAAGTATCCAGCTGCTTAGCAATGCAATTTTATACAATACATATTACGAAAAAAAGAAAAAAAAAAAAAAAAAGAGCGAAAATACCAAGGCGTCAGCAAAAGACTCGATTAGGAGAATACACAAATAAATTAATTCACGAATAGATATTGCAGACTGCTACCGACCATATACTGTCGAGGTTAACCATTGAACACAAAAAGGCGAACGTTAAATGAAAGTGACTTGAAGCTGTTTAATGAAGTTAACTGGACAGCTAACCTGCTAATGTAACAGAAAGCAGCAGTCGGTCGCGCGCGCCGCGTAGAGAACAAAAGCAAGTGTAGTTGGTTCGGAAATGTTTACAAGCGAAATACAGCTGACAATTGAGCGAAATCAGCTGTCAATGAGCTGTCATCGTATTATGCAGTGGTATCAATTCAGACTCTTAAGGGGTACTACACACTACTCGCAAAAGTATTGCTTCATACACTAGCGGTCAGTTAATTACCATTATCTTTGAATTGTGCCTAGAACGTAAATTATTGGAAACTATGTGTGGAACAAATTACTACTTAGCTATCATTAACGCATAATATTTATTCTCAAATTTCGATCATATGATTAAATGTAAACACTTATTATTTTCATTTCATCAAATAGCAATAATTTTGTGCATTTATTGTTCGCAAAAAATAAACGGCACAAAAACTTATTTTACAGCCAAAATAACAAAAGCCTCCCATATGAGTTCTATAAAAACTTCATATATGAATCAATATCTGCTGGCTTAGGTGGATGCGCTAGGAACAATGATCAGCTACTTTTTTAGATTATTTCGGCAGATATTCCAGCAATTTTGCTTGGAATGTACGCTCCTAAATTGACTTAAATTTCTGGCTTATTAGCATAGATCAGATACGCTACATTGCTAACGAAAAGTGTTTAATCTAATAAGTCTAATAAATCGATAGTGGCATATGGAACCGCCCTTTTCAAATCAAGACCTTCCAGATCCAATTATTTAAGCAAAACGATTGACTAACCGCAACAGTCTTTACTGACCGTAAAGGCGCCGACCAATAGAATCCGTCGATTTCTTGCTCCGTTGATTTTAACTGACAACTAACCAACGGATTAAAAATTTCGACGGTGAGTTGTATATATTGAGAGAATATAGGGAAACTTTCATTGCTTGAAGAGAAAATACTCTCAATAATAACAAAGTCATCGGCTGTCTTATGTCAACGTAGGTATGCGAAGGATTTTATGGGACAGTACTTTCTGGTAATACGGGAGCGTCAACGTCAACCGTACATAGAATGGCGTCGATGAATGCTATCGGTCGGGGCTCTATTATATTCATCGGCATCATCTCGAAAGGTGTCACTTTTTGAAGTGAAACTTTTTATCAACATGACGTGATGCCAACTCCGAAAAAAACGAAAAAGCGAAATGAAGTGGTTTCAAATTCCGATGAAACGAAACCTTATTTCCTTTGGCACCCACTAAATAACCTTCAAAACTGTGAGACTACCTAAAATGACCCTAATATTATCCAACAAGGATGAAGTGTTCATTCCTTAACGATGTTCTATCACTGTTTCCACCAGTAGTGCTCCTACGTAGCCAATAAAGTTATTCCATTTCAAACTCTGCTTAAAACCCATCTCGTTGTGAGTGCTGCAAAACAGACGGGGGTAGCGGGCGTGGTGAGCCAGCTCGGGCAGAATGAGATATGGGAGAGGAACAAAAAGGCGACAGACTCGGAGTAGGGAATAAAAGGAGAACGGGTAACGCGTGTGGTAGGGCACTTGGTCAAAATGAGCCATGAGCGGTAAAGAGGTCGTCGTGGGTTAGTGTAGAATGCACGAGTTCCGTGCACAGTAATAACATCGTCATTTTTATTTTTACCATCAACACTTAAAGGAAAACTTCAAGTTAATAACAAATTTGGCTTGTCTTTTGTTTGTCAACGCCAATAAGATAAGCTGCATAGAACAAACCATAAACAGAATTGCTCCAGCGACATCCGTTGACCTAGTTTGGAAATATCGGTACAAGCAATGCAAGCAAAATAACATGATTGTTAATTCTAAACTATCAACTATTCATTGTATGATATAATGGTTTGCATTTTTCTAGGTATTATGCTAAGTTAGTTTAGTTTAGTGTCAAAGACCTTGAAGTTATAAGACTTTATTCAAATAAGCTGTATTATTTTTTTAAATACGTGTAAACTAGGATGTGCATCTTCATTTTAACTATTAATTGAGTTTCATTAAGTTTCACTTCTACTGCCTAGCTCTGTAGGCTGACCTTTTTGCTTATATAATGGTTGCTGTTCGCAACCATTAAATCAAAGCCTTGTCACTAAGAATGATATTTGGTTGAAAATCTACACCTTTATCCATTCTAAATAGACTGCAATAAGCAACATTTCAACGTGCAGGATACGTCCAGCTTTTAAAAACGGCAAGGAATTGATTTTTTGTGGTCGTGATTTATTGACTCGCGTAGACCTGCAGTATTCTCTTCGCTTCTGGCGTTTCGTTGTCACACAGGCATGACTCACGCACGTAACATAGTCGCTGATTTTATATAAAAATATTTAATGATTTTTCAACGTTGTTGAACCATACACATTTCCACGACTAAATACTAAACAATACAAATATGACGTGCGTCAAAAGATGATATGCGCAAGCTTGGGAAATCTTTATTGGAAGCATGGCGCGCACCTTATCAAAATTGCATTATTATTATTATTATCATCATCATTAATGGACCTGATGGGCATACGGCGGAATGATCTTGTCATCATAATTATTGAGTCAGATATCCTTTTGCCTAGTTTGTCTGCTCCTTCATTTCCGTCATAAGCACTGTGTCCTCACATCCATCTAGATTGAGCGAACTCTATTGATGTTGCCTAGTGTATTATGCTGCTTCCAATATGATGCAGTCGTAGACTATTTATGAGGTTATCATAAAGGCGTTAATACTAAGCAGGGGCGCTTAACTGTCAGAGGGGATGTAAATATTTTTGGTTGTGACAGATTCTCTCATGCATAGCCCTATTCTATTTATATCAACATGAAATGGGTACGTTATTTTACTGTTTGTGGGCATGTTTTCCTTTTTATTCATTTACATGCAGTAGTGTTTATTCATATGGCTTGGATGTATCTTGATATCTGAGCGTGATCGGTGTTACCGAAAACACTTTTGATGTCACGAAATCATTGGCTTGAGTTTTTAATGATGTCATTCTACTTACGTACACGATCGGAAGCAAGATTACTTAAAGACCGTAAAGTAAAAAAACATACTGTTCCATATAGTATATGTCCCGTGTGTTCGTCTACGGTGACATGTTATGTGGATGTTATGTTTGAGACCCTGAATTGTCGTTGGGTTATTGGAGTAGACCTTATTCTTAAGGTCTAAAGGTGTCAAATCACATGACCTTGGAGGGAAATCAACTTCTCTTCTAAACAAAATAATGTGATCTTCAAATTTTGTACACAATAAATTGATTGATTGATGGCTTGCGCAGGTGGTAACACCACCCTGTAAAAAACCAGAGATCTTCCAGACCCAATCCATTCAATTTTGGAAACAAATAGCAAGTCAACATGTTTCGGTAATGTTCTCTATTCACTGTCCCTTCGGCCTCATCTTCGAAAAAACACGATTCGGCGTTTCACCATTGAACGATTTCCGGACTTACTAGGGCGATTATGTTGACTGAAAAATTCACGAATTTTAGGAAATGTTACTTTTACAAATCGCCTATTTTCTTAATAAGATTGAATAACAAAAATACGTTGTTTCGTCATAAACGACTCCATAACTAAAATTTCCAAAGATTGTGTGACCTCTGTCAAAAAGATCAACCATAGTAAATTCAGTAAATGATAGTGTTTACGAATATAATTTTAATTTCGTTTTGTTGTAAGAACAGTTTAAATTTTAAATGGAGATGGTGGGTGTCATGTAAAAGCACTGCTTTATAGAAAATGTATAGTTTAAGATTTTTAAGATTCAAAAATATAAAAATATGTATATAAGTTATTGCTCCTGGTAGACGACCATAGTTCAAATCTCACTCAGAATATATTTTAAATATTGTAATGGATATATTGTATAATGAAAATAAGAATCATTAACAATTTATTAATAAGTAAATTGTTAATCCTTTTATGCTCTACAACTTTACTTTTAGGTAATTTCTGAAATTCTGTTAATTAATATTAATACTAATATTACAACGCGAAAGTAACTCTGTTGGTCCGTTACGTTTCCACGGCTAAACCAATTTCGATAAAATTTGGTATGGACATAGCCTGAATCCTAAGAAAGAAAATAGGATGATTCAATTATTCATAATCTAATAACTCCTTACTGCTGCTTCGATTTTATTAACTAAGATATATGGTATAAGTTATATGTTTTATGTTTGTAAATTTATTTACTTTAGCTACATAATTTAACTCTATTTATTTTTTTTTAGAAAGTCCACATTTTTTTTAAGTGCAAATCAGCGACCAAGGTAAGGGCGCTTTTTGCAGTATTAATAACGATTAAAGACATTGGGCTTTGAAATCCCCAGCAAACGTAGGACAAGTACAAAATTGGCACGGTGGAAGATTTGCAAATTTGCAAAGTAAGTTAAGCTTTACATGTTTCTCCAACAATGATAACTATTGGAAAACGTGCCGGTCAACAATTTTCTGTAATATTCAGACGGAAAAACGCCTCATGTTTAGTTATCTATCTAATGTGAGGTGAACATTTCTGAGAATCGCTTCAAATGATCCCCATTTGCTAGAGTATTCTCAGTTTACTGGAATTTCTATCTGACATCTTCTCTGTTGTAATCAGTTTCAGCTTTCCATTTTTTTTTGTCTATTTCCCTAAAAAGTGTTGTTGATACAGTCAATTTCGTGGACTTATTTTTTAAAATTATTATTATTATTATTATTTTTTAATTTTGATCACCATTATATCTTCGCTCGCTTATCAGTTCTTTTGTTATGATGATTAAGTAAGCTAGTAAATTTATAAGTATTTATAAGTTACTTGGTGTATAATGGTGTAGCCATGTACATACATGTATGTATGTTTGTTATCAATTATCTATTGCAAGATCTTAAATCAACACAAAGTTTTTGTAGTTTGGATACACGTAGTCACCCAATTATAAAACCTGCTTTTTTCTAAATGCACGCCGGCCACTTTGAGTGTTTGCCCTTGGGCATTAATTATAGTTATTCCAAAAGTAATTTTTGATGGGGATTGCAATATTTTAGATTGAAAAGGCTTGTCTGTCGATATATTCGTGAGATTAAAATACAAACAATAATTAGTGATACTCAACTATGCCATTAGTTATTATAGCTCTACATATTTCGCCCATATGTGTAACTTTTAAACGTGTACAATTCATAATCTGGGCGCATCAAAATTCTGCATTAAGGCCGTAACACCAACCTTTAACCTTAGTTTATGAGAAGGTTTTCTAGACAAATCCAAAGAGTTGAGAAACTCTATAGAGTATGAAGAGACTTCCTCAGTGTCCCTAACATTATCCAGAGACAAATATTCTACAATATCCCCTTCTACTTTTGACATATTTTTTTCATTTATCTGCCCAGAGTTTTCATTACTCAGCGTCAAAATTCCGCTTTAATACAATCATTCTTTATTTCTTATATTAGTTTGCAGATCAGGATAAAGTTTGCTCACCAATTCCTCAGTACTTTGAACAATATCACAGAATTCACGATTTAATATTATCATACCGTTAGCTTCTGTGGCAATAAGATCTTGCCGTAGACTTGACGCATTTAAACATGCTTCTTATCTCCTCTGCCGGTATGCCTTTAGTAAAACTTTGGTTGCTTGGGCTCTTTCATAGCTCAGTGGTTCCATTGCTCTTTTGTGGGACATTGTTCATTCATCCCGAACCAACAGCTTACATTGCTGCAACATCACACTGATGTTACAAACATGGGTTTTTTCATGAGCTAAGTTCAACGGCAGTTTAAGAACGGAATAAGCTATTCGACCACCATCGAGTAGCATGGAAGCTATTCCTGAGTAGGCTACTGCAACACAACAACACAGAAGTTCCTTCTAGAGAATCTAAAAAGAACTACTACTCTCAATTTGTTGCATAACATTGTTAAAAACTAGTCTTTATTCTGGATTCAAATGCTGGACGTATTCAGTGAGTTACTGTTGCAATGAAATTACTACTATTACTTACTAACTTCCTCCGTTCTAATATTGGTCTACTCAAAATCTGATATATATTTTTTTTTTTTTTTTTTAAATGATTAGCACGTGCTCAAAGATTCGAGTACCCTCAATAAAGGAATATTTGTACTCAGCGCAAGCGAAGGAAAATCAGGGAAAAAGAATAGAGAAATATCGATGTACCTTGGTCTTAAATGTTTGCAAGTTATAATGAATAGGAAATTGAGCTTGGCATTCCATAAGCAAGTTGTATGGCTTATGAACGAATCACGATATTTCATAGTAGGCCGAAGGTGGGTTTGATGTGCATTCATGTCAAGTTACGTGGGTGTTACGTTTGAAGGTTTGAAGGGGCGGAATGCTGTTGGCGATTTCTATGAGCACTGGTGTTCTAGTGTTTCGAAATTAAGAAAACATAGCCGCCGTAGTGCCCAGTATCGCAGAAAACCCAGAAATGTCGATTCGGCGCCGATTAGTTAAATTGGGCATCGCCAGAGTAAGCCCTATATATATACATATATATATATATGGATGTAGGCCCAGTCGGGCTTACCCATAAAAACCGCACCATATCAAAATGATTGAAAAATTGTTAATAGCTACGATAATAATTTTTATAATGAAATGAAATTTTTGTTGAGTACTCCGCAGTAGTTTATAAGTATTTCTATCTAATTTCCATCTGTTTATTGAATGTTTGAAAAAAGATATTAACAAAGTAAGAAAAACCAGTTAATTTTCTTATTTTTTTAAAATATTTTAATACAGTCATTAGTTAACAAAATCAAACGATACATTTTTTATGTATGTGTATGATATGCCACTTTTACCAAAAAATTATCAATACCGAGTTGCTCCTCTTCTGGCGGTTACAACCGCTTTTATTCTAGAAGACATCGAGTTTACTAGAAGTTCAGTAATATCCCTTGAAATTTCGGTATTCAATACATGTTCCAGAACTTCATTTAGTTTTTTTTTTACTCTCTGGTCTATGTTCGGCCACCTTACCTTTCATTACATGCCACAAGTGTTCGATTGGGTTTAAATCGGGCGAATTAGCTGGCCAATCTAGTCTGGTAATTCCGAAGTCATCAAATGTTGTCTTAAGCTGAAAATTATTGAAAGACTCTAGTTTCTTGTCTGTTTATTATTTATAAAGTAGACATCTAGAAGTTGATTTATAACACTTTACTTACGGATTTGGAGCGGTGGCAAGGTGCAGAATCATCTTGAAAAATGCACTTGTCAGTATAGGAGTGATGCTGTTCAATTGCTGGTACCAAAAACTCCGTTACTACTTCTCCATACTTCTCCATGCACATACAAAGTGCAAATTGCCCAAAACGTAAAAAGAAAAACATCCCCAAATCATCTGGCTTTGAGGAAACTTCACTGTTTTGACTATGCACTCGTCCTTGAACCTTTCACCTGCTGACCATCGTACGTATGGCAAATTTTCGGCACACAACAAATTAAATTTTCTTTCATCGGACCATATCATCGGCAATCATCCTGCGTTCAATCTTCATACTTTTTTGCCCATAACAAGCGAGCTTTTTTTCATTTTTGTGGTTAGGAGAGGTTTTTTCGCTGGTCGTCTTCCATATAAACCTACATCCCGTAGCCTTCGGCGTATGGTTTCGGCGCTTAGATGAACTTGATGGAATTCACTCAGCTCTGCTCTTATACGGACAGCACTTTTCAAGCGATCTTTCATGCTAATTCGTTGTAATACATTTTCCGCCTTCTGGGTTGTTTTACGTTTTCGTCCCGAGCCTTTTTTCCTTTCCAGTGGATCCAAAATTCATCAGTCGTACAATAGTTGAATGACAGCATTCTATTTTAACCGCAATCTCACGATTCTTCGACTAAAGTCAATATTTGAACTTTTTCGCCCCGAGTCAGTTGATGATATTTACCAGACATTTCACTTTTCTTTTACTTGTAACCGTCACAACTCAATTCAAACTGATTTTTTTTGTACCGAATACGAGGCCGAACTCCGCTATACCCTTCATTAGTATGGAAAAAAACCCTTACGCTCTGATGTAATTAGGCATTTTTTTTTGAGAACTCATTAGGTGGTGCGGTTTTTATGACCGCAAGTGTATAAGATAATACTGACGCAAGAATTGAAGCCGGACGACCATAGACAACGCCGTGAGTTCGCTAATTTCGCGCTGGCAAGGGATGTAGATTTGTGGAGCGAAAACAGTCCACAAATGTTCGGTCATACATCAATGTATCCACAAAATTGACTGTTTGGTGCGGTTTATGGAATGGCGGCATCATCGGACAGATATTATTTCTTTCGGAATGAGGGAGGAGACACTGTTACCGTCAATTGTCTCAGGTATAGAGCGATGTTACCCGACTTTCTGTAGTCAGAGCTCGACAACATCAATATATCCGACCTGTGGTTCCAACAGCGACTGAGTTATCTCACGGCGAGCGTTCATCACTTGGCCGGCATTTTATAGCATCAAAAGAAATATAATAACCGGAGCGCTTATGACTATAGAGACACCTGAAAAACTCGGAAAATTGGAGATAATGACAATTGAAGAAACCAAAGCTTAAATCGCTTTGCAAAATAAAATATCAGGAATGTTTACCATCAACTCTTGGGTCAAACAAGGAGACGTGTTATCTGCCCCCATATTCAATATCATACTACATTTCGTAATAGGTAAACTTGAAAATAAGGGAAATATCTCTAAAAAATCCTACCAAATACATCCTTACGTATACAACTTTCTTATACAGGGTGGGCCAAAAATTTTAGCAAAGTTAAAACATAAATATACATAAATAAAACTACAAATGTTATTTTGTTGATCATTTATTTAACGTAATAAACGTTTATTGAAATTTATTTTTTAAAAATGACATCGTCGAGATGTGCCCCGTCTCGTCGTTGGCACCCCTGCAATCGACTGCGCAAACTTTGGAAAACTCGCTGATACATACTGCGAGGTATCGCAGTTATCTCTTACTGGATGTTTTCTTTTAATTGAGATATGATCGCCGGTTTATTAAGGTACACTCAACTTTTCAGGTATCCCCACAAGAAAAAATCGCAAGGTGTAAGGTCCGGGCTTCTGGGAGGCCATGGGATATCACCTCTGCGAGAAATCTATTTCTTAGGAAACATTTCTTTGACCACCAGTAAAGTCACATTTGACATTTGGCATGTTGATCCATCTTGTTGCATCCAAGTCATGCTGTTGTATCCTTCAAATTCATGTAACTGTGGTGTGAAAAACTCTCGCAACATCACGTTTTCCACTGAGTGCACAGTTACGTAATTTCTTTGATTGCTGATATGGCAGCCCATACTGTCGTTTAAGGTGAATAGTGTCAGCCAATATCTTACGTTGAATGTAATCGTTTGATTTCATATCCTGCACAATGTGAAGCTTATATGGGTGTAGTTTGAAGTCCAGATGCAAAATTTGCCGCAGACTAGTTCTTGATATTGCTAGAGCGGTCGAATGCATACGCGTAGATTTTGGATCGTTCCTTATGGAAATTTCAACCTCCCAAATGCTATCATCGATTCTTCTTGAACGTAGCCATTCTGTTTGTTTAATATTCGTTGTCGATCCCGTTTGCTCGCTCTTCGTGATCTAAGCTTTGATTAAATTAACACTTGGGAACTCACTTACACGACATAATCCGTATTCAATTCTAAATAGGCGTCGTACAGTAACTTAGGAATTGTTGTTTTTGTAAAAAAATTTTACACAAAAAGTACGCTGTTGTCCCGTGCAGCGCTCCATCCTAACTAAAATTGCATGAAGCGATTCACAATTCCTCGCCACCCCCCCCCCCTTCTAACGGTTTTTAAGAAATCAAGTGTTGCTATTCGCAAAATTTTATAGCCCATCCTGTAGTTGGTAGAAACTACAATACCATACAAAAAAAAAAAAAAAAAATAAGAAAGTGCTAAGGAAGTACGACATAAAATAAATACAAGTAAAATCAAATATCTAAAACTCTCTAAATACGAAAACAGACGACGATGTTAAAACATCACAATAAGCCGCTGCAATTTCTAGGGAGTAGGAGAATTGATAAGCAACAAAAATGAAAACAAAGTCACAATAGAGAGATTCAAGGCTGCCTGTAAATGCTACCACGCGGACAAAAACACTATTAAAATCAAAACCACTAAGCAGGGCTTTGATATTAAAGGTATACAAAACCTTGATTTGACCGGTAATCACAAATAGCGCAGAGACGTAAACAATGACATCTAACGAGAACAACATATGCATATGGAGCATTTGCTATAAGAACAAACTACGAAATCGGCACTCAATAAAAGGTAAAAATATAGTACGACATATCAACGGTCAACGATTGAGATGGATCGGACACGTTCAACGCCTACCAAAAGAAAGAAAAACAAAACGAATAATGACAAGCGTACCTGAAGGGAAAAGGAAGAGGCAGACTAAAATTAAAATGGATTGACAACATTGAAGATCTAAATAAAATGATAATCCTAAATTGGAAAAGGATTTTTTTTATAATCTCGCGCGCGCACCAAGGGGATATGAATACCCTTTTACTGGCTTTTCTCCAGGGCGCTCAGGTGTATTAGGTTTCGATATTTTTCCCAGAGGTAGTTGTCAAACTGGACGGGACGAGCCAGTGCATCCTCAACCAGTGGATCTTAGTACGTGCTAGTTGTTAGTTCGTTACATTTTAGCCCAGCCAGCAACATCTCCAACATCAGTGTTATGCCTTCATGTCAGAGTAGACGCCGACGGGATTTTCATATAACTACATACAAATTCTATGAAAAGACTTTTTCAAAGAATTGCCTTGCACGGGATTCGAATCCGTGACCCTCTGCTTGAGGAGTCTATGCATATACCACTACACCACGGCCTCCCCAAGTTAAACCAAAATTGGAAAACAATCCTGAAGGAAGCCAAAGCCCATAACGGATTGTAGTGCTAACAGAAAAATAATTGACAATATTAAACTAAACACATTTGCATAGGAAGCTACATTGAAACAAGTAGTATGCCTTTAGATCCATTTCTTGGACTATACATAACATATATCGCTATTATAATCCGGGAAATAAATATCATCTACCTCTAATACTAAAATCTTTTTAACTTTTACTCGAAATTTCTGTCGCTTCCACCATCTCTATAATCTTAAATTGATTATAAACACAAACCCCACACTGAACGACATCTTCTCCCATAATATCACGAGTGATGCAGGCGACAAAAGGATATTAGGTGCGCAACTATTTTTTTTTTTTTTACAAAAAATTCAACTTTAATGTAAAAAAATGGTTACAAACGAATCCTTCAAAGCATTGCCCATCGCTAGCTAAATCTTTTTCCCATCGTTCTGGCAGAGCTCGTATACCGTTACAGTAAAAGTGTTAATCTTTTGAGGCTATCCACGAATTAAGCCATTTTTTGATGTCTTCACATGTACGGAACTGCTGATCAGCCAGATCATGTGCCATGAACAAGTAATAATCGGATTAAGCAACAACTAGGAAATATGGCGGGTGGGGTAGGACTTCCCATTTGAGCGTTTCCAGGTAGGTTATAGAATCACTTTTTCGTGCTTATGCTCATATTGTGGCCATTTTTCTCGTAGTGCTCGATTGAGCCAAGTCGTTCCCCAGTAATGGTTTCGTTGGGTTACAATAGTTCATTATAAATAACACCGACCTGATTCCCTGTCTTTAAATCATTCCCAACGCATGAAATCGCTTGGAAATGCCTTGTCGGGTAACTGTCGCGTGTTCAAAGGATTTTGGCCCTTCTTCACTTGGACGGTCGTCATCGAAATCACTGTCTTTGAAGCGAAGGAACCAATCACGGCACGTTGTTTCACTTAGAGCATCTCCGTAAACTTTTTGGAGGTCTCGATGCGCTCAACCGCTGTTTTCTCCGAATGAAGGAAGAAAATCAACTCTTCCCACAAATGACGATTATTTGGCACAAAATCAGACGTTTTTACACGTTCAAAAGTATATGACGCGAAAACAAAATCACTAATGTGCCATATACTAGTGTTTACCATATGTCTAGGCTTCGTTCATGACATTTTGGATACGTCAAAACCGACCAGTACTTACCGCTGGAGCCATCTAGTTACGCACCTAATGTTTTTGTTTCTAACCCAAATGCATCACCGGTGGTCGCTATATACATATAAGGGGGTTAGAACACAAGGGGTCTAAGTGCAAATTTTATAAAAATGGAGATCAGTGCGTAAATGACCACAAGAATAACATTATTTCTTTGGTGCACAAGGAAACAAGTGTAGGTTTGATTGGTAGTGAGATCTATAGGGAAAAAGAATAACTACTTATCATAAGGTAGTTTTTTTTTTTTATTTTTTTAGTTAAATAAGGATTTCTTAAAACTGTGCTTCTGTTAGTTAAAACCCTTGTGCTCTGACCCAATCATATATAATAAGGTATAAAAATATATTCAAATATAATATGAAAAACCTTCTATGGCATGTTGGAAAGATTATATTATTATTTTTATCAAGGGAACGATACAAATTAATTTGAAGGGTCCGGGATTTAACGCCTGGGTACTATGCCCATGTGGCGCGTTTTGTCAACAGCACGCGGAGTACTGAGTTCCCATGTGGTCCCCCACCTACGTATTTACCGCGCCCAACACTACTTGATTTCGGTGATCTAGTGGGAGCCGATGCTTTCAGTGTGGCGAGGCTGTTGACGTTGGAAAGATTTTGGTGGCCAAATTATCTTAATATACATTCCTGCTTGATACCTGGGGAAAAGTTTTCGATGTAATCAAGTGTGATACATTGACTTCTGGGAAACGAATGATCACCACTAATCCACTGGCATCTAACCTGTTAAAACTAGTTTTTGTTTGTTTTCTTGTAAGGGCATGAGTATTTTCTTCCTGCTGCATAATTAGATCTTTATTTAGTCATTGTTCTCATAACTTTAATTAAATTTAATAAATGAAATGACAAATAACAAAATCGTAAAGTAATATCAATTTTTAGTATTTAATACTTTCAACCATCAGGTACAATTTTTCAATTTCAGTCTTATCAATAAAATTTGATACATGAACTTTTAAATCCTAAGATACTCATAAATAAATAATTAATACAATTTATATATCCAAACCAATATTTTTATTTTAAAAGTACAGCCTTTAATATCGCAGCGATCCATCCATTTGTCCAGCAAATACCCTAAAAGATGAAAAGTATTAATTTTTATTAATTGAATAAAAGTGGTATGATAAATCATTTCAGGAAATTACAAAAACAAAACATAAAGGTTGATCGAGTTAACTATCAATACAGTGATCCATCGCTCACGCTTTACGAATCTCAAAATGCATCCCATATGGGGTGTCGAACTGACTAACGCATTGTTAGCGAAGATAGCGAAGGATAACTGTTCATTCTTTATTATTAATATTTTTTTTTCTAAAGTACTGTATTGCAAAATATTTTAATCCTATCTAAAGAAAAGATTTTCAAAAATTTGAAATCTGAGTTATATAAATTATTAGTCAATACTTACATAATTTACGATCCGCTAATCGTAAAAATATAAATCATTCTGCTCATTACAATATTACTTAGCTGACTGGTAGGTAGGTTTTTGTAAATATTTTTGAACTGCTTTCGGGTTAGATGTTTACGAGTTCATATTTTACGCTGGTTTATCATATGCCATTTAAACAAATTTAAATATTTGGGTAATACTTTATACACTACATTTCTACTGCTTGTAGTTGATATTGTTTATAAAGTTCATGTATCGTAGACATCGTTTAATTAGTATTTACATATTTGTTAGCTTTTTAAATGGCAGGTACCTCTGTATTAAAATTGTCGCCCCATAAAATTTAAAAAAAAAAAAAAAAATTAAAAACAGCTTTTTCATTGGCAATTACTCGCCGCAAATAAAATAGACACTGCGACCTCTGGGAACTTTTGTGCCTATGGTTATTATAATAGTGCTCTCGGTATTAACGAAATACAGAAAATAAAAAAAGGTAAACAGCACGTTGACGTTCGCATATATACAATACTTTTGCATGTGTTTTTAGGTTTACAAGGGTGGATAAATAGTATCCGTTTTTCAAGACAGGTGACGTTGTTAAAAAAGTCGGCATTACTATCAAATATTACCATCATTGGAACGACGCGATACAAAATTTCAGATTCATTCATCGGTTAGTTTCGATTTGACAATGTTTGTTTTTTTTTTTTTTTTTTTTTTTTTCTTTTTTGATGCAACAGAAAAAGGATAACATCGGTCAGTAATTCGGTTTTTTATTTTTGAATGGAAGTGGGCGAAGAGATAAAAGCTAAGTTGACCCTTCACCATCTACGACATTGAGATGGTGGTTCAACGAATTTAAACGTGGCCGTCCATCTGTTTGTGAAAAAGAGCTCTTAGCCGTCCAGTATATGTAATTACTGCGAAAATCGTTGGAAATGTCCGTGGCATGATTCTAGTTGATCTCCGAACGAAAGTGAACATGAAGCTGTCGGCTCAATGGGTGACGCAGTGTTTAGATTTCTAGGAGCGAAATCCGCAGGATTTTTTTTTTTTTTTTTTTTGCCTTTTTTAAGAAAGGAAACACATTCACAAGTACTGTCTTGTACAGTAGTTATTGGACCCCGTTTTCCAGAGAAAAAAAAGTGCTTTTTCACCATCGCAACGCATAATCGCTATTGGCAAATTACATGAATTACGGTACGAATTACAGCCGCATCCTCCACACTCGCCCAAAAATCCTCTCTGCGACTTTTTTTTGTTCCCCAACATAAAAACGTGAATCGCAGGAACAGAAAAGTTAGAGTATGCTCCGACGGAAGCCTATTTTGAATCATGTTTTTTTAGACGGATTGAAAAAAGAGATCACGTTAAAGAAATCCTAAAAAAAACTTGAGTTTTCATTCCTAATCTAACACGGGTAGTTCTTGACCCTCCATCCTCTATCGTAAAATTTTCTGTATTATTGAGTTTGGGTGAACACGCTTGCTGTTATGATTTTCCAAAGGGGGAATTTGTTGATTTTTTAAAAGGGGAAACTCTTAATTCAAAGGAATAGAAAATGTTCATTAAACTCAAATGTTCGCATTAAACAAAGGCGGATGATATGAAATTCCGTAGACTTTTGTTTCATTTCATGCAAAAAACGGTTTTAACCAGAGCACTACTATAATTTTTTTAGTTTCTCATATGCAACGACAGAGCATTGGAGTTGTTTTAATTTTTTTAAGACCTTTCCCAGCAGTTTAAGCATAATTTTTTTTTTTAGAATAACAATTCGTATCTTCCCTCATGCTGTAATGAGAGGTTGGAACATTGCCAAATTCCTATGAGATGTCGAAGTCGCTTACGCTGTTGCTTTGAACAGGTGTTCTTTTATCCGCGCGGTACTCCACAAGTTGTTGCAATCCAGTTCAACTGCAATCATTGCAATTTGATGTCTGCTTAAATTAGAAAATAAATATTTAAAAAAAGGTAAGAGCCGAAGAGAGAGCTGCACTGAGTTGGTAAAATCGTTAAATATGAGTTTTGAAAAATAAAACCCAAATATAGAAATACTAATTTTTTAACCAACACAATTATTAATACCTTGGAAACACGCTTTTTAGAGCTTAAAAAAGTTTTAACTCATTTAAATGTGATAAACGTAAATTCAAAGCCATTTTAGAATGCTGTATAAAGAACGTAAACAATTCTGTGGTGATTTTGAAGAAGTATGCGTAGCTCGACAGACGCACTTTCTTTTGAAATTCGTACTGTTGCTCATATTGTAGAGCTTTCACTGGATAGATAGTACCGGTTTTTTTAAATTTATTAAATTAATGTTAAGGTCATAAGGTTTTACACAAAAAAAGGTAGAATTACTTTAAACTAAGGTCACTAAATGTGAACCACATAGTCATGTCAAATAAATTGCTAAACGAAAGAACACATTTATTTGAGATGGCGACTGGTGTGTTGTATGACTTAATTTTGGTTCCTTCGTTACATGACAACCTTTCACCTGATTAAAGGTCCATGCAATATGTACATTTAAAGATAGTTTTTTTTTCTTTTTTTTTTTGATTTATTTTTGGTTGCTTACAATCGTGTCGCCCCATCTTTCGGATCTTGCGACCACTTAGAATCAATCGCAATCTTGTGTATTGCATTTTGAAAATTTTTGTGACTGTTACACGTACTGTAAGAACTTCCAAGTGCCATCGAAGCCGCGAAACCGCGAATCAGACAACAATTTCGAAAAAAACGATGCCGAAGATTTGGCACTCGGTACATATAAAAAGCACATTGGATTCTTACACAGTCGCATTGAACCAAAACCGAAAAATCTGCGCATCCGTTATGAAAAGAACTCTCACTAACGAGTTCTGTTTATTGACGACAAAATCTACAGCGCTGAAAAATCTTTCAATCTCTTAACGAATTCATCCCGAAGTGACTCAAAAGTAAGGAGCGATGAAATATTATTTTTAAAAGCGAGGCCTAGACCACCGAGCAGCCCACTAATTTTTTTTAACACGAACGTGCGGCTTGCGGCGTTTGTTGATTGGCCAGAGGTTGTGGTAAGAGGTATCAATTTGTATGTGTAACTAGACTTGAAATTTTAAAAATTCGTTAAAAAAATTTTAAAATTTTTATTTGCGTTAGAAACTACACCTGACTCTCACAGCCATATTGTGTTTTGCAGTCTTTTTCTACACTTGAAGATTGATAAGTTTTCTAACAGGCAGGGAGAGGCAGAATGTGCTTTTGATGGCCCATATTATCAAAATACCATAGCAGATGTTGATTGATTGTATAACAACTTAATTCTTGAATTTGTTAAAACAGTAAAAAATCCAGCCTACTGCAAACCTCTGAAAGTGGAAATGTTTGCAAGCCCTGGCCGACACGCAAAGGAGATACATTAAACCTGTTAGATCCCAACTTAGACAATTTCCCATAAAATTTAGAAACGCTCGGATTTGTAACTTATCAAAAAATTACGTTGCATCATCAAATTACTCATAATCGCTCTACGACAGAAAGGAACTACTGAACGGAGTAGTTCAAACAAAAAACCACTTGGCGATTGGAAAACCTGTCAATAAACTTAAACTTGTTGGTTAGCGCATTACTTGATAAGTAGCACTATATTTTGAAACATCACCCCATTCCAACGTGACGTTGAAAATGAGCTTTGTGTGACAGTTCCTATGAGTTTCAATAGATTACAACGTGGTGTTAGAACGAGTTATTTAACGGAGTTAAAAAGAAAAACAACACAATTAGGTTAAGTGTGACAGAATTTAAGGCACAGGAGCAACAGTAAAGAGCTTGGTTGGTGTACGGTTTTTGAAACACGTTTATTCAATACGGCCAATATTAACAAATCCAGAAAATGCATCAAACGGTTATGACTTCCTTCTGCACAATGAAACATGGGCTCAATCAAGAAGCACATATAAAAAGTTATATAGTGCGCTAAAAGTGCCACTGCAATTTCAAAGTTGTTGGAAAAAATAATGGTGTTACCACCCCTCATTACCACATGTGAAGAAAGCATAGTAAGAAATGAGCATATAAACATGTCAAGCTATCGCGCAGTATGATAGCTTCCACTTTTGGGCTTACATATTTAGAAGCGATGTATTGGCTTGAATGGTTCCAACTAATTGTTGCTTTCTGAAGGTTATTTACATGCTAAGTTAAGCCGCTTAATAGCATAGGACCCTTTTAATTGTCTATTTCTGAACAATTCTGTATTATTTAATAAAAAAAAAAAAAATGTTTAAATTATATCAGGCTTGTTTGGAAATGCTTCTTTCGACGGAGTCTGCCTGTCATGTGGTTCGGCTTGGTTCGGATTTATTTTTTTAATGAACTGTGTACGAGTATCGGTACCGGTACAGAAAATTGTTCTAATAAATGCAGACTTAATTATTCTTTGAGCCAACAATAAATTCCAATAAATAAATAAATAAATAAAAGTACTAATTCGAGTACAGCGCAATTCATTATAGAAGTCCAGAACTATGAAATGAAAACTTCAATCTCAGTTTCAGTAAGTTCAACGCAGACATTTATATGAATAAAAATTTAGCTCGAATTGGTTTCATTAAAAAAAAAAAAAATCACAGCTCTCTCTCTCTTTTTCCCTTTGACAATTTGTTAATTGTTTACTTACGACCGCATTCATAAATACGTATTATTTGTCATTAACTCCAACAAATGACGATTTCATTCTCTCTGTAATAAAATACATGACTTTTGGAAGTTATTAGGAGAACCTATTTTTTATTTCAAGCTCTTTGAGTACTTTAGTCTCTAATTCTTTATTTTTATTTTTCTACTACATACATAGATGTTTATATACATATCCGTATATATTAAAATACTTTTTTGTATTTTTTTGTTTTTGGAATGGAATGGGTTGCTACGACAATTGTGTGCAATTTCCATTTGATCTCATACACAGAATAAGTATATAAGTACAATGATTTAATCGAATTATAACTAGAAAGCAACAAATATTAGAAATTTAATTATTTTACAATGTCCATATGCTAACGGCACGCTTTCTTTACCGTAGTTGGTTGGTTGATTAAAAAAAAAAAAAAAATAATAATAATAAATCAAAAAAAAATAAAAAAAAAAAATTATAGAGTTAGTTTATCTGATTGATGTTGTCTTTTTACTAATACAAAAAAGTAGGATACGTAAACGAAAATGAAACAATAAAAAAGTGATTTGATCATCGCACTAGTCAAAATAGTAGTAATAGTGCGGTAACATACGAGTAAATTATACAAATGTTACCTTTATTCATTGTTTATGTCAGATGTTAAAGATAAAATGGTTCGGGGAACAGACGACTGTCCGCATGACAATTGCATTGTTCCCTATTCAATTGGTAGTTTATATGTTTTACTAAAGTTTTGTTATTAAAATGATTTTCTCTCTTTTTCTTTTCTTAAACTAAATGTTTAAATATAGTAGATTCTCCGCTGAGAACTATTCTGATTGATTATGTTTAATTATCTGTTTACCAGCGACGATTCGACATCATATTTTGGCGTGGCCCATTGCTATAAAGAGTAATTCGTAAAAAAAAAAAATCGCATTTATTAGTAAGTTCGCAAAAAAATGTTGAAGGGGTGTTTTTTTTTTTTTTAAGAAGTGGTTTCTATGGGGAAAGTCGAAAAGACATAACGGTCATGTGTCTAGAAACGCATATACAAAATCGAAAGAACGTCATATGTCTGAGAAGATATTTAAACGTTTTTTTTTTTTGCTTGTAGAATAATATACATCGTTTGTTTCTCGTCTTTTGTTTTTTCTTATGAACATATACATATAGTATGTAAATATGTTTATTTGTGTAAACTGTTTCAAAAATCACTTACCGGTTGTTCACGTTGCCCATGTTGTTCATGTTTGAAGGATTTGGTAGAGATGGGAAATCTTTTTGAAAGTTAAGGGGATTTACTTGTCCAGCGCCTACGTTTCGGTTGTTACCTCCTCCTATATTCGGGTTTCCGCCACCCATGTTGTTGTTGCCTCCGCTCAAGTTTTGGCGATTATAACCAAGATTTTGATTGGTGTTTCCACTGACACCGATTCCTCGATTGTTACCACCAAAATTTCCGCCACGATTATTATCGAGGATGTCATTGTTACGCATACGATTGTTGCCCCTAAGTTAATTAAAATATTTAAATATGTTGGACCGACATGAAATGAATTATTTTATTCGAAATAAAACTCTTAAGTGAAATTATTACTTAAAACTAATGAACAGAAGGTTGAGGATAAGCAGCAATTACGGTCTTTCCCTTTTTGTTCATAAGAACTATCCTAATTTTATAGCAATTGTAAAGAGGTAATGTTTATCTTCTGATTCGTTTGACGTCTCTACCGGATTTGTGCGCCTAATCACGCTTAAATTATTATAGTCTTTACGGGTTGAATAGAATAGAAATTTATGAATTCATCTTGGGCAAATAAATTGTGATTGTCTGCTACTCTTTAATTAAAGGGTGTTATATAGGGTGATTATTCGTGAGGTTTGATTTTCAATAGGCTTTTTTTGACAATTCACGCGTGACTCCTATCAAACTGCTTTGTCATTTTTGTTCAGTATCGTTTGGCAAGTCATCATGGAAAGATTCACACCACAACAGCACCTTTAAATTGTTCAGCTGTATTGCGAAAATCAGCGTTCTGTGAGAAATGTTTTTTGTGCTTCAAGGAACTTACGGTGCGCATAATCGACCTACTGAAACCACTATTGCCAATACTATTCACAAATTTGAGTCCCAGTTTACATTAGTGGATGATACTCGACCGGTTAGACCACATCCAGGACATAGAAAAGAGACTATAGCAGCTGTAGCTGAGAGCGTACGCGAAGACCGTGACGAATCGATTTGTCGTCGTTCTCAGCAGCTTGGTTTGGCGTATTCGAAAACTTGGCGTATTTTACGTGAGGACCTCGATCTAAAAGCGTATAAAATTCTCTGGAAAAACTTATTGAAAATCAGGTGTATTATCATGAAGTTTTGTTCAGTGATGAAGCATATTTCTGGCTCAATGGAAATTTTGTTCAGTGATGAAGATCATTTCTGGCTCAATGGATACGTTAATAAACAAAATTGCAGTATTTGGGCTGATGAACAACCCGAAGAGTACCAAGAGCTACTATGCCATCCATTAAAAACAACGGTATGGTGTGGTTTATGGGCTGGTGGAATCATTGGTTCATATTTCTTCAATGGTAACCGTCATCGCGTCATATTAACGGACTATGTGCTTCCTAAAATTCAAGCACATGGTCTTGTTGAGCTCTGGTTTCAACAAGGGGGCGCTACGAGCCATACAGCCCGTGAAACAATGGACTTGTTGAGAAAACATTTTGGTGAGCACTAAATTTCACGTTTTGCTACGGAAAATTGGCCGCCTAGATCGTGCGGTATCTATTTTCTCTGGGGATATGTAAAGTCTCAGATCTTCAGGAATAAGCCAGCTACGATTGACGCTTTGGAAGCCAAAATTACTCGTGTTATCCGCGAGATACCAGTCGCTATGCTCGAACGAGTCTCTTAAAATTGGACCTTCCGAATGGAGCACCTCAGACGTATTTGCGGCCAACATTTACATGATATAAAAAAATAATAAAAATTTTAAGTTTACTTTTAAATTTATATGTTTTATTTTACATTATATTATGAGGCACAGAGTTTACCGCCAAATTAGTTGTCTTTTTTGTTTTCAGTGACGCCTAACAAATCCACCATGAATAAATTTACACCATAACAACCCTACCAAATTGTGGAATGTTGTTTCCGAAATCACAAGTTTATTGAGCCCTTCGCCATGAAATTAGGGCAACAGTAATACGACCAATGCTTTCGGAACGTATACCGTACTGGAGAAGTAAAAGTTACCACATCCGAGTGTTTAAAAACATTTCATCATACCCACGATATAAAATTATAAGTGCTAGAAATTGCTCTCATTATTATTAATGAATAATGCTCTGAAAGAAATTATTTATTTAGGGAGTAAATGTAAATGAGTAAATGAGCAGTAAATGATTTTTATTCAATTAATTTTTCAATATCAGAAAAAGTACAAAATCATGGCATTCCCGTCTGCTGATGAATTTTATTATATTTGACAATTGGAGTGGATTTCAAAAAAATTATTTACTTTTGCTTTAGTTTTTTTATTTGTAAAGTATTATCTGAAGTGAAGAATATAAAAAAAAAAAAAACAAAAGTGTTTAACACTTGTTATGCCATTTTCGGGCTTTTTTAATTGCTGTCTTCAATTTTTCTTTGCTCTTTGGGTTTTTCGATAATCTTTTGGCCTTTAAAAGTGCTCAGAAGTTCTCAACCGGATTTAAATCGGGGTTGTTTGTAAGCCAACTTAGTGTTTGTAAACCGATACAAAATCCTTCACCTAATAGTATACAAGATACAGAATTATGGATATGACGCCATTTAGATTCTAATGTAAGATTCTTTGTATAAGGAAGAAATTTACATTTTTAAGTCGTGACAAGATCGATTGTTACTGCAAACAAAGCATCTATGGAAGACACTCGTGCCAAACACTTATTCCCCTTGACCAACAAATTTAATGCAGCTCCATATCATAAAACGTAGAGGAAATGTATTTTTTGTTAAAACGCATTTTCTTTTTAAATCTTCTCCGCCGTGTGTACTGGATACCATCTCTTATGAATTGAGGTTGCACTTACTTTCTTTAGCAAAGCTAACAACCTTCGAATCAAACGCTCCAACAACGCAATGTAATAGTCGCTGTTGATAGGCTGCCCCTTTCGGAGATGAAAATTATTCCATGTGTATCCCAAAATACGGATGCCATAACCTTGCCAGCCGACTTTTGAGTTTTTGGTCGTTTTGGACGAGGTTCGTCGCCTGCTCGCCACTCAGCTGACTGCCGACTTGACTCTGGTGTGAAGTGATGGAGCCAAGTTTCATCCATTGTCACATACCGACGCAAAAATTCGGCTTTATTGCGGTTGAACAACTTTAAACACTCCTTTGAATTATCAACACATTGTTGTTTTTGGTCGACTGTGAGCAAACGCGGCACCCACTTTAAACAGAGCTTTCGCATTCCTTATCATTTGGACATTTAGAGTTCTCGATGCAAGATCCTTCACATTGCATGCTATCGAGTAATATATAGAATATATCCGTAAAAGTAACTAGCTCTGATGAAGTTCTTCTTAGTGCGGATTACCAATGGATTCTATTAACGAATCCAAATCCAAATATATATGCAGATGTAAATAGTGTGTGTCATATACTCGTATCTATATTCAATTTTTCATGCAGATTTCATGCAACATTCATGCAAACGCGTCTATATCAAAACTGCATTTTATTGTTGGCCGCACCCAGAACTTGAACAATTTTCAACCAATTCACTACAAGTTTTAACTAGATCTTTGAAAAATATATTGTCTAAATAAGTACGTAGGATTTTTTTTTTTTTTTTTTAGATGACAGTTTACTTGTTATTAACAATTTTCTGGGAATTTTACAATTTTGACTTTGGAAGTGAGCCATTTGTCCAAAAATTAATACATTAAAAAAAAAATCTCTCTAGCTGTTGTTATGTACAAAAAAAAAAAAAAAAAATTAGTGACTCATAATCATACAAAATTTACAGGAACTGATAATATGACTGTAGACCCTTCCAAAAAAAAGAGGGCATCTGAGAAAGGTGCACAGCCGCCATTTTTAAATAAATTATTCTATAAAAATAATATCTTACAGTCAATAAACTTAATTCGTGCGGTTTGCTAAGAGATGGCGTAACTTGTATTATTCCATTGGAACATGCGTTGGAAAGCTACTTTCATTGAACGTCATTTCAGTATATGTCATTCATTTGAAGCGAAAACAGCAATAATTATTTTTTTACTCAAATATGTCGAACTTTGTGCCTGAAAAAGTGTTTTTGAGGGTAGTTCTTCTTCATTACTTTAACATGAAGAAAACTGCTGCCGAAAGTCATCGTATTTTGGTGGAAGTTTATGGTGAACATGCGCTAGCTGAGCGAACGTGCCAAAAGTGGTTTGCACGATTTAAAAGTGGTGATTTTGGCTTGGAAGACGATGAATGTCCTGGGCAGCCAAAAAGGTTGAAGATGAAGAACTGGAAGCATTTCTCTATGAAGATTGTTGCCAAACACAAGAGCTCGTAGAATCTTTGGGTGTCACTCAAGCAGCCATTTCAAAACGTTTGAAAGCAGCTGGATAAAGCAAGGAAATTTTGTTCCACATGAACTCAAGCCGAGAGACGTCGAAAGGTGGCTTTGCATGTCCGAAATGTTGCTGGAACGTCACAAAAGGAAGTCATTTTTGCATCGGATTGTTACTGGTGATGAAAAATGGATCCATTACGACAACCCCAAGCGCAAAAAATCATATGTGAAACCCGGACAACCAGCCAAATCAACGGGAAAGTCGAATATCCATGGCGCTACCGAACACAATTAATCCGTTTGAAGAGAGCAGTAGCCGAAAAACGCCCGGAATATGCGACCAGACACGAGGCAATATTTTTCCATCATGACAACGCTCAGCCCCACGTTGCTATCCCGGTTAAGAACTATTTGGAAAAGTGGATGGGAAGTCTTACCCCACCCGCCTTATAGCCCAGACCTTGTCCCTTCTGACTACAATTTGTTCCGATCGATGCAGAACGCCCTAACTGAAATACGGTTCACATCAGAGCAGAATATCAAAAATTGATTCATTCTTGGCTGCCAAGCCGGCAGAGTTCTTTTGGGATGGGATCCAAAAATTGCCAGAAAGATGGAAAAAAGTCATAGCTTCAGATGGGCAATACTTTGAATAATACTATTGTACATGTTTTCCTTAAATACACGTTCAAATTTTGAAAAAAAAAAAACCGCACGAATTAAAATATATACCCAATAAAATAAATTTTTAACTTTGTAAGCTCGATTTAATTTATATTTTTCTTAAAAGAAAAATAATAATAATAAAATAGCCTGTTTCTATGGCCTCTATAGTAGAGTGGCCTAACCCCTTAAGTGAAATAAACCTGAACTTATTGAATCCTTTCTTTTATTCGCTGGAGAAAATTACAAATCTCTTAACATTTATTTTGGAAATGTTAACGTGGCTAAATACAAAACAGCGTTTAATGTTAAAAATTCTAATATTTGTGTTTAATGTATTGTATCATAAAACATAATCACATTCCTTGTTATCTTCAAATGTTTTAGTATACGTTGACGAAGTTCAACCACACAATTCACGAACAGTAACATACAGTGACGTGCAAAACATTTGCAACCGCAATTGCTATGTGATGCGGCAGCATTTCTAACTTAGTTCTTAGTGGTTATTTTAACTGAAATATTTATATAAATTACCCTTATACATTTTACTTAATTGGAAGCAAATCAAATTGGACATATTTCTTGACAACAAAAATAAGCATGAAGTTTTTGCACTGAAACCTACAAATTGCCTGTGAAAAACATCTGCAAATAACAGTTCGCTATTAATATAGTTTATTGTTTGCATTCATTCCTTGGTTTCGTCTGTCGATTTGCAGCGCATTAGTCAAATACAAGCAGTAGTGAACAGACTTGCAGTTAAAACAATTGTGTTCTTATTAATAAAATGGATGGAAACAAATATTGCCAGGAGCTGAAGTCCAAAATTTTAACAGATTTAAATAATGAGCTTACCAAAAAGAAATTGCGACCAAATATTCGATCTACAAGTTAACAATTTGTCGTGTCGTTAATAGCGGAGTTGTGGTATCAGACCATAAAGGTGGTAGGCCCCGCAAAACAAGTGAAAAAGAAGATAGCAAAATTATTAATTTTATAAGGAGAAACCACAAGGCGTTTTCCAAAGAAATCGAGGTAGAACTACAGCTGGATATTTACTCATCAACAATACGGCGCAGAGCTCTACAAGCTGGTCTTCGAAGCTACAAGCCAGCCAAAAAACCGTTTATTTCGAAGAAAAATTCGAAGGCTCGTATGAATTTTGCTGAGACACATTTAAATTGGAGCTCTCAGAAATAGAAGACTGTCAAGCAACATGTTAGGAGACCGAAAGGTTGAACCCCAAATTCACCAAAGGAACTATCAAGCACGGTGGTGGGAATGTTATGGTCTGGGGCTGCTTCTCTTCGCAGGGCATTGGTCCAATTGAAGGGATTATGAGATCCGAAGATTACAAAAACATCCTACAAAATGTCATGGCCCCTTATTCAGAATGGGAAATGCCGCTGGTTTGGTGGTTTCAACACGATAATGACACCAAATACACATCTAAACTGGTCAAAAATTTGATCGCGGAGAAAAATATAAACATTCTGCAATGGCCACCGCAGTCTCTTGACCTTAATCTCATCGAGAACTTATGGGAGATCGTAAAGAGGAGAATAGGGAATCAAATTTAAAAAAAAAAAAAAAAAAAAAAAAAAAAAAAAAAAAAAAATAAAAATAAAAAATAAAAGAACTCTGCAGAAGTGGACAAGCAATGGAAAGACATTCCCAAATTATTTATTGACAATCTAATTGCTTCCGTGCCCAGGAGATGTACAGCTGTCATTAAAAATAAGGGGTACACAATAAAATATAATATTAGAATATTTTTGACACTTTATACAGTTTTTTACATTTAAATCGAAGAACGTATCTTGGTTGCAAATGTTTTGCACAGCAAAAAATGTTACTTTTCAAATTCTCAGCTGTTTATTTTTTTAATGGATTAAATTATGTATAAAAGGTTTAAAGGTTTATAAAACGATACATAGTATTTCATTTCTGCAAACTTTTACATATTAAATTTACGTTTAATTCTACGCTACAACTACAATAGTTGAAAATGTTTTGCACAGCACTGTATTTCAGACCGCCAAGATTTAACGAAAGTACCACACAAACTACAATTATTCAACTCTCTGTCGCTAAACATTCATATTTTCAAGAAAGAAGCTAAATTGTAATTTTCGACAGAATTCCTATTGTAAATAAATTGTTTTATGCTAGATTGTAAATTGTACCAGCTATATCTTTAACAAATCAATCAGTAAGCTTTCCTTCTTTTATTTTAATAATAATTAGTATGGAATTTATAGTAAATTATTTTTAAGTTCATTAGGTTAAGTTTAACACGTTGACTGCCACTATACACTTAGGTGTATAGTGTTTTGTGTTTTAAGAGTGTGCCTGGTGTGCCTGGTGTGACTGGTGGGTCAATGGCCCCTGATTTAAACTGTTCGTGTTGAGTGCCACGTGACCAACCGGTGGGTCATATGTTAACTTTATTTTATATTCCCTAACTAATACATTTTTTTTTGTTTTTTTTTTTGTAGATTTTGATTGCAACACATTTTTCTTAATATTATCATAAATAGTGATAATAAGTTCACCATAAATGCCAACATATTTTATGGAAAAACAGGTCGAAACCAGGAATCAGATAAAGATGATGATTTCGAAACCTAAAGCCGCCTCCAGACTCACGTCGAGAAACCCCGATAAGCGTGAATGTGATAGGTTTCTCGCCGTCTCGTTCTCGCGCTCGCCTGTTCTGCGCTTGGTGTCGATTTTTTTGCCCGAGAAAAGAGAACAGTATTTTAATTCGGTGTCATTGCATCGTGGAAATGTCATTCGGACGTTTGTGTGTTTTGGTTTTGACATTTTTGTTGCAAAAAGTTTGTTTTGTTTTGTGTTGAAGTTACGTGCAACAAAAATGTGGTCCAATGAACTAGAACTGAAATTTATTGAATATTTCCAAGGAGAGCCCGTTTTGTGGGATCCAAAACATCGCAGCTCCAAAAACAGAAGTCTAAACCACGACGCGTGACACCGAATTGGAGAGCTAATGGACTTGCCTGTAACGGAACTGAAAAAGATTTATCCTAAAGCGGCTGCTTTGTAAAAGTTGTCCATTCCGGATAACGATAGAAGCGCAAGTGAGAGGCCGCATGAGTGTGAAGACATTCTTTGTTCTCGCGCAATGTCTCGGCGAAAATTCTTGCCGAGATTTCTCGCAAGATCAATTTGTTTCATCAATTTTTGATTCAAGCGATTCCAATGAAATTTTTCTGCTATAAGTCTTTGACTCAGAATGTTAAAATGAGTCTGTTCTTCCTTTTGCTTCTGTAACAATATCTCCAAATAAGTGGACACCTGTTACAAATTTTTTTTTTTTAGTTTTTCAATTTATTTTTGAATCGCCTTAACTCGGCACATCACAGAATACTAATATTTCTCAAATGTAGCCTATTGATTTCTTTGCACTAGTATCGGAAGATGTGTATGAACTTATTGTTACCCAAACGAATTCCAACTCGAAAAAGTTCTTAGAAAATAATATTGTTACTCGAAATTCGTGGAAAAAGGATTGGAAGGACACTGAAGTGCCAGAAATAAAAAAAGTTTTTAGGTCTAGTGATGTACACGGATATATTTAAAACACCCATCTATATCATTGTATAGGACAATTTTCAAAATACGGAGTCAATTTCTATAAACTCTGTGACTCCAGTGGTTACACATGCGCCAGCTTTATGCCAAACCCTTCAACTTAACAAAGATCACAAATTGTTATAGATCTGGATGGAAAATATTTGAACAAGGGCAAAACAATTGCTACCGACAATTTTTGTACATCCGTCTCTCTTGCAAAATTGTTGCTCAATCGTCAAACCCGTCTAATTGTTCAAGCTAAACTATGAAAGCACGAAGTTATTGGATGCGAGTCTTTTGCTGTTCTTACAAAATGGAAAGACAAATGTAAAGTTTTTGTGCTCAGTAGAAAACATGGACTGGAAAAAGTTTCAAAAGGGAAAAGAACTCGAGATGGCGAGGATATAAAAAAGCTTGAAGTGGTTATGGAGTACAACTACGCTAAACAGAGTATTGATGTTCTTGATCAAATGGCTAGTTATTTCATCCCATTATGTAAAACAATCCGAAAACGATTACTTTCGAATATCTTCTTTACACAACTGCTGTAAATGCTTTAATAATTTACAAAAAGCACAAGAACGTACAATTTGGTCAGTTTAGACAGTCTGTTTGCGAATGGCTTTGTGGGTTAACAATCGATGAAACTTATGCATCTTATACGAAGTATGAATTGAAGGAATTTTTGACCTAAGATAGCACAAATCGAAAAACAAGAAAACGATGCCGCAACTGTTACAGTAAACTAAAAATGAAGAGCGACGGCTTCAAAAAAGGTGTCAAAACTAGGTGCCAAAGAATAAAATGCATTCCACTAGCAAGCCACGTAAGAAACTCCCTTACAAAAATATACATGGTGTGACTCACCGGTGAATCACATATGACCTCCTGCGAAACTTTAGCGTGACCCACCGGTGGGTGTTAATTGAATTTAATGGCATGAATTGCTAAATAAAATAAAAACCGACTATGGATTATACAAAAACTAAACCACACTACCTCTTCTTGTTTTTTTTTTTTTTAAGGATCGGAGGCAGGTAACGTTATACTACAAACAGATACTGCAGTTGTGTTCTTTCATAAGAAAAGGTCAACTATTACTCATAATAGCACATTGAAATAGAAAAAGGTTTTTTTTTTTTTTTTGAAAAATTAATTTGAACAAAACTTACATGTTATTTGATTCAAAGTTTACTTGATTGTTGTTTCTACGAGTGAACATGGCGTTTCCACCAACTCCACCACCACCACCCCCAGATCCGACCAAACTACGGTTCTCCAAGTCATTATGCGGCTGCCTGCCAGAATTATTACCAAAGCCAGAATTGCGATTCCCGGAACTTTGATTGTTTTGACCACCAAAGTGTGTATTTCCTGCACGTGAATCTTGGTTAAAGTTTCCAAACTTCTGATTATCATTGAAATGCTGTTGTTCGGGTAGAGCAAATCCTCTTCTATCTTGATTGCCCATTCCGTAATTACCTCCACTGGTTGGGAAGCGGTCATTATTGTTGCCACCTTGGAAGCGATCATTGTTGTTGCCACCTTGGAAGCGATCATTATTGTTGCCGCCTTGGAAGCGATCATTATTGTTGCCACCTTGGAAGCGGTCATTGTTGTTGCCACCTTGGAAGCGATCATTGTTGTTGCCACCTTGGAAGCGATCATTACCAGAGTTTTGGAAACGATCATTGTTAGCACTTTGGAATCGATCGTTAACACCAACACCGCCGCCGCCGACGTTACCACCGAAATTACCACGACTTGGTAGATTCCTTTGATTTCCACTGCCGGTGCCAAAGTTCCCAAAGTTGCTTAAGTTGCTGCCCATTCTGTTGTTGACTGGTGTGTCATTGAAATTGTTCACTGAGATATCTTCATCAAAGTTGCGACCCATTAGTGACTTAATACCACCACTTCCACCGGTGTTACCTCCTCTAAAGTTGCCGCTATTTGCTGGCCAACTCTCATCAATTTGACCTGCATTGCTCAGGTTATTTGCAAAGCTTCGGACACTCTGTGTGATTGGTATGTCTTCCATAAAGTTTTGGCGTTGTTCCGTATTATTAAGTCCACCACCTCCACGACTGTAAGGAGCAGCATTATTATGTGGCCTGGCCGTTTCATTACGAATTGGCCCTGGATCAGCTTTTCCTCCAGAGCGTCCAACATTGCGCTGGCTTTGGTTTTGATTCAGATTACGTCCACGACTATTGTTACGTGGTACTTCGGCGACTTCCCGTTTTGGAGGATTTTTAGCATTACCGCGGCTTTGACTACGTGGTTTACTCTGATTTTGGTCAACAGCGTTGCCTTGATTTTGGTTTCGAGCGTTGCCTTGATTCTGGTTTCGAGCGTTACCTTGATTCTGGTTTCGTGCATTGCCCTGACTTCGGCTTCGAGCATTACCTTGACTTTGGCCGCGTGCATTTCCGTGATCTTGGTTTCGATTTGGTTTGTCTTGATTGCCTTTAACAGCAGCTGCACGGTTGCCACTGCGATTTCTATTGCGGTTACGATTTCTGTTACCGCCACCACCACCGCCAATATTCACTAACTGTTCTGAAATAAAGTCCTGAGGCATCTCGAGGCCGGCATTTGGATTAAGCAATTTGTTCATCTCTTCAAACACTGCACTGCACAATTGAAGGGCATCCTGTGTAGTACTTTCATCAATGTTGTCCAACCTCATACCTCCACCACCACCACCGCGACCAGAACCTCCTCGACGACCTCTTTTGCGAATTCCATTGCGACTACCGCCTCCGGCTTTGCCATTATTGCTGCCGGTTTTCTTATTACGGTCTCTGATGCGACCTGGTTCCACGTTGATGGTTTCGCCCTTAAATTCCGTCGAATTCAATTCCTTGATGGCTTTGGCGGCCATTTCTTCAGTTTCCATGTGAACAAAGCCGCAACGATTCATAATATCACACTCTGTGACGACACCAAAATCCTCGAATAAACGACGGAGCTCTTGGGGCTTGCAGCCGGACGGGAGGCTTCCGATAAAAATTTTTGTAGTCTACACGAAACACACATATTAAATATTTGGAAAATTTAAAAAAAACTGAACTTTGAACTTACCATTGTTATTTTTTAAGGATGTTGCTTCTACTTTCAAACGTAAAGTATTAATGGATGAAAATTTTCTTTTGAGTGCGAAATGTGTATCCACGCACCTTCAATTCTACTTTAGTGAAAATAAAATGGCGGAGAGCGGCATTGTGTTTGTCGATGATGCCAAATCACCCAAATAAGTTTAATTCGAATTTAAGGCTGAAAAATAAGGAAATTAATGGTACGATTACGATGGTGAATAAAAGATTTTTTTTAAACAATAATAATGAGCGACAACTAAGAAAATAAATTTTGCGTGAAGATGTATGGAAAATATAGGTGTACTACATTAATTTACATTACCGTGTTCGCATTGTTCAAGATAAATTCAATATTTTGTAAGTTTTCAAAATGAAGTGAATTGCTATTCAGTCTAATGAAGTGCAGGAAAACCACTCCCTTGCAAATTGTATTGCTTTGTTGAAAACAATTATTGCAGGACTTTCAAATTGATGACCTTAATTTTGTGCAAGATACTTATCCAGCATTCTGGATGTGTGATCTTTCCGAGGAGCCTACATCGACTTGGATTAATACTTTGTTGCACAAATTAAAATGTTGTCAAATAGTCATCAGGGAAGCAATTTCTGATGTGACGGGTTTCAAAGCGCCGCCACAAGACATCCTAGGCAATGAATGTGGAAAGGTACACCCACCCGAAAAAGAAGCATACGAGGTGTGCTCAAAAAGTATGTTGACTTTTGAAATTTCGCGGTTAACATACATTCGACTATAGATTTTTTTTTTTCTGTATCATAAAGTACATAGCATACTTAGTTTGTTTTCGACAAACTAACTAACTAACCTTTGATAGAAAGGTTAGACGTATTTTTTAGTGTGCTCGGCGATTTTCAATTATTATAAAAAAATTTAACAAAATATATATCTGCATCAAATTTTGTGTAAAGAATGGAATCAAGTGGTCTAAAACACTGAAAAAATGTTTACCAGTGGTACAGCTCTTCCAAGATGGCCAAGAAGATGCCATTGATGAGCCTATCTTTGGACGCCTCAGCATATCAACAAAAGATGATAAAGTCGAAGCTGTGAAGAAAATTGTTTTGGAAAATCGTCGAATTATCATAAGAGAAGTTTTTGAGGATGTTGACATATCGGTCGGCCCGTGTCATCCAATTTTTTCGGATGTTTTGGGCATGATACGTGTGTCAGCGAAGTTGATTTCTAAACGTCTCAATTTTGATCAGAAGAACCGTCGCATGAGCATCGCTCAGGAGCTCTTGATTGACGTCAATTATGACCCTGACTTACTCAAAAGGGTCATAACTGGTAACCTGAAGAGATTGAAATGAACAGACCTATGAAAGGGCGGATATTTGCAACGATTGAGGAAATAAAAACGGCACCGATGGAAGAGCTCAATGCTATACCAAAAAGTGCTTATGGGAGTGCTTCGAGGAGAATTGAAAAAAGCGTTGGCCCAAGTATATTATATCTGAGGGGGATTACTTTGAGGGGACAACATAAATATTGGTGGATATATAAATATTTTTTTTTATAAAAATATAAAGTCATCTTACTTTTTGAACACACCTCGTATAATGCTGCACTGTATCGGAGGACTAGAGCAAAAAAGAAGGGAATTCCACTGGCCTCTCGGAAAGGAAAAGAAAGAGTACCCGAAATGCGCCATCGAGGAAATGCAGAGAATGAACATGCCAAGGTTATAAAGCCAGAATGGAAGACTGGAATGGTGAACATGGAAGCACTAAAGTCACAGGTGCTTAGATTATGAGATTATGGAAAGACTACCTTTGCAGACTGTATAACGACGATGATGGTAAAAGTCTCGCTGTCAGACAGAGTGAACCTGGAGAATTCTACCCCCTGATTTATAAAATCTTCTTGTCCGCGTAATGCGGGCTTCTAAAACCATTCATAAACAAACCTGGTTGGTCCACATCAGTGCAGTATCATACCAGGAATGTACACCATCGATCAAATATTCACACTTGAACCCGGGCATTCCAGCCGCACAGTGCTTCTAACGAATTAAACGGGACCTTTAATATAAAGAAAGGTTTTAAATAAGGCGACGCACCGTCATGTGTATTTTTAGACTCACAGGCCCACACAAGAGAAACGATTTTGTTTAGGTCTGTACATTACTTTGTGTACGGGGGTGATATTGATGCGATTGGACGAACAGTGTGAGTCGTCGTTCGAGCTTCTTGATTATTTAGATGTCCGACGCAAAAAAGGACCAACTGTCATAAGAAACGTCAACGTTAGGAGTTATAGCTCGGGATAGTAAAGGACTTCGTCTACATTTGACCCCACATTTGCAACCAGCAAAGACATGAACACAGAAATCAGAGGCAGAGGTAATTGTGTAACAGAATTTTCTAAGACTAAACTAGCTTTATGCCAGACTATAATCATTCCGATCCTGTTCGATAGCGCAGGATTGTCGAAAGTGTATGCAAAAGCGCGCGAATTTTGGTCCCGTTTATATTGATGGGGAATGGAATTCAAATAACTTGGAGTGTGATAGTAGAGACAGCTGGCAAGGGATCGTGGTAGCTGGAGAGGCTTGTTGGTTGAGGCCAATCTACACACCGGACTATAGCACAAGTAATTAAACAAGTAAGTAATTCTGTGCACAGAAATTTACTGAACATACGATTCGCCACAATTGCTTCACATAAGCCCTAGATTTCTTTTATTTAAAAGGTAGAGGTCTTATGATATGAAAATCCCATCAGCTTCAACTCTGACATGAAGGCATAATACTGATGTTGGAGTGTTTGCTGGCTGAGCTAAATGTAACGAACTAACAACTAGGACGTACTAAGACCCACTGGTTGAGGATGCACTGGCTCCAGTTTTACAACCACCTCTGGAAAAATAACGAAGCCTAATACACCTGAGTTTCAAACTACTACACCACCTCATTACTGAAGATAAAAGGTTGCTGATGTTTTTGCGGTTGGGTAATTCAATTATTTCCTTCGAAGCTCGGCTGAAACTAGAACCTCCATAGCCTTTTGGACTGGGTTTTTCAATGACGTTCGTTGAACATGGCAAAGTCAGTCTGGAGTTTGTCCACTATCGATTCCTTATCGAAGAGACTTCCACAAATGCATTTACTTCTTATTAAATCACGCTTTGTTACACCCGCTGACATTCGAAACTTTTTCATTTCCGCCGTAAATCCCGTTGTGCATTTTACTTTCATTCCAATGCCATCGTACGTACCATTCTTATAAATGTCTCGGATATATTATGAAATCTAGCGCTGTCTATGTAAGATTTCCCCAAATTCGAAGCTTATCGATGTTTTTTGATAATTATCCTCCAACTTTCAACCGCGTTATATGTCGGTCTTCCGCCCACTAGCCTCATTAGGAAATTTCAAAATGCTTTCTTTTTTTACTGCATAGGCGCCACATTTTAATTGTTTTTATTTTAACTACTTTTCTGTGGAAATAGAGAACTCAGACAAAGAAATAGCCCATCGTAGTACGTTTATGTTGCTTTAAATCGAATTTCTCAGGTATTTTGTTGTTTTTTATGTTTTTTAACCGTAAATCTCACCCATCTCCAGAACAGCCAGCCTCACCGTTGGTCTTTGAAAAGATCCTGAAACTGAATTTACCTCAACTGATCATACCTATCTGTTCCTTGCACAAAAAACTGTTACTACCCTGCCACGAACCCACTGACTTCTGAGAACGTCAACGTCATACACAAGAACTAGGTTATCTACCTTAATCGGCGACACTTCCCGAAACCACTTACAGCGCTTAGTCAAGACAAAAAGCTTCACTCGCATCCATCTTCTCCAGACATGGTTTTTTAGCTACTGGCTCCATTATCTTCGATGACACAACGCTTTGTTCTCTATCCTGGTGTTTCAGGTGACTTCGGTACCCATAGCAAGAAATGATTAGGGTTCTTCATTCTCGTGGTCCTTTGGTATAATAATTGACAGACTGGTGCTAAACGGAATCGTCGTTGTAGCACCGATTCGACTCTCAATACAATGGATCCCTCCTTCATCGATGGAAGGCTGATGAGCTAATTATAACTGTTGAGCAGTGGGCGATTTTATCACGAAATGCATCTCTTTGTACTTGATGGCTAATAAGGTCCTCTGAACTACTTAGTTCGGCTGTGGATAGTTCGTCTTTCTCTATAGGCTTGCGACGGCATAAGGCAATAAAGCGTTATACCTAGGTCATGGTTCTCTGCAGTTTCAAAAAGCTGGAAAATTTACTAGCTTGGACAATGATGCCATTTGTTTGATTCATCAACAACATATGCTTCGGACGTAGTTATCCGGCCACTTTGTTTCTTCTAGCTTAAGGAAAGATGGTGGTCCTATCCAAGCGTTGTTTATTTCGGAACCCAACGCCATTGTTTGACATGATTGCAGTTCAATACTTCTGCTACCACGGTTTTCGAATGAAAGGCTGTGAGAATCAAAAATAGAGTTGCAAAGTCTTATTCCAAGGACCGCAGCCGGTAACTTTAACTTCCACTGCTTCCACTGAATAACGACTTCTTAGGAATAAAAGACTGTATGGAATAGCACATTATTCAAATGGCCACCTCGGGTCGCTTCAAACAGTCAGCCTAATTTTTTACGGCTAAGTCTAATATGTGCGGCGTTATTCTGGCAATAGCATGTCGAATGTTGGCCTCGAGCTCATCCAAAGTGGTTGGTTTGTTAGCGTAGACTTAGGACTTGATGTAGTCCCAGGTAAAATAATTGAGTAGTGTTAAATTGCATGATCGCGGCGGCCCATTGAATTTCTGGCATGTATTGCATGTTGCGCCATCTTGTTGGAACCACAGCTCGGATATATCAATGTTGTCGAGCTCTGAACAGAGAAAATATCGCTGTAATGGGCCATTGACGGTAAAGGTTTCTCATTCATCATTTCGATTTCAATACATTTTTTTGGATGTATTGACGCTTGGCCTAACGCTTGTGGATTGTGTTCGCTCCAATAACGGCAACTTTTCTTGTTGACATAGCAGCTGAGCCAAAAATAGGCCTCGTCCGAGATGATTTTTTGGCTTAAATCCGGATTTTCGGCCAACATTTCCAGCGCCCAATATGCGAACTCACAGCATTGTCTATGGTTGTCCGGCTGCAATTCTTGCATCAGCATCATCTTGTGCGGATGTAGGCCCAAATCTAACCGCAAAATACTATAAGTCGGGTGGACTCTTTGCCGATACCCAATCCATGAAGTACTTTAAGCTTCTTGACTGAGTGATAGATAAGAATGTCTCAAAGTGATGGTCCTTCGCTAGAGTCAACAATTTGCATCCTTCCATTAAAAGTTAAAGATTTTTGAAGTCCTCCACAGTAGGGAGCTTTGGAGAATTCGGGTGTTTGGGTAATGGCTTTACGATTTCTATTGCGTGTCAATTAAAGTTTTGAGCATTTCTTTGGGATCGGCAGTTTTCAATTGAGTCTAGAAGTTTTTCCATATATTTTCGGTTTTTCCACTCAAATCTTGTTATTGGCCCACGTTGTACAGCAAAAATTGCCCGACTTTCTGCAGACTTGAAAACGATTTGTCTGGCTGATTGGAAGCTGAGCCTATCTGTTATTCAGATGCTGGCTGCTTGTAGACATCATTTTAGCTTTTATTACTACGCCCTCGCAATCTAACTGATTACAATTAAGAATATAATCAACGACTTTACCCCAGTCGACATATGCACGAGTATATGAATATATGTTTGTATGGGTTTAAGTGTAGTCAATCGATAGCGGGAACAGTCATTAGCCCCGTCTGGGTTTCATGCTTATGGTCTAGTTTAACAACCGTCCCATAGTTCATCACACTCGAACGTCATTTCGAATGGAAAACGTTGATATGATCGAATATGAAGGAGCATTTAATGTAATATTCGAACAGATCTTGGTGAAGGACTAATTTCGCAATGTAATCCCTTTTCCATTGAACAGTCTAGACTTATTTAGTGTCGCGCCATGACCCTTTTGACTCATGTTTAATAGAGATAAGGAAATCCAAAGTCCAATGGAACATTTTATTATAAGAAGTAAAATGGTGATTTGGGATCGGAGTGAGGGTGTTTGCGAATGTGCCTACGTGAAAGTTAAGGTTTGTGTATACAGTAATGACAAAAGTGTTCCGCTTAGATAATGTGATGTTATATTGGGCATTCTACATTTATATGCTGAATGAAACATGACAACAGATTAAATTTCTTAAACTGAGCTAGTACGAGGAAAGGATGCATGATAAATAGAAATAGAAATAGATATATCTGTACGATCAGCAAGTCTGACCGCTTGGTGAAAAAATTTACTTTCGTATTTTCGTAGGGAAATTCACACTAACAGCGCTTATGAGAGGCCATCGTTTCAGGTAACCAATGTCAGATATGTCATCTGGTGCTTCAGGAATTGCCTTTGCGCTGCTCCGATGAGAAGATACAGATACAGATGGCCCTTTGCAACCTTTGCCGTGGCCTCCCAGAGCCCACTAAAATGGGATAAAACGAAAGTCATTAGAACAAAAGTTGACGACACTCTGTTTCAATATTATGCGAAACTTGCGCATCCCAGTCTTATTTTTCAATCCAGACTTTTTGGTGAAGGATTTTTGGAACAATTTTTATGGGGTTACTAAGCCCGATAGATCGAACAGTGTAGATGATACTGGCAACATAGATCTTTTCGCACAAATGGAATATGTGCGATTATTCTCGTAGGTAGACGATAAATGGTAATTAATACTATCCCAAATTATTTTAGGGTACTTGAGTCTGCTAAGTTCATATGGTTGTTTTTCGCGTCCTGTTGTTTAACATATGATCCATTGCTATGCCACTTCGAGGCCTTCTGATTTCAAAACTGTCACTACTTCCTTTTGTATCTAAAGCAATTAATCGAGATCATCAGCTTTATTCAGCATATTCTCGACGTAAAAGTCCAAACAAATTATCTTGGATCCTAATTTTTCAATTTTAATATTATCAGCAAGATACATAAGCGAGCGGATTGTCAGAAATGGCGTCGAAGTTGTATCATAGATAACGGTATTCAGCTCGTAGGTTTGTATGAGTGGTTACTGGCTTTTCCTTCATAAAATGTACTGATACTTACTATGGGAAGGATGGATCAGTATTTGTCTTACCATTTTAACTATATCTGCAGTCAAGGCGTATCTATCTTCCTGAATAGTCAAACCAGTCATGAGGATTTCAATAAAATGTATTTGTGATGATTTGCGGCATGAAGCATCAAATACTATTCATATTTTAGTTGAGTTACTACCTCATTTCAGAACTGCTTGATGAAGGAGGATCTTGTTTAAAGCGGAGTTGAATCATTATTCTTCTAATATTTCGAAAGTAAGCTTCACAATGTGCTTGCTCTTCTGTCAACTTGTACCTGCGTCCGTCCACTGCTTCCAGCTCTCAAAGCTTTTCAACGAATGCTTGCAGTGGGTCTCCCATGAACTTAGACAGTACATTTGTTTTTCGGGTTGCAGCTGGCTCCTCTATCTCGCAGATACAATCTTGAGTGTGTATTTTGCAGCGAGGGGAGCTCCGGTTCGAGCTTAATTTGACCTGCCGGAAGTAGTTCAAAAAAGTTGGTTAAAGTGCTCATCTGCAAGCTTAATATCGTTGGGTAGGTTCCAGTCCTTTAAATTAACTTCTGAATCCGGTTGGTATCCTGTAATGGTTGTAGTTACGAGGAATTCCAAAGAAAGCTAAAAATTACTGAGTCTTGAGCGAATTGTAGTTTGAGTAAGGAATATAATCTCGATTTCGATTGATCTGATTCAGATTTTTTCTTTGCCTATGCAAATCTAGGAAACTGGCGAATAGCTTCTTTATAATATGAACTTGTTAGCCAGAATCCAATAACACGGGCCCTATTTGGAAACTTCAAAACAGTAGCTAGATTCACCTGTATTGTCCTATAAGCGGATTAATTTTCCAACGCAGAATGGTAAGCTGCAGAGCTAGTAGACGTTTGACTATTTTTAGAGGTCACTGTGTGTGATTATTCACATGATCTACACCGATATGTCGATGACCATTTAGATACAGTGTGACCTTTACCTAAACAGTTTAAACGACGATCTAGCTTCTTAATGTTGGCAAAGCAATCTGACACAGAGAGTCTGCTAAATGTAGAATAACTGCTGATTAGATAGCGGGTTTGTTTACAAAACGCGCATCGTCTTTGCGTAACTGTCAAAGAAGTTTGTGGACATTGGTTAAATGACAATGTAAAAATATACTCGTATGATGCTGATGAAATACTCCAACAAGGTCTTAACTCGTTACAAATAGATAGAACTCAGTAACATGTGGAAATTTGTCGTCCTTGAATACAATAAACAAGTTAAAATTGGTACAAGTTAGGGATTTTAAGAACGCATTTTTAGAATCCACGTTCTGTGCTCTCGTATATCTTCATAGTATGTGGCATTTGTTTTTTCGATCGGTAGTGGTTGCAATTTCTCGCGTCGCTTTTGCCTTTACTGGCAAAGCATACGATCGTCCCTCATCATTTTACTGAACACAATCGCAAGCTATTAAAACCAAAGATTGTCGTTCAAAGTTAGAAGAAACGTGATCCGACCCGACTGTATGCCCTTAGTTCACTTTTTTTCAATGCTTTGTCAACGTCGTCTACCATACAATTTTCCGTTTGTTCTGAGCCTTTGAGAGAATTATTCGTTAAGTAGTCCTGTTATCAATTGAAAATTTCGTTGTTTCCTCTTAGAAGCTCTCCCTGCCCGCCTTCAATATACGAGTAAGTCATACTTAGTTTGTTTTTGACAGATAGAAAGTTTAGATGTGTTTTGGTGTGCTCGGCGATTTTCAATTATTATAAAAATGAAGAAAAGAATTTTCATCAAATTTTGTCTACTATAAATCAAGTGCTCTAAAACATTTGAAATTTTGACAGTGCATACAGTGAGTATGTTCTAAGTAAAAAAAAGTTTACAAGTGGTACAAGGTCTCTCAAGACGGCGAGAAGATGCTAATGACGAACCATGCAACCAAAGCCCAATCGTCCAAATTGAATCACAGAGGAGAGGCAAAACCGAAAAAAGCACGTCGAGTTCGAGTTCCCGTGGCGTAGTGCATCAGGAATTTTTACCTCAAGCTAGTTCGTACGGTCAATGAAAAGTATTACCTTAAAGTTATGCGCCGTTTGTGAGAATCAATACGAAAAAAGCGCCCGGAGTTGTGAGCGAAGGGGGCAAACTTAATATTGATGAATAGATAAATATTTTTTTAGAAAAATATAAAGTCACCTTACTTTTTGAACTCATCTAATAATGTTTATGTCACTTCACTTTGTTTTATCTCAAAGATGTAAGTCTTACGAAAGCTGGTTCCTGTTCAAAATCAATGAAGAACATAATCGCACCAACTTACCAGTAAGGCTCTCCAACCAAACCAACCAAAAACATACTTGCTGAACCTGGGCTCCCATCAATAGAAGAACGATAAATTGAAGTCATTTCAAAACTCTTTTTTCAAACAGGTTTGATAATAGATGAGGATACAAACAAAGCTTTTTAGTCACAGACGCAACAATGGGAATCCTTCCGCAATACATTGCAACCTCTGGTCCCTAAACAAACTAAGCCTATTTCTCTTTAGACACCCAAATTTACACTCACTTAACCACCATGCTCCCTCCACAATGAATCAGTTCTTTTCTATATACAAAAGCTTCAAAAGGACATGACTTGTTCTGTCATTTTGACTTGTTCTGTCATTTACAATTTACGATTCCTTGAAATCTGACCTGAAAAGTAAAGTCTGAAATTTCTTCTATACAAGTACAGATGGTTCTAAAACCAAAACTAACACAGCTTTTGCAGTTGAAAAACATTAAGTCACTTAATCATTCAAGGTAACCTACCCTGTACTAGCTATTCTGGAAGCCACAAAGAGATGCTCACAAGCAAGGCGTCGCTTATCGCAGTAATGACACTATTGTCGTAGCTTAAATTCGAGATATTCCATTGTTCATAAATAAATTAAGATTAAAGACAATTCTAATGTGAACACCAGGTCATTCGTTAATCATTATCCAGTCGTATTAGACATTAAAATCGCAAAGCCAAGCTTGGCTTTGTGCTTGGTGCGTAATACGTGAAAATCTGCAATTTTTATCAGTTGTTAACTTTAAATTTGCAAATTTAAGCCTAACCACAGTTCTGTGCATTGGATTGTTTTCGAGATACGAAAGTATATGTATAATTCGACGAAAAAAAAATGTACACAATCATTTTTGAAGATGGAAAAGTACACTACATCTCTCACTAAAAGAACTTTCCAATCAATAATTACAAACGCTCGTTGTTTGATTGCTTCGCGGGTCTTTGATCACATATTCGTATTCTGATTCCGAGACTGAAGAAAGTTGTTGATATAACATATTTTACGTCCCTGGTTGATCCTCTAAAAGGGGAAAATCGTCGGGGTCAACACTATCTTCGTTGATTAGAATTGTAGCAACGTTGTTGCAAGGTTTATCAGAGCATGGAGTGCATGAATTTAAGAACTTTAGCCTAGCTCTCTTGTAAGTGCAAGGTACTATGCATCCATTCCGGTATTTGCATGAAAGTGAGTCTGGCTTGCATAATGTCTTTATTGGTATTAAACCAAGACAGCTCTTCGACCAGCCCCATTCTATGGCCACCGCAACCACTTTTGCATTTGGTCGTACGTACGAAACTAATGAAAGGAACCAGATTTTCTGGTTGGGGGCAAACGTGCTAGTTTCAACTTCGTGTAGGGTGTTGATTTGACGAATAAGCGGAAAAGAAGGTCGCTCAGAGTGTCGATGAATGCGTCCCTCCATATAGAGGTAACCAAGACTTCTCTCCAACTTCGGCTATAGCCTCTTGACTAACATTTGTGAGGAGAAACACGGTGGCCAAATCAATCAGGTTCCGGTTCTTTTAAAAAAATCTAACATTTTGTTTTTCCGTGTCAGAAAAAGGTAGAAGTTGTGGCGCATCCGTTATATCCGTGGTGGAAAAGCTCGAGCAATTTCATTTCTTCTCGATTTAAAGAAGTATATGGTCATGTCAAGGGCGCTTCGGGTAATGTCACAGTCTACATCTTCTGCCCCTTTCATAGTTTTAATGCCTTTGATTACAATCCTAGAGAACAAATGATCAAGAGATGTCATTTATTGGAGTCGTTGGTTAACAATTCCTCCTGGGGCACTTTGACGGTAGTTGAGGAGTCAAACATGATTTCGTTATAAGAAAGGGCAGTGTTTTAATTTTAGCACTCCTGAGGGCCCCATCTTCAGGGTATACATCGAACATCCTGACACGTTCCTGACAAAGTAGTAGTTTGTGTAGGTTATGTAGCTTGATGATTCGAGCTTGGAGGCTTAAGTTGTTTAAAAGCTTGATTTATCTAGTGCTAAAGCTGTAAACCATAAAGTTATAGATTGGAAAACAAATGAATGTTGATGAGTTTAGTGGGCGGATACTGATGCATTTGTTTGTAGTGTTTGTATGTTTTCATCTGATTGCAGATTTTCACGTAATACGCAGCAAGCACAGGTTTTTCAAAGCTGAAAACTTAAGCTTACACTACCCTAATTGGTCCCAACAACATATCACCAAATCAGAACTACATCATACGTTGCGATGTCTGATTATTTTATTTACGATTTTATTGGCCTGTAAAGGGAAACGAGTTCTCAGACGCTGCTTCAAACTCCATGCCGAAATTTCTCACATTCACCTACAACATTCTCACTCGTCTTGGCGCAAAGAAATACATAAACCAATAATGCCTAAACTAACAACTACTAAAATGGGAACATTATAAATACCATTGTAGCACATTTAACCCGAATACACAATGAACATTCACAAATCTAACATTATAATATTTATTCGACTCCGCTTCGGCCACACAACATAAACTCATAAGCAGTTGATCAAAAGGGAGTGTCGTTCAATCTGCTTTACTTGTTTCAGCACAGTAAACGTAACATATTTATTGAGTTCGTTCTTCACATCAACTCATTGAACACTTCAAAATATCTTCAGTCCAAGTCAACATCTATTGGAGCTTTTCAAGGATCCAACTCAAAGCAATATAGATAAAATTATAAAAATATAGGGTTTTACAATAGGGACTTGACAGCTTTGAATTTAATTTGTGAACGCACTCTTTCACTAATCATTAAACTGTCACTGTCAATTTATTCAGTACACTCAACATTTTCATCATAGTAAAGTACACTAACGATTTTCTACAGATGTTCGGAGTCGGTGACTGCAACTTTAAGAGCGTTAACTTCAATTTTCGGTCGTAATTCTAGCCCTAATAGACAGGTAATAACAAGTTTAGTGCAAAAATTTGAGTCTACATATTCGTTGTGTGATGTTGCCGTGTTAGTGAGACAACGGGTTGGTCGAAGTGTCGAAAATATCGCTGCCGTTCAGACGTCCGTAGCAAATGATCCAGATCAGTCAATTTCACGGCGTTCTCAAGAATTGGGCATCGCTCAGACCACATTATGGCGTATTTTGCGTAAGGATCTTTGTTTAAACCCATACAAGATCACGCTGACTCAAGAATTGAAGCCGATGGACTATTTGAAGCGACGTACGTTCTCCGATAGGGTTCTAGAGAAGATGCGCCAAGATGATGAATTTCATCGCAAAATCATCTTCAGTGACGAAGCTCATTTTTGGCTCAATGGGTTCGTCAATAAGCAAAACATGCATTATTGGTCGAGTGAAAACCACCACATTGTCACAAATGTTAAAACAGAATTGACATTCGACTCCATTTATAAAATCTATGGCACTATGACCCTATCGAAAAGAAATTATGGCCCACTTTGTATATGTATGTTAGTGAAATTAACAATTTCAAAATTTATTACAGTAGTAACAATTTTCAGTTGTATATGTAAGTAAATAAAAAAGAAAAATATTCCTTTTGTTGATGGCTTTTCTGCGTCGAAGTGTTGAAACATATCAGCAAAAATTAGCCAGTTACAAATGCAACATGGAAGCTAACAATCTCTCGGAATGCATACTATCTGACTTTGTTATCAACAATTGGCTCCCAGCTAACATCTATTAAGAAAGGAAAACAGTAATTGATCGAGAACTATTGGACGGTATTGTTAAACTATGTATAGATACACCAAATTCTGAATCGAATGCAGAGTATTTAACTGTCTTGCTTAAGGTCAGCCAACCGAAAATCTTTCAAAACTTGGCCTAATTCAGAACAAGAAAAAAGGTAGAGTTAGTTGTTCATAACTTGAATGGTAATCTTAAAAAATGTTAACAATCGACGTGTCATAACAGAAAGAACTCTTGAAACGTAGAAAGATGCATTTAAAAAGGAATTTTCATTTACATTGTGGGTGTCTTCAGCCATGCAAAATTTGACAAGATACAATCTGACTAGACCTGAGAACACGGCTTAGATAACTCAATGGTTTTATATAGATCCTGGTCCGAATCCTGATTGTGATCAATACAGATGAAACGGTTCAGAAAAACAGAAGTTGCCCTTAGGCAGTTTTGTGTTGCAACTGCTATGATGCACGTTGATCGAGACTTTTCGTAATGCTTTAGCGTTCTAGCTTCTACGCTCAGATAGAATGCAGGCCTTATAGCCGTACTCTTTGTCGAATCATTACTGTCGATTTCTTGCCTCAAATCGAAAGCAAGTATCTTCGCATAAAAACAATTTGCCTCAGAAATTTCCAAGGCAATGAATCAGGAATTCAGGAATTTTCGGCAAGAAGTGGGTTTTGCCACCGAGAGTGGGAATCTGAATCTAACACATAGGCTGAAAGGTCCGTGCCGTTTTATAGTAAAACACAACATTTTTGCAAAATTCAACTTTATTTATCAATATATTTGCCTTCAAGGGCGATACATTGATTGAAACGATTTTTCAATCTTTCGATACAAGTTTTGTAAAACGATTTCGGTTTAGCCTCAAAATAGGCCTCTGTTTCGGCGATTACTTCTTTATCGGTGGGTGGGGAAGCAATTCGTAGCCGAATTCATTCAATTTTGCCATCGTTTTCATCGACCGTGTCGCATTGTCTTGATGAAATAGCACTTTTCTTCAAATGCGGCAGTTTTTCTGCGATTTCGTCCTTCAAACGCTGCAACATTGCAATGGAGATAGTCGATGAAAATTATTCCATGTGTATCCCAAAATACGGATGCCGTAACCTTGCCAGCCGACTGTTGAGTTTCTGGTCGTTTTCTACGAGGTTCGTCGCCTGCTTGCCACTCAGCTGACTGCCGACTTGACTCTGGTGTGAAGTGATGGAGCCAAGTTTCATCCATTGTCACATACCGACGCAAAAATTCGGCTTTATTGCAGTTGATCAGCTTTAAACACTCCTCTGAATCATCAACACGTTGTTGTTTTTGGTCGACTGTGAGCAAACGCGGCACCCACTGTGAACAGAGCTTTCGCATGTCCAAATATTAGTGTATGATATATCCAACACGCTCTTTTGTTATCTTCAGACCCTCAGCTCTGAATCCATTTTTTTTTTTTCACAATAACAAAAGTTGCTTCACTCACAACGCTATATCTCGAGAACTAATCGTCCGACAGCTGTCAAATTTATACACGTATTTTTTGGAGGTTGGTACTAACTGAAAATGATATGGATTTAATTCAAGTGGTGCCCTCTCTTAGAAACGGCACTTTTGGAATTTGCTTTCTCGTTAGTTCGTCACTGCTACTCACACAAGACCCAAACGGTCTACTTTGGCTGCATGGGGGTTTTGATAAGCCCATTTAGATGCACTAGTAAATCCCCATTCCGTTGATATTGTATCACGGGCAGCACGCTCAAAGCTATCTATAAGTGCCTTAAGCCTTTGGTTGACACAAGGATATTTTTGTAAGAATATGAAGTCGATTTTGTTCTGATATCAGTCAGAAATTGATCTAAAAGTGTGGGTTTAAAACAGTTCCTGCATGTTGTGTTGAAATCTTAGTGGAGGACTACAATCTTAAACCGAAACATACTCGATACTGTTGGCAAAGAATTGTGAGAAGGAAGTATATTATAGGGGTCGATGTGTCTGAATCTTTTAACTATTTCCATAGTCCGAACAAGGCTATTCTTTGAACGCTGTCCCGAGACAGAATTCACAGAGTCTCAGGAAATGATGGGAAATAAAATCACATATGAATTTGTAGGCAAGTCTCAGATGATTACTTTTCAGGTCCTGAAATCGTATCCTCGGTTTGGAGTCCCTTTTTAAGTTGGGTTCAATGTAAGCACAACCATTGGTTAAATGACTCTCTTCAAGCTACAGATAGATCAAATAAAATGCAACTTGACGTCTCTTAAAAATTAACGGCATTCTTTCTATCCCATAGGAGCGAAATTTATGGATTACTTATTGACTTCTTAATAAGACACGCTTTTGTGAAGCACTCAACTATCACCTTCTGCGACGCTTGTAGTGCGAGAGATGACTACATCGGCAAGCGTTTCTGAATGTCAGATTTATGCTCGCACTAGCCTGCAACATTGTGTTGACATGTGTATTGCTAGTACTTACGTTATCACTGAAATCGTTTCATGTATCTACAAAGGACTGGGTAGTTCCATTTAGAGGAACATACTCGCATATACAAGGAGTAAAATACTATACCATCGAATCTTGTTTGCCAGTGAGTTAAGTTTGGAACCTAAAGTGACATTTGTTTAACGCTTGGTTGAATTGTACTCTATTGAGTTCGCTATATTTCCTCCTATCATGCAAATTCTCTCAAAAGTGCTCAAACTTAAATGGAGCAGGGGAAAACTAGAAATAAAATTGAATCATCTCAAAGTTAAAAAATGCTTTACAATATTTTGTTATGATTTTTTGTTATTATTATCAAGGGAACGATACAAAATAATTTGTAGGGTCCGGGATTTAACGCCGGGGTACTATGCCCATGTGGCGCGTTTTGTCAACAGCACGCGGAGTACTGAGTTCCCATGTGTTCCCCCACCTACGTTCTTACCGCGCCAGATACTGCTTGATTTCGGTGATCTAGTGGGGACCGTTATGATTTTTGTTAGCGCGAAAACTATGATCATTTCCAGCGATCATGTCTATCATCCATTTTTCATCACGTTATTAACAAATAGGTTTGAACCGCTATTCTTATTTTCTAAAATAAATAAATGTAAAAATTTGTATATAATCCAATGAAATAAGAAATCGAAAGCTACTAGTAGCAAATCCATTAGGTAGGTTGCTAAAGATAACGTTTGCCGGCTTCATGCCTTATCAATCTGAAACACAGCTCAACTTAAAGGTCAAGACTTGCATTCGTCGCAATGATGTTTAAATATTAAAAAAAAAAAATTAATCAAAAAAATAAAATACATTCATAATTGTAAGTAAGTATGTAGTTGAATATTCTGAGCTCTGATTGTACTTATTAAAAGAAGTATTTCGATTCCATTGGCTTCAGTTTTTGTTGTGAGTTTTTTCGAAACGGTTGCGTTCTTATTTAGTTTAGGGAATGAAATTTCTTAAGTTATTAGTATAAGATAATTATTAGTTAACAACAAGGAAATTGTATTCAGTTTTCCCTAAAATATGGGTCAGTAAAAATAAAAAATTTCAATTTAATTTGTACTCTAAAACATGTTTTGTATGTTTTTTTTTTAATTTCGAAGTTGAACAAGGTGAAACTGGAAAAAGTGATAACAGTTTTCTATTTTTGTGGACTTTGAACTGTTAAGTTTCGAAAATAAATTACGAGTTTTTTTTTAATTTTAACAGTGAGCAAAATAAATCTGTGATACCCTTTATTAAATGTCTAAATATATATAAGTACCATACTTGAATATTCGTACTTTGAAATGGTATTGGATAAGGAATTTGTCGAAATAAAACAAGAAAGAAGGAACGTTTGTTATCGCGGATTCTTTTCAACAACGAACGCATTTTCACTTAAACGATCCCGATTTTCGCCGCTACCCTTGGACACCGTGAATTTTGCTGTATTAAAATACGACGTGAAGCTCTTAAGCCATTTATAAAATTTTGAAATTGGTTTCAGGTTTAGTCTCGTTTAGTCTGCACAAATTGTTGCAACTTTCATTGATTCGAAAAGATTCTTACTTCAAAGCATAGTTCAACGAACTATGGTTTGTAGATGTGATATTCTTTAATATTTTTATATTTCAAGATAATTCCTTGAAATGCATCCACTTCGAAAAAATCATTGAATTCTCCTATTTGCCTCCTATTAAATTTGTATAAAAAGTTTGGAAAAACTTAAAATTTTGGCTTCAATTGTTGAATATCTGCTGTGCTTGTTCTTCTCGCTACCAAAAATGATGTATCTTATATTTAGAAACGAAACGACCAAACTTGTAAAACAGGAAAAACGACTTATCAAAGAATTTTTATAATTGTAGGAAAATCCAAATATTGACAGTATAATTTTTCATTTAATTTTTTATATAATATTCAATTTGAACAGCATAAACGTCAGAGTTAAACCTTGAAAGGCTTTAACAATATCAATTCCTTTTATTAATTTTATCGTTCAAGTCTCAAAATATTATTTTTTCTGATGACTTAACAATGTTCTTCATTCGTTCCCATTTATAAAAATACTAGGTGGGGTGAAAAGTAACCTCCTTGGGAATGAAAAAAATTTTTTTTCTTAATATTTTTTTATTTTATTCAATATAGTCCCATTTTAGTTTGATACACTTATTCTAGCGATTTTCCAACTTCTTGATACCGTCCGAAAAGTAATTTTCCGGAAGGTCTGCAAAATACTCCTCCGTGGCGTCGATGATTTCCTCGCGTGAGCTGAATTTTTTATTGATGAGCCATCTTTTGAGGTTTGGGAAGAGATAATAGTCCGAGGGAGCCACATCGGGCGAATACGGTGGATGCGACAGCAATTGGAGCCGTAAGTCATTGATTTTAGCCGTGGTTGCGATGCTCTTGTGCGCCGGTGCATTGTCTTGCAAGAACAAAATTTTTTTCGCGTCATGTGAGGCCGTTTTGCAGCGATTTCGGCTTTCAATCGCTCCAATAATGCACAATAATACTCGCTGTTGATGGTTTTTCCTCTTTCGAGGTAGTCCAAAGAGTATGCCATGACAATCCCAGAAAACCGACGTCATAATCTTTCCGACCCATCGAGCCTCCCTCGGCCACTTCGGAGCACTCGTGCCGGCTTCAGCCCATTGCAGGGCACTCATTCTGCTCTCTGGTGTTCAACAGTAAACAATCGACGCCAAAGGTCCCCTCGATTCCGCATCAGCAAATCCAAACACTCTTTCGAAGTGTTCTCGCGTTCGTGTTTTTGGTCAGGAGTGAGTATGCGCGGCACCCAGCGGCAGGATAACTTTTTCATAGGCAGAATATTGCCCAAAATATGGCGTGTGCGCTCAGTACCAGCTGACCTTCTGGTCAGCCAACACCATTTCATGTATTTTTTTGACATTGTAGTGGAGTTGTGGCCACCACGAAACTCTCGAAACCAATATTTGACGTTGTAATCTGATGGAGCATTAGCTCCATAATATTTATCCAACTTTTCTTTTGTTTCCTTCGCCATTTTGCCTCTCAAAAAATAATATTTTATGAGAGAACGAAAATCGTGTTTGTCCATACTCAACATGATGCCAAACACGTCAACAACAATCAGATGTCAAAGCAAAACTAAAGACAGTATCGCACTGAAATTTGGCATATCTGCTTAAATATGAACGGACTTCAAGGCACCTTAACCTTTTTTGCAGTAGCAGCATATTCTGGCTGTCAATGAGATTACTTTTCACGTCAAGTGATCAAGTCCTGAGACCACAGAATGGTTCAACGTCGAACCATTTACGAATTTCCAACTGCATAATGCATTCCGGCCGATGTTTCTTTTTAATTGGAAATGTATGTTAGGCAGCTCGGTTTTGAAGGTAGACGATATGGTCCGATTTGTTTTTTATCCAATATGATTATACAAACATTTACGTTGAACTTGTGTTGAAAAGTTGAAAAGCTTTGTTCCGTGAAGTGGGGACTACTTTCTGCCCCGATATACAAATTGTGCAAATTTGTGAATCTTTCCCTTGAGTATTGATATTCATCCACTTGTATTTTTCGACCTATAATATTTTTGTCCAGAAAGTCTCTTTTCAAAATGTTATTGCAGAACTCCAAACGCTTCTCTGAGTCTTGCTTGGATAAAGATATGAGCTTACTTGCCTTAATCTGATACTTGGATGACCTTAGATGTCATTTAAAACGTCGTTGTAGCGTTATAATTCTTTCGTCTTGATCCCCTTCTTAATTTCCTGCAGAAGGCCGACCTCCAATGGAGGGGTTAACTAACTGCACCATATCAAAGATGATATAGCCGATCTAACATCTTGGGTAAAGCAATAAGAGATCTAATCCGTTTTCTTAACTCTAACGGCTGAGTGCCTCGTTCATCGATTGTTTTACAACCTCAACAACACATATCTTCAACCAGGTAACAAAAAGGCACATTCTACTGCTAGTTGGATCTATTGTGAACCACTTTCTCTACCTAGCTATCCTGATCCATTTCTTTCTTTTTCAGTCTGAATGAATGTTCTAATAGTTGGTATAGTGCTTTCAGTGTATATTCTCTGGAATTAATATCTCGCTTGTGAACTATTGCCGTTGTAGCCAAAAACCATGTCTACTCGTACGTACTTTTGGATTGAAAATTCTACAACAGAGAATTTTCTTAATTAAACGTTAATACTCGTACCTCGATAAAAATCTACAAACAGGTTACACAAAGTATTGAATATATAAAATTTCTAAGATTCCAACGATTTTTTGCAAAGAATTCCTGATTTTGGTATCTTTCCGGTTGAGGAGGTTCACAATATCTTTCAAAAAAGTGTCTTGATAAAATTTTGAAGGAGTGTTGACTCTTTTCCAGTTAAAATTAAGGTGGGTATTGCGATAGTAATAATGAATGATGATATTGTTCGACCATCGAAATTAATTCTAGCTTTTCTCTTGGCGATTCGATGAATCTGTTTATTGAAAGACTCTTCAACTTGTCTTGTGTCTACCACCAAGTGTTATGTCTTCTTTAATAATGCGAAACATGAGTTTTTGGCGAAAGTGCTATGTCTGACGATAAGGTTTTCTCTTTTTGCAAAGGTTTTCATCTGACCCCAAATTGCCCTGCTTAGAACATTCGGAGTCTCTACAATGCGCAATGCAGAACAGGCGATCTCAAACTTTCACAGTCCCTTCTGTGAAAATCAACGATATAATTTTCGATTCCATACTCCTCAAAGACTTTTACGAGTACTTTTACCTCCACAAACCCTTTAAGCAACAAGTGTCTCTCACGAATAACATTTTAAATTTTAATATTCTATTGTGTTGAGGATTCGGTATTGTGAGAAACCTGGATAGTCTGAATAAGATATAGGCTTTCTAGGGTCCTACCTTTTTGTGCTCATAGCTAACTGATGCTGGACTAAGAGTGCCCTTAGCTCGCTCCAGGTTTGTAGCCATCTAAATTTTGTATTGTATACCAGTTGTTGCTTATAAATTGGAAAACGTCAAAAAAGTAGATGACTTGGATAAGAATTTTTTTTCTTTTATTAACCGTTGTTAATGTTAATGCTTGTGGGGCTGGCTATACTTGCGGACCCTAAAACCATTCTACAGGCCACTCTTTGTCGAATCACTCTTTAGGACGGCTAACAGTTTCCTAATGGTTTTGTATTTGAGTGATCTAAGTTTTTGTCTTTCGACTTCTTCTTTAAACTTCGACTGGAACCTGAGTCTCTACTGCTATTTGAAGCAGAGTTCCGACGATCTTGAACATGTCAAAACCGGCTCAATTGCTCAGCCTCAAGTTTATTCAATATCGGATTCTTATGCAGAGATCTACGTGTATTTTTTTCTATATCACATTTTGTTACATCTCCTGACATTCGTAACATTTGCATTCCTGCGATGTCGTTTTTCATTTACACTTCTCGTACATCGTTTTACATTGCCATGCGTATGTTGAAACTAGACAACCGACTGTCGTCACCACCTCACGCTAATTCCTTATACGACATCGTTATTGCAATTTCCTTGGTGGTTACAACAGAGCGTAAGTATGGTATTTAAATTTGTTGCACTTCAGTACCATGACTATTTCTATTTAGAACTCCGGAGTTGAGTTTCTTGGTTCGAAATAATAGTGATGGAGATATTCGATATTAATACGACTGATTCGTAACTCGTTATATTCTAGCGCCTATATTTAATTAACTAGAGTTGTTTAAAGGGCTAATGAGAGCACTTTTATTGACGAATATCAAAGCAGTCGTTCCGGACTCGTTTGTGTGCTGCTTCAATGGAAAACCTTCTGATTCCTGTAATACTCACTCTATTGATATCGCGTTGGTAGAGCACACCTTCTACATTTCTTACCTCTTTTTTTTCCAATATTCACAGTTTAACTTAAGACGCATTTCACCGCTTTCGCTGTTTGCGCTTTTGTTACCTACCGTCATTTTTGTATCGTCGTTGAAATTTTTTTATTTATGTGGAGGCTTTTTTTTGAACCACCGAGCAAAGTTTTTGCATTACCTTAACATTTTTCTTCGAAGTTGTTCCAGGTACCTTGTGTCCTTAGTTAAAAAAATACTTTTTTTTTTTTTAGAGCCATTTGAAGCCATTTTCATAAATTAAGCACCCAGCGATGTGCTTGTTTCAGTAAATTTCGGTATTGACTTGAGAGCGAATCGCTCAAGACCGTATTTTAATTGTAGTTTCGTGTTATTAAATTAAGCATCCGCCGCCGCAGTATGTATTTTATCAATTACTACGCTTGCTTGATAAAGTAATAAAAAAATATTAAATATACGAGAAGATAGATAGTTTGCAAGAGTTTAGTATACGAGGTGTGTTAAAAAAGTAATTTTGAAATTTCGTGGGGAACCTACATTTGATTATCGACAGTTCATAGTTTCAAGTATAACCTATAGCATACTTAGTTTGTTTTTGACAGATAGAAATGGAGCAAAGAGTTTGCATCAAACTTTTTGTAAAAAATCGAATCAAGTGCTCTAAAACACTTGAAATGTGGTCTGTTCTAAGTAAAAAAAAAATACAAGGTCTTCCAAGATAGCCGAGAAGATGCCAATGACGGACCTCGACTTGGACGCCCCAAGCTGTGAAGGAAATGGTTTTAGAAAATCGTCGATTTATTGGGTCTATAACTTATTCGTGCGGTTTGCTAAGAGATGGCGTAATTTGTATTATTCCATTGTTATTATTCCATTGAAACATGCGTTGAAGAGCTACTGCCATTGTACGTCATTTCAGTATATGTCATTCATTTGAAGCGTAAACAACAATAATTTTTTTTCACTCATATATGTCGAACTTTGTGCCTGACAAAGTGTTTTTGCGGGGAGTTCTTCTTCATTACTTTAATATGAAGAAAACTGCTGCCGAAAGTCATCGTATTTTGGTGGAAGTTTATGGTGAACATGCGCTAGCTAAGCGAATGTGCCAAAAGTGATTTTGGCTTAGAAGACGATGAACGTCCTGGGCAGCCAAAAAAGTTTTAAGATGAAGAACTGGAAGCATTACTCTATGAAGATTGTTGCCAAGCACAAGAAGAGCTCGCAGAATCTTTGGGTGTCACTCAAACTGCCATTTCAAAACGTTTAAAAGCAGCTGGATATATTCAAAAGCAAGGAAATTGAGTTCCACATGAACTCAAGCTGAGAGACAAGAGACGAAATGCTGCTGGAACGCCACAAAAAGAAGTCATTTTTGCATCGGCTTGTTACTGGTGATGAAAACTGGATCCATTACGACAACCCCAAGCGCAAAAAGTCGTATGTGAAACCCGGCCAACCAGCCAAATCAACGGCAAAGCCGAATATCCATGGTACGAAGGTAAGGCTTTGTATTTGGTGGGATCAGATGGGTGTGCTGTATTATGAGCTGCTAAAACCGGGTGAAACGATCAATGGACAATGCTACCGAACACAATTAATCCGTTTGAAGAGAGCAGTAGCCGAAAAACTCCCGGAATATGCGACCAGACACGAGGCAACAAATTTCCATCATGACAACGCTCGGCCCGGGCTAAGAACTATTTGGATAATAGTGGATGGGAAGCCTTACCCCACCCGCTTTATAGCCCAGACCTTGCCCCTTCTGACTACAATTTGTTCCGGTCGATGCAGAACGCCCTCACTGAAATACGGTTCACATCAGAGCAGAATATCAAAAATTGGCTTGATTCATTCTTGGCTGCCAAGCCGGCGCAGTTCTTTTGGGATGGGATCCACAAATTGCCAGAAAGATGGGAAAAAGTTATAGCTTCAAATGAGCAATACTTTGAATAATACTATTGTACATGTTTTTCCTAAATAAGCGTTCAAATTTTGGAAAAAAAAAACACACGAATTAAAATATATACCCAATACCATAAGAGTATTATATCGGAGGAGGGGATACTTTAAAAGGGACGACATTAATATTGATATTTTATTTATAAGAACTACTTTTTGAACACACCTCGTATAAATCTTCTCCCGGACGGTCTTCGCATTCGCAGTTCGATTTATTCCATTAAACCTGGATTGCTGCCGTTCTTAACATTTTATTGAGAAGGTCTTCAGAGCCACGCTTAAATATTTCTTTTTCTGATTACTTTTTGTCGACTGTCGGTGCATAGACACTAATAATATTCAATTACTACTTTTATTGCCATAACACTTGAGTATTTTCATTTGCAAATTCAAGTGTTGGACGCTGTTTTCGAAAGTTTTAAACTTTGTAGTATATCATGAGCACATCTTATGTCTATTTTGCTTCACCACAATACGTTTTCTAGTTCGAAACTTTTGCCAATCAGTGTGCAATATACCTTTTTATTTTTGAAATAATTATATAGTTCGTTCTCCGGAAACTGTTGAACTTTGGTGCGAGTAATTCTGCTCGTCCTGAGATCACTCCTCCGATGTGCGGAACAAAATATACGTTATGTAGTGGTAGATCATAAAAGTGTTATAAGAAAAACAACAAAACCAAATATATCATCAGCTTTACATTTTGTACAACTTGTTAACGATGCCCGATGTTGGTGTATCAAAAGTTTGACAGCTCAACAGTCTTACGATTTTCCCCGTCGAAATTCAGGAGTTATTTTTGTTGCGGACGCATTTGGCTTCATTTTGACTGCCCTTGTTTTCGTTACATTTGTCTTTCTTTGTTAATATTTGAATTAGGAATACTTTTGTTTTTAAAGCGCTCCGAACGTTTATCAATCAGCCCACTCTGTTTACCTAATTAACCGTCAATCTCAAAAAACATTAAAATTAATGTTATGTCAGAATGATGAAAACAGAGACGTCTTGCCTAATTATAGGAGACTCCACTCACAAAGCAGATAACCCTGATCTTCTTCGAATCATCCAATCGTTTACTATGCATTACACACTTTAGACCCAATCTTATCAAAAAGAAATAAATAAAAAATTAAAAAAAAAAAAACTGAAAAACCTCAAGTCAAGCTGTGTTTACGTATAGCGGTATATGGTAAAAACCTACACAATTTAATAAATGTTTTATTTTTTTTTTTTTGTTTTTTCTTCAACAGCCACTGCACAACTACAGAGTGCAATGAAATTCCGCCTAGAAGCTGTAGATCGTATCAGCAGCATTCCACTTATCGAGACTAGCCTTAAACGAGCGGAGCATCTCTACAGTCGTGTCAAAAATACCAATCGCCTTTTCAATTGGTATTTCGAAACAGCTGAAGCAACGATATTTGCTGCTTTAGAATCTGTACAGCCGGCCGTTAAACTCTTTGAGGCGCCATTAAAACGCCTCGACGATGTTATGTGCAAGAGTTTAGATATTTTAGAGCAGCGAATACCGTTAGTGTACTTGCCACCGGAAATGGTAAGCGTACCGCCATTTGAAGTAGAAGAGGTCTCTTATTTTTTCTACTCTTTGTGCCGAGTTTGAAGCTTATCTAATTTAGTTGATTTTATTGTCATTGAAGATGTACTGGAATACTCGAGAGTACATGTCCAACCATTTGGTTAGACCGGTGATCAAGCGAGCTGATTCAGTAAAGCAAATTGGTCATGCTGTCCTTGAGAGCCCCATTACAACGTACGCAGCAGATCGAATTGATGGAGCATTCACTTTTGCTGATATGTATGTTGACAAGTATTTGACAGTTGACGCAGATCAGGATCAAGTTGACGGTAAGTGTGGGGAGTGCGAGTATTCAGGCGGATCTGTATGCTTTTAAATTTCACCAGCCAAATGAAATGATATGGTTTGATTCTCCGACAAGGTTATCACTGTTCTCAAATTTAATTGGAGTTATTTATTACTTAAGATAATGAAAATTAAAATTAAAAACAACCAAAATAAACAATTTCGTTGGTATACTTATTAAATCAGATTGATAATTTTAGCTAAAAATGAAGAAAGTGAGGTAACTCAAGACTGTAAAGAAGGAAGTGCGATAAAGGCGATTCATCATGGACAGAGATTCTCACGAAAACTTAAGAGACGTCTGACTCAGCGAACTATAGCCGAGGCTAGAGCTTTAAAAAAGCAGAGTAAGGAAGCTATACATGTACTACTCTATGCTGCTGAATTGGTAAGATTATTTTAAAAAAAAAAATTCTAAGTTTGATATCAAAGTTCTGTGTAGACTTTTCTTAATAGAATTTTCCTAGAATTTGTAACGTATCGTCTAACGTTTGCATACGATGCTATCTGGAAGAATGAACCAAATGAAGTTTCCTTTTTGTGTTTCCGAGAATGCATATACAAATTTAAGAAGGGGTAATCTTTGATCGATCTATTGTCGATTCTTTAATCCTTGACCGATTACATATTTCTCTATGGATCATATTGGAAAAAAGGTATCGAATCGTGTTACTGTTAAGATTTGTTTAAAAGAAACCTGAACACAGTTTCACGAATGCAACAAGAATGATAATTTTCTGTTTTACTGCTGCCTATAGTGGGATACTTAAAAGAGATCGACATACAACAAAAAATTGGAAACGTTATAAATAATAGGAAATGTCTTCCACACTCACTTACTTAGGTGGCAATATAGTTTGGGTTGAACCTGAGGGTCAACTAATAAGTCATTTTTGTTAGCCTGATACTTAGCTAGTTGGGGGGTTGCGCACCCAAACTCAATAGTGATCCTATCAGAAGATGAGGTCGTCCTCTACATCATTGTTCCTCTGGGTTAGATTCGAAGACCTTGGGGTCCGAAGAATTTGTGTCCATCCGCTCTACATGTGCTAGCTATCTTAGGCGACTGATGTGCAGTTTTCCATCGCTGTCCAGCTCGTATAGTTCAACCTTTTCCTCCAAAGCCCGCTAACCCAAACGGAATAAAAGAGTAATTCTTCTTATTATTTCTTATTTCTGCTAAGTTGCTGTTGGATAAATTGATTATTGAACCAAAGCAGACGAAGTCCCTTATTACCTCCAAAATATAACTGTCGACTGTGATATTCTATCCAACTATAGCAGGTATGTCACTATATAGGTCGTCATATGATGTTGAGATTCCATTCATCAGGCATACACTCTTCTAACCAGATCTGAGAAATGACTTTGTATATGTCTAAGTTCGTCGCTAGACGTAGTGTCGTGAAAGGTATGCTTATTAACTGTCCTACCAAAGATGACCTCCTTTCCTATCATACTTCGGACATTAGTAATATGTTTTCTCGGGGAGCTCATAGAAACATTTTTTGGTGGTGTCGTGCTTGTCTTTCATAGAGGAATGGTCCCATATAAGGGTTTTGTTTGCAAAGTTGATTTTGATGCAGATTATCATAAAACTCTAGCTTATATTTTGGAAGCCCAAGACCTCTTGCCCAAGTCTGCCGCATATGACAAATCCGCATGCGAATAAGCGATTTTTCTTTTCCCTATAGTAGTCACCACAATATACGAATATATCACAGTTTCTCCTCATTATTTTCGGCCCTTCTTGTCAAACTTTCGGGATGGCATGTTAGCCTGCAGTTTTCCGCTCACAAATAGTTTAGTCCAGGTGACGGATGAGAACAACATACTAGTAGTGAACCTGATCCGGCTAAATTGTTACTACGCATATGATGCGATCTAAGGGAATAATTCACTTCATTGCCTCATTAAGTTCTAGTAGATTAAAGTTGCCATTACAAAGGGCAAAAAGGTTGTTCTACTCCATCAGAATAACCCTCTATGTCAAAGAGCTAAGAGAAGCTACATACATATAGTTACAGGAGTCCTGTTGAGAAAAAATTATGCATTCGCGGTTTTTTCGAAATTTCCTTATTCCGAGGTCCGCAAGATTTTGTTGATAAAAAAATGGTAGATCTCGGAATGATAGCCAAAAGACTCTTGAGGCATTTCTTTGTCAAAACCAAATATAATAGTTTTTTCTCCATTAGTGTCATAGATTTTATAAAAGTTAGAAGCTTTGCCTATTATTTTAGTCTGCAATAAAATGCTTGAAATGTCAGTACCCATCAAATCAGCGTGTTGCACATTAGCCTGATTTAAGCTTCCGATTCCGAACCACCATCTCAAGTGAACTACTCTCGAGATAAGGATCTAATAATATTAATAATAATCTGCATTGATTTACAAGATCATGAGATCTGCAGCAAATCAATCCATTCACAAGTCCAACAATAAGATGCGCACAAAAACTGTTCTATGGTGGAACAAGGATATTAGTTCCCTTCGCATACAAAAGCAAAAAGCCTGGCATAACTTTAAGAAATCACCCACAGACTCAAATCTGATACTCTATCGGAGACTGAACGCCAAGTTTCGTAAAACGGTAAAGGCTGAAAAAAGGGTATGTTTCGAAAAATTTACCGCCAATATCAGTCCAAACTGCACCTCCCATAAGCTTTGGTCTGACATTAAAACTTTAACAAGGTTTTGGAAAAAATCATCGCCAAACGGCTTTTTCGGTTCCTAGAGAAAGAAAACCTAGTAGACAACCGGTAAGTCGGTTTCAAAAAAGGTAGATCCATCTTGGACGCACTCCTCGTTTTCGACCATTTTATCTCCTCATCATTGTCTGAAAAAAAACCATGCCTCTATTCTCAGTATAGACTTTGAACAAGCCTTTGACATTATCGGGGCACATGTTGTATTAAAGAAACTACTAAAATGGAAGATTGGCCCAAAAATGTTCAATTTTATAAAGTCTTTCCTTACCAACAGGAGATTTCGTATAAAATACGATAACATCCACTCGAAATCTTACAGGCTTAAAAACGGTATCACCACTATCAGTGATCCTATTCATTATAGCTTTTAATGAAATAAGCAAAGTAATTGACATCTTCCAGGTAGGACATGTACTTTACGCGGATGATCTTTTAATTTTTTCAAAATGCAAAGACCTGTCTGTAGTAGGCGAAACTTTTTCCCGCATTATCGAGGCTCTGTCTAGCTGGAGCAATCTCTTGCCATAAGTCCGAAGTACTGCATATTTGTAAAAAGCATAGTTGCAGTAAAAATATTTTAGTTTATATGAAAAATGTAAATTCCATCAAAATCCTTGGAATCCTGTTTGCTTCCAAGTTTTCATTCAAAAATCATTGCTTACACATAAGACAAAGCCTGACTGCAAGGAAGAATATTATCAAATATTTTCCTCAAAAAATAGTCGTGCTAATGTAAATACTCTTATAAATTTAATTAAATTAATTGTGCTATCTAAGATTGACTATGATCTACCAATTTACGGGAAATTCGCCAAATCATCACTGCAACTCATCAAAACACCCTATCACGCCGCCATCAGAACAAGTATGAAAACCCTCCGCTCAACTCCAATCAACAATATAGTTGCCGAAACAGGACTTTCTCAGATCCATGATAGAATTGGGCTCCTAACTGCAGTAACAATGCCGAAAATCAACTCGCCAATTCAGTCACCTATACATACTATCGTCCACCAAACCATAAAACGGAAACGAAGCCAGAGACTCCAATCAACCTTATGCAAAACACTTCAGTTCGCCAAAGATTTTGATATTTCCATCCTTACAGCAAAGAACAAAACAAATCAACAACCATTCTGGACCCTTCCAGGCTACGCGATCAACACCGCTCTTTGCCAGTATGCTAAAACTTCCACCAACAGTAACATATATAAAGCACTTTACCTAAGCATTGCTAACAAATTTAAATCCATCGGATGGAAACTCCTTTTTACCGACGCCTCAAAAACAGATAGCAACACAGCATTTGTAGTTGTTGGCGAAAATGGAACCGTTTTATCTAAAGGCTTACTACCAAACTTTGTATCAACATTCACTGCGGAAGCATACGCTATATTCAAAGCGATTCAGATATCAAAAAAAGCAAAGACTGTAATTTTTTCTGACAGTCTATCTGCAATATGTAAAAAACATCGCAAACTCCACCACAATTGTCGTAAAGATTCGCGACCTACTTATATTAAACAATGAAACACTAAAAATCGCTTGGGTTCCCAGTCACATAGGGATCAGAGGCAACGAAGCAGCTGACACGGCAGCACAGTCAGCAACAAAAGAACCTTTGATCCCCTTCTACCAATTCAGTAAAAAAGACAACGAACTACATCCTTAAAAATTGGGAACTTAAACTCAAACTTAAACTTAAACTAAAATTAAACAACCGCACATATGAAAACTTTAATCCTAGTGGAGTCAAAGTAATCTACCCCAACAATGTCCCTCGGAAAGAACTACAAGTGTACACAAATCTTAGAGTAGGTCACTCATATATCACGCATAAGCACCTATTCAAAAGGGAAACACCTGCACTATGTCATCTTTGCAACGAACAACCTAAGCTTACCATGCCGCACCTACTTTCCTCCAAAAAATTTGACCTGATCTGCTAAAACATCACCGACCATAGTCTCTCTTTTCTTTTATCAAACGTTAACCTTGAAAATATAAACAATGTTTACAACATTATGAATGCCCTAAAGCTTGTAGATTCCATATAACATTTTTTCAACCACTAGTTGAAAGCCCTGGCCAGTTTTCTCTAAATGGGGATACTTTACCCTTTAAGCTGAGTATATATGTTTCCAGTTTGAAGGCAGAATCATGGTCCTTGTACGAGGACGCCGGAGCCAAATTTTTCATTGGTTTTGGAGTTAAAAGTTTGACTAAACGCTGTAATCGTATTGACACATTAAACACAAAAACGCTTGCCGGCTTTTGTTCTGGCTTTTGGAAAACTGCCTTATAAAGCTCAATAAAAATATATCATCATTGAAAAATTCTTGATTAATGTACATATTCTCGTATTTTCAATCTCATACTTCTAAGACCTTATGCTTATTGACTTCTATTCTATTCTATATTAAAATGGGACGGCAGTTACTCCGGAAGTTGAGCATGCAAGTTTTGCGAGGTACGTCGCCGTGAAAGCGCCTGAGTAGGAATTATTTCACAGATTTTCGGTATTCGCAATAAAAAGCCTGATCAATTGATGATGGCAATTTTACGATGGCCAATTCAAAATAGTAGTATAAAACCAAAGATCTCTGTGCTCTCTGCCTTACTCAATAAAGCGTCGTCAAGCTTCCCTTCGACGCCTTCTCGTTTGATGATAACCGGCTATCAAATAAGCTTCCTGCTCCTTAATCTCGGCAATTTTAGATTGATGGGAAGACAATACGGCATTGAACCAGTTTTTGCCTTTTTTATGTACAATGCTCTGCTCAGAAACTAATTCATTACACTATAAGATGCTTCCAAAGATAATGTGTTTTTGAACTGCCCTAATACGTTGCTTAGTATCGACTTAATGTACTGTAACTCTTTGTCAACGTTTTATACCTCTCAAACCGTTAGAATATACTTGCTTAGATGATGCTAGAGCCCGATGTTTTGCGTTCAATTACGCTCAATTCAGTCCTTATTTCACTGCAAGCCACTTTTTCACTGATCCTTAAAGCAGGACTGTGGTATTTAGGGTTCTATATGTAACCTCCCTAGTGTTTCTTGATAAAGTTTTAATACTCAATTGTCTTCTTTGAGGGGAAAAAAACAGGTTAAGGCAGGGTTAGATTTTAAGAGCTAAAATTAGTTACCCAATCATCTGTCTTTCTTAAAATCTGCTTCTGAGAACCACTGCATTTCGAACTATGGATATCTTTATTAAGGTCTCTTGTATTCCATCGTATTCCTTATATCACAAGGACATCAACTCTCAACTAACTTTCAATCTGGTCTGATATATTGTTTATTGTATAGCTGGTGTTTCAATTTTCCATCCTCGATCTTGTAATTAAGCTCTTTCATAAATATGGATGCATTTTTCGAGCGGAATTTGGGAATTTCTCATTTCGGGTTGTGTGCAACGATGGTTATACCACTGATCTTTTAGAAACCGTTTAATTTATGTTCGATATTAAGAACATCAAGCAAAGAAAAGTATTGAACAATATTTTCTAAAATACATTGCAAAATATATACAGTTAATGTCGTATATGTTAAAGTCTATGTATATTGTAGGCTGCGTTGGAGGCACATATTTCTAATCCGCTCAGCAACCTATACCTAAGCTTATATTATGATACAATATAACACTATATTATATCATGTACTTGAATTACCTTAATTTTTTTTTTTAAATATTTTAGATTGCAACCGACCCAAAAATGGCTCTTCAAAAGGCCCGGGAACTTTGGAGCTATCTCAGCCAAGATGAACCGGAGAACCAAGCTCGTCCGAACACTTTAGAACAACTAGTCGTTTTACTAACCAGAGAGTCAGCCCGTCGTTTAGTTCATTTAGTTAATTTTAGCACTAATGTCGCATCAAATATTCCAAGGTATAACAACTCTAACAGTTTTTCATCTACAGATTGTCTTAACTTATATTATACGTATATTATAGGACATTTGTACATTCTGCAACTGAGTTACTTCATCAGTTTATTTACATAAATAATCGTATCTTAAAGGTGAGTGGAATGAAGCACATTTTCATTTCACACGGATAGCAAATATTACAAAAAAATTACCATTTCAGATCACAAAATTGGATCAAGTTAAAAATCTTACTAAGGAGGAAGCCGAAGGACTTCTCACCAAAGCTTTGAGTTTCTATGGAAATTTGACAAACTTTACATCCAGCTATTTGGTGAGTCTGCAAAGAAACGCATTCTTTTTGGGAGGCAGTTAATACGTTTCTTCAAAATTTTTTCAGGAACGCGTTGCAATCTTTTTGTCAGGCCGCATTGAAGCTGAAAAAATTTCGACAACTACAACGACAACACCAAGGCGAAGAATACAGCCACGACAGAATAATACTCCAACTCATAACAATATCAATGGAGTGTACTGAGAAATAGAAATTTTTATTGTTATTGCTATTTCTTGTTTCATTATCGATTTATGTATCCGCATACCTCTAAGATGCAATTAAAGGTTTTTGAAATTTTCCTGATTTTTATTTTCATTGAAATTTAAAAGTTTTCATAGTAGTTGGCAGTGAAGAACAAGCTGGTCTCTTGATATCTTAAATCTGTAGGAGAGTTATACTTTTGAATGCTGCAGCTTTCTATACTCATTGTACGCAGCTGTGAAGAACAAGGTTTCTGGTAGCGGATTCTGCTTACCAGGAAGAGTTTATCCTTCTGTCTGCATTATTACGACGGTTTTGATTAATATAAAGTCTGTGTAGTTGTTTAAAATATATATTTTTTAATGTTAATTATCGGTTACCAATGAATCACATTGTAGCTTCACTTGCCTAGTATAAGGCCGCTTTAATTCTGCCGAAGTTTAATTCTACTGCGCGCATTAGTTTTTAAGGCACAAAACACAAAAACACCAGAGGAGCAAAAATAATGCAAAACGGATGAATACATGTTCTAAAATTCTTCAAAATTCATAGCTACCATGAGGATTCATCTAAAGCGTCCAACTACACTTTTGCTCCCAATTAAATGATTATTAAAAATAACGAGCGACTGTTGCCATAATCTTTTTGTTCTTCTCTGGCGGTCTTTTCACTAACCAATCGTGACTTTTAGTATTTTATTTTAAAATAATATTAGTTGTAAAAATAAAAGTCAACTCATCTATTTTTGAAATTAATATGATGTTCCCGAGTGATAATTTAAAAAAATAAAAACATAGACACGACCAAAACGTAATGTTAAATAATCAAAACGACACAACGATACGATAAAATAAAAAACTTTGTTTCATCTGGTCGAAATGGAAGAGGCACTGCTTTTTTTCTGTTTGGACTTTGTGACTATGGGATATCATCTCTCACAACAACTTGAAGTAGTATGAACTCCTAGTAATGGTCGAGCCTCCGTCAATAGATTCATGGGGGTGAGACAACGAAAAAAAAAAAAAACGGATTAACAAATTGGCACTCCAAATGGATCAAGTAATCAGGGGGAAAAAAAAATTTCGTCAACGATGCTGCTTTAGAACTGGTCCTTGTACAATGCATTATTCCACTTTATATTTTAATCATAGCAAATAGCATGTGGAAGCGATGTGCATCATTTTGTGAATTTCAATCCGGCTAAAATAGCTAGTTAAACCATAAATGCAACTGGCGATTGCTAGTGGCTAAGAACAACATCGCCGTATTTTTTTAAACCAGACAAAAAAAAAAAAAAATACAAAGTTTTTTTTTATCGACGGGAGACGGTGTTTCAAAAATTCCATCAACAGGAAACGAGGGTGCCAACCAAGAAAACATCTGGACAAAAACATTCACATTCAAATTTAGTCTAGACGCCCTATAGATGGAAATTCAGCATAGTCAACGTCCCGTTGTTGATGTCCCATAATTGATGTTGACCTCTGCTGCTGCTGATAAGAGCCAATTACGAATCTCAATTCATGCATAACCAGGGTAACTATACCTGCAGCTCTTGGGCTAGCTCCTTATACAGGGTTTTTTATTAGACGCACCTAACTTACTTTTTTTAATAAAAGCTAATTATGCAATTTTTATATTTGCCTAAAATATAATTGATACTATTACTAATAATCTTTGACCTCATTCTAATATCCTCCACGGAAGCGCGTGTATGACCGGATGATTAAACCCAATTTTCCATTAGTTTTTCAAATAATTCGGAGGATATTCCAGCTATTTCATGACTTCAATTTCATAGTGTAACGTCTTCAATAAGTCCATTGTGCCTCACCGACACCATCTCAACTTAATGACACCAGCGACATGAAAATTACACCAAAGGTAATTTTTTTTCCGTATGCCATAGCTACGGGTGGAACAGCTTAGGCTGTTCGTTAGAACAAATGTGGCAGTTTTGCTTACTTACAAGGAATTTTAAGCAAAATTGTGTCTCTTCACCGAGGATTATCATTTGGCCTTAGCTCTTGGTCAATAAATATAGTCAAGTTCGAGACATTCGAGAGATGTCTAGCTCCTGAGAACTGCGCTGATTCGATTAACTGTTGTCTTTTTAATTACCGACTCGGGTACAGACGCAATATTCTCTTCACTTCAGCCATTTCGCTGTCTAAAATAAGTCGATTGGAATTTTTTCGCTAAGCGGAGGTAACTGGCTGCAATTTTCGATGAATTGTTAACATTGTTGAAGCGTATACCTTCCTATGATTTAATGGGAAACAGTTTGGAACACAACAAATTGGCATTAGTTCAACAAATTCTATTGGAAAAAAATGGGACGCACCTTATGAAAATCAGTTTATTTAGTGCCGAAGAAGTCATGTGACTATAGACTGTGTGGAAACTTAATGGGTAGGCAGTTTCCAACCACTCTCTGAGCGCTTTGATGTTTGACTATGCCTAAACTATGCATTATGCAAACCATCTTCTCAGAAACCGATTTAATCGGACAATCTTATCAAGTGCCTTAAAGATCCGAGGAAGTAGCCAAGACGGGTAATTGTAACATCAATTGGTCCTTCAAATTTTTGGTTATGCTCTTTGGTGTCAGCAATTCTGCTCAAACATTTCAAAGATTTATACAAGTTTTAAAAGGCCTTGACTTTATTCATGCGTACTTAGATGTCATAATCGTAACTGCAATCAATAAAGAACACACTGAATATCTGAAGGGTGTAATGAAATGTTTATAAGATTTGGGTGTGAAGATTAATTCTTATAAATGGATATTTTACACGCCTCAAGCGGTTCTGGTGCAAGTTACTTGTTATTATTGGAAGCCATTGGATAAAGTCTCGGCAAAATAGTCGCCAGAAGAAATAAGCTATAGAAATGAAAGACTTACAGTAATTTTCTACACCGCGGACATTGGTTTATATCTTCACGATACGAAGAAAATACGAAACTAAAAACGAAATATAACACAACATTTTTCTTAAAGTTTAGAAGTTAATGTTAGACCAACAGCTATACGACATATACAGCGATGCTTCACAAAACGTTATTCGGCCAAATGGTACCGATGAATTTCTGTGCGCATTCAACCATCAACATCCCTGGAACTTGATCATTGATTTGACTATATTATTTGACCATTGATATCGTCGGCCAGTTTTCTGAATTCACTGGATACCGTTGGGATAAGTAAGCCCCTTACTGCGATAGCCAGCATCAATTTTAAGTAAAATCGCTAGTACTGTGGCCAAATATGTTTTCGGTATAATTAGAATCCAGTAGGGATAACATCGGCAGCGAATGAAACGGAATAGTAGAGAGATAGCACCGGGTTTTAAAACCGGCCAATCAATCCAACAAGGGATTGAACTAGATCAATACCAGTTGTACTTCTTTGGTTGTGTTCGTGATACAAAGGGTATTTAACGACTTTAGCTTTAAATTTCATTACGGAGTACCTGTACGCATTCAAGGTAAATTCTTTTCAAATGAAGATGCGTCTTCAAACCCAAAGCCTTTTTTTTTTTTAAAAATAGCGAATTCTTATGCGGAACTTCAAACCAAAACCAACTAGTCATGATTCAAAAACCAAAATATTTTTCCAGAGGTATCTTTAAACATGCACCCACATTTTCGTGCGACAAGATGCACCGAAACAAGGACTTGAACCACCGATAAGGACAAAACTTTTTGTTGAATTGATATTAAATTTGATTTACATTTTTGACAGGTACCCGGAGTGGAAGATGGGTAACGCTACTGAACCAAAATGAATATTATTTAGTACAATCTCTTTTAGCCCGCCTGTCAAAATTTGGTGACATCGTGTTAGTGCTTTTTCCGACCATGGAAAAAGAGCAGTATCGCTCCGTGATCCGATTCTTGTTTTTGTGTGACAAAACCTATGAGGAAATCAAGCTAGTCTCGATGTATGGGACTCATTCACCCCTGCAACCGTTTATCATTGGTTCGCAGTGGACGAAATCCATGATATCGTATTGGCGGACCGCCGAGTGAAAATTTGCGAGTTGGCTAAGATAGCAGAGAGATAGCTGAGATAACACCAGAGACCAAGAAACAATCAAAACAATGGGTTTTACCCGCTGAACGTACACCAAAAAAGGTGAAGATCGTGACTTCGGCCGGAAAGGTGATTGCCAACGGTTTTGGGACGCGCGAAATGAGATTTTTGGATTTTGGAGGAAGGAAAAATAATTACAGGAGCATACTACGTTGATTTATTGGGCCGATTCAACGCCGTTTTAAAGACCACATTTGGTGAAGAAAAATCGCCACAGCCAAATCGGTCGAATTGCACTACGAATTGCTCTCCCATCCGCCGTATTCTCCGGATTTGACTCTCTGCGACTCCTTTTTGTTCCCAAACCCTTAAGGATCGCTCGCCGGAAAGAAGTACGGGTCGAATGAGGAAGTCAAAAGTTGTACTATACGGCGGGGTTTAAAAAATAGCAGCACCGCTGGGAAAAGTGTATCGATTTGAAAAGGGACTATATTGAAAAATAAATTGTCAAAACCTAAAATGTTGCGCTGTCATTTCTAATCCGGGTATTCATTAAACAGTCCTCGTAGTTAGAAAAAGGCTTGTTGTTAATAATGAAAAATAATATTAGCCAAATGACCCCTTCAACCTTTGTTGCACATACAGGCTCTTTTAATAAGGTTGCTCATCACATTTTCGGCTATATTTTATCGATAACAGCTCAGATGTTTCCTTTAATGCTTAAAGTAACTGAAGAGCATTGCCAAAAATATTTCCTTTTTAACAAACAGGGAAATGAAATCCCGTGGCCTTGGCGGCCAATTTTGATCACCATTTCGAGAAATGACTCGGCCAGGGGATTTTTCTCGGAAAAGAACAGTGATCTCACTATGTACTTTTCTTGTTGAAAATAAATATTGCGCGCATTCATATCTTCAAGCTCCAGTTATAAAATTTAATTGGTCATGATTTGAAAGTTCAATTCATTTATGGTAGAAGCCATACCCGTTATTTTTAGAGAAATAAGTTCCCATGATGCCTTCTTCCCGAAAACCCCATTAAACAGAAGCACGTTGATAATAGTTTTTAAATTTTCTTAGACCGGAATTTGGCTTGAAGACGGAAATAAGTCTCATCTCATGAAATAATTTTCCAGTTAGGATTTTGAATAACTTCATGCAATTCCAATAGCCAATTCGCAAAGTGGTCATCCCAGTCCCACTTTACGGGGCAGAAGCTTGGACATTGACGAAAGGGGATAAGAATGCTCTTAGACTTTCTGGGGCTTAAAAAAAATGTTCTTCTAGTAATTTTCGGTCCCGTTTGCATCAATATAGAATGGAGGAGACGATTCAATAGCGAAAAGTACAGTGATGCCGATCTCGTCAGAAAAACTCGGTTATTCGTACCTTCCAACCCAGGAGGACAATACAATAGAGGACGACCTCATCTTAGAGGGAAGGGTATTTCAGCGAAATTCGTGTGCTGGCAAAATGAAGCGCTGACTGGAGAGGCAGGTGCCTCACGTCGAGCGAGAAGATTTTTTTCAGGGAAATTTTCACTATTTTTGTATTTTCTTTATGTACATATATCTGACTATATTCCAATTTCAAATCGACCTGTTAAGTACTTTTAGAGATATAGTATACGCATATTTGTATGAACATCTCGGCTATGTGTAAACTTCTTCCGAAACTTTAAACGCGTATTTCATAAAACTATGTTTTCGAAGTCAGTGACCAAGACTTCCAAAATACGGCTCAACCTTCTCAGATATATTCCTCACATATTGATAGAATGAATAAAAAAAAATCTTATTCCTTGATTTCGGATAATTATTTCTTTTTTTTTTTTTTTAAACAATTTTACGTGGCAATTTTCGTCGAAAATTCGATAAAAAATCAAAATGATTCCTTTGTCCAATACCTTGTGTTATCCATCCACTAAAAGAATTTCCTTAAAGAAGCTAATACACCTCCGTCAAAATGGATTCTTGGTCGTGTTATTCATACCCATCCCGGCAAAGACAACAAGATTCGAGTCGTCACCGTCAAAACTCAATTCGGTGACTATATTCGACCCATGGTTAAAATTGCTCCACTATCACTAGCTGAAAGTCAGTGCGGTTTTTCAGGGGGAGCTGAATGTTCATGATTTATACATATTTTTAAATTATACATATAAACTCACTTGCATTACTTTGTAATATTACCTAATTGTTTTCTCTATTTTTTGAAACTTACCTAACATTGTATACTTACCCTATTTGATTTTAACTTGTACCAAATGAGTTTTTAATATTGAAAGTAAATAGTTAATTAATTGTACAATCCACATAAACTCGTGAAGTACATATGTACATACATGTAACATAACATATATTTTGCTATGCCTCAGTCTCTTTCGCTGATGGATCGTCAAGGTGACAACACGCACTGTAAGTTTCTAAGAATAAAATACTAAACTCGCGTTTGAGCAGACATTTTTGGTCCTTCTTGTGCGGATTATTGATATGAGCACAAGTCATCTCGGTGCAAGCGCTACGCAAACACTCCAGCCAAATTTAATAAAATTGTCAAAATTTATCAGTACCTAGTTTTTCGGGCGATTACAAGGACTGGCCGGCTTTCAGGGATTTATTTCTCGGATTCGTAGAAAGTAATCCATCGTTGAGTTGCTCTCAAGAATTTCATTATCTCAAGTCGTTTTTAAGCGGTGATGCTTTTAATTTAATTAAACACATGTGCAGTTCGGAAACCAATTACGTAGAGGCGTGGGATAGGCTCGAAAAGCGGTATGATAGGAAACATTTGATCGTCCAATCTTTCGTACAGTCATATCTTTCTCTTCCAACATCTTCGGGAAACAATCAGACACTTCGAAAAATAACTGCCGGAGCTGATGAAGTGATTCGGGGTTTAAAGGCATTAAATTCGACCAGTCGTGACCCATGGCTCATTTACCTTTTGCTACAAAAAATCGATTATGACTCTAAACAGTCATGGGCAGAAGAAATAGGCACTAGAGATGATTCAACTATTGACGAACTGATTGATTTTCTTCATACTCGGTGTGAATCCTTCTTCCCTGTATCGTTCTGTGCACACACGTACCAAAAATCAAGGAGTAATAAAAACGCATTTCGTCGAACAAAACTCGGTCTGTCCAAAGTGCAATTCAAATCACGGAGTGTTTTTATCTTCCTCATCACGGTATTTATAAAATGGATAGCAATACAACTAAAATTCGTATTCGACGGTTCTGCTAATGCTACCAATTCAATATCATTGAATGCTTCTTTACTTGTTGGTCCCACTATACAGACAGATATCTTTTCGATATGTATTCGTTTTCGTCGTCATGTTTATACATTGTCGAGCGATATCGAAAAAATGTATCGACAAATTCTGGTTTCTAAAAAGCATGCCGACTTCCAACGCATCATTTAGAGGGAGTCCAGTTAACTTCCTTATAAGCATTATCGGCTGTTAACAGTCACCTACGAAACATCTTGTGTACCTTTTCTCGCCGTGCGTACACTCAAGCATCTAGCATTAGATTCATCGGAAACACACCCACGGGCCTCTAAGGTTTTACTCGAGGACTTCTATGTTGATGACGTCATAACAGGAGCTGACAGCATTGATGATCTCATTGCGCTTCAATCGGAGCTCTTTAGTCTTCTTAAGGGAGCTGGGTTCCACTTGAGGAAGTAGACGACCAATTGTTGGCCGTTGCTGTTTTCATTACCAAAAGATCAGAGAGTTATCACTGATTTTTAAAGAATCAACCTCAGTAAAGCTTTTGGGACTACAACGGTGTCCCATTGGACTGTTTCTCGTTCAATGTACGTCTAAACAATTCAGCTGTACTCGTACATACGAAACGCCGCGTTCTGTCAGAATCGTCTCGTATATTTGAATCTATCGGATTTCTCGCACCAGTAACTGTCGGTATTAAAAAATTTTTTCAAAATCTTTGGCGTGCTATACTAAAATGGGATGATGAACTCCCCAAACAATTAACTGACTCTTGGCTAAAGATTCGGAGTGAATTGCATCTTCTTGAAAATATTAGCGTTCCTAGAATCGTATGGACTAATAAAGAAAATTTTGAATTTCACGCGTTTTGTAATGCCTCGTTAGATGCTTACGCAACTGTGGTGTATTGCAAAAGTGTAAACGTCAGTGGTATAGTAAACGTTTCGTTAGTGGCTTCGAAAAGCAAGGTTGCCACTTTAAAAGTATTATATTTGCCGAGATTAGAACTCTGTGGTGCTCCTCTCTTAGTTCGACTTATTAACAAACTTAAAGATTGTCTTAAGATAAAGGATATTACATTATACACGTGGACAGACTCATCTATAGTTCTTCACTGGTTGTCGGCACCACTTAAAAAATGGTCGTTATTCATCGCGAATCGTACGTCGGAAATTCTGAGAGAAAGAGAGAAGTATATCTAAACTCCAGTACTTGTATGTAACACCTCAAATGAAAACATTTTAGAAAACCCTGTAATTAACTCTTCAAGTTGGTTAAAGACTATTCGGGTTGTAGCATACCTATATCGTTTTAAATCAAATTCGCGGTCGGTAATAAATTGTCGTACTCTTAATGCACTTACAACAAATGAAATTTCAAATGCTATAACACACTTAATAATATCTGCTCAGTCTACAATGTTCCGTACTACGGAAGGGACAAAAGCTGAATTCTTAAGTCCCATTCCTTGATTCGGTTGGTGTTCTTCGTGTTGGTGGACGTTTGCAGGAATCGGACCTATCATACTGTGCAAAACATCTAATAATCTTAGAAAAATCGCATCCGATATCCCGCTTGATCGCGTTACATATTCATTTGAAGTATTTTCATGCCGGAGAAACACAAATGCTAGCGTTGCTCAAACAGAGTTATTACATACTCGGTACACAAATATGTTGTTTGTTTTACCCAACGCTTATAGGTAATCTTCCAGCGGAAAGAATTCGGTTTTCACGCCCGTTTAGCAAGGTTGGTTGTGACTATGTTGGACCGATTACATCCGATACCCATCCCGGCAAAGACAACAAGATTCGAGTCGTCACCGTCAAAACTCAATTCGGTGACTATATTCGACCCATGGTTAAAATTGCTCCACTATCACTAGCTGAAAGTCAGTGCGGTTTTTCAGGGGGAGCTGAATGTTCATGATTTATACATATTTTTAAATTATACATATAAACTCACTTGCATTACTTTGTAATATTACATAATTGTTTTCTCTATTTTTTGAAACTTACCTAACATTGTATACTTACCCAATTTAAAATTGTACCAAATGAGTTTTTAATATTGAAAGTAAATAGTTAATTAATTGTACAGTCCACTTAAACTCATGAAGTACATATGTAAATACATGTAACGTAACATATATTTTGCTATGCCTCAGTCTCTCAGTCGTTGATATCTTGGTTTGCTTTGAGATCCAAATCTATTTGTTTTTTCGTCGTTGTAAAATACTAAACCCGCGTTTGAGCAGACAGATAGTGTAGATGTTGTAAGTCAAAACTGACAGCATTCGATCAACGCCAATGAAGAGAGCAAAGCTTTTATCATAACTATCCACATAGAAACTTACAATAAACCTTTTCATTGGATCCTTTACCTGTAAATAAGGAGTGTAATTTAGAGCGCCATTTATGAACGTACGTAGGAGACTACGTGCAGTTTAATGGCTAACATTGTGATTATTTTGAAATAATTACCACATACTTATAGATAATAGTATTATTTGTATATATGTACATTAAAAGTTTTATACAGGGGCCAGGGGCTGTTAACAAATCAATAATTAGTTGCTTTGCTAATTTTAACATTAAATATATATTTTTAGACAAAAAAAAAAAACTTATTTTACTACACCAATCAAAACAATTTTGTATGATATATGTATGAACGTTCTAATACCTACTTATTGGGAAAACACATGTGACAGTGACTTTTTTCCAAATGTTGTGGTGAGGTTTTCGGGTTACATATTGTATAATTAATTTATTTTATTTTTATTATTTAACAAACAATTGAAAATTCTTGATCAGAGTCTGTTTCTTAATACACGTTACTTCCTTTCTTAGCAGCAACGGGTAGCCGTTCACCTTGAAGGAATGGATTCATCAAATTCTCCCGCTGTGGGTGGAATTTCTTCGAAACTAGATTCTTATGCTCGGATGGATGGAATTGCCGTGCTAAAAGTGTTTTCAAATTTGAAGATAATGGTCGACTATCGTCGCTGTTGTCTTCACCGGGACAATCAAACATATGTTCACCATCACACATGCACTCCTGAGCTGTTTGATATTCCCGGCTGAAAGCGGCTGTATTTTCAAAGTTAGATACGCATCCATTCTCTTCAGTATAACCATATGGGCAAGGATTTGGAGGATTGCAATAGGCTGGTAATGCTGCATCGGTTTTGATGTGAGTCTTTGAACGATGGGGACTTTCATCTCCGCCACCGGTAACGTATTGATGACCCCACAGGGAACTGTGTTGAAGATATTCCTGATCACGTAGGGACGGATTAGGATTACCGTCGAGGAGAGCATCATAATCCATTTGTTCGGCTTCTAGATCATCAGATCCTCTGGCCATTAAAGCCAAATGCGAGGGAATATCAGCCATTGGATCGATATAGGTGTCGGATTGATCTATCAGATCCTTTCCCATGCGATCGACTATTTCACGTAGCAATACATCGGAAAAGTAGTGATCCTTAACTGACATTGGAACATATCCGAAAGCATTGTATGGCAATGCTATAGAGATGATGGTAACAAGAAGAAACTTGATTCGAGAATCCATTTTCATCTGAAAGAGACGATAAATGTATTTTAGAAAAATTTTGTAGAATGGAAATGGAAATGTTCTAAATATTGAACATTATCGTATAATCAAAGACAATGATTTGAATTGAATTGAGAATGTGGAACGATACCACAATTCAGTAAAACAAAAAGCGGTACTTTTTTTATATTTGTTTTTGTAATTAGTTTAAGGTGTAATGTGTAAAAATCTGGTTCCTGTGTTATTGGAAACGTCGTATGAAGGTAACCTCATAGCCTCTAAATTAGATCTCTCTCCGTTCGCGGATAAGGATTAAATGTTGATGACACTGCAAAATAAAAAAGGACAATGGACCTGTTTATGTACCCATACAACTAGTAGAGGCCTGATTCCGGTTGCATAGGCCGGATGAAAGGATGATGAAAAACTATGAAAAATGCTGTAGTGACTGCTATAGCAAATAGAAGATGCTCCTATTTAAGTACGAATTTGTTACAGTTCTCAGCGCATGAAGTTTTCACTAGGTTAAAAAACGTGTCAAGGCAACTGTTAATGCCATCTACGGACGAGCAGAATGCTGCACCAACAAACCAGCGGTTGTTTCATACGCTGATGTCCAGATAAGGACAAGTGCTACAGACAGAAAGGTCGCAGTTCTAGTAGCCGGAAGTCGGCCAGTGCAGCGAAACCCCGTTGAGAAACAGCTCCGGTGGTTTTTCCAGAGCACAAGATCCAACTGAAACCGGTTCTACAACCAGAAGCAGTTGCAGTTCTTTTGGACGGAACTTGGACTGGAAGAGCAACCTCCAAGAAAACCCTGAAACGCCAAAAGGGACAAGATCGGCGCACCTAAAAGGCTGCCGCTATCTCCTCTCTGGTGGTTCGAATTAGGAAGGCTGTCTATGATAACTGTCCGAATGACGCTGAGTCGATCAACTGTGGTAGGTAGCCAAAGCAGAGGATGTTAACATTCAAGCAGGGGGTTACGATATGGAAGACAAAACTCTAAGAGTGAAGTGCTCCAAGCAGCAAACTTTTGAATGATTGAACAAGTCGGTGCCACAAATCCTACCCCTGGAAACTTTCGAGGTTTTCAGACAACCCAAATTGACGTACGATATCTTTACGGTTCCGGGACAACTTAGGGAAAAGGGGCATGTGCTGGTGCATCTTCACACTCAGAACTCTGAACTCAAATTTGAAAAGTAGAAAATCTATTCTGACAATTAAAGAAAGAATCGAAAACAAGGATGGATCTTCTCTTGTTGTGCTGCAATCCTATAGACTGACTGTTCCTTTGTGAAACGCAGATCTGTAACGTCTTCGTAAAGAAACTAAAAAAACTCGTCATTTAAAACTTATTTGGAGAAAGACTGAAATTTTTACAGATCGAAGAAAAAAAGAATATAAGAATTATTCGGATTTCGAAAAGATTCTCTGATGAAGACTTCCGAAAAAATCGAAACTGTCTGTGAAACAAGGAGGCTGGTCAAAGCCTTTAAAAGGGGAAGGTTAACCAGGTTGGAACCACTTAGAAAATCTGATGGTATAGTAGAAAGCAGAGACTCTCCATCTCATACTTGAGATTCATTTTCCAGGTAAGGTAACCAGAACCAGATAACAACCAGTTCCTATTAACGAAGTTGCTGGTGAGCTTATTATTAAAAGTGTTACGTTGATAGCCTCTAACACGTTGTCGACCCTCTGGCAGTGGAGCTATCGCAAAGACATGGGGTATGATAAGGACAATTATGTCCTCTGCGTTGGTTGTCTGGTAGAATAAGCTCCAATGAAAATTTTGTCTTGCCTGCATTAGACTTATGGAATAATCTCTTCCCACTTGATATTTATATCATGGGCGGCATTCCAAATACCATCTTCCGTTTAAATAGAAGTGGTATTTGATACAGCACGCACTGGAGCTTTCATGACCTTTCTGTCTTTTGACTCTGGTCCTATGAACATGCCATTGGATGCAATTACAGCAGATCTCATGCTGCGAAAAAGATACCGAATCGACTTTTCCTGCACATAAGAATGGTTTCGGCAAAGGAATGTAGTCGGGTCTTCACGGACGGCTGCAAGACTGAGATAGGATGCGGCGCTGGTGTCCCCGGTTTGCAGGTATATCAAATGCATGCTTCCCGACGTCTCTAAGAAGTCAGCGCCAAGTTGTTTACTGTTATTGTGACGGCGCACTTACCTTTTGCTGAACACTTATATTAAATGTGCTGGACATAAGTGGTACTACAACCTGCGACGCTTGCTATAGTGAAAGTGAAGATGACACCGCGGAGCACTACCGCTATTAATGTTCGCTTACGTTGTGTCACTGAAGGCACTTTGTTACTCCTCATTCTTTAAAAAACTGAAAGATTCCATTAAAAGGAACTTACAAGGAGTACAATGGACTGGTTTTTTGTCTAAATGCTCTGTTTCAATATAAAAAAGACTTCAATCTCACTCATCTGCTTCCATTTTGTAAAAAAATTCTTGTCGTTCGTCCACTTCAACTTCAACCGTGAACTTCTTTTGCAAAAATCTGACAAAATTTTAGTTGCCTGAAAAAAGTCTTTCGGCCACGGCTGGTATTGAACCCTGAACCATCCGATTTGGTAGTCAATAGACTACCACTTGCGCCGCGACCATCCACAGGGTCTTCATTAACACTGGCGGATACAGCAGCTGTATTTTTCTTTGTATGCACTCTACGCATACAGGTAGGTGGCTTGACTTTCAATAGCGTGAAATTGGTGCGAAATTTGGTCATTATGGCTTGAAATGCTTGCTCAGTAGGTCAATTATGACGACCGTCAAATAGTCGAAGTGCTCGAAAAACATTTTTCACAGAGCACACATTTTGATAACAAAATTCAATAATTTGTAAGCGTTGTTTGGGTGTAAGTTTTTCCATGATGAAATGGCAACACTAACTGAGCACCCTTTATATGCCTACGCATTATCTTAGGAGTTTACTGGCCAACTTTGAATTTAATTTGTGAACGCACTCTTTCACTATTCATCAAACTGTCACTGTCAATTTATTCAGTAAACTCAACATTTTCATCACGGTAAAGTACACTAACGAGCAACGTCTGCAAATTATAAAAATTTTCTACAGATATTCGGAGTCGGTGACTGCAATTTTAAGAGCGTTAACTCCAATTTTCGGTCGTAATTTTCGCCCTAATAGACAGGCAATAGCAGGTTTAGTCCAAAAATTTGAGTCTACATATTCGTTGCGTGATGTTGCCGTGTCAGTGAGACAACGGGTTGGTCGAAATGTCGAAAATAGTCAATTCCATGGCGTTCTCAAGAATTGGGCATCGCTCAGACCACATTATGGCGTATTTTGCGTAAGGATCTTGGTTTACACCCATACAAGATCAAGATGACTCAAGAATTGAAGTCGATGGACCATTTGAAGCGATGTACGTTCTCCGATTGGGTTCTGGAGAAGATGCGTCAAGACGATTAATTTCATCGCAAAATCATCTTCAGTGACGAAGCTCATTTTTGGCTCAATGGGTTTGGCAATAATCAAAATATGCGTTATTGGTCGGGTGTGCTTCATGAATCACCACTTCATCCACAAAAAATAACTGTTTGGTGCAGTTTGCAGTTTGGCTGGGTTATTGGCCCATATTTTTTTGTCGACGATAACTATCGTCACGTTACTGTGAATGGTCAGCGTTATCGCTCCATGACAACTGATTATTTTTGGTCCGAATTGGAAGATATGGACTTATTTCAACAGAATGGTGCCACAAGCCACACAGCACACGCTACAATCGATTTGTTGAAGAGTAAGTATGGTGAGCGTGTTATCTCAAGACATGGGCAAGTCGATTGGCCGCCTCGTTCGTGCGGTTTAACGCCGCTTGACTATTTTCTGTGGGGCTACTTTAAGTCATTGGTTTATGTCAACACGCCGACGACGTTGGAAGAACTTAGAGCCAACATAGAATGCGAAATAGCGGCCGTTTCGGCCGAAATGTGTGGCCGAGTCGTTGAAAATTGGGTCCAATGAATCGACTGCTGCAAATGTGCCCACGGTAGCTATATGAACGAAGTCGAGTTCCATTCATAAATGTTTTGATTGTACTTCAAGCCAATAATAAAGTTTTTGAAATATCTCAAATGGTTTGCCTTTTATTCACATTACGTCATTACGAAGGAAATGGCAGATGATTGCTTATTTTAAGGAGCGAATACAACATGAAATGACGTGCTTCAGACATTGCAGAAAATCGAATAAGATGGTACGCATTGTTGAAGTCCTGTTTATTTAGGGTTACCTAAAGAAGCATTTTTGCCCTATGATGCTCTATTATTTGCCATCTATCAATAGGTACAAATATTTATAAAAGAAAAATGCGTATAGATAGATACTGGCTAACTTTGAGACGAGAAGAAGAATGGAGAATATCTGGTGCCCCAAATTTTCAATTTAAAGGAAAAGAATGCTGATTAGATCAGGATAATTAATTAAGTTATATAGCAGTTCCATGGGTTCGGAGTTAAAAAATGGAGATGGACAGAAAAAGGCAATCTGGAACCTAATAACTTCTTAAGTTAACTAGTAAATGGCCAATTGGAGAGTGACAAGTCCCCGTCTTCAAAAATTTGCATGTTAGTTTTACGGAGTAGAGTTTCTGCTTTCTATTTGACATTCTACACATGAAATCGGTGAAAAAATTCCTCCATTGAGAAAAAAAAAAAAATAATAATAATAATTAAATCAATTCATAAAATAATGGCCGATTTAGATAATATTTTCGCAAAGAAAGACCGCAAAAGCCAAAGGAAAAGAAACTCCCCACTATCGATGATTTGGTCAAGAATTTAGAAGACACGTCAAAGTGCGAGTCACCAAAACCGAAAAAGGATACACTCGATTCTTGCCGCTCCTACGAGTGTTGTTAACGTGGTAAATGACGTCAATGATAATAATGTTGTCGAACAGCCTTAGAAACAAAAGAAAAAGAAGAACGGACCGGCATTTGAAGAAGTCCGACACGGCGGCCGTATGCAATGAGTTCAAGAGTAGACTGCATCACCAGTATCAGTAACGAATCGTTTCAAATAACTGGAGGACGACAATAGCTAGATTATTATCGCCGCTCCAACTCAAAATCAACACCCGCAACAGCAAATATTTTTCTATAACTTAGTGTTTCTATAAAAAAAAAACACAAATGAAAAAAAAAAAAACATAACAAAACGAAAACATGAAAACTGCTGCTTTCGTGCTTCCTATTCCCTCCCTGTCTTTATTTGCCACTTAATTTTGTTTGCTTTCATTTGATAATTTGTTTGGACCGCTGTTGCTTCTGTCGTCTTCCCTACTGCTGCTTCCTGTCTATGCTCCTTGTGATAGTTTATTTTCTTTATGTATTAGTTATTATTCATATACATAGATTCGCAGTTCAAATTTTTTTTCGTTTATAATTTGATCGATTGTCCGCGTCTTGTGAGCGCAGCAAGCCAAGGTATGTCCTAATCAATTGGCTTGAAAACGTATTACACTCGACGACACCAACAGCATTTAATCGTTCGTTCAAAAACAATGTTTTTTTTTTTTTTCTTAATTTAAAGAAAATGAAAAATGAAACGAAGTTACTTTATTCCATCTTATAACTTATGGACAAAGCATTATCCATATGCGACTACTGTTTTGTGTGAATATACCATATAAAAAGCTAATTTGATTCACAAATCCTTCTATTGTTACGAGTTTTCGACTCATAATGTTGCAGATTGCAACGAACAGAAACGAACGCATTATGTTACATATAATTGGATATGAATACATATGCATGCAGTCTTGAATATTCAATTTTTGTGGAAGATAGTTATTTTGCAGACAAATATACATAAATTTCAACCACTAGTTGCACACATATTTTGGTAGACCATACAAGTTAATACTTACATATATTTCACTATTAAATTTTGTAGGTGTGTATATAGTATTTTATCAATTTTGGATAATTATGTTAATGTAAATAGAAGTCCACAAGTAAGACACACTTTATGATTGACAATAAATTTAAATACTTTAAGTATCTATGTGGTCGTATAACCGTCTGCTCTAAATTGTGACGCAGACGTTAGAGAAAAATCGATTGATTTACAGCATATGCGACCAATATGTATAATATCTATAGAAGTATGTTGGATAATTAAATTGCAAAAATAATAAGAAAACCATTCATGATTTTGCATACATATAAAAGATAAATGCAGATACGAGTACAAATTATTAAATGCTTCTGAAATTTAAGAAAATCTACCTTCTTTAAGTTCTTGATAAATTGTACTTACCATTAAGAAAGAAGTGCCTACTTACTTATAACGGTTAAAATATTCTATTGTAGTTTTGTTTTTAAATTGAAATTGAGTTTTAGATTTAATGAATAATTAATTTTTGGTGACAGTTTTATAAATTTATTAAAACATTTTGCTAAATTAAATGAAGAGGGAAAGCCTCTACCTGTTCACCGTAGTGAAAACCGTACTTTTCTAAGGGAAAGTCACATTTGGAAGATATATCTGATAAATAGCGCATACTCAGTGTAACGTAGCCATGTTTGGAGCCCCTGGTTGGTGTAAAGGATGATTCACAACAGTGTTCACTGTTATACACTGCATAACAGAAGGGTGTTCCTTATGTTTTCAGGTTGGTGGGCTTGATATTTTGACAGATGTATGTAATATGATTCTTCCGAATCATCGGGAATATAAAACAGATGAGTGTAGTGAGAAGCCATTCATATAGTAATGTCAAACCTATCGTGTAAATAATCGGAATCGATTTTATCTGATTTCTTAATTTTCTTATATTTCGCATCAAAAGAAATTGATCAAACAGAGGAATTCGCATCAATAAGCTTTCAAACAATTTAACCCAATAATTTGCATTAGCTTCCGGGCTTTAAGCAATGGCATTCGTTGTAAGCGACGTGGAGATAAGTTCCGACCATAAAGTGACAGTTCTGTGGCAAACACGTCGAGTATGACGGAGTATGATGGGTATGAGAATGAATGTTACAGGGAAGTTACTACCCTTGATACTATGAACCAGCCCTCTCCACTGGACAAACAAAACACCATCGAGTTTATCAAGAAATGTCAATGCGCAACAACTGGCGGAGTTTCAGCATGCGATGGACATGACGCACATGTCTTTCATACCCTCTCGACAGAACAAATATTATGTATCTATCACTGTATCAATGAAATCGACTGCGATATTGTGACGAGTATTCAACAACACGACAGCAGGTTTTTTTTTTTTTTGTGATAAATGAGGAGAAGTAGATCCAAATCAACTGAAATGGTTAGACTGTGATAAGTTGTCTTGGTGGTTGTGTGGAAGTCAAATTCCAAGCGGTGGACTAAATGGAAGATTGAAGAAGCTGCCTGATGTCTGGCAGTCATGGTGGGTGTTGGGACGTTTACACTGGATCAGTGCGAAAAACTTTATACTGTGCTTTATATAATCTTATCAGGGTTGGGAAATTATTGGGCTCAGCGATCACACAGGAAACTTGCCGGATATATTCCAGATGCTTTTCGGTCTAAGTGCTTTGTCGTTGTTCGGCTATCCGAATTTGAAACAGATTAATCCGACATTTTGTACGCAGCAGCAAGTTTTGGATTGCCTAGGCATCAAAACTCAAATGCTGTGTCATTAAGTGATTAGTTGATCAGAAATGTAGTGGGATCTGCAGCGCGTTTAGTGTGAAAGACGTTTAAAACTTTTCGTAAAGGAGCAAGAAACAACAATAAGAATTAAACTTGAAAAAAAAAAAAATAGTTTTTCATTATGAAGAATAGTTTATGATTTTGTATACGACTTTAGGGATATGGCTTAATAGGCTGTTTCTGACAAAGCGTAAGTCTAATTTTAAACCGTGATGACGCGAAAATAATCTTCAGCGATTTGAATGCCAAACAAAACGAGGAAAGTACAACTTTCACGACACCACCTTTGCAAACGGACACAGGCTTATTGGGTTTAATGCGTAACGTAATGTAACTATAGACAGTAAATGGTTTCCACACCTTTATCTCCCTAAAAATACCAGCTTTACTCCTAATAAGCAAACCGTTATTCTTCTGTCCATTATCGAACATAAAAGATCAGTGGCATCACTACCAAACAAAAATCAGGATTTCAACACGCCCCAACAAAGAAACTTCTGTTTCGATGATGAATGCAGGCAGGCGAACTTAGAAACACACCAAATGTACAGAGCTGCCCTATAGAAAAGAACGACAGGGACTTTGCGAGCTCTAAGAGCGGAAAAAATGGGATTAGCATAGGCTTCTTCAAGGAATGAATTTCGAAATATTTACCAACAAAACAAAGAACCTAAAGAATGGAGATCATCTAAGCTGCACCAACTACGAGGGAATAAGTATCCTCAATATCGCATACAAATTTTTGTCTGCCCTAATATCGATTTCAAACTCGCATATGACAGCAGCTATAGAGACGAACTGTACAGAGCCATGTACTGATTTTGCATTTTTGTTATTTTCATTCGACAATGTAGGATGAAGAATGCAAGCTGTTTCGTCAAGGTCGGTAATCTAAAAATTGAGACTTTTTATGGCAGAAAAGTCATGTTTTTCTTAAATAAACGTTCAAATTTTGAAAAAAAAACCGCACGAATTAATATATTTACCCAATATATATCTAACATCACAATCAAGTGTTGTAGAGGGTGATTCTAATAATTCTAAAAATATTCAAAAGAAAAATGGCGTTGAAGTAAAAGCAGGACCTGGCTGTGGTCACTGACATACAATTTGCCACAAATGTGGTAGAAAGGGTCATATGGCTGTTGTTTGCATACCCAAGATATGCAACCCTCACTACAGGAGTACAAATAGTGAACAAAACAAAAACAAAAGTAGAAACGAAGGCATATAAGAATAATTCTGAACTTGAAATCTTGAATCAAATCATATGTTTCCAAATGGATTTTCATGCAGGTGTGTCAGTAATCAATGCTAAAACCTATAAATTGTTCAATCCAAATCTAGTGAAGTGTAACAGAATTCTGCATGCATTTGGTCAAAATTAAATTCCAATATGGGGTGAGTTGCACACTATCGAAAGGTGTGGCAATATGGAAGCAAATGTAGTTATAGTTTTGAGAATTCAAATAATCTGTTAAAACGTTTAAATTCGAAATTCAACAAATTTTAAATGTGATTGCAAAGTTTGCGTCACTGTAGCAAGTACAAATAAGTATTTGAACAAGCTATCGGGGTGATCAACCGTTTTAAGGCAAGCGCGTACCTAAAGCCAAATGGAAAAGTTAAAGAAGACGCTCAACGACTCATACAAGCAGGTATTTGCTAGTACGGCATCTTCGATCGTACTAGCAACAAAGTCAAATGGAGCACTTCGAATTTGTGGACATTTTAAGTAGGGCGTCAATGAGCAACTCGACATATAGCAATATGATTTGACCAAAATAGATTTGAAGGACGCTAACTTTCAAAGCATCGAAGCAAATAATGGTCGTCAATACCCCATTGTGCCTTTTCCAATACCAACGTCTGCCTTATGGTATCGCTAGTGCACCAGCTATTTTTCAACGCTACCTAAAGCAACTTATCATAGGCATACCAGCTTGCGGTTACTATCTCGATGGCATCATAATCTTAGGACCCACAATTGAGAACCACCATTACCGCGTTGAACAAATTTTAGGCATTTTAAAGGAAATTAAAGAATTAGTTCTAAGGGCATCCTTTCTGATATATTAGCCATCCACTAATCTGCAATAGCTAGATGCGTTCATGGGAAAAGTTAACTGCTACAGCACCTTTATCCGCAACTACTCTTAGTTGGCTTCTCCGCTAAATCAGGTTCGTAGAAAGAACACACCGTTCAAGTTTGGCTCAGTGGTACAGCACATTATTAATGCAATACAATTAGCACATTGCTCTCGAGCGACTACACTACATGGCTACGCAGATGCATTCTCACGACTACCCTTGGAAACAGATCATGATTTCAACGACAAAGAAGCATGTGTCATCGAAATATCGTCTCCTATAAATGCGGAGGTAATTCAAAAGCGTCTCAAAAACGACACCATTCTCAAGAAAGTTTTCAACTTCGTCTCAAATGGTTGGACAATCAAACCGAGCGACCCCGAAATATTGCCTTGTTTCAATCGCAGATTTGCTCTAACTATTAACAATCAATTGTTTTGTTTACACGCATTATCATTCCTCGCTGACATTAAGGAGGGAAATCCTAAAACTTGTTTATGATGGTCATTGGGGAATAGTTGGAATGGAGTAGTTAGCAAGACTTCATGTTTGGTGGCCTGGCATCGACGAAGATATAGCAATTCTAACGAAAACAGCAAAAGAATTTCAGAGTCGGCCAAAAGCAACAGCGGCTTGGGAGAGAATAAACATTGATTTTGCAGATCAAATATATGTAGCTCATATGCGTAGATGCATACACGCTGTTTCCGTTTGTTACAAAAATGGCGTCTACTACAACAGCAAACACTATATCAGTGTTGTCAGCCATTTTCGCAATTGAGGGCTATCCGAAAATTTTAGTTAGATGCAACGGATCTCAATTTACAGCAGATGCCTTTAAACAGTTTAGCGAATTTAATGGCATAAACCACATCGCAACTACACCGTTTTATCCAGCATCAAATGGACTTACAGAACGTTTCGTTCAAAGAAGAAGCTAAAACAGCTGATACATAGTATCTCGCTTCGCATAGTTTAACGCCGAACGCACAAGCAAAAACACCACGAGAATTGGTCAATAGCCGTCCCGTTCGCACAATCTTAAGCCAAATTTTCGAGCAGCCAATCAAATGTAAACAGATCCAGCAAACAATTAAATACATATCAATTCAAAAAGTATTTGCTTGAAATTACGCATGGGGAAGAAAGTGTATCGAAGCCGTCATCGATCGACCAATTGGCCAAATGTTATGTTGTTCACACTGCTACTAGATACTTCAAACGCCATGTAAATAAACTAAAACCAAGGACACATTCAAACGACAATATTAGCAAAACCAACCCCACAGCAACCAGCTAGATGTCAACAAGAAATCACAAAAACGCACAGTGTGACAATTCGCACATTTAGCGGGATTTAATTCAAAAATCGACATGCACAAATGTAAACAAAAAATGGTTTCTCTTAAAGCTTAAACCTCCCAATGAATGTTAAATATGTTAAAGCATGTCCAACAACAAAAAATGACATCAAGGATCAAATTGTGTACAATTATTCATAATAAGGTCAGCTTTAAGAGCAAGCGGTGAAGTTTTTTTTTTTTTCAAGTGGTTCGCGTGGCTTTAAGTAAAAGTTTATTTTTTTTAATAAATATAATATTGTTGAATATTAAAGTAAGTTGTTTTGGGATAAAAAGTGTTTTCGTAAAAATTAGGGGTGCTTGAGAGTAAAAAAATTAGTGATAAACTATGTGTTTTATGTGTTCATTAGACAAATGGCAAATTGGCAAAATCCAGCTCCATCATCCACAAGATACTGCCGGCCTATTAAATTGAACTCTTCAAAAGAAACGACAGAATTGATTAAGTTGGAAGTAGATTCAATACAAGAACAAATTAAAATGTTACAGCCAGTTGAGATAAATAATGACAGCTTTCATATCCAAATAAAACCAATTTTCTTACTCACTATGATCGACGGCAAAATATGTACTGCTTTATCACCTATAACTTCTTCGTCACAAACCTGTTATATATGCGCAGCAAAACCAGCAATTCAATCAAACTTTCAGAAAGGAAGTGGACCAACAAGCAATGTCCTATGGGCTAAGTCCCCTTCACTCTTGGATCCGATTTATGGAATGTATCCTACATATCGCTTATAGACTGGATGTTAAAGTTTGGCAGGTTAGAGACCAAGAGAGCAAAGAAAAGGTTAAACCAAGAAAAAAGTTGATTCAGGATAGATTTAGAGCGGAAACTGGGTTATTGGTTGATATGCCAACTCAACAGTCAGGCAATACGAATGATGGAAACACGGCCAGTGGTTCAGAGATGAGGAAAAAACTGCTGAAATAGCAGGGATAGATAAGGAAGCTATCAAAAAATTTCACATAATCTTAGAAGCGATTGCGTCTGGGTTTCCAATTGACATAGATGCCTTCAAACATTTGCAAGAGAAACCAGAGAGCTATATATCAGAAAGTATTGCTGGTTTTGTATGCCAGTAAGTGTACATAAGTTATTATTTCATGGGAAACAAATAATTTCTACTTGTATACCTCCAATTGGAAAACTTTCCGAGGAAGCTCAAGAAGCTAGAAACAAGGAAAATCATCACAACTGTTATAGATATGTTTACAAAATTTATTACATTTCATTCTACAAACAAGTAAGTAAAAAATATTTCACAAAAACATTTAAATATAAGCGCTATTAACTAAATCCTGCTAAATGAGCGAATTGTCACACAGTGCAACGCCATCCGGGTATACCGATCCGGACAAGTAGTCGAGTAAGTCGAGATGTGAATCGTTTCCAGCCACCTGATTTCTGAAAGCGTTAACCTACTGTAAAGGTGTAAACCGTTTTTAATTTTAGGGAGGAGATGTGTTATTGATGTTTATTTCATATTATGATACTTTTAACATATTGCTGACTTCTCACTCTGTGTACATCACACTAACACGTACATACTTCGTTAATCAGCTCTCGATCCGGTTTATTTTAATACGGATATAACATGTAATGTTGGATAAGTTGAATTCAGCAATGTCAGCACCAGAATTGCCGAAGTCATTGGTATACAGGTTATGTAGCTAATACACAAAGCAGGTAGTTTAAGAAATATGTGGTTTCGCCACTCATTGGGCAATCTTCCCCATTTTCCATTGTCGATATGCATGATGCCCATCTATAATTCCTGCCTTGGTCCATTTACTTTGTTGTCAAGTTTTTAGGTGTCCATAATTTACTGCTAAAAGTAGCTCTAACGCTGTTATTAAAAATTCAACTTGAAAAGCCTGAGTTATTTATGTGGGGAGCTTCAAATCTGAAGAAGTTCATTGAATACGAGTATACTCTCACATCGCACAGCACTTACATATTCAGGTCTACAACAATTGTCCCTGTTCTATAAATAACTTCAAACTTTTCAAAGCATCTGCAAAATAGCTCAGCGCATTCATTAATTCCAAAACTTTCGAAGCTACTATCCTTTTCAAAAATATCTTTCAACTGCTTTTGACACGTTGCTCCAGTTGTTGTTTTCATATGCCGTATGCCACCAACACGATTTCTAATTAAAATAATTGTTTGCAATTTATTTCCTTAACTATGCTTGCAAATAATTTCAGCCAGATTTAGCTCTCTTAACCATAGCGAAAGTTTTATTGTAATCGTTTATTTTCTTTCTAGTATTCCATTCTTCTGCTCCTAGATATTTTCGTACATTCAATTCACATAACAGTGATTTTACCGGAAGAAATTTATTCTCCTTAAATTGTCTTGAAAGTATCTTTACAATTCAAATCTGAGGTTTAGGAATTATACTGTGGAAACTAATTTTCTCAAACTTCCTGGAACGTAACATTTATGACATCCTAAAGGTGCGAGAGAACATAATTAAAAGCAAATTTATTCTGAAGGACATGCGTATGTATTACTTCTATCGGGGATAGCAAGGAGTTTCCCACAATATCCATATGACATATCGAACATAATGCTGCTTACTAATACACTTAAATGGATGTCACTAATATAATAATAATCTTTCATCTCCGGTCGCTATAAATGGAAATGCCTTTCATAAAATTAAGGAAGAACGAAAATTACTGGAATTAATTAATACAAATGGGAATATGGTATACTCGTACAAATGTAGGTATGCACGTTTGATAAAACTGAACGTGCCATAGCAATTTCAAGTTGAACGAAATTCAGAAGTTCCTCCTATGGGTAAAAGTTGAAGCATCGTTCGGGTCACGAAGAGATTTCGATGAGTTGTCAAGTTCCTTACATTTGCAGATTTAAGAGGTATGTTGAATATGTGATCCTTTTAGCCTTCTTGAGGGTAGAAGACTTCATGTCGACTCATTGATATTACATTCTTATTTCTTCAAATGACTTTGAGTTCAAGGATATACGGATAGACGATATACTTTTATTTCAATTTTGTGGAAACCAAAATCAATTGAAATTCTAGGGTCAAATTACACTTAGAAAATGTTAGAGGGATTAAAATTACAGCAGCATAAACTATCGAAACTACGTCCATTGGGTCTGGTTGAACAAATAGAGAGAGTCCCGATTTGCGGTGAAGCAAGTTAACCTTGTTGAGCCATTATATCTATTTTATATTTAAAATCGTAACCAACAGTTTTCACATGAAAAAGTGGGTCGACTGTGAACGAGGGTTCGGTCACTTCTTTAAGAATTAGACTAAGTTAAAACAATGGGCCAACGAAAATAAATTTATTCGCCCTCATTGAATATAGATCCACCTAAAAGGGTTTTTTTCTTTTAGGTGCCCTAAAGAACTTAAAGTCTTCTAGGTATTTCTAAAGAATATAATCTCTGACATTGGTTGTGAGTGTGTGTGGTCTTAAAATGTTTCACAAATCTGAGGTATTGAAAATATTGTAGTTATGTTCATTGAGGTCTCGAGACTTTTCCATAGAAATTATGTACGAATATATTTAAACGAGTTTTGTGGCGATACCAAGATTCGATATGGTCTAAACTAACTTACCTCTATGCATCCAATTGAAGAAATGATCGAAAAATAAGTCATATTCATCAATTTGGGATTCCTGTCTGTTATGTCCTGTCACAGATCGTACTTATAAGGATCAACCAGGTTATTTTGCGTAAAAATGTAAGTATGGCGTCATTGAAAAGACTTATGTATTACAATTTACGATGGGGCGAAATGCCATCATAGCTAGCACGTCTTCTTAAACTTCCAACGCCGGCTAAGGTCACTACCGTAGCGCAGTAATAAATGCGGATATCCTAAAAGAATGAAAAAGTACTGTGAGGATTTTTAACCTTAAAATACTGAAATTCTCAGTGCCCTACGTTGCAAACTTTTGAATGGCTAAGCAAATCTGTGCCGAAAATCCCATCCCTTGAAACTAACACTTTCGAGATTTTTAGATAGCCAAAACTGACGCGCGTCATCTTTTGGGTTCCAGAGCAATTCAGAGCAATGGGAGATGATCTGATGCGTCTTCATATTCTGAACCATGGACTCGACCCTGAAAAGTGGAAAATCTACTCCAGCAGGGAGAGAAAGAATCGGGAAAACAAGGACGGCTCTTTTCTTATTGTGGTTTAGACTCTGTCGAGACCATTAAATCTAGGTATGGCTCAGGTCTCTATCTGCACCTTGGAAGTGTTAACTTCAACTCTGTTTCCAAATGAGTGCGGATAAGGGACAACCATCACAGTACTCATCTATTTTGAGTATACAAATCAACCTTCAACATTCCAAGTCTGCTACTGTATCCCTATGCAGAAGACCTCACATAATATCTATACAGGAACCATGGGTGTGGAATAAACGCATCAGTGGTTTCGGATGTTTAAGGGGTTTTACACCACTTTATGATGAGCGATTGGAAAGTCAGAGAGACGTAGTTGCATCTGCTTATTTTTCCCATGATTTGTTACTGCCGTCACATTGGCTCTTAGCCAATTTTTGTTACGAGAGTAATCGACTTAACGTTATCCAACAGCTATGCGAAGGAGATGACTGGTTGGAAAGTACTTTCGGAGATCTTCATGTCATAACATAGATACTTCGAATTTAGAATATGGTGCTAGGTCTCAACATTGTTGAACAGCAGGAATACGTATAAAACTTACTGGACACGATTTAAGGAGGAACTGAACAAGGAAGAAAGTGCTTCTCCTAAGCTCAAAGCAAAACAAAAGCTTGAGAAATTTGTTCAGAACATGAACGATACCCTCACCAAGTGTTTCGAAATGGCATGTCCAGCTCTCCAATTTTCCAAAAAAGAATAACATACATAGTATGATAACACACTTCTCTTGGATAACATACTTCTCTGGACTAAACATGTTACGTCGAAAGCCTCTAATGCGCTGTCGGCCTTCTGGTAAGGCAGACGAGCTGTCGGCAAGTCATGGGGTCTGTTACAGAGAAGGGCCTTTTGGATCTACATGACAAGGCCAATTATACCCTCTGCATCTGTTGTCAGGGGGAGTAAGCTCTCGTGAAAATACGTGAAAAAGGCAAAAACGGTTTGCCTTGGATCCTTGAGGTCTTTCTCCAGCATTTCTGGCTCCGCTCTAGATGCATTGATGAATGCCGCTCCCCTTGATATTCATATCATGGGCTGCACCCTCAAAGCCATCTTCCGTTTAAAAAGGTCTTTGGCACAACACGCACTTTTATGATCTTAAACGCCGGCTGTCTCATGACTCTGTTCTTATGGACATGCCGTCCGATGCAATGACACCAACACTCCTGTTGCGGAAAAATATGATAGGACTAGTTTCGACCAGAATTCGAGCCTGGAAAGGAATGCAGTCGGGTCTTCACGGACGGCATGTGGCGCTGGTGTCTTTCTGGAGGATGACAACGTTAGATTTCACTTCATGTTAGGAAAGCTTGCATCTGATTTCCGCATCTAGAGATTTACGCAATCTAATGGCAGCGAATTATATTGCGGAAAACCGGTGGAGAGGCGAAGTATTTTCGGCTGCAGCGACCTAACTGAACCCTTTTATGAATTCCAAGCTCGTTCAGCTAAATTCAGTGACCCTTGTCTGGATCCCAAGTCACAATGAGATCACGGGAAATGAAATTGCCAATAAATTTGCCAGGCAGGGTTCAGAGGAGAGTTTTTCCCCGAACCTAAGTTGGGTCTACATGCGGTTTTGCTTAAAGTTTGGCACTTCGGTTTCATATGGGTCTCATCAACTGCAGATCAAACGAAAGGTTTCCGACCTCTCTAGGACATCAGCGACCTTTCTACTGTCCCTTAGCAAGGAAGATTGCAGATTGCTTACTGGCATCGTGACAGGGCATTACACTTTTGCTAAACATTTAAATGTACTGGGCATAAGTGACACAACATCCTTGCTTGCTGTGAAAGTGATGCAACACCGCGGAGCACTATTTTGGTGAATGTCCAGCTTACGCTCGCATCAAGCTGCATGTACTCGGCGCTGACGTGGTGGGTGCTAACATATTTAGTACTGTAGGTAGCCTATCGCTGAAGCATCTACTGATCTTTCTTCGTAAGACTGAAAGATTTGGTTAAAAGAAACTTACAAATAGTACAATGGATTGGTTTGTTGTCTGAGTGCTCTGTTCCGACATTGTTGGAATTGATAGCGGAGTCGAGGTAGATAAAGCCGCTTAGTAACTTCATGTTATACAAATAGTTGCCTGTTGCGAGATTTTTTCTCACGCTTCGATGCGTGTCTCCTTTGTTTTGCTTTTGTTGATCATAAAATCAATTTTTAACAGTTTCATCTTTATGCTCTAGTAAACAACATCAACATAATTTTTTAAGAACGATGTTGAAAAGATCAAATTCAAAGCATCGCCTTCTTCAATTTCTTTTGTCAATTAAGGTCTCGATTTTGTTTTTACGGATTCTCCATCGTCTTCATACACAGTCAAATGACATGACTCTGTGTTGTTCATATCTATAGACGCTGTTATATGAGGTTTTGAATTTAATGTAGAGATGGTGTATCGATTTGGAACTCTGATAGACGCCGATCATATTGTTGACGAAAGATCCTAACCGTTTACATAGTACTTGTAGTTGGCACAGTTTAGGAGATCCCCTATCCTTTTTAGGATCGGACAAAAAATGCTGAGGTTCCATTCTTCGGTCATACTTTTGTCAACTAATACTTTACTAAATACGTCGGTATTTACAGCTTGACAGCTAAGCCATCGGGTCGAGCAGCTTTGTAAGTTTTAAGCTTGGAGATTGCTGTCCTGACTTCATTTTGACTTTCATGTTGTCTGTCATTATTCAGGTTGAATGATACGTTCCGTATGACGATGGGATGTTCTCCGTCATCATCGTTTAACAATTTGCAGAAATATTCTTTCCAGATCCTCAGCACATACTGTGGTGGTACTATGAGATTTTCTTCTCCATCCTTGAAGATATCTGTTCGGGCTTTACAGATTTGGTTGTTTATAAAATTTTTTTGGTAAGACCTCTCTAAGGACTCGATCGAGCATTTCTCGTACTCTTTCTTTTTTCTTCTGAAAAGCCTATGTCTTCTTTTCTTTTTCGTTCGTAGAGCTCGCGAGTGCCTCCCCCTCTTTACTTCAAGGACGCTCTGTATATCCGTTGTTATGCCTGTCTGCTTTCATCATCCTACAAGGTGTTGTTGGGGTGGACTGCAACCTTACTGGATAAGGAAGAATTGATCAGAAAAGTGCTTGGCGGTTTTATGCGATTGTAGTCATTCCATTTTTTATTTCTCCACAATGTTTTGCTGGCTTTGGACTGTTACGCATATCCGCATCCGTATCCTCGCTATACCAAGATTCAAACATTGAAAACACTTGAAAAGTGATTTGCATTGAACGCTGTTGAACGGTTTGTTGATTGTATGAAAACAGTGAATATAAAATTAGTGAGGATTATACGCCTTCTTATAGGTAAAATATGGTCGAATGAATGTTCGCCTAGTGAATGGAGTATCAGCATTATTTCTCCAATTTTCAAGAAGACAAACCAATTGTTTATTTAAATTAAGAAGGCGACGGAAAAATATACCCAATTTACGAACAATGAAAAAATCATTGCATGAGACGTCCTAGTCGTATTTATTGGGTCGAAACATGGACAGTTTTTAATTACCTCAGATCCATGAATAAGCACCTTATGCATTGTGGGAGACATAGAAGCAGTTTCTTGGCAATATTTTTCGAACTCTTCAGTTTTAATTTTGAATCCAAAACATTATGTATCTAAAACTATTTTAAGGCGATATAATAAATTTTTATCAATTCCAGTTATAGCTGCTGATACTACATGTGCCTCAAAGAAGCTTCTGCTGGTATTCCCATCATTCGTGTTTCCAAAATTTGATTTTGCCAAATTTGATTTTGGCATGTTAACTAACAGTTCGAGTTCTTGCTTGAACTGATGTTGAATTTTTTTCTATTTTCTACCACTTGCTTTTCCTCCTGAGTAAGTCGAACATTCCATTTTTTTACAGGCAACCTGTAAACTACATGTAGTATTCTTTCGAAAAATCGTATGAGAGCATGAAGCAAAGATAGGCCGACGCTTAAATTTTCTTTCTTGCACGATCTCTTTTTCGATAAGTTATTAAACTCGGAAGAAGGGGCTTCACATATATAGCACCTGGTTGTAGATTTGGTATGCGTTGCAGCATTGCATACCACCACATTACATTACCATGGTGAATAACATTTTGTGTTATATGGACATGTCATTAGCTTCTATAGCGGAAAGTGCTGCAATTTGTGTTTTTATGTATTTTATTTCTTCGTTTATAACATCATGTGTTTCTTTAATAAGCCACATTCTTATTGGTCAGCAATAGCGAGGTAATGATGGGGTTGCGTTTTGCCAAATAATTTTCTTTTCAAGCCCGTAAACGATCAACTGAAGTGGAATTACAGAGATTTGGAAAATATTGGCATCGGAATCAATTTTACTTTCAAACTTCATTTTATATTGACTTTGCTTGAACCCATCACAACACCACTTACTTATTAAAATAAAAGATTTCTTGTCTTCATCACTCAAATGCTTCACAGCTTCTTCAAGAAGTAATATGAGTCTACTCATAGTGTGATCCATCAACTTTTGCACTTGCACTTCAGCGCATGTTTCGGTTATGGAATGAATTTCTGGGTAGTACTCTTTTTTGAAGTACAGAATAGCAGGGAAAGAATTTTTGGTAGTTTCTCTAACTATCTCATATTGGGTTTTAGTATGTCCTGTTTCTGTACTAGATGGGGTGAAAAGTAACCTCCTTGGGAATGAAAAAAAAAAATTTTTTTTAAATATCTTTTTATTTTATTTAATAAAGTCCCCTTTTAGTTTGATTTTCCAACTTTTTAATCCCGTCCGAAATGTAATTTTCCGGACGTCTGCAAAATACTCCTCCGTGGCGTCGATGATTTCCTCGCGTGAGCTGAATTTTTTATTGATGAGCCATCTTTTGAGGTTTGGGAAGAGATAATAGTCCGAGGGAGCCACATCGGGCGAATACGGTGGATGCCACAGCAATTGGAGCCGTAAGTCATTGATTTTATTCGTGGTTGCGATGCTTTTGTGCGCCGGTTCATTGTTCTGCAAAAACAAATTTTTTTTCGCTTCATGTCAGACCGTTTTGTAGCGATTTCGGCCTTCAATCGCCGAATGTCCGACCCATCGAGCCTCCCTCAACCGCTTTGGAGCACTCTTGCCGGCTTCAGTCCATTGCCGGGCACTCATTCGGTTCTCTGGTGTTCAACAGTTACCAATCGACGTCAAAAGTTGGCCCGATTCCGCACCAGTGTTTTTGGTCAGGAGTGAGCTTGCGCGCAACCAGAGGCAGGATAACTTTTTCATATGCAGAATATTGCCCATAATATGGCATGTGCGCTCAGTACTAATCTGTGTAGTATCTGCTAGCTCGTGCACCTTCACTTTCCGGTCAGCCAACACCATTTCATGTATTTTTTTGACATTGTCCTCTGTAACCGCATCGGAGGGCAGCCGCTGCGGACTTGATCGGCAGTGGAGTTGCGGCCACCACGAAACTCTCGAAACCAATATTTGACGGTGTAATCTGAAGGAGCATTAGCCCCATAATATTTATCCAACTTTTCTTTTGTTTCCTTCGCCGTTTTGCCTCTCAAAAAATAATGTTTTATGAGAGAACGAAAATCGTTTTTGTCCATACTCAACGTGATGCCAAACACTTCAACAACAATCAGCTGTCAAAACAAAACTAAAGACAGTATCGCACTGAAATTCGGTATGTCTGCCTAAATATGAACGGACTTTAAGGCACTATATCCTTTTTTGCAGTAGCTGTGTATTCTGGCGGTCAAAGAGGTTTCTTTGCACTCCACCTAGTAAACATGGACAGAGCACGCAATGGCGATAACTGGCACGGTTGCGTTTGGTCTGCAGTATTTTTTTTTTTTGGCCGCTGCATATTTTTTTGCTCTCCGAGAACTACTTATAAGATCTTTAAAAACTTTTATAGAATCAGCATTGCCCGCTTCACGAAATTTCATTTGTGTAGCATAAGTCAGTTCTTCTATGTCTTTTGATCGAAGGTCTTCGGTTCTTCGTCTTTTGCTTCTTTCACTTAATTCCCCATAAGATTTCTCAGGGCGACCTTGACTGACTCCTGTAACAGCACAGAATAGACATAAGACTTTCAAAATAAACAGAATAATCAACACACTGATGTTTGTCTATAAAAATCATATTTTTTACGTACCGTCAATAGGAAACGAAACCGTCCCATTAAGCCATTCAGCATTGGTTTCCTCAAATCTTACTTTTGTTTTTCGGGCAGATAACCATTTTTGTTTAAACTGTGTTTAGTAATAGATAGCTTTTGCTTTGCATCAGTTATTTTATCATTTTCAGTATAATGACTCAAGAATTCTTGTTGCACGAAATTAAGCTTGCCGTCAAATGTAGACTTATATGAGCAATGCATAATATTATAATACATGGGCAGAAAAGTCAGTGCCGTTTTATATTGGGTATATTCGGTAGCGTTGTCCATTGATGGTTTCACCCGGCTTTAGCAGCTCATAATACAGCATACCCATCTGATCCCACCAAATACAGAGCATTATCTTCGCGCCTTGGATATTCGGCTTTGCCGTTGATTTGGCTGGTTGGCCTTGTTTCACATATGATTTCTTGCGCTTGGGGTTGTCGTAATGGATCAATTTTTCATCACTAGTAACAATCCGATGCAAAAATGATTTCCTTTTGTGGCGTTCCAGCAGCATTTCGAACATGCAAAACCGCCTTTCGACGTCTCTCGGCTTGAGTTCATGTGGAACCCAATTTCCTTGCTTTTAAATATATCCAGCTGCTTTTAAACGTTTTGATATGACTGCTTGAGTGACACCCAAAGATTCTGCCAGCTCTTCTTGTGTTTGGCAACAATCTTCATAGAGTAATGCTTCCAGTTCTTCATCTTTAAACTTTTTTGGCTGCCCAGGACGTTCATCGTCTTCCAAGCTAAGATCACCACTTTTAAATCGGGCAAACCATTTTTGGCACGTTCGCTCAGCTAGCGCAAATTCAACATAAACTTCCACCAAAATACGATGACTGTCGATAGCAGTTTTCTTCATATTAAATTAATGAAGAAGAACTCCCCGCAAAAACACTTTTTCAGGCACAAATTTCGACATATTTGAGTGGAAAAAAATTATTGTTGTTTACGCTTCAAATGAATGACATATACTGAAATAACGTACAATGGCAGTAGCTTTATAACGCATGTTCCAATGGAATAATACAAGTTACGATATCTCTTAGCAAACCGCACGAAGTTATAGACCCAATAGTATAACACAAAATTTTTGTAAAACTCAACTTTATTTACCAATGTAGTTGACTTCGAGAGCGATACACTGATTGAAACGATTTGTCAATCTTTCGATACCAGTTTTGTAGTACGATTTCGGTTTAGCCTCAAAATAGGCCTCTGTTTCGGCGATAACTTCCTCATCGGTCTTAAATTTTTTTCCGGCAAGCATTCTTTTGAGGTCTGCGACCAGGAAATAGTCACTGGGGCCAAATCTGGAGAATACGGGAGGTGGATAAGCAATTCGTAGCCAAATTCATTCAATTTTACCATCGTTTTCATCGACTTGTGACACGGTGCATTGATGAAACAGCACTTTCTTTTTCTTCAAATGCGGCCGTTTTTCTGCGATTTCGTCCTTCAAACGCTCCAACAACGGAATGTAATAGTCGCTGTTGATAATCTGCCCCTTTTGGAGATAGTGGATGAAAATTATTCCATGTGTATTCCAAAATACGAATGCCATAATCTTGCCAGCCGACTGTTGAGTTTTTGGTCGTTTTGGACGAGGTTCGTCGCCTGCTCGCCACTCAGCTGACTGCTGACTTGACTCTGGTATGAAGTGATGGAGCCAAGTTTCATCCATTGTCACATACCGATGCAAAAATTCGGCTTTATTGCGGTTGAACAGTTTTAAACACTCCTCTAATCATCAACACGTTGTTGTTTTTGGTCGGCTGTGAGTAAACGCGGCACCCATTGTGAACAGAGCTTTCGCATGTCCAAATATTCGTGTATGATATATCCAACAAGCTGTTTTGATATCTTCAGAGTCTCAGCTATCTCGATCAAATTCACTTTACGGTCATTCGTAATCATTTTGTGGACTTTTTTGATGTTTTCATCTGAAACAGCCTTTTTTGGACGTCATTTGCGTGCATCATTTTCAGTGCTTGTATGACCACTTTTAAATTTTTCAATCCACTTGCGAATGGTTCGTTCGGCTGGTGCAGAGTCCGGGTAACACTTTGCATCGGCTGCATTTTTTCCCATCAAAAAGCAATGATAAATCAACACACGAAATTGTTCGAATCCATTTTTTTCACAATAACAAAAGTTTTTTCACTCACAACGCTATATCTCGAGAACTAATCGTCCGACAGCTGTCAAATTTATACACGTATCTTTTGCAGGTTGGTAGTAACTGAAAATGGTATGGATTTAATTCAAGTGATGCCCTCTCTTAGAAACGGCGGCCCATATGTTACGACTCATTTCGAGTAATTATTTTTAATCCAGAAGATCCTGTTAACACAGTAAAAAAAAAAAAATTGCAAAAAATCTCTACTTCAGAAATGTGGTAGCAAACAAAAAAAAAAAAAAAAAAGTTTTTAAGAAGGGCTTTTTCGGGCGGCAGATTCGTCCATAAAACAATTTAACATTAACCACCTTATTAAATAAAACAAGCTTCAGTGCTTAAAAATGTTTAGAAATATAACAAAACCCTTTTTAAATTAGAACGAAACAAATATTTTTTGAAAATTTATTTATAGCTTAGTTATACCCTTTACAAACAAAAGTCGGATAGGTTTTAATTCGAAATATATTTTAAATAATAACATAAATACCTTGTCCAGAATAATCCATAGCAATTCGAATAAAAAGTAAATTAAAGAACAAAACTGCAGAGCTTTCTAATAAATCACGATATTCGAGCTGACACTTTACACAACTGTTTAATTTTGACTGATCGCGCTGCACTCTGTGTCAAGCTATAGCTTTGGCTGTTTTGCATTTTGATGCACTTACTGTTAAACTTTTCGGAAAATAACAAATCAGGGTTGACAATTGACAAAAAAAAAAAGGTTTTTGGCCAGGTTTAATACCTTAATACCACACAGTGCGACGATTCTAAAGATTTATATAAAGTGTTACTAGTACTACTAGTCTTAATAACGAACATATGTGTATGTTGAAGGAAAGCAACCAGCAAGCTCCCTGGCTCTCTATACTTCTCACTTGGTCTTGAAATGGTGGAGGTAAAGGTCTATGTTGGCTTATCAGAATGTTTGTTTGTGAATGTTAAATCCTCAGAAAATGGCAAAGATTATGTTTCGTCCCAACGCAAGATCAATCGGCCTATTTGTCTCTGAAGAAAGTAGGAGAAATTTATATAAAAAAAATTTATTTGAACATGTCAAGGGCTTAAAGTCCAAACCTATGCCACTGAAAAGACGAACAAGGAAACAAAGCAACAGAATCGCATTTGCTGCTGAGCTCTGCAAACGGTGAAGGTAATCAAAATTTTTCTGTCAGGCAGGATCAACTACTAAATCTAGATGAGAAGAATGCATAATTCCGTGCTACCGATCTGGATGAAGTATAAAATATAAATTTAATTCTTTAACAATTCCTGGAGCTGATAGCTTAATCACTGTTTAAAGAGGTGGAATATGATTTAACAAGGAGTATACACAAGGAGTATAATGCATGAACCGACAAGGCCTTTTGCCAACAACCTGATAGGTATGCGAAAAGCAGACCGGCAGACATTTTAAGCATCTTATACCTAAGGATATCTGAAAGGATTTCCATCTGAAGTCAAACTTAAAGTTTACAAGAGTCCAGAAATTGTTGCATAGGTCCCTCAAAATCTACTGGAATTTAAAGGATATATAAAAGATAAATATGTATAGTTCTTTGCACATATTTCAATGCTAGTGCCAACATCCCTTTTACTCATACCTATTCCTGACATCATTGCTTTATTCCTTACATGAATAAAGAACCAGTTGTCCTTATAACCTGATACTGGTTACAACACCATAATACTCTAAAGTGTATGTATGTAATGGTACTCGTAGTTATTCTATTCAAGCTCTGTTTTCTGCATAGCCATACGTACGAGTATATTTATTTGACTGTGTGAAAAATTTCCTAAACTACGTTTCGGTTAGTATCCTTAATGTGTTAGATTTAATCGGCATAGAATTATAAGATGTTGGTTGTTACAGTGTCATTGACAACGGTTGAAGAACGAATATATAACCTATAATAGCATAAGTAGACAACTTTACGTCCTCAGTTATGAATTCGTTAAGATCACATATAAATATTACCTCATCGTAACTTACAGGGATTCCAAAACAAATTCGAATAATGTGCTTGCTGCAAGAGGGTATCTATAAAATATTGTAGCCCACAATCTCGGGCTTAATTGTCATTTAAAGCTTATATACCCACCAAAGTCGTCACATGATATAGCATCATGAAATTGATTTGATTTTATTTATCTCATTGGCGTCTATCTTATTGCTCATCGAGAATAGTTCCCGTCTTTATGTATGAAACATGCCAGAAACACATTGCCACAATAACAAAATCAAAGTTAATTCCAAGTACTTTATTGGTATCATTTTCTTCTTAATCAAATTAAAGTATCCCTTTAATAAATATGAAATCAATGGCGAATTGCAATGGGAAGATACAAAAATCATTGTGTTGTCATGTTATTGAAAAGATAATTTTATTGGAAAAGAGGTTATAAAATTTTTTTTTTCTATAGGAACCAATGTATTATAAGAGTATGTTACATTAATTGAAATTTCTTGGTCTTTTATAGGAAGATGAGTAAGCGCTTCTGCGTGGAATAACTGTGGGAGCTAGCCAAGCAGAGGGCTACGGTATGGAGAATGGTTTTCAGAGAAATGGCAGATGTTCTGATGGGTATACCCAGAACCGTGGAAAAAGAGGACGGCTCTTCTCTTGTTATGGGCTTATACAAAGGTTCTGTCGAGACCATTAAGTCTATGTATGACTACTTCCCTATTTGTACCTTGAAAGGATTAGTTTCCAATTTGTTTCCAAATGAGTGCGAATAGAAGACAACCTCCCTCGTACAGCAGAATTGAAGTCTGGTACTGCATCTCAACTTTTCGTGTTGAGTGCAAAACCCCATATAATATCCATACAGGAACCATGAGTGTGGAATAAACGCATCTTGGTTTCAGAGCTTGTCTTTATGTGCCGAATTCACTCTCACCAACTAAACGTGTGCAATTTTGTAATCAAGATTTGGTTGCTGCAGACATAAGCTACGAAGCAAACGGAGAATGACACAAATTCATCGTTGCGTCTGCTTATTTTCATTCAATTTCATTGATTTCAGAAAGATAGGACTCATCATATGCAGTAGCAAATGGAACGTTAGAAGTAATCATTTGCTGCATTTCATACTATAGTATGTCGTCTGACCTAGGTGTCAATAACGTTGGCTCACAGCCAACTTTTGTTACGAGAGTAAGGCAGCAAGTAATCGACTTAACTTTATCCAACAGGTATGCTAAGGAAATTACTGGCTGGAATGTAACATCGGAGATCTCCCTGTCAAATCATAGATACATCGAATGCAGAATCGGATGCAAGGTCTCGATTTAGCTGAAGAGGAAGAATCCGCATAAAACCAACTGGACACGATTTATTAAAGAGCTCGACAAAAACAATAGTGCTCTCCCTAAGCTCAGGACGAAACAAAAGCTTGAGAAAGCTGTTCAAAACATGAACGACACTCTCATCAAGTGTTTCGAAATGGAATGTCCAGTTAGTAAGCAATCCTTCAGATTGCCCGTTCGTTGGTGGAACGCTGACCTACAGCATTTTCGTAAAGAATTCAGAAAACTTCTAAACAGATCCCTTCAAACTAATTTGCAGGAAGATTAGAATCTTTAGAGATCAAAGCAAAAAAATTTTAAGAAGCTTATTCGGACTTCGAAAAGCGCCTTTTACAAATCTTTTTGCGAAAAGATCGAAACTATCGGTAAAACCAGTATGCTGGTCAAAGCCCTCAGAAGGGAAGATCGACCAGGCTGGAACCACTCAGAAAATCTGACGGTACCTATACCGATTCCAAAGCAGAGACTCTCCGTCTCATGCTCAAGTCTCACTTTCCATGCAACCCGATTGAAACTAGTCGCCAAGAATTTTAGAGCTATAAGTCTGACCTCCTTCATACTGAAAAGCATCGAAAGAATGGTCGGGACCACGTGCGCAAAACCGCCTTGCGAATGCATCCTCTTTCAGCGATGCAACACGCCTACCAACGCGGAAGATCCTGCGAGAGTATGCTTCAGAATCTGGAAGGCAGAATTGAAGATGCACTCGACAAGAAGGAATACGCCTTGGGCATTTTCATTGAGGTTGCTTTTGACAACGCAACTTTTAATGGTGGCGGGTATAAGCAGGGGCTGCCCGCAAGCCGGCGTTTTGTCTCCATTGCTATGGTGCATGTTGATCGAGTCAATGTATAGTTCTAATGACTACGCACAAGCATACGCGGATGATGTAGCTGTACTGTCTGTTGGATCGTGTCTAGCGACTGTCTGCTCCAAAGCGCAGACAACCCTAGACGTGATCGATGACAAGTGCACTAGTAATGGGCTTTCAGTCAATCCTCTCAAAACTGAGGTTGTTCTCTTTACGAGAAGGAGGAAGCTGCCTTGTCTGACCCATCTAGTGCTTAAAGGCATCGTCATTCAATTCTCTAAAAGAGATAAGTATTTAGGTGTTACCCTGGATAAAAAAATTCTCTAAACGAAACATGTTACGACGAGACATCTTAGGTGCTGTCGGCCTTCTGACAGTACAGAGGAGCTATCGGAAAGATATGGGGTCTGTCACCGAAAAGGGTCCCTTGGATCTACACGGCTATGATAAGGCCAAATATATCCTGTGCGTCGGTTGTCTGGTGGAATAAGCTCTCGCGAAAATACGTATTTGAACTCCTGGCTACGCTCTAGACGCATTGATGAATCTCCCTCCCCTTGATATTCATATCATGGGCTGCATCCTCAAAGCCATCACTCGATTAAAAAGAAGTGGTCTTTGGTACAACACGCACTGGACCTTCAATGACCTTGTGCATCGGCTATCTTATGACTCCGGTCTTACGGCATGTCCGTCCGATACAATGACACCTAGAACTCCTGTTGCGGAAAAATACGAAATTGACTTCCCTTGTGCCTAGGACTAGCTTCGGCCAGAATCTGAGTCAGAAAAGGAATGCAGTCGGGTCTTCACGGACGACTCCAAAACCAATAAAGTATGTGGCGTTAGTTTCTTTCGGAAGGACGTCAAAGTTAGATTTCACTTCACGTTAGGAAAGCTTGCATCTGTCTTCCAAGTAGAAGTTTATGCAATCTTGATGACAGCGAACTATATTGTGGAGAATCCGTTGAGGGGGCAAGGTATTTGCATCTGCTGCAGACCAAACGAATATTTCCCGACGTCTCTAGGAAGTCAGCCGCCTTTCTGCTGTCTCCCAGCAGGAAAGACTGCAGGTTGCTTTCTGGCGTCGTTACCGGACATTACACTTTTGCAATGCACTTAAATGTGCTGGGTATAAGTAATGCAACATCCTGCGATACTTGCTGCGAAAGTGATGACGACACAGGATGTTGTACCGAGCACACTTAGATGCTTAGTAAAATCGTAGAGATCCGTCACGACGAGTCTCCTTAGGGACTGTAAAAACATTCGTTTGATCTGTTGGTATGATCTAGAGTATGATACTCCGTAGTTATGCTCATATGAAACCCAACTGTTAATAGAGCTTTCACTGAAGAAATTTTAAGGTAGCTTCACTGTTTCTGCAGATGCTCCCTCCATCGATTCTTCATAGTATAGTTAGTTATCAAAACGATTGCCTATATCTCCGCTTGGGCACAAGAAAAGTAAATTTTGTATTTCCTCAGTGAAAAGAGTTTTGGTGTTATTTCATCGTGCGCCAGAGTCATAAGACAGTCAGCCCGCAAAGTCATGCCGTACCAAAGACTATTTCTCTTTAATCAGAATTTGGCTTTCAGAGTGCAGCTGATGATATGAATTTTAGGAGAAGCAGTGCCAGGCATGATAGGGAAGTCTCCCCTTTTTCTGACAAAAACGACAGTGACGTATTTTTGGCCAAGCTTGTTCCACTAGATAACCTACTCATAGAATATGTGTATAAAATTGGTCTTTTCATAGCCATTTATATCCAGAAAAACACTCTCGGTGACAAGCTCTATGTCTTGTCGAAAGCCCCTTTTCACCGAAAGAAGGCGCTTTAGCGGCATCAACATAACATGTTTAGACCAAAAAAATTTGCTATCAAGGATAATAGCCAAATACTTGATTGAAAGACCGGATGGCGATGTTTTTAAGAGTCATCCCAGTCAGTTTCGTCGTTCGTCTTTCTACTGGACCAATAGGAGAAGACATAAATATGTAAATGGGTGCTTTCGCTTTAGAGTAGACAGTGGGTATAGACATAATGCAAACCACAATACAGCTACATCGTCTGCATATGTCAGTCATCGTCAGAACTATTGAGACCGGTAAGTAGTGAGTTGACCAACATGTGATATTCCCGCTTACCCTCGCCATCATATATTTTCCACATTAGCATCCCAAATCGGGGTTCTTTTTACCGGCATTACTCTTAATCACACCCCGTGTTATCTGGGCGAGTTACATATGCAGTCGAAAGTTGCGTTGTCGAAGAAAATGCAAAACGCGTTTTTCTTCTTGTCCAGTGCGCCTTCAATCCATTTTAGACAAAGGACCTTGCGCATCGAACTTGTTAAGTTCTAGAGGCTGAGTAAGGTCAATGAATCTCCAGAAGTTCTCCAGATGAGTCCCTAAACTAAAGGATGCTCCCCCTCCACCATTTTCCCATCCACTCTTTTTTCCCCTGGGCTGGATCAAGGTATCATATTTTGATTTGAACAAAATCTCAAAAAAAAAACAAAATCCGAGTCGGGTACTCCTTTAATACCGGGCGGTAGAACCGTGACCGAACCGACTACCGGCAACACTGGAACAGTGGCAGTTGATCAAGTTAAAGCTTTCGGGAAACTTCTTAGCTAATATGCGGGAAAACCCCGGACCGGTCAAGCGGCGTTCACCAGCATTAGGGCAACGTCAAACTTATCGCGTAAATTAGGAATCTCTTAAACTTTTAGCGCAGATTAAGGCATAGTTTGGTTCGGTTCGGAGCCAACATTGTTGACAACCATGTCGGACTATAATCTGAAACGCAGAAGATGCTTAATTCTCACGTTGGATTTGCTTCTACCCCAAAAAGCATTTTGAGCATTAGCATCGCAACACATGTTAAGTCCCGACTTCCTGGAATTACAGTTACAGTTCGTCTGCCTCCTTCGGTGGTGGTGGTAATAACGACGTTTCGTAGCTCAGTTCTGCAGCAATTAAATCCTAGTTTCACGGTTCGAAGGGGCAAGTTCTCGGTCTTTAGGGTCGCTTGTCATATAGTGGTGCAATCCCCTAAACAATGCCCAGATGCATTTATGCCACACCATGCACCCCTGTATGGTTATTGTTTTCAACATGGAAAGCATCCTACTTAAGGATGTAGTATCAGATATGGAATGCTGAAAGTTGATCTGAGTAAAAAATGGGTAATTTTTTAAGCGTTTGGTTCTTAACTGTCAAAAAGAACTCAGGAAAGTTGCAAAAATGTATAAAATTTTTATTCGAGCTGATAAATTAATGCTTGCCATTTTTTAAAGATTATTTTATGTAAATTTTTAATCACTTTTTCGAGAATATTTAGTTGTATCTCGCTATTAATGCGTCTAATGTTGTCCTCCAAGGCTGCAATTGGCGCTGGTTTATCAGCATAGACAAGTGATTTAACATATTTTATTAAAAAATAATATAAAAATGTCAAATCGCACGATCTAGCCGGCCAATTCACCGGTCCAAAACGTCAGATAAATTCCTCACCGAACTCATTTCTCAAATGGTCTATTCATTCGAGTGTGCCATGTAACGCCGCGCCGTCTTGCTAGAAACCCATCTCGACCAGGTTCAGCTAGCGCAATTTGGGCAAAAAATAGTTCGAAATTATTGAACGATATCGGGCACCGTTCTCACGGTCATCTTTAAACAAATACGGGCAAACGATTCCGTCTGACCATAAACCGAACCAAACAGTGCATTTTTTCGGGTGCATTGGCAGCTCTTGTATTGTCTGAGATTGCGCATTGGACCAAATATGGAAGTTTTGTTTACTAACTTACCCATTCAATCAGAAATGAGCCGAAGACAATTTTACGATAAAAAAGCTTTCTTCAGCTTCTCTAAGGTGTACTCACCGAAAATTCGACTCTGTGACAAGTCCCCTTGGCTTCAGTTCTTTCACGATCCTGGTTAGAGGCCAGGATCCTTGCGTAAAATCTAATTGTAGTCGGGTTACACAGTCCCAATGCGAACAGACGAATGAACAAATCACGGTCTCTTTAACACTGGCGGATACAACAGCAATATTTTCCTCGGCACGCACTCTACGCATTAGGATATGTGATTTGGTGTCCAATAGCGTGAAATGGTGCGACATTTGGTCATTATGGCTTGAATTGCTTGCTCGGTAGTGCAAGTGCACGAAAAACATTTTTCACGGAGCACGAATTTTGATAATAAAATTCAATAATTTGTAAGCGTTGTTGGGGTGTAGGTCTTTGATGAAATGCTAGTGCTAACTGAGTATGTTTGACTTTGACACATGACGCGAATCACGCGTGAGCTGTCAAAAATAGAACACTAAAAAAACCAAACAGCAAAAAAATCACCCATTAGATGTTTGTGTGATCTGAAAGGTAAAAGGTTGGGGAATTATCGCAACCCCAATAAATTAAGTCGACTACTCATTTGTTTTTCCATAGGCGGTAGCAATCAGCGCTCGTGCATCCGCGGAGGTCTGGTCAAAAAATTTAAAATTCCTACTACTGGGCAAGTAAATTTGTCGCTGATGCTTTTCAGATCCAGAAATCAAATTACACCGAAACTCTTTAACAAACAAGTCAAACGTTTTGACATAGAAGCAGTAGTGATCCCAAATATATGTATCGATGTTCTGCTTCCACCTGACTTGCCATGCACTTTGATCCAATGTCTCCTTATGGTATGATATGATATTTATCATGCAAAAATCGAAGCAATGGACAGACTGATCGAATCTGACAGGTACACATAGGTCAATAATCAGCAATAAACAGGGCTGCATTTCAATCATTTTACGATCAGCTTCTACCGGCGTTGGAAAATGATTGTGAAGCATTCTGGTCCCTTGAAAACATCGGCATCCAGATTCGATTGTTCTCAAGGTGACTTTGAATTTTAGACTCGGCGCAGTAGCCGATGTGGAAACGGGTTATTTGCAGACAATAACAGTGATACTCATCGCTTAGTGTGGTTTGCTCTAGGAGCACTTTCTCGTCCGTTAAACCAATTTATGGATAACCGAATGACAAAAGTTACATTTGGGGTCAACTACAGCCCATTTTTGTTGACAGCTAATAAACGAGAGCATTTAAATTAAGAAAAAGCTAATCTTCCCTTAACATGTTCTCTGCTTCCGAAAAGTTTAATATGGATAACATTGTTATGGTGTTGGACACAGAAAAAGAGGCTATCCGAGTAAGTCAGGAAAGTGGGAAGATCATAGGTAAGGCCTCGATGAATTTGAAGTAATGGAATTCGAATAGCAGTCGCGTACGAGATGTTTTGGGTTCAGAGCATGTATCTGTTTATCATAAATTGCTTATATTGAACTGGTAAGTATTTGTCGATAAAATTGGAGTGGTACCGAAATCGATGGAGGAGTCAGTAAGGCGTGGTGGAACTAACAAGAGGATGCTCTAAGTACAATCTCGAGAGTTTTCGAACCTTTGAGTATGCTCAGTCCAGTTACTGTGAAGATGAAAGTGCTTTTCCAGTTCATATGCATAAGCAAAATTGTCCTTGACTTAATCGCTGACCGGGCATTAACTAGCTGAATGGGAACAATGCGTCAACAGCTTATGACATCTTAGCAATTAAACTATACAGTGAGTAGTTTTAACATATTCCGCATTAGAGGCATTTGGGACTTTACTGCAGCATTACAGGCATTACAAGCGTCGATTCATTAGGATATAGGGCATCAACTTTTCTTTCCGCAAAGAATCGGGCCGCCCTATTGAAGGACATCGGCCGTACATTGCCAAAACTGAAGTTGACTGCCGCTTTGATTGCTGTACGGCTTTGCGCATATAACTGGATCTTGGTGCAGTGGAATGAAGGAGAGTATTGCTTTGGTCGCAGAAACTACTGCTGAAGCTGAAATTATAATGCCTTCACCTTTACTCCCTTATAAAGAGACGGGTGCATGGAAACATCTTATACGAGTAACGACATATATACAGCATAATGTTATTGCCTGTTATGAAAAGACATGATTCACCATCTAAACACCTAAGCGCAGAAGAAATCATGGCTTTTTGGAATAGTTACTAACAAAGTTCGCTCCTTGCGGGAAGGGTAGCCAACTCCGAAGACATCAAAAGTTTTGGAACGGGTTCCTTTTCTGCGTGACATTGAGATTTTGGGGGTTAGCAGTCGTCTTTAGTACTTTGACTACTCTTCATTTATATTATCAACAGGGTCCCACGTCACGGCCCTTATTATAGACGATTGTTACCAACGCACCCTATACGGTGGGATGAATATTGTGGATTACTAAAGGTCGTCAATGTATCCAGAGGCATATAAAAACATGAGTTATGTGCCGGAAGCTATTGGGAAAACCATTTTCAGTTCTTTTTGAACGTTTACCGGTCGACCGGTATTCAGACCGTTTGATATCATTGTCAAAGTTTTTTCTGGTCTCCTCTACACCTCCGACAAGAGGCCTATATAGACCCATACGGCCTATATGATTGATTTTGCGAAGGCGCGACAGAATTGGAGGTTAGCTACAATATAGGCCGTTTATTCATAAGGCATGCCAAATACATTATTCCAACGGTTTTATGAATCGTAGATAATTTCAATTCTTACACAACTTTGAGATCCCTTCATGTCCCGCCCGGAGGACAAAAACAGTGTGCTCTCACCCTTAATGTGAATTTATATTAGGTAGGCAACTAAGTTATCTCTGTTTTTTTTTTATAAAATGGAAAAATGGTTACAAACGAATCATTCAAAATATTGCCCATCGCTAGCTACAACTTTTTCCCATCTTGCTGGCAGAGCTCGAATACCATTACTGTTAAAGTGTTTATCTATTGAAGCTATCCACGAATCAAGTCATTTTTTGATGTCTTCATATGACCGGAACTGCTGATCAACCAAACCAAGTGCCATCGAACCGAACATATAATAATCAGACGGCGCAGTAGGACTTCCCATTTGAGTCTTTCCAGGTAGGTTTTAACTGGTTTGGCAACGTGAGGCCGAGCGTTATTTTGTTGTAGAATCACTTTTCGTGCCTCTGCTCGCATTGTGGCCGTTTTTCGCGCAGTGCTCATTCTCGCATCGATTGAAGTCGATACCGTTCCACAGTGATGGTTTCATTGGGTTTCAACAGTTCATAATAAATTACACCGACTTAGTCACACCAAATACACAGCATAGCCGTCGCAGCGTGAATATTCAGCCGAGTCGACGACGTAGCAGCATGACCGGGCAGTCCCCATGACCTTCTCTTTGAGTTGCCGTAATGAATCCATTTCACTCGTCATGATGCGGTGAAGAAAAACTTTCTTTTTTGCCCCTAGAGTAGCTGTTCACAGGCAAAAAAATGTAGCTCAACATTTCTTGGCTTCAAATCATAAGGAATCCAAGTTCCTTGTTTTTGAATCATTCCCAACCCATTCGCATGCAATCGCTTGGAAATGGCTTGGCGGGTAACTCCTAATTCTAAAACAAGCTCTGCTTGCGTTTGGCATGGATCTTCATAGATCAATGCCTCCCATTCAGCGTCTTCGAAGAATTTTGGCCTTTAAAGCGACGGAATCAATCACGGCGCGTTGTTTTACTTAGAGCACAAAATCAGACATTTTCACTCACGTGCCAAAACATAATCACTAATGTGTCACAACGGTTTGTTTACCATTTGTCTAAGCTTCTTTCGGATATGTCAAAATCGACCTGGGGCCATCTACTGGCAGTATTTAGAACTTAGTTGCACATCTAATTCTTGTCATATTTGAATTCGTTGTTATACTGATTTAAGTTAGTTGGAACTTATTATTTATTGCATTATTATGTTACATCAACGTTTTACTTTGCGGTTCGTAATTCATTTCTGAAAAGCATGTTCGCTCCCAGAAACCGACGTGCTCTATAAATATATTCGCCCCGCCAACACTTCTCGTGCATGCAGAATAAATGAAGTGTTATATATTCATTTACATATACATCTAACAACAATGTGCTGCACTTTCATACGTGTGTGAATGTATATCTGACTTTTCTTTTGTAGTCTCATTAGATGTTAATACGCCTCAGACTCCATCTTAAATGTTAAAGTTCCTGAATATAATTTTTAATCCTTAGGTCGCCTTTCACTATAAGTAGGAGAACGAACCGCGGCAATACGCTATAAATCGTTGCTGCACGGTACAGATATAGTTTTTTTTTGCAAAAAAATAGGACCTCAGTAGAGCACTCATCAGGTTATTTTATTCATCCTTGACCTTTCGAATCGGACACTTATTTTGACAAATGCCAAATGATGATAAGATGGAAATTATTAACCACATAGTTTCTTCGGGTAAATAACTAGAGAAGTGCTAACGTTTTCGTCTTGGATTTAGAAGTTCAATTTCGTTTATGTGAACATTATTTTCCTGAGGTAAAGGCTTCTCTATTTTGTGTTGCCTTCGATGAACAAAATTGGAAAAACCTTTTTTTAACGGTGTACTGTTCAAAAATATTATGGTTTACGAGTACGTGACCAGTTTGCCAATTTTATTACTTTCTCATCAGTGTCGCCATATCGATGGTTTTACGATAATTTTCCAACGAAAGAAGGCTTTTAGCATTCGTTCTTGTCGTGAGGCATTACTCGTAATTGAGTTATTCGCGTATGCTGTAATAAACGGATGCCATTTTTGATTAAATTGATTTGAAGATCTGACTGCTCACATGATTTCGGCTGAAATGTTCTCGCAGTCGAACGAACGAGGATTCGAAATGCTTGCGTCAATTTTCTGAGAACGGGATTAATGCTACATTACATCTGCACAATTGTTTTTGCTTGGGTACACTCAAGTGACCAATGTATATTGACATGTTCGTACATAAGATATGTATGTGTGTTGTGCAGGACCATGCATCAGAATTTTTCTTCTGGAAGAACTGAATTGATTATAATTCTGATGAACGAATACTCTTATGAATGGCGAATTAAGGATTATATCGTGTTCATTAGAGTGCTTACAGACGATGCATCATTCTGAATTTAATATATTTTTCCATGTTTAAAATTGTACTTTTAAGGAAAGGAATAATTTTAAGTATGTCCAAGTCTTTTACGATGCCATATGAACGAAAGCATGCTGACATAAGCAGTCTATCGCATTGCTTTAATTCTGGCATCACTTCAAGCATACCTGTTACTCTTTATGCGTAGGGTTAAGCTTAAATTTGTATTTCAATTACTTTTTAGCTTTCGTGGTGAAATGAAATTCAGTCGAAATTGAACGGAATTTTATTTCACTTTGCAGTTGGGAGGATTTGTTGCAAATGAATGCACTGGTGCACTGCTGAAATACTGCTCGGTACCTTGAAACTGAGTAAAAGTCAAAATGCACAAAGTTTTGTGTCAAAGTACGTACTTAATTTTTTTCCCTCTGGCAACGTATAAATGCTTTGAGAAACAGTTGCGAAAGAATTGAATAAAAACTATGTATTGTACTACACGTACGGTTGAGTTTGTTTATAAATATTTAAATACTTTCTTAATGTCTTCCTGTGAGTAAATTGGTTTTTTTCCGGAGAATACCTGCTGTTTGATATTTTTCGTGCTCGCTCTAGTCAAATGATATCAATATGTACTGCTCCATAACTTTATTGCTATATTATGAATATATATAAGGACTATTTATGGAGAATAATTTCTTAGAAATGTCCGCCTCATCCTTTACTCGAAATTCTCCTCTCTTTCACATAATTGCGGCTCTATATTGGTAATAGCAGCTTCATTGTTCGATTTCAGAATAGAAATTGTTTGCGGATGGTTAACGTAGTCCTTGTTTTTAACATAGCTCCGAAGTAAGAGATCTAGCGGTGTTAAGCTGCATGATCTTGGCGGCCAATGGATTTCTTCAAAACACGAAATTACGTGGTCAGGAAACTTCGTGCACAATAACTCGATTGTTTCGCGACGTGTTTGGCACATATCACTATCCTGTTTAAAATAAAGGTCTTTCGTATCCATTTCTTTGAACTTCTGCCAAACCATCTTTTTTATCATGTCTCAGTATCGCGTTACATTGACCGAAATATCAATTCCGGTCTCATTTTTGAAGAAGTACGACTCTATGACACCTCCGGTCCATAATCCACACTCCTCATTCACTCCTGGATTTTCGGTGAGTAAGACGTGGCAATTTTGCTTATTCACGTAGCCGCCAATGTGGAATTCGTTCGTGCGTAGGGCAGGTGTCAACACAGAAGACATTACCTTCAACAGGTCCTTTCAGGGTATGCGAATGATGTTAACATCATCGGTCGTTCTCAGAATGTCGTGATAGAATTTCTCCTGATGATTGAAGAACAGGCGAAATTTATTGGCCTTGAAGTAAACGAAGACAAGTAACACACATACTATCAACAAACAAACCAGCACTGTTCACCGCTGGTCACTAAACTAGCAACAGTTTCAAGGTAGTTAAGGAGTTCACCCACCTCGGAGTTAACGTGAACTCCACGAATGACACTCCACTCCAACAAAGAATTACCCTAACAAAGCGTTCCTACTTCAGTCTGGAAAAACAATTACGTTCAATACTTAATGCATTACAAAACCCTTATCCTGCCAGTGCCGAGTGCTGGATTTTTGGTCCTATGTCCGACGAGGGTGAATGGAGAACTCTATGAGCTGTATCAAGATGTAGATGTAGTCCAAAAACCCAAAATACGTCGACAACATTGGTTTGGCTACATCGGGCGAATGGACAATAATGCTCCAGTCAAGCGGATCTTCGGTTCCCAGCTTCCAGATTCGAGACGACAAAGAAGGCCGAACTTTCGTTTTAAAGATTAAGCCATCGCAGTGGCCAGAGCACATGGTCTGCATAAATCAAAGCCCAGGATCGCAGAGATTGGAGGACTGCAATGTCCCAGGCAAAGACTCTTCACGGGTCCGGAGCCTGTTAAGTAAGTAAGTACTTCGTCATTTGCAGCGTAGAGTCGTGAAGGATGAGTTGCAACAAGATGTCAATGTACGAGTAGTCTGTAAAGCTGAAATATGAAAACTTTATTAGCACGGCTACATCAAACACTTCAGAAAATAAAAGGATATACACAAAGATGTCTGAAGTTAGAAAACCGCCCCAGTCGCCAACTGCCCTTTCAGGTCAGTGCCGCCACCGTCGTTTCGTTAATCGTGTTTCGTAATACGCCATAGTTTTGATGATTGAAAACATAAAACCTGCATCGCATACACCTGCGATAATCAGAACAATACTTCTCAGTGTAACTTTTGACTGTATGATATCCACGAATTTCCTTTTGCATGCAGTGTTCCTTGCTTTAATGCATACTAATCGAGTCGTATTTAACTGCTTGTCGCGATCGATGAAATGTAATACAGGTGACTCGAAGACGAAGACTCAAAACATTTAAAGTAAAATAAATACAAAGAAACTTATCCTAAGGAATGCGGCTGACATTCCTATATACGATTAAATATATGTAACAGTTGTATATTCCTACGGTCTTCGGTGCACAAACAATCCCATTTATTTTTGTTCACGCTCCATTTGTTACGCTTAGGGTACATGTAGTTAACTCGCCAATTTCAATTACGGTAGAGAACTATTCAACCCCTACGGGCAACTCAAGCTGAAGTGAGTTATTGCTGTGATTTTCGCAGAAGTTTTTTTCGGTATGCTTTGGTCGGCAAAGGTTTTTGGCAATCTCTCACACAGTAGCTGTGCACCGTCAAACTTCGTGACAGTTTTTTATATTTTCCTTGTGGCGTTTGGTATTCTATATCATACCCTAACTAAAGGGTGATTCTTTTAGAAATAATTTTCCAAAAATAAGAAATAATCAAAAAAAATCGACTTTCTTTACATTTATTTTTTGAAGAGCATTTCTTTCAAATGGCCAAATCTGAAACATTTAATTTCGATGGCGCGCTCGATCATTACGAGTGGTGTTTGACTGACTTAAGTAATGATGGCCTCCACAATCACAGCCGGCTTACCTATGTACACTTTTGATTTTTCGTTGCTCCAAAGGAAAACGTCTAGAGGTCACATGATCTTCGCGATCAATTCACTAGTCCAAAGCGTGCAATTCACATGGTTTCACGAGCTGTGTGACAAGTGTCTTGTGGAAACTAAATGTCATAAAGACCACATGTTTCAATTTCAGTTAGCAAATAGTTCGTTATCCTCCTACTGCTTTACAAATCGTAAGGATATTAGAACATTAGATTTTCTATTTGGAACTTGAGCTGGTATAGTTGGTACATCTTTAAGAATTTTAATTCAAGTATTGGGTATATAACTTACACGTTTTTTTTTTCTTTTCAAAATTTGAACGTTTATTTAAGAAAAACATGTACAATAGTATTATTCAAAATATTGCCCATCTGAAGCTATGACTTTTTCTCATCTTTCTGGCAATTTGTGGATCCCATCCCGAAAGAACTGCGCCGGCTTGGCAGCCAATAATGAATCAATCCAATTTTTGATATTTTGCTCTGAAGTGAACCGTATTTCAGTGAGGGCGTTCTGTATCGACCGGAAAAAATGGTAGTCAGAAGGGGCAAGGTCTGGGCTATAAAGCGGGTGAGGTAAGACTTCCCATCCACTATTTTTAAAATAGTTCTTAACCGGAATAGCAACGTGGGGCCGAGCATTGTCATAATGGAAAATGATTGCCTCGTGTCTGGTCGCATATTCCGGGCGTTTTTCGGCTACTGCTCTCTTCAAATGGATTAATTGATGGTTTCATCTGGTTTTAGCAGCTCATAATACAGCACACCCATCTGATCCCACCAAATACAGAGCATTACCTTCGCGCCATGGATATTCGGCTTTGCCGTTGATTTGGCTGGTTGGCCGAGTTTCACATATGATTTTTTGCGCTTGGGGTTGTTGTAATGGATCCATTTTTCATCACCAGTAACAATCCGATGCAAAAATGACTTCTTTTTGTGGCGTTCCAGCAGCATTTCGGACATACAAAACCACCTTTTGACGTCTCTCGGCTTGAGTTCATGTGGAACCCAATTTCCTTGCTTTTGAATATATCCAGCTGCTTTTAAACGTTTTGAAATGGCTGCTTGAGTGATACCCAAAGATTCTACGAGCTCTTCTTGTATTTGGCAATAATCTTCATAGAGTAATGCTTCCAGTTCTTCATCTTCAAACTTTTGTTATTGTGAAAAAAATGGATTCAAAGCAATTTCGTGTGTTGATTTACCATTGCTTTCTGATGGGAAAAAATGCAGCCGATGCAAAGAAATGGCTTGATGAGTGTTACCCGGACTCTGCACCAGTCGAACGAACCATTCGCAAGTGGATTAAAAATTTTAAAAGTGGTCATACAAGCACCGAAGATGATGCACGCAGTGGACGTCCAAAAGAGGCTGTTTCGGATGAAAACATCAAAAAAGTCCACAAATGAACGAATGACTGTAAAGTGAAGTTGACCGAGATAGCTGAGGCTCTGAAGATATCAAAAGAGCGTGTTGGATATGTCATACACGAATATTTGGATATGCGAAAGCTCTGTTCAAAGTGGGTGCCGCGTTTGCTCACAGTCGACCAAAAACAAGAACGTGTTGATGATTCAGAAGAGTGTTTAAAGCTGTTCAACCGCAATAAAACCAAATTTTTGCGTCGGTATGTGACAATGGATGAAACTTGGCTTCATCACTTAACACCAGAGTCAAGTCGGCAGTCAGCTAAGTGGCGAGCAGGCGACGAACCTCGTCCAAAACGACCAAAAACTTAACAGTCGGCTGACAAGGTTATGGAATCCGTATTTTGGGATACACATGGAATAATTTTCATCGACTATCTCCAAAAGGGGCAGACTATCAACAGCGACTATTACATTCCGTTGTTGGAGCGTTTGAAGGACGAAATCGCAGAAAAACGGCGGCATTTGAAGAAAAAGAAAATGCTGTTTCATCAAGACAATGCACCGTGTCACAAGTCGATGAAAACGATGGCAAAATTTAATGTATTCTCCAGATTTGACCCCCAGCGACTATTTCCTGTTCGCAAACCTCAAAAGAATGCTCTTTGAAATTTAAGACCGATGAAGAAGTAATCGCCGAAACAGAAGCCTATTTTGAGGCTAAACCGAAATCGTACTACAAAACTGGTATCGAAAGATTGAAAAATCGTTTCAATCAGTGTATCGCCCTCGAAGGCAACTATATTGATAAAAATTTTGTGTTTTACTATAAAACGGCACTGGCTTTTCAGCCCATGTGTTAGTTTTACCAATTATAATTGGAGGACTTAAAAATTAATTAGTTCAGCTTGGTTGCCGGTAATCCGGAAGCTTGTCATAAATAATTATTGCGATTATAACATCGCTGAATAATTACAAGAACGAGAAGAACCAGAATCTAAGGCTTATGGTGGGAGAGCTTTACGTGTCCTGTTAACCAACCCGACGCACAATCCAACCCAAAGGCCCTTTCTATGATTTCTTGTAGCTCGCCTTGGCAATATGGGATTTGCCGTTAACCGATTAATTGTTAATCCTGTCTGTATTTCAGCACCCTAACTTGTCGTCAGCTACCATCAGTTTGAATAAGTTGGCATCCCTGTTTGTCAAGATCATTTAAATTAGTATACAAATTGGTGCCATGATAATGTTGCATATTTTAATAGTATTTTTTGGATCTATTGCAAAAATCCGAGATCTGGCTGAAATTTTAATGCCTGTTGTGACCTGTTGTGATTTACGACATTCGTATATGCGTCTTACTGCTTCCTTAAAAGTCCAAACCTTGGTTTAAAATTCTTTTACGAAATCGATTAAATTTATCAGTTTAACTACAATGTATGATAGATTAATTCAGGATTAATAGTCCTTGTAAGATCAAACATACCATATGCTTCATTGAATGCTTGTAATTCTTCCAAATCCTATTGGATTATATCTTAGGTGGAATAAAAAGGCAAATGAGGAAAATGAACAAATTTATAAGCACAAGTCCTGAAAAAGCTTAGGTTGATAGTTAAATAATCATCGAGGACATTTTACTTGTGTAATTGTGACTAATTTTCAGACCAGTTTAGAGTGCAATCATAAAAAAGTTTACATCCTTGTAAATGACAGTTTGACTCTGACCATGATGTGCATATCGAAGTTTTTATGCCATCTTTATGAACGTTGTAAATGCAAGCGACCAAAATTTGTCCTTCGTCTGGCCAAGACATAAGACTGCGGTATAATCCTAAGTGTATATATGACTTGAGTGTCGTTTAATTTCATACAAGTGGAAGCATGTAACCATGTCGTAAAGGTTTTAGTGAAAAATTACGAGAAGTTGGGAAGTTATAACCCTTTTCTATTACAGAACTGGATGATTTAGTTCGAATGCACAATGTAATACGAAGGTGACTTATACTCCACAGCGGAAGGAAAGGGTTTGTGCAGTTTTATTATATCAAAGAAGTCTGGGTTTAAGTAGAGAATGCCATAATCGGAGTTTTAACTATTGTATCCAATTTCATTCCTCTTTAAGTGTTTTATTAGTAAACTTATAACTTCATGCTGAACGAATGAACAAATGATGGACTTCATTAAAAGTAAAAATATTTCTTCATCGAATAGAGGAATAAGGCAAAGAGAATTGCACTATTGAAGGATAAAGATGACAGATACAAATACGAAAAATAAGAACTCGTTAAAAAATAAAAATACAAAGTTAAAATCTTTACAAATTCTTAAGTTCAAACAAACTTGGCACAAGGTCAATAATAGTTTTCCCGAAGCAGGATGTTCGATAGAACCTAAAATATGCCTAGGCGTAATCGTGTATAGTTTTTGGTTTAACACTCTAATTTCGAACAATGATGTTAAATAATAATTAACCGGTCCTTGATGGAACTTGGCGTTGGAAATATAACAACAAAACATCAGAAAGTCATCAGAACATTTCGTAGATCCTAAACTTAAAACGTTTTCATCATTCTCATGGTAGCGGGGAACATTTTTTGTGTGTTGCATTTGTCAAAAACTACGAATCCAATTTAGGATTCGAGGAGCTGTAGCTTAATATTTAACTTTGCCTTCCTCATTTAATTGGTTTTATCTTGCACAATAATATAAAGAACATAGCATAGCTTTTAAAGCGTGTTTTTAAATTTTTTTCAAAATTTTTGTTTTATCATCAATACACTTAATTTCGTGTAATTTTGTTCGGTCTTACAATCGTCCAACTGTTCGTCGTGTAATAGATTTCGCACTACGTACACGCTTCACATTATGTCTATACAGAAAAAACTTAAGCCTCTGCGAGTGAAAGTATAGATGTTGGAAAATTTGAAAAATGTTGGGAAAAAGTCTCGTCCTATACTTCTTTAAGATCCAGATGACTCCGACAGGAGTTAGCTGATTGCCCTCTTGATTATTGACAAAGCTTTCTTTTAGCCTTATATGGCTGTGAACAAACAAAATTGCTATTTCTGTTGTGAAGAAAACACAGACTAAATTACACCCACAAAGGTGTATTATTTTGTGTGATCTTTACATTGGTGGTATCATCAGTTCTTATTTAAAGGCAACATCATATCGCAAAATATGCTAGTGAATTGGCCACCGAGATTATGTGATTCGATGCTGTCTAGTGTTCATGACGTGTGATGTGTGATTAATAGGGATTAGCAACAGGAGGAGTTGACATTGGAGCAGCTTCATCAGCATTCGATTTTTGGATCGAAGGGGTGATACAAAAATTTAAAGGTACGGCTGTCGGCACTTGAAGTGGCAATAATTCGGTTTCTAAAAATGCAGCCAAAATTGAACTCTAGTAAATACAATATACTAGATTTGTGGTGCGGAAGGATATGGGTTCGAAAACCGTCAAATTTGTGATATACTGTTTCAATGAGGTTTTCAATATTATTGAACACTGTTCAGTTAGTAGTAAACTCATTGATTTTATTCTATATAACGTCAAGCATGGATTCATACTGCTTTGAGGATGGATGATTGTATGTATGTAGTAGATTGGCGATAAAGACTGGTTGTGTATGACTTAATATGAATATTTATGACTTCGTGAAAAGAGTTGCTAGAATTTATCGCTGTGAAATCGATAAATTTAGTTTCACTCAACACTTTATCGATGTGGAGCTTGGATGTTTCTTCAATTCTGGATCTAGTACCTTCTAATTCGATTAAAAAGTTTTGATGTATTAAAAACAGTAATATTGTGACCAATGTCTTCCACACGTGAAGTAGGTCAATAATAAAAAGGTCGCGTCAGCAATTACAAGTTTCTGAGCGAGAAATTGTGTTATTAGAAATTGAAATAAGAATCAAAAATTATGGGTCAAAGTAAGAATGCGACTGAATACCGCAACGGTTTGAGCTAAGCCGTAAAGGTTGGAAAAACAGAAAGTAATATCAGCAAAGGAAGGAATAAAAGAAGGTACCTCAGTTATTAATAGTGTGCGTCGTAGAAAGAAAGAGTCAGGAAGGCAAGAAGGATTTGTTTGGAAAACTAAACATAAGAGGAGTGAACAGTGAACGACATATTAGCACAACGAGTCTACTCTGAAAAGAAAGAACGAGATCTCTCCTCTTTTTTTTTCGTAAAAGTTCTTTCGTTTATTTTCATGCCCATGCCGCGAAAGGATAGCTACGCAGCTCAATAGCGGACAGCTTTATTATTAAATTTTTCTAGGCGTTTCCGCTTTTAAAACATTCCTGTAATTATTATTGTTACTTCGTTTATAAATAAATTCTATCAAATATAAATCCAGAGGTAATTGTTTTTTTCCTTCTACTGCGGCTCGATATTCGGTAGATCCTCACTCGGTGGTTTAGGTGCTTCGAAAGAATTCTAACTTGTTTTATTTTCTTTCTCTTTATTTGATCTATATGAGCTTCTTTATTAACTCCGTTAACTTTAACTAAATATCTGTAATCAAGTCTTATGAAATCAAGCAGGGTTTTTGGCTTAAATCTGAACAACAAACTAGCAGGGTAAAATTTCGTTACCATGCCTAGAGTATTTCGAAATTTTACTAAAAAATTATTGAGTTTTGAGTTTATAGATAGATGAGGTGATCTTTGATTAAGTAAAATTTTCTTTAAGGCAGTTTTACATGTTTGCGTAGCCCTCTCTGGGTTTCCATTCGACTGCGTATAGTACGCTGGTGACTTATAAACATTTATTCCAATTGTATTGTACAAAATTCAAGAAATTTCTTTGAATTGTCACTAACGATACTTGAAGGTAGCTTAAATGTGCTAATCATGTTTCTTAACCTCTCAGTTATACTATTTGCTGTGGAGTACGTATCAAAAATTATATAAATTGAAGTTTGCTCAATTTTACAAAAATCCAAATGGATTCTGTCAAATGGATGTGGTGGGCCATGAATTAAGTTTACATTTTTTTGAATTTTATGAAACTTGGCAAATTTCGCGTTGTTCTAATTTGTAATTTTTCAAGTCCCGATCTATGCCAGGGAACCACACATCCGACTTTGCTAGGGTCTTAGCCCTCACAAAGCCTATATGCCCTTCATGACCAAGTTCCAAAACGTTACCAATCGAACTTCTCGGCATAACGATTCTATCGTCATAAGCCACACATTCTGACTCGGTTGCTAGAGAAAATATTTTTAGAAAATATGGCCTAATTTCTATACAAATATCCGTTGGCCACCCAATTCTATTAAACTTATACACCTTCATTATTATCTCATCCATTTTTATTTTTTGGTTTATGTCCTCAATATTAAAAGGAAAGTTCAAAAATTTAAAAAAAATTAAACTATCGCCTTTAGCCTATGGTACGTAAGCAAGAAGGTAGACTAAAAAACGCATCTGTGTTTCCCATTTGGCAACCGTTCCAATACTTTATTGACACATACTGAAGGTATGTCTTTCTTATCCCCAAAGATGAATTGGTGGTCGCTGTAAATCGAACAATTTAGTTCACAAATGTATTTAAGGGACTTCTGCACAGCAAACACAATTGCCAATGCCTTGCAGTGCAATTGCGAATAATTCTCTTCAGCAGCATTTAGTGTACTAGATACAAACATCAAAAGGTCTTTTTTCTCCATTGACTAAATGCGAGAGCGCCGCGCCAACTCCATATGCACATGCGTCTATAGAAATTATTATTGGTTTCTTTGGGTCATAATGGGGCAACACATACATATTTTCCTAATATATACTAGTTCCTTACTTCTCTAGAACGCTTTTCTGTAATCTTCATTCCAACATCATGATTTATTTATGGACATTAACTCATGCAAAACAACAAGCTCAGAGGACAAATTTGGAAAACATTTATTATAATAATTTATAATTGGACTTTGTTAATAGGCTCTGGTGCGTTACGAACAGCTTCTAACTTCCCTGGGCTGGGCTTTATATCTGAGCTAAAATAGACCTTAATATAAATAATACAAAATCCTAAGTATTATATTACATTTTTAAAAAAACTTACCCTTATCCCAATTCACTTTTATATTGTACAGAAGAAGCCTAACTAATCCAAGCATTAAGTTATACATGCACTCTTCTTTAGCTCTACCACCATTCAAAAGATCATCGAGATATTTGCGCACCATTATAATCGCTTTCGATATTTCTTCCATAATTTCTTCCATAGTCTTCCAATCTGACTAGCCTTTAGTGATTTGGATTTGGTCATTTGCTCGTCTTAACTGGAGTCAACACCCCTGTCTGACATAAATTCCCTTATTCCTCTTTCACAAAAGGGAACCGTGTACGCACTATTAAAAATTAGATAGGCCTTTTTATCTAGCTCAATTTCTGCTTGGTTTTTTACCGAATCGTTGGTCTAAGGAAATATTGATTCATACTTACTTGCTTAACTACCTAGAGCTACGTTTTGAGAGCTGATCTTACACAACATTCTGTCTTTTAAGTTTTGGATATAGGAACTTCTACCAATTTCTATGTAATAAACCTTAAGCACATGCTTGCTTTTAAATGTTACTAGATTCAGATTATTAGATTTTTCATAGCATTTCACTTGCACACAAATTTTTCCTGTTATAACCACACTCTCCCCCGATAGTTACTTTCTTTAGTTAACTTACAATGTTTAAAACGCTTTAAAAAGTCAGATTCATGGCACACAGACACACAAGCACTAATATCAATCGGATTTTGCTTGATTCCTGAAAATTTGCTATATAGTGAATATTACCGCTTTTCATCATATCCAAGCTCTTGAATTTGCTTTCATTTAAAAGCCTGTTTTGTATCGTCACTGAGGTCACCCACAAATTCAGATAAAAGCACTCCCTTTGAAAATGGTCCGAATTTGCACTCATTTATTGTACTAACTGTTTAAGCTCGAATATGTATTTTTCAATAATTTAAAACACTCTGCAAATATGTTCTTTTTTTGGCGCAAAATGTAATTTCGTACTTAAATTCAGTCTCTAGCTTTGGTGTAATTAATGAAATTAACCCTTTGTACAAATCTGAGCCTCCAAGGCTCACTAGCAACGACACTTTTTCCGCATCTACCGTTAATTTATTCAACGAGATTAAATGATTCAAACGACTCGAATACAAAATAAAATCTTCCGCCAATGTGAATGATTCAGTAAAACCCATGAATATGGAAGTAATACCAGTCATTTCGACGATACCAATTTGAATTTAAATTCCAAATAGATTACGAGTATATGCCCCGAGCTCTACGCCATTATCCTCGTCGACTGTTATGTAGTACAGATGGCGCAAAATTAATCGGCGCTTAGTTCCTCGACCCCCTCGGCCCCTACCGGACTGGTCGGTCGGCCGAGAATATGGCGGCTGTGGCTGCCGATGTCGGTGAAAATGAAGAAACATCAACCAGACGAAGGGCCATGCAATTTGGCATCACCAGACGGACCCTACAGCGAATTTTAGTGAAAGAGTTACACATGTTTCTGTACAAAGTGCATCAGTTAATTCCTCCTGATCGTCAGTCTCGTGTGAATTACTGTAAAGCCATCCTCAATCCCAACAACCGAGAGAAAGATTTTGTGTCGAAAATTATCTTGAGCGATGAGGCGCATTTCCACTTAAACGGTTATGTCAATAAGCAAAATCTTCATTTCTGGGGCACTGAAAATCCGCGTCTGAGCCATCACATCCACTCAAAGTCACTGTGTGGTACGGTGTATTTTTTTGAGGACGCCAACAGCAATACGGTCATTGTTACTAGCGAACGCTACAGGGCCATGATAAATGACTTCATACGGCTGGAATTAAATGAGCGAGCTTGGTAAACATGTGGTTTCAACAATACGGTGCAACCACACACACAGCACGAGCCACACTGGATATTGTAAAGAAAGCGATTTAGGTCGCGTAATCTGAATCTCTCGTTTTGGCTATTTGGTATGGCTAGCAAGATCTCCCGATTTTACCCAGACTTCTCTCTTTAGAGCTACTTGGAGTCTCGGCTTATGCCAACTAGCCTCAGACAGTTGTAGCCCTAAGGAAGAATATTAGACAGGAATGTGAACAGTTATCATGGAAAACGCGATAAAACGGACACAAATGTTTATGAACACTGGCGGCAGCCACTTGGCGGATATCATATTTTCCACTTAACAGAAACAATTGCAAAGGTCCACATAAAAATGTCCATCACTTAGAATTATTTTTTTTTTATTTAGTAAAAAAGTAATTCAAACGCAAAATTGGATGATTAATTTTGCGCGACCTTGCTTTATTAATTCAATTGACTTACTAACTTACTATAAGAGAGATTAGAGAAGAATTTTCTTTCTATACAACATCCATATACAGTAGAACGAATCAAGGTAAAACGACTTTGAAACCATAAAATAATTTTAATACCTTGTGGGGTATTTTCAGTAATAATGACTTGTAATCGTCTCGGCATGGATTCAACAAGATGTTTTGAAAGATCTGTGCTAATTGTTTTCCATTCTGCTTGTAAAATTTCGCTGAGTATCTTTTTATTGGTTATTTTATGTTTTCTAATTATTTTTTCCAACTCAGCCCATAAATTTTCAATCGTGTTTATGTTGGGCGATTGCGGTGGAATTTGAAGAATGTGAGGTTTGTGGATAGCAATCCGTTTTCGAATTTGATAAGCAGTACGTCTACCATAAGGTCATTATCATGTTGAAAGTGAAAACGACCAGTTAAGCCTAGCTTGTCAGCACTAATTTGCAAATTATTTCTTAGAATATCGAAGTTCTTATCTATAATTTTATTTATCAGAACTAACTTTCCTGTACCGGCTGCTGACATACAGCCCCAAACCATGAACCTACCACCTCTGTCGTAAAAAGGTGGTGGCATTTCTTCACCTATTTCTATACCAGGGTCGCCTGCCTGACCTAAAAATATTGAACTTACTTTCATTAGAGAAAATCAAAATCTTTATGTAAGTATGGTAAGTATGGTTCTTTTCTCAAGTATCTTACACTTAGCCTTGTGGAGTGCTCTATATACAGTTGAAGGTTGTACCGAGGTATCAAGCATAGTCTCCAGTCTTGCAGCTATTTTACCTAATCTTAAACCAGATTCTTTTGACACCTGACGCACAATAAATTTGCTTTCAGTCCTTCAACTTTCTTGATTGTTGAGCGATGTAATTGTTATTTCCGATTTGTCACCGTACGATTTCCTTTCTTAGTGTAACTCAACGATTATTCTTCTCTCAGAGATCTCCAACTCTTTCCCTTTAACTTTTTCCATGGTTGTATTAGGATTTCGATCTGCGACAATGTCCTCCTTGTACGAGGTGGAGTAATCGAATGTGAATATAAAGGAATTTTGCAGATCACAACTCAAACTAACGCTAAATATTTTCTTAGAGACGTTAGAAAAGGACAGAAAGATACTGCACGGAGAATTTTGAAAATCATTTTTTTGACGTGGTTTTAAAATAAAAATTCAGATATACCCGATTTGAAGGGCTGAACATCAATAAATACGGGGTGTGTTCTAAAATAAGGTGACTTTATATTTTTGTAAAAATATTTATTATTTTTCTAGCAATTCCGTTTTTATTTCCTCAATCGTTGCATATCTCCGTCCCTTCACATGTGACTTCAGTTTTGGGAATAGGAAAAAATCGCATGGGGCCAAATCTGGGGAATATGGTGGCTGAGGCATGATTGTCTCTCAGAAGCAACGATGAATGAGCAGGTGCTATATCGTGATGCAAAAGACATGAATTTTTTTTCCAAAATTCCGGACGGTTTTTTTCGTATTGCTTCTCGCAAACGGCGCATAACTTTAAGCTTATACTCCCTATTGAAGCTACGACCTTGGGTAAAAACTCCTTTGCACTGCGCCACGGTAATCGAAAAAACAGTGATCAATTGACATTTGATCGAACTTGGCATTGGCACGATTGGGCTTTGGTTTCGAGGTCATACCCATATACCCATGATTCGTCACCAACTATGACCATTTTGAGCAAGTCAGTATGATCATTGACGTCATTCAAGAGCTCCTGAGCGATGCGGAACAAACTTCGCTGACACACGTCTTCTTCCCAAAACATCCGAAAAAATCTCATGACACGAGCCGACTGATATGCTAACATCATCAGCCACTTCTCTTAAGGTAAATCGACGAGTTTCTAAGAGGTTCGTCATTAGCATCTTCTCGGCCGTATTGAAAGAGCTTGTACCACTTGTAAACATCTTTTTTACTTAGAGCAGACTCAACGTTTGTCGCTGTCAACATTTCATGTGTCTTACACCTTTTGATTGATTTTTTACACAAAATTTAATGCAAATTCTTTTCATTTTTTATAATATTGTAATTGAAAATTACCGAACACGTCAAAAACACGTTTAACCTTTCTATCTGTAAAAAAACAAACTTGGTATTCTATATACTTAAAACTGTGAGCATATGTTCGAAACATGTGTAATTGTGCTAATAAAATGTACGTTGCCCGTGAAATTTCAAAAATCACTTTTTGAACACACCTCGTATTTATTGTAGATATAATCAAAGAAGTTTACTGTTCGCAGACTTATGGAAAGCACTGTAGTTGCACTGTGCACTGTGCACTGTGTTGTTGACATTCAGGAGGGGTTGAGCATAAGTTGGACGCGATTTACTATTAACAAACATCAGCTGATGCCTGCGCTTTTTAAGGAAACATCTTAAAGTCTTTCACCAAAATGCGCGCAGAGACGTGTGTAGAATTGCCAATTGCGCGGCTCGTCATCTGGTCGATGTCTACGGAGCCTCTACGACATCTTTAGCCACGGCAGCGATGGGTCATGTATATACCATATAGTCCAGGAGATAAAAGAATTACTTTTCTTTAAATCCATTTTTCATTCTGACAGTCGCATACGGCCTTTTTTATTTTGATTGGTAGGGTTTCAGAGATAAGAATCAGTTGACCGGTGTTATCAGTCGGACAGGTATTGGTGTATATATGCTTGAACCTTTGTTTCAGTTGTAGTTGAAATTTAAATCAAATTTTCAAACTAATTAAATGGTACAGCTCATACCATACCAAATACGAGTATGTGTTACTTTTTCATTTTCATTTTCTCTTACCTAAAAGCATCATTGAAATCGACCACGGACACTATCGAGTACTGACAATAAAATGGCTATTCGCCTCGTAATCACTCCCCCGTTATGCAGATGAATTTCCCGTTTGGAAATTTTCAAGGTTCATCGAAGTTCACTTTTGATTTTTCAAATGATAATTCCTGATTCTCAGTCGTATTCCTCAATGGGGCACACGACTTTGTCTCAAAGGTCTTATTCATTCAGTGCTAGATACTACTGCACTGGCACGCCTAAATCATTATTCGGTTTCCAACGTCGTTAGGATATAAGAAGGTCCAGATTTGTTTTGAGGAAGTCATTATTGCCTCGAGTGAAGTTAAAAGTCAAAGAAAATTCAGATGGAGACAAATTGTCCTAAACTTATCCGAGAGTGTATGATGTGCAGTCCGCCCTTTTTTCTGCTTGAACGGAACCGTACTTCATTAAGAAGTTCGATATTTGTTTTGAGGAACTGATAATTATTACTAACGTTTTCCAGATTAATAATGCAGGCTATTTCAATTCAAGAGAAAATTGAAATGACATTGATTTATGGAGAAAGTGGAAGGAACATCGATGGTTCTGTTTACGCCCAACATTTACCAGACCAGATTTTCCCAGGTCACATTTTCGAGCATTTGTTGAAATAGTCTCAGGAAATAAACGTCGATATGGAAAGAATTCAATGATTCAACAGTTTGAGGCAAGGGGACCCACTCTAATTAATCTTAAGTTTTATGGCGCCCTCTGACGGAAAAAGAACGCATTTTTGGAAAAAGTGTTCCATGTAAAAGAATTGTAATTTTTCACGCAGATTACGAATCTGTCAAAAAATAGGGGTTCCCATTAAGAAATCAAAAGTGACCATCTTATGTCCCCTTCAGAACCTTGTGACTTTTGTCTAAAACATTTTTCGCGATATCGCGTATTTTTCGTGTAATTTGGATGTCTCAAGTTAAAAAACTCTATCTGTATTCACGTGTATTCGAGTTTTCCTTTGCTCCACTGTTAGTCTCTAGTTTTGGAAACCCGAACACGCATACAAAGTTAGGATAAAAGTAATCTGTTCTCAATACTCTTATCAATTGGCTTTTTGTCAAAGATCTGCAAACTTTCTACATATGTACGAGTATACTAATGGAGTGAAAAGTAACTTCCTTGACCACCAGAATGCGCTGCTACTTCAAAAAAAATTATGGTGCCTTGAAGTCCGTTCATATTTAGGCAGACATGCCAAATTTCAGTGCGATGTCTTTAGTTTTGTTTGTTGTTTGTTGGCGTGTTTGGCATCATGTTGAGTATGGACAAAAACGATTTTCGTTTTCTCATAAAACATTATTTTTTGAGAGGCAAAAGGGCGAAGGAACAAAAGTTTGATAAACATTATGGGTCTAATGCTCCGTCAGATTACACCGTCAAATATTGGTTTCGCGGGTTTCGTGGTGGCCGCAAATCCACTACCGATCAAGTCCGCAGCGGCAGGTCCTCCGATGCGGTTACAGAGGACAATGTCAAAAAAATATATAAAATTGTGTTGGCTGACTGGAATGTGAAGGTGCGCTAGCTAGCAGATACCACAAAGATTAGTACTGAGCGCACACGCCATATAAAAAAGTTATCCTTCCGCTGGGTGCCGCGCATACTCACTCCTGACCAAAAACACGAAAGCGAGAGCACTTCAAAAGAGTGTTTGGACTTGCTGATGCGGAATCGGACAGTCTTTTGGCGTCGATTGGTAACTGTTGAATACCAGAGAACAGAATGAGTGCCCGGCAATGGACTGAGGCCAGTACGATGAGTCGGAAAGGTCATGGCGTCTGAGATTGTCATGGCATACTCTTCGTGGACTACCTCGAAAAAGGAAAACAACCAACAGCTAGTATTACTGTGCATTATTGGAGCGATTTAAGGCCGAAATCGTTGCAAAACGGCCTCACATGAAGCGAAAAAAAATTTTGTTTTTGCAAGACAATGCACCGGCGCACAAGAGCATCGCAACCATGGCTAAAATCAATGACTTGCGGCTCCAATTGCTGTCGCATTCACCGTATTCGCCCGGTTTGGCCCCTTCGGACAATTATCTCTTCCCAAACTTCAAAAGATGGCTCATCAATAAAAAATTCAGCTCACGCGAGGAAATCATCGATGTCACGGAGGAGTATTTTGCAGACCTTCCGGAAAATTACTTTTCGGACGGTATCAAGAAGTTGGAAAATCGCTAGAACAAGTGTATCAAACTAAAAGGGGACTATATTGAATAAAATAAAAAAATATTAAAAATTTTTTTTTTTCATTCCCAAGGAGGTTACTTTTCACCCTAATTTAATCGACTTGGTACGCCTTGTTATAGGATTTCATTAAAACCGTAATTTTCATTAAAAATTTTAATTGTCATTTGTTAAATTTTAACTGACCCTGCATTAGAAACTTTTTTTTCTGTGCAAAGTTTCTTTGAAGAACTTGAACGTTATTTTCATCCTTACCTTGACCTTAAAAAATAAGACGAAATTGAAAATTCGTAAGTCTTGAATGATAATGAGACCACAAAATACACCACAATGTGCGGACGACATTTCTCCAAATCTTTTATTACTCACGAACGCTGTGAATACTGAGACAAACGACTCATGGCGAAAGCATCCAACTCTTAATTATTAATCAATGTTCTGGAACTGATGTCACCATATTTTCAGGATTAAGAAAAAAAAATTGATTAATGGAGGTATGCCCATAACTTTGGGGAGAATTGAAGAATTCCTCGAATTTTTTTTTTTTTTTTGGAAGTGAATTGGGAAGTAAGTTGTAATTGCCACTTTTTGTCTATGGAAAATTGATTATATAAAGAGTTTTTTTCAATGGGCATATAACAATTTTGTCAACAACAACAATTCTGTCAATGTTAAAACGTCAATCAAGGTTTAAATTTTTCACTGTAAGGTTCCGATTGAGCAATTTTTAAATTATTAAAAATTTCTACCGTAATTCTGAATTGGTGGTTGCAACTTTAAACCACTTTTTCCAATTTTCGATCGTAATAGACGTCCCACCATGCAGGATGTGAGTGCTTTAGTGCATAAATTCGCTTAAATAAGTTGCGCCAGAGAGACAGACAAATAAGCTGAATCAGTCGATTCCACGTCTATTACAGGAATTGGGAATCACTTAGATTTTAGCCTACACCCATAAAAGATGAAATTAACCCAAGAGCCGAAGCCTTTTAATCATTTGAAGCGTCTGGCTCTGGAAAAGTTAAAAGAAAATCCTGGATTTCATCGAAAAATCATCTTTAGCCACGAAGCTGATTTTTACGATTCCAGGGAATTGTAGGGCCGACGAACTCGCCAAAATTGGAACAACTCTACCTATACTACCGGAAAAGGGCAGCATAAATATACCAAACGCTACGTGCAAATTATTATTTAAGCTGGGTGCTAATAAAAGAACAGACTTTAGATGGGTACCGGTGGGCCAAAATGTCTAGCGACTAAGCCGATCTGGCCAAAGCTGATTCTGAATCGCTCTTAGAGTCTGATTCTTATAAATAGGAAACATCTCAGCGCCTTTATGTGTCATCACTAGACACTGCTTTATAGGCAAGAATGCAAAAAGACTTGACGCTTTTACAAACGATTTCTGTCGAAGCTGTATGAACGAGGAGGAAGAGGAGACAATCCTCCAATTTCTCTGTACATGTCCAGCTCTCTATAAGAGGAGAAAACTCCACCTAGGAGCCTCCTTCTACAACGACTTAAACGATCTAAAAAAATACAGACGTTAATAGTCTTCTGCGCTTCATCATAAGCTTAAATTTGTTCCATGTGTGAAGGGATCATAGAACCACGTGGCAGCACAACGGGCCAATAAGTGGGTTGGTTTTCCAACCGCCACTCTAACCTAATCTAACATACGGCCAATGAAGTTCATCGTCGTACCATGATGGAAGACAACGAGTTTTTTTTGACGAGTTTTTTTTGGCCAGAATTGGATGGACTTGACATTAGTGATGGGTGGTTCTAACGATCGAACTTGGTTTTTTCGTATTATTGCTAAATAAATAAAGCTTAATGACTTCCAAGCTTGTTAAAGTATGAAAGACTCCTTTGTTTGGATCTCCAAAAGTACGCATCGAGGGATTTGAAATCGTCGCCTAACTTACTAGGAAAGGCTTAGAAGAGAGATTTTTAACTTTCTAACTGTACTGTATGGGGGACTAAAGCCCTTTGTAAACAAATATATTTATATATTTATCAATATCAATTTGATCTAAGGCCCGATAAACATAGACGAAATTTTCACGCTAAAGAAACCTGGTGAATTGGTAATACCTAATTTTTGTATGCCTGCTTGATTTGCTTATACGGTCAATAGAATAGTGAAAGAGTTCTACATCAAGGTCGGTTGAGACCTTGCCAAGACCTTCGATAACAAAATAGTATTTAGGAAAGTAGAAGTGCTGTTATATATTTCTGCAATGCCGACAATAACAACAGAAGTTTAATCTTTCAAGGGTCTAATTATAATTAGGTAATTCCAAAATCATCAAACGTTGTCTTAAGCTAAAAATTATTGAAAGACTCTAGTTACTTGTCTGTTTATTATTTATAAAGTAGACATCTAGAAGTTGATTTATAATACTTTACTTACGGATTTGGCGCCGTGGCAAGGTGCAGAATCATCTTGAAAAATGCATTTGTCAGTATAGGAGTGATGCTGTTCAATTGCTGGTACCATAAACTCTCTTACTACTTTTCCATACTTTTGAGCGTTCATAGTTCCATTAACAAAGTGCAAAGGGCCCAAAACGTAAAAAGAAAAACATCCCCAAACCATCTGGCTTTGAGGAAACTTCACTGTTTTGACTATGCCCTCATTTTTGAACCTTTCACCTGCTGACCGTCGTACGTATGGCAAATTGTCGGCACAAAAAAAAATTAAATTTACTTTCATCGGACCATATCACACATCGCCACACATCACACACGTCCAATCTTCCTACTTTTTTGCCCACGTCAAGCGAGCTTTTCTCATTTTTGTGGTTAGGAGAGGTTAGGATATGGTCGTTTTCCATATAAACCTATCTCCCGTAGCCGTCGGCGTATGGTTTCGGCGCTTAGATCAACTTGATGAAATTCACTCAGCTCTGCTCTGATACGGACAGCACTTTTAAAACGATCTTTCATGCTTATTCGTTGTAATACATTGTCCGTCTTTTAGGTTGTTTTACGTTTTCGTCCCGAGCCTTTTTTCCTTTCCAGTGGATCCAAATTTTCTTTTTTTTCATCATTCGTACGATAGTTGCCTGACAGCATCCTATTTTAACCGCAATCTCAATCTAGCCAAGCCATTCTTCGACTAAAGTCAATATTTGAACTTTTTCGTCCTAAGTCAGTTGACATTTCACTTTTTTTTACTTGTCACCGTCACAACTCAATTCAAACTGATTTTTTTTTGTACCGAATACGAGGCCGAACTCCGCTATGAGGAATACCTTTCATTAGTATGGGAAAAACCCTTACGATGTAATTAGGCATTTTTTGAGAACTCATTAGGTGGTGCGGTTTTTATGACCGCAAGTGTATTATTGATATAAACGAAAGACAGCAGCGTAACGCATAAATGATTCGAAGTATCATATGATATTTAACAAAGACGTCCCGGACAAAACGTCACCTCAGTCAGATATAACTTTAGATATGGATTTTATTGGGTTCGGTTCCGCTATAAATTCTTGCAACGATATTAGCGTCTAGATCGACTGAAAAATAATTATTTCCAATCGACTTCTGCGGACTAACAAGGCAATAATGTAGAAAAGCCTTTTCTCAAACTTTTTTAAAAAAAAGTTCTGGCAGTCATTTTTAGCGCCGTCTGCTGAGGCCCCCATTTTTTTGGCCTAATATGAGCTTAATATTAGGACTTAAAATCTAACAAGAAGACTTAAGAGCTAGGACTAAAGGAATGATAGACGAGATCTAAGTAGTTAAGACTTGGAGTGCTCAGGTTGAAGTCAAAAACGAAGAGGTTTGAGTTGACTTTTAGGAGCAGACGGGTGACTGGTTCGTTGGAACCATAAAAAGTGCTGTGGACCGTTTGATAGAAGAGACAAACACAACGTTAATTACGTGGATTGGTATTTAAGAAAATAGAATTGTAGTAGGGAGGTAAGACTAAAGGTCGTAGACCACGGAGATGAAATCGGAGGAATCGACTTTGAATATCCTCGATTGATGATATCTGAACTCGGTGAAAGTAGGACCAAGCTTGACTGGCATATTCAAGCATGAGGCGATCAAAGGTAATATAGAGAGATATGCTTACATAAGGGAATTCATCGTGAGGTTTGGTTTATAATGTAAAATAAAATACATTAATTTGAAAGTGAACAATGGACTTATACAAGTTACGCCATGATATCATGTAAATGTTGGCCACGATTACATCTTAGGTGCTCCATTCGGAAGGTCCAATTTTGGCGACTCGTTTGAGCATAGCGACTGGTATAACACGAGTAACGTTGACTTCCAAAGCGTCAATCGTAGCTGGTACTCCTATGCCTAAAGACCGGAGACTTCACATATCCCCAGAGAAAAAAGTCCAAAGCGTGATATCGCACGATATAGGCGGCCAATTAACCGTAGCAAAACGTGAAATTAAGTGCTCACCAAAATGATTTCTCAACAAGTCCATTGTTTCACGCGCTGTATGGCTTATAGCGCCGTCTTGTTGAAAACAGAGCTCACCGAGACCATGTGCTTTAATTACATAGACCGTTAACATGGCGCGATAGCGGTTACCATTGACGGTAACATTCTGATTTGCCTCATTTTTGAAGAAATATGGACCAATGATTCCACCAGCCCGTAAACCACACTATACTGTTGTTTTTAATAGATGTAATGGTAGTTCTTGGGTTGTTCATCAGCCCAAATACAGCAATTTTGTTTATTAACGTATCCATTGAGCCAGAAATGGGTTAGAAATGGGCTTCATCACTGAACAAAATTTCACGATAAAACACTGGATTTTCATTGAGTTTTTCCAGAGATAAATATGTCGCAAATTCAAGTCGCCTGGCTTCAATTCTTGCATAAGTTGAATTTTGTACGCCAAGTTGTTGAACACGACAAGCCAAACTGCTGAAAACGACGACGAATAGGTTCGTCACGGTCTTCGCGTATACTCTCAGCTACAGCTGCTATAGTCTCTTCACTACGTGCTGGATGTGGTCTATCCCGTCGAGTGCTATCCAATAATGTAAACTGGGACTCAAATTTGCGAATGGTATCGGCAATAGTGGTTTTAGTAGGTCGATTATGCGCACCGTAAGTTCCTCGAATCGCACGAAAAACATTTCTCACAGAACGCTGATTTTCGTAATACAGCTGAACAATTTGAAGCGGTTGTGGCGTGAGTCTTTCCATGATGACTAGCCAAGCGATACTGAACAAAAGTAGAAGATCATTCGCGATCTTTCAAAAAAAGCCTATTGAAAATCAAACTTCACGATGAATCACCCTGTATATGGGTTTGAAAATTCATTGGGTCACCATTTAATAAAGCCAAGTGATGAGTTGGATTTAAGGATCTCTTATCGATTTGCGAACAGAAATTAAGCTTACAATCAAATAATATGCCAAGGTCTGGAAAAGGTTGAACCAGGGGAATAGTATAGACAAAATGAAGTCGGGGAAAAGACGGGTTACATTTACGTGAGAAGGTTATGAATTTGCATTTGGCGATATTAAGTTCCAAACAGTTTTTGAAGCACCAGAGGTCTTTTTGAAGAAGGGTGGAGACATAGGAAAAAGAAATAATTTTAAGAAATGTTGTGTCGTCAGCGTAGTGTGAAAGAGGATTGTTTAATTACCCTCTCGAGATCATTAATGGTAAGAATGAAGAGGATGAAATCAATATGGTTGACTTGTGGAACCCCAGAGAAGGCCAGAAAAGGAACTGAAAGGACGGATCTAAACCGAACACCATAATACCGGTTAACGAGGTATGAACATATGAATTTTAATAAAAGAGGTTTAATCCCCAGAGCAGACAATTTGAACAGTATCAATTGATAAGATAGCCATCTTAAGCCATTTACGGCTGCGAGAGAAAAATATACAAATTCTAGTCGGTTTGCGGCAGTTGATCTATGTATAAAGTGCTTTCAAAGAATTTGGGTTTAATGGGACTAAATTTGACAACTTCAGTTTTTGATATCGGGATAATAAAATAGGTCTTCGAAGCCTGGTGTACCATAAGGAATAGACTAAACAGCCATGAATTGGGGAGAGAAAGGTTGGTAGAGCCATGTTTTAGAAAAACGACGGGGAGAGCATCTTGGCCGAGTAGAAATTCATTTTTAAGTTGTCGTAACATTTCTTCAATAACAGCTGGATCTAAATTTTTAGTGAGAAAGGGACCACGAGATAAATTTGGTAGGTTATTGAAGTAAGAGGGATCTAATAATTGAAAAAAAAGGCTGAGGTCACTTATAAGATTAGTTTGCGTGCTATTTAGGTAGAGTTAACAGAGACAGTTGTAGAGTTTGATAAAAAGAAGATATATACCTAGATAGTTTGAATAGTCGGAAGAAAAATGGGTGCGAAGAACTACCGCCCAACACTTCTTTCTTTTGTTACGTAGAGAGCGGAGTCTACGATAATACCTCCAAGGGGATATAGAAGATGATTTATGGCAGAAATATGGCACAAGAAGAGAAATGAATTTGAATATTTCGCTGTAAAAAATTTAGGGGGCATCGGCCAAACATAGATTTGTGAACTCGAAAAAAGCCCTGGTTAGATAAATATTGATTTTAGGAAAATTGACATTGCGAAAAGTGGTGATAAATGGGGTGATAGTGTTGGTGGAGGGAGAATGAAAGGGTAACACGATAATGAGGAGCTTATGGGATCGGTTGTAAAAATAAGGTCAAACTGCCTTCCCATAAAGTTCGAAACGCGACTAACTTGACATAAACTAGAGTCTGTTAACCGATTTAAGAAGACACGTTTTTTAGTATAAATGGGACTAGAAGCGACGAAAACTAATTAGGTATTCAGACAGAGTCCATTTCAGCTGAGGCAGATTAAAATCATCGTAGATAATAATAACAAAGACTCCAACAAGTCCGATAGCGTTTTGGTAGGATTCCATAGGTTGGTCCTGACGAGTGTAGCAACTCATAACGCCCAAGGATATTCGCGTAAGTGTTATTTTGATTTTATTAAAAATCTCGTGATACTACATATGAAGTTTCCTGAGACTGGTAACATCAGTAGAGATCAGGATTATCGTGTGAATAGGAGGAATTTAGTCGTATGAGTACATTCTCATATATCTTTTTATCTCTGAGCTTAGAGAGCGCGTAGCGACATTTAGTGGTATCACTAGTTTGCCGGGTTAATTTAACAGCGGGAGGCGAAAAGTTATCGAAGAGGGGTTTGATGGCGCAACAGACAGGATGTCAAAAGTGGGGTTTAAAATGTGGAAACCGATGAAGTTAGTAGGATACTTAGCTTCAGTTCTGTAGTCGAAATTGGTGGAAGACGTGTGTATTGGAGTAGAGTGGTGGCAGTTTAAGTGGTAGGGGTTAAATCGAAAGAGACCCGTTGTGTTGGGGTGGAATAAAGAAAGCTAGAGTATGGTTGATAAGCCTACAATTAGGAATACTGTCAGTTTTGAAACTCTAATTGCAGCCGGTGGATTGAGTTTGAAGCTTCGCTTGTATCTGCAGTAAGACGTTGGAAGCAAATTGCAGCCGCTGTTGGTGATGTCATACTTTTTTCTCTTTTTGGCGATTGCATTTTGGTAGAATTCATTGGGATCAATTAGGCATTTTATTGCCAAAAGCACATGCGAGAGTAAGGTATTTCGCGCTCATTGCAAAGGAAAAGGTGGTAATCGGAGAATTCGTTATCGATAAATCGTTTCAATCAGTGTATCGCCCTTGAAGGCAACTATATTGATAAATAAAGTTAAATTTTGCAAAAATTTTGTGTTTTACTATAAAACGGCACTGATTTTTCAGCCAATGTGTTAAGCAAGTGTTGTATGGCTCGCTAGTTTATTAACCAAGGAAAAAAGTGAAAGCAATATGCCAGCTTAATTAATATTGGCGACAATTTTCCAGTCCATGTTATTTTCCCAAAAGTTATTTTCTAAACCAGCCAGCGGGGTAGGATTTTCTTTTTTCAATTTTCTTTTCTTACAATTTTATTTCAAATCTATTTAACATTTCGTCCCGAAATTCTATTTCAAAGGATTCAAAAAGCCTATGGAAATTACATGGTAAATTTACTTCTAAACTGAGTTATTGCCGTTTTGTTGAATTTATGCAAAAGCATTCTAAAATTGCCGTGCATGTTTTGCGACACATGTACGTGACTTCCTTTGAAAAGGGAATAGAATTTATAAGAAGTCCATGACTTCCTGAATATTATTACAATGCAGTCATCTACTAGGGGACATTTATAACGAGGGCAATGAATATAATATTTTCTTCCTTTCATCATATTAAATTTCGGTTATGGAATATTTCGAAAAAAAAAAAATCGGAAATGGGATCGATTGTACACAATATTAAATGAAAAAGAAAATAAGGATAACTTTTTGACACTTTCGTAGTAAATTGAAAGAAGTCAATTGAAGCCCATAGCTTTCAGGTGAAGACAAAATATAGTTGGCAACCCGAGAAGTTTGTCTACGATTAATTGCTTATCTAACATGTACGAGTATTCAATACGAAGGCGTGGCGCTGTGGTAAAGTTCAGTTTAAGACTGATGGAAATATCCCAAACGGTGCTGGGCGAGATTGCCGCCAACTAAATCATCGAGAGTGTGACCCAGTCACAATATTGGAGTGACATGTGGGACACCAGCACCCCAGCCCCTAAAGTTTTTGCCTTGGGCATTGAAGGGCAACATACGCGTTGTGTTCAAAAATTAAATTGACTTTATATTTTTATAAAAAAATATTTACTTATTCATCAATATTAATATTGTTCCTTTCAAAGTAATACCTCTCAGATATAATAAACTTGTGCCAATGCTTTTTCCAATCCTCGAAGCACTTCTCATAAGCACTTTTTGTTATAGCATTGAGCTCACCAGCGATGCCGTTTTTATTTCCTCAATCGTTGGTCCTTTCAGTTTTGGGAACAGAAAAAGTAGCATGGTACCAAATCCGATGAATATGGTGGGTGAGGCGTGATTGTCGTGATGTTTTTGCCCAAAAAATGTTTCACAAGCAACGATGAATGAGCAGGTGCATGAATGGTTTTTTCCACAATTCCGGAGGTTTTTTTCGTATTGTTCTTCGTAAAGGGCGAACAACTTAAAGGTTATAACCCTTAAACAATCCTTTTAAAGTTTATCGAATTTTACGTGCTCTTTTCTGTTTCTTGGGTGCTTCCATTGGGATGATTCGGCTTTGTTTTCGACTTTATAACTATATACACATGATTCGTCACCAGTTATAACCATTTTGAGCAATTCAGGATCATCATTGACGTCATTCAAGAACTCCTGAGGCTGCTAGTTCGACGTTTCTTCTGATCAAAATCAAGAAGTTGCGCAACAAACTTCGTTGACACATATCTGCTTTCCAAGACATCTGAAAAAATTTCATGACACGAGCCGACTGATATGCCAACTTCATCATCTTCTGCAACTGATCAGCCACTTCTCTAATGGTAATTCAACAATTTTCTAAAACAATTTTTTTCACAGCTTTGACGTTATCATCTTTTGTTGATATGCTGGACGCCCAGAGCGAGGTTCTTCATTGGCATCTTCTCGACCATCTTGGAAAAGCTTGTACCATTTGTAAATAATTTTTTTACTTAGAGCAAACTCACAGCATGTGACTGTCAACATTTTAAGTGTCTTAGAGCACTTGAATCTATTTTTTACACAAAATTTGATGCAAATTCTTTGCTTCATTTTTAATAATAATTGAAAATTGGCGAGCACATCAAAACACGTCTAACCTTTCTATCTGTTAGAAAATAAACTTAGTATGCTAAATACTTGAAACTGTGAACATATGTTCGGGTACATGTGTATCATGTATACCATGTGTAGCAAAAAAAAAAACCGATAACTGTAGGATGTACGTTGACCTCGAAATTTCAAAAGTCACTTTTTGAACACACGTCATAGTATTGAGCACGACCTCATCTTAGGTGGCACACAAGTGAAAGGGGATCTGAGACAACTTCGTGTGCACAGTTAGAGGCAACTGTTAAAACACCGCGCTAACTGGACATTCATGTTAGCTGACTCAGTAAGAAATCAATAATTTCCAAAAACTTTCGTGAGGTAGACGGAAGCTTGTGTAAAAATCCAAGAATTGGATTCTTTGGGTTTCCTAAAATTTTCTGCAGAAAGACAAAATATCATCCTTTAAGGATCCAACTAGTTTACGAACCCAAGGAAATGATTTTAAATTATGGTATGTCAAAACTTTTGGGAAACAAAGTTAGAGCAATTTCACATTGTGAACTGTATTTTCCAGAGCGACGAGGTCCGTAATTTATCAAAAATGTCGCCATTAGATTCGGAACAGGATCATCGGTCCGTTTTTTTTCTGGGCATATGATCACCGATTACTTTTTACCTGTATGGCAGGCACATACTCGCCACACACTTCGCATACCTCAAGAACCTTCATGAATTTTCTACGAAAACATTTGCAACGTAAACTAATCAACCGTTTTGGTGGCGTCCTGTGACCAGCGGGGTCTCCAGGATAACTCGCGGTCTGTATGCATAGTATTTTTTGCCACCAACATTGTTATTTTTGATTTTTAGTTTTCTCTAATATTTTTTTTTTCTCCTTTTATTTTTTGTTTCGTATTCTTTGTCATTCGATATTCTGCCGTCACGACGATTAGTCAATATTACTTTTCGATGCCGTTTTCGTTACGAGTATAATTAAAGTTGTGGAATCAAAGAAAGGAAGTAAAAAGTTTTTTGTTGATGGATATTCTTACAGCTTTAGTGCAAAAAGTAGGTCCAGTTACAAATGGTCCTGTGCTTATCGGAAGAGTTTGAATGCAAAGGTCCTGTAGTATTGTAACATTTGTTGACGAAGGAAAGCACGTGTTGAAAAAATCAGCTTCTTTTCATTCGCATGATGCAATAGCAAGTGAAGGTGTTTGCTATGTAAATAATCATAAGAAGGAGCTAGCCAGGAAAACCACAATGAAGCCTGCTGAAATCATTCAAGACAGTAAAGTTAAGTGTGAGCAAATAAACAGAGACTAGGTATATACCATCAAATCCAGCTCGAAAAATATTCCAGAGTCAGAAGTAATTTGTATACAGAACTCCTAAATCTTGACGAGATCGATATACCAGACCATCTGAGGCACGTGGAAAGGCAACTTTTTGTACCAACTCTCGGAGAAGCAATTCGGCGCGATGGCGAAAAAATTATATTAATGGGAACCAATTGAAGCTTTAAACTTTTAAGCGAATCAACCTGCTGGCTTATGGATGGAACTTTCAACGTTGTACCTCGTGTAATGAGGCAATTATTTACCATACATGGTCGACTAGATGACCAAATTGTGTTTGTTTTTGTTTTGATGAGCACAAAAAGTAAGAAAGTACAATGACAACGGAAACATTTAAAGGTTTTCCCGTTCACTTTGGGCAAATTATCATTTGGCGGAAAGTTCAAGCTAGTAGCCTCGCAAGAAAGTATGGCACTGACGAAATATTCAGCGTGCACATCCGAATGATAAAAGATTTGGCTTTTCTTCCTCCAGAGTTTATACCTTGCTATTATGAGGAGTTATCAAAAATTTTTGACATGGATTCAAAACACATCGGTGAATGGTTTCGCGTAAACTTTATTAGCGGTAAAAAAAACATGCCAAAAAGCATCAAAGCCGCAATATGCTCCGGAGTATTGGCCCATTGCGGACTCTTAAAACTTTCCAAAAACGCGAAATAATGCTTAAGCTTGACATAGACGTCTTCAGGTTTTGATTGGTAAGCCCCATATTGGAGTATATAAAATCATTGAAGAACTAGCCCTGGAGCATATTATAGTAAAAAATAATATTGAATAAATGCGTTCAGGGCAAAGGATAAAGCAGAAACGGTCACTTGAAGCTAAGAACAAAAGCTTAAGAAAGATAATTGAAAAGCGAGAATCGACCTCAAAAAAAGACTTTCTAAAGTTAATTGCGTTTTTTTACAAAAACAGATATTTTGATTATGTATAAATACATTGCAGCTATCCTTTTACATTATTGACATTATATTTTGAAAATATCTTATATGTTGATTTTTGTGTAATACAAATACATGGTGAGTTTTTTACCTTGAGACATCCAAATTACTCGAAAAATACGCGATATCGCGAAAAATGTTTCAGAGAAAAGTCATAAGGTTCTGAAGGGGACATAAGATGGTGACCACGAGTTTGACCTTGAGCCCCATTTTCAAGGTCAAACGAAGGTCACTTTTGATTTTTTAATGTGAACTCCTATTTTTTTGACAGATTCGTAATCTGCGTGAAAAATTACAATTATTTTACATGAAACAATTTTTTCAAAAATGCGTTCTTTTCCCGTCAGAGGGCGCCAAAAAACTTAAGACATCAAATTTACTCGAAAAGTACGAAATATCGCGAAAAATGTTTCAGACAAAAGTCACAATTTTCCGAAGGGGACATAAGATGGTGACCAGGAGTTTGTTCGAAAATGTTCGAAAATGTGACCATTCACTTCAATACACTTGTCTATCCGCGCTCTACATGAACCAACAGAACTGAGAAGTATTTCTGGCGTAATCTTCCGGCGAGCTTCAGTTATTCGTCTTTTCATGTCCTCACGTGTTGTTGGCTTTTTTCTGTAAACCTCACTTTTTAGGTAGCCCCACAAGAAGAAATCAAGTGACGTAAGATCAGGTGATCTAGCAGGCCATTGCCTTGGACCCCCCCGTCCAATCCATCGTTGATGGTAAACATTGTTTAATACGCCCCGGGCTACTTGGGAATAATGGGCTGGACAACCATCATGTTGAAACCACATTGTTTGTCGCAATATTTGTCCATTGGCAGTTCTTCTAGTAATACTGGAAGATGGTCCCGCAAGAAGTTTGCATACTTTTCGCCATTCAAGTTTCATTCAATAAAATATAGACCTATTAATTTATCCCCAATAATTCGCGCCCAAACATTAATATTCCAAGGGTGCTGGCGTTCAACTTGTCGCAACCAAAAAGGGTTTTCGGTAGCCCAGTAATGCATATTATGTCGATTGACCGTACCGTGATTGATGAAAGTCGACTCATCAGAGAATAACACCTTGGCGAAGAAAATGGGGTCTCGTTCAATTTGCTGAAGTGCCCATTGACAAAAGGAAACCCAGTTGCGAAAATCCTCACTAAAAAGTTCTTGATGCATTGAAACATAAGGATAGTATTTATGCCGATGTAATATCTTACAGACAGTCGTTTGAGAAATTTCTGATTCACGACTTATTTGTGAGGATCGTGTGCAAAGGCAGCTAACACTGCTATTTCATTGTCCTCAACAACTACCCTATCTGACCGATTCCTTTTCTTTGGTTGCACACTTCCTTCACCAGTGAATTGTTGGATGATCCGATAAAAGGAAGCGCGCGATCGTATCTGGTCTGGAAAATGTTGGGCGTAAACAGCACCATCGATGGTTCTTCCACTTTCTCCATAAATCAATGTTATTTGAATTTTCTCTTGAATTGAAATAGCCTGCATTATTAATCTGGAAAACGTTAGTAATAATTATCAGTTCCTCAAAACAAATATCGAACTTCTAAATGAAGTACAGTTCCGTTCAAGTAGAAAAAAAGGGCAGAGTGCACATCATACACTCTCAGATAAGTTTAGGACAATTTGTCTCTATCTGAAATTTCTTTGAGTTTTAACTTCACTCGAGGCAATAATGACTTCCTCAAAACAATGATTTAGGCGTGCCAGTGCAGTGGTATATAGCACTGAATGAATAAGACCTTTGAGACAAAGTCGTGTGCCCCATTGAGGAATACGACTGAGTAATGAAAATCAGGAACTATCATTTGAAAAATCAAAATTAACCTTTGTTTGACCTTGAAAATGGGTCTCAAAGTCAAACTCGTGGTCACCATCTTATGTCCCCTTCAGAACCTTATGACTTTTGTCTGAAACATTTTTCGCGATATCGCGTATTTTTCGAGTAATTTGGATGTCTCAAGTTAAAAAACTCACCTTATATGTACATACATCAATGGAGTATAAATACGTTTAAAATTACTATTGAAGAGAACTTCTTGTAAGAAAAAATTTTTTATAGCTTACAGGAAAGCGCACCGCATTTATTTCTTTTCACGTCGTTTCTTTTAAAAACCGGGGGACTTTTAATTTTGAAAGTAAGGGTTTTCCAGGGGATTTAAGAAAAATAGATTTTTTTTGCTGGGGATTTTGACGCGGGGGATTTCAATCAAATGCCTACATTCAAAACAGAGGATTTTGGAAAGAGAGATTTCGTAGATATCCCATCTGCACGACATTATCGTAAAAAATTTGATCTACGAAGGGCTCTTAAAAAATATAAAAATAATAATTATAATATATTGTAGTTTAATGTAACCCTACTTCAAATATTGTAGAAGCCGGGTTTTTCGCATATACGAAGTATGTCATTTTCTAAGGGGTGATTTATCCCGAGGTTTGATTTTCAGTAGGCATTTTTTGACAAATTGACTTGATAAGAGGAACATACGGTGCGCATAATCGACCTACTGAAACCACTATTGCCAATATTATTCTCAAATTTGAGTCCCAGTTTACACTAGTGGATGATACTCGACTGGTGAGACCAGTCGAGACTATAGCAGCTGTAGTTGAGAGTGTACGCGAAGACCGTGACGAATATATTCGTCGTCGTTTTCAGCAGCTTGGCCTAAAGGCGTACAAAATTCAACTTGTTCAAAAATTGAAGCCAGGCGACTTGAATTTGTGTCATATTTTCAATGAATGGGCTCTGGAAAAACTCAATGAAAATCCGGTGTTTTATCGTGAAATTTTGTTCAGTGATGAAGCCCATTTCTAGCTTAATGGATACGTTAGTATACAAAATTGCCGCATTTGAGCTGATGAGCAACCCGAAGAGTACCAAGAGCTACCATTACACCCATTAAAAACAACGGTATGGTGTGGTTTATTGACTGGTGGAATCATTGGCCCTAATTTCTTAAAAAATGAGGCAAATCAGAATGTTACCGTCAATGGTAACCGTTATCGCTCCATGTTAACGGACTATATGCTTCCTGAAATTTAAGCACATATTTTCGGTGAGCTCTTGTTGAGAAATGATTTTGGTGGGCACTTAATTTCACGTTTTGCTTAAGGTAAATTGGCTGCCTAGATCATGCGATTACTCACCTTTGGACTCTTTTCTCTGAGGGTGTGAAAAGTCTCATGTTTTCAGGAATAATAATTAGCCAGCTACGCTTGACGCTTTGGAAGCCAACATTATTCGTGTTATCCGCGAGATACCAGTCGCTATGCTCGAACGAGTTGCCTAAAATTGGATCTTCAGAATGGACCACCTCAGACGTAGCCGTGAAAAAAATTTACATAATGTCATTTCAAAAAGTGAATGCCATGAATTTTTCTCTTAACCGATAATAAAAATTGTAAGTTCACTTTCTTATTTATGTATTTTATTTTACATTAGAAATCAAACTACACGATGAGTCACCCTATATTTCGTAGGTACTTTAAACTGTTGTGTAGTATTTTATTGTAAGCTTTTTTCTTAATTGTTTGTGTATGAATATGTTTTTACTGAATGTTTTTGTAAGAAAGCATTAAGAAGTCAAGTTATACCACATTTACATTGCACCAGAAACATGTGGCAACATGAGAAAAATAAATAAATAAATAAGTAAATAAATAGTGATTTAATTTGTAGCTGCAGAAGCTACTCGAACCAAAAAGATACAAGAGCAATCTTAGGCCCACTGGTCTGGTGCTCTGACCCCCTCAGATGACTTTATTTGGTATCGAGGCGGAAGCCATTATGCCAGGATTTTCACCTACTTTTACGATTCAAGCTCAAATTTACCATATATTTGGCTCTAAGTTTCCAATAGATATCAGCATAAGTTCATACAGATTTGCTTTATGGCGGATGAGATCAATGAAGTAGACCGTAGGTATCAAACTATTCAAGAAGAACTGCTTAGTGGTTTCAAAGAATTTTGCATTAAACTAACCGCCTAAAACCCACTTGAAATCCTGCTTTAGAGAGAGAATGTTGGAAAAAGATTACAAATTAGTGGTGCACCTGGAACATACACAAAATGGGAAACACAGGGACGATGTAACGCACCATTGATAGACGAAGTGGAAGCCATGGTTACCGGCAAACATATAGCAGCTCGCGAGATTGTTTTACATGCCCTTGATGACAGATTAACTAGAGCATCTGATACACATCACTATTATGAAGTTGATGTGTATGTTATATACTCGTTATTAAAGTTGGAAGTGAACATTTTTTATGAAGGGTTAGTCCTGGTAATATAAGCAAGGTGGTCATTTTGCTCTCTTCATTAGTGAATAGTCCACGATACCTGAATGAATATACTTAAGACGCTTTCTTCTATATGAGCATGTATGGCCGTCTTCATTTATTCGTAACCTTTACACGTAAGCTAATAGTCGATGAATTATTAACAGGCCAAACCGCTGTCGATATATATGATATAGTTGTAAGAGTTTTGATAGATAAGTGTTATGTTTTATGTATCCCTTGTATAGTTTCCCAGAAGCGCGGCTTACCCCACGTCCACTCTTTACCTTGGTTAAAAGATAAGTTATGACCAAATCAAACTGATAACGTCATCAGCAATACTCGACATTATTGTAAAAAGATATGATTAACGGTATATAGGTATATGACTGCAGCAATCTTCAGTCTCATTGCATGAAAGTTCACTAAAAAGTTCACTCGTAAGCTTGACAAAAAGACCATACACGGTCTTGATCGTCAACTACTATGTTATATAAAAGTTACGAGATCTCCTTGTTTCTCTTTTGTGTTTTTCATCAAGCTTGATCCTCTGAGGATCAATATTTGGAAATAATCTGTGTATTGCAACTAAGATAGAAGGAAACTTCTGAAATTATAAATGTGAATGTTTCCTGGATGCATTCCAAAGCCTAATTAAAAGATAAACAGCTACTGTATCGTATATATCATATTTACTAGCCAAGGTATTACTAAGTCTGTAAAGTAACTTATTTAAACTACATTAAGAACGGAAAGCGCGTAAATAAAGATGGTACGAAAGTTGCTTTAAATCCAAACCCTCCTCAAGCAGAGGTTCGCGGGTTCGAATCCCGTGCAGGGCAATTCTCTGAAAAAGTCTTTTCATAGAATTGGTATGTAGTTATAAGAAAATCTCGTCGGCGTCAACTCTGACATGAAGGCATAACGCTAATGTTGGAGTGGTTGCTGGCTGGCCTAAATGTAACGAACTAACGACTAGCACGTACTAAGATCCACTGTTTGAGGATGCACTGGCTCCAGCTTGACAGCCACCTCTTGGGAAAAATATCGAAACCTTATACACCTGAGTTTCAAACTACTGCACCATCCGCCCGCTCACTGGAGAAAAGCCAGTAAAAGGGTATTTATATCCCCTTGGTGCGCGCGCGGGATTATAAAAAAAAAGAAGTCATCATAAAGGCCTTGGCAATATACTCACAAGTAACGAATTGATTTAAGACAGACGTCTGTTCAAAATAGTAGAAATAAGTATATCATAGTTGTAATGCTTGAAATAAGAAGGCAACTATTATACTTGATTAAAATTTATATTATACAGTTTACACCAAAAGGACTTTTTTTTTTATTTTCGCGGCTTAACAAACATCAATTGCTCTATTGGCAATATTCGTATTTCGGAAAGTACAACCCGAAAGTGTTATCAGAATAAAATTCAACAAAAAATAGTTCCTTATGAAACATGCTTTGAATTTGCACATACTGCAAGGTATTGAGTCTTTGCCAGAATAGCAGTTTCTATTCACCATGACAAAACAAAACAGCTGGATCAGCATCCGTAGTTTATATCTAACATTTTTTATAATTTGCAAAACTTTTTCAACCAAGCTCTTCAAACAAATTGCAATTCTCTTGAACTTAGTTGGAATATCCACCGCCAGTGTCAATTTATCGAAACTTTCCTCCTGCTTTAATGCAAAATTTCAACAAGGTAAGACCACATTTTCGAATGAAAATTCAACAACAAAATTCCTGTGGGTTTCACAAATGTAAAATTGAGAAATCCTGTATGTGGTTACTTTGGGGTTTCCTGCGGGAACTGCCAGGCTACGAGTATACATATAAATTTGTAGTTTAAATCGTGTACTTTTTTTTTTATAGAGAGGAATACTTTGTCTTGTGTTTCTAAGAAACAAAGTTTTCTTCTTCTAGTGCTGGATGATGGGTAAAAGTGAATGAGAATGAAGGCTATTTATAAGGAGAAGATGTTTTTAGGTACGGATTCTACGTAGTTTTCTTTAGAAAGGATTCTTCAGAAGGCTCTTTGAGAATTAAGCATCTGATTAAATATTATTTTGAAATTTGCAAGACTACTGCATATAGTATTGGAATAATAGCTTTCAAGATTTTTTCTTTTGGGTTTCCTAGGGGTATGTCTGAAATCCTGCAAGCTTTGTTGCATCGATCCTATTAGTTTTGATTTTGTAGAAAAATATTTACCTCTCACCAACTTTTCATAAACGAAAACTATTCCACCGATGTGTGTCAGATTGACGTGACTACATATTGTTGACTACTGAATAGCTTGGGCCACGGTATACATTTTCTATAGATGTTTTCCTGGAAATGATCGGGAATATCTTCATTTGCTTTTGGTAGAAGTCATTCATTAGCACTATATAACAGGGCCAGTACGATTAAGGTATTTTCAAAGAAAAATCTGTTGGAAATTGCCACTTTTAGACTCTTTTAATATAAGCGCTTCAATCACAATTGGGGCTTGCACGGTTTGGGTCGGCACTGAATGGCGTTTACTCGTACTGTTCTATGGTTAACATAAATTGTACTTATTTGTCTAGAACTGGTACTAGTTCAGTCGAGCCTGACTTGCCAAATTTAAACATACATACAAGTGAATTTTAAGCCGGAGAAAAAACATACACTAGAGGGAGGAAAGTTGGCTTCTTCACGTACCCACATGGTAAAAAAGCTGTTTTTGATGATATGTCCTACGAAACCAAAAACAAAGAACGATGTCCATACTCTAAAGGGTTACGGTCTAATGGGTAGTTGAATGGAAGAAGAAGAAGTAAGACAAGCGCACGATGCAAAGATATGGCAAATTTTGTCGAAAGCGCGGTTATTAAAAGTCTCTTTCCTCCTGTGGCGGCAGAGAAGAGAAACAGATTTTCGTAAGTGACACCCACTGAATCTGGTGTAGCTCCCGGGTTAATTCGAATTCTGTCTTGAACTAGGCCAAAAATGAAGAGTTATTTGCGCATTACCACTGTCGATTTATTTTTGCGCGCACGATGGCTGAGATAAACTAGTGCCGCGACTAACAAAGTCGGCAGCAAGGTTTGTAGTACTGGGGAATGAAAGTTCGTTGATGAGGTTAAATCTAAGTTCAAGGAAATATTGATATGCCAAAGATGACGAAACGAGTTGACCTCGTTATCTTAGAGAGATAATCTCTCTGACGCATTAAAGTGGAAAGGCCTCCAATGGCAACTAGCCAAAAGAACAAATGTTTGTATTCAAGCAGAAACGGAGTTCTGTTTCGTGCAGCAATCTCTTGAGTTGTTAAACAGGCCGAAAATGGAATATGAGGCCATCCAATATGCCACCTGGCACTGATTGTATCCATATTTCTATTCTTAAGAACTTAACACTCAAGTGGGTATGAATACACTAATAATGCCTCAACATGTATTAAGTTTTCTGGAATATGGGGAAAGAGAGAGAAATAGAGATGTTTGGGCTCAGTGGTTATTTCTCTCCATTTGTGGCATCCAAAATTCAATGGGGAGACTAAATACTTAGTGGAAGTTGAGTTGTTGTTGATTTTTAGTCAACTACTCATCTTACTTAATTTTTGTTGACTGAAAAAATTAATGTACTTCCTGCGAGGTTGGGATTCCAACGCCGAACCTTCCTATTTGGAAAACAGTTCACTACCACTTGAGTTACGGCTACCGACAGTTATGCTGAAAAAAGTTTTAGACCATTTCCTAGAAAATCTAAAGTGAGTCTTAAGGCCAATTATATCCTATGCATCGGTTGTCGGGTGGAATAGGTTCTCACGAAAATACACGTTGCTTTTATCAGACTCCGAAGCACGATCTGTCTCCGCTGCATGGTGGCTTTCAGTAGCATGCCTGGCTCTGCTCTAGATGTCTTGGTGAATTTGACTCCGTGTGATATTAATATAATGGGTCACACTCCCAAAGCCACCTTCGTTCAAAAAGAAGTGGCCTTGCGCATTGCGATTATGTTGTTTGTTTTGTACATGTCATGCAGAATTTTTTTTTTCACAAGATCCGTACCGACAAAATTTAGGTTCATCGATTTAAAACACATTTTTTCAAAGATGAAGTGATTTGCTTAGGCAACCACTAGGCAGTGCATCCGCGCAGATCATTTTCATTTTATTCACCACCTAAGGTTCTTGAAGACCCAGTTGCGTCATATTTGTCAAAAGCATCAGAAAACTTGTCTCATCTTTAATCCTAACGCTCACTTACAATGGCATTCCAACTGTCAGCTCGTTAGACAAGGCTAATTTCCTTGCTGCACACTTTGCGTCCAGCTTAACAGTCCACATTGTGCTTTGACTTCGCTACACTTGAGTGCGTCGAATCTTCAATGGGACGAATCCACTTTGTCTTTTGTCAAAAATGAGTGCATTTGGGATCAACGAATCTCTTCTTCAACAGATTGGAAACTACCTGTCAGAACGTTCAATTCAGGTTGTCTTGGATGATTTCAAGTCTGATATTTACAAAATAAATGCTGGTATTTTCCATCGCTCAGTTTTGTCTCCGACAGTCTTTTCAATCTTCGTCAATTATCTCTTGTCTGCTACTTCTAATCCAATATATTCTCTTGCTGATGACAGTACTCTCTGTTTTTCATGTGCGTTCCGGAACTCCCACCCTTGCCATTCGGCTCTAGAATGGGAACGGTAGCGTCTGTTTAGCTCATAAAATTTCAATATTAACAGCATGACCAATTGGGTAACTATCAAAACAGTGGAATTTAATGCTTCCAAAAAACATACTGTCTTCTGTCGTTAGAGAGAAATCTAAACACCCAGTTATTATCTATGAATGGCAGTTGCATCGTCGAAACTGAAAAACTTTCCATTCTCCTTATGTGCGTCAATGAAAACTTATGTTGGAATGACCACATATTCGATGTCGCTAAATATGATAAATACCGTATAAAGTATTTATCCGCTCAAAATTGAAGTACAATGCAAACATCTGGTCAGGTGCGTGTAAGACATCTCTGCACCTGCTAGGTACGATTTAAAACCGTGCATAAGAACTCATAAATGATGCTAATATCACTCAATTAATAGACACCTTTGAACATTGACGAAATGTCTCGTGTGACACTTTGAACTATCGCTACTTTCACACCATTGCTCCATAGAAATCGCCAGTAGTGTCTCATCATTTCACACCTTCAACCGTAACATTCGTTTCGCTATGAATGCTCATCAGTACAACCTCAAGCCGATTTTCGGACGTACTCTGAAATATAGTGATTCGTACCTTACACTAACAACACGCTTGTGGAATGCCCTGCTAAGCTCTCTATTTCCTAGTCATTGTAACTTTCAAACATTTAAAAACAACGTACATCGGTACCTATCTTTCTTTTCTCCCTAATTTTTCTTCGCCCGCGCTGTGTGCAATCATTTTAATCACCTTAACCCCTTGAACGCGGGCTATTTAAAAAAAAAATAATTGGCATTAGTTCGCTTCGAATGGCGTTGGAGCTTCTAAACGGTTATTTGGTTGACAGTGGATAAAAGATTTCATCTTATCTTGGGCTTGTTTATAGTGTGCGGGGAAATTTTTTTAATATTTTGCGTTACTCCAAAAGTTTAGAATACAGAAGCGCATTAAACGCCATCTTTCTAGAGGACTCTAATATTTTAAAAATCTCAGACACGGTTCGATATTTTGCTTTCACCTGTAAAATGAGAATTTTTTCTTCTAAGCACCATCATCCTTTTGCCTCAACTATTTAAGCTTTTCTAATTTATTTGCATAGAAAGTCCTCTGTTGCTTTTTTTTATTTAAGTTTTAAGAATAAACACAAAAATGTAGAGGTGTGTTAAATTTATGTCCAACACTATACACTGTTAACGCCATATAAATGGAAACGTTCTCAAGTAACTTTCAATCGAGCAAATTGGTATCTTTAATTTGGAATGTAATTTTCTAGAATTCTTGTAGCATTATTTATGAAGGACAAATGGAATGTATCTTACTTACGACATAAACTTTTCTCCACTTTATCGAAATGTTCAGAAGTTAGTAGAAGGCAATAAAAATTACATGATTTTCCTAACCAACAGAGGTATATCCATTAAAAGGACAAGTCTGATTTATGACCATTCATGCTGGTGCTACTGTCACTAGTAAGTTACAAAGGCAAGGATATTTATTATCTTAAAATCGAAATTGCCTACGGCTAAAATGTTTCCTATCTATACACCTTTCTATCCAGAAATATTGATTTCATGGTCACGAACACCTTTGTTAAAAGCTCGTTCTGAAGTTATGGCTATGCTCAATAAATTTCAATAAATGAATTTCTATTTTCTCAAATAGTCTCTTCTCTCTCAAGTCTCTTTAATATCGACCGAAGCTAACATCGCACAGACTATAGATATTGTCGACATGACGATTTATGTACTCATATCCCTAGAATAAAACAGTCATCGGGTTTATTACACCCATGCGAAACATCAAAATGTCAAATAACAGAACTTCCATTACTACAAAAGAAAACATAAATAAGACGCCCAAGAAAAAAAAAATCAATATATTCGTATCTTTCCAGGAAGTGCTGCCGGTCTCCACGGCTTTATATGGGATCAAGGGCTAAGTTGCAAAGTCAATATATAAATAAAACCCGAAATCGCTTTAAATTAAATCTGAGAAATGACAAGAACCAGCAAAAATAACTCAAAACTAATCCGAGTCATTTGACAAATAAAAAGGAAGAAATTCCCTTGCGGTGAGGATGTGCTTAACTGCTTTGGGGAACCTATTTCGTCTGGCGGAATGGCATTAACCAAGAATGTGGCATAGAATTTGGTATCTCTATTACCCTTCATATCACACTTAACTTTTTCACAATTCACAAAAAGGTCTTATGAAATAAATGGAATTTTATCCATATTAAGGAAGAAATTAGGGTTTTCTCTATTGCTGACCCATGAGTCAGGGTGTTCAGTACTTGGTCTATTGGCAAAATCTTCACATACAAACATTCGTTTCAGACAACGATTAGAAGCAAGGGAAATTGTGAGCTAAAACTTATGGAAAATTTCTTGGAGCTCGAAAATATCTTACCCATTTAATTGGTTTGAGCTAGCCTCCACTTTTTATATAAGACTGTCTGGCGACGATGTTTTATGAATCGTTAAATTGGTTATATTCATTATCACTTGACTGTCAGCCTTTGCTTTGTTAAATTGAAGTAAATAATCGCAGATATGTTTGGTGACAAAGTACATCCATTAAATCTATACTTTATTTGTTCTACAATACCAGAAGCGAAAAAAGAATCTAATTTAATGATTGCCTTTAAGAAAGCTCCTCGCTGCCAGATGTTTAGGTGAAATCGTTTTAGTTACGGTTTTATGAGCAATTTGAGACATCGTCAAATAAAGGCGTAGACTATGTGAGATTATTCATAATCTGATCTCTTCGGTATTGAGGGAGATTATAGAAAAAAATTAATTAAAATATCCTGAAGTGGTAAAAGGCAGAATTATATGCGCTATAGGCAGCTTATGTCATAAACAATGTCAATGTTTAAGCAATTATGCATTCTAATATGATTTTTTAACACACTACCCTTACCACGGAGAAAAAATAAAATGGCGGTTGAAATAATCAGAAGTCTCGGATTAAAATAATAAAACTGCTGACGACCCCAGCAAACGTTAAAGAATTAGAGATGGCTGTAATTCAAGGTCGTTGCATTAAAGATATAACTTGCAAAAGGGATAAAGTAAGGCCTTAAGGCTCCTAGCCTATAAATTAGTACTCGTTACGCCTTAAATGAAAGATGAGCAATCAGTTAAGTGTTAGTACAATACCAGACTTAAAACACAAGTGTCCTTATATGCAGCTTAATGCGATATTAAGCCGGATTTGATTTGATTTTTGAAGTGCTCCGCTATCTTGGGTACCCGGTTCTGCAAAGATCTACTCTCTCCCACTTTCAATCTCTACGAATCTATAGTGAACTATGATCCAGACAAATCTGAGAGAATTGGCTTTCAACTTGGCTCAGTGAACATATTCGTAAGTATTGCGCGATTTATGAATGTCTGTTTAATGTTAATTAATTTTCGCCAAGCACAAAAATTTAATCGTCAATGTAATTTCCTTCTTCACTTCTAAACACTCCTCAGGCAAATACCTAAAAGTCTTTTGGCTTTGATGAAAAAAAATACCCCAAGAGCCTCTTGCACATCATCACGAGATTTAAAATTCCTGATGAAATAGAACCTCGCTTTTATTAACCAGACTTGGTCTGCTCTAGTGTCGCTTTTAATCTGCATAACTATTGAATGTATACTTCTGCGGTGTTAGCTATGATAGGTTACGAGGCAACAGCTCAACATAGATTACTCAATCAGCATCCCACCATGTAGACAGTAACACCTTGAGTTGCTTAGATCCATTTTTGGGATGTTGTTCTGGTCTGTCTTCTTATTTAAGTCATTGGTTGCGAGGTTTGATGTTATAGTAAGGAGCCCATAGGTAATGTGGTACGTAATTTCCCAACTTTATAACTTTTCCTACATTTCTTACTTTGAGTTTCCTTACGAGTTCTATTAGCATAACAGTGGAATTTCTTTCCACGGTGGAATTCTGAGGCCTATTGTCTTTCTTTTTTTTTTTTTTTTTTTACAATCCCGCGCGCGCACCAAGGGAATATAAATACATTTTTACTGGTTTTTTTCCAGGGCGCGGGCGGGTGGTGTAAAAGTTTGAAACTCAGGTGTATTAGTTTTCGATATTTTTCCCAGAGGTGGTTGTCAAACTGGACAGGACGAGCAAGTGCATCCTCAACCAGTGGTTCTCAGTACGTGCTAGTTGTCAGTTCGTTACAATTAGCCCAGCCAGCAACTAGTGCAACATCAGTGTTATGCCTTCATGTCAGAGTTGACGCCGACGGGATTCAAATATAGCTTTAGGGTTTTCCAATAAGGACTTCACAACTTTGAATTTAATTTGTGAACGTACTCTTTCACTAATCGTCAAACTGTCACTATCAATTTATTCAATAAACTCAACATTTTCATCATAATAAAGTACACTAACGAGCAACGTCTGCAAATTATAAAAATTTTCTACAGATATTCTGAGTCGGTGACTTTAAGAGCGTTAATTCCAATTTTCGGTCGTAATTCTCGCCCTAGTAGACAGGCAATAACAAGTTTAGTGCAAAAATTTGAGTCTACATATTCGTTGTGTGATGCTGCCGTGTCAGTGAGACAACGGGTTGATCAAAGTGTCGAAAATATTAGTCAATTCCATGGTGTTCTCAAGAATTGGGCATCGCTCAGACCACATTATGGCGTATTTTGCGTAAGGATCTTGGCTTACACCCATACAAGATCAAGCTGACTCAAGAATTGAAGCCGATGGACCATTTGAAGCGACGTACGTTCTCCGATTGGGTTCTGGAGAAGATGCGCCAAGATGATGAATTTCATCGCAAAATCATCTTTAGTGACGAAACTCATTTTTGGCTCAATGGGTTCGTCAATAAGCAAAATATGCGTTATTGATCGTGTGAAAACCCACATGTGCTTCATGAGTCACCACTTTATCCACAAAAAATAACTTTTTGGTGCGGTTTGCATGCCTGCGGCGTTATTGGGTCATATTTTTTCGTCGACTATAACGATCGTCACGTTACTGTGACTGGTTAGCGTTATCGCGCCATGATCACCGATTATTTTTGGCCCGAATTGGAAGATATGGACTTGGACGACATGTGGTTTCAACAGGATGGTGCCACAAGCCACACAGCACACGCTTCAATAGATTTATTGAAGAGTAAGTATGGGGAGCGTGTTATCTCAAGACATGGGCCAGTCGATTGGCCGCCTCGTTCGTGCGATTTAACGCCGCTTGACTATTTTCTGTGGGGCTACGTTAAGTCATTGGTTTAAGCCAACACGCCAACACGGAAGAACTCAGAGCCGGAATGTGTGGCCGCGTGCTGCAAACGTGCCCGCGGTGGCCATATGAACGTAGTCGAGTTCCATTCATAAATGTTTTGATTGTACTTCAAGCCAATAATCTCAAATTGTTTGCCTTTTATTTAAAAAAAAGTTGTCAAGTCGTTATTAGAAAACCCTATATATGCAAATTCTACGAAAAGACTTTTTCAGAGAATTGCCTCTCACGGGATTCGAACCTTGAGGAGTGTATGCATATACCACTACACCACGGCCACCCCTTAGGTCTTCTGGCGCCTTCCCGAATGAGGTTCATCCTCTAGGTCAAATTGAACTTTCCAAACCAACGCTTACACTTGAACTCACTGAGTACACCCTCTCCACAAATTTTTTTGATTTTTATAGTTGCTTCACTTCCATTCTGTTTTTTCCCAAACAAAAACAATAAAATATGTCGAATATGCTCTTTTAATACATCACCTTAGAAATTCATTTTAAAATGTTTACAATGATGTTAACACAACGAAATTTGCAGACCGAATGAGTAATATATCCCAAACACCAATTTCAGTAACGGTTCCAACCATAAATTGAATTTGTACATTTTATAGCAATTGGAAAATAACCACCAAAAAAACGCGCAATACTTACTTGTATATGGTATTACAACCTGATAAAATGAAATAAACTAAATGGCTAAGTAAGGCCCTACCTGCAATTCGGCCGATACTGCTGACATATGTACTCGTATGTATGTACTTCATGACCTTCAGGATTGTGTGTATCATCATTGGGAATACACACGCAACTTTACTTAACGAGGACTGAAGTGTAACGTTCTCATCTTCCAGCATCGTATGCTTAATTGCATTTGAAGACATTTGGAAGATAAAATTATATTAGTTTCTGGGTTGGATAAGTCAGCTGGTAGAGTGGAGTGAAAGTGTCATAACATCATACGGCATACTCATAGTTAAAGATCAAGCTAGGTAGAAGACAATTGTGTTGGACATTGATTATTAACAGGGTGATGGTTTTGAGTGTATTGGGTATGGCATATATTTTTAGGTAAATTACATCTAGGGCTAGGCAAAGTTGAGTCTTCCAAGTCTGCTGAAGTATATGATGTAATATTTTAGTACAAAAAAGGTAAGATATACGATTGCACGCGGTAGGCATTGACCAGCGTCCTCAACGAGAAGCCCTTTGCTGCTACTATGAATATGTTACCGGAAATTTGTATGATCCAGGTATTCTACAGGGTGAGTTTTTTAACTTGAGACATCAAAATTACTCGAAAAATACGCGATATCGCGAAAAATGTTTCAGACAAAAGTTACAAGGTTTTGAAGGGGACATAAGATGGTGACTACGAGTTTGATCTTGAGACTCATTTTCAAGATCAGACGAAGGTCACTTTTGATTTTTCAAATGATAATTCCTGATTTTCATTGCTCAGTCGTATTGCTTGTAGGCTTGTCATTTGTTTTTATATACTGCGTTTAGCATAACCCAGAAACAACGACGTGGACGTAGCAGCATTTTGTTTCCTTCGGGGTGATTAATTAGAGTGGGTCCTTTTGCCTCCCACTGTTGAATCATTGAATTCTTTCCATTTCGACGTTTATTTTCCGAGACTAGACTTTCAACAAATGCTCGAAAATGTGACCATTCACTTCAATACACTTGTCTATCCGCGCTCTAAATGAACCAACAGAACTGAGAAGTATATCTGGCGTAATCTTCCGGCAAGCTTCAGTTATTCTTCTTTTTTTTTTATGTCCTCACGTGTTGTTGGCTTTTTTCTGTAAACCTCACTTTTTAAGTAGCCCCAAAAGAAGAAATCAAGTGACGTAAGATCAGGTGATCTAGCAGGCCATTGCCTCGGACTCCCTGGTCCGATCCATCGTTGATGGTAAACATTGTTTAATACGCCCCGGGCTACTTGGGAATAATAGGCTGGACAACCATCATGTTGAAACCACATTGTTTGTCGCAATATTTGTCCAATGGCAGTTCTTCTAGTAATACTGGAAGATGGCCCCGCAAGAAGTTTGTATACTTTTCGCCATTCAAGTTGCATTCAATAAAATATGGACCTATTAATTTATCCCCAATAATTCGCGTCCAAACATTAACATTCCAAGGGTGCTGGCGTTCAACTTGTCGCAACCAAAAAGGGTTTTCGGTAGCCCAGTAATGCATATTATGTCGATTGACCGTACCGTGATTGATGAAAGTCGATCGTATCTGGTCTGGGAAACGTTGGACGTAAAGAGCAACAGCACCATCGATGTTCCTTCCACTTTCTCCATAAATCAATGTCATTTCAATTTTCTCTTGAATTGGAATAGCCTGCATTATTAATCTGGAAAACGTATAACAAACAAATATCGAACTTCTTAATAAAGTACAGTTCCGTTCAAGTAGAAAAAAAGGGCAGAGTGCACATCATACACTCTCAGATAAGTTTAGGACAATTTGTCTCTATCTGAAATTTCTTTGAGTCTTAACTTCACTCGAGGCAATAATGACTTCCTCAAAACAAATCTCGACCTTCTAACACCCTAACAACGTTGGAAACCGATTAATGAATAAGGCGTGCCAGTGCAGTGGTATATAGCACTGAATGAATGAATGAAGACCTTTGAGACAAAGTCGTGTGCCCCATTGAGGAATACGACTGAGTAATGAAAATCAGGAACTATCATTTGAAAAATCAAAATTGACTTTTGTTTGACCTTGAAAATGGGTCTCAAAGTTAAACTCGTGGTCACCATATTATGTCCCCTTCAGAACCTTGTGACTTTTGTCTGAAACATTTTTCGCGATATCGCGTATTTTTCGAGTAATTTGGATGTCTCAAGTTAAAAAAAACTCACCCTGTATACAATACCTAGACAATGTTAGAATACCTGGTACATCCAGGAAATGTATAAAATGTTATGAATATTATTGTCCATTACATACTTCACCTAGGTAATGTATACAATAATATAGAGTACCTGCTGGTCCACCGGCAAAGAGTTAAAAAAATAGATTTCGGTTATATTTTCTCAAAATCAACTTTTTTAAAATTAACAATTAGGGTACTTATTATAAGTAATCAATAATTAATAATAATATATAGGTAGATATTTTTTTGCAGCAAAATTAAGAAATACTGCACTCAAAAATATTTATTTATTTTTAAGTTTAGAAGACATGAACACTTTTTACTCATAATAAACTTTTTTATAATCAATATATTATTCATTAAAATAATCTGTAAAGAAAACACCTTTACTTTACAGTAAAATTAAAGTTAGTTACTTTTTATAACTACAGTAAAATTACAATAAAATTAACGTGAAACCTAAAATAATTCTGGCTATAAGTAACATAATCTAATTTTCTTATAATACTCGTAAAAACTCAGGGAGGTAATAAGTATTGAAAACTAAGGAAACAAAACAGGTAAAAAAGTAAAAAAATAGTCATTTATTCTTACAGGAGGAACTAATCGTATTGTGACATTTTGAAGTGCATAACATCTTACTTTTAGGATATGAATACTTTTTAGTATCGCCGTGTTTTTTGCAAGAACATTTGACAAATCTCTGGCCTGTCCCTGTAGATTGCAGGCTTGCGACGGTACGGAGTGTCGTTTCTTGATTAGGGAAATCTGTTGTTTTAAGTAATTCTTGTTGACAAACTGTAATACAATGTTTTAATAAAACCTTGGTTTGTACCAAGTTGATAAAGTTCGTCATTTGTTTTTTGTAAGACTATAGTTAGTATACATATTGCGAGCATCACCGCGACCTCTGTCGACTTACGGAGCAGGGATTCTTAGAGTGGTACTCAGCGGCATAAAGGGATTTTTTTTTTCAGAATCTTTAAGCATTTTCTGAGTTTGCTCTGTCTATGGAACTGATGCGGTTATCTAAGGCTTAGGAGTTTTTTGCACATAGCCGTCTGGTATATATTTTTTTCGGACTAGCACAAATAGCATGAGTAGGTTTATTGCACGTTCTACACTAATGAGCAATTGTTGCCTTCTTGGAACAAACACAGCATAAGAGTGGAGAACTCAATGATTGCTCACGTTATGATACGAAGTTCAGATCATCTAATGATTTATCATTTACCTCAGAAGGAAGATCTTTAACATTCGCGAACTTATCAAGAATCTCGGAACTTGAGCCAGTCATGTGTTTATTATGCGCACTTTGAATATTGGAAACTCCATACGGATCTCACAACTTTCGATGGCAGGGCTTTATTGATGTTGAGTCTCTAAAGGTTGATTTTGTGTCCGAATTGGAACTACTATTAAAGATTTTGAAGCGATGTATACTTAATGATAACTTAATCACATTTTCTAGATCTTCTTCACTTTCCAGGTCGTGAGTGTCATCGAGAGGCAAAGATATACCAACTTTTATTTAAGATCCGAAAAGAGCATCGTAGGATGTTCTTTTGATATCTGAATGAAACGCTTTATTCTCTCTACTCGCTCTTCTCCAATGTTCGCTATTATTATCTTGCATCCAAGTTGTATGTCCTGGTTTGTTCGTTCGACACTCCCCTGATTTGATTGATTTTGATTGTCTCGGTTTGCCATGCATAATTTCTAAAGTCTGCCAGTATCTTTTAAGACTGCTTACACCTTGGTTTGAAGTTTCTCTACCGTTGTCCGAATTGCTGGTGCACCAATCAGTCTAAAACTATCCAGTATATTGTACGCTACTTCTTCTGGGGGTTTTGTGTTCAGTGGTGTTAATATTAAAAACTTCGTGATATGATCCTGATAGACCATGCGTTGTGAAGTACTTGGAATAATTCAATTCATATTATTATTCGTAGTATTCACAGGAAATATCAATATATGTTTTTGACCAGCAGTTATAGAATCATAATGCTTGATGAACCAGTAATCGTGGCATGAATTCTTTTCGGCCGTTTTTGCATTTTTTATATCTTTGAACAATTATTCATACCGTCTTAAACGTGCGATTTTTAGTATTTACTGTTTCTCTTTTAATTGTGAACAAAATCTTTCTCTCATCTCAGACACTATTTGATCGGCCAACATTTTTAATGAATTTCACAAACCAAACTAAACAAAAACGAAGACTGCTGCGCGCGTCTTTCCACCCGCGTCACCACAAGTCACAACAATTCGCAACGCTGCCTGCACATAATCTCCTTCGCTGTTCTCGTCTTTTACATACATTATCGGCTGCGCATTCGGCATTGTATAGAATACCTAGACAAAGTATAAAATAAATTATATCTCAAACATTGACTGGATGTCCCAAGTTTTCTATACATTGCCTAGGTATTGTATAGATCACCGGATTATACAGATTGCCGGTAACAAATATATATATATATATATATATATGCTTGTTTAACTCAAACATGATAGCCAGTGAAGATCCGAATTTGACTTGTTAAACACAAGAATTGAATATATGCAGCTGAATTCAAAAGAGCTTTTTCAAAACTAGTTATAGTGCTGAAGGAGAGATGGTAGCACATAAACTCTTAATACCCTACCTGACTCCTACCTTCTGAGAATTTTTTTTTTTTTATAATTCCGCGCGCGCACCAAGGGGATATGAATACCATTTCACCAGAGCGCGGGCGGGTGGTGTAGTAGTTTGAAACTCAGGTGTATTAGGTTTCGATATTTTTCCCACAGGTGGTTGTCAAACTGGACGGGACGAGCCAATGGGTCTTAGTACGTGCTAGTTGTTAGTTCGTTACATTTAGCCCAACATCAGTGTTATGCCTTCATATCAGAGTTGACGCCGACGGGCTTACATATAACACATACAAATTCCATGAAAAGACTTTTACAGAGAATTGCCTCACGCGGGATTCGAACCCGTGACCTTCTGCTTGAGGAATCTATGCATATACCACTACACCACGGCCACCTGAGAAAGGTGCTTTCGAGAGTTCTGCGTGGGGCCACCTACCGAAACCTACCATTGCGAAGCATGCGGACAGATAAGCCTCACAAAAAGAAAATAAAACAAGTATGACATCCTCATATACCGCGTTAAATGCTGCATAGGATGGAAGCAAGGTGGGGATTTATTATAAGTAGCAGATAAAGTCAAAAAGTCTTGAGTCGTCATCTCTTATTAAAGTGGTCTCGAAGACCTATCCTCGGGCTGGACCGTTGGTGTTCATTTGCTCTACATGCCCTAGTCATCTGAAGCAACTGATTTGCACTTTCTTGACAAGTGCCATATCACGGTACAGTTCGTAGAGTTTATTGTTTAATTTACTATTCCAAACCCCGTCTACGCAAATCGGACCAAAAATCAGTCGAATAATTTTGTATATGAAATAGCCAAGGATATTTTTCATGCACTTCCGCATCTGCATCATAAAGCAGAACTAGGATAACGAGGTTCTTATATACAGTATCCTTAGAGTTTTTTTTTTAACAAGGCCTTATTACTTATTTGGCTTCTTAGGCCGAAGAAACAGCGATTGGCAACAATTAATTTCCGTTTGATTTCTGATGAGCTGTCATTTTCAGATTTATTAGGGAAGTCGAGGTGTACAAGGTCTCCGACAGCCTCAAACTTCCGTGCATGTTTCGTGGAGTAGCACTTCTCTATCTCCTCGATCGCGCTCTTCTCGTGCTCTTTCTTTCCCCTCCTGGACAAGCCGATGTTCTTCCTTCTCGTTTTGCAGTTCGTGCGCTTGTGTGCATTTTTTATCAAACCATTGTTTTCGGAGAGATGGTCAGATGAGACCCAGCACATCAGTTTATGATGGCATTGATCTTCAACACTTGATGTCGGTTGCATAGGACATGTCAAGAGGTTGAGCGATATGCAATGCCAAGGACTCATTGCGATTGCAGCCGTTTAACGTTATATCTTCTCATAGTATTTTTTCCTTGATGTTTTATCTGCGACATCCGCATACTTACATTGGCTGCAACGAAGTAGTGGTCCAAGTCTATGTTCTATGTGACTCTTTTGTTTTTACGTAAGAATTTCTGACGACGTTCGATCAACATGCTGAAGTTTGTCTACTATCGGTTTCTTAATATGCAGAGTTCATATATACAGAGATCACATTTTGTTACATTTGCTGACATTTTTAACTTATTGACTCAAACATCAAAACATCATCGCAGTTTTCTTGTGATTAACAACAAGAAAACCATGATCAGTTTATTTTATTTTTTCTGTTATTATTTCTTTAGGTAAATATTGAATATTTGAGATTAATTGGTATGTCTTAGAATAAAAATATTTGATTTACATTCCAGTGGAAAAAAGGTTAATCGCCTTAATGCCAACAATTAATTACTTACTCATACAATCCTGGTATAACTCAACACCTGACATTTTCTCTTATCCGACTTATTCAGCCGTCAAGGTGATCAATGTTTGCTGTGAAGCGTTCCATGCCTTTTAGTAAATGGACAGAGAAAATGAAGTAAGTACATAGCGAAGATTATCTACATAATTTTAATACGAGTATACTCGTATGTATTGCAATATTAAGAAAATCTGAAATGGTTAATGGGATGTGCCTCTTAAGGGTCACATTCGAAGCTTGCACACTCATATAGCGTATCTTCTTTAAAAAAATGTACTGATCAGTTTTACGAAGAAGTGTGCCACCTTGAAGACCTCATACGATTTGCTCATTCCCTAGTTATTATTTTTTTAAATCATCTGCCTCATATTCGAGTTAAATAAGTTCTGGTACTTCTAGTAATTGTTAAAAAAAAATTAACCCTTATAGGAAGCAAAATCAATCACTTTCCCTTATTTTGTGACTCTTTTTCTTTGTTTCAAATTTCCCACAAATAAAAGTAGTGTATGCATAGTATAAATAGTAAATAAAATAAATAGTTATTCGTTCATACCATCACACTCTGGGATAGTCTTCCAGCACCTATAAGACGAATTTCTGATCAAAAGAGTTTTCTGGTAGCTGTCCTTTCCAACTTAAAATACTACATGTAGTGAAAAGTAACCTCTTTGACCGCCAGAATGCGCTGCTACTGCAGAAAAAGTTATGGTGCCTTGAAATCCGTTCAAATTTAGGCAGATATGCCAAATTTCTGTGCGATACTGTCTTTAGTTTTGTTTTGGCAGCTGATTGTTATTTGTTATAGACGTGTTTGGCATCATGTTGAGTATGGACCATAACGATTTTCGTTCTCTTATAAAACATTAATTTTGAGAGGCAAAACGGCGAAGAAAGCAAAAGAAAAGTTTGATAAATATTATGCGGCTAATGCTCCGACAGATTACACCGTCAAATATGGGTTTCGAGAGTTTCGTGGTGGCCGCAACTCCTTTACCGATCAAGTCCGCAGCGACAGGCCCTCCGATGCAGTTACAGAGGACAATGTCAAAAAAATACATGAAATGGTGTTGGCTGACCGGAAAGTGAAGGTGCGTGAGCTAGCAGATATCACAAAGATTAGTACTGAGCGCACACGCCATATTTTGGGCAATATTTTGCATATGAAAAAGTTATCCTGCCGCTGGGTGTTGCGCATACTCACTCCTGACCAAAAACACGAACGCGAGAGAATTTCGAAAGAGTGTTTGGGCTTGCTGATCGGGCGGACTTTTGGCGTCGAATGTGACTGTTAAACACCAGAGAACAGAATGAGTGCTCGGCAATGGTCTGAAGCCGGCACGAGTTCTCCGAAGCGGCCGAGGGAGGCTCGTTATGTCGTCGGAAAGGTTATGTCGTCGGTTTTCTGGGAAAAAACTGGCATGGCATATTCTTCGTGGACTACCTCGAAAAAGGAAAAACCATCAACAGCGAGTATTACCGTGCATTATTGGAGCGATTAAAGGCTCCATCAATGAAAAATTCAGCTCACGCGAGGAAATCATCGACGCCACGGTTGCAGACCTTTCAGAAAAATACTTTTCGGACGGCATCAAGAAGTTGGAAAATCGCTAGAACAAGTGTATCAAACTAAAAGGGGACTATATTGAATAAAATAAAAAAACATTTAAAATTTTTTTTTTTTCATTCCCAAGGAGGTTAACTTTCACCCCATCTGGTAATGGAACTGAATGTGATACTTATGTACTTCGACTTGTTTTCGATTGTTCATACTTAAATAACTTAGTTTAAACAAATTATCTCTATTCTTCTATTTCTAACAATCTATGTATGGTATATTGCACTTTGTATCCTTTTCATCGAAGATAATCTTCGGTGGTCAAATTCAAATTAATAAAATAAACAAAGAACTACGAGAACTAGGAGCTGCTTTGATGCTAGATTTTGCTAGATTGAAATTGAATGAAAACAAAAAGCGGTTAAACGATTACCTGAACCTTATCTGGTAGGCAGATTAATAGGCACCAAACAGAATAGACCACATTAAATCGAGGTCATATTCATAATTCATAATTATATAAATCGCTATCGAAATGGACCGTGCCCACCATCTTAATGGTTGGTAACAACGACGTTAAAAAGCGTACTATATCCATATACTCAACATATACTCAATACGAACAGACTTCGGGATCCAGTAGTGTGCTAACAATTCAGTGATTTTCACAGCGAAAGAGCGGACTCAATCAAAGCACCAACTGTGGATATTAGACAGAATTTTTGGAAGTTTTTTCGTAATTAATGATTACAATTAAAGAAGAAAGAAGAGACACATATGTCTCACTCACTGTGAAAAAAGATCTAAACTTGAACACTATTATTATGTAAAGAACCACAGCGTATCATAAGACTGGAGATATAGCAACCCGTTGCGTTAATAATAATGATTGTTATAATTAATGTGCTTATAGAGAATGTAGATTAAAACAATATCCTAAGGAGAGTTGACAAATTTTCTTGCTGATTTTGGATGAGGATTAACTTAGGAGATAGAGATATCACTTGTCTATAGCATAATCGTTTCGAATATGAATAAGTATATTTTTGGTTGACTTCACGAAGACTTTTGACTGCATAAGTCTGGAGTTCATTGAAGAGCATTGCATAAGAGGTGTGTTACTGACAGAGTTACTTACTCGCGGGTATCAACATATCTTGGCTATGACTATGTGGGCCCTCTCCCTGGTGACAACCTAGAAAGAGTGGTTTTGGAAGTTGAAAGGCAAAAAAACTTATCTCATTAATCGGTGCGTTGCCACACGGTATTGGGCAGCACCGATATGCAGTATGTACTAACATGATTGTTTGTAATATTGACAATGAGCCCAACTTCATAACTAAAAACCGATAAGAAGTGCTATATATCACTCTTGTCTACGATAACATCACTCAAATGATAACGAACTGGATGGTATCGTCTGAAGACTCTTTCTCAGAACACAGATGAATGAATGATCACAGTTTGAATGATGATGGAATAATCAACCGATTAGTAAAAATACAGAAGAATACTTTTAGAAGAATACTTTACCTTATGTAACACCCATGAGCTTGAGTCTTGAATGTTACAAGGAGGCAATGCCTGCTTCCTGCTCTTTTGGGTCAATCTAGATGCAAGAACAAGTCGAACTGGTGAGCATCAGTAAAAGGACCGTTTAGAAACGTTTGCGGAAACATTTCAACCAAGCAAAAAGCACAAGAATTGACAGGTCGGGAGTCATATAAGAAATCCCTCAAATCCCTCAACTTATGTTCCAGGTAGCTCCCTATTTACGGCCAGTAACAATGTAAGCAGCTTTGTCGCTACATAGCTTCAAACCATACACGTCTGCCGAGCTGGACAGCATAGTATCTGCAAAGCTTCAAATAACCTCAAATATCATTCTTTCAACGTTAGAGAATAACATGAGAAGTTGCGCCAAAATGATTCACATTTTCTTGTCATGGAAACGTAATTTTCATTCCCAAACTGGAAAATGTTCTCATGTTGTCCAAAAGGACATCAGACCTATAAGTCTATCATCTTTTCTTCTGAAAACTCTAGAAAGACTCTAAACATCCCTTCTATATGGTAAAGTGAAGTCGGTGGAAGCGGCTTCTGGCTAGCCTTATCAACGATCCCTAAATTATAAAGATGATCTCGTGCCATTCATGGGTGCTTTTAACAAAGTCAACACATTTGCAATCACAACTGCGCTATCATCTTTGAAGGTAATAGACTCACTTGAGGAGTTGATCAGACTTATACGAAATAGCAGGATAATCAACTCCAAACTAGGTGTGGCTTCTGCTAAAAGATATGTCAGCAGACGTACCGCAGGGCGGTGCCTTTTCATCCTTTCTCTGAAATTTGGTGGTCAATGAACTGATGATATACCTGGAAGCGGGTATCCAGGGATGCATGCATGTTACAATCGTTTCTATTTCTGGTTATAATACGTCATGTTGTCCATAGAGCGTTGTCTAAATAAAACGGGACAAAGTATTACCTGAAATGCCTGGACAGGTGACATACAATATGTCTGCCTTCACATGTATTATGCATCTAGAACTTCGGACCTGCACTGCTTAAATCAAAACCTTCAAAGCTTTTTTATTCAGCGCAAAATTTCTGGACAATAGGGTGAGAAAGTTGGTAGTTTTCTTTATTGTATTACATTGATTAAGCTGACGGTGGTACAGAACAGTAGAATCAGGAAGACAAAAGCTGCACATGGTATGGCATTGTACGTCTAAAAAAGCAACGTTTACATTTTACTAGCACTAAGGTCAAGGTGTGACTATTTTTTTTAACATTAAGTCGGTACTTCTACCATATATGAGTATAGCATTTACAAAGTAACAGATACAAGAAAGTTTTTAGACTTGCAATAAAACTGCTTACAGGCAGAAGACCAGAGTTTCCTAAGCAGACGTAGCGCAGAACAGGTTAGGTGCATTTGAGAAGATTTTGAATGAGGTGGAGAATGCTGAAACACGTTGCTGAAATTAAAATAACCCACTGTGTGTGTATACAAGGTTAAAGCCTTATAACCAAGAGTGTTCGAAGTTAAGTCAACAAGTTTAGAGTCTTTCTGGTGATCATTCGTTTTGAACGCAATAAGGGGCTATTAATCTACTGATATAGGACAAGAAGACTACCAAAAAGAGGAATATGAACATTGGATTCAGTCCTTTAACCATATGTGTTTTGAAATGAAGCAGAATTTAATCCTTCTTTTGTATCCTAATGGTAGCGACAGAATCTTCATCCTTCGTGAGAGAAGTGTCGTAAATATTTTCCCAGTTCTAGTTCTCCTTGCGATAATACATTTTCCATTCTTTTATGTCAAATTCATTATTCTGAGCATAAATACGAGTGGCGCTGTGATCAAGTAGATTATGTTAACTGGGGCATCAAAAGCTGCTTTTTATTTTCCAGTTTTTAATAGCCATTTAAGGATTTGTTGTGAAAAACATTTAACGCTAAGGTTTCGTTCGCTATAGTATATATTCAAATCTTTCTGAAAAAAATCAACGGATTTGTAAGGGTAGATTCGTGTTGAACTTAGTACAGCCGGCATAATGAGTATTTCCCAGAACTGGATTCGATTCGAGGGAAGCGTTATAGTATAAAAATACAAAACATACTACAAACAGATTGCTACATTTGTTTTTTTTTTAATTTTCAGAAAGTTTGATTAAACAAAATATATTATCGCGAAAGATAAACAGCGAACCTTGGACAGACTGAAAAGACAACTTCGCCGCAAATTATGTTGCTCTCAACTCAATTGCAGTATTTAAATTTGAGGAATACTTCAAGTTAACAAGATAGTAGCATTGATGGACAATTTTGAAAGTTGTTCAAACTTTTCGGAGTTTTTTTTGTGGATATATACAGGGTGACTGACTCGAACTGCAACTTTTTAAAATGCTATAATTTTTTTATTTTTTGATAAATTTTATTGTTCCAAAGCAAAAAATGTTGGAAAATACATCAATTTTCAAATTGTATCAGTAGTTATCAATATATCCACCTTTGGCGCGAATAATGGCCTTGAGACGGCCGAAGAAAGCATCGTAAGCTGCACGTAAGTGGCTCTGCGGTATTTTGGCCCATTCCCGGCGAAGTGCTTGTTTGAAGTTTTTCAAACTTTGGTACTTTTTAGTGCCAACTTTCGCCTTCAAAATACCCCAGACAAAGAAATCCAACGGATTTGCATCCGGAGAATTTGCAATTCATTGTGTTGAAGAAATGAAGTGTGGAACATTGTTTTTTAACCAATCTTGGTTGACGCGCGCTTTGTGAGACGGTGTCGAGTCTTGTTGAAATGTCTACGGTCTCCGACCGAAATGATTGTTTGCCCAAGGATTCAATACAATAAGACAGTTTGACGCCACGGTCCAAAAATACGAGCGGAGGGCGAAAATCAGCGGTTATGGCGGCCCAAACTATCACCGTCGGTGCTGCCTGCTTTCTGATGGCCGTCCGAAGCTGTAAATTATCGAAGGAACTCTCTGGAAAGTAAGCTCGGTCATTTTGTTTGTTGACATATTGACCAACAAATGGTGACTTATCGGAAAAAACCAAATTTGGCAATTCACCACTTTCGTGCAAGCGTAGTAACTCCTTCGCTCCTTCGACTTTAACTTTTTTCTGTTGCGGTGTAAGATCGAATGCTTTTTGGATCTACAATGGCTTCAGCCCAAGCTCATTTTGTGTTTCATCCATTACAACGAAATGTTGAGCTTACGAACCATTTTTCTTCCACTTCGACGCGGATTTCGCTCAATTCGAGCCTTCACTTTCCGAACCATTTCTGAAGATGCTGCTGTTTTTTTATGACCACCTCCATGACGTTTTGCAACGCTGCCAGTATCACGGTAACGAACTATGGTTCGAGACACAAATGATTTATTCACGTTGAGGTGCTGGAGGGCTCTAACGATAGCTACTTGTGGTTTTCCAGCCAAATATAAAGCAATCACCCTATCACGTTTGAATTCCATCGCAGATAAAAATTTTTCAACACAACTGACACGCAAATCTTTTAAAAGGCTTGTAAATAATAAAATTATCTTTCATGTGTCAAAATTTGAGCTCACAGTAATGAACGGTTTGGAAATTATAGCAGTCCGAAGTTGGTTGCAGTTCGAATCAGTCAGGGTGTAGAATGATTCATCGTGAGCTTTGTATTTCAATAGGCTTTCTTGACAGATCACGCATGACTCCTGTCAAACTGCTTTATTATTTTTGTTCAGTATTGTCTGGCAAATCATAGTAGTAAGACTCACATCATCATCGACATACTGAAACCACTATTGCCAATACCATTCGCAAATTTGAGTACTAGTTTACATTAGTGAATGATATTCGACCGGTTAGACTACATCCAGCACGTAGTGAAGAGACTATAGCAGCTGTAGCTGAGATTGTACGCGAAGACCGTGACGAATCGATTCGTCGTCGTTCTCAGCAGCTTGGCTTGGCGTATTCGATAACTTGGCGTATTTTACGTGAGGATCTCGGCCTAGAAGCGTTCAAAATTAAACTTGTGCAAGAACTGAAGCTCGGCGATTTAAATTTGTGTCATATTTTCAGTGAATGGGCTCTGGAAAAACTCAATGAAAATCCGGTGTTTATAGTGAAATTTTGTTCAGTGGATACTGGCTCAATGGATACGTTAATAAACAAAATTGCCGTATTTGGGCTGATGAGCAGGCCGAAGAGTACCAAGAGCCACCATTACATCCATTAAAAACAATAGTATGGTATGGTTTATGGACTGGTGGAATCATTGGTCCATATTTCTTCAAAAATAAGGCAAATTAGAATGTTACCTTTAATGGTAACCGTTATCGCGCCATGTTAACAGATTTTGTGGTTCCTGAAATTCAAGCCATACGACTTGTTGAGAAATCATTTTGTTGAGCACTTAATTTCACGTTTTGCTACGGTAAATTGGCCGCCTAGATCGTGCAATATCACACCTCTTCAGGAATAAGCTAGCTACGATTGACGCTTTGGAATCCAACATTACTCGTGTCATCAGCGAGATACCAGTCGCTATGCTCGAACGAGTCGCCCAAAATGGGATCTTCCGAATGGAACATCTCAGACGTAGTGGTGGCCAACATTTACATGATATTATTTTTACATATAATTGTCATAAATTGTTCTTTTAAACAATAATAAAAGTTTTAAGTTTGCTTTCAAATTTATGTATTTTATTTTACATTACAAATCAAAGCTTACGATGAATCACCCTATGTATAAAGGGGCACCTATGTAGCGATTGATCAGGAAACTGCTGACTAACCCCTAACTTAGATTGAGCACGCAAAAAATAAATTCGTAGAAAAATAAAATTCGTAGCAAAGTCCGTAGTGGTGATAAACCTTTATTTACTGCATAAGTTAACCCTTCAGGCAAGCTCGGCCAGCAGCATTATACTATTCTACGCCGTCATAGAGCTCACAATCCCATACGGTAAAGTTTAAGTACATATATGTGACGAACCAACTAATGGCCTCGGATAAAATTCAACAGTATCTGGATGTAACATTTACTGACCTTTCGATATGTAAGGGTGTCCTAAAATTCGCGCAAGAAATATTGTAATTGTGATAAAAAAAACACATGCGAGTGATTTGACGTATCTCCATAAAAAATAGTCTAAAGGCGTCAAATTACAAATTACGGTGAGAGATAAATTGCTCACCGAACACATTTCTCAATTGACCTATCGATTTGCGTGCTGTGTGACATGTAGCGCCGTATTGCTGGAATCATATGTGGACCAGGTTCAGCTCGTGTAAAGTTCGAAATCAGTGAACGATAGTGGGCGCCATTAAAAACAATTCCGCTGGATCATAAACCGACCCAAACAGTGCATTTTTCCGGGTGCATTGGTAGATCTTGTATTGGCTGAAGTTGCTCATAGGATTAAATATGGAAATTTTGTTAACATACCCATTCAACCAGAAATGAGTTTCGCCGCTGAAGACAAGAACGATTATTAATTTGCAACATTTACAAAATATGTCAATGCGTACAATCTAAAAGAGTAGATAGCTGATGCCTTCGATGCTTCAAAGTAAGTGTGAAACAAAAAATCCTATTTAATGTTTTAAATTTCATTTTCGTTACTAAATTCACTATAAATATTTATTTATTTAAGATTTGTAAGAGACTCCCAATTCTATTCCTTGAGAGCTATTGATGATGTTAGGTTACCCGCTTATCGGGAAAATTCTTTACAAAATAGTATCGTATATTAAGTTTCTTTAATTCATTACCGCCTTCTATAAAACAATTTATGTAATTTTTGAACTATTAAAAGACCTATAGCCAACTACATCAGGCTCGCGTTGCCACATGCTCGTTTATAACTTTCTCTTCTTCTCTTTGTTTTAATAATAATTATTATTGAATTAAATTATTTATTCGTGTAAGTTCGTTAAGTTAAGTTGAAATATGTTCACTATGTGTGTAAATGGAATTTCATTGCTAAGTAGATAAATAAATATACAACATACTAGGTGGGGTGAAAAGTAACCTCCTTGGGAATGAAAAAAAAAAAATTTTTAAATGTTTTTTTTTTTTTATTCAATATAGTCCCCTTTTAGTTTGATACACTTGTTCTAGCGATTTTCCAACTTCTTGATCCTGTCCGACAATAATTTTCCGGAAGGTTTGGAAAGAGGTAATAGTCTGAGGGGACCAAATCGGTCGAATACGGTAGATGTGACAGCAATTGGAGCCGAAGTCATTGGATTTAGCCGTGGTTGCGATGCTCTTGTGCGCCGGTGTATTGTCTTGCAAAAACAAATTTTTTTTTCATGTTTTCATGTTAGGCCGTTTTGCAGCGATTTTGCTCCAATAATGCACAGTAATACTCGCTGTTAATAGTTTTTCATTTTTTGAGGTAGTCCTCGAAGAGTATGTCATGACCATCTCAGAAAACCGACGCCATAACCTTTCCGACCAATCGAGCTTCCCTCGGCCGCTTCGGAGCACTCGTGCCGGCTTCAGTAAATTTCCCGGACACTCATTCTATTCTCTGGTGTTCAACAGTTACCAATCGACGCCAAAAGTCCGCCCGATTCCGCATCAGTAAGTCTATACACTCTTTCGAAGTGCTCTCGCGTTCGTGTTTTTGGTCAAGAGTGAGAATATTTCCCAAAGTATGGCCTGTGCGCTCAGTACTGATCTTTGTAGTATCTGCTAGCTCGCCTTCACTTTCCGATCAGCCAACACCATTTTATGTATTTTTTTGACATTGTCTTCTGTAACCGCATCGGAGGGCCTGCCGCTGCGGACTTGATCGGTAGTGGAGATGCGGCCACCACGAAACTGTCGAAACCAATATTTGATGGCGTAATCTGACGGAGCATTAGTCCCATAATATTTATCCAACTTTTCTTTTCTTTCCTTCACCATTTTGCCTCTTAAAAAATAATGTTTTATGAGAGAACGAAAATCGTTTTTGTCCATATTCAACATGATGCCAAACACGTCAACAGCAATCAGTTGTCAAAACAAAACTAAAGACAGTATCGCACTGAAATTTTGCATGTCTGTCTAAATATTGACGGATTTCAAGGCACCATAAGCTTTTTTGCAGTAGAAGCGCATTCAGGCGGTCAAGGAGGTTACTTTTCACACCACCTAGTAAAAAGAAAAAAAGTTATCAAGCCTCCCTGAAATTTCGGATTAATCTCTTCACAATTGATAAAGTTAAATCACTATTCTGACCATATTTTGTACGAAAATTGCGAATTGTAGCTGCCAAACTTTAATTGTGTTTAAAATATCGGTCAACAATTAAGGTGAGTTGTTTTTCCATGTTGTGCTCCATTTTGAATAGCCCTGAACTGTCAGCTGCTACGCTGTATTTTTTTTTTCGATGGCAAGTCTTTACCAAATCTTGTGTGAATTTTGGGACACCCTCTACAAAAAGGGATTGTCGTCTGTATAACTTTGAGACCAACACCATTATGCCCATGGGGATTCAATTAATTTCAGATCCGATTAAGTATCCTAAAACAGCATTTTCTAAACCAATGAACTTGTTATGAGTAAAGATACTAATGTTGTGACAATTTTACTCGTGTTTTGAGGGTTAGACGTAAATATTTTGAGTTGCCTAAGCAAACTATATTTTATACATAAGTAAATCCTTCAGTAGGGCATGAAACCACATTTTGTCCACGAGAAGAACCTTGGTAAACAAACGGCATTCATACAACATTAAATTCAATTCCTCCATGACTAGAGTACGAATACACCCCGTCTAGGGGATGACCTGCAACTTTGATTCACGTTTTCTTGTCGTTATTTTTACTGATTAAAAATTGCGGACAAACAAAGTTGTCTGTGCCTGTATCTCTGTCTTTGAATGCCAATTTCGAGAGCACGCGCTCTAATAATGCCATCTTTATTTAGTTTGGGATTGCGTAACTTTCTCCTTTTACATCCTTTACGTTTGCCTTCGCTTTTTAATTAGGTCTTTCCTAATTGTCCGCAATTATGCTTAGCGCATCAGTTCCAAAAATAACCTCTTCGACCGAGGGAAGGAAAATTCGGAACCCCTCGTAATTATCTAATATCTTTTGTGTCGAAAGTGATTAGCAAAAAATCACTTACGTAATATTGTACTTGTAAGATCTTAAAATTAAGAAATATTTCTGGACTTGGTCTAGGATTGTGAGGATAAAAAATTAAGTCTCTTGAGCCCGAACCGGAAACTTGTTCATGCCATGGATTGGAAAATTCAGTAAGAGAAGTGGCATGAAAAGACACTTTTGTGAAGCGAAAATCAATTTGATATTACGAAACTAATATGTATGGTGACTCCTCCTTTACTTTAAGCAAATTGCTAAGCGACTCAAACTCTGAATTGTTGTGGTTCCATATAGCATCTTTTCACTTTAAGAAGAGATAAAAAAATATAATAGGAAATTTAAAAATAAGAAAAAGGCCAGCATTAAAAGGCAAAATACAAAAGTTATATCATAAAGTCGCTGACTTATTTAAAAAGAAAGCATATAGTTGTAGATGTCTTCTAGAAAGAATTTTTTAAACTTTTTAAACTTTTCCGCAGAGAGGACTTCATGGAATAACAAACTTGTCAATAATCTGTTTATCGAAAGTTTATAAACATCTAAACAAACTCAGTAACAAAAGCAAAATTACATGTGGTTTACCCCGGATATGATGACAGGATTAAACTGGCAATAAGGGACCTAGTTCTTGTGGATGAAAGGCGATTGATTTAGTCAAACTCATCCTGAGAAACAGCTCTAGTTGTGGCTGAAATCAGTATGGTGCTGCTCTCTTAAGTATTATCCTTTATATTTCTTTAAGTAAACGACTAGTTTTGCAATTTTTGTTCCTATCGAAGAGTGGACAAAGAACTAGTCCATAGCATTTAGATAAAAATATGAGCAATCTTATTAGGGATCAAACATTTTCAGTGTCAGCAAACTGATGTATCGATGATGCAGAAGACACTTAGGAAGAAAGTTTCAGCTGTGGTTACTTTTACAGCAAGCCTTGTAAAAGATGACGTCTTCTATGCGGGCAAAATAAAGCAGTTTATGATCCTAAGAAGTCCTCCTCTGAACCTTGTTTAGTAAATTTATTGGGGATTTCAAATTCGGCTATTCCATACAAGTTCCGTGAATTCGTCTTTCAGACTTCGTACAAAAAAGCCTCAAATTCTCGGATTAGTTTGGAAGGGAGTTAAAATTAAAACAAGGACTTAGGCGCAACCTGGATATTGTCATTCCTTTATGTTTCTCAGGCAAATGACATGCGATAGCTAATTAACTAAGCAATTGGCACACGCACGCATTGAATATATCTGTTTAAGAAGATTTAATGGAGCTCATTTCTTATACACCAACCATCGATTAGATCTAATGCTACCTGAACTTTAAATCAAGCAATCGCTAATTACTTACACTGTTCACCAGAGCTTGGGTATGTAAGCTAGTGCTAGATTAGTGTTGGAGATTTTCTTTAGAGTTGGCTGCAACTATTCTATACTTCTTCTGCTAATCAATTGTTATTATCTCTGCAATAACAACTGATAACAAATACCCGCAGTTCTGGTAATAGAAGTTAGTTGCGAGGGGTTTCTTATTAAACAAGCATTAGACAGAGAGTCTACACTTTCGACTTAGTGTACGGGAAGGTGCACCTATATAGTTCCTAGTTTTTTAAGTTAGCCGTTTGGGCTCTAAACAGCTTTTTCATCTTTTTGTTTCGTTTTGAGTTCAGACAGGAACTCCGAGCTAACTATCGACAAGTGCACACGCACAAGTGCACTTGTGAATACATTCTAACCTTCCTGCCCCTGGTCATACTGTTGCTTGCACTCAGTCACTGTCGTTCCTGTATTACATTGTCATACAGTACGTGCAGTGACTGAGTGAATGTAATAACTGTCAGACAGAATAGTGGGCATGAATCTATGCTCTCTACTATTGCTTGTCTATCTTTTTTTTTTATAATGACTCAGGAACTTATAGTGGATATTGTACATATTCGAAGGCTAAAAAGTAATCGCTTTTCCGCTTACGTTCACGTACAGACCAGCTCTTTTGACACTTAGTGAAACACAGGGAGATCCCCGCCCACACCTCTCAGGTCACTCTGATTTGAAGTTACCTGGGTATGAACTTTGTCATTATTCTTCTCTCACCGGGGTCTCACCATTTACGTTCCATCTTCATAAGAAAATTATTCACTATTGCTTTATTTACAAGTAAAAAACCCCAAATTGGACAGCAATTGGAGTCGAATGTCTGACTCCATACAATTAATTGTATTCTCATACTGAAATCGTCATTAGGGGCGATTTCAATATACACAATTCTGTGTGGCCTCGAAATTTTGGACAGACAACACCAGAAGTACGATGTGTTAAGATCATCGCTGTGTCATACAGCCAACACCCTAGACTTGCTTTTAACTTCTCACTCCGACAAATAAAGGGTCAACGTGATATCCCCTTTAGGGTCGTCGGACCACTGTGTCATATCAACTAATTTCTCGAACTCCGACCACATAGTTAGAGAAAGGATTCCTGAAAAATCCGTGTGGCAATACGAGAAAGCCAATTGGAGTGGTATTAACAGCTTCTTTATGGAATTTTAACTGGCCTTTATGTTTCCTTGATAACGTCGTGGATGCCGCTGCTGTTATGATCACAGACACTATTCTCTTTGGAATGAGATCCTTTATCCCTTATCAGAAGCAAATTATTCAACAAAAAGAAAAGGCATGGCATGATTCGATTTATAAAGAGGCTCGCCGAATTAGAAAAATGTTTTTCCGGTACCTTAAGACCAACCCGACAGAGTAAAATCAAAAAAAGTTTAAATGAGTCAGGAATGACTGCAACGTTCTTCTTAAACCTGTGAAATTTCAATGTCCCAAAGGTAGTAAAAACGTTCAGTCGTTCGTCAAAAATATTAGAAATTCTGTCTCATCCTCCATCCCAATACTCAATTATATTGACATTCCAGCTGTCAGCTCTTTGGACAAGGACAATCTGTTTGCTGCATATTTTGCGACCGCTTAACTCTCCCAGATTGTGTTTTATCTCCATTAACATTTGAGTGCGTCGATTCTTCAATGAACAAATTAACTTTCGCACTAGTATAGTAGCAAGAGCTCTTAAAGATCTTAAAACTCACAAATCCGATGGTTCAGATGGTATATCTCTCCTTCGGTGGCAAAACCACTGCGTAAGCTTTTTTATCAATCCTACTATTTAGGACTCGAATCTTCTTCTCTCTCATTCTACAGACCCATTCCACTTACGTCCCTTCTTTCCAATGTCATGGAAACGTTGATAAACCGTCAGTTCATGAAATATCTCACTGGCAACTGCCCGGAAAGAGCTCTGAGCACAAGCTTCGCAACACTGCATCATTTACAATATTAATGATTGAATTCTGCCTTTGGTGTTAGCGGTGCTGATTCATACGAAACGTAGACAGGCAAAAAAACTTAATCTCCATTCGTTTCGTAGCTTATGACCGCAGCAGGTAAATGTTGAAGGCAGAACTGGTAACTTTTAGAAGTTGAGAGTGATGCGGCGAATAAAATAAGTCCTCTGTGTTTCAGATTGACCCTCATTTAGTGGTATATACAATAGTAAAACCCCGGAAACATCAAACGTCACAGATGTGGTACCTGAATTTCCTTTAGCTGCCATTATTTGACAAGGGTAGTTCAATATTATGTAGATTCTTTAGAGTACGGTACAAAGGACTGCGGATTCTGATAAATTGTGACTTTGATTAATTTAATTGCAGTAAAAAGCGGTTAAATGGATATATTGGCAATCTGAAGTTAAAATGGCGGTGAGCTAGCTTCCGACCGAGACTGACAGACTTCCTTTTTGTAACCAAATTATTTTATTCTAAGAAATGGAAATAGAACAACAAAGAAAAATGACACTGTTAGTGGTGTCGAATTGAATGTTGGATGGCCGATATTAGGGAGATATTCATCTTAGCATTGATCCTATAACATTTTACGACAAATATTTTCAAAGTGTACTCTCGAATTGATGATATGTTCGATACTTGTCTTCATTTCTTGATTAAAACCAGATAGTCTATCGATACCAGAAGGTAGTATCCGATGGTCAAACCTCGGCTGCAGATTATCACTCAATTAATTAATTTTCTGATCCGATAGTATTGTATTTAGTAAGTTAATTAGTTAGTTTCCGGTTAACTTAGTAGGATGACTAGCAATAAAATCTAGATCCGACTTGACTTTGGTTAATCGTTAGGGGTTATTTTCTTTGCGGAGTTGGGAGGCCAATTTACGATTGTGGTATGTGATCTATACATGCTTTTATTTAGAAGTTCTTTATAAACTTTACATGTTACAGAACTGCATTCTACTATAGTTCAGTACTATGGACACTTAGGTCAGTAACCAGAAAACCCTTTGAAGCTCTCTTGTTCAGTCCTAGTTCACATTGATAGCCGATAGTTAATGAGATTTCTGAGAATTCACAAAACCACTATATGTAGTGTTAGTTCGTCTAGATAAATTCTGGGGAAAATAGTGCTTCAACCAAGAAAGATTCTAAGAGTTAAACGTGCAGATATTCGCGTTTTAATCATGGCTAATTGACAACAACACTTTTGTACATCAAAAGCACCGAAAGAAATGAAAGCCGTATGTTGTTAAGCAAGTGCACCAGAAAACATTGTTCTTTGTACATTGTTTTCTTTGTTTTGGTAACCACTTATAACATAAGTTTTGTTTATACAAAATGAAAGTTACGAGGACTTTTGTAAACATATTGTCGTTGACTCACTCGTATTCGTAAAGTTTATCATCATTCCACTTGACATACGACACATACTTCATTAGCAAAATAAAAGCGATGTCATGAAATCTTTTCGTTTGTAACTTTAGTAACAAATTAGGGGGCGATTTGATTTTAACGATGTTACACATAAATTATTAGGTTTCCTTAATTTTTTACTCGCAACACTACAAGCACCTTCCGAATTAAAATGTTACCTTTTACTCAGAAGTGTATTACAAAATAGTTTTATATGAAGAAGCTCATCATTTTGATACCATAAATTCTATTTTAGTTACTGGCAAACCATTTATGACAGAACTCATTTAATGAAATACAACACTCACAAATAGGTTTGCTTATGACGGTTTTATCTTGACAGCTATATTGTTCTTTTAGCTGCAGTTGTAGAATTTTTATTCCCGTGTATCTTTCGTCATGGGAAGAAGAAATATCACTATGATTCTAAAGTCTGGCTGCTATGCATATAAAAACGCCCAGTTGGTTAAATAATTTTAAAAACTTTGAAGTCACTGCCTGACTCAAACGCAACATTTTTATCTGGACCGTAATTGCTTAAGCCTAATATTTGGCCATCTGACTCTTTTAATGCCAATAGGCATACGCCAGCTTGCTTGCTTCGTGCCTTCTTAAGAACCTATGCCCATGCCGTCAAATTACTAATTATTTGCTGGTAAATTTAACCACTTCATAATCGTGGGAAAAATACAGTAAACCTGTTTGGTTATCCACTAGCCACTGAAAGTGGCTACGATAGGTTTTGGTAAGAATATTTGTAAAATTTTTCTACATTTTGCATCATGACTTTACATTCGATTATATGCAAAAGGTTTAAGTTCTGTAGTATCCTTATGGTCAAGACAATTTAGTCTAAACTGGAATATGGTAAGCATACATTTATGTTTCTTAAGACAGTGCTGACTTTGATGCATTTTATATAAATGCACTGTATATTTGTTTGGAATTACATTACATACATATTTGATTGGAACTATGACTACTGCTAAGGTTTGTAGTGATACTGTAGGTGGTTCGTATGCCGCATTTTTTTTGCAAAATTTACTTTTTTCCTGCTGGAACAGGACACTAAAACAAATAAAACAATATCAGCCTTCCGACTAACTGTTTGAACTAGATTAAACGTGATGAGACGATTCAGTAAGGACTTGAGCGTAGCTCGGCTGTCAATACTGATGTAGATACCTAGCCTACTGTACAGTTTTTTCATAAAATATTATAGCTTAATACCATTACGATTAAGTACATCTTAGATTGAAAGTTAGACACAAGTTTTCATAATGAGGAGTGAAGTCCATCGTCGTCAACCTCGGTAAAAGCACAATTGCCGTATTCTAGATCTTTTTTGCAACCACCCAGCAAGACCCGAATATGTACATTCTCTACACAGCGACAGGAGCTTAAGTGTCAACAATTCACTTCTTTTCAAAACGAAAATTGCTTTTAGAATGCAGCCTATAATATGAGTATCAAGGCCATTAGTCTATCTAGATAAGGGCCAGACGGAAAGTCCCACACAATTAAGACAGACCGTTCTTGTGAGCCTGTTAAAATCAGCACTGCCATATTTTACTGAAATCTCCTTGCCATAGGCAACCAACATTAAAAATATAATAAGGCTTAACATAGCCATGTAGATCTAAAGAACCATCCTCGATGGCAAGGTACATGTCTTGGTTAAAGCTCCCCTACATTGCCAGAAAGCCGACAGCACCTTAGAATTTTTCAATGTGAGATGTTTAATCCAAAGAAGTTTATTATCCAGGTTGATGCCCAAATACTTAGCTTCGTTGGAAACACGGACGGTGATATCTTTACGCACTAAATGAATGCGACAAATTAGCTTCCTTCTACTCGTAAAGAAAATAACCTCAGTTTTATGAGGGGTGACTGAAAGGCCATTTTTAGTGTATTAGTCTTCAAACAGGTTTAGGGCTTCCTGTGTTTAACAGCAGATAGTTATTAAGCATGATCCTATAGGCAGTACACCTACTTCATGAATATCGTAGCCTTTAGAAACGTTTTAGGCTTTTACGCTGCAAATGCAATCTATCTCCCAGATTTACACATCAGCTTAAAACATTTGATAGAACATCATTTAGATTCCGAACAGCTTTCTCTACTGTTTTAGGTTTTTAATTTAGGACGAGCATTGACAGACTTGCAGAGCTTTTTCTTAAGTTCCATTGATTGTTCGTGGACCTATCCCATATAAATAGATCAAGTCAATTTACACTTATAATTTAGTTTCCCCATTAAATGTTGGATGCCATCCATGGAGCGAAATAACCACTGAGCTCAGAAATCTTTCTTTCTTCTTCTGTTCCATTTTCTTAAAAACTTAACACGTGCTCAGGCACTTTAAGTGTAGTCATACCCACTTAAGTGTTAGGTTCTTTTAAAAATAATAAAATACAGGGTATTTCAACAGGGACGCTCGAAATTTGTTTGATTATAAAGTACCTGTTGTAAAGTAACATCTGTCAAATTAATTATGAGTTGTTCAATATTGTATGGCAAATCACCATGGAAGATTATAGTGTTAAACAACGTCTGCAGATTCATGTTGTTTTTCTTTTTCAAAATCAGTGCTCCGTTCGAGAAATGTTCCGTATATAACGTGATTTTTATCCTCGCCATGACCGTCTTGCCAAATTGGCCAAATTCGAGTCAACCGATTCTATAAATGGTCAGCTAATACTCGTACTTTACCGAAACGCAAGGTCTGCTGAATACATCGATGCTGTGCATGATAGTGTACGGGATAACTCGAGGCAGTCAACTTCATGTCATTCACAAGATTTTTACCTTTCTGCGACTTCAACATGGCGAATTTTGCATCAGGACTTAGGTCTGCACCCGCATAAAACCCAATTTACCCAAAAATTTAAGGTAAATGAGCATAGACAACACCTTGTGTTCGCTGATTGGGCTATGGAGCAATTTGAAGTTAACCCAAATTTCACCAAAAATAATATTTAGCGACGAGGTCCAGTTTTCGATCAATGGATTTGTGAAAAACCCAAAATTTTCGAATTTGGGGCGATACCAATCCACAAGATTTCTGAGAAAGTCACTGTTTGGTGAGGATTTTGGTCTGGCGGAAACTTGCATTATCACAGCCTTTAACGTCGAGCGCTACAAATCGCTAATAAGCAACTTCTTGTGGCCTAAACTAGATGATGTACATAGATACCTACGATATATGGTTCCAACAAGACGGCGCTATGTGCCACACACCATGGGCATTCTGCACGTGCGATTTTAGAGCTTGGTTATCTCGCGCAGCGGGGACGCTAACTGGCAGCTCCCAGCCAAATGCTTTGGTTGTATTCTGAACCAGGTTTGCTTTCTGTGCAGGTGGATTGTCATGGAGCAAAATTACCTTACCGTGTCTTCTGGCCCATTCTGGTAGTTTTTCGATCAATGCATGGTTCAAATTGATCATTTGTTATCGGTGGCGATCTGTATTAACGGTTTCACTAGGTTTTAGGAGATCGTGGTACACCACACCTTTCTGGTCCCAGCAGACACACAGCATTGTCTTCTTGCCGAATCGATTTGGTTTTGCAGCCGAAGTTGATGCTTGTCCCGTATTAATCCATGATTTTTTCCGTTTATGATTCTAAAAACAAATCTACTTTTCATCGCCAGTAATGATTCAATGAAAAACTGATTTTTCATCGTGTCTTTGAAGCAAAATTTCACAAGTGGTCTTTCGGTTTTCCATCTGTCTTTCATTCAATTCATGTGGCACCCATTTTCCAGACTTTTGGATTTTTCCCATAGCTTTTAAACGTTCAGAAATTGTTTGTTGTGCAACATTTAAAATTTCTGCCATTTGTTTCTGACTCAAAGTGTTATCTTCATGCAATATTGTTTGCAATTCGGCGTCTTCAAACTTTTTTGTTCTTTATTTCTCACATCAAAATCGTTATCTCTGAACCTTTGAAACCATCTTTTGAATGTTACTTCTGATAGAGGATTATCTTCAAATGAAAACAAAAAAATTATGTGTATTGACGTATACTTAATATGTTTGACAGTTGTCTTAGCAACCACACAAAAAAATGTTAAGGCCCGTTCACTATAAATGTTCTCTTTCGAGACTTTTGTATCTTGAGGCTCACTTCATACCGGTACACCTGTTATGTTTGCAGATCCTAAACTTATTGTTTATAAAATTTTCAGGCGAAGTTACACCAGAATGATGCAGGTTCAAAACAAAGTTATTCATCGGAGTATGAAAATAACCCTACACCTCAAAAACATACATTTCCAATGTTCCATATGGCGTAATACAATATGCTTACTCTTTGATAGTTAAACCCTTCCTTTACTTCATTAATTCTACTGCTCAAGAGATGACATGCAATTCAGTTCAGTAATCAAATCACTAATACTAAGAACGCGATGAAGCTGATTAGTTCGCCAAGAAGTGATGTATCGTACATATTAACTTGAACCTGTAAAAGAAGTTTAAGTATACAAGTATACCATATACTATGACTGTAATGAAAGCAATTCTGATTGACATAATGGAATTAATACAAGCTCAATAAAACTACCCTTATTCGTCCAAAATCCTGTATATTACAATGGCTGGGTTGTAAGCCGTTGCTTTAAGTGGATATGTTAACAATATTGCTAACAAAATGAAGGTCAAGTAAAAACGAAGTAAAAAGTGGAAAACTACATAACTACACAGTAACTCTTCAAGGACTTATAGTACATCTTACCATATAGAAGGATCCAAAAAACTGGTCAAATTTATGGAGCATCTAACTGCCATGCATCATCTTCTGTAGCAGGATATGGTTAGTTATGTTGCTAGTCCATAGTTATTCGCAAATGTTGAGCAAGAATAATGTTTTTTGTTACTGTGTGCTGACATGTTCATTACTTGAAAAGGAATTATATATTGTATTTATATTGCCACTGTTAGTTCCGTTTTTTTTTCTCGAGAAAAATGTGAACGGATGGGATTGAAGTTAGAGGCTTCCCAAAAGCTAACCGAAGTCTTATTCTTACGTCAAACCCATTAAACTTTGTAAGAGACTTAGCCGCTGCAAACTGATGAGCTTTTTTCCTTGGAAAATGTGATGTAAATATGTTGTACTCTGTACAAGTTATAGGGAGGGAAAAAAAGTGCTTATTCGGATGGGGATTTACCATATGCAGCAGACTTAGGGAAGAAATCTTAGGCTTCTGACACTAGAGTGAGGGTCTTATCAAAGTTTCCATTTAGGCACAATTCACTAAAATAAGCCTTATATGCGCCCATGTCCTTATAGAAAACAGTACAGGAAAGCGGCACGTCTTTATTGGGACAGTTAGTAAGCGTAGCCTATACGACACAACGCCTGGCAACGGATTTTAGCTTACTGTCCTTGTGGAGGTATAAATTATCACTATAACAAGCATACGGTTTTCCCATATTAATGCTAAGATGAAATGTTAAATCACATTGCGACGGACGTTTCTCCAGAATTCTGGACGTCTAAACCTTTCATGCAGCGGGGCCCTCGTCCAGTTATCAAGGCTTTGACGCAATGACGTTGCCTAGCAAAAAGCAGGAGCAGAACAAGTACGGTTTTTTGCTCTACGAGCAAAATAGACGGGAAAAACATCAGCTTCTTCAGAAGATGAAAACAGAGCGCTAGAAACGCGTTTTCGAAGATAGCGAAGATCCACAAAAACGTACGGAAGTTTTACCAATCGGTAGAAAGCAAGAATACCTGTACAGAAGCGTGTAAAGATAAAAAAGGAAAACTCGTGGCAGAGCCACAATCGGTGCTGAGAATATGGAAACACTTTTTCTGCCGATTATAATAATAACGGCGAAGAAGCGCTACATCGCGCCGTTAGGCAGCATGACCTGACCAGAATGAAGTAAGGATATCAATTATATGCCTGATGAATGAAATCTTAGTATCTTTTGCCCAGTCAACAAAAAGGGAGAACCTCTTAATTGGAGGTATAAGTCTTCTCAACATCGCATATAAGATCCTAATTGCCATATGATGTGAATGTCTGAAAAACTTCGTCAGCAACTTGATTGACCTCTATCAGTGCAGTTTCAGACCAGAAATTCCACAATCGATTAAATCTTCGCACTCCGGCAGATCCTGAAAAAAACTCAGAAAGTCCAAATCGATACTTATAGAAAGGAGCTACTCTACCAAGCTCCATCATTTGTGCACAATGACAATTGAGAACGCTCCGTACTCAAGGTCAGTAACGACTAATCTTGGACCTTTGATGTTAATAAAGGCTTTTGTTCAAGGTGACGCGCGGAGAAGTGTCTTCTTTAACAACATATTTGAAAGAATTGTTCAGAACTCACAAACGTACACTGGAGGCACAATCTTTCAAAGGTCTGTACAACTACTAGCGTACGCCGATGATATTGATATAATTGGCCGAACTCAGCGGGCAGTCAATGGCGCCTTCGCTAGTATTGAAACAGAATTTGTCAAAATGCACAATTGACGGTCATAGTTTCGAAGTAGTAGGGGGCTACACAATGCTATAAATTCTGTCAAAAACAGCTCAGCAGAAATAAAACAAGGAATCACTATTGCCAATTCAATAGTAAGACCTTATTTCGAAAAGTCGAAAAATAAAGAATTCTCTGCATAAGACCTTGATCATCCCAGTTCTTTTTTACAGCTCTGAAGCACGGGCTCTATCGAAAGATTATAAAGATGAAGAAAGTCATTTCGAGAGAAAAATCCATCGAAAAACATTCGATGACAAACATGTTGTACAATGACATCGACATAGTCATAAAACTGTGCATCATCCGCCTGAGATAGCTAGGATATGTAGAGCGACTGGACACCAATATTTGTGTCCGCAGAGTCTTCGAATTTAACCCGGAGAGACAACCAAGTAGAAGAAAGCATTACCTTAGGTGGCGCTCACAAGGAGAAGGGGACCTCAAATGACTTGGAGAGCGCAACTGGGCGCAGTTAGCTAAAAAACGGACTAATCAGAGAGGCTTGCTAGTTGAGGCTCAGGTTTACTCCGAACTGTAACGGACATATGCTTGGACATATTCGGATTGCAGGTATTTTCAGTTCGATATTTTTGTTTCAATATACATTTTCTAATCGGCAAATTTAGTGTCATAAACTCCTAGGTACATATGTCTGTCAATAAATTGTCTGCACAGAGTTTTACTCTCGCCAGCAGTCTACTTTTGTGTTGGTGCAGTTTAATAATAGATGCGTTATGGAATGTAGGTAGTACTATCACTTTGTCCACTGTTCAGAGGTACTGCGACTGGCATTTATTCCACATACATACATAGTGTGAGCTCGCCCGAACTGAGCTGATGAAGTAGTATGTTGCACTTAAATTGCAGGCGGTGGCAGATTTACCTTGTTTTCTTTTTATTTGACATCTCACGTTTTCTTCCTAACCACCATCTGTATAGCTTGGTTTTTTCTTTTTTTCTTGTTGGTTAAATGTACCCGATATAGGTACATTTAACACTAAAATAATCCTTTTATCGTTTCAAGCTACACGTAAAGATACTCATAGAACTTCTTTCCATATTCCACAAAAAACTCAATATTCACTGCAAGCTCTTTTAAATTTTATTATAATTACTACTGCAACGTGAATTTTTGACAACACTTTAAGCTGTAACATTTAAGTGGACTCTTTGTGCTCCTCGTACTCGTATCTGTTGAAAATGAACAAAGCGAATATTTGGTAGATACAGTTCATTTGTCTCTTCAATGGGCAAACAAGAAAAAAAATCGGGCAGTGTTTTAGATAAGGCTGGTAGCCAAAGTTTGGGGAAATTTCATATAATGGAGTTATCCTAACTGATGCTCAAAACTTGTATACAAAAGTATACTGTAAAGATGTATCGAGACGAATGTACGAGTATGCATTTAAAAATTGGCGATTACATGAAAGTGGTTTTCAGCTTTGTTGATTTTACCAATAAAAAATAATCACATGCTACTCACTTGGGATGTTTGAATATCCTTAAAGAAAATATCTAATATTTATTGCTTTCACAAATGTTGACAAACATTGTTTTTCATTTGTCAACTTGTGGCTCTACAATACTCATTTGGCTATGTACAATCTGTCTAAACGAGTATGTACTGGATGGTCTGCAGAATTTCGACTACAAGACTTTACAAGGAGTGTAAATATAAAATTACTTTTTACTCTTTCTTATGTAATCGTTATACAAGCGGCTTGAATAACATATTGCACATACCTTTGATTGCATATGACAGATACGCTTTTAACTACGCGGTCAACACTTCAGGCATTAACTGGTCTTCAAATCCCTCGATGTCAGCTTAGAAGGTATAAGTTAACTAGTTTTGAAATTTCTTTTATAAAAAGATTATCAAATCACGATCGATCAGAAAATATTAATAATTTTAATTGCTTAACTATTTGACTTCACTGAGGCTACAGGGCTTCAACCTAAAAATCTCCCAAGCGAGCTCGATTGTAAGCTACCTGCCCACAGTTAAGCACCTCAAGTTTGCTTGTTCAGGTCCCATTTGACTTGCGCATGCCACCTGAGTCAAGGTCTTCCTTTACTGCGCCGTTTTCCAGGCTGAAATTAAGACCGGCCTGCTCTCCATGGCCCAAACGTGTCCTTTTTTGTAGACAACATGCTCGTACTTATACGAGCATTGAAGGTTAGGCTTGTACTTTGTTTTGTAATCATTGAAGGTTAGGCCTGTCTTCGACGTTTTCGAAGTAATATTCATGAGTCAAGTATGTTACTTATATCATGTTGAGTTCTTAGGTTAGGTTAGGTGAGAGTGGCGGTTGAAAAACCAACCCACTTAGGCCTATTGGACCATTGTGCTGCCACGTGCATCTTCGATCCTCTTACTCATGGATCCAATTTGAGCTTAGATCGTTTAAGACGTTGTAGAAGAAGGTCCTAAAATTAACTGGAATGTCTCTATGTCACGGCAACAAACAAAGGTGAAGGTTGAAATACTCTGTCAACTCCTTAAGAGATGATCGGCATTCAAGGGCAGTTTTGGAATTTATTGAGACCCGTAGCACGTTTTCCAGTTAAGTTCTTTCGATTACGTCAATATCGTCGGCATATGCGAGTATCTGAACGGACTTTATAAAGATTGAACGATCTGATATTAACACACTTTTTTCTATAGCGATGCAAAATCACATGAGAGCGCTTTCTCTCACCAAAATACTTTACTAATATTAAAAGTCTGAGAGAGGTCTTTGCCATTCTTATTGACGCCAATGCCTTTAAAGTTATTAAAAAAACCACGCAAAAAACAATTATTTTTTCTTAAAAATATAGGGGTAGTTCGAAATTTTTGCAGTACTAATCGAAACCTATTGATACAACACACATTTACCGAAAATATAGTTACCAAAAAATCTGTCCAGAATTATGTGAGTTATTTAAGGAAAAATGCACATTTTAGAACAGTCAATGCTGTACTAATTATGATTTCATAATTAGAGGGAGTCGCTGATTTCATCGGTCAAGCTTTTATGGCTGATAGATTTCGGAATAACAAATTGCAAGATAGGTAGGAATTTGTACAAATTTGCAGTCCTAAAACAGATCTATTGTGTACCTTTTTTTCAAATTTTTTAATTTTTTTCAAAAACTCGGCAGTCAGGAATGTATTTTAATTAATTGACTAAAACTATGTGCAAGCGTTTTAGAAGCTTGTACAATCAGTTAGAAAATAAGTTCTCGTTTTTGGCGGCGAGATCGGAAAAGGTGGCCTTTTCGGATTAACTTGTCCTAAATTTTAATAGCATATGGAATACTACAAGTTCTCTCTATCAGTAAGTTCTGAGCGTGATCCATCGGTATAACATATTTCGGGGTGCGCGCAAGGGTACTATTAAAATGTTTATACACAGCGCGGACGAAGCAAACTTCGTTTCTTGGTCTTAAATGTTTGCAAGTTATAATGACTAAAAAGTAAAGATATCGGTAGATCATTTCATAAGTTAGTTGTACGGCTAAAGAGAAAATCACAATATCTCAGAGGCTTGAAAGTACATTGTGAGTACTCATAGTGAAACAGATGTTACTTTTAGCAAGGTGAGTCGGGAAACATTATGACGATGTTAAAAAGTGTTAATTGACTGTGTAATATTGGCATTACTTAATACTTATTGCTTAACTTACGCTAGCCTTCTTCCCATTCTACAGCCGAAGAGCAAGGACGTGTATCCGGTAACAAATATAAAAAGCAGAGAGTATTGTCATCAGCGAAGGAATACGTTGGATTAGAAATGGTAGACAAGAGATCATCGACGAAAATTTAAAAGAGTGTCGCAGACAGAATGGAGCCTGGGGTACTAACAATTATTTTGTGAATACCAAACTTGTAATCATCCAAGTCTTTTCGTTAAAGAGTTATTTATTCTATTTTATAAAGTATTTATTCAATTGATTATATTGAAATCAATTTAGCATTGAGCGATGCTCAGTGCCGCAACTACGGCTTCACAATAATTTTGGTTATATAGCCCCTAAATGGTCTCGACGTATCAAATTTATAGGTTTTAGTTTTTGAAAGAAGAAAATATAAGAAGTGGAATGCCCTGGATATGACTGAACCTCAGCCACAGGATGTACGGTGGACGAATCCGCTAGAGTGAAGCATCGGTGGCGTCAAAAGTCAGATTGGCAGATTTTTTAAGAGCTATTTTAAATTAAACATATTTGGGGCTGCAGTCAATAAGGAATTTCAGATGATGAAAGCGTCGTGATGAAAACGCTTTATTTGAGAAAAATTGACATAAACAGAAATACATACCCGCACATATACACATATAGACATTTTTTTTAAAATCTGTCTAAAAACATATGGATACCTAAAAATGTAAAGATATCACAACATTTTCGGAGTGAATACAAGATCTTCTCTATCTGCTGATGGCTGCATTTTGGGCTTGTTGCACTCCAGTGGCTCACCTGGCTTTAATTCTTTCACTTACTGAATTTATTACGGGGTGCAGTCTTAAATCTGTGCACGAAATGGAATGCAAAGATGATTCAGGCACACTTTAGGTCCAGATTATTATAAATGCACAATGCTTTACACTCCCTGCCTCTGACTTAGGTTTATCCGTTGTCGATTCTTCGAACTTCTAGACCCATTAACTAAAAAACTTTCTTCGTGCAACAGTCGCCGAATCATTATTTTTATAAAGTTCGGTCACACACAATGCAAGTTCAGAAAGCACAATGACAAATGTTTTTTTACTACTGCGACCACTGCGACTATTCGATATGATAACATTGTGATGCTTCACTTGGGTATAGTAAGACCTTAGATACAAGATTGATTAAAATGCCACAAAAAAATAGAAAAGCTTCTTTTGTGGATAAATCAGGCTAAAACTAACAAGATAACTTTGTATCATTTAAGAAAAAATCTAAAATAATCTACTGCAGAGCGAGGAGATATAAAAATATTTTTCCGCAAATGATAGAAAAAGAAAACCTAAAAGAAATTCAAATTTACTTGAAATATATATTACGTCTGCTCGCGAAATATTAGGTAATTATTGAGTATGTAATTTAATTCGTGCCGTTTTTTTTTTCAAAATTTGAACGTTTATTTAAGAAAAACATGTACAATAGTATTATTCAAAATATTGCCCATCTGAAGCTATGACTTTTTCCCATGTTTCTGGCAATTTGTGGATCCCATCCCAAAAGTACTGCGCCGGTTTAGCAGCCAAGAATGAATCAAGTCAATTTTTGATATTCTGCTCTGATCTGAACCGTATTTCAGTGAGGGCGTTCTGCATCGACCAGAACAAATAGTAGTCAGAAGGGGCAAGGTCTGGGTTATAAAGCGGGTGGGGTAAGACTTCCCATCCACTGTTTTCCAAATAGTTCTTAATCGGAATAGCAACGTGAGGCCGAGCGTTGTCATGATGGAAAATTATTGCCTCGTGTCTGGTCGCATATTCCATTCGTTTTTGGCTACTGCTCTCTTCAAATGGATTATTTGTGTTCGGTAGAGTTGTCCATTGATGGTTTTACCCGGTTTTAGCAGCTCATAATACAACACACCCATCTGATCCCATCAAATACAGGGTATTATCTTCGTTCCATGGATATTCGGCTTTGCCGTTGATTTGGCTGGTTGCCCTGGTTTCACATATGATATTTTGCGCTTGGGGTTGTCGTAGTGGAAAAATGACTTCCTTTTGTCGCGTTCCAGCCGCATTTCGGACATGCAAAACCACCTTTTGACGTCTCTCGGCTTGAGTTCATGTGAAACCCAATTTCCTTGCTTTTGAATATATCCAGCTGCTTTTAAACGTTTTGAAATGGCTGCTTGAGCGACACCCAAACATTCTGCGAGCTCTTTTTGTGTTTGGCAACAATCTTCATGAAGAAATGGTTCCAGTTCTTCATCTTCAAACTTTTTTGGCTGCCCAGGACGTTCATCGTCTTCCAAGCTAAAATCACCACTTTTAAATCGTGCAAACCACTTTTGTTACGTTCGCTCAGCTAGCGCATGTTCACCATAAACTTCCACCAAAATACGATGACTTTCGGCAGCAGTTTTCTTCATGTTAAAGTAATGAAGAAGAACTCCCCGCAAAAACACTTTCTCAGGCACAAAGTTCGACATATTTGAGTGAAAAAAAATTATAGTTGTTTACGCTTCAAATGAATGACATATACTGAAATGACAGTAGCTTTCCAATGCATGTTCCGAAATAATGACAATGGAATAATACAAGTTACGCCATCTCTTAGCAAACCGCACGAATTAACTTATAGACCTCATAAGTAAGAGCATATGCAGCCGAACAACTGATGAATCCCCTTGAAAGCTACAAATTGGATTTCACGGTATTGAAAAACGGAAAACTAGAATGTCCATTATGATTGTCATAGAAAACGCAAGCAATACACATTTGGATCCGGCATTCAGGCCTAGCCTGAAAATATGTCTCATAAAGGCCAGATTTGGCAATCTAAGTCAAACAGGCGCGCTTGCACTTATAGTATTTGGGATAACAATTTTCTTTGGACTAAATATGTCATTCGAAAACCTCCAAAGCCTTGTAGGCTTTCATCAAGCTTGGTTATCTGGATCTACATTGCTATGATCACTGTTTTCGTACATTCGATTATTGATTTTTGTTTTTGCTGTCTTGGTACACTTGTTTACAGTTTGAAGTATATAGCGTACTTAGTTCTGTTTTTGACAGAAAGAAAGGTTAGACATAATTTGGTGTACTCGGCGATTTTTAAATATTATAAAAAAATAGAGCAAAAAATTTGTATACAATTTTGTGAAAAAAATGAAATCAAGTCCTCTAAATACTTGAAATGTTGATAGTGGTATACAGTGAGTCAGCTCTAAGTAAAAACAATGTTAACAAGTGGTACAAGCTCTTCCAAGAAGGCAGAGAAGATGCCAAAGGTGAACCTTGCTTTGGACGCACCAGCACATCAACAAAAAATTATAACGCTGAATCTGTGAAGAAAATTTTTCTGGAAAATCGTCTTATTACCATAAGAGAAGTTGCTGAGTATATGTGCATATCGGTCGGCTCGTGTCATTTGTCAGATGTTTTGAGCATGAGACGCGTATCAGCGAAGTTTATTCCGAAACTTCTCAATGTTGGTCAGAAGAACCGACGCATGAGCATCGCTCTGGAGATCTTGAATGACGTCAATGATGATTTTGACTTGCTTAAAAGGGTTATAACTTGGGACGTATCATGAGTATATGGTTCTGACGTCAAAACCAAAGCCCAATCGTCCCAATGGAAGTATCTAGGACAGCCAAGACCGAAAAAGGCGCGCCAAATTCGATCAAATGTCAAAGTTTTAATCACTGTTTTTTTCGTTTACTGTGGCGTTGTGCATCAGGAGTTTTTACCTCAAGGTCGTACGGTCAATAAGGGTTTTTGCCGGAATTTCCGTAATTCCGTCCAGAATTATGGAAAAACAATTCATGACTTTTGCATCACGATAATGCATCTGCTCATTCACCGTTGCATGTAAGAGATTTTTTGGCCAAAAACAATACAACAATTGGATTTGGCCCCATGCGACTCCTGTTCTCAAAACTGAAGAGATCTAAAAAAGAATGGAGATTTGCCACGATTGAGGAAATAAAAACGGCATCGCAGTAAGAGCTTAAGACTGTACCAAAAAGGCTATTAAAGAATTTTCTAGGTTTGGAAAAGTTGGCACAAGTGTATTATATCCGAGGGGGATTATTTTGAAGGGTACAACAAGTTCGAAAATGCAAGACTTCTTTTCTTCTTCTCTAAAGGAAGTCAGTAAGCTGAACTGAGTGAGTCTGAAATGGGTCCCAGTCGAATCATGGGAATTGAAATAGCCTTCGTCAGAAATAGTCTTCGTTTAAGAATTCCATTCATAGTTAGGTTTTGTATGAGCATAACTGCAGATAGCATAGCTCTTCAGGTTGCAAGAAGACTAAATGAATGATTCCCGAAGACTCTAAGATTTCAGGGACTTCTCTGTTGTCTCTCAACAGAAAAGGCTGTTTACTGGCGTCGTGAGGGTGGACTATGATTTGAAAGGGTATAAGTAAAACAACATCCTATTTCCAATAAGAGTTATGACAACAATGAGAAGCATTGACTGTACTAGTGTCCGCGCTATACTCGCATCAGTCCGTAAGTATTTGGCACTGATATGATGGGTACTTCTTCTGTTGATACTATGCTATTGAAGCGTTTACTCATATTTCTATCAAAGACAAATCAATTTTAATAACAGGAACCTTAAAGGGGAACAGTGGATTAAGGTTTTCTTAAAGTGTTGTGTTCCGACACAAAAAATTATGTTGCAAAATTGATATGTTACAAAATATGTCGGAAGAAGTATATTCGATAAAGGAAGTTTCAGTAGCATTTGCTCAATCTTAAACCATCCCTTGAATCCAAGTATCAAGCTGAAATAATACAAGCTTGCTCGAAACTTTTATCAACTACCCGAAAAGCCGATATCAGTACAATTTTTCGACAGAAATTTAACTGTATGCTATGTTTGAAATGTATGTTGTCCACTTCTTAATTGAACTTAAGAAAACATATTAAAGCATCTAAGTAGAAGAGCTTTATAGTAGATTTTCGGTCTCAGTCTTGATACTAATTAGTGGACAAGATACAGTGACGAATAAGCCAACACAATAAATAAAATTGACAACTAAGATGATAAGGCAGCCATACTCTGCACCGGAAAGACGAAGTGGAACTGGAGGGCCATTTCTTAGGTGATGTCCTGAAGAAGGGAACCTTGGCCAACTTGCTGTATGGAACTGGAGACATATCTTTACTTATAAAATGAGTTAGAAATCCTTGTTTTTGAAAGGTCAATATACTCTTACTGACAAGGAATCAAATCCCCTCATTCTACTTGGAGTATATAAGTATACCATTGCCATTCTATTGCAAATTCTATCTATTTTTCAAGATCATGACTCGATTTTATGGAACTTAATTCCCTAGAGCTCAAGATATCTGAGAACAGTTCTTAGATGTAGGTATAAAGGTATTGGTTTTGTTAGTTTAAATATCGTCATAAAGAGAGACATTATTTTTCTAAGAAATTTTTGCTTTTCTTTTGAATTAGGACCATAGGGATGCCGTTTTTCTTTTCAGATATTCCTTTATTATCTGAATATCCAGAACTTCATTCAAGTGAAATCAATTTACCGTATGCAAACGAGAGCGTAACACAAAGTGTGCATTTCAGTATTCTTAAATATTTTTGTTTTTGTAATTGCATGGATTTTTGCAGTAAGGATTTATGCTAAGGAAACTCTGTGCTATGAAACTATGCAAGAAGTATCAAATTTATTCATCCGAATGCGATTTTAGAAGTTGCAATTTTAAAAATGTAAATACAAATACGTCATCGTTACTCCTAACTACTTCTTCATCGTTTTGTAATACTCTAAGATATCCGGATCAGAAACAATATATCTTAGGATTGTCTATGGATCAGGAACAGGTAACGTGTGTAAGTCCATTTTATAACGAACAGGTTTAGAAACAGTGTACTGTGTGTGTGTCGTATACTTTTTCTAAATAAAAAATATATATGTTAGATGGATGTCCTCTTTATGGGTATCTGGAAGAAATGTTTTAACCAAGCTCAGGAGAGCATAAGGATCTGCTTTGCGAAGAACTACAAGAAAAACATGAAGAAATATACATCACATCGTCATCTCAAGTGAAAATCAAAACAAAAATAAAAAATAATTTAAATGTGAAAATGGCGCCACGGTTTTAATCGATGCGTACATACATAGTTCCACGTTCCAACCCAGAAAACCAGAAAAATGAATCATCCATCCATCATCCTATAGGTCAAAATATTTGCCACCAATAACGTCGAAACTTTTTGAAGACTGCAACCATACAGACTGCTACCAAAAAGACTGCTACCAAAAAGACTGCCAACTACTATGGAACGGAAAAATATTAATCCAGACGAACAATTTGGCTTTGTTGAGAGAGCGTTTGAAGAGAAAACGTTAGTTCAATGTAGCACAAGCATTTGATTGCATGATGGATTAATCTACAAACTAATAACGATTTTACCAATAAACAGGTTGAAATTCTAAGACCATATATAAAAGAGAAGAATAAGTATTTTAAGCTTAAAGAAATCAAAGTTTGTGTAACCCATTGGTTACATTCACGTTATTTCAACGTAAGAATACAATACGATTGCTATACACCTTGCCTGATTCGAACTGAAACCAACTTCAGACGGCTATAATTTTATTTTTTACAAGCCTTTTAAACGATTTGCGTTTCAGTTGTGTTGAACAATTTTTATCCGCGATGGAATTCAAACGTGATAGTGTGATTTCTTTATATAGTAATTGGCTGGAAAACTACAAGTAGCTATCGTTAGAGCCCTCCAGCACCTCAACGTGAATAAATCACTTGTGTCTCGAATTATAGCTCGTTATCGTAATACTGGCAGCGTTGCAAAACGCCATGGAGGTGGTCATAAAAAACAGCAACATCGGCAGAAATGGTTCGGAAAGTGAAGGCTCGAATTAATCGAAATCCGCGACAAAGTGAAAGAAAAATGGTTCATGAGCTCAACATATCATTGGAACGGATGCAACACATACTGAAAAATGAGCTTGGGCTCAAGCTATTGAAGTTCCAAAAAGCACACGATCTTACACCGCAATAGAAAAAAGTAAGAGTCGAAAGAGCGAAAGAGTTGTTACGCTTCCACGAAAGTGGTGAGTTGCCGAATTTGGTTTTTTCCGATGAGTCACCATTTGTTATCGAGCAATATGTCAACAAACAAAATGACCGAGCTTACTTGCCAGAGAGGTCCTTCGAAAATTTATACCTTCGGACGGCCACCAGAAAGCAGGCAGCACCGATGGTGATGGTTTGGGCCACCATAACCGCCGATGGGAGCTCTCCGTTCGTAGCAGTATTGAAGCCTTGGGCAAACAATCATTTCGGTCGGAGACCATTGACATTTCAACAAGACTCGGCACCGTCACACAAAGCGCGCGTCAACCAAGATTGGTTAAAAAACAATGTTCCACACTTCATTTCTTCGACACAATGGATTGCAAATTCTTCGGATGCAAATTCGTTGGATTTCTCTGTCTGGGGTGTTTTAAAGTCGAAGGTTGGCACTAAAAAAATACCAAGGTTTGGAAGACCTCAAAGAAGCACTTCGCCGGGAATGGGCCAAAATACCGCAGAGCCACCGTCTCAAGGCCATTAATCGGGCCAAAGGTAGACATATTGAAAGCTACTGATACAATTTCAAAATTGATGTATTTTCCAATATTTTTTGCTTTGGCACAATAAAATTTATCAAAAAATAAAAAAAATTATAGCATTTTAAAAAGTTGTAGTTCGAGTCATTCAGGGTGTTTATTTAATGGCAGTGTCTCAGACTAATGTGGACTCATCTCGTAAGCAACAAGGGGTGATGTAGTGCATTCAAAATTGTTCAAGCGAAAGGAGAAGACGATCAAACGGACGAAAATCCATACATGTGTTCACAATTGGAAAAGTAGAGCACATATCAGAAGACAGGATGTCCTCTACTTTGAGAAATTTGAGAAAATTCGTTCTACAGTAAGGGTCTATCTCCAATGTTGACATCATTTATCGAAGATTTAAGAAATGGCTTACTTTGGTGTCCCCTGACCCATGTTAACAGAAATTTCTCTGTAGAAACTTCGTTTAGAACTTTATTTTTAAAAGAAATACTAACCTTTGCAACTGCACTTAAACAAGGTCGTTAGATATCCAATTTCTAAGCGCGTTCCATCTTTCTTGCCCTTGCTAATTTTTGAACATGAGGTCACTATTCTCCAAAAAATGCATAATAAACATAAGGTTTTAAAATTTTTTTATTTTTAACGTAACAATGAAAAAAAAGCTATCAACTAGTTTGCAGAAAAATCTGGTAAAATTTTAAATAAAGTTTTTTTATTGCTTTAAGCTTCAAAGGCTATGAAAAAAAACTTGATGTGTGAACTAAACTGGTTATAATAGGTGCTAAAAGTGTCCTCCTTGATTATGGCATGCTAGAGCCCGTTTTTGGATTTCACTGAGAGTGTTTATTGATGATAATTACTACCTTACTATTGATGACGCTCCGTTCTTTCATTCTTCCTCATACAAAAAAATTCAATACTGTAAGGTCAGGAAATCTTGCAGGCCAGTAAACTGGTCCATTTCTTCCTATCTAACGATTACCATACTCTCCATCTAACCGATTTTTAACCTCACGACCATAGTAGGCTGGAGCACCATCCTGTTGGAAAAATGTTGTAGCAAGTTCAGTTAGTGGAATGTCCTCCAATAGCTCAGGTAAATAATTTCGCAAAAATTTGTTTTGAAATGATTTATGTCTCCTTGTATGTGGATTGCACGCAGTCCATTTATGAAGATTTAGAAAATTTGTGATTCCAGCTCTTGTAAATTGAGATTCTGCTAATAAACTCGTTATCATCTAAACCCCGTTCCAGCAAATCAGTTATAAAACTCAAGTCTCTTTTCCAAATCATCGGGAAGCAGTTCTTGAACTGGTGTATAGTGGTATGGATAAAGATTTTCTCCATGTAGTATAATAGAAATTTTATGTCAGGAAACATTGAATTGCAAAGCTAAGCGTCTGATGCTGATTGATCGATCAGTTGTTATAGTTTTCAATATTCTGTCATCAACCGAAATTCTTCTTACTTGTGGAGCTCCCGGGTTAGGTCGTGTATCTGAAAATGATCCCTTTTCTCGAATCCTTCGATAAGTATTTCTAAACACTCATTCACTAGAAAGTCGTCGGTAAGGACAAATTTTATAGTATATTTGTCGTGCTCTAGTTTAACTTTCATTGCACAACACATAAACGTACGAAATGTGTTTGAAAAGTTAGGTGACTTTATATTTTTATAAAAAAATATATATATTCATTCATCAATATTATTGTAATACTTTCCCCTTTAAAGTAATTCCCCTCAGATATAATACACTGTGCCAAAGCTTTTTCCAATCCTTGAAGCACTTCTCATAAGCACTCGTTGGTATAGCCTTGAGCTCTTTAGCGGTGCCGTTTTTGCCGTCTCTTCAGTTTTGGGAACAAGAAAAAGTCGCATGGGGCTAAATCCGGTGAATATGATGGCTAAGGCATAATTGTCGTGCTGATTTTCACAAAAAAAATCTTGCACATGCTACGGTGAATGAGCAGGTGCATTATCGCGCCATGAATTTTTTTTTCACAATTTTGGACGTTTTTTTTTCGTATTGCTTCTCGCAAACGGCGGATAACTTCAAAGTAATGTTTCTTATTGATCGTACAACTATAAGGGAAAAATTTCTGATGCACTACGCCATGGTAATCAAAAAAATAAACTTTGACATTTGATCGAACTGGGTGTGCTCTTTTTGGTCTTGGCCCTACTGGGTGCTTCCATTGTAATGATTGGGCTTTGTTTTTGACGTCATAACCATAGATCCTGACTTGCTTAAAAGGGATAAATCATGTACCCACGATTCGTCTACAGTTTTATTCCTTTTAAGCAAGTCAGGATCATCATTGACGTAATTCAAGAGTCCCTGAGTGATACTCTCTAATAAAGACACACGTCTCATGCCCAAAACATACGACAAAATTGCATGACACGAGCCGACCGATATGCCAACATCCTCAGCAACGTCTTTTTTTACATCTTCGACGTTATCATCTTTTGTTGATGTGGTGGGGCGTTGCAGCACTTGTAAATTTTTTTTTTTTTTACTTAGAGCACAATGCCACCGTCAACACTTTAAGTGTTTTAGAGCACTTGATTCCATTTTTCACACAAACCTTGAATCAAATTCTCTGTTAAATTTTAAATGTTTCTATCTTTCAAAAGCAAACTATGTATTCTATATACTTGAAACTGTGAACATATGTTTGGGACATATGAATCAACACAGCAAGAAAAAAAAAAAAAAAAACGATAATCGAATGTACGTTGCTCGCGAAATTTCAAGAGTCACAACAATTAATAGATGGCCGAAGTTTGAAAGTTTGAACAATGTTTATTCCCATCATGACGACAATACGTGCCATATACGTCGCGATATCATTGATCTTTTACGGCGAAAGTTTCCTGGCCGAGTCAAGAAATCTGGTTACCGAGATCATGCCATTTAGCACAATAGGGCTTATTTCTTTTTAGCCACCGAAAATTATTCGACAGTAGAGGGTCGAAACTCTGTATCCATTCACATACATGTTTGTTAGATAAGCAAAGCCATGAAATAAATTTCAGAGTAATACATCTTTACTAAGGTCGGACTTAAGTCAGAACTGGACCTAGACCTTAACCAATATGTTTTTCCAGTCAGGCCTGTTATATGCTAGCTTTCTCTCATTTCGCACATTAAGTTCGGACTTATTAAACAAAATTCATGTCGCTATACAGCCCATACAGCTCTTAGTTAAACCTTCTTCCATTCGCTCCGTCAGACAGGGATGTAAATCGCCCAAAACGCTTTTCTATCGATATGACTTAGCATCTCCTCATCCCTATTTGATAAGATCCAATCGACTGTTTTATAGAGCACTCTTTTGATTGCCAATTGCCTTTCAAAACCTAGAAAACACCGATTAGAAAAAGTTACTTTTCAAATGATCTCAAAAGTGGTGTCGTTGCGTATAGTCGGTTTATATTCTGTACGCAGGCTAGATAGATAAAACCCTAGATTATCTGGACTGAAGCCACGCTAATATGAGCAAATCAGTTGATTGACAAAAATGTGTTAGTCGAAAACATAGTACCATAGTGAAGATCTTAGGGGCGATGTTGAAAAAGCTGATGCCTCTAGGTATATAGTAGTTGTATGTCTGGAATGCTTTCATACTGCCATATCTATGGTTTGGTGCATGTTTTTCACAAAGCCATCTTCCGCCGCCTTGAACAGGCGCAAGTACTAGCAGCCTTGTTGTAGTTGAGTTAGAATGTGACTATCCTGATATCTTCGAGGTCAAGTGAAGCAAATGACTCATTCTGCCTAACAGCGAATATTGATCGTTATTGCCGTTTAACAGTATTTAGATATATCATGCACTGTCTGCCAATCTATATCTAAGTTTCCTTGTTAGCCCTTGAAGGCTTCCATTCATATTTTGTTGACCACCTCGCAGGTTAATTTTAACTTATGGTAAAAGTTTCCTCTGGCAAAAGGCAATAATGATAGTAATATCTTTTAACTAGTATATAGTATATAAACCATAAAAAATCTAATTGATAAATTGAAATATTATCATATTTATCATTTTTGACTTGTCCGTAAGTAACATATCCTAAAATGAAATTAATAAAACGAATTAAATAGTAACAGAGTCCCTAATGAGCTTATGGGAATTAAAGGCATATAAGTAGACACATGCATATATTATGCTGTTGTTGATTTTTTTTTTGGTTTTTTTTTTTTATACCCTTAAAATGTTTGTACACAGCGCGGGCGAAGGAAATTTAGGGAGGAAAAAAAGACAGGTACCTGTGTACATTGTTTTTAAATGTTTGCAAGTTCTAACGACCAGGAAACACAGAGGTCGGCAGGTCATTCCATAAGCGAGTTGTACGGCTTAGGAAAGAATCACGATATTTTAGAGTATGTCCGAGAATGGGCTTGAGGGTATACTGATGAGCATTCATAGCGAGACTGGTGTTACGGTTGAAAGTTTGGATTGGTCAAACCAGTTCCACTGGTGGTGGAAATAGCGATAAAACAAAGTGAGACAGGAGACATTACGTCGGTGTTCGAGGATGTCAATTGATATTGATATTAACTATAATCCTATCTAGCAGGTGCAGAGCTGTTTTAGGAGCACCTGACCAGATGTGGGTATTGTTTTGGGCGGATAAATGCCTTATATATTGTGGCCAGATCAGAGGGGGTAAAATATTTCTTACATCGCTTGAGGAAACCTTGACATTTCGCAGCATTTTTGTCATTTCATTTTAATGACAGCAGACAACATTGAATTTTGGAAGCATTAAATTCCACTCGGTTGATAGTTCCCCAATTGGTTATGCTGTTAATATCGCAATTTAATGAGCTTAGCATACGCTGCCGTTCCTGTTTTACAGCCGAAGAGCAGGGGCGTGAGTCCGGGAACGAATATGAGAGGCAGCGAGTGCTGTCATCAGCAAAGGTATAAATTGGATTAGAAGTAGCAGACAAGAGATCATTAATGAAAATTAAAAAGAGTGTCGGAGACAGAACAGAGCCCTGGGGCACACCAGCATTTATTTTGTGAATATCAGACTTGAGACCGTCCAAGATAACTTAAATTGAACATTCCGAAAGGAAATTTATAATCCATTGAAGAAGAGAGTCAGATCACGCATTTTCGACAAGAGAACCTGATGCCAAACTCTGTCAAATGCTTTAGAAATATCAAGTGCAACTATCTTGCTTTCGCCAGATTGGTGTACGCATTGGTTTCACTTTTCGCTGAGATATGGCATCATATCACCAGTGGACCTGTTGCTACGAAAACCATATTGCCGGTCATTGAGAAGTTTTCGTGTTTCGCGATATTTCATGAGCTGACGGTTTATCAGTGTTTCCATGACCTTGGAAAGAAGGGACGTAAGTGCAATGGGTCTGTAGAAGGACAGAGAAGAAGATTCGCCTTTTTAGGGACGGGCTGGACAAATGCTGTTTTCCATCTGCTCGGAAAGGGTCCTAAAGAGTAGGATTGATGAAAAAGGTTACGCAGTGGTTTTGCCACCTGGACCAGCGGATTTATGCATGTTAAGGCAGGAGATCGTTATTATTTACAATAAATCCGTTTACAGCTTTTCAGAGCATAGATTGCACAAAAGATAGCCCGGTATTGTTTCTTAACAAGAAACAAGTATGCATATTATGTAGTAGAGCAAGGGTTCTATAAAAATTTTTTAAATACATAAATAAAGCAAAGCATCAACTAAAAACAGGGTCTTTTCTTAAGCTCTTGATTTATAAATATCTTTATGTCCCTTTATTTAATGGCACATACACTACAAACTCCAATTTAAAAACAACGGCTATATAATCACTACATGTTGTGTTTTATAAATTAAGTTCCCTTTTAACACCTAGTTACATAATTTACTTAGCTGTGTTCATCCCTTTGGTAAGAGGTTTAAAATGGTTTTACGATGCCACCGATTGACATTGACCAGATGTGGGAAAAGAATGTAGCCACAAAGATACACTTGGTACTGAAGTGGATTTAAATGTTACACTTTTACCCATGTGATGTGACCGTACATATGAGTACACACATACATATATCTGGGGATATACCGTGTTAAGCTTTAATGTGCAAATAAATGGAAAAGAAGGATAATAGAAATGAAATTAATTAAAATACGATTTAAATTCGTAAGGTTTTTGTTCAATTAACTATAAGGATTAGCCTGCATTCGAAATCCTAATGTCAGCCGTTAGAGCAATAGCGCCACACGTACCCGTATGCTATCTATTTACCTATCTAGGATTATCATTACTTTTTAAAAAATGTACAGATAGGGTGAGATAACGACAGTTTTCTTAAAACAGCACATTTTTCGCAAAGAGTTAACTAACTTTGCTATGGATTTCGGTGTAGGAAACCACTCTGTTACCATCACTATGATTAAAAAGAGCGATTGATAGTATAAGATGACCAATTTTGATTATCGAATATCACAGGATTTCGTGTTGCAATAGTCTTAAGTACGAATGCAAAGCAACATTCTTGAAAACTTATGCACTGCTAGCACTAATGCAACCAATCATTTTGACCATTGATACGCAAGACAATTCTATGCATACTTACCAATCATTCAAAAGCCATATTTCTGACATATTCAAAGTAGTCATTTATTCTTCATCCCGGCACAGGGCACTACTGGCTAAAATTTGGATCACGAAGAACCTCGACTTTTTACCTTTAATAGAACTCATTCAGGCCAGTACCTTTCGGAGACCGTGAACCCTTATAAAGCCATCTACAATGAAATGTATTAGAGGGTTAAGAACTGTGAAATCTAGTGAACCACTGTAATAACACATGGGCTGAAAATTCAGTGCCGTTTTATAGTAAAATACAAAATTCTTGCAAAATTCAATTTTATTTATCAATATATTTGCCTTCAAGGGCGATACACTGATTGAAACGATTTTTCAATCTTTCGATACCAGTTTTGTAGTACGATTTCGGTTTAGCCTCAAAATAGGCCTCTGTTTCGGCGATTACTTCTTTATCGGTCTTAAATCTCTTTCCGGCGAGCATTCTTTTGAGGTCTGCGAACAGGAAATAGTCTCTGGGGGCCAAATCTGGAGAATACGGTGTTTGGGAAGCAATTCGTAGCCGAATTCATTCAATTTTGCCATCGTTTTCATCGACTGGTGCCACGGTGCATTGTCTTGATGAAACAGCACTTTCTTTTTCTTCAAATGCGGCCGTTTTTCTGCGATTTCGTCCTTCAAACGCTCCAACAATGCAATGTAATAGTCGTTGTTGATAGTCTGCCCCTTTTGGAGATAGTCGATGAAAATTATTCCTTGTGTATCCCAAAATACGAGTGCAATAACCTTGCCAGCCGGCTGTTGAGTTTTTGGTTGTTTTGGACGAGGTTCGTCGCCTGCTCGCCACTCAGCTGACTGCCGACTTGACTCTGGTGTGAATTAATGGAGCCAAGTTTCATCCATTGTCACATACCGATGCAAAAATTCGGCTTTATTGCGGTTGAACAGCTTTAAACACTCCTCTGAATCATCAACACGTTGTTGTTTTTGGTCGACTGTGAGCAAACGCGAGTTTTGAACAGAGTTTTCGCATGTCCAAATATTCGTGTATGATCAAACACGCTCTTTTGATATCTTCTGAACCTCAGCTATTTCGATCAACTTCACTTTACGGTCATTCGTAATTATTTTGTGCACTTTTTTGATGTTTTCATCTGAAACAGCCTCTTTTGGATCCACTGCGTGCATCATCTTCGGTGCTTGTATGACCACTTTTAAATTTTTCAATCCACTTGCGAATGGTTCGTTCGGCTGGTGCAGAGCCCGGGTAACACTTATCAAGCCATTTCTTTTTTCACAATAACAAAAGTTGCTTCACTCACAACGCTATATCTCGAGAACAAATCGTCCGACAGCTGTCAAATTTATACACGTATACTAACTGAAGATGGTATGGATTTAATTCAAGTGGTGCCCTCTCTTAAAAACGGCACTGCACTTTTCAGCCCATGTATTATATGCACCATATTGTACTAGCACTATATATTGTGAAATGATAACCATAATATGCACTCTATTGTAAGTAGTATGTGTAAACTTTAATAAAGTTCAGTTGATAATTACTCATCGTCAGCCTCTTATCTAGCACGTAGCACATTGTAGCAGTATTATGAAACCGCTACTGAATTAATCTGACGTGACATTTACAATTTCTTCACTCGTAAATGTAGTTGCTAAATTCGATGAGCATATTGCCCCGAAAATAAGTATCACATTTAAGAGATACGTCTTTAATAAAATGGATTAATAGTTAATTAATGGGAGTTTGGCACGTTGGTAGATAGCTTAATGCATGCCAAAGATATGGTTAGCATTCTTAGTGACGCATTAAGAGAACAATTATTGGAAAAAGCATAAGTTTCTTTTGAAAACACAGTTAAAATGTAGGCGAGTCAACTCGAAGAATTACACAGAAGCGAATTAGCGTTAGGCCGACAAGTAACAAAATCTCACTCTACTACTACTCACTCACAAAAAAATTACCCAGCGTTCAATAAAATTTGCAACAAATGTGGGAAAAAGGGACACCGAGCTATGGTCTGTAAAAAAAGCACAAACAAACGTGGCAGAAAAGTGCATGCAATTACAAACGACTTAATAAATGACAGCGAAGATAATGATAACAAGAGCTTATTAGTGCTACTAATGGATGAAATCTTTTTAAAATGTTTCTGTGTGAAAATTATGCCCCGCGTAGAATACCACACACCAAACGAGACGATGTCAAGAAAGAAATGGACAGAATGAGTCAAATGCGTATTTTAGAAAAAAAAAAAAAAAAAAAAAAAAAAAAAAAAAAAAAAAAAAAAAAACAGACGGTGCTACTCCAACAATCTCACCAATGGTAATCGTTCGTAAGAAAGGGAAAATAAGAATCTGCCTGGATTCTACCGATGCACCAAGGTGCAGTACTCAAAATTTTCCACAATCTTAGATTGTTAGCACGGTTTTTGGTAGATCAGAGTAACTGATGAAACTAAAGGTTATCTCACTATGGCTACAGCTTGAGGAAGAGTGTCCTTCCTGTGGGTTTCATTTGGCCTAGTCTACGCCCCAAAACCTATCAAAAATTATAGCTGATATACTCGAGAATTGTAAAAATATGGAGGATTGCACCTGATCTTAGAACACAAAGAGGTACTTCAAAGTATATATTTGCTATCATGAGTGCTCGATTCTTAGGGCATATCATAGATGAAGTGAATTAGAGCAGATCCCGAAAATATAGCGACAAAAAAAAACTTGAAAAAGATATCAAATAAAACTAAACTTCAAGGATTCCTCGGAATGGCAAATTACAGATCCCATGTGATAACTTCTACAAAAATATACTTAATGACATTGTGGCACAAAACAAGAAAAATCCTGTACTGAGCTTAAGACGTCTCTATTAGAACTGCAGCCATTAAATATTATGATCCAAATCGTCCCGTGAAACTTCAAGTAGATGCCAGTCAGTGCAGGTTACGCAGTCTAACCTAGGTTAAGTATTACTGCAAGATAACCAGCAAATGGCATATACTTTGAAGGCCCATATACAACGTACCACCTTTCTTACAAAAAATCATGCTAAAAGTTCTGCATTATCAGCAAAGATTACCTATTCAAAAGGCAAAGACATACCTGTTACAGATGCCCTCAGCCATGTGTCAAATGATGTAATTTTTCAGCAAACAAATATAACAAAACAACGACCAGAAGAAGTAACAAGAAGTAAGTCAAAATGCTTTACGAACACTCAACTGTGCACCTGAACAACCCATTTGGATCCATATTACGAGTGACATCTCTAAATAGTCGTACATTGAATCTTGCAGTATTTTCCAGAGCCAAAAGCGATCTCAACCAGCCAGTAATACTCAAAAAGGTCCGTTAACTGCTCTGGAAAATCATTGGAGTAAATATAGGAGGTATGCTCAAAATGTAAAGTTTGCGGGCAACGCATATTCGATTATCGTATTTTTTTTTCTGTGTTGGTACACATGTCCCGAACATATGTTCACAGTTTTAAGCATATAGAATATTTAGTTAGATAGAAATGTTAGATGTGTTTTGGTGTGCTCGGTGATTTTCAATTATTATAAAAAATAGAGCAAAAAATGTGCATCAAATTTTGTGCAAAAAATGAAAACAATTGCTCTAAAACACTTGAAATATTGACAGAGGCATGCGGTGACTCTGCTCTAAGTAAAAAAAGCGTTGACAAGTGGAACAAGCTCTTCCAAGATGGCCGAGGTGATGCCAATGACGAGTATCGCTCTGAAAGCCTCGGCACATCAACAAAAAATGATAATGTCGAAGATATGAAGAAATATGTTTTGGAAAATCGTCGAATTACTATAAGAGAAGTTGTTGAGGATGTTAGCATACCGGTGGGCTAGTGTAATGCAATTTTTTTCGGATGTTTTGGGCATGAGACGTGTTTCAGCGAAGTTTGTTCCGAAACTTCTTTATTTTGGTCAGAAGAACCATCGCATCAGCATTGCTCAGGAGTTCTTTATGATGTCTGACTTGCTCAAAAGGGATATAACTGGTGACGAATCATAGGTGTCTGGTTATGCCGTCGAAACCAAAGCCCAATCGTTCCAATGGAAGTACCCAGAAGAGCCAAGATCGGAAAAAGCACGCCAAGTTCGATAAAATGTCAAAGTTTTGATAACTTTTTTTTCGATTACCGTTACTTAGTACATCAGAAGTTTTTACTTCAAGATCATGCGGTCAATAAGGAGTATTAGCTTGAAGTAATGTGCCGTTTTCAAGAAGCAATACGAAAAAAACGTCCGTGATTTTGGAAAAACAATTCATGACTTTTGCAACACGATAATGCACTTGCTCATTCATCGTTGCTTGTGAGAGATTTTTTGGCCAAAAATATCACGACAATCGTGCCTTAGTTACCGGACTTAACCTCATGCGACTTTTGCCTGTTTCCAAAACTGAAGAGATCTATGAAAGGACGGAGGTTTGCAACGATATGCAAGAAATAAAAACGGCATCGCTGGAAGAGCTCAAGTCTATAACAAAAAATTCTTATGAGAAGTACTTCGAGGATTGGAAAAAGCATTTGTATAATTGAATTATATTAAAACATCAAATAAATATAATCCAAAAGCCGAACAAAAGTATTTCATTCATAAAAAAGTTACTGCCAAAGAATATCGGGTAACAACTTTTGCGGCACCTTGTATGTACTCGTATAATTATATTGTTTGAGATTAACTATAAAGATGATGATTTCGGTAACGAAAACCTAGAACATTAACTTCATCTTGAAATGCCAAATGTTCTTTCATGCGCTTCGAAAAACATAAAGCCTCTGTCCTTTTAACCTGGACCGGGATGATAAGGATCTTGTATAAAGCTAGTTTGGGTGAAACGAGAGAAGGCTCTGTTCTTTAATTACCTTCAGAGCCCAAATATTTTTGCTGCTGTCGTTGGTCTTTGTAACTGCGGAGCCAATAAAGATGAAGTCCTTAACTACCCTGAAGTTATAACTCCCAATGCAGTTGTCCACGTTCATCACAAAAGGCTTCCATTCTGATTTTGAAGCTTTTTATGTTCGTTTTATTCTCTGATAAAACTTTCGAAAATCATTCTTGCAATAATATCTCTCAATTTCCCCGATCGCGGGCTTCTCGTGAACTTTCTTTTTATTTCCGTGTAGCCTGTTCTCTGCCCTTCTTTGCTGATCGTAGAACCTATAAATAGCTTTCGTTCTTCCATGCAATGTAGGTCTATATGCTTCTTGTTAAGTTGGATTAATCTGCCTACATTCATCTTCAGGCCGGAGGCTTGTCTTCGGCAGCTCTTTGAAAATAATCACATTAGAAACACCTTCCTCTGATGGCTTCTACTGGTGCTCTATGGATTATTTTGAGAGATCTTGGTAAAACGGTGTTTTGCGATTGCAGCTTTTCGACGTCGAACATTGGTAGGCTTACTTGAAAGTCATATTCATACCTTGTTTGCAACAAAGAAATGATCCGAGCCGGTGTTGGCTCCTTGGAAAGTTCGGATGTTTAGAGTGTTGAGGAGTGTTTGGCCTCGATCATAATATGGTCAATCTGGTTAATGGTTGATTTATCGTGGGGTAGGTAAGTCCCTGACTTAAAGGTTACGACCCGTTACAGATTTTGAAAATTTGAATATATACTCGGCTGTGTTTTCTGTTTTTCTTCTTTGTAAGTAGAAGTAGTAGTAGATGAAGCTTTTCATAGATTTTTTCCGGTCCATTCTATCGCAATGCTTGGATTGCGGTAAAATCCGCTTACAGAAGTCTAGGGTATCTATGAATTGTTCAGCAAGCCTCCGTAATTATCTAAATTTAATACCATTTGTACTAAAATAAATGTACATTTTGTAAATTTAGAAATTTTAAGTACTTACTCTCTGAAAGAGATAAAATAAAAAATTGGAGTTATTAAAGGTCTTTCAATCCAAACATGCATCGGGGTGATTAAAAGTCCTAAAATTCAATGTAGAAACCTGAAATTTAATGCTTTTATAGTAAAATATTTGCTGGGCTTATCAACATTATTTCGTCTGTATCCGAGGCTGTTGGTTGTCTTTTTTTTTTCTGGGATGGGGAAGATACCAATCTGGAGTATGAGATCCTTAATAGAACCGTCTAAATGGTCCGGTGCCGGATGCCGTGCTGAGGTTATGTAAGCCAGAGGGACACAATCGTGGACATCCCTTCAGACTTGAGTGCCGAATATGGTATATCGAAGTAGCTCTAAACATAGGTGTGCACGAAATATCTCCAACTCACTACAGCCCTTGACACCGCTATTGCTCCTCACATGAGATTCCTCCGGCGTTGTCCTTATGAAAGATAAGTGCTCTAGTGCGAAAACCCTCTCTCGCCCATATCCGCCAATAACCGTGCACAGGGGTCAGATATTCTACCTTCAATCAAATGCACTGGACTCCTCAGCTTCACCACATGAGAGCAAGTGAGAGTAGGAGTTTATGGGCAGAAACTTAAGTATAAAAGCTTGTGTCTTCACAAAACGCTTAACCATAATTTGAAATCTATTAGGACCATTTGCATAAATTGAATTTGAGAAAAAAGACTGAGTAATAAGCTACGTTCTATATGATATGCTTTATATCGTTTAAAGGTTTGTTTTATCTTTGCAAATATAGTATACTCTTACTCCAAAGAAAGGATATATCAGAATGTGTGAGTACAATTTGTTTTTAATGGCTGGCGGTAGAAAAATTTCTTTTCATTAATCAAAAACTTTCTGGGTGCCTGTTTTATTGATCAATCTAATTTTTGTTTCCAGAAACAATCCGTTTAGTCTGAAAGAATTTAAAAAAACATAGAACATCAAAAATCAGCTTCAATTTATTTATTTATTTTTTTTTATATAATATAGTAAAGTGTCCTGCAACATTACAACCGACCAACTTTTCATTTCTTTTGCCACCGTTGCCGCCGCTTTGCCGTAGGGAATAGGAACTCCATTACTTCCGGTGGAAATGCCAACAGAAGATGAACGAAACAATTTGGATACACAAATATAAAATATATTTATGGTTGGGAAACACTTCAACCCATTTACGAGGACCCTTGGTGTTTGGTCGTTATTTGTCCATTCTGTATTTCTGTTTATGAGTATCCCTTTTGAATGTCTTTTCCTTTTCAATGGTGTCGTCGGCGGAGCATAGAAATTGACAATTCCCTTACGATTGCTCTAGAAGCTGTCAATTTGGTTTGATGGCTTCTATTTTGGTTTCGCATTATCATTTTCTAGTTTTGAATGACAGTTACTATGATGTTTTTCCACTTTTTTCTCAATTTAATACATGCAAATATGACTTTGAGTATAATGAGAATAGAGGTAGATATGAGTATGACGTGTGTTGAATAGTCCTATTGATAAGAATATGTTCTAGAATTTCTCTTTGTATTTATCTCAATATTTTAAAATGCAAATGATATTTTTTGAGAAAGTTGGTTAGTTACCTTACCAGAATTGTAAAGTGCGCTTCTGCTTTTCCCAACATACCTTCCAATAAAAATAACTTTCAAACCCGTACTATTATTTTTGACAGCTTTTTAACACCTGTACGTAATGTTCTATGACAAATCATCATAAATAGACTTACCCCAGAAGGACGTTTGGCAATTGGTCTACCATTCGCGAAACGTATAGTAGATTACGCAATTTTTTTTGGTAACTATATTCGAGTATTTTGTGCCAAGAATACTCTCCATGATGCAAAGCCAACAACTTACATTCTTATCAGGATGGCAAACCTTAAAGGGTCAACGCCTGAACAAGTGTAGCCTTCCATCCTTTACGGTCCAGCATGTGCTGCTTCCAGTTGGAAAGACTGAGCTGTCTTATATCTGCAATCTCATGATCTCACTTTTCTTTTCGAATCTGGTGACATGGATTCGTAGACCCTGTTAGCTGGAGCATTATCATCCATTCGCTCGATGTGGCCGAGACAATGAAGTCGACGGATTGTTGCGTTCGTCCAACAATCTTTGTACAGCTCATAGAGTTTGCAGTTGTGTAAGGAGTTTTGACCCAAGTTGTTTCGACAGACCGAATAAACAGCGGATTACTCCTCGTTGAATCTCTACCATTATGTCGTTTATGCAGTTAAAATTTGCTTCGAGGTAAGTGAACTCGTCTTATTCCTCATTTACCTTAAACCTCTCTCAATTGCTGTAAAGGCTTAAATTACGGCGCACTGAGAACGTGTGATTATACCAATATCATCTGTTCATCCCAGAAGCTAGACGAACTTGGAGAAAATAGTGCCTTCCGTGTTGACTTTTGCTATCGTACTATCTGCTCAAGAACTAAATTGAAAAAGTCACACTACATCGCGTCTCCTTTCTGAAAACCGATGCAGGTTTGGAACAATTCGGAGGATCTCCTTTCACACTACACGGCACATCACAAGTTTTTTTTAGTGTAGTGCGACACATCTAGATCAGTTTTCCTGAGATCCGGAATTTGGCCATCGCATTATATAGTTCAGTGCGACGGATGCTGCCATATGCAGCTTTGAAGTCGATGAAGAGGTGGTGTGTGTCGACTTGAAACTCATTGGTCTTTTCCAGGATCAGTTTTAATGTAAAATTTGTTTTGATATCGATTTGCTGGGCCGGAAGTCGCACTGATATAAGCCGATTTGTGCGGTGCAGTACGGTTTCTGAAGTTCACACAGTACACTGGACATGATCTTATAGGCGACGTTTAGTAGGGATATGTATCGATAGTTGTCGTAGAACCTAGGATTACCCTTCATGTAGATGATATTCTAATAGTTTGCAAATGATCTGTTGCATACTCCCTGTTACAATTTTAGGTGATTTGCGGTTTCAACGCCGCACTTGCCATTCATGGATAATGACTGGGTGTTTAGATTTCGCTTTAACGACAGCAGATAGCATTATGGTATGTTCTAGAAGCATTCAATTCCACTCTGCTGGTGTTTCCACATTTAATCATGCGGTTTATATCATTCCCATTCTACAGACGAAGAAAAGGGACGTGAGTCCTGGAACGAGTATGAAAAGTAGAGAGTACTGTCGTTAGCAAAGGTATATGTTTGATTAGAAGTAGCAGACAAGCGATCATTGATGAAAATTAAAAAGAGTGTCAGGGACAGGATGGTGCCCTGGGGCACACTAGCATCATATCAGACTTCACATTTTAGAAGATCACATGAATTAAACGTTCGGAAAGATAATTTCTAATCAATTGAAGAAGAGAGTCGTCGAGCCCGATACTAAACTCTGTTAAATGCCTTAGAAATATCAACTGCAACTACCAGTGGTTTTGCCAGCGAGAAAGAACACCTCTTCAGAAGAAAGGGAGATGGAACCGGACCAGATGATTTGTATATAGGTATTAAGATCTTTAAGTACTCTTGCTAGTATACGAGTGTAAAAATGGATTCGTCCCATTGAAGATTCGACGCACAGCCTTAAAGAGTTGAGCTGGCCACAAAGTGTGCAGCAAGTAGATTGGCCTTGCCCTTTGGACAACTGATATGTAAATGAGCATTGGTATGATGGGTGAGGCAGAATTTCTAATGTTTTTGATGAACGACCAACAAGTTTTCTATCATTGGGACATTGTAATATTTTTTGCTTCAGTTTTTGGTCTCAAACTTTGCAGTCATTCCTCCCTCTTTTGAACTTTCTTCGGTTTTACTCTGTCGGATTGGTTTTTCAGGACTGAAAAAAGCATTTTTCTAACTCTGATAGCCTTTTTATAGCTTGAGTCGTACCATGCCTAAAATTTTGATTTGATACTCTCCATCCAATGAGGGATAAAGGATCTTGTTCCAAAGAGAATAGAATATAGTATATCACATGATCATATCAATAGCGACACACACGTCGTTATCACAGAAACATAACGACCTGTTAAAATTCTTAAAGAATTTTCACGTATTGAAATACAGTTCTTTTACGAATCTTTTCTCTAACTGTGTGGTCAGTGTATGAGAAATTAGCTGATATGACACAATGGTCGACGAGCCTAGAGGGTATACGGTATACTTATCGGGATGAGAAGTTAAAAAACAAGTCCAAGGTGTTGGCGGTATGGCGGTCTGGTATTCGCGTGGGCTCATTTACAAACTGGATCAGATCTCAACACACTGTACTTAGGGTGCTGCCTGTCCAGAATGAATAACGATTTCAGTATGAGAATATAGAGATACTATACAGTTCTTTGTATGGAGTCAGACAGCGTATCAAACTCCTCAAAAGTCCTCAAAAGTGGCTGTCTAGTTTGGGACTTCCGTAAAAAAAGCTGCTGTAGATAATTTGCATACGGAGATGGAATTTTGACAACAAGAAGTTGAATTCCGGATTAGAACACAAATCATATTGGGGTGGAGTTTGATAAGCTACATCACTACGCCATAAATGTCGAGATCGCGGTGTGAGAAATACAATGCCATTAGTTCGTAGCCAGCAGATTCAGATCGGCGTGATATGAGAGGTGTGAGCGGGGATCTACCTGTGTTTCACTAAGTGGCAACATAGCTGGTCTGTAATTACAAACGTGGACGCTCGCAGAGAAGTAATTACTTCTTAGGCCGCGTATATCTGTTACTCTGAATTCCCGAATCATTCTAACAAACAAACACAAAAAAACATAAACACTGACTATGTCGGTCACAAAGCTGTGAAGTGAAAATTCAACCAAATTTTCACTCACAACCCGCTTTCAATCGTTGTAACATGCACTCAGTCATTACTTTGCCGTATAACAGTGATATAGAAACAACGCTTAGGCAAGGCAGAAGATAGAGGATGCCCGTACAATTTCGGATTACATATTTAGGTCTCCTTTGAGTCAGTATTTAAATCGTTTACATGTTAAATTGCAGTTCTCAACCAACTTTCCCTCTGAGAAATTTTTCTTTACAGGCGAGTCATTCACTAGAAACAGAGACTAATTTTCTATCCTGAAGAGCTGTTGTATAGCTGCAGGGTTCCACAAGTTAACACTGATGACAGGATCAGGAATAATTATTCAGAAATGCGGTAAGAGCTCTAAAAGTTGGGCATCTAAGGTCATTGTGGGGGCTTTGTTATGTTATATTTCCAGTGAATCCTGGGCTAATTTAATTTTAATTACCTTGCGAAAAACTATATTGAGAATTGAGGTATTTATTCAAAGTACCTACATGTATACTGATGCCAGACAATAATATTGGGGTAAGTGTCTACCTATGAAATTTTATATTTCCAAGGCAATCGTAAGACATTAAATCTAATTGATGACATCAAAGGTTACAAACATGGATTTTCTTCGACGGAGACCGTAATTTTCTTCCCCTTGACTCGAAGTTTCACCTTTTTTTTTTAGTTTATACTGATTTCCCAAAATCAATTGCTTTCATAGGGAGACTAGGTAAAATGTTTCAATGTGAAGCAAAGTGTAACAAATGTTTGCAAACATATTTTCCTGAAAATTTGAACATTTTCCAATTTTTCCTCCGGGTATCCTTTTTAGTCGAACTATAAAAGAAGTAAAGCTAATATTTGCTGTACTCATTCTTGTCAGACATATAAATATCTTTTCAACTCTTTGCATACTTAACTCATAAATATTAAACTAAGCACCCAACCACAATATTCAGAGTGCCCTGGTTTTCCATGTAAAATCGAGCAGATCTCCATTCAAATGAACAAAAAACGTAAACAACTTTCGGATTCATTCTGTGATGCTTTTTTTTGATGGCATGACACATCCCTTTATGTTCACATCGAAGCAAAGCTATCTCATAAATTTATGGAATCATTCTTCTAAAGAAGAATATACAAATATGTATGTACAGAAATACGGGCTTTAATATACACAAAAGATACTCAATACAGACATATATGTGCATAGATTTACTCGTAGATATGCTGCTTGCATTAAAATTCCATGGTCTTATGGCCCAGATGTGATATAGAAGAACTCCTTTACTTGAAGCAATGTTTGTGCTTGAAGGTGAAGGAGACTTTTTTTTGCTTACGAAAACTTTAGGCCTGCACTCAATTAGAGAAATGAAAGTTAAATCTCTTGTCATTTTACCAATGCATTTGTTTAATGAAATCGGCAGAGAGTAAAAGTTAAAGTCACTTTGTCAAGTAGAGGGAATTTGTCTTTTCTTACTGCCAAGCGATAACTGTGCCATATATACCATAGATAGAAGTCCAAAATTTAAAACTGAACACAAGATTGCAAATTTGGAAGCTCGAAAGATATCCAATACCTTCTAACCCCAGATAACTCAGCCCCATCTGGTGATGGAACACTGATTTTAAACTGCTCAAGAAGAGCAAAGTCGAGACGTGTCACCTTAGTGTGCAAACGATCGGACTTGGTTCGATTATCACGTCCATGATTAGGGCACTTGACACCAAACATCTACTAATTTGTGTATTTTTATAGATTCGTAGTACCTTCAGTTGAAAGAGATTTTGCGATATAAGATTGCTAATGGTCCATCCTGTGAGAAAAGCATTCAAATCAAAACTGTTTGAAGTGTTATGGCAATAGAGTACGTGCTACAAAAAAATAGGTATACAAATGATGCCATCGAAGTGATTTCTTTCCACTTATTTGTTACAGAAACATCTGAGCTCAAATATGTTATGAGAAAAAGCTGAAAATTGCCTAAAAAGTGTAATTCAATGTTGGAGAATCTAAAATGACTGGAGTAGCCAGAGCCTGTAGAGAGTGACTTAAGAGGAAATCTCTGCTGTGCATTCATCATCCATAAAGCTTACAATCTGTGGAAGCAGTTTCGGGAAATCATCAAAGAAGTAGTCGACATAGACTACCAACATCTGCCGAAAGGTATGATGAGTGCCTAGGGCGAAAAAAGGTGACAGAGACTGCACACCTAGGTACAAGCGGTGAAGCGCATAGCAAGTGCACCGAGGAAAGAATATCGACCCGAAAGAAGGTAGGAAAAGAAGATCCTGGTGGACAGAAAAGGGCTTACAAGGATGTAAACGATTTCCGTTAGAGGAACAGTATAGAAGGAATTAGCTCATCTATCTAAAAGCTGAAAAACAAAAGGGTATCCGGTTTTTCATACAAGCAAAACATTGGCTTGCTATATGCGCGAAATAATAGACCAAGTATTGGTAGATGAAGGCATGCCAGATAACTTGGCAATCACCTTTATAAGAGAGGCAGTCCTTTTAAGAACTTCCTCGACATATAAGATCCTATCGAATATATTGTGTTAACGCCTCAGTTCATTTTCGATACACTAATGACCATATACCAGTCAGTGTTCCGACGCGTTAAATTGGCGATCGACCAAATTTTCACACAAATCCTAGAAAATACCAATGAATTACAAGTTGAGACTCATGATTTCTTCATCAACTTCAAAACCGCATATGATAGCATTAAAAGCGATGAACGAATTCGAGCGCCGTATAATGCTAGGAAATACGTGGTAGAATATGCAGTTTAATAACAATTTTTCCGAGATATTACAATGTGTATCGGAGGAGATGCGCTGCATTGTAATTTCTTCAAAAGATCTACCTACCTAGAGGATATGCAGAGAACATTGACATTATCGATAGCTCACAGGGAATTTTACAGAGTTCCTTTGCTAAACAAGTTGACTTTGAAGTATATGTGGACAAAAGCAAGTGCAAATTACTAACAAATGGAGAAGCATTCGTCAATCGCTTATGAAAGAACGTCACTGTTTGAAAAAATAACTTCAATCCGGAGACTTTAATAAACTAGTGGTAAACATCGACTCTATGAGCGGCTCCCTAGTGAAGATCCGGCAAAGACTTACCGAAGAAAACCGCTGCATCTTTGATTTGGTGAAACAAATGGGCACAAAACTGATAACTCGATAAAGAAATGCCAGTTTTGCTAGTTATATGGTATGAAGCTAAGTGCTAAACGATAAATAAGGGGTGATTCATCGTAAGGTTTGATTTTCAATAGGCTTTTTTTGACAGATGACGCGTGACCCTTATCAAACTGCTTTTTAATTTTTGTTCAATATTGTTTGGCAATTTATTATGGAAAGACTCACATAACAGCAGCGTCTCCAAATTGTTCAGCTGAATTACGAAAATCAGCGTTCTGTGAGAAATGTTTTTTGAGATCGTGAGGATCTCGGCCTAAAAGCGTACAAAATTCAACTTGTGCACGAATTGAAGCCAGGCGCCTTAAATTTGCGTCATATTTTCAGTGAATGGGCTCTGAAAAAACTCAATGAAAATCCGGTGTTTTATCGTGACATTTTGTTCGGTGATGAAGCCCATTTCTGGCTTAATGGATACGTTAGTAAATAGAATTGCCGTATTTGAGCTGATGAGCAACCCGAAGAGTACCAAGAGCTACCATTACATTCATTAAAAACAACTGCATGGTGTGGTTTATGGGCTGGTGGAATCATTGTTCCATAATTCTTCAAAAATGAGGCAAATCATAGTGTTACCGTCAATGGTAACCGTTATCGCGCGATGTTAACGGTTTATGTACTTCCTGAAATTAAAGCACATGGTCTTGGTGAGCTCGGTGAGATGAATTTCAACAAGACGGCGCTATGAGCCAAACAGCGCGTGAAACAATTGAACTGTTGAGAAATAATTTTGGTGAGCACTTAATTTAAGGTTTTGCTACCGTAAATTGGTCGCCTAGATCGTGCGATATCACACCTTTAGACTATTTTCTCTGGGAATATGTAAAGTCCCAGGTCTTCAGCAATAAGGTAGTTACGATTGACGATTTGGATGTCAACATTACTCGTGTTATCCGCGAGATACCAGTCGCTACACTCGAACGAGCTGCCCAATGTTGGATCTTTCAAATGAACCACATTAGACGTAGTCGTGGCTAATATTTACATAATATAATTTTTAGATAGTAAATGCCATGAATTGTTCTTTTAACCAATAATAAAAAATTTAAGTTCACTTTCAAATTTATGTATTTTATTTTACAAAATTAATCAAACTTCACGATAAATTTATTACATTTTCGAAAAAAAAAAAACATTGTCGTATACTTAAAACCCGCAGGGCCAAATAAAAACAAAACCACACGTTCTATGAGCTCTATGGATATGTTTAGCTCGGCACTGGAAATTTGAGATGAAAAGGAAAGCCGAACTTTCGTATTAAGGATGCCTTGTTTTAGGCAGAGACTATTCATTGGTCGGGAGTCCGTAGTACAGACGGTTTTCATTGTTGTCGGATAACATTTTTAATTGAATTGAAACCATGCGAAACAGTTGTTGGTAATGTCGCTTTTGGTATTCTTCATTTGGAGCTAACAATATAGGGTTTCTCGAATATTTAAGGATACCCAATTTGAAATGACTCGAAGAGTATCTTGATAAAAAAAATTGGATTTGTAAAATGTTTTGAGTTTATTGTGTCGTATAAGACAAGGCGGATATTTCGCAGATAAATATCCTTGGTGGAGTGAATAGCAATGTCAGAAGACGCGTCTGCCGTTTCAACATTTAGAAGTATCACCAAAGAATTGTGAAAGGTTTCCAAATGGTTTACGGAATGTATCCGTAATAGTTGAAATTTGAGCTGTAGGATATTTTATGCGAAGTGATGGTTTCAATGGATTACATAATTGAATATCGAAATTTAAAAATCCAAGACAACTTGAATTAAACTTTTTGAATAGAAATTTCTAATTCAATTCACACATTTTCGTCTAAAGAATGTCATGTCAAGCTATCTCAAGCAAAACTACTTTGCTGTTATTAGATTGATTTAAAGTTTGATGCCTGCTTCGAAAACTATCTGCCGCCCTTTAAGAAGTTTTCCTGTCTTTTGATATTTCATGGGCTTTCAATTTATCAAACTTAGAACCTTCAAACTTTTGTAAATACGAAAGCGGAAATCCAAAATCTTTTGCCATAGAAAGAGGTGAGAAATATTAACCATGTCTCTAACACAGTCAAATTCGAAATCGGGATAAGAGGGTAACCACCTATAAATACGCTTCAAATTAAACTTCCGAAATTGTGTACGAAAGGTAGTTTTTTAGGAAAACTAACAAAAACAAGATGGGTTAGTCACACAACAAATAAATAGGCCGTAGAGTTTTTCAACAGAACGTTAATGAGGGCTTGTAATAAAGCATACCTGGCAGATAAAATGCCGAAAAAGATTCAACGTAAAAACTTGAACGCTGGGCGAAACTTTTTAAAAATTACACTAAATGTACTCATTACAGTGAACGCAAAATCAACTTAAGTACCTAGACAGGCAATTGAAAAGGGCATCATGAAAAGGATTTTACAAATCCTTTGCAGAAATAAGTGAGGCCACGAAATTGCAATGCTCTTTAAAGTGGCATTCCTTGCTGAAAAAAAATCGTTAAACTTTGGCCGAGAGTTCTCAGGACTTTGGTAATTATACTATAAGGACACTGCCGCTAAGAAAACCTATTAGAACGCTTGTATTGGCTAAAAGGAATACTTATAGATTCTGCGTTACCTGAAAGAAATTTGTATATATATTGAGTATATAATTATTTTCGTGCGGTTTTTTTTTCAAAATTTGAACGTTTATTTAAGAAAAACATGTACAATAGTATTATTCAAAGTATTGCACATCTGAAGCTATGACTTTTTCCCATCTTTCTGGCAATTTGTGGATCCCATCCCAAAAGAACTGCGAATGAATGAATCAAGCCAATTTTTGATATTCTGCTCTGATGTGAACCGTATTTCAGTGAGGGCGTTCTGCATCGACCCTGCACCCAAAGATTCTAGGAGCTCTTCTTGTGTTTTACAACAATCTTCATAAAGTAATGCTTCCAGTTCTTCGTCTTCAAACTTTTTTGGCTGCCCAAGACGTTCATCGTCTTCCAAGCCAAAATCACCACTTTTAAATCGTGTAAACCACTTTTGGCACGTTCGCTCAACTAGCGCATGTTCACCATAAACTTCCACCAAAATACGATGACTTTCGGCAGCAATTTTCTTCATATTAAAGTAATGAAGAAGAACACCCCGCAAAAATACCTTTTCAGGCACAAAGTTCAACATATTTGGGTGAAAAAAAATATTGTTTTTCAAGGTTCAAATGAATCACATACACTGAAATGACGTACAATGACAGTAGCTTTCCAATACAAGTTACGCCATCTCTTAGCAAACCGCACGAGTTAAGTTTTAGACCTACATATTATTTTGAACATTTAGAAAATATAGCGTTTTCCAATATGGACTTGACAACTTTGAATTTAATTTGTGAACGCACTCTTTCACTAATCATCAAACTGTCACTGTCAATTTATTCAGTAAACTCAACATTTTTATCATGGTAAGGTACACTTACGAGCAACGTCTGCAAATTATAAAATTTTTTTACAGATTTTCGGAGTCGCAAAATCATCTTCAGTGACGAAGTTCATTTTTGGCTCAATGGGTTCGTCAATAAGCAAATTATGCGTTATTCATGAATCACCACTTCATCCACAAAAAATCACTGTTTGGTGCGGTTTGCATGCCGGCGGCTTATTAGGCCATATTTTTTCGTCGACGATAACGATCGTCACGTTACAGTGAATGGTCAGCATTATCGCGCCATGATAACGGATTATTTTTGACCCGAATTGGAAGATATGGATTTGGACGAGATGTGGTTTCAACAGGATGGTGCCACAAGCCACACAGCACACGCTACAATCGATTTATTGAAGAGTAAGTATGGTGAGCGTGTTATCTCAAGATATGGGCCGGTCGATTGGCCGCCTCGTTCGTTTGATTTAAAGCCGCTTGACTATTTTCTGTGAGGCTACGTTAAGTCATTGGGTTATGCCAACACACCGACGACGTTGGAAGAGCTCAGAGGCAACATTGAACGCGAAATAGCGGCCGTTTCGGTTGAAATGTGTTTCCGAGTCTTTGAAAATTGGGTCCAACGAATCGACCACTGCAAACGTGCCCGCGGTGGCCATATGGACGAAGTCGAGTTTTATTCATAAATGTTTTGATTGTACTTCAAGCCAATAATTAAGTTTTTGAAATATCTCAAATGGTTTGCCTTTTATTTAAAAAAAAAAAAAAAATTGTCAAGTCGTTATTAGAAAACCCTATATTAAGGGCTGCTCAGAAGGTAAATTAGAGGTTTATCTGGGAAGGCACTTAGGGTTTTTGAAGTGAAACTTCTTATGACTCGTTGGGTAGTAACTCTAAACACCGATAAAACGGAAATCCGACATGAAGTGATTCTGAACTCAGATGAAACGAAAAAGCGGCATGAAGTGATTCCGAACTCCGATGACACGAATACTTAGAACATTTTGCACCCACTAGATGGTATTTGAAACCATGCGATAATAATTGTAAATGACACTAATATTATTAAACAAAGATGACGAATTCTGTTGTTTATTTACTGGAAAGAGTCCTAAAGACTGAAACTTAAAGACTTACGTAATCCTTTTGCTGGAGAAGGACATCTCTTCAGAATATGAATATGAAAGAAGATTTGTGTTATTAAAGTGTTATTGACTTATATGTACTAAATCCCGTATGATATAATATATCCGGAGAGGGAGGACTGGGAAAAATATGCAACAATCAGGTCAAATGAAATTGCAATTTTTACAGATGGCTCGACAACAGAGGAAGGAACAGGTTCTGGTATCATCTCAAAAAACCCAGAACTAATAGTTTCTATAAAACTACCGGACGCATGCAGTGTCTTCCAATCAGAGGTTCTGGCTATCCTCAGGGCAACCGAGCTAATGAAAATGAGATCGGTATTGGGGGTGGCCGTGGTTTAGTGGTATATGCATAGACTCCTCAAGCAGAGGGTCGCGGGTTCGAATCCCGTGCGAAGCAATTCTCTTAAAAAGTCTTCGTGAAATTTGTATGTAGTTAAATGTAAATCCCGTCGGCTTCAACTCTGACATGAAGGCATAACACTGATGTTGCAGTGGTTGCTGTCTGGGCTAAATGTAACGAACTAACAACTAGCACGTACTAAGACCCACTAGTTGAAGATGTACTGGCTCCAGTTTGAGAAAAAATATCGGAACCTAACACCTGAGTTTCATATCCCCTTGGTTCTAAAAAAAAAAAAAATCCGAAAGAGATATCACTATCTACATCGATAGTCAGGCCGCACTCAAAGCAATGGAATCAACCAACATTAACTTTGATACAGTCAGGGGCTGTCGCACAGTGCTCAAGGCATAACATGTACAATCAGAACCAGGTAAGAGTATGCTGGGTGCCAAAACACTTCAGTATTAAAGGAAATAAAAAACCGGATGACTTTGCAAGAAAAGTGAGGTTGTCAACAGCAAATCATCCTTTTTAGGGGCACTATATAGGAAAAAATCACAAAGACTGCCAACTTAAGGTGGTCAAGTCTTGAAGAACGCAGGGTAACCAAGGCTCTATGCTTTTTGATGACAAAAGATCTAGAAAGCTAATAAAATTAAACAGGGATAAGCTTAGGACAGCAAAAGGAATTCTGTCAAGACACTGTCTCCTGCGGAAACACACAAGGAGACTCAAATTGTCATATACGAATATTTGTTGCAGATTCTGCGGTAATCCGACAGCTGTTGAGGACACAGCACACATACTGTGTGAATACGAGGCAATATCGCGTAGTCGAAGAAAATTTTTAGGAAAATATTGTACTTTCTCGAAAATCTAGAGTAAATAGGACACGAACTTCAAGAGCCTTCTTGGGTTTTGCAAAGAAATTGGGTGTTTCACAAAGGAGATTGCTTAGGTTTTTTTTCCTTTTTAAGACAAATTCAATTGGTTTTGGTGCCTGGTGTCTGTATGATGGCATATTCATCATACCCATGTCTAACCTAACCTAACTTATATGTACTATATACGTGGGAGTGGTAAAGAAAAGACCTGATTTTAAAATGCGGGGCCAGAAAGTTGCTCCTGTTAATGCTTAAATATTTTGATGTCTTGGAGTCTAAGTCAATGTGGGAAAATAATGATATCTGAAATCGACTAAAAATTGACAATAAAGTAATTCATTTGTGGCTAGGATAATGATGCGAGTATGCTTATCAGTTGCACGATACTAGGAAGACCAATTCAAAACAATCTCCCTAAACCCACGTAAAAGTTCTAAACCAAAGATGAAATGACTCAAATCAAGGCAACAGCATATCAATAATAAAGCAGTGGAATAAAGCAGCTGAAGCTTTAAAATTAGAGCTGAATTACATATTGAAAGAAAATAAAGTTGGCTTGAAAATAGTATTAAACAACTCGCACAAAAGGTCTGATTTAGAGTCTATAACAACTACCGCTTATGCTCCTCTTTCAGGCCTATGCTATGTATTATAGATTTGCTGAAAGGTGTGTGAAAAGGCCTTCTGCATGCACAACTTCTTATGAGATTATCTTGATTATTTTCTCAAAAGCAGATAAGCCAGATAAACAGAAAGTCCGTCATATGATTTCGGTCATTCACTCACAATCGGGCTTAACATCCTAGTAAGTTTCCCGTCCATTATTAAACATTTATTTTGCAGATAACACAAGAAGGTCATCAGCATTTTTTTTTTTTTTTTTTACAAAATGCTTGCGTCGATTATTATCAATAATGATCTGACTGACATGGGGATTATTTCATCGACAACTAAATACAAGGTTCGTCTATTATTAAATCCAATTGGTACTCTATAAAAAAAAATCTGTGAAGTAATGTATCTCATGATCTCTTTCTCTTCCATATAAAAAATAGAACGAACAGCATCACAAAAAGCCAGAGTAACATTTATGTTTGTCCTTTATCACTTGCTTTTGGAACAATTATGACTCGTCAAGCCGGTTCCAGGTAATTCTTTTATTTGCATTTTGTGGAATATCTCAACTTCTCCAACCTTGTGAACAAAGTCATGCGCGAAAAGTCTCCAATTTATTAAACAACTTAAGTGCCACCATACCCTATATTTTCCCCTAGAATAGCTTTCTAATTAAAACAACCCCAGCATGGATTTGACATAACCGGAGCACTATTCTACTCTATCTTCCAGTATGATGTGTTAAGTTCACTCGATAAGTTGAACACAGTGTAAGATATAAAAATAATGTTTATATGTTAAAAAAGGATTTTAGGACAAATCCGAATTTTCTTGTTTCTATCAAAGTGTTAAGGCTTTTACCATATATTCTATCCTTAATTTTAAGTTCTGTATGAAACGTTAACTCATATTGATGAATTTCCTTTCTCCTAAAGCGAATTATACAGGGCCTGTCGAACTGTACGGCAAAGAAGGATTCCGGATGGTTTATGTTCATATTCGTTTACCATATAATCCCCCCTATAACACGTCATATTAGTTCCGCGTTATAGGAAAATGCATTGAACGAGCATTCTCGTAAAACGTGCTCGTCTGACCCCATATAACGCGTTATGTACAAATGATTCACGTTTAACTTTTCTCGTTAAAATGGGTTATGAACGAAATATGAGCGTTTTATTAAAATAAAATAAAGAACATTTTAAATAAAAAAACTTATACATATATACTTACCTAAAAAATAGTTATAGTTATAGCTGCAAGACAGTGTTGAAGATGTATTCTAAATTCAGTACATCGTTTCACTGAAGAGTCACAATTTGTACAAATTATTTAAAATTGTTTTCCCAATTTTACTAATCTTCAGCGTCATTTATATACTAATAAACAACCCACTGATATAGAAATATTTACTACAGGTTCGATACTTATATAGGGTTTTCTAATAACGACTTGACAACTTTTTTTTTAAATAAAAGGCAAACCATTTGAGATATTTCAAAAACTTTATTATAGGCTTGAAGTACAATCAAAACATTTATGAATAGAACTCGACTTCGTTTATATGGTCACCTCGGGCACGTTTGCAGCGGTCGATTCGTTGGACCCAATTTTCAACGACTCGGCCACACATCTCGGCCGAAACGGCCGCTATTTCGCGTTCAATGTTGGCTCTGAGCTCTTCCAACGTCGTCGGCGTGTTGGCATAAGCCAATGACTTAACGTAGCTCCACAGAAAATAGTCAAGCGGCGTTAAATCGCACGAATGAGGCGGCCAATCGACTGGCCCATGTCTTGAGATAAAACGCTCACCATACTTACTCTTCAATAAATCGATTGTAGGGTGTGATGTGTGGCTTGTGGCACAATCCTGTTGAAACCACATGTCGTCCAAGTACATATCTTCTAATTCGGGCCAAAAATAATCGGTGATCATGGCGCGATAACGCTGACCATTCACAGTAACGTGGCGATCGTTATCGTCGACGAAAAAATATGAACCAATAACGCCGCCGGCATGCAAACCGCACCAAAAAGTTATTTTTTGTGGATGAAGTGGTGATTCATGAAGCACATGTGGGTTTCCACCCGACCAATAACGAATATTTTGCTTATTGACGAAACCATTGAGCCAAAAATGAGCTTCGTCACCTAAGATGATTTTGCGATGAAATTCATCATCCTGGCGCATCTTCTCTAAAACCCAATCGGAGAACGTACGTCGCTTCAAATAGTCCATCGGCTTCAATTCTTTAGTCAGCTTGATCTTGTATGGGTGTAAACCAAGATCCGTACGCAAAATACGCCATAATGTGGTCTGAGCGATGTCCAATTCTTGAGAACGCCGTGGAATTGGCTGATTTGGATCGTTTGCTACGGACGTCTGAACGGCAACCTGTTGTCTCACTGACACGGCAACATCACATAACGAATATGTAGACTCAAAGTTTTGCACTAAACTTGTTATTACCTGTCCGACCTGTTACGACCGAAAATTGGAGTTAAGACTCTTAAAGTTGCAGTCACCGACTCCGAATATTTGTAGAAAACCCTATATCTATTCGAACTGCGAATTTTACTGCGATATGCCATTGACAAGAGAGGAATAGGATGGTGTATCGAGTTGTCATTAATCTACTCTTCTACGGTTTTAATCTCTTGTTGGAAGATTCGGAATACCTCTGGTATAAAGCAATTGCCATTTACGGCTTAGGAAAATGTATTGGCTATATCAGTCGCAATTCCTTAATATTGCGCTTATTCAATGTAAAAGTTGTATTCTAAACTGAAATAAATTTTCGGGTCTTTGGAAGTGTCACAGGCTGTGGATTCTGTACAAATTTTTAACATCTGGGCATTATGTTGATTTCTTAGTGAGCTTCTCATATTCTTCGTGAATTCCAGAAAATTTATCAGAATGTTCCGTCTCTTTCCACTACTCGTAGATGTGGCTATACTCTCTCTTGGCCAGTTCGGTTGGATCGGATTTAATGTGTACTTTCCTGTGTGTTCCTTCTATAGTATGCGGCAATACGAACTAATTAATTCAACATCACCCCGAACTTTTCGAGTCGTCCTCAATTAGTTCCTCGGAGGCTTGCCTATGAAGACAACATCCTCTCCTTACCAGGTTTTTTCCGTGAGTCGTTGTGATGTGTGTTTCATGAATTATAAGGCGGCCGAAGCATTGCACAGACCGATTGACATTATTACCAGAGTTCGATTTTTTTGAAAGGTTTCAACTGGATTTCTATCTGCCATTAGTCATTTCATTCCGGGTGTGAAAAACCATTTCGTACCAGAAAACTGAAGCAATGTTTCATAATTTCTTGATTAGAGGTGGTACTCTTTATGAATACCACTAAAGTCTTCTTAGCACTTCAATCTTAAGGAATGTAATGAATGTAATGTAGAAGAAGCGATTAATTTTCCTGCGAGCATACACTGCTGTTGATCCAGATTATAGAAGATGAGGACTTCGTGTTTGAGAATTAAGACTGTTCTTCAAGCAACTGATGATTCACTTTTGTTATAGAAGATCCTCAATTGGTACAAATTATCCAAATAAATTTTTCTTTAAAATTGTAGAGGCGGTGGACTAACAACTCTTACATGATACATATTGTTATTTGGGATATAATTAGTTTTTCTTATTCTCCGGGTTAATTAATTAGAAGCGATTCAGAATCGTCGGATAGACTTGAAAAAAATTTTTTTTAAGCAAAATTTGTCTTTGGCAGATGTAATCAGTTAGAAATGTAAAGTTTAAGTGTCGATGGTAAATCGTGGTCATCGCACATTATTGTTGCTGTATTGAATAAAAAAACTGTTCCTTAGTTTCACTGCTCTTAGCAGTTAATATTTCATCATTCATGTGCAGAAAAGTCACCGCAGAAAACTCATGCTATTAAAAAAGCTGGCAGGTAGTAGTCTTATACAATGGATAGCCATCAGAGGGTACTATATTTCAAAGTAGAATATGCTTGGTATATACATATAAATACTATTACAGCTATTGTTTTCAATGGTCACCAGAGATCTATTTCGTGCAGAGTTTACAGAAGGTAATTGGAATTCGAGGGACTTTGACGTCTTACCTTAAACAAATCGACTACGCTGACCATGTCTGCCTAATTTCATATTGAATTTTCATAATATGGATAAAAATATGGAAGTTGAGACAAACAGAGTGGGGTTTAAACTAAATACATCCAAAATAAGAAACACTTCTTACACCCACGCTTAACTCAACATTCAAGGGCAGAAGTCGAGAAAATAGGCAACTTTCTATCTCTTGAAAGTATGATATCGATTTACGCGGGACACTGAATCAGGAATTCAAAAGCTGCATTCGGAGTGTTATCCAAAGCTAGAAGAAGCAACGTTCTCAGTACAAGAACTAGTACTTATATTGCCACTAGTACCACCAATATACGCAAGCTGCACGCCTTCCTGACTTCATGTCTAGGAGTCATTGACGATTTTTTGGTCTAATCGTATCTCCAAGGAACAACTTTATCAAAGAATACAGCAAAAGCCTATTGACACTACTATATGAAGGAAAAATAAGCAGTGGATTGGATATACCCTATGCAGCAAAGACAATTTCATTGCATCCGTTTACTGAGGAAGGCAGAACAGCGGTGCGCCTTAGAAAAATGTGGCGCAAAGCTGTTGGAGAGAAAATATATTCTTTCCTCCTGGAGTAAACGTCGTTCTTTCAATTCTCAGTTTACAAATCGTTGTCTTGCCAAGTTATTCTGTCAGTTTCATAGCCATCTTGAAGGCTTTTCCCATCCCTTGCGAAACAAAGGAATTTTCTTTGCAAAGCTGCAGCACAATTGTCATATGGTTCCGTCACTATAGAGTTATGAGGTGCGTCTTGTGAGTACTTGTAAGTTTTTTTTTCCGATTATGACATAATCACATAAGTAAAGGGTTTACTAAGTAGTTTATTCTAATTGGAACATTAGTACCATCTAGAACCGCTTCAGTTGGCTTAGATTTAAAGTTAAGTGTCCTAGTGTACGTGTAATACTATCTATCACCATACCACTCTCTTGTTAGCTATCTCGAATAATTTTCTACATGAAGAGACTTAAGTGATGATGATGATGGGAAAGTGGAATCAGAATAAAGAAGGTAAAGATTGGGCGTCCCAAACTGGCGATATTTGATTTCCACTGGCTAGAATCACTTGAGTGTCTAAAATCAATTTGAATCTGTACAAGAATTCATAGCAAGCTGAATATAGTCGGCGACAAAAGTGAGCATAAAACATGAGTCTTACATAAAGTACAAATAAGTAGCGCAAATTGAAATGAAAAAACAAAATAATCTAAGAGCACGATTTGTAGCAAATTAGAAATAAATAATCCCACCATTAGAGTTTTTTCTCGTATCTGCGGAAATTCAAAGCAATTCAAACGCATTTGCAAATTTCGAAACTTTGTGTGAAAAATTGCTTGATTGTGTCTTTATTTATGTTGTTACTTTTAATCTCCATTCAGATAAAGTGTATTTCTTTATTGTTATGTTTTTGTGTATTATAGCAAAGGGAACACTTATGTGCGGGCTCCTCTATACGTTTGTACTAAATACAGAATAGAAATTATGCTACATACATATATGATTAGAAGCAAAAAAACTTCAACAAAACTGCTGCGCCAAATAAAAGACCTAGCAATAAAATTTCCCTTGAGTTTTACACCAGCAACGTAATTTTCAAGAAGTACATTCATAAATTTGTGAGAAAAAGTATTTTCAAATATTGTATGGATGTACACTTATCTCTGGGTGATAAATTGTTTAAATGACGATGAACTCAATTTAAGGGTAAGGTGGGTAATAAGGATCCGTGCAGTACCCAACTAGCATTCCGTACTCGATCTTATTCGAGAGTTTTTGGGACAGCGAAACGGAAACCGTAGTCATAGGTTTTAGGCGTACTACATTCAATTACATTTAATGCTAGGGTTTTCAATGGTGGTAAGCGTTGACACTTAATTGACTCCTTATCTCATATCTATGTGATTTTTTTTTTTTTTATAATCCCGCGCGCCCACCAAGGGGATATGAATACCCTTTTACTGGTTTTCTCCAGGGCGCGGGCGGGTAGTGTAGTAGTTTGAAACTCAGGTGTATTAGGTTTCGATATTTTTTCCAGAGGTGGTTGTCAAACTGGACGGGACGAGCAAGTGCATCCTCAACCAGTAGGTCTCAGTACGTGCTGGTGGTTAGTTTGTTACATTTAGGCCAGCCAGCAACCACTCCAACATCAGTGTTATGCCTTCATGTCAGAGCTGATGCCGACGGGATTTTCATATAACTACATACAAATTCTATGAAAAGACTTTTTCAGAGAATTGCCTCGCACGGGATTCGAACCCGCGACCCTCTGCTTGAGGAGTGTATGCATATACCACTACACCACGACCACCCCGTGGTAGTATGTTGAAGATATGGGCGACTAGTAGCTCTGACTTAGGGCAAGGTAAGGTGTTCACACTAAAGCACTTATTCCTTATCATGATAGCGTCAGAAGAATACAATATATCGTTTAACGGTGGCATACATGACTCTACTAAGTTTGAGTACCTCAGTGCACACCCTACTTTAGAGCTACTTCGACATATTTAAAGCCCAGGTCTAAGGGGAGGTCTATTGTTATATCAAATAGGCGAACGGTGACTCTCATCACTAATGGCGATATGAGACTTATCACAACCGGCACCAGACTGTGTAGTAATACCCCTTGACCAGTGGTTTTAAAAATTATCTTCCCATTTACGTTGTGTGCAAAACACAAACAGGTCAGAGACAACCAGCAGCCTCGCACTCGGACGGATATACTCGTAATGCTAATGAAACTAGCAAACGCCGTTACTATAACGGCCTTACACATGTTTAGTTTAAATTGCTAATTAAATGATATTGCTTTTAAAATCGTACGTATATCATTGCGAGCACATAACAAAAAACCATATCTTAATCAGGATTTAAATTCAAATCATTATCAAATATTTGCAAATGCGGGAATGGTCAACAATATTAATCCCATGACACGTCTATTGGTGTAAATGGCAAAATATTTTAGAATTTCAAATTCGACCACAGGCTAAATTTTAATAAGCATATCTGTTTGACAAGATTTATGCAAATTCTTTTCGAAAGCTACTGTCGTTTAATATGTATAATTATTACCACCCGCAGTGGATTAGAATTATTGACTTTGCTGCAAATTTATAGATAAATTCACTAAACCAATGGTAACGCAAACCGACTAATTCATATGCTTTTAAGTGAGAAATATATATGTTGACTCACCCCAATATAATAAAGGCTTCAATTTTCAAATAAGATTTAATGCGTGAAAAGTGAAATATGCGAATGTGTGAAATAAAATATAGAAATTTGGATTTACATTTTTGTTTGACAGCCACAGGGAATAGTATACACCACAAAAAAAAAAAAAAAAAGTAGATGGTCAAAATTTCTACACAATAACATATTATGCACCACAAAAAAATTATTATATGCCGGTCGAAATTTGCACACACTAAAATGGCTGTAGTTTCTAAGCTAGAAGCCTGTAGGGGTTATTTTGTGCACCACAAAAAAAAAAAAAAAAATTATTGTAAAACTAGTCGGTCAAAACTTCCACACTAAAATGGCTGTAGGCTCGTATTGTGCATCACAAAAAAAAAAAAAAAAAAAAACTAAAAGGTAATATAATATAAAATAATATTAGTAATTCAAATAATTAAAATTTTTTGAAGAGAACAGTCGAATTACGTCTATCTGATCTAAGTTTCAAAAAGGATATGTAAAGGGTGATTTATCGTAAGGTTTGATTTATAATGTAAAATAAAATACATTAATTTGAAAACGAACTTAAAACTTCCATTATCAGTTTAAAGAACAATTCATGGCAATTAGATTTAAAAATGATATCATGTAAATATTGGCCACCACTATGTCTCGACTCGTTCGAGCATAACAACTTGTATCTCGCGGCTTCCAAAGCGTCAATCATAGTTGGCTTATTTTTGAAGACCTGTGACTTTACTATCCCCTGAGAAAATAATTCAAAGGTGTGATATCGCACGATCTAGGCTGCCAATTTATCGTAGCAAAACGTGAAATTAAGTGTTCACAAAAATGATTTCTCAACAAGTCCATTATTTCAGCGCTATCTTGTTGAAACCAGAGCTCACCAAAAATATGTGCTTGAATTTCAGGAAGCATATAGTCCGTTAACATGGAGCGATAACGGTTACCATTGACGGTAACATTCTGATTTGCCTCATTTTTGAAGAATAATGGACCAATGATTCCACCAGTTCATAAACCATACCATACCGTTGTTTTTAATGGATGTAATGGTAGCTCTTGGTACTCTTCGGGCTGCTCATCAGCCCAAATACGGCAATTTTGTTTATTAACGTATCCATTGAGCCAGAAATGGGCTTCACCACTGAACAAAATTTCTCGATAAATTACCCAATTTTTATTGAGTTTTTCCAGAACCCATTCACTGAAAATATGATGCGAATTCAAGCCACCTGGCTTCAATTTAACGAATTTGTGAACGAAAAACGCCGCTTGTTTTTATCATATTTGCTGATATAGTGATATAGACAACAGTCTGTCTTTAACATAGCCATCGAAGTATTGAACGACGTATTAGAAGTATAAAGGAAAAATGAAAGCGGTGAAAATGAATATGTACGAATGCCAGCGAATGTGACAAAACGTGCTCTTCATAATTAGAAGTATTCATAATCAGGGCAGTTTCTACACCAGTAATGAAAACCTACAGGTTGAGTGAATCAGATGGGTACGTGGAAGACAGTGATGTTGTTGGACGAACAAAACGAGCCGTCAATGAAGCTTTCGTGAGTATTGAGCCGGAAGCTTTCAAAATGGGTCTGAACGTCCTTCTGCTTTCATAATAAAAAGACGGTCACCACCGACCGCTTGGCCAGAATGTCAACATTGGCCTTTGTAATTTCGAGGTAGTTAACGATTTCATTTACTTTAGTTCTGCAGTTATAAGCGACAGTCACTTCAGTGCTGAAATCAGATGCAGAATTACTCTGGCGGATCACTGTTTCTTTAGGATCAGGAGGCAATTGAGAGTATACAAAAAGGGCTTCATACAAGACCCTTATCTACTGGTCCTGTTTTGTGGGACAGAAGCTTATAAAGTATCACTTGATCATTCCAAGAGAAAGATATTGCGCGTGATTTTCGTTACCGTTTGTATTGACGGTGGATGCAATAGGATGTTCAACTGTGGCGACTTAAGTCGCACAGCACAAACAAACAAACTCCGAAAACTTGGAAAAAAGAAAAATTGAAAAAAAATTTGCATTTTCTAGTCAGTTTGTGCACAACAAAAGAAGTAAACAAAACGCAGCAGGAGTACACACAACAAACAAACAGAACCCAACAGCGACAGCTTGTGCAAAATTCATCATCCAATTTTGTTTTTGAATTACTTTTATACTAAGTAATAAAAAAAAAAAGATTTGAGTGATGGAAATCTTTATTTGGACCTTAACAATAGTTATTGTTAAGTGTTAAAGAAGATATCCGCCAAGTGGCTGCCGCCAGAATTGATACGCATTTGTGCCTGTTATATCGCATTTTCCATGACTTTCCACAAGATTGCCAGTGATAATTGTTCGCATTCCTGTCGAATATTCTCTTTAAGGGTCGCGATTGTCTGAGGCTTGTTGGCATAAGCCCGCAAGTAGCCCCTTCAAGTAGCTCCAAAGAAAAAAGTCTGGTATGGTTAAATCGGGCGATTTTGCTGGCCATGCCAAATCGTCAAAACGGGAAATTCAGATTACGCAATCAGGTAACACTTCCTGCACAATATGGATTGTGTCTAGTGCTGTGTGTGCGGTTGCACCGTCTTGTTGAAACCACATGTTCACAAAGCCTCGCTCATCCAATTCCGACAGTAAGAAGTCATTTACCATGGCCCTGTAGCGTTCGCCAGTAACGCGTGAACGCTGCACCACACAGTGGTTTTGAATGGATGTAATGGCTCTTCGTGCATCACACGCAGATCTTCAGTGCCCCAGAAACGAAGATTTTGCTTATTGACGTAACCTCTTAAGGGTAAATTCGCTTCGTCTCACATGATTATTTTCGACACGAAATCGTCCTCTTCGTTGTTGAGATTGAGGATGGCTTTGCAGTAATTCACACTCGACTGACGGTCAGGAGGCATTAACTGATGGACTGTTTGCACTTTCTACGGGAACATGTGTAAGTCTTTCACTAAAATTCGCTGTAGGTTCTGGTAATATTGAATTGCGTGGCCCGTCGATGTTTCTTCGTTCTCAGCGACGTTCGGACGATCAGTCCGGTGGCGGCCTCGCACTGCGTGATCTTCTGTGGTTCCACTCTGTTCCGGAATGTTTGCCTAGTTGGCGCGACACGATTAGGAAATCGACGTCGAAATTCACGCTGCGCTAACACCACTGACTTACTATTCGTAAAAAAATTTGACACAATGCAGAGTATAGCTCTCAATTGCTTGTCTGTATACTGCAGCTGTCTTCTTCATAAATGTCAAATATGATTGACGTGCGACGCCATTTCCAAAAAGTATACCATCTTTTGATAGGGTGATTAATTTTTCGCAACCTTGTAGAACTAATAGAATAGAAAAGAATAAATTTTAGACGTACACGACTACTAGAAGTCACCAGATGCAGTAAGAAGGAAAAGAGAAAGTTAAAAAAAAATTTCATATTTAGTTGTAGCAAAATGTTTAATTTTTGCATAAAAGACCGAGATCGTACTAGCTAAAAAGTCTTGTTGGTTAAGGCCCAGGTCTACCCCGGTCTGTAACAATACCTAGCTAAGTAAGTAAATTTTATACATAGCTTGGATATTTCAATTGGGCCCACGCCCAATGAATCCAAGTCAAAAATATTTTATGATGTATGCGTTTGAGAATTCTGTAGACCAAAGTTTTACAAACTCCGGCGCAGAATTAGACTTTTAGACGACGTTTTCAATTTGGGCTCAAAAATAAAGTTCCTTATCACATATAACATCAAAGCCTTAGAATAAAGTGGCAGAGGATACCGATTCTTTTCCAATGAATCAGATCCATGGGATTGGGGGAAAATGTTTTCATGAAATTCATATGCTAGTTCTTCAAGCCATGTTGAAGTACATGAGGGTAAGAGAACATCGAAATATATGGTACTTACGAACTTACCTGTCAATAGCATATACAAACGTGAAATTTTTACTTAATAAAATTTTTATCATGAATTGTTAGAGATCTGAGGTGGCTCCCCTGAGGTACTAATACAGAAGAAAGAAAAAAGACAGTATATATTGTTATTCTGCCTAATAAGAGATGATCTATGGATTGGAGTTGAGAGATTTGATTTTAAGGAGAATGAAAACCTTTGATTTTCTTCCATCTTCGAAGGCAAAAATTATAAGCTGGTAGTTGGTACCTTTAAGATAGGTAAATAATGCAGGTGATGAAATATTATTTCAAAAAGTTTAGATACTTAGATACAAGAATACTAAACTGTGGAGCCATAATTAGGTATTTAACTTTCTAGCTAATAGTCCTTTTGATAAGACTGGAAATTATTTTATGAGTTGGCAGAAGGGGAGTCAACAAAATTTTGCACGGAAGAGTAATGGTTTTGTGTATATTTATGTTCTTTTTACATGTGCCACATTACTGAATTTTATTGTCAAAATTCGTGTTCTGTAAAAATGTTTTTAGCCCATTTTACAGTCGTCGTAATCAGTTCAAACCATAGTGATCAAATTTTGCATTAATTTTGCATTTATTTCACATTGTTGGAACAAATTGCTGCTGTATCTGTCAGTATTAATAAAGGCTGTGATATGCACATTCATCGCCATTTGCAGCAATTGGGTCTGTGTAGCTCGTTTACGTGGAAGATTTTACGCAAGGATCTTGGTTTAAAACCTTACAAAATAGCGCTCGTGCAATAACTGAATCTAAATGATCTGCCACAGCGTTTTTGGTCGGTATTTTTCCAAAGATGGTCGTGAGAACAACGTTACGGTCAATGGCGCCCGCTATTGTTCAATGATTTTGATTTTTTTTTTTTTGCCCGAAATGCATAAGCTGAACCTGGTCGACATGTGATTCCAGAAAGACGGCTCTTTATGTCAAACAGCACGCGAATCGGCCAATTGAGGAATGAGTTCGGTCTGGAGTTGCGTCTTAACTCTCTGCAATTAACCCGGTATTTAGCTAATTACCTTCAATAACGCATTCCAAGATTTTTACGGTCCCCTTTCTTGTGTGCGCCACCTTAGGCACTACAATATATTGGACTTCCGGGTAGGAATGTAGACAAAATCACTTTATATCTGAAAGTTATATCTGTGTATTTTGTTCAGGTCAACGATGTTGCCCGTACCTTCGTGTTGACTAGGTTTTGTTCTCATTTTCTTACTCGCAGTCTATGTCTCAGTTTTTCGTATTTTTTCTGTCCTGGCTATTTTACCGCATTTCCCAAATGGCGGTTATATCTGTTTCAGATCAGTCTGTGGCTGCACTGTCCTGTTTAATATGTGAACATTTTATGTACAAAGTCTTTGGCTTATTTCGTATGGCATTGTCGTCGAAAACAAACACGTCATTAGATGAGGCTATTGTTTGCTTCGCAGAGTGAAGAGTTTCTACGTGGTATGAAGTTAACCTCACCTCACTCTTTTTGGAAACGTTAAGTCGATATTCCATAGAAGGTAATCCGCAGTGATTACCCTGTCATCCTGTGAAAATCGCTTGTTTGACCTCTCTACGGCAAAGTTACTCATATAAGGAGTGTGAAATACTACTCGTACACCACCTCCTTTTAAGGTGCAGTTATTTTGACAAATCACGACCTTTTACCACAAGAAATCGTCATGTTGACTTCGCTTACTTAATGCGTACTCAAATCGTACAACCCCAGCTATTACATATACATAAACATAAAAAGCAAGAATAATTTATTTTATTTTTTAAAAAACAGAAACTGAAAAAATTGTTTGATGATGAAGGACTCTGTCGAAGCAACCGGAAATGTGGTTGTCCTTTCCTGATGTAACGATCTGTAAATTTAAGCAATGAATCAATTTCTTATCCCAAAAGTTCAATTTTATTATATGTCATAATTCTTTTGAAATAAAATATTATGGAATAAAATTCTGAAAAATTTATTGGTTTTTAATGCATGACTGCACATAACCTTAATAGTTTGAGTAGTGACAGTAATGTCAGAGTGGAATAATAAATCTTTAAGACTTAACAGAGAATTAAATCACAAAATGTCATTCTTCTCCAAAGGACAAGCTTTAATTGATGATGTTCAAACCTGCACAAATACAATTGTAAAAAAGTGTAAACAAAAATTACAATACTATTTCAATGAGTGTACTTAGGAATTCGGAAGGCAACCACTAAGCTTACTTTAAAGAGGGCCTTAGTAATAAATGCACATGTGTACAATGCTTGCAATGTTAACGCTTGAATTCTTTAATATGAACGTCAACCGAAACTATGAAAATTTAAAATCCTTAAGATATATAAGCAATAAATATGCCGTTGGTAGTCCTTAAAGCCAGCATTAACTGAATTTCTGTTGTGACTTTTATCAGGCAATCTAATCCTAATTGTCTACCAGAACCAAACTACACAATAGAAAGAAAGAAATAAATTTTAAGGAGTTCCTGCCCTTGTTGCTCCGTATCCTTATTTAGATTTGTTTTTCAGCTTAACCCGAATAACTTTTTCTTTATTTGCTGTATAAGATTGAGTTTCCTTTTTTCCAAAGCCAAACCAATACAGACCATTTTTAACGACCTAGGGATATCCCGTGTGTTGTAAGTGAGATTAAAAATAACTTAATCTACTAATGGAGAAGAAGAATGGAGGTGTCTTTCCAATTACACTCTGACCCCCTTTTCACACCGTATTAAAAACTGAATTTTTGCAAAAACTCTCGTAAACTTAATTGAAAACAAAAGTTTTCCCATACATTTTTTAGTTCTTGAAACCCTTTAGCGAAACAAGTTTTTGATTAAAACTCCTCAAAATCAAAAGCAGACACACATTTTAAAACATCCAGCAAATTCTGCAAAACAGCTAACAGGATAGTTGCTGCAGCATTTAAAAATAATTGATTTAAAATTTAAATAAAATAAATTACAATACTTTAACAAATACTCGACATGTGAACAATGTTATTGAATAAAAATATTCTAAATTAAAATGTCAATAAATTATGTCATTCAACAAATAAATATTACAAAGTAAAATGTCAAATAATATCTTATAAACAAAATCGCAAAACTTCAAATTAAAAAAAAAAAATTAATTGTAATTCTTGGTAATTTTAAATGTTTTTATCGATAATAATAATTTATCGAAAAATAGTAGCTCTTCTTTAAATTTCACAGCTGATACAACTGTCAGACTTTCAATCAGATTTTATAAACTTTTAATCGAGAACCCGGTTTTGGATGCGGTCTGAAAAAGTTTTTAGTCTACAAAATGTGAAGAATTTACTTTTTTGATCAACAGAAACTACCAAGGAGAACAGTCCGTTTGTGGAACACACTTCGTTGGAAAAGTTATGCATGGGTTCATAGTAGCTGGTCTGCAATCTCAATATCATAGCCAACGAAAAAAATGTACTGCCTGTATACTCAAGGATCTTAATTGGTACCATAGCGAGTGCAAGGCAAACATAGTAATGTAATTATCAGGTGCGGTGTTACATGCATGTATTGAGCTTATATATTATCGTGCCAAGGAACGGAAAGGACATTTGATGGTTTTGCTCTATTTATAAAGCATTTATTTACTAATTTCCTTTTTTCATGGTAAAAAAAAAGATACAAGAGACTACCAGAATGCGCTGCTACTGCAAAAAAGGTTATCGTGCCCTGAAGTCCGTTCATATTTAGGCAAACATGCCAAATTTCAGTGCGATACTGTCTTTAGTTTTGCTTTGACAGCTGATTGTTGTTGAAGTGTTTGGCATCATGTTGAATATGGACTAAAACGATTTTCGTTCTTTCATAAAACATTATTTTTTTTAAGAGGCAAAACGGCGAAGGAAACAAAAGAAAAGTTGTATAAATATTATGGGGCTAATACTCCGTCAGATTACACCGTCAAATATTAGTTTCGAGAGTTTCGTGGTGGCCGCAACTCCACTACCGATCAAGTCTGCCTTCTAATGCGGTTACAGAGGACAATGTAAAAAAAAAATACATGAAATGGTTTTGGCTGACCGGAAAGTGAAGGTGCGCAAGCTAGCAGATACCACAAAGATTAGTACTGAGCGCGCACGCCATGTTTTGGGCAATATTCTGCATATGAAAAAGTTATCCTGCCGCTGGGTGCCGCGCATACTCACTCCTGACCAAAAACACGAACGTGAGAGCACTTCGAAAGAGTGTTTGGACTTGCTGATGCGGAATCGGGCGGACTTTTGGCGTCGATTGGTAACTGTTGAACACCAGAGAACAGAATGAGTGCCTGGCAATGGCTCCGAACTGCTCCGAAGCGACCAAGGGAGGCTCGATGGGTCGGAAAGGTTATGGCGTCGGTTTACTGGGATTGTCATGGCATACTCTTCTTGGACTACCTCGAAAAAGGAAAAGCCATCAACAGCGAGTATTACTGTGCATTATTGGAGCGATTGAAGGCCGAAATCGCTGCAAAACGGCCTCACATGAAGCGAAAAAAAATTTTGTTTTTGCAAGACAATGCACCGACGCACAAGAGCATCGCAACCATGGCTAAAATCAATGACTTACAGCTTCAATTGCTGTCGCATCCACCGTATTCGCCCGATTTGGCTTCCTCTAACTATTATCGCCTCCCAAACCCCAAGAGATGGCTCATCAATAAAAAATTCAGCTCACGCGAGGAAATCATAGACGCCAAGGAGGAGTATTTTGCAGACCTTCGGGAAAATAACTTTTTGGACGTGATCAAGAAGTTGGAAAATCACTAGAATAAGTATATCAAAATAAAAGGGGACTATATTGAATAAAATAAAAAAAAAAACATTTAAAAATTTTTTTTTTCATTCCAAGGAGGTTACTTTTTACCCCACCTAGTAAATTATTTAAACATCTTGGGAAAATTGCATCTATTATTGTTCCTTATCTGGTTGTTGGGCACTTGGGACTACGTATTATTCATTCTTAAATTCAATTTACTCTCACAAAATTCTACAGGTGGCTGTAGAGGCAAAATTTACATTAAAATCATTGTCATGGTGTGAAAATCTTCTTCTAGTGCTACTGCACGGGATAGTCAATGGATGAATTTTTATTATATCGTTGCGACACTCTGTTATTGAGTGATCGAAGGCAAGTATTGCAAACTTTTGTTTCTCCTCTATTTATTGATGAAGCAATTGTGTCTAAAATTTCGCCATACTTTCAATCATAAATCCAATCAAACCACAATTTGTCACGAAGAAAGCAAGGAAAACCAGGAGTCATTCTTGAATTTTTTATCGAATTCCTCATGAACATTCTTGAATCGAGTGAAGTGTTTTTAAGGTAGGTTTGGATTTACAGTAATATCTCTCAAGCTATCCACTCTTGTTCATTGTGGTTGTATGTCTCTACCGACACGAAAAAGATTCATACTACGAAAAGTTCTATTTTGATTATCCAGCATTTTTGTAGGGACATCACTATCACTCAAATTATCTTTGTCTTCGATTCCTTAGTCAGTGAATGGTTCGGAGGTTATTGTAAGTTGACAGCTCTAGGTTTTTTCGGTAGTAGCTTTTGATTTTTTTTAAGCACGCGCAGTCGATTTCTGTGTTCTTTACACAACTGAGTATTTGGTTTTGGCATAATTTACACTTCCATATAATCTCCACAGTATTTAACAGTACTTTTCAGTCCTTTATAACCCCAATTAATTCGACCCACTATACGTAGGTTGGTACTTAAGTTTTAAGAAAAACAGGCAAACAAAAAAAGTTTCACTCCATGTTACTTTTTAGTTTCATCGGAGTTCGGAATTACTTCCTAATGTATCATAAGGAGTTTCACTTTAAAATGCTCAATATTTATAAAGTAAGTAACATATTTTATGGCTGCCATACTACAAACTACTTTTTTTTACTTTACTTTATTTTAGGTTGAACGAGTCAAAGATGTAGCTATCTAATAAAGAACACAAAATGTTTTCTTTGGGTTATTATAAATATTCTACCCGAAAAATATACAGGCCCCATTCTTGATCCAATCCTATATTAACGCCTTAATACAACTTTTTTTGTAATGCTTCTATTACACATCCTGAAGACGCACAGATTATCTTTTTCTAATCTCTGCTCAAAACTCAGATCTGTCTTCAATAGTAAAAAGGTGCCATGATCTGATCCTAAATTCATTAAAAAGTAAATTTTTGATATTTAAAAAAAAAAAAAAAACTGTACGTAAGCTACTACAGGAAAACAATTAAAAACAAATATTTATCTACGAAAATGGCTTTATTTTTTTTTTTTTTCAAATTACTCTCCATGGGTATCAATACACTTTTGCGTACGTTTGAACCAATTTCTGAAACAACTTTTCCACTCCAAACGAGGCAACCCTACAAATTGCATTTTAAATGCATCAACCGTTCCTTCAGGCGTCGAAAAACGTTGACCTCTTAATTTAGTTTTGATGTGCGGGGGCAAAAAGAAGTCATTGGGTGCTTAAAAAGTCACTTGTTTGCGCCGATCTCTGAGAACTCACATTGTCATGGTGAAAGATAAGTCGTGTCCGGCAGTTGCTTTTCCTTATTTCTCTAAAAACTTCTGATGGTGTACCATTTCGAATTGATTGTTCTACGTTGCTTTAATAGCACGGTGGTGACATGTCTGGATTTTTCCGAAAAAATAAGCGACCATTTGCATCAAAGTGCTTTGTGCGCGAACACCTTTTGTTGTTGTTCCGGGCTCAAATTCATTGATCCATGATTCATCGCCTGTCACAATCGTATAAACGTTGACGATCTTGCACTATCAGTTCTCTCAGAGCACGATATGCATGACAAATTCACGAAATTCAACTTGGACCTAACGACGGTGATGGGGCCTCATCACCAAAAGTCGAACCGAGTTAATCGGCACACTGCTATTGAGCTAGACCACATCGAAAATCATAAAAATCGTTGTACGAAAATGTTCAAAACTTAATTCCATTTTTTGGCAGAGATGAACTTTTCAAGTCTTTGAAAAGCTCTGAGCACATGTCAGACTTGATGTATGTATTAACGCCGGAATTGCCAAATCTTAAAACTTAAGTAGAAACCTAGTACGACACTTAATAGGTACCGCTATTTATTTATGCACATACCACTAGCCTTAGGTTTTCAGATGCTGTTAAGTATAACCTTGGATAAGAATTTAGCTGATCCTTTTTCGAAACTGGTCGTACACATTAAAGTGTGGCGGATTTTTTTGTTTTTATATTAACTTTTACTTTCAACTATGTTAATTAATATACCTATGTGAACTATAGGTTATTTTTTGAGTTCATATGTGGAATTTTAATGAAATGAAATGACTGATACAATGAAAATATCAAGTTGAAGTATGTATATTGATATATCGAATCATGGCTTGTAATGTTGGTAATAAGTAAAGTGACTTTTTATATATTTTTTATATTTCTATAAAAAATACATATTTATTTATTGAAAAACATTAATGTTGTTTTCTTCGAAGTAATTTATAACAGATATAATACACTTGGGCCAACGCTTTTCTCAATCATAAAAGCACTTCTCATACGCACTTTTTGGTATAGCCTTGAGTTCTTTCAGCGATGTCGTTTTCATTTCCTCAATCATAGGTCTCTTCACTTTGTCTTGTTGTTTTTGGCCTAAACATCTCTCACAAGTAACGATGAATGAGCAGGTGCATTATCGTGATGAAAAGCCCTGAATTGTTTTACACAATTCCGGAAGTTTTTTTCTTATTGCTTTTCGCAAACGGCGCATTACTTAAAGGTAATACCCCTTGCTGACGGACGATCTTGAGGTAAAACTTCTGATGCACTACGCCGCGGTAATTATGAAACACAGTGATAAAAAATTTTACATTTTATCGAACTTGGCGTGCTTTTTTTGATCTTAGCTTCCATTGGGACGATTGGGCTTTGGCTTCGACGTCATTACTATATACCCATTTGTCACCAGTTATGAACCTTTGAGCAAGTCAGGATCATCATTTGATCAGAATTAAGAAGTTTCGGAACAAACTTCGCTGACACACGTGACACCAAAACATCGGAAAAAATTGTATGACACGAGCCGACCAATATGTTAACATCCACAGCAACTTCTCTTATGGTAACTCGACAATTTTCCAAAACAATTTTCCTCACAGCTTTGACGTTATCATCTTTTGTTGATGTGCTGGGGCGTCCAGAGCGAGGCTCGTCATTGGCATCTTGAAAGAGCTTGTATCACTTGTAAGTATTATTTTTTAATTTGAGCACTTGATTCCATCTGAACATATGTTCGGGATATGTGTACCAATACAATAAATCTATAACTTTTTGAACACAACTCGTATATATGTATGTACGTGGGGTTAATGCCGCACAATTAAATTTTTTTAAATTCAGTTCACTTTTATTTATCTCTTAAGGATTTAATAATAAAATTCATATGTAAAAAGTTGGTATATTTTACAAAAAGTTTATTTAAGGAGTATCTATCAGTATGTACACGTCTATTCACTACTATCGATTATTGTCGACTGGCTTTGTCCTCCGTAAGGACTAAGACCCAAACGAAATAAACGATAAAAGTGCTGAGTTTGCATTATTTCCCAACAAGCTGGATTTTTGTTTAGGTCTTGAATACGTCATTACTCATTACAAATGCGTGTCAAAAGTCCCAATCTTCTTAAGAGCTAAGACTAAGATTGTGTTTGGCTAAAAAGTAAAAGAAACATTTTATAAACAATTAAATCCATGTAAGAGTATTCATATATATAAATTTGTACCATATATATAAATCTTCACTTAAAAAGTAAAAAAAAAAAAAATTACAATCTCTTTTTACGTTCAAACCATCCCTGGTGACCAATGTACAATTTTTTGACCAAGTCGACGTCATTGTATAAACAATTTCGCTGGTATATTGTACCATGTAACATATGGTACACCATTTCAAACAAAGTAAAGGCAAAAGGAAGCAAAAATCACTCGATGAATATTAATTTCAAAACGACCAAGGATATCGTCTTCTTCCTTCCCTAACATCGATACTTCTGCATCATAGAGCCTGATTGGTTTGATTATAATATCTTACACAGAACCTTTATACTTCAGACGCCAAAGCGTCGGGAACTGGCGAGCTCTGATTTGCAACCTTTGCATCATTTGGTAGATGGGTTGAAGTGTTTGTTCTTTAAACAGTATTTTGCTGAATCCTTGAATAATTTTCTTAGCTTCTCTGGTGGATTGTTTATATATTTTTAGATAAAGAGATCCTTATATTTATATTTTTATCAGAGAGATTAGAACGAATCGGGAATGAGATTTAAAATTTTTATTTACCTTTGTTACTGAGACATACTTTGTTAGTTTTATTTTTAAAGGGATTGAGAAAGGTTCGACTGCCTCGATTTGAAAGGTTCAATAGGATTGAATTACTGTTTAAGAATAATTCAGTTTGGACGCTTTCATTTTATTGTCATTGGTGAGGTTTTGGTGTGCCATAGATATTTATAACACTTCCCTAGGCGTGAAATATGCAAGCAAAAAATAAGGTTTGAATTTTTGATCTTGTTTCACAACAATAGGTTGTTTTTAATAATAAAATAAAATAAAGATTCATTAGATTTGTTGTTTTTTGGGAAGCTAGTGCCTGTCTTGCATTGGCTTCATGGTTTGTCTTTTTTGAGAAAATAGACGATAGACGTTTCCGGACTTCGTTTATTGGTGCGTATTGGTTAGGTGGTATATATACGTCCTATTAAGTTAACCGAGCTTAAGTTAAGACAAATAGAGCTTATTAATATGAGCTTTATCCTGTTTTGCCTTAAAGTACATATGAATAGTTTGTATTTGTTTATACACTTTCCTGTGTGATCTCGATGATTTTGATTTTCTCTCTTAGGCAAACTATTAAATTATTTGTAGCAAATGGTGCAAATGAGTCTAAATATCTTTTATCAATTGTGATTTTATGTCTTTGAGAAATGCATTGTGATCGTTGACATGAACATTACATGCAAGACATCCATTGGAACCACGGTCATATTTGGAAGCAAAAAGCGCATAGTGCGTCTCCTCTGAGTGCTCCTATTGAGGATTAATTCTCTTTTTGAACCATTCCTAGCATTGCGGATCTGATGAATGTATACCCTTAGAATTTGTTTTCGAGAAGCATGTCATGCCTTCGGTTCAGTCATAATAAAGAAGCTTTGTTTCCTAGTAACTCTTCTATATTCAAATAATAGTGATGCAACTTAAGGAGCTCGTTTGCATCTGGCTTAATTCTTAGGCTTGCATACTTGGGCATGACTACCGCTGATTAACACTCACTTCACCACTGAAATGAGGTACCTTAATCCTTAGTCAGAAAGTTTTTGCCTAACAAGGGTTCAAAATAAGCGAGATTGGGCAATTTGGAGATTTATGGCAATTTTAGGTTCTACAGAGCACCAAGTTCAGATTGATCCAACCCAAAGACTATAATAAGCAAGCTTTCATTAAAATGTACACTCTGAACAGTCTGTTCGAAGATTAACTAGGAGTCGGAATAATATTTAATGCTGGCTCTGATGTAAAAGTAGTTTTTATATCAGGAAAGGTATCATACAGAGTTGCCATTCATGAACTGCTTGTTGTAAACTCCATGACTGCCGGTTGGTTGCCTAGATCTCAACAGATCTGCTAGTGCCAGTGCTCACGAATATGGTATTCACTTCTTCAAATCTATTTACTGCCGAATCAATGACTTCGGCTAGCTTCTAGATTAGTTGAGTTAAGCCAATTTATTATTTCTAAAGGACTACACAATTAAGCCATATGGTAATATGATAATGTATGATATTCCGTACAACCGCATCGAAACCAAGACTGCATCTAAACATTTTGTTTAAACTACATGTCTCTTTATATCTGTACATCAGCTTACGTGTGCATGTATTTTAATATATATCATACCCATTGATGACAAATTACCCTAATTGTTGTCAAAGAAATAGACAAAATAAACACTTTAATGACTGTTTTGTAAATGCTTTACCTTATTATCCTTAAGGGAGTCTACATTAATGGGTCATTGTACTTCAACTAAGTACGTGAGCTTGCTAGGAATTTTTTTTTTGCATCAATAAAGAGTTTGTTGCACCCACAGGTACAAAAGATAATGAAATATGATATCATTACGATATTGTGAACCCTTGAGGTTAACAATGTTGAGTGTTTTTTTTTTTTTTTTTTTAACGAGCTTTAAAAAACTATCTCTTATAATTATTGGCTTTTTTGTGTTTAGTACACGCAAAATTCATTTGTTTGTTCGCTGCCGATTATTGCTGCACTAAGGCGCATTTTAAGTTCTGCTCTGTGTTCTTTCCATGCACTGCCCATGCATTCGCGAAATTCCGTGGGCTGTAATGTTAATATTTTTACTTTTGCATGCCTTATCCATTTTATTCGACTGATGAAACTTTTTTGATTAGATTAGCGCTGTAAAACTCATTGAGCTTTTTACCACATACGAATCAAAATTTACTCGCAGAATCTTGAGTTCGATAGATCGTAACTGATATTATAAAGGTCTTAGTTTTCCTAGTATTTTCTGAATAGATCTTATCACTCAATTACAGCGATGGCCAAGTGCAATACTTCGGTTAATGTTTGTTGGGTACCACAATTAGAGCCAATATCGTAGCCGAATAGAACAGAATCTCTAATAACCTTAGAGTTACATATAACTTTCTACTGTGACATCCCATTCTTCTTTACAGTATATATGTATATATTTACTCTCCTTTACAACTAAAACTATTTTCGATGCTATTAGTTTCAAAAGTTGCAGTGACAGTTGGCTGCATTCTGTTCATGATATCAGTGTCACTGGCATATGCAAGTTGCAAAACTGCGCATGGTACATGTACTAGTATAGATATATTTGACATATTTTAAGTCTGTTGCTTACAACAAACTTTCAACGAAATAACGCAGCGGTATAAGATACGTTTTTTTTTCTGTTGGCTGCCACACTTTCTGGGCAACGGCGTCTATCCTACAGCAATTTGCTAGTTGTTCGGCTGTAGGTAGACTGTTTAAGGTCTGAAAGTTCAATGTGCATATCCACACGGGGTTTGTCTTTTATCTGCTTTTCAGATTCCTCAACTCCAAATTTTGCCATATTCAATGCTATTCGTTGTATCGCAACAGTAGGGTTTACGCGTGTTCAAGCAACATAGTTAGAACTAGGCATTCCACAAGCGAGGTACGGTTCGGGAACGAATCACCATATAGAGTACGTCCGAAAGTGGGCTTAGGGGGTGTACTGCTGGACATTCGTAGTGCGGCGGGTGCTAGGGTTAAAAGTTTGGAGGAGCGGAATGCTACTGATGATTTTTATGGAGCGATTGAACAGAGGGTGACACGCGACATTACATTGGTGTTCGAGAGTATTAATTGACTGCCTGATATTAGTATCAGCTATGAGTTTTATCGCACGGTTTTGAATCCTATCTAGCAGTTGCTGACATGTTTTAGGCGCACCTGAATTTATGTTCGCATTGTGTTCCAATTTTGGGCGGATAAATGCCTTATATATTGATGACTAAAGTATTTATTACATCACCTGTGGAAGCCTAGACATTTGCAGAATTTTCGACGACATCGAATATGTGGTCATTCTAACGTACGAGTAAGTTGTCGGTGACACACAGTTAGACTCAGTTGGTTGGACAGTTTCGGCGATGCAAGTAACATTCATGGATAACGGCTGGGTATTTAAACTTCGCTGTAACGGCAGCAGACAGTATTGTATTTTGGAAGCATTTAATTCCATTTTATTGTTAGTTCCCTAAATAGTTATGCTATTATTATCGGAATTTAATGAGCTTAGAAGTGGCAGACAAGAGATCATTGAAGAAAATAAAAAAGAGTGGCGGAGATAGAATGCATCCCTGAGACACACTAGCATTTATTTTGTAGACATCAAACTTGAAACCAAACAAAAAAACTTAAACTGAACGTTCCAAAAGGTAATTTTTAATCGACTGAAGAAGAGAGTCTTCGATCCCAAAAAGCATGCATTTTCGACAAAGGAGCCTGATGCTAAACTCTGTTAAATGCCTTAGAAATATATTGCTTTCACCAAATTGATGTTCGCCTTGTTTTACTTTTCCGGTGAGACATGCCATCAAATCACCAGTGGACCTATTGCTACAAAAGCCATACTGCCGGTTTTTGAGAAGTTTTCGTGTTTTGACTTATTTCATGAGCTGACCGTTTATTAGCGTTTCCATGACTTTGGAAAGAAGTGATGTAAGTGCGGTGGGTCTGTAGAGAAGAGAGAAAATTTCGCCTTTTTAAGGGAAGTGCTGGTCCAATGTTGTGTTCCGTTTACTCGGTAAGAGTCCTTGAGAGGTGGATTGTTGAAAAATCTAACGCAGTGGTTTTGCCTGCATGGAGGAACAGATCTTCAAAAGAAGAAGAGATATATCATCTAGACCAGAGGATTTGTGAATATTAAGATCTTTTAGTACTCTTACATTAATCCGTCCAATTGAGGATCCGATCCACTCAAGTGCAGGCGGAGGCAAAGTACAATCTGGATGTGTTGAACAGGCCGTAAAGTGTTCAGCAAGCAGATTGGCCTTGTCCAAAGAGCTGATAGCTGGAATGTCATTATAAGTGAGCGTTGGGATGGACAATAATTCAGAATTTTTCATATTTTTGACAAACGACTTAAGTTTCTTACTACCTTTGGGACATCGTAGTACTTTTTTGATCAGTTTTTGATCGTATTGATGTTTCAGTCATTCACTGCTCGTTTAAACTTTTTTCGGTTTCCCTCTATCGGGTTGGTCATGTAGAACCAAAAAATATTTTTCTAACTCTGACATCCTCTTTACAGCTCAAGTCGTATCATGGTTATGATAATGATAGCAGCGGCATCCACGTCCTTGTCAAGTAAATATAACGACCAGATAAAATTCCTAAAGAATCTGTTAAGTCCATTCCAATTGGCTTTCTGATACTGCCATACTAGTCTTTTAGTAATCTTTTCTCTAACTGCGGAGTGGGTGTACGAGAAATTACTTGATATGACACAATGGTCCGTTAATAACAAGTCTAGGGTGTTAGCGGTATGACTATCAACGTCTGGTATTCGCGTGGACTCATTCACAAGCTGCGTCAATTTGTTTTCTGCAGCGATGATCTCAACACACAGTCCTTCTCTTGTCCGGCACCCTGTTGAAGCCACCCAGAATCGTGTATATCAAAATCGCCCGTAATAACTATTTCAGTATGAGGATACAAGGATACAATTCATTGTATTTAGTTAGTTAGAAAGTGCATCAAACTCGTTAAAGGTAAAATTGCTGACCCGTTTGGGGCTTCTGTAAATAATGCAGTAATGGATAATTTGCTTATGGAGATGGAATTTTAACCACAAAAAGTTGAATTCCGGATTAGAACACGGATCACATTGTGGTGCAGTTTAGTAAGCTACGTCACTAAGGACGTATATGGCGGGGTGAGAGAATAATAATGGCACTAGATCGTGGCCAGGTAGCTTTAGATTAAAGTGATCTGAGAAGTGGGGGCGAGATCTATTTGTGTGCCAAAACAGCTGATCTGCATTTATAGATCTGGACGTACGCAGAAAAGTGATTAGTTTTTAGCTAGTGTATACTGACTACGTCCACCCTGAATCCCCTAGTCATAATTACAAACAGACATAAAAAACATAAACACCGACGATGCTAAGAATTTTGGCGGTGGTTCACCGAGTCAAACTGTTTTACTCGTACGTGTTATACTCATTACAACAATATGAGACAGTGCATCAACAAAATTCACATGATTCATGATTCCTGTCTTTAAAACAAATCCTGCTAGCTACCGTTAGCGTTATTTTTACCCTTATGCTCCACTTGAATCTTCAGACCCCAGGGTGGAAGCTGGAGGAAGCGCTGGTGCATTAGTGCTAAGTATGTAACAGATCTATTGTATTTAGAGCTAAGCCATTTGCGCGTTCACTGCCTACTTATGCTTTGTGGCCTAAGAATCCGCCGAAAGTGATACATAGAGCTCAGTAACGATGGCCTTTATGGCCCTTTATCACTACATACATGTTCGATGTTTTAATTCTATGTTGCTCTTATGTCGCTAGTCTAGCAGGTTTTACTAAAGCCAATATCTTAGCTTTGATGACATTACTCTCTCTTCGAAAATATTACTCTCGCTTCGTAGATATTACTGTCGCTTGGAAGACGAAGCGAATATCGTACATCCGAAATCGTTAGAGGGCACTTTATTTAATAGAATTAATTCGTATCCCTTTTGGTTTGTTTTTGATCTGTCAAACTGACGTTCTTAAAGAAATTTCGACTGCAGATTCTTAGGTGAATAGAAATTGAAGCAGAAGAAGAAACAATCATTAAGTCTTCGAAGTAAGCAGATGTGATAGGTAGTTTATAAAAAGTTAGAAATGATAAGGATAAATTTTTACGTGCTGGTTGAATAAGGACAAGAAAACATTTAAAAGTTATTATTTCCCATTGCCATGAATAATAGAAAGATTGTTTCACTGACTATTCCACCAATGTAAATGTCGTAAGGAAAAGTTTTTAGATTATTGTGTCTTGTCGAATAGAATGTAATGAGGCAGAATATAATATATATGCATGTGGTGCTATGGCTATCAAAAATGATTGGTAGTCACAAAGCTATTATCTTAGTTGCAGTCTTCTGTAAAAGCCGACATACATCTGCAGTATGCAAGTAATTCATAGAATTAGATTATTGAGAAGGATCATGATAGTTTTCAGGCTGCTCTATTTCAACGAAAATAAGTTGACATTCCCGGTGACACATATTCGGTGTTAATAAGTTCAGTAAGCATGAAAAAAGCTTTTCTGATTTGCTGCAAGATAAAAGTCATCCCGCTGCTAAGTAATTTTAATATACCACATTAATGTCGCCATGCCGTGACCTAGATTTTTATTACATAAAGAAGAAAATACATGGCGCACATCGCAGGGACAGATGCAAATATGTATATCAATTCCAATCAATAAGTTATTCGAAGACATTAGTAGGCAAAGGTACGGCAAGGTATACCAAATGGCAGTCTTACTTGGGAAAATTGATTCAACTACCATCTGCCATCATAACCTCATCAATTTTCCTGAAATTAAATGTTAAAAAGGTGGCAGCGTATCAATCTTATGATAATTAATCTGTTCGACCAATGCCTTGGAAATAATTAAATGAAGGCAATTTATCACAAATTGACAGGCACGTGAAGAAATAAATTAATTTAGTTTCGCGAAATCGCATAAATTATCATTCATCAATGATGAGGTTAAGATGTAGTTATTTTATATTATAGGGGCCACCTTCTCTTACCAATTTTTTGAAATAAGATTCTATTTTAAAAGTTTTGAAAACCAAAAGATTGTAATTATGTGTTTAAATACGTTTTTGAGGTTTATGAGGCTCCAGGAACTTCATCTACTCTTGTAATCTGAACTAGTGAAAAAGAGCTTTTATAAATAGAGTCAATTGAAAACGCTATTGGCCTGATTGTTTATTTACTTATTTAAGAATAATAAATTATTTTCTCCCCAAATCTGCGAATCTTCGCACCATCTTTTTAAACAAAAAAGCCTATCCTTGAACTCGATCTCAAGCTGAACCAACCAACCAACTGAACCAAGTTGGTTGATTTTCAATTGAGCCGAAGTCTTGGTCTATTGTCCCGTCCCGCTGTATTGGAAAAGATTCTACGGATTCAAAAGATTGTGCCACAACAATTCGTACCAGGTCACGTTCACAGTCCATTTGTCTCTCAAATCAGCCTTCTGGGGCTGCATCAATTTGCAACATGGTGTGCGTACAAGGTTTTCGTGGACACGTCGAAAAACTATATAAACAAGTATCTCATGGCTCCAATGTCGGGTTTATGTCCAAATTGGCATTGCTTTTGCTCTCTGTAGCAATAACCACAGTATATGTCGCAGTTTTTTAACTTCTTTTTTTGCCCACCTGTTGAATTGCACTCAGCAGACTGCGATTGTTCGGCTGCTTGGCTTTTAAAATGAAGTGGCGTTTAAGATACTATACTGAAGTTGGCTGTTCTTGATTGATTTACATGCGACAGTAAATACTTCCTTATCTAAAGCTTTGGATTTCTTCATAATAGTGTGGTTTTTAATTTACTTGTGCAAGTCGAACTTTTTCTATGACACTTTGGACGAAATGAAGTTCGTTATATACAATAAGTACTTGGCCTTTGGAATATTGTGGTCTTTTCCAATTTGATAAAAAAGATATGAAGAGTTTTCGACATTTCATTGTCGACTATATAGAACACTCTCGTATATTGTTATAGTATCCGTCATAAGTTTCACAGATGTCTAGTTGTTGCAATTTCTCGTGTCGCCTTTATTTTTATACAGTGGCTCCTCCAGTGGCAAAATCGCAAGCAACTTAAACCAAATGGTTTTGCATTTGAGCTCTTTCGATGGAGGTTATGAGATCCGGCTCGACTATATACCCCCGGTTGTGTTCTTTTGCGGTTTAGCTAACCTAAGTCATTAAGGCGAGTCATTAAGCTCTTAAATTCTATTTCAGATAAGTTCAACATTGTCTTTAAGATAAAAATTTAATGTAGAATAGTGCCATGGTAAATAGATTCAGTATAAGTTTTAATATTTTATTTTGGGAAATTTGTAATTTCTTAATATGACACGCGGCACCTTTTCACCATACTTGACACACGTACAAAAGCATAGTCGGGAAAATGCTTTTATGTATTATTATTTTATATCCATTTGGTTTACACATGATGCTCGTGTGCAGTGCAGTGTGTAGAAGAACTCAAATAAAAGCACAGTGCGGGCAACGGTTGAGTGCATGTAAAACCGGTGGATATCGGGTTGCAAATGTGCATTTTATTGATGAAATGTTTCATTTGCGGAAACCGTATGATACCTACAACAATTTGGTTCGGTAAACCAACATCAGAATTTTCACTTTGCAGCCTTGCGTCGTCGTTGTTTGTTCGTGATTATAGCTAGGGGATTCAGGGTTAGCGTGGCTTATATATGCGTGCTAAAAAGTAATCATTTTCTGCGTACGTCCCCGTCTGTAAGTACAAACTAGCTGTTCCGGAACTTAGTGAAACACACACTTTATATCACTCTGATCAGAAACTACCTGCTACAAACTAGTGCCATTGGTTTTCTCTCACCGCGGTCTCGACATTTACGTGCGTAATGATGTAGCTTACCAAACTCCATCACATTGTGATCTGTATTCCAAAATTCCGTGGTTAAAATTCCATCTCTGTAAGCAAATACCTGTAAGAATATCCAAACTGGACAGAATTCGATAGCAACCGACAGTTCGATGTGCTGTCTGACTCCATTCAAAGAATTTTATACCTGTATCCTCATATTGAAATGGTTATTATGGGCGATTTCGATATACATAACTCTAGGTGGCTTCACCATTCTGGATAGATAACACAAAGGACAGTGTGTTGAGATATTCGCAGCGGAAAAAAACTTGACCTAGCTTGTAAATGAGCCCACATGGATACAAGAGGTTAATAGTCAAACCACCAACACCTTGGACTTGCTTTTAAATGATAAATATACCGTTGATGTGCTCTTCTAGGCTTGTCAGACCATTGTGTCATATCAGGTAATTTCTCGTACCCCGACAACACAGTTAAAGAAAAAATTCCTAAGAGAACCGTATGGCAATACGAAAAAGCCAATTAGAGCCAACTTTACAGATTCTTTAGAAATTTGCATTATCTTTGGAATGAGATCCTTTATACCACGTCGGATGAGATTATCAAATCTAAAAAAACGGAGTGGTACCACTCGAGATGTATAAAGGCTGTCAGGGTTAGAGAAATGTTTTTCGATTCTTCATGACCAACCCGATAGAGGAAAACCGAAAAGAGTTTAAACGTGCAGTGAATGACTGCAACATCTTCCTTAAGAATTTCAATACGACCATAAACTGAAGCAAAAAATATTACAATGTCCCAATGGTTGTAAAAATTGTTGGTCGTTCTTCAAAAACATTAGAAATTTTGTCTCATCCTTCATCCCGACGCTCATTTATTATGACATTCACACTGTCAGCTCTTTGGACAAGGCCAATTTGCTTGCTGCAAACTTTGAGGCCAGTTCAAAACTTCTAGATTGTGCTTTTTCACCGTTTACACTTGAGTTTATCGAATCTTCAATGGGACAAACCTTAATATTCACAAATCCTCTGGTCCAGATGGTATATCTCTTCTTCTTATAAAGACCTTTTCTTCCGTGCTGGCAAAACCACTGCGTAAGGTTTTTCTTCAATCCTACTCTTTAGGACTTTTTTAAGGCAGATAGAAAACAACATTGGTTCCGCCCGTCCCTTAGAAAGGCAAATTTCTGTTTTCTCCCTTATAGACCCACTGCATTTACATCGCTTCTTTCCAAGCTTATGAAAACGCTGATAAACCGTCAGCTCATAAAACAACTTGAAACACAAAAACTTCTTAATCGGCAGGTACAATGGTGATTTGATGGCATGTCTTAACGGAAAAGTGAAACCAAGGCGTACATCAATCTGGTGAAAGCAAGATATTTTAAAGGCATTTAACAGAGTTTGGTATCTTACTCTTTTTTCAAAAATGCATGCTTTTTGGGATCGAAGACTCTTTTCTTCAATCGATTCGAAATTATCTTTTGGAACATTCAGTTCAAGTTTTGGATGGTTTCAAGCCTGATGTTCTGTCTCCGACACTCCTTTTAGTCTTCGTTAATAATATCTTGCCTGCTACATCCAATCCAATATATTCCTTTGCTAATAAAAGTACTATCTGCTTTTCATATTCGTTCCGGGACTCATTTAGCTCTTCTTCGGCTGTAGAACGGGAACGTCAGCGTATGTTGAGTTCATTAAATTCTGATATTAAAAAACAAAACTTATTGTAGAACTTCCACAATACAGTGGAATTTAATAGAGTCATTAAAGGGAAATTTAAATACCCAGCCGTTACCCATGAATTGCCTCACATTGTCGAAACCGAAAAAGTTTTTTTGGAAAATTGGATAAAGAGAGAGAAAGAGAAAGAAGGAGAAATATATTTGGGGTCAGTGGTTATTTCGTTCCAACTTTTAATTGGGAGACTAAGTTATTGGTATAAATTGATATCGCCAAAAGTGCTGCGAAGTTTTCTCAAACGATGTAAGAAATTTTTCACCCCTTCTGATCTGGCTTCAATATATAAGGCTTCTCGCCGCCCAAAATTGGAGTACAACGCTCACATCTGGTCTTGTGCTCCTAAAACATCTCTGTACCTGCTAGATAGGATTCAAAACCATGCGATAAAACTAATGGGTGATACTTATATCAGTCAGTCAATTGACATCCTCGAACACCGACGTAATGTCTCCTGTCTCACTTTATTTTATGGCTATTTCCATCACCAGTGCTGCATAGAAATTGGCAGTATCATTTTGCCTCTTCAAATCTTCAATCTTAACACCCGTCTCGCTATAACATAACAGTATACCCTCAGAAGCACTCTCACACATACTCTAAAATATCGTGGTGATCAGTGTCTGCATCTGCTATGAATTCTTTCGATGGATTACATAAGTAACTGCATTAAAAGCATTAAAAAATTTCTATGATAACATTTATATATATTTGCATTTTCTAAATGATGAAACACAGCGGCTAATACTTTTGCTGTTCGAACCACTTTCGTGCGGAGCAAGTTGCTTGGACTTATTTTTTATAATTTTGACTACTTTCCAGAAGGGCTTGGAAGCTTCATCTAGAGTACTTAGCTTATTATTCCACTTCACGTTTGAATGATCTTTAATTTTCTTATATATGTTATATTATTGTATTTAGTTGTGCTGCTTGATTTCGGGACATAGACTGGCGATATAATTGACAGTTTCTTCTGTGTATGTTCCTAATTTTTTGTAATCCCAATGTGTGTGCTGGAATTTGAACACAATAGAATTTTTTAGCAATTTTTTAAATGTTATTATAAGCCGAACTTATGATTTGATCTGAAAACTGATGGACAATGGTATCAAAATCGTATTTTCTTGAAATAAGATCAAAATTCATAGAAGCTGATCGAAATTTCTTTTTCACTTCCATTAGAAAATTTGTCCATTTTGCATTTTTGAAGTCTTCGATATATTGCACTTTTTGTAAGCCCGACCTATTAATTTAAGAATTGATATGGGCAATCCTAAATATCTTAAATCCTAAAAATTTAGGTCGTTTAGCCACTTCTTTTCGTCTACTTACATCCCAAGCTCAATGTACAGTACTTGAATAATAAGCTGCATCCCTCATAGTGTAAAGATCTTATGCTCAGAACATTTTAAGAGAGACATCTAGTGTGACCGCCAAAAACAAAGAAGATTTTGGGAATTTTTTTTAAAGAAAACTACTGTATGAATAAATACATATATTTATACATAAGTAATAAACAAACACTGAAGTTTTGAAAAAAAAAATAAATTTTCAGCGAGTTATTCGCTATCTCCTGCCACTGCTGCAGTGATTGTGGTCTTCATCGTAGCTTCAATAAAAAAAAAAACAAATAAATTGTACAACTTAAAGGTATTGCCTAAACAATACCCCACGATTTTAAGAATATGCCAAATATTGCACGAAAATTTGATGATTTTTGGTGCGCCAAAGTTACCTTTTTCACAAAACTAAAGGGTCATTGCATAGAGAAACATATACAAAATAAGCAAGAAAAAATCAAAGCGATCGGATGATTCGTCTTCAAGTTACAACTGAAGCAAATTTAAAATAAATGATTGATTTCATTGTTATAAGCAGATAAAAATCATATTTAGAGCTTATCTGCTATTACAGGCCCATATAATTCACCTTCTTCTTCTTCAAAAAGGGCAGCCTGTTGGCGTTGCTCTACTACTTGAAGTCTTGTTTTATCATTGCTAGCGACATACTCGTAATCTCTTGCTGCAGGTTCAACTATCACTGCCTTCACATTAAATATTTTTTAAAATAGATGTATAACCATAACTCAATATTAAAGCAGCAAAGCAATTTGATAAGTCAATAGTTTTGAGACCACAGTTGAGGTGTTTTGGAGCAAAGTGCTAAAGTAAACAATTGTAGCTTTCGTTATTATTCTGCTTATTATTACCTTTACATCTATCAAGCGATTCACGCCGAGACAAGTCTTTCTATATTGACTTCAGAGTTTTTTTAACATTTGGATCAAATGCGCCTTCTGGACAGTTTTCTTATCGGTCGAACTCAAAAGATTAACTTTAGCCAAAATTGCTTTATACATTTCATCCACATTATCTTGATGTCTCATGATCGCTAGGCTAGTTAACTTTAGTTTGTTTTTACCTTTTCCTCCTGAGCTCTTATCGGCCTTTTTCAAACTACGGATTCGTCATCCCATTCCTTTTTTAACATGTAGATAGCACTATAGTTTTTCTATAGGAATGTCATAAGGATTCAAATCTAAAAATCCTTTATATGTGGCATTATTACCATCACCAATATGCCACGAATATTTATTAATTGAGCGACCAAACATGTCTTTTAAATTGTCGATTTACATTTGTGATGCCGATGCTTTATGATTTGTGTTTTTTCAGCGGATTTACTAGTATTCGAAGTAGACCGCTCGAATGTATGTATGTTGATTTCCCTAAACTTCCGTTTTCTTGAAACTGATCTATGCCTGGGAATGCCGTGAGTATTTTTTTGGTTTTAATTTTGGTTGATCTGTAATTTTTACTAAAATAACCTACGAAATGTGACCTAGCTATGAACGAAAAATCCCTAGAGAGAAGAAATATTCATGCATTTCTGTATACCTGAAGGTTAACAATAGAAACCGGAATTGTTTTATTATGGTAAAGGATGACGACCTTCTAACCGCTGAGCGGCTTCTCTTTAGATGGCTGTAACTCAAAATCTGTTTTGAGTATGTTTATGTATTGGGTCTATAACTTAATTCGTGCGGTTTACTAAGAGATGGCGTAACTTGTATTATTCCATTGTTATTATTCCATTGGAACATGCGTTGGATAGCTACTGTCATTGTAAGTCTTTTCACTATATGTCAATTATTTGAAGCGTAAACAACAATAATTTTTTTCACTCAAATATGTCGAACCTTGTGCCTGAAAAAGTGTTTTTGCCGGGAGTTCTTCTTCATTACTTTAATATGAAGAAAACTGTTGCCGAAAGTCATCGTATTTTGGTGGAATTTTATGGTGAACATGCGCTAGCTGATCGAATGTGCCAAAAGTGGTTTGCACGGTTTAAAAGTGGTGATTTTGGCTTGGAAGACGATGAACGTCCTGGGCAGCCAAAAAAGTTTGAAGATGAAGAATTGGGAGCATTACTCTATGAAGGTTGTTGCCAAACACAAGAAGAGCTCGCAGAATCTTTGGGTGTCACTCAAGCAGCTATTTCACAACATTAAAAAGCAGCTGGATATATTCAAAAGCAAGGAAATTGGGTTCCATATGAACTCAAGTCGAGAGACATCGAAAGGCGGTTTTGCATGTCTGAAATGCTGCTAGAACGCTACAAAAGGAAGTCATTTTTGCATCGGATTGTTACTAGTGATGAAAAATGGATTCATTACGACAACCCCAAGCGCAAAAAATCATATGTGAAATTCGGCCAACCAGCCAAATCAACGACAAAGGCGAATATCCGTGGTGCGAAGGTAATGCTCTGTATTTGGTGGGATCAGATGGGTGTGGTGTATTATGAGCTGCTAAAACCGGGTAAAACCATTAATGGACAACGCTACCGAACACAATTAATGCGTTTGAAGAGAGCAGTAGCCGAAAAACGACCGGAATATGCGACCAGACACGAGGCAATAATTTTCCATCATGACAACGCTCGGCCCCACGTTGCTATTCCGGTTTAGAACTATTTGGAAAATAGTGGATGGGAAGTCTTACCCCACCCGCTTTATAGCCCAGACCTTGCCCGTTCTGACTACCATTTGTTCCGGTCGATGCAGAACGCCCTACTGAAATACGGTTCACATTAGAGCAGAATATCAAAAATTGGAGTCCACAAATTTCCAGAAAAATGAGAAAAAGTTATAGCTTCAGATGGCAATACTTTGAATAACACTATTGTACATGTTTTTCTTAAATAAACGTTCACATTTTGAAAAAAAAAACCGCACGAATTAAATTACATACTCAATATTATATATATTATTTAGTATGTTTAGTATGTGGGTATGTATTTTAGTATTATTGTTAAAGGTATAGGATATCGAAATATGAAAAAAAAAAACATAGATTTTTTCAAAATTTCACATCTGCCGTAAAGAGCAAGGCAGGCCTTATTTATCCAGACTATCTACAGGTATCAGACCTCAGGAGTACTTGCCAACTGCCGGTATAACTATCACTTCTCTATTTGCTAGGCACTTTCACGCTTTTATTCTCCTGTAATTAATTTTTGCTTTGGAGTCATTCCTCCGATTAAGACCTGCTTTACTTACTTTTCAGTGATGCAATGTCCTTATAACAACCCAGCTGTGCGATATTTTCTTCCTTTCCAAGAAGGCTAGCACTATTCATTAGTTAATACACTTGTATATGTGTTGTACAAAAATATCCCTGTTTACATACTGTCGCAAAATCGGGTTTACAATCTGAAAAACACAAAAAGACACACAATAATCGGAAGAAATCAAAATAATAAAAGGAAACAACTATCCAACTCCTATATACAATACCATCTATTATTTCACGTTTTTACCTTCTTACCTCGATTGCGACAACTTTATGAGTAGTTCTGTTTGTCAAGCACTATTTTGCATTCAAGATCGCACAAGATCAAGTTGTCAGCTAAAGGAAGATGTAGAGGAAAGGATGAAAAGGATGAAGAAAAATAAAGAAAGTTTCCTGTGACGTAGCACTTTCCTAAACATAAGTCTAACAAAAGAAAAACAACGGGACAAGCAGAAAGGAATCGAACACACAAAAAGGACAGAAGACTGGGAAGGAAAAAAAAAAGTTACGAGTTTGCAGCCGAACCAACAGAATCCTTAAAGACAAATTAAAATTGAACAAATGACAAATAAAAAGTTTACCTCTTGGGAACCAGAAATTCGCTAGTTTTATTTTAATCTCTGATTGAATATTTGTTTTTTTTAGTTCGGCTTTCTGAGGTTTGAGCGAATTTCGTTCCAAACAAGCTATAATATTGGTCATATAAAAAGTCTCCGCGGTTTTTTGGTATATTTTTGAAAAAAAATTTTTCTTTACTCAAAATCAATTTCAATCAAGTACATATTGGCCATTATTATCTTTTACCTTTTACGGTGTAGAACTTCTGTGGTTTATCAGCGAAAAACTTGGCCAAGTGATTTTCAGCGGCTCTTCGGTCGACCAATTTTTTACCATCAAGAGAGTTTTGCAAAGACCGAAACAAATGGTAGTCAGAGGGTGCAAGGTCCGTGCTATACGGTGGATGCATCAAAACTTCCCAACCAAGCTCCGTCAATTTGTTCCGCTTCATCAAAGATGTGTGTGGCCTAGCATTGTCATGATGGAAGACGACTCCTTTTCTATTGAGCAATACTGGTAGCTCTTTCTTGAAAGCTTTATTTAAACTATCAAGTTGTGCACAGTAGAGGATCTAGTTGACCGTTTCGCCACGTTCTAGTAGCTCATAATAGACAATTCTCTTCCAATCCCACCAAACACGCAACATAGCCTTGTTTGAGGTTAATCCAGGCTTTGAAGTCGTTTGTGGTCGGTACATTTCAACAGCGTTTCATTGATAGTATTTCGGTGGTCAATTAAATTTCTTTATTCCGGAACGGAATCGAACGAACCACTCCTAGGTCCGGCGTTCACTCACAGCATTCCTACCGTAAACTGCATAAATTGTTCGTCATGTTTTTGCAGAGTTTTTCCCTTTTTTATAGTAAAAAAGCTTCACATAGCGTATTTATTCAGATATTTTAAATCAATATAACTTTTAACACGAGCGACGAACTACACAGCTGTCTTCACAAAAAATGCAGCCTTACATGTCACATTTCAAACACGTGTTCGTTTAACACAATCAGATTAGTGTTTCTAGATAAATGGACACCATATTCACCAGAGATTGCAGCAAAAGGATCGAGGAATTCATATTCCATATTATTTAATTGCGGGATATTAACGTAATTTTTTCGACCAGCATACGAGTACATACATAGCATAGCTGTACACATACGAATCATAATATTTTTCCAACTACATCTGAATAACCAAATAGTCTATTTCGAATGGGATGTTTTCCCTTCAGGACTTGACACTCGTGCAGAGAGAAAATGAAATTGTTTCTGTCAGGGAAATACAATTTTGCAAAGCTTGAAAATGAGAATAAAAATAAAAACATACAAAAGTTCGCTGGGTATTCATAGGTGATAGCCAGTTAATTATTCAATAGAGTTCAAATGTTGGCATATAAAATGCATTTTATTATTTTACATTAGGCTTTTTGACTCGGGACGTAACTGATGGTCTTAGATGGTATCATAAAAATTATCTTATCCATAGGATCCGATGTAAGCTATATATCTACGAATACATTGGATTATCTACTTTTCTACTAATTAATTAAATTGGTTAGGTGGTTATTCAATATAGAAACCAACGGCTATAATTCCTTACATCCTAAGTCAGCCTATTGGTCTAAGGTGTGATCAATGATATGCCCACGTTGTGCCTACGTGTTCGCTTCCTGGCGCGTATAAACTCTATCTAGTTCATTCACTTCAATTTTCTTTCTCATGTATTGTATGAAAAATCGAATACCAGGACTTTATTTCATCGCGTCTATATATTTCCAATCTTGGTACAAATTTGGGGGAAAACTCGCAGTATCTTTCTAGGGCAGCGGTTTACATACGAGTACATATGAAAATATGTTTGTGTCGAGTGTGGTTCCACGAAGTACAATATTATACTTTATACGGACGTTCGAAATTCGCCTCAGAATGATGCATACCATAAGTTGGTGCTCTTATTAGTATTTTACGCACCACTTTTCATTTTGGACCTTCTAACTTTTCGAAAAAATAAAAGTGCTTTGTACTTCTCTAACACTGTAAAGTCCCCTCCACTTTGCATTTTGCAATTTTTCAGACTTTTTTAAAAGTGAAAAATTAGAAAGAGAACTTTGCATTTGTAATCGTGTTTTATTAAATTGCAAAGTGAAACATATGTGTGCGTTTACAGTTCATCAATGTACCAAATATAATTAATTACACTGCACTACAACTTTCAATTTTTTGTTGCTTAACATTAATAAAATAAGGTATTCGCTTATCAAATGGGAGTTTTATTTAAGGATAGAATAAGGATTTTTCCGTGTTATGGATACGATAATAAATATGAAAATACAAACGAAATTAGAAGTGACAAAAGGTTTATTGATGTTGAAACTTAACAATTATTTCTAAAACATAAATATTTGTAATTCTTTTTAATAATAAAACATGTATTCTATGATTCAGCTTTTACTTTTGTGACCGGTTGAATCTTCTCGCATTAAGACCAACAGTAATCTCTTAATATGGATGCACCCCGCCGACCTCAATAACGTTCTCCGATCTTTATGTCCTGATGAAATCATTCTTGTTATTTGTCATTTACCGCTCTTTTTTTGGAAAAAAAAAATCAAAATTTAAATGCAAGAAATGTATTTTCAATGAAATTCTGCAACTTAAGTCCTTATAAGTTTTTAACAAATTTGCGACTAACATTTTAGAAATAACAGCTCGATGATTTCCTTAAAACCTGCTAGTTCCTTTGAGTTTAGTTTAGTAGGTGGAGTGAAAAGTAACCTTCTTGACAAAAAAGGTTATGGTGCCTTGAAGTCGGTTCATATTTTAGTTACTGCGATACTGTCTTTAGTTTTGTTTTGACAGCTGATTATTGTTGGTGTGTTTGGCATCATATTGAGTATGGACAAACACGATTTTCGTTCTCTCATACAAAAATTTTTTTTGAGAGGCAAAACGGCAAAGGAAACAAAAGAAAAGTTGGATAAATATTATGGGGCTAATGCTCCGTCAGATTACACCGTCAAATATTGGTTTCGAGAGTTTCGTGGTGGTCGCAATTCCACTACCGATCAAGTCCGCAGCGGCAGGCCCTCCGATGCGGTTACAGAGGACAGTGTCAAAAAAATACATGAAATGGTGTTGGCTGACCGGAAAGTGAAGGTGCGCGATCTAGCAGATACCACAAAGATTAGTACTGAGCGGACATGCCATATTATGGGCAATATTCTGCATATGAAAAAGTTATCCTGCCACTGGGTGCCGCGCATACTCACTCCTGACCAAAAACACGAACACGAGAGCATTTCGAAAGAGTGTTTGGACTTGCTGATGCGGAATCGGGCGGATTTTTGGCGTCGATTGGGAGATGTTGAACACCAGAGAACAGAATGAGTGCCCGTCAATGGACTGAAGCCTGACTGACTGACTGAAGACTGAGGCTCGATGGGTCGGAAAGGTTATGGCGTCGGTTTACTGGGATTGTCATGGCCTACTCTTCGTAGACTACCTCGAAAAAGAAAAAACCATCAACGCAAGTATTACTGTGCATTATTGGAGCGATTGAAGGCCAAAATCGCTGCAAAACGGCCTCAAATGAAGCGAAAAGAATTTTTGTTTTTGAAAGACAATGCACCGTTGCACAAGAGCATCGCAACCATTGCTAAAATCAATGACTTACGGCTCCAATTGCTGTCCCATCCACCGTATTCGCCCGATTTGGCTCCCTCGGACTATTATCTCTTCCCAAACCTCAAAAGATGGTTTATCAATAAAAAATTCAGCTCACGCGAGGAAATCATGACGCCACGGAGGAGTATTTTGCAGACCTTCCGGAAAATTACTTTTCGGACGGGATCAAGAAGTTGGAAAATCGCTGGATTAAGTGTATCAAATTAAAGGGGACTATATTGAATAAAATAAAAAAAAACGTTTAAAATTTTTTTTTTTTCATTCACCCCACCTAGTAAGGTCAAAATTGATATCGTTTACAGGTTTTCGTATTTGGGTTCCAACAAATACATATATGTACTTTCTTTAATCAACAAAGCATCACTTAATTTAGTGAATACAGACTTTAAATGTAAAAAGCCTTCACCAGTTTTGTCCATAGCTTTTACAAAATTCCTCATTTAAACCCAGCTTTATGGAAGAAGTACATTTTGCGGCTCAATAAGACGAGAACATTTGACATTTGATTGTCCTGCAACAAATTCCGATGTCATCTTCAACCAATTAGTATTTTTCTATAGCTCGACTGTCCCACATTTGTGTATGAAAGCAGCAATATTTCGTAAAGCCACACTGTAGTCCTAATAACAAGGCTATCGCTTTTAAGTCAGCACAAACTTTCCAACTTGAGTCTCTTTACTTTATATTATTTTTTGCATAATGTCGTATGTTTCTTTTAAAGTGATTGATAATGTTATAGATATGTAAGTGTAACAGTAAGTGATCCGTAATTCATTCATCAATCTGTTAAATTCGTTACAGTATCATATGGATTCGTTCTTTGTGAAGAAGGTAGCTAAATTTTTGTTCCTTTTCCTTGGCTAATGTATCTTAATTTCGTGATAACATATTCCATTCTTGTAGTCTAGAACCGGGAATTTGTGATAGTTTGATGGATAAAAATGAGGTTCATACGAGTATTCGGATATTTCCTTCTCTAGCGTATAATTTTCTTCACGGTCATCCTCATCACTTGACTTTGAACGTGGTTCTCGTATTCCTGGCGTGGGCACAGGAAATTCTTCACTATGAGCTATTGGCAGAAGCTTCTTAAGGGTATTTAATTTTGTTTTTAATTTTTTTTTGAAAACACTTTGACTTTAGTTAAACAAAAATAACAATGTCACTTGTTTACGACAAATCATTGGAAGAGCAAACGGCTTCGACTTTTTTTCCTATTTAACCATTGGATAAGTGTAACATAACACGAGATATAAAACAATTTCGGAATCCATTCTTTGTCCTGTTTTGTTAAACGATTAAAAGAAAGTTGATAAGCCTTCTTTACCTTTTTCGTTATAGCCTTTCCTTAGACATTTACAATATATTGGCCACACACATAACAAAATTTATTGGGGGAATTTTTACAAGTGCGACGAATAATTTTTTCCATATTTACAATAGCTTATAGATTGTATTGTACTTTCACTTAAAACTATCTCAACACAATTCAATTCCGAATGCCAACCGAACCAGCAAAATAACTAAATTGAATTATTGGTGCACAACACATGAACATAGTTTCATAAATGCGTCAATAACACGAGAAGTTGACGTGATGGGACAGTTTTACTTTCCATTGTTATTTTAAGTAACTGTAAAAAAACAGTTTTACATATCATCACTTATGTTACCAAAACTTTCTCACGTTGTGATTAATAAAAACTTACCAAAATAATTAAAGGAAATTAATTAAATTCTTTTTGCCTCGTTTCAAAGCAACTTTATAACAAAAAAGCAAAACAAATAAGCTTGAGAGTAAGTTTTGATGAAAGCAAAGTCCCCTTGGCTGGCATGGACTTTTGCCAGGGATAATATTTTTGTATTTCATATTTTTTTGTGAAATATATGACTAGTTGTAGGTAATAAGTAGCATAGCATTTTTGTGTAATAATGTTGTGTGAAAATGTTTGTTCTGCAAGATAATTGTCATTTTTTCTTTCGAAAAAAAAAAAAACGGCGACTGAAGCGCATCGAGAGCTGAAAAAAGTTTACGGAGATGCTCTCTTAGTAAAATAACTTGAGGTGATAGGTTCCGTCGCTTCAAAGATGGTAATTCGCGTGAAGGAAGGCCAAAATCCTACGAAGATGCTGAATTGGAGGTATTGCTCAATGAAGATCTGTACCAAATGCAAGAAGAGTTTGCATCAGTATTAGGAATTACTCGACAAGCCATTTCCAAGCGATTGAATTCGTTGGGAATGATTCAAATGATTCCTTGTGATGTGAAGCCAAGGGAATTTGAACGTCATTTTTCCACCTATGAACAACTGCTCCAGTGGGTAATGAAAATTGGATTCATTATAGTCATGGGGACTTCCTGGTAATGCTTGTACGTCGTCGGCTCGGCCGAATATTCACTCTGCAAAGATTATGTTGTGTATTTGGTGGAACCAGTTCGGTGTTATTTATTATGAACTGTTGAAACCCAACGAAGCCATCACTGGGGGAACGGTATCGACTTCAATTGATGCGATTGAGCAGAGGCACGGAAAAGTGATTCTACAGCATGACAATCCTCGGCCTTATGTTGCCAATCCGGTTAAAACCTACTTGGAAACGCTCAAATGGAAAGTCCTACCCCACCCGCCATATCGCTTGATTCGTGAATAGCCTCAAAAAATAAACAATTTTACCTTAACGGTATTCGAGACTCTGCCAGAAAGATAAAAAAAAGTTGTAGATTGTAGTAATACTTCATCTGTAACCATTTTTTTACAATGAAGTTGCATTTTCATAAAAAAAACAGCGATAACTTAGTTGCGCACCTAATCCATATGTACTCGTACGTTTTATTTTTCTCAGGCCAAAGGTGATAATTAAAAAAAAAAAAAAAATGGAACTGTGTGTGGAAGAGCGGTAGTTCTTTATGCTGTTGATGAGATGATTCCCGACATAATAAGGACTGATTCGCCTACTGTTGAATTTGAATTTGCCAGAAATGTGTGGTGAAAGAGTTGTCATGTAATTTTCAGAGTGAAATTCCAAGACTGCCGAAGCTACTCAGTATAAGTATCCCTACTCAAGGAAGAGGTGGATGACGAAATAATAACTTAAAATAAAAACAGCTGTTGAAGTTTGAAATTAAAAAGACTAAATTAGTAGCCCTTAAACTGGGACGTGAGCCGAAAATTCCGTTATCAGAATTCACCAAACGATTGAATTGACAAAGTTTGAATATATAAAAAGACCCTTCAATTTTCGCTTTCTATATTTTGATGCTTTTTCAAAATAGTTGTGCAGTCTAATCCAGTCTGTGCCATTCGAAATATGTCCCATCTCCAATTGACCAAAAAATCGCTTTCCTAAAAAACTGGAGTCAGAACTCATTTAGTATAGGACACCTACCCAAGAAGTGATAAATGTTCTCCTTTTCTCTTAAATTATTGGGTCTATAACCGTATATTCGTGCAGTTTGCTAGGAGATGGCGTAACTTGTATTATTTCATTGTTATTATTCTATTGGAACATGCGTTGGAAAGCCACTGTCATTGTACGTCATTTCAGTATATGTTCGACATATTTGAGTAAAAAAAAATTTCTTTTCACTCAAATATGTCGAACTTTGTGCCTGAAAAAGTGTTTTTGCGGGGAGCTCTTCTTCATTACTTTAATACGAAGAAAACTGATGCCGAAAGTCATCGTATTTTGGTAGAAGTTTATGGTGAACATGCGCTAGCTGAGCGAACGTGACAAAAGTGGTTTGCACGATTTAAAAGTGGTGATTTTAGCTTGGAAGACGATGAACGTCCTGGGCAGCCAAAAAAGTTTGAAGATGAAGAATTGGAAGCATTACTCTATGAAGGTTGTTGCCAAACACAAGAAGAGCTCGCAGAATCTTTGGGTGTCACTCAAGCAGCCATTTCAAAACGTTTAAAAGCAGCTGGCTATATTCAAAAGCAAGGAAATTGGGTTCCACATGAACTCAAGCCGAGAGCATTGGATTGTTACTGGTGATGAAAAATGTATCAAATACGACAACCTGAAGCGCAAAAAATTATATGTGAAACCCGGCCAACCAGCCAAATCAACGGCAAAGCCGAATATCCATGGCGCAAAGGTAATGCTCTGTATTTGGTGGGATCAGATGGGTGTGCTGTATTATGAGCTACTAAAACCGGGTAAAACCATCAATGGGCAACGCTAACGAACACAATTAATCCGTTTGAAGAGAGCAGTAGCCGGAAAACGCCCGGAATATGCGACCAGACAAGAGGCAATAATTATCCATCATGACAAGGCTCGGCCCCACGTTGCTATTCCGGTTAAGAACTATTTGGAAAACAGTGGATGGGAAGTCTTACCCCTTACGCCTTATAGCCCAGACCCTGCCCCTTCTGACTACCATTTGTTCCGGTCAATGCAGAACGCCCACATTGAAATACGGTTCACATTAGAGCAGAATATCAAAAATTGGCTTGATTCATTCTTGGCTGCCAACCGGCGCAGTTCTTTTGGGATGGGATCCACAAATTGCCAGAAAGATGGGAAAAAGACATAGCTTCAAATGGGCAATACTTTGAATAATACTATTGTACATGTTTTTCTTAAATAAACGTTCAAATTTTGAAAAAAAAACCGCACGAATTAAATTACATTCCCAATACACAGCGATCAAACAATCTATGCATCCATAGAGCCGATAATATTACCTCTGGTCCGGAAAATTGTAGCTGTCGTATCGTTAGAGTACCTTTCGTTGAAGTAATTGGTTTCACATAGATTGTGGTTTAAGCTTTCATATATTTCTCCGTGTGCTGAATTTTTTAAATTCCCAATGCGCTCTGCGTGCATTTTCTCATCAACCGCCGAAAGTAAATCATAAAACTGTTCCTTCTATTAAGTGATGTTTCCAATATTTATTCTCAAGGTGTATCTACAGACCTCTGCTAGTGACTTCCATTCTTCATAAAACAATACTTTGGCCTCTAAAACATAATTTGCTATATTTTTAACCAACCTTACTACATCCAAAGGCATGACTCTTAAAATGAAGTTGAAATGAAGCTTCAATGTTTATCATGTTCTTTAGTGTACATTGTGATAATTCGAACATTCGCTTTTAACCGGAACCTTAATTCTACAGTTCCATAATACATTAATTTACATAAATGGCCACAAGTATAACTCAAAGGATAAACCATTTTCCATGCCTCCTCCATCTATATAAAGAACTCCTTAAATTGGAGATGTTAAAGGAACTGCATATAAACAATACGGCATACATAAGAGAAGTAGAGGAAGAAGAGAAGACTCATATTATCACCAACTACAGCATGACATCCCTCCTATTATTAGCTGTTATTACAATTATCATCTGACAAGTGATTGACCGAAACAGGGAAAGTTACAATTCATACCGAAACCCCACAAAAGGCCGAAGGCTAGCTTAAAAGTCAAATTGAGGGTGAACCATCACAGCAAAACCCGATACCAATATTCTATATGGTATCGAATGAGGACACTCGATTTTGAGAAAGGAAGAGTTAACAAAAAAAAAAATATTAGAACTCGTACTACGCCAGCCGGGTGCAATGCTCCCACTTCCGCCACATGCACTTCGAGGTGCACACACTTGCTGCACAATTCCAAGAAGTCAAACCTATGAACTCAAAGTTTCACACGTTCCATACAATGCAAATTCTAAGAAGCTTGCAAAGCAAATGTAACATTATTCCTCCGAAACAAATCCAAACTGTTTAATCAATAATTTATCGCTGGTATTTAACGCTGATGGTAACCTTATAAATTAGATTTTAAGCTTAGTTCGATTTATTTTACTTCACTGCGGATAAAAGTCTAACTTATAACACTTGAAAATCAAAATTTAGATATTTCAGGCAGCGTTTAAATCAATAATTTTCTATGGAGTCCAAGGGTGGGCAGTAGAAAAACTTCTTCGTCTTTTATTAAACGGTAGCCTTACCTCATATCTACCATCTTCTCTTCATCTTGTTGTATTTTGATAATGCAGCTGACACTTCTCTTCTTGTGTTAGCTTACGTGTTCGATAACCTCTTAAATCTCCCAAAGTTTCCTGAATTGTGCATCTATTGTGATGTGATGGCAACTGCTCCGATTAAGATCCATCCCAGTCCTGTTTGTTGTACCACTGAGGATCCATTTTGTCCTGCAATTAAACCTTTAAGGATAATAGCCCCATAAACATCGGCACATAAAAGCATATCAAACTTTTAAAATTAAGCCGGGGATAATGAAAGATAAGTCTGTCAATGGCAGATTCGCCAAAAGAGATACATACAATATTTCTGTTTTCCAACCACAATGGAAGAATTTTCAAGAACTGTTGCTAATTCGTTTTTTAGCTCAGTCGTAGCACCGTTTTTTGGATTACCTGTTCTATAAATTCGGCTGTTGGGACCAAGCAGTTCTTGGGATAAAGAAATCGTGGCGTAAAAATTATCGGTCGTAGTCGTTCTTCCTCGATCTGAGTCTACGTTTAAAATTTACTGAAGTCTACCTATTTCGAGAGATGACTTGAAGCATAAAAACATTTCTGAAAAGCTTGTCGGAACTCCAGTAATGCGAGATAGAAGGATATTTGGTAATTCGTATACACACACAAATGTACATGATGAGGCCAAAAACATTTTGCATCGGCTGTATGTTACTGTCTAACCATTTTTTTTTTCCTATCATATAAACTATACGCGTTATTGTGTTATTTCGTAAAACGCGCTGGCGTTGGTCTCGATAAAAGTTAGCTCATACATTTCTTCGTTGACCATTAGATGGAAGACATTAACTTATCATTCTATTGATGAGTCTGACTGGATGCCATAAAATATCTCAGTCAATGTACACCCTTAAAATTTTTGATTTGCACTTCCTGATCACTGTCTACATCGCTTCCGCTTTTTGATTACCATTGATTCACTGATTACAATTCTCTCACTCATATACTATAAGGGAACTTCGAAGGTACAAAATCTGCAAGCCAACTAGAGAAATTGTTATTTTTTCATAATTTTGCTTTAGTTAATTTCCTCATCATCCAGACTCTTTATTTGATTAAGATGCACCAAGTAAGATAACAAAATGAAAATATACCCACATAGAGAATTCCTAATGCTGTCCTTAATTCATGCGCCATCAGGAAGGACCTAATAAAAGAGAGAAATATGCAATGACTGATGAGGTGTGTACGGATTTTCTATTTTTTGTTGTTGTTATTTCTTACCATGATAAAATCCATCAGTTATACTAAAAGACAGTATAGTTACTGTAATTCTGAAAACTAGATTATCTTTCCTCAGGAACTCGTTAGAATCAGCGGATTCTTTTTTCCACGTAAACAGAACAGAAAAGAGGGGATTTAACAAAGTTTCAGAACACTATTTCCTGCAAGAGTTTGCTCTTTAAATGAGCTATCCGGTCACAGACGTATGTATGTACATTCCTCACATATGACTATGATGCATACCACGTACAAATACGTAATTCGGTTTCAAGGAAGAACTGACAGATGCTAGAATAAATTAATTTTTTCTTTCGATTCGCTACTGGGGGAATTAAAAATTGGAGTAAGTGAATTGAAGCGACTGAAAAAAACTGAAGAATAGGGAAAAAAATAAAACAAATAATTTGAAAAATGTTAGTATTACTAGGCATGAGGAAAAGGCTTCCATTTCCTTCGGTTTCGAGCATGCTTTTACCAAATGCCTTAATCATACGTAGATCTATATTGTCAATCATGAGAGTTTGGACATTTATTGTATATTAGCGAGCAGTTTAGTCGATATTTTTTGTCTTTTTAGACTTTTGTCGGATATTTATCTACTCCCATCTTCTCACTCGGTATTCCTTGTCTGATTTCTAAGTTATATTCTGTAGTACTAAATTGTGGGAGATTGACTCCTTTTAAAACAGCTACAGACGGGCCTATAGTGATATTTTTAAGTAAGATCTTGAGCACGATTCTGTGATTGTAGAGGACGTGAAAAGTGAGCTGGCAGCAAATAAACATTTACTTGTGGGTGAATCGCATAATCACTCAATAACTGCACTGTCTACGTATACTAGTTAGTCGCTTTTATTTACATATAATGAGCATTAAATAATATTAAAACGCTTCAATGAAAATGGTAAAATAGAACTCCAACGATGGCCAATCTCTAACTGTCATGATTATAAATTAGTTCAATGAAAAAGTATCAATTTAACCTAATAACTCGTTTTTTTCTGTCGGAGCAGAGCACTCATACAAATAACTATTCCATTATACTCTTTGTAAGTTACTTTTAATGAAATCTTTCAGTCTTACGAAGAAAGATGAGTAAGCGCTTAAGTGATAAGGTGCCTACAGTACCAGCACCCACGACGTCAGCGCGAAGTACCAGAAGCCTTATGCGAGCATAAGCTGGAAATTCACAGAGATTATGCTCCCCGGTGTTGTCATCAACTTTACAGCAAATATCGTAGGATGTTGTGTCACTTATGCCCATCACATTTAAGTGCTTAGCAAAAATATAATGCTCTGTCACGACGCCGGTAAGCAACTTGCAGTCTTTCCTACTGAGGGAGAGCAGAGAGGCCGCTGACTTTCTAGAGGCGTTGAGAAGTATAAGTTTGGTCTGCCTGCATCCTGGGGAGTTATGCCATCTGCAGTTGTGCTCATATGAGACCCAACTGTCAATGGAACTTTTAACCGAGAACGCTGGCGGATCCAAAGCAGGTTCGGGTCTTGAATCGGGTTCGCGTTTTCCTCTGAACCTTACCTGGAAAATTTATCGGCGATGTATTTTCCGTGATCCCATTGTGACCTTGGACCCAGACAAGGGTCACTGAATTTAGCCTTCCGGCTATATTCAGTGATTTCTTGCAATTTTTAACTAGCTTGGAAGTCATGTGAGGGTTCAGTAAGGCTCTAAGCGCAGCTTTGCGTTGCTGCAGATGAAAATGCTTCGCTCCTCAACCGTTTCTTCGCAATATAGTTTGCTGCCATCAGGATTACGGAAATCTCCGATTGGAAGACAGATGCAAGCTTTCTTAACGTGAAGATAAATCTAACGTTGTCATCTTCTAGAACGACGCCAGTGCCATATTCTATATGAATCCAGTCCTGGGCACAGGAGTTTAGGTGTTATTGCATCGGACGTTACAACTATTGAGCAGTGGTTGTATTGAGCAGTGGTTGACCAACACTCACCATAGCGGTGCAACCCCTGTTTACTCCACATTCAGTGATGCAATCAATGTCCTATCCAAAAAACTAGTGGTTCATGTCTGACCGTGTTATACATGCCATTAAAAATTGCGTTGTCGAAAGCACCCTCAACGCCGATGAAAATGCATACGGCGTATTCCTACTTCTCGAGTGCGCCTTCGATTCTGTCTACCAGATTCAGAAGTGCAATCTCGCAAAATCTTCTACGTTAACGTGTTGCATCGCCGTTAGTTGATGCAATAACAAGGCAATTTATCGCACCTAAAACTGGCGAGAGAGTAGTTGTCCTTTCCGATTTTCTGTGTAAAGGCCACCCTTACTGTTCGTCAGAGTTCCGGTATGTATGCCAGTGCCAGGCTAACAGTGACATTTTTTTTTTAAAGTTGCCAGTAACTGGTGTATACATAGCTGTTTCTCCTTAAATCGTGTTCATTTGGTTTTATGCGGATTCCTCCTTTTCAATAAGGTCGAGACCTCGCATCCGATTCTGTATGTATGTATCTATGGTCTTGCATAGAGATCTCCGATAGTATTGTATTTTCCAGTCAGTAATCTCCTTATTCTCGTAACAAAAGTTACAAAAAAATATTGTTGGCAGCTAGGTCAGATGATAGTATGAAATCCAGAAGATTATTACCTCTGATTTTGCATTCGCTTCTGCCCCAAAAAGTGTTCTGAGCATTAGCATCGCAGCAAATAATAAGTCCCATCTTCCTGGAATCACAATATTCAATGAGTTCTGCTACCGCTTCCGGTGGTATTGGCAGTGGGAAATAAGCAGACGCTACTATTAATTTATGCCATTCTCCATTCGTTTCCTAGTTTATATCTGCAGCAACAAAATTTTGGTTACAGAATTGCACAAGTTTAGATGGTGAGAGTGAGTTCGACGCATAAAAACAAGCTTTCGGCCTTGAATGCTCTCACAGTTGATCGACCCAGTGTTTGCACTCAGCATCGTTTAGAATGTTGTCATTGACTTCCCAAATCGAAGCGCCAAAGAAGAGATAGCGACATCTTTGTAGGTGCGCCGGTCTCGTCCCCTTTGGCGTTTCAGGATTTTTTTGGTGATGATTTTTTAGGTAAATATTCAGTGACGTCCAAGTCCTGTCCGCCTGAGCTGCAGACTTTTATGGTTACATGACTGGTTTCAGCTGGATCTTGTGTGCGGAGAGATTTATCCACAGAAATGCCGGAAACTTTCTTCCTCTTCGCCCTGTTTGGGACAGACAAAGAGTGAACAGTTTCAGATCGAGAGGTTGGTCGGTTGTGGTCCAAACGCCTATTTCTCTTCGGTGGGGGAGTGAGACTTTTGGTACTAGCGCCTTCAAAAGCATATGCCATCTCCTTGCGCTGTGCGTTTCAGCTGTACCGTAGACGGTAGTCCTTCAGAGTTTGTCTCTTCTGGAGCCTGTTCCATCTTTTCAGTTTCCTGAAAAAAGTCGCTAGAAACAGTACCCTGACCAACCACTGGTCTATTCTGATGGAGTTTAACCGTAACAGGTATTCTCTCCATCGTTTCAGCTCAACTTATTGAACATGTCATAGAAAGAGCCGCAGGAGTTGTTGGAATCAAGTGTTCCACCAGCTCCTTAGTCAGTGCCGAAACCGGTGGGGGTGGAGGGGCGTACAGTATAGTAAGTATTATAAGTCGAGTGGGGCCTTCACAAACCATAAATCAACAGTGAGAAGACTTAGTTGTTAAAATGTGAACAAAATGGTCAATCTCTAAAATACTGAATTAATGTTACTTACAAAGATGAGAAACATACCATCATTTGTTTCACTAGGTTTTAAGAAAACACAGGAAACAAACACTGGCTGGGAGTGCCAAGTCCAAGGAAATTATTCTTCGTAGGAAATAGAAATGACAATGAAAGAGTAAAGACCCCAGCGAATGTATTTTTTCTTTGGAAGAAAAAAGTGACCAAAATAGTTCTGACCTATTAATATTCACTTATGTCAGCAATCAGCCTAGTTTGGTGACAAGCCACTGGCAAGGTAGCCAATCTTGAAACAATGCCCAAAATAAAAAGATTATCATGTACGGCAAGGTGCAAAATAAGAATGACTGAGTTGAAAGGGAATCTCAACCTTCTATCTCATAATCTATACTCGTACATACAGTAATGGGTTGTCAAATGCGTCTTGAGGATAGATCTAGTAACAGCTGAATCCGGAAAATGAAAATGTTTCCTTTCCCTGACGTTGACAGACTGTTTTCTAGCTCCTACCAATGGAAAATCGGTATCTGATATTAAACGGATATCTAGATCAATGGATTAGTGTCGGAATAAAAGATACAAATAGTAAAACCACAACAGGCGAAAATTATAAACTACCAGGGATATATCATGAAAGCTTTGGTACACGAATGACAAGAGTTGGGTCAACGGAATTTTATAAAATTAATTGTTGCTTTCTCTCACCGGTCATAACTTCCAACATAATCGCCAAATTGATAACTCATATGTAAAAGCTGCGGTAATGAAAAGTTTTCTCCTAAAATTGATGATATATGTAGATGTGATATTTTAACAATTTGAACTTACTTCTCATAGCTATTTAAATGCGGCTGAAGTCTATGGCAGATCTGTGCCCTAGTAACTTAACTTTTCATGGCATGGTCCTTAGTCAGCTGCTTCCATTTGTGCGTTCGCAGATGGTGGGCCCCCTCTAAAACGAGGTTTTCCTCAACTTGTTCAAAGATTGACAAAATTTGTAATTATCTCATGGTTTTTTTCTTGGGAGATTACCTGTGCATATGGTATATTTAGTTTTCATTTCAATAACAAATTTTTTCCGTTTGCCTTTGTTCTCATATCATGAAGTCACTTTGGAACTCTGGAATTGTACTTCTTGTACTGGCTTGCAAGTTTCTCAAGTATTACGTTAAAACGTGTTAACTTGGTCGATTTTGGACTTACCAGGCTTAAAATCGCACTGATAAAAGACAAGCAGATTGTTAACAAATTGTTTCAAGTGCTCACGATGCATTAGATTTTGTACGAGGTATTTTGGAGACTGGTGCTTCTTTAGTTGGCGGCTTTGAGGATCTAGTTCTTTGTGAATTGCTCTCTTACAACTTATTTTCCACTGGGTTAGATAGTTTTGAAAGTGGGCCACCCTGGTTATACTAAGGTTTGATTTGTTCTACTTTAACTTCATTTTGGTCGTGTGAACAGATTACAAGGTTGTTATTCAAGTTATATGGTTGCCTTGCCTGATAACGAAATTAAGGTCGTGTCCGTCTTTCAACACTCTGTAGAATAAACTTTCTATATCCTTAGCACCGGTTCTGCCCCTACTACTAAATTTGTTAGCTTAACTGCTTCTTTTACGTTTTAGTAAGACTTCTTATTGTTTTTCCTGGAGAAGCAGCTCTCCAGATCATCAATGGTTCGCTTCCCATACTATTTTCCTTTTTCTCACAAGAAGTCCGTTTTTTTTCCTTCTCGCATTTGTCCTTGTCCTCTATATTGAATCAAGGATTTCATTGGCGTGAGCGGGTGAATTTAGTTGTGGCATTTCTGACCGCTTTCTGGAATCCATGCCATTGACCTTCAGCATTTAATGGAGGTTATAAAAACTTCAGGTATACGTGATTCATGCTATTCAACGTTAAATTTTTTTTACAGCTCATCTTTTTTGTTGTACCGCCTGAAATGTCAGTAGACGAACCTAAGCAAAATGTGTATGACAGTTGTAGGTAGAGTCTTTTGACTTCTCGGTTCACTCCCTGTGGATTTGGAATCGTACAACTGGGTTCCACTACTCAAAATGAAAGTGATGTAGGTAGACCTGAATTTATACCAAAGGTAAGCTCTGTGATAACAAATGACTTCATGTGGTACTTATCGACAGAAATGTACTGTGGCTTATATGAGATTAATGATGCTAATTCTATATGTGATAGCACAGTGTGAGTTTCAGCCGTCGTTTTCTGTTTTGGTGAAAAATCACATAAAATTATTTTGGCGTCAAGCGATGGGCCTTGCGACAGAGCTCGTAAAAATATTCTTTGGTAGAATTGTTTATTTCTTTTGCGAGGGTGAGATGCATTTAAATCTAATGTTGGCATTTTCGTTAACAGTGCTTTGAACAAGTATGCATCCAAATGCGAGTAAACTCCATTTTTGTCTTTCACAAGTCACGAAAATGGATGCCACAGTTTGTCATCCTCCTTTTATTTCACACTTTTTGCAAATGTATTAAAAAGTGGTACAGAGAAAATAATTAATCATTTTGACAATCATTGTCATTTCAATTCGTATCTTTGGCTTGTTCTACTCTTACACAGATATATAATATGATATATATATGCAGTTACACTTCTTGCATGTACATGTAAATTACGTTTTAAAGATTCCCTCTCATACGTATGGTCGATTTGAAAGCCTGCAGCATGCAGAATATATCATGATGAGGTGTATACATCGTACTGTAGTTTAACTTTCTCTATTGTCCATGTTACTTTAAAAACATATAAGAAAGCAAATCGGAAGTCAAAACTTATACAGCCAGCGGGGCATCTGAAACATTTCTTTCGTAAGTACTGTATATGACGATTATAAGGCAATCACATCCTCGAAGATACACACATTCTGTCGTAACAGTCATTACCTTGTATGATTATACGTTTAAACGAGCATAACCTTATAAGATAAGATAAAGGATTAAGGATAAAATTTCGACTGTCAAAACTTTTTCAAAAATACGTGGAAAATATAACAACATAATTTTTACTTCGTGAAGATTGTTTAAATATAAAATTTTGATAGAGAATTTTCGAAATGAACCCGATCCTTTAGTGATTATCATTAAAGCTCCTTCAGGAGTTCCACAGAAATGTGTGTACATACTAGAGATATCTTCAAAAAAGTGTGAGTTTTTAAAGAAGAAACAATGAAAAAATATTTTAAAATTCTAGTCACGATTTGCCTAATTTGATCTGGTGAATGACCTAGAGGTCATTAGAAAATGCCTTTTCAAAAAGTAACTTGCAGAATTAAAAACTGGAATGTACCGAATTATATCCAGTATCCAGTATCCAATCATATTAAATTTGAGGAATTGATTGAAACTCAATTCCAAACATATCTCACAGGACATTTAGTAGATCATCAACTTTACTGAAGGACCTCCGATCCATTGAAGGGGTCGGCTATAGACATTATGATTAGTGTGTACGAAAAGGGCAGACTCTGATCACAATCAACTTGTCGATCCCTAGTGCTGTAACTACAGGGTCATCAATTTTGTGGTTCCGAAAGTTAATAAAAAAAAAAAAACATTATGAATAAAATGTTACATCACCCAAATCTTCTCCTTTCAGGACTTGATTCTGACAAGGTAATTTTCCATGATTTTTCGACACATATCGGCCAATAGCTCGGCCATAACTTGACGAATATTCGCTTTCGAAAGCGTCAATAGCTTGCGAAAAGCTTGCATAAACACGATTTTTTGAATAGCCCAACAAAAAAAATTCAACGGCGACAAATCCCACGATCTTAGTCACCAGATCACATCACCAAAACGCGAAATAACTCTTTCAAGAATTTTTTCTGGCAATAAAGCCAAAACTAATGGTATTGTGTGAGATGTGGCACCGTCTTATTTAAACCACATCCAAATCTATATTTTTAATTTAAGGCCCAAAAAATTCGATTAATGATTGGGTATAGCGATAAGAATTGAGGGTGACAATTACAATTTCCTCATCGAAGAAATATAAACAAATTGCGCACCATACAGTGACTTTTTGTTGATGCAATAGTCATCCATATATGCCATACGGGGGCTGTTTGATGAATACCCGGATTAGAAATGATAACGTAATTTTTTTAGGTTTTGACAATTTATTTTTCAATACAATCCTCTTTCAACTCGATACATTATGCCCAGCAGTGCTGCAACTTTTTTAACCCATACGAATTTTGTTGGCCTGCAAAATACTCCTCGGAAACGGCGATGACTTCGGCGTTCCACCGGTACTTCTTTCCGGCGAGCGATGTTATAAGGTTCGGAAACAAAAAGAAGTAGTGCATTTCGACCAATTTTTTCTTCTTCAAATGTGGTTGTTTTTTCTTCAAATAGGCGTTGAATCGGCCTAATAAATCCACGTAGTATGCTTCTGTGATTGTTTGTCGATTCTCCAAATAGTCAACGTAAATCACACCTTGCGCGTCCCAAAAAACGGTGGCCATCAATTTCCGACCGAAATCACGGTCTTCGTCTGCTTTGGAGCACTTTCACTAGCAAAAACCCATTGCTTCGATTATTCTTTGGTCTCTGGTGTGTACCAATGACTCCATGTCTCATCGATGGTCACGAAACAACGCAGAAACTCCGCCGGATTCCGATTAAACAGGGCCAAACACGTCTTTGAAGTGGTCTCACTATTGCGCTTGTTCTCCAGTGTGAGCAAACGCGGCACCTATCGCGGGTACAGCTTTCTCATGCCAAAAATCTTGTGCAGGATGTGGCTAACGCGTTCAGTTGAGATGCCTGCTATTTCAGCCAACTTACTTAACTCGGCGGTCTGCCAATACGATATCATGGATTTTGGTGCACGGTTTCCTTGTGGTAACCGTTTTGGGGCCATCTAAGCGCAGTTCACCAAAACCGACGTGCGGCCACAGCGAAATTCTGCGAACTAATGGTAAATGGTTGTATGGGAAGGTGAATCGGTCGCATACACACCATCGAGAATGGGCTTGATTTTTTCAGGTTCCGTCTATTGTAACAAGATACCGGTCTCGTCCAACCTGACTTGAATAGATAAACTTATAAGTACATATACGTAATGAGCAAGCATTACAAATGACCTGTCGAAAATGCCTGAGGTAAAGAAGTATGTTGTATGGTATAGTACGACAGATAAATTAATTCGATTGCATTGTGTCAGTGTTGCAGATATCTAATAGGATTGGCAGCGAACAAACCCGTAACTGTCCAGTTTCAGTCATATTTTTGAAGTGACTTACTTTTTCCGGAAAATAACAAGGTTATGACAAAGGAGAAATGTAAGCGCCTTTTATAAACAACGTCTAGCTGACGAATTAGTGGGGGCTCTAGATCGCTTCAAAGTAGATAGACCGTCATCCTATATTCGTAATTGCGATTAGACAATAACAGCAGCATTTATTTGAATACGGACTTACCATTGAATCCAGACTTAGGGCATTCCATAAGCAACTTGTACGGCTTAAGAACGAATCACGATATTTTAGAGTAGGCCGGAAAGTGGGCTACTGATAAGCATTTATAGCGAGACCGGTGTTAGGGTTAAAGGTTTTGAGGGGCAAAAACTACTGGCAATTTCAATGAAGCATTGGTGTGGAAAAAGGATAGAACAAAGTGGGACAGGAGACATTACGTCGGAGTTCGAAATCGTTAATTGACTGAGTGATATAAGTATTATATCACAATGCCTATCTTGGGCATTGTACTTTAATTTTGGACGGGTGAGTGGCTTTTATATTGAGGCCAAGTCAGAAGGGTATGTAATATTTCTTACATCGCTTAAGGAAATCTTGACACTTCACAGAATCTTTGTCGACATCTTATATGCGATCATTGCAACGTAAGTTATCACTGACAAATCAACCGTGTGTATTTAATCAGACAAGACTTAAGAATGTTCTCAAAAAAGTGCGATTAAAAAATCAGATTTTGAACGTGACGTGTTTTATTCTAAAAAAAAGGTTTTACATTTGACAGTATGTCTAAGAAAACTTTTTTCTGTTTAGCAATTGGTAAAAGGCATTCCCAGAAAGGCTTACAATTAAATTACCAAGTTTTGAGAATAAAAGAGAATTGCCTGATGAGCCTTCCACATAGAGTCAAATGAGATAAATTTTATAATACATAAATAGTGCACACCCTTACTCAACATGCTCCTCACCATGAAGTGGCGAGGGCACTTCATTTGGTAGCAAACATATTTCCTCTTTTGAAAGAGGTTGAAGAAGTTTTTACTGTGACCATCGTCATATAGGACGACATCGTTCTTTCGAGGATGTAGTGAAGATATTCCGCCCATCATCCATTTTAGTAGTGGACCATTGTCATCCTTAAAAACTACCAACGAGCCGAATATTTTAACTAAATATAAATAGATTGTTCTTCCTTCTAAGCGAAATGAAAACACTTATTGTTATTTTGTAGTCGAGGAAGCCAAAATCGAGGAACAAAATGTAAGATGACATTGACATTTATTGTCTTACTTAAACAGAATAAATCGTCGGAGAATATGTTGTTATATTATGAGTATATTAATCCTTGTCACTCGTGTGTAACCAACGGATTATAAATTTCATTTTCCCTGTACTAACTATTAATATCTGAGTCTTGGAGGAAAGAAAATCACTGACAAGTGATTCAAATCTAATGTCATTGATGCGGAGTAATACCAGTCAATAGCTAGAAAAATAAGTCCGGGAAATTGTAGAGATTATAAAGGGCTTAAAGGGTTAATCGATGTTCTACTTAAATACATTACTGAGAAGTCAATCCATTATATACTATAATGTAAAACAAATGATGATATTTAGGATCACACTTACATGATTCTAGGATTTTTTAAAGGGCAAGGAGATAGTTAGTTGTTGTGAATGAGTTGGTATTGTAGGAAGTAAAGTGAGGATTTGGGTTGATGACTTTCTCGTCGATGTAAATCATATGTTAGAAAATTACGAAGGACATAAAGGTGACCATTCATTTGGCAAACCCTCATCTCATATAATTCAATTCAATTCTTTTGATTTTCAACTGATCAAAAATAATCCTTTTCCGGCATATCTTTCATCTTCTGTATCGTAGAGCTGGACTGGGAGGATTACGAAAGAGAGATAAACTGGCATGAGCTATGCTCAGGCTTACAGTCTCTTACTATTTCGGAGCTTTACTGAACGGCTAGTTTTGTATACTTTTTTGTTATGCCACGTAAACAGAAAGTTAAGCACTTTAAGGTTGGCGTTTGGTTTAAAATTATCAGTCGTGTTGTGAAAATTTGATGGGTGATCGACATATTGGCTGAAAAATGAAGTCATCGTGAGATCAGCTCAAAATAAGGTCATCGACTTTAAATCGGCAAGTGTTCACCTGGCTGCACTGCGCTTCCAATAGTATTTGAAAAATATTTATTTATTTATTTGAAAATATGTACACATGCTCTTACTGACGCGGTTAAAGACTTGGACACATCATGTTTAAAGTACGCTGCTGAAACCGACTACGATTTCAAATCAGAATAGAAAAGGAGGAGTTGGAAGGAACAGACATCCATCTGACCTTGCGGCAGCGGTGATAATTAAAATTTCACAGAGGTTATCTCCGGGTGATTAAACCGTCAAGTGGATCACGTGCTAGTTCGTACAAGACTTATCTAGAATATCTTTGAAATTCAAAGGTGCCGATATAAATATGAAAATGTCATTACTACAGGTCTGGATTATCCAATTTGTTTTAATAATATGCGCGCGGACAAGGGAATTTTTACTCATAAAATATTCGCAAGCACCGCTGGTGAAAGTATTATGGAAGGTGATACCGAAGTACACCGGTTTTAAATGTTTGCAGGTTATAAAGAAGTTGAAGAGGCATCCTAAACTAGTTGTGCGACCAATGAATTAATGACAATTGAATGAAAACTAAGGGAACACTCCGAGTGAACACTCATGAGTCAAGTGTTTTCGTTAATTTGGTGTAAATAGAAAATTTCCTCAAAGTAGATTCTTTCTCTTAAGTTGAAGTTTGAAAACTAGAGTGGAGAGCTGTCAAATTTACTTGTCACTTTGTTCAGTGAAGAAAAACTAGAACAGAAAATCACAGATTTGTGAAAAAAGTCAGAGCAAAGTTAGAACTGAAAAGTACAGCCCATATGTCCAAACTGGAATTAAAGGTGCTATAAGTACTAAATTAAATGCATATAATAATTGACAAACGATGTAGTAAACTTCCTTTTTTCTTAAAATACTATTGCAGAGATCATTAATGGTACAAAAATCAAAATGGATCCCCCTAGGTATGGAAAAGACGACTACATTGATAGAAAGTGCATTACAAGTTTATCTCTTTAAACAATATGCAACGAGAAAAGGAAGATTACAGACATTTTCGTTGGATATCCGGGTTCTGTTCATGACAACAGGGTTTTTGAGAATTCGGATATATATTCTAAGTAACCTAATTGATGTAGGAGCGGGTTTCTATTGGGGGATTGCGCTTATGCATGCTCACAGTTTCTAATAAATCCACATCGCGACAATGGCCGCTTATCTTCAAGGCAGAGCACTCCCTTGGTGTTCTTAAACAGCGCTTAAGACATCTTTATTATTGCAAGCTAAGAGGAGTAAAGAAATTCTGTTATTTTATTCGAGCTTGTGTTGTGCTGCATAATTTATGCAAAGATGATGAGCTGCCATTTGATATTGACGAAAACATTGAAGAAAATGACAGTTTCAATACAGTTGCTGGCCAGCAGCAAGGCTTCGGAATAGGCTGAAGTGTTTTCGTATTTTAATTGAGGTGATAAGAAAACTAAATAAAAAAGACTACAGTTATTTTGATACTTTTTGTTTTGTTATTTATGAATTTATTTTTTATTTTTTATTAAGTGAATCTATTAAAGCCAATCACAATTTGTGGTTCTCTTTTTTCTGCTTGGTCAGCTCAGCAGTTCTTTCTCTATCGGCCTCAAGCTTGGCATTTTTGTATTCTCGAACTTCGCTCCTTTTTTCGGCGAACTGCACCCTCCACTTCTTCAGCTCTTCTGCAACAGTGCTGGTTTTCTTTTGTTTTCTTGGTGGCTCTACGGTCTTTGAAGATGTAACTTTCACTGGCTGGCATTCCTTACTAAGGATCAATGAAGAAATCTTCAATGTTTTGTATTATTTAATGTTATATACTTACTTGCAATGGAGGAAATTCCACCCTCGGCCAATATTGCCTCCTTTACTTTTCCACTTGCAGTGGTACTGCCCAAGGCTGGTATAATTGCAGGTCGGTCCAGTAGTACATCTGAGAGCTCCCTATTGTATTTATGGAAATAGTTTTATATTTATAATATAAGATATTAGAATGCACGAATATAAGTTACATACTTTTCATACGCAGCAATCTGCTCCCAGAGTTTCTTTTTGTTTTGAAGTCAAAGATTTTGCCGAGCTTTGGCTGTAAATCTTTATAAAGAGCTATGAACAGCTTTCATTCTTAAGCCAAATTGCTTTTTGTTTTTCTTTTGCACCTGCAGAAGTTGTTGCAATTTCCATGAAATCCTGGCTAGTGGCTGATTCGGCTCTAAACGACTGATTAAACACTTCCTGGCGAAATTCTTCAGTTAAAAAAAATTAAAAAAAAATCTGTGTAAAATATGTTAAATCCATTAAATTTGTACTTACTATTTTCTAAACTGTGCCGTGTATTTGGAGAACATTCAATCAGCACAGATTATTTCCTCTTATTTCTAATGTTGCACTTTCCATAATTTTTAATTTTTTTTATTCACACTGTACACAGCAATCGAAAACAAATAAATTGCTGGAAACAAATCAAAATGACAGCCAAAACTGATTTTGACATCTGCACACCAGTTTGCTCTACCTCAAGAGTAAGTGCAAGTTTTTCTGTACTTTTCTATTCTGACAACCTCACTGAACACAAAGCAAACCCGCAAAACAAAGATTTATAATTCACGGCGTTTTGAGGACACAGGGGATAATTTCAAGCACCTGTATAGACTCGAGTTTCATAACATGGAAAGGTTAAGCAATCAGTTCCTTTCCGATATTTCTAATGAAACAAGTGGTGGTGCCATACCAAGAATTGAGAAGATGCAAATATTATTTCGATACATTGGTAACCCAGGATTAAAAGTTGAAGTTGGTGAGAACATTGGGATTCATAGATCGTAAACAGTTTGGCAATGTTGTGCTTTATGTGCAAAAGCAAATCTATGGATGAAATTTCCTTCATCGATCGAGGAATTACGAGAAGCTTAACAAAAATGGCAAGCCAAGTATTGTATTCCCAGTGCGGCGCTGAAATTGTACTCATATTGAGATATTGAAGTCCTATTTACATGGCGAGGAGTTACTGAATTGCAAAGGTTTTTTTTTTTCACTGAATGTGCAGCCCACTTGCAATGCTAAGAAATGTTTCACAAGTGTTGATGTCCAATGACCATTTGCTATGGTTTAACACCATGCATTTTGACGAATTTTAGGAATCGAATCACAGAAGCCAAAAAAAAAAAAATATAACCAATTACATACTCAGGAAAGAGAAGTTATTGAACGCACGTTTGGACAAGTAAAACGAAGATACCCTTTATTAACTTCCCGAGTTAGACTAGCTACAGATATATACTTGGTATTTTATTCAAAATTGTATTATTTTTATAGTCCATCAAATCAAACAACGCTTCTCATGGACTTTTAAAATCATGGGAAGAATGCCTGTCTTTTTCTTATCCCACTTTGATTTGACGCGGCCTTCATGTTTTAAATTTTTTTTCTGATTTGCAAGGTGTTCAAATTAACGCCATGGATTATTTTAATTTTTTCTTCCATAGCTTCCAATGCAACTTGCTTCTTAATTTTCATGTCTAAAACTTGGCTTTTTTCCAACAAGAACGAATAAAGTGTAAACATTTTATGAAATCGTCTTCTCCCATTCCAGATTTATTTTTTTTTTTTTTTTGAGGGCTTTTTACTTAATCCGTCAACATTCTCCTATTTTTTAAATTTTTTATCTCTTCAAGTCTTCACTCAGTACATTCCATCGTATTCACACCATAATAGAGGGAAAACTCAACTGTCAAAATGTCCTGTCAAACTGTCAAACAAACCAGATGGAGTGTTTGACACTCCAAAATGCTGAGGGAACACTCACACTCAATTTTTATTCACACCACCCAATATTTTTGGTACGTCCGAAAATGAGCTCGAGGGTAAACTGGTGAGAGTTCATAGCGAGATACCATAGGTGTTATTGTTGATAATTTCAAGGCTTGAAATGGTACTGTCAATTTCCATGGAACGCAAGTGGTAAAAATAACAATTGAACAAGGTAAGGTAAGGGATATTACGTCGAAGTTCCGGAGTGTCGATTGACTATGCAGTGTTGGCATCACCTATGAGTTTAATCAATTGGTTTTGGATCCTATCCAGCAAATGTAGAAAAGTCTTATGGGCACCTAACTAGATTAGAGCAGAGAATTCCCATTTTGGACCGATCAGAACTTCATATATTGAGGCCAGATGGGAAACCAAACGAATTTCTCATATCACTTAAAGAAACCTAGATATTTCAGACATTGATATTCTTGGCACACATGAGAATGCAAAGTAATTCTAATTCAACGATGCAGGTGGCATTCATGAATAATGACTGGATGTATTTAAACTTCGCTTAAACAAAATTAGACAGCATTTTATTCCATTCGATTAGCGGCTTCCCAATAAAATTGAATCCAGTTTTATCAGATTTATCAACAATTTCAAGATCAGCGCACTGTCTTTTGGATCTTATCCGTGCAGAATATTGAAGCCACCCAGAATTGTATATATTGAAATTGCCGTAATAAATGTGCATTAAAAGCAGTAGTAGTAGTATATAGTTTGTTTACGGAAATGGAATTTAGTTCATAGGAAGTTGAATTGCGAATTGGAATAAAGATCACATTGTGGTGAAATTTGAAAACATACATCGCACGTAATTGGCGGGAACACAGTAAAAAAGAAGTGTGTTGGCCCTATTTCGTATTCAAGAACTCTCAGATCACACAACATAATCCTTTATTGCCAACTACAGCAAACCAGAAGCCAGTGATATTATGACAAGTACGCACATAAAATAAAAACAACCGAGGTGTATAGGGTCGTCTAATTCGTGGTCCCGATGTGACATCGATGTGTCATCTGAGACTGTGTATGTTTAGTTTAAGGTTTGTTATTTTACAATATGGATGATTTAACAATGGCTGAAGGTGTTAAAATTATGAAAATTTACTTCAAAAATAGTCATTCTGTAGCAGATTTTAGTCGATATAATCTTTCATCTGAGCATACTTTAAGTAAAATGCCTCACCGAAATCAATGTTCTACAGAAAATATGGGTGCCGTTAGTGAAAATGTTAACCATTAAGGCAGGTTATGGGATATTTTGAATTTGGATTTGCATCTACACCTTTATAAAATTAAACTCACTCAAGAATTGAAGCCAGCTGACCATAAAATGCGTAGAACATACGCCGATTGGACGCTCGAACATCAAAGTTTGGATGAACAATTTTCACACAACATGTTTTTCAGTGATGAGAGTCACTTTTCACTCCGTGGATATTTTAACAATTATGTCGCTCATGGGAAATTGAAAATTTACATGTAACTTTCGAAAAACCATTGTATCCAAAGAACGTCAGTGTATGGTATGCAATTTGTTTTGGTTGTGTCTACTTCTTCGAAAATGATGAAAGTGTAAACGTTGCCGTCAATTCTTATCGCTATAGTCAATTGTTAAGCAAATTTTTTCGGCCTATAGTCGAAGATATATGTAGATGTGCAAGACATGTGATTTCAACAAGACGGTGCCACATTTCACACAACACTACCCGTTTTGGGTAGTTTTCTGGACAAGTTGTTTCTGTTGAACGTTTACAAAATCCTTTACAGGGTATTGTGTGAATCCAATCCAGTTATTGTGCTACTCACCTTTGTAGCACATTCGTCGCTGGCAAAATCGTAAAAAGGCAAATGAATCGGAAAGGCAAACGTTCAGTGCTTCTACAGTGGACTACAGAATGTTTTGACCAATAAATTCAGACAATGAGCTTGAATTAACAACATTCTTGATATTGTTAATGGTGTAATGGCGGTTCATAAAAAAAACATTAAGGGTCGTTCACATTTAAAAACAAAAATGTATATTCGTAGCTTCAATGGAAAACCCAGTATAGTATCCAGTTTACGAACATACACGAACGACGTTACATAGCCCCACAGCAAGTAATCGAGTGGAGCTAAATCGCAAGATCTCGGTGGTGATATAATATTGTCATTGAACCGAGACTCAATTAGTCAGTGATTTATTTGCAGTATGTGACGTCAATGTTATCCATATTTTCGAATAAGTAATCACTGGTCGTTATGTGGTAAAGTTGGCCATTGACGGTATTGGCAGCTTAGGACGTATAGAGTCACCAGAACTTCATTTCACAAGTTGAAAACTTATTTTCAAAATAAATGTGAATGATACGGGAACACTCATCTGGTTTAAGTTTCATCATGATTTGTCAAACACAACATATAGTAACTGAAATATCAAAAGCTTCTAAGGCGATTGTAGGAAAAAGTACATACATATGTATGTAGACTAAGTATAAATCTGTCAAATACCATTTTGGGCAAGTCATTACTTTCGATAGCCACAGCCTTAAGGCAGTTCTGAAGTTTATTTTCTTCAAAGCAATAGTAAGCCTTACAAAAGATACCCTGATGATTTTACCTAAAAAAAAAGATTCTACTAATCCTGTAGAACACAGCTAAATGTTGACTGACAATTAAGATAGCTTGGCTATCCTATCTTGGTTTGTTAAAAAAAAATGTCCTTCTAGTATTTGAACCTATCTGTGGAGAAAACGTTTGACTGACACACTACAATAGTGCTTCAGCTAAGAGAGTTTTTGATTCCTTGACACTTAGCAAGAAAAGAAAAGGAAACCCACAATCGCTGATATCGATAGCTTGGTATAACGTACTAAAGACAGCAAGGCAGAACTCTGAGAAATGGTAAGAGACTTTAATCCAGGAAATCAACTAAAAGGTTTGCCAGTCGGAATAGTAAATATGTGCGATTCTCCGAAAAAGTTATTTCTTTTTTTTTTAGGTCCCAATTACAGCCAAAATCCGCTTATTGTGTAAGTGCCGCATATCATTAATAAATTAAGGCTGGAACATCAATTAAGTATTTTTGCTAAGGTGTTGCTTTGACGACTTGTAATTATTTCCATTTTGTTACTCCAACAGCTTAACAGAAAATCTCGTTGCTTGTAAACTGCTAATTAGGACTTTGTTCTACAATAACTACCTGCGCATTAGGTTTCGGTGTATTTTCATGATGGCTCCAAGGGCACTTCACAATTATTTTATGAATTTCCTTGTAATTCTCATATCATACGTTCAATCAATATTCAATGACATGTCAATAGCATCATTTACTTTAAGGATTAACGCCATTGATTCGATGGTTATTCATATAATATTGATAATTCTGCTTATCGGTTTGTGCATGGTGTGCTTGTATTTGTGAATATACAGCCAAACTTAGCTCATAATGGCATGGACGAGTATTATCGAAAAATATTCATAGAAACTCCGAAAGTGACTTCGAATGTGCTATAATTGCGAAAAGCATTTTAATTAGCATCTTGTAGAGTCTGCTTTTGCTATACACACATAACTTAAGAATTTTTATTTTTTTTATGATTGGCACGGTCAAAGGTTTTTACCTTACAGTTTTTGCACACAGCGTTGGCAAAGGCAAAGCTAGGGATGAAAGGGCTTAGGAAACAATCACAATATTTCAATGTATGCCCGAAAGTGGGATTGATGGTAATTTGATGGGCATTCATAGGGAGACCGGTGTAACGGTTAAAGGTATGAACGGGGGGAAAGCTACTGGAAATTTTAATGAATCCCTGGTAATGGAAATAGTGATAAAGCAGAGGAAGATACGAGGCATTACGCCGGTGATCAAGGTTGTTTCTTGTCTGAGTGATCACCTATAAGTTTTATCACACTCCTATCTAGCAGACATGTTTTAAGCGCACCTGACCAGATGTGGACCAGATCAGATGAGGTGAAATATTTCTACAAAGTATTATGAAATCTAGGCATTACGCTGCTTTTTTGGCTCCATCAAATATGTGGTCATTCCAACCTATGGTTTCATTGACACCAATACTGATAACGAAAAGTTTTTCAGTTTCACCATGCCATTCATCGATAATGGCTGTGTATTTAAATTTCAATTGGAATACAATTGGAATTTGCAAAAACATCTTCAATAATTTCATTTTCGTAATTTAAATATATTTTAAGTCAATTCGTCGATTATTCTGGAAGTTACACGAATATTTGTAAGGAGCGCTTGAAAAGAGGAGGCCAGAACACAGCACATGAGCACTGGAATAACTAGAAGCTGCCGAATGAGCTTAGAGTTTATTTTATGGTCCTGGAAAAGACGACTCGATGTAAGTTAAGCACTATGTTAAGTGCTTAAGTCAAACTTTAAAAGCATTTTTCTCAAAATAATGTTTCTTCTCAAAAACTGCTGAACCGATCAGTCTCAAAGTTTACCGTAAGCTTCTTAAGTATATTTTTTAGTAATAAATTGAAAGTTTTTTCTCACCGATAAATAAATATATTTTTTGTAAACAATTTAAGGCCAAATTGTTTGGCCAAGAATAGTTTTTTGTCTTGAAAAGACGTCATTTTCGCAAATTTCGCAAAATTTTTTTTGTTTATTCCTTCGATTAACAACTAGATTATACATTACTTGAACGACATCATTTTTATTTTATTTTAGATGATCCAGTCTAGAGATATTATGATCACCGCAAGACGCCTTTTTTGAGAGGAGCTCCTGGAGATCGGCTATAGCAGCATTCAAAATTATTATTTATACAATTAAAAAATTTTGAAATACAGTTAAAAGTTACCGGAATATGTGTAAAAAATTTAAAAGTTTTCTAAGGAAAAGTTCTTGAATAACCCTATTAGATTGTATATATTATTAATTTTATTATTCAATCACAAGCCGAAACACATCTCTAAACCCCAAGGAGGTCTATGAAGGACTGATGATGCCACAGGTTTTTCACGTTCGGTGCTGGCGGAATCCTCGATAGAACTCGACCGGAAAAGGTCTTGGCGATCTCTTGTGATTGTAGCTGTACGATTTTGAGCCTACTCACAATGATTCGCTTACTTAAGGTTGTAACGGATATCACTATTCCATATTTTGGCTACAACAAAATAAAAGTTCGAGCCGATGTTAGCTGCTCCGAACTTTTAATTTGCGTTGAATGCAATATAATAAATTTAATTGCTGTTTTGTTGCTCAGGATTCAGCCTTTCTTTATGAATATCAATGTCTGAAAACCATGCTAGTTAAAGTAAATTATGTCCAGCCGAATATCAATAAGGTCTTGTCCTTTTCTGGAGACGATGTCGTGGAGGCTTTATTTTCCGACTGTATTACCAAAGATTTTTTCTTGCATAGCTTGGTACTAAAAACACCAAAAACGATTTTCATATCACATTAGGGGCATTGCTGGTAGGTTCTGTTTAAAAGCTCGTAGAAGCAGGCTTTAGTAAGGCCGTCCTTCTCCTCTATAGAAACGTGGGCGCTTATGAGACTTATGTCATGTTGGGAGATCTAGCTTTTATATGAATCGTCGTCAAGCGTTCACTTACATGCCTGAAGATACAGCATGTTTCACATTCATATGAGTATGTGTATGATAAAATCTCAAACATTTTCAAGGTTTTTGATTAATAACTTTTTTTTCTAACGTTCACCAAAAAACCATCCACAACTAATCCCCGGCACTATTCATTATTTTTCAAGTAATAGATAAAGTTATCCCTTATACCAGTAACCCAAGTCAAGGGTTACACTTTTCATTCCATCTGACAAAAGTGGGGAAAAAATTACAATCCTTCCGGGTTTTCCCTATTTTCTTTGATTTTCCAATCTATTTGGCTTGAACTATAACGCACCAAATAGCTAATGTCGGTTGAAGTCAGCAAATCCTTGATTACTTTCATATCTTCTCACAAAATCTGATTTCCTTCGACGGAGAAACATTTTTATTTTCCAACGAGTGGCCGAAGGGCTACAGGAGAACTATAGTTGATGGTACTATATTTTCCTATCCCGAGGATTTGGAATTCTCAAACTTTAATGGGAAAGCTTGTTGGGGAAGAAGTAATGAACAAATCCGGAATTTGTTGTAAATTGCTCATAACTTAAGTTCATTGCTGTAAGTTGCACATTTTCTGAAAAGTTAAAGACTGAATACTTTTTTTTTGTTTGTTAAGTTGTTTTAGAACTGGTACTTTCTATACAATTGCATCTGGGTATGATTTTTGTGAAAGAAGTAGCAATGTAATTGAATGAACTTGGAGAGAAATTTTTGCAAAATCGAATTATTAAAAAAGTTCGTTTATTTTGTTAGAACAATTTTGTAAACATCATTAGGGACACACATTCTTGTGTGTCTTGAATATATCTTGAGTTCAATCTCAAAAAGGTTTTTGAATGGATATTCCCTTTTATTTTTATTTACTCTGCAATTGGCAAGGAACGTCATTTGACTGGAATCGTTCAGCGAAACCAGAGAATATTGCGCAACACTGATTTAACAATCTTTAGTTCGAAGATGTTGCTTCAATTTTTTTCGGTAGCATTCCCATTTGCTTCGATTTAATATACTATAAGCCATATGTTGGTATTATTTTTAATATTCATACAAACTACAAATTGTTGAAGCCTAAATAAACATTGTATGCTGACTTAAGTGAACCATTCGACGATACCATGAAGATTATATCTGTTTGTAAGCAAAGTACAGGTTTGTATGCGCTCCAATGGGCCAGTCTAGCTTAAAGCTTTTGTATGGATTTAAGACGGGTGCAATCACGAGATTGTGCATATTGAGGATCTAGAACTGATTTCCTTTATAACAGAATTGGTATTACGTTTTTGACTATTTGCAGTCTTGTCAAACGATATTTGACTTGCAAAACTTATGTGTAGCAGGACAAAAACGCAAGAATGAAAAGGCCCGTCAAAAATATCTGAACCTGAAAAGTAACTCACGTTAAAGTATTATAGGAATCAGCCGCTGTGTCAACTGCCTGGCCATGGAAATAAAAAGTAAGTTACGAAACAACAACAAGTCTCGGGTACGGGCGGATCTACTGTTGAAATCCACTGCAAATCAACAAGGATAGCAAACTTCCTGAACGTGAACTATTAGGTCCCGTAATAGGTCATGTGCACGCGTATGGCCTTTTCCTTGTTTGCTAAGTAGATGTTACCTTCATTCAAAAAATACGATGGACTGCGACATCTACTATGGCGACTGTTGCTGACACAAAAGCACCGCCTATTCGGATGCGGATTTTTTGTTAGAGAGAGACTTAGGCTAAAAGTCTTGAGTCCGACATGTTAACTAGCGCCTTGTAATAATCCGTATTAAGGATAAATTTGCCAACATTAGCCTTATATGCGCGCACAGATACACAGAGGAGAAAGATGAAGACACCAAGGATAACTTCTATGAACTCTTGGACAGGACATACGGGCAGTCCCCTAGCTGTTGTATAGCACTAAATTTAAATTAAAAGGAAATAAAAAAGGGCATCTTTGGTAGCACTGTTGCAAAGCATCCTGCGCAACTCGACCTCCGATAACGGATTCAGACTAACCATCAACAAGATTTACTACATTGTAATTGGGGCAAATTACTCTTATTATTATGGATGTCGGAACCTTCCGAGAGGCCAACGTTGACCCGAACCATTACCTTGTTGTAGCCAACAAGTCCAACAAACCTCCTGGAACGGATGATCTGATTGCCAAGCTGTTCAAAGCGTTAGGTATTAGGGAGCATACACCAACTCATCTGTAAATATTGGTCAGGCGGAAGTACGTCCGATGAATGGAATCTCAACATTGGTTATCCGATCCTCAAGAAATGAGACTCTCTAAATTGTGCCAATTATAGAGGCATCAGTCTTCTTAACATCGCCTACAAGACCCTATCTGCCGTATTGTGTTAGTGCCCGAAGCCGTTCGTCAACAACTTGAATTGTTCATATCGGGGATGCCTTAGGCCAGGAAAGTCAACTATTGGCCAAGTATTTACAGATCTTGGGAAAAATCCATGAGTTCCAAATTGATACGCACCACATTTCCATCGGTTTTAAGGCTGCGTATGATAACATCTATGGAGATGCGTTATAAAGAGTAATGTCTAGTTTTTCTATTCTTGCCAAACTCGTCGAGAATGCACGCTGCTCCATCAAGGTCGGTGCAGAACTTATCGAGTATTTACACAAGGCGATGCAATCTCATGCGATTTTTTTAACATATTTCTTGAAAGTATTTATGTAAAACTTACACACCAACACACCTCAAAAATCCGTCCAATTAGTCGCAAACGCCGATAATATTGACATAATCGGAAGAAGGCAGCGTGATGAGGCAGATATGGTGAAGATGGGTTTAACGATCAATGACAGCAAGGATAAGTAAATGCTGTCAACAAGGAAGTGTACACAACATCGTCGAATTGGACAGAACGCCAACCTTAACAGATATAATTTCAAGGTAGAAAATAACTTAGTTTACCTTAGATTCTGCCAACAATTTCATAGCAGATATAAAACAAAGAATCAATTTTGCCAAAAGCTGTTTTTTGGGCTAGGTCAGCGATTGAGGTGTTAGGCTCTACCCCAAAAAAATAAGGATGCTGGATCATCCAGCGCAGTAGAGACCCTAACCGACTTGGAGTGCGCAACTGGAGAACTTTAGCTTAAAACCGAACTGCGAAAAATCATCTTTTGTAAACTGATGAATGACGACGATGACTCGAATTCCGCTAGCAGACAGAACGAATTATTCAAATTTGACCGTGAGATCCGAAGATTTCCGTACATCCGATCAGAATAAAGTAAGAATACTAGAATTTACACTTAAGTATAATAAGGCTGATGAACAGAATGGCATATCGGTCAAGCTATTTAAGACACCGGGAAATGATTTGTTAGAGGGTATGCACTCATGTCCAAGATTTGATCGGAGGAAATTGAAACTTTAACTTCGTTTGCCATTCCACAAGAGAGAAGACCTTCTAACTTCTACCAAAATTGCGCAAAAGATCTTGTCTACAGTACTATGTGAATGTCTTAAACTAGTTGTCAACGATGAGGTTAAGGTCTCCTAACCTTAAATCCTCTATTTTTTTAGAATTAGTTCCTCTTCAACGACCAAAAGCATTCATGTGACAGAATATGTAGAGGTGAACTGTACAGAACCCTATCAAACTACTCAAATTGTCTCAAAGGTCTTTATGTTAAAAAGAGATAAAAAAGGCAACGTGGTGCCAGATAACTACATATATTTGAGAAAACTGTGGAAAACTGGCAAAGGTAAAATTTTCAAAAATTCTGAGCTGATCAAAGACGAGATGTACTTTAATAATCCCAATAAGGTGAGTTGCGCAACATTACCAAATTGAATAGATTTTCAAAAAGCTAGCTTATTCTACTTCTAATACTTAAGGTAGCGCGTATACGTAAAAGGGCACTTATCCATCTTGGACTGCCCATCTGGAAGCAGTTGACCAAAGGCCATACTAATTGCGGAGATTACTGGTTGAGACCCACCACACTCTATGGCGTTTGTGTACATTGTTGAAATGGTGATAAAGTCTTTCTTCTGGATTACAATTGCCATCCAATCCTCTTCGTCTAGGATTCTTACATTAAAGCTGTTATCGATTTCAAAGCCTGAGTCTCTAATGACCATACATTTGATATCATCAGGAGTCCTGCGAAATGTTAAGGTTTTTCTAAGCTAAGATTCAAATTTATTGTCAATAATATGATGTTAAGTTATGTCTCTTGTTCACTAAATGGGCTTATCGTACAATCTTGTATCATCATTGCAGGTAATTCACACAGTGGTATTGTGCGAAATACTCCAAGAGCGAACATGCAAAAACACCGCGAGTCTGTGCATTTTAGGAACTGGATTTATGCCTTAGGGAATGAGAGTGTACGCACATTGAGAATTTATCAATTAAGAAATTGAAATTTATTTTCTAATTGGGAAAGCTTTCCATTAAAAAGGCCTTAAGGACACATCACTTTGATATATTCCCATAGGCTTGATTCCTTCTGAAACTTCAGCCCCCATATTGCTGTCATTCCCCTTTATTTTTTTTTTTTTTCATCAGAAAAAACGCAAAATATTTTTTCCATTTGAGTCACATCAATCGGGCAAAAATCAAATTTAATTAAGCAAATGGAATTTTAAACTGTCTCCATGTTATTGACGGAAAAGGCATTATGCTTTCAAATGCAGAATGTGCAGGCACTGCAGTAGAGCCCATCACACTTTGACGGCAATAAAAGCCGTTAAAAAAAAAAAAATATAGAAAGAAACTCTATAAAGTGCTAACGTCATTCAACCGATTTTCAAACATGAAACAATTAAAAAATACTATATCCTTTCTCTTATATTTTTTTTTATTGGGTATATATTTTAATTCGTGCGGTTTTTTTTTCAAAATTTGAACGTTTATCTAAGAAAAACATGTACAATAGTATTATTCTAAGTATTTTCCATCTGAAGGTATGACTTTTTCCCATCTTTCTGGCAATTTGTGGATCCCATTCCAAAAGAACTGCACCGGCTTGGCAGCCAAGCATGAATTAAGCCAATTTTTGATATTCTGCTCTGATGTGAACCGTATTTCAGTGAGGGCGTTCTGCATCGGCCGGAACAAATGTTAGTCAGAAGGAGCAAGGTCTGAGCTGTAAGGCGGGTTTGGTAAGACTTCATATCCACTGTTTTCCAAATAGTTCTTAACCGGAATAGCAACGTGGTACCGAGCGTTGTCATGATAGAAAATTATTGCCTCGTGTCTGGTCGCATATTCCGGGCGTTTTTTGGCTACTGCTCTTTTCAAACGGATTAATTGTGTTCGGTAGCGTTGTCTATTGATGGTTTCAACCGGTTTCAGCTCATAATACAGCACACCCATCTGATCCCACCAAATACAGAGCATTACTTCTCGCCAAGGATATTCGGCTTTGCCGTTGATTTGGCTGGTTGGCCGCGTTTCACATATGATTTTTTGCGCTTGGATTCATTTTTCATCACCAGTAACAATCCGATGCAAAAATGACTTCCTTTAGTGGCGTTCAAGCAGCACTTTGGACATGCAAAACCGCCTTTCGACGTCTCTCGGCTTGAGTTCATGTGGAATCCAATTTCCTTGCTTTTGAATATATACAGCTGATTTTAAACGGGAGTGACACCCAAAGATTCTGCGAGCTCTTCTTGTGTTTGGCAACAATCTTCATAGAGTAATGCTTCCAGTTCTTCATCTTCAAACTTTTTTGGCTGCCCAGGACATTCATCGCCTTCGAAGCCAAAATCACCACTTTTAAATCGTGTAAACCACTTTTGGCACATTCGCTCAGCTAGCGCATGTTCACCATAAACTTCCACCAAAATACGATGACTTTCGGCAGCAGTTTTCTTCATATTAAAGTAATGAAGAAGAACTCCCCGCAAAAACACTTTTTCAGGCACAAAGTTCAACATATTTGGGTGAAAAAAAATTATTGTTGTTCACGGTTCAAATGAATCACATACACTGAAATGACGTACAATGACAGTAGCTTTCCAACGCATGTTCCAATGGAATAATAACAATGCAATAATACAAGTTACGCCATCTCTTTGCAAACCGCACGAGATAGACCCAATAGTTAATGAAAAAAAAAACCCTCATCACGGCAGATAGACAGAATACAGAAAATAATTAAAAAAAATCCTAATAGTGATTGTCTAACACGTTTGCTATTTCCAGTTTACAGTACAGATCGAAACATAATTTCCTTAATAATTCTGTATTACAACCAAGCTTCGTCGATTTTTTTTAAATATTAGTTTATTCGAAAGCGGAACATTTCGTTCGTTGATCTTGTGTAAATATTCGGCGTCTGATCAATACGTGACTGACAAAGTCATGCCCCCTGGATAACTATAGTACATAATCAACAAAACGAGGACCGGTCTTTATCCAATTCAAAGTAATTTTTCATACTTATCTCTTTCCGCTACCACTTCACCGATGAAATTAAAATTTAGGGTGGTGTATACCGCTTGTTGATAATCAATATGGCTGAAAGGTAAATCCTTGGGATTATAAAGAATTATATGTCAAAAGTTTATTGCACTACAGTTGGACCACTATAACTATTCTGAGAGAAATATGGATCCAAACAAATAAAATAAAGAAAATAGAATAAGACAAAAACTAATTCTAAAAAAAATTGCTTCCCAAAATGTCAGGAGTCACCGCCGATAAATTCCTCGTTCGCGGGCTCTAAGTGTGTGATTTAGGTGCACAGACCTAAGCCTAGCAGCCTTAATCTTTCTAGCTTGTCGGTTGAATTACTGACATGGGAACATATAATTTTTCCTGGTCGTCTATTCTGTTATCGTCATAGGGGGCAAATCTTAATCATTCTGGTAGAGCGCTATAATCCTTAATATTCAAAAAAAGAGTCCAAGGCTTTTTGATTGAGCTGAAATCAACAGAAAGGAACGAAACTGGGAGTTTTAGCTCTAAAAAAAAAAAAATAAAAATTTGTTCTAAGAAAAGTTTGACAAAAGAAATTCTTTGAAAACACCAGGGTGTTCTTCGAAATTACGGGGTTCTAATCCAAACAGTCTAAGCTATTTATAAAGCCAGATAAATGTTTTTCTATAGTCTAACCTTTTCGGGTTCTTTAAGTACTTTTGCGAAGACACTTAAGAGTACCCCGATTGTGAACACTTTAATTACGAGATCATCTAAGATTATTTCGGCTATAGATAGCTACGATCGATTTAAATTTTTAAAAAGCCGCGATATGGCTTTACCATTGCTAAAATTAATCATAAGTGGCTGTTAAAACCGCCGGAAAGTAAAGATAGGGCTAAATGAAGATATAATTAGATGACATTCCAGAAAGAGTTTATTTAAAATTCTGTAAAAAAAAAACAATAACAGGTCAGTTGCAAACAAATAAATAGATGTAGGCTCTAGTTGGGTGGGGTGGGGTGGTTGATGGGCTTGAAAGAAACAGTATTCAGCTCTTAGTATGCATAATACAAAACTCGCCAAAAAATTACTAGCTCTCCTGTGTACAATACTACAGCACCTATAACATTAATAATCGCACTATTCAAGGTGGCTTATTGCTAAAGTATGACAAATATAAATTGAAGATAACAGAAGGCCATCTGTCCCTAAGACAATCAATCAAATTGGTCATGTTGCCATCGATTCAAGGCAGTCCTCTCTGTTTATACAAAATTGGCTCACTATTCAAACTACCAACATTTGAACTTCTGGATGGAGAGCCACGAGGGCCACGAGAGTAAGTAATTTGTATATTATTTTTAATCAGAACTTAATGAATTGTTTCTTTAGAAAATATATAACTCTATCAAATAAAATAGAACGAATAAACAAGACTTAATGGTCTTGGGCCGTAAATTCCTCTGTTCAACAAACACTTCAAGAAACTTATGCAAATCTCTCGTGCCAAGAACAGATAAACAATTTTCGGGTATGTGTAATTACATACCTACTAATGGAGCAAGCTTCAAGCCGACTTAAACCTTACTTAGGTGAACACAGTCTGAGTAGACATGTTGCCAAATAGGGGCTATTTTGATTTTTTTTATATACCTTTAAGTGACATCGAGATAGATGCCTCATATATCATATATGTGCTTAAAAGAGCCTTAGCTACCATTTGGCTACTTCTTAATTGACTAGGCCCTATGCACAATATTTGAAATCAGGGGATTCGTTCTGTTATTAAAATTTAAAATAGGGTGGTAACTCCATATTTTTACACTATGTTCTTTGCCTTCGCTTCTATTATGTGCTTCCTGATGAATGATCATGCTTTCGAATCAATCGGAGCTTTAAAACTATGAAATGGCATCCAAAAAATATAGTTTTAAATAGATTGTAATAGCATTTGTAATTAACTGTTGAATCTACTTCAATCTACCTCAAATTTGTTTACAATTTGTTCTTTTTTGCAAGAATGCTGAATAAGTCAACGGCGGTTCTCATAACCGCAATATGGAAATATAAAACAATTCAGAGAGAACCAATTGCCTCGGATACAGACGGATATAACACTGATGATTCAAGCAGTCGTTTCAAAAACGAGCTTAGGCTTTGCACATTGAATTTTACGAGTCTGTCGCGAAACTCCTGTACAAGAAGGGCAATGTGATGCGTTAGGTAAAAAACCGATGTAAAACTACGACATTTACATTTGGGCAGTTAATCGGAAAATACAGCCTGCTTAACACTACGTTTGAAAATAGATTTAGATTTTTAGAATTTGTAATGAGACGTAACCTCTGAGTGGGCGGAACACGGTTCCCACATCTCAACTTCGATACAGTGACTTTGCTATTCCCTGGTCAATCAATAAAAAATCAGATTGATTACATTGCGATCAATGCCAGACACTTCTCTTGAATTTTGGATGTCTGAACTTTTCGAGAGACCAACATCGATCACTACATTGTTGCAGCTAGAGGTAGAAAGCGGATATCACAAGAACAAGTCAAGTTAGACCACCACAGTTCCCCATTCAAAAGCTACAATCGCAAGAGAACACTAGAATTTTTTCTCGATCGCGTTTCCTTCAAAGTAGAGTTATCTAACAAAATGTGTCATTTTAAATCAATTGAAAATCAATTGAAATTTTTATCCGCCATTTATTCGCCAAATTTCCCCATCAGCTGTGCCTATGAATAGTCTTGATGAAATTTTTCATCGCGTTTTCGCATAATTGCGGCTGCGAATTGCTAATAACAGCTCTGAATTATTTTTTTATATAATACAGGCCAAAAGGAAAAAGTTGAATTGTATTAAATCGGATGATCTCGACATCTAATTGAAGCACACGTCCAGAAAGTTTGTCACGCAATAGAACCATTGTTTTACCAGCTATGTAGCATGTAGTACCATCCTGTGGGAATCAAATGCCATCTCGTTTATAGTATCAATTTCAAGCAAAAAAAAAAAGTCATTCAACATCGTACGGTAGCGCAATCCATTGAAAAATTTGTACCAGAATTATTTAACATAAAACAATGCCCAATGGCATCGCTATTCCAAAAACCACTAGCTCTAATATTTATCAAGGTCCTAGGGGCCCCAAGTGCGACAGTTTTGTTTGTTTACGTACTCAGACAAATGGAAATGAGCCTCATCACCCAGAATAATTTTGTGTAAAAAAGACCTAGTTCATATATTACCGGAAAGTACCGCGTTGTGCGTTTTCTGCTTACTTGAATTCTTGTGTCAACTGAACCCTATAAGTATATAGGCCAAGACTTTTATGCAAGATGCGGTACGAAGTGGTTGAAGAGAGGCCAATTCCTGTGTTTATCTTGAAATGGACACACTTAGTTTTTCAGTCACCCTTTCAGTTACCGCTGCGATATTTTCAGCTGACCTAATCGGTCTAACACAAGTGAGTCTTCATATCACTAACCTGTTTAAATTTATTAAACTCACTGTAGCTCGAAGATGATCAAATGCAGTACGAACTTTACGAAACTTTTCCGCGATATTTTCACCGTTTTTGTAGTGAATTTTCACTATTTTACCACGTTCATCGAGTATGTGTCGATCTATATTTAATTACCTCCTAGTTTTTACTTATCAAAAGTCATTGCAATAATAGTTCTGTGTTCAAGTTTAACAATAGTGACAAATTCAAAGTGACACCTTTTGTTCGATGACCCTCTGTAAACCACAGAAGAACAATGTCAATGTTGTCAACGAGTCACCAGAGAAGTTGCTTCTGATGTGATTGGTTTCAAAGTGCTTTCACAAGGAAACATAAGACGGCACATGTAGGTAGGTACATTTAGACAAATTAGTAGCATTTTAAGCAGTACTGCATCAAATGACGAGAGCTGTTCATCAGCTCCACGAGCAGAAAAGAAAGGAAGAGACAGGCTTCTTGGAAATAACAAAAAAAAGCACGAAAAGCTGACGATCGATGAATTTAAGATGTTTTGCTGCAGAGAATAAAACGAATCAACCAAGATTGTCAAGCAATATGTGCTGAGAATATGGAAAGTATAGGGCGAATAGGGTTCCCAACGTTGGTCATTATGCGTTGTCAGGTGGAATTAATCATTCACCCTGGTCGAAGCGGACACGAAATTTTATTCCACTACCTAGACCTCTGCCCATTATCAAGGCTCCTTCCAATAATTAAATTACCTAATAAAAAGCTGACCTGGAGCAAATACTGGTCTTATCGTTACAATCTGCAATAGGTAGTCCATACCAGGATTTTAAACACGGTACCGTGTGATTCAGGACCCCAAAGTGTTACGACACATCCCACTGCCTAAACGAAGTTAAGGTAGCAATATCGAAGCTTAAATCTACACAAAGCTGCTGGCGCAGGCTGTCCCTAGCATTTGTAATCTCATAGGCCAACAAAAGAGACACTCTGTTTTTAGTCCGGACTATTACTTGCTTGCGTATGCGGATGACATTGAGGTGATTGGACGAAAAGGGTGGATTGTCTATGAAACTTTCATGAGTAATGAGTAGGAAGCAGCTCAATTGGTTAGCAGTATTTAATGGACAGGTGCAACTTATTGTTTCTTATCCCATCTTAAACATTACTAAAGAGAGTTAATTTATTTTAAATAGATAAAATCATATTGACAAATGTACTCGTATGTGCACTAACATCAAGTTACAAGTACAACCGCATAACGGATGCTATAGATTGATAACCCCATGTGCTGGGTTGGAAAACATTGAAAAGAATTCATTACGAGTGTATTCTAAGTTCGAAGTATCTGCATTAACCAAGTACTTCGTTTCGGCTTATGCCACAGATGCACATGGGTTTGTCAGCAGTTGAAACAGATATCTACTCAGTTCTATAAAACAGAGTAAACACAACGGGAAATACTAAATAATATGTATATGCGGTTGAGTTTAATCTCGGAAGCAATCAAATGAAATAGACTGACATGTCTGCAGCTGTCTGCAGCTCTTTTAAATTGCCTTTTGAAGATGTTTCCGATAGCACAGATCTGTATGCCAATGCATCCTGCATCATTGCCCATGTAATTGCCTTCGATTTAAGACGAAAATTGAATCGATTTTTATTTCACTGCTTCGTAATAATAACGGTTGCAATAATAACTGTACTCGTACGGACACAGCGAGTGGATGTGTTCAATCAAGCGACCACTTGGTATATGTGTAGCATAAATAACTTTAAAGTTGGAGCAAATAACTATGTTATATCCTTCGATTTGTGAAAATAAATTCGTAGTTTCGGAATTGTTTTTTAAATCGTTTTTCCGTGTTTGTGAAACTCAGTGAGTCTCATTATTGGAAAATGTCTTCGAAGGAACATAGAAAAGACATAATCAGCTTATCACAAAAAGCAACATATTTTCAGTTTTGAAGAAATCGGAAGTAGTAACTGCAAGTACACATTCGTGTCTGTAAGCTGCTTAAAAGTTTACATGTTTATAACGAAGCAATGGGTTCAACATTTCTTTTGATGTTGTTAAGTCGAACAATTACGAATAGGACAGGTTTTTTATTTGTATGTATTTTGTTGATTTTGTTAATTGTTTGTTTCTTAATTGAAAGTTACTTCCTAAAGTCTTATTAATTTTTTCTTTTCAATCAAACGCAATGAATCACCTCGATATATGGTATACTAATCAAATGTGGAATCTATGATAGTATCAACATTAATAAAAATGGAATTAATTGTAATATTATGTTTATATTGGCGAATATTCGAAAGCAATCTTGAGCATAGTACTAGCAAATCAGCACTAAATTCCGATGACAGAAACTTTCGTGAAAAAGACGTGAAAACCAATGAAAAACAGCAACAGTAAATAATTTCGAAGAAGCCACTTCTGTGCTATGGTCGGTGTTCCTTCCAAATATACATAGCGGTTGAAGGATGAAACCGAATTGAATGCACAGTGGAAATAGCGAAATTATGTCCGAAAAGGGCATTTGTAATATTGCAAAGGGCGACTAGAAATATAGAAAGTTCAAAGTTGAAGTACGGGGAAACGATTTTGTTGAAGACGATTGGGAGCATCTGTTAGAACAGACCATGGATGTTTGCTGTGATTGAAAATATTATTTAACACACTTTATAACGAAAGCTTCTCGTAAGGTACCATTTCATCGGCCGTCGCTCATGAAGAGGAAATGGTAGATTTTACAGAAGCAGCCAAAAGAATGAATCACATACCATCCAAGGTATGAATGTCATTAAGATACTTTGAAGTTAAATGGCCCAAGATTTCGTTCAGTAAAGTGATTAGAGGCAATGAGGTGCCTCTCATAGATTGAATAGAGGACTTTCTTGTTCTACTCTATAAAGGCAAAGACCACACAACAAATTGAAACAACTATTATCGCATGGTTGAGTGCTTAGAATAAGCCCTGTATTGTAATTGTTTCTTGACCTTAATTGTGCTTATTTTATTTGCAAGTGGTAACTATCGCGTACTGGTCGGTGTTCATTCGGAAGCTCTCTGATGGAATTAACTTTGGCATTAAATCCTGCAATAAAAGAAAACAGACCTTATCTGGGCTACGCCGACATATTTTGAGTTCAGGCTATTAGTGATTGCTGACACTTATTCTAACTGTCTAACTGAGTCCTCGTCTAAGTAGAACTGGCCCACCATGTTGGGGTTGTGCTGTCAAGGCACTAATCTGGCCATGGAACAAAAAATCCACATTTACAAAGTAACAACAAGCAAAGGATAAGGTAACTTTTGAAAATTTCCGGGGAACGTACATTCGATTATTGATTTGGTTACAAGTGGTACAAGCTCTTCCAAGATGGCGAAGATGGTGTTAATGACGAACCTTGCTCTGGACGCCTAAGTGATGGTAACGTCGAAGCTGTGAAGAAAATTGTTTTGAATAGTCATCGAACGTGTATTAGCGAAGTGTGTTCCGAAACTTCTTAATTTTAATAAAAAGACCCGTTGCATGAGCATCGCTCGTCGATAATGACCCTGACTTTCTCAAAAAGGTCATAATTGGTGACGAATAATGGGTTTATGGTTATGACGTCATGTACCGGCGCGCCCATATAGGAGAAAGATGACAACACTAAAGAGAGCTTCTACGAGTTCTTGAGCAAGACCTTTGAGCAGTGCCCTAGCTGTTTCATTAAAATTATCCTCGGCGATATAAGTGTAAGGTCAGAAAGAGAGGGTATCTTTAGTAGTATTGTTGGAAAGTATAGCCTGCACGATACATTCTCCGATAACGTATTCAACGGCTAACCAAATCTGTGGCGGGGCGAAACATTGTCGTAGCTGGCACGAATTTCTTGCATGTCGATATTTATAAAGAAATTTGTAGATTTCTTGGTTTATCAATCGTCAGTCAGATTGACCATATTGCGATTGACGCAAGGCACTTCTTCAGTTGGTTCTACATTCTACATTGGTTCGGACATTGACCTTGTTGTATCCAAGCAACGGTTGTGGTTATCCCGAATATCGCAAAGACAAGCTAATACTGTGAGGAGATTTAAGATCGGTTTTTCCTTTTTGGTCTTCCTTAATCTCTTAAGAAGTCCTATGCTGCCAGAATCAAGTATTTAAGACCAGTGGTAGCGTTGCCATAAAGCCATCAGATATGTCGGCTCTGATGTGTTGGGTTTCACCACAACGAAACCCCTGGCTTAACAACGATTGGTGAGGAGCACATGTAACTAAGAGGTATACAAAAGCGGCGCTGCATAAAAAGACTAGAGCTGCTCAGGAGCAGCAAAGAGGGAGCATGAAATGCCACTCTAGGAATGAAATTCGGAAATTGGACCAAAAGTTAAAAAAAAAAAAACATACAACGGATATAAGCCCCGAACCAAAGCCTGTATAGAGGAATCAGGGAACATCGTAGTAGAGTTGAAATCGATGCTGAGGATTTAAAAAGAGCATATATGTAGACTGTATGGCGGCGTTGAGGAACCAAATACTGCCGTTAGGCAGAGTAAATATTTCAACCTGGGCGATTAAAGACCAACAATTGCGTTCACCCGATCTGGTTGAAATGAAGATAGCCATATCTAAACTTAAGTATCTATAGTGGATGACCTGACTGTCGAGCTCAAAGTGGGAAGCGATGATTTGGTAAGAAGCATACGACAAGTCATCTGTAAAGTATGGTCGGACAAAACTATGCCCGATGAAAGATACTTCAGCATTGCTTGTCCGATCCTCAAGAAAGGAGACTCTCTGAACTGCCCCAACTACAGAGGCACCAGTCTTCTTAACATCGCCTGCTCTATTATGTGAACACCTGAAGCCGTTCGTCGACAACCTAATTAGTCCATATCTGTCTGACTTTAGGCCAAAAAAGTTCAGCATTGATCAAATATTTACACAGCTGCAAATCTTAGAAAAAACCACGAGTGCCAAATCGATACGCACCACCTTTTAATCAATTTTAGGGCCACGTATGACAACATTTATAGAGAACAGCTATACAGAGCAATGCTTAGGTGTGGCATCCCAGCTAAACTCGTCCGTTTGTGCAGGATGAAGATGGAGAATGCTCGCAATTCCATCAAGATCAGTAAAGAACTCACAATGATCTCAAAAAAGGATTTAGATGCGCTGTCATGCAACTTCTTTAACATCATTCTTGTACAAATAGTACAAAACTCACGCGCCAACACAAGAGGCACAATTTTTCAAAAGTCCGTATAATTACTCGCATACGCCAATAATATTCACAAAATCGCAAGATAGCAGCATGATATCAGTGGCGCTTTCGCGAGTATTGACGCGTAAGCGGCGAAGATGTTTTAAAGGGCAATAACCAAGTATATTCTGCTAACTAGACACCCAACAACGAAGTTTCGAATAGAACGCCACTTTCGGCAGATATAACTTTGAGATAATTAATTCCGTTATCAATTCAGATAAAGACAAAAGCGCTAAAATCAAATTCTTGCTAATCGCTTCTTCCTTGGGCTAAGCGGCCTCTTACGAAAAACAAAAGTGTTCCTATAAAATACCTTAATTGTTCCAATCTTGCTTTATGGCACAGAAGCATGGAATTTATCAAAAGCGGATGAGAGTACTGTTGGCTGTTATGAGAGGAAGATTCTTCGGATGATTTTCGATTCAGTCTGCATAGACTATGAGTGGAGATTCAGATACAACCACGAGCAGTACAGCGGCATCGACTTAGCAATAGGAGTGAAGCCCAAACGATTGAGGTTGCTGGGTCATGTAGAGCGGATAGACATGAATGCTCCGGTATGAAAAGTCTTCACAACGAAAGGTGACCTCAGTCAAAACCACCGTGAGAAACTAGAGGTAAAGATTGAGCTGACTGGAGACGCTCCTTGGTTGTGGCCCATTTCCACCCCGAACTCTAGAGCTACTTTAAGTAAGTAAGTAATGTCGCATACTGCACACGGGAGTTCACGAATCATTTCTACACAATTGAAAACGCAATAAGATTCCGTGGGAGTCAATGCGCCTTCAAAGTTCACGGGTATTGATGGAGAAACATAGCAATACTTCGAAAGATCTGCCTACCGCATTCATTGATTTAAGTAAACAAATAAACTACGTCAAAATGTAACTGAGACGTATATTAGAATGAAAGGTGATACATGCGTACACGCCACGTATACACCACGGCTGTGTTTAAAGTTGGTTGCTTGTAATGTAATGCTAGATTTCTTGTTGAAGCCTCATATAAACAAGTCCCGAGCAAATTTTTTTCGTTTCGCCGATGAAAAATATATCATAAGCGACACGACTGCTCTTCAGACAGTTCTAAGTTATTGGTTAAAAACAGTTAAAATTAATGAGTTGAAGATCAGTCGTACTTAGACCGACTCTATTAGAAGGAGTTATCGCGTCAAAGTGCGAAAAATTTAAATACTTAGGCTCTGTCCTAGACCATCAACACATTTCATACGATGTAGCAAAAAGAGTTAACGTGGGTTTTGTTTAAATGTGTCGAAAACTCCACCGTGTCTTGCAATAGAAAAATGACGCTTCAATTTAAAGATCTGATATATTCGACAGACGTTCGTCCAGCTTTGACATATGCATCGCAAAGTTGAACGTTGTACCGAAATATTAGGTGTAAAGAGAACTTCTGTAGTTTTTTTATTACATGCACTTCTATGCTTTGTCGAGCGTTGGTAAATAATCTGATGTTAATAAAACTAGCACGTGGTAGAAGAGATGTTGCAGACCCGTATGAAAGGCTACAATTTTCTATCTTTCGAACTATTTACATGAGTGCAGAACAAGCACACTTGAAACGTTGCATACTTTATAAGTTCCGAAAAGGCAAAAACGCGGTGCAGGTCGCAGTAACAGCTCGAAAATGTCAAAGGTTTTCTAAGCTCCATTTGGGTGACATTATGACAATATGAACACCGATCAAGAAGGACATCAGATGTTAATGATGAAGTACTACGCAATATAATCAGGATAAATCGTACATTAACGTCTTGAGGTTCATCAGACAATTTCTCTGGATCCAATCGAAAGTTTGTTTCGGTCTCTATGTATGTACCACACGAATTAAGCTTAAAAAGAATTTAATGATTCGACTATCCATGTGTATATTCCTCAAGCTTTCCTCGTCAGAGAAAGGACATTTTGTAAAAGGTGAATAGATTATAAAGATATTGTTGTTGGAAAATTCTATATTTTCCATATTTGCTAATTTTTTATAGTTCTATTGTATTATCTATGGCAGTAGTTCTTCTCAACCTTTTAGCTATCCTGTGGCATACTGCTTCTTATTCCAATTTTGTGAAAACAGTCATTTGACTCGTTAAACCCACGCATATTCATCAACATATCAATGAACGCTTTTTTGGCATCCTTTGGTTGAAAGTTATCCCAACAAAAGAAAAGAAACATACGAGTGGCTTGAGTTTACTATCTTTTGCTCATTTATTTTGTTTAACGTCACATGAAATAATTACCAAAAACGAACATCTTAGATGGTATGATAAAGATGCCAGGAATTCGACCCTCTTTTTGAAACACTTTGGAGTTGTAATAGATAAAGTGAATAATCCATACTTAACTCGAGACTTGAACATCTTTTCGCTTAAATTAATAATATTGTAGCTAACATATTAACTGATGGTATGTTCTGAGATAAGAATACTCGTATGTAAAGAAGGACAACGTGACCAATAAATTCATTTCGGATTAATTCAATGATACAACACACATTTGTAATTGATTTGTATTTTAAAGCAGGGACCAAATTCACCGAAATCTGAGGGAAAATTTCGGTGGACAAGCCTAAATGACTTCTTTGTGTAAACTAAAGTTCTGCGTTGAAATGGTTAGTTCCGGTAAAATTATAAAATCGGCTTAACAGGAAATGATGTGTGTCAGCACAGCATATATTACTAGACCTCCTCTACTGGATAGTCAAATTAATAGGTCATAAACTTGTGGCAGAATAAAGTGTACTTCAGTTGTGAAATTATGACTAATTTACAGAAGCTCAGCCATGCAATCGTAAAAAATTTTACTGTGCAGCCGACACTAAAATTGTGATCATACAAATGCTTTCGTCTTTTCGTTTTGATAGCCACTTTATGGTCGCTTTAAAGATACATACGGTGTCTGTGTAAATAAAAACTTTCCTATTTCAGGAACATTCGACTTTTATTGAAACATAACTGAGCATTATTTCATTCTATGCAGTGGAAAGATGTTTTAAACTTGGGGAAAATAGATTTAGTTTTAAAGACTTACAGGTGAGTTGGTAGTAGTTGGTGACGCTAAATATACTCCTTCATACAATAGAAACGATCTTGAATATCTAATCAAATCAAAAGTTATGCATTTGTCAAAAAATAAGAGATGTTTCTTTGAAAATCCACATACAGTCTTAGACAAACTTAAAATGAAGTTAGGATAAGAAAATCAACAAATCACCTGAACTTGCTCTAAATGATTTTGTGAAGAACATACACAAACTCATATCTCAAATCTGGTCAGAAGGGTTATTGCCTGATGAAAGGAATCTCAGCATCGTTTAACCGATCCACAAAAAAGGAGACAGTTTAACTGCGCTAACTATACGTAGTCTAGAAAAACTTATGAAAATACGCGCTGACATTTTCAAAAATTTTAAAACCAATTTATACTTTTTATTTGTCAAATCCCTAGCTACAAGTTAAGAAAAACTTTGTTAAAAATGACCGCAAATTGCTTTAAAGCACGACCTGAGACGTACAGGCAACCATTATTTGCATTTTGGGCCTCATATATATTTTGGTGATGAGTAGAGCAGCCTTTTCTCTCTAAAACAGACAACAACTTGTAATCCAAAGCGTTGAGATCCAGACTACCACCTGGCCTACCATCTGGTGATATGAAGTCGGGTACAGTTTTTATAGGCACTGTTAAGTGGTTTTCGCCTTGTAGGATGGAACAAAATCTTGTAGAAATATCCATTGCTTGTTTGCGAACACTATTCGGCTTAACGGCTTAAAAAAGTCTTGACTCCTTTTTCACATAAATTTTTGGTTATGCTATTGCAGCTCACTCCCCACCATACCAATATATTTGCGGTATAGTGGCCTCATTCAACTCTTGGAAGCTTACGTGGTTGCTTTAATGCGACTGTTAACATGAACACCTGTTGTCTTTTTTGATGATGCGAAATGCGGATTTTTGGGAAATGTTTATTTCCCGTGAGAAGATTTTCTGCTTTCTCAGTGGCTTGCATCTGATTCCTTCACGGCTTGAATTGCCGGCAAGTAGTCGCAAGGTCTGAAAGAAATCACCACTTGCCATATAACACTTGTTTAAGCTGGTCACAACGACAAGATTTTCGACGTTATCCCATTCCATGATTATGAGCGATTAAAAACAAAAATCTTTTCCGCGACGAAAAACCATAAAAGCAAAGGGTTAAGTAACGGTTAACATGAAAAAAGTGCAACTTATACTTTATTTAAAATGGTTGCAATATCAATATTTATGACTAGACTAGTTGGAACAATAAGTCTTCTCAACATTGCATACAAAATCTTATTTGCCATATTGTGTGAATGTCTGAATTCCTTCGTTAACAACTTGATTGACCCTTATAAGTGTGGTTTCAGACCAGGAAAATCGACAATAGACCAAATTTTCACACTCCGGCCGATGCTGGCACACCTGTCAAACTCGTCTGTGTCGTCCGTCTGTGCAGAATGATGCCAAATGGAAAGGCATTAGAGAAGAAGAGGCGCTGTCATGTGACTTCTTTACCATCACACTTAAAAGAATAATGCCAAATTCATAAACAAATACTGCCTTCGATTTTATTTATCATATTTTTCTGTTCATGTCTAATTATTGTATTGTATTGTATCTCTTAGCGGTTTACTAAGAGATGGCGTAACTTGTATTGTTCCATTGTTATTATTCCATTGAAACATGCGTTGAAAAGCTACTGTCATTGTACGTCATTTCAGTATATGTCTTTCATTTGAAGCGTAAACAATAATTTTTTTCACTCAAATATGTCGAACTTTGTGCCGGAAAAAGTGTTTTTGCGGGGAGTTCTTCTTCATTACTTTAATATGAAGAAAACTGATGCCGAAAGTCATCGTATTTTGGTGGAAGTGGTTTACACGATTTAAAAGTGGTGATTTTGGCTTGGAAGACGATGAACGTCCTGGGCAGCCAAAAAAGTTTGAAGATGAAGAACTGGAAGCATTACTCTATGAAGATTGTTGCAAAACACAAGAAGAGCTCGCAGAATCTTTGGGTACCACTCAAGCAGCCATTTCAAACGTTTTAAAGCAGCTGGATATATTCAAAAGCAAGGAAATTGGGTTCCACATGAACTCAAGCCGAGAGACGTCGAAAGGCGGTTTTGCATGTCCGAAATGCTGCTGGAACGCCACAAAAGGAAGTCATTTTTGTATCGAATTGTTACTGGTGGTGGTGGTGGTGGTGATGGATCCATTACGACAACCCCAAGTGCAAAAAATCATATGTGAAACCCGGCCAACCAGCCAAATCAACGGCAAAGCCGAATATCTATGACGCGAAGGTAATGCTCTGTATTTGGTGGGATCAGATGGGTGTGCTGTATTATGAGCTGCTAAAACCGGGTGAAACCACCAATGGACAACGCTACACACAATTAATCCGTTTGAAGAGAGCAGTAGCCGAAAAACGCCCGGAATATGCGACTAGACACGAGGCAATAATTTTATATCATGACAACGCTCGGCCCCACGTTGTTATTCCGGTTAAGAACTATTTGGAAAACAGTGGATGGGAAGTCTTACCCCACCCACCTTAAAGCCCAGACCTTGCCCCTTCTGACTACCATTTGTTCCGGTCGATGCAGAACGCCCTATTCATACTTTGAATAATACTATTGAACATGTTTTCCTTAAATAAAAGTTCAAATTTTGAAAAAATAAAACCGCACGAATTAAATTACATACCCAATATGTTCCGTATTCAAATAAAGCGTTGAGATGTTTTATTCTATTCAAAAATGGATACAATTTTTATATTTTATATTGGATGCAGGCTTCTTGTGGAATAACATTTAATTTGCATCGCACGTATGCCTATGCCGTGATGTTTCGCAGAATAAAGAATATATGAAATTATAATTTCAAATTTTCACATATCAAATTTCAATATACTTTTATGTACGCGCTCGTTTTCAAAGAGCTTTTATTATTTAAGATTTTCATTTGCAAATCAGTCTTATTCAATGAATATTTCTTATGACAGCAAGTACAGACTCTGAAGTCCAAAATCCTTTTCACATTGGAAGTGATCAAATGGAGGTACGATATACAAATACATTTTCAAGCACATTTTCGTTTTAATATACAGGATGTCCAATAATTCGTGAAGGATAATTTGGAAAATGATTGTTGGGTATATTTAAGGAAAAAAAATCTTACTACAGTAAGGGACCATCTCTAATGTTGACATAATTTATCAAGGATTTAAGAAAATGCTTACTTTGGTGTACCCTGACCCATGTTAAATTAAATTTCTCTGTTAATACTATTGGTTGGAACTTTGTTTGGAATTTTATTTTTAAAGAAGTACCGGTCTTTACAACTGCGTTTAAATAAAGTTGATATCTTGTTTGAGTCTTAAATATTCTAAGTCTATCCTATTTTTCTTAACCATGCTAATTTTTGGTTTTGAAGTCATTTTTCTCCAGAAAATTCATATTCAACATAACGTTTCACCTTTTTTTTCTTATAAACCTTTCAATAATAACACAAAAAAAATTGTTTCTAGCTTTAAATAATGTTTACTTTATATATGTACAATAATAAAACAGTTATAACAGGTTATAAAGTAATAATATATATAGAGTGTCCTCCTTTCATTGCGAATATTTTTTGATGCTCACTGCTGCCTCACTTTTGATGACGGTTCGTTCTTTCATTCTTCCTCATACAAAAAAATCCAATACTGTAAGGTTAAGAGATCTTGCGAGCCAGTGAACTGGTCTACTTCTTCCTATCCAACGATTACCATACTCTTCATCTAGCCAATTCTTAACCACACGACCTTAGTGGGCTTCAGCACCATCCTGTTGGAAACATGATATAACTAGTTGAATCAGTAGAATGTGGTCCAATAGTTCTGGTAAATCATTTCGCAAAAACTCCAGATAGTTTGTAAAATTCAGCCTGTCCACATATTGACGCTGAATTTGTGTTGAAATGATTTTTGTGTCCTTTTACTATATTTGGATTGTCCACAGCCTATGTATGAAGATTTTAAAAATTTGTAATCCCGTCTTCTGTAAATTGAGATTCGCCCGTCCAAAGAATTCTACAAATAAACTCATTGTCATCCAAGCTCCGCTACATCAACCAGTTAGAAAACGCAAGTCTCTTTTCCAAATCATCAGGAAGTATTTCTTGCATAAGGGTATGTTGGTATGGATAAAGATTTTCTCTATGTAGTGTGCCTACGTCAGGAAACATTGGATTGCAAATCTATGCTGATTGATGGATCAGTTTTAACAGCTTTCAGTATTCTTTCATCAGCCGAAATTCTTCGTACTTGTGGAACTCCCATGTTAGATCGTGTATTTCAAACTGATACCGTTTTTGAAACCTTCGATAGGTATTTTCAAATACTCCTTCACTAAGAAGTCGTCGTTTAAAATGAGTTTATGGTATCTTTGTTCCGCTCTAGTTGAACTTCCATTGCGCAGCCCATAAACGTAAATTATGTCTGCCTTTTTTTGGTTTGTTAATTTAGACATTTAAAATAGCATTTTAAAAAATTAAACTGATGAATTAATTTTTGTTTGGTAAATTTTCCATATAGGCCTTCAAATTCCAAACCTAACTCTTTCTTAGAACTTTTAAGAAAGAAGGTATTAATTAAACGAGGGTTTTGACGCATAGTCAAATAAACGAGCATACTTTAAAACCTTTTAATAACACATGGCCTGAAAACTCAGTGCCGTTTTATAGTAAAACACAAATTTTTTGCAAAATTTAACTTTATTTATTAATATAGTTGTCTTCGAGGGCAATACCCTGATTGAAACGATTTTTCAATCTTTCGATACCAGTTTTGTAGTACGATTTCGGTTTAGCCTCAAAATAGGCCTCTGTTTCGGCGATTACTTCTTCATCGGTCTTAAATCTCTTCCCGGCGAGCATCCTTTTGAGGTCTGCGAATAGGAAATAGTCACTGGAGGTAAAATCTGGAGAATAGGGTGGGTGGGGAAGCAATCAATTCGTAGCCGAATTCATTCAATTTTGCCATCGTTTTCATCGACTTGTGACACCGTGCATTGTCTTGATGAAACAGTACTTTCTTTTTCTTCAAATGCGGCCGTTTTTCTGCGATTCCGTCCCTCAAACGCTCCAACAATGCAATGTAATAGTCGCTGTTGATAGTCTGCCCCTTTTGGAGATTGTCGATGAAAATTATTCCTTGTGTATCCAAAAATATGGATGCAATAACCTTGCCAGCCGACTGTTGAGTTTTTAGTCGTTTTGGACGAGGTTTGTCGCCTGCTCGCCACTCGGCTGACTGCCGACTTGACTCTGGCGTGAAGCGATGGAGCCAAGTTTCATGCATTGTGACATACCGACGCAAAAATTCGGCTTTGTTGCGGTTGAACAACCTTAAACACTCCTCTGAATCATCAACACGTTGTTGTTTTTGGTCGACTTTGAGCAAACGCGGCACCCACTTTGAACAGAGCTTTCGCATGTCCAAATATTGGTGTTTGATATATCCAACACGCTTTTTTTCTTCAGAGCCTCGGCTATCTCGATCAACTTTACTTTACGGTCATTCGTAATCATTTTGTGGACTTTTTTGATGTTTTCATCTGCGTGCATCACCTTCGGTGCTTGTATGAACACTTTTAAATTTTTCAATCCACTTGCGAATGGTTTGTTCGGCTGGTGCAGAGTCCAGCCCCAAAAAAAATTTTTTTTTTTAATTGATTTTACGTTCATCAGAAAAAAATAATAAAACATTATATTAACTACTCATTTTCTGGAGAAAATTGGTCAAGAAAAATGGAACAGGTTTAGAAATTAAAAATCTGAAGACTTAACGTAAAGACGGTATCAATTTTATTAAAACTCAGTTTCAAGTTCTAGAATTTTTTCTAAAAACGAAGTCCTAAATGAAGGTTCTGTCATTAGTTATAACAGAGCAATTACCGTTCACATGGGTCAGGGTACACCAAAGTAGGCCTTTTCTTAAATCGTCGATAAAAGGATGTAATATTGGAGATAAGGGGACATCTTGTGTATACTTCTTTGTATAATATTGTATAACAATTTAAATATAGTACAATTCACAAAAAAATGGTAATGGAAATACATGTGTAATATGTGTTGCTACAAAAAGTAAAAAGGCGCTTTCAATGTAGAGTAAGAGTATTTTGATGCCTTAAAGAATATTAAACCACCAGAACAGACTTATCGTTTAAGACCACAATGTCTCTTGTGAGTGACAAATTCTAAAATAGAAAGCAAGATTTACAAAAACAGTAATAATATATTGTACATACGCAGTTGGCATACATCTCATTCTGCGGGTTGTAAAATATTTTTAGTTCTTAAGAAGGGCGCAAATTTAATTTTGTTAAACGAATACGGTGAGGATTCATTACTTATGGACACGATGTACGAGTAAGTAAGTACAGTAAAGGTAGGTACATTTTAGAAAGCTGCTGAAATGTGCAAAACTATGGTTGTATTTGCGGAGTCCATAAATATAGTTCTTAGCCTCGTTAATGTTTTGCTCTGCATAAGTTGATTATCAAGTTGATAGTCGTTTTCGAACTGTCATTTCGTTTAATATTGGGTACGTAATTTAATTCGTGCGTTTTTTTTTTTCCAAAATTTGAACGTTTATTTAAGAAAAACATGTACAATGGTATTATTGAAATTATTGCCCATCTGAAGCTATGACTTTTTCCCATCTCTCTGGTAATTTGTGGATCCCATCCCAAAAGAACTGCGCCGGCTTCGCAGCCAAGAATGAATCAAGACAATTTTTGATATTCTGCTCTGATATGAACCGTATTTCAGTGAGGGCGTTCTGCATCGACCGGAACAAATGGTAGTCAGAAGGGCAAGGTCTGGGCTATAAGGCGGATGGGGTAAGACTTCCCATCCGCTGTTTTCCAAATAGTTCTTAACCGGAATAGCAACGTGGGGCCGAGCGTTGTCATGATGGAAAATTATTGCCTCGTGTCTGGTCGCATATTCCGGGCGTTTTTCGGCTACTGCTCTCTTTAAACGGATTAATTATGTTCGGTAGCGTTTGATGGTTTCACCCGGTTTTAGCAGTTCATAATACAACACACCCATGTGATCCTACCAAATACAGAGCATTACCTTGGCACCATGGATATTCGGCTTTGCCGTTGATTTGACTGGTTGGCCGTCAATTGATGATTTTTGCGCTTGGGGTTGTCGTAATGGATCCATTTTTCATGACCAGCAACAATCCGATGCAAAAATGACTTCCTTTTGTGGCGTTCCAGCAGCATTTCGGACACGCAAAACCGCCTTTCGACGTCTCTCGGCTTGAGTTCATGTGGAACCCGATTTCCTTGCTTTTGAATATATCCAGCTGCCTTTAAACGTTTTGAAATGGCTGCTTGAGTGACACCCAAAGATACTTCGAGCTCATCCTATGTTTGGCAACAATCTTCATAGAGTAATGCTTCCAGTTCTTAATCTTCAAACTTTTTTGGCTGCCCAGGACGTTCATCGCCGTCCAAGCCAAAATCACCACTTTTAAAACGTGCAAACCACTTTTGGCACGTTCGCTCAGCTAGCGCATGTTCACCATAAACTTCCACCAAAATACGATGACTTTCGGGAGCAGTTTTCAGTAATGAAGAAGAACTCCCCGCAAAAACATTTTTCAGGCGCAAAGTTCGACATATTTGAGTGAAAAAAAAGATTGTTGTTTACGCTTCAAATCAATGATATATACTGAAATGACGTACAATGACAGTAGCTTTTCAACGCATGTTCCAATGGAATAATAGCAATGGAATAACACAAGTAACGCCATCTCTTAGCAAACCGCACCAATAGCTATTTAGGTATGATCTTTTTATTTACAGTATTTGCTAGTCAGTACAATTATTAAGGTTCGTGAATTAAAACAAAAATGTTTACATCATTAAAAATATTCAACTTATTTAGTAATAAAAAAAAAATTACAAATTTGTTTGGTTACTAGAATTTTAATTTAACACTCTACCGCATACGAAACGAAATATGGCTTTGCATTTGACGATGAATATTTTTCCAAGAAAACCTTTTTGAAGTGACTTGAAACAATTTTTTTCCATTAACCTGTCATAATCTTGTCAACGAATATAAAAACCAAACGTTTTGGGGACGTCATTGTGAATGATTTAGCTAGCTAACAATCTACTGCAATAAAAAACAATTTTGTCAAATAGAACACAATCTTATTTATTTCCGCTTTTGTAATACAGTGAAGCTTCTCCGTCCGAATAAGGAAAATTGATATTTTTATTTATTTATTTAAATCATATGCATGCATGTAAGAAATTTATTATACGTATGTGTGTGTATCTAATCATTTTATAAATTCTATTACAAATATAAAATGAATATTATGAATATAAAAAAAAAATCAAGAAAATATTTTATACTAAATTTTATTTTATTTAATAAGTTCATAATATAAGTTATTAAAAAAATAGAGTCACTCGAAATAACTGCCTTTTGAATAAGTACAAGCTTTCAAACGCATCACATTGGATCCATGGGTATAGATTACCTATATGCTTGCAATGCTGTTTTGAGGCTTTCAAAATTTCTGTGAGGAGTCTTTCAAGCCATGTGGTCTAGTTCTGACCACAAGAAATCGGGTGGATTAACGACGGCCAATCTTCCGCTACTATAACGCCAGGAATATTGACATTGAACCACTTTTGTGTGGGTTTTGCTTTGTGCGCCGGGGCAGAGTCTTCTTGAAATATCCATCTTTCTCAATTGAGAAGAGTATTGGTTAAACCCTTCACAACACCATTTATATAATCTTTAACTTTTTTTTTTTTTGCACAGGTGTCAAGGTGAGATACTTGCCACGAAACCATTGTGGAATCAATTTCGCTTCCTTTGATGATTTAACATAAATTTTGTCATTTTGTTACATCTTCCTGACCTGTGCTCTATTTTCGATGATTCAGGGAAGCGACTACAGCCCGAAAAATAATCATTCTCGATATATATAGTGGTATCAACAATTCAAAAATTTGTCCAACACTTTTTTCATACTTATGCAACGCTATTTTCGCTGTCCAATTTTCTTCAGCGCTATACTCCATGTTAAAGGATCGCACGCTGAAAATTAATCTTTACTCATTTGAGAAAAAATATTAGGTAAGCATCTAAGTTATCGCTGTTCTTTTTTGATGAAAGTGCAACTTTATTGTGAAAAAAAATGGCTACAAATGAATCATTCAAAGTATTGCCAATCGCTAGCTTCAACTTTTTCCCATTTTTCTTACTTTAACGGTAAAAGTGTTTATCTTTTGAGCCTATCCACGAATCAAGTCATTTTTTCATTTTTATATGAGCGGTACTGATGATCAACTAGACCATTTACCATCGAACGGAACAAGTAATAATCGGACGGCGCAATATCTGGGGAATATGGTAGGTGGGGTAGGACTTCACATTTGAGCGTTTTCAGGTAGATTTTAACGGGTTTGGCAACGTAAGGCCGAACGTTGTTATCCTGTGGAATCACTTTTTCGTGCAGCAGAATAAAGCCCCAATTTCTTCCGCTAATTATGATATAATGATAAAACAAAAGTAATTAATAATTTATAAAATTTGCTAAAATAAATTCCAGTTATACCTTTTGTGATTCTACCGTATGCGTGTGCACCTTATACACTGTGCACGGATGTTTCTAAGACACATGTAGCGGAAATTGTTTCGTTGGTGTCTCTATATGTTTTAAATCCTGGGCCACAGTCATTTTTCATTAATCGCGCCTTATTTTGTGCGACTTTCTTTCGGGTTAAATACTTCCAAAGTGTCTATATCTATGCGTTATCTTAAAATAACTATGTTTCAGTACAATAGTTAAGAATGTAATACAATTTGATTCCTCCGGTAGGTACCTGCCCTTTTCCATTCTGAAACAGACTTTCTTGGTGGGACATAAGCGTTTAAAATGTTGGTTAAATTTTCCCATTTATTGTTGTTATTGGGTGCTTCTTTCAACGCTGTACATGGTATTGTACGAGTTCGGAAATTCTGGGTTTTCTTCCACGTATCTAGATAAATCTGTCACCTGACTTTTACTAGCTTGTGTCCTTTAATCCTTGTGTAAAGACGAAAGATTAAAGCAAATTGTACTTAGTAAATAAATGTATTATGCTCAATTTATATAAATTTCCTCAGAAACAATAAAATTAACTCATAAACACAATATGATTGTTTCAGACAATTCAGACTTGGCAACAAAATAAAAAAAAAAGATAACGTTGCGTTACCAAGGCTAAAGAAAAATTTGATAATCGTTTTACACAGAGGAAGGAATAGTTGATAATCCCGAGAAGACAATCAACTGTCGACTTAGCTGATTCCACCATAGAAAATCACATCGGCGTAACTTATTATGTATACTATAAGGGTCATTACAAGTTTTCGTTGGGTTTCAAAAGGAGTGAAGTCAGCTGTAAGCTAAAGCTTACATAAGTATTCATAGATCAGTCCAACATCAAGGTTTGTATGATTGTATCCAAGGCTGTTCACTGAACTGAAAAGATCTAGTCTGTAGTCAGAAAACCATTATTTCTGCACAGAATTAGTATCAGGTGTGTGGTTAGAGATTGGGAGAACTTTCGTCCTGCCTAATCATTTTGAGTTTTGAAGATTTGCACAAAAACAACACTTTGCAATCTGTTTGACAAATAACTTCTAATGAACTGAATAGCTCGCTCGCTGAAATCAAATAAATTTTTGAGCTTCAAGCATGAGATGTGTCACATAGCCTCTATCAAATTCAAGCCTTATATCGTCCAAGATGTTTATTGTAGCCGAGGAGCAGCTATGACTGGATCTAAGCCCTGATTGAGAGGGGTCCAAAAGGCAATTCAAAGAAAGGTAAGTAGATATTTTTTTCGAAATAAGTTTCTCAAAAACCTTAGAGAGGCATGGCAAAATGCTAATAGGCCTAAAATCACTAGCAGAGATTGTACAAGTATTTGATTTTTTGGCAATCGCTGTAACTTAAGCTATTTTTCATGATTCAGGAAATGTAGATGTTATTATGCATTTGTTAAAAATTTAAATCATATAATTTGAGACAATATAAGCTTAATGAAACGAATAGGTATTCCCTGAGTTACAACTTACCATAAGTTAGACTTAATATCTAGAACACAGTCAATAATTTCAGATCCAAGTTGAAGAGAGACACGGAAAAACTTTCGGGGAAAAAAATCAATAACCCATAAATGTAAGTATGTGCAAGGGGTCGAAAACGACCCACTTACCTGTTTTTGCATATTGTCACATAAATATTACAATGAGAAATAGCAAAAAATATAGTTTATTTACAATATAAAAGAGTGTACGATAATTTTAAATGGTAGGCGTTGCATTTATTATGTAAAGAATTAAAAAAAAAAATTATATTTCAAAAGTGAGTATTATGTGGTGGTGTAAGTTTATTGATTTAGAGCTTCTTAAATGTAAGTAAGACGCAAAATTAATCACCCTATCGAAAGATGGTAACAGTTTTGCAAATAGCGTCGTACGTCAATCATATTTGAAATATGTGAACAAGACAGCTGCAGTATACAAACAGACAAGCAATGGAGCGCTATACTCCACAAGAGCGTGAAATAAATATTCTTGACTAATAATCGGTCGGTGGTGTTAGCGCAGCGTAAATTTCGACTTGAATTTCCTAATCGTGTCGCGCCAACTGGGCAAACATTCCGACGCTTAGCAACTCAAATCGAACAGGGTGGAACCACAGGAGACCATGGTCGTGGCCGCAACCGGACTGGTCGTTCGGCCGAGAATATCGCGACTGTGGCTGCCGAGGTCGCTGTGAATGAAGAAACATCAACCAGACGACGGGCCACGCAATTGGTCATCACCAGACTGACCTTACAGCGAATTTTAGTGAACGACTTACACATGTTCCCACCCACACCATTATATTTAATCAAAGCCACTGTGTGGTGCGTCGTTCACGAGGGAGGAGTGATTGCCATGATAAATGATTCCTTACTGCCGGAATTGGATGAGCGGGGCTTGGTGAACATATACTTTCAATAAGATTGTGCAACCGCAGACACTGCACAAGCCACAATGAATATTGTGAAGGAAGCGTTTCCTAGTTGCGTAATCTGAATCTCCTGTTTTGGCAATTTGGCATGGCCAACGAGGTCGCCCTATTTAACCATTCCAGACTTCTTTTTTTTTTTGGGGGCTTATGTCAGCAAGCCACAGACAATCGCAGCCCTTAAGGAGAATATTCGACAGGAATGTTTTACACCTCCAATGCTAGTTAGGAACTTGGGTTAACAAAATGTAAAAGTTACTGAAACAATTCTCAAAAATCGAGTTGACAATTGCCCTCTTTTAGACGTTAAAATTTGCAAAAAAAAAACAAAGATATTTTTATGATTTCAGGCTTGGTGCAGATGAAGACACATGTGCTGTTAGGTGGAATGATAATATTGTGGTGCTCCTATTGTCAAATAAGTATAGTGTTCATTCTGTACAAAAAAGCCAAAATATATTCGGTGGCGGCTAAAGCAAGCATAGATATTGATTAACCAAATGTCAACCGCCTAGTTTAAGAAGTTTATGGGCGGGGTAGACCGACTTGATGGCAATATAGAAGCATACGCATTAGTTTAAGGGACAAAAAGTGGTACATGCCCATATTATTTTGGCTGTTTGACGTAACAATAAATAACTCTGCTCTAACATAATTGCCAAATCACATGGGGCAAATATCAACACTCCGAAATTTCATCGCAGTATTGCCAGATCCTTACTCCTAAAACACGGAACAATAAGATCACAACCTGGACCCGTGTAAAATGTTGCAAGAACCGTTTCTGCCTCCGTTTGCAAATCATCGTCGGATCATCTGATTCTTACTGGCCAAATTTACAGACGATGTGCAGTTTGCAAAAACAAAACCACTAAAATATGCAGAAAATGCAATGTCTATATTTATTACAAGTATTTTGTCGAATTCCATTCCTAAAATATTATGTAATATATTCAGTACGTAATATTTGTAATAAAAAAAAATTTGCTTCCACTTGTTTTATGTTTTTCTTACATAGTTTTTTCCCTCAATTCATATCTTACATATATGCGCCATATTTGCCCAAGGGGCCGTTTACGACTCATGCCAAAAACATAGTTCTAAGTTGCAATAACGTAAACTTTACAGACTTTATATAGTTGCTTATACATTTAAATAGACCACAATAACCAAAAATTATAAGTTTTCTTTTAAATAGTTCTGAGCATACGATTTGGATCTCACTAAACACAGTTTGTAATATTAGGGATACAGATCTGGAACAGGTTAGTCCAGAGTTTTTTAGGTGGCAATGAAGTACTTAACTTTGAAGAATAATATTTATATTGTATTTTGCAGTACGAATGACACGGAATGCACTATTACGCGTTTTCTTGTAAGCAGCACAGTTTAGGTGAAAAGAATTGTGTTTCAACTTTCCATGAAGTTATTTGAAACATCCTTAAACATGGACTATTTATGCTATGATACATTATCGCGTAAGACAGTCTTGGTATCAGTCTTTTATAATGCTTTGTATCGTACTCTGATTTGTTTGTAGATAAAGGAAAAGTTCAAGGCCGCTAAATTTCTGATTGTAAAAGCCCTTGCGATTTCGAAAGAAATGAAGGCTTTTCAAAAATAGAAAATCTTCCCACAATAGATGAAAATCTTCCTAATCGTGGAAGATTAGTTTCAATCGCATTGTAGTGAAAATACAATATAAGCAAAAATCAGAAATTCTGCGCAGCAGACATTTTTACAAGATTCTGTAGCCGCTCGTACTACCCTGAAATGAGGCTGAGGACAATTTAAGATGGAGTTGGAGCGGTAATCTCATTTGAGCTACTTCGACACGTTTGTAGCTCAGGCTATATGAGGGTTACTAGTCAATTTATCGAAATAGAGATGTTGACGGAGCCTATAATGGGTTATTGCCCGACCACGTCAAACACTATATGTTGTGAAGTAACGCACAGCATTGGACGTGAACTTTCAGCGGAGGCCCTAAGTCGTTACAAAGTGGATATCATTGTCATCAATCAAACAAAGATGGAAAACTGTGACATGTCCTATGGTCATAGACGACTTAGTCATAGATTGCTTCTATGAGCTCCTCGCCCAGACGTATGAGTAATGTTTTAGGTACGAAATTAAGATCTTGATAGCGCAATAATAGAGTCACAGTCAGTGGTGAAAATTAGGAATAATTACCTTTACACTAAATTAAAGATTAATCGGTAAGGAATATACACCATGTCACCTCTAAAATATAGTTGGATGAAAGTTCACATACATACTGGTAAGTCCTGTGAAACGAATTAATGTGCGCTACTATACTTTTAACTAAATTATACAGAAATCAGTCTCCTTAACATAGATTTAACCAGATGTTATTTACCGTAATATGCAAATTCAAAAAACCCTATATCAACACATTTAGGTCCTTATCAGTGCGGTTTGAGGCATCATAAGTTCAATTTCTGAATATTTTCAGAAACTGCCAGAGGTCAACAAAGTGGAAGCCACGTGATTTCTTCAATATTATGCTTCAAAAAATTGTGCGAAACTTACAATCCAATACCAGGGGTACAATATTTCAAAGGTATGCACATCTGGTTATGACAGTGACATTATGGAAAGAAATTAACGACCTGTCACCAGAGCATTTATGGTTAATGGAGCAGCAACGACGAAGATGGGATTAGTGGTAAATAAAGGTAAAACAAAATGTTTGCTGTCTAAAATAAAGCAAACGTAATACCATCAATTCGGGCAAATTAAAACTTTGAGCTAGCAAATGCTTTTCCCTAACAGGTATCCACTGAAAATATAAACGAGCAAATAATCACTCTTTCTAATTGTTGTTTTTTTTTGAATGAAAATCCAACTTTTCATGAACAACTGAGGAAGCTCTTTGTAAGACCGTCATCATTCTTGCTCTATTGCATGGCGAGAAAATATGGACTATAGGTATCTCTGGCGGATACAAATTTCCTTAGTAGCCTGAAAAGAAAAATTTTTCGAGGGATTTTCGGTCTTGTCTGCAAAAACAAAATTTGAACATTAACAATAGCTATACAGTGACTTGACCTTGTCAGAATTGTTATAATTCATGTTGAGCAAATGGAAAACACCGCGATTATACATAACATATATGTACTTTACCACATTTTTTCGATTACAAGTTTAACCTTAAACGAAATAAATAAAATACAAGTTCCTACAGGCGTTTAGTTGGTTGGAAAATGACGGAAGTTAATAGTCACCACTTGTACTTGTATGTCCAACTGCTGTACAATACCGAAGGATGATTCGGTGTCATTACACTCAGAATAAAATTGGATCTTTTTAAAAAGGTAAATGCGATTTTCCTAATGTGGAGAAATATGTGATTTAAATGGATTGATTTGACATATCCCAATATAAAATAGTCAAATCGCATGATCTAGCCGGCCAATTTACCGGTCCAAAGCGAAAGATAAATTGCTCACCGAACTCATTCTCGCGTGCTGTTTCCGCAATTTGTAAGAGTTTTTCTTTGGTGGATATTTGATGCTATTGTCGAGCTTAAGTTTTGTTGGAAGTATATCAAATCTCTGACAACTTCAACAAATGGTAACATTTTGTGCAAAAAGGGATATTTTTCGTCTGTTTTCGCAGATGGCTTTTACTTAGTTTAATCCTTGCTCACTGCCATTTCTATTTAAGCTGCTTCTCTCTCGATTTTGGTAAATGTTCCACTGTTAGCCCGCTGTGTCCTATAATTTGAAAACCATAAACATATAGATGCAGATGCAGTCTCTTTGAAGCTTATCGAGGATGATGTTAAACCTTTCTTGACATTAAAACTGTATAAAATGTTGCTAACAATTTCAAGAGAGTTCTGTCCATTTTCAAATTGAGGCCTTTTGCAGAAGGTAAGAGAATCGAGCAGATAGTGATGATATTCCATTCACTGAGAATAATTTTTCATATGCTCCTTACCAAATTAACACTGGCTGATTTAGATAATTTGGTCGAAGTGAGTCTGCTTTAGCAGCCAATTAGGCTGGACCCCCACTTTGAATGGTTCCATAGTATATACATGTCATCATTTTGTATTCTTCTTGTGGTCGGCCTGAGGGGGTTGCGCTTTTTGAATGTTGAAATCAACCTTTCAGCGGTCCAGAACCTGCGAAATTTGTTCAGCTGCGTGCGTCCGTAGCGGAATATTCCACGTTCATTTACCGAAAGTTATTGTCCCCTTTTCGTTTGCTGAGGTCATTAACATAATAGTGCTTTATGTGGTCGAATTGCTAGCCCGATGAAAAACCCTCCATGATAATTGTGACAGTAGCCTACTACGGGGGTATATTCGTCGAAAACTCTTCTATCCCTATACCTATTACGACATTTTGCGTAGATGCCGAAAAATTACTACTAGGCCTGGGCTCAGAGTATCGATTGCTGAAATTAGGTTATTACTGGATCTGCCTCAGATGTCACTCTTGATTAGACCTTATGAGTTTTTCGGTGTTGTCTACATTCTACTTTTCACTGAAGCTCAAATATCTATGCCTGTGCACGTCGGAGTGTTGAGTCGCATTTAGACAAACTAATCATTGAAAAGTGGTGGTGTTGATATTTTCGGTGACTCCCGTTCTTAGATTACTGAAATCATCAATACTGGACCAAGCTTTTCTCAAGTTTTTACACAAACATTCCATTCAAGTTTCGGTTCCGTTAAAGGTCTTGATGTTAATTTCGATGTCTTAAATCAGCTTCTAATGTAATGCAATTCGCAATGAATGGGATCACTCTCTACGGAAGCAAACTGTGACGGTATCCCAACATTTGCTAAGCTGTTATCTCTTTTAGACGAACAATATCTAATGATAGTAACATCTTTTAGTAAACATCAACGGTGCAAAGGAAATCTGCAAGACTATATTATGTACATCAGTTGGCAAAAAAGAGGTTTAATCTATACAAACTATTATAAAGGCATAGGAAAACTGAACATCCAGAACGATAATGTCAGTAGCCGGCAGAAGCCGTTGAAATTATGGAACTTTTGGAGGAAAACATCATAACGTGATCTGTTTAGACCCAGAGGCCAGGGTTCCCACTCTGACTACATCGGCAACACATGCAGCAACACACAGTAGTTTGATACCGGACAAAAACAAACAACAATAATCCACATCGTGCGACGTATTTCTGCCAACAGATAACAATTCAGGGCATTTCTGGATCAGAATTCAGTCTTAATTAATGTCATCTGAGTATCAGGATCTAAAGTAACTACTGGCTGTTTGAACGTTCAAATATCTGTTGGTTCTAATATAGATTAGACCCTCGTATAAGTTATCAAGTTGTAGCATATGTGCAGCCTAAGATAGCTGGTGTTTTACTTAAAAGAAAAAAGAACACGATAGGTTGTGTACATCTACAGAAATTCGATCTAGCGGACCCAAGATATAATATTTCGAACCTCAAACTATTGAGCTTTTAGGTAGTGACGTGTTTCATGACTGCATTATGAATAGCATCCGCAAGGCAGGAAGCGAGTAGTATATTGTTCAGAAAATAACGTTTGGTTCTATCGTACCAGGGAAAGAGCGGTTCAATCTTCATCAAATTCTACGCTGTTGTCTTTGCATGTCCAATTCAAATTTCATTATCTTGATCATTAAATTCAAATTTTTAGAATAAGAAGAAATGTCGGAGCCACTTAAGCAATCAGAGAGAGACCAATGGTGCGAAAAATTCTACAGCGACACACATGGGCTTTTAGAAAACAGAAAATATTTCGTCGATTACTCTTCAAAACAGCAATAAATTCTACGGATTTTATAGGGGAGTAAAGGACCACAGTTTTGAAGTGCTTTGGGCATTTAAAAATTAGATTAGTGACGAATTAGGTTTTGAGGGACATGTAATATACGCTAGATCAATTAATGAAAACTGAGGATAAACACTTCATCTCTGGGAACAATTAGTTACCGTTTTACACTTTTTGCTACCTACTTCATCACCCAGTTGTTAAAGAGTCATCTACGAAAACCTCCAACGGTAAATCCCTGAACGATATTTCAGCAACAGGATCAGCACTTTTGGAGGACTTTTTTGTTATCCTGACGAACTGTCTCAGGCCAAGATATAGAAAAAATATTTAGGTGCATCGAAATGCGTGAAGAAGACACTGACTATCAACAGATACTATAGAGAGAGAATCCGTATTTTCCAATTGACCATTATGTCTGGAACTGTTTATACAAGGCTACATGTATATTACTCCATTCAGCTTTTGATGAAGGAAATGCCTGAAGAATTTATAAAACAACAAATGTATACGCCAAGTGTCATTTTATCTGGTGATGATACCAGGTATCTTTCGAATTGCAAAATTTATCCAGTAACCATCCTTTATTCTTGGACAATATCCCTTTTAAATACCGATATAGCCATGGCATGTTACAATTCTCATCATTAGATGCTATAAACTGTATTTGAATCCTTGCATCGAAGTGTTAAAGTACGAGGTTGGCCCCGAATCCCCAACAAAGCGCTCAATTTCATCTCACATGTCTATGACCCTTTAAGCTGGCCCGATCTTATAATCACATCAGTAAAAAATATATTATAAAAACTGTGGACAAGACAAGTGGACAAGGGATCCGCAATTACCTGAAGATGTAAGATAAATCTTGGAGAAAATTTGGCGAAAATTTATCAGTCATTCCAAGAAGGGTTGGCCAGCGGAAGTAAAATAAGATCTTATAAATTACATCTAGTATTTGGTGATGTATCTAACTACGCTTTTTCCACTAATTGTTATCTAAAGATTGGCATTGGTAACGCTTTTTAAATCAAATTAAGCTGAAGCTTACGTTTCCTCCTCACTGTGGACCTATTTTAGCAGCTAAACCTTTGAAATGCATCAAACAAAATTTTTTATGGGACATCCTTCATCAAACATCTTTTATGAACTGACCCCTCCAACGTTTTAATTTTTGGATTCGGGGAAATTCCAGTTGATGGAAGCCTTTTGTATCAAATCGAATATGCACGTCGACTTTTGCAGCCGTGCAATAAATATATAGCTTACGAAAATTCAGTTGCTGACTTAAGTAACTTGCAAAAAAATGGTCATCGTTCTCTAAAACAGTACGAATGGTCGCAAATTGCCTTCGTTAGCCTTGCATACAAGGCTTGGACCTAAAGAAATAGGAAAATAATTAACCGACCAACGAACAGACCACTTCAAGATAATAGTCCAATACGCCATCTCAACCCATACTTTGACAAGGAAAAAATGTTTATACGACTTTATGGTATTGTGAAACATGCATTTTGAAACATCCACTCATTTTAGCTGCAAAACATCATCTGTAGGCCTTTTTAAATTTTAAATGAACGCAATGGCGTAGGTTTTGTGAAAAACTCAATTCCCAGTGGTTCGGTTCATAATATTAAATGTAAAATTCGAAAATTTTGTGAATTTGAATCCAAAAAAAAATTTTCCGAGAAAGTTAAATGTTAAAGAACTTTAAACGTGCTTATTCCAGTCCAATTTTCCTTAGGGATTGATTACAAATTTGTGCTTTGTGAGGGTGTATTCTATGAACATCGTCAAATTCGTTGAAATCCTCAGTGGATGTAACATGCATTGTGTGTATATAGTATATATACGTTTATATTGATAAGAAAAATAGAAAAGAAAGAAATGAGTTCTAAGTAAACAGTTTAAAAAGAAATTGCGAATGAGTACATCTTGATTCATTGACAAATACTATATACTTAAATTTTCTTGCAGAAGAGATCACAAAATAGAAACTTGAAGTACGGTACTATCAGGTTTTCGCTTGGGAAAATTTGTATCTATGATTGTGTTACATGTTGGTACAAGCACAATTTAAGGCTTTTATTGCTTTATATGTTCGTGCTATTGAAATACATGAAAACCCATAGTTCAACCTTGCAATAAAAAGCAAGTATACGAGCCAAACAAATTATGTCTTCAAAAGAAAGAAATACAATCAAGCAAATGTTGTGAAGTCGAAAACGAATTAAAGGAATCAAAATCGCTACTTGAACTTGTAAGCCTGAGTATATAAAATACATTACGAATATTACGGCATGGAACCAAACAAGTACGGAGTTGTCATCATGTGAATATCTGAACTTCTGGGTAAGATTGCAATCATGATAAAATTCAGCGACTCATTAATGGCCATAAAACATTGAACATGCAACTTGGAATATTGTTAGTGTAAGTGAGTAGAGAGCATTTGAAGTAATAATAATTTTGACGCGATTGGGATGAGCGTGTAAATAGAACATCAAGAAAGGAAAGGCTTTTCATTGAACTATTAATACGAATAATACCAGAGAGAAGAGATAGAAGATACACTAGATCCATGACAATTTCTCAGAAAAAAAACCCACGAGCGCAACCAAGTAAATCAGGAATATCCTACAGGGATGCTACAGTCCAATGTAAAGTTGCCATTACTTACTCAGTCCACCCGGAAGAGTCACTGACCCTTCAATAAATCCAGCTAATCCAGCCTACTGGTGGATGTATATAAATCAGACAAGAACGATTCCTCTAATGAAACGTGTTGCCAGCTCAACAAAAGATGGCTTTTGATCATATAGTATGCTATGACACAGAAACCAAGAATTGATTCATGTCGGTGGTAGCAAAAGTAAGACCGTGGTCAAATGCAGACCTTGTGACAATTAAGATCTATAAAAAATGGAGGAGAAACTATTGTTTTCTCAATAGATGAGAAGTCGAAAGGGCAAATTCTTTTGAGAGGTCTTAAAACAAATCCCATTAGGAAACCAGAAGTGAGAACTGAGAACAAAGCAATCTCAACCTAATTCAAAGTTCAGCACACAATAAACGCGTATTGATTCAGATGGTGCCCAGACACAAACACTCTCTGTAATTCGCATCAAAAACGGCAGAAGACTCATCCTCAATATGCCGGATGCTGGAAAACAGTAGTCTAGCTGAACATGCTGTCAGATTTGCCAGTACCATTCTAACTCAATAGTCATGGGCTTAAGGTATCGGATTTTTCAATATGAAATTAACAGTTTTATGTTTAAATAAAATACAGAGTAATTGAGATATCGGGCTGAAATTTATTCCGGATATAGTAGATACATATGATCTCGTTTATATGTCAATTGTGAGTATGTTTGCAGCGCTCGATTCACTGGGGCCGATTTTCAACCACTCTACTACACATATCGAAGAAGAAAACCAACGGCGATTCCCGAGATTACATGCTACCGAACTTCCCCTTTAATAGATCATTTATTTTATCAGCTGTGTGGCAAGTAGTACCATGATGTTGATATTACATATCATCAAATATCAAGTCCATACAATTCTGGAAAAAAAATGTTCTTTCAACATGGCACAATAAAGAACTCCATTAACCGTAACATGGTGATCATTTTGATTGACTAAAAAATACGGTCCAATAAACACCTCCGGCATGAAGTCCACATCACATGGTCACTTTTTGTGGTTGCAATGAAGTATCTGCCCAATAACGCATATTTTGTTATTTGACAAAGTCATTTAGCTCAAAATGAGCTTTATCAATGAAGATAATATTTAAATGAAATTAAGGATTTTCTTCAAACTTTTCCAAAGCCCAATTGGAGAAAATTTGGCGCTTGAAATGATTAAGAGACTTCAGTTCCTAAGTTGATTTGATGTAGACTAATATCTTTACGCGAAATTCTATACAATGTAGACTGAGAGATTCTCAATTCCAATGAAGTTTGTGGAATCGACTGATTGGGCTCATTTGAACTGAAGCATTTACGGCTGCAATAATTTAGGTTCTTTTTCCGGTGCGTTGTCTCACTGATACAGGAACATTCAAAAACATTTTGAACTACTTTGGCAATAGGTACCTTCAAATTATCGTTGGATACGATGCGAATGCTCATCTCACAATAAAGCACCTCAATTATCTAGAAATTATTAATTATGGGAATAGCTCTATATAGAGGATATCCTAGATCTCTCTATGTACAGTGCATAACTAGCTGTAAAAATGAAGTAAGACATATTGATAACATTGAATTTGCTTGTGACAACCTAATCACATCCATTACAAGTGCTTATCACCATTCTTGGCCGAAAAAAACTAGAGCGAGCAATAGAATTATCCGTAGGTAGTCTAAAAATCTCGCGAAGTTGAGAACTGAGACCACCAAACTCTTCAACTTCAACAGAGAGAAAAGAAAGAGCGATTACAATATACGTATATACACCCTGCCTGACTCGAACTGCAACCAATTTCAGACTGCTATAATTTCCAAACCGTTCCTGACAGTGAGCTCAAATTTTGACACATGACAGATAATTTTACTATTTACCAGCCTTTTAAACGATGTGTGTCTCAGTGGTGTTGAAAAATTTTTATCCGCGATGGAATTCAAACGTGATAGTGTGATTGCTTTATACATATGTATTTGGCTGGAAAACCACAAATAGCTATCGTTAGAGCCTTTCAGCACCTCAACGTGAATATATCATTTGTGTCTCGAACCCTAGCTCGTTACCGGCGGCGTTGCAAAACATAAAAAAACAGCAACATCGGTAGAAATGGTTCGGAAAGTGAAGACTCGAATTGAGCGAAATCCGCGTCGAAGTGGAAGAAAAATGGCTCGTGAGTTCAACACATCGTTAGAACGGATGAAATACATGCTGAAAAATGAGCTCGGGATCAAGACATTGAAGTTCAAAAAGCGAAGGAGTAGCCACTAAAGTGGTAAGTTGCCGAATTTGTTTTTTTTCCGATGAATCGCCATTTGTTATCAAGCAATATGTCAACAAACAAAATGACCGAGTTTACAGAGAGGTCCTTCGAAAAATTCGGACGGCCACAACAAAGCAGGCAGCACCGATGGCGATGGTAGCTTCAAAATTAATGCGATCGTACAATGTGAAACTATCTTAGAGACAGTATTGAAGCCTTTGGCAAACAATCATTTCGGTGGGAGACCGTGGACATGTCAACAAGACTCGGCACCGTCTCACAAAGCACGCGTCAACCAAAATTGGTTAAAAAACAATGTTCCACACTTCATTTCTTCAACACAATGGATTGAAAATTCTCCGGATGCAAATCCGTTGGAATTCTTTGCCTGGGGTATTTTGAAGGCGAAGGTTGGCACTAAAAAACACCAAAGTTTGGACCACCTCAAACACACACTTCGCCATGAATGGGCCAAAATCAAAATACCGCAGCCACTTGCTTGTAGTGTGCGATACTTTCTTCGGCCGTCTCCAGACTATTATTCGCGCCAAAGGTAGACATATTGAAAACTACTGATACAATTTGAAAATTGATGTATTTTCCAACATTTTTTGCTTTGGCACAATAAAATTTATCAATAAATAAAAAAATTATAGCATTTTAAAAATTGCAGTTCGAGTCAGGCAGGGTGTCAAGGCAGATGACACTTTTGCTAAAAACGGTTTTGGGACACTAAAGCTCTTACCGGAAACGCATTTCCCATCCTCTTCTATAGTTCCGCTTTCTCCAGAAAATCCTCTCCAAGAAAGGATCATAAAAAATTCCAAAGAGGATATGTTGAGGGCAAGCGAACTATGTTTTGAAGGCAAGATAAAATCGGAAATCAGTTTGTTATAATCCTTCACAGCCCCGGGCGATGATGAAGCCTTTCCGGCTTTGCTCCAGAGGAGGTCCAAAATCATAACATCTTTCTGATACTCGTAAACATCTTTAGAACAAGTTATGCTTGGGGATACATTCCAAACATATGGTTAAAAATTATCGTGAGATACATTCTAAAAATTGGAGGTAAGCCTACCGAACTAACAAAATACTCTCGACTGATAAGTTTTTTTTTTTTTTCAAAATGATAGAAGAAGTTGTAGACAGGAAAATAAGAGACGGGGCTCTTCAGCAAAGCCCTATTCATACCAATCAATTTGCCCACCAGCCAGTAATATCAACCATCCACGCTCTACAGAGTCTTACTTCCACGATTCAGTAATCAGTCAAAGACAAGGAAATTGCGGTTGGTTGCTTTCTAGATATCGAAGGTGCGTTCGAAAATACTAATTACGCACAGTTATCAAGTTGCATCCAAAACAAAGGAGCTGATAGTACTACACATAAGTGGACAAAAACATACTAGTTAACAGAAGAACAGAAAGAACATTACGTAGCAAACAACTCAGAGTCATTGCTGCGAGAGACTGTCTACAAGGAGGGGTTCTATTTCCCTTATTATGGTCCATCGTAGTCAATGAACTCCTGATTATTAGGATATGGCAATCCTAATCATAAGAAAATATGAAGAAACAATCTTCGATCGCCTCCAGAGAGCCTTTGGTCTCCTAGAAAACTGGTGCAAAAGGGTTGAACTCAATGTTGACTACTAAAAAGTACCATAGTTGCATTTACCAGAAGAAAATTCGACAAACTAGAAGATTCAACACTTTTTAGTGAAACCATAAGGTTTTCAAATGAAGTGAAATTCCTAGGGGTTACCCCAAATCAAAAAATCACTTGGAACACACATATAGAAAGAAAAACATAGAAAAAGCAAGGATCTCACTATAGAACAGCTATTATTTACTGCGTAAAAATAGGGGCCTTTACCCAAAAATACACTGTGGATGTACATAAAAATTGCTATGCTGTGTCATATATGCATGCCCAATATGGTGGCATAAAACTTAATAAAATTCTACACAGTTTGGATTAAACAAACCTCAAAGACCTGCCTGTGGGTGTACTACGGATGCAATGAGGACAGTCTACGTTGCAGCATTAGAGGTTCTACCGAACCTACCACCACTTTATCGTCACATACAAAAAAAGCTTAGGCTCACGCAGGCATACTTATCTCAATGGATGAGAACAACTTTAAAATAGTCCACCTAGAGGTTTTACTGGAACTCAGGGGAATTACTCCTTACAGACAACTGAAAATTCTCTGAAAAATTATAAATTCAACCATAATTTCAAGGTTACATTGTTGTTTATATAGGTTAGTAGACAAAACTGGGAACAAATAAGCCCTTGTTTACAAAAGATTCACTGGTGTCGTACACCGGCTGATCAAAAACGGATGAAGGAGTTGGAGCAGGCATACACTGATAAACTAACAGTATCTCACTATATGGAAGTATGGGCAATAGCATCTCTGTATTCTTAGCTGAGAAACACATAATAGAGTTCTGCAATAGGGATAAATTAAACAGATCTGTCACCAACAAGAAAATTTATAATCTCTCTGACAGCAAAGCGGTCCTACTTACTACAATATCAGCTGTTTTGAGATAATCTCAAAAATTGCCTGGGACTACATTATAAATACTTTACTTTTCATAACACCAGCCAACACCAATAATCCAATAGACATACAATAACTAGTTGCTAAGCTAGAGTAGAGCTTTAATACGAACTACTGAAATGGATACCAAATTTAGATAGGTTTCCATCTATGCATGATGACGTAGATTTCTCCTGAAGAAATATTAATGTCAGATTGCCAAGGAAAAGCAGGCGGATCATATACCCATATTATGGGCGGAAAATGGAATTCTTAAATTCTAGTGGCTTGCGAGCTTGCAAATAAAAGGATGAGAGGAAATCGAAAAACTAAGCAATGGTGGGAGAAATCAGTGACATCGATACCAAAAAGCCATCAGAATGGCCGCAAATAATGTGATTGACTTCACCCGACTATCTACATGAAACTTATAGTATAGTTTGATAAAGAATTCAGGGAAGCATACGTAAGGAAACAATTCGCCTTCAAAACGGCACTACAAGGTAGGATAAGATAAAGAAAAACCATTTCGCAAGAATGTTTAACATAAATCCCGCTTTCAGGGAGAATTTAACTTGGATAGTTAATATCAAGAGATACATTTACCCGATCAAAATGAAGGGGGGATAGAAAAATCCAAGCCTACAGGCTGCTACACTAAACGGCCTACCACTAAATCATTTTGTGGTAGAAAGATAGAAAGCTTTCCTGAAAAATCGAACTTCAGCACCATTAGTCTAATCCCCAATTATAGAAGCATCAGTCTCCTTAACATCGCATATAAGGTCTTATCTGCCGTTTAGTGTAAACAACCAACGATTTGATTAACCATTATAAGTGCGGCTTTAGATCCAGTAAGTTCACAATTGACCAATTATTCACATTTCGCAGATCAAGGGAAAAAGTCAAGAAGTCCAAATCGATATGCACTACCTATTCATCGATTCAAGTCTGCATTTGATTGCATCTACAGAAACGAGCTACACAGTGTCATATCTAGTTCTGGTATTTTTTCAAACTCTGCTTTATATTCAGAATAGCGATGGTGGCCGTTCCATGCCCCAAAAAAGGGTTTTAGAAGAGGTGTCGCGCTGTCATGTAACGTCTTTAACATCATATTTGAAAGAATTGTGCGGAACTCACAAACGAACATTGGAGTCATAATCCTTCAAAAGTTTGTGTAACAACTACCATACACCGAAGATACTGACATCATTGTCTGAACTCAGCGGGCTCCTACCAATACTTGATTCGGACTTAAGTGATTTTTTGTCCCGTTACAGTTGACGAGGCTTAGAGCAGGAGCTTCAACGACGAACACGACGAACAAGCTTAACTGTGACATTGATTTGATCAGAAAAGTGCACATAAGTCGCCTAAGATGCATATGTAGAGTGAATGAACCCCAGTTCCCCAACACGAAGAGTCTTTCCTCCCAACCCGAAGGTCCAACGCAGTAGAGGAAGACGTCGCCTTAGTTGGCGCCCGGAAGTGGAAGGGGACCTCAACCAATTTGGAGTGTGCGACTGGAGAAATGTAGCCAGAGACTACACTTACTTAAAATGGACTTCGAAGCTCTGATGTAAGTTAAGTTTTTTTATACGAGGCGAATTTGGAGAAAACAATTTTTTGTGGAGCTTTGTACACAGACTTCTCGGAATTGTGCAGCAAGTTTGTGAACCTCGAAGTGCATGTAGTGAAAGTAGAAGTATTGCACCCGGTTAATAAAATGCAACTTCTTATTTTTGCTGTTTCACAATTTTTTTCTGATATTAAAGAGTTATAAAAAATAAATTGTCAATTGAAGGGTTTTATCAATAGAAAATAGAAACACATTCAAATTAGAGCTTTCGACATAACTACCTTTTGTTGATTACTATTCTTAAAGTCTATTTCACGCCAAGACTTTATAAATGTACATACTGTATATAGTTTTTACATTTTCGATATTTGAAATTTCAGGAAAAACAATAGGACAGTAGGACAAGATTATGAAAGTTTTTCATGAGTTTCCACAAATACCGATTAAGATTAGACTATTTCTGTCTGCCACTAAATAAATTTAACACGACTATGGAATTCTGAAATCCAATTGACTATAATCTCAGCTTACTGATAATTACACCCGACAACTCTTTTGTGATTTACTTTGATGCTAGAATTCATTTCAAATAACTTTTAGTTCAGCATTCTTCCTGTTAAGTTTTTGTGTACGGATTTAATTGCTCTTCATAGACAGCGATAAACAGAAATACTTTTCCAAAGAAACATTCCTGATTTGTTTCATTCCGCTGACAAAATGGATTCATTAGAACAAGTCAACAAACTCTAACTATGAATCGCAATCTTTCTTTTGGTATTTTTCAAATGCTTTGAATTAGCTCTGAATTATTTTGTTTGGCCCATGCCATGTATATATACGCGTACATGTACATGTATTTATTGAATTTTCTTCAGGCTATGCGGGTATTTTGACTTTAGTTCTTGGCCTTTGATCCGATATATTGCGAGATTAAATTGATTTAATTTACATTATTCAGATTTGTTTGATTTGATACATAAAGAATTTGTATATCATGATTATTGTGATGATCACTACACAATAACACAAACAACAGATAAAAAACAAGTTAATTACTAATTATTGTCCAAATAATTCAATAAATATACTACAAAATAAGTTTAAAACAGATTCATATCTTATTATCACTGTATGTTATATATCGATAAATACATTAAGTTCTTCTTTCTATTTTAATTTTTTTTAAATATTCTATTGTACGATAAAAAAATTAACTTGCACGTCAGCTAAAAACACTGGTCAACAAAAAAAATATTTATTTTTTACTCTGAGATAAAATTATGTAATTCGTAATCGTTGGAGTTTATAGAATCAGGAAAACTATATAAAATAGCCAGGTCACATCGGGATTTTGTGAGAAAACGCTTTTTTGAATTTAAGAATTTAACCAAAAATATTACCGAAAAATGTTATTTCTTGTAAAATTTTGTTGTGTTTTTTGGATGCATCTGCATTCCGTTAATAAGAACACTTCGGAGTCTCTCTTATAAGCGAAAAGCAATAATCTACCAACATTGATGGCTACCATTTTTCTTGGTACCGTGCTCATCACTTACATCACCCATATTTTTAGGAAAGAAATTGAGATGAGAATGCAAAATATGAAGTTTTAGCGACATGTTGCATCCCATTTTATGATAAGCATCCAGCATTTTCTTTACATCATTTGCATAACCTTATTGTTACCTAGGAAGTTTTCTGCTACTTTCACAAATGAACACCAGGCCTGTTTTTCTAATGAATCCAGAGTAGGAATGAAAACTATATATTTTATTAGCTTTCTAATGTCTGGACTCACAAAAATACCTTCTTAAATTTTTGTTTCGCTTAGTGATAGGAACTTTTGTTTCAAAAAATTGAAACCAGGTTGGTCTTTCTTCATCGCCTTTACAAAATTTTTTATAAGACCCAATTTGATATGTAATGGTGGTAGAATAACACTCTGTGGTTCGATCAATGAAGGATTCCTTATATTTTTTTCTCCACAAATAAAGTTTGTTCTTATGGGCCAATCTACTCTCACAAAGTGCTCCGATCGTGCTCTACTATCCCACTCACATAAAACAAAACAAAATTTGGTGTAACCTAGTTGTAGTCCAAGAAGTAGAGCAAAAACTTATAAATCCAAACATATCGACCAGTTATATTTGTTATATTCAATTTTTTCCAATATAAATTTCATAACATCGTAGGTTTCTTTTAAATTCACACCATGCACTAGAGGTATTGAAGGTAACTTATTACCATTATGAAGCAATACAGCTTTCAAACTAGCCTTTGATGCGTCGATGAACAGCCGCTATTCTTCGGTTTTGTGCTCATAACCCAGTGACAGCATTAAGCTATTAATATCATTACAATACATTTAGTTATCGGCTTTCGAAAAATAAGGAACAGATTCACTTTGTCGCGTACGGTACTCAGTAATGTTTACCTCAGGCTTGAGCAGATTCCACTGCTTTAACCATGAGCTCAGTATTTCATGGTATTTCCACAGTATTTCCATAAGTGGAGTCGTGCTGAACCATTTATCAGCTGTAATGTTGCGGTTTGAGTTTTCGACAATTTTCGCAAATCTCAGAACAGATTGAGTTAGTACTGCCATTTTAACACATGGGCTGAAACGTCAGTACCGTTTTATAGTAAAACACAAAATTTTTGCAAAATTCAACTTTACTTACCAATATAGTTGCCTTCGAGACCGACACACTGAATGAAACGATTTTAAAATCTTTCGATATCAGTTTTGTAGTACGATTTCGGTTTAGCCTTAAAATAGGCCTCTGTTTCGGCGATTACTTCTTCATCGGTCTTAAATATCTTTCCGGCGAGCTTTCTTTCGAGGTATCCGAACAGAAAATAGTCGCTGGGGCCAAAACTGGAGAGTACGGTGGGTGGGAAAGCAATTCGTAGCCGAATTTATTCGATTTTGCCATCGTTTTCATCGACTTGTGACACGGTGCATTGTCTTAATGAAACAGCACTTTCTTTTTCTTCAAATGCGGCCGTTTTTCTGCGATTTCTTCCTTCAAACGCTCCAACAACTCAATGTAATAATCGCTGTTGATAGTCTTCCCCTTTTGGTGATGGTCGATGAAAATTATTCCATGTGTATCCCAAAATACGGATGCCATTTCAGCTATTTCGATCAACTTCACTTTACGGTCATTTGTAATCATTTTGTGGACTTGTTTGATGTTTTCATCTGAAACAGCCTCTTTTGGACGTCCACTGCGTGCATCATCTTCGGTGCTTGTATGACCACTTTTAATTTTTTTAATCCACTTGCGAATGGTTCGTTCGGCTGGTGCAGAGTCCGGTTAACATTTCTTTGAGTCGGCTGTATTTTTTCCCATCAAAAAGCAATGATAAATCAATACACGAAATTGCTTTGAATCCATTTTTTTTTTCACAATAACAAAAGTTGCTTCACTCACAACGGTATATCTCGAGAACTAATCGTCCGACAGCTGTCAAATTTATACACGCATCTTTTGAAGGTTGGCACTAACTGAATGGTATGGATTTAATTCAAGTGGTAACCTATTTTAGAAACGACACTTTTCAGCCCATGTGTTACTTTCTTGTTCAGTCAGGCCTATGCCATCCGAATTTTTGCCATGGTAGATGAAGGTATTGCAAATGTAGTATGTTCGAGCATCTATCAATAACAGTAATTTTGATGCCATAATTCGCTGGTTTTTGGGGCATGTAAATGATAAATTTGCAACGACCTCTTAATGCCAGTAACATCATCGATGCAATGGTATGGTCCAGGGGTATACAGAAGCTTGCCATTTCGAGATAAGCTTGTTGAAGATGTCTGATATTGGGGCAAGTGGATCTTCTTTCAGAAGTTCCTCTCTGGAAGTAGAATCACCAAATCAAGAAAAACACCATTTTCATAAGCGGAATATTTCGTGGCCAGTTCCATCGGTGGTAAATAATATGCAAAGATCAGCGTCGTTACACTTAAATGACGCTCTACCGTAGTAATATGTTTGAAATCAGCTTGGAAATTCTTAAGTTTTGGATCAAAGTTCAAAATAGCTTTCAAAATTAGGAGGAGGCAAACGGCCAGATAATCTTATTATACCATATTTTGGGCTGCAGTTCGTGATCTTATCGGGCACTCTCGTCTATTCCAAATGATTGCTTTCTTACATTTGTAAGATTCAGATGTCTTCCTTGACATTGCTTCATGCACGTTTTTAATGTCGGTACACTATTCTTCTTCGGTTTCTGGCTGAAAATTCGGATCATCACATTCGTCGTCATAATCGCTGAACTCGTGCTTGCTTTCAGCGTCGAACCACTGTTCTTTAAGATGGTCGTGACTCCTATCAAACTGTTTTGTCATTTTTGTTCAGTACCGTTTTTACAAGACTCACACCACAACAGCGTCTCCAAATTGTTCAGCTGTATTACGAAAATCAGGGTTCTGTGAGAAATGTTTTTCGTGCGCTTCGAGGAACTTACGGTGCCCCATAATTAATCTACTGAAACCACTATTGCCATTATACCATTCGCAAATTTGAGTCCAAGTATACATCAGTGGATGATACTCGACCGGTTAAACCATATTCAGCACGTAGTGAAGAGACTGTAATAGGTGTAGCTGAAAGTGTACGCGAAGACCGTGACAGATCGATTCGTCGACGTTCTCAGCAGCTTGGCTTGGCGTATTCGACAACTTAGCACATTTTACGTGAGGATCTCGGCCTAAAAGTGTACAAAATTCAATTTGTTCAAGAATTGAAGACAGGCGACTTGAGTTTGCGTCATATTTTTAGTGAATGGGCTCTGGAAAAACTCAATGAAAATCCGGTGTTTTATCGTGGAATTTTGTTTAGCGATGAAATCCATTTTTGAAACAACAAATTGGACTTAACAAAACAATTTTACAAAACAATGTTGCTTAGGAGACACTGTGAACATATAACTATTATGGTGAGTTGGTTGTCTATCAGATACATAATTTAACACGGACGTTATTGACTCATAGACACCTTCTTCGCACAACAAAGCATGCTCACGCCAAGACCGCTCGCGTTACAGAAACGCACGTCTGAGGATTCGACGCAAATTTACTGAGAACTAGAGAATCATTATTTGAAAAATAACTACGCCTATCATACAACCAAGTCAGTCCCAAAGGGTTAAGTATGAAGTAAATTTTTTTTTTTCTTTGATAGCAGAAAAGTTAAGTTGTTTGAATTTGCTTTAAAATGAAATTAGTCCTTAAAGTGAGATTAATGTTTTTAAATAAGTAACAATCATTAAGCATTACGACTATCTGCTACTTTTGACTATGAAAGGTGTTAAGGACACTGATAAAAAATTTTTTTCTTTTTAATGAGATTTTTTTTTTTTGACACAGGATCGCGATAAAATTTCAATTTTCTTTTACGAAATCAACTTTTGTAATTTTGAAGAAGCTGTAAGTCTCGTGACATTTGTATGATTAAAGAATTAATTTTTTGGTAGAAAAAGTGAAATCGAGATCAATATTGAAATTTCAGAGCAGTCAAAGAAAATTTTAACTGATTTTGCTCATGAACATAATGCAAAATGACTGAGCGCCTTAAGAAATTACAACTTCTTAAAATGAAATAAAAATTGGTTACAACCTGAAATTTTGTTTCTATGGCGAGTCCATAATTTCATTGGACGGGCTCAAAGAGACGTTAAATAGAAGATTTACGTTCTAATTACAATTCCAAAAAATTAAGCTATGCTGCGCAGATGCAACTTCGAGAATAAGGAGAACTCGACTCTTCAGCTTTCAATAGCTGTTACAATCAACTTAACTAGGTTGCAATACAATCTTATTAGAGATGTTGCAATAAAACATGATAGCCATCCAAAACATGCAGCTATTACAGAAGCAAAAAAAAAAAAAAAATGTTATCTTGAAAAATTTGTCATAACCGATTCAGTCGTAGAAACAACTCTTCAAAGTTTACTAGATCACACAATTCAACGTTAATTTCAAAGAATAGAAGATGTTATAGAAACATTGCATATTATTGAAATGTGTGACCTTATTATTGTTTTCAAATGGGGTTGTGATTTTAGCTCAGGCATGAGTGAATATAAAAAACGATTTGCAGACCCAAGCATTTAAGATGCTAATATTTTCGTCACAAATGTTGTGGCAAAATCCTCGTCCATCATCGACAAGGTTTTACTGACCAATAAGAGCTCAATTCGTTCACGAAACAACAGATGCAACTGTAAGAGAATTCGACAAGACTGAAAACCAAATAACTTCTTTGAACGAAACATTGATAAATTATACTAACGGAAGTATTTCAGTGAAACATAAAATGTTTCCTACAATGATTGATGGAAAGGTCTGCAATGCAATAACTGAGACCTCTTCAACTCAAAGCTATTATCTTTGTGGTCTAGCATCAAAATATTTCAGCAAAATAGGTTTGGTATTTAGCAAGCAAGTTTAAGAGAAGTCAAAGCTAAGGTTTGGGTTATTCTCCTGGATAAGATTTTTTGAATGTTTACTTCAAAGAAAAGTCGAAGAAACAAGTTGTTAGTTGACACACCAAAACCAGGTAGTACAAACGATGGCAACACTGCCCGCTAATTTTTCCATGACACTGTAACTTCTTCGGAAATAACCATCGTAGATGAAAACATCATATGCCACTTTCGGATTAATTTATTATTACCGACAATATCTAGTCGGTCGATTTAAGGAGTGCTGTATTGATTCCGCAAATATGTTTGTGCAACTGTTCCCATAGTATAACTTGTCCACGACCGTACATTTTAATACATAACTCTGAACTTATATCTAAAATTATTCTTTTGATTGGATAGCTTGGCGAAGCAACTCAAGAATCACCCAACAAAACAAAAAGCGTTTTCGAGAGTCTCTCAAGGAAATTTTTATGGCAACAAAATATGAAAGATGTGTTTCACAACCATTTGATTTCTTCTGACCCATTTAAAAGTGGTTTGATAAAACAAAAAATGCGTTTTCCTCTGAATTACTTCAGTTTCTATTGCAACCAGAGGTCGACCAAACAGACTTGGTTACACAAGTCTCATTGGCGTCTATGACAGATTTTCCTGCAGCAACATCAGCGAAATTCAGACTGAATACCAACGAACAAGTACGAGGGAAAGTTACGCGAGCGCATATAAAAACACATACCGTCGTCATACTGTGGCAACACTTTAAACAACAATTCCAATACATTGTTTACGGCAGAAGAAATAAATTCCCTTTGTATGGAGATGATAACGAAATTATCAGTATGCAAAACTAAAATTGACCAATTCAATGTTATCGCACATTTAGCGACTAAGTTTTTATACTCTAATGATAAATAATATGTTAACTAGAAATCTAAGAATTATAAATTGGAATGCAAGATGTATGCGCGGGAAAATTGTCGAATTTATTTTTTTTTTGTTTTAAACAGTAGCAATATTGACATTTTATTTCGCATGTTATTCTCCTTGAGCGGAAAAGCACTTTTTGGAGGAGACCTTAACTGCAGACATAGAGACTGGGGTTGTTAAGAGCTAACTCCTGAGGAAATATTCTGTCTGATTTATGTGTTAACCTTCCACTTTCTGTAATGTTTCCCTCTAGTCCCACCTATTTCCCTTGTAGTTTCAGTGGCCGGCCATCCGTTCTAGACTTTGTCATTACTAATGTTACTAGCTTAATATCACAGCCAACTGTTGTTAACGTCCTTAGTTCTGATCAGACTCCTATTTTTTGCAAGGCTTATTACACAGCGGTTAAACAAGTTTACCCAAGATTTGGAAAATGCTAACTGGGCACTTTTCAGATCTGAGATCAATAATATGTTTCGAAGTACAATTGTCAACGTAGAATCTATTTCTAGTAAAGAAAATGTCGATGCTATTTTATAACAGTTTTCGGAAATCATATTAAATGCTGCTAAAAATAGTATTCCAAAGAAATCTATAAGTGAAGTTAACATAAAACTTCCCCCCTATATTTTAGATCTAATAAAAATAAGAAACGTTTACCGAAAAAACTGGCAGAGATATCGGGACCCTCTTTAAAGACATGCGGTATCAAATATCAATAAGATCATTGCCCTGGGAATATCACAGGGTCACAATAAAAACTGGAACAGAAAGCTGAATTCATTAGAAAAAAATGCTAGACCTTTATGGAACTTCATAATGTTAATAAAAAATAGAAAAAGGCAGTTACCATTTTTAAAAGATATTGTAAGCACCTATATTTCGGATGTAGACAAAGCAAATGCCCTTGCACTGAACTTTGCGAGAAACAACAACATCTCCAGATTTATTGGTGATGCTGGTAACATACACATAATATTCTAATATAATATTCTTCTGTAAATTTCGCATCTGAGAAAGATATTCAATTTATAGTCAATGATTTAAGAACAAGAAAAGCAGGCGGTATCAACTGCATACTTAATATCTATATAAAGCAGTCGCCCAAATCTGGAATAAAATATTTAACTTTCCTCATAAATGACTGCCTGAAGATAGGGTATTTTCCAGAAACTTGGAAATTCGCCAAAATTGTCCCGGTGATAATAATATTTATCCTAAAGAACAATTTGGCTTCAGGCAACATCATAACACTTCACATCAAGTAGTTACAATTTGCAACTTTGTGAAAACAAATCGCTCCTCAGGTAAATCAACTGGAATGCTTTTACTAGATATCGAAAAAGCATTTGATACTCTCTGGTACGATAGTCTTAATATATTTACAAAATGATACAATTTAATTTTCCGTCCTATATTTGTAAGTTAGTTGAAAGTTTCTTACCTAGTTGTTGTTTTAAGATCTATGTTAATAGTGGTGTCTCAAACCTAATAACTTTTGATTTTGGTGTTCCTCAAGGTTCTGTGTTAGGCTCAATTTTGTATAATATATACACGTCCGATTTTCCTATTTTGCACGATTGCCATGTAGCCATTTTTGCTGATGATACTGCAGTATTTTCATCACATGAGTTTGCTTTCAGTATTGAAAGCAATCTCAATGATGCGATTAAAAAAGTATTACACAAAATGTAAAATAAAATGGAATGAAGCAAAAATGCAAGCTATTTTTTCACTAGAAAAAGGAAAAATTGCTTTCTGCCTTCTAACTGGTTACAAATTAATGGAGTAAATATCCCTTGGGAGCCCCATGTCAGATATCTAGGTATCCAGCTAGATTCAAAGTTGTTATTTACCGAACACATAACTAGAACGGTCAAGAAAGTAGGGATATCTATTAAAATGTTATACCCATTTATCAATAGAAAATCAGCGCTCTCTACAGAAAACAAGATCATATTTTTCAGGCTATTATTTTGTATGGATGCCAAGTTTGGGGGGATTGCGCAAAATGCTACATAAAAAACTGCAGACATGTCAAAATAAAGTCCTAAAAATGATGCTCTGCTTACCCTGGCATCATTCAACAGTAGACCTACACAACAAAGCGAATGTTGAAATGATTTGTGAAAGAATCGCAAAAATTAAGTCAAGTTTTGTAATAAGATGTAGCTTCCCTGATAACCCGACTGCGACTTTATTTGTTTATATTTGTTTTTTTTAATTGGTTACAATTTTTGTTAATTTATTTATTTATTTCTATCTATTTATTTATTGTTTACTTGTTTACGCATTTATTTTTTTTTTCTTATGGAATGTTTTTGTCGTATTTTCCATCTAATGATTATTTCTTGTTAAACAATTTCTGTATTAAAATGTTTTAACAAATATTTCAGTGGCAAGATACTTTGTATTCTCAAATCCCTGTATCATAAAATGTGCGGTAACAAACCTTATGTAAAAATTCTTATACGAAATAAAAATGAAATCTAGTCTAAAAGTAGCATTGCCCTTTAAAGCCAGCAATGCGTTCTTTAATCAATTAATTCCAGTCAAATATCCTGTTATTAAAAGTCAATGAAAGAAAATCTATGGCTAAAAGACATATTAGTTTTTTGAGAAAAATCAAAATTTCAAAAACACCTTTTTTTATAATTTTATTTTTTATTTTTTAAAGAAGGCTCATGAACATTAACTTGAAAATGGTGCTTTTTATTAAAATTGGTGGATGTCAGAGATTCTGAAATTTAAATTCCTTAATCTCATAAAGAAACCTAGATGTCGTTTTAGAAGAATACTCAACTGACGACAGAGTGGATATCTAGGATCCAAACGTTTTTTCTTACAGCATACTTCTGTATAATTAAGAATGGCTTAATTTTATTCGAATAAGCACCATCCTAGCAAGCTATACCCTATTTCACTTTAGAATGGAAAACACCATAATAAAAAATCGTAAGGTTATAAGACTAATTTGAAATAGCAATTGATATCTGAGTAGATAACAAAAAGTATTGAGCTCAAAATGGAAACTTGGGGTATACACAGATTTAGAATTTCGACACCAATTCTGATTCCATCGATATTCTCACTTTGTGTTCTGTAATTCAAGCAAGATCTGAACCGTTCTAAAATAAAGCTTCGGAAATCAGACTTATTAATCTTATTAAGCAGAATTTTATGGTTTACCTAGCTGTAAAAATTTGCCTATCAAGGTTCGTAGAAACCTGAGTACAAAATTTTAGGAAGGCATTTCACAGCGTCATCATCATTGAAAGTTTTACTATCTAAAGAGTTTTGCAAAGATCGAAATCTGATGGAGCAAGGTCAGGGCTATATGATGGATGTAACATCAATTTCCAAACAAGTTTCAATAATTTTTGGCGAGGGGCCAATGATGTATGTTGCCGTGGTTAAAATTACACCTTTTCGATGGTTCAATTCTGTCCGTTTTTCGTTGATTACTGTATTAAATCTGTCTAGTTGTTGACAGTACACATCCGAATCGATCGTTTGATTCCCTGAAAGCATCTCTAAATACATCACGCCTTTCCAATTCCACTTAATTGAAAGCAACCTCTTTTTTTTGAATATCAGCTTCTGAAAAAGTGGATTGTGCTGGCTCATCAAGCTTGAAGCATGATCGTGGCTTTAATTTGATCATCATCAAGCTCATCTGGTTGACCTGATCGTTCTTCATCTTTCAGCGAAAAATCTCCGGGACGAAATATGTCGAACCAATTCCGTTACAGTCTTTCTTTTAAAGCTTCTACACCATACGAGGACAAATCACGTAACTTTTTAGCAGCTTGCGCTGCTTTCTTTTCTTTACGGAAATAAAAACGTAAAATGTGACGAAAATACTTGGTTTTGCACTCCATATTAAAATTGACGCTAAATTAATGCATTTTCACAAATGTACGCGGAATTTCCTTCTAAAGCAAAGTAAGACTGACAGCTAACAAATGTCAAAAAGAAAAAAAAAAAAAAAAAATACGTCATTGACAGCAGTCATTATAAAATATGCTTAAAGACATCTATGTGTGAAATTGCCAATTATTTAGTTGCCAACTCAATAAAATAAAGAACAAAATTTATATAACAAACAATTTAATGACTTTTAATGACTTTTTCAAAAACTTTGCTTATTGAAGGAATAAGAGAAATATAGTGTTTTCTAATAACGACTTGATAACTTTTTTTTAAATAAAAGGCAAACCATTTGAAATATTTCAAAAACTTTATTATTGGCTTGAAGTATTGTACAATCAAAACATTTATGAATGAAACTCGATTTCGTTCATATGGCTACTGCGGGCACGTTTGCAGCGGTCGATTCGTTGGACCCAATTTTCGACGACTCGGCCACACATTTCGGCCGAAACGGCCGCTATTTCGCGTTCAATGTTGGCTCTGAGCTCTTCCAACTTCGTCAACCTGTTGGCATAAGCCAATGACTTAACGTAGCCCTACAGAAAATAGTCAAGCGGCATTAAATCGCACGAACGAGGCGGCCAATCGACTGGCCCATATCTTGAGATAACACGCTCACCATACTTACTCTTCAATAAATCGATTGTAGCGTGTGCTGTGTGGCTTGTGGCACCATCCTATTGAAACCACATGTCATCCAAGTCCATATCTTCCAATGATATTAGTGTAAGAGTGCGTTCACAAATTAAATTCAAAGTTGTCAAGTCCCTATTGGAAAACCCTATACAATAGTTCAAGCCGAGGTATGACATCGGCACAATTCATGACTTTGGAAATACTCCATTGAAAATTGTCCAATTAAAAATATGTGCCAGAATGTCTACGATAAAATATACAATATTTTTGAGCAAAACATTTGAAATGCCATCAACTCCATAGGAAAATGGGGTTTTAAGGTGTTAGCTGTTCTTTAAAGCTCTAGTTCAGTTATTGGCTCAAAGAAAAAGGTGTCTTTTTATGAGACTTCCTGTCGCACCAACAGACTGAATTCATTGAAATGGTGATCTTGGGCTGCAACCCAGTTGTTGGCAATCGATGTGAAATGTTGTTGAAGGCGTCAGAAATAGTTTTTATTGATGACTACCTTCCATTCCTTTCTTAAATTAATATTGTTTTGTTAGAAATCAATTGAGAGAATGTTTTTACACTGAATTCGTAGTTTATTCTTTTTGTTTACTTTCTGATTTAGGCTATTTGTGATCCAATGCTTAAGTTTTTTGTTCGATTTTTTTTTTTGCAGAGTAACTGCAGTCATTTACATGCTTTTTGAGGGTAGCTTGCCAGGTAAATTAGATGTTTTAATAGTTCAGAGAATGAAGGAACATTGCTAAAGCGGCCAAAAATATGATCCAAGCATTCCTCAGATGAAACTTTGATAGGTTCATTTATGAAGGATACTAATTCATGTGCTGCCATCAAGGACAGGTAACTGAAAGAGGTGTCACAATCCGGCAATGTGTCTGGATTAAAGTCAACCAAAATGAGAAAATTATTTAGTTTTCCCTTATCTTAAAAAGACTAAAGTTCTCCCAAAAATAGTAAGTCATTAAAAGCATGTTACCTTCACACACAAACAGCAACAAAGGCTTTTTTGTTTACTTCGAAAGACAATCTAATGGTAGCCTCGGCACTCTTAAAGTTCAATTCAGAGACGAAGCAATCGTAACGTAACCTTCATTTGTTCCAGGAGAAAAATCAAAGCCTGGCAAGATATAATCACTTTTCTCAATGTCGTAAACCTAGATCTCAAAAACAAAAATAAAATCGGGAAAACACGCAAAAGAGTATAAGTGAGATGCAAGAATATTATAATTATTTCTCAAGCTTTTGATGTTTTGGTGAATTAAGAAAGTTGGTTTACACATTATAGTAATTATTTGAATTAAAAACCTTTTCAGTATCAATGCGATCGAAAATAGTAATACCATCTAACATTACATTTAAATTCACTCATTCAAAGAATTAGCCTAGAGTTCAAATGAGACTACATTGCGAAATAGGGTTCTTTGTTTTTTTGTTTTTAATATTTTGCATTCAAATTAACAAATATTTATTGTCCACCCTGGTATCATATGCATACAGGTAATATACTTTTATCTCAGTTCTTAAACTTATCTAAGAATCTACTCTGCTTGATTTAGATTCTAGGTTCTGGATCACGTAATGAGGGTGATCTTTAAAAGCAGGATATTTATCAAAGCTTGCAGAGACCAGAGTTTATATAAAAAATCTAAATGTCCCTTGAGTTTATTTGCTTTTTTACACAGTTCTTCGCTAATATTTTCATTTGTCACACCTAGGAAAACGACCTATTTTAGAGTACAGTAAAATAGAAAACCGTTTTATAGAACATATCTTACAACTTCATATGTTGTTTAAATGGCAGCGTTGGATTTATGAGGATTCACTCTAAAAAGTGAAGCACATATAGAGGTGTGTTTACAAAATAAGGTGACTTTTGAAATTGAAATTGTATATATGTATAATATTTGTGTAAGGAAATGGAATCAAGTGCCCTAAATCACTTAAAATGTTGACAATGGAAAACGGTGCCTCTGCTCTAAGTAAAAAAAATCCTTACAAGTGGTACAAGCTCTTCCAAAATGGCTGAGAAGATGTCAATGACGAACGCCCCAGTAAATCAACAAAAGATATTAACGTCGAAGCTGTGAATACAATTTTTTTTGGAAAATCTTCGAATTACCATAAAAGAAGTTGCTAGGGATGTTGGCATATCGGTCGGCTCGTGTCATGCAATTTTTTCGTATGTTTTGCGCATAATACGAGTCTCTGCGAAATTTGTTCCGAATCTTCTTAATTTTGATCAGAAAATCCGTCGCACTTTCATTGCCCAGGAGCTTCAGAATGACGTCAACGATGATCCGGACTTGCTCAAAAGGGTCATAATTGGTGACGAATCATGGGTATACGATTTTACCGTCGAAACAAAAGCCAAATCATCCCAATGATAGCACCCAGGGGCCCAAAAAGCATGCCGTGGCGTAATGCATTAGGAGTTGTTACCTCAAGGTCGTCAGGTCAATAAGGAGTATTACCTTAAAGATATGCGCCTTTTGCGAGAAGCAATACGAAAAAATTAATTACATCGTTGCTTATGAGAGATGTTTAGGCCAAAAACAATACGACAATCATGCCTTAGCCACCATTTTAACCGAATTTGGCCCTACTTTTTCCTGTTCCTTAAAGTGAAGAGACCTATGGGAGATCGGAGATTTGCAATGATTGAGGAAACAAAAACGACATCGCTGAAAGGCTGTACCAAAAAGTGCTTATGTGAGATGGTTCTAAGATTGAGAAAAGGGTTGGCACAGGCGTGTTATATCTGATGCATATAAATTAGGGTGTCCCAAAAAAAATACGCATACCCTCAAAATTTTTTACTTTTAAGTTAAAACAATTATAAATAAAATTTTAAGAAGATAGGACCACGGTAATCCGTGCCGACTTACATTGATACATGTCAGTACTTGCTTTCTAAGGCTGACGCTACCTAACGTGTTGATGTGCTTGTGATTACTTGTTATTTTGTTATAGAACACGCATTGTTTTCAATCAGTCAATATGTCAGTGGAATTAAGCAGTTCTAAAAGGGCTATATTTTTAATAGATGACGTAAAGCATCAAATAACGGATTCAAAACTTCCGTCAAATGGACAAGTTCTAACAGTTTTATTTTAAAATGTCCGTGAATTAAATTTAACTGTTAATGAAAGCGTGAATTTCACTATTCCCGAGTGTATTATCTATTGGGAAAAGGCGCGTATTCCTACTAAATCTTTGCCTAATTGTGTGAAGAAACTTGTAAACTTATATCAAGTTTGGAGGGACTTGCAAAAAAAGGCAAAAAAGACATATTTAGGCAGCGCCGTCAAGACTTTGTCAACAATTTAGATAATTTGTTTGATATTGACGTACCGAATCTTGTCGAGAACACGCAACTCAGCAAAACACTTCTGCGGAAAGATTTCATTACAACAAAATTAGTAGCAGCGCTAGATAGGTATCAATTGAGTATGAGAGATTCTGTGTTCATTCTTAAAGCAACAACATATTGAAGCACTTGGATATAATATTGATGAATTTCCGGAAAGTAAGTCTAACGGAAAGAGCGCGCTGAAGCCATAAAAATTGATTTCCAAATGAGGTACCGGAAGTTGTGTCTGTTTAATGGGACGGCAAGTTTTTACCTGCCTTAAATTCTCGGAAATCAAAAGAAGAACGTCTTCCTATAGTTATTTCTCATGAAAACAAAGAACAACTTATTGCTGTGCCAAGATTAGAAAGATCTACAGAAAGTGAACAAGCGCAGGCAGTTTGGAACGCGATTGTAGACTGGAATTTAGAAAATTAAGTGCAAATTCTTTGTTGTGATACTACTGCTTCAAATACAGGTCGTTTCAACGGTGCCTGTGTGCTTCTTGAACAAAAACTGAACAGAGAAATGCTTATTTTTGCTTGTCGCCATCACGTGTATGAATTTTTCTTAAAAGGTGTATTTGAAGCAAAAATCAGTCAAGTACAAGTACTACAAGCCCTGAGTTCCGAGAAAACTGGAAAAGTATTAATGCTGATAAAATACAGAACTATAAAGAAAAACTTACACAGCACCTGACTTAATCCGAAGTTGACAACTTGTTAGAGTTTTACCGAACTGAGCTGACAAAAGAAATAATCAGAGATGAATATCGAGAGTTAATAGAGCTTTCTGTGATATTTTTAGGCGGATATATGGAGAAAAAAAATTTAAATCCGACCTCCGTGTACCATGCACCAGTCTCGATGGATGGCGAGAGCAATTTATTCCCTGAAAATATTGTTACTTAGTGCTCAATTCAAGATCACAAGCAAAGACAAAGCGGCATCTGCTTGTTCATTGTAACATCCTACATTAAACCATGGCTCCAATCCATGATTTACCAAGATTTGTGCCTTTTGAAGTCAATGAAGTCTTACGAGGAAACTGATAAAACGAAGAAGATAATTTAGCATTTGCGGTATTTAACTGATGAAGTTTCTATATCATCACTGTTTGGCGTTGATGTGGACCAAGAAACTAAAGTTAAAATAATTGATAATCTAACCAAAGAGGAAATAACTCATGGAAAACGATACATCCCATCGAAAGAAGAACTTTGTGAATCATTGTATGGTAAGTTTATTAAGGAACATTGGCATTAATAGCTATAGAAGTTTTTACCTTCGTTTTCTGTAAAAGTATATTTTTTTAAAACTATTTTCTTATTTTGTTTCTGAAAAAAACATCTCTGACTTCATTTTAGTTTTTTACTGCTTTTCGCAAGTCCTTGTTCAATCGCCTTATAATTGAAAACAGTTTTCTACATGAATGTCCTACTTTGTGGTCAAAGAATACTTCGTTTCAAGAAGCTAAAACGAAAGTTTCGCCACTGAGGGTAGTATACGATGTAGCCGAAAGAGTGGTTAAGTTGATGCAAGACTTTCATGAATTAATCACAGTTGAGGAGGAACAAAAACAATTTTTATTACGTTGCGTACAAGAACACCAGAAAATTTATCCTGACTGTAAAAAACAAACGTTAAAAAGAAAATTTCAACAAAAATATTATTTCTTAATGTAAATGAGTAAATACTATACTATTCGGGTGTATTGGAGTTTTAATTAAGTAATAAAAATTAAATTCTTAATTCCTTCTATAGTAGGTCAGTACAAATTTTCATGTCAAAAGTTTGGCATCAAGTCGGCACGGGTTATCATTGACTAATTGCAATAATATCTATTATTTGAGTCAATGAAGTCAAACGGAATAAAAATAGAGGGTATGCGTATTTTATTTCGCGAAAAAAAATTGTTTCCTTATGTCTTGGGACACCCTCATATGTATATATATTGGGCATGTAATTTATTTCGTGCGGTTTCTTTTTTTTTCAAAATTTGAACGTTTATTTAAGAAAAACATGTACAATAGTATTATTCAAGGTATTGCCCATCTGAAGCTATGACTTTTTCCTATCTTTCTGGCAATTTTTGGATCCCATCCCAAAAGAACTGCGCCAAGAATGAATCAAGCCAAATTTTTGATATTCTGTTCTGATGTGAACCGTATTTCGGTGAGGGCATTCTGCATCGACCGGAACAAATGATAGTCAGAAGGGGCAAGGTCTGAGCTATAAGGCGGGTGGGGTAAGACTTCCCATCCACTGTTTTCCAAATAGCTCTTAACCGGAATAGCAACGTGGGGCCGAGCGTTGTCATGATAGAAAATTATTGCCTCGTGTCTGGTCGCATATTCCGGGCGTTTTTCGGCTATCGCTCTCTTCAAATGGATTAATTGTGTTCGGTAGCATTGTTTATTGATGGTTTCACTCGGTTTTAGCAGCTCATAATACAGCATACGCATCTGATCCTACCAAATACAGAGCATTACCTTTGCGCCATGGATATTCGTCTTTGCCGTTGATTTGGCTGGTTGGCCGGGTTTCACATATGATTTTTTGCTCTTGGGGTTGTCGTAATGGATCCATGTTTCATCACCAATAACAATCCGATGCAAAAAAGACTTCCTTTTGTGGCGTTCCAGCAGACAAGATTTCGGACAAGCAAAACCGCCTTTCCGTCCCTCGGCTTGAGTTCATGTGGAACCCAATTTCCTTGCTTTTGAATATATCTAGCTGCTCTTAAACGTTTTGAAATGGCTGTTTAGGTGACACCCAAAGATTCTGCGAGCTCTTCTTGTGTTTGGCAACAATCTTCATAGAGTAATGCTTCCAGTTCCTCATTTTCAAACTTTTTTGGCTGCCCGGGACGTTCATCGTCTTCCAAGCCAAAATCACAAATTTTAAATCGTGCAAGCCACTTTTGGCACGTTTGCTCAGCTAACGCATGTTCACTATAAACTTCCACCAAAATACGATGACTTTCGGGAGCAGTTTTCAGTAATGAAGAAGAACTCCCCGCAAAAACACTTTTTCAGGCACAAAGTTAGACATATTTGAGTGAAAAAAAAAAATTGTTGTTTACGCTTCAAATGAATGACATATACTGAAATGACGTACAATGACAGTACCTTTCCAACTGATGTTCCAATGGAATAATAACAATGCAATAATAAAAGTTACGCCATCTCTTAGCAAACCGCACGAATTAAGTTATAGAAAAAATATATTTGAAGGGGATAACATTAATATTGATGATTAATACGTACGACTATAGCTCTGTAGGTGTATCGTACTTGGAAAAATCTCACAGAAATATCATAGAAGGGTTAGGACATTCCTGTTATTGAAAAATTGACAAACCGCTAGTAACTCACACCTACAACTTATCTAAGTGGATCCGTTCAACGCGCTTTGAGGTCAGAAAAGGAACAAAGATTAACACTTGCATGTCGCTATTTCTGTTGATCTTAGAAGGCAACCGAATAAAAAAAACATCTTGGCAGGGGAGACTCTGCATAAAAACTTTAGTTTTTTTAGCGCAAAGTAAAGTGGTTAGCGATGAGAACGTTGTATGCTTTATCTCAATCGTATCAAGATGTCCTCGCAGTGTCGCCAGAAAGAAATTTTATATTTCATACCCTAGGTCCTTTTCTTAAATTTCATAGCCTAAGGCATTCTAATACACTACATTCTTTATGAAATACGTAAGACTTTTTGACTTTTCATCTCAAGAGACAGTCGCACAACTTGTGTTTGGGAAAAAGTTCGAGACGTTTTTAGCGACAGATGGGGTTGAACCCAAATAACTCAGGAACAAGTTCTGAAGTTCTGAAACGAGTCATAACTGAAGTTGAAAAATAGGTCCCGCGTGATAATCCGAATCGTCAAAAGATCAAGAATGGTGAGAAGTCATAATGTTGTTTCCAACCACGACAAGGATCGAGTAAACACTTCTCTGATGAGATTATCAGAGATTGCGAGAGCTTAGTTGGAAAGTTTTGATTTTTGTTCCACCGTAAAGTCTAAATATACGAGAAGTATCATCTGATTATCACTTGTCGCTGTCAGTCCAAAATTCTCTCAAAGGGGTTAAGCTAGCTTAAAAACAAGCCTGTGAAAAGCACACTTGATTCGGGTTTTCAACTATGACTTTCGGGTAGAGTGGTGATACATTAACAAAACTAATGGAGCGTATTTGGTTAAAATAAGTTAGTTCATACATTACAGTTAAGCTCAGCCTCGCTTCCTACTTATCGTTAAACATGAGCAAACCCACAGCGTCGGACCTTAGTTTCGAGTTAGAGATCTAAAAACCAGTTTTTTTCGTTAAACCAAAAGAACAAAAGTTTGCCAAAGTCAATCGTTGCCAGATCTTCAGTAAAGTCTCTTTTGTGAAGTAAATATTCACCGCTCTAAAACTTGAAAATTTTAATTGTCAATTGTAACGTCGTACTACGACCTACATATATCCAAACGATCGGTATTGGTTGTTTTGACAGAAATATTCTTCGAGTGAATTTTGGCCTCATGTTGATAAGCGTTATTTGGAGGAGGCGATATAACAGCGATCTCTAAGAGCTATAAAGCGACAAAGGCTTGTTGCTTTATGTTTCTTCTGCCCAAAACTTCTTTTATTACCATCAGGGAGTACAACACAAGGCAGCAACATCTGCCTTAACATTCTTGTTAAGGGCGTCGACTATATTGCCATCCCAGACTATGATTTTACTGTCAGAGGTTAGAAAACTTTTCAAAATCATCCAATTTTATACCATATGTGAAAACTTGCAAAGTATTTTCTATTTATTGTGACATTAAAAAAAAAAAACGGAGGAAACCGCTGCATAGTAGTCTTGTACAGCAGGTTATTTGGTGCTTCCGGTGTAAGTATTTGACTGGCGATGAACTCACGCAAGTTTCTAGCTGGTTTGTCACAGAACAATTTTTCCGGTTGGAAAGGGTATTTACTAGTATCCTATTACCGTATTTCTCGCAAACCCAAAATGTGCCTATAGTATTGCATGAATACTTTATCAAGTTTTAGGAATTTGGATTTCCAAGGGCAATTTTTTATTGAGTTGAAAATGATTTCAAATTATAAGATCATGGTCCATATACAATAGTCCCGGATCATCAATAAACTATGTGCCTTAGTCGAGGTTTGTTATTGCATTTCGGAAGGGGTTCACTGGCCATAAACAGGACATTTTCAATGCTTTATGACTCGGGAAGTACCTAAATGTTTTCAACGCATATACAACGCATATCAACATACAATTTACTCACACGGTTTTTGATTAAATTATCCGGAAGATAAGCGCTGATTTTTATTGTTCTTGTCTTTTTTCTTGTCACCAACTTCTTCAACACATATGCAGATCGAATTATAACATAATATTATGGAGTAGCTTTAAAGCCCCACTTTTGAGCTTGCAGTACTTGCGATAAGAATAAAGATTGAACCCCCTTATTGTGTTTCCATTATTTTCAATAAACCGCATTATTTGTTTCAAAACATTTCAAAACAACGGAACAGTTATCCAAAAGATAACAACTTGGATAATCAGTTTTTCTTAAGTTTCACCGATATGGCTTTCTTTCATAATAAAGTTGACTTTAAGTATTTAGCCCGGGAGTTCTCCGCACTGATTATCATATTCTCAAATTTTTTTTACCCAAAAAGGAATTTAATTAAAAATTTGTCTGAGTTCGTTTTTGATAAAAAAAAATAACATATATGCCAATTAAAAATTTAGGAGAAAAAAATCAATATAAAATATTTATGTTCCTATAGTATATCTATGTATGTATTAAAGGCGAACTACGCAAAATTAAAAATTTCCTACAAACAAAGAGCTGAGTATCTTTACTGCCAACAATTTCGGTCCACTCGATTCCCCAAGGCTATTCCACTTTTGTTCTCTGAATTGTTTCTTTTTTATCGGGAAATTTCATTTATACTTTCTTTTGCAAAATGAGGTTCAAATTGGTGGAGCATTAAAAATGACTTCACAAAATTAAATTTTTGTGTTTTAAATCGTACTTACAAAGTATATCTTATAAAGTGAATGAATTTATTTTTTTTCCTTGGAATATCCTTGGGAAAATCAAAAGCAAAAATAACAAGATAATAATTTTTTTATTTGAAGGAGCAGGTCGTTTTCCATAGCTAATTTTTTTTACGTTCGAATGAATTTGGCTAAACAGGGTCAAATATAACACCTGGCAATGCTTTGAAAAGGTATAATTCAGAGTTTCACGCAGTCACTAATTCATTATTATTGCCTTGTGCAAAATGAAAAAAGAATCCGATAATTCGAGGTCTACTATAAAACTGTGCTCTTTCACAAATGAGTAGCACGTGTTGCGTTTATGCAAAATATAGGGAAAAGCCAGAACATCTTTTCCTCGTAAATATGAAAATGTAATGTCATTTGACGCATTCTGCAATATATCCAGAGCTCGGCACAACTTAATTAAAAAATTCTTACAAGGATAGTTAGTTTTGAAAAAATTAAGACAGTTGTTCTCTCCAGATTACAGATACACATATGTTGCCAATGAGGGAGCAAACAAGATCTTTTCTGGGCTACTTCCACATATTTGAAGTTCAGGACGGTAAAGATTTCCGAAACTAAGTCATAGTCTTGGAAAAGAGATGGTGACAGATGAGCCCTTAATGGACCAACAGTAGCGCTCACATCCCCGAATTTGAATTACATTACACACATCACATACTGATGGAAATTAATCAGAAAATTAAAAATACAAGTTTATTCATCTAAATCTACATTGTTCCCTTCAAAGTAATCCCCATCGATTGCTACACACTTATGCCAGCGCTTAATCCAATCGTTGAAACATTTTTCATATTAGGTTTTCGGTATGTCCATCGGTGCTTCCTGCGATTTTTCCATTACTTCCCTTCGGCTGCCGAAACGCGTTCCCCGTAGTGGTTTTTTATCTCGACTGAATAGCTCACAGGGAGCCAAATCTGGTGAATTCGGTGGCTGTTGGATGGTATTTGTTGCATTTTTCGTTAAAAAATTATGAATAATGATGGCACTGTGCGACGGTGCGTTATCATGGTACAAAATCCACGAGTTTTCTGCCCACAATTCTGGTTATTGACTCATGACCACTTTTGAACCGCTCAGACCGTTTTCTTTAATGAATCGTTTCCGAAACACTTTTCAAACATTTCCAACGTTCGCGTACTATTTAATCCGTTTTTTACGCAAAATTTAATACAAGTTCGTTGTTGCAAATTTAAATCCATTTCTAAAATTGTAAAAAATCGCCAACACCAAATGTCAAGCTATGACGCTAAGATTTAAAGGGAATGTCAACAACAGATGTACGAACTTAACAAAAAAAAAAAAAAAACAGAACTCAAATCAAAACAATGGGAGCGCCACATGGTGACGCTACCAGGAACTTTTTGATTAAGTGGTATAATGGAATCGGCACTCCATGAAAAAAAAAGTTACGAAGCAACAACCGGATTTTTTTTCATATAATCCCGCGCTAACACCAAGGGGATATGAATACCCCTTTAATGGCATTTTCTTCAGAGCGTGGGTGAGTGGTATAGTAGTTCGAAACTCAGGTGTACTAGGTTTCGATATTTTTCCAGAGGTGGCTGTAAAACTGGACGGGACGAGCTAATACATCCTCAACCAGTGGGTCTTTAGTACGTGCTAGTTGTTAGTTCGTTACATTTAGCCCAACCAGTAACCACTCCAACATCAGTGTTATGCCTTCATGTCAGAGTTGACGCCGACGGGATTTTAATATAACTACATAAAAATTCTATGAAAAGACTTTTTCAGAGAATTGCCTCGTACGGGATTCGAGCCTGCGACCCTCTACTTGAGGAATCTATGCATATACCACTACACCACGGCCACCGTCACCCCACGGATACGGATGGACCAACCGTTGACAGTCCGTGGAACGAAACAAAGACAACGAACTTCGGATCTGCATGTGGAATTTAAGTTATTCTAATAGGCCACAAGCAGCCATCCAAGAAATACGATGGTATGTGCCAATAAAAAGAGGATGAAAAATTGTGACATCAACTGCGAAGATTGTTACTGATGGTAAAAGCAGTGCCTATTTGGACGCGGATTTGTAGTTAGAGATAGACTTAGGCAAGAAGTCTTAGATTTCCGCCATGTGATTTTAATGTAAAGGTATCGCAAATCTTTTTACTTCATCTCTTAAGAGTCGAATGCCGCCATCATCAAGTATTGAAGACCAACGCCAACATTAACAAAAGGGCATCAGAGATTCCGCCTCTCTGATGTGCTGGGTTTCATTAGGTCTTACAACGACGAAACCCCTGGTTTGACGACAAATGCCGGCAAGAATTTGGAGCTAAGCAAGGTGCATATAATGCGGCGCTGCTTAGAGGACTAGAGCTGCTCACGAATTCTACAGACAGAAGAGGAGAGACGAACACCGTCTTCTCAGGAAGAAAAAGAAGGTGCATGGAAAGTCCGTGGTCGAGGAAATTGACAGATGCTATTCCAGGAATGCGATTCGGAAGTTTCACCAAAAGGTAAAAAACACACGGACACAAACCCCGAACCGAAGTCTATAGAGGCGAAGAAGTTAACTTCGTTGAAGGCGAAGACTATGCTAAGGATTTGGAAGGAGTGATCCTTTCAACCTGGACGATGTAAATCAACAATTCCTGACTGCCCAGCTCTTCAAAGCGGTAGGCGATGGTCGGACGAAAGTATGCCCGATGAATAGAACCTCACCATTACAAAGGCATCAGTCATTTTAACACCGCCTACTAGATCATATTTGCCATATTGTGTAAGCGTTTGAAGCCAATCGTCCACAGTCTAGCTCATATCGGTATGGCTTTAGGCTAGAAAACTCCACCATCAGCCAAGTATTGACAAGGCGGTAAATCTTGGAAAATAACCTCGAGCTCCAAATCGATACACACCACCTCTTCATCGATTTTAAGGCCGCGTAAAACAATATCTATGATGAACTATACAGAGCAATATGTAGTTTTTGAATTTCTGCCATACTCGTCCACTTGTGAAAGGATGCAGATGGAGAATGCACGCTGCCCCATCAAAGTCAAAAAAGGATTAAGACAAGGCGATGCACTTTCATGCAATTTCTTTAACATAATTCTTGAAAGATTGGTGTATGCCGATGATATTGACATAATCGGGAGAAAGCAGCATTATGTCAGTGACTCTTTCGCGACTATTGAGGTGGAAGCGGTATGACCAAATATATGTTGTTAAGCAGACACCTAAAACCGATATCTCGGACTGAATGTCACCTTCGATAGATATAACTTTGAGGTAGTTAAGGATTTTGTCTACCTAGGCTCCGCTATTCAATTAGATAACGAAAGCAGCGCTGAGATCAAACGAAGAATAACTCTTTTCAATGGCTATTTCTTCGGGCTAAAAAAGGCAATTGACCAGCAAAAGCTTCTCTCTTTCGAACAATAAAAGTGACTTTATATAAAACTTTAATAATATCCGTCCTGCTCTATGGTGCTTTCACCATGGATTGCAAGGATTTTATTAAAAATCGATGATGGTACTCTTGCCTGCTTTGAGAGGAAGATTCTTCTGTGATTTTTGATTCAGTTTGCATAGATGAAGGGTGGAGGATGAGGAACAACGACGAACTGTACGGGATTCTACAGCAATATCAACTTAGAGAGAAAAGTGGCTGACGTGGCTGGGTCATATAGAGCGGGTGGACATCCTGCGGTCCGAAAAATCATTGAATCCTCCGGACAGAACAGTAAAGGAAAACCGCGACTCGGTGCACTCAACTAAGAGTGCGAAACTGAAGGCAGCTAGCTAAAGATGAAGGTGACTGGAGACGCTTGTAGGTTGAGGCTCATGTCCTCCCGGGACTGTAGCACCACCTTAAGTAAGTGACATGCGTCGGAAAAGTAGATTCTTCAATAAGGTACTATCAGAATTTCATGAAATTTGGACGAATAGAAGAGGAGCTATTGTATTTGAAGTGACAGTATGGCCGCCAAAAATTACTCAGAATTTAACATTTGAATGACATAGGAAAGGACGCCTAAAAGAATAAAAATTTCGTTTAAATTATTGTGATTGGAGTAAAACGTGGTAGTTTCAATGTAAACTAGAAACCAAGCGCCAAAATACACGTGGAAGGCGCCAGACGAGCCAAAACCCAAAAAATCTCGTTTGGAGAATTCGAAAGTGAAGACAATGTTGGTTTTCTTTAACGATTCCAAGGGCATTGTACACAATGAGTTGATTCCACTGGGTCAAACAATTTATGCACAATTCTATTTTGGTTGTCGACGCTTGTGACCGAGTTTTTGGCTAAAAATCGCATTTTAACTATCAATCACATCACGTATTCAACTGATTTGATACCATGCGAATTTTAGCTTTTTGGAAAATGCATTTGCCGACAAAAGAAAAACGTTTTTTGGATGTAGAAGCCATCTAGAAAGAGTATTACGGAATCAGAAATGTTAGGTATGTTACTTCTGGTAACACCTTTTAGTAGAATGGTTCACCAACTTTAGAATCTAGCTTTGCGAATAAGTCTTACAGGAAAGACGAAACAATTACACCCAGCTAAAAATTACGAAAGAGATTGCTAGCTAATCTGATTACCGACCTCGAAAGGGACAAGCTCGCTTACATAGAATCCGTCATTTACATAAATTTGTAACACAAACTCAATAAATCTAATTTATAGAGAGCATTAGAGTAATTTTTATTCCCATATGGGAATGAATGAATGAATCCGAATTCAATCAAACTAAAATTTTTCGATGTTTTGTTTGTTTGTTTGTCGGTCGAAAAACTTGATTTTGCAAAGGTTGGCTAACAAGTGGTCGAAAAAAAACTTTGCCGTCGAGTAAACACCTAAACACCGGTACAATTGATGTTATCCTTTCAATTAATCTTATTATTCGGAATATCGAAGTGCGTATATCAAAGATAGGGCAAAATAGATGATACGAGCACGAGAAAAAAAAAAAAAAAAACACGGGTAGGAGCAAGAGAAATATCACAGCTATAAAGTTAGGAAAGTATCGAAAGAGCATATTTCGAATGAAGCAGATATTTCTCTATTAAAGGATGAATTGGTGTCTTTACGGAATAGCAGACGACGGTCTGCATCCTTAGAAGATGTGTCCAGCATAATTCAACATTTAATGGTGATAACGATTTTGGTATTTTATGTAAAGGCATCGAAAGTTCAGCGGAGTTAATGGAGTGGTCACCATTTGGAGAATTTTTTATTTGCTTATTATTAATAGTCGAATTCGGTGTAAAGTATTCAAATGTTGAAGTTGATAGAAATCTGATGACGCGAAGGCAGCAGCAGGTAGAGACAGTACTGCAATATTTTTTATAGATGAAGGGACTATGGGCCCGTACAATCATACAATATGTGATAGGGTGTAAAGTCGCCCTTAATTTTTAAGGAAATTTTAAACGTTATATCATTCTTAATGTTATCCTTTTCTTCGATCTGTACTTTTTCTTTGTTTTTTGTTACTTTGTTGGTGAACGCGAAATTGTAACTACGTCTCAGAAATGTAATAACAAATCAAGAAAGTCAACTTATCCCTTTTTCCTACATAGATGACATCAAAGACTCTCCTGGTAATAAAAATTTACTTTATGGTGCCATCAAATTTAAAGAGTTTAAAAGGAAAATTGAACTCTATCGACATTTTTTCAAAAGAAATCAGTCTTGAATTTTGTAGGACATTGAAAGGTCCTAAGTGCTGTAGATGTAGAGACTTAGGCCACAAGGTTCCACAATGTTAGGCAGCTTACGCTTTGCCTAGTTGTAGCTGTACGTTCGAAAACACCACTCACTTTCTCGACAGAGTCCAATACGAGGCTAAGCAGAAGGGGGCATAGAAACATTATTAAGTTTTGTAGCTTAATTGCTCTGGTATAGAATGCTTTTGCAAGCACCTGAATATCAGTTACCCCCAGGCGGTAAAAAGGTTTGATAATCCGCTCAACTGTATGACGATTCGCCCAGAGAGTGATGTAGGTATTGAGGTGGAAAACATGAATAATAGAAAGAATGTATAACCAGTGACCGATATAGATTAGTAGAAAAAGGGAAACTTTATTTCGAGATAAATGTTATATTAAAAGAAGAAAGACCAATTTTGCAACACCCCCATAAACTTTCTCCTTTAAAAGTGCAATTAGTTTAAGCACAAATCGAGGAGTGGCTAGATAAAGGTATTATACAATACGACACAGCTGATCAGAGTCCGTCAGTCCAATTATCTTGATTTCAAAAAAGATGGATCGAAACGCCTTTCATCGACTATCGGCAGTTAAACAAGCAAATTATTCGAGACTATTTTCTACTCTCGCTTATAGAGGACCAAATTGACAAATTTTCTGACCTGCAAATTTTTTGTACTCTAGATCTGGATGCTATTTTTCATGTTAGGGTCTCAGAAAAAATAGAAAGTGTACTGTGTAATCGACTGTGTAACTCCGACTGGCCCATATGAATTTTAAAAGAAACTCTTTGGTCTATGTACATTGCTATTGTATTTCAAAAATTCATCATCAAGGTTTTCTAGACGCTAATCGTAGAAAAAATATTCATAACTTACATGGGAGATTTTATTTTAACTGCAAAGAGTTACGAAGGGGAGATACAGAATTTGGGAAAGTTTTTCGAAATATCTAGCCAGAATGGTCTCCAATTTACCTGGAAAAAGTGTCATATTATTTATTAGAAAATAGAATATTTGGGCTATTAAATCACAAATCATTATAGTAGGTCTTCTGTTACTAAAATTAATGCAGCTGAGAGCCGAAAAACTTCAATAATCTGCAAAGTTTACTTGAACAGTCGGAATGTTTCAGGAAATTCATCCTACACTCTGGCAAATTCCTATATGCTGAGGAAAGATAAAAAAATTACATTGGAAGTCTGCAATAGGATGCATTTAATCTAATTAAGATGGCTATGACAAAAAAACCCACGCTCATGATTTGCAAACATGATCGCTACATAGCGATGCGGCAAAAATCGGTTTTAGAGTTTTAGGTTTTGGTTGGAAGACCTCCCCAATTCAAGAACCATAGTTGGTGCATTAAAAAAAATTCAAAGTTTATCTTCTAGGACTCAGTCTTAAAATCAATACAAGACTGTGCTGAATGCGTGCTGGATGATGGAAAAGAAGGAAATAGCCGCGATAATTGCGGAGCACAACTTCTACAGGATTACGACTATCTACTGGAACATCGCGCTGGAGTGAAAATGAGGTACCTTAATGCACTTAGTCGGAACCGTTAGATGCAATTCATCAATATATGTCAAAAATGATAGCTTTTGCACTTCATGTTAAAATTGACACTTTGCTTAGGAGTTTAAACAAAATTTAGCACGACCTGGTTCTAAAGTAAGATAAAAGGAACAACCAATAGATGCCAAAAGAAAGAGAAAAAAAAAAATCAACAAATCAACACATATTACGCAATCTATTTGTAAAAAACAGAAAATATTTTCTTGGCAATCTAATACTTACTCGGATAAGTTGTTGCCACTTTGAATTTCTCGGTAGTCTTGGATATTTGCAGAGTCTTAAATAACCTCTCGTCTCGTTTCGATATAATTACTTTTGGCGCCCAATCTGTAAGATTTCGTAAATAAAAGTTGGAGGAACAAATTTTTGACATGACTTACGAAGAGGGTGGACAAACATAGTCGAACTGCCCTTGGACGCAAAACGCCAGTATAATGATCTCTCTAATAGGCTTTTCTGTGGTGAGAACACGACTGTTTTGCAGCGAAAGAAAGACTCAATTTTTCGCTTGAAGCTCCTAACGTTTTATTTTTTTCTTGGGCCATATTGGGCCAGATTGATTATATTGCCACCGACGCAAAACATCCATCAATCATTCTGAATGTCAGAACTTTTCGAGGAGCTAATATCGGGCCAGATTATTGCCTTGTTGTAGCCAAGGTATGAATGCGGATATCACAGATACAAAGGAGTCAAATAAGGCCACCATGGCCCATCGTCGACAATCTACTTTGTCTATAGCGTTTCCTTCAAGTACTTTTAAAATCCTAGCCTTTATAAACAAATCATAGAACATCAAAGCTGCTGTGATGTGAATGGTTTCAAAGATCTGCCACATAGAAACTTCTTATTTGATGATGACGATGATTTTAGGCAGGAATATGGAACCAAACAACAAGTTGTGTTGCATCGAATGATGAAAACTGCTCGTAGGGTTCACAAGCAGAAAAGAAGGAAAGAGCAAAGGCTTCTTGGTAATAAAAAGAAACAGGAAATGAAGATTTGATACTGCAGGAATGACGTTCGAAAGTTTTGTAGAAAACGAATTCGCAAAGGCTACAAAATCAGAATTATGTGAGAACCTGAAACCATTTACGAACAACCTGGTTAGCCGATACCAGCCCAGTTTTAGGCCAAAAGGTCCATCTTTGGCCAAATAATCACAATACGGTGGATCTTGGAATAGATCCGGGAGTTTCAAATCAACACTTACCATCAATTTGTTTACTTCAAATCCGCATATGACAGCATGTTCTGTAACTAACTACACAACGCCATGTCTAGTTTTGCCATCTTTTCCAAACACGTCAGGATGACTGTACATATTTATCGATACCCCAACATTGACATGGATGGACGTACACAGCAAGCTGTCAATGAAGTTTTCGTTAATATCGAGCTGGAAGCGGCTAAAATGGGTCTACGTGTAGACAAAACAAAACAAAATCATTTCTAGGTATAGTACTTAAGGACTTCATCTACCTTCAGACATTAGAAATCATTCACTCACGCCTCAGAATGCCTCGTTGCTCACTCTGTCAATTTGCTAACACGAGTTCGTTGGATATATTGCTATCCTTACGAGTGTAAGGATATATTGCTATGGATAAATATCTAAATAGTTTTCGAGAAGCGACAACAAAGTAGTTTGTCAATTTGTTATAACTTCTGGGCAAGATTGATCTTCGAATCGAATAATCCGAAGAATGGGGCAGTATTCTCCTCCGGCTAGTGCATGAGTATTGTTCAATTGTTGAGATCAATACCGATATGAGGTTTATAGTTTTCAGCAGCAGTTTTTCCACCTTAGTGCACTGTTCAAGTATGAACCGGAGTAACCTGTGTTATCAATACGTTTGTAAATCTGTCGAACTTTTTTTATAAGCTTAAACCAGACTGATGCATTACATTAAATTTTATTTCTTTTAATAAATTTTTAATAATTCCTAACATTTCAAACATGTAAAACCTATAGTAGTCATTTAAGAGGATAATGTAGATGGCACCTTCCTGAGGACGACTTACTTCGAGTTCTGGTTTCCATCCCCAAATACACTTCGGCTTAGCTCACTGCCAACTCTATTAAATAGAAGTTTCCCGCACATACCGAACGACATGTGTATACTTTAAGAGAGAATCTTGGAACTCGTTCTCGATGCCGTCAATGAACAATCTTTGTCCTCTGTCCTTATAAATGACTACATTTTGTTTCCAGTAGGCAACGTGTGAAAAGGTAGAGTTTCATATGGATTTCATATGGGTTTTCTTGTTATCGTTTTTCTTTGTCATAAAAAGCATGCGATTTTTTTTTTTTATAATACCGCGCGCGCACCGAGGGGATACGAATACCCTTTTACAAGCGGGCGCGGGCGGGTGGTGTACTAGTTTGAAACTCAGGTGTGTTTGGTTTCGATATTTTTCCTAGAGGGGGTTGTCAAACTAGACGGGACGAGCCAGTGCATCCTCAATTAGTGAGTCTTAGTACGTGCTAGTTGTTAGTTCGTTACATTTAGCCCAGCCAGAAACCACTGCAACATCAGTGTTATGCCTTCATGTCAGAGTTGACGCCGACGGGATTTTCATATAACTACATACAAATTCTATGAAAAGTGTTTTTCAGAGAATTCCCTTGCACGGGATTCGAACCCGCGACCCTCTGTTTGAGGAGTCTATGCATGTACCACTACACCACGGCCACCCCCACTGCGATCACCTGCCACTGTGATAGTTACATTTATTGTCTTATTTGTTTCAGGATTCGTTCGAATATCGTTTTTAAGAAGATGAAGTTCACTAGACATATTTTCAGGTTGATTAAACCCCAAAGCTTCTATTACAACACGAGTGAATCGTACATTACTTTTTTGACCACATCTAACGATTTAAAGTAAATACATGCGTGAAAGATCAAAATAGGAAATTTGATTTCTTCAATTTTAACTTTTTTCATACATATGTACATATGCTTCTATTGTAAAATACACACATTTCTCTTCATTAAATTCGAACACATTCGTCAACTAAATATTCATAATCCGAAAATTACTCCTTCCTGAACCTAATGGGCACCGAGCCAATATTTGCAGAGCAGGCATTAATGTAGTCGTATGCTACATGAACCCACGCTATGTATCGCTTTGTAGAAAAAAGTGAAAATCATTTAATTTAAGTGCTACAATCTACAATGTTTTATATAAATGACTAGTATCCCAGTTTGTGGAAAGAGTAATGGAAAAAAATTTAAAGTCACATATAGTTAATTATACTTTCTCTGGCATGTTTGTATATGTATGTATGGTATATTAAAAAAAATATATATATATCTAAAAGGTTGAGTTAGGTGTACGAGTATTTGTTTACATTGTATACTCGTACAAGGATATGCGTTTTTTTCCAGACAATTTAAGAATGGATAAGCCATGGGTAACTTGCCTATGTTTTTCCTGGTGTTGCTGATGGGGGTTGTGCCCATCTGTCGTGAGAGGACGTTTTTTAGAACCTATTGACGAAGAGACCGTTTAGAATTTGAAAATGGTAACTACCTTGGGTTCGTAGTCTAATTCGTGGTAGAGGAAACTGACTGCAACTCTGGTAGAAATCTATGAGAACATGATGTCATATTTTAATTAAATTTTTCAGTTGAAGATAAAAAATTTCTTAAGTACAATAATTTCTGCTATCATTTCCAATCCAGTATGTATAGTACAGCTGTCCCGATGTCTTGGAGAGCACTTTTGAGCGTGTCACCTATCTAGCGTACCACATTGGTTTCTTAATGGTTGGTTACTATTTCTTTCGAGAAATCCATTTACTGCAAATTTATTATCAGCGATATTCTCTTGGACGTCCGAACCTCAGTTTTATATGTTATACCTACTAGATTTGAGCTTAACAGAGGCGTGATGAATAGCTTAGACTTCAGCTTGGAAGATATTGCAGTATGAAGGTGGAGTGAATCATTGTTGAATGCAGAGATCTGCAGGAAACACTTCCGAATCAATACTTTTTGCCGTTTCAGAGGCGTTTGCTAAAATCGAGATGATCTTTTTGCCATGACCTCGTACGTCAAATTTCTTTCCGAAAGTAGATAATTGAGGTATATGATGAAGTAAATTTTTGTTGGTTAAAGATCATTTGGCGGAAGGAAGTCACGAGGCGAATAAATTAGGATGACCTACAATAAACTCTTTCTATTGCCAAGTGTCTCTTAGTCTAAGGGGAGAGGTAATGAAAAATGTCAATGGTTGGGAAATGGATCAGAGTTTTAGAGCCGCAATTGATTCTTAGTAATACATTCACAGGTATCACGATCCGTTTTTTTTTTCTGGGATTCTGGTCTGGTTTAAGTAAGAGGCAGAGAATTACCATAAATGAGATTTCATGTAATAATCGTGGTCTAAGCCAAATGCACGACCTTAAGTTGTAGTCTCCAGTTTTAGCTTACTAAGTGGAGAAACGGCCGACCATCGGACCTTTTTGCTCATTGGTTAAATATTGTTATGCTACTTAATCAATAGAGCTACCTAACAGAAAACCAACCTAAACCACTATTAATAGATATTCTCTGCTTCGAAAATGTGAAATCAAATTTTCTGTACCCAGGTATGATTTCAGTTAGAATCTGAGCAAGGAGAGGAATGTACTGATGAGCCCAATATCGATCGAGCCTGTCGCCTGTCATTCTGAGTGACGATGGCACTGGATTGTACTCCTCCTTAGAAAAACTTGAATCTGTACTCCAAGCAGAGATATACGCAGTAGCAGGTGGCACTAAGATATATTGTAAAGCATCTGCGTCTGTATAGTAGTGACGACGAAACTGCGCTTTAAGTTCTACTGGACCCTCTCAGTCAGACGACTGAGATGAATGAGTCTTGGAACACGGAACTTACTAGGCAAGGCTGAAAGGAGAGTTCCTGAGGGGTTAAGGTTGCGTTAGAATTACAGAATTGCTTGGTAGACCAAACGAACTCCTCCTTTGGTGGTCGGTGAGTTTCTTGTTGTTTTTCAGTAGGAAAAGCAATAGACTGGACTGTGACAGGAAACTACCCTTTTGTTAAGCATCTAAGTTTGATAGGCATATATCACAAAACATCCTGCAAATCTTTCTGTTATAGTGATGATAACACCGCAGAGCACTATCTTTGCAAGTGTCCTCCACAGGACTACGCCCTACGGCTCCAAGAACTCACCGTTGATGTGTTGGGCACTGACAATGATGGCGTTTTATTATTATTATCAAGGAAACGATATAAATTAATTTTTAGGGTCCGGGATTTAACGCCAGGGTACTATGCCCATGTGGCGCGTTTTGTCAACAGCACGCGGAGTACTGAGTTCCCATGTGATCACCCACCTACGCACTTACCGCGCCCAACACTGCTTGATTTCGGTGATCGGCCGTTGACTGTGATGGCATTTTATTACTGGAGCGTTTACTCATATTTCTACGAAGACTCAGAAGTAACAATTAAAAGAAGATTTAAGGAATAACATGGCCAAATTCTTGGTCTTAGAACTCTGTTTCGGTTTCCGATGTGTTACAATTCATTACATACGTGCACTTCAATTACATGTTTCTGCATGACGCAACCAATACATTTTTTTCTAATAATATGACAAGTTTTGACCGTTTTTTTTTCAGTATTTTTCCAATAGTTGTCGTTTTAACATGGAGAATACAATTTTATCTCCCGCTGTCTGTGAGGTACCAAGTGTAGTTCGTTTTTACAAGCCGAAGGAAATGGCTCAGGTTAAATTCATCGTCGGTTATGTGCAATACAGTACGGCAATACAGTGATGAGTGATGGTTCGGTACGTGATTGTTGTAGACAATTTAAAAACGGACGCACAGATGTGCATAATGAAGTGGGCCGAGGGTGCAAATCGGTCATGACCGAAGACGTGTTTCACCAAGTTAACCAACTTTTTGAGAAAACTTGGGTTACCACAAGTTCTGTGCACGTTGGGTCCCAAAACAGCTCACAGATGTCCACAAGACCCAACGTGTCAATTCAGGAAAAAAAATTTTCGAACGTTTAGAAATTGAAGGTGAAGAATTTTTACACCAAATTGTGAATGGAGATAAGACTTAGGTCTAGTATGTAAACTTAGAAAGCAAAGAACAGTCAAAGCAATGGATGCACACTCATTCCCCAAACAAGCCAAAAAAAAAAAAAAATTCAAACAAACTTTTTCTTATAGAAAAATGATAGCCATAGTTTCTTGGGCCAGTAAAGGCATATTGTTGACCGAGTTTATGGAACCTGGAAGAGCAATTCAAAACAAAAGACGAGGAATATTTAAAAAAAATGTGTAGTGCTTCTGCAAGACAACACACACTGCTGCACGCACAAAAACTTTAGTGGAGTTCAATTGGGATATTTTTGATCACCCTCTACAGTCACCTACAGTCCTGGTAGGTGAAAATCAAATTTTCCCAAAATTAAAATCTTCCATTGCATCTCAACATTTTGGAAGTAATGAGGAACTTATGAACGGTGTTAATCAATGCCTCAACGCACTGGCGGTGCCATTTTTTAAGAAGAGTATACAAAAGCTCGTCCCACGTTACCAAAAATGTAAAGATTTAAACGGAGATAGTCTCTGTAGAAAAATAATTTAGATGTTAATAAAACTATTTTGTGCAAAAAATTAATGTTTTTGGTTTTTTTAAAAATTATTTTTCACTTCAGAGGTTGATTTTGAAATAGCCCTCGTATTTAAGATACAATGTCGGACAGTATATAAGAAGTACAGAGGACAACTTACAGCGACGGAAATCAGCGTATGTAACAAAATTTAATCTTGTAAAAAGTAATCGGTTTCGAGGCAGCAAAAATCATCTGGTTTTGCCATGTTCGCAAAAGCAATGTAGGCTTCAGTCAAGTTTCGAAGGAGAGGCTTAAAGAAAAATAATTGGTTAGCTCGAACGCGAAAATTGTTAGCTTCAGTAACGAGGTCCAAAATAAAGTAGCTTTTAAAATTATTCTAAGGTCCGAAAATTTAGCCGTCACTTTATCTGATTGTGCAAAGATTTCCTCTAATGATGGCAGCAAATTCTCTTCAATATTTTTTTTATGTTTTTCTGGTTTCACCGTTCTACTTATGATAGGAAAAGCAGCCAAGAATCATTCGTGAGCCTCCATGTTTTGAAGTTGTTGCAGTGCATCCTTCACTAAATCATTCTTCAGTCCTTCACTGGACGTACTCTTTCCGTCGATTCCGAAGGTGTTAAATTTTGACTCATCGTAGAAGATTACATTTTTCCAATCCGTTATGTTCCAGTTTTTGTGATCTTTAGTCCACTGAAGAGGTTTCTTAATCAATTATTTAAGTAAAAGCGGTTTTTTCGTAAATCTCCTAGCACATAAACAGAATCCTAGAAGCCTTCGCCTCACAGTCCGTATGCACATTTCTGAAAAAACACCTCATTGGCTGGTTTCAAACGACTTTTGCATGTAAATGCGCCATTTACCTACAGTAAAAACTTGGTTGCTATTTCGTAGAAAGTATACCCAAAACAGATGTCAGTTGAGTTTAGGTTGGCGGGTTGATGAGGTATCTGGAGCCGAGTCCATTCTATACCTCATCACACTTAGGTCTGTGTAAACCCATTTTAAAGGGGAATAGGTTTGTGCTTTCCGTCTCGCGTTGGTGGTCGTTTAGTCCCTAATAGTTCAGCTTTGCTTTTCAAGAGGAAGGTTGGAAAGTATTTCCACCTTTTAGCGGTTTTTATTTGTAACTTTTGCTCTTGCTCCAACACAGTCCTCATCTGAAACTACTATCTTTGATGGCGGGTTCCCGACTAGGCTATTTCACTCGTCCGCCCGGTCTTGGTTCCAGTCCCTTAGAGTAAAGTTTGGGGGTGGGGGGGCGACTCAGTCCTACCCGTTTTTGATGTCTTTATTATTCTTGTTGTAGTTTTAATTGTTGTTGGTTTTGGTTTTAAGTTTGCGCTCTTAATGTTTTGGTACTCATCCCCTGTATAGAGGAAACGAGAATTGAATTACAACTAAGAGTTCCAAAGTATGTATGTACGCGCACCTTTCCTTAGAAGACCATCACTTAGTTTTCGTCCTCTCCCCGTCGACCTTAACGGCATGATAGCCCTGCTGTAAGGTACGATTGCTGGCCATTTAGTCCTATGCACCTAACTTCGGTTTAGCTCTACGGTTCGTTGGAGATTACTTACGTATTGAAGAACTAACAAAAGGATAACAGGAATTCCTCCATGGTATGAAGTTCAGGTTTAAAAAAAAATATAGGATTACATAATATAGGAAAACTTATGCCCTCCTTATGACAGAGGAAAATATATTATGTAGATATTCAAGGTCTCTAAGTCATAACATTCTCTCTTTAATCTTAAAGAGAGAGAAATGATAGGGAATTACAGATTAAGACCCCAAATGGTTCAGGCAAGAAATCTGAGGATGTCAATAGTTGGTGCTGTCATGTTTGGCTAAGATAACATAATCTCGAAAGCACAAAAATTGTACCCAGTTTTTCACGCTAAGTTATTCGCTAGGATCAAGTTTGAAGCGGAAAGAAGGTGCCACCATCAATATGTTAAGAAATGCTCGACCAGCTTTAGGCTTAAGGAACTTAAGGCACTTTCCATCTTTCTCTAAGGTGTCTGTGGTCTGATATATTCCCTACATCAAATGATTTCCGTTGCTGAGTGCCGACTTAGAATCACAATCGAAACTGGTGTATACTTGACTTCCAATAAGCAGTCAAATTAGATTTGACGTCACGTTTAGATTTTTTTTAGAATTTTGGTTGTTTTGCGACAGTAGCAAGCTGAACCCTTCATATGTAAAGTTGTAAAGTTGTTCCACTGATTTTTCCAGTTTCTCTACTACATCGTTACATGATAATGATGACTGAGTTTCTCCTGGATTGATAATTGTTTTCCGCCGTTAGCAACCTGCCAACGATTTTTATATTTGTTTCCACTTTTGTGCACACAACCATAGGAATGATATTAAGATTCATTTGGGGAGTTACTTGGGAATGTTAACAAGATCCTTCTTTTTCAGAATTGATTGAAGGATGTGTGCGGAAAGATTTCATAATCTCAATTACCTAGATGTCATTTACGGTAAACATGTGCGATTACAAAAACCAACGTTAAGTCGTTCATTCTTTGGAAAAAAATTGAACAGAACTACATACATACATATATTCGAAAGGTCTAATTTTTATGAAAAAATTGATAATTATATATTTAATATTACAAAGTCTAAATAAGCGTTCATTGGTAAAAATGCGGTTCTATTTCCAAAAAAACATTGTAGGACATTTCAATGGTTAAGTTTTGTCGGGGTAAAAAAAGATACTAGTTCTCTGGTGGAAGTACATAGATTGTGCCTATGAAATACTCTATAGCAAATGGAAACTCCTTAATAAAATCATAAAGCAATACATTTAATTAATTAATTATGCTGTGGACTTCATAGATTAATGAAAGCTAGGAATAGATTCGGCATTGACGGTTTGATTTCTAAAAAAAGATTCCGGGAATAAGACGCTTTACCACCCAATCAGTCGATTCAAACAAGAAATCTGTTGGCAGATAATTTTGTATTACATGCGCACTATCTTGTCTACAAGTATGACGGTATTTGCGTGTTATAATGCACATGGAAATGTGCACCGGTTCTAAATGACTATGCATCTCTTTACCATTTTAGTAAAGACAGTTAAGTAGTTCCTGGCCTAATAAAATTTCAACACAAAGGATATCGAAGGTCGTAGTGCATACTATTATTTTGTCATACAGCGAAATACAACCACAAGAAAATAAAAATAAAAATATTTCGTGACTTTTCGATTCGGAGTGAACCTGTTCGACGTAGACTGCAAATTCAATTTTTTTTTTCTTATCTAAGTTTATATGTAGGCATTTTACCTCTTCCTTCAAGTGCACCACAGACCCATCTACAATTGAAACAGATCGGATAGGCATATTTCTATTTTCTTGAGAATAGAATCATTTTTGTTTTGCTGAGATTTTTTACACCAATTCCAAGTAGAGGTCAGGGCATCTTAGTTACATGAGGTTACTCCTAATCATAACAGAGATATCATCTACATATATTATAGTTCTATATCCTTGCATCAGGTTGTCTTCTTTTGTGGACTATAAAACAGGGAGCAGTACTTTACATTGCGGGCAGCCATTTTCAGTTGAAATACTCAATTCTTCGTGGCCTAGATCTGCTTTGTTATGTAGGGTTTTCCAATAGGGACTTGACAACTTTGAATTCAAATTGTGAACGCACTCTTTCACTAATCATCAAGCTGACACTGTCAATTTATTCACTAAACTCAACATTTTGATCATAGGAAAATACACAAACGAGAAACGTCTGCAAATGTTCTCCGATTGGGTTCTGGAGAAGATGCGCCAAGATGATGAATTTCATCGCAAAATCATCTTCAGTGACAAAGCTCATTTTTGGCTCAATGGGTTCGTCAATTAGCAAAATATGCGTTATTGGTCGGGTGAAAACCCACATGTGCTTCATGAATCACCACTTCATCCACAAAAAATAACTGTTTGGTGAGGTTTGAATGCCGGCGGAGTTTAGGGCCATATTTTTTCGTCGACGATAACGATCGTCACGTTACTGTGAATGGTCAGCATTATCGCGCCATGATCACCGATTATTTTTGGCCCGAATTGGAAGATATGAACTTGGACGACATGTGGTTTTAACAGGATGGTGCCACAAGCCACACAGCACACGCTAAAATCGATTTATTGAAGAGTAAGTTAAGTCATTGGTTTATGCCAACACGCCGACCACGTTGGAAGAGCTTAGAACCAACATTGAACGCGAAATAGCGGCCGTTTCGGCCGAAATGTGTGGCCGAGTCGTTGAAAATTGGGTCCAACGAATCGACCGCTGCAAACGTGCCTGCGGTGGCCATATGAACGAAGTCGAGTTCCATTCATAAATGTTTCGATTGTACTTCAAGCCAATAATTAAATTTTTGAAATATCTCAAATGGTTTGCCTTTTATTTAAAAAAAAAAAGTTGTCAAGTCGTTATTAGAAAACCTTATATATTAGCATGCCTTAGGTGTAGCATGTTGATAGTCCACTTTGTGAATCGCTTCTCCATATTCCATCGATATTCCACCGATTAAAAGGTCGCGTTGTCAAAAGTCCGTGAATATGCAGAGAACTTTGCTCTTAGAATGTTATGTTCTTTCTTAGCCATAGACCAGTGTGTGTAGTGCTAAGTTTGTAAATTGTCCGCTTTGGTACCAAATTGTAAGTTGTAATGCGAAATTCATGATAATACATATAGATAATGAACGAATAGATCAATCAGCTTGCCCATAATCTTTAAAATAAAAGGCTCAGGAAGGAAAACTATCTTAACTGCTCTCAAACCCAGAGGAATATATTTCGGTGTGAGACAGTCTCTGAAGACTTTGACAAATGTCGAGCATAGTCTGCTGGTACTTTTAGACAGAAGTGCTGTAAAGGTACCGTCCGGTGATTTGCATCATACCATCATATCATTTCAAAAGTCATATCCTTGGCCACATGGTGTCAAACTGTCCCCGGTCCTGTGTTTCTCTCCGAATTTCTTTTTTGATAGATAGTATTCATGATCGGTTCGATTTGTGACTAAGCCACCAAGTTACTTTGTTGTATTTGTAGCTAATATTGTGTTGATGAGTTTACCTCCTATAATCCAAGCTTTTGAATACGATTTCGTAATGTTGTCGAAGCCAAACCTCTAAATAAAAAAAGAGAATTTGTTTGTGCATCTGGAGTATTTATCAAAAACATCCAAATTCTTAACCAAATCAGAGAAGATATTGTTTATTACAGTTAAGTGCAAGACCTCCTGACGTTCCCAGCGGTAATCCTGTAAATGTCAAGATTTCAACGTCAGTGTTTACAGCCCTGGTTTTGGCTGCAGTTTCATCACATGCTGTGCTGCGACATTCATCATTTATCATAATTTTTTTTTTTTTTTTTAAACACAAACATCTTTTTAGGTTCATTATTCATTTTTCCATGGTGTAGACATGGATTACGATGTAAATATGTATCCGTGTACATGTGTAGGCAGATAACTATTTTTTGCTAAGAGTTGCGATATTGCTTCTGAGATTTATAATGAGCAAATATTCCCAAAAGAAAAATACTTTCTAGAATGAATAATTTAATTTATTCTTAAATAAGCTCCTTTCAAATTTTTTTCCTATAAACTTTCCTCTATGAGTAGTGTTTTGAATAAAACATGAAAAATGTTGAAGAATATGTTTTTGTATCCGAACGACTTAAGTTGGTTTCATTTGAAATCGCGGAGGTGATTAGAAATTTTAAGCGAATTTTAGTTATTAGCATTTTATTTAAAAACCAATAAAAAGGGTCCCCTTGTGTGGTGAGTTAAACTAATTTGTGTTGCACTATCCCTTGAATAATATATTATACACGATATTACCCCCGATGAGTGTTTCCCATGAGTTCTCTCGAAGGGCGTAGTTGGTTCCATCCCCTGCACATATGCTTGTGGCACGAAAACACCAGTTGCCATATCTGTATCTATAGCACGAGTATAATATTATCATGACAAGGAATACATTATTGAGTTTTGTCGCACCCCAAGCACCATTTATCATTTGCTAAGTGGTTGAAATGAGGATAATGGAAAATGTAATCGTAATAGCTAAAATCTTTTACATACGACCTTTGAAAGTTCGCCAATATCTTCTTAATTAATTTGGATTCATTATTGCTTCTAAGTAATTGCGTTCTATGGAACGTTTAATTAGAATGCTTTTCTGATTAAAGATTTTTTTCCGATTATAAACATTATAGAGGTCTTCGTATTTAGCCAGCTGGAAATGGATAGAAAGTCAGGCTTAAAGTTTTTTTAAGTTATGTACGTGTATTTGGTAGGTTAGGAAGCGCAATGCTGATACTCATATTCGAATTTTATCAAAGCAAATACTAGAATAGTCACATTTGAGTTATTTATTGAAAATTTAAATCGTTATAAAAACGAACGTTTTGTAGTCTACTATTTTGGGTGAAAATTATGCGATTAATAAAAATTTAGCCACATGCCAGTAAGGACTTATTCGTTCATGTATTTGGGCACTCATACATTTCAAGTATCTACACAACTTTTTAATATAAGTTCTTATCAAAACCTTTACTTACTTAAAGTCGAAAAAAAAAATTAACAACAATACGGCATGGATCCCAGCTGACATGCCTCTCCTTTGCCAGCTGCCTTTAGTTGCGCACATAAATTTGGCTGAAGTCCCTTTCCCTTTCCCGGACTATTAGAAATTTTCTGACGAAGTCAGCATCGTTATACAATTCACTATTGAAATGTCTCTTCCATTCTCTATTGATGCAAATGGTACCAACCATTCTTTGTATTTATTTTTTGAAGATTATTTCTTTCAAGTGTTGGCCGTAACTGCGAATAACATTCTGAAGTATCAATTTTCGATTGGGCGTTTGAGTATTGTGAGTGGTGCTTAACAAATAACTTGAATAATGTTGACTTCCAATTCCTCAATCGTACCCAGCTTATCCATGCAGGCTTTAGACTTTACATGCAAAGGAAAAAGTCTAGAGGTGTCGTGTTATAAGGTATGATCTAGCCGGCCAATTCACCGGTCCAAAATGTGGATTCGTTCTCGCAATTAAGTCATAGTTTCACGGGCTGTGTGACAAGTGGCGTCGTCTTGTTGGAACCAAAATCGTCAAGCCTACAGGCTTCAATTTCAAACAGCAAATAGTCCATTATCATGGCGAGTTTCGGCCGGCTCCAGTTTTAAAGAAATATGGACCGAAGATTCCACCAGCCCATAAACCACACCAAATCGTTGTTTTGCCTGGATAGCAGTTCTTGAAAATCTCTGGGTTGCTCCGCACTCAAAATACAGATATTTTACTTATTGAGTTAGTCATTAAACCAGAAATGGGTCTCATCGCTGAACAAAATTTTGGTCGAAAACAGTGGAACTTTTTGAAGCTTTTCAAGAATCGGTGACGATTGTAAAAGTTGGCTGGCTTCAGTTATTGCACGAATTGAATTTTATATCCTTACGTAAAATACACCAAGTTATTGCATACGATAAGCCAAGCTGTTGAGATCGGCGCCAGCGCGATTCATCATGGTTATCGCGTACACTCTCCGCTACCGCCGCTATACCTATTTCCTTCACTACGTGATAGATGTGGTCTATCTGGTTGCGTATTATCCAGTAATAAAAACTGGTTTCAAACTTTATGTATAGCGAATTTTGAGTTCGGTAGTTTAATTATGTGAACCATAAATTGTTCTAAGCGCACGGAACTCACTCCTCGTAGAACGCTGATTTTCGTAATACAGCTGAATGTTTTGTAGTCATTTCCTGATGGAATATTTATTATTTATTTAATACTAAATAAAAATGTCATATCAGTGTGATACTACGGAAAAAGTATATTTAAAAGCATCACCCTTTATAAAGCCTTCTTGGTTGCTCGAGAATGGCCTTTTCTGGTCAATCAGGTTGTTAACGTAAAGAAGCAGCGATAAGCAAGAGTGATTCTTCGAATGCTTTCCGAGCTGGTGTCGTTATCGTAGTTGATAGCGAAGGCGAGGTAGATAAACTCTATTACTTCAAAGTTATAACTGTCTATAGTAACGTTTTCGGTTTGTCGTCAATGTTGTGTATTCCTCTTTGTTGACAAAATATGGTATATGTATTGTACTTTATATTCCCTTCATTTTCATCTTCGAAGGTCCGAGCTTGACGGAGTAGCGTACATTCTCCATTGTTATCCTGTATAGTTGAATGATATTGGAAGGAATTCTAAAATAAGACATGGTCTGTACAGTTCGCCTCGATAACTGCTGTCATATGCAGCTTTGAGATTGATGAAGAGATGATGTGTATAGATTTGGCAGTTTTGGAGTTTTTCCAGGATCTATCGTGATCTGAAAATTTTGGGGCCGGCCAAAGGCTCACACTTCGGTCTACTCAGATTTTTTATGTTCTATTTTCAGTCATCATCTACTGCTTTAAGAAGGTCGGCATTACTATTCTTATTTGTATGTAGGAAATCTTCGGGCACAAGATGTATCGCAAACATTAGTAATGTGAAGAAGAAAGTTTTTGCCAACGCTTTTCATTTAAAGCACTTACCGTCAATATCCGTGCTGATATCAATGATTTAACATACATACACCCACAAATATTGGAAAATACGATGGAGAATTTTATATAATATACAAAAAAGGTCAATTGACGGGTATTGTTTTTCATTATTAATGGCTATTCTTATTCTATCAACTAAATTGAAAATCATTTCTTGGCAAATTTAAATTACTATAAGATGTAATCTTCGTAAACTGCTGCTTTGTTTATTTCATCGCAAATCTTTAAAACATGGACGCAGGCATTACATTTTACAAAATCAATTTGCCATAGTACTTGCTGCAAGTGGTAATTTCAATTGCTTGAGCACGTAAATTAATAACAGCAGCCTTGTTTGTTTCCGAATTGTTATAAACATCGGAGCTATGACATCACATACAGTGTCATTGAAGTCATCCTCACCATATTGTTCCTCTTCAGCAACAACAGCAACATCTGGTCCAGCTTCATCCCTCATTTCGTATTCGAAACACGCTTTCGCTGTTTTCATTGGCATTAATTCTGGTTTATTATCAATAATTTGACTGGCACAATCATTGAAAGAAATTTGTCTAATATTATTTGAATTTTCAGAAGACCAAAACCTGACATGTCGTCCTATAACTACAGTTCTTCTTCTTGGATCATAGAGTCTTTTTGACTTAGATTCTACTGCATAAATATAAAACACTCCTACACTTTTGTCTTTCGTGGGAGTGTGCTTGGTATAATTCCTTTATTCCGAAGACTTTCAAATCACACACGTTCAGCTTTGTGTCAGTCCATATTTCATAAGGTGTCACATTTTCTAAAATTTTTGTCAGCCATTTCTCAAATATGACGCCGTTTGTATGGCTTCGGCCCGGTGTCGTGATATAAAGACAAATGTTCACGTTTGGCGTTATTTCACCTTTCATCGTTTTAATTTTGCCTACCCGATATAAATCAAAAGCCATTCTAAGAAGCTTGAAAGGATTAGAGTGAATACATTCAACTCAATGGTTTTGATCTTTTTATTTTCAATGCATAACATAGCACAACAATTTAGTATTTCCGCCGCTTACACGCGTATGTTAACAACTATCAGGCAGGTATTTGCGTAGGCGGCTCCGCGAACAAAAAGGATTTCAATTCCCTTTTCACTGGGTTTAGCCGCTCACGCGATTTCGTTGCTCTGCTAAGGGTACCTCCCAACTGTCAGGCAATGGAAGCAAAAGGTGGTCGGCGGTTGTAATTGTAACGGAAAAATGTTTATTTGTACAAATGTGATCTCAGTGCTTGCCCCCACAGTGGATGAATGGCACTTCTAGGAACATAAACCGTTTGTATTAAGTGATATATTGCGAGAATATAGCATATTTGATACCGTTAAAAAGACCTTGAAATGAAGCTAAGAAATGAAATAAGGTAAAAAAAAAAACTAACCTCGAAATAATGTTTTTTTTTTTCAGAAAAATAAACATTTTGATGATTTCGCCTTATTTCACATTGGATTAGTGAACTCGTTTGGCTTTATTTTACTTTATGAATGCTGATTCCCTCTCGAATTAAATAGGCGTCAATGTCGCGGTTCTCATCCGTTATCAGCATGTAACACTTCAATTTCATTCCCTTTCTCACGTTCTACACTTGCTGTAATCTGTCTAAATTTTTCGAGTCCTTCGTTTTTATTTTTCATAAAATATACAAAAATCTTGCGGGTAATGTCATTAACGAACTTAATGAAATATTTTACACCACAACGAAATGTTCATCGTTTCGCAAACATCACTGTGGATAATTTGCAACACATTTTGACTGGATTTGCCCAAATTCTTTAAACGGTAGCGCACCTTTCAGACAAATGTTGAACTCAGAATTTTTTATTTTATTAATTTTCATGCCGCTTTATTTTTAGAGTGCAAAAGTAGAACGAAAAATCAAAAAATATCCTAAGGGCTTAAGGCCTTTAATTTGAGTTTGCGTCGTAGGTATTGGATTTCGATTGTTTTTGTTATTAACAAAAAAATCAGTTGACAAAAACGTTCCCAAAGGAATATTGGAATAAGTAGCTAAAAAAAAAAAAACGAAAACTTCGAGCTTAATGGCAGCAAATGAGACAGCCAACTGGCTTTGAGCACTGCTTCGTCAATGTCTAAGACCAAACTCCGGAGGCGTCCTAAATGTTAAGACGGCATGCAATCTCTTTAATTTTCCTTGTTCAATAGTTGAAAAATTTTTGCTTCTTTGGACTTGGAAAAACGTGAAATAAACGTGTATTTTAAGATTTTATATGATTCGTCACTGGGTGGACTTATAATTAGATCTTCTACTTCCGATGCATAATGAGTATCTATTAACGGGATTGTGCGAAAGAATTCGTCTAATCCTGAGGTGATTAAACGATTGATAAACTAAATGGCGGGGCTCTAACAGCGGTTGGTAACACTATTCTTCCTATCAGGTTTTTCTTCGGGTTCGGCGAAGGTAGAACAAGTTGCCATTATTAAGACACAAAGAATAGAATTATTGCACAGCGAGTAGCAAAGATATAAAATTTAAAAAAAAAACGGGGAAAAAGAAAACAAATCAATAAACTCAACGAGTGGCGCGTGGGAGAGAAAAAAATAAATAAAAGTTCGAGTTCATCAATATAACGATTTTTTTATTAAATAAAACGAATTAATCACTTTCAGAATCAAATATTTCATTTACTTCATTGACTTATTAAAACAAAGGTATTTTAATTACGGTAGTGAGCTAGACCCGATGATTGGAATAGTGCACAATAGACCGACTAAAAATGTACCAAGCAAGGTGCATTTAATAGTTATTTGATGACCATGACAAGATGTTGGCACCGTATTTTGGTTTATTGTCTTCTCATGCAATAGAAGATGCATGAGATGCAGCTATCGTACACGTCATTATAACACGTATGGGCAATCATATAGTGGTGACCACATGTACCCAAATATGATATCGTATATATTGTAATATTAGTTAATAATAATAAAAGCACATTTATTCAGATTTTCTGAAGTATCTTACTATTGTTCGTAAGCAGTGTTGTCAAACTACGACCATCTACAATAGTTGAAAATATGAGATACTTTCATTAATCTTCTTCAAAGTCTTAATGCGTGCGGTTTCTCTAGGAAAATGAACCAACTTCCTGTTCCTAAAATCCACATTATCTCCACCATGAATTGTCGGATGTAATTTAAAGTATGTAAGTTTAACAGGACAGAAGTATGATATATCCTAGGAATACATGTTAAGATGTGGAAATCATTTCACCTAAGAATTCAGATGGTATAAAAAAGGGGATAGGAAAATTGAGATATTTTATACTTTTTCCTAAACAGTATAATGTAGCAGAATACTTTTATAGATCATCCTTTAACTTTTAAAGAAAAAGAAAATGGTAAATGGAGGTAGATACAATAGAAAAATGTGGGTATGTATTTATATTATTTCACAAGATTTTATAAATTTCTAAGAATATGGTATATACCTTATTTTTTCAAAAAAACGGCAAGTTTTTAAGTCATATAATAGCAGGTAGAAGCCATTCTGACAGAGTCCAAAGATCCATTAACACTTTTTTGATCGCAAAGGGAATGTGTAATCCAAACGTGGAGTCCAGCAAATCAATGCCATGGAAATATTTTTTATGAACCTCAAAAACTTGAGGAGCAGGAATACCTCTGCACTTTTTTTTCTTTTCATTGTTTGGTAATGATTTTCTTACTCTTAACGCAATTTGCCAGCATGTTTATGGGCTTGCTCTCAAACTATTAAAGGATACCAGTCCCAATTTCTCACCATCAGGTGTTAATCAATTTTTATACAGGTGAACTTCACTTAAGGACTGTGATACGAACTATCCGAAAAAAAAATAGGTAGTTGACATATTTACCCATTAAAGATGTAAGCCTCGTCACTAAATCGGATGCAGGAGTTATTCTGATTTCCAGCAAAAATTTGAAATCATAACTCAATCTAGAAACTGATTGTAGAACTTGGTTCTTCTAACCACTTACTACTGATGGCAGTAAGTGGGTATTATTTGCTCACACGACGCAAAAAACTCTTCTTTTGAAATAAGTATTATAGAATCCGTTGCATTATATCCTTTTGTTGCATATAGCTTCAAATAGGTGTAATTACTGAAGCGTAAGCACCTGCTGAATATCACCGTGTCAAAAATACTTTACTTACAGCTTGTGGCAGTTTAACAAAAAAACATGTAAATCACCATATCTACGAACTGCTACATTTCGGTTGTTATTATCTTTACTAGCTTAGTTATCTTGTATAGAAAAACTTTTAAAATTGACTGATCGACGGCAAATTGAATTTACTCCTCCGTAAAAGATGACGAAACATAATCCCTTGTGTTTTCAACCCAATCACCGATTCTGGCAATTCAATAGCATCCGTAAATTCAAAATTCTCTTCATCATACAATCTTCTTTTCTCTAATACAAAATACTTTCTTTTGTTTTGAAGTTAATATAATTAGTTCGATTACAGGGTTAGATTCGGTGTCAGTTTCAGGTACTCTTAGGCATTCGCTGTTATTTAGTGCGGACTCAAATTTCATATCAGAGTCTGATGCGAGTGGCCGTAGCTCAAGTAGTAGTGGATTGGCTTCCAAGCCAAGGACTAGCCTCGCCCAAAAGTCATTGGTTTTTTTCAGTAAACAAAAATCAAGTAAGATGAGTAGTTGACTAGAAGACAATAACAAGCCAACTTCCAGTTGACCTTTAAATTAGTCCATAAAAGTGTAAAAAGTGTAAAATCCATCTCTGAATAAAATCATTTCAAAAACAATGGAAAATATGAGGAAAAAAATTTTCAAAACAAAACTATTGATGCATAGTCATATATGGTTCCGCTAAGAAAATCATCCAAAATAATTTTTTTGTTAACTATACTTAACGGTTACTGATAGTAACGTAATTAGCACTTAAGTTCGCAACTAATTTTTTTACTTCCGTTTTAAATGCGCGCACGTGCTGAAATCTCCTATATACATAAATTAATATCATTAGCTATACAAAAGTTCCGTTTTTTGTATGAAATGATACTCACAAATGAAAAAAAATAATTTCAGGTCATTTCAAAAAGGGTTTATTGCATCATAGAAAGCAGAACTATATTTGGCTTCTATTTTGTTTTGATCTTGTAGATACAAAAATAAATGTAGCAGTTAAATAAAAATTTTTTTGGAATCACATGTAATAATATATAACATAATTACACAGATCTTATGTGTTTTTAAAAAGCAACAAGAAGTTCACATTAATGCTTCGGGAGTTTCCTAAAAAACGAAAACGTGAGAGATAAACTTTCTCTCATAATTTAAAAGTACCTTAAAATTTAAATGATTCTTCATTTTATAAAAGACAAATATCCCCTAATAACGTTATCAACTTAATAAGTAAACAAATATGGTATGATTGTATGGTTATTGAAAATGTTTATACTATAAAGCTCCATAAGCTTGAAGAACTGAATTGCTTTCTGAATTGTATTGCAGTTGTGATACTAAAATTACCTGCGTAGACTACAAAGTTTATTTTCATTATTCGTGTACAAATATTAATTCTTCTGACTTTGAGTACATGAACACTCATCTCTTAGTTGTAAGTCTTTGCAATAATAAAGCGCACTCTGAAACTTTGGAAGAAATCTAGGGTTTTCTAATAACGATATGACAATTTCTTTTTTAAATAAAAGGCAAACCATTTGAGATATTTCAAAAACTTTATTAGTACAATCAAAACTTTGATTGGAACTCGACTTCGTTCATATGGCCACCGCGGGCACGTTTGCAGCGGTCGATTCATTGGACCCAATTTTCAACGACACGGCCACACATTTCGACCGAAACGGCCGCTATTTCGCGTTCAATGTTGGCTCTGAGCTCTTCCAATATCGTCCACGTGTTGGCATAAGCCAATGACCTTACGTAGCCCTACAGAAAATAGACAAGCGACATTAAATCGCACGAACGAGGCGTCCAATCGACTGGCCCACAGATAACACACTCACCATACTTACTCCTCAATAAATCGATTGTAGCGTGTGCTGTGTGGCTTGTGGCATCATCCTGTTGAAACCACATGTCGTCCACGATCGGTGGTCATGGCGCGATAACGCTGACCATTTACATTAACGTGACGATCGTTATCGTCGACGAAAAAATATGGCCCAAAATTGCCGCCGGCATGCAAACAGCACCAAACAGTTATTTTTTGTGGATGAAGTGGTGATTCATGAAACACATGTGGGTTTTCATCCGACCAATAACGCATATATTGCTTATAGCGACGTACGTCGCTTCAAATGGTCCATCGGCTTCAATTCTTGAGTCAGCTTGATCTTGTATGGGTGTAAACCAAGATCCTTACGCAAAATACGCCATAAAGTGGTCTGAGCGATGCCCAATTCTTGAGAACGCCATGGAATTGACTGATTTGGATCGTTTGTTGTCTCACTGACACGGCAACATGACTCAACGAATATGTAGTAGAAAAATTTTATAATTTGCAGACGTTGCTCGTTAGTGTACTTTACCATGATGAAAATGTTGAGTTCACTGAATAAATTGACAGTGACAGTTTGATGATTAGTGAAAGAGTGCGCTCACAAATTAAATTCAAAGTTGTCAAGTCCCTATTGGACTATATATGTGCAAGGTAATGCTTCTATTGCGTATGACTTGTTGTCAGCATTTCTACAAAATACAAAATCGGAGGTAAGGCTGAAGCCATAGATTAGTTATACTGTGCAAAAAAAAGCTTAAAAACAGACTAGAAAAAAGAAGGTACAAGCGTCCACCCTACTTGACACTAAAAAAAAAAACCATATAAAACTATGTGTAAACATAGCTCGGGATAGATTCCTCCTAAAGGGAATGGCAGGCCATAAATGTTGTTATCGATGGGTACTCCCCGAAAATAACTGAATCTTTTTTACCATTTAATAATGGTTTGGCTATCGATCATCTTAAAGCGGTATCAAATATCTTTAATGATTTTTTTTTCTACGGTTGACGTGATGTCAACCTGTACTACTCACTGTAATCTATGCGGTAGGCCTCAATTAACTAACGAGAATGTTATAAATAGCATCTTTTTCTTTAAAGAAATAACAGGTATGACCTTTTCAACATTATTTGCTCTCTTAGCAACTCAAGCTCATGTTGAGATTATGGTTTTTCAATTTCACGCTTACAAAGATAGAACTGAATGTGGTGGAAATTCTTGCCCAGATTTTAACCCTAGCATTTTACCGGAACCTTCCCCGATAAACAAAAGTGTGACCAAGTAATACCTCTTTTTTAGGGGCATACCTAGTGTGAAATTTTGAAAAAAATTTTTTTTTCATATTTCGATAATCTATACCTTTAAAAATGACATGCTAAAATTTAAAATCTATGGTATACCTCAAATAGTTTTTGAGTTAGAGCAGTCTAAAAAGTAGCCGCTCACCGGTTCTATCATTAACATTACGTGACACGCATGCCATGGATTCCCCGCTTTTGTTGTTAATTTGCTGCTGTGGATAAATACGCTGGAAATGGAGGTTGAGCCTCGTATACACTCCTGTTTACTTGTATTTTAGCGGCGTTTTCTCGCCTACGCGTTTTGTCGTGTGACTATTTTCTGAATTTGACTATCGAACTCGTGTTTATATTGCTGTAAATATGGATTTAGATGCATTTAGAGATGCAGTTGGAGAATGAAAGTGGATGAGAAGACACTGACATCGAAGAACATCCACCACTCATTGAAGACGATGTCTCAGAGCATAGTGATGCAGACAATTGGGACATAAAATATGAGGATAATCAATTGAATACAGATACAAAAGAAAGCACAGAGAGTGAAAATGAAGAAAATAAACCACCCCAGGCGCAGTATTTAGGTAAAAATGGGACAACCAATTGTAGTTACAATCCAGTACAGAATAGGAGCCAAACCAGAGTTCATAATATAGTAACTGAGCTACCAGGTTCAATCGGAGCTGCAAAATAAAATGCTAAAACCCCATTAGAGTGTTTTATGTTTTTTTTTTTACAAAAGAGTGGATTGCAAAATTTGTGCAATACACAAGTATAAAAATAAGTTCAGTACAACCAAATTACAGCCGTGACAGGGATGCTAGAGAAACAAACTACACAGAAATGTGCGCATATTTTGACACTTTACTCTTGCTAGGTGTTCCAAAATCAAATAAATCCAACATACATATATGTTTTTTGGCGGAAAGATGGACTTGGCATCAGGATATTTTGTTTCATCATAAGTGTAAATCGTTTAAAATTTTTACAACAGATGATCAGGTTTGATGATATCTCAGATCCAATTAGACTGGGTAGAAAAGGAGGGGATAAATTGTTTTGTGTCAGGGAATTATTCGAAGAGTTTGTCCTCAAATTTAAGCAAAATTACAGTCACAGTTTGTACGTAACTGTTGACGAAATGCTTCCAAACTTTAGGGGGCGCTGTAGTTTTCGGGTTTTTATGCTACAAAACCAGTCAAATATGGTGTGAAAGTTTGCACACGTAGTGACGCTAAAACGTTTTATACTTTTAACCAAATCAGGTCAATAATTCTATGCCCGCCATTGTACTGCCTATTGCTAGTCATCTTGAAAACAGTGGCAGAAACATAACTTGTGACAACTTTACACATCTGTGCCCTTAGCACATTGGTTTTTACAGAAGAAGCTTACAATAGTAGGAACCAGGCGAAAAAATAAAAGAGAGATCTCTTCTTTGTTTGTTACAAAAGATAAAAATAGGTCTGCACCATCTTCCATGTTTGGTTATTTTTCACAATCAACTCTCTTGTCCTACAAACCAAGACCTAGTAAAGTTGTTATACTACTTTCAACATTGCATGATGACAATAAAATTGATGAAGAGAGTGGTGATAGCCAAAAGCCTGAGATTGTAACATTTTACAATAAAACCAAGATAGGAGTAGATGCTGCCGATGCACTGCAAAAGAAGTATACATTTTAAAGAATTGGAAGACGATGGCCACTTCCTGTATTTTATTTTAAGTTGAATGTGGGTGGCATTAACTAGTTTATTATTTTCCGACAAAACTCACAAGAAATTGTCAAGGGGAAAGGCTATTTATTCTTACTAGGCAAAGCACTCGTACAAGACCACTGCAAACGCCACCTCTATGATTCGAACATTTCTACTACTATGAAGTCGAGAATTTGTGACGTATTCTTACTACCAAGAAAAACACCAGCAGATGACCCTGGAGAGCTAGACGTAGTAGATGGAAAGTGCAACTACTGCTCTTTCAAGAAGAACAGGAAAACGAAGACAAAATTTAACAGGTGCCCGAAATTTATCTGCCGTGAGCGCACGAAAGCAATTTGCATAAACTGCCATCACAATACACTAACATATGAGGAAGAGGCTTGGGGCACCTACATTTTTGTAACTTCAAAATTGTAAGAAAAAAAAAATGTAATCGTAAAGTTTAAGAAATTGTGTAATTTTATCATTGCAACCTATTTCAAATTACACCCTGGATGACTCGAACTGCAACCAAATTCAGACTGCTATAATTTCCAAACCGTTCATGACAGTGAGCTCAAATTTTGACACATGACAGATAATTTTATTATTTATAAGCCTTTTAAACGATTTGCGTCTCAATAGTGTTGAAAAATTTTTATCCGCGATGCAATTTAAACGTGATAGTGTGATTGCTTTATACATATTTGGCTGGAAAACCACAAGTAGCTATAGTTAGAGCCTTCCAGCACCTCAACGTGAATAAATCAATTGTGTCTCGAACCATAGCTCGTTACCGTTATACTGGCAGCGTTGCGAAACATAAAAAAACAGCAACACCGACAGAAATGGTTCGGAAAGTGAAGGCTCGAATTGAGCGAATTCAGCGTCGAAGTGGAAGAAAAATGGCTTGTGAGCTCAACATATCGTTGGAACGGATGCAAAACATACTGAATGAGCTCAGGATTAAGCCAATGAAGTTCCAAAGGGCACACGTTCTTACACCGTAACAGAAAAAAGTTAGAATCGAAAGAGCGAAGGAGTTGCTACGCTCGCACGAAAGTGGTGAGTTGCCGAATTTGGTTTTTTTCCGATGAGTCGCCATTTGTTATCGAGCAATATGTCAACAAAAAAAAATTACTGAGTTTACTTGCCAGAGAGGTCCTTCGAAAATTTACACCTTCGGACGGCCACCAGAAACAGGCAGCACCGATGGTGATGGTTTGGGCCGCCATAACCGCCGATAGTCGCTCTCCGCTCGTATTTTTGTACCGTGGCGTCAAAATTAATGCGATCGTATACCGTGAAACTGTCTTAGAGGTAGTATTGAAGCCTTTGGCAAACAATCATTTGGTCGGAGGTCGTGGACATTTCAACAAGACTCATCACCTCCGCACTAAAAAATACCAAAGTTTGGACCACCTCAAACACACACTTCGCCGTGAATGGGCCAACATCAAAATACCGCAGTCACTTGCGTGTAGCGTGCGATGCTTTCTTCGGCCGTCTCAAGGCTGTTATTCGCGCCAAAGGTAGACATATTGCAAACTACTGACACAATTCGAAAATTGATGTATTTTCCAACTTTTTTTACTTTGGCAGGCAGGTTGTAATGAAAGAATCCCCGCCTATGCCTGTTGTTGCGTTACAAATCAAAACGCTGAATTACAAGGCAAGTTGATTTATTTTTTAATTTTGCTTACTCTAGTTTGGACCTTAACTAAATTACTGTATATAACAAAGTTTAATAACAACGCGACCCCCCTTTACTACCTTCAATCTTTTCATGTAAAGCTTATTTAAGAGAAAAACTAAAAGTGAGCCAATCCCCGCTGTGCGTATTATTTCTACATGTATCACGTAGTGTTTAACGCGTTTTTCTCGAAACTACACTTTTCAAATTTGATGCAGTTGTTACTTGAAGACAAATCATCTGATCGTTTTGATTTTTGTATTTATTTTGTATATTTTCTTCTATAAAACAACCTTCCACTTTTTTCGATTGTATAAAAAGTGTAATTTTGGTGGGCCAAAAATCATCAAAAATTCGACATTTTTTCTTTAAAACTCCGCCACTTCGTTAAATTTGAATTTGTTTCACAATAGTGGGTTATTGTTTAACAATATTTTTTGTGTTTTTTTTTTTTATTTTTTTATTTCAACCACGGTGAAGGCCGTGATCACTGCAGCAGTGGAGGACTTTTTTTGTGGTAGGCAGCGAATAACTCGCTGAATATTTAATTTTTTCATTTGAAAATTTCAGTGTATATTTATGATTTATGTATAAATAAATCCCCTAAATTATAAATAAAACATTTGATGGTGTAGTTTTCTTTAAAAATATTCCCAAAAATCACCTTTTTTGGGCGGTCACAGTAGATGTACTCTTAAAAATTGCAGTAGAAGTAACGAAAAAAAGACTGTAGGCCAAAACTGTCTTCAATTTCCAAAGTTTTTAAGAAAGCCTTTAAAATAAGAATAGCGAAAATAATATATTTGCAAATAAACAAAAAAATTATTTGAAAAGCTATTTACATAAAAATTATTTGATGAAATTTGTTGCAAAACTATTTGCTTAAATTTTTATTTGAAAATTATTTAAATAACTTTTTAGTTGAATTATGTTCATCTATGTGATCATAGAAAAATTACAAAGTTACATATCATTGCATGTATAAAGAATAAAGAAGAGAAAAAATGTAGGAAGTAGAAAGAAGAAAACAAGAAGTTATTTGACTAAATAGAGACTTTATGTTACGATGACAATATTCCCTCGATCTACCTACTTCACCATAATACATTTTAACTTCATACTTCATAACTTCATATTTATTTTAACTTCATATTTAGATATAGAAATTGTTTGAGTTGAGGTCAATAATATCTTATGAAATGAGAAGAATAAATTAAAGATGATTTTCAAAGGAAACAAGAAAATCTATTGTCTAATGCAAACATGAATATGTAATTGAATCCACTTGATTTGTCATACATAAAAAGAAAGATTTCTATGTTATAGAAAATTAAATAATTCTGGATACAAATAACAAAGGTTAGAGTGCTAGTTAATAAATAAATGCATGTGGATACATATATCTAATAGATATTAACATTAGATAAAAATGTTGTTTACCTTATGTAATAATAATTCGTCAATCATTGGGAACCTGAAGGGTGTCTTACGTCCCAAGTAAGCAGCTTTGGCACGGTTGTTGATGCACAGAATTAGTTCGTCGGATAGCGGGGGGATCTTGCTGCTCAATACTGATAAAAATAAATAATCGTGTCAATAACAAAACTCATGGGAACTAATAGAACACTCAAAGGTGTTCTGAACGATACTCCGCGACAGCTGTTGTTGCCCAAGGCATCCATCGTAGCTATCCACTTTATCTTCGCCTCCCGTTTCAAAGTGTTAGGACTCATTCTAAGTCCACAAAGCTGGTTTCAAATGAAATTTAAATTAAAATCTCAGCATCTGAACATTAATTTTCTTTGCCTTATATTAAATGTATTTTGACATTATTATTTCGTTTTTCAAGTAGCTTAGACTTATCATACGGATTATACGTTTCCTAACCAAAGAAAAAGAAAATTCATTCAAAATATACTTAAAATGAATTTAAAACGAACGTCTGATGTCAGGATTCGTATGCACTTAACACAAACAAATAAATACAGACTCTTTCGTAGCATTAAAATTCAAATAAAAAAATTACTCAAAATAATTTCTTCGTTATCACACCAACAATTGCGATATAAACCAAATTCGCCTATATCTATGTATTTAACTTGGATTGTTAACCAAGCTACTTATGGATGCCATACAAACAAGAAACGAAATTATCTAATTGTGTTGCGTTACTCTATGTTTGCGTATTCATATTAATGCTTTTGTTTTACTGATATTTGAAAACTAAAGTAAATTCACTGCTCAAGAGTCTCATTTTAATAAACGAAAGAAAAAATAATCGTTGTTGGTTCTAAAAAAATCTACTAAGGTTGGTCCTTTCACTGTTGCTCTCTTCCCTGTCTCTGTCTAAGTTCAGGATTTCGAGGATGAAACACGTGTCCACTAGGAGGAGCGGAGCATTCAGTCTGATCAGATCAGACAGTTTGATTAAGCTTATCTAAACAAATCTGTCATCACAAGATCCCAGATAGGTTAGTGAGTGCTCACGACAACAAGAAAAATGTTGTGGTCTATAAAATAAACTAAAATGTGGTATTAAGCTTTTCAATATATAGGGTTTTCCAATAGGGACTTGACAACTTTGAATTTCATTTGTGAACGCACTCTTTAAGTAATCATCAAATTGTCACTGTCAATTTATTCAGTAAACTCAACGTTTTCATCATGATAAAGAACATTAACGAGCAACGCCTGCAAATTATAAAAATTTTCTACAGATATTCAAAATCGGTGACTACAACTTTAAGAGCGTTAACTCCAATTTTCGGTCGTAATTCTCGCCCTAGTAGACAGGCAATAACAATTTTAGTGCAAAAATTTGAGTCTACATATTCGTTGTGTGATGTTGCCGTGTCAGTGAGACAACGGTTGGTGGAAGTGTCGAAAATATCGCTGCCGTTCAGATCCAAATCAGTCAATTCCACGGCGTTTTAAGAATTGGGCATCGCTTAGACCACATTATGGCGTATTTTGCGTAAGGATCTTGGTTTACACCCATACAAGATCAAGCTGACTCAAGAATTGAAGCCGATGGACCATTTGAAGCGACGTACGATCTCCGATTGGGTTCTGGAGAAGATGCGCCAAGATGACAAATTTCATCGCAAAATCATCTTCAGTAACGAAGCTCACTTTTGGCTCAATGGGTTCGTTAATAAGCAAAATATGCGTTATTGGTCGGGTGAAAATCCACATGTGCTTCATGAATCACCACTTCATCCACAAAAAATAACTGTTTGGTGCGGTTTGCATTCCGGTGGCGTTATTGGGCCATATTTTTTCGTCGACGATAACGATCGTCACGTTACTGTAAATGGTCAGCATAATCGTTCCATGATCACCGATTATTCTTGACCCGAATTGGAAGATATGGACTTGGACGACATGTGGTTTTAACAGGATGGCGGCTGTTAACAGCGGCTTCACTATTTTCTGTGGGGCTGCGTTAAGTAATTGGTTTGTGCCAACACGCTGACGACGTTGGAAGATCTCAGAGCCAACATTGAACGCGAAATAGCGGTCGTTTCGGTCAAAATATGTGGCCGAGTCGTTGAAAATTGGGTCCAATGAATAGACGCTGCAAACATGCCCGCGGTGGCCATATGAACGAAGACAAGTTACATTCATAAATGTTTTATTTGAATGGCAATAATAAAGTTTTTGAAATATCTCAAATGGTTTGCCTTTTATTTAAAAAAAAAGTTGTCAAGTCGTTACTAGAAAACCCTATACATATAATAACATATAAGTCCGTGCCGTTTCTAAGTGAGGGCACTACTTGAATTAAATCCATACCATTTTCAGTTAGTATCAAATTTCAGAAGATATGTGTATAAATTTGACAGCTGTCGGACGATTAGTTCTCGAGATATTGCGTTGTGAGTGAAGCAACTTTTGTTATTGTGAAAAAAAATGGATTCAAAGCAATTTCGTGTGTTGATTTTGATGGGAAAAAATGCAGCCGATGCAAAGAAATGGCTTGATAAGTGTTACCCGGACTCTACACCAGCCGATCGAACCATTCGCGAGTGGATTGAAAAATTTAAAAGTGGTCATACAAGCACCGATGATGATGCACGCAGTGGACGTCCAAAGGAGGCTGTTTCAGAAGAAAACATCAAAAAAGTTGACAAAATGATTACGAATGACCGTAAAGTGAAGTTGATCGAGATGGCTGAGGCTCTGAAGATATCAAAAGAGCATGTTGGATATATCATACATGAATATTTGGACATGCGAAAGTTTTGTTCAAAGTGGGTGCCGTGTTTGCTCACAGTCGACCGAAAACAACAACGTGTTGATGATTCAGAGGAGTGTTTAAACAAAACGACCAAAAACTCAACAGTCGACTGGCAAGGTTATGGCATCCATATTTTTGGATACACATTGAATAATTTTCATCGACTATCTCCAAAAGGGGCAGACTATCAACAGCGACTATTACATTGCGTTGTTGGAGCATTTGAAGGACGAAATCACAGAAAAACGGCCGCATTTGAAGAAAAAGAAAACGCTGTTTTATCAAGACAATGCACCGTGTCACAAGTCGATGAAAATGATGGCAAAATTGAAAGAATTCGGCTACGAATTGCTTTACCACGCACCGTATTCATCAGATTTGGGCCCCAGCGACTATTTAATGTTCGCAGACCTCAAAAGAATGCTCACCGGAAAGAGATTTAAGACCGATTTAGAAGTAATCACCGAAACAGAGGCCTATTTTGAGGCTAAACCGAAATCGTACTGCAAAACTGGTATCGAAAGATTGAAAAATCGTTTCAATAATTGTATCACCCGCGAAGGCAACTATATTGATAAATAAAGTTGAATTTTGCAAAAAATTTGTGTTTTACTATAAAACGGCACTGACTTTTCAGCCCATGTTTCATGTAATATATGTTGTTGCACAATTTCCCACAAAATTAATTGAATTCAATTGCGGGGCTGCCGGCAAACAAAAAGAAATTAACAAAATAAACGAAAACCAATCTTAATACAAAAATAAAAAAAAAAATAAAATAAAATAAAAGTAACTAAGTTGAATATATAAGAGTGAATAAATAAGTTGAAAATACATATTCACTTGGGATTCGAGGGGAAAAGAAAATGTCTTGGGGGGAACTTACAATGGCAGCAAATCGTTTGCTGAACTTCGTGGCTGCTCAACTGGGCAAGGAAAAGGATATATAAAAATAAACTTTAAATTATTTAAATTTTAGGCGCCGTGTACTTTTTGCAAATCGGAAATGCAAGACCATATGCTGTAAACAAATGGGGAACGATACCATAAAATACTATATTTCGTCGGAAATTTTTGCTACGTTATAAAACTACGGATGGTTGGCAGAATAATATATTGTAAAAGCCGGTAGGCGTCAACAACAAAACTTTACGTGAAAGGGTTGTACTGCAGATACCACTATTTAAACTGGACCGCTAGTTGGGGGACCTGATAACGAACGCCAAAAGGATTTCAAAATCCCCTTATTTTTTTCTTTTTTGTTATAAAAAGGATTTGCCCGACTAACGTAACGTAAAACTATTTTTATTAATTAAGGGTACTTATCTTATCTTATTTATTTCATCGAACTTATTTTATCTAAGCCAGTTCCATATCCTGTAGAATTACCATAATCCTGTCCTGACAGTCCTATATCATCCTTATCTATCGTATATTTTTTTCCTTCTTCCTTTTGTAAAGGCTTCCCCCTTTTTTTTCCTTTATAGACGTTTTTTTTTTGCTTTGTGTTTTTAATCTTTTTTTTTTTTTTTTTTTTTTTGTTTGTTGCTCTTAACTTATCAACCCTGTTCCATCTTTTATATATGAACTCGAATCGTAGGTCTCCCACATACTCTCATTCATACATCCGTACGGATTGATGAAATGGGGCAACACTCCGAAAATTTTAGATTTTAAATTTGCCAAAAATACATGCCCTACTGGCATTTATAAAACCTTTTCTGATAATGATCAGAAGGCGTACAGTGAGGGCGATACAAGGAACTACTTATGAGACGAGCACAGTACAAGGAATTGTACGTCTAAAGCGCTACCCAATGTAAACCAAAAAAACGACATCCCAGCGCTTCCTTTTTTCAAGAATTATATAGTATGAATGAGGAGCGCGCAAATAAAGGTCCATTCTTTACAATAATTTTTTGTTAAATTTTATTCTTTTTTCCTTAAGGTGGTTGGGGAAATGCGCGATGGATGACCGTCCGTCACCGAATAAAGCATCGGTGGCAGTTAGAAATTAATAAACGCAGAGGATTCCATCTGGCTCTAGACGTAAAGCGCTTGGAATAATGTGACCGTTCGTCACTTCCACAAAATCTCCCATCCCTGCCTTCTTACAGACTTATTGGTTGTCGTCTCCGACAAACATAAAAGCAGAAAGACGCAGTTCGAGAACCCACAAATTGTTCCCGCTAAAAAGACTCTTGTAAGTATATTACGATGTTGGACGCTGGTCTCACGCCATCCTCTTGGCAGGTTACACTGTTCAACAAAAAAACACTTTTTATATGTAACATAAAAACTTTTGTTTCCTTGTTTAGAACAAGGAAAACGATAAAAGAAATAACGTTAGAATGTTCAAAATACGTTTTGATTTTATTATATTCTAGAGAATTTAAGTTTTTATGGACAAAATAAATATATTTAATGTAACATTATGGTTTTTTAAAAGTAATGTCTTCACAAATGTAACAAATGTCATTCAAATTCAAATAATAAATACTCTGAATGATAAAATTAAACTTAAAAACGGTAATTCTTCAATTTTGTGGGTAGTAGCTGTAAGACAAAAACGAGACCTGATCAAATAAAAATAAATAAAGTGTTCCAATGAGAGTAGGTATGTAATTTAAAATTTGTAAGCAGCTTTCTTGCTAAAAAATTTTCCTAACCAGTATTATCTATCTACTTAATAACGGACCGTTCGTCCTAGCTACGGTTGTTGATTCTGCAAGATAGTAATAGGGTGCACCAGTGGCTGATGGAACCATGGCTGCCCACCCACTTTCTAGGGTTTTAAAGAATAAACGGAAAAGAACGGTCGGGTAAAGACTTAAAGAAAAGGGAAAGAGTAGCACTTGTTTGGGTAACTTTCGCCGCAACAACGGTCTATAACTTATTTCGAGCGGTTTGCTAAAAGATGGCTTAACTTATATTATTCCATTGTTATTATTTCATTGGAACATGCGTTGGAAAGCTATTATCATTGTACGTCATTTCAGTATATGTCATTCATTTGAAGCGTAAACAACAATAATTTTTTTTCGCTTAAATATGTCGAACTCTGTGCCTGAAAAAGTGTTTTTGTGGAGAGTTCTTCATTACTTTAATACGAAGAAAAATGCTGCCGAAGGTCATCGTATTTTGGTGGAAGTTTATGGTAAACATGCGCTAGCTGAGCGAATGTGCCAAAATTGGGTTGCACGATTTAAAAGTGGAGATTTTGGCTTCGAAGACGATGAACGTCCTGGGCAGCCAAAAAAGTTTGAAGATGAAGAACTGAAGAATTACTCTATGAAGATTGTTGCCAAACACAAGAAGAGCTCGAAGAATCTTTGGGTGTTAGTCAAGAAGCCATTTCAAAACGTTTAAAGGCAGCTGGATATTTTCAAAAGCAAGGAAATTGGGTTCTACATGAACTCAAGCCGAGAGACGTCGAAAGGCGGTTTTGCATGTCCAAAATGCTCCTGGAACGCCACAAAAGGAAATCATTTTTGCATCGGATTGTGACTGGTGGTGAAAAATAGATCCATTACGACAACCCCAAGTGCATAAAATCATATGTGAAACCCGACCAACCAGCTAAATCAACGGCAAAGCCGAATATCCATGGCGCGAAAGTAATTCTCTGTATTTGGTGAAATCACATGGGTGTGCTGTATTACGAGCTGCTAAAACCAGGTAAAACCATCAATGGACAACGCTACGGAACACAATTAATCCGTTTGAAGAGAGCAGTAGCCGAAAAACGCCCGGCGCAGTTCTTTTGGGATGGGCTCCACAAATTACCAGAAAGATGGGAAAAAGTCATAGCTTCAGATGGGCAAATTTTTGAATAATATTATTGCACATGTTTTTCATAAATAAACGTTCAAATTTTGAAAAAAAAACCGCACGAATTAAAATATATACCGAATATATGAACATGAAGATGAATATCTTCCTTGCCAAACGTAGGTTTAGGAGCATTTAAAAAACTAATAACAACATTTTAATGGTATAGGTATATATTTGATATTTATGAGATTTAAGTTTATTGTCACAAGCAATATCTGAGTTTAAATAGGTCTTTGTTAAAATACCAATAGTAAAATTGTAAACTAAGTTAAATTTCGTTTTAGTTTTTAGTTTTAAATTAAGAAAAATTTATTTCTCAGAAATAACAGAATCATGAAAAAAATGAATATAAAAGAAAACTGAGTGGCAATCAGTATTTTAAAATGAATATACAGGGTGAGTGACTCTAACTGCAACTTTTAAAAATGCTATAATTTTTTTTATTTTTTGATAAATTTTATTGTGCCAAAGCAAAATACATCAATTTTCAAATTGTATCAGTAGTTTTCAATATGTCCACCTTTGGCGCGAATAATGGCCGAAGAAAGCATCGCACGCTACACGCAAGTGGTTTTGCGGTATTTTGGCCCATTTCCGGCGAAGTGATTGTTTGAGGTGGTCAAAACTTTGGTATTTTTTTAGTGCCAACCTTCGCCTTCAAAATACCCCAGACAGAGAAAACCAACGGATTTGCGTCCTGAGAATTTGCAATCCATTACATGTTCCATTGCGAAACATTGTGGAACCAATCTTGGTTGACGCGCGCTTTGTGAGACGGTGTCGAATCTTGTTGAAACGTCCACGGTCTTTGACCGAAATGGTTGTTTGCCCAAGACTTAATTACTGCCTCTAAGACAGTTTCACGGTATACGATCGCATTAATTTTTACGCCACGGTCAGTTGGGCAGTTATTGCGGCCCAAACTATCAACATCGGTGCTGCCTGCTTTCTGGTGGCAGTCCGAAGATGCAAATTTTCGAAGGACCTCTCTGGCAAGTAAACTCGGTCATTTTGTTTGTTGACATATTGCTCTATAACAAATGGCGACTCATCGGAAAAAAACAAATTCGGCAGCTCACCACTTTCGTGCAAGCATAGCAACTCCTTCGCTTTTCGACTCTAACTTTTTTCTGTTGCGGTGTAAGATCGTGTGCTTTTTGAAACTTCAATGACGTGAGCCTAAGCTCATTTTTTAGTATGTGTTGCATCCGTTCCAACGATATTTTGAGCTCATGACCCATTTTTCTTCCACTTTGACGCGGATTTCGCTCAATTCGAGCCTTCACTTTCCGAACCATTTCTGCCGATATTGCTGTTTTTTTATGACCACCTCCATGGCGTTTTGCAACGCTGCCATTGTCACGGTTCGAGAGACAAATGATTTATTCACGTTGAGGTGCTGGAGGGCTCTAATGATAGCTACTTGTGGTTTTCCAGCCAAATATAAAGCAATCACACTATCACGTTTGAATTCCATCGCGGATAAAAATTTTTCAACACAACTGAGACGCAAATCGTTTAAATAATAAAATTATCTGCCATGTGTTATTCAGGGTGTATATATGGTATATGAAAAAAAAGAAGAAAACTTAATATTTTAAATGAAAAAAAAACCGGATACAAAGCTCCGCCAAACAGCTATATATTATCGTATAAATGTAAATTCACTATCTAGGACTAGACATTCCAACGAATTTCTAGACCATCAAATACATTAATGTAGAGCCAATTCTTTAATTGTGTTAGACAAAAATGTCGGAAGCTCATTACAGACACAAGCAGAAACGATATAAAAATTACAAAAGAAGTACTGCGAAATATACTATAGGTAGTCTTGTACTCGTACTAGATACCGGTAATTTCCAAAAAGGTTATTCAGAATTTTAAATTAGAAACTACCAGATCCATTAAAGAAATACCTTTAACACTTTATAACGGTACAGATGACGAATTTTCAAATGTAAGACATCGATGAAGACGATGTTTAAAAATAAACTTTCTCACAACATACTTTTTCAGGGTAAGAAGGGGCTCTATTTTGTTGAAACAAGCAGCAGTTATTAACGTATTGTATGGTAGTTTATAATGAAATATTCCATAGTAAGTTGAAGTCAGTAGTTTTGTAGAATAAACTCTCCTCAAGCAAAAGATATACCTTAACGTACTCCAAAGGTATTTTCGTTAGCCCTTGGTATGACTTGCAAAATGTATCTTTGAATCAATGATTAGCCCCGAGTATTTGAATTCATAAACATTCTCAATCTGAGAACAATTTTCATTGCAGTTAAACTCGCTACAAAAGTGCAAGGATTATGAGCAATGTTTACGACTTTGAACTTTGAATAATCTGATTGTATCAAAAGAATTTTGGTCAAAAAAGTTAAAAACATAATTTCAGTTTAAGGACATGCTACCAATTTGTGTTCAGGAAATCATTTTCTCAGCAAGTTCAGATCCCAATTTATATCTGCGACTACATCCAGAGGACTATCTCACTCATACATACACGCCAAATTATTACAAAAAAGCTCATATACTCCCTTTAAAGTTCAGTATTGATAAAGAATTAATGTAGATAATGTAGTTTCATCTATTTTTAACTTTCTAGATATGAATTAAATCAATCAAGCATAAGGACCCTAAAACTTGCGCTATTTAGCTTAGTAGTAAAATATTATGCTTACACATATCGATCGCTTTCGTTATATCCACAAACAAAGCTGAGGTTTTTTTTTCTGCCTAAAGATCTAAAAGAGATCCTCAGTTGATTTGCTTTTTTAAAAACCAATTTGAATAGCATTGAAGTATTTATTTTTATTCAAAAAATTTAAAATTTTATTTTTGATGACTTTTTCAGAAATTTTACTCACAGAGGGTAAAAGTGAAATAGGCTTCTAATGCAATCCGGCTCCCTATTTTTAAAGAGTGGTACTACATCGCCACATTTAAGTGAGTCAGGAAAACTTCCTGTGTGCATCTATGCTTTTATTAAAAATTAAGACAAGTATATCAACCTCAAACCAAGCAAAATTTTTTTTAAATTCAGTTAGACACGCTATCTTTTACCCGAGAATTTGAGTTTTTTAAGTTACCACCGATAGTTTAAAAGCAACTATGGGTTCATAGAAAAAGCTATTTTCTAGAAGAGATTCAACTAAATCGGACTTAAAATTAGTACTACTAAAAATATTTAATTGAGTTTGAAAGTTAAAGATCTATTGCACTTACATCCCTTCTTTTCAAGCTTAATAGACCAAAAACTACCTTTAAGAATGCTGAATTCGTGATTTGAACGGTTTCAATTGTGATAGCCATAAAATAAATGCTGGTGTTCGCCAGAACTCTATTATGCTTTCGATACTCTTTCTAGTTTTTATTACTGACCTTTTATCTGCTATTTCAAGTTCATTAGATAACAAACATAATAGCAGCATTCGGTCATGAATCACTTATTATCGCTGGAGTAACCAATAGACCTTTGCTCTGGTCAAATTTGTTATTAAAAAGTTGTGAATATGTTGAGTAATGACGATCTTAGCCTGGACTATTGTGATACTCCCGATCTTAAAGGAAACAAGTCAGTGTTCTGGTCGTCTAAAGATTGCCATTACGCGATTGTTTAAGAAACTAACACAATAACATAACATAACATTATATACATATCATTCTCATCAGACTATTTGGAAAGGTAAGACTTAAAATCTTGAACAGGAAAGCATTGTTTCAATCGGCAATATCTAATCTTTCGATCTGAAACGACTGAAATACCTTGTTCTGTAGAATGAGTAATGCTTCTTTTCTTTTTTAAACCAAATCTTTGACTAGCACGCTATCTAATATATAGGTTATTCTAATTCGTGGTCCGGATTTGACATTCCTGTTTCAGTCACATACGTCAAACCCAACTGTCATTAGAGATTGTATATGTTTAGTTTAAGGCTTGTAATTTTAGAGTAGGAACCGTTTAACAGTCGCTGAATGTCTTAAAATTCGGAAAACTTACTACAAAAAAAGTGATTCTGTAGTAGGTACGTTTCACGCACTAGGAGCAGATTATGGTCGATAAAATCAGTTATCTGAGCGTACTGTAGGAAAAGCTGTAAAAAAAATTCGAAGAGACTGAAGAGACTTCATCATCGAAATACACGCTCTACAGAAAATATCGATTTCACGCAGAACACAGCATTTGGGCTTGTGGATACGTTAACAAACCAAACTGTTGCATAGGGAGAAATAAAAATCCAGATGTAGCTGTCGAAACAATATTGCATCTACCAAAATTCACTATATGTTGTACAATTTGATCTGCTGGTGTCACTGGTCCACACTTTTTTAAAAACAAGGCAGGTGGTACCGTCACCATCAATTCTCATCGCTGTAGCCATATATTAACCAAATTTCGTTAGTCTCAAATTGAGGATATGGATGTAGAAGACATGTGATTTGAACAAGACGTTGCCAGATCTCACACAACTTTATGGCAAGATAAATTTCTAGTACGAGTTATTTCGCAGCAAGAGTTATTGGCCATCAAGATTGTGTGATTTGTAGCAGTTATTTTTCTTTTTGTGTGGTTATGCAAAAGGTGCACGCACGCAATTCGCAATTCAAGTCCTTGCCGAGTTATTGCCGGAAATATGTCGAAAAGTCATCGAACATTATGTTGTCAGATTCAAGTCCTGCAAGAACTCCCGTTAAGGACTAAATGATGTAATATTCCATTCATAATGGCAAGATCCAAACAATATATTGTATTAAAATAAAAATGCTCATTTAATTATACTTTTTGAACCGCAAAATAGATGAATTTTAATTTATTTTGCAACCATTTTTTTACAATTGATATAAGTTGGGAAAGTTGTGAGATCAGCGGATGCCGAGTAGGAAGAAAAAAAAAAATAAGAAAGGATTCGGGCAAAGGTGTGCCTCTCCAAATGCATGGATTGGGGGGACTGTTTCATTTTAAAAATGTTGATCTTCGAAGGTGGTTAACTCGCAGTTAAAACCAGAAAATAAATCTCTGGTTTGATAATGGTTTGCTATTCGATTACTTTTTGGCCAGATTTTACATTTTTGCGTCCAATTATGATGATTTTATTTTCTGGAATCTTGACTTGAAACCACTGTTGAGATCTGAGTCAAATTGTTCCTATATAATCCAGCTAAAATACTGTATTGTATAGTAAAGTCGAAGATATTGAAGTGAGAACAGATTTACTTTTAATGTGGCAGTTGTACAGCCCTTCAAGTTGGTCAAGACATATACTTCAGAGTTCAATTATGTTTTTGGTTATTTCGAAAATATTGTGAAATTTACTATCTTTAGTACCGTAAATAACTGATTTAGATGTTACAAGGCCCAATTCTAAAGGCTTTCCAAGTGGTATTCTTAATAATTCTAAAAAAGCATTCTAAAATTATCAGAAAAGGTTCCAGAGGTTTTACATGCTAAAGCATTTGAAGAACTGATCACTTGCTCTCATTGCTCTCAAGATTAAGGAACAAGAATATTAGAAAGACATTAAATGCCCTCCTCGTATTAGATCTTTTTCTAATTTCTGCAAAATGTTGGTCCATAAGGAGGCACTAAATCTAGATTTACATGCGTACTATTGTATGGTAGAACCAATGATAGTCTTTGGAATTTTGTTCGTTGCTTTCGACAAATCTTTCTGGGATAAAGCTGCTTAAATGTTTAAGTACCTGAAATCTATTCATAAACCTCAGTTCAAATAAAATAAACTTGTTTTCGATAATGCACCTACAAGCAAAATTTATTGCCTAATTTCCATAGAATAGTACTAATCCACGTAGAGCTCTAGTGAATTATGTCATCTAAATCAAGTAAAATACCATAACATAAATTATAGATAAACATGAGCAACATCTGCGTCATGGGATTCAATTTATATTCAGTGACCACATGTGGTTTGAACTGAAGCACAAACGATTGTAAACAGCATAATATTGGTGGACTTGATCCAATCAAATAATCAACTACAGTAACCTTCTTCAATTGATTTGACCCTTGTCAATAGACAGGAATTGAACATTTAGAAAGTTTAAAGTAAGTATTTCTTTGGAAGTTAGTGCACATTTTAGAAAAATTGCAGGAGATGGTTGTTATATGGTTCAAGGAAAATCGTTACTCTAATATTTTTTGAAAACATTTTAAAATTCAGTGTCTTTAATAGACTGTCACTAACATATATGTATGTTGTTTGAAGCATATTTCTTTAAATGTACAATATTAATTTTTAAAACAAACTATTGTAAAACTTACTATGGTGGAAAACACTTTAAAATACCTTGTTTTTATGGTGATTGAATAATAAAAAGCCCTGACTGGAAACGGACATATAATCTCAGAATCTCACGTCATTTACTTCCTGGTTTCCAAAGCTAAATAGATAAAAGTTTTGTAAGCCATGTGTACTAGATTTGCTGTTTTTGTCTTTCCATCTTTTTTATTTTTATGGTTTTATTTTACTTTTAGGCTTTTCCCAGCATTAGGTCTTGAATATGTTAAAATTTCAAACATACTAATGTTACTAACGAAAAACTGAAAACAATGGTACAAATATAATAAAACAAAAATACTAATTTGGAAGAAGACTGGCATCTTTAAAGGTCGACGCAAAAGGAGTATGAGAAGAGTGACTCTTATAAACGCTCGGTGAAACCAGTTGGTTGGTAAGGTCACAAATAGGGGAAAAGCAGACCAGTTGTATTAATAAGGTCTGATTTAACCTACGCTGACTCTGTCTCATGCTTGAGGCCCGAATCGTACGTAACCGGATCAGAATTAGCTTACAACCAGTTCCTATCACCGAAGCTGTAAGTGAGCTGCATACTAAACCGCTGATCAACAGTAAGAGTAGCCTTTATTTTTTTAGTGTAAAAGTATACAGTGTGAGGGTTCACTTGGGCAATTCCAGAACACTGATTGCGAATAATGATTGTAGCGAAAATGTGACGGAGAGGGTATACCGACTGGATTGTTATAAACTGAGGTTGTTTTCATTCAAAAAATGAGGAAATTGACTGGCCTGACACATCTGGTATTTAAAAGAGTCCCTATTCTTTTCTCCATGAATATAGATATTCAAGTTAACGTGAATAATAAATTTCTTTATATTAGGCACGTCACTACAAAAGCGATAATATAGCTAATTATATGTTATATATAGAAGCAGTGCTTCTTTTACCAAACTCCAACCAAAGCTCTACCTCGGCTCTATAGTGCTTTTCACAAACACTCCTGTTTCAGTTTTGGATGCTCCTAAGAATCCCCCACCAAAGACATTCATATCATAAGCTCATATGAACATGGTGTTTGATGCAATGTCACCATAATTCTTGTTTCTACCAATCCAATCTTCCTATGCCCATGAAACGTTTTGGTCAGAATATGAGTCAGAGACGAACTACGTCGGATCTTACGAACTTCACCAAACACAATCTAGAATATGGCATTGGTGTCTTTTTGAGAATGATAACTTGCGTCTATTTTCCAAGCGAAAATAAACACAATTCCATGTATTGTGAGGAATCGGCAGGGAGAGAGAAGTGTCTCCATCTGTAACGGAAACCAAGATGCAGTAAATTTATTTATTTATTTCACCACCAAACCTAGCAAACAGACTCCGAATATATAATTGTGAAACACTTAACACTAAAACATTGATAGGAGAACTTAAAAACAATAATTTAAAAAATGTTAAAACTTGGAAACAAAGACAAAAGTGTCTGTAACAAAGAAGATGTCATGCAACTCCCTTCTTGCACTAAGTGTATATAACCCAGTAATTGAGACCTAGCTTTATAAGATGGCTTAAAAACCCATTGCATTTGAAAGAATATATATTTTGTAAGGCGTGCGTACACCTTTTCAATACAATCCTAATACGTCAGATAGTTTGGATTCCAGGCAACATTGGCATATTCAAAAATAGACCTCACTAGCGCAATAAAAAGAGATAAAAGCGAGTGAGGAACCGAGAAATTTTTATTCTCTAATCTTAAAGAATTTTTATCGAGGCAGACCCTCTGAAATCTACCAATTAAAAACCAGAAAATTCAACTCAACGTTGCTGAATGGAATCCAAATCTTTCTATCATAGTTTCTTTATAATTAACATTTGGTTCACAGAATCAAAGGCTTCGTATAAATAGCATCGACCTGATATCCCCTTCAACAGCAGTGATTACAAAATATTTAACTAACAAGATTTGATGTCGGCTCATTCAAAGAAAACGATGCTGGAACATGATATAAGGTGGGCCGCAATGTATGACCCTGTCGGAAAGTATCATAAATTTTACAAATAACGTCGAATGTTACCTCTATAATTTTCAATGTAATTTTTTGAGCCGAAAACGAAATCTTTTAATTTTTGCGAAATAACACCAATGCTTTAGATATACTGAATACCATAAGTTTTTTTTTTTAAATATATTTGCAAGTACCATATAATATACTACCAACACTAGGCTTGTCATTTGGTATAAAACTACCGATAGCAGACTCAATTTCTTCACACTCGAGAACTAAGTGATCAAGATCAAATTTTGGCATTGAATACAGCAATACCTACTGTATTTGTAGAAAAGATAGATTAAAAAACTCTGCATTTAGTTCAAAAGAATTTGCTTAGGCACTCCTTTGGAGCACCTTTTATGATTTATAAATTACCAAAATGACTTGAAGTCATGCTTAAGTTAGTTTTAAACACTTATTACAAAAATGTTGTGCAATATTTACTTAAGATTGTAAAATTTTTTCAAAGTTTAAAGAAAATTTCCTTATCATTATCATTTTCCGAATATTTGAATCTTTTGTATCCTTTATGTTTAAAGTTTTTTTTTAATGTAAAAGACGTCTGTTGAAACCATCGGAGCTTTGATTTATATTTCCTCATAGAGCAAGGCACAAACATGGAGATACCAATATCAAATGGTTCTAAAGTTTCGAGGGAAAAAATATGAAAGTTCGAATTTTTGAGTAATAATCAATTATTATTTATTAACTGCTAATTTTTTAACAAAATCAAAAGGTTAGAGGTACATACATATGTATCTACATAATGTAAGTTAATTATTATTCTTTCGAAAGAAGTCTTAGCACATTGCTGAGACTTAACAATAACTTTTTTTATAAGAAATATTATTATTTTGTAGACAGAAGCTGTGTTATGTGTTATGTCCTTTACTGACACCTCTGCCAGAGACTCTGATGTATCTTCCTCATCTTCGTCGTTGCTTATTTCATTTGTATCTGTAGCAGATAAAATTTCGCCATCGGTTAGAGAACCCGAGACTGCAACATCTTCATCCACCTGAACAAAATCATGAAAACTCACACCGCTGGTATCAACCAGTGGTTCTATTGCTGCTTCTCCATCTTCCGTAATTATTACCTGATATTCCTGATCTTCTTTTATGAAACCGGATTTTATGAAGCAGTTGAGAATCTTTAGAAGGATTACAGCTCTCCATGTCTGTCAATCATTAAAAAAGCCGTCAGGACCGTGATATTTACAGTTAGCTGATTGTCGAGAGTTTCTGAAAAGAGCTTAACAATTTCTTTGCTATAGAACGTCTTAAAATTATGGATGACGCCTTGGTCCTGTGGTTGCAATTTAGAAATGATATTCGGCGGAAAGAAGTAGAGTTTTACATTGTACAATGTAGGGGGACTATTGTGGACAGTGCAACTGTCTAAGAATTTTTTTTTCTTTTTGTCGTTTTATCTACACGTTAACTGTTAAAAGCCAATCGTTAAAAAGTTCTGTGGTCATCTAAGCTTTTTTTCTTAGCACGATAAGCAGTAGGAAGCGATTCCACTCCTTTGAAACATCGCAGCTTCATTGCTTTTCCTATCACTAAGGAATTGAATTTTTCCGATCCGTCCATATTTGCTGCAAGTAAAATTGTCAATCTCTCTTTACTATGTTTTCCTCATGAAATTTTTCATCTTTGAAAGTAAGAGTTCTGTCAGGTTAACATTTGAAAAAGAGGCCAGTTTTATCAGTATTATAAATTTCTCTGGCATCATAGTTTTCTATCAACTAACCGTGCCAATCTAAGCAAACTGCATCATTAACTCTTATACTTTTCCCACAAACTTTTATAAACACAAATCCATTTCTCTTCTTGAAATTTGTTTAAACAAAAACGAATCAAATACGTGCAAACATTTACAAGAGAACAAGGTACATTGCCTTCGTTCATTGCAACCCTAGAACAAATTTTGAAAGAATTCAGAGACACATACAGTGGAATTTACAACGAAAAAATAGCAGGACCAGCCAAAAATTATCTAGCTGTAGAATCACCAACATAATGCGAAAAATGTAAGCAGAAACTGAAGGTACATTTCAGGCCAACTAAGGACCAAAGGAATATATTAAAAAACATCAATAACATTAATGTAAATACAATAAGTCAATTGTTAAATAAAATTCAAGAAAGTATAAATAGCATACCAGAATGTGCAACACATAGACATAGTCAATTGTTTAAAGAGAGCATTCATTCTTAAGATTAAAGATGTAACAGCAGAAGCATTAGCTGCTAAAATCTATAATGAATACAGTTTATCAAGTATTAGAACTACCTTGTTTAAGTACATAGGTAAAGATGAATATAATTTACACTAAGAAAAATCATACACAAGCCTATCAAATTGTCAAAAATCCAAATTAATCTAATAAAAATAAGTATTTAAACCAATACCAGTTTAATAATGATACTTACCAAAACCAAGTTAATAGAAATAGCGATTCAGGGCAAGTAAGAAATAACAATGCATCAAGACAAGATAGGAATAATTTTAATAATCAGAAGCCCCCAAATAGAACTCAAAACTCATGTCAACACAGGTTTAGGTAGGGCAGAATAGAACCAATGGAAAAAGACACTTAACGATTAAGTAATAAAGAAGAAACTAACCAAATGGATCAAGAATATTTTATCAATTATTCTTTAAATTAACTCTTAAAAAAACTTAACTTCTTAAAATTAACTCTTGAAAATACAGACCTAATAGCAATACAGGATCTATTATAAGTCTACTAAATTCAAATAGAGTTTCATCAAAATTTTATGAACACATTAAAGACACAATAAAACACATAAGCACTATTCAAGGTATTGTTAAGAGTAATACGTCACAAGTTAAAACAAAATACCCAAACCAATTTGGTCAACCTTGCAATGCAAGGATGAAGTGGACAAAAATAGCATTAGACAAACCATACGATTTCCTAATCTGGATGGATTGGGTAGGGAATAATGCTAAAAGAATTTATCTTAGAAATGAGGAGATAATTTTATTGAATGAAAAGCACCTTCCGTTCATAAGCAAATCACTTGGAAAAGTAAGTAAGAGAAGTTTGCAATATTCAAACAAATCACCTCAATGAATTAGAAAAAGAAGCAACAGAAAAGCTTTTAAACAGAATATTTAAAAAACCTGATTTTCAAGGAGATCAATTAACTAATACCTCAATATTTCAGTATAAAACATCTAGCCAAAGGGCATCATCAAATCTTGGTAGCTGAAAAAGACATTACAAAAACAGCTTTCATGACTCGAGTAGGTCTATATAAATATGTCAGGATGCCATTTGGGTTAAAAAATGCACCTGCAACGTTTTAAAAATTAATAATTGATATATTACGAGACTGTTCAGAATATGCGTTGTTTATCTAGACGGTATATTAATACTCTCTACAACTTTGGAGCAACACATTTAATCACTAGAAAAAATATTTAAAACACTACAATCATAAGATCAGATAAATATAGTTCTATCAAACGAGATACGGAATTTCTTGGTCATATCTGGACTAAGGAGGGAATTAAACCAGGACCTTACAGGATAAAACAAATAGAAAATTTGAGCATACCTAAAACAGAAAAACGACTTAAAGGCTTTTTTAGGGATGACGGGTTACTACCGCAAATTTGTTAGGAATTACGCTAAAATCGCTTACCCTTACGCTTATTTCAGCCTTTGAAACCTTTAATGCAACCAGTATTAAAGTATCCTGAATATGATAAGCCCTTTGTATTTACGACCGATACAAGCAATTATGCCATTGGTTCAGTCTTGTCCCAAAACGGACATCCGATTTGCTTTCTATTCAGAGCCTTAAATACAGTACCGACAAAAATTCAGTGTAACTGACAAGGAATTCCTTGCAATTGTCTATTCAGTTAATTACTTTCGATAATGTTTGTATGGAAATCATTTTAAAATTTTAACTGATCATGTTCCAATTAAGTATTTATGGTAATATACAAAGGTATAGAATTTTCCCAGCGAAATCAAAGATGGCTCTTGAAACTCCAAGAGTATAATTTCGAAATGGAATTCCTAAAAGGTAAGGAAAATAAGGTTGCAGATTTCATTAGCAGACTAGAAGATACACCTGAGATAAATGAAGATAAAATCTCAGAATTCAATATGGAAATGACAGAAACAATTCATTCAATAGGAGAACAGCATCTAGATCATATAGGTATATAAGAAGAAATGGTTAACAAATATAAGACCCACTTAATATTAACATATAGTACAATTCCAAACGAAATGGAAATACTACACGGACGTAGAATTATATATCCTTCTATATATCCTATCCTAGAATTAGCACCGGAACATAAAAATCAAATTATACATTTAGATATATTTCATATTAAAAAAAAGCATTTGTAACCATAATCGATAAAGTCACAAAGTTTGCAGTGGGATATGTTATAAGTGACAGAAATTGGAGAAGCAAACAAGCAATTCTTATAGAACATTCGTTGGCAAACCAACGGAAATAATACCAGATAACGCGTTCAAATCGGAGCATATTTTGGATACATTTTAATACATTTACAATATATATACAATACATTTTACGAAACCCAATATCCACACAGGAAACTCAGATGTCGAAAGATTACATTCAACAATTCTTGAAAAAATAACAGGTATTGACATAAGAATTTATCACTAGAGATGAAATCACAACAATAGATTTCACTCTACAATTAAAACTACACCTAACAAAGCTAAAAAACAAATCGATGAAACAGTTCTTAGAGAAAGTGTTCAGCAAACAAAGGTTAGAAAGATAAACAAACTTAATGAAAAATGGGAAACTTACATAGAAGAGAGACAAGTAGAAGGAAGAAACCAGATACAAAATCAAAAATCTTAATAACGTACACCTATGTAACATTAAAAGACTTTTCAGGCAACAATTCTCTTCAAATAACCCTAACACATACAACACACGGGATACTTCAAACAACACCAAAAAAAAAAAAAAAAAAAAAACAGACAGGTTTTATGAAAATTAAAATTAAAGATTTTGAAAAGAAAAGAAAAATAAAAGACCCAAGCAAACACTATTTTACAATAATTAATCCAAAAGAAATTCTTAACACAGTAAAGTTTATACAAACTAACATAGAACACTTACAAATTGATAACAAAGATATAATAAATAAAGAAGTAGAAACACTTATAGCAAAAATTAACTTAATTACGCCCAGAGACGAGAAAAAGCCTAGAAGAGGTTTGGTAAACACAGTAGGAAACATAGAAAGATGGCTCTTCGAAACCATGGATAATAAAGATAGAAAAAAAATTTGGAATTATTTAAATACTAGATGGGGTGAAAAGTAACCACCTTGGGAATGAAAAAAAAAAAAATTTTAAATGTTTTTTTATTTTATTCAATATAGTCCCCTTTTAGTTCTATTCTAGCGATTTTCTCACTTCTTGATCCCGTCCGAAAAGTAGTTTTCCGGAAGGTCTGAAAAATACTCCTCCGTGGCGTTGATGATTTCCTCGCGTGAGCTGAATTTTTTATTGATGAGCCATCTTTTGAGGTTTGGGAAGAGATAATAGCCCGATGGAGCCAAATCAGGCGAATACGGTGGATCCGTAAGACATTAATTTTAGCCATGGCTGCGATGCTCTTGTGCGCCGGTGCATTGTCTTCGCTTCATGTGAGGCCGTTTTGCAGCGATTTCTGCCTTCATTCGCAATAATGCACAGTAATACTCGCGTTGATAGTTTTTCCTTTTTCGAGGTAGTCCACGAAGAGTATGCTATGAAAATCCCAGTTAACCGACGCTATAACCTTTCCGACCCATCGAGCCTCCCTTTGCCGCTTCGGAGCACTTGTGCCGGCTTCAGTCCATTGACAGGCACTCATTCTGTTCTCTGGTGTTCAACAGTTACCAATCGAAGCCAAAAGTCCGCCCGATTCCGCATAAGCAAGTCCAAAAACTCTTTCGAAGTGCTCTGGTGTTCGTGTTTTTGGTCAGGAGTGAGTATGCGCGGCACCCAGCGGCAGGATCACTTCTTCATATGCAGAATATTGTCCAAAATGTGGCGTATGAGCTCAGTACTAATCTTTGTGGTATCTGCTAGATCACGCACCTTCACTTTCCGGTCAGCCAACACCATTTCTTGTATTTTCTCGACATTGTCCTCTGTAACCGCATCGGAGGGCCTGCTGCTGCGGACTTGATCGGTAGTGGAGTTGCGACCACCACGAAACTCTCGAAACCAATATTTGACGGTGTAATCTGACGGAACATTAGTCCCATAATATTTATCCAACTTTTCTTTTGTTTCCTTCGCCGTTTTGCCTCTCAAAAAATAATGTTTTATGAGAGAACAAAAATCGTTTTTGTCCATACTCAACATGATGCCAATCACGTCAACAACAATTAGCTGTCAAAACAAAACTAAAGACAGTATGCACTGAAATTTGGCATGTCTGCCTAAATATGAACGGACTTCAAGGCACCATAACCATTTTTGCGGTAGCAGCGCATTCTGACGGTCAAAGAGGTTACTTTTCACTCCACCTAGTAACACCTTGATCAAAAAGAATAATAGAAAGCAGAATAACCACCGTGTAGTTTGAGTTCTGTTTTTTTTTTTTTGTTAGGTTCGTACATCTGTTGTTGACATTCCCTGTAAATCATATTTTGTAAAAGTACATCTATCTCTGTGTATGTTGGCGATTTTTTTTAAAATTTTAGAAGTGGATTTAAATTTGCACCAACGAACTTGTATTAAATTTTGCGTAAAAAACGGATTTAATGGTGCGCAAACGTTAGAAATGTTTGAAAAGTATTTCGGCAACGGTTCAAAAGTGATCGTGAGTCAACCGAAGTTGATGAACGCAGTGGCAGACTATCGACATGGTAAACCAACGAAAACTTTGATGAATAAAAGAAATGTTGGTCAATAACCGCACTTGAACATTGCCTATGGATCCGTCCAAGACATTTTGGTTAATGATTTGGGTTTCCGTCGTGTAGCAGTAAAGTTGTTACCAAAAGACCTCAATTTCATGTAAAAAAGAGACCGTGTTGACGTCGCAAAAGAGATGATTTGCGAGGCTGAACCCGATTCCACATTTATCAAAAAGATCGTTACTGGAGATGAGACTCTCGAGACTCGAGAGTACGACATGCAATCCAGACATCAGGCAAGTGAATGGCGTTCACTAAATGAGCCGAGACCAAAAAAACCACGTCGTTTTCAGTCAAAAAAGAAGGCAATGCGCACGGTTTTCATGGATAACAACGATGTAGTGCATCATGAATTTTTGCCAGAAGGCCAGACAGTAAACAAAGAGTATTATTTGGGCAATATGAGGCGTTTGCGTGAAGACCAGAATTGTGGGCAGAAAACTCTTGGATTTTGCACCATGATAACGCATCGTTACACATTTCCATCATTATTCGTAATTTTTTTTGACGAAAAATGTGACAAATACCATCCCACTGCCACCAAATTCACCTGATTTGGCTACCAGTGACTTCTTTCTGTTCAATAGTGTTGAAAAGCAATTACAAGGAACGCGTTTCAGTAGCCGAGAGGATGTAATGGAAAAATCGCCGGAAGCACTGATGGACATACCGAAAACCGAATATAAACGTGTTGCAGTCGATGGGGATTACTTTAAAAGAGATAATATATGTTAGATTTAGATGAATAAAATTGTATTTTTCATTTTCTGAATAACTTTGAACTTTCTGATCAAGGTAGTATACGCATATTTTTAAGAACGACTTGTACTATGTGTATACTTCTTGCGAAACTTTAAACGCGTTTTTCTCAATACTATGTTTTTGAAGTCGATGATCAAGATTTCTAAAAACGGCACAACCTTATAAGATATATTCCTCGGGTATTGATTGAAGGAATAAGATTTCGGATAATTACTTCTTTTTTTCTAAACAATTGTACATGTCAATTTTGGTCAAAAATTCAATGTTTTCTTACAAAGACGTGTTTTTGTCAAAAAAAAAAAAAAAAAAAAAAAAAAAAAAAAAAAAAAAAAATCAAAAAACCTAGTTGATAAAACTAAAAGAATTTTTCTAGTATTTTTATTTTAAATAAATTAAACCGGAGATATTGTGAACATTTTAGAGGACCTTCAGGAGATCGTCTGCAGGAGCATACCAGATCTATATTTTTACAAATCATTAGTGCCATTATAAACTTAGATGTTGCCACTTAATGAAACTATACTTTTTGGTTTTGTGAAGTAAAATACCTTTTCAGAAAAAAATCACAAAAAAACGTCTCTTTTCGTCCTAGCAACTGCATAAACCCCATAAAGGACACAAACAACCCCACATATTGCGCCACATAACGTCAACCATACGATGAACACGTAGAAACGAAACAGACAGGACAAGAGTACAGTACACTAATCCACGACACAAACCCTTCTTGTACTCTTGAAGATTACAAAAATATCAAGCAAAGCTAATTTTAATTTGTGTGAATAAGCAACGGAATGCTATACTCCCGAAGAAGACGAAATAATCGTCACGTTGTTTTTGATGAACAATTCGACAATTGGCGCAGTGTGCATTTCGTGCCCGTATTTCTGGACGCCCCGCTCTCGCTGGGCGTTTAATGCGGCGTTCAGCCGCAAGTCTTAAAGACTGGAATAATACAGGACCAAGCAAGCCATGGAGGGCTTCGTACCTCACTGCCGTTGGTGAAAATCTCTAAAAGACTCCGTCTACATCGATCAGACGACGTGCCACGCAATTGCCCATCCAACGACGCATGTCTCTGCAGCGCTTTTTAGTGAAAGACCTGAAGATGTTTCCTTACAAAGTGCATACAGTCCATCAGCTGTTGGGTATTGACCGTGAATAGCGTTTAACCTACGCTCACGCCTTTCTGAATCTCAACAACGAAGTGAAAGATTTTGCGTTAAAAATAAACATGAGTAACGAGGCCCATTTTCATCTATGTGGATACAGGGCATTGAAAATCTGCTGGTAATGCACGAAAACCCATTACATTCAATAAAATTAACTGAACGGTGTGCTGTCATTGTTTGTGTTTTTTTTTTAGAACAATGCGGGCCAAAGGGTCACTTTGGATGGTGAGCGCTACAGAGTCATGATCATGTTTCCCTCAATTGAATGAATTGGAACTGTAAAACGTTTATATTTATATTAGTTACAGCAGAACGGTGCAATGAAACAAGGGCGCATACTATACGACCCACAACCTTCATTCTAAAGCAGATGTTTCCCGGTCGTCTGATATCACGTTTTGGCGATTTTCTCTGGCCAGGAATCACATCAACATTTAGATCTGGCAGCGCTTATGTTATCACCTCAGAAATATTGCTAAAAGTACCTACAATCATTTATTTATCTTTGAATTGAAGTCTAATGCGTATAAATTATATTTATGAAGACACATGAAGACACTCCCGCGAAAACGCATACTTTTTCTAACATCTCGTTTTTTTTTTTTTACATTCTCAACTCGTAACATTATTGCAATGATGGCTATCACAGCATATTCCTTTAGGCTACTTTATTTCTCAAATTTGCAAACTTATGTGTATAAGGCGGATTCCACTGATTAACATTTGCGGAATGCCTATAGAGATCCTGAAAATAATGTTTTAGGGAAGTGAATGCCAACCAGTCAGAAACGATAATTAATTAATTCTTGGGGCTTAGCTTGCTTTGGATTTGGATTTGGATTGACCGATGGTCAGTGACTTGAGAATATGGTATATTTGCTGCACTCAGTTTTACATAAGAAATTCCTTTAGGAGCCTTTCCACCTAAATTGAGTTTTCCCTCTAATGCGTCGCCCAGCGGAGTGGATTGTGGATGGAGGTGTCCAACACTTTCAACATAGAAAATTGACCTGGTTAATGCCCTTTGCAACAACAAAGTTTCCTTAAAGCAAACTTGCACATCTAGAGGGAAACCAGAAGGAATACGTTCACTTAACACGGCTTTAAAAGCTTTGACACTTACTATCAAAGTGTCTACTTGAAGTATTTCAGCAACTCCATAGTTTTTTGGTTTCGCGGAAACCGTTGATCGTCCCCTCATAAAGAGCTTTATTTGCAGCAGCAATATTATATATGCGCTTTATTTGGTCTCATTAACATATTAGTGGCTTAGTGGCTTAGTTCTAAAAGACGTGCATCGTTTCTATCGTGGAGCCAAAGATGATCGCTTTATCGACTTGGCTCTGAAGTAATGAATAAGTTAGATGTCATACGTTGTCCATGTTTGTTTTTTCTAGTTTTTAGAAACAATTTTTGATAATACCAAGTATTAATGACTAGGGTTGATAATGGAATTAGTATGACAATATAATTCCAGAGATCTAACGATTTTTATTTCGTATTTTGATGATGAACCACATCCGAACTTAATTTATTTGGACTTGATTATTAGATTGGGATTTGAATTAACTAATTTATTTTACTAAACGTTTCCCTTACTCGTTTATTGAATTTAAAACACAAAAAAGTGTTATAGAATCTTTAATTTTCATCAATGATAAGTAAAATAGTAATTTTTAGACTGCAGAGTGTTGCCACATACCACCCTCTGGTTGTAATATAACTAACTCATTATAGTCCTTGTTAAACCCTAATATATTGTATGCCACATCAATTAACTGCAATCAGTGCTAAATAAATTATGTAGTATGTGTTGCTAGAGCTTGTCACTGCATAGAATGAGAGCTTCTGTCACGTTGCATGTCTAAATCAGTAGAAACTGTATCAATTTGTATATCCAAAATTTAGGGATTAATTAACATGACATATGAATACTGATGTACAACAATATAATGCACAAATGACGTTTAACACAAGTGACCATGCATATTAAATCGTTCATGCATAAAGTAACACTGGTTCTAATAGAATACTAGTTATGCATACAACTATGAAAGAGATATACTTGCCTGCATACAGATTTACATATGTCTGTATCTTATCACCTGTTAAAGTCATGCATTTTCGGGATGGTCGATTCGAAAGCCTGCATAGTGGAGAATATATCAACTCAAACCTTTGTAAATAAATGGATGTAAGAATAAGATAGTACCTATCACAGTTTAACTTGGTATTGTATGTGGCCATTATTAGGCAATCATATCCTTGAAGAGATACACATTCTGCAGTTTCATAAAGTTCCTTGTTTCAATATATGTACATACCATATATTGTTTCATTTTATTTTATTGTACTACGAATTTAGCTACTAAGGATGTGCAGTTATGGAATTCATTTCGTTTTATTGAAAGTTTGCTGAATTGCCTAATCACGATTTGCTTAGATTAAAACGTGGGTCAGCTAAATCAGGTAAGTGAACTAGAGCTCATAAAGAAATTCTCTTTCAAATATCAGCTCACTTTTTCTTGGAGAATCTGGGGCTGGAATGTGACACAATACCATATTAAATTTGAGAAAATGATTGAAACTGAATTACAAAAATTTCTTTCTGAAAATTTAGTAGATTATCAGCTTTACTAACGGACCCTCGAACCATTAAAACCATTCGTCTCTTGTAGTATGATATTTGCTAAACCATTGCATCCAGACTCAGACTTCAGACTTGACAACTTGTATTTAAGTTTTGAGATATGGCAATACTACTGTAGATACGTCAAGTATGACATCAGCATATTTAATGGTACACGTGTTGTTCGCGTTCTTAACAGAAGTTTAAAAAATTCACCTCCACCAAAAAATAGAATTAAATTCTGAACATATTCAGTTCAATTGTGATCGTCGTTCGCTTCAGAACGACCGAAAAAAATCGTCCAAAATGTGCGGGAACTGTATGGGCAAGACTATCATGTGACTAATGGTGTAGTTAAGTTATGCTTGGGCATTACTTCCACTCGCATACATTAAACATTGCATGGCCATTTCGTTCTCAAAAATATTTCTTCGTTTTGAATTCCGCATAATTTGACAAATGCTCCAAAAAAGGCTCGGTTCGATTGGTTCAAAGATATATTAAAAAAATACGATCGCGGTGCTTCAAAAGACGTGTATAATACATGTATAATACATAATACATGCTGTCCATGTATTAGTCCGTGCCGTTTCTAAGAGAGGGCAGTATTTGAATTAAATCCATACTATTTTCAGTTAGTACCAACCTTCAAAAGATAAGTGTATAAATTTGACAGCTGTCGGACGATTGTGAAAAAAAAAAATGGATTCAAAGCAATTTCGTGTGTTGATTTATCATTGCTTTTTGAATGGAAAAAATGCAGCCGATGCAAAGAAATGGCTTGATAAGTGTTACCCAGACTCTGCACCAGCCGAACGAACCATTCGCAAGTGGATTGAAAAATTTAAAAGTGGTCATACAAGCACAGAAGATGATGCACGCAGTGGACGTGTAAAAGAGACTGTTTCAGATGAAAACATCAAAAAAGTCCACAAAATGATTACGAATGACCGTAAAGTGAAGTTGATCGAGATAGCTGAGGCTCTGAAGATATCAAAAGAGCGTGTTGGATATATCATACACGAATATTTGGACATGCGAAAGCTCTGTTCAAAGTGGGTGCCGCGTTTGCTCACAGTCGACCAAAAACAACAAGGGTTGATGATTCAGAGGAGTGTTTAAAGTTGTTCAACCGCAACAAAGCCGAATTTTTGCGTCAGTATGTGACAATGGATGAAACTTGGCTTCATCATTTCACACCAGAGTCAAGTCGGCAGTCAGCTGAGTGGCGAGCAGGCGACGAACCTCGTCCAAAACGACTAAAAACTCAACAGTCGGCTGGCAAGGTTAAGGCATCCGTATTTTGGGATACACATGGAATAATTTTCATCGACTATCTCCAAAAGGGGCAGACTATCAACAACGACTATTACATTGCTTTGTTGGAGCATTTGAAGGACGAAATCGGAGAAAAACGGCCGAATTTAAAGAAAAATAAAGTGATGTTTCATCAAGATAATGCACGGTGTCACAAGTCGATGAAAACGATGGCAAAATTGAATGAATTCGGCTACGAATTGCTTCCCCACCCACCGTATTCACCAGATTTGGCCCCCAGAAACTATTTCCTGTTCGCAGACCTCAAAAGGATGCTCGCCGGAAAGAGATTTAAGACCAATGAAGAAGTAATCGCCGAAACAGAGGTCTATTTTGAGGATAAACCGAAATCGTACTACAAAACTGGTATCGAAAGATTGAAACATCGGTTTTGATCAGTGTGTCGCCATCGAAGGCAACTATATTGATAAATAAAGTTGAATTTTGCAAAAATTTTGTGCTTTACTATAAAACGAACTTTTCAGCCCATGTGCTAGGATCATCACAGGCGACGAATTATGGACGTATGCACATGAGTCTAATATAAAACAGCAGTCGACTGTATGAGTCTTTTAAGATGATCCAAATTCAGCAAAAGTTGTTCGCACACGAAGCACTTCAAATTAAATGGACGCCTTTTTCTTTGGAAAAGTCGGACATGTTGCCACCGTAGAGCCGTTAATTCTGAGCGGTACACCACCATTTGGACATATAAAGAAAATCTACCGTCGAACACGGATCATTCTCCTCACGAAAATGCTATCTCTCACAGGTCGGCTCATCGAATTGATGAGTCATCCTTTGTACAGCACTGACTTGGCATCCAGTGATTTCGTTTTTTCCCGCACACCAAAAACAAATTCCGAGCGCAACGTTTGTCGTTTCCCTCGTTCAGAGAGGGAAAAGTACTTCGAAAATGAGTTCAAATGCTTGATTACTCTCAACAAAAGCGCATGCATTGGTATACTAAGTTTCTACTAAAATAAAACGTATAGTGCGACGTATAATGCTGGCAAAGATAACAAAATAAGCAGGGGTATTCAACAGATGTTTGTAATGTTTTACGTGAACTCCTGTCTGTGAAGACTTAATTTCACGGGATACCTATACATACATGAGAGCAAGGACACGCCTTGCCATCGCTTGCATGTTTTATAAATACCAATCTTAACTGTATTGGAGTCACAGTTCCAACATCGGCATGAGTCGAGGCCAATCTGAAACATCTTGCTGATCTTATGGTGATAGCACCCAGTACAGGGGAGGCAAAAATTAACTGATGATAGATTCACAGAACAGAATAACTGAGGCCATAAGCTTGTTTGCATCTGTTTCACCACCTGGCGTATTATTTTTTTACTTTTAGGCACCTTGCCCAGATGATCTATTACAGCCCCACTTATTTTGTAATATAAGAATTCTTGGAAGTGTAATTAATTCTCCCTCACTTTTGTTTTATAAAAGCTGCTTACAGTATGATCCATAATGTCTTTGATTTCGTAATTTCCTGGAACTGCTTCTTTATTGGCAACTGTTATAATCCTGTAGGATTGAAGAATCTTTACGTTGTGTTTTCTCAAGGGACTTCTCTATATCATATATTTTTCTTTTGAATTACCCTTTTCCATAAACAAAGACTCACAGTGAACTTGCGGCACAGGCTGCCTTGGTTACATCAGCTTTTATTTTTTCTGATAGCTTATTAAACTTTAATGCTGAAGCATTAGAAAAATTTTCAATGGTTATTTTTTCGGTGGCATTTATTAGTTTTTGTGTTTTGGTGAATACAAGAAAAATGAAAATTTTGGTTTGGGCTTATAATTTTACACAGCGCTGTACTTATCGAATTTGAAGATAGAGAGAAAAAATTTATTTGCCTGACCTCTTGAAATCAAATCTCTCTAGCACAAAGGGATGAAAGTTGACGCACCCGACATTTTAAGTATGTATTTACCCTTAGGTGACCTTAAAAATTACTAAACTTTGTAGAGCCAAACCAGCAAATCTATTGATTCAAAAAAATATAAAAAATATTTTTTTTTTTCGATTAACAGAGATCCAAATTCATAAATTTTGCATTTAAGACCCTCCTGAAAATTTAATTATGAAGCACTTTTAACAAGATGAGCCACTGTGAATGGTGATCATAAATTTGTTGTCTGATTGAGTTGTCCATTCAATTTGGATGACGATAGCTCTGACATGAAGCTTGGTAAGGGTCATACGACATCCAATGATTGGAGTCTCAACATTATTTGCCCTAGGTCCTTAAGAAAGTTGACTCATTAATCTTCACGGTAACGGTCAACAAGAGAGACTGGCCTATCTTAGACGATATCCAGATAGGACTGTCCCAAATGGTAGGTCATTTATTAGAACATTTTCCAGTTTGAGGGAGACTGGAACAATGCGGAAATCGCAAAAAGGACTCACATCCTACTTTAGTAGAAAGTGTTCGCACACACATTTTATATTACAGCAGAAACCATCCGAATATCAGTATTAGGCAACTAAACAGAGATTTTAGTCTAAACACGAAGACCCAGAGAAGTATTTGAAATTCCGCAATTACGTTTTGAAAACCACTTTGCGGAAGATGACTTTTTTGGCCGGATTCTATAAACGGATGATTTCCAATTCACCGGGGATTTAGTCACTACTTTCCACAATTTACATACCTGGGAAGAAAGCAACTCCCAATCCATCAAGTACAGAGCTTTTCAGCATAAGTTCAACGATAATGTTTGGGCAGATATATTAGCCAACAAGCCTATCGGACCCTATCCGATATCGACTTCCTCTAAAGCTTAATTCGGGTATCTAATTGGAATTTTTGCGAATCAAAATACCAGATTGATGCTTCTAAATTAAAGAGAGTCGTTAGAACGCACGTATGCCTTGTCTACAGTATACTGATATGAGTTACCTTTTAGCCGCTATTCCCAAATTAATTGTTTCAAAAAAACTTTGGAAAATAAAATTTCTTTCCCTACTTCAACATTCATCTTTGGAAAAAAAAAAACGCTTATAAAAATATGTAAGTTTATTTAATCCATTTATTGATAACAGTAAACTCAAAGAACTTGTTTATGGAATGTTCTGCCAAGCTGCTTATTTCCTAATCATTATAACCTCCAAACAGTCGAGACCAGCGTACATCACTAACACACATTTATTTTTCTTTTTTCTTTAATTGTATTTCATCCGCGCTGTGTGCCAACTTTAGTGATACACAAAGTCCGTTGACCGCACTCTAAATAAGATTATTTTGAAATGTTTAAAGAAGGTCTATGAAAAATACGGTCTAAAAAGCAAAACAGCCTTTAGTTCTAATCGATGATCGAAGAAGAGGCCGAAAGAGAAATAATTGGAACACTCAAATGAAAAAATATCAACAAAATCTTGAAACAGTGGTCTGTAGAATTGTTTGAATGTCCGCAAACTTAACCGACTCTAAAAGCGGCGCAGTACCAATGCAGATATGAACGTGGAAAACGTTTGACATATCGGCTAGTAAAAGAGAAATAAGATTGATATTTACACGTCCAATAGCTGATGATTGTCGCCCATATTGATATCGGAATGTTTGTTATCTATTTTATTAAGCGCTAAAACGGTAATCCTTTAAGGCTTTCAGCACTAAGTGTGACCTCTGCTAACTTCCAATTGATTTATGTTTGCGCTTTACGTACTTTATACTTTTCTTTCGTTGCGTTCTCTTATTGGCATTTCGTATTAATATGGTAGTCGGAGGAAACCTATTCATCATATACATTAGTGATGACATCTCTAATGGATCCATGGCAAAGTGATAGTATCTTTTGGACTATTTCTCACACTCTCGGAATATTGTTTTCGAAATTTAATAGTTTAGGACCTATTTTTGTTATCAGAGAACCGTTCTCTGTACAATGGTAGATTGATAAAGAAAACGAATAACCTCAAGTCGAGCAAAAATTTTCATTATACTACCTCGATTATATTCCCAATATCCATATGTGTAGAATTGACAATGTCAGCATTTTTGTTATTTCTAACGACATCGTATTAATAAAAACAAATGAATTTGAAAACAATCATAACTTATTTCTTTAACCTTAATAAACGATACCATAAAAAGCGTTTAATACCTCAATTAAAAAAAAATATGTATAGACAGATCTTTAAGTAATTACCGAAAAGTGCTTTAAATATTCAAATGAGACCCGGTTTATGTTTAAAATTAAACTCATTAAATTCAGCGAAACTCAATTTTTCAGTTAACTTTGACTTCGTGCTTTTCCTCCCTTACCACAACGATAAGAATTAGGGTTTTATTTTGGGAAATTTTCTCCCTTTATATTAAAAGTTTGCATCTTCGGGGTGAATCATTTTTCAAAACAGAGCGACGGATATTAAAAAGAAAAGATTTAATAAAATCGTCAGAAAACCATCAGATCCTGTGGCTGGTAGTAACTGTGAATAACTGAATTGTAGGCATTTATTTATTTAAGGATATAGACCTTTTATAATGTGGATTTGGTTTTCCAAGATTTCTGAACGTAAGAAAAGTGCTTAAAAGTAAAACACAAGACTAACGATTCTGGGTTTATGTGTCTTTTTTAAGTGTTTTCTAGACAGCTGTCAACTGAATAGTCCTTCAAGATACTGACTCATTAGACGGCTACATTTGTTGATTCATACTTTTCAATATACAAAACTTTTTAATGAACGTCCTTTTGCCATATTTGTCTTGTTAACGTGCATGAGCTTCAAAAAAGTATTCAAAACATTGCTTTAGAAAATACCACATTTACCTGTACCCTAATTGTTCATGTTTGCACAAACCACCAACTATTGCTGGGGCTAGTTAAGAAACAGTACACCTCAAATTAGGAACATTTTTCGGGAACAAAGAAGAATAATATATTTCAATGCTTGCAAAAGGTTTCATCCCCCCTTGCCATTGTGTGTTCTGAAAATAAGGCATTAAACTTTTACACATTAAGTTACTAGTATGCACATTTCTATTGCGATGTTAAAGCTATCTTTTCGATTTTCTGTATTTTTTAAAACCGTGCAACATGCGGTTACAGCCCCAGACTTTCTCACCAAAAATATTACAATCTGGGTGTTTAAGACAGCGCAACTTTTGATGTCATGTGACGGGAAGAAAAACCCTGCAGGCAGCGACGATTTGTGTGCTAAAAATGGGCTTTCAGTCAATCCTATCAAAACTGAGGTTGTTTTTTTTTTACGAGAAGGAGAAAGCTGACTGGTCCGACTCATCTAGTGTTCAAAGATATTATCATCTGTTTTTCCAACAGGATAAGGGATTTCGAGCGTAATCTTGGATAGATAACACACATCATGTAACAATTTACTATTTTACATGAAACTTCGAAAGCCCTCAATGCGTTGTCGGCTTTCTGGCAGTGTAAAAGGGCTTTTTGCAGAACTTGTCATCAAGGTAGTCCTGGTGGACAATACCAGTTATGTCCGAATGTGAGCCCTAGTAATAGTTTTTGCCCGAATTTGAACAAGAAAAGCCAAAAACTTATCTTGGAGTATGACTACTCTTAAAGTGCTTGAGCACGTGTTAAGTTTTTAAGAAAGTGAGACAGAGAGAGAAAGAAAGATTTTTGGACTTAGTGGTTATTTCGCTCCATGGATGGAATCCAACATTTAATGGGAAGACTTATGCGATGACGCAAATTCAAATCGGCAAAAAACTTGTTATTCAAGTCTTTGAGGAATAATTACCAGCAGCTAAATCTCTGTGAGAACTAGCTTAATTAGTTGGTTGGTTCCATGTATGTACAGGATTCCAGCAGGCCAAATGCATTCATTCTGACATCTCTAAGAGGTTAGCGATTTTCCTGCTGTGGGAAAGATTTAATACAACTTACGAGCATCGCGAAGGGGTACATTGATTTCGTTACTCACCTGCGTATGCTAGGCATAACATATATGACACAACCTCCTGTGACGCTTATGTGAGTGTCTGGCCTACACTCGCATCAGCCTGCAAGTATTCGGTGCTAGTGTACTGGGTGGTGATACTGTCTTCTACGAAAGACTAAGAAATTTTATTAAAATGAACATACCTTTATATTAAGGAATACAGTGGAATTATTCTCAGGCGAATTGCCATAAGTAGTGTGTTTATAGCGGTTGTAACGCACAAGGTGTATATAATGATGACATGGTATAATAAACATATTACTGGGTTCACCCTGTCCGCTAAGTTTGTTGAATTAACCACTATAGTATTTCAATCGGTAGAAGCGGCATATATGCAGTGTGTTCAGTGGGTTATTCAGTGGAAGTTACATATGTCAAAGGCGGCATACCTTTTTAGATGAACGAGTTATTGGTCAGTCAAGTGGTCATCAAAAGATGCTGTAGTCGTCAAGTTGTTTTCTTTTTGAGTGAAGAGGTTTTTTGATTCATCATTGATGATGAAAAGGGTAATTTTTGAGAAGGTTGTTGAACTGGAGCAATGGATTAGATGATGATAATGTACTCGTATCTTGTTGAGGAAGGAAGAGGGCACATTTTGTTAGAAGGAATTAGATGAATTGTTTAAAAATCGTTTGTCTCCATTAAATATTGTAGCAAAAAATTGTTACAAATGCATCATTCAATTTATTGCCTATCGCTAGCTACAAATACCGTTACAATAAAACTGTTTATCTTTTGAGGCTATCCATTAATCTAGCCAATGATGTCTTCATATGAGCGGAACTGCTGATCAGCTATGTGCCATCGAATGGAACAAGCAATAAATGGACGGCGCAATATCTTTGGAATACGACGGGTGGGGTAGGACTTCCCATTTACAATAAGCAGGTAGGTTTTAACGGGTTTGGCAACGTAAGGATGAGCGTTCTCATGCTGTAGAATCATTTTCGCGATTTGAGTGATAGTTTCATTGCGTTTCAACACGCCAAAATAAATAACACCGAGCTGGTCCCATCAAATACACAGCATAACCTTCATAGCTTGGATATTTGGCCGACCCGACGACGTTAAAGCATGACCGGGCAGCTCCCATGACTTTGTTTTCTTTGAGTTACTGTAATAAATCCATTTTTCATCACCAGACACGAACCCAAATTTCTTGTTTTTAAATCATTTCCAAAGCTTGGAAATGGCTTAGCGGGTAACTCCTTATGCTGAAGCAAGCTCTTCTTGCCTTTGGCAAGGATTCTCATCGAACAATGCCTCCAATTCAGCGTCTTCGAAGGATTTCGTTCCTTCATGAGGACGGCCTTCAACATCGAAATCATCGTCTTTGAAGCGACGGAACCAATCACGGTACGTTGTTTCACTTAGAGCAGCATCTTCGTAAGCTTTTTGGATCTCTCGATGCACTTCAGACTCCGTTTTCTTCGAATGAAAGAAGAAAATCAGCACTTCCTGCAAATGACGATTATAAGACGCCAAAACAAAGTAACTAATGTGTTAAAACGGTTTATTTGCCATATGTCTAAGCTTGGTTCATGAAGTTTTAGATATGTAGAAATCTAGTAAGTTGCAGCTATCTAATGAGAACTTAGTTGGGTACCTAATATATAAGATGTTCTGCTGACTAAGCATTAGTCAGCACACAGAACTTTCAATATGAACATTCAATAGGCATCAGGTAAAAATACCATGTTAATAACCATTAGGAGGGTCCACACGTTTTGAATTACCAGTTCATCTAAAGAAAAAAAAAACATACATGCATTAATGTAAAAAGCCGTGACGATTATTGTTCTAAATGGGCAATCACACATGCTCTCGTTAAATCATTAAATTCTACAAAAAAGTGATATTTAAGAAGAAAAAATAAAAATATATGGAGCAAAATTGATTTTACTGACTTAGGTTTCCCCCTCATGATTAAGATTGTACAAATATTTGAAAACAATAACCCTAACATTAGAGTCAATGTTTTTTGTTATAAATTCAATAACAGTAATTCTAAGTAGGATATAATATTATTGGAACAATTTATCATACCCGCGTAGAAAAGACTGAACATATGAACTGGCTTTATTGTGAATATAACGATGGTATATGAAAACATTATGTAAAATTATATATCATACGGTTGTTGCGTAGCCAAGCAACTAACAAGAAACACCAAAAAATCTCTATAATGGATTCTTACAGCCCTTTCCAATAAAAGTTACTTAAGGAAACATAAAAGCGAGTGTCGCAAAATTATAAGAGATCAAAAATTGGAATACAGAAGATAGGAAATAAGGTAACAAAAAAAATTTAGGGTGTTAAGTTTTATTAATATTTTATGAGAAAGGAATTTTATTTCAATGGCTTCTTAGATTGCTTAGTTAATTTTGTAATTCGATCAAAATATAATAAAATCACAAAAATATGTAGTAAGTAGTATTATCCAAAGAGAATTAGTTTTTAATTCAGTTGATTATAAGCGATTGTAATAATATGCTTCTATATATTGAAGCATACACTTCAATAGGAACGTTCTCCTGAGATAAGTCTCTAAAATATTGGGTTAAAACATATTTAAATAAGAAGGCGTGCATTTCAAGTACAAAGTATCAGCAAATAGTAAGCTACCGGTTATTAAGCTAAAATAAAATACTTCAAATCTTGACAGATCTTGTATTTTGTGGACCAACACCCCAGTATCAAAAATAACATTAACATAACCTACAACTACTATACAACAATTGCAATATTAATTGCAATTAATTAATCTTTTATATAAAGCTGTTAAAATGCAGTCTATATTACATATATAAACAAGCTTTGGTTGACGGATTACTATAAAATACCTGGTGCCGTTAAATAAGGCCCAATTTTATACGTTTGGCCTTATTTTGCAATAATCCCAATTTGGAATTATTCTACTTACCATCATCTTTTCATCATAAATCAATCGCCATCTTAAAAAGTTTGAAATGCTTAAAGTTAATATATTTGACTAAACGGTTTTGATCCTTTTATTTTCAACTTATAGTATGCCAATTTGGGGAGTAGCCGCTCACGCGAGTTTGTTACTCCTCTAAGATATGTCAACCACTGTCTGGCAGGCGCCTATACTTACAATACATTCATGCATTTAAACACCGTAGGGTTGGGGTGTAATTTTAAGGTAGTAGTCCGATGTAACGGGTTCAAAAAATATGTTTTTTTTTTTTACATTTTTAAAAACATCTTAAACATATACCCTAAACTTTTCAGACCGAAATTTTTTAATATTTTCAAAGTTATAGCCAAAAGAAGATATAGAAAAGATTATGGGCCCCATACTGGGTCAAACAGCCAGGTATTACGATGACACTGATGAAAATGCACGAATTTTAAGGGCAGAGAAAACTACAGAACCTTACGAAGGGCTCTCAAAGCTGCTAAAATTAATAATTTTGAAGAAATTGCTTTATGCACCTGGCGTAGCTGATTGATGTAAGTATTGTCAAAACTTTTAACGAGTTTTTCTCGAAACCATGTTTTTAAAACTCTATTCAACCAGTTTGGCTAAAAATTTTACCTTTTATTTTAGACATACATAGCTAAATACGTAATTCATTTTTTTTAATAACAAAAATCTTTTTGAATTTTTTATTTTAGATGACTTCAAAAAGGCTGTGTGTTTCCTCAAAACAGCTTACCTTTTTTCGAGGACTCCACTTTGATATAAAAAATTATAAAGAAATTGATGTAAGATGAAGTCAAACAAATTTTTTTTGGTCACTTTAAGGTTTGTATAAAAACATGTAAAAATTACAAAACTATCGCATTTTTTTTTATTATTAAAACAATTCACGAAAAACGTTGAAATTTCGGCAGTCACACCGGACTACTACTTTAACCACAAAACTTTTGTTTGTACAAATGTGACAGTACATATGTGAAAGTACAAATGTATTGAGTAATAGCGTATATTGCAGAAAATATTTATTCAGAAAATTAAAAATACAAGTTTATTCATCTAAATCTATGTATATTGTCCCCTTCAAAGTAATCTCTATCGATTAAAATACACTTAATATGGTTTTGGGTATGTCCATCAGTGCTTCCTGCGGTTTTTCCATTACTTCCTTCTGGCTGCTGAAACGCGTTCCTTGTAGTGGTTTTTTAACTCGATTGAACAGAAAGAAGTCACAGGTAGCCAAATCAGGTGAATTCGGTGACTGTGGGATGGTATTTGTCGCATTTTTCGTCAAAAAATTACGAATAATGATGAAACTGTGTAAAAGTGCGTTATATCATGGTGCAAAATCCACGAGTTTTTTGCCCACAATTCTGGTCTGAACGCAAACGTCTCATAATGCCCAAATAATACTCTTTGTTTACTGTCTGGCCTTCTTGCAAAAATTCATGATGCACTACACCGTTGTAATCCATGAAAACCGTTGGCATTGCCTTCTTTTTTGACTGAAAACGACGAGGTTTTCTGGGTCTCGGCTCATTTGGTGAACGCCATTTACTTGCTTGATGTCTGGATTGCATGTCATACTCATAAACCCACATCTCGTCTCCAATAATGATCCTTTTGATGAATGTGGGATCGGATTCAGCCTTGCAAATCATCTCTTTTGCGACGTCAACACGGTCTCTTTTTTACATGAATTTGAGGTATTTTGGCACCAACTTTGCTGATACACGACGGAAACCCAAATCATTAATCAAGTTCTCCGCTATCTCTCTGATGGTTAATTTGGGGTTATTGACCAACATTTCTTTTATTCATCAATGATTTTGTCGGTTTTCGATGTCCACTGTGTTCATCATCTTCGATTGACTCACTTTTGAACCGCTCGTGCCACTGCTAAAGGACTGTTCTCTTTAGAGAATCGTTGCCGAAACACTTTTCCAACATTTCCAACGTTCACGCACCACAAATCCGTTTTTTACGCAAAACAAGTTCGTTGATGCAAATTTAAATACATTTCTAACACTGTAAAAAATCGCCAACACACACAGGAATAGATTTATTCTAAGCTTTTTGCTAATGTCAAGCTATGGCGCTAAGATTTAAAGGGAATGCCAACAACAGATGTACCAACTTAAAAAAAAAAAACAGAACAAATCGGAACAATGGGAACGCCTCAGGGTGGTTATTTTATCAAGGTATAGCATGTTTGGTGCCATTGGAAAGGCCTTGAAATGATGTTAAGTGAAAAAATGGAATAGGTACAGTTAAATAAACCTAACCTTGATACATTTTTTTTTTAAAAATAAATATTTTGATCATTTGATCTTATTTCTAATTCAAAGTGAATTCATTTCAACAACAAATTTTGTTCTTCACCTCAATATGGCTAATTTATTGAATGAATCTTAAATGTATATGTTATATATATATATATATATATATATATATATTGGGTATATATTTTAATACATGTACAATAGTATTATTCAAAGTATCGCCCATCTGAAGCTATGACTTTTTCCCATCTTTCTGGCAAGTTGTGGATCCCATCCCAAAAGAACTGCGCCGGCTTGGCAGCCAAGAATGAATCAAGCCGATTTCTGATATTCTGCTCTGATGTGAACCGTATTTCAGTGAAAGCGTTCTGCATCGACCAGAACAAATGGTAGTCAGAAGGGGCAAGGTCTGGGCTATAAAGCGGGTGGGGTAGGACTTCCCATCCACTGTTTTCCAAATAGTTCTTAACGGAATAGCAACGTATGGCCGCGCGTTGTTATGATGGAAAATTATTTCCTCGTGTCTTTTTTTTCCGGGTGTTTTTCGGCTACTGCTCCCTTCAAACGGATTAATTGTGTTCGTTAGCGTTGTCCATTGATGGTTTCACCCGGTTTTAGCAGCTCATAATACAGCACACCCATATGATCCCACCAAATACAGAGCATTCCCTTCGCGCCATGGATATTCGGCTTTGCCGTTGATTTGGCTGGTTGGCTGGGTTTCCCATATGATTTTTTGCACTTGAGGTTGTCTTAATGGATCCATTTTTCATCACTAGTAATAATCCGATGCAAAAATGACTTCCTTTTGTGGCGTTCCAGCAGCATTTCGGACATGCAAATCGACATGCCTTTCGACGTCTCTCGGCTTGAGTTCATGTGGAACCCAATTTCCTTGCTTTTGAATATATCCAGCTGCTTTTAAACTTGTGACACCCAAAAATTCTGCGAGCTCTTCTTGTGTTTGGCAACAATCTTCATAGAGTAATTCTTCCAGTTCTTTATTTTCAAACTTTTTTTCCAAGCCAAAATCACTACTTTTAAATCGTGCAAACCACTTCACCATAAACTTCCACCAAAATACGTTGACTTTTGGCAGCAGTTTTCTTCATATTAAAGTAATGAAGAAGAACTCCCCGCAAAAACACTTTTTTAGGCACAAAGTTCGAAATATTTGAGTGAAAACAAAAAAAATTATTGTGGTTTACGCTTCAAATGAATGACATATACTGAAATGACGTACAATGACAGTAGCTTTCTTACGCATGTTCCAATGGAATAACAACAATGGTATAATACAAGTTACGCCATCTCTTAGCAAACCGCACGAATTAAGTTATATACCCAATATATATATATGTTAAACGAAAGTAATACACTATATATTTTTTTGGTACGAAAGAGCATAAAGCATCTAGACATTTTAAATACTTTTATCATTGATGATATAGAGGCCTGTGTTCTTGTTGTTTGTTTCTTATCATATTTATGGAGAGTTTACCAAATTCTCAAAGTGAAAATGCTAAAAATCAGTAAATATACTATATTCGTTTTATTTGTTCGCATCGATTCAAAAACCTTTTTAACAGGTAAACATTTCAGAGCGCGATTAATGAGACTCGAAAGCACCGTTTGTTAAAAAAAACATCTGAAGGTTTTGATAATGCGTAAAGCTTACCGATGCGGTTAAGCCCCTGATTCCTCATTTGGAGGAGGAATTTTAGTACTGATTTTCTGCTGCTAGGGGTGGAAGAAGTGATAAGATCACAGTTTTGCCATTCCTTAAAAATTTGATATTAGGTTGGTTGCGTTTGCTTTAGAGGATAGAGGATGGTGCACCATAATCTGCCACAGTTTTACCACCGCTCGACAATGCAGGATAGTCGATAGTCGAACCAGTCATCCTTTTATCACCCGGTATTAAAAGAGTACTGGCCTCCGGTTTTGGATTATTTTTTAAGAATTGTCCATAGTTAGATCCCACGAGTAGCTTAGAAAAGATGGTCTATCTTTACAGAGATTCACTGTGTATAGATAGGGCTAACTAATCCGGAGGTCGCCAGGTATCTCGATTCTCCATTCGCGACTGAGCTATTTTTGGAGATGCTGAGCCCTTACGCAGGCTGATCTTCAGCCTGTCGCGTCATACGACACCTTGATCCAACCCAGGGGATAAAGAAGTCGAAGGGAAAGTGCAAAGGGGGAGGCATCCTTTGAAATAACTGGCCAGAGACGCACGTCTTTAGAGTCTGCTCGGAAAAATAATCTAAAATCATATTGGTGGCTAATGAAATTGAGTCAGAATTGTCAATTTCTGTAGTTATTCCGTCAAGAATACAAAAAAAAAAAAAAAATTGACTGCAGGCGGAATACGTATCATTGATCACCATCAATTGATTTAGCGTTCCCCAGTCATCAACAGATAGCATATTCTTTCACCACAACTTTTCACTTCATCTTTTGTTTGTTTGTCATCATTTGACTTCATTCAAGAAGAAATGGAGCGTTTATTCCCTACGGAAGGCGTACGAGTACTGAATTGTAAAAGAAATGAAAGTTATGTACACTGCCGAGAGGACATAAAATCTTTATGTTTCTTTTTGTAAGTTTGGCTATCTTGGGAGAAGGAAAATGACCTCGTTTGTTGTTCTATTTGATACAAGAATATCAGAAATTGAATTAAATAAAATGAAATGAATCGGTATTGAAGTTATTGTTATATGAATCTCAGATAAAATGGTGAAAAAGATTTTTCTTGTTCATTTTGTATTTTTCTGAATTATGTTTTCTCTCACATATTCCGTTAATTTGTTGGAAAAAATTAGTTAATTCTTGTAGGTGAAATCAAATTTTCTACATGATACACTTGCAAAGAAATTGTAGCATAAGATTATGTAGGATTAGATTTCAGTTGCTTCCTACATATACCAGTTGACCGAGTCGTTGGCGTGCCTTCCAATAATATGCATTTTGGCGGATTTTCATTTTAGGATAAAGCATGCAAGACTAATATGTGCGGAGACTAGTTTATAACGAGGGTATTTCAGTCGGGCAGGACAGTATAAGCTACCATGATCTTTTAATGTTTATTACGGATAAGGATATTAGGGATAAGGAAAGTGTATCAGAGGTCATCTTATATATAGGGCGATTCATCGTGAGGTTTGATTGGTAATGTAAAATAAAACACAATACCTTTGAAGGTGAACTTAGAATTTGTATTATTGGTTAAAAGAACAATTCATGGCACTTACTTCATGAAAATGATATCATGTAAATGTTGGCCACGACTACGTCTGAGGTGGTCCATTCGGAAGGTCCAATTTTGGGCGACTCGTTCGAGCATAGCTACTGGTATCTCGCGGATAACACGAGTAATGTTGGCTTCCAAAGCGCCAATCGTAGCTGGCTTATTTCTGAAGACCTGAGACTTTACATATCCCCAGGAAAAATAGTCCAAAGGTGTAATATCGCGCGATCTAGGCGGCCAATTAAACGTAGCAAAACGTGAAATTAAGTGCTCACCAAAATAATTTCTCAATAAGTCTATTGTTTCACGCGTTGTATGGCTCGTAGCGCCATTTTGTTGAAACCAGAGCGCACAAAGACAATGTGCTTGAATTTCAGTAAGTACATAGTCCGTTAACATGACGCGATAACGGTTATCATTGACAGTAACATTCTAATTTGACTCATTTTTGAAGAAATATGGACCAATGATTTCATCAGCCCATAAACGACACCATACCGCTATTTTTATTGGATGGAATGGTAGCTCTTGCTACTCTGCGGGTTGCTCATCAGCTCAAATACGGCAATTTTGTTTTTTAACGTATCAATTAAGCCAGAAATGGGCTTCATCACTGAACGAAATTTCACGATAAAACACCGGATTTTCATTGAGTTTTTTCAGAGCCCATTCACTAAAAATATGACGCAAATTCAAGTCGCCTTTCTTCAATTCTTGCACAAGTTGAATATAATATGCTTTCAGGGCGAGATGTTCACGTAAAATATACCAAGTTGTCGAATATTCCAAGCCCAGCTGCTGAGAACGACGACGAATCGATTCGTCACGGTCTTCGCGTACACTCCCAGCTACAGCTGCTGGATGTAGTCTAACCGGATGAATATCATTCACTAATGTAAACTTGGACTCAAATTTTAGAATGTTATTGGCAATAGTGGTTTCAGTAGGTCGATTATGCGCACCGTAAACTCCTCGAATCGTACGAAAAACATTTCTCACAAAACGCTGATTTTCGTAATACACCTGAAAAATTTGGAGACGCTATTCTGGTGTGAGTCTTTCCATCAAACCTCACGATAAATCATCCTATATAACCACCACGGGGGTGGCCGTGGTGTAGTGGTATATGCATAGACTCCTCAAGCAGAGGGTCGCGGGTTTGAATCCCGAGCGAGGCAATTCTCTTAAAAAGTCTTTTCATGGAATTTGTTTGTAGTTATATGAAAATCCCATTGGCGTCAACTCTGACATAAAGGCAGATCACTGATGTTGGAGTGGTTGCTGACTGGGTTAAATGTAACGAACTAACAACTATCACGTACTAAGACCCACTGGTTGAGGATGCACTGGCTCCATTTTGACAACTATCTCTGGAAAAATATCGAAACCTAATACACCTGAGTTTCAAACTACTACACCACCCGCCCGAGCTATGGTGAAAAGCCAGTAAAAGGGTATTCATATCCTCTTGGTGCGCGCGCGGAATTAAAAAAAAATATATTGGGTCTATAACTATAACCAAACATGCGTTGGAAAGCTACTGTCATTGTACGTCATTTCAGTATATGTCATTCATTTGAAGCGTAAACAACAATAATTTTTTTTCACTCAAATATGTCGAGCCTTGTGCCTAAAAAATTGTTTTTGCGGAGAGTTCTTCTTTATTACTTTAATATGAAGAAAACTGCTGCCGAATGTCATCGTATTTTTGTCGAAGTTTATGGTGAACATGCGCTAGCTGAGCAAATGTGCCAAAAGTGATTTTCACGATTTAAAAGTGGTGATTTTGGCTTGGAAGACGATGAATGTCCTGTTCAGCCAAAAAATTTTGAAGATGAAGAACTGGAAGCATTACTCTATGAAGATTATTGTCAAACAAAAGAAGATCTCGCAGAATCTTTGGGTGTCACTCAAGCAGCTGGATTTGTTCCTAAGCAAGGAAATTGATAAAAAATGAATCGATTACGACAACTGCAAGCGCAAAAAATCTTATGTGAAACCCGGCCAACCAGCCAAATCAACGGCAAGGCCGAATATCCATGGCGCAAAGGTAATACTCTGTATTTGGTGGGATCAGATGGGTATGCTGTACTATGAGCTGCTAAAACCGGGTGAAACAATCAATGGACAACGCTACCGAACACAGTTAATCTGTTTGAAGAGAGCAGTAGCCGAAAAACACCCGGAATATGCAACCAGACACGAGGCAAAAATTTTCCATCATGACAACGCTCGGCCTAACGTTACTATTCCGGTTAAGAACTATTTAGAAAACAGTGGATGGGAAGTCTTACCCCTTAGGCCTTATAGCCCAGACCTTGCCCCTTCTGATTACCATTTGTTCCGGTCAATGCAGAACGCCCACATTGAAATACGGTTCACATCAGAGCAGAATATCAAAAATTGGCTTGATTTATTTTTGGCTGCCAAGCCGGCGCAGTTCTTTTGGGATGGGATCCACAAATTGCCAGAAAGATGGAAAAAAGTCATAGCTTCAGATGGGTAATACCTTGAATAATACTATTGTACGTGTTTTTCTTAAATAAACGTTCAAATTTTGAGAAAAAAAAAACCGCACGAATTAAATTACATACCTCATAGATGCTCTGAGTGAGGGGCTCACCAATAAATTTCTAGTGGCTGTATGAAAAGAACAAGCTAAGTCCGTAAAAGGCTTAGTGAAGTTAATGGTGTTTCTACTCTCTCTCTCTCTCTCCCTGCTTAACTGATTCAAGTTTACTCGGGTTGACACCCGACCCACCATTTTAGCTTCAGTTAGACAATTTATTTGAAGTAAATGTCATTTACACAGCGCATGCTTTGTGGCTTACAGATACCTAACACCATAGTCCACATATTTTGTTCCACAACTCATTGGCCTTAGACAAAGCATGTTACATGATTTCCGGTGGTTAGTCCCCACGAGGTACCACGTTATGTCAGTCGGTTCGACTCGGATAATACTTCTGAATCGTCTTTTTGGACCTGAGAGCATCCCGGAAAACAGAATCAAAGTTAAATATCTATCTGTTCACTAATTGATTTCATCTGATTTAACCATTTTTAACCATAATTAGAAGCAGTTGAATTGAAATCAAAAATCTTACAAAATCTGAACACTTAGGTTGTATTCTTTTCTGTTTTTATGTGAAACCTATGTTTTCACGAGGCTATGAAAAAATGAAAGTTTTGAGTTGCTAGGCAATTTCCAGTACTACTTCAAGATCAGAATGTTCAGCGTACGAGGTGTGTTCAAAAAGTAAAGTTAGTTTATATTTTTATAAAAAAGTATTCATTTATTCATCAACATTAAAACTGTCCCCTTTAAAGTAATCCCCCTCAAATACAATACACTTGTGCCAACGCTTTTTCCAATCTCCAAAGCACTTCTTCGTATATCCTTGAGCTCTTTCAGTTATGCCGTTTGTATTTCCTCAATCGTTGCGAATCTCCGTCCTTTCATAGGTCTCTTCAGTTTTGGGAACAGAAACAGGCCGCATGGGGCCAAAATGGGTGAGTATGGTGGCAATAATGAATGAACAGGTGCATTATCGTGATGCAAAGCCCTAAATTGTTTTTTTCGTATTGTTTCTCGCAAATGGCGCAATAGTTCAAGGTAATATTTCTTAAGACCTTGAGGTAAAAACTCTTGATGCACTACGCTACAGTCGTAGAAAAAAAAAAAACAGTGATCAAAACTTTCACATTTGATCGAACTTGGAGTGCTGTTTTCGGTTTTGGCTCTCCTGGGTGCTTCCATTGGCCTGTGGTTTGGACGTCATAACCATATACCCATGATTTGTCAGCAGCTATGATTCTTTAAGGCAAGACAGGATCATCATTGACGTCATTTAAGAGTTCCTGATGGTCGCTCGTGCGATCGTTCTTTTGATCAAAATTCTCAACAATTTCTCTTATGGTAATTCGACGATTTTCCAAAACAATTTTTTTCACCGCTTCGACATTAGAGAGCTTCTACATTGGCATCTTCTCGACCATCTTGGAAGAGCTTATACCACTTGTTAACATTTTTTTTTTTTGCTTAAAGAATACTCCCCGTATGCCACTGTCAACATTTTAAGTGTTTTAGAGCACTTGATTCCATTTCTTACACAAAATTTGATGCAAATTCTTTGCTCCATTTTTTATAATAATTGAAAAGCGCAGAGCACGCCAAAAAAGTCTAACCTTTCTATGTGTCAAAAATAAACTAAATATTCTATATATATACTTGAAAAAATCGATAATCGATTGTACGTTGCATATGAAATTTCAAAAGCCACCTTACTTTTTGAACACACCTCGTGTATTAGGCCTCGTGACCGAGTCTGTCCCTTCACTGCTCTTAGCGATTTTTTACCTAGAATTGATACGATGCAGCTGTATTTTATTTGCACATGCAATGATTTTGACAGGATCTTAACAATATCCAGCGGTAAGTTGAGATTTCTTCAAATTTATTTCCAAAAAAAAAGGCATTTTTTAACTGTATCTGTCTTTCTCATCACTTCGATATATCAAAGTCCCAATAAGGCCAAAGTAGCGCGCACCTATATCTTTTGTTGCCTCATTTAATGATCCTGATTGGTTCGCACTTGACTTTTACTCCGGAATATATGGCGCTGCACTTTTTTTTTATAAATCGCTTAAAGGATTTCTGAAGAAGATGTTTGTTTACTGAGGCGAGAAACCTCATGGGGATTTAATTCCCCATGAACTCAAGGCTTTGCTAAGAGTCCAAACTAAACAAATTTCAAAATAAGATTTTTGCCTCGATTTTGTTGTTTTCCAAGGGCAGGTATGGGATACGAAATTCTAGAAGTCAGCTACTTACACTCGCAAACAGTAGTAGTTTGTGCATCCATAAAGACAGTGCTCCTTATGAGTTTTGGAAAACCTTCGTTTCTTTTAAGTTTTTTTCTTTTTCAGATTTTATTGATTAGCTATGTGATTTATATTTGGTTGGTGGTAATAGCTCAGCTGCACAGAGATCCGTACACAGCGACCATAGCCATTTTACTGGGCTCTAGTCAGGTTATTTATTAGCATTGGTCATACAACATCTTAATCCAACTTCAAGAGAAGTGAGAAAGTAGAAAGTAGGGTAAAAGGAACGTTTATTGTCTGTTGGCTGAAGATAAAGGAGGTATCCATCCGTAACTGTAATATAATATACATACATATGAGCCGTACCATTAACAGAACAGTTATGCAAAGCAAATATTGGAAAAAAAACTCGTTTTGGAAGTCGTGCACATTGAAAGCAGTAGAGTCAGTAGTGCTTATTGCAGTGGCGATAATAAAATGGTTTGTTAGACTTTCCGTCTCAATGTTATGATTGATTATTCACTCGGGTTTGTGATTTAGTGGATGTTTTGCAAGAGCTTATCCAAAAATTGAGAAAGAGGTTCTTCCGCTGGGTGTGGAAGTATAAATTAAATTGTCAAGTATGACAAGGGCATTTATAAACGGTGGGACATACAATTATCTTTATTATTAACACATGATGGCCTCCTTATTGCCCGTACAACATTTTTGTCTTGCCAAAAGAAACATCTGATATATTGTTGGGCACCTTGCAGCTTCTTGTCATAACTCAAAGAATAGTTCAGGTGTTAGGCAAGATATCGAATAATCTTTTCTTGATTTTCAATTTCTTTTTTAGGTCGGCGGTAAACATTTACTAGACCAGACTGTAGAAATGCCGTATTCATTGCTAAGCTAAATAAATCTTCTTAGTGTTCATATATTTTATGTATATGCCTGACCAAAAGATCTGCCCTAGTTACTCGGATCTCAGTCGGCAATAAATCGTCACCTCTACGCGTATACCATTAGAGAAATAATATTTGAATCTTTTCTTTTCTTTTCTTTTCGTACTTTTCGGTTTTGAAAATGGGTTCTCTTCCTAACTGTCCCTCAGTTGGCTCATCTTATCTGTAAAATGATCACATATTACCAGAAAATTGAGTTTGTGTTCTTCGGTGAGTACATCTTTTAGATTGTGTGAAACAAGAACATTTGATATTCATTTCGCAGAATTAACCTTTTAGAAGGTTTCTAATTCATAATTGACAAAATGTCCTTGTGACCTGATCCCTAAAATATTCGTTCCATGTGGAATATACTTAATTTATTAGGAAATGATAAATTTTAGAGCATACGAAACTCTTGAAACTGGCACAGAAACTTTTGGAATGTTAAATGGCCTACAAGTATGATACTATAGGGAGGCCTCAAGTGCTTGAGTGGTTTTTCCGTTTCAAAAGTGGTAAAAAATTTAATTTCTGTGGCCATCTTTAGAAGGAAGATCGACGTCTGTTCACTGAAGATGTTTGGAAACTGCTCTGGAGTGGCTAGGAGCTCAATTCACCAAATTAATAAGGCAGCTGCCAAATTCGTATGTCGACCACTGTCTGCTTAACAAAAACAAGGTTGCTTGGAAGCATGCGGTTTTTCGCAGATGATCCAAGTTTTTCCTAAGGTTATCGCAGTTGAGGAATTACGGTGTTATGGTTACGATCTTAAGACGAAGAGAATTCTCTCCCCATAGCACCTGGGAGTCTGTCAAGTATATCACAATATATCACAGTTTATTTCTAGTACTTTTTTTATATAAATGCAATCGTCCAATTATGAACAGGATATCTAAGTTTTATTAAGCGAAGCTAATTTGATATGCAAAAGCAGATTGTATGTTGCTTTAAGAACTTTTTTCAAAAATAAAAAGCAATCAAGAACCATTCTTTTCATATGTTTTTTGAAGATTACTTCTTTCAAATGGCTCATTCTGAAGTTTCAAATTTCGATGACAAGCTCGAACATTACGAGTGGTGTTTGACCAATGTCTTGAGTAATTCTAACCTCCAATTCATCAATCGTAGACGACTTATCCATTCAAACTTTGAACTTTACGTAATCGTAAAGATAAAAGGCTAGAGGTATGGTGTTACGTGATTATGGTAGGTAGGCGGGCAATTCACCGATCCAAGGTGTGAAATTAACTGTTCACTGAATCGTTCTCGCAGTAAAGCCGTGATTTCACGGGTTGTGTGGCAAGTGGCGCTGACTTATTGGGCCCAAATGTCGCCGAGACCACGGGGTTACATTCCAGGCAGCAAATAGCCTATGTTATGTTCCGGCCAGCCTCAATTTTGAAGAAATATGAACTGACGGATCTACCACCCTATAAACAATACCAAACCGTTGATTTGTCTGGATATCATGACAGCTCTTGAGCTTTTTCGGGTTTCTCCGAACTCCAAATAAGCTAATTGGCTTATTGACGTTACCATTTAGCCAGAAATAGGCCTCATCGCTAAACAAAATTTTGGTCGAAAACAGTGGATCTCTTTGAAGCTTTTTAAGCCCAAGGACTGACGATTCGGAATGTCGGCTGAGTTCAGTTCTTGCACGAATTGAATTTTGTATGCTTTTAAACTAAGATATTCATATAAAATACGCCAAGTTGTAGCATGCGACAAGCCAAACAGTTGAAAACGGCGCCGAAACGATTCATAATGGTCATAGCGTATACACTCCGCTATCGTCGCTACATTTTCTTCACTACGTGGTTTCTTTGTTTTCGTATTATCCAATAATGAAAATCTAATTGCAAAATTTTCGATGCTATAGCGAATTGAAGGCGTTCGGTATGTATATTATATGTTCTAAGCGCACGAAAGTCATTCCTTTTAGAACGTTGGTTTTAGCAATACAACTGAATGATTTGTAGACGCTGTGCCGGGCTAAGACTCAAGGACTCAAGACTCAAGGAACTTATTTACTCCTATTGTGTAGCTTTGTTTCAGATATTACTTTTCCATTTTGTATATAAAATACTAAAAAATGCAAATGCTAAAGAAATTGGTTATAACTTGTTAATTCTTCCCCACGAAAAGTAATTAATCTCTGAGCAATTAAGAATGCTTTATATGATAGTATTTAAACGCCCTTTTTAATTTTTTGTACAGCTGTTGCGTTGGAAAACCAGATTCACATGGATTCACAGTAAGGGAAGAAACAAATAATTTCCATGTTTGTGAAGATTTTGACATGTCGTTCATTTGTTTCGGTTAAGAAATCAGAGGAATACATTTATGGCATGAGATACTTTACATATCAGGCAAACAAGCAAATCTGTATCTCAGGCAGTAGATACATTAATGGCAACGTGACGCTACTTTGGAAAGGCATTGTGTGGAAGTGGTAAATGTACGGCGAGTTCAAATATCTTATTACTTTGATAATTACAGATTAAGGATTCGTATTTATGATTCATTTAAAGTATGTTAATCCTTGGATTTTCATATCGAAATCAGAGCAATGGAAAGCAACATTCAGATGTTGGGAATCCAACTATGTATGTTATGCTGTCCCATAACATGAAATAGCAAGGATTTTAAGTTTCTGAAACTAATTAAGTACATTAAACCTTTATAAACTGCAAAACTCTCAAATGCGCTAACAATTTAACTAAAATCACTTCTGTCTAGTATATACAATCACACAGCGAAAGACGGAGGGAAAAAGATTCTAAAACATGAATATCACTAAAAACCTATTTGTTTTACAACTTAAGGTCTCTACACCCACTTTTATAGACATCTGGTGCGTAAATTCAATTCAAATTCAAAACTAAATATCGAAACAAAGTGGAGAATAACTGAAGAATCATTCTTGGTTTATTAGTCAAATCTATATATGATGCGATGAGCATCAGTGAATTATTAGGAGGTAGATAAACACAAGCCTACCCCTCCCCTCTGCGAGTAAAAGGAATTACGGCGCAACAAATGGAATAAAATCTTCAAACATGGCTCATTTGCTAAAGAAGTTGGAAAAAGGTTGAACTTTCTGAGAAACTCACAAGCGGCCCGACGCAAACAGCAGTGAATAAAATTATAATATAATGACCAATTTGGAACATGGAAAACTCAGTTTACTCTTTTAATAACGAAATTATTTTCTTGATTAAATGAGTTTTCTAAGGCAACAGATTCAACCAAAAATGTTCATTGGTTTTGAATGTTTGCAGGTTATAATGACCAAAAAATACTCGTAAAGAGCTTGACATTGAATTGTAAAGGCGGATTGTAAGGCTTGGAAAATAATCAAGATATTTCAGAGTGCTTTTGAAAGTAGGCTTGAAGAAAAATCGATGAGGCGAATGCAACTGACAATTTCGATGGAACGGTGGCGGTGGTAAAAACGGCGATAAATATACATTACGTCAGTGTTGGAGAATGTCAATAGGGAGTTTTGGAATATCTAGCAAGTACAGAGAAGTTCTAAGAGCAGCTGACTAGAAAATATCCAAAATGTGATAGTCCGTGGATAATGGTCGGGTGTTTACATTTTGTTAAACGGCGACGGAGCTATTTTAGAAGCATTCCACTCTGTTGGTGATTTTCAAACAAGCTATGCAGTAGGTATCGGATTTTAATGACCATATAACCGTATTTTCGGTCAGTGAGAAGTTTTTGTGATTCAATGTGTTTCATGAGCTGACGGTTTATCAGCATTTCCATGATCTTGGAAAGAACGGACGTAAATGTAATGGTCATATAGTAGGAGAGGAAAGAACATTTATTATAGAAGTTATTATGTTATGGAAGTTTTTCCAGGGCGGAAGAACACACGGGGGGGAGATATGCCATCTGGACTAGCTGAACTGTCTAAATAAGATATTTGAATATTCTTGCTACAATACGGGGACGAACCTGACCAGAATATTCAACGTGCTCCAGTGTAGGTGGGAACATGACACAATTTAGGAGCGTTAAACAAGCTGCGATGAACGCAACAAGTTTTGGCCTTGCCCAAAGAGTAAGGCTAGGATGTCATAATAAACAAGCATCGGGATGGAGGATAAGACAGAGCTTCTAATGTCAGTCGTTCATTAAACACGGTGAAGTATGTACACGTTTCGGTTTTTGGAAAAAAAGTAATTAAACACGGTTTCAGCAAGAAGCTGGACAGAAGAGTGATTGCGATGTCGTTCAAATCAGTTTAAATCCTGAAAATTTCTTGACTCTTTATATTTTTTTCATTATTAGTAAATTAAATACAACATGCTGTTTCATAAATTTAAGATATGTTGAAACAAAAATTGAGTTTGTTGTGAAAATGTTATGACATTAGCCGATGAAGATGAAGAAGTAGCCGAAGAAAAGAAACTGCGGTTCACAGAAAACATCGTAAAGTACCCTTCTCTGTCAGTCTCAGAGGAAAGGCTGCCTGTTAAAGCGTAGGGAGGGGCATTGGGATCAAAAGTAGTAGTTCAAAAAGTTCAACGTCTGATCGGACTACTGATATGTCTCCGACGATGGGGAGGGGCATTATATGGGTGACAGCAATACCTTTGCTGACTTGGCAACTTTGAATAAAATGATGAAAAAAAAAAAAAAAAGCATCAGCTCTAGCAAAAGCGTAAGTCCAATTGGAGCTGGAGATCCAACGCTCTTTAGCACAATACTAAATGCAACAACAATAACATCTGAAACAAAAGCAGGAAATACAGCATCAAATTCCAGAATAGGGTACGTGCGTTGATTAAATCTACGCGCTGCTGCGGGGCATAGCGCATCAGACGCAAGCAGTGTCTTCCAATCAGAGGTTCTGGTTGTTCTCAGGGCGGCTGAGCTTATGCAAATGAGATCGGTATCCGAAAGAGATATCGCTATCTACATTGATAACCATTATGCAGTCAGAATAAGGTATGACAGGACACTGCGGTATTATGGGAAATGAACAAGCGGATGAGCTTGTAAAAAAGGGAACTAATCGCAAATAGTGCGGTTGCCAACATCAAACCACCTGGACATTATCCAGGGAAAAGTCATAAAGACTGCTAACCTAAGGTAGTAAAGTCTTGAAGAATACATGGTATCCAAGGCTCTCTAGACGCTTTTTGATGGAAAAAGCTCTAGATAGCTAATAAAATAAAACAGGGATAAGCTCAGTATAGCAATAGGAATCCTGGGAGGGCACGCAAAGAGACTCAAAATGTCAGATACGGATATTTCCAGATTCCGCGTTGATCTGCAAGCAGTTAATGATATAACAATCAAATTGTATGAATGCGAGGCAATATCGTGTAGTTGAAGGAAGTTTTTAGGGAAATACTTTTTCGAAAACCTGGAGGAAATAGACGGCATGGACTTCAAACCCCTTCTTGGGCAGATTGTTTAGGGGGATTGTTTAGGTTTTTTATAATTTGAAGACAAATTCAACTGGTTCCACAGGGATCTCGATAGACCCGTTTTAGTGCCTGTGTCCGTGACGTGCTTAGGTTCCAGATGCTAGAGGCATGCATCGTGTACATCTCTCCCTGAAGTGGAAGACAACTATTAATAATATCTTTCTACGTATCTACAGCTACTCAATCCAGCTTATTTATACTGTACCAGAACTCGAGACACTTTTTGGAAGCAGAGGAGAATTACTTCATAATTGGCGAAGTCTTTAGCGACAAACATAGTGATTGGGGACACAATACGACTAGATGGAACTTATTAGTAAATTGGTGGGATCAACAGTGTGTTATGTACCGACTTGATCGGTTTTCAAGATATGTCTCCCAACTGCATCTTCTGCTGTATGACACACTGATGAAACTGAAAGACACGAACCAAAAAACTATTTTAAAGGGTGATTCATCGTGAGTTTTGATTTATAATGTAAAATAAAACACATAAATTTGAAAGTGAACTTTAAATTTTTACTATCAGTTAAAATAACAATTCATGGCACTTACGTTTTGAAAATGATATCATGTAAATATTGGCCACGACTACGTCTGAGGTGGTCCATTTGGAAGTTCAAATTTTGAGTGACTTGTTCGAGCATAGCGACGCCCCACAGCGTCGATCGTAGATGGCTTATTCCTGAAGACATGAGACTTTTTACATATCAACAGAGAAAATAGTCCAAAGGTGTGATATCACACAATCTAGATGGCCAATTTACCGTAGCAAAACGTGAAAATTCTCACCAAAATGATTTCTCAACAAAAAAAAATGTGGCTCGTAGCGCTGTCTTGTTGAAACCAGAGCTCACCGAGACCATGTGTTTAAATTTCAGGAAACACATAGTCCATTAACATGGCGCGGTAATGGTTTCTATTGACGGTAACACTCCGATTTGCCTCATTTTTGAAGAAACATGGACCAATGATTCCACTAGCCCATAAATCACACCATACCGTTGTTTTTAATGGATGTAATGCTAACTTTTGGTACTCTTCGGGTTGCTCATCAGCCCAAATATGGCAATTTTGTTTTTTAACGTATCCATTGAGCCAGAAATGGGTTTCATCACTGAACAAAATTCCACAATAAAACACCGGATTTTCATTGAGTTTTTCCATAGCCCATTCACTGAAAATATGATGAAAATTCAAGTCGCCTGGCTTCAATTCTTGCACAAGTTGAATTTTTTACGGTTTTAGGTCGCAATCCTCACGTAAAATATGCCAGGTTGTCGAATACGCCAAGCCAAGCTGCTGAGATTCGTCACGGTCTTCGCGTACACTCTCAGCTACAGCTGCTATAGTCTCTTCACTACATGCTGAATGTGATCTAACTGGTCGAGTATCATCCACTGATGTAGACTGGGATTCAAATTTGCGAATGGTATTGGCAATAGTGGTTTCGGTAGATCGGCTATGCGCACCGTAAGTTTCTTGAACCACACGAAAAATATTTCTCATAGAACACTGATTTTAGTAATACAGCTGAACAATTTGGAGACGCTGTTGTGGTGTGAGTCTTTCCATGATGACTTGCCAAACGATACTGAACAAAAATGATAAGGCAGTTTGATAGGAGTCACGCGTGATCTGTCAAAAAAAGTCTATTGAAAATCTAACCTCACGATGAATCACCCCTTATTTACTTTCTTTGACTAAGATGGAGTTCGTAAATGCATGATCTTTGTGTTTGAGATCTAATCCCTGAATTATTTTGTTTTTTTTGATATACTAAACATACATTCCTCGTTCGACTGCCAACGAGATCGGTCGGCCAGATAAGGCATAATTTCTTGCTTGGTCCATGTGTTCTATTCACTCAGAGTAGATTAATAAAGTACATTTATAACGTAAATAAAATTGTAAAAGTTTTACTTTAAATCGTATCACACTCACATAATCACTAGCAAATACCATCAGCATCACATCATTAGTACAAAATCATTAACTCCAACATACGTATTTTATCGGGTTTTCTAATAACGACTCGACAAAAACTTTATTATTGGCTTGAAGAACAATCAAAACATTTATGAATGGAACTCTACTTCGTTCATATGGCCACCGCGGGCACGTTTGCAGCGGTCGATTCGTTGGATCCAATTTTCAACGACTCGGCCACACATTTCGCGTTCAATGTTGGCTCTGTGCTTTTCCAACGTCGTGGGCGTGTTGGCATAAACCAATGACTTAACGTAGCCCCACAGAAAATAGTCAAGAGAAGTTAAATCGCACGAACGAGGCGGCCAATCGACTGGTCCATGTCTTAAGATAACACGCTCACCATATTCAGTAACGTGACGATCGTTATCGTCGACGTAAAAATATGGCCCAATAACGCCGCGGGCATGCAAACCGCACCAAACAGTTATTTTTTGTGAATAAAGTGGTGATTCATGAAGCACATGTGGGTTTTCACCCGACCAATAACACATATTTTGCTTATTGACGAACCCATTGAGCCAAAAATGAGCTTCGTCACTGAAGATGATTTTGCGATGAAATTCATCATCTTGGCGCATCTTCTCCAGAACCCAATCGGAGAACGTACGTCGCTTCAAATTGTCCTTCGGCTTCAATTCTTGAGTTAGCTTGATCTCTTATGGGTGTAAACCAAGATCCGTGGAATTGACTGATTTGGATCGTTTTCTACGGATGTCTGAACGGCAGCGATATTTTCGACACTTCGACCATCCCGTTGTCTCACTGACACGGCAAGATCACACAACGAATATGTAGACTCAAATTTTTGCACTAAGCTTGTTATTGCCTGTCTACTAGGGCAAGAATTGCGACCGAAAATTGGAGTTAACACTTTTAAAGTTGCAGTCACCGACTCCGAAGATCTGTAGAAAATTTTTATAATTTTCAGACGTTGCTCGTTAATGTACTTTACCATGATGAAAATGTTGAGTTTACTAAATAATTTGACAGTGACATTTTGATGATTAGTGAAAGAGTGCGTTCAAAAAAATAAATTCAATGTAAACAAATTAGGTACACATTTAACATACAAGACAAATTTAAATTGTACGGGGACTGTTTGATGAGTACCCGGATTTGAAGATGGGTGGCGCTACTGAGCCAAAATAAGTATACCATCATTTTGTATAACATCTTTTAGTCCGCCTGTCAGTTTGCCGTCGCTTACTTTTGTTTTAACACCCATTTCAAAACATCATGTTAGTGGTTTTTGCGACCATGGAAAAGGAACAATACCGATCAGATTATTTCTGAGTGAAAAAACCATACAAACATACTCCATCGACACGGGAATTAACATAAAGATGACAAAATTTGTTCATTTTAGGTAACATTTTGTACTTTGAGAATATCGTATAAATGGTAAATGTGGAAACTGTCGCTTTGCGATCTAAAAACGCTTATCAATTATCATATCGTAGAGAAATCCATTAAAGCTGACGGCGGGGTGAAGTAACAGTAAAGTATCGATATTACCCAAATTCATCATATGAGGAAACACTGAATTTAAAAAAGCCTAGGAAGGAACCATAAACACGAACTTTTGTAGTTTATAATCATTTAAAGATAATAGGAAAGAAAGGATTTATTTTAAGGGTAAAGTTGCCTGAGTCATGAAAAATGTTGTTGTTGCTTTGGCTTTGTTCAGAAAGTTTTACAAATACTGACTGACGGCTAATGTATGTGCTGATAAATTGTGCTTTACGCTTTCACCGAACAGCATTTAGGAAAAGAGCGCGATTTGTTTTTGTAAGGCTTTTATTGAGGTAAAAACTGGCATCTGAGAGTAGGCAGTAGGTTTTTCGTGTATTTTTGCGATATGTTGTTGCCGCGCGAAGAACGGAAGGTACGGTTGAGAACCGCAATATAAAGATTTTTGTTTTTCTTTGGCTTACCAAGAATAATGCCTTTTACCGACGATGGCTGACAGTCAATCGTAGTGCAGAGCGAGTGAAGTAGAGACTGCAGGTTTTCGCCATCTATTCTGGGAACACCAAACAATACAGCGTAAGACTCTGTCCAGAGATTCAATGTGGCTATTGATGGTGTTGAGCTTTTCCTCAGTCATATTTTACAATTTCCTAACACGATCCATCACATCTGTTAAAATTGTTTTAACACTTTCAAAGCGCGCCACCTATGCATTTTCCAATTCTGCAACGATTGCAAAAAAATCGGTTCGAATTTTAGCCATTTTGGTTCGCATAGCTTCAGCGAAAGATTCACCCTGTGGGCTTAGACGTTCATCTAGTTGTTTTAGGGTAATATATGCGTGAGGAGATGAATTTGGTGGAGTTAAAGTTGCATGATTTGCTAGAATTTTGCCAGACCGGAGCTCCATAACGTAGTCTTAGTTAGGTAGCAAAAATATGTATTTTTTTTTTTTCTGGAGCAATTTCTACCGAGTGCATATAAGCTATTCGGTTACACAATGTACTAGTCTTAACTTTATATATTTAAATAAAAGCAAAGTCGCGAAACTATCAAACACTTTGACTGTCATTCACTTTGACATGCCCTACGACACCACTCTTGGTTGGTGTATATGAACTCCATCATATTGTTCGGTTGTTATTTAACTTCTAGAATTTTTGGTTGCATATAAGATTACGTAATGGTCGGAAAGATATTCGGAAGTCTTACAGCTGGTAAGATTGAAAGCGAAGGAAACACTTTTGAAGACTGCCTAAATGTGAATGTGACCAAATTCTCATTGTCATGTAGAGTAATCATTACAGTATAGATAATGTCTGTTAACAATTTCGTACTCTAATATGAAATGAGGATTTCTTATCCTTACATTCAACAGAAAAAAAATCTCTACCTGAGATACTTTCCTTTTAAATTTTAGCTATTTACGTTTATCTTCCTTGAACCACCACCATTAAATGGTCTTAAAATACACTCGGTACATTAACTTCTCCAATACATTTAACTTTCACGCTCCAATAATTCTAAGCCAATTGGGATAATTTACTTTGCGACAAGCACAAATCGGGGAAACGACGAAATGGTTTTAAGATTTGGGTTGAGAAGCACGTGACTGAAAAGGCGATTCAACTCTGTTTTCCAAACATGAAGCCATGCATTTAAAAATTTGGATAGCAAATTAAAGTTTAGGCTTCGATTCTTAAAAGTTTACCAAATCATAGATAAAATCTTGTTTCTTTCCCTGACACCATAAGTTTGTTTGTAGATGTAAATGCCTCTCTCCTTATGTTGGTAGAAATAATTGTTCACATAAAATAAAGTTTGGATTTGGTTTTTTGTTGATGTCCCAATTAAGTGTAATTCCTTACATTGACAAGACAAGATATTGTCCTTGGTTTGAACTATCATACCTTATTTATAATTACACTAGTTTACAGTGAAAAGTATCCGAAATAATTTTAACTAATTTCTGTTCGTCTACCATATACCTACTGAATGCGAGTTAATAAGTAAAAGTCGTTTATTAGTCTCAGTTTTCACGATACCTGAATTTTTTTCCAATTTAACGATTATTCCCTCATTTAACTTGATAATAGTATAATGTGTCAACTCAGTTAGTTGACATCAAACGTAAACGAATATTGTTTTTTAATGCACCTTTTTGTAATACTAAGTGATAAAAGTGTTAAAGTAAAAACCACTTAATTTTGATTGATTAAGTTTATTTTTACGTCCTCTACCGTACAGCAGTTTTCACCCTATCCTGAAGCGTTCGACCATTTGCGATGAAATCACACTTTCACAACCACCATTTGTCAGTCTCAATGTCAGAAAACGAAGCACCGCGTACATCATCACAGCCACATTAAGTAACGCAAGCTGAATTTAATGATCTTGCAAGGGTCTTAGAATTGCCAAAGAAAAAACAGAACTTCCAGTCTCGAAGTGGTGTGACTATAACATCTTTCCGCACACAAAATTTCGAAATGGTTAAAAGTTTAGTTTCTTGTAAGGATGTGCATGGGTTGATGGGAGCCGTGACCTTTATATATACACCCAGACTGACTCGAACTGAAACCAACTTCAGACTGCTATAATTTCCAAACCGTTCATTACTCTGAGCTCAAATTTGACACATTTCAGATAATTTTATTATTTACAAGCCTTTTAAACGATTTGCGTCTCCATTGTTTTGAAAAAATTTTATCCGCGATGGAATTCAAACGTGCTAGTGTGATTGCTTTATATTTGGCTGGAAAACCACAAGTAGCTATCGTTAGAGCCCTGCAGCACCTCAACGTGAATAAATTATTTGTGTCTCGAGCCATAACTCGTTACCGTGATACTGGCAGCATTGCAAAACGCCATAGAGGTGGTCATAAAAAAAATAGCAGCGTCGGCAGAAATGGTGAAGGCTCTAATTGAGCGAAATCCGCGTCGAAGTGGAAGAAAAGTGGCTCGTGAGCTCAACATATCGTTGGAACGGATGCAACACATACTGAAAAATGAGCTTGGGCTCAAGCCATTTAAGTTCCAAGAGAACACACGATCTTACGCCGCAACAGAAAAAAGTTTGAGTCGAAAAAGCGAAGGAGTTGCTACGCTTGCACGAAAGTGGTAAGTTGCCGAATTTGATTTTTCCCGATGAGTCGCCATTTGTTATAGAGCAATATGTCAACCAACAAAATCACCGAGCTTATTTGCCAGAGAGGTCCTTCGAAAATTTACACCTTCGGACGGCCACCAGAAAGCAGGCAGCACCGATGGTGATAATTTGGGCCTGAAACTCTCTTAGAGGCAGTATTGAAGCCTTGGGCAAAAAATCATTTCGGTCGGAAACCGTGAACATTTCAACAAGACTCTGCACCGACTCACAAAGCGCGCGTCAACCAAGATTGGTTAAAAAATAATGTTCCACACTTCATTTCTTCGACACAATGGATTGCAAATTCTCCGGATACAAATCCATTGGATTTCTCTGTCTGGGATATTTTGAAAGCGAAGGTTGGCACTAAAAAATACCAAAGCTTGGACCACCTCAAACAAGCACTTCGCCAGGAATAGGCTAAAATACCGCAGAGCCATTTGCGTGTAGCGTGCGATGCTTTCGTCGGCCGCCTCAAGGCCATTATTCGCGCCAAAGTTGGAAATATTGAAAACTACTGATACAATTTGAAAATTGATGTATTTTCTAACATTTTTTGCTTTGGCTTGTGTCAAATTTATCAAAAAATAAAAAAAATTATAGCATTTTAAAAAGTTGCAGTTCGGGTCACCCTGTATGTATACAAAACGAATGGAGGCTTTTTATGGACAGCTCTAAACTAAGTTTAAAGGCTATTTTTTTTTTTTTTTTTTTTTAATCAAAATATTTTGCTCCCGATTCCTATTGGTCACGCGGTCTATATAAAAAAGTCTTATGAAAATATGAAAACCCTTTTACTTTGGATTGAACACCATTGGCAAATTTCCAGCGGAGACTTGAAAATTGTAGTTCTTCTGCTTGGACTACAGTTAGGCTCCACGAAATTTTGTGGGTTTATTTGTGAAAAGGACAAATGTGGCCAAAAATATGTTCAAAATGACCACAAGTTGATCCACAAAAAAGGAATACTTACACGACATACAATAGGGACTGATGAAAAATTAAGTGAAGCCAAGAACAAGGAAGGTATTTTTGTCGGTCTTTAAATAAACAATTTATTTAAAAGTGTTAATTTCGACGCTCTTTTAGAAGGTAAAGAAAAAAAGCTTGGGACGATTTCCACCATGGCAAAAAACTTCTTGGAAAAATAAGAGGACTGACAACTATGCAGAACTCATTGCAAATATATTATCATCATACAAAAACCTGGGTGGTAACATGTCGTTAAAAAAGCACTTTTTACATATTCATTTAGATTTTCTTCCGGACAATTGAGGGGTTTTTAGTGATAATCATGGCGAGCGCTTTTATCAGGACATCGCAAACATAAAAAAAAAACGTATATCAGGGCAAGTGGAACGTTTCAATGTTGGCAGATTATTACTGGACTCTTTGTTGAGATATTAAAGAAGCTGAATACAAGAGGGTAGCATAAAAACGATGTCGCAATTCTACTAATTAATAAAAAATGATTAAATAATACAAATTAATTTTTGTAAATTTTTCAAAGCTTCACGAAACTAATTTCAGTGAAAATTAATTAAAAAAAGCTACTTTACTTAAAGAATACTTTTTTAAGTCAAAATTTGTAGACCAGTGTTGTTATTAAAGTTATGAATGTGAAAATAACTTCTGTTCATCGGAACTGCTCAATTTAACGTGATTACCCACTTCAAGTAACATTTTCTTTTGTTATTTAATAGGATTCGCACATCTACAACTTATATTATTATACACCAATTATAGTTGCTAAATGTACATGGAAAAAGACAGCAGCCTATAGAGCATAGAACCCTAATTAATATGCAAATTTCGTTGTTTTGTGCACAAAGAAAAACGGTTAATGAGTTGTATCGCGTAAACTTGGCGACAAGAGGTTGACTTCCTTTCTTCTAAAATTGAAATTAATTTAAACGGAGCGAACACGTTTCTTAAGTGTTAAAAACTGAAAGAGCATTCGCTTTAAGGGAAATATCCGTATGTTCTTCAAGGATAAAGATTTAGCATACAAAATGGTTTAAAAGAATTAATAAGAACGTAGTCATTAATGAATACCTCACCCATTAGCCATTTGTTGTAGGAGTTCTATTTGCTAAGACGAAAAAGACGAAGGCAACGCCCGAACAACAGACCCTCTAACTTCCCAGTTTAATTTTACGATTTCCGAATTATTTTGTTTTCGTTGCTTCCTTAAGCTTATTTCGTACTCTTCTCTTCGATTGTGATATAAATATTTAGAAATTGTTTCTGATATTGAAATCTATGAAAAGGTGTAGCGAATATACTTTTAAGTCTTCACCGACAGAACGTAAATGTCTTCATTTTAGTTATGGGAAAGTATTTAGAAATACCCGAGGGTATATGAAGATTTTTGTATACTCTTGTTGATTACACTTCTAGATTCTATTTACACAAAGTCTAAATAGAACATAAAAGCATAAAATGGAATACATATCAACCTCTTCATTAGTGAGCCCATCAGGTAACTTGATATATTAGGCAGTACGTAGTAAACTCGAAATGAGGTCACTCATTATTTTAGCGATTTTCCAACTTCTTGATCCCGTCCGAAAAGTAATTTTCCGGAAGGTCTGCAAAATACTCCTCCGTGGCGTCGATGATTTCTTCGCGTGAGCTGAATTTTTATTGATGAGCCATCTTTTGAGTTTTGGGAAGAGATAATAGTAAGAGGGAGCCAAATCGGGCGAACAAGGTGGATGCGACAGCAATTGGAGCCGTAAGTCATTAATTTTAGTCATGGTTGCGATGCTCTTGTACGCCGGTGCATTGTCTTGCAAAAACAAAATTTTTTTTCGCTTCATGTGAGGCCGTTTTGCAGCGATTTCGGCCTTTATTCGCTCCGATAATACACAGTAATGCTCGCTGTTGATGGTTTTTCCTTTTTCGAGGTATTCCATGACAATCCCAGAAAACCGATCCCATAACCTTTCCGAGCCATCGAGGATCCCTCGGCTAGAAATCATTCTGTTCTCTTGTGTTTAACAAATACCAATTGACGCGAAAAGTTCGCCCGATTCCGCATCAGCAAGTCCAAACACTCTTTCGAAGGGCTCTCGCGTTCGTGTTTTTGGTCAGGAGTGAGTATGCGCGGCACCCAGCGGCAGGATTACTGTTTCATATACAGAACATTGCCCAAAATATGGCGTGTGAGCTCAGTACTAATCTTTGTGGTATCTGCTAGCTCGCGCACCTTCACTTTCCGGTCAGCCAACACCATTTCATGTATTTTTTTTAATTGTCCTCTGTAACTGCATCGGAGGGCCTGCCGCTGCGGACATGATCGGTAGTGGAGTAGCGGCCACCACGAAACTCTCGAAACCAATATTTGACGGTGTAATCTGACGGAGCATTAGCCCCATAATATTTATACAACTTTTCTTTTGTTTCCTTCGCCGTTCTGCCTCTCAAAAAATAACGTTTTATGAGAGAACAAAAATCGTTTTTGTCCATACTTAACACGATGCCAAAAACGTCAACAACAATCAGCTGTCAAAACAAAACTACTTTTCACTCCACCTAATAATTTATCGAAATCGAGGAAACTGTTTTCTTCAACCAAACAAGTTAATATTCATGAACTTATACTCAGGTTAGAGAATTTGCAACTCTTTTTTTAAGTTGAGGAGGTGTACCAGAAACTAAAATTGTTTCGTATACGATAGCCAGATTAAAACTTGGGTATGTAATTTAATTCAGGCGGTTTTTTTTTTTTTCAAAATTTGAACATTTATTTAAGAAAACATGTACAATAGTATTATTCAAAGTATTGCCCATCTAAAGCTATGACTTTTTCCCATATTTTTGGCAATTTGTGGATCCCATCCCAAAATAACTGCGCCGGCTTGGTAGCCAGAATGAATCAAGCCAATTTTTGACATTCTGCTCTGATGTGAACCGTATTTCAGTGAAGGCGTTCTGCATCGACCGGAACAAATGTTAGTCAGAAGGGGCAAGGTCTGGGCTATAAGGCGGGTGGGTTAAGACTTCCCATCCACTGTTTTCCAAATAGTTCTTAACCGGAATAGCAACGTGGGGACGAGCGTTGTCATGATGGAAAATTATTGCCTCGTGTCTGGTCGCATATTCCGGGCGACCTCTCTCTTCAAACGGATTAATTGTGTTCGGTAGCGTTGTCCATTGATGGTTTCACCCGGTTTTAGCAGCTCATAATACAGCACACCCATTTGATCCCACCAAATACAGAGCATTACCTTAGCGCCATGGATATTCGGCTTTGCCGTTGATTTGACTGGTTGGCCGGGTTTCACATATTAGTTCTTGCGCTTGGAGTTGTCGTAATGGATCCATTTTTCATCACCAGTAACAATCCGATGCAAAAATGACTTCCTTTTATGGCGTTCCAGCAGCATTTCGGACATTCAAATCCGCCTTTCGACGTATCTCGGCTTGAGTTTATGTGGAACCCAATTTCCTTGCTTTAATCGTTTTGAAATGGCTGCTTGAGTGACACCCAAAGATTCTGCAAGCTCTTCTTGTGTTTGGAAACAATCTTCATAAAGTAATGCTTCCAGTTTTTCATCTTCAAACTTTTTTGGCTGCCCAGGACGTTCATCGCCTTCCAAGCCAAAATCACCACTTTTAAATCGGGCAAACCACTTTTGGCACGTTCGCTCAGCTAGCGCATGTTCACCATAAACTTCCACCAAAATACGATGACTTTCGGGAACAGTTTTCAGTAATGAAGACGAACTCCCCGCAAAAACACTTTTTCAGGCACAAAGTTCGACATATTTGAGTGAAAAAAAAAATTATTGTTGTTTACGCTTCAAATGAATGACATATACTGAAATGGCGTACAATGACATTAGCCTTCCAACGCATGTTCCAATGGAATAATAACAATGGAAAAATACAAGTTACGCAAACCGCACGAAGTTATAGACCCAATATTTTTATATGTCGAAAAATAGGAAGCAACGTAATGAACTTTATATTCCTTGCAAAGTTGGTTTTTTTTTTTTAAGGGATGTCATTATGAACACCACGTTGCACAATAGCAATACGAGGGCGGACCCAGAAATACCCGGCCTGACCAAGACATGGCGGTAGTTGTTTGAAAATATCACTGTATTGGAAAGTACGCAGTTTGTAAGGCAATTGTTTCAAGTTTGAAAGCGCCACGTTGTTTAGTATTTGTTTGACAGCCATTAGTAATGAACGTTGTCAGTGAATTTGTAAAAATGGAGAAAATTGGTCATCGTTATGTGATACAATACTTTTATTTGAAAGGCCTCAGCCCAACCATATAAAAACTGTGTGCAAGGTAGGTGCCGCGTTAGCTCACACCCGAGCAAAAACGGTGTCGTGAAGATGTTTCAGTTGAGTGTTTAGCGAAGTTTCACAGCAGCAAAGCAGAATTTTTGCGCCATTTCATAACAGTGGATGAAACATGGGTCCATCACTTTACACCCGAGACAAATGAACAATCAAAACAATAGATTTAAAAGGGAGAACCGGCTCTAAATGAGGCGGAGACCGTTTCATCTGCAGGCAAGGTCATAGCGTCGATTTTTTGGGATGCGTGTGGGATAATTTTCATTGACTATCTTGAAAAAGGAAAAACTATCAACGGCCAGTATTATGCGAACTTATTGCAACGTTTGAGCAAATAAATCAAGCAAAGACGGCGGCATTTAGCTAAGAATAAAGTGTTGTTTCATCAAGACAATGCAACAGCTCACAAATCCGTTATTGCAGTGGCTAAGATTAATGATTTAAAGTTTGAATTGCTACCTCATGCACCCTATTCGCCAAATTTAGCCCCCTCGGATTATTTCTGTTCTGAAACTTGAAAAAATGGCTCAATGGTCAAATATTATCCAACGATGAGGAAGTGATGTCAGCAGTTAATGGCTATTTTGAGGAGCAGGACAGTTTTTATTATAAAAAGGGTATCGAACTTTTTGAACATCGCTGGGAAAAGTGTATAGAGCTGAAAGGCGATTGTGTTGAAAAATTAATAATTTTTTGTCCAAAATATTTGTGTTTTCTTTGTTGGGTCGGGTACTTCTGCGACCGTCATGGTATATCATAAAGATAAGGTTCCTAGATTGGAGACATATATACTCGTATATGTAAGTAACAAAGATTTTATTTTGAGTTCAAAAACTGCGAAAATCCTAAGCCGTATGAACTGAGACAATTCTCACTCACAGGACAAATGCAAAGTTTTAGCTTTAGTTTGTAGCTTAGCTCTATTAAGCGCCAAATCAATCAGAAAAAAAATAAATACTCGTATATATGTGTATGTAGTAATTCAATTTCTGACAGAGTAAATCGTTAGCTTTCAGTTTTCTTTAAAGACAGGAAGATAGCTATTGCTTTCATACAGATATCTTTTTTTTTTTTTTTTTAATAATTTACGCACACTCAAAGGATGTTGGTATCCATAAGATGTTTACACACGGCGTGGCGAACTCAAGTTAGGAAAGGGAAAAAGGGGATATTGTGATGTGCATTGGTCTAAAATGTTTGAAAGTTATAATGACTAGAAAATAAGTAGTTTTTCATGACATCCTATAAGCGAGTTGCATTGGCTTAGGTACGAAGCACGGTATTTCAGAGTACATCCGAAAGTGAACGCGAGGGTAAACTGATGAGCATTCATAGATAGATGGTTGTTACGGTTACAAGTTTAAATCCCTACTGGCAATTTCGGTGGAGCACTGGTGGTGAAAATAGCAATAGAACAAGATGAGAAAGGAGACATTTCGCCGGTGTTCCAGGGTGCCAATTGACTGTGTAATATAAGCATCACCTATGAGCTTTACCTCACGGATTTGGATCTTATCTAGAAAATGCAAAGAGGTCATAGGGGCACCTAACCAGACGTGGGCATTGTACTCCAATTTTGGAATGCTTTATACCTATGTTTATTGAAATACGATATTTCTTATATCGCTTTAGGGAACCTATACCAGATTTTGCACCATTTTTGGCGATATTAAATATGTGGTCATTCAAACGTAGGTTGTCATTGATACACATACCGTGTTTTCGAGTCATTAAATTCCACCCTGTCGGTGGTTCTCAATTTAGTAATGCTGTTTATATCAAAATGTAATGAGCTTAGTATACGTTGCTGTTCCCGTTCAACAGCCGAAGGAAAGGACGTGAATGAGGGAATATGTGGGACTAGAAGTAGCATACAAGAGATAATTGATGAAAGAGTATCGGAATCAGAACCGAGCTATTATTTTGTGAATATAAGACTTAAAACCATCCAAGATAACTGGAATTGAACGCTGCAAAGTATAACTTCTAATCGACGAAAGAAGAGAGTCATTAATCACAAATGCACGCACTTTCAACAAAAGAGTCTGATTTCAATTATGTTGCTTTCGTCAGATTAAAGTACGCTTTGGTTCCACTTTTTGCCAATGGTCCTGTTGCTACGAAAAACGTGGTCATTGAAGTTTTCGTGTTTCGAGATATTACCTGAGGTGACAATTTATCACCGTTTCCATGACCTTGGACAGAAGGGATGTAAGAGCAATGGGTCTATATGAGTATACAGAAGAACATTTGCTTTTTTTAAGAAAGAGCTAAAAAAATGCTGTTTTCCATTAAAAATACCATACTTCGAAAGAGTACTGAAGAGTAATATTGATGATAAAGGATTTTACCATTTTTACCAGCAAATTTGTGTATGTTAATATTTTAAAGTACACTTGTTAATACACTTGTGCAAAAGTGGACTCTTCTAATTAAAGATACGATGCACCTAGTTGTAGGCGAGACAAAGCACAATCTGAAAGTGTTGAGAATGTGTTGTAAACAGATTAGCCTTGTCCAAATGACTAAAAACTGGAATGTCATTATAAATGAGCATTGGAATGGATTATAGGGACAATTTTGACGGCCAAAGGTAGTAGTGTATAGTGTATATACAATATAAATTCTTGAGTTATTATAAAAAAGGCAAACAAAAACACCGACGATACCAAACAGGACTGCGAACTGAAAATTCTAACATTGGTCTACCGAGCCAAAATGTTGTAGGTGCTGTAGGCTCTTACAACAATAGGAAACAGTGCATCAACAAAATTCAAACTCACAACCCGCTATACATCAGTTTTTACATACACTCAGTCATTGCTTTTGCAGTATTATAAGGCAAATGCAGTGACAGTGAGTGCAAGCAAAATCACTTTTAACTAAGAGCAAGAGATGTGAGATGCCCGCACTAAGATTTCTATTTATTTCTATTTTTATGCGAATGGAGATTTGCGTTGGTTAGAATGTGCAGGACACAACTGTGAAACAAATTGAATTTTGCTTGTGTACTGGTGTCACATGTGCATCCGTCGGAGGGAACTCAGTTTATCTTCCATCGATATACCCGTATAGTTTTGACTTTTTGGCAGTTTTCGGGTATTACTTTTGTGTCTTTTTCTTTTATAAACCATTAAAACATGTATCGCTTATAATTACATCTAATACTACATATTTTTTCCAGATATCCGCATTGCTAATTAGCCTCTTGTGGGGTTGGATAAATTCGCGGACCTTGAAATCATTCAATTCTCATTTCAGTCGATTCCATTTTTCCTTCATATTTCATTCTCAATTTAGGAATGCGTGTATACATATGTAAATCTGAAAGGACAAATTTCCTAGACAAGAAATCGTTAAGTTTCAGTGGCATTTTTTTGTATCAAACTACGGTGATGTTTTGGACCCATTGAAGTCGTTCCACACTGACTAGCTGACCAACATTGTTATCGTAATTATCTTGGTGAATAATGACAGAGACTAAATAATTTACACTTTTTCCACTTTGGTGCGATGTCTCCTTCAAAACAGAAGATGGATTTGTAGGTATCTGCTCTTTTTGACTCGTATCTTCTTGCCCCAATTATTTATTTATTCAAAAAGAGGTGGTTAAAATGATGTCACGTCTTTGTTTAAAATAGCTCTATCATCGGCGAAAAGAGGGAAGTTGTTTCAAACTCATTAATTTGCTGCTTCAATGGAAAAACTTGCACGTTATTAAAAGAAAAAAAAAATTGACATTGTAACATACACTACCCTAGTGCACTCTAACTTTAACTTCGAATTCCCGCAGTACACTTAATATTATGTAAAATACTTATGTACGTTTTGGGTCTGTTTTACGATGGAATGAGATCTCTGGGAACCCAGTTGAATGCTTTTTCCAATTCGATTAAGACGACATGTAGATCTTTCGAGGCATCGTTTTTCAATGTTTTTCCTTTATTATCCGTAAACATTGAGCCGCGAAATATGTCAAACTGCATCCAACAAGGCTGTATTAACTGCTTTCGACTTTAAAAATATTGAGTTTTCGACTGTCCAGAATATGCTAGTATGTGATATTAGTTTCGTGGAACTGTTATTAAAATTTTTCGTGTCGCCCTCGCCTTTATACAGTGGTAAAAGAAAGCTCTTTTTCAATGGCCGATCGCTTTTTATCACTTTATTGAACAGAATCGCGCGACTCCCTTAAACCCAAGATTTCTGATTGTCACCCACACTTCGAAGGGTATGTTATACGGCTTAACTACGTCCAAGTTTAAATCCATTCTACATATTTATTATTTCGTGTGTTTTTTTTTTTTTATAGTACCGCGCGCGCAACAAATGGATATGAATACGCTTTTACTGGCTTTTTCTTCAGGGCGCGGGCGGGTGGTGTAGTAGTTTGAAACTCATGTGTATTAGGTTTCCATATTTTTCCCGGAAGTGGTTGTCAAACTGGACGGGACGAGCTAGTATATCCTCCTCAACCAGTGGGTCTTAAGTAGTTATTTTCATATAACTACAAGAAGACTTTTTCACAGAATTGCCTGGCATGGGATTCGAACCCGCGACCCTCTGCTTGAAGAGTCTATGCATATACCACTACACCACAGCCACCCCCAAGTGTCCATACTATGTGAAGCCCCTATTGGAGGTGATTAAATCTTTCACCTGCCGTTGTTTTGATTACGATTGTTAAATATTTCAGATAAAAAAAGACATGTTTAGTCAGTAATGGAGTTTTGAAATGAATAGTAGGCTACGTGGGAAAACTGGGTGTAGGCTAACAACAAAAGTGTGAAGAGATAATTGGGAATCCAGGCGACTGGACAACACTTATACAATACATTAAAAAAAAAGAAATGTCAGAACTCAAAAAAAAATTTTGTCTTACGCAGTCAAGTGTTTATTTCTTTCGAAACCACACGCTTTTGTCAAGCACACTGCAATTTTCAAAATAATTCAAATATTGTATATTTTTTTTCGTGGGATATTTTTAAATGGAATATTTTATATTTACATATGAATGAGTATGTAGGCCCCGACCTTTCATATTGTCAAACTTTAAGTATTATAATGAAGGCTCCCAGCACGTACACTACAAGTATACATATGCTTACATCCTTCCATAATTTAAATTTATGATCTACCCCAATTGTTATTCAAAACTTCCATCAGTACCCAATGCCGACGTTCCTCTTGTTGGCATAGTAGTTTGCACGTTTCATTCATAAATATCTAAGGTTTTATTTACGAGTATTTCCCCATTCGAAAGGTACTCGTAGTAACTAAGCATGCGCGTAAAGTCTCCACTGTTTTCGAACTAAATGAGATACGTTCCACGTTCTCCTATAGGAGAGCTATTTATCCCTTTACTTAGAAACCTCATTATATGATTGTACTTCTCTATTCTTTCAAATTGTTAAGTTGCCTATCTTTTAGTACTTTGCCTTTTGTGCGTTCGAGAGGTTTAAAAAGTGTGTACGCTTTTGGATAGGTAGCCGAAATCTGACGTCCATTTTATTTGTGTTTGGTTTAACAGGTATCACAAGTAACTTCTTCCTTGGATTAACCTGGATTTTTACCTAAGACCGCGCTGAATTTCAGTATTTTTATTTCATGTGAATATGAACGATAGCGCCATTACGAAGTTCTCATTTCCAGTAATTCTAGTAAATGCAAATAGTTCAACTGAACTGCAAGGGGCCAAGCTTTGTATCTTAAACTGAAGGAAATGTAATTTCTAAACAAATATTGATTGAAATTGCAAGTTTTTTGTATGAGTGACTAGGTTAATATTTCGATATGTGTTATAAGCAAAATACTTTGACGGATTCTGCATTAGATGCTCCTGAAACCAGCTTTTTAAATAAATAGACGTGTGTTGAAGGTATCAATGAAATGTTTTATTTTAGATTGAAATACAATTAGTGTCATTAGAAATTGCAATTTGACATCATTTAAATGTTCTGTTCATTCAGAGTGGATGCGGCAGATTCAACTTTGGTTTCCTTTCACATATTCCAGCAATTTCACGTCAAATACTCGACTCCAAGTTGTCTTACGTTTCTGGCTTGTAGACATAGACAAGGTATTAAATCGTATCAGTAGGGCGGCCAATTAACAAGGTTATTTGCGGCAATAAGACAATCAGTAAACTTCGTCTTCAATAAGGCGATTGTGGCATCCTCCCTTTGAAAGCAAATATCCTCCGAGGATCCTAATTCCAATTTATTCAAAAAAAAGCTAACTTGGAATGCAAGGAACTATTGTTCCGTTAAAATAAAAACAAGTTTTTTAAGGTTTCAAACCTTCACTTATGTCACTTATGAACTAAACTGACAATTTTTTAATAAACTTAAGATCACTTATTTTCTTATTGCTTACATTGCAGTTTCATATTTCTTCTTTTTTGCAATATTATATTGCAAAAACTGACTTGAACTGCATATTTTTGCTAAAATTTTTTTATTTTTTGATAAATTTTATTGTGCCAAAGCAAAAAATGTTAGAAAGTACATCAATTTTCAAATTGTATCAGTAGTTTTCAATATGTCTACCTTTGGCGCGAATAATGGCCTTGAGACGGCCGAAGGTGGTCCAAACTTTGGTATTTTTTAGTGCCAACCTTCGCCTTCAAAATACCCCAGACAGAGAAATCAAACGGATTTGAATCCGGAGAATTTGCAATCCATTGTGTCGAAGAAATGAAGTGTGGATCTTTGTTTTTTAACAAATCTTGGTTGACGCGCGCTTTTTGAGACGGTGCCGAGTCTTGTTGAAATGTCAACGTCTCCAACCTAAATTATTGTTTGCTTAAGGCTTCAATACTGTCTCTAAGACAGTTTCACGGTATACGATCGCCTTCATTTTGACGTCACGATCCAAAAATACAAGCGGAGAGTGACCATCGGCGGTTATGGCGGCCCAAACTATCACCATCGGTGCTGCCTGCTTTCTGGTGGCCGTCCGAAGGTGTAAACTTTCGAAGGACCTCTGTGGCAAGTAAACTCAGTCATTTTATTTGTTGACATATTGCTCGATAACAAATGGCGGCTCATCGGAAAAAAACAAATTCGGCAATTCACCACTTTCACGCTTTTTCGACTCTAACTTTTTTCTGTTGCGGTGTAAGATCGTGTGTTCTCTTGGAACTTAAATGGCTTGAGCCCAAGCTCATTTTTCAGTATGTGTTGCATCCGTTCCAACGATATGTTGAGCTTACGAGCCATTTTTCTTCCACTTCGACGCCGATTTCGCTCAATCAAGCCTTCACTTTCCGAACCATTTCTGTCGATGTTGATGTTTTTTTATGACCACCTCCATGGCGTTTTGCAACGCTGCTAGTATCACGGTAACGAGCTATGGTTCGAGACATAAATGATTTATTCACGTTGAGGTGCTGCAGGGCTCTAACTTGTGGTTTTCCAGCCAAATATAAAGCAATCAGACTATCACGTTTGAATTCCATCGCGGATAAAAATTCTTTAACACAAGTGTCAAAATTTGAGCTCACAGTAATGAACGGTTTAGAAATTATAGCAGTCTGAAGTTGGTTGTAGTTCGAGTCAGTCAGGGCGTATTATCTTATATCCAAAAGATTATTATATTTCAAGACATTGAAGCGGAAGCTTTAAGAAAAATTGCAATATGATTCTATAGTTTCCAATTGATGAAAAAAGTTGTTGGCGTCGTTGCAATGGCTTTCCATTGCATGTAACTGATTCACGGGCATCATCTTGAAAGAAGTAATTTCCATTGACACCTCCGGTATAAAACCAAATCAAACAGTAAAATTGTTCGCATGCAATGGTTTTTTTTTTGTTTTTTTTTTAAAGAACTAACACTCAGCAAGGTATAAACACTTATGATGCCAAAGCATATGTTAAGTTTTTCGAAAAATAGAACAGAAAGAAAATGAAAGATATTTGGGCTATTTCGCTCCATGGCATGGGTAGTATCCAACATTTATTGGGGAGACTAATTTATAAGTGTAAATTGACTTGATGTTGTATTAAGGCAATCATTCATTTGATGAGATTTTAGTTTAGTTTATTTATTTAACATTAAGGAATACAATTATCTTATAAACTAGTGAAGCTTTAATATGTTCATAATAAATTCAGATATAAGCTATGGCAATAAAAAAGATTACGGAAATAATATTAGTAAAGAATATGATAAAAGTTATCTTTAAGATGTATACATTAATATAATCTCAGCTACGTACATGTGTGTATAACAGGTAGGCTGTAAAGTTCGTAGGCTTACATACTAAAACATATTTTATTATCCAACATAGTTGCTTTCGAGGGAAATACACGATTATAGCGGTCATGTAATTTTCGATACCATTTTTATGGTACGATTTAACTTTAACCTCAAAATAAGCCTCAGTTTCAGGGTTTACTTCTTCATTAGTGCTGAATTTTTTTCCAGTGAGCATTCTTTTGGGGACTCCAAACAGGAAAAAGTCACTGGGGGCCAGCTTTAGAGAAAACAGTTGATAGGGAAACAATTTATAGCCCAATTTATGCAATTTTGCCATTGTTTTTATTGATTTGTGACACGGTGCATTGTCTTGATGAGGCTGCATTTTTTTCTTCTTTAAAAGGAGCCGTTTTTTTCCTGTCCAACACGCTCTTTTGATATCTTCAAAATCTAAGCTATCTCGATCAACTTCACTTTACGGTTATTCATGATTATTTTGTGGAGTTTTTTTATGTTTTCGCCCGTAACAGCCTTTTTCGGGCGCCTACTGTGTGCATCGTTTTCGGTGCTCGATTCGCGCAGTTTAATTTTGGCAAACCACTTCAGAGTCAGAATAATTTTTATCAAGACAAGCTTTGGTTACAACAGTATTTTTTATTATTATTAAAGCAATGCTTTACTTGTATTAGCACACGAAACTTTTCTTTCAATTTTTTTTCATAAAAACAGAAACGCACAATGTTATATCTCACGAACCAATTGTCCGACAGCTGATAAATTTATACATGTGTCGTTTGAGGGTTAGTACTACTATAAACCATATGAATTTAATTCTAGTGACATCATATATGTGTTAGCCTGCGAACTTTTCAGTCAACCTGTTATCTCGAGATAAAATTGTGAAATTTTCTAATTATGAGTATACTCATATAAACACTGAGAAAAAAAAAAAATTAAAGGGTTAGGTGTTATTGTTCATGTAGAAGGACTTAAGTTTATTTCTGGTAAAACTTATCTTATTGAAAAGGTAACAACGCTGATTGGTTTGAATCACATAGAAAAACAATATAAGGGATTGATAGCTAATAAGATGATCAAATGACATGTTAAAGAGCAACTTTCAGTAATGAGATATCATGTCGACACGTCAAAGAATTTTTCAGAATATTTCGAACCCATAACAGAGAACTGGCACAAGGAGTGTTTTAGCTAGTAAAAGGCGAGTTTTGAAAGTGATGCAGTAGTGTGACATTCAGAGCTGGCTTAACTTTCCATATGCCTTACCAACTATAGTGTTGATATGGTTATTCCACTTAAGTTGTCTATTAAAAACAACTTCTAGTTTTTTTTTGTTGCCAACATGCTCTATTTTTGAACCATAATATCTTGGAAGTAGGAGAGATCAAGCAGTTTTTTTTTTATAAATGACTATACATTTAGTTTTAAATGGGCTTAAGAAAAGCCCTCTTTTGACCAGCTTTATATGTGTTCCAGGTCAGTGTCTAAAGCATTAGCGCAGTCTTCTATCATACAAAGAGGGCAATTTCGATAGAGCTGAACGTCATCATCTTACATTTGAATAGATGAGGTCACGAAAGGTGGACTCTCATTTACGTTAAGCGAGAAAAGAATAGGTCCCAGAATATAGCCCTGTGGAACCCTTCTAGTATTGTACACAAAGTCAGCTGATTTTTGGCTAACTGAGATAACTTGCTTTCTTAATTTTAGGTAAGATGACATGGTATTTGTAGCTAAATTCGAAAAACTAAACAATGTCAGCAGTTCGTTACAGATGTCTATCTAACATGGTTGACTGTATCGAATGCTTTCAAGAAATCCAAAAGTACTAGAAAAGTTACTTTGTTTTCATCCAACGCCTTTCTGATATCGTCCACAGCTTAAATTACAGCAGTTATACAGCTATGGTTTTTCATATATCCAAATTACATTGGAGATAGCAGGTTATTGAAATGAATATGGGACTTTATTTGCCTTTGAAGTACCGTCTCAAATATCTTTGAAAAGTAAGGCAGTATGGATATCGACCGATATTCCTTACTGTTAGAACTCTTATGTATACGAATTATTTTGGCACATTTTCATTGATAAGGGTAAATACCTGTTGTTGAATAATTGGGAGGATTATTTTCATAAATTTGGATGAATTTAATCAAAGCCTACAATATTTGATTTGACCGACAAAAAACAAGCAATCAAATCAGCATCATCTATACAGGAAAATTCAAAAGAACTGTCTAGAAAGTTCAAATCAAGTGGACTTATAGGAACACCATTAATGTCATGAAAAGGGACGGTAACAAAGCTCATATTCAGAGAATTAAGGTCCAAATCGGAATCAATATATACTTAAATGCAAATTCAAAGATCAGAAATAGCAGGTCATGTCTGGATAAATCAGGTACAGACAACTGTTTATACAAGAGAGCCTCATTGAAATTATTCACAAAGAAAACATATAAAAGAGTTTTCGTTTCATCAGAAAAGTGCTTAACATAATTTGTATGGACTGGGAAAAAATTAAGTGATTACATACTATCAATGAAATCATTGGCAACTAAAAGGTTTCTGTTAAAATCACCTTCTACTAAAACTTTTTGGTGGTGAATTGAGATGGATTCGAACACAGATATTATCAGAGATGGATCAATATGTTTGGTCGGTTACTTGTAAATAGACTCAATGAGAAGTTTGGCTGTGGTAGATTATAGCTCCCCCCTACCGTTTTTCAATTTGTTATTTTTGTCACACCAAAACTACACCCATAAAAGTTCGACCGATTAGACTGTGACTCCTCGTGTTTACGAAATCGTAGTTACTATTGCATTGACGGTTCTAAAGTTTTTGGTATTCCTTGAAGAAGTCAGATAATTGTAGCTCGATTTTTTTCAAATTTTCACTAAATGTGTGCTATGCTAAAAAACTTAGATTAGTACTGAAAAACTTTTTTTTAAACTCAAAAAGTTATCGGCAGATTTTAATAAAAATTTAATAACAACGATTCTGCATGAAGATCCATCATCGACGTATACAAGCAACCTTCGGTTGCGTCATCTGAAAACCGTTACGATAAGACCAGTACATTGCTCTGGCCCCGCTCTTTATTAGACAGCTCATTGGTGCGCGAAGCCTTGATAATTGGGCGGAGGCCCATACACACCTGCTTTGGGATGCTAATGCAAAAAATTCTGTTGACGCATCACTCATCGGGAAGGCTGTGTTTGCAGAACTCAGTATCCATCTGCAGTTCGCATTATTTTTGAACATATTGTCAATGACACTGAGATGATAGCTTTATATTTGAAGAACTAAATTTTTTTTTATCCTTTTCTTTGATCTGAGCCTGGATATTGAGCTACTTTTTGCGTTTCGGATCGAATTTTCTGACGACATACTCTAAGCATGGCTATACCAGCCGATTTTCTAGAATGGGTACTTTTCCAAATACATCCATTGATAATTAATTGTAAAATTTTTATCTCTGTCGGAATCTTTTTTTTCTTTTTAATCTGTATACAGGATCCAACAAATTGTTCGCGAATATCGAGTTTTATTGCAAGCCCTCGGAGTAAGTGTCTAAATGTTTGGACCTTTAGAACTATTACTCTTAAATATTTTTCGAATATGCGGTTGTCTACCTGCCTCTTACATTGCTTGCGACGAAGCTTGATAATATTGAACCTACGGCTGTCTGAGTCTCTCTGTAATGGGTTTATTGTTTGGAAAATAAACTCTATCATAAGAGTCTTAATTTAAAAGTTTTCATCCATTCCTTAAAAAGTGTGAACATAATATTCAGTTAGATCGCACGTGTCCAGTTTTTTCTTTTAACTATTTTGTTTGACTCGCTTTTCGTCAAAATGTCTGCTTCATCTCGCAATGCAAAAGAGAGGAGCAAATGTAACTTTGCCAAAATTCTTTGTTAAATAATAAGCTTTCCCTACTTATTTAATTACTTAAATAACGTCTCCACGAGCAATAAATTTTAGGGTGGGCATTTGATGTCTTCCTATTCCATTCGTTCAAATGTCGCAGAGCAAAACACTTTGATGTATTCTCGCGGTAGAGAATGGAAAAAATGAGAAAAAATGAATAAAGAAAAAAATATAAGTTTTGCTTGAATCCAATTTTGAAAAAAAAAAAAAAAAAACTTAATAAGAGAAACATTATTATTAGTGGATGATATATACTAGAGTCTCCATAGTTTTTCGGGGTAGGACCTTACTGCTCAATTGCCTACTTAGTCGAAAGAAACAGCGATTGGCAAGAGTGATTCTTTGTTTTATTTCTGATGAGGTGTTATTACCTTGATATTATAGCTGCCGACTGTGGCGTTTTGTCCAATTCGTCGATATTATATGTATCTTCTTGTTGACAGCATATACGAGGTATGTTCAAAAAGTAAAGTGACATTCGAATTATCGACTTTTTTGCTGTATTCATACACATGTCCCGAACATATGTTCACAGTTTCAGGTACATATATAGGATACTTAGTTTGTTTTTGACAGATAGAAATTTATCTTTCGAAAAATTAAAAATTCTCTCGGACGACAAGTTTCTCCTTGCCCAGCAATTGCATAATTGGTTCAAAATTTTTGATAATTGGGACTTTTTAGTGATGTGAAGAAACAAAATCGTGCTCGTCTAGGACAACTGAAGCTCGAATTAGAGCCGAAAATTCATAAATGTCGATGACACATCGACCTCTGTAATTGCAAATGAAATCTGGGATTATGTCTATGATGTTAAACTGGTTTAAGAATTGTAAACTGCCGACCTACACAAGCATTTAAATTTTCCCGATTGGGGGTTACATTTTATGAAATCGATCGATACTTTAACCGAACAATTAATTTGAACTATGAGACATACTACCCTCTTCAAGATCTTGAAGAATTGACACATTTGGGTCTTAAAAAATTCAAGAATGGATTAAGAAAAGCCTTTTTATCTACAACGTGTTAGTGTTAGCTGCGGTTTTCGAAACCTTAGTGTCTATTTTCAAAAAGACTCATAGACTTTATTTTTTTTGGCGGATTTTTCTTCATAGCAAACGTGACATCTTGCTCTGTCTTTCATTGGTTGTGGAACGCTTCTTGACCGTTTTGGTGGATTTGTTGAAGTTGGTGCAGAAACATCCTCTAAAGGTGAGGATGGTGAATTTTCTTCCAAGCAATGAAGCAGACGATGCTTCTTGGATTCGCACTTCTAGCTTCCATAAGTGGTTTTGCAGAAAATTTTTTTAGAAAATTCCTTCTTACTGTTGTTTTTTGAGTTGCTTGCTAATTCGGATTCACTTCTTTGAAATAAAATTAATGCATTCAAAGCAGAAATGTCAATCATGTTTGCAAATAGAGCCATTGGCCATCTGTTAGATTTTCTTTTACAGCTGTAACAAGTGAGCATTTTGTCAACCGTATCCACACCGCCTATATTGAATGAAAAAAAAAAACATTAGAGGGTCTTGAAATTTCAAAAAGTAGTGTATGAACAAACCTTTTGTTTTATTGTAATAGGCTATAATCGCTGGTAACTTTTTTCAGTCGATTCAATTTCAATTGAGTTATGCAAAGTAACATACTTTGCAACACGGTACACTTATTTTTCCGTCCAGTGTACGAAACAAGTGCTGTGTTTTCGGTAAATGCAAAAGTAGCTTCATACAAATGTCTATTTTTGCATTCAAGAAACTTTGGTGGGATGCTTCTTTTATTTTTTTCTCATCGTGCCAACCATTGTAATGCCCTTTGACAACAATTTTCGCCCAAGCTCATATGAGGAAAAGAAGCTATCCATTGTTATGTTGTGATCTTTCAAGCCATCAGCGAGATCCAAAACTACTCGTTCGCCTTGTCTTTTTTCACTCGAACTGGCTTCAATCGCGTTTCCCAAATATGGCTAGATTTTCCAAACATAGCTGGTATAAGAACAAACCAGCAACCAGAATTTTAGTCCGTATTTTACTGGTTTTGATGGCGTATATTGACGAAATTTACATTTTCTACGAAAACCAAGTAATAGCTCGTCAACTGTCACACATTCATGTGGATTGTAGTAGTCACTCAATAAATTTGACCATTTATCAAATATATCCCGAATCTATATATGTCAAGAATCAGTTGAAATAAGAAAGAAAGCAACTATGACTTACCTATAAACACCATCTAAAATCAAAACACCAATATATGCTTGCAACATTTTCGAATCGATTTGTTTGAAATGATATTTTTAATTTGTGGTGGGAAGAAAAGCAAAAAGCATCTTTGATGCCATCAACACAAGCCTTGGCATATCTTGTTGTTCCAGGATGAAGAGAAATTATATTTTCATTCCGCAATCTACCACTTTGATGCTGAAATGGCTGTATTTGCCAAACAATACCATCTTTTGAAACAAGCAGTGGATCCACATTTTCAACTTCAGCTATTGACATATGGTGTTTCAGCTATTTTATGTGTTTTTCAAAAATACGCGTGGTAAGTATGTAAAAACTTTTGGGTTTCCTACAACGCTATTTTTTTTTATTCAAATAATAAAAAAATTCCTTAATTTAATTGGCACCTATATCACCTAAGCTTTCATTTATTTTTTTTTTTTTAAAGAAAGATTTATAACATTTTCTTACAGCACAAAAAGGAACGTTATGCATGCTCATACCTCGAGCTTACACTTTTGATTTTCCTTCTTCATTATAAAGTGATATTTTCATACCCATCGGAATTTCAGTAAGGTTAAACTACTTTTAATTTAGCTAACAAACATAAAGTTCTAGTTATAGAAAAAGTAAATTTTTAACTTCTGTACAGCTTTTAAAATTTGTTTGAAAAATCTTTTCTTACTTTTACTGCAAAAAGAAAGAACAATTTCTGGGAAGTTTTAGTTATGGTTTTAAGATAAGTCCAAATTAAAGTTTGTTGTATTCAGGGTCTATATTTAAGTCCTTTCGAATTTGTCTTAAAGTTAAAAAGTTAATTTCACAAATTATTACTATATTAAAACACGAATAAGTGTACGAATTTAAAATTTAATATCACAAGATTCCTCAAAGTAAGGGAATTCTCCAGATGGAGTGCGCTTGCTAGTGAGGTTTCTACTGACTATGTGGTGGTATCCTGAGTAGAGGTAGTTGCTAAAAAAACCTATGTGGGCGTACAATGTTGACTAAGTTTTAAATTTTCCTTGCGTCTTAGCCGTATGAAAGAGTAGCGATCCTTCTATTAAAATGTTAGCGTCGTGTGGTCAAATGCCTTTCTGGATGTAGTAAAGAAACTGAAATCTTCCCCTTAGCAATATAAAAAAGATATTCATTTAGGAACTTACAAGTGTATCCTGGAAACACCTAACTGCGATATTTATAACAGTTTTTAAATACGGATTCGTTGTCTCGGATAGTCCCTCTGTTGAAGGCACAGATTCTAAGATTGGATTTAGCTTCCAAGATAAAGTAATTATCGGGGTTCAGTGAGGCGTGGGTGCATTCGATCAGTTTCTTTAGGTTATCGCTCTCTCAAAATGAATTTTTACAGATATTGATGTCTTCTTTCAAACCATCGGTACACAAAAAGGGATTAAAGAATGAAGTCACTAATTACCGCCCCATAGCTAAACTTTCACATTATACCCAAATTCCTCGAAAGAATTTTATACGAAGCTTTAAGCTTCCCTTGCAAATATCTTATTTCCCCTAATCAACATGGCTGTTTTAAAGGTAAATCAACTACTGCTAGCTTCTTCGAATTCGTGTCCTCTTTTCTCACACTTTTAGAAAGTGGTAAAGAAGTTGACGTTATTACAACTGATTTCAGTAAGGCTTTTGATAAGATACCTCATAAACTAATCCTGTTCAAATTGTCCGTCCTGTACTTTGAATCCATTTTGCTAAAATGAAAATCTTCTTATCTGGATGAACGTTTTTTAGTTTTCGATTCAGATCTCTTCAATCAGCCCCTTTCTTGGCCATGTCAGGTGTTCCTCAAGATAGTCACCTAGGTTCACTTCTCTTCATCCTAACTATTAACGATTTTGAAAGGTTCATTTAATACTCAGCACTTTCTCTCTATGCTGACGATACTAAAATTTTTTAAGCCGATTTCCTCACAACATGAATCCAGCCTTCTTTAAATAGATATAAACAGTTTTTCCACCCAGTGCATCAAGGACTGCTTAGAACTCAATCTCATCAAATGTCAATCAATTACTTTCGCACGTAAGTGCAACAAGTCTTCTCTTCGAATTTACCTTGCCCAAGGCCAACCTATATCCAATGTTCAGTCTATCCGTGACCTTGGCATATTATGCGACAAGGAGCTTAATTTCCGCTCAAATATTGATGAGACAAAAGTACTAAAAAAGTACTAAGGCTTCGTTAAAAGATGGTCCAAAGAATCCTGCAACCTGTACCAGATCAGTTAATATCACTTTTATTCTCCCCATTCGCGAGTATGCTAGTCAAGCGTGGTGTCCCTTTCAACGAGTTCATGTCTCCCGAACTTAAAGCATCCAGTGTCGTTTTCCTCGAAACCATCTCAAACTCATTAAACTGAATACTCTTGAGAAACGAAGGGACGCATCAGACATTTTTTTCATTCGCTGACTCCTCTCAGGCTTCGTCTCTTCACAGCTTCATTTTCTTCAATACTCAACCTTAAAATCTACGTTTCCACCGTCTCTTTTATCTACCAATCCACCGCACCACATATGGCTCTAACGAACCAATCTCCAGTATGCTGCATAAGGTAAACTCCAATCTTTCCGTTTTCGATTTTAATCGCAATCCTCTCTCCCTCAAATTCCATCAATATTCATAGCTTTTAGTTCTATAAATAGACCTTTAATTACATTTTTTTTTTTTAGTTTTAAGTCCTACTTTTTAAGTTAGTTTAAGCTTGTATTGAGCGAAATATATGGGGGTGTTAACCAAAGTCAAACCTAAATCAAAAGTTACACAGAATGCTACTGTCAATTTCGGTTGAGCACTGGTGATGAAAATAGCGATACGACAAGATGAGACATGAGACGTAACGCAGATTTCCAGTATGAGTCTATCTATCTAGCGAGTGCAAAAAGGTTTTAGGGGCACCTGACCAGATGTAGGCGTTGTTCTAAAATTTTTGGCGGATAAACCCTATATATTGTGACCAGGTCAGAGGGGGTGAAATATTTCTTATATCTATTAAAGAAACCCAGACATTTCGCAGCATTTTTGGCAACTTCGAATATATGGTCTTTCAACATTAGTTGTCATTGACACATATACCGAGAATGAAAAGCTTTTCGCTTTCAACGATGCAAGTGCAATTCAAGGATAATAGCTGGGTATTTCAATTTCGCTTCAACCACCGCAGACAGCATTGTGTTTTGGAAGCTTCACCAATTATTTTCTCTATTAACATTGGGATTTAATGAGCTTACATAGGCTGCACATTTCCGTTCTACACGTGAATACGGAAACGAATATAAAAAGGAGAGAGTACTGTCATCAGCAAAGGAATACGAGTATATTTGAATAGAAGTAGCAGATAAGAGATCATTGATTAACATTAAAAAGAGTTCCGGAGACTGAACGGAGCCCTGAGGCACACCAGCATTTAATTTATATTGTATTAGACTTGAAACAAAGTTTCTATTGCATTGAAGAAGAGAGTCATCGATCCCAAATGTACGCATATTCGACAAAAGAACCTGATGCTAAACTCAAATCATTGGTGGACCTGTTGCTATGAGAACATATTTCATAAGCTGACGATTTACTAGCCCTTCAATAACCTCGAAAAAAAGGGACCTAATTGCAATTTGTCTGTAGGAGGAAAAAGAAGAAGATTCGATTTTTAAGAGCGATTCAGTTGCAAAACTTACCTACATTTTAAGGTCGAGATAATCGTCCATCAGGTATGCAGTTCGAATTATCGTGGATCGTTTTTGTGCAATGCATGCTCTTATTAATAGTGCGCAGCGAAAATGCTCTAGCTGCTGATGCACTCTGGCGGAATATTGAGCACCCAACTACATAGACGCACAGAAATTTGAGCTATGTGAATCAATTTTATGGAAGATTTTACGAAATGATTTTGGTTTACGAGCTAGCAGTATCAAGCTCGTGCATATATTACATAAGCTTAATAGTCGTGAGCATCGTAATTTTAATGAAAGAGGCGGTTGAAAATGAGATACCTCTCGATTCTCTTTTTCACAAAAAAATGTTTTCATTTTTGAGATTCATTTTTGGTTAAACATTGGTTAACATTGCCATTTATGTCTATTTTTCCTTCCACCACACCTACTCATCACTGCATTTGATATCTGCTGATGTATTTTACCGCTTTCTTGCTTCGTACTTGTTGATGTTCTTCATCTTGGAGAGCCATATCTACCTTGGTCGGCCCCTTCCAGGATCAGTGCATTACTATGCATAGCATGACAAGAAATAGATGTGTCGCTATTTGAAAAATATGTTCAATCCACTGCCATCTTCGTCTTTTTATTGTTATGTCTATTGGGTTCAGCCCAGTTCCTTTGTGCATCCTTGAATTGGTATCCTTCAGATACTCCATAAGCAGCTATTCGAAAACATTTGCGTCCTTCTTATGGAACACATACATATATTCAAGATTTAAAATTCATTACATACACCTACAACAATAGTTATAGCTTTATTCGATAAAATGAGACAACTCACTTAAACACTTTTATTGCTAGCGCAACAATGTTAATTCATTTGTAAACGTTAACGTCAATTTGTGATATATTGCTTCAATTAACTTATTGTCAAGGCGTTGTTAGGTTAGATTGATTACTCTGGGCTGGAAGGCAATTTTATTAACTGGAGCAAAAGTAACATTCATTTTCTTGTACTTACTTTCTCTTCCATATTGTTAACAATGAATATAAAGTAACGAAGTGTTTTCAAGTTTTGTACGACTATAAGTAAGTCCACCAATAATCATAGTCAAAAAATATTTGATGTAAATGGACATACTATAAACAGAAATATCGTCGCCAATGCACACTTATAAAATATTTTAAAATCCATTTTCCGGTTCTCAGCATAAATTTATGAAGTTATTTCTTGGCTAAAAAGAAATATTTACAGATAGATAGAGAGATATATATATATATTTGGAATGTATGTATGTTATTTATTTCACTTAAATTACTTATAAATATAATATAAAAACAAATCCATGTAAAAATACAGTCTTTTAAGGATAACAAAGTAAAGTAAGAAATAAATAAATAAATAAATAATGCTAGTGGCATTCGATATTTTATACTAGTGAGTTCAAATAGTGTTGAATGCCACTTCAAAAGGAGTAATACAAAAAGTTAGTGTATGGTGTTGAATAAAAAAATAAAGAAAAAAGAAAACAAATTTCAATATTAAATTCATTTAACATGATATAAAGGATCAAAAAATTTATATAATCAGTATACTAATATCAAGGATTTAAACAAAAGTTAGATCAAAATATTAGAAGTAAGAGAGTCTAAACTACAATAGTCTTGAGAGAACAGTCAATTTTTTACGCGCTTAAGAAAACATTTGGGCATGTGAACACATCTGATTTCTTCCGGGAGGATATTAAATAAACGATTACATATAACTGAATAAGAATTTCTATATGGGATGGTTCGATAGTTTGGCACTTGTAACATATTAAGCGAGTTATTACGTAGGTTATAGTTTGAGATTATACGAAAGTTTCGGTTACCAGACTTCATTAAGAATGCTTAAAGCAGTATAAGTGACGAACAGGAAGAATCTCTAATTGACAGAACAATGGAAAACTAGGATACCTACATGGTTTACGACAAATCTTTCGGACAACATTCTTAATTAAAAAGTCCATAGTAAATTGTGGTTAGGAGCTTAGTTGAACATATATAGGGTTTTCCAATAGGGACTTGACAACTTTGAATTTAATTTGTGAACGCACTCTTTCACTAATCATCAAACTGTCACCATCAATTTTATTCAGTAAACTCAACATTTTCACTATGGTAAAGTGATTTTCGGTCGTAATTCTCGCCCTAGTAGACAGGCAATAACAAGTTTAGTGCAAAAATATGTTATATATAAATATATAGTGCAAAAATACATATTCGTTTTGTGATGTTGCCATGTCAGTGAGATAACGGGTTGATCGAAGTGTCGAAAATATCGCTGACATTCAGACGTCCGTAGCAAACGATCCAAATCAGTTCATTCCACGGCCTTGTCAAGAATTGGGCATCGCTCAGACCACAGACCACGCGTATTTTGCGTAAGGATCTTGGTTCACACCCATACAAGATCAAGCTGACTCAAAAATTGAAGCCGATGGACCATTTGAAGCGACGTACGTTCTCCGATTGGGTTCTGGAGAAGATGCGCCAAGATGATGAATTTTATCGTAAAATCATCTTCAGTGACGAAGCTCATTTTTGGCTCAATGGGTTCGTTAATAAGCAAAATATGTGTTATTGGTCGGGTGAAAACCCACATGTGCTTCATGAATAACCACTTCATCCACAAAAACTAACTGTTTGGTGCGGTTTGCATTCCAGCGGCGTTATTGGGCCATATTTTTTCGTCGACGATAACGATCGTCACGTTACTGTGAATGGTCAGTGTTATAGCGCATGACCATCGATTATTTGTGGCCCGAATTGGAAGATATGGACTTGGACGGCATGTGGTTTCAACAGGATGGTGCCACAAGCCACACAGCACACGCTACAATCGATTTATTGAAGAGTAAGTATGATGAGCGTGTTATCTCAAGACATGGGCCAGTCGATTGGCCGCCGCATTCCTGCGATTTAAGGCCGCTTGACTAATTTCTGTCGGGCTACGTTAAGTCATTGGTTTATGCTAACACTCCGATGACGTTGGAAGAGCTCAGAGGCAATATTGAACGCGAAATAGCGGCCGTTTCGGCCGAAATGTGTGGCCGAGTCGTTGAAAATTGGGTCCAACGAATTGACCGCTGCAAACGTTCCCGCGGTGGCCATATGAACGAAGTCGAGTTCCATTCGTAAATGTTTTGATTGTATTTCAAGCCAGTAATAAAGTTTTTGAAATATCTCAAATGGTTTGCCTTTTATTTAAAAAAAAAGTTGTCAAGTCGTTATTAGAAAACCCTATATAACGGAGGTAATAAAAATGCCTAACTATGAAGATAGAGTACTTCTTCAGTGCAGTAGCTTGAGATGAAAATTTCATATTAGAGTCAAGTAAGAGTTCTAGGTACGTAAATTCGTCTACATTCTCTATCAAAAAACAATCATCACTATAATTTTCACTAGCACAAAATTGACCAAACACATGCATGAAAATAAACATCCGGTTTTGGATTAATGGAAAGAGATAAATTAAAGAACATTAATTTAGTCTTAGGACTTATTACAAGTTTGTGTTCAGCGAAGCATTGTCTTAGAGTATGTACATCGCAATTTAAGTTAACATTAAGATCTAAGGGACTGTTGACGCCATACAATAGCCCAACATCGTCAGCAAAAGCTGTAGGTAAGTCTTTTAGATAGAGGTAGAAGAGTGAGTTGATATAAATTAAAAATAGAATGGAACCCAGGACTGAACCTTGTGGTACTTTAAGCCTGATTATTTGCACATCACTTCTCGTCTTATTCAACATTACTGTCTGTGATCTATTATTCAGAGTTAAACCATTCAAGCATGAAGCCACGTACACCTGCATTTTCCAGTTTACTTAACATAATTTTATGGTCAACCATGTCGAAGGCTTTGTTAATATCAATGAATAACGCCGCTGTAAATTTCCTTTTGTCAAGGTTGCATATAATCTGAAAGTTAAATTCTAGAAGTGCGTCATCTGTTGATTTGCCCTTTTGAAATCCAAATTGAGAAGGATGTAAGAACATCGTCTTGTCGAAAAATTTACTATACTAACCTAATTTTTATAAGTTTTTCGAAAACTTTACTTATGGTTGGCAGAAGGTCAATCGGCCTATAATTTCCTATTTCAGTTGGAGAGCCTTTTTTAAACAAAGAAATAATACCAGAAGAAACACTACGATTGAATACATTAGCTAATGAAACATGCAATATTTTTAAGGACAACATTAGTAATACCATCGACACCACATGAATTTGAGTTATTTAAACTGCCAATCGTACTTAAATTTTTAATTTCATAGGTATAAATTAAAAATACATTAGTTTATTCTAGTTTACATTAGATGATTTAAGAAATAATATAAGCGACATTATTTATATTTATTTAGTTTTATTATAATATGTAATTAATATGTAATAAACATATTTTCAAATATGTATTGGGTGACCCTTAAAAAACAATAACAAAAGTTAAAAGCCAACTCTCACACATTTTTCAAACCGTCCAAAAATAGTTAATGCTCTTATAGAAAGTAAGAGTTTATTAAATAGGCGACAACATAAAACCAAATAAAAATTACGAAAAGCAGTGGTACGATACATCTGCATAGATGCAACGTTCCAAAAGTTTCTACGAAGATTGTGATTAGAAATTAAAATGACCTGATCTCATGAAAAAAGTTTTTAAGTTTTAAGTTTAACAAACGAAGGATTGTAAGAATTTTCTTATTACAAAACAATGAAATCTGTATTCGGTGAACAAAATCCTTAATAAATGAAGGTCCATATTCCATTCCTTAGAGCCATGAGAACAACCAACATCATCTACAAAAACAGTAATGGAACTTTTAAATTTTAATGCTGTTTGCATGAGTTGATATAGATGAGGAAGAGAATAGGTCCCAAAGCAGAACCTTGAGGTACTCCCAAATTAAAAAATAAAATTTCGCTCCTGTTTGCCCCAGTCTTTAATTGCTGAGATCTGTTCGGAAGGTATGATCTAAACCGATTGAGCATGAAACCACGAAACCCAGCTTTCTCAAGTTTTCTCAACAAGAAAGTGTGTTTAACCATATCAAAGGCCTTTGTAATATCTAGAAATAAGTATTCAGTAAACTTCTTTGCGTCAAGGTTAGAGAAAATACTAGCACAAAATTGTAAAAGTGCATCTTCCGTTGATTTTCCCAGCTGGAATCCAAATTGTACTGGGCTGAAAAACTTCGACTTATTCAAAAATGATACAATTCTCGTCCTAACAACTGGAAAAAGTGAAATCGGCCTATAATTGCTTATATCATCTGCTGATATTTTTTAAATAGTGGAACTGCTGATAATATGCTACGGTTAAAAACAGTTGTTTGTACATCAGTTATGAAACATGTGATATTCTTTAAAAAAAAAAATACATTAGAAGTGCCATTAAAACCACAATTGCTTTTAAGCGTTCAAAAGTAATTATAAGCTCGTAAGTAAGACTGATTTTTTATAACGGTTTATCACAGTTTCCAAAAACTGAACACAGATTGCAGCTCAGTTGCGCTGTTTGTGTTGGTTAACTGCTAGCTATCGTGGTGAAATAGTTGTTAGAAGCTTTAGCAATGTCGAGTTGCACAGATATTTCGAAGCCATTTGCAGTATGTGTCTTACGAAAGTAAGATTGGTTCAAAATGCTGTTGACTACGCGCCATTCAGTTTTTAAATTTCCCTTGGCAAAAATAAATTGAGTTTGATAATAATTATCGCGGCGAATAAGAATTCCTTTTTTAAGTTGAGAGCATAATTTGTTATACCTATTTCTACACTTGAGGTTGTTTGGATGTTTAGAACACACGATTCTAAACTTGTTTTTATTCTTTACTTTGCTAATTAGTTTTTTTTTATCATTATCTTGTTCATTTGCAAACAATATATATTCTTTGTGAGGTATAGACACTAGAATATCTTTTTGTGTGTAGAAATTAAGAAGAAACATTCTTTTAAAATATTGATATCATTCTTTGAACCGCGTTCGTATTTTAGGATACAATGAAATCCATTTTAGGAGAGCTCGTATCCGTAGTACGTTGACCATTGTTTTTTTACAATCATTCATTTGCATACTTTGCCTCAGGGTCAAGGTTGTTATCTTTCTGAAACAATAGCAGGCACAATGCTGTAAAAGAGGACTATAATCTTCTTGTATTGTTCTCGTCCTCCTCTTAATTTTTTTATGGGTAATGGCATAGTTTGAAATATCTTTGAAACAACTATGGATTTTGTGGAAAAGATATACAATAGTTTTCAAATCTCTAATGTAAGTAGTTTAAGAGTAATTTAAGGGGGACAAAACTAACTATCAAATAATTCAAGGTTATATACAATAAATACGTATCTATGATGTTGTTGTATTACATACCTGCTTAGTGATATTGTAAGGGATATTAATTCTATGACAATTAGAATTAAGACTTATACATATGTATGTTTGGACGCTCTTAAAACCTTACCACGTGCGAGCAGTTATCAGTCGTATTTTACAATTATAATAGAGCCCTTGTGCAACTAGAACTAGCCCATTCTAGTCCTTGTATGTTCGTGCTAATAGAATTTTTAAGTTTCGTAATAAGATACATAGATGTAGTGATTCAATGTCGTCATAATTGTCACAGCAAGCGTCACAGAATGCTATGTGAAGCATGCTTAGATGATTGTCAAAAGTGTAGTATCCTATCGCGTCCGCAGTATTTTCTATTGATATCAATATGAAGAAGAAGGAGATTAATTAGTGCGTCCAAGGCTGAGTCAGACAGTTCTTTTGAGTCAGTTATATGTCGCAGCGAAGTTTTTCCTTGAAAACTTATTCCATTAGGTAAAGCATAGTACATAATTGCTCTAATCATAGCCCTGCAGATCTAGAAGGCCCTCCTGGGTGGCATGCCTCATATCTTGCCGTAAGTTCTTTTAAATTTTATGAAATCCAAGAATACTCCTACATTCTAGGTTTTCTCCATGACATATAAAGTTCAAATGAGTTTGTTATCCAGTATGACACATAAATACTTAGTTTTTTTTTGGAGAATTGCGTGGTGATTTGTTTAAGCGCTAGATAAATCAGAAAAGTCAACTTATTCCCTCTCGTAAGATTTAAGAGGATTGACTAAAAGTCCATTTCTAGTGTACCAATCGTTGATCATGCCTACAACTGTCTGCTCTTTAGAGCAACCAATCGCTAGGTATCATATAACAGACAGTATAGCTACATCATCTGCATATGCTTGAGCATAGACGTCAGAACTTCTGAGATCGTAAGCAATTAGTCCACCAACATGCACAACTATAGTAGAAACAGGACGCCCCCGTCTTCGCTAAATGACTATTTTAATCAATTAGTGTCCTATACAGCAGCATTGGCTCTTATCCACAACACTAATAGTTTTGGTTGTGGTTGGTTGTGGTACATATGCCGTCAGTTGTGTTGTTGAAAGCACGCTCAATGTCGATGAAAATGCCTAGCGGGCATTCCTTCTTATCGAGTGCCTTTTCCAATTCGCTCACCAGATTATGAAACGCGTTGGTAAACACATTTTATTCTAGATATTGTAGATATATGTACATTCGCGAAATAATTTTGAGCACATGAATCTCGACCATTTATTCATGTTCTCCACATGAACGCGGTCATACTGGTACTAGTTGGGGTGCAAAGTAACCTCCTTGGGAATGAAAAAAAAATTTTTTTAAATGTTTTTTTTTTTTGTTTTATTGAACATAGTCCCCTTTTAGTTTAATACACTTATTCTAGCGATTTTCCAACTTCTTGATACCTTCTGAAAAATAATTTTCCGGAAGGTCTGCAAAATACTCCTCCGTGGCGTCAATGATTTCCTCGCGTGAGCTGAATTTTTTATTGATGAGCCATCTTTTGAGGTTTGGGAAGATACAATAGTCCGAGGGAGCCACATCGGGCGAATATGGTGTCCTCTGTAACCGCATCAAATGGCCTGCTGCTGCGGACTTGATCGGTAGTGGAGTTGCGGCCACCACGAAACTCTCGAAACCAATATTTGACGGTGTAATCTGACGGAGCATTAGCCCCATAATATTTATCCAACTTTTCTTTTGTTTCCTTCGCCGTTTTGCCTCTCAAAAAATAATGTTTTATGAGAGAGCGAAAACCGTTTTTGTCCATACTCAACATGGTGGCAAACACGTCAACAACAATCAGCTGTCAAAACAAAATTTGGCATGTCTGCCTACATATTAACGGACTTCAAGGCACCATAACCTTTTTTACAGTAGCAGCGCATTCTGGCGGTCAAAGAGGTTACTTTTCACTCCATCTAGTAGTTTGTTCGCCAGGGCTTAGCTATGTTTAACTGTGCCATGCTAGTAGTGAAGATTCTATTCAGAGTTACTGGCATTTGGTCTATACGTTTTTGTAGTATAACTTAATATATACCATCGGTGTCTGTATATACTTCAATACTAAACTAAATACTTCAACGAAAGCAACCCGTAGAAGTACCAACTACGGCGTATTGTGGTACTCAACCCATTTGTAGCTTTGATAATATGACCTGGTTGAGCTAATTAGGCTATCTTGGAAGTGAATCTCAAGCCATCAGATTTTGTGATTTACAAGCTCTATTGACTAGCCTGCCCATTTCACCTATTATTTCAATCTTATGTCAAAATACTTTATAAGAGGGACTCTTTGAAATCAGAATTAACTTCTTACATTCTTTTCGCTTCGAACTGTATAAAATTCACTCTTCCTCCAAATTGGTCGTAAGTGAGTTATATAAAAGATTTCTTGTTTTTTTTACGTAGTAGCTGTCAATCTGCGTTCCACCATAGGATGAGTGATCTACACAATTTTTTCCTAGTCGGACATGTCAGTTTGAAATTTGAGATGAAAACCTCCGATAATAATTTGCAGCCGATAATCACTTCAGATAGGTGTTTTACTATCGTAACCAATTATTAACAACCAAGTCAGACGATAGTATGAAATCCAAGGATTTGAGTGCTTTTTATTGACCCAAAAAGTATTCCGAGCATTAGAATCGCAGTATATAATAAGTCCTATCTTCCTGCAATCCCAATATTAAATGCACAGAGGACACATTTGGTCATTTTTGACCTACCAAGCTTTCAGGTTTTTTCGCACAAACCCAATTAAATTGTGTACTTACCTTGGTGATTGGTATTGAAATATATTTGTTTCAGCATTTTTTTTATCCTGCAGCTACATTCACGGGATTCAACAGTTAATAGTATTCCTTTCTACATTATTGGAGAGAAACCTAGGTTGTAAGGGTCTTCCTACTAAGAATGAATAGCGATGGCGTTAGACCTGTTTTAATAGCTTCACGTTAATGCAGCCAAGTTCTTCCTCTTTATTATTTTTGAGCGCGTTAATTATGGCAGCGACCTCATCTTTATATCCCTGATAGGAAAGTTCTAGCGTTCACCTTGAAAATCTAAAATGAAAATTTTGTAATTCTTTATGTTTTAAGATGTCTTTCGTGTTTTAAGACAGGCTTTAACAAAATGGTTGTCGAGGTATGTATGTATCAATTTTTTGGCACATGATAACTCGCGAAAGAATAATGCTATCGATTTGAATTTCTCTCTAAGTTATTAAACTATACAAAATACAATCAATCTTTTCTTAAAAATTAGAACTCTTTCGAAATTTTCGCAGTACTAGTCGAATGCTATTAACTATAAATTTGAGTTATGCAAGGAACAATTTTGGAAACGTCAGTGCGGTACTAACTACGATTTCGTTATTATGTTACAGGGAGTCGTATATCTTACCGGTCGAATTTTTATGGGTAAAAGGGTTCCGTTATTTAGAACTTTTACCATATGTATATGGTTTATTATAATTCTATAATACTTTGGCGACCGTGAAATTATATTACAGTTGAAATTGTAACCCTTAGAGTTTTTTACAGCTCGATTTCAAGGGGCTCTTTAAAAGGTCATGTTTCTGCTTCGTTGCTAAAACATTTTTCACATAACTTCCTTTTCTTGATGTTTAGGATACTGGGCTGTTAAGTTAAGCTTAGCTATGTTGGATTTCTGAAGTGGAGCGAAGCTTTTGTGAATCCTTAATTTATGAAAATCCATTTTGTTAAAATGGTGGTTTGGTACTCTCAAAAACGATCGTTTATGAAATTCTACAGAAAAAATTCAATTCTCAAAAACATTTGTAAGATACTTTTGGAGAGGTTTCGGACTCTGAATTTCATATCCTTGGCCGACGAGGTTCATTTTTACCTAAATGGTAACATAAATTAGCAAAACTATCGGTGCTGGGGTTCGTAAAAACGTTATTTACGACTTAAGCACAAACGACTCTTTCATTGCCCAATAGTTAGGTTTTTTCGGCGCCTTATCGTCGAAAGTATCTCTCAGATATTTTTTGTTCCAAAGAACAAGAACCGGGAAAGTTATGGATGCTTGACCACAGATCACTTTTTACTAATTCGGGTGGTTTCCACAACATGGGGCTACTCCTTATATCGCTAGAACCTCCATGAATTTGCTTAGTGAACACTTACCACGAAAACATATCAACGGCTTAATAAGCACTTCGGGTAAACTGAGGTCGCCAGAATTAACACCCCATGGATTTTATTCTATAGCGACACATTAAAAGCGAAATATACGTACATTTATAACCTGTGGTCTATCATGGAGTTGAAAGAAAATCCCATTGAACTTTTCATCAATAAACTTACTAATTTGCAGTGCAGTCTGACTTAAACAATCTGTATGCTGAACCGATTGGCCACACTGTCATACACACTAACAGTGGAGATTCAATACCCAGCAGTTTGTTTGAATTTTCGACCGATAATACCTTAAATTTATATAAAATCTCTCCATATGAAACCAAACATCAATGACTGAATGAATTTATCATAGAATACAAAACGGGGATCTATTCGTATGGTTCAAAAGTGAAATGCGAAAAAGACACAGGTATCTATTCAAATAAACTGCGTATATCAAGAGTTGTTCCTTAAACAGATTAAGCCAGTGTTCCTAAGGGGAAATTTCGAGAATTCAAGAGGCCTGCGAATTATTAACTTACCAACATACATATATTTATTGATATCTTGGCTGCAATCAAAGTTATAAGTTAAGCTTCTGTATCATCCAAACAAGTTCAAAAATTCCAGCAACCAGCAAGTTATCACATGATATTAACTAATGGGAGAACATGCAAATAGACTTCCTTAAGAAGGTTGTCCGCTCCTGGCAAGGACCAGGCAGCTAATGGCAAGTACCACCCTCTTTGCTGATCCAGATATATAATCAAACTAAAGGAATCCGTTGTCTTATCTCTAATGGATGGGTTTAGTTTTTTCACTCAGTCAATGATACATAATCAGTGATATCCTTATATGTGGTACAATAGTTTCAGATAAATCAAAAAGGTACACCCTAATGAAGTGTTTGAAAAACACAAACAAACAGAGGTTTCGGAGATCAAATTTAAATAAAAATAAAGGACACTGGCATTTGATCTAAAAATGCTTTCATATGAGAAATAATTCTTTGTCATTTAACAATAAATGATCACTTTGCAATTAAGAGAAATTACAAAGCACTTGGGACCGTATATCCGCAATAACTCGCCGCATATTTTATGTCATTGCACAAAAAAAAGCGATTTCACGTACCCCGATAAAAAATGATCCACTCTCGAAAATTGCATTTCAATAAATTGATGGATATGGTCGCACTATGGCACGTACCCCCATCCTACGGGAACCATATCTATGTCACGTATCGATCACGTCAAGATGCCCTATAATTTCGCCAGCGTATAAACGATACCAAAGAGTTTCCGAATAGTTGCTCTAAATATCGCAAATTAGTTTATTGACGTATTAGTATAAGTTTCAAATCTTGCATCAAGTCAATCTCTTAAGTGATAAGGCCAAGAATATTTGGAATATATTTCGTATTCTTTTTTTTTATGTTAAAATATTAACAAACTAATGTTTGTCATAGTTTTTGTCTTAAAAACTTAAATCTGCCATTGGACACAGTTTATAAATATTTTGTCGTCTTGCGCGAGATATTTTCCTAATTTTTAGCAAAACTGTTACTACAAAATTTAGTCAGTTGTCGTTTTATGTCCGTATCCTGGTCATTTTACAAAATTTTCTGTTCAGAACTCCTTTAGATAACCTGATAAATGATCTGGTTTTCTGTAATAATAATTTAGTAGGTGATATTCACGGATCGGCAAACGTACGAGAAGAGATTACGTGACGTATTATCCGAACACACGTATTGTGATCATGGCATACGAAAGCTCACGGAACGGAATTTTCCATTCGTAATAATGGAAAAAGTTATCATTTGGAAAATTAAACAAAATAGATTTATATCAAAACAAATATGGAAAGGGCATTATTTTGTTATCTCATTAGTTCTGAGGAGAGTGAAGGTGATGAAAAAGTGGTTCGAAGACAACTGAGGGATAAAAGTAATCCAGTTTCTTTGCCGAAAAGAGCGTAAGAATATTTAAAAACATCTTTGAAATGAACACATCAATATATTACCATCTTATTTACAGATTTATAGAAAGATTTCGCTTAAGTAAAGAAGTATTTAAGTATGTTCTGTTGAAGTTAAGTTTCCATAACCAACAACTATCAACCGCAGTACCTCCAGTTTTGCAGTTTTCATCCATACTTTCCCTCTTAGCAAGCGGCAATTATCTGCATTCAGTCGGCAACGATTACTTAATTATGCTGGCGCAAAGCACGGTTTCGAAATTCACTTCCATCGTACTCCAGCAAATGGAAGAGAATCTGTGCCAAGACTTTATAAAATTCAAGACTCACGTAGATGCAAGGAATGGTTCCTAGAAAAGTATAGAATACCTGGAGGTAACAAATTTTCTATTTTATGTAATGTAAAACAAAAACATATTTCCTCTAAGTCATCGGGTGTATAGACGGGACGCACATTGGGTTTCAGAGACCATCTCTGAATGAGCACATGTTCCTTAATCGGAAAGGGTTCCATAGTTAAAATGCCATGATAGTAAACCAAATCTTACTTTACTAATATAATTCTGTAAAATTCGTTATCAATTTTCCAGATTTGCGATCATACGTAGAAAATCAATGCCATCAACTCGCAATACGTAGGTGCCGCCAACGATTTATTCATATGGAAACATTCCGATCAACGGAGATACCACGAAGATCAATTCTATCTTAATCAAAATTCGTGGCTCTTAGGTGAGAATGCGACATAACAATAACTTTGCGATGCATTATCTTGTTTATTCTTACATATAGGTGACTCCGGGTATCCGCTCGAACTGTGTTGTATAACACCATATCGTAAACCCTTGGAACGCTCAAGCGAATCAAAGGTACATTGCATGGTTGAAAGGACAATTGGAATCTTCAAAGGCCAATGGATGATAATGGGAAACGAGAAAAAATGTAGATACAAACCTGTAAAGTAAATGTGTGTTGTGCTTTGCATAACATCTGCATTAAGTTTAAAATACCCTTTAATTTACCAAACATAATTCCCGAAGATGAAACAATACCAATTGAATTTGAACTGTCATCACAACTAACTAATGCCAATTAAATTTTTCTTAATTCAATTATGTACATATTTCATTTGGTTTATTAAAGATTAAAATTAAGATTATTAAAAACAAAATAACAAAAAATCACATTTCGAGTTTGACTTCTTAAATAAAAAACATAATATATATATATGTAGTAGGTAATTCACAATAAATTAAGAAAAAAACATTTTTGATTCAGTTGAAATTTGTAAAATATCAAATTGTAGTGCTTTGATTTGCATTTCAATTTGATTTAGTGCCAAAAAACTTTGATGTCTCTCTTCTTGAATTTCGAGAAGCCTTTCTTGAATATCAAGCAGCCTATCGATCTTCGATTCAAGTTTTTTTTATTAAACTCTGCTTCGGATTTTATATGCCCTTGAGGAAGCAAAATTTTCGGATCAAGATTTGTTTTTTTCTCATTCGCGGTTTGGCTTTAGTTTTGTTTATGCGTTCCTCGTTCTCTTTATTGTTGTTCTCCTCATCGTCAGAAGCCACAATCATTTCAACCAACGGGAATGAATCACCGGAATTTTCCAGGAGCGGTGTTGAGCTTCTTTGTTTGTTTTAAGCGTTTCCAAATGTTTTAACGTTTACAAGGCCTTCCACAGCCGCTTCTAGCCCGCTTGCTTCTACGATGTGCTCGTCAGCTTGGGTAAGAAATTTTTCTTCAGAAGGTCCTCCGCCAGTTCTATTTTCTGATGCTTTATTAAGAGATAATTTTTTCTTTGCTTGGTGTTTTTGATCAGCAAAGACCTACAGGTGATACGATATTACAAATAATATGTTTTAATGTGAAAACGAATTAAGAGTCACCTTTTTCCACAATTTAACGTCCTTAACTGGTGGACCAGCAATATTCAATTTTCTTGAGAGTTCTTTCCACAGCCGCATGCTAGTAGCTCTATCTTGAGCACAATTTGGCAACAAATTTTTTGCCAGATTGGGGTGTTCCCTCATATACAGGGTAAGTTTTTTAACTTGAGACATCCAAATTACTCGAAAATACGCAATATCGCGAAAAATGTTTCAGACAAAAGTCACAAGATTCTGAAGGGGACATAAGATGGTGACCACGAGTTTGGCCTTGAGCCCCATTTTCAAAGTCAAACGAAGGTCTTTTTTGATAATTCTTGATTTTCATTGCTCAGTCGTATTGCTCGTAGGCTTGTCATTCGTTTTTACATACTGTATTTTGTATTTTGTTTCCTTCGGGGTGATTAATTAGAGTTCGTCCCCTTGCCGCCCACTGTTGAATCATTGAATTCTTCCCATTTCGACGTTTATTTTTCGAGACTATTTCAACAAATGCTCGAAAATGGGACCATTCACTTCAATACACTTGTCTATCCGCGCTCTAAATGAACCAACAGAACTGAAAAGTATTTCTGGCATAATCTTCCGGCAAGCTTCAGTTATTCGTCTTTTCATGTCCTCACGTATTTTTGGCTTTTTTCTGTAAACCTGACTTTTTAAGTAGCCAAACAAAAAGAAATCAAGTGACGTAAGATCAGGTGATCTAGCAGGCCATTGCCTCGGACCCCCTTGTCCAATCCATAGTTGATGGTAAAAACTGTTTAAAACGCCCCGGGCTACTTGGGAATAATGGGCTGGATAACCATCATGTTGAAACCACATTGTTTGTCGCAACTGCAATGGCATTTCTTCTAGTAATCTAGAAGTTTGCATACTTTTCGCCATTCAAGTTGTCTTCCATTCCAAGGGTGCTAGCGTTCAACTTGTCGCAACCAAAAAGGGTTTTCGGTAGCCCAGTAATGCATATTATGTCAATTGACCGTACCGTGATTTTAAAAGTCGACTCATCAGAGAATAACACTTTGGCGAAGATAAGGGGGTCTCGTTCAATTTGCTGAAGTGCCCATTGACAAAAGGAAACCCGGTTGCGAAAATCCTCACTAGAAAGTTCTTGATGCTTTGAAACATGATAAGGATGATATTTATGCTGATGTAATATCTTACAGACAGTCGTTTGAGAAATTCCTGATTCACGACTTATTTGGCGAGTGCTAATGTGAGGATCGTGTGCAACGGCAGCTAAAACTGCTATTTCTTTGTCCTCAACAGCCACCCTATCTGACCGATTCCTTGTCTTTGGTTGCACACTTCCTTCACCAGTGAATTATTGGATGACCCAATAAAAGGAAGCGCGCGATCGTATCTGGTCTTACGTTCGGCGTAAAGAGCAACAGCACCATCGATGTTCCTTCCACTTTCTCCATAAATTATTATCACTTCAATTTTCTTTGAATTGAAATAGCCTGCATTATTAATCTGGAAAACGTTACTAATAATAATCAGTTCCTCAAAACAAATATCGAACTTCTAAATGAAGTACAGTTCCGTTCAAGTAGAAAGGAGTGGCAGAGTGCACATCGTACACTCTTAGATAAGTTTAGGACAATTTGTCTCTATATAAAATTTCTTTGAGTTTTAACTTCACTCGAGGCAATAATGACTTCCTCAAAACAAATCTCGACCTTCTAACACCCTAACAACGTTGGAAACTGATTAATGACATAGGCGTGCCAGTGCAGTGGTATCTAGCACTGAATGAATAAGACCTTTGAGACAAAGTCGTGTGCCCCATTGAGGAATACGACTGAGCAATGAAAATCAGGAATAATCATTTGAAAAATCAAAAGTGGCCTTCGTTTGACCTTGAAATGGGGCTCAAGGTCAAACTCGTGGTCACCATCTTATGTCCCCTTCAGACTTGTGACTTTTATCTGAAACATTTTTCGCGATATCACGTATTTTTCGAATAATTTGGAGGTCTCAAATTAAAAAACTCACCCGGTATTCCGCCATTAAATTTTTTTGTGTGCTGTTCAATTTAATGCCACTTGTCCTGAAAATTGTGTTTTCCATGTTATTAAAATGTTTTAAATTGTTGTTGTTTTCATTTCAAATCACTTTACATGTAAAGAAAAAAACAAATACTTACATTTTGTTTATAATCTTTTGCTGAGTACATGCCAAAATTGAATTACGAATGCTTTTGACTTATCGAATGACTTATCGAAAGAACGTATACGCTTATGTATATGTTGACGGATGGCATAATATTGCATTACGTTACGAGTTGTTCGATCACGTATGACATAATACCAAGTAGTCACTTTTACGTAAAGAGTCATCCGTTCACGGATGCAGTGATTTGCCCCTTGATTTTGTGGTATGCTTTGTTCCCACCTTTGATAAGGCAATTGACTTAACAAACATTTTATTGCTCTGTGTGTGGCAATTCAATAAATCAACATATCTAAGGCCTTGGCTGTGGATGCTTACCTTGCTGTTCAGATCTCCTGTGATAATAACGATATGTCCGTTTGATATCACAAAATCTCATAAAATTGTCGGAATTGTTAGTGCAGCATATTAACGTTAGTATTGGTATATCAGTCCGCAATGTGACTAGTAAGACTCTTATTTGGGGTACTTTTGTACAGCATCAAGCACAATCCGTATATATGCTTTCTCTGAGAAGCTTTTTGGAAAATATCAGAGCAGTTACTAACAAACCATCAGTCAAAAGTCTCTCATAGACCATGAATGTTGTAAATTATATGGATCTTAAGGTAAACATATCTTATCCTTAAAATTAGGTTGAAAAACTTATTTCAACACTAGAAAGTCTTTACGAATTTCGAAAAAAATAAATTTTATCCTTTGTTCACTTGATAAGGATTAGCATTGTTTCACAAATAAAGAAGCTTTGTGAGTACATAGATAGTCCAAATTGTTTCAAAGAACTGGTACTGAATTAAGACCTTTCCATTAAATTATACTAAAATACACAACCAGCACAAGAGTTCAGAAGAACTGAACCAGTTCCCTAAAAATAAATTTTTGAGAATTTATTTTTTCAACAACGTCTTATTCTAAAACATAAACAATACTCATATCTTAATGCTTACCAAATTTTGTTGTTTACAAAATTTACTTATCTCATATGCTGTGCAATAAACTTTTTATTGATATACTCATGTAAAACATCCCCAGGGTAGTTTATTTTCAAAACTTTGGGCACAAGTTTATGAACGGTTATGTATGTAACCGGATAAGGCACATATAACGAACCATTAAAATGGAGCCCTGTAGGTATTAAAAAAAATTTCCAAAACAACAATGTACCTATGTTTCTCGGAAACACTGGAGAACTTTACAACACTTTGTGACGAAAATGTGCAAATATTTTAAAAAAAAAAATTCCATTTAGAGTTAAGGTAAAAGCCATAACATTTATGAATGTATAATAATTTATACGAGTAGATTCGGATGTGTATACACGTGCATTAATAGACTATTTTGATAAGACATTTTACGAAATGTTTTCAACTTATTTTTTTAATTTTTTGTGAAGGGTGTTTCCAAATTTAAGCAAGAAGTAATTTTGAGAGAATACTATATGCGTGGTCTTAATTAAAGATTGTAAATTTTTTATTGATTCATAAAGTTATAAAGTAAAACGTTACGTGTGATAAAGCTTATTGGGTAAATAGCCTTGACGGCTTTGCTGGCATATATGCACTCTTTTGTCGAAATTGTTCATGACAGTTTTGCATAAATGCGGTTGACACAGCGTTCAATTTGCTCCTTTAAAGTATGGGTGGTTGTTGTTATAAACCTTAGACTTAAAGAAAAAAAAAACCCAAAGAAAAAGCGCAAAAGCTCAATTCAGATCATTAAAACGGGAAACTACACGACCGGGAAATAATTCATCCAGTAATTGAATTTTTTCTTGGCACCATCTTGTGGAAATCTGATGTCGTTTACATCTATATCTTGTATTGTAAACGAATTATCATATCACGATGGCGATCATCATTAATCGTAATTTCCTGATCAGACGCATTTTCAAACAACTATGGTCCGATTATGCCTCCAGACCAAGATCAACACCAAACACTGATACGTTATATGTGTATCATATTTGTTTCTCAACAAACACTCGTGGATTCGAAAATTTCGACGATTAAATAAGGTATCATGATGAAAATGAACCTCATCGCTGAAGATTATTTTATTTGAAAAATTAGCATCCACTTGTTGTTGTTTCAAAGAACTGTCTTCGCTGCCTGGTCAGTAGACTTCAGGTCTACTTTGTATGCTTGGAGATTAAAGTCTATCGTCAAAAAATATTCTGTGGAGGGCTTATCTTAATATTCAGTTCATGACCACGATGCTGAATTTAGGTTCCTGCCTCCAGCATCACTCTCACGAACTGCTTCATTGTTTTGTGTTGAACGACCTGTTGAAGGACCGCCAGAGTGTCTAAGATCACTAATTGATCCAGTTTCCTTGAATTCTTAAATTAATCTCCCCAAAAGCTGAATAAGTTAAATCAATATTGCGACCATATTTTTTATGAAAATTGCGAACTGTAGCTCCCAAACCTGCATTATTTTTAAAATATTGCTCAACAATGAAAAGGCGTTATTCTTTCGTGCTCCCTACAAACTCTCAGCGGTCACGTCAACTGAAGCTACTTCTATTTAATGTGAGACGGTTTATATCATTTCAGATTATTTCTTACTTTAACGCATGACCTTGTGACGAAAAGTTTCTGCTCATTTAAACCTGCCACTGCACACCAGACAGGAACGTAATATAAGAAGAAGAGCAACTAGACTTTAACCCTCCAAGTTCTGATATGTATCTTGAGAGGTTCTTCAGCTCAATAGTGCAAAAATCCTCCAGATCCAAATACACCAAGTTTATTCTTCTCTAAACGAGGGCAGGACATCCTTGTCCTTTAAAGATGTCATTGTCGTGGGGTGAAAGAAAAACAATTTTTTTTTTTAAATGTATTTTTATTTATTCAATATGGTCCTCTTTTAGTTTGATACACCTATTCTAGCGATTTTCCAACATCTTGATCCCGTCCGAAAAGTAATTTTCCGGAAGGTCTGCAAAATACTCCTCCGTGGCATTGATGATTTCCTCGCGTGAGCTGAATTTTTTATTGATGAGCCATCTTTTGAGGTTTGGGAAGACATAATAGTCCAAGGGAGCCAAATCGGGCGAACAAGGTGGATGCGACAGCAATAATAGCCGTAAGTCATTGATTTTGGCCATGGTTGCGATGCTCTTGTGTGCCGGTGCATTATTTTGAAAAAACAAATTTTTTTTTCGCTTCATGTGAGGCCGTTTTGCAGCGTTTTCGGCCTTCAATCGCTCCAATAATGCGCAGTCATACTAGCTGTTGATGGTTTTTCCTTTTTGGAGGTAGTCCATGAAGAGTATGCCATGACAATCAAAGAAAACCGACACCATAACCTTTCCGAGCCATCGAGCCTCCCTCGGCCGCTTCGGAACACTCGTGCCGGCTTCAGTCCATTGCCGGGCGCTCATTCTGTTCTCTGGTGTGTAATAGTGGATCCAAGTTTCATCAACAGTTACCAATCGACGCCAAAAGTCCGCCTGATTCTGCATCAGCATCAGTCTAAACACTCTTTCAAAGTGTTCTCGCGTTCGTGTTTTTGGTCAAGAGTGAGTATGCGCCGCACCTAGCGGCAGGATAACTTTTTCATATGAAGAATATTGCCCAAAATATGGCGTGTGCGCTCAGTACATCTTTGTGATATCTGCTAGCTCGCGCACCTTCACTTTCCGGTCAGCCAACACCATTTCATGTTTTTTTGTTTTTTGACATTGTCCTCTGTAACCGCATCGGAGGGCCTGTTCCTGCGGACTTGATCGGTAGTGGAGTTGCGCCCACTACGAATTTCTCAAAACCAATATATGACGGTGTAATCTGACGAAACATTAGCCCCATAATATTTATCCAACTTTTCTTTTGATTCCTTCGCCGTTTTGCCTCTCAAAAAATAATGTTTTATGAGAGAATGAAAATCGTTTTTGTCCATACTCAACATGATACCAAACACTTCAATAACAATTAGCTGTCAAAACAAAACTAAAGACAGTATTGCACTGGAATTCGGCATGTCAGCCTAAATATGAACGAACTTCAAGATACCATAACCTTTTTTGCAGTAGCAGCGCATTCTGGCGGTCAAGGAGGTTACTTTTCACTCCACCGCACGCTTTTTTAGTAATTTGAATTTTTTTAAAACTCGGATAAATGCTACTGCCCGAATCTTGTGCATTTTTCTTTATTGCATTGTATATTGAATATGTATAAGTTTAGCAGTTGCATACAAGTCTAAATTTTTTCATTGTAACCAGGAATATTATTAGGCTTAGATAGATTTTCACAAAATTATTTCATTGTTTTAATATCCTGGGATGGTTCTGTATAAAATTAAAAACATATACTGCATCGTTGTCAGATCTGGGCTTTTTGTTTAAGACAAAATTAAACATTTCGTCAGAACATTTTCTTAAATGTTCGGTTTTTCTGTGCTTTTGTCGATCGGACAATTGTTCAAACCATTTCGATCGTAATGGGGAAGAAAAAACTGTTGTATTCAAGTTCATAAATGAATTCTTCCGAAAAAGACAAATCCATATTCAGCCAATGTTAATTTTTTTTGAGAAACGGTTCCAAAGTTCTATTCGACGAAGACCATTCTTTGATAAATAATTGCACCATTTTCTCAATTTATCCCGTAATTCAGCCTTTGTCGTATTTGTAATCTCAAAACCAAGAGTGTCAATCCATTTTTGCAGAGCTAGGTCGTAATCTGTAAAAGGAATAGAATTTTTCTTAAAAAAAAAATAGGTCGCGGTTGGTTTTAAAACTCATGTTTCACCAGCAAAGGACACAATGAAACTGATTCTCCGAACGGTTTATTTGAAAGGGTTTACAATAAAAAGTAAACAAACTGAAAAATGCAAACATGTTTACTTGGCTTTAATTTTCAATATATTTTGAATAGGCATGTTTAGGCAAGAACTGAAAGCGGATTATAAAGGCTGAAATTCTCTAAAATATATGCTATCTACAATGTTGTTAGCGTTTGTTAGCGATTTTCGTAATTCAAAAATACGTTCAAAATATCTTAAAAATTATCTCCAAAATTTTATTATTTTCTTAGATAGGTTTTTGGGTGTTTTTGTTATTTACTAGGGGCGCATAAAGAGCACTAGCACATCACAGCATTAAATTTGTTGAGAAAAAAACAAGTAACCGACTGTTTATTAAATTATCTACCAACGAAGTACCTAGTTAATTCTTCGAATTATTTTCTTCGGGTAATAATGTTAAAAATTAGTTAGTTTAGTGAGAATATTTTCTTAGTTTGTCAATACAACAGTAAAAATGCGATATTAAATGGTTTGATTTTGCGCCCAATGTCCAAATTTACTTTAGGGCCGCCCCAGTGTGCGAAGTCTCGGACGACATGTTATCTCGAATACCTCACTTTGGAGAAGTTATTAATTGAGACAACGACACCAGCGCTGAAGTCAAACGAATAATAGCTCTTGTCAATCGCTGTTTCTTTGGGCTGGGAAGACAATCGAACAACAAAAGTGATCCTATATAAGACCTTAATAATCCCATTCCTATCCTTTGACACATAGGCATGACCGTTATCAAAAATGTATGAGAGAGTAAAGGTGCAATTAGTATGATGGCTTAGCGAATTATTTTAAAAAGATTTGGCACTGACCTATCTATGATTTACAGTCCACACAATGGCTTTGCCTGCTTTAACTCAATTTTTTTTTTAATTCCATTAAATATCCTAAGGTGTATATTTTGACATTTTTTCATTAATATTTATAACATTTTACTTATTCTAAGAGCCATTGCGGTCATTTTAAGGCAGAAGTAGAAGACAACTTAATACCTAAACATAGTGCTAGGAAATAAACGTCATGTTTGCTGATATAACCGTCCCTTCATTGTGATGTAGAGCAAATTGAGTTTTTCAGAGTTATAGAAAAAGTTTTTTACACCTACGTATTGTTATCGAGACTAAATATGCGTAAGACATGGATTCCCGGAAAAAATATGAGCTAAGCATGCCTACCTACGTGGGTCATTATTAAAATACCTACGTGCCTTGAAAGCAAGTTTAAAATTTACATAATAAATTGCTTATGACATTATGTCATTCAATCTGAAAATGAAGTTCAAATTTGTTCTTTTTGTTTTGTAAAAATCTCTCTGGTCTTTCTCTCAATTTGATTTTTAACATAAAGTATAGCAAGATGGAGAAGAGGGTGAGGTTAAGCATCTGAAAAAAAAAAAAAAAAATACAATTCTATACTCATATTATTTGTTAAAAGAGAAAAAGAAATAAAAAATATTTTGTTCTGATAAAGGCTTAACTAGAATGGATGATTTTCTATTCTATTTAATTGAAAATTCTATTTAATGACAAATTATTTGTATTCCATGGAAAGTGGCACTTCGGAATGTGGAAATATGGCAAGATATCGTGACAATGCAAAAACTTTATCCACACCAATGGCTTGGCAAACCATATTAATATACAGGGTGAGTTTTTTAACTTCAGACATCCAAATAACTCGAAAAATACGCTGTATCGCGAAAAATGTTTCAGACAAAAGTCACAAGGTTCTGAAGGGGACATAAGATGGTGACCACGAGTTTGACCTTGAGACCCGTTTTCAAGGTCAAACGAAGGTCACTTTTGATTTTTAAAATGATAATTCTTGATCTTCATTGCTCAGTTGTATTTCTCAATGGGGCACACATTAACATTCCAAGGGTGCTGGCGTTCAATTTGTCGCAACCAAAAATAGTTTTCGGTAGCCCAGTAATGCATATTATGTCAATTGACCGCACCGTGATTGGTAAAAGTCGACTCATCAGAGAATAACACCTTGGCGAAGAAAAGGGGGTCTCGTTCAATTTGCTGAAGTGCCCATTGACAAAAGGAAACCCGGTTGCGAAAATCCTCAATAGAAAGTTCTTGATGCATTGAAACATGATAAAGATGGTATTTATGCCGATGTTATATCTTACAGACAGTCGTTTGAGAAATTCCTGATTCACGACTTATTTGGCGAGTGCTAATGTGAGGATCGTGTGCAACGGCAGCTAAAACTGCTATTTCTTTGTCCTCAACAGCCACCCTATCTGACCGATTCCTTTTCTTTGGTTGCACACTTCCTTCACCAGTGAATTGTTGGATGACCCAATAGAAGGAAGCGCGCGATCGTATCTGGTCTTACGTTCGGCGTAAAGAGCAACAGCACCATCGATGTTCCTTCCACTTTCTCCATAAATCATTATCATTTCAATTTTCTCTTGAATTGAAATAGCCTGCATTATTAATCTGGAAAACGTTACTAATAATAATCAGTTCCTCAAAACAAATATCGAACTTCTAAATGAAGTACAGTTCCGTTCAAGTAGAAAGGAGTGGCAGAGTGCACATCGTACACTCTTAGATAAGTTTAGGACAATTTGTCTCTATCTGAAATTTCTTTGAGTTTTAACTTCACTCGAGGCAATAATGACTTCATCAAAACAAATCTCGAACTTCTAACACCCTAACAACGTTGAAAACGGATTAATGATTTTAGGCGTGCCAGTGCAGTGGTATCTAGAACTGAATGAATAAGACCTTTGAGACAAAGTCGTGTGCCCCATTGAGAAATACGACTGAGCAATGAAAATAAGGAATTATCATTTGAAAAATCAAAAGTGACCTTCGTTTGACCTTTAAAATGGGTCTCAAGGTCAAACTCATGGTCACCATCTTATGTCCACTTCAGAACCTTGTGACTTTTGTCTGAAACATTTTTTGCGATATTTCGTACTTTTCGAGTAATTTTGATTTCTTAAGTTTTATGGCGCCCTCTGACGGGAAAAAAGTGTTTCATGTTAAAGAATTGTAACTTTTCACGCAGATTTCGAATATGTCAAAAAAATAGGGGTTCCCATTTAAAAATCAAAAGTGACCTTCGTTTGACCTTGAAAATATTGCTCAAGGTCAAACTCGTTGTCACCATCTTATGTCCTCTTCAGAGCCTTGTGACTTTTGTCTGAAACATTTTTCGCGATATAGCGTATTTTTCGAGTAATTTGGATGTCCCAAGTTAAAAAATTCACCCGTTATTGGTTGTTCAAAAAATAATATCGAGTTTAACTGCTGACTTTAAAAGTTTAGATCGTAAGTGAAACAAAAATTTATTAATGAAAATGGCAACGGTTGTGATTTTTGCCAACGGGAAGGAAGTTTATTTATTCCTTTAGCATACAATTCTGAAGGCTATGAACTCGTTTAATGCAGTTTTGGCATCGTCTTGGCAATTCTCACGCAAAAAGTTGTCGAGATGCTTGGACAAGTGGTAATCGGTTGAGAAAGATCCGGCGAGTAAGGTGGATAGGACAAGGTTTCGTAGACAAGCTCGTTCAACTACTGTAAAGTCGGCTATGCGACATGAGGTCGGGCGTTGTCATGAAGATGGATTGGTCCTTTTCTGTTGACCAAAGCTGGGTGCATGCTTTTAAGTTTTTCTTTCCTCGATTTGCTGACAATATTTCTTAGCCGTGATAGTTTCGTCAGGATTTAAAAAGCTGTGATGATTCAAATCAGCTGCGGACCACCAAACAGTCACCTTTATTTCCTTTTGATGCAATGCCGGCTTTGGAAAATGTCGTATTGCTTCATCTTAATCCAACTATTGAGCTGAGTGACACCGATTGTCGTACATGATCCATTTTTCATCGCACGTCACTATCCGATCGAGAAAGGGATCATTGTTGTTGCGCAAAATGAGCGAAGACGTAACTTCAAAACGACGATTTTTTTTGGGTCTCGTTCAATTTGTATGGAGCTCACTTGTTTCGGATTTCCCAATTCCTCTCAGGTGGATAGAAACCGTCCCAATTGCCGTGCCTAGTTCTCCTGCAAGTTCTCTTACCGTTGTACGTAGATTTGCCTCAACCAGAACCTTTAATTGATCAATGTCGATGATTGTCCTACGGCCACGCTCTTCCTAATCTTCGAGCAACTCATCTCAATTTCAAAATTTTTTGAACCAGCGTTGTAGCATACGTTCGTTAGTCGTTCAACGTGACAAGTCGACAAGTTTTTACTCGCTTATCAAACTATACTAGTCCGACAAGGACAAGTGTATTCTGTAACACAACGCAAACTGTTGCACTTGTCAGATTAATAAATTTCCCTCGACTTGTCCACATTGATTGACAAGTGATCAATGAGTTAAGATGGCAGAAATTTCTGAAGACAAAAAGATAGCTTTTCTAACAAAAATTAGAGAAGTCTTAACAAAAGAAGGTAAATATTGTAAATGGAAGGAAGTATTCTGTTTGGCTAAAAGTCTAAATGCTATTCCCTAAAACAAAAATTGGGAACTTGTAAGAAACGTTTTATGTCAAAAAGTAAAATAAGAGCAATTATTACCGGTTCTGCGGGTGGGAGAGGCTGCATATTAACTGCTTGCGATAACATTGTGCACGACATTGTTGGACGCAAGTCCGAAGCGGTTGTTGGACTATATTGTTTGTATATTATTGTATAGCTAAAGTTTCCTACTTTGTAGATTCATGAGGTAATCCCACTATTGTTACGGGAAATATTGTTACAAAAAAAAAAGGTCTTCAATCATGCAAGAAAAAGAGAGGATAGTACATTTTTGTGATTTTTTTTTAAAGTAATACCAAACATTATAATTTTAGCAGAAAGAAAAACATCAAGCGAAGAAGGATCTCATTTAATTTAAAAAAAAAAGGATCCTGGTGATTGGAAATCTTGAGATTTCCAAATATAAAGGAAAATTGGAGATCACTCTTTTGTAGAAAAAGCTTGGCAATCCTCCTTCAACTTTTACTAAAAGTTAAGAATTGAGCATAAGCTCTAAATTTGCTGTCAATGGTCAGTGAGGTTTCTTTATTTGGATTGCACTGTAGTTTACCACTAAGTCTTTCAGTAAGATATTGTGCCGCTAATTTTAATATACGGAACTTTTCAATAAGCAACTGATCATAAATTTCAAAATTAATTCTTCGCTTATAGACGTTTTATCTGTACCGAGATTTATTATAATCACTTTCATCATCACCGCCAACATCGGAAATTTTTTTTAATTTTTTGTTAAGTTTTTATATTTTTATTATAATTTTACTTAGATAAAGTACACTCATAACTTGACGACAATATTCGAAACGCCTGCCCAAAAGTAGTAGTAGTTTGACTAGTGGTTCTTGACACTTGTCGCGTTTTGTTGCAGAACAAGGTATATTAAACAATTACCTACAAGTCAGGTTATGTTACAGAATTACTTTTTGAGTAGTCAGATCTTACTTGTCCTACAAGTACTTGTCACGTTATGTTACAGGGCCCAGGCCTCCTCTGCTCTGTGGCTTAGTTTGAACTCGTATAAAAAAGTAGCGCACAATTCCTTCTTTTACATATTATTACCTATGAAGATTAACTACGTTATGTGAACTTAAATAATTAAGTATAGTCATAGGAATATAGAGCGAAAAATGCTCTTTAAAATTATATATAATACGTACGAGTATATAAATAATAAAAAATTTATTTCAAAACAACCACAAATAAATGAGTATCAAAAGAACCGACATTATTTTCTGAACGACCATACTTCGTTATGAACCATTCCGGCATCATATTCGATTTCGCAACGAACATAGACATAACAGCTCTGTATATCTAGTTGGATATCGTAGATTTTACACTTTGGACCGGTGTCGGTGGCTCTGAGATTTAATTTGGTTTTTTGAAGTCAGTACTGTGCCATTGTTTTCAGATGTTTGTTGTACGCGCAAGTTTGTCCTGCAAAACAAAACCAGCACAGTCAATTGAAACCGATTTGGGTTGATAGCATTGAACCTTAGTTCGGCAATAGTCTCATTGGTATAGAACTCGATAATCGAACGGGAACGGGATCTTTTCTGTATAATTTGTATGAATCTATGGTATAGTCAATGTGCATGTGGCTGATCCAATGATCACAAAAAATTGCTGAATCTTAAGAATTTGATATAGTGAACGTAACTGGTAGTCTCAGATTCAGAATCGCGAAATGATAGGCATAGTTTTACAACTACATGTATAGGTGTAATTTTACTTGCCGATGAAGTCACATGGTTTATCTTTCACTTGTGATTTTTCTCAATAAAATATTCGTCGTTGTGTAGCTCTTATAAGGGGGCCTTGGTGACGATTGATCGGAAAATTATTGAGTGTCCTATAGCTTGAATTGGGCCAGCAGCGCCACAATCAAGTTCATAGACAAGTGCTTCCCTTATCTCCAAGAGGTGGTTCCCATGAACTGCATGAAAAAACCCTTACTCATAGAAAATAGCATGACAAGGGAATGCTCGGCCAGTAGCATCATACTGTCCAACGCCATCATAGGACTCAGGAAACCATATGGGAGAGATTAAAAAGATGTGACAAAGCAACTAATGACCTCGGATAGAAATAAATTTACTGTTGACGAGCCTTGCACACGTTTTAAGTACAACAACTTCGGATCTGCAGGTGGAATATTCGGACCATTAATAGGTCACGTTCACCCGAGCAATTAGTATATTATGGTGAATAAAGGCAAAAGAAATAGCGCTTTCACGGATGCGAATTTGCCATATAAGGCAGACTTAGGCAAGAAGTCTTGAGCTTCTTATACGTGAGCGAGCATCTTACGACAATCCGCGCAAAGGATAAATTCGCTAACAAAAGCCTTATATGCGCCCATGCCCCTACGGAAGGCAAGGACGGCTCCACCAAAGAGTGTCTCTACACATACTATATGAGCAATTTCCAAAGTATGACGCCAAGATAGGAAAAGAAGACATCTTCGGTTGGACAGTTGGTAAGCATAGTTTCCAAAATACCATATCTGGTAACGAGCTTAGGCTTATTACCTTTGTGCGGGACAAAATATTACTATAGTGAGCACATGGTGATCTATGGATCATCAAACGCTAAATCAAATTGATCATTTTGCGATAGATGTAAGGCATGCTCGTCGTACAAATGTTCCATATTCGAATGGAAAGTTGCATGTGCGAATGCAGATTTCTCAAGCGCTATAACCAGAACGAACTACTGTGAAAAGATATAAGGTAGATAAGCTGCAATCTCAAGAGACCGCCAGAATCTTTGCCGAACGCGTGTCCCAAAATCTCTCAATATCTCCTGTGCCGCCAGTGACCAGTGGAAACACTGCCAATGTGCCATCATCGACGCCTCAACTGATGTACTGGGTTGCACCTGAATACCACTAATAAATGCATGGTTTGACGAAGAATACCGAGGAGCACATGCAGCTAAACAGAAAACCTACAAAGTGGCGCTGCAACAAGTGACGAGATCTGTTCGTGAGCTCTATTAGCAGAAGACATGAGAAGAACATCAGTTTCCCCAAAGAAAAGAAAAAAGGGCTCGAGAAGTGCGTGATCGGATACAGTGCAAGGTTGTACTCCAGGTTAAAAGAATAAGGAGACCCTTAGTACAACCACAATCGGAGCTGCGAATATGTAAAAACTTTTTCTCCAGACTGTATAACGACGAAGAGGCCCAAAAAAGGCCGTTAGCTTTTGATAGACAAAACTTATGCCTGCAATATTAAACAAACCAGCTGGACCTAATGGCTTACAAGCCAAGGTATTCAAAGCTCCTGGAAATGACTTTGTGGAGAGTATACACCAACTTATTGTATGCCTGATCAATGGAATTTCAATATTTTTTGCTCGATCCACAAGAAAGTAAAAAAAGAAAATAAAACAAAGAATCACTTATGCCAATATCCGTTCTTAGGGCTAAAAAGGAAATTGAGTAATAAGGCCCTATCCCTAAAAACTAGGGATTCCCTATGTAAAATCTTGATTATCAAGTCTTACTTTTGGCACTAAAGCATGGAGAATATGAAGATATTCTCAGTCGTTTCGAGAGAAAAACATTCCTAAGATGGCTAAAATATGAAGAACAAAATGACATCAATACTCCGTCCGTAGATTCTTCGAATACCATATAGACCAGAGGGACAAGTTAGTAGAGGTAAGTACAAGCGAACTTCAACAGATTTTTGAGTGCCGAAAGGCCGGACAAACTGGAGAGCCTTATTAGTTAGCAGGTCTTTTAAATTTGTTTGCACATCAGTAGCTAAGCCGATTTTATGTACTCTAGATGCTTCAAAAACCTTCTAGAGCTGATGGTTGGCTGTGAGCTGAAAGTTTTGCAAAAATATTTTTCTGCACGTCGTTGCATTTCGGGTAAAAAAATCTTCAATATCTGAATGGCAGCCTGAAGTTGATCCTTCTTAGTATGGCTATTCATATACCCATATGATTGTACTTACTAAATCTGATGGTAGAGCGCATGGAATGAAAGTTCCTAATTTGAGCAATCACTTGGTAATATAAGGTTCGGATTCATTTGTAGAACTCCAACCATGGACTTGTATAAGGGATGGAGTTGTATATGAGGTGCTGACTGATATATTGTACTGCTTCGAAATGTTATTAAGATAGTCAGAGTTTCTTCACTTTCTGAAGTCAAAAGTGGCGGCGGCTCATAGATTTTTGGGGATGCTTGTTCTGTAAGATGTATTATATGTTTGATGATGGACTTGTAACGGCCTTCCGGGGACAACTGATGATTGCAGTGATGGCATTTTGTTCAGTGTTGAACGTGTTCGAAAGCTGGACACTACTGATGAGCATCATATACTGGATTTGACGGGTTAACTTTGCTTTCTTGTTCTTCAAGTAGTTGTGTAATTTCTTGGAGAGAATTGACATGCATATTTGGAAAGCCGTACTCTAGGAGGTGAATTTAGCGTGCCAGCATCATCCATTTCGAATAACCCACCTATTCTGTAGGCCAACTTGACCTAACAAAATTTCCTAAGAATAATAAAAATTATAATATTTTTTTTATAATACGTGTATACATAATTCAATTAGTTAGTCCATTTAAAATCTACGAAAACTTGAAAAAAGAAGGAACTCCCAAAATTATTATCCCTTTCAACAAGGATAATGTCAATTGAATGCTACCTATTTAACCTTTAAGTCTATTGACATCCAAAATATCTTACAACTGCCATTGTTAGTAGGAAAGTTGAATCAACTGCGTTCCATAAATTTAATCCGAGACATCTAAACCACTTGGAAGTTATTGTGAAAGTTTTCCGAAACCAGTTGAGTGTTGAGTTGTTATCATAGCACCTGACTTCATCCGACTGCTATCCTAAGTGAAATCTCATAAATTTTCAAAGAAAAATAAATATTATCCTCCGCTAACTTGGCGAAATCTTTACTTCGTTCCGCCGCCAACCACCAGTATACTTACAGAAGCATCGAGGTTAAGGACTTTACAAGTTATTTATTCTTATAGTGAATAATCACTTGTCCTTGCAACTACGTGGAAAACATCAAACGGCAAGGGTGTTCCAACATTGTGTGAGCAATTTCTTTCTTTTAATGGTGTACTTTCTGTTTGAGTTTAACGTAAACTAAGGCAAATTAAAATTTTTACCGTGAAATGACTATTTTTCTAAAGTAAAAAAAAAGGGGTGGCAATGTTATTAAATTGAATAAATTTTTTTAAAGAAATTGAAAAAGGCAAACAGTCTAGCTTAATGAGGCTGAGGGTTTGATTACACTGAAAATGTAAGATTTTAATGAAAATTTAGGGAGAAACCTTCAGTATTGAAGGCACGTTATAAGTCTAGTCTTTATAAGTACGTTCTTTCAGTAAGATTAATCCTCAACTCCCGAAAAAAAAAACATATTCAACCTGGGCAAATCAAACTACGGCTGCACATCTACGCTAATCAAATGTCAATGTTAATTCGCTGTCACTCTTGACAGAAAAATGTATGGTATCTGTCAATTATTGCAAGGAACTCCAAGAAGATCCAATAGCCTTTTCTCTTAATCTAATTGATTAGCTTACACGCTTCTGATACACTAGCGTGTTTAGGAAGACGATAAGATTAAGCGATGTTTAGTTTAACTGAGAAGACTGTGAGGATATTTGGTACCCACATCACATTCCATCTTCAAGCCGTGGGGAAAAATTGATGTTTCATATCTGAAGGTGATTGTGTCGCTTGTCAAATCGTCTCTGGACTTTGTGATTATTTTTAAAATTTTGTGTATTATTGTACATAGTAAGTGGTCGTTTACCCGTTCCTAGAAACTTGAAATTTGAAATTCAGATTATTGGAAATTGGAAAGGCTTCAAGTTTTCCGGAAATTTGAAGAGGTATTAGATTTCATCTCATATTATGTAGTTATTCAAATCTATTTCAATATTTTTCTGCACAAATTTAGTGCACATTTATTGAATTCCTTGCGAAAATTGAATATAAAAATATTTTTCAAATTAATTATAAAGTATTCGTATTCAATATGATATGAATCGAAATAATTTGGATGCAGTGTGACACTTATGGTGGCCAGTACTACTTTTTTCCTCGAATCCGTATTCGGTAATTGCTTGCAACGTTGTCAAATAAGTTCACACCGCTAATAATAATTTTTTTATATTCCTGAATTGGAATTTGGAATGTTTACGCTTTGCTTTGATCGCCTTAATAGTTGGTTAATCAAATGAATTGACAATACTGCGACGGTAGAGTAGGTTTTCCTTTTTAGCTTGTTAATCCATCAGATCTGCCTAAGCTGTTTTATTTTCACGACCAGTCACCGGCTTATCTTCGAGCTGTGCGTATCGTGGTGAGTTATAAACTTTACTTTGACGTTCTCGCAGTGTCTAAAATTCCTCTCATTTCTCGCATTATTACAAACTTTTTGAATAATCGGAGTGACCGTCTGAGCAAAAACTTTTGTTTTAATGGCTTCAAAGCCACGTCCTGCCAACAGGTTTAGAGACCTTGAGGATTTTTCCTCTTCTCGTCCTCCTGATCCCCCCGAAAGGCCGAACAAAAGACCAAAATCTTCCCTCGATTTACTTTCTGATTACCCTGATCTTCCAAATAAAACTGTCTCAAAGAACCCACGTTTTGTACTGATTTCATCAAACAGTGAAGAAAAACCTTTGACCTCGATCGGTGTATTTTTATTAAATCTTCCGCCTTCAATAAAATATGCCCAGTGACAATTAAACTTCAAAGGTGTGGTCTACGCCCCCTTTCTCATCAACATTCCTAAATTTGAAATTGTTACCGAGATGAAACATCAAAATGTTACTGATGTATACAAATTTACAAAAATACATGACGGTAAGAGAAAACCTACTGGTCTTATGCTGTCTTCCTTTAATCAATATCAACTCCCGAGCTCTATTGATGTCGGATGGTATAAAACACAAGTCACCGAGTGTATTCCAAGTCCAATGAGATGTCGACAATGCCAGCTTCTTGGCCATACAGCCAAATGGTGCAAGCGGTCGCCTTCCTGTGTTACCTGCAATCTCCCCCCACATGACAGTTCTGAATGTTCTCGAACAATGTGTGCAAATTGTCAAGGCCCTCATGCGGCATCTTCCATCACCTGCCCCAGATACATCCTAAGCAAAGAAATTCTTGCAAAAAAAAAACCAAATCCACTCTTTCAGAAGCCAAACGTATTTATAAAAACCCCATGCCAATAGTTCCAACCTCAAATTTATATTCAACAAAACTCAAACAAATGTCAAATATCAACACCTTTCCCCCGCACAAGAGCCATTATTAAATAATTCACCACACTCCACCCAGTGTAAAGAAAAATCAAAAACCACTCACCAAAGTACAAAAACAAATAATTCTTGTTCCACTAATAACAACACGATCCACTCTTTACCCAATAACAAAAAAACAGTCAACTTCCAAACAATAGAAAAAGAGAAACCAGAAAGTTCTAATAGCTCAATTCGTCCCTTCTCTTCTCTTGCAAAGAACCAACCTACTCCACACACAACATCCGCCGCCAAACCTACCACCAATCCAATTATTTTCTCGCTCTTAAATTGCACTGAACCGGAAGATGTCGACATACAACAGCAGCAATAACAATAATATAGTGTCCGCTTTTCGAGTATCGAATTGCAATTGCTCTCCCGAGAGTAATGACATTGCGATAATCGATCAACGAACACAAAATAATAATCGAATTAATACTACCCCCCTTAGATCACGTCAACAAAACAATTTACATAGTTTTAATCAATCAATGCCATACTTAAAAATTTTACAGTGGAACCTGAATGGGTACTTAAATAATTTGCATGAACTTCAATTACTCATCCGAGAGCACAAGCCAGGCATAATCGCTTTACAAGAAACGCATATTAAAAACCCTTCTTCCGTCCTTCCGCTTAGAGAATATACGCAATACTTCCATCCTGATTCTAACATTTATGCCAAACAAGGTGTTGGGCTTCTAGTTCATCACTCATTACCACATCGTCCCGTTTCAATAAACTCGCAAATATCAGCAGTAGCAGTTGAAATAAATCATAAAATAAACCTTACTATAATCTGCCTCTACATACCTCCAGATCAAAATTTTACGCTTTCTCAACTCCACAATATTTTTCAAAATATAAATTCACCCACTCTTTTAGCCGGGGACTTTAATTCTTGGAGCCAACTCTGGGGATCACAGTCATCTAACACTAGAGGAAGAATAATTGAGAATTTCCTCACTTCATCGAATTTATGTCCTTTAAATAATGGGTCACCGACACATTTTTCAACACATAAGACATTTACTCATTTAGATCTTTCGCTTATTACAGCTTCATATGCAATTGGATCTCGGTGGGAAACTCTCCCAAACCTTCATGGAAGTTATCATTTCCCGATCGTTATAAATATTCCCATAAACAAAAAACACAAACCAATAAAATTTTTTACCTAAATTCAAGACTATGGAAGCCAATTGGCCATTGTTCAATCAATCAAATCTTAATTTCTTAGCCCTAAACCCATCATCCTTAAACATAAATAAAGAAGCTGCCATCATCACTAAATCGATCCGAAGTGCCGCCCACATTGCCATTCCCCAAACTAAAAGTGTTTTACATAAGACAGTGGTGCCTTGGTGGAATAAAGAGCTTGAAATACTTCGTAAGCAGAAGCAAACAGCCTATCATACCCTGAAAAGATACCCGACAGACTCTAATATAATAACCTAAACCTAAACGCCCTTTTTCGTAGAAAGGCAAAAATTGAAAAGAAAAAATCCTTTGAAGCGTTTACAGCTAACATCAATCCAAATTCTCCTCTGAAGAAATTTTGGAATGATATTAAAACCTTAAAAGGAAACTATACACGAGCTGTAACATCTGGTCCCCAAATTTTGACTTGCCCTCACCAAATCGCGGATCATTTTGCCCAAACTTGGTCGGCCTATTCAAGTGATACAAATTGTTACCCGAACTTTTGCGCTAGCAAAACTAGTGCAGCAACTGAAGTAAATGTTTCACACCAAACACTTGATCTAGTAGCTGGAAGCATCGAACACTCCATTAATATGATGGATTAGCAAAAGGAAAAACTCCCGGATACGATGGAATTGATTTTAATATGCTCAAAAACAGCTCACCAGTTTTTAAAATTCGTCTATTGAATTTATTCAATAAAATATTTTCAACGGGCATTATCCATCAAGTGTGGAAGACCGCTACAGTGATACCTATCCCTTAGTCAAAAAACCAATCCACTTTAAGCAATGAATACCGACCAATATCACTCCTCTCGTGTCTAGGTAAAATATTTGAGAAAATATTATCAACAAGGCTTTATTGGTTTTTAGAAAGAAAGAACTTACTAGATATCAATCAAGTAGCGTTTAAACACGGGCGTGGAACAATGGATGCGCTGCTGCATATTGATGACTACGTTACTACAGCTTTGTCAAGCAAAAACCACGTCTCTATTCTTTCAATTGATTTTGAAAAAGCATTCGAACGGATCGGTATTCATATTATACTAAATAAAATCGCAAAATAAAATATTGGACCAAAAATGTTCAAAATTATTAAGTCCTTCTTAAGTAATAGAAAATTTCGAACAAAAGTTAACGAAGTCTTCTCCAATATTAAAAATCCAGAGAATGGAATCCCTCAAGGATCTTCTCTCTCTGTAATTTTATTCGTAATAGCCTTCAATGATATTTCCGAAATATTGCAAAAATTAAAGTCAGTTCAATACTGTCTATATGCTGACGACCTTGTTATACTTACTTATGGAACTTGACATCATTATTTTTAAGAATTTTAAAAGACCTCGAATCCTGGTGCCAAATTTCTGGCTCCAAGATTTCAGCACAAAAAAGCGCAATTTTACACATTTGCAAGAAAACTAGTTGTAATAAACATATCACTATCAATTTTAATAATGCTAACATAACTAACACCAATTGTCTTAAAATCTTAGGAACCATTGTTTAGAACTTAAGAAAAGCCTAGCTGACAGGTTAAATATTATAAAGATATTAGGATCTAAGAATAGCTGTTCTCATGTCAACTCACTTATTAATGTAACGAAATCAATTATGTTATCGAAGATTGACTATGGACTAGTGGTCTATGGTAAATGTTCCAAATCAAACATACAAACGATCTCATCAGCATACCATGCCTCAGTAAGAACAAGTCTCAAAGCATTTTGAACTACTCCTATCAAAAATATCCTCGCAGAAAGTGGTCTACCTTCAATTCAAGATCGATTCCAGTATCTTAGCGCACTTCCTGTTGCGAAAATTGCCTTAACAAACAATTCCCCCATCGAGTTAGACCTTATAAAAATAATAAAACGGAAACAAATATTCAGATACCCTTCCGCAATAGAAAATGCAATAGCTAGATCCAAAACAATGGAAGTAGTACTCAGAAAACAAAAATCGCGTCCTACTAATTTTCCACCATGGTTCTTACCTATTGATTCAGTAAATACAGAGCTCGCAGCACTTCCGAAAATCTCAACCAGCAACTCGGTATATAGAAAACTTTTCGAACAAATAAAAAATGTCCATCCCGATTGGATCACCGTCTTAACAGATGGCTCTAAAACGCAAACAGGCACAGCGTTTGCTGTTGTGAATGATAAGGGACAGATAGAAACCAAAGGTTTGTTGCCAAACTTTGTCTCAGTATATACAGCAGAGACTATCGCAATTTTAAGGGCCAACAAATATCGTCTTGCCATAAAAACCCTTATCTGCACAGACAGCCTATTTGCCATCGAAGGAGTGCTAAATATAAACAATAAAAACCCGATAATTACAGCTATCCGTAATAAACTTATACTAAATAATGGTAAACTCAAATTAATCTGGGTCTTCGGACATGCAGGTATTCCGGCAAATGAACTCGCCGATACTGCAGCAAAAAGAGCCTTAACAACAAAGAAGACATTGAAAGAGGAGTGGAGTATGTACATTCATCACTATTCCACAATCAATCCTAAAAGAATAACGATCGTTTACCCAACATCTTAATCAAATAAAATGATAAAATGCTTTTTAAGACTCAGACTCGGACACACATTCATCACACATAGCCATATAATAAACAAAACCAGCGCTACAGAATGCCATATCTGTCAAAAAAGTATTCAACTAACACTAAAACTTAATATATGATTGCCCAAAAATAAAAGAACTATCAAACTTAATTTTTTAATAATAAAGAACTGAGCAAAGTTCTTTCGTTTCATTCTGAAACAAATATAAGACAAATTTTTAACCTTCTAACCTCTATCAAGTTACAAAATAGTATTTAATATTAACCTTTTTTTTCTTTCGTTTTCTTTAAAAACTAGCTGAAGGCCCTGGTAGCTAGATACTTTATATTGATACTTTAAGTTAACGTGTAATTCATTTATGTTAATAAATAATAATAATAATAATATTTTCACGAACGGTGCAAAAAAAATCCCATATTTGGCAACGATATCACTTATTTGTTGCAAAATAGTCCGACCTTAAAAGCGGCACATTAGGTTATGCGACGTAGAACAATAATCGAATGTTAGTGAATTTTCGCTTGGAGTATGAATTTTCGAAAGTAGTCTAAGCACGACTTTCTCCCGGAAACCGATTACTTTTGATCTTCTACATCTTCTGACAAAGTAACTTTTGGGCAACATTTGCTTTAAAATTACTTTTAATTCCGAGTTCAAAAATATGCCATTTCTTACAATATACGCATAAATTTGAAAGAAATTAATATCAATATGATTCAAAACAGGGAAGATTAAGGATTTTCCTAAAAACTCTGTATTTCTGAGTGAATGCAGGAATGTCAAAAGTGTATAAACTTCTAGGCAACAATCTTATGTTATGTTTGTATTCGTAAATTCAAGCAGCGAATTCTATATTAAACTGAACTTAAAGAACAAATATGTTTTAGACTTGCGCCGTTTAGAACAATTGAATTGAACAGTTTTTTTTTTTTGAGAGGAGAAAAGCTAAAGAAAATTCTACTTCATCATTTAATAGGTTTTCGCAAAGTTTTGACTCGATTAAGTATTCACAGAAGTTTCAATCAACATAAGAAAACTGACAAACTAACTCTCAGTGTGCTTAGGTCTGAGAAAAGTTACTCTAAAATAACTTTGAATGTCAATGGTAGTAACAGGTATGTACGAGTAGTTTGGAAATCACAATACACTTCTTAATTGATTTTCCTAAGTTTAAAGACACGTTCGCAACTATTGCAAAAGGTTTCGAAATATATGCTTGAAATGGATTGCATAACAGACGTTGAATTTGTTTACATATACACAGCAAACGCTTATATAGAAATTAGTACTCAAAAAGTTTATTGTAGTCCTATTTAGCTAAACTGTACCTTTGAAAATTTAGGTCACATGCTCTTAAGAATTGTATTTATTTGGTGCAGTGCGGATAATTGATATTTGTCACCATTTCGGTCGTTTGTGCCTAAGCTAAGCAATTTTCATTACAGTTTGTCATTTTTAAGAATCTACGTATTTTTGATGCAGTAATCTTCGCGGCAATTGATCGGAAAACTGCTCCGTTAACGCAGCTTAATGGTCATCTTGAACGTATGGACACCAGTTCAGAATGTTTTGCCTCAAACTCAGAGAAACAATTCGGTAAAGGAAGACCTAAGTCTTCCATTAGTGCACAGGTACCTCAGTCAACTTTGTGTACGCGATTTGAAGAAGCTGGCAAAAAACCACAATAGCTCCAGAGGCATGCTAGCTGAGGCACTGGTCTATTCCGAACTGTCGTTTCATTTAAATAAGGAAGCATTTGACAAAACAACCATGCTGGAGGTATCATTGATCCATCGGGGAATGACAACCCGTTTTTTTTTTTTTTTTTTTGCCTCAAATAAATGGCTTGCATCTCGAAGACAGCCCTATATCAGTTGTCACATATCATGTGAGGCAATGGCATTATTGCATGAGGTGTATTCTGGTATACCCCGATTTTAAGTAAATCTTTGCTTCTCAGCGTTTTGTCTCATATTGAACATAACATTCCTGGAATTTTAAAGTGTGTGTTGTGATTTGCTGTTTACCCAACTTTAATTGTGTGAGTACCTTAATACCAAATAGAAGCTTTTCCAATCAACTTTTCCAGCTAGATTGACCCTGAGTCAGCTGCTGTCAGATTCGCGTATTACTGACTGAGGTCCTTTTTTTACTGTTCAGGGTTCATTAAACGTATTCGGACTTCCACAGCTTCGTCGCCATTCTGAATTGAATTTATAAAGTTTTCGAGTAGAAGCATTCGTGTTCATCACGCTTATTTTAGAGTTTCTATCAGGATCAAAGATGGAGAAAAGCTCTAGGTGCAGATATCTTTCCGATGGATTGAACTTAAAATGCTCATGTCGCCTGCCAGACTAAATCATGTCTCCCAGGCTTAGATATTGACTGTAGCAGAAGTGGGTAGACTTGCGATAGTAAGTCCTATCCTATTCTCGTAGGATGTTGCCACATTTACTGACAACCAGACTGCCATTAAGGCCATCACTGCAGTCGAAATTAAATCGAACCTGAAGAAGCCATGTTGTGAAGTGCTGAAGCCCCTTTACAGGTCTGCTGGGTCTGTAGCCTATAGTCTGCACTCTAAAAATGCAAATCAAGACCAATGAAAGATAGAGCAACCTTCCAACTTGTGCAATTTCAAGACAATTATAGCCGAAGCCCAGCAAATCCAGATCAAGTAAAATTCTTTGGAAAGGCAAAGCTGAACTATCTTCACTTGGAATACTCACAGGCCAACATTTTTTTGGTGGCGCATGCGATAAAGCTGCACCTTACCGACAACTACAGAAGGGGTGTGGACATGAACTCAAGAGAGGATATCCTCCACTTTCTATGCCATTGTTGCAGCATCAATATTTTGAGACAAATAACTTTAAGAAGTTACTATCTCAATGACCTTTCGATGTTAGAAAAATTGTACAAGGATTAGGTACAATATTTTTCCGTACATTCAAGAACTCGAATTGGGTAACTAAATAATGAATGAAGACAAGAAGAATAATAAATCATTCTAGCACAAAACAGGTCATCTGTCATGTTATGTACAACAAATGTTGCGAACTGTAAAATTCAAAAATTAATTTCTCCTGCAACATTCTTTGGTTATGCGTTAGTTAAGTTGTCAGACAGCTCTGGAAAAGACATTTGCACCAACAAACGAAAGTGTAAGAACCCATGCATATTGAATAGAAATAGTTTTATGCAAATTAGGAAACACTTAAGAACAGTGCTGCGGGATTGCTTTGTATTCCTTTTCGCAAAATAGGAACTTGTCAAATTCCACAAATAACTGTCAGATTCCAAGGATGTTGCATGTATGAGTACTCACCTATAAAATATAGCTCTTAGCCATTCTTTTATTTCTTCCTTCAGCCACCATATCATTCAATGGCCGTCGTGATAGTTACGTTACGACTGACTCTAAAGGCTACGTACATTCCATATGGCGCCACAATTGTTTGATGGGGGAAATGTCATCAACACTGAAATACCAAATAGAAACCCTAAATAAATGTTTTTTTTAGCGCTTAAATATGTATGTGTGATGACATTGCTTTGTTTGCTCAAACGAGGTGAACACTGTCAGAGTATATTTCGGGTTGTAAACAGTATCTATAAGTATAAATAGCTTTTTGAGAATGCTTTGGGTTAAGTTGTAAAAAATACACCTATCGTGCTGAAATAAAAACTTTTTGTCTAGCCACATGGTGTTATTAGTAAACTTTGGGTACATATGTATGTATATGGCTTCAATCTCCTCGTATATCTGGTTTGGTCTTCACAGAAGAGTAAGAAAATATTCATTTGAGCTAAACGAACATTTACGAAAACCTATGAAAAGAACGCGAAATAATGAGTCGATAAGCAAAATGAACGTGTTGAATAAATACCCTTACCCATCGTCTTTTATATTAGTTTACTTAAACAACCTTTCAATCGGTTAGGTAGTAAGGGTGTAGGACTATGCTAGGCTGGGTAGACTATCATTCGTTTACTTAGTTTGTTTGAGTTCATGTGTTATTTGTTGGTCAGTTTATGCAGTTCAAGGTATATAAAAGAATGAAACCTTTCTCTACAAACGCGGGGGGTAAAACGAGCCTTAATGGAATTTATAAACTGTTTATACAATTTTTTGGGACGGTAGAAGCATTAATTATATGCCTTACATCCTTTACAAACTAAAAAAATAATTGACTTTCTGAGCAAAAATAATTAATTTTATTATTTTATGAGAGTTTCTAAATTACCTTACTCGTGCAGTTTTTACAACTCTAATGTAACAAAGGGTGTTGGCAACTGCTCCACAAGCGATTTCTGTAACATTACACTTATTAATTCTTGAACTTTTTTCCAAATTATTTCAAATCGTAATTAGAAAATATAGTAGGGCAAATGGCATTCGGGATAAAGGTTGAGTATCAAATTCGTATGAATAGGTTATACGCGGAATACCTTAAGTAGTATCACTCTCTCAATTTAAAGCACGACAGGTTCACTGCTACTTTTTGAATTGCACATCTAGCCATCCAATAGAGCATATTTTTTCTTGTTGATAAAGCCATTTAGACAAAAATGAGCTTCATCACTGAAGATGATTTTGCGATTAAGTTCCGAATGAGCTGTTACCATTTCCAGAGACTACTTTGAAAAATTTTGACGCTTCAAATGGTCATCTGGGGCTTTAGTTCTTGAGTCAATTTAATCTCATATATGTGTGTAGGCAGAAATATTTTCGCAAAACCTCGTCACAATGTTGTTTGAGCGATGACAAATTCCAGCGAACGGCTTGGAATGGATTGATTTGGGGGATGTCAACAGATGCTCTTACGGCTTCAATATTTTTAGTACTCTTTGCATTTTTTCTCTCACTGGCAGCGGAACGTTAAGCAGCGAAAATTTAAAGTCAAATTCTCACGATTAATGATTACCACTGAGTTATTCTATTAACATTGGAATTTAATCAGCTTAATATTTATACGTACCATAGCCGGATGTGAGTTCGAGAGTGAATATGAAAAGCAGCAAGTACTTCTGTCATGAAAGCAATATGCAAACAAGAGATCTTTAATATTAATAATAAAGAGTGATGGATAAGGAATGGAACCATGTGGCACGCCATTGTGTGTTTTATGGGCATAAAACGTGAAATCGAAAGCAACTGAATTCAACGCTACAAAAGGTAGTTTCTAATCCATTAAGGAGCCTGATACAAAATGCTCTTGAATTCCTCTTAAACACAAAGTGCAACATCTTGCTTCTTGTAGATTTTGTGCAACGCAAAGAAAATTTTTTCCAAATATCGCCTTTCGCTCACCAGCATTCATATTTTGCCATCAGCATGGCTCCCGTCGTTAGTTCATCTAAGCAAAACTCGACGGCAAAACATCTCTCGTTTGTTTGTCGTAGCTGCATAAAAGATCCGCAATTTCGAAAAGGGTTATTGACCGGATTTAGACTTGCAAGCGAAATATACTACCTTGGCCAGTGGACTTCTAATCGTCAATATTTTTAAGTACTAAATATTACTACTACACGTGGTCGTAGACGATCTCATTGATGTTTGATGCGCTCAAGTGTAGTCGGAAACATAGTACAAAAGAACATAGAATTGACCTAAGGTTCTCTTGACATAAGGTTCTGTGTGGTCAGGATTTGATAAATTCACACATATATGACAGTAATCCAAAGAGCTTGGATTGGAAAATACTGTATTTGTTCGGATACAGTCCAGAGTGTTAGCAGAATAACTGCCGACGTCCTGATATATGTGGCTTCGACTAAAATTTGGATTTTTTTGTTTATGAATAGTCAACCTTACGTCGTCAGAAATTTCAAAAACTTTTTCTGTAATACCATTTTTATTTATGAGCAACATTTCCTCAAAACTTGATTATAAGATTATTATTTCTTGACTTCAGTTTTTGGAGTCTTACTAACGTGCTTACTTAGTTCGTTCTATAGTCCGAGGTGGACCAAAGCCTCCTTTAATAGGTCTCCCCAACTGGTGCAGTTTTTTCCAAGCTTATCAGCTACCTCCAGTTGTGCACCCGAAGGTGCCCGGGGTTCTCTTTAATTTTTGCGCGCCACCAACTTTGAGGTCATTCGGTACTGCGTTGTACCTCTGAGTTGAAGTCAAGAACTTTACGGGCCATGACTATAGCCTCCATAAACTCAAGATGAGGTTGACAGTACCGTAAAAGCGCCCAATAGGATCTATCGTCAGTTCCCAAGGTTCTACACCGTAAAGCAGGACTGGTACGATCAGTGTCTTCTATAATGTATTTTTGGTTGTTTGATAGAGCGCTTTACTACTCAGTTGCCTTCTAGGCCCAAAGAGTACAAATTAACAAAAGTAGTTCTTTGCATAAGAGGTGCCGGAGTTGATAGCGTAACCGAGGTAGATAAAGTTCCTTAGTACCTAAAGGTGTAGCTGCCTATTTTGTTTAAGACGTCGATGTTGTGTGTCCCTCTTTCTTCTTTCATTGACCGCTAAGCACATCTTTTCTGTTTCTAGTCGCACAATACCCCATAGACAACTCGTTGTGTTCTTTCCATTATGTCAGTGTCATCTGCATATGTGAGTAACTGTAAAGGCTTTTGAAAAATAGTGCCTCTAGAGTTTAGTTGTAAGTTTCGCACAATTTAGTTTTTTTCTGACATTGAAAGTCTGGGTTATGTCAATACCGACCTTGATGGAGCAGCTTTTATTCATCATCGTCATTCTGCAGAGTCGATTGAGCTTAGTAGGAATGCCAAAACTAGACATGGCTCTGTATATTGCACCTCTATTGACGCTGTCATATGCGGATTTGAAATCAATGAAAAGTTATTGATCAATTCGGAACTCTTGGTTTTTTTTGCAAGATCTGTTATAATGTGAAAAGTCGATGATGGTGAAGATTCCTGGCCTAAGAACACATTGATAGGGGACAGTCAAATTGTTCGGGGTCTCAGGCGTTCATATAGCATTCCAGACAGGATTTTAAAGGCTTTGTTGGTGAGAATTAATCCACTCTCTAGGATCGTATAAGCTATTGCTAAGGACCATTGGTAGGTTATACTTTCATCAGTTAAGACATCTTATCCAACAGCTTTGTTAGACTCAAGCTCAAAGCTGCTTTCTTAACATCATTTTTAGGTGGACGAAAGTGTTGTTTGGCTTCGTCTAGGTTAATAAATTAACCGTTCTAGATTTTCAACTCCGAGTGTGGTTGTGCTATAAGGTTTTTTCTTCATCCTTATAGATTAGTGTTTGGGCCTTGCAACTTTAGCATGCCTGGTTTATTTTTTGGTAAAATTTCCGAACTTCATTCTTCTTGTAGCATCTCTGTAAAGACTCGTTCGATGAGCAATTTTTCTTCCCTTCTTTTCTGCTTATAGAGCTATCGAGGCCTTTCTGTGCTTTTTGTTTTGTTTGTGTCGGAGTCTGCAATAATAAAATAAAGCACATTCGCTGATGTTATTTTGTTCTATCGCTGGGTATATCTCCTTCGTGTGGGCTTACGAGACGCGTAGGCGACTTAACTATTGGTCAGGTTGACTTTTATTTTGTTTTCATTGCAACGACATATACGAGTAACTCTTACAATGGAAATTCATTTGCATTCACATATGTATTTACTTACTTTGATCGAAAATTTTCGGGACTTGCCCAAGTTACTTTCATAGTTGGTCGAGGCTCCTACGAAAAGAATTTTTTTTTCTCAATACCGGACTAACATCCTTAACGTATAAGCGACGCCTTAACAGTATTTTACCAAAACTAGTAATTGAAAAAGATATTGAAATGTAAAGCAAATTTAACGCAAGCTCGACAAAAATTCAGTTCAGCGATATCAACGATATCGTCTATCCAGAGCAACAACTGCTTTTAATTCTTCAGATTATGACACCAACGTGATTCAAATACTAGAAAGCAGTAAAAAGTAGGACTTTTGAAAGAATGCCTATCAAATGAAATTCCGTCATCTAGTGAGATTTCTGTCGTCTTCCCAAAGAGTGTAAAAATGAATAATCGTCAAGATCCAAAAGCAAAAAAACAAAGGCTAAGTTAGATTGCTATTGTATTAAATTTATGCGCTTAAAGTCTGATTCCTACTTCTGATTGGGATAGCCCTCTAAGATATACTGCTATGTCAGTGCTGAATTTTAATATATATGTATGGACGGTCACGTTTGTGTTGACGGGGAATGGGGAAGGGATTGAACCACGAACTGCACAAGCTGTACAACGACATCAGTCCAGTCAGGCTTCTACGGATACAAAGTTTGAGATGGGCCAGGTTAAGTGAATAAATATCACAATTCATGCTCGAAGAGCCTTCAAGGTACGGCGCAGCAAGTGGAAGGGGGCCTGTGCAAAATTTAAGCGTGGGACTGAAGGCAGCTGATGAGAGATCATCCTAGCTCAGAGGCTGATTTGTTGAGGTCCAGGTTCATCCTGATCTGAAGTTCTTTCTGAAAAAATGTCAGAAAATTTCATGCGAACGTTTCGGAAAGTACAAGTCTGACAAAAAAACTAACTTGTGCAGCGTGACTCATTTAAAAATTGAAAGTGTAATCTCTTTTTTTGTTAAAATTGCAGGTGTCCGAATTGTATTAATTTAGCATTGTAAAATACTGAAAACTTAAACCCAATGATTAGCTTTAACTCAAGCTTCATACCAATTGGCGTTCTAAGATTTCAACCGATTCAGTTTGACTTAACCCCCTTACCACACCTCAGATTATACTATGTATAGGGTTTTCCAATAGGGACTTGACAACTTCGAATTTAATTTGTGAACGCACTCTTTTACTAATGATCGAACTGTCACTGTCAATTTATTCAGTAAACTCAACATTTTCATCATGGTAAAGTATACTAGCGAGCAACGTCTGCAAATTATAAAATTTTTCTACAGATATTCGGAGTCGGTGACTGCAACTTCAAAAGCGTTACCTTCAATTTTCGGTCGTAATTCTCCCTAGTAGACAGCCAATAACAAGTTTAGTGCAAAAATTTGAGTCACCGTATTCGTTGTGTGATGTTGCCGTGTCAGTGAGACAACGGGTTTGCTACGTCCGTAGCAAACGATCCAAATTAGTCTATTCCACGGCGTTCTCAAGAATTGGGAATCGCTCAGACCACATTATGGCGTATTTTGCGTGAGGATCTTGGTTTACACCCATACAAGATCAAGCTGACTCAATAATTGAAGCCGATGGACCATTTGAAGCGACGTACATTCTCCGCCAAGATGTTGAATTTCATCGCAAAATCATCTTCAGTGACGAAACTCAATTTGGCTCAATGGGTTCGTCAATAAGCAAAATATGCGTTATTGGTCGGATGAAAACCGACATGTGCTTCATGAATCACCACTTCATCCACAAAAAATAACTATCTGGTGCGGTTTGCACGCCGGCGGCGTTATTGGGCCATATTTTTTCGTCGGCGATAACGATCGTCACGTTACTGTGAATGGTCAGCGTTATCGCGCCATCATCACCGATTATTTTTGGCCCGAATTGGAAGATATGGACTTGGACGACATGTGGTTTCAACAGGATGGTGCCACAAGCCACACAGCACACTCTACAATCGATTTATTGAAGAGCAAGTATGGTGAGCGTATTATCTCAAGACATGGGCCAGTCGATTGGCCGCCTCGTTCGTACGATTTAACGCCGCTTGACTATTTTCTGTAGGGCTACGCTAAGTCATTGGTTTATGCCAACACGCCGACGACGTTGGAAGAGCTCAGAGGTAATATTGAACGCGAAATAGCGGCCGTTTCGGCCGAAATGTGTGGTCGAGTCGTTGAAAATTGGGTCCAACGAATCGACCACTGCAAATATGCCCACGGTGGCCATATGAACAAAGTCGAGTTCCATTCATAAATGTTTTGATTGTACTTCAAGCCAATAATAAAGATTTTGAAATATCTCAAATGGTTTGCCTTTTATTTAAAAAAAAAAAAATTGTCAAGTCGTTATTAGAAAACCCTATATAAGGATGTGCAATTTCTCCATTTGTCTTTCTTTTACTATGCTTCACATTTATTTCGACATTCTGTTCATAAGTCAGGCAATTTTGACGGTCACATTCTGGGTTAATCTAATTTATTGTACTTCGTGATTTAAAATTTTTATTCCTGGGTAAATTTTCCTAATACTCGTTTTTCTTATTTGCGACGCACTGAAACCATGTGTAAACAACTTGTTTCTGCACCGAACTGTATGCGCCTTCAAAATTCGGCAGGGTATGTGCTTCACTAACTTCTAGTTCACCTATAGTAAAGAAAGATAATGCACAACTTTGGAATGACCTATCTACATATCTACTTCATTAATGTTCAGGCGACAAACGGTATGAGTTTAAATTATTTTCAAATTTATACATACATATGTTGGTTATTATCTGAAATACGATTTTTAAAAGTTTTATTAAGACAAACAAAACTTAAAAAATCGTTCATACTAATATTTTTTCATGCATATATACAAGATTTCTTTGTAAACAACATTTGTACCATATATAGATATAGACTTTCAGGGTTGCTTACTCGAGAGCAAGAAATGTTCAGTTGGCCGTGTGAGAAACAACCAGTTTTCAGGTCAACAAGAGCAGATTTGAACATCTGCCCTATTGTTTATGGTCATGGTATACCAAACACTGACAGGAAATTGTACAGTACTCTTTTCAATTGAAATGGGAAATTGTTGTGGATGAGTGGAACACGTGGCATTAACACGTTTCACTTACAGCACAACCCGCAAGAATTTCCACATCAAGCTGATTTATTTACAATTTCGTTGCCGTTGCGTAATTTCGGAAGATTAAAGTTCTGAAGAAGCATTACAGTAACACCGACTTTAAGTGTAATCCGATGTGCAGGAAGCCCGTTCGAATTGAGATAATTAAAAAATTCTACCGGATAATTAGTGGCATTATTTTGATCGACTAAGGTGTACTTCATTTCTAATAGGATGGAAAGGTACTTGAATTTATCCCGATTCTTAAAAGTAACATTTCATCTTTTATAGTAAAGAAAAAAAAAACGTAAAAATTTTTCGCTGCAACATAGGTTTAAATATAAAATTTCCCAACAATTACGATCATGTGCTTTAATACATCTATCATATTCCGTTTTATAAATCTGTGCTTCGAAGTTGTAATCTTTATTTGCGGAATGTTGCGTTGATAGCATTAGAATAAATTGGTTTTATCTAGCAAGAAGACCGATAATCACTTCTATGCTTGTGTCTATTAAACTATTCAGAACATTAATATCAGTCGAGATTTCCGATAAATGTTTCCCCTTTCATCCTTTACCAGATACCCTTTATGATATGAAATGATTATTGTGGAAAACCATTGCGAGTTAAGTTTTCGGAAATATACTTTTTTCCCCTTTTAAAACCCATTGCGAGCTTTAGCAGTTTTGTCTTCCTCATATAATTTTAATATTTTTGAAATTTTTTTGGAAGGTTTTTTTATTAGTAGGAGAGTTCTCCATCGTCTACTATTTAGTAGAATTTGCGACTGGAAGGCTCTTAAAGCATTCATTGGAGTATTTAGATACTCAAGTAAGGTCGACTCTTTTGATTTCTTCATCAAATTTTTGGCAATGTCTACAAAGTTTTCAGCGAGCCCATTTGATTTTGGATAATGGAAAAATGAATTCAAAAAAATAATTGTTGGGATGAGCCAATGAAGGATTATCATTCATGCATTGAAAGTATAATGCTTTACTCGTAAAAGTAGATTCATTACCTGTGTCTGAACAACGTGTACATAGAAGTAAGCACTTAAATTTCCAGGAACTGCTTTAACGTGGTATCTGAGCAATTTACATGTTCTTCTAGTGAATAAGTTCCTCTAACGTAGAAATAAACATTTTGTTTTCGTTTCGCTTATACTGTATATTTTGGAGGTGTACGAGATGTGCTCAAGGAGTAAGGTGACTTTATATTTTTATAAAAAAAAAAATATCTATTTTTTCAACATTTTTTATTAATGTTGTCCCCTTCGAACTATTCAACCTTAGATATATTCTTATCCTCGAAGCATTCCTTATAAGCAGTTTTAGTTGTTTAGTTTTAGCCTTGAGCTCTTCTAGCGATGTGTGCTTTTTTCGGTCTTGGCTCTCGTGGGTGCTTCCATTGGTACTATTGGGTACTATGTGGGCAACGTTATACCTACACATCCATGATTCTATACAAGTTATGACCCTTTTGAGCAAGTAAGGGTCATCATTGACACGTCATTCAAGAGCTCCTGAGCTACGCTCATGCGACGGTTCTTCTGACCAAAATTAAGAGGTTTCGGAACAAATTGCTCTGATACACGTCTCATGCATGACATGAACAGACCGATGTGCCAACATCCTCAGTAACTTCTCTTATGGTAATTCGATAATTTTCCAAAACAATTTTCTTCACAGCTTCAAAGTTATAATCTTTTGTTGAAGTGCTGGGGCGTCCAGAGCGAGGTTCGTCGTTGCCATTTTATCGGCTATCGTGGAAGAGTTTGTACCACATTTCAAATATTTTGGAGCACTCGATTCCATTTTTTATACAAAATTTAATGCAAATTCTTTGTTCCATTTTTTATAATAATTCAAAATCGCCGAACACACCAAAACACGTCTAACCTTTCTATTTGTCAAACATAAAATACGTGTGCTATATACGTGAAACTATGAATATATGTTCGGGACATGTGTACTAATGTAGCAAAAAAAAAAAAAATAAATAAATAAAAATCGATAATCGAATGTACGTTGCACGCGAAATTTCAAAAGTCAGTTTTTTTTAACACATCTCGTATGTAGACTTATGTTTGATAGTGTATGTTGTTTTTGGAAAAGAAAACAAACGTTCAAATTCATGTATCCATTCATTCTTATTTATAAATGACATTTTTGATAGTTCTGCTTTTAACAAGTAAGAATTGTCATCCTAATCAAATATACTAAACAACGATGTTAGTTAGTCCATCCGCAAGCTATGAAGGATTTATCTTTCAATTCTACAAGTAGCACCATTCCGTATTTGCCCCAACATACATGTATTCATACGTTTTCCTGCAATAGTTTTCTATCCACACGAGTGAAGTTGGAAATACCAGAGTCATACTTGTATGTAAGGACAGGTACTCGTATGCATCCTTTGCAGCCTAGGGTGATACATTCTATATTAATTCTATTTAAACGGAAATCTGACAGATAGCAGATTGAATATAAATTTTCAATTTTTTTCTTCAATCTCTATATCATGTTTCCCTATGGATAAGGATGTATTCTAGACCTACCTACTTGTATATGTGTGTTTTATAGCTACATAATGATTTAAGTGTTTCTACAAATTTGGAGTGATTTTTCTGAAGGTTAGTGTTGGATTGAGGAGCAAACTTTAAAGTATTTAAAGTAGTATGCGATTTCTTCTTCAGAAAAGCAAATTGAAGTTATCAAACAAATTTAAGGAAATTCATTTTCCTTAGATTTACGGAAATATGTTGTCTTTATAAGCGAGAAGTGGCTTAATATGACAAATGATCTCCATACTAAAATCTAAGCTCTTGAGGCATTTTAATTTTCAGTGACAAACTATGATGACGAAGAAGTGGTGCGGGAACATACAAAATTCAACTTTATTTGTATTCACTTGTAACATTTGATATACGGTAGGGATTTATAATTATTGTGGCTCTCGAGTTAACAGTATATTTTGAAACGACAGCATCACATAACTATAAGGGGTGATTCATCGTAAGGTTTGATTTTCAATAGACTTTTTTGATAGATCACACGTGACTCCTACCAAACTGTTTAGTCATTCTTTTCAGTATCATTTGGCAACTCATTATATGAAGACTTATAGTAACAGCATCTCCAAATTGTTCAGATTGAATTGTCAATGATAACCGTTATCGCGCCATGTTAACGGACTATGTGCTTCCTGAAATTGAGCACTTAATTTCACGTTTTGCTACGGTAAATTGGCAGCCCAGATCTTGCGATATCACACCTTTGGACTATTCTCTCTGGGGATATGTAAAGTCTCAGATATTCAGTAATAAACCAGTTACGATTGACGCTTTGGAAGCCAAAATTACTCGTGTTATCCGCGAAATACCAGTCGCTATGTTCGAAGTAGTCTCCCAAAATTGGACCTTCCGAATAGACCACCGCAGACGTAGTTGTCTCCAACATTTACATGATATTATTTCTAAAGAGTAAATGCCATGAATTGTTCTTTTAATCGATAATAAAAACTTTAGGTTTGCTTTCAAATTTATGTGCACTATTTTACATTATAAATCAAACCTCACGATAAATCACCTTTTACTCGTAATAAATATTATTATATTTTTGAAAGGGATTTTAATACAGGAAAAAATAACATCAAATTTTTCAAATACCTGATCAGGGTTCAGTTTCAGTTTTTCAGTTTTAAACGCATTTTATTATCTTAATCATTAACCCTTACATACTAACAAAAAGTGGTTAAATGCTAGCTTAAAATTACTTAACAATTTTATATTAACTTATTGGCTCCACACAGGCACTCTAAGCTTACCTGATCGGGGGTGTAGATCTGCGTGGCCAGAAAACTGCTCAGTGTCCTATAACTTGGATTGGGCCAGCAACAATATAATTTGTAGCGAAGTGCTTTCATTACTTGTGGTGCCCGGTAACTGCATGAGTAAACTCTTATTCACTTATGCAGGCTAAAATGGCAAGGACAGGCCGGGCTCTAAGCTGTCATAGGGCTCACAATCCTATGCGAAAGTGATCAAATAGATGTGATGGAACAGCTAATGGACTCGGATAAAAATGAACTCACTGTTGAACGTTGAATGTTCAGACCCTTACCTTACCTTACCTTACGTGTAGACGAACAATTAGCAGAGACCCTTGACAACTACCACGCAGATATTACCGCCATCCAGGAAGTGTGATGGCTTGAGCCGGATATAAGGAGGATGAAAAGCTGTGATATACTATATAATATGGGGGTAGCTGTAGCTTCGGCGCTTATTTGGCTGCGGATTTGCAATATTTTTTTATTTAACAACGAGCCATACGAGCTGTACAACGATATCGACCCAAATATCTCGCCTTAGAAGGCACACACAACTAAAAGGGGACCTCAACCGAATTGGAGTATGTAACTGTAGGAGATGAGCTAAACGCCGGACTAACTCGAAGTGTAGCATCACCTAAGAAAGTAGTAGGTTAGGTGGTGAATATATCACTAGTTCCTTCAAATATAAAGAAACCTTTCTCAAACAGGATGCAAGAAAATAGGAAATATGCTGTCCTTGACTTAACTGAATCTCAAACATCGAACGAATGGTTTACAGAACTGCTGCCAAAACAGTCTTCGTTTCTGATCGCCCACGTTTGAGGCGAGAAAGATAACCAAATTACATTTTAAAGACAGAGCTACCAAACTGTCGAAAAGCTTCATCTGAATGACAGAAAAAAAATGTCTGAGTTATAAATAGGGGACCTATTACTTTATCTCTGACAGCTCCCAAAAGGTAGGTAAGTAATGACCAATTTATGAGATAACCACCTTTTCGCCTGGCAAACCCCTGAAAGTAAAAGTCTCTCGTCCTGCCGCCGATCAGAATACGACAAATATGTGTGCGTCAACGATAGGATGACTGATTTAGTGAGTGAAGAGACTAGTTCCTAGTTGTCAGCGAATAATTTATAATTTATTTGTTTGTATGGTTCTAATACCCGTATTTGTCTTAAACTAGCTACGTAGCTGCACCATCACATATCTTTCATAAAACATTGAACCAATGTGCTTGAACACCCAATTATGTGCTTCATAATTCACCACTTCATCCACAAAAAATAACTGTTTGGTGCGGTTTTCATGCCGGTGGCGTTATTGGGCCATATTTTATGGTCGACGATAACGATCGTTACGTTACTGTGAATGTCCAGCGTTATCGCGCTATGATCACCTATTATTTTTGGCCCGAATTGGAAGATATGGACTTGGACGATGGTGCCACAAGCCACACAACACACGCTACAAACGATTTATTGAAGAGTAAGTAAGAGCGTGTTATATTAAGACATGGGTCAGTCGATTGGCCGCCTCGTTCGTGCAATTTAACCCAGCTTGACTATTTTCTGTGGGGCTACGTTAAGTCATTGGCTTATGCCAACACGCCGACGATGTTGGAGGAGCTCAGAGCCAACATTGAACGTGAAATAGCGGCCGTTTCGGCCGAAATGTGTGGCCGAGTCGTTGAAAATTGGGTCCAACGAATCCACCGCTGTAAATGTGCCCGCGGTGGCCATATGAACAAGGTCGAGTTCCATTCATAAATGTTTTGATTGTACTTCAAGCCAATAATAAAGTTTTTGAAATACAATATCTCAAATGGTTTGCCTTTTATTTAAAAAAAATTTTGTCAAGTTATTAGAATACCCTATATATCTAAAAATCTAATGATACCTACCTGCCAATCGATTGTAGAGATTCTCAGTCTCAAGATCGAAACTCATTGCAAAACTGACTCACAAGCGATGGCTTTGAATAAATAATGAATACTTAAGCTTCTGCTTCTTTCAATAGACTTCAAAGATCTCTGTGCCTCCACTGTATATGGGCTTTTGCCAATGTATACAAAAATAGGAAATAAATTTACATTTCTTCACGATTGGTTTTTTTACAATTTCCTTCTTTTGTCATATTTTTACGGATGCTTTCAAAATCATTCGAACTTGTGACACTGGCCGCCGTCTTTGTGGAAGACGACAACCCTAAGGCACACTTCTTTTTAGAGGAGTAGTCTTTCAGAAGAAGTAATCTAATCTTAATGGTAAGCGGTAAAAAAAAATAAAATAAAAAAAAAAAATAAAGCGAAAGGAGCAAAGTATCTGAACCTGAATTGACGAACAAGTTTCACTTAATTACTACCAATGTAGTCAAAGTATGACAAACTTTCGAAATGCTATTGGGACGATTAATTAACTTTTTATTCTATATGACCTTGGTAACAATGTCGCCGAAATTGAGATCGCCGGCATACTTTGGAGAGTTTAGACGGGGCTTTTTGGAACGTGAATCCATTGGGATTTGGTTAACATTCGAATTTATTGTAAGCGGGGCTGCAAGTGGTATAACCTCGCAGGAACTAGAGAGATCAAATGAAAGATGTTTAAGATCTCAAGGCACAGACAAACGCTTTCTTTCTGTTTTCTGTAGGAATGATTGCTTGCTGCCGCCTCAATGAGATACTGCGAGTTATCTAGAACTCGAGGTCACACATATAGTACATCTTCTGCGAAGGTTTTGAATTTTGATGACAAATGATGTTCTGTCTGACTTATTTTTGAAGTTGGGTGAGATGAAAGATGCCGAGGTGATAGATGCCGACATTATGGGAACAGAATAAATATAAAACTATGAATTCTTGATGTATATGCATTAACATTAAAGTTCCTTTAGAGCTCCGATGATTTTCCGAGATTTTGACACCATCAGCAATGGATTAGGGCTCACTCTTAATTTTATCTAGCTTTCTAAATGATAACATTTTAAAAGAAAGCTTATAATTACGCATGACCTTAACTCCCCCATAGAAATTCTGCAAGTAGACTAACGGTCCCTTAATTCCCGATTGAAAATGATTTCTCATATACTCAGCTATTTGCTGTTGACCTCCCGAAAATCCTTCTGTCACAAGACAGACAAAAAGAATATGACAAATACAACGACATGTGTCGAATTCGTAAGGACAAGATGTCAAATCTTTGAAAGTGAGCCCCCTTCTCCTGGTGATTACTCGTAAATTGGCGAAACCATCCCTTACCCAGGCGAATGAGGGTGAATCCCGTTAGGGAAGCAAAATTTATTCATATCCCCATGACATACGACCGTTCTTAAATAAAGCATGTTAGAACATTAAGTCAAGTATATTATAACATATGTTGCATAGACAGTTCCTTACCCGGAAGTTGTTCTTATAACTCATAACCCATTTCGGCTCCTAACTACCCATCACTAAAATCCAATTACTGCTTTGAGTGATATTCTATTACTGCTTTGATTTTTATTCCCCTTTCCATTGGCCACTAGAGTGTTTGTTCAAAAAAAGTTTTTTTTTTTTTTTTTTTAAGTAGTTCTATTGTGAAAATGTTGCTACACTCACCTGTTAATAGATCACCTTTTTCATCCGTTTTCTAAAAAGAAAAGAAAAAAGTGTGCATTGGAATTTTCCTCAGGAAAAACCTGCGTCTTATGTTATATTTCTTCTGATTTCTAAATTTTCTCAAAAAAAGAAAACATTAATTAAAGCCCACTTTTCAGTTATCCCCCGTAGCAAGCACCCCTTCGCCGAGTAGTAGTTGAATACATGTAATTCTGGTTAAAACCATCGTTTAACAAAGCCGAGGGCTGAGTTGGCTTTATTAATTATGGAGTCAATGTGGATACAGAAACTAAATTCTAAATAAATAAATAAAGCGCAAGTCTAGCATTGTAGTGACTAAAGACAGCTTTGCGGATATACGAATACATACGAGGTGTTATAGAAAAATATTTATTTATCCATCAATATTATTGTTGCCCGCTTCAAAGTAATCCCACCAAATATAATACAATTGTGCCAGTGCTTTTTTCAATCCTCGAAGCACTTCTCATAAGCACTTTTTAGTATAGCCTTGAGCTCTTCCAGTGATGCCATTTTTATTTCCTCAATCGTTGTTTATATTCCTCCTTTCATAGGTCTTTTCAGTTTTGGAAACAGAAAATATTTGTATGGGGCCAAATCTGGTGAATATGGTAACTGAGGCATGATTGACGTGTTGTTTTTGGTCAAAAAATCTCTCACAAGCAACAATGAATGAGCAGATACATTATCTTGATGCAGAAGCCATGAATTGTTTTTCCACAACTCCGGATGTTTTTTCGTATTGCTTCATGCAAACGGCGCATAACTTCAAGGTAATACTCCATATTGACGGACGACCTTGATTTAAAAACTCCTGATGCACTATGTCACGGTAATAGAAATTTGATATTTGATCGAAATTGGCGTGCTTTTTTCGGCCTTGGCTCTTCTGAGTTCTTCCATTGCGAAGATTAGGCTTTGGTTTTCGAAGTCATAACCATATACCCATGAATTGTCACCAGTTATGACTCTATTGAGCATGTCAGGGCCATCATTGACGTCATTTAAGAGCTCCTGAGCGATGCTCATGCGACGGATCTTCTGATCAAAATTAAGAAGTTTCAAAAGAAATTCCGCTGAAACATGTCTCATGCACAAAACATCAGAAAAAAACTGCAAGGCATGAGCCGCCCGATATGCCAAATTCTTCAGCAACTTCTCTTATGGTAATTCGACGATTTTTTTAAACAATTTTTTTCACAGCTTTAACGTTATCATATTTTTGTTGATGTGCTGGGGCGTCCAGAGCGAGGTTCGTCAATGGCATCTTTTCGGCTATATTGGAAGATCTTGTACCACTTTTAAAACTTTTTCTTACTTAGAGAAGACTCATCGTATGCTACTGTCAATATTTCAAGTGTTTTAGAGCACTTCATTTTTTTTTTTTTTTTTTTACACAAGATTTGATGCAAATTCTTAGAAAGTATAAAAGGCTTCTGGATGCCACCCAGTGAGCAAAATAGTCACTGAGCCCAAACATCTTTCTTTCTCTCACTATCCCATTTTCCAAAAAAAAAAAAAAAACTTGATGCATGCTGATGTATTATAAGTGTTGATACTCATATCCACGTGAATGTCAAGTTCCTTAAAAAAAAAATCAAGCCGATAAGTTCGCGGAATTCGTAAACATCTTTCTATCGTATGCCTCAGAACTAATCAGTTTATGGCTAACTCGTTATCGATTAAAAAGTGTTGACAATTCAGAAAACAAACATCTGAAAGAAACATCCAATATAATGAAACAATATTCACGTATATGATATACATACGCAACAACCACGATAACAGCTTTCACATAAACTCACAATTTAAGATCAATATAAGGTAAAAAAAGACAAGCCAAGCTTCTCCTTTTGTCAAAGAAAAATATCATTCAGCTTTTATAAAAACATGTAATGAACACATTCCACAAATATTCGCGGGCTTAAAAATAATCACTTTTTTGCGGACGTCCACTTTTACAAATACAGACCAGCAGTTTTGGTACTTAGCAAAATATAGGTAGATCCCTCACACTTCTCAGATAACTCAGATCTAAAGCTGTTTGGTTACTATCTAGTCCCAATATTCTCTTCTCACAGCAGTCTTGCCATTTACGTGCGTTGTGATGTAGCCTACTAAACACTACCAAAGTGCAATCCATGTTCCAATCCGGAATTCAATTTCATGTGGTTAAAGTCCCATATCCGCAAATAAAATATCCACTGCTGCTTTATTTACGGAAGCCACAAACTAGACAGCAATTCGACTTTTAACGACTTCGGTGCCCTGTCTTACTATATACAAAAAATTGTATCCTCATACTGAAATCATTATTGCTGGCGATTTCAATTTTGGCTGGCTTCGACATTATGGACAGACAACACCCGGAGGACGCTGGGAAAAATAACTTAACCTAGCTTGTAAATAAGCCCACACGAATGATAGTCATACCTCCAGCACCCTGGAATTGCTTTTAACTTCTCACTCTGATAAGTACATCGTCGATTTGCCCCTCCTTCTAGGCTGGTCGGACCTTTGTGTTATATCAGCTAATTTCTCGTACTCCCACCACATAGTTAGAGAAAGCTAATTGGAGTGGTCTTTAAATCTTCTTTAGGAGTTTTAACTGGTCGTTATGCTTCCTCGATAACGACGTAGATGCCGTTTCTGATATGATAACAGACACTAGATCCAAGCAAAAGAAAAGGCGTGGTGCGATTAGAGCTGTAAAGAGGCTATCAGAGTTGAAGAAATGTTTTTTCAGCCAACACGACAGAAGAAAACCGAAAAAGCTTAAGCAAGCCAGGAATAACCGCAAAGTCTTTCTGAAGCGTGTAAAATTTCAATACTACAATATTCCAAAGGTAGTAAAAATTGTTGGTCGTTCGTAAAAAATATTAAAAATTCTGCCTCATCCTCCATCCCAGCGCTCATTTACAATGACATTCCAGATGTAAGCAAAGCCAATTTACACAAAGCCAATTTTTTTAATGTAAACCTTGCGTCCAGTTCGAAACTCTCAGATTGTGTATGTCTCCGCAAACACTTGAATGCGTCAAATCTTTAATGGGACGAATCCATTTTTGCGCTCGTGTAGTAGCAAGAGTACTTAAAGATCTCAATAAACACAAATCCGCTGGTCCGGATGGTATATCTTCCCTTCTTCTGAAGAGGTGTTCTTCCACGTAAGCTTTTTCATCACTTCTACTCTTTAGGATTCGTTCCAAGCAGATGGAAAACAGCATTTCTCCATCTCGTCCCGTCAAAAAATTCAAATCTTCTTTTCTCTATTCCCATTGCACTTTCCAAGGTCATGGAAACGCTGATAAACCGTCATAAGAAATATCCCGAAACGCAAAAATTTCTCAGTGACCGGTAGTACGGTTTTCGTAGCAACAGGCCCACTGGTGATCTGATAGCATATCTTACCGAAAAGTGGAACCAAAGCGCACATCAATCTGGTGAAAGCAAGATGAACTTGATATTTCTGCGGCATTTGCCAGAGTTTGGCATTAGGATCTTTTGTCGAAAATACCTGATTTTGGGATCCATGAATCTCTTCTTTAATAGTTTAAAAATCACCTTTCAGAATGTTTATTTCAAGTTGGCTTGAATGGTTTCAAGTCCGATAACCACAAAATAAATACTGGTGTGCTCCCAGGGCTCCGTTTTTCCTCCGACACTCTTTTTGGCTTCAATATAAAAGGTGTTCAACAGCCCAAAACTGGAGTACAATGCCCACATCTGATCAGGTGCCCCTAAGACCTCCTTGCGCTTTCTAGATAGGATCCAAAATCGTGCGATTGAACTTACAGGCGATGCTAATATTACTCAGTAATTCGACACTTTCGAACAAAGGCGCAACGTTTCCTGACTCCCTTGTTGTATCGCTATTTTCATTAGCAGGCTCCACAGAAATTCCCAATAGCATTCCGCCCCTTCAAGCCTTTAACCGTAACACTCGTCTTGCGCATCAATACACCCTCAAGACTACCTTCGAATGTACTCTGAAATATCGTGATTCTTTCCTAATCCATATAATTTGTTATGGAATGCCATCGTCTGTTCATTATAACTCTGAAGCATTCAAAACAAACTTTCATCAGTATACTTCTTCCTTTTCTTCCTAATTTTCTTTCGCCCGTGCTTTATGCAAGCATTTTGAGGGTACTCAAATTCCTTGAGCGCCGCAAATAATAAAATAAAAATACTTAAACCAGATATTTTCTCCTGGTTTCAACACTATCGTACTGTATTTCATAAAAGTTAGGAAAAGAACACCAAACTCGTCACAATAAGTTCATTACCATCAGGATTGCAAATACCTTACTTTAGAAGTTCCTCTAAACAGTTTGGAGGTCTAAGATACCAAGTCGATATCCAAAAAAGATTTTAGAGCCATCGAAGATCTTACTATATTTTAATAAACGTAGACTTCGCATATTCACAGGAATCGGAGTTCAGGTGCTAATAAGTCAGAGTGGATGTGTATCAGATCGGAGTCAGATGACAGTCAGGACTAAAACAACATTCTTAAACAAAGTATTGCCATAAAAGTAAGACTCTTTATATGTTTATCATGGGATGAGAGGTTTGTCGGTGCATATAGAACAGAGTCAAGTGTGTTTTTTGGATTCTGGGAAAAGGCAGAAGTGACGTTATTAAGTGTAAATTCATCCCATCAAAGAACTGACGCAAAAGAAACAATTTTCCTTATCATAGTCGTGGATATCCAAACGACCCTTTTCGTTGTCATGCCCAACCGAAATCTTTTTTACACTGACAGAAATTCGAAAATTTCTTAGGAGTTTTCGTTTATACATATGTATAGACATTCACCAAATATTTGTAAGTACTTAAAGGCGCCAAAGTTCAATATCCTGTGAAATATTTATTCCCGGAATCAATATTTGCATATTTTCTTTTTCCTCGTGAAGAGTTGGTACTGTATGAAGGAATGTATAATATCATCTGAGGATATTGTCATTGAAAAGTTCAGTGAAACAAATGTGGAAAAAATCTATTGGCCTTCTGACTCGACCTTAAAGCTTTGCCGCTATTCGCAAGATTGCTGATACATAGGGTTAAATTAAACAAAATAAAAAATAGAGATATAAAGAGATATGCTCGTACAAATATCTACCTATAATATGAAATATAACGGTCCACTTAGACTATGGAAAAATTATGTTGTAATGAGATATGGACATAAAGAGATGAGAACATTCTCGCATATATATGAATACGAGTAAATGGTTGTATTTATTCCTTCAGGATATATGGATACAACAAAGGCATTCGTATTGCTCGGGGCCTCTCTTTGTTGACTTTATGGGGATATAATAAAGCATTGTATTTGAAACTAATTGCAAGTTAATCATTAAAACATTAACTAGGAAGGGCAGTGTAAGCAATTGTTTTACATTAAAGAAGCTTAAGTTCAGGTTGTAATTATAAAATAGAACTGCTTATTGGTGGCTTATTGTACGACATATCTACAAGGAAGAAATATTTGGTCAGAATTTTCAAACTCCGTCCGTACACAAACTTTCCATTCCAATATGTACTCAAATATCTGTTTGGTTTTGGGCTATTGCGTCAGGAAAACTCCTTCATCAACTGTAAGAAAACATTTAGATCAGAGATTCAATTTCTACCGCATTCCTTTTTAAATCAGTTCTTTTGGACATTTGTAGTTCCATAAACACGCATACTGCTCATAATGTTATTTAATAATTTTACAGTCTCGGCTTATAAATTTCGCCAGTCAGCGAAATAAATATTAAATTGACAATCGCTATCAAATTTATTGCAGGATTTATTTCCACAGAAATGACAAGAAATAAAAGCAACAACAGAATTCATGATATTTGGGGTTGGAAATAATTCTTTTGATTGTTTGATAATTTGAAATGAATTATTTCCAGTGGAGAACGAGTGTTAAGTAAGTAAATAAACTGCAATATTATTGTTTTGTTTTGTATGGAATACCCAAAAATTCAAAATATATGTATATGTATCTCTTCGACAGAATATGTACTAAAAGGGAATTTTAATAAAACAAGTGAGTTGAGAACAGGAATTCCATTATCTCTCTTGAAGGATCTAACTCCTTAAAAAAATCATATTTCATCAAATTATGGTTCTGAATGCTTAACAAACCTTTTATTTTATTTTTTTCGAGAATTCAGCAGAAATTGGAAGCTTAAAAGACTTTAGCCCGATAAGTTGATTCGTAGTTTCGTAGCCATAATATTATATTGCATGATAACTCTTCAGGCTGGAGTAATTTTAATTAAAAGAGAAACGAATGATTTTGAATTACGAGTACTTACAATATGTAGAGAATTTGTTGATGGTTAAAAGTTGATGATCAATTTATGTTTTTATTAATAAAAGACGCACACCCTGGTGGCAATTGAAAATTAGGTACTAGGAACGGGGAAGTAGAGTAGAACAACTGAGATATCCATGCACATTGGATGAAAATGATTATGAAATATTATGGTTACGAAACACAGAGCATGGAAGCTGTTTAACATTCATGTGGTTCGACTTAAGAAGCAATCTCGTATGGGTCTCCTATGAGTTAAAATACTTGATGGTGCAATTTATATATAGAGACTAGACAATGTGGGGCAAAGTTAGATATTTTGGAACAATCTTTGTATTGCACACTTTGTATGTCCATTTTACTGTCTGATGGCAACTTGGGAGGTCATGTCATCTGCAGTTATGTTTATATGAAACGTAACTATCAATCGAAGTCCTGATGCCGCAGATAGTTTGGATGCTGGAAAAAACTTCCTCTGAGCTTTGCTTAGTAAGATCATTGTATCTTTTATATCCAGTGATCCCATTGTGAATTGGGGGAATTTAATTTTCAAACACGTACGCTCAAACTATGTATTACACATGGGCTGAAAAGTCCGCGCCGTTTTATAGTAAATAACAAAATTTTTGCAAAATTCAACTTTATTTATCAATATAGTTGCCTTCAAGGGCGATACACTGATTGGAACGATTTTTTAATCTTTCGATACCAGTTTTGTAGTACGATTTCGGTTTAGCTTCAAAATAGTCCTCTGTTTCGGCGATTACTTCTTCATCGGTCTTAAATATCCTTCCGCCGAGCATTCTTTTGAGGTCTGCGAACAGGAAATAGTCGCTATTTGCCAAATCATTAGAATACGGTGGGTGGGGAAGCAAATCGTAGCCGAATTCATTCAATTTTGCCATCGTTTTTATCGACTTGTGACACGGTGCATTGTCTTGATGAAACAGCACTTTCTTTTTCTTCAAATGCGGCCGTTTTTCTGCGATTTCGTCCTTCAAACGCTCTAACAACGCATTGTAATAGTCGCTGTTGATAGTCTGCCCCGTCGATGAAAATTATTCCATGTGTATCCCAAAATTTTTGGTGGTTTTAGACGAGATTCGCCTGCTCGCCACACAGCTGACTGCCGACTTGACTCTGGTGTGAAGTGATGTAGCTAAATTTCATCCATTGTCACATACCGACGCAAAAATTCGGCTTTATTGCGGTTGAACAGCTTTAAATACTCCTCTGAAACATTAACACGTTGTTGTTGAACACTTTGAACAGGGCTTTCCCATGTTCAAATATTCGTGTATGATATATCCAACACGCTCTTTTGATATCTTCAGAGCCTCAGCTATCTCGATCAACTTCACTTTACGGTCATTCGTAATTATTTTGTGAACTTTTTCGATGTTTTCATCTGAAACAGCCTCTTTTGGACGTCCACTGCGTGCATCATCTTCGGTGCTTGTATGACCACTTTTAAATTTTTCAATCCACTTGCGAATGGTTTGTTCGGCTGGTGCAGAATCTGGGTAACACTTATCAAGCCATTTCTTTGCATCGGCTGCATTTTTCCCCCATCAAAAAGCAATGATTAATCAACACACGAAATTGCTTTGAATCCATATTTTTTCACAATAACAAAAGTTGCTTCACTCACAACGCTATATCTCGAGAACTAATTGTCCGACAGCTGTCAAATTTATACACGTATCTTTTGAAGGTTGGTACTAACTGAATGATATGGATTTAATTCAAGTGGTGCCCTCTCTTAGAAACGACACGGACTTTTCCGCCCATGATATGTCCTAGATAATATTTAAACCTTTTCTGGCTCAATTTCTGCCCGAAGCTATTGAAGAGAATGGTTCACGAGGAGAAAGTCGATTTCCTATTATCGCAGCAACAGTTTTGGTGTCATTGTATCAGACGGCATGTTGATAAGATCAGAAATAAAAGAAAATTGAAGCGCGAGATTACCAAAGCTCCAGTGTATTGTTGCAATGACAACTCCTTTTCAAACTGACGATGGCTTTGGGACTGCAGCTTATAATATAAGCTAAAAATGGAGGCAGATTTCAACCAGGATTGCTAGGGAAAGCTCCCTTCCAGCCTAGATAGACTATTCTTTGGAATCTAGTTAAAGCAGCAATGATGTATTTTTGTAGAAGCTTGGTGACCGTGGCTCAAGTAGCTGTGGACGGTTCGGTGTTCGAATCCCAAACGCGCCCGAAAGACATTTATTTAGTAGTCGACTAGAAATCAACAGCAAGTCATCTTACACCAACAATTAAGTCTCCCCATTTAGTGTTAGATGCCTCCCACGGAGCGATATAACCATTGAGCTTAAAAAATCTTTCTGTCTCTCTCTATACTATTTTCCAAAAATTTTAACACATACTGAGGCATTGTAAAAGTATTCATACCCACTTGAAAGTTAACTTTCTTTAAAAAAAAAAAAAACAAACTTATTACACCAGGCAACCGTCGCATAGGATATAATTGGCCTCATTATATTATATAGCCATTTAGCTCTAAGTTCGGTCTGTTATGTCTTTCCCAAAGCTCCTTCACACTGGCAGAGGCCCGTCAGCGCCTTAGATGCTTTTGACGTTACATACTTTGTTCGAAGAAGAACAGTTGACTTCCTCCTTCTTGTAAAGAGAACAACTTCACTATTCACTGAAAGCCCAAAGCTAGTGTACCAGTCGTCGATCATATGTATCTAGAGCCGCCTGTGTTTTAGAGCAAACAGTTGCTCAATACGATCCCAAAGAAAGAACAACTACATTATCTATAGTTGAGAGCGTTGGAGTCGACCATGTTGCTTCATAGCAGTGTAAGCACGACGCCGCCCTGCGGATTACCCTTTTATACTCTTGCCTCGATCCTCGATCAAGGTTGTATTCACCAACATTGCTTTTATCCTCAAAACTCGAGATTCATCTATGCCGTGTTATTTGGCCATTTTGCACATACCGTTAAAAGTTACGTTATCAAAAGTGCTCACAATGATATTCCTTCTTGTCGAGCGCGCCCTAAATTTTGCCCCACAGATTTTGAAGCGTATGTTACTCTCGCACGATCTTCCGCGGTGATAGATTGATAACGCATTAGCAAAGCCGTTTTGCACACCATTCACTCCATGCAATCCGACATGAAGAAGCAAAACCGTGTTTAAATTGAATGAAAGGTTTGAATTCTATTGACGAAGAAATTTATCGATTCCAAATGCCAAACTCTATTAAATGAATTTGCATTCAGCTAACTTTCGTCAGATTGGCATAGACTTTAGTTTTCCTCTTTACTTTACTCGTGCTGGTGAGAATTAAGCGATTCCATGGTCTGTGCAAGAAAGGAATTAAGTGCAGTAGCTGTGAAGAGTTGTTAAGACAAAAATTGGCGTTGTCAAAAAATGTATTAAAAATGTCATTGGAAAGGATTATTGGGAAAGAGAATGAGGCGAATGTTTTCTACGAATTATCTACGAATACTATTACTACTAACTTTCAAACACTGTTAGTCTTTAAGGTTTCTCTAATCAGTAGTAGGAGGTTAAGCAAAAGCTTCTTCCTAAATTTACATGGCTAAGCTTCAAGATTTACTTATAAATCAGTATACATATATGTATGTAGATGTCGCAGAAGTTTACATGTCCTTTGTATAAACTTTTAGTATTTTAGCATTTTTGAAAACTTAATTTTAAACGTTCAGAAATATGTGAACAAGTCAAATAATCGTGCGTGTCTCTAGCTGTGCTTTAAAAAGTGGTTTGGGCTGCTGTAACGTCAAATCGTATCAGGAAGTACAAAAGGTGCTTGCGCATGCAAAACAATTTAGTGCCAACCGCTAGATATTCCAACAGAACTCAGCACCGTCTCACAGGGCTCGTTTGACACAACAATTTTTGTCAGATTTAAATCTGATGTAACTTCTCCATATGAAAAAAATTAAGTTAGCACTTAGTTGGTAATGGTAAAAAGAACTGATGCGCTAGAAGATGTCATATCGAATATTGACATGGTTTTCATATATATATATATATATATTAACGAAGTTTATGTATATATTTTAATTCGTGCGGTTTTTTTTTTCAAAATTTGAACGTTTATATATGAAAAACATGTACAATAGTATTATTCAAAGTATTGCCCATCGGAAGCTATGACTTTTTTCCATCTTTCAGGCAATTTGTGGATCCCATCCCAAAAGAACTGCGCCGGCTTGGCAGCCAAGAATGAATCAAGCCAATTTTTGATATTCTGCCCTGATGTGAACCGTATTTCAGTGAGGGCGTTCTGCATCGACCAGAACAAACGGTAGTCAGAAGGGGCAAGGTCTGGGCTATAAGGAGGGTGGGGTAAGACTTCCCATCCACTGTTTTCCAAATAGTTCTTAACCGGAATAGCAACGTGGGGCCGAGCGTTGTCATGATGGAAAATTATTGCCTCGTGTCTGGTCGCATATTCCGGGCGTTTTTCGGCTACTGTTCTCTTCAAACGGATTAATTGTATTCGGTAGCGTTGTCCATTGATGGTTTCACCCGGTTTTAGCAGCTCATAATACAGCACACCCATTTGATCCCACCAAATACAGAGCATTACCTTCGCGTCGTGGATATTCGGCTTTGCCGTTGATTTGGCTGGTTGGCCGGGTTTCACATATGATTTATTTGCTCTTGGGGTTGTCGTAATGGATCCATTTTTCATCATCAGAAACAATCTGATGCAAAAATGACTTCCTTTTGTGGCGTTCCAGCAGCATTTCGGACATGCAAAACCGCCTTTCGACATCTCTCGGCTTGAGTTCATGTGGAACCCAATTTACTTGCTTTTGAATATATCCAGCTGCTTTTAAACGTTTTGAAATGGCTGCTTGAGTGACACCCAAAGATTCTTCGAGCTCTTCTTGTATTGTCAACAATCTTCATAGAGTAATGCTTCCAGTTCTTTATCTTCAAACTTTTTTAGCTGCCTAGGACGTTCATCGTCTTGTAAGCCAAAATCACCACTTTTAAATCGTGCAAACCACTTTTGGCACGTTCGCTCAGCTAGCGCATATTCACCATAAACTTCCACCAATATACGATGACTTTCGGCAGCAGTTTTCTTCATATTAAAATAATGAAGAAGAACTCCCCGCAAAAACACTTTTTCAGGCACAAAGTTCGACATATTTGAGTGAAAGAAAATTATTATTGTTTACGCTTCAAATGAATGACATATACTGAAATGACGTACAATGACAGTAGCTTTCCGACGCATGTTCCAATGGAATAATAACAATGAAGTAATACAAGTTACGCCATCTCTTAGCAAACCGCACGAAAGTTATATACCAAATACATATAAAACTAAAAACTCAAAAACGGAAGAAAGTACAGTATTTGAAATGGCAACACTGTTAAAATCTTTAAAGAATTTATTTTATTTTTATAAATACATAATCGTTTTAGTTGCTTAATTTAAACTGAGTCCCCTTGTTGACATAAATATTATTTAAAGAAATTGATACCACTAACTGCTGTATTTCTACAAATGAAAAACTTGAAGAGCAATGGGAATCAAACTTCAATGTATAAAGTTAAAAGCAGCTAAATGGAAGGCTCACAAAATTTCTTACATAAACAGAATACATATCTACAAATACACTCCAACAACATATTGGAGGGTTGCGTATGGTCATTAAAAAATTAAATATTAGATACATCATTCGATTGAGTGCACTCAAGCTCACCATAGGAAACCACTTAAAACGATTTTAAATTCTGGAGTGGGAATTTCTGGAAAATGGGAGTTTTGATAGAAAAATATTCTCTTGACATTTACAATATATAGAATATGTATGTTAGATACTTTTTGTGAATAAATATAAAATGGATTTTTTAATTTAAAACTAAGTGGTCGGTATATTAAGTAAACAATTTTTTTGTTTGAAGTAAGAAAATAAAATTGCTTCTTAAATAAACCAATTAGTTGTATTTATTTTTACATTGAAATATGCCTTGAACTATCTGTTGTGGTTATTAAATATTGAATAATATACCTCAAATTCTTACAATTTAAATTGTCTAATCAATAATCTATTGAAGTCAAATCCTGAATTTAAATTCTATGATGGGTTTCTCACTCAAACGTATGGTTCAACAACAATTGTTGTTAACCTTCAATTTAGAAAATTTAACATTTAACTTTGGAGTTCCTCAGTTACTAAGATTAATCTTTTTGTGACAGTATGTCATTTGCGGTTTCGCGTCTTTAACACAAAAACGAAATTCAGCATAATACTAACTTTATGAAGGTAATATCAAAGCTGACAGTGCTTATTAGAAATCGCACCAGACCACTGAGAGAATCAAATTTGTGTAAGTAGAGAACTTAGATTTATTTCAGAAGGGTTCTAAAGTTATTTTGACTAATCGAAGAACCGATATGTATTTCCAATAGGATTCTGCGTACTTTTTATCGTTTAATGTATTTATCAAAACGGGATGCCATAGAAAGACTCTGGGCCATTGAACAGATCAGCTAAACTTTTTCTAGCCAATTCATCGATTTTTTTCATTACCCCCGTAAGTATCATGGCCTGGCACCCACCAGAGCTTAATTTTGATATTTTTTAGCTACATAATTCCTGAAGAGTATTGTTACTCTTGTGTATTGTTATTGGTCTTTCAAAGTTTGTATCTGCTCTCTATAAATCTCTACCTTTAAGGATTAATGTTGGGTTTTGGAAGTTCCTCGTTTGTCGATAAGGGATCACTCTCGTCTTCTCTCAAAGCATGAAGTTTTTGATCCCTCATAATTTACCGCATAAAACATGTTGAGTTTACAAAACTCTGATATGGAGCTTGCGAAGTCCAATTGTACTGCAAGCTTCATCTCTCCCGTTTATGACAACGTATCCGTAAGGTGAACTTCATAATATAACATGTGTATATTAGAAGTTGTTCGAGGCAACGAAAGCTTCAATGACAGCTTTGGGGCAAGTTCACATAACATCGAAGATACCTACATATGTATGCTAGTCTCTGAAATTTATTTTTTTTTTTAATTTTTTACAATTGAGTAAGAATTTATTGATCCGGTCATCATTGTTTAGGTTCAATAGGTGACTTTTAGAGATATCTGCCAGGTCATGCGACTAGTATCCCATTATTTTCTGTAGCTTAGGTAATTTTATTATATGCATAAATGTATACCCTATAATTGTCATACCTGGTCAAAAGTCAGCTTTCTTCTACGACCTAAGGGTACTAGTACAGTCCAGGAAGAATACTTCCTCTGGCCAGCTATTAGCTCTGTATTTGAGACAGTAGTATATGTTTTGCTAGAAATAGTGGTTATTCAGCATCTTTTGAGTATCGCTCTCATCAATCTGTGGGTAAGGTGATCAATACCTCTGAGTTCATTATTTTTTAAGATGGAATTGTACCCAGGATCTTTACAGTGATAATTTTTCCTGTAGGCCTATTGATTTAGCTGCATAGGTTTACCTATTATCTAAGTATTCTCGAAAATTAAGATCTATTATTCCTTTATTGTTTAAAGAAAAAACGATTTCAATCTTATGGGATGATTTTTTACCTGGTTTCGAGATAAAAACTACGTTTTTTGAAGATGCATTCCAGATTAATGTTGGACTTAAATAAGGCAACCATACTTAGTAAGATGGAAAACTGACATTTTTGAATTAAAGTTGGAAAGAGTCCGTCATTTTCTGGTGCCTTGAAAGGTTTGAATCACTGATCAGTTTTTCAGACAGAATGTTGCTTCTGCTATCATTATAGGTTTTTTTGACAGATCGCGCGTAACTCCTATCAAACTGCTTTGTCATTTTTGTTCAGCATGGTTTGGCAAGTCATCATGGAAAGACTTACATCACAATAGCGTCTCCAATGTGTTTCGTGCGATTCGAGGAATTTACGGTGCGCATAATCGACCTACTGAAACTTCTATCGCCAATACCATTAGCAAAATTTGAGTCCCAGTTTATGATATTAGTGGATGATACTCGACCGGTTAGACCACATCCAGCACTTAGTGAAGAGACTATAGCAGATGTAGCTGAGAGTGTGCGCGAAGACCATGACGAATCGATTCGTCGTCGTTCTCGGTAGCTTGGCTTGGCGTATTCGACAACTTGGCGTATTTTACGTGAGAATCTCGGCCTAAAAGTGTATTAAATTTAACTTGTGGAAGGATTGAAGCCAGGCGACTTGAATTTGAGTCATATTTTTAGTGAATGGGCTCTAGAAGAACTCAATGAAAATCCGGTGTTTTATTGACAAATTTTGTTTAGTGATGAAGCCCATTTCTGGCTCAATAGATACGTTAATAAACAAAATTGCGTATTTCGGCTGATGATCAACCCGAAGAGTGCCAAGAGTTACCATTACATCCAATAAAAACAACGGTATGGTGTGGTTTATGGGCTGGTGGAATCATTGGTCCATACTTCTTCAAAAATGAGGCAAATCAGAATAATAATGTCAATGGTAACCGTCATGTGCCATGTTAATGGACTATGTGCTTCCTGAAATTTAAACACATGGTCCCGGTGAGCTCTGGTTTCAACAAGACGGCGCTAAGAGCCATACAGCGCGTAAAACAATGGACTTGTTGAGAAATCATTTTGGTGAGCACTTAATTTCACGCGAGATACCAGTCGCTATGCTCGAAATTGGACTTTGCGAATAGATCACCTCAGGCGTAGTGGTGGCCAACAATTGCATGACATTATTTCAAAAATTTTAATGCAATGGATTGTTCTTTTAACCGATAATAATAATTACATTATAAATCAAATCTTACGATGAATCACCCTAGAGATACTTGATTAGAACTAACATTTTGTGCAATTCCAGACTCAGCAAATTTATTTACTGTGCAATGCCACCATCAATACTCGTCTATAATCTGTGATGTATAAATAAACTTTAGTCGATACATGCAAACTTATTTATGGTTGATTTTCTAATTGCTGTGCCAGAAAAACGTCTGAAAACACTTACTTTTCGTAACGATTTTTTCAGATTCTCTACTAAAGCTATGCTGAACCCATTTTATTAACAAAAAGAGTTATGTTCTTAGAGGTTAAGAAATTTAAATGAATGTAACATTGCTTCATTGTAACAAAATGCAGCTTTTTTTAAATTATGAATCAGTCTGTCATATGACTTGTGCCCGGAGAGCTATCTTACTCACCTACCTATATTCCTTATAGCTTCAGATAGGCAATATTTTGAATAATACTATTGTACATGTTTTTCTTAAATAAACGTTCAAATTTTGAAAAAAAAAAACCCAATATATAAATAATTCCACAAGAAAGCTATAAAAGCAATTCATGCATGGGTTTTTTTTTGTGAACTAATTCTACGATATACGATTTAAGTATTCATACTTATACATTAAGATGAAATTTAAGTAATTTTTGGTTTTTTTACTGGGCGGATTTTTCGTAATTGAAAATTGTAAAGGAGTTGAACTAAGAGTTAATTTTACAACTAAGCGCTCTGCTACATATAATTCTAGTTAACCAATTGCAACTACACTAAAACATCTATCGAGTAACAACAAAACACCATTTCCGATGAATACAGCTCCATCTAATGATACAACAACAAATCCGAGCACTACGACCCAATCTACTTCATCGCCTACAACAACATTGTCAATAAATTGGTTTACAACTTCGACTACGACTCCTATTCCATGAATTCCATAACTCCTTCTCCCACAATGAGAACTCCAAAGTTGCCAACGAAAACAACCACCGCAATTGAAGCAACCCCAACACCTGAAACACCATTGACTGAGTGGCATATATTATAAATTCTACAAATCATAACTATCACACATTGTGAGCAATTAGCTCGGCTCTATATATATACGGAAGCTGTAAGCATCTGCTACCTTTTGAGACAATCGATGGGCTCATAAACGTGAAAATATTGTATCTAAGACTATTAAATTTCTTTCCATTTTATTTTTCCTTACTCTTATGTTTTGTTCAATCTTAGGTTACCTTTATTTTATCACGAATACATATATAATTCAGAAATATCTACTGAGAACAACTTCTTATTTGTTTGGATACTTAAATCCATTTGGAAGTACGAGTATGTTAACAAAATGAATGTACGAAGAATACAAACATTTCAAAACAAGGTTCTTCGGGGAAAAGTAAATGCCAACAGCTAGTGTGGAAGTTTTCATCAAACTAAACACACATTTATTATGAAATCAATTTAGAATTTTATGGCCTATGGCAATTATGAATGTAACACAACATCGCTCATGTGACCACCATGGCTTCAGTTGCAAGCTTCCATCCGAAAGTCAAATTATCGATAACTTTTTACAGAATAAGTGGGTAAATGGCTTCAATTTCAGTTTGGATGTTATGTTTGAGATTCTGAATTGTCGCGGGATTATTGGCATAGACCTTACTCTTCAAATAATTCCCACAGAAAGAAGTCCAACCGCATGACCTTGCAGGTCAATCAACTTCTCCTCTCACCGAAATAATGCGATCTTCAAATTTCGTATGCAATAAATTGATTGATTTATGACTTGTGTTGGCAATAGTTCCATTCTTTTAAAATTAGAGATCGCCCAGACCCAATTCATTCATTAAAAAAAAAAAATAAAATAAAAATAACCGGTCAACAAGTTACGGTAAGGTTCTCCATTCACTGTAACTGTCTCTCCAGCCTCATCTTCGAAAATGAAGGGGACAATGATGCCGCTAACCCATAATCTGCACCATACAGTGATTTTTTTTGGTAATTTCCGGTCTCCGGAAACGAAAATTTTGTTTATTTAGATCCCATCTATCCAAAAATGGGCTTTATCGGAAAAGATCAAATTTCATGACAAACTGTCCTGGCAATCTAACATCCAGTTGATAAATCGGCGATGTCGGAGATGGTCCAAGGCTTCAATTTGGATTTCATAATCGTGCAAAGGTAGGTCAACTTTTAAAATTCCATGTAAAGTGGCATAAATGAGACCCAATTGCAGACTACGACAAAGAATTGAGATTCCTGGCTGGTTTTGATGTTTTAGCATATACGTGTTATCCGAGCATTCTGATATGGAGTTTAATCCGATACCGAACCAGTTTCTTCAAAACGCTTTACCATTGAACAAATTGGCGGTTTTGATGTGCGCTAACGAAACTCATGTAAAAAACAAAAAAAAAAAAAAAAAAAAACAAATACTATGAATAAACACAATTTAGCCTCGGATACAAACGGACCCCCTAATTAAAACAACTCTTTTCGAAGAAAGACTAAGATTTGAGAGTATGCTCCTGAAACGTAAGAATGATTTACATCCCAGGAGCAACTCGAAAGCTGGAAAATATCCTTAAACAGTATGGGACGGATATTACTGGAATCCTGGAAGTACGCTGTACATTTATTACAACTGTCAAAAAAGGTTACACATATTGCGATGCAGATTCGTCATGGGAAAGCGGCTCAAATCGAAGTTTATTGATATTTAGCCCATTAGTAATCGCCTGGCTGTGATGAGCGTTAATGCAAAATGCTATAACATCAACTACATATGTGCTCACGCCCTGACTAACGAGACTGAAGAACTCATCAAGAAGGAATTTTTGGACCTACTAGATGGAGGTCCGAAGTACAATGTTAAAATTGCACTTAGGGACTTCAATTTTAAAATCCGTCAGGAAATCATCTTTGGCGAAGCGGAAGGAAACAACAGCCTCCATGACACGACACGACAGATAACGGCTTCCGACTTGCAGACCTTACGACAGCAAGTAATAAAGGTATATGTAGCACTAGGTTCTCTTATAAAAGAATTCGTAAAGTAACCTGACTAACTCCTAATGGTCAAACTGCCAACCAAATCGACAACGTGCTTTTTAACGGACGTCACTCGTCAAATATCCTGGATGTTAAAACATTCAGAGTGGTAAACGTCGACTCTGACTAGTACCTGGTAGCAGCCCGATTTAGAGTTCGACTGTCAATTGAAAGAAAACTGCAACAACATCCAAAAAGAACATTGGACGCCTACGTACACCGGAAATAAGCAGAGACTACTGAAAGCATCTTAACGAAAAACTGTCCAATATGCCATTGTCTACCACAGACGTTAACAAAGAGGTGGCCGAAAACGCCTTAGGCTACCAATCACCACAGGAAAGACTGCATTTGCAGTCAATTAGCTCACGGATATCGGAGATTGTTGGAAAAGAAAAGACTACAGATTTTTTTTTTTAAAAAAAGGCCAAAAACGGGATACGCGGTTGATATTGATATAAGCGCACGTTCTCAGCGTTCTGTAATTGAAGCCCTTACGGCAATTGAAAAAGAGGATAAACAAGTGGTTCTTAAAGTGCATGAGGGAAAAACGGAATATATGCTTTCGACTTAAAACCGTTCCGTCGCATTTCACCTAATGCAAAGTACAACTTTGAGGTAGTCAAGGAGTTCACCTATCTCGGAGCAAATGTTTACTGCACAAACGACCGCTGCTACTGCTGTCGAAATAACTTGGGTCAAATCTCCTAAGACCAAGAGTCAAAATCATGGTCTACAAAAGCGTCAATCTTACCAGTCCTGCCTTACGGAGCCAAAAGTTGGACGATATGTAAGACAGTAGAAAAAGTTGTAGGCTCTTTTGAAACAAAACGAACAAAGCGAACTCTATATAAGCTGCATAGAGATGTAGGTAGACATACTATGGAAGCAAAAATCCGTCGACTTCATTGGCTCGGTCACATCAAGCGGATGGACGGTAATGCTCCAGTTAAGAGGGTCTTTGAATCCAAGCCACCAGGTTCGAAAGGAAGACTGAACCTCCAGTTTACAGATATACGAGTAAGGCAGCTTGGTCTTTCAAACTAGCAGCACACCCGGAACCATAATGGATGGAAGGCTACAGTTGTTCAGGCTTTGACCCTGTTAGGGTTCCCAGCTTCATAATTAAGTAAGTACTCTAAATTAAGTAATGTAATGAACTATTATTGAGTCTTATATCAAAACCTTTAATGAAGATTAGCGAAGAAATTACTTTAAGCTTTGTTAACCCTTATACCTATCTTTAAAGAGCTTTTCAATGTTGCCAAAGTTGAAACGCAGGAATGTGGAAGCATATGAGAGAAATTTGGAAAATAAAGTTATTCAGTTGGTTGAAAATCGAAATTATATCAACAGAAACCTTTACTACAAAAGTAGTAAGCAAAAGAAAAATACAAATCTGCTCACGACAAATATAAAAAAAATACAAAAAGAGTGAAGTAAAACGTACTGTGGAAAATATACTCAAGTTAAGATAATATATATGTATAGCCTAACGGATGCAATGAAAAAAAAGAAAGCATATCTATGGTTTTGTCGTAGACTTGAAGGTTGCATTGACAAGAAATACCTGTTTTACAAGGTGGGGTAAACGCAATGTCATAATGTGAAGATCCTTCCGTTTTGTTAGAAATGAAAAAAATTTGACTTTGTTTTCACGAAGAGTTTATATGAAAGTGTAATCTTGATGACATTAAGTTGAAAAGATGATATCGGTCAAATGTCCATCTACTGAGTTGATGCATATTTGTGCCCGTTTTACAGCATTTTGGATTGCTTCTCGCAAAATATCTGACTTCAAATTGGTGATTTCTTCTTCAATGTTGGGTTTCAACTCTAGCAAGGCTTGTAGTTTGTTGTGGTAAGCGCAAGATTTCAAAATGCTCCAAAGTTAGAAGTCGTGCGCGTCAGATTTGGTGATCTGGTAAGTCAGTTTAAAACCCCACAACGGAAGTGTTGTGTTTTAAAATCTCCATCCGTAGCATACCAAACAGTCACTTTTGAGGTTGCGGATTTCATGTGGATTCTTCGTATACAATTATGGATCAATCTATTGTTATTCGCTCTTTTTTAAATCATCGGCATGACTTCCTCGTATTATTTATAATGATAAACTGATTAAAAAAATACTGCGAACTCTGGAACCTGACAATAAATTTTGACAAGTAAAAATTGATGGTACAATAGTCTGCAAAGAGGGCCATTGTAAAGGAATGACTTCGTGGTGCTGTAGATGTTGAAGTGGGAAATACAAAAAATACAAATATCTAGAAATAGTTATAACCTTCGGATCATCACTAAAAGAACACCTGAAAAGAGAGAATAAATTGCTAAGACCAGTCTAAACAGTACGTGGAAATATTTTATCGCTAAAAATAATATTAACCTTCAACAAAGTTCAAAATATTTAGAGCAATGATAATGTCTATTTACTGCTCTACGGTGTGGGTGTGGGTATTCATAGCTTAGATAAGGTACATAAAATCCAGAGATATGTACTTAATAAAAAAAGACTTTTCAAATTGCCTGATTTCACCCTAAATTATGTACCGAATCTAGAAACAGAAGTCCCTGAATTACAGCTTCACACAGAGTACATCAAAAAAAATTTCCGATATGCTCTATCTACTATCGAAGAAAGTCATAAAAAGGAAAATATGATGCAAACACAATGGTAATATTAGAATCCTTGAAAACTGAACAAATTGGGAAAAATTTGAACGAGGCACGAAAAAAGCACACGTGGTCTGAAGCAAAATTAAACCATCATACAGGGTATACCATATATATACTCCCCTTCAATTGAACAGGTACAACATTGTTCAAAAGTTTGTATTTCATTTTATTCAAATAGTGTGCATGAATTTAATATTACGTGCTAGTTAGTGTTTGCCTATGATGTTGGGAATTCAAAAAGCCCGTTTGTTTTTTTTTTTGTTGCGTCGAGCGGAGAATTTCAATAACGCCACTCAAAAACTCGCAAATTTCAAAGATGTTAAAAATCAGAATAGGGCAGTTCGGACTAAGCGCAAACAAATATAGAAGAGCACAGGAGAGAAAATGCTCCTTATGTAACTTGAATGAGGTTGAAACAGTGGCTCACTTTATGAGAAAAAAATTATAAAACGATGCCTGTTGGTATAGGAAACTACTAACCGAAAAATTCAACTTTAATGGTAATAAAAGGTGAGCCAACAGATGGTGCGGATATTATTATTTTTGTTATTCAATCTTATTACGATAATAAGCTATCTGTAAAAGTAACATTTCATATTTCGTTAGTTTTTCGGTCAACATAATCGACCGAGTGATTTTGGAATTCGTGCAATGGTGAAGTGTTTTGAAGAAACTGGTTCGATATCGGGTCAAACTCTATATCAGTATGATCGGCTAGCACGTACACGCCAAAACATCATTAATCGTATTATGAGCGAAAGTGTTCAAAACCAGTTACCAACCTCAATTCGTCGCGGACGTCAACAATTGGGCCTCACTTATGGCACTTTACGACGAATTGTAAAAGTTGATCTTCATTTGCATGCCTACGAAATTCAAATTACATAACAATTGACCATCTACGATGTCGCTGATTTGTTAACTAAATGTTATATCGACAGGACAATTTGTGATCTAAGTTGATCTTTTCCTTTGAAGCTCATTTTTGGATTACAGTGAATGTAGAAAGTTACCGAAACATGATCACCGCCCACTTTTTTCCAAAATTCAATGAATTGAGTCTGAGTGATCCCTGGTATCAACAAGATGGTGCTACCGTCCACACAAACCATCAACCCAATTAATATATTGCATACGAAATTTGAACATCGCATTATTTCGGTAAGTGGAAAATTTGCTTACTCGGCAAAGTCATGCAGTTTGACATCTCTAGGGTTCTTTCTTTTCAGGGTTATTTGAAAAATAAGGCCTATGCCAAAAACATAGCAACAATTCAAGGTCTCAAACTAAAGTTGCAGCCATTGACTTATTTATTCTTTAAGAATCGATAATTTTGACCTTCGGATGGTTGATTGTAACAGAAAATATGGTAGCTTCTTGAACAATTTTGTGATTTACTTATAATTGCCATAAACCAACCTTGTTAACTAATAAAATTTTAAATTAATTTCCTAATAAATGTGTTTTTAATCTAAAGATAACTTCCACACTAGACTTTGGTTTACTTTTTATACAAATAAATGTAATAGAATATTGTAAATTAAATTTAGAACATCTTACACAACAACACGATAGACTTCTCAAAGTTGTTATTCCTTTTTTTTTTTTGTTTTTTAGTAAAAATTATTACTGGGTAAATATTTTAATTCGTGCGGTTTTTTTTTTTTCAAAATTTGAACGTTCATTTATAAAAAACATGTAATATAGTATTATTCAAAGTATTGCCCATATGAAGCTATGACTTTTTTACATCTTTCTGGCCATTTTTGTGGATCCCATCCCAAAAGAACTGCGCCGGCTTGGCAGCCAAGAATAAATCAAGGCAATTTTTGATATTCTGCTCTGATGTGAACCGTATTTCAGTGAGAGCATTCTGCATCGACCGGAACAAATGGTAGTCAGAAGGGGCAAGGTCTGGGCTATAATGCGGGTAGGGTAAGACTTCCCATCCACTGTTTTCCAAATAGTTCTTAACCGGAATAGCAACGTGGAGCCGAGCGTTGTCATGATGGAAAATTATTGCCTCGTGTCTAGTCGCATATTCCGGGCGTTTTTCGGCTACTGCTCTCTTCAAACAGATTAATTGTGTTCGGTAGCGTTGTCCATTGATGGTTTCACCCGGTTTTAGCAGCTCATAATACAGCACACCCATCTGATTCCACCAAATACAGAGCATTACCTTAGCGTCATGGATATTCGGCTTTGCCGTTGATTTGGCTGGTTGGTCGGGTTTCACATATGATTTTTTGCTCTTGGGGTTGTCGTAATGGATCCATTTTTTATCACCAGTAAAAATCCGATGCAAACTTTTTTGGCTGCCCAGGACGTTCATCGTCTTCCAAGCCAAAATCACCACTTTTAAATCGTGCAAACCACTTTTGGCACGTTCGATCAGCTAGCGCATGTTCACCATAAACTTCCACCAAAATACGATGACTTTCGGAAGCAGTTTACTTCAAAATAAAGTAATGAAGAAGAGCTCCCCGCAAAAACACTTTTTCAGATACAAAGTTCGACATATTTGAGTTAAAAAAAAATTATTGTTTTTTACGTTTCAAATGAATAACATATACTGAAATGACGTACAATGACAGTAGCTTTGTAACGCATGTTCCAATAGAATAATAACAATAAAATAATACAAGTTACGCCATCTCTTAGCAAACCGCACGAAAGTTATAGACCCAATAATTTTGCAATTTTTCAACATTCCGGAGCTCTTGGGTACGAAAGTAGATCCACCAATGCTTGTGCAATAGCAGAATTTAACATTTTTATAGACCCTTATGATACTAGAACTAATTATTTTTTTTAATGTTTAAAAATTGTTATAATTGATCAAATTAACATATACAAACTGTTAAATCTCTCTCAAAGTGTGCATATTTCCACCTATATTGCAAAGGAGCTATCAGAAATTGTGTACAACCTGTACAACTATGTGCGACCAAATCTTAGCGCAAATCGCTTCATTCTTATCACAAAATTTGTTCCCGTCCGAAAAGTAATTTTCCGGAAGGTCTGTGAGCTGAATTTTTTTAATTGATGAGCCATCTTTTGAGGTTTGAGAAGAGATAATAATCCGAGGGAGCCAAATCGAGCAAATACGGTGGATGCAACTGCGATTGGAGCCGTAAATCATGGATTTTAGCCATGGTTGCAATGCTTTTGTACGCCGGTGCATTGTCTTGCAAAACAATTTTTTTTTTCGCTTCATGTGAGGCCATTTTGCAGCGATTTCGGCCTTCAATCGCTTTAATAATGCACAGTGATACTCGCTGTTGTTGGTTTTTTCCTTTTTCGAGGTAGTCCACGAAGAGTATGCCATGACAATCACAGAAAGCCGACGCCATAGCCTTTCCGACCCGTTGAGCCTCCCTCGGCCGCTTCAGTTAAGGACCCGGTTTACTTTCTCAAGATTTATGATGCTGCAATTGGGGCCTCCCCACTAAGTTCTTGTAATTTTAAAAATTAATAAACGAAGTTATTTAAACTCCAAATACAGAAATTATGATGCATCGTATGTAGAAATCCCAGCAAATGGACTGTGACATTCACTTAAATTTAATTTAAATTTAAAAATTTAAGAAGAATTGATCTTCTCTACCATTAAGCATTCAGAAGAAGAAGTTCTTCGTTCTTTTCATCTTTTGTTAAAACTTCCATTTATGTTCATAGTACAGGCTATATATAAAAATCGTCAATCATGCATTTCTAGTGTTCTTTTTTCTTCTGCTGGAGCCAGTGATATTCTTCCCTTTTTTTGCATCACCTTGCACCAATATCATTTCCACTGGTCTTCGGTGCTTGATGCCGGTGGTATAGGAGTTGCTGAAAGATTTCGGGATACGCATTTCCCAAAGATCCTGGCGATTTCTTGCGGTTGCAGCTTTTCTATATTATATCTTTTTACAGTAGTTCTTCTCTGTTTTGGCTCTTGAAAAATCAGCATTCGTATTTAGACTTCAACAGGGTTGTGATCTGAGTCAATGTTGGCTACTCGGAAGGTTTGGATATCCAAAATACTGGCGACATACCTTACGTCGATAGCAAATTTATTAATTGGGTTTTTCGTTTCATGATCCGGACAACGTCTGTATCCTTTAGCATGTGATGAAACCTTGTATTTGCTATGGTGGCAATTCGTACCACCTAGCTTTTAGGCTATGCTTATGATACTAATTGTAGTACCAAACATGAAATAGAACCATACGTAGCCCGACACATAACCTCTAACCTGGAAGACCTGGCCTTCCCCTAGAACAACGGGGCGCATGCTCTGATGCCAATAACCTACTTCGGGAATGTGGGTATTGGCCCATCAAGGACTCCTTTGCCTCTATCTCTTTTTTCCAGAGCTTGCCTCATACTTGGGAGTACGTTATTTATCTTAGCTCGAAATAACCCCAATAAAGCTCTTTTAGTCTGTATGTGGATGTCACCGTTGATTCCATTCAGGGGAATTTGTGCACGTTCTTCTTCTAAGAACGTCTTGCATTGACATCTAAGGACATTTTTCCATGAGGTTAACAAGAAATGCCTCGCTGAAGCTCACTCGGCTAAGTCGGAATGACTTAAACCTTAAAAAAACTTGAGGAACAACAGCTTCTGTGAAGGAAAAAGAAAGAGCACACGTGAAAGTATCCATTAACAGAAGTGTAATAAGGTTTAAAGGGAACGTAGTTATATCATACGACCTGAATCGATACGTACATAATCGAGCAAATAAACATTGAATTAGAATTGCAGAAGTAGCTTAAGATCTGAAAAGAATATTCCATCATGCTGCTAAAGGAATAGTAAGCCGACATTATCAATACAAACTGAATGAAGAATGGAACACTTTCTCTTGCGTCCAACACGAAGAGAGGATGGCAATTTCAAAAATAAATTCGATTGTGCCTCATGGGTAAAAGCCTCTTCAACAAATTGTTCTCTTATGACTTTTTATCTTAGGCAGACTGCGTAAAATATGTAAAAGCTGACTTCTATAAATATATCCTCTTCCTTGATTTCAGTCCTGTGTACGAGTATGGCAACCTCTAGTGGAATGAATTGTTAAAAGCCCTCTTGCAGTTTAATATTTGTCATTGGACAATTAAAGTAAGTTAGCCTAGCTAGACGATGCCATTATCACTGAATGGACTTAGCAAGGATTATACATATTTACTTACATCGAAACAAAAGAGCCAACAAGTATCAAGATGATCTCACCTTTTCACTTCAACTTCAAATAAATTACATTATCTCTGCAATCAGGAAATCGAATTAAAAGCATAAAAAAGTCTTCTGATTGCAATGCAGGTTTAAACACCGAGCATTGACCTTTTCCTTAACGTATTAAACTTGAGGTATTAGTTGGAATGGGCGGTTATGTCACATGCGATAATGCTCCATCCATTCGAAGAAATACTACATAGTAATAGTCAAGTACAATTTTGAACATTTTACCACACTCATACATACTTTACCATACATAACCCAACATCCTTTTAATCTATTGAATCAATATTTAAGCTAGGCTAATTAATTTTTTTGTTCGTTTTGGTTTCAATTCAACGTCCTTAGATTTTAATTAGACATTTAAGTCCAAGTCTTGGGACATACTTTCGATTGGACTCAAAAAAGAAAACTAAGAAAACAGAAAACTACGTAGATAGCCATTACGGGTTAATCAGTCATTCCCAGTCGGAAACCAATTATTTCCTGAAGAATTTTTTTGAAAGCAAGGTAGTTAGTTTTTCTAATTGAGGATTATACTTCTACAGAAAATTCCCCACATATTTATTTAATTGTGACCCGTATTCTATGGAAAGATTACTACGAGAATAAATCTTTACAAAAAAATTTATAGAAGAGAATAAGGGAGTAGCAAAATTAGTTTCAAAACTCTGTAGGATGATTTAGTTAATTGGTTCAAGGAAAATACTTAAGCATATCATATAACTATTGGAATTTAAAAAAAAAAAATTAAAATTATACATACGCCGAAGTTATACGTACCTTTATGGCATTTTCCGGAAAATGAAACTACTTTTTCTTTGTACATCGCTTTAGATATTCCAGACATGACACTCTTCAAATATTGAAATTTGACTTATTCTCCATGCCCTCTAGTCCTGAGTTAACAAGTTACCTTTCGTTTCCAGTATGTAATTTCATCTTTTCATCGTTTATCGCATTATAAAGCTCCTGCTGGTGCTGTCTTGAGTTTTTCCATGTCTTTGATTCACAGTAACCGTTTTTATTCCTTGCATATAATGAAGGATTTTATTAGCCATTATGTAAATTTTATTCTCTTGTTGATCGTAAATCCTGAATAGAATACCGCGGTAGACAAATGCTTGGTTAATGGATGTACTCGTATAACTTCTCCTAGTGATTTTTATTACAGAAATAAAAATAAAATTTCAAAACTTTGGTATACAACCAACATAGAAGAGTTCTTTGAAAGCATTTTCTTTTCACCAGATTGGGGCGATGATGCTATTGTAGCACGTGTTGCGGATTAATTTGAGCTAAAATATAAAAAAATAAGAAAATGATAAGAGCTAGATATATTTTTAACAATGTCTTTTAGTACTCTAGAATGAAAAAAAAAAGCAAACAATTCCGATTATTGAATTGAAAAAATATAGAGCGAACACTTTCGGTATACGTACTTACCCGGTGTACCGGTATGAAGCGTCAAGATACAAATGTTTCGATAGGGAACATTTACTGTGAACGGGCCTCATTTTTTTTTCTTGTTTGGTTGCTATGACATCTGTCAAACATATTTACCATAGTATACATCAAGTCATTGAGCAAACAACATCATATTTTTTCATCGTGTTAAAAATGTCAAATTTTGTACTAGAAAATGATGACTTGCGGAAAGCATTAATTTTTCGTTTTCATTTGAAGAAAAGTACTGCAGAGTCGCATTGAATGCTGCTTTTCGAGGCATATGGTGATCATGCTTTATCAGAAGCAACATGCAAAGGATGGTTTCAACGGTTCAGATATAACAATTTTTATGTGAGAAATGTAGAAGACCACTAATATTGCAAACAATATTAGATGAAGATGACACTTTGAGCCAGAAACGAATAGCAGAAATGTTAAATGTTGCACAACAAACAATGGGAAAGATCTAAAAGTCTGGAAAATGGGTGCCACATGAATTGAATGAAAGACAGATGGAAAACCGAAAAACCACTTGTGAAATTATGCTTCAAAGAACGATAAAAAATCAGTTTTCATCGAATTAATACTGAAGATGAAAAATGGATTTATTTTCAGAATCATAAACGGAAAAAATCATGAGTTAATCCGGGGCAACTATCAGCTTCGACTGCAAAACCAAATCGATTCGGTAAGAATACAATGCTGTGTCTGGTGGGACCAGAAAGGTGTTGTGTACCACGAGCTCCTAATACCTGGTGAAACCGTTAATACAGATCACTGACAACAACGAATGATCAATTTGAACCATGCATTGATCGAAAAATGACCAAAATGGGCCAGAAGAAACGGCAAGTTAATTTTGCTCCATGACAATGCACCTGCACACAAAGCAAAACTGGTTCAGAATACAACCAAAGCACTTGGCTGGGAGCTGCTACCCCAACCCCCGTATTCACCAGACTTGGCTACTTCCGACTACGCATAAGCTGAGCAGAACTTCGGGTCCTACGAGGAAGACGAAAATTGGGTGACTTTTTGGTTTGCTTCAGAAGACGAACAGTTTTATTGGCGTGGAATCCATAAATTGCCAGAAAGATGGGAAAAATGTGTAAAACTTGGAATAAAATGTTTATTACTTTCCCATTAAAAATTCTTGTTTTATTTTTACAAACAAAAGCTTCCTACCGGTACACCTGGTAGATTTTCAGTAGTAGTATCACCAACTATTGTGGCATAATACTTTATTATATCATAAATATAATAAATAGAAAAAATTCTAAAATTATTTGAAAAGTGATCGAAAATAAACAGTTGCCACAAATTGGGTGCTATTCCGAAAGCACGGATTATTTTCAATGCATTTCTTTCCTCTACCCAAACAGACCTATTCGAAAATTTACAGGGAGGACTGAAGTTAGCTATTTTGTATGTGACCCATATGCTATCTCATATCTCATATCTAACGAACTTCAGACTGCTTTCAGATCTTTGCGACACAGTCGCCCTTTAGAGTCTTCAATCCTAGTCGAACGACTTGTAACATCAGAGATTTCTTGATCCTTTAACTCCTACGCTCTCGAGCTTCGAAAACATTATTAGGTACAGTATCTATTGTCTTCCACCAGTCTTACCACACTATGTGAGAATTTGTGATATTTTAATTTTTGCTTGCTACTTTTTTGACATTAAAGTATGTTTTGAAAAGAAAAGTTTGGGGCTTTTGTATATAAACCAGTTGTGGGTAATTCGCTTACGGGTTGGAACAGGAATTATATTGTGGAAGTTTTTGGGTACTTGCGGTAACCAGGACACTAGTTCGTTACCAGGTAGCTTCAGGTCAGAGTGGTGTAGCTTCGTAGATGTGTGCGAGGGGATCTACCGTGTTTCACTAAAATCCAAAATAGCTGGCCTATCTTTTCTGAATTCCCAAAACATTATTACAAGCAAACACAGAAAACCTAAACACCGATGATGCTGTGAAGTGAAAAATCTATGTTGGTTTACTGAATAAAATTCTTGTAGATGTTATTCCCTTACAACAATAAGAATCTGTGCACCAACGAAATGTTTACTCACAACTCGCTATCAGTTGCTACATGCATTTGCTGAACACGCATTTCACCGGTCAGTCGACTGCAGGCCTTTTCAGTTCTAAACTGCAATAGAGAAGAATTATTTTATTGTTGCGGTTGATTAAAGATATTCTTGTTAATACAAAATTAATGAAAATTATTTCTCAATAATTGGCATTAACAAACTTTGTCTTTTCATTTATTGCTCTCACTATTACACGTAGCATCAAAGATCCACTTTTTGTTCAACTTATTGGGTTTGTCAGCAGACATACCAAGATTTACTCATATGTATACCGCTATTTTTAAAGCACTAATGCATGGAAAGATGGATGTGTCTTCCGACAAAATAGATACAAATGTCATCGAAGACAACTTTCAAGCAGTGCAATGGATAACATTGCAATCGTTGTAGATGTTTTAACAAGAACAAAAGAAAATCCTCTAGGGATAGAATCCTCCGCACAGTTCATAAATTTCCTTAGAAACATACCATAAATATTTTAAAGATATAATAACCCAAAGATACATGGGCGAAATTTCATCTGCAATGTGCTTTCAGTATTAGGTTCCAATGCAACCCTTGAAAATTAAATGAAGTAGGAATTGAATAATGTTATTTAAGTGGAAAATTTTATAAACGTATTGATTATGCAACTATGCTTCCTACAGTAGAAGTATCAAATGACCTACTCACGGAATTCCTAAAAATCAATATACGAGTATCTACGTAGGTTTCTCTGTTTCTACGTAGGTAAGTAATGGGTGTCATTTTGAGTAACTGCTTTGCGATTTTCGTCACAAGATACATTACTTAAATGACAGTGTTACCTTATATTCAAACAGACATAGTTGTAGTTTATTTGCATATTGTGATTGAATGTTTTAGGTATTTTTCTTTGCGTTTAGAATAGCCATGAATTTTCTTGTTAATGTTAGTTTAGAAAAATAGCCATGTTCATTAACAACACTTCGAACTGCCCAACATTTTACTATCCTCGCAAGTTAATAGGAATACCTAGCATTTTTCTTGAAATGCTATTTTACAAAGGAAAATCAATTTCGATGTCCCTTTCAGTATTGGTATCATGGACAAAGAACTTTTTTAAAAGTTAGATATTTCTTTGCTGGGATACAATTCTTACCGTAACTGACTTCAAATCGAATTTATTTGCTTTTGTTAAGTATTTGTTGAATAGATCTGTGTACCTATTAGTGTTATGCCGTTTGTTCTCTAAATAAATCATTCTTTTCTGTGAGATTGATTTGAAAAAAGGAAAAGTTGAAGCGCCACTATAAGACATTTTAACTACACTGGTTCCAAACACGATGAACTTTACTCAAAAGTGGTACTCGAGAAAGAAATGCTGTTTTAGTTGTCCTTTGCTTGAAGTCAAACGATTTTACCACAGAGATAAGAAGTGACCCATTTTTTTCATGTTTTCTTTGTTAAAAACTAGATGGATTTCCAATCCAGCATTGGATTGGGATGGCATTGCCGGCTGCAATCGAGAGAGTGATAGTTTTCACACTAGGGCATTTTTTTTTTCATCAGAACTTCGGGGGATAAATCTCATAGTTGGCCTTTACGGTTCTAATCTGTTTGAGGTTTTGCTTGATGCATACTCCACTTTAAAGCTACTGCGACGTATTTGGAGCGAGATGATGAGATAGATCTATGGTCGTGTCGGAATAAACCTAAATAAAGAACTATTGGCAACGGACTGTTAACTCTAAATAATTTATAAGGGATCTGGTCCTCCTGATTGGAAGTTGCGCATGGCGGTAGTCACCGTGAAAAAAAAAAACAGGTCGGAGACAACAAGCAGCTTATTGTACTGATGGAAATAGTGATGACAACCCCAGCACACGTTTTAAGGCCCACGCATTTGGGCTTGTACATAAAATTTTAAGAACCTTAACAGCACGGTGGGATGGGTCGTGCAAAAAGAGGATGAAAAACTGTGACATCTACTATATGTCGCCCCCTTACTTTACTCCATAATTGTAAATTTTTATTTCGCTTTTTCCAGTTTAATTAGTTCAATAACCTGATTTCTCACACAAGGATTGTTATCGCTGACGCACCGTTTTTATTGTTGATCTACTAGTCTGTTAATTTCGGGACAGTGAGTTGAAGGCATTTTTTATTAACGTTACGTTTTGTTTACCTGGTCTTCGTCATGTCTTCTTGTGGATTAACCAAATGCTCCATCAACGACAATAATGCTGACTTTGATCTGTGCAAGTGGATTTGTGGCGAAATAATCCATGGTAATTATGTCGGCCTAGATAAAAGAAACACGGTTTTCGTTAAAGAGTTTTCGAAAAATCTGGTGTTCTTCTGTGACGGGTGTATCAATATCTCTACTTAATATGTGCTGCTGGTATTCAAGTGCCTCAGTAACTCCAGTGAATACATTCTTAATTCACTCGTCAGGCTGATAAAGGACAAACAATCAATCTTCGAACACAGTGTAAGATATTTAGAAGACTTTGTTCAGAGTATCGAAAAACAATTTCGCATTTAATTGAATTAGAAACTTCAAGACCCATATATGAAAAAAAACATCCAAACCAATAAAGTGTTGGTGAAATTTATTCTATCTGTTCCGCAAGAATGAATTCCAAAAAAAAACATGTAGTTCCCTCAGCTCTCCCCGGGAAGACATAGATATTCATCTCCAGTCATCCACATCCAATCTGCAAGATACAATCCGCAACATACTTTAAAATCACTACGAGTCCATGTTTGACGTTATATTCGATGAAATCAATGAGCCTAATAAAGAACTATGAATAGAACAGTGTTAAATAATTTGGAAAACCTCATTGAAACAGTTTGTCAAAAAAGCGATGGTCTTGGAAGACCCGCCACACAAAATATATTATACTTCAATTTTGGCTGAATTCTTACAAATTGATAATTTAAGCCCTGCCCCTGATACTGTCACTGCCCCACCGGCCACAGACCCTCCTATGAAAACAAACAACTGCCTTCCGATTTTTCGATTTTACAACTGGAACCAAATATCAAAGCTTTATCGCATGTTTTAGATCCCGCCTTTATTTTAAGTCCCATTTCACCCCCGATCGTTAAATTTATCCAAAAGTATATAGATACCATGGAATGCAGTTATGCGCTTACTGGACCAAATGCAATATACAAAAATATGCGTTACTTTGTCGTATATCTTTACGATATTACTAGTCTTACCAATCTTTGCAACAGATACCACGAAAGAGCCAGGAGCTATACCCATCTTTTTATAATGTTTTCCAAAATGACGTTTACTCTCTCCCTATGGTAAATGATCCTGCCCTACCTATAGTTGGTTCTCCATGCCGAGGTGTCATACTTGCCATTCACAATAGCCTTAAATCTTCTCTAATCGATTTCTCTCCTTCTGGCAAACTTGACTTTGTTTCAATTAAAATAACACTTCCCAGTAGATTCCTGTATTTCATGTGTTGCTACATCCTCTCAGGTCAAACTATCGAATCCTACTTCCTTGTTTTTAAGGCGATTGACCAACTTGCTGACCTAAGTATCTTTATCGGCTATGTCCTTATCTTTGATGACTTTAATCTTCCTCTGCTGAAGTGAGTTCCATGGAATGATTATTTTTTTTTTTTACCGCGTCAAACGTTAGTTCACTTATGCCAAGTAAGTGGCGTTCCTAACTCCATCAGTAGGCAACTTGACCTTATTTTTACTAGCAATCCCATTAACTCCATAGTAATGTTTTGTCCCTTAACCCTATGAACTATCGACAACTTCCACCCCCCTCTTCATCACTTATTTTCTAATATTTTCCACCACAGTCTACTTCTTTCCCTACTATATCTTCTTACTACTATATCTATCTTAATATCAATCTTAGCAAATCTTTTTTTGATTTTACCAGAGCCTATATTCACCTTCATTTGTCTCCATTTTTCACAGTGTAATATTTAATTGCATTTCTTTTCACGTCCCCTCTTCACAGCATAAAATATCATCTGCTTCCCCTCCCAAATTAAGGGCAGTTTTCTTATTCTTACTACTCTAACTGTCTTGGAATCTACCTCTAATTCACCTAGCTTTATAACTGCCTCTATCAGCGCTTTCTCGAAACAGCGCAGACCAACCTTATAAACGATCCTAAGACTTTTTATCAGTTCCTTAACTACAAAAGATAATCAAACGGTTATCTCCCCTCTCTCTACTTCAAAAATATATCATTAACCGGCTCACATACTAATGCCAATTATTTGGCAAACTTTTTTAAACAATCATTTGCAGAATGATCATCCCTGACACCATATATCCCAATTAATTTCCCAATTTCTCCATTGGCCTCTCTCTCTCTTAATCTTTTCATCCCAACTTAATTGAAAAAAGTTACAAAATCTGAATGATGAATTTTTACCCGGACCAGATGGACTTCCCGTTATATATCTCAAAAAGTGTTCCTCCAATCGTTCGCACCAACTTTCCTTCCTATTTCATCTATCCTTCACATAAGAATAAGTCCCCTTAGTTTGGAAGACCTCTTTCTTAACTCCGGTTCACAAACTACTATCCCATTACTAAGCTTTCTCATATACCTAAAATGTTTGAAAGTATTTTATATGAAGTTCTAAGTAAGTCTCTTACATCATCCAGTCAGCATGGATTTCTCAAAGGAAGATCATTTACTACAAGCTTATTTGAATTCATTTCCATTGCGCTTTCAGTCCTAGAAAATGGAAATGAATTCGATGTTATTACTACGAATTTTGCTAAAGCCTTCGATAAAATATCAATAAATCCTTTTCAAATTAAAATGGATATCTTCTTATCTGGGGAATCGTTATTATAGCGTTCGTTTTAGGTAAGCCTTCTCAACCCCGTTTTTAGCCACTTCTGGTATCCCACAAGGTAGCCGTCTAAGTCCAATATTTTTCATTTTAACTTTAAACGACCTTGAAAGGATTATTACACAATGCCCTCTATCCATTTACGCCGACTACAATATTCCCCTTCAAGACTCTATTCTCTTCACCACAAGGCTATTCTCCCTCGAGAAGACCTCGATAGGTTTTTCACTTCGTGTCTAAAAAATTGGTTAGAGCTTAATGTCTCTAAATGACGATCTTTGACTTGTATCGCAAGTCCAATCAATCTTCTTTTCGATTTTATTTTCTGCGTGGCCAATCTGTAGCCCAAATTAAATTCCTTCGCGACCTTGGAATATTAGGCTGGCTTCATTCATCTACTGCTCTCTAGTTCTATGGATTGCGCTTCCCTTTATAATTCTATTTCCTTCAACACTATCACTCTCATAATTTACGGTGTCCTCATCTATTCTACAATATATTAAAACCCATCATACCTTTCTCATGTTCCGTAAGGTCAATTCAAATCTCCACCTTTCTGATTTTAACCTCAGCACTTCTTGTCTTTAACCTCGTCCCTTCCACCATTCCTTTATTTCCTAACCCTTAATTTTTAATAGTTTTTAAATTAGTTTAAGTAAAGCCAAATAACGTCAGCCCTTCCTAAAATTAAAAAAAAATTAAAAAAATGATGTAGGAAACGGAAACAGCGCTAATTCGGGTGCGGATCTCTCATATGTGGCAGGTTTAGGCAAAAAGTCTTGCGTTTCCAACATCTTTTCAATATCCGCATCATGGCTAAAATTGATAACATAAGCTTTATATGCGCTCATGCCAACGTTCAATCACTAATTCATTTAAATTCTGTTAATCCTCTTAAACAACTTTCTTCCCCATAACTTTGAGGTAGAACAAAATTGTGCGTACCGCGGCTCCTGTAAATGACACTTCACTGGAACACAAAAGGAAAGTTAAACTTGCCAATAGCTGTTTCATTACAGCTATTACGAAAACTATTGAAAAATAAGGCTTTGCCAAGTATACTAAAGGCTGAATAGTACGAGACATGGGCATAAGCGTAGGCAGCTGAAGATACTTCTGGATGATTCAAATATAAGATTCTTCGAGTACCGCTTGTTTTTACGAGTTTTCTACGTAGTGGTTTTCCAACCGCCTGTACAGCGACAAAAGTGCGCACAAATTGTGTGGAATGGCTGGGATACGTAATCCCAGAATATATTTTAGTGCTCCGGCCTTCGATCAATCTTCAATTTGCCCCCGGCTGCATACCGCAGTAGAAGACTTCACATTGGCTAGAGGCACAAGTGATAGAGCACGTCAACCATATTAAATTGCAATTTTATGACCAGTAGGGCTTTTCATTAAACGCCCCCTATTTTTCAAATTTTTCAAAGGATTTTTTGAATTTGCTCATACCTTCGTTTGACAGATTTCATATTTGTATTCAGGTTGTCAACCATTTAACCATGGAAGGTTATACGCTTCAACAATGTTTACAATCATGCAAAATTTTTTATCAACAAATGCGGTCAGTTGCGACTACGTTACTTGCGTTAACTCATAATAATATCATAGAAATAAAATCGTCCCAATAAAGAAAGTAATAAGGCTCTTGGTGACAAAATTCGAGTGTTGCTATGCCAGAGAGACAGCAAAACAACGGAGGTGAAGAAAATATTCTGATTGTTTGCGAGTCAGGACCGCAAACGATTGGTTTCACGTCGTTATCAAGAACTGGGTATTTTTCGAACGTCCCTGTGGCATGTTTTTGGGAAGGAACATGACTAAACGTCCGTTAAAGATCGTATTAACTCAAGAGTTAAGGCCAAATGATTTCGCTAATTGCGCTCTTTTAAGAGTGGAAAATCTGACGTTTGGCCGAAAAACCAGTGAATAGTTAAGTGGTTTTATAAATATGTAACATTCCCGCACTCGGGATGTTACATACTTGTTTCACTATGGGGGCCCTCAGTTGTTGTATCTTGTTTTAAGAAGCGCTACATCAAATGCTGACTGGTCTCGCTTCCATTGTTTAATCTGCTCCAATGAATAATAAACGAAATGAAATTACTCTCAAGGTAGAGGTGTCAGATGTTTTGAGAGCCATACTTCTTTAAGTCAAGAAGGAGATTTAAATTCAAGAAATCAATATTTGCTCGGGTACGATAGCAAAATGCTGGCCGACCTAGCCTAGAGTTACGGCACTAGATCATCATCAGGAATGTAGCAAGCACTTTACTATAAACTTGACGCTTGCCTCACTGGTTCTATTGCTGTTCTGTTATTTCCTTAGCAAAAGCCACACGTATATTAAGTACTAGTACTAGTTTAAACTATTTCCAAATGTGCTTGCAGAAATACTGCTTCTTGTTTCAATTTTCTGACGAATGAATTTTCGTGCATCATCATTTTACCTCCTGTTTTGCATACATTCAAGTTTCTGAACAAACGTAACAGCTATCAGCAGAGAAAAAAATGAAACTATTGTATTTCCAATTGGACGAACACCTAAATACTCGTAAATTCTATATGGAAAAATACAAATGGAGAAGACAATTTTGTATTAAAAACTTCAAGTACATAAGTTGTCATAAAACCAAATTTCGATAACAAGGCAATCGATTGTGCTACTTCACTTTTTCACATCTAAGTCAATAGAAATTCCATTTGAATGGCTGCTGAAGTTATATCTGCTGAAGATATATACAAAACGGAAACATTGATTTCCTTGTACTAGAGAGCAAGTAAGGAATTTTCCGAAAAGTCAAGATGTATATGGTACATCTATGCCCTCAGGACATAAGTTTGAACATACGAATACATATGTACCAGTAGATATATTTCTTGAAGTTGACAATTCGAAAAACGTTTGTTCAATTTATTGAAATTGAAATTGAAATCGAGAGAAGCTTACGAATATATTGTAAGTATGTAGAGACAGTTGACAAATCTTGAAAACTCTTCGACAGACATTTTCGGCTCACTTAAAAATTGATGTGATATACGAGGTGTATAAAAAGTAAAGTGGGCTTATATTTTTATAAAAAAATATTTATTTATTCATCAATACTAATTTTGTTCCCTTCAAAGTAATCACTCTCAGATATAATACACTTGTGCCACTGATTTTTCCAATCCCCGAAGTACTTCTGTAAGCACTTTTTGATGTTGTTTTGAGCTCGATGCCGTTTTTATTTCCTCAATCGTTACAAATCTCCCTCCTTTCATAGGTCTGTTCAGTTTTGGGAACAGAAAAAAGTTGTATGTGGAGCAATCTGATAAATATGGTGGCTGAGGCATAATTGTCGTGTTGTTTTTGGTCAAAAAATCTCTCACAAGCAACGATGAACAAGCAAGTTCATTATCGTGATGAAAAAGCCATGAATTGTTTTTCCACATTTTCGGGCGTTCGAATTGTTTTTCGCAAACGGCACATAACTTTAGAAAATTATTCTTCTTTACCGTTTGACTTTTAGGTTAAAACTCCTGATGCACTACACCACGGTAATCGAAAGAAAAACAATGATCAAAACTTTGAAATTTGATCGGACTTGGCATGCTTTTTTCGGTATTGGCTCTTCTGGGCGCTTCCATTGGAATGATTGGGCCGTGATTTGGACGTCATAACCATATAACCATGATTCGTCACCAGTTATGATTATTTTGAGCAAGTCAGGATCATCATTGATGTAATTCAAGAGCTCCTAAGCGATGCTTATGCGACGGTTCATCTGATCAAACTTCGCTGACACACGTCTCATACCCAAAACATCAGAAAAAATTGCATGAGCCGACCAATATGCGAACATCGTCAGCAACTTCTTTATAGTAAATCAACGATTTTTCAAAACAATTTTCTTCACAGCTTCGACGTTATCATCTTTTTTGATGTTCTAGGTGACCCAACGCGAGATTCGTGATTGGCATCTTCTCGGCCATTTTGAGAGAGCTTGCACCACTTGTAAACATTTTTTTTTTACTTATAGCAGACTCACAGTATGCCACTGTCAACAGTTTTATAGCAATTGATTCCATTTTTTACACAAAATTTGATGCAAATTCTTTGCATTCTTACAAAAAAAATTAGAATTGCTCTTTTCTTGCCGAATCCTGTCATAGTATAAAGTACTTACAATTTGCTTCCATTGATTTAAGTTGTAGTTGTAATTTTTAGGTGTCCAACTAAGTTATAAAATTTTTTTTTTTTTATTTTCTTTTATTTTTTTAAGAAAATACAACTTTTTTATGAAAAAATGTTTGCAAATAGAGTATTCAAAGTACATATTGCCCATCGCTAGCTACAACTTTTGCTCACCTTCCTTACTGTTAAGGTAAAAGTGTTTTTCTTTTAAGGCTATCCACGAATCAAGCCATTTTTTGATGTCTTCATATGTGGTATGCGGAACTGCTCATCAGCTATACCATGTGCTATCGAACGGAAAAAGTAATAATAATCGGATGGTGCAATATCTGGGGAATATGATGAGTAAAATTGGACTAGATAGCGTTTCCAGGAAGGTTTTAACGAGTTTGGCAACGCGAAGCCGAGCGTAGAATCACTTTTTGCGACTCTGTTCGTATTGTGGCCGTTTTTGCGCAATTCTCTGCTCAATCGCATCAATTAAAGTCGATACCGTTCCTCACTGATAGTTTTGTTGGGTTTCAACAGTTGATAATAAATAACACCAACCTGGTCCCACAAGTACACAGCATAACTTTCGCAGTGTGAATAATCGGCCGAGCCGTCCCCATGACTTTATTCTCTTTAAGTTGATGTAGTGAATCCGAGTTTCATCACCCGTCACGATGTGACGACAAGAAAAGACGAGGAAACTATATTACCACTTCAGTTTAAATTGGATTTTAAAAATATATAAAAATTTTAAATGGCCTATTGGTTCTATTTGGCGTATTGTCAGTTAAGTTTTTTAACACATCCTGCTTGCCCTAGGACAGCCACGCTGTTAAACTGTCTGTTATTGGCGTAAACCTTTCGCCCCTGTATGTCCCAAAAATGGCAAAAGTTGGGTTTCAAGGACACCAATGTACTCTTTGCTAATGGAAGTGTCCCCGCTAAGGAAAAACCCCCCACACCATGAGATTTCTACCTCCAGAATTTCTTCCAGAGAAGTGCACGGGATCTTTCCGCAGATCTCTCCAATAATATTGAAAATCATCTGGATCGTCAAGGTTGAATTTCTTTTCGTCAGAAAAAAATACCTTTACGTAAAAAAGCAGCAATAATAAGCATGCCTTGCTCCAGTCACGCTTCATGTTTTCTTTAGCGAATTCTCGGTGAGCACCTTTTTTTTTTTTTAGCTCTTCATGTTTCATGTACTTACAGTTTTTGATCACTCGGTAAATGGTTGAACAGGACACATTTTCCAGCTGTTTTAAACTTTTTGTTGATTTCCTTGCAAACTTGACGATGGATCGTTCTTTTTTTAGAGCCATAAGTCTTGATTTTTTAAAAAAAATTAAAAATCGTTACGTGATCACGTCTAATTTTGTTTACCAATTTTACAAAATATAGTCCTTCATCGTTACAAGCAATAATTTTCCCTTTTCTTCTACTGATGACAACTTTTCATGCGGCATTTTGTTAAAAAAAAGCGGACGGAAGCACGATCAATTCATACGTCAATTTTAAACAGTTAACCCTTCTCCTTTTTTATATTTTAGAATTTCTTTTTACCCACGGCGAAACGAAAATATTTTGTAAAATAGTTATGTTTTTTTCTTTATTGTTTATATGATGTTTCTATAATTTCAAATCCATTTACTTTCACTGAAAATGACTGTGGCTTCCTTACATGTATCTTTTTCATTTTAATATGTGCCTATTACTATGAAGGTGTTTAAATCTTCTTTTTTTACTTGAATATACTTACTATATTTTATTTAATCTTCAAAGCTGCTTACTCATGTCAAGGTTGCTACGATTTTCTTAATGTACTAAGCTCTAGTAGATGTGACAAAGAAATAAATTAAAGAAATTAACTTTATAAATTATATTTATTTATCCTCTTTATACGGTTAACTTGTGAACTATTGGTCTGTGGTAGCTAAAATAACTGACATGCCATAAATATCAGACTTATGTTACGCACAAAGGTAAAATCTATTGCGCATCTTTCATGAAGTGTAGTAGGTTGGGCAACTATTCGCTCATCACTGTCTGGATCGACATTGAATTCACTAACCAGCATGAGAGGGATGTCTAGATCGACATTTTAGGTATCAGTGTCTGCGGATGTACGTAAACTTTAGCAAGGATAAATTTAAGATTGGGGCATGTAACTTCAACTACTATGATGTCTCCGCAACAGGGGTCTACTAATCTGCTTAGAATTTGGTAGTCAACAACCATCTTCTTGTTGAGCCAATTTCTCTAAATTCTTTCTTTCTCTCGGCATTAGTTAGAGTCTTAGGTCATTTCATTTGTACTAGCCCCAACTTTCGGAGTCTCTATGTCTGATTGCGAATTTTAGCACAATCGATTCTTCTTGCCTCTTGTACTCGGTTGCGGTTCTATACCTCTTAACCTTTTCTCGATTTTTATCTTTATTTGCTTCGATTTTTGATGCATCCCTCCTTCTTTGACTTTGGACGCATCATGGGTATTTAAAAACTTCAACGGCTCATAGTTTCTTAAATTCACAAGACCTGTTTTTAAATTTATTAAATCAATTAATTACCTATTTAAACTTCATCGGTCCTTTATTTTAGGTAACTTTAAAGTTCCGTGTGGGTCAAATTGACCCACATATTACAGGGCTTATATTTTTGTCTATGAATGAAATCAATGACTGGTTTCTAATTGAAAATTGTGTGTTATGTGTTTATTAACTTAAGTAAAAAAAAAAACGGGTTTTGGGTTGACATTAATATAAAAAGATAACATAATATTGCCGAGGCATATTAAGAAGAATTAAAATCAATTCAATTCAGTCCCTGGTACGCATTTTTCGCACATTGTATTTTGAAGTAGTGTGAAGGACAGACATATTTCATACACTTATCACACCGTGCGGAGTGTTTGTTTGAATTTGAGCGTGAAGTACACATGTGACAAGGAGCTCTTTTGTTGGTGACTGGTTGATGAATCAACGCCAATGAATCCATTTGTGGCAGTTTTGCTATTTGTTGTGGATGCTCAAACTGCACTGCACTTGATGTTGATGGCATTGGATTCCTGACGCTCTTCACAACAGTAAGCGCATTTGCACCTCGTGGCATTCTTTTACGTTGCTCGATATATGGAACACAAAGCGATTGATCAAGTTCGACCAAAAATAGTCTTCTTCTGATGTTTTTCTTCATAAAATTCCAATCGAGATTCAATTTCGTGTAAATTACGAATGCATTCTATGCTGATATATCGAACATATTGCAAAAAAGGGCAATAGACTATATGTTTACCTTTCTTTTGCATCGATATGTCGCAACCAACTTATCCAAAACATTGACTCCACCTTTTGTGCGATTGTAAAATTTGAATATTTCAGGCTTTTCGTCTGGATCATTCGCATCAATGGCAACAGTCGAATGATAAGTGGAGAGCGTAACAAAGCGACGTTTTTTTGGATTATATGACAGCATGCAATCACGAAGATTATGGTCAAACACGTATTCAGTATGATGAAGCGATTTCTTTTTCATATCCACCAAAGAAGGTGGGATTTCATTTCGATTTTTTCGAACGAATGGTGCCCACTATCGTCATTTGTCGTTGTTTGAGTTTTGTAGCGAGCTGATGAGAAGTGAAAAAATTGTCACAAGTAACATTTCTTCCATTCAATTCCATAAATTTGAGTAGGAAATTATGAAACCGAAATAGTAAACAAAACAAATAAATGAAATACCTTCAGTCATACCCAATACCACTCGTTCTCCTTGATTCACTTCTGGTGCACAGTTACGATCACGTCCATTATATACTTGCACATTGTATGCATACCAAGTTTCAGCATCAGCAGCGATCCACAATTTCAAACCATATTTGGCTAGTTTCGATGGTATGCACTGTGTAAATGGTGATCTACCACGAAATGGTAAAAGTTGTTCATCAACAGCAATAAAATTACCAACGCAATACGATATTTTCAACTGTTGCACCCATTTATCAAAAACTGTGCGTATTGGGGCTAATTTATCTCTTTGTCTCAATCTAGTCTCCTTATCATCAAAACGCAAGCAGCTGTTTATTAGTTTGAAACGTTTTACCGCCATCGTTGATGCGAAAATTGGTCTGCCATGCTTATCGTTCCAAAGTTCGGTAACACACTCTCCTTTTGAACGATAAACTCCAACCAATAAAAGTAAACCAAAAAAAGCACGCATTTCAATTATTTCTATGTCTATCCAGTTATACTTGTATCGACGAACGCCATACAAATTCGTTATTTGGAGAACATTTTTTCAAACGGCTGAATAAACAGTAAAAATGACGTCAGAATATCCGTACACTGACCAGACGCAAATACCATTGGTCCTTGTGTGCTGCCGAATGATGTGGTCGAAAATGAATTCGAACGGGACAGTGGAATTGCTTCTTTCGAATATTCAATTTTTTTATTTTTCGAGAGCAACACTATGTTTGGCTCCATAACGGCAACTTCTCTTGTATTTTAGTCGATATATTCGACATCGGAATCATTGCTATCATAATTATCTTCACTATTTGATTCGTTGTTACTTAGTACGAAGTCATCGTCACTATCTGAATCGTAATCACCACTATCATCACTCTCCAACTCATCAAAAAAGGACGAATCCATTTTTATTTATTTATGTTTAGATCGAATAAACAAACGAACAAACGACACGTTTGTAAACAGTAAACGATACACAAGGAATGTCAAAACAAGATAGTGTGTCATTTTGACCCATAAGAACCTATTAGGGAAGCTTTTTGTACAGCGTTTGAGCGATATTTATTGTAAATATAGATTTCGAAAACATAAAATATATACACGATTTTTACCTTGAGCCAAAATCCTAGCTCGATTTGACGAAGTAATGGCATAGTAATCTCATCTTGAACTCTTGAACTTCAAAAGTGGGTCAAATTGACCCAAGGAACCGGTGAAGGTTAATGCACTTTACAACGCCACCTCATTTATAACTGTAGCATGACAATTAACAAAGTTAACCGGGTTTGAAATTTTGTTAACAACGGTTTTTTTTTAAAGTCAATTGTATGCGATGACTTATAACTTGCGACGTCACTTCTGGATACGAACTTAATTGTTCTCTGTGTGATTGCGCAACTCTCCACTAGCGATAAGACAAGTGGCGCGGTGCTCGACCTGCGGGTGACTGAAGAGGACGCGGTGATGCGTGGTTACATGTTTAGTGATGGTTTTCATCAGCGCGACCCGGTCACGCAGACCGAGCATAGAAGACAGGGTTTCCTGAAAAAAAAAAAAAAAATATCCAAAAGGTTCTTATTTTAGCCTTTTAATAATTTGGAGGAAACCTTTAAACTATCGAAAAACTTTGACTATCGACTACACGCATAGGCAGCTTATGGTGATATATTGTAGTTTTCTTAGAAATTACGGAAATTTTTGACTCTTCATAAAATTTTTTTAATTCTTATTATTCTTCCAGGTAAAAGCAGTTACAAAAAACTACGTTAAAAAATAGCAAATACAAGGATGATGATATAGCTATGAAATGGAGTGTATATTTTCGGTAACACTATCCTAATATTGAATGTTGATTGATATTGAGATACAGCGCCTCATTATCAAATTACACAGTAATATATTGTGTATTTTGTCAACGATGTTATAAAAGCTTTTGGTTAATGATAGAGTAACGAACAGATGCTGTAATAAGATACTATCCCGATATCTTGACAAGGAAGAAGAAATTGATTTTTTTTTTACATCACGGTAAAGTTTATAGAGGGCGAAATGAATAGGAAAATATAAATTAATAATTTTAAGTACAAGGTTCTCAAAAGTGTCCACCCCACAAGTCACTCTAATAAAGTTCAGATTTAAAAAACTTTTTGTTTTGCTTAATTCATGTAAAACTTTTTAAGATTCAAATGAGGTAAACAAATTATACATAAGAAACAAGAAAAGCTGCCAAACATTTGTTTCCCATTAGATGGTTCACTTGGTACTATTTGTTTCTTGGAAGAAGTTTTTAATTTACATTGAACAAAATATGTAATAAGAGGCTTAACCCTTTTTTTCATTCTAAATTCCAATTTACTACTAGTATCTATTTCCGACCTTTATGGCACAAGACGTTTACGAGATGAATATAACAAGCCTATCTAGGAACTGGAATAATTCTTACAAAATAAAAGAAATACGTTTCTGGCGTCAAATACTTGCAAGTCGTCTTTGCATCTACGGCAGGAGGTGGGTTATAACATATGTAACACGAGCATACAAAAATGGGTCGCATTTTTCTTGATATGGCGTAGTTTATTAGTCTATGGCAGTCTTGGTTGGCCAGTATGAGGAAGGGCGCCCTTTACTATTCCTAGTGGAATGTTGGCTGTTTCTGTTTGTTACTCGTCCGCCTAGCTCCTTCAGCTGCCGTTTCGCTGTCTTCAATACCACTGTATTCAGGAATCCAGATGATATTTGTTTGATTGGGAGTCAAGGGGATTAAGTAAAGATGGACATTATTCGACTTGTTTTGAGGAGCTAACTGCTGAATTAATAGTTTTAATTGCAGCCCGCCCATCGGTGAAGATAGCAGTGTTTTGGGTCTATACTGCACACACTGTTCTTTGAAATTTTTAAAAGCTGTCGGTGTTACATATATTCCTTACTTAGGGATGGCCACCAAATGATGTGAATTTTTACAGAAAGTTTTTTCACAAACATAGAGTAATGTGCATGGTTTCCTTGCCCGTTGTTTAGTATTTAGCTTTCATCTAAGGTTTGAGTCAAGCTTTATGCCAAGGTACTCGTATTTGGTCCTGTTACACAGAAATGATGTTTGGCTGTTTAATTAAGGAAAAGTCTTGTGTTTTAGTCTTTGTGGTAAAATGCATAATTTTAGTTTTAGCTGTTTTAATTTGATTGCAAGGTCACAGCTCGTGTGCCAAAGGCGAACAATTCCGAGCCTCCTTTGCTGGAGTTGAGTTATAACAGAAAGGAATTTTCAGGGTCTTTATGACTATACTGTGCATGGATAGCTAATGTGTATTCTCTGAAGCATGGGGTTTTTTCAACTATCCGTACTACTTCGTGTAGAGCCGTCTACATGGATTAGTCTGACTGTCGTGTTAAAATTTTAATGTAGATGAGATCTTTAGGATATTGTGGACGTGGGTTAACATAGTGCGTTCTGAAGTACAAAATATGAAGGGCTGATGAGCCTTTAGTCCTTTGTGGACTCATGCCCTCGCCGATTCGAAATGTGGCGCGTAGAAAGGCAGCTTTTATAGCTTACAGGCATGCCAATAATGGGACGTGATTTGGGAAAAATACATTCAAAATCTGTGGACTTATAGCAAGAGCAGCCATTAATGGTCCAAGAGAAGAGACTCTCTCTTCGATAATGATGGAACATTCTTTCCTCCAGGGAGTATGTTATTCCCTATTAAAAGTAAGTCTTACTCGCATGTGGTGTTACCGCTACAGCCGGGGAATTGAGTAAACTTGCGGTAGATTTAAAAAATATGTCAAATTATAACTTTATAAGGGCTGGGACTTAAAAAGTAAAATACTTCAGGGCCTTGAAAAATAAAAGGGATTGCCGACTTCTTAGGGTGTCTTGATGGATATAATAAGCAAGCTTGATTAAGCATCGTTAGCTCAGGGTTTGTTGATAAAAGTCGAGTATCGTTTCGGTTTTTCTCCAAGATTTCAAGAAAATTCAATGTTATTCCTCACAGTACGACAATTCCATATTATGCTCAATATGTGATCTTAATAGGTGAAATCTTCACTGGGTGAGAGCATAATTCCTAATGGAAGTTCGTTCCATGATTACGAGGCGATTTTTCTTCATATAATATATACAAACTATGGTATTGACGAACTAAAAATAATGATTTGTTCGCTCTTATTATACAATTTTGCTCAATTGCCAGGGTTACTAATATATACTGTAATATTTCTTATTAAATAATTAAAGTTAAAATAAATAAAAATTATTAAGCGAAGCCCTGACATTCTGGTAATGCCATAACTTATTTACGTACATATTGATCGAAATATCATATACTTCACCGACTGGTGACCAGAATTCCGAATTAAAAAAAACAAAGGTAATGCATACGCTTCACAACTTTGTTGGATTTTCATAAAAAAGAATGATAAGTATAGTTTAAAGTAATATAACTACTTTCAATTGATTTAGTACTATATTGTTCGATTTTTGAATTTAATTTAAATAAATGTTTTTCAAAATGTCTTCCCAATTTAAATAGATCATAACTACCAAATTTGGAGCTATCTCTAGGATACAATTGAAGTCACATAATTATGACTAAAAGCATTATTTAATGATATTGATTTACAAGGATAACAAAAAGATGTCTATCAGCGGGAATTTAGAGAATTATAATAAAGGAGGTCCATAAAAATTGTACATTACTATTACTAGAAAGTCGGACATGATTAGCGTATGCATTTTATACTGAATTTTAAACAGCTACATTTAGTAACAATGAAACTAATAAACGATTACTAACTAATCTAAAATGAATAACGTCTAACTGTCGAGCACAGTAGAGGCGTCTACATCTTAAGATGCAGGTACTGGTGGGCATCAACCACCAAACTTTTACACTTATTGATTTTAAGCTAGCTTCCTCAATGTACGTTGATGTTACGTTATTTAGACCAAAGCCCTGCTATTTATCCGCTAAACATGCCTCGGTCATCTTAATCTTTGTATCTAGGCTCTGTTTATTTACTGTGGACAAAAGATCTATTGGTGAATGAGCATGTCTCATGTTGTCACGATGACAACTTACGATAGAATGACCACATATTCGTCTAGGTTTCTTCAAGTGATGTAAGAAATATTTCACCCCCTCTAATCTGGGCTCAAAAATTGGAGTACAATGCCCACATCTGGTCGGGTGCGCTCAAAACATCTTTGCACCTGCTAGATGGGATTCAAAACCATGCGATACACTCAAAGGTGAAACCTTGTTTCACTTTATTCTATCGCTAATTTCACCACCAATGCTCTATGGAAATTCCTAGTAGCGTCCCACCCCTTCAAACTTTTAACCGTAACACCCATCTGGCTATGAATGCTCATTAGTACACCCTCAGGCCCACTTCCGGATGTACTCTAAAATATCGTGATTCGTTTCTAAGCCACTTATGGAATGTCATGCCTAACTCTTTATTTCCGAGTTATTATAAGTTTCAAACATTTAAAACCAACTTTCATCGGTACCTCTCTTTTTTCCTCCCTGATTTTCTTTTGCCTCTGCTGTTTGCAAGCCTTTTAAGAGTTCTCAAATGCGTGAGTGCGCTCAAATTATAAAAAAGCAGGCCTTACAGTTCGACTTTTTATCCTTTTCCTTAAGATAAATTAAAGTTTATGCAGAGCCGGGTATGAAAACGTTTTTTCTCAAGAAGCAGACCGACTTCATATATTGACAAATTTCATGCTTCTGATTGTGGAGCAGCGAGCATTTTCCACTGCCATTCTGACAATGTGAAGGTTTTCACCATTGAGCCCATAAATTCGCAAGACTTCATAAAGCTCCCCGCTGTATATGCTGCCAACGGCGACCAGAAAAAATGAAGAAAAAGTGGTGTGTCAGCAGTTCCATTACAGAAGGGTTGATGATATACATTACTTACCAAATTAGCCGCCGCTGCTTTAATTAGTTTGGTAAAGATTTCGTCTGTCAGCCTTATCTGCTTTTAGTTTTAGGTATATGTGCATTGCTTTTCCATTTGAACTCAACCTTCTCTTCCGCGAGATCGTGAGCTCAACTGCAGCTACATTACATAAAGTGGCTCATCCATTTGGTGTGGAAGTTTTCATCAAATTAAACACACATGGTGCCTGGCTGGTTTTAAACACTTTCGCGCACAGTGGTGATGTTTTGGGGTGTACGTGTTGGCCGAGCATGCTAATATGGAGTTTGACTCGATACCGAACCAGTTTCTTCAAAACAGTTCATCATTGCGCAAATTCCGAACTCACAGATCGCCCATTTCAGTAACAACACTGAATAAAAAAATGTGTTGTTGCGTGATAAACGACTCCATAATTAAAATTGCCAAAGTTTGTACGACATCTGTTAAAAAGATCAACTAATTGACAGTCAACATCCCAACATTTGTTGGCTCACCCTTTCTATGTTAGTTAATCTGTGACGCGAATTCCATTAGTGTAACTCTATTTACTGTCTTTAAAATGGTGACGAGTATAAAGGGTTCACTACTATTTGATTTGTAACGAAAAACAATTAGCCAAATGACTTCCAGGATCTCTGTTGTACATCCAGCCTCTTTTGATCAAATTGTTCATCACATTTGAGAAATTATTTTATCGATAATAACCTTATCTCTCACATAGTCTCAAAGAAAGAAGTTGCGCAGTTTTAAATCGCAGGATCATACTTATTTTAGTAACCAAAAATATGTTAGCTAATGTTTTAGTAGATGTATTACATAGATTTTCTCTAACTAACAAGTAATTTTGCACATCTTCAACATTCCGGAGCTCTTGGGTACGAAAGTAAATCCACCAATGCTTGTGCAGTAACAGGATATAACATTTCTGTAGACCCTTATGATATTAGAATTAATTATTTTTTTTTTTAATATTTTAAAATTGTTATAATTGATCAAATTAACATATACAAACTGGTAAATCCCTCTCAAAGTGTGCATATTTCCACCTATATTGCAAAGGAGCTATCAGAAATTGTGTACAACCTGTACAACTATGTGCGACCAAATCGTAGCGCAAATCGCTTAATTCTTATCACAAAATTTGTAAAAATAATAAAAATTTAACAAAACCGTGTACTAGATGGTGTAAAAAGTAGCCTCCTTAAGAATGAAAAAAAATTTGTTTCTAAAATGTTTTTTTTTTTTTATTCTATTCAATATAGTCCCCTTTTAGTTTGATACACTTATTCTAGCGATTTTCCAACTTCTTGATCCCGTCCGTAAAGTAATTTTCCGGAAGGTCTGTGAGCTGTATTTTTTATTTGGGACGAGATAATAGTCCGAGGGAGCCAAATCGGACGAATACGGTGGATGCGATAGCGATTGGAGCCGTAAGTCATTGATTTTAGCCGTGGTTGCGATGCTCTTGTGCGCCGGTGCATTATCTTGCAAAAACAAAATTTTTTTCGCTTCATGTAAGGCCGCTTTGCAGCGATTTCGGTCTTCAATCGCTCTGATAATGCACAATAATACTCGCTGTTGATGGTTTTTCCTTTTTCGAGGTAGTCCACGAAGAGTATGCCATGGCAATCTCAGAAAACCGACGCCGTAAACTTTCCGACCCATCAAACCTCCCTCGGCCGCTTTGGAGCACTCGTGTTGGCTTCAGTCCATTGCCGGGCACTCATTCTGTTCTCTGGTGTTCAACAGTTACCAATCTACGCCAAAAATCCGCCCGATTCCGCATCAGCAAGTCTAAACACTCGAAGTGCTGTCGCGTTCGTGTTTTTGGTCAGGAGTGAGTATGCGCGGCACCCAGCGGCAGGATAACTTTTTCATATGCAGAATATTTCCCAAAATATGGCTTGTGCGCCCAGTACTAATCTTTGTGGTATCTGCTAGCTTGCGCACCTTCACTTTGCGGTCAGCCAACACCATTTCATGTATTTATTTTGACATTGTCCTCTGTAATCGCATCGGAGGGCCTGCCGCTGCGGACTTGATCGGTAGTGGAGTTGCGGCCACCACGGAACTCTCGAAACCAATATTTTACGGTGTTATCTGACGGAGCATTAGCCCCATAATATTTATTCGACTTTTCTTTTGTTTCCTTCGCCGTTTTGCCTCTCAAAAAATAATGTTTTTTGAGAGAACGAAAATCATTTTTATCCATACTCAACATGATACCAAACACATCAACAAAAATTTGCTGTCAAAACAAAACTAAAGACAGTATCGCATTGAAATTTGGCATGTCTGCCTAGATATGAACGGACTTCAAGGCACCATAACCTTTTTTTCAGTAGCAATGCATTCTGGCGGTCAAAGAGGTTAATTTTCACTCCACCTAGTACTTATAACGAATGGGAGGCGGCACCGCTTAAATGACACACAGCGCTGGACAGAAGCGGAAACACTCAATTTGGCACAAGAACTGGCGGGTGAAAGGAAAAAACCATCCGAAACTTTTGAGGTGTTTATTCGTTCTTGTTATAAGCTTTTTGTTAACTAAGAACATTTTTATTTTAGAAATCTATAGCGAAATATTTTATTAAAGTATTTCCACAGAGTTGCCGCAGCTGAAGACCATTGACTGGATGCCAATGAAAAATAAAATGCGGCAAATCAAATCTACACATATACACTGTTACATATTCGTTTAAGCGCACAACTATGATTTTTGAGTTTACAATTTTTAATACTAAAATACTTCGCAATTGGCAGCTTTGTTAAAATAAATTTTATCTACGGAGTAACGGTTTTTAGCTGCGATAAGGACATGGCATCTGCTGTTGTTGTTACGAAAGAAAACAGACAAAGTTGCTTTATAGTAAACGAATTGTCGGCATATTCGTTTAAACGCAGGAAGTTTTTATTCAATTTTTAGTAATTTTTTGATGGTGGAAATTGATCTGCTGCCGGTTAATAACTAAACAGTACGTACTAAGTTTAGATGCATTAGAAATAAGTTTTATTTCTTTTTTAAGGTTATTGGAAAAATGCCTAAAGCAAAGTATCTTACCGATGCGGAAAAAGCTCAAATTGATCTTCTGCATAGGGAAAATTATTCTAATTGGGCGTCGCAATAACAGATCAGAATGTGTTATTCGTAATTTTTTGAAGAAGAAAGGAAAATATGGAGTTAAAAAGCCAATGAAAGGTAACCGGAAACTCAACAAACGACAAATTGAAACCATTAGACGAGAAGCAACAGAAAATAAACTTAACTCCAGTCAAATAAAACAAAAACACAATCTTCCTGTTACAAAAAAAAAAAAAAACACTTTTTGAGATCGCATCATATTGCAGCCCGTCTGGAATTTGGTCGCAGATACATGCACTTGGGACAATTTCAGTGTTACAAAAATATATATTTCGGACCTCAATTTAGAGGTCAAAGGGGTCCGTATGTCCAAGCGAAATTTTGGAGTTGGCAGTGTGATGGTGTGGGCGGCTTTCTCTGCCCGAGGAAATACCACATTTCGCTTCGTACCCACAAAATGGGTACATGCCTCTATCCATGTCTCACAGGCGTCTTTGGAGTGGTTTAGAAAGCGAAATATCCCGCTTTTGCAATGGCTAGCTTGCAGTCCTGACTTAAGCCCCATAGAAAATATATGGGGTATCATGGTGCGCAAAATATACGCGAAAAAACAAAAAACTGGAAGCTTTTTAACAGTAAAGGGGCTTAAAACCAAAATAAAGCAAGTTTGGGATGAAATTAGTACCGGAATTCTCCAAAACCTTGTTAAATCGATGCCAAACAGGATTTTCGAGTTGATCCAAAAGGGTGGAAAATCTACAAGTTATTAACTTTATTATTTTTTTTAAAGATTTCGTGAGTGCGTTTTTTACCCATTTTGCTTTGGTAAAAAAATAAATTAACAAAAAAAAAAATAAAATGAATTTGAATTGAGGGAAACTTTTGCCACAAATTTAATTTGCTTATTAAATAATATTAAAACATTGTATTGCATTGTTTTTTTGTTATTTGTTTTTTTTTTTAATTAAGAAACATGTTTAAAAAGGTATCTCCGCTTAAACGAATATGTACCAGTGTAGCTGCTCTAGAAGAATGAAAGGTGGCTTGTCCAGCCACCTGCGAATTAAAAAGTGTTCAGGTCAAAACTCACCGAATTCACAATCATGATTCTACTACAGAGCATACAATTCCTAAGTCCAAAAATCACAGGATTTTGAAATAAAAAAACTTCAGATTGAAAGTGAGAAAAGGATTCAAAAATACGAATCAGAAGTCAAATATGTATAAAACATTTAACATTGAGAAATCTAAATTTTTTTGCGCATGGAGTATGCATTTCAACAAACCCATCGCTTTCAGCTGATGTGTGATTTTGATTTTAAAGCTCAGTATTTGATTCGTTAGCTACTTCAACTTCGTTTCATTCGAAAAGATGAAATCATGCAATATAGTGCAAGTTTTAATTCAATGACAATATTGTTTTATCGATGTGTCAGTTTTATTTTTATACCCTTAGCTCTTCTTATCTTGAACCGGTCTTACATCCTGATACGGTATCGACCTTGAATTCTTGCAAATTTCCATCTAAAGAATTTGATCTGAAAAAAGTTACGACATAGCCACATAATTTTTATGCACTATTAACAACTAAAAATTCTGATTCAATCCGGAATTCCTCGCTCTACAATCCTGGCATCGTGGATCTTTCCTTCCTGGATATTCTTACACTATATGCTGATACTTGAAGCTGATATATCGCAAACCGCTTGGACTTTTAAGGATTATACATACTATATGTGCTTACGCGAAAAATACGATTCAGGATCATCGATAGGTTTTTCTGTTAACTTTATTTCTGTGCCATATATGTAACCGATGCAGTGTGGTAATTTGCAAATAATTCTTGAAGATCCTCTAAGCCATCTGGCCAGCACAGAAATTGATTTTTAAGTTTCAGAATCAATTTAAAAATTCAATCAGTGATAAGCTGAAATAGTTTATTTTGATACGATGTTTAAAATTATTGTAGATCAACAAAAATCTTTGATTGATTGATTGAGGCCCGGGTCAACTCCGCACAGATTACTCAATGCTTACTACAAACATACAACTTAAAAACTAAACTTTAAACTAACATTAATATGACATAAAAAGTATGATCTAAGCAAGGGGTCAATGAGCTTGGGAGAAGAAATTCCGAAGATTGGTTATGCTGATGTTGAAGTCAAACACATTAACCATGTTGTTCGCAGTTCGCAGTATTCTGGTCTAAGGTTCGTTACAGCCTTAGTCGGTTCGTTGAAAATTGATGTGGAAGAGAGGTGCAGACTTAAGGTGGCCAAGATTTTTATTAAAGGATATCATTTGGAGCAGGGTATAGCAGTCAATAAGACCAGTGAGTAGCTGATGAACGAAAGGTGCATTAGCAATTTCTCGCCTTTTTTGAGGGGTTGAAGATTAATTAGCTGTAAAGATCGCTGTACGGAGACAGCGGGGTCCAAGGTAGACCCCGTAGTGCTAATGTATAAATCTTCTTTGAAAAGCTTCAATTCGCATTGAATGGCTTTCATTCATAGCTTATGGATCCCAGTAAAAAATTAGCTTTGTTAGTAATTTTATCAATATACGCCCGGAAATCGAAACTTCTTTATCGCATATAACACCTAAGTCGCGAACTAAGAAGACAGGGGTTATTAATTATGAAATAGGACCTTTTTGGTGATGACATATGGTACATTTACGCGAATAACTTAAAGTTTGGCATTTGCTAGCATTAAGCTCCAAAAAGTTTTATTCGCACCAGATTAAAAACCTATTCAGATCATTTTGTAGTGATAGAGATTACAGAGATGTGCTTATACTCGAAGATATTCGTATCATCTGCATAGATTGAAATAGGGGATTCCTTGAGAATGAGATCTACGTCATTGATTGTCAATATAAATATCAGTTGACCGAGGTGACTTCCTTAAGGTACACCAGATGTAGTTACAATGGGATCAGAAACAGAAGATCTAAAAAGAACATTATATTGTTAACTTGTTAAATAAGATGTGATCCACAAGATAAACCCAGATTGGAACCCAAGAGCTTCTAGCTTGAGAAGGATTATCTCGTCCGAAATTTTATCGAAGACTTATCTAAAATCGTTCGCAATCACACCTATTTCATTTCCATTTTCCAATGCAAAGAGAGAAGTAGAAATGAATTCTGCTAAATTAGTAATTGTTGATCTTCCTTTTAGAAAACCATACTATTAAGGAGAGAAAGTAGGTTTGCAGTGATGATAACAGGTCGTAAAAAATGCTATGAAATAGTTTGGGTATACAACAGAGTTTAGCAATGAGACGGTAATTAGAGATTTAATTTTTGGGACCTTTCTTATGCAGTACGATCTCTTCCGTTATAGAGCGCTGAAAGAGGAAGAGGAAGAGGAGAGGTTTGCCCAAGATGTTTGCAGATTTTTTCAAAACAATGGCAGACAGACCGTCAGGACCCGCAGAGTACTGGTCTTTGAGAAGGCTTATTTTCTCCATTCAATGTTAATATAAAGTAATGTAAGTGAAGTTTGGACACAGCTACTCATGTAATAACAATAGAAGATATCAGGTTCTCCAACATGAGTAGCAAACGATTGGCTAAAGAATTTAGAGAATAAGTCTGAGATTTCTTCAGGGTTGTCCGAGGACTCGGATATCATGGTGGGTAAGTGATTATCAGATTTTCGTTTGGTTTTTATGAAGTAAAAAAAGCGTTTAGGATTGGAGATAAGTTCAGATTGCATTCGGTTTAAGTAATCGCGGTATAGTGACTTACAGACCTGAGAAAAAATGGTTTAAGCTTGCTGGTAAGCGAAGAAGTCTTAGCTTTTTTTTTTTTTTGTTAGGCAGCGAGCGTAGTTCATTATTGTATCAGGGTGGTGAGAATGTGAGATTTTTGGAGACGAAAGGAACACGTTTTTTTTTAAAGAGTTTGAAGATTAGGGTGTAAAATATTATGTACGGAAATAATGGAGCTTTTTAAGATGCTGTTGAAATAAGTAGTACAAAACAGGTACATAGTTTAATTTTCCGAAATCAGTCCTATGAAAATGGAAATGATTACAATGCTGCAACTGAATTATTTTATTTTCTTTACTGTAAGCGAACGTCAAGCTGTCAAGTTCAGATAAAAGATGTTTGCTTTCTGTAAAAACAGATTTATCGGTATCAGATTAGAAAACAAGATCAAGTTGAGGAAAGTTGAAATTCCCCAAAACTATTACCATATCTCTCTGTCTACAATATTTACTATGGAGTCCATAGTGTCTACAGCAAGTGGGTGAAGTCTTCCACCATCCCCATCGTATTTTCCAAAGAACTGTAACGCAGATAACTCGCTTACCGGGATTTCTAAAAGATATTTTAATAGTTTTGCTTTTGTTTTTGTTAAGACAGTCTTTTCAAGTGCTCACCAAACCTCACATATTGCACGAAATATGAGTATTCAAGGGTGCGTTCATTTTACACATTGCTTTCAATTGCGTTTGGATGAATATCCTTAATATATTGCTACAATTACTTTTTTAAATTTTACTGGTAAGTATATGTACTCGTAGGTATTTCAAATAAATTTTATTTGAACATTTCATTGGAGTAGAAGTTTGTAAGGGATTGCATCTCATTTTTATTCACAGAAACATGTATCTTGAAGTTTTATTTGATAGTAAATTCGCACGTGATTATTTTTTTTTTAGTTATTTTAAGTGTTGAAATAATGATTATATTTTTGTTTGGTTCCTTTCTTCTCTATGAAAAAATCCACTCAGTAGAACTTTGAAAAAGATTGATGATTGGTTTTGCTTCTGTAAACTAACATATGTAAATAGTCTTAAGGGTCGCCAGTACTTGAAGATTGCTTAAGTGGGATTATTATGTTTACTTACATTCTATATCAGTGCAAAGAGCTTACTTTGATAATGTATTTATATATAGCGTTCAGTTACAGGAGTGGAGAAGCAGTTTTAGGTGTACCAGGTTAGATGGACTCCAGTGCGAGTTTTTATTTTTGTTAGTCTTCAACCCTTTGGGTTACGTTATAGAGCTCCAATCATTGAAATTTTCTAAAACAAGGGTTTTTTTTCTAATTACATAGCTTTTTTTCTAATAAGGATTCTTTGAACGGACGCGTACCATCTTTTGACAGATGTCATATTTTTATTTCAAATTGTCTACCATTCAACATTATTTACAAATCATCAACTTTTCTCATTGAAATTCGCGGTCAGTTACGTGTGTTAAATCCGTTTCTCGTCAGTTATAATCTTCCAGATAAGCGAGCAATTGAATTTTTATTAAAAGGATTTGCATCTCACGAACGTCCCTGTGGCATATTTTGTAAAAATTAGGCCAGGCTGTTTGAACGATTTATGGTTTCCAAATAATGGCTCCACATGCCACATAGCTCGTTCTACAATCGATTTATTGAAGACCAAGTTGGGTTAACGCCATGGCACTAGAAATGCCCCTTTGAATTGACGTTCTACTCGTAAAATATAATACCTTTGGACTGTTAAGACTAAATTAAATGTCATTTTTATGCCTACAAACCAGAAATCCAAGACGACTTTAAAGTATAATTGCTGGAATATTGCGCGAATGATTGTCGCTGTAAACCCTCGTTTTTTAATTTAAAAAACTGTTTGGGAGCATAACGTGCCAAAACATAAATACAATATTACGAGTTTCATAAAGTTTCGATTTCAAAATGCCATAACACGCATCAGACCTATGGAATGCATATTCTCAAACCCAAAATATATGCTCTTAGCAAAGCAAAGTATGAACTTGCAACAAACACAGCGTTATCCACATTTACATCTAACAGAAATGTTGTAAGGTTGGGAAAATGCGTATCACTTCACTTATCGCTTAATAATCAAAATCAAAAGTCATCTTTGAAAAGACTCGCCACAAGAAATAAAAAATGGGCTCCTTTTAATAAAAATAATTTTCCACACCAATTCTATGTTCAGCTTGTTTATATTTCAATATCTAGACCTTAGATTTAGCATTATTTTCGTGTGCTGAAATAAAACGTACGTAAGGTGGCGCTATAATCCAGGGCGCACCTGGGCTTTAACCAACAGGCGTCTACAGCCAGCTCGATCATTAGTTACCTCCTTCCAGTCATTCTAAGTTTATTGAGGTCCGCTTCCTAAATCACCACACACCACACCACACTACGACAATTACTCTACTCCCGAGCGCCAGCGAGAAGGAAGTAAAATATAAAGACAGAATACGTACAACATAAAATAACACAAAGTGAATTAACGAGACCGTGGGGGCTAAGAATTGCCAAAGATTAAAGGGAAACTTCTAGGGTTGAGATTATAGCAGTGGAAACTTTTGGAAGATGGAGTAGCTATAAGTTTTTTGTAATGACGTAAATAAGTGGACTACAATATATAAGGTCCTTAACATTGAATACAAATCGGATGAATGAAGACTATTTATAGATAGCTCAAAATTAGGCTTGAGAGCAGTCTTGCTACACAATAGCAATATTTTACCTCAATTTCTATCTGCATGGCCGTCTATATAAAAGAATATCAGGAAAATTTATAAAACTTTTCTATTACATTTAAAATACAAAGGACATGAATGGCAAAATTGTGAAGATTTATAATAAAAATTGTCCCTCTTTTGCTTGGACTCCTATTAGGTTACACGAAGTTCTGTTGTTTCATCTAAGAATGGGACAATCTCACTTTGTAAGTCCTTCAAATCAGGGAAAAAGATGTTCAAAATGTTCCTTTAGTTGACTCAAAAAAGCGTTGTTCACACCTCTGTACAAAAAACTTTGTGAAAGCTATTGACAAAAATGGGAAGACATTTCATTATTTACGTCAGAAATTTTCAAAACTGACCAAAGACAAAATCAAGGAGAGAAGTCTTGTGGTTCATCAAATTAGAAATTTATTTATAGATCATGTTAATCTTGTTGCAAAAAAAAAAAAAAAGCTTGGAATGACTTTCGACTTGTAGGAAACAAAAGAGATGAAAACTGTGTCACACTCATAGAAAACATGCTATCGTCCTACCAAACACTTTGCTGTAATACAACGGTGGTCGCAGAGGTACCCGGCCTGATCAAGACATGGCGGTAGTTGTTTTCACTGTTTTGGAAAGTACGCATAAGCATATGTTTCAAGTTTAAAGGAGCCACGTTGTTTAGTATTTGTTTGGCAGCCATCAATAGTGAACCTTGTCAGTGAATTTGTGAAAATGGAGAAAATTGGTCATCGTTATGTGATACAATAGTTTTATTTGAAATGCCTCAGCCCAACCATATAAAAGCTGAATTTAATTCTACTCTGGGTGAGTAAAATTCACAAAGAGGTACTGGATGATCGTCGACTGAAAGTGCACGACCTAGCAGACATTGTAGGCATTTCAAAAAGTGCGGAACATCGAATATTATTTGAAAATTTGGACATGAGAAAGCTGTGTGCAAAATGGGTGCCGCGTTTGCTCACACTTGAGCAAAAATACAATAGTGTCGTGAAGATGTTTCAATTGAGCGTTTAGCGAAGTTTCACAGCAACAAAACAGAATTTTTGCGCCGTTGCATAACAATGGATGAAACATGGGTCCATCACTTTACACCCGAGAACAGAAAAGAACAACCAACACAATAGATTCAAAACTGAGAACCGGCTCCAAAGAAGGCGAAGACCGTTTCATCTGCAGGCAAGATCATGGCGTCGATTTTTTGGGATGCGCTTGAGATAATTCTCATTGACTATCTTCAAAAAGGAAAAACTATCAACGGCCAGTATTATGCGAACTTATTGCAACGTTTGAGCAAAGAAATCAAGCAAAAACTGTCGCATTTGGCTAAGAAGAAAGTGTTGCAACATCAATATAATACACCAGCTTACAAATCCGTTATTGCAATGGCCAAAATTAATGATTTAAAGTTTGAATTGCTACCTCATGCACCCTATTCGCCAGATTCAGCCCACTTGGATTACCTTCTGTTCCCAAACTTGGAAAAATGTCTCAGTGGTCAAAGATTTTCTAACGATGAAGAAGTGATGTCCGCAGTTAATGGCTATTTCGAGAAGCAAAACAGTTTTTATTAAAAAAAAGGAGTATCGAACTTTTTGAACATCGTTGAGAAAAGTGTATAGAAAGGCGACTATGTTGAAAAATAAATAATTTTTTTTCGAAAATTTTACTTCTGGTACTTCTGGGACCGCCGTCGTATGTCCTTAAAAATTCATTTCTTACACTCTCATTTATGGTAAACTATTTTCCATACAATTGTCGAGCGCTTATTGAAGAGCAATGAGAATTTTTTCATCAATTTCGTTAACATGGAAAACGTTTCAATTATTGTTAGACTATTACTAAAGACATAGACATTTTTGAAGCTAATATGAAATTGAAGCTAATTTTATCTTTTCATATTTATGTTTGTATTCTGTGTATTCTATAAGAAAAGTTATTTCGCATAAAAAATACCATTTTAATGTCAAATAAGTATTCAAATATACAAAATTTGTTTTGTTAAAAAAAAAAAAATCACAAAAATGGTGTGAGTATAAGCGAATGTCTTCCACTGTATATTTAGCCTTTTAGTATGCAATTGCTTACACACGAACGACTTATATAATTCTATAGTCTCCTTTAACTCTATCTTAATTGTATATTTTAATTTGTTGGACCGTCTGTTGGTTGATTTTTGCTGCTGTTGCTATTTCTGCTGTTGAGGTTGTTGTACTTGCAGTTTTTGCTGCTATTGGTTTGGGGGTTGCCACTTAGCCTTCTGAGCATTGCAGAACATGCAGAACAGCTGTTATCATAGCAGCTTATGTTGTGGCTGTTGTGGCTGTTGCTTTTTTCATCTCCTTTACTCTGATAAAAAGCACCATCTATTGCAGATTATTGATGCTGCTATTGAGCGATTCGAATTGCTCTTTTGATTCGGGGGCTACCATAGAGGCAAATCTAGTGTTCTCCGCCATATAATGGCCCTAATCGCGGCTTGTCTTATTTGGAAAGTCATCTCTTGCTTATAATGATGTTGTTACCGCCCTTTAGTGTATTTCAGCAGGTATATTTTTTTATTGAGGTCAATAGATAGGGTTACTTAACGAGTTTGGAAAAGAGTCTTAGCTTCGTCCTCTTTTTGCTGCCATTTTAGCATCTACTCTTATGAGCAGTAGGATCCAGATACAAGCTTCTTTTTAAAAATAAAATAAACAAAACTCAATTTTTTTCGATATGTAATGGCTTTGTTAGAAAGTAGTAACGCATCCTGTCAACCCTGGTCTTCCAAGACCTTCTTGACTATTTCTGGCCCCATCCCATGAATGGCTTAGACAAAGAGCTTAAATGGTTTCTGGATTGTCCGCATAACATTGATCCTTAAGAGCACCCCACAAAAAAGGCTAATAATGTCAAATCGCAGCTCCGAGGCGGCCAATCGATATCACAAATGTGGTTGGTAACATCATTATCGAACTTAGCGCTCAAAAGATAGATTTGTTTGTTGGGCTGTGTGGCATGGCGCGCCATCGTCCTGAAATCAAAGATCGTCCAAGTCAAACGAGCTGCATCTTTGAAATAAAATGAAATGAAAAAAACTGTCACTCTCTGCGGATGCACCAGCTTTTCGACAACCAGATGCAAGTTTTCTAATTTGCAGATGCGACTATTCTGTTGGTTAACATAGTCATCGAGATGAAAATTATTTTTCGGCCAAATTCAATGCTCAATTAGAGATATCGTAAAGCTCAAACTGAGAAGCGATAACAAAGTGGAGAGTCGTGTGCCTTCAATTGCTGAGTCAATTGGACTTTAAGGGAATAATCCGTGATCGACGATGAGTCCATGTTCCTGGTTTGATTTGAACACTCTAATCCACTAAAGCCACATTCTCGTCAGTACGACCGTGAGTAATGTCCGCAAACAAGTCAGTCTCACAAACTTGCCAACAGCAGGCGCGGTGGATGCTTTATTTCGGCCAACACTTCTTTTGATACACGCACTGTTTGGCAACACAGCACTCACTTTTGAAATAAGTTTGCAATATTATATTTCTCAACGTTGTTCAAGCATAAGCAATTCATTTCGTTCTGCGGAGGACTGACTGTCAAGATTTCGTACAGGAAAGAGCTGTCAGTGTCAAAATAACATATGGCTCAAAAAGAAACTTGTGTTTGGACCACATGTAAAATTGCCTCATCTGTATTTTCCACTGCTTCTGCTATTTAATCATGGGACCGCACTTTTTCACTCATCGGCCGATGTTTGTTTAGGTATATAATGACCGACGTCAAACCCGCTGTCCAATCAAGGTACTTTCAAAACCGTTGTCGGAAATACGTTCCCAATATTTCTACAAATAATCCACTAAGAAGTCAAAGAATGTATAGTCCACAGAGATCTACGAATAACAATTTTAACTCAATTATCGTAAATAAGAACGCATACCTTCGTGTAAATTATTTAAAATATATTAATCAAGGTATTATCTTTGGATAACCAAAACAAGACTGAAATGTTCAAATGAAAATAGACATATTTGCACGTCAACTCAAAATTCAAAGTCGTCTTCAACTTTTATATTTAACGGTACATGTAATGGTAATGGTTTACTTAAGGATAATCTCATTCTTACACACTCCAATATTGTCAAAAAGACATGTCTGACCCTCTACAATTTAGAACCCTATTGAACTTGAAGAGGATGTCTTGTTATGTTATATCCCTTTTATTGGAGAAACAGGCAAAATGATTTTAAACTATGAAATTCGATATTTGCCTTCCTATGAGAACACAAAAGCTTTATTATTTTAATAACTAATTTACAGCGATTATTTTCAATTTAAGTCAATTAAGCCTTAAGTAAATAAAATGTAATCAGTTCATTCGAATTTGTGGTGATGTATCCACAAGTTCGCCTTGTTTGCAATTTATGTAATTAATGACGAAAGTTCAAAACTTTATCCAAGCATTACGAATTCGATTAAAAGTTCTAAGAAGCGCATACTTGTAGGTACTCCGAAGTAGGTTTTTAGAAAATTTTGCAGCTACACTTACAATTCAGAAGTTTGTATAGTACTTGAAAAACCAAATGGTGCTGAGTTATAAATTAAACTGCATACGTAAGCAGCGTCCTAACTTGCAAAACTCAATTCCCGCTATTGTATTCTCTGCAAAAATTTTACAGGGAGAGCTATCGATATTTTTAAAACAAAAACTTTTTACAAATATTATATAGACTAAACCATTTTTAAGCGTAAATTAATTGCTATGAAGGAACAAAAATTCCTGTAATTCGAGCGAAAAAAATATTATTTTCCTTAAAGTGCCCCCTCATAAACGTTATGATTCCATTGAGAAAGTATTTGTTAAAATATTATAAAAAGAAAACAAGATACATTTCGTTTCATGGCTTCTACGTATAAGAGTTTCCATTTATTGGCTGGTCAAACAATTTAAGCTCGTGGAATCCCTTTAACTAAAGGTCAACTGACTTGAAAAAACGAAAACAATGCTAGCGAGAAAGGTAACATAAAAACATTACCTTTGCGTCTTAATTACTTTATTACTGGACTTTAATTGTATTTCAAGGACTATCTGGGTCTGGATAATGTTAAGCATTTTTGCAGAAATTTATGGGAGTGGTAATAAAAGTCGATTCAATTGAAAATCGACTTGCATCGGCATAGTAACTAACTAATTTATGGTGTAGAAAAAAGAGTTGTTCACGTAGTAAACTTTCTTAAAGAATAAAATATTATCACAATTCTACCATTTGAATGCAATTCTTTGTTTGGGAAAAAGGCATGAAAAAAAAACTAAAAATTGTTGGTTCCTGCACTTAAATTCAAGGAAAATATAATAAATCAAATTTAAAATCAGTGTCTTTGCTTCTACTATAGTTTTTACCAACTCTTAGCCCGAATCACTAGCTGGGCTAAAATATTGACAACTGTAGAAAAACTTACATTGTTACCGTCTTATGGTACATACTGTATATTAATCTCATAAACGGTGACTAGATAATAACGATAGGAAAAAAAAAAAAATTAAACAAAACAACAGCTGTGTGAGATATAAAGTTAACTCTGGCTTTATTCTGAAGCTACGTTCATACCATTATGTGTGGAATAGCACATTATTCAAATGGCCGCCTCAGCTTCGCTGGCAGTGCTTCAAGCGATCGGTCAAATTTTTGATGACTCGGTTCAATATGTTCGGCGGTTTTCTGGCAATTGCGTATCGAAAGGTTGCCTTGAGCTCATTTACGGCCTGTAAGCGTAGACTAAGGGCTCAAGAAAATAATCGAATGGAGTCAAATAGCATGATCGCGGCGGCCAATTGATAAACGCTCGCCGTGAGATGAGCCAGTCTCCAAATTTTTACTTCACAATTTCGAGCGTTCCGTAGCTTTTACGGCATGTAGTCCCATCTTGTTGGAACCACAGTTCTAATATACTGATTTCGTCGAGCTCTGAATACAGAGCCTTCCTCATTTCGAAAGATGTAAGGTCCGTTGATGCCGCCGTGCGATAAACCCCACCAAACAGTCAATCTTTGTAGATTTATTGATGCTTGACCGCAAACTTGTATAGGATTTTCCAATAGGGACTTGAGAACTTTGAATTTAATTTGTGAACGCACTCTTTCACTAATCGTCAAACTGTTACTGTCAATTTATTCAGTAAACTCAACATTTTTATCATGGTAAAGTACACTTACGAACAACGTCTGCAAATTATAAAAATTTTCTACAGATATTCGGAGTCGGTGACTGCAACTTTAAGAGCGTTAACTCCAATTTTCGGTCGTAATTCTCGCCCTAGTAGACAGGCAATAACAAGCTTAGGGCAAAAATTTGAGTCTACATATTCGTTGTGTGATGTTGTTGTGTCCGTGAGACAACGGGTTGGTCGAAGTGTCGAAAATATCGCTGCCGTTCAGACGTCCGTAGCAAACGATCCAAATCAGTCAATTCCACGGCGTTCTCAAGAATTGGGCATCGCTCAGACCACATTATGGCGTATTTTGCGTAAGGATCTTAGTTTACACCCATAAAAGATCAAGCTGACTCAAGAATTGAAGCCGATGGACCATTTGAAGCGACGTACGTTCTCCGATTGGGTTCTGGAGATGATGCGCCAAGATGATGAATTTCATCGCAAAATCATCTTCAGTGACGAAGCTCGTTTTTGGCTCAATGGGTTCGTCAATAAGCAAAATATGCGTTATTGGTCGAGTTAAAACCCAAATGTACTTCATGTATCACCACTTCACCCACAAAAGATAACTGTTTGGTGCGGTTTGCATGCCGATGGCGTTATTGAGCCATATTTTTTTGTTGACGAACATTATTAGACATTAGAAAACCCTATATATTGTGTTCGCTCCAGTAATGAGAATTTTTATTTCCATTTCTCCGACCAACATTTCCAGCACCCAATTAGCAAACTCACGGTATTTTCTATGGTCGTTCGGCTTCAATTTTTACGTCAACACAATCTTATACGATAGGCCCAAATCCAACCGCAAAATAAACCGGGTTGACTCTTTGGCAATGCCTTATCCAGCTGATCGGCACCGAATCGATATTTCTGGGTCTGCTTAGATACTGCCGCTAGGGCGGCTATGTTTTCTTTATTTCGCACCAATCTCTGTCTCTCTGTACACTCCAAAAGAGTGTACTCACGCTCAAACTTTTTACGGTGCGACGAATTGCCTGCACACTGAAGCCAGTCATGATAATGACCAATCTCACGACAAAATGCAAGTTGCATAGTTACAGCTGGGCCGGAGTTTCGATAATATTTTTTAATAATTTCTGCATGTTCAGCAAGCTTACTATAAAACGATGCATGATGAAATAGCAAACCTAACTGCATATTAATCTCATATTATTGTAAATTGGATATCCGTGCAAACTTCTATCCAAATTTGTATTTACAAAAGATGTTGGAAAGAAGTATGGTATTTTCTCGATGGAATCAACTTTGAGGTCTATGGACGAAAAATTGTGTCTTTACAGGGCCACCTGGATATATTCGAAGGTCAGAATGGTTTTTAGATATTGTCCGAATGGCTTGTTCCAATAAGTTCGTGCAACAAACGCGTGCAACAAATGTCATACCTCTACAAAGAGAGGTATGACTGGTAAAGAAGCAGAATGAAGAAAAATTTGAGAGTATTCATTTAGGATGTATGTACGTATGTATTCGCAATATGGACTGCAAAGGATATTCGAATGCGAAAACATACTGCAGTAAAACAAAAGTCTAAACAGAGGACCAACCATTTTTCTACTACAGATGCCATTAAGGATTGCACATGCTCTAGTGTGAATTTGTCGGTGGAGATTGATTAAACTCGAAGCTAGGGGATTTTGGGATTTTTAGGATCGTAATTAACATAAGAACACAGTCCTTTAATACAAGTTTGTCTGATATATGCATAGGCTCTCACGTACTATAGGTTTCTTTTTTTTTATTCTACTTGTACATCAAATCGGCCATTGAAATGATTTTAAAATTGTGGCTGAAATTTTGACTTAGAATTTTCAAACATAAAAAATTGATAGTTGAAGAATATTTGAATGAATATAACCACTCTTGCGAATGTGGAATTTTTGATCCGATCATACAACGCGGACCTTGATGAAGCTCAAATCCATTTGTTAAGCAAATACCTAGAAGGCTAAAAGGCGGAGCCATGTACTCAACTAAAGAGTTTTTGAGATGAAATGGCATTCAGGGCTTCGAGCCTTTTAGAGTACATGTTTTGAAATATTATATGTTTCACTAAATACCGGGAACCCCCTTCAATCTTGTTGTGAATACAATTTTCTGTTTTATAAAAAGTACTAAAATGTTGGTGTCCTACGGAAGATGAACAAAGTTACTTGATATCTCAAATTTGTAGCTGACCTTTGTAATGTTTGTCCTTTTGCTTAATCCATCTTTGTCACTTTTGTTGCAAATGCTGAGTTTACTGCTCTCTGTGTTCCTCCCAATAAAAAAATGTCCGTCTACTTTTGCGAGTAACTAATCAGCTATTTGAAAGATGATGCCTTTGGAGTTGAGTTGTGAGTTTCATACAATTCTTTTCAAGAACGGTGTTAAAAAAATCTTTTCTGACCTTGAAGGAGTAGAGTGTACCCTTCATCATCATCCTGTGCAGTCAACTGAGCTTAACAGGAGTGCCAACATCAGACATGGCTCTGTACAGTTCATCTCTATGGATACTATCACATGTGGCTTTTAAATCAATGAAGAGCTGTTTTATGTTGATTTGCAACTCTTCGGTTTTTTTTTTTTTTTTCAAGATCTGCCGCAATATTAAAATTGTATCGTAGTTCTATAAATGGGATTTATTTCTCCATCTTTGCAGGTTTCTGTTAGAGGCTTACAGCTTTGGAATTTTCATTTTATTTTTGGCAGAAACTTCTGAACTTGATTAATCTGCTAGCACCTCTCTAAGAATTCGAGAGGCCATTTTTCTTCTTAGAAGCATATCTCCTTCCATGATAACTCCTTTTGTTCTTTTCTGCAGAACTACTCTTTTTGTCAGCTGTTTTTCAAGGCTCGCCTTTTGCATTCATCATCGAACCAAGGTTTTTTTGTTGGGGTGGTTTGAAACCCTGTATATTTGCAGAGATGCCACTGGTCTTCTACGTTCGATCCTTATAGTATCGGATATCTTAAGACGTTAAGGAAAATGCGATCTGAAAAGGCCCTGGTGGTCTGTTGTGATTGTAGCCGTTCGACATTGATTTTCCTCACATTGGTCCATAACTGATATCTGCATCCGTACCTTGGCTAAAATAAGGCAGTCGATGTTAGATACTTGAAATATTTGGACGTCCAAAACATTGGAGGGGTATTTTGCGTCGATTGCAATACAATCAATTTAGTTGACGGTTTGTTGAGCAGGTCCGGTTTGTTGAACTAGGTCATTCAATGGATGTCAGGGTGTGTCAAACCGTGTGATGGCTACAATTAACAAGACCATGATGTGGTCTAATATTAAATCGGGGGCAGACCAATACTGGTTGTATCGTAATGGCTTTAATATTAACGCCATTGAAGGTTCCTACGATTTGACCATTTACTCTATGAGCTGCCGGTCCTAAGGGAGTCAAGACAGGACTTAAAAGCGGTACCAGTACCGTATTGTCAGGGTCAAAGAAACTTCGGCCAAGCCCTAACTTAAAAGAGATTTCACCACTAGCGAAAGCGTCATTATGGTTGTGATTTAAGCCTAAAATCGCAGGAATGGACTTCCTCAAGTTGGTAAATTAGATGTGGAGTAGCGTTCAAATCCTCGGTGTCGTAATCCTTAGATCGGTCTTGACTCAAACTAAGGGTGGAGCTTGTGCCCTCAACACAGCTTCCAACTTTGGTATTACCAACAGATGGTGAACTATAGCCACGCATGTAACCTGGCCCCCAAGTATGAGCTTAAGTCTCCACAAGAGGTCTTCACATAAAACACTTAATCTTAATTAAGTAACTTAACTAAATGCCTGAAGCACAAGGCTTGTTATCTAAGTTTTTCTTTGACCACGCATTCGGATCTGAATAACCAATACGATTGATGTGCAGTCGCGCTGGTTGTCCGTAACATTCTCCATAGAAGGTATCACAGTTTTTTATCCTCCTTTTGTCTGGTCCATCCCATCGCACTTCTTGGATAGCGATTGTGTCTGCTTTGTGACGAAGGCCCCCGAACAAGGTCTATTAATGGTTCAAGCACTCTAAGAGCAGATAAGAACATCGTTATCCTATAATCGTATGATAGAGTCAACAGTGAATCCGTCATAGCTGTTTCTTCACGTTTTTGTTATCTCATCGGTATGGGGTTGTGAATGCTATGATGGCGTAGGCCAGTATTATGCTACTGACTTTTGTGCATTTATCAATATAATAAATCTGCCAATTTACAAACATTTAACATTTTTTATCGAATGAGGTGCAGCAAATTTTATAAAGGTCATTTGGCTGATGTTGCTCTTCATAATTAATGGCAAATATTCTTCTATCGACTGAAATAAAATAGAATCTTATTCCATAAACTAAATGTATTTTTCTTGATAAATAAAAATTAAATCTCTAAGTTGAGAGCCACTAAGTATTGCAGTTGTGGAATAATGTTATTTTTCACTTGGATTTGAATTAAGACTTATCTAAGTAACCACGTTAATGATTTTGGTTGCCAATATAATGTTTTTATTGAGAGTGATATACGACGTGATCATCTAGGTAGAAAAAAATAAAAAAAAAAAAATAAATTGCCAAATGTCGATTAATGACGTGGCATCTTTTGCAAAACCGAAATATATTTATGATTTTGATCAGAAACCGGATGTTTGATTTCAATACTAAGAACAGTTTAGTACAACAAAAAATAAGCCTCGATGACTTTCAGGTACAATCTGTGTATCGTTGTTATAAATGTTTCTTCCGCCTTACCCTATGTTTACTAAAATTATAAAATTACTACTTTTCAGGAGCAAATTTGAATCTTGCCAAAAATTAAAGGTCATGATTTTATTAACATATACAATATTTATTTTAAATATTTTTTTTTAAATTTCTCACAAAATATATAACTCGGGCTTGATTAGCCTATTCGAAAGTATTTCTAAAAATATTATCGTGTTGCATTTCTCGGAATTAAAATTCTCAGAATGTTTTAATTGCCACGAAAACAAATCTGTTTTTTAATCGGTGGCAAATCGGCTATTGCAAAGAAGTTGTACAAAATTCTAAATTTCTGTGGTCTGAAGTAGTTCCAGACGCCCGGTCCGTAAAAATGAACGATTGTTTACTTAGGCAACAACCCTTTTATAACGCAAATTTGATTATTGTTTTTATTTCCAAAGCATTTAACTTCTATAGTCGATGGCAAAGTTTCAAAAACCCAAAAAGATCAAAGATTTAATTTAAGAATGTTATATTTTTACGTGTGCGTTTTTAAGGAATTGCGTTGAATAGCCTTGGTAATTTAGCCCTTTAAAAATGTCTAATTTTGTCTTTAAATGGGATATGTACACATCCAGCTATGATAAATAAATGTATCATAATTTCGTACTTAGAAAGTGTGGGAATGAAGTAAACTACTAAGAACAATTGTATGAATCTTTTATTTACTTGTGTGGATGTCAACTGTTCATATTTTATTCCAAATGCTCATATTGAGTTTGCTCACTTCAAATTGAAAGAGAACTATGCAACTTGGGTAAAATGTAATGAGAGCAGTTTTGAAGTAACACAAGCCATGGGGAATGAAGTTGTTTTGAGTAACACATCTGTATGTTAAGCTATTGTACAACAGCCGTACAAGCCGTGTCAAGCCCACAGTACTTTCTGTCATCAGCATGCTCGGCGACGGAAACGAGTTCAAATGTACATTTTACAAGCAAAGTACACTGAGCATATTGGAAGGGGAAGTGACATTTGTTGTGCTTGATGTTCCCTTTGGTAATAGGGCAAGATATTTCAGAAAAACAACATATACCACCATGAACGGTTATGATACGAATGAGAAAACGGAAGAGATGGTGGTGGCACTGATGTCTCCTTAATTGTATCCTACGACCTCACCGTCGTACTCGTATGTTGCTGGTTGGTAGCGAATTAATCTAGTGGAGAATGACTCCTTTTCTGAAATGTCTCAAGAAAGCTAAAGATTTCTGGGTTATGAATATTCACCAAATAGTTCAAAAGATAAATGACTCAAGGGCCGAAGAGTTGTCGAGTTCTTTCATGAAGTTTCACTGGAAGCAAAGTCGAAAACAAAACCTGTGTCCGGTATACTATTCAAAACCTAGAAATTTTAAGTCTAAAACGCAAAGACCAAGCTTCGACTGTATTTTGCTGTAACGGCCAGTGCTGTAATATGAATTCAGTGCATGCAGAGTCACTGGAAGATACAGGCCTTCGAAAGTAGGAGTATGACACGAAATATCATATTTTGAAGAAATAATTTGCAAGTCAATATACTTTATTCAATTTTTTTTTTATTTAATCGAAATATGAGCCGTTAGCTTCTAGGAATCTCTTCCAACTTTGAAAAGTTCCGTAATCGTCAATGCCTTGTATGACCTCTACTATACTATACATCATAGTATAGTATAGTATAGTATAGTAGATATGGTATAAAGATGGAACAACTTTAGAGGTTTTTATCATGCAATAGAATTTGACCAGACCGGTTGACCAACCCGGGCTGCTCTTAAAGCAATTTTATGCACTGTGCTTTGAATGAAAACCGGACTGGAGGGTGTGTTGATTTTTCGTCTGCATGCGAACACTGCTCAGGTCCTTTGTCATCGGAGGTGATTATACAGTGCTGATGTCTGAAGCATTTCTAGCCGTCGTATTTTTTTTTTTTTTTTTTTTTTTTGACTCGCTCCGCTTATGGGGTATACACTTGTCGAGTTTCTTTACTTTTTGCATTGGAGAAAGATATCAGCTTATCTACATGGAAGATGCTCCCATGATCCGTGTAATGTTCTGCACCGATTTTGTTAGGCCTGCATCTGCCATTGCTCTTAACTCATCGTCGCATTTTAAAGGGTCTTCTTTCTTGTTAACCGGGCAAATGATGCTGAGATTCCATTCATCAGGCATACATTCATCTGACCAACTTTTGGAAATAAGCCGGTGTGTGCTCTCTACCAAGTCATCTCATGATGCCTTAAATAATTCGTCGGGTTGGCCGTCCAGTCCGGCAGCTTGATTTAACTTCAGTTTAGATATTTCTATCCTCATTTGATTTTGGTCGGGTGAACGGAATTCTTGATTTGCATCGTCAATATTGAATGATTTGCTCTGCTTGACAGCGGAATTTGTGTCGTCTTCGCCGTTTAACAATTAGACTATGACTATACAACAAGGTATCCTTGTTTACCTCTTCAAGTTTCCGTTCGAGTTTTATCACCCTCACCCTCTTTTGGTAAAACTTCCAAACATTATTCCTGGAGTAGCACCTCTCTATTTCCTCGATCGCGCGCCTCTCATTCTCCTTCGTTCTTCTCCGGAGAAGCCGATGTTCTTCTCTCTTCTTTTGCTCATACAGCTCACGAGACAAGTTGTTTTGCTGCATGTGCTTGCAGGCACTTCTTCATCATGGTGGGCGGATTAAATCCAACACGTTAGTTGGGGAATTTATGATGGCTTTTCGGTATATAAGCTGGCTGCAAACGACTTCTCGAGAGGTTGAGAGATACGCGATAGGCAAAGGTTCTGGTTGCTTGTCGCGATTATAACCGTTCAACGTTAAATCTCTTCATAATATTTCCGCGTTGTTATGGCATCTGAGATATTCGTAGACATATCTTGGCTGCAACTAAGTAGTTTTTCGAGTCTACCATATGTTAGGAATGTTCGGACAGCTAAAATCTTGAGGTGTGCCTTACGTTGTTCGCAACATGATCAATGTGGTTGACCATTTGCTGATCTGGTGTCCGCCATGTTTTTTTGTGAATATTGAGGTGAAGAAACCGTGTGCTAGATATAGTAACGTTATGTCCCGCAGAGAATTTGACTACCCTAAGTCCGTTTCCAGGCGTAGTGTCGTGTAGGCTATGCCTTCTGATTTTACTACCAAAAATGACCTCCTTTCCAATTTTGACTTTAAAGTTGCCCAGGACTATTTTCACGTCATACAGCAGTTGGTTTTGTAGCTGGCTCATAGGTTTTGTCAAGGAGCTTATAGAAACTTTCTTTGGAAGCACCGCCCTTTTCGTCTGTTGGGGCGTGAGTGCACATAAGGCTAATGTTAGCGAATTTATCTTTCATACAGATTGTTATAAATCGTTCACTCACGAGTCGAAAACCCAAGATTTCTTGCCTAAGTCTGCCGCTTACAACAAACTCGTATCCAAATAGACGCTGCTTACGTTCCTTATAGCAATCACGGTAGTAAACATTACAGTTTTTCAATTTTCTTTTGCCTGGCTCATCCCACCGCACTTAGTGGTGATTTCTGCTTTATACTAGTCTAGGGCCTCCGCTAATAGTTCGCCTGCACGCGGGCTGTTCAAGGTCCGAACATTCCATGTGCAGATCCGAAAGTCGTTTTCCTTCGTTCGTTTTGCAGGGTCGTCATAGTGAGATGGCAGTCCTCCTCTCCCCTTTTTGATCAGTTGCCACCAACGACCAAACACAGGGGTTGGTTATCCCGTCTATAGTCGAGGTACTAGATACCCAGCAGTCACCACGTGGAGGTGAGTTGTAGGAGTTGATGGTGTGAGGCCAAGGTAAGAACGCTTGTTTTCTCATATAATCGCACTCACCACCCTTTTAAATACCATCAGCATCAGAACTAATAACAGAAAAAAAAGTTTTAGGACAGCTGAGTCAGCAAAAGTGAGCGGTGTCAAGTCCAGTAAAATATAAGCGCCAGAACCCCCAGTTAGGGTAAGAATATCTGATCACTAATACTAATACTAATGGGAGATATCAAAAAGAAGAGATCTATTCATTAACTCCATAAAATATTATGTACCTAACCTTACAATTTTTATCCCCTTTAAACAAAATCCCATAAGGACTGACTTTTCTGAAATGAAGCCCCACTAAATATAGTATTAAATAATCAGGATATAAAATTTAACATGTTAGAGGAGATAAAGTAGGCAAAGTTAAGATGTTCACCCAAACGAACTAACTGGACGGTCTTTTGCGTAAATGTCGCAGCCAGAGAAAACCCTTGTTCAACCAATGACATTGACGAAGTAGCATACCAGCTGGAGCATACACTAATCTCATCCTATAAAATTTTTGTTTACCCGAACAGAGCATGCCAAAGAGGTGCGTATCATAGTGGAAGGACTAGCAAGTGAATCTTAAAAAAAGGTAAGATATTCAGTAAAGCAAAAGGCATTTAAATATCCACACCTGTTAGGGACATCAAAATGTTGAACCTTTATCACCAAATGAGGAAATTTAATGTAAATGTCAGGAAAATTAACAAAGATGCAAACATGAGTTTTTTTTTTGAAAATATTCGAGCAAAAAAAAGTATACACATTATTCGTTATTGTTTTTTTAAACTTACTTCTTATTTGTTAATGTCCCTTGATCTCATTAGATTGTATAACGTGAAACGTCATGTTTTAATGTATATGCTACAAAATCCTATAGTGGTGGGCAATATTTTTTACAATTTTTGTTACAATAAAGTTGCATTTTCATCAAAAAAAAAAAAACAGCCATAAAAATAAATAAATTAATAAAACTGTACGGCGTAAACATTTCACTCACTGGCTTTAATGCCAAGATAGGAAATATAAGAAGCCAGATTGATCACATGATGGTAGATGAAAGACACGCATTGAGCATCTTAGACGTCCGAACATTCCGAGGTGCCAATATTAACTTTGACCTACGTAGAAGTAGCCAAAGTATGAATGCGGATATCAAAAGCCAGAAAAGCATTGTGAGGAGCTTTAATGATGATAGCCTACAAACGTAAGAGATAGCCAGAGGCTTTTTTGTTCGCCTCTCCCTCAACGTCCCTCATAATAACGCTTCAACAAGAACGACTGCGTAAGAATCATGTGAAATATGCCCTCTGATGTGCTATGTAAGTAAGCGACCACAAAAAAGAAATAAATGGTTCGATGGTAAATGTTGATGTACACTGTCAGCCAAGACGTACCGTACTAAACGCGAGTGCGAGAGCCGACTTGAAAGCTGCTCTCAACATGTACCAGCGGAGAAGAAAACCTGAATAAAACTTTCATAAAAAAAGGAAGGGTTATAAATGACATAGAGGGCAGCAAAACCAGGACCGAATTTTTTAAAGACGACCAAAAAAAGATCCTATTTGAAACGTAGTCCATGCTAAAAATAAGAAAGAATCACGTTTGCCACCGAAAATACTTCTGCCAAGTAGGAAAAACCATTCAATTCGAACGAAGACTGCAAAAATGTTCGTCCACCTGATGAAAACGCAGTGAAGATAGCTATAAAATTTAATATTGCAATCCCTCTGGATCTGACGTTTTAGCCGATCTCATGCTCGTTGAATGGTCTTCTGAAGAAGACCCTTGAACTGTGGCAACTATAGAGGCATAACCTATTATACACCACAACTATATCCTTACTGCCGCAGTATGTGAACATCTTGAAGCAATCGGCAAAAATCTGGTAAGTCCATATCAGTGCGATTTTAGACAGGGTAAATCCAACATTGGTCAAATTTACACTCTTTGGCAGATCTTGGAGAAGTTTCTGGAATATCAATTCGAGTTCCACTACCTTTTTATCGATTTTAAGGTTGCATATGATAGCATCTACCGAGTCATGTCTGGTCTTGGTATCCTTGTCAAGCAGATCTCGCTGATCTCTTAAAATTGGAAGAAAAATCAACCCATCTTTTGATGTTAAAAAGGGTTTCAGGCATTGGACCGCGCTATCGTGTGGCTTCTTTGCATCGTACTTTAAAATATTGTGCACGACTCGCAAATCAACACCAGATGCACATTATTTCAAAAATCATTGAGGCAGAAGCAGTAAAAATGAGTTTCGTGACTAATGAAGGCAGAGTTAAACATATGCTGCCTTCAAAAACTGATAGCTAACACAAAAATGTGGTTATCGACAACTATAATTTTGAGATGGTAAAGGAATTTATCTACCAAGACTCTGCAACAAACTCAAGTAATAATAATACAATATATAAGCTTGGAAATTTAACGAATAATAGCTCTTGCTAACCACCAATTCTATGAGCATAGAAGGAAATTGGGCAACATAATCATGAATCGAGCAACGTAGAAGATACTACTTGTACAATGTCTTCACAAGACCCTTATGATGCCCATCCTTTTGTACGGCACAGTGACATAGACACTCTCAGAAACTTGGAAACTCGCAAGAGCTGATGAAAGCTCTCTTCGTTGTCTTAGTTATAGAAAACTCTCCGTTTTATCAGTTGCCCTTCTTCTTCTACACATGTTAAGAGTAGTCACTTCTTCTTGAGTTAAAAAAAATAGCCTTACATCGACGTAAATCTACTTCTTTTACAGCGATTAGTATAGCAAGCTCGTATAGAGTTCATGGACAGGTGTATAGCCTAAAGAATCTGCCGGATATTCTATATTTGCTGTCGGTAGTTATAACTTCAAGAAGACGTTAAGAGATATGTACATATCTGTCGTTAAATTTCTTCATTTTTATTCACTAAAAATAAAAATAAAAATCAATAAAAAGGCGATATTCTCTTCCGTCGTATATTTCGTCTAAGTTGACCATGTACTGTGCTATTTTGGGCCTGGATTTTGAGTATAACGTTCTTATGGTGAAGTTCTGCAAAGTTTATGAAAAGTTTCTTTCGTTTGACTGACCGTAATAATTAAAATTCGGTGAAATTTATGTTACACTTTTCTCCGCCGTTTTTTTTTTTCATCGACCGTTTCTGGTTATCCTCCTTGCATAGTAATTTATTCATGAACGTGATTTTCCTTGAATTTGAGGTATTAGATAGACTAAGAACTAAAAGACATTTCAAATTTTGTGAAAGTTTTCATTCAGGAGGATGAAAGGAAGTATGAGTGAGAAATGGCCATTTTTAATTGATGCCCAGAGCTTTTAAATTTTTCATCATAAAATTCAAATAAATTAACATTCAACTTTGTAATTTTCTACATTCGCTTATGCTCCAACATATCCTGAATCACAAATGGAATTAAAGTTCAAGGTTTTGGAAATTATCTCAAAAAGTTCGTTTAGAGCACGGATCTATGTGTTTGCCGAGACTACGTCTAAGGTGGTCCATTCGGAAAGTCCAATTTAGAGCGACTCGTTCGAGCATAGCGACTGATATTTCGAGGATAACGAGAGTAATGTTGGCTTACAAAGCGTCAATTGTAGCTGGCTTGTTCCTGAAGACCTCAGACTTTACATATCCCAAGAGAAAATAGTCCAAAGGTGTGATATCGCACGGTCTAGGTGGCCAATTTACCGTAGCAAAACCTGAAATTAAGTGCTCGCCAAAATGATTTCTCAACAAGTCAACTCAGAAACCCAGAAATGGGCTGCATCACTGAACAAAATTTCACGATAAAACACCGGATTTTCATTGAGTTTTTGTAAGAGCCCATTCACTGAAAATATGACGCAAATTCAAGTCGCTGGCTTCAATTTTTGCACAAGTTGAATTTTGTATGCTTCTAGACCGCGTAAAATACGCTAAGCCAGCTGCAACTACAGCTGCTAAAGTCTCTTCACTACATACTAGATGTAGTCCAACCGGTCAAGTATCATCCACTAATGTAAACTGGGGCTCAAATTTGCGAATGGTATTGGCAGTAGTGGTTTCAGTAGGTCGATTATGCGCACCGTAAGTTCCTCGAATCGTACGAAAAACATTTCTCACAAAACGCTGATTTTCGTAATTCAGCGGAACAATTTAGAGACGCTGTTGTGGTGTGAGGCTTCCGTAATGATTTTGCCGAATGATATTGAACAAAAATGACAAAGCAGTTTGATAAGTGTCATGCGTGATCTGTCAAAAGGAGTCTACTGAAAATCAAACCTTACGATGAATCATCCTATATAATATATGAATGCAGAATTGTGTTTCCACAAAAACCAATAGGTGTTGCTGAGATTAACTTATAATTTTTATTTATTTTTTTTTTTTTTGAAAAATTCGTCTTTATTAATGAACTTTTTCTAGAGTGACACAATTACACCAGCGTCGCTTTAATATATCATGCTTTTCTTATAGACCAATTTGTTCAACCCTTTAAGATGCAGTTCAATTTCGGAGATCACCTCTTCACAGGAGCCATATCTTTTTCCGGTTGCCTATCATGAAGGAAATACAAATTTCTGGGCTGTGAAATGGTCATCATTTTACGATAGAACAAACAAACAAAGTAAATGGTATTACTGGTATCAGTATTCATATTATTAAATGAATACGGATCACCACATACAGATTACAAAATTTTTTTTAAAGAGGTTAATTTCAAACAGCTGCGCGGCAATTGGTAGGGAAAATGCTGACTGTCCTACAACTTTTATTGGGATAGCAGCGCAACAAAAAAGCTCGTAGCGTAATGCTTGTCTTACCTCCCAGTTGTACTCCCTTCTCAGTAATTACATGAGTAAGCCCATACACAAATGAGGATATGTAGGGCGAATGGTCAGTAATGTTCCGAATCAAACCTAGAGGGACGACTCAGTAGAGATAGACTTCACCTTAAGTGGCGGCCAGAAGTAGAATGGGACCTCAACCTACTTGGCGTTCCCAATTGGAGGCAGTCAGCAAATGATACGGCTAACTGGAGAGCCTTTTAAGTTGAGTTCACTGTTCATCCCAAATTGTAGTGCCATATAAGTTATCCTCAACACCGATTCTGCACTTGCCTTTGAGGTGTTGGTAAAGGACGTGAAGTATTAAATAATGGCAACCTCCATAGTAATTGTTGCTGTTCAAAATATATAATAATATAACATACACATACAACATGCACATACATTTATTATTGTTTGACTATAGTATCCATTTATACAAATTGGGGAATTTCCCTTAAGTATTCTGAAATTCACCAGTATTCCTATATTCAGTATAAATCATATTATTTACATATGTACGAATGTACGTATATGTGTACTGATATGTGCATAACTTTCTTTATTATTCCACTTAATTTTCGAACTATAATGGTCCTTTTATATGTGTCACGTAAGCAAACAGATTTCATCGACCACTAGTTATGTGTTGGAATATTTGCATAGTTAGTCAGTTTTAGGAGCGGGAAAAAAACAAATTGTTCTCAAAGCACGCTTTCGCTTTCATTCAATAATTGTTACTTTTATTAATAAAGTTTGGTACGATTGCACAAGAGGTGCTCTTAAATATTTTGTTTTATTCTAACCATGCGATAGCAGTAATATCATGCCAAATTAAAATGAAAATTTATAGCTAAGAGCTAAGTCGAAGAAAGTCACTGAAAATATTATTTAGATCAAAAGTTGTTGTTCAACTCGTAATATGATGTGAAATTTGAAGATGGTCGAATGTATGGACTTAATAAACAGTGTAGTTTCTTTTGCGATTTTTGCATAAAAATATAAAAATAGTGCGTCGGTAAAGTGGAGAAAAAAAGTAATTGGGTAGATCCACAACAATCAGTTTTCTATAAAAGTAAGAAAAAAGCATTTCCCTTTCATAGGAGAGGGCTATCTGCTGATTTCCTTTTAAATAAAATGTAATTTTTACATTCAAACCTTCATTCCTCATTATTTTTTGCAGGGTACCGTTGCCAAACGATTTATGAAACACAATACACACGCATTCTCAAAGGTGAAGAACAATTTCGCTAAATAATACTGCAAAGCCAACTGACATTCTACTAATCTACAGCTAAATAGATCAAATTGTGATCGCCATAAGGCAAGAACTTATTTGAAGCGCAACGACAATGATACGGACTAGTACCTTGCTATGGTTAAGGCACAAATACTGATATACGAGATATGTTCAAAAAGTATTTATTATTTATTTATTCATCAATATTAATGTTATCCCCTTCAAAGTAATTCCCTCAGATATAATACACTTGCGTCAATGCTATTTCCAATCCTCAAAGCACTTCTCATATGCATTTTTTTGTATAGCACAGAGCTCTTCAAGCGATGCCGTTTTTATTTCCTCAATTGTTCCGAATTTCCATTCAAATCCGGTGTCGTGTTGTTTATAGCTCAAGAGTCTTTTACAAGCAACGACGAATGAGAAGGTGCATTATCGAGATGCAAAAGCCATGAACTATTTTTCCACAACTCTGGACGTTTTTTTCATATCACTTCTCGTAAACGGCGCATAACTTAAAGGTAATACTCCTTATTGACTGTACGACCTCGAGGTAAAAACTCCTGATGTACTACGGAACGGTAATCGAATAAAAAAACAATTATTAAAACTTTGACATTTGACCGAATTGGGCGTGCTTTTTCGGTATTGCCCCTCCTGGGTGTTTCCAGTGTCATAACCATATAACCATGATTCGTCAACTCTTATAACTCTTTTGAACAAGTCAGGATTATCATTGACGTCATTCAAGAGCACCTGAGGAAATTTCGGAACAAACTTCGCTGAAACACGTCTCATGGCTAACACATTCAAATTATTGCATGACACGAGCTGACCGATATGCTAATATCCTCAGCAACTTCTGTTATGGTAATTCGAAGATTTTGAAAAACAATTTTCTTCACGTCCAGAGCGAGGTTCGTTATTTCTACCTTCTCGGTCATCTTGGAAAATCTTGTACCACTTATAAACGTTTTTTTACTTAGAGCAGACTTACCGTATGCCACTGTCAATATTTCAAGTTTTTTTTAGAACTTAAATTCATTTTTTATAGAAAATTTGATGCAAATTTTTTGCTCCAATTTATGTAATAATTAATAATTAAAAAGTAAGTATGCTATTTACTTGAAACTGTAAACATATGTTCGGGACATGTGTATCATCACAGCAGAAAAATAATCGAATGTACGTTGCCCACGAAATTTCTACTTTTTGAACACGTCTCATACTTTTTGTTTTCACCCAAAAAGCTTATTCACACAAATATTTCACCTGCCACTCAGATCATGAGCACATGTTTCAAATCTGATTGCCAGCAAATATAACGCGATTTGTGGTTACAGTGTGCTCGAGTATGTGAAACCCTTAGAGAAATATTAAGGCCCTCGAGTATCTTCAAGGTAAGACGAAAAAGAGACAGCATCCGCTGTCAGCCGCTCCAGTAGAATTATGATAATGCTAACAATCACAACGAAAGTAATCTTAAGTTATATTTTATTTTAAAGCAGAAAAATGAGAAACATAGTTTCTAAATTAAGCATTGGCAATTACTTAATCAATTAATCAAATTATTCAAAAGCCAAATTAATCAAATTAAATTATATAAAATGTCTAAATAAGTGCCCATTTAATAAATAAAATTGAAAAATCAAACTCTTTACAAGGAAGTGTGACTTACATTACAGAAAGAATAATATAAAATCAATTTATTTCACATCACTTTAAAAATATTATTAGAACCAAAATGAGAATATTTCATTAATCAAGATCAGGGCATAAATCTTGAATTTGTGTAATTGCAGACCTAGATAAAGTCTCCGACATAGTCATTTGTCTACGTGACTTTTTTTGGAAAACCAAGAGAGTTCAGCTCATGGAGAAAAAGCGTAGAACGCGTTATAAGAAATAAGATCATTTGGAATGCCGATGCAATCCTAAAATTTTAAAATACGCTACTTAACTAGAAAGCTATTTCCAAGTGCCTTACGCTGCACTATGCCGATCAAAGAGACCTCGGTTCCTAAGAGTATCAAATGTTCTGTTTGGTACAGGGCAATTCTTCCTTCCAACAATTTTATCAAACAGTGTACTTCCACTTGTCTTTTATCTTAAATAAGATATCTTGTATAGAAATAGGCATGATTCTCTATTATTACTTACTAACACGTACAAAAATAACGAATTGGACACATTAATCGTGGTCTTAATGGTGGTTTGCCAAGACTGATTGGATCCGTGAGCCTAACGACCTGCTAACTGTACTCATCCTCTGTATGAAGTTGAAAATCAACGATTAAGATCTAACTACGCAAACAGTAAACAAAACACTGTCTATCGATCAAATCAAACTCCTCCACCCCACCACGTAAAAATAGCTCCAGCCAACAGTTTCCAATTTATAAACAAGCATTCTATCCCCAAACAGCTAACCTGCCCCAAATAAATAACCATTCGCAAAACATTCAAAAACCTAGATATACAGCCATTGGCTTATTGATTCCCTTTTGCACCCCCGAGACCAACCGCTCCTAAGCCGCAATTGAGAGCGGAGCCTGAAGTCAAAGTCAACTATTGTCAACTAACAACAATCCAAGCTCACATGGCTACAAAATATCAAAGGAACTTTTACATAGATGTTAGCAACCCTTCACCAATGTTAACAGTCGGATCACCAGCTTACATATCTCCAAACGATATGTTCGCATTATATCAACAAGCAAATGTGGAAGAACCCAAGTACGATCCCATTCTAAACGAATACATCATGCAACCAGCAGGATATTACAACAATCTGAATCCTTTGCGCAGCAAACTGAGTCTTTCTCGCAGCAAGTCGAATCCTTCACGTAACAACACGAATCTTCCTCGCAGTAAGCTGAATCTTTCCCAATCACTACCAGCCTAACCAATCACTCAGATCTGAAACTGCCTGAATACGAACTATTGCGATTATTATTTTCGCACCGCGATCTCGCCATATACGTAAGGACTGTTGTAGCTTTCCGAACTCTACCACAATTTAATATCTGGTCCAATACAGCCTTCTATTTGACGTGGTCAAAACTGCATCTCAGAAACTCTAATGACTTTAACGCGCCTTCTGACTGCACAGAAAAAATTTTGCATTCTCATAGAGAAGTAGTAATTGCATTCAATTCTAATATACACAGTTCTGGGTGGCCTCGTCGTTCTGAACAAAGAACGGTGTGTTGAGATCTATGCGGCGGAAAACAATTTAACCGAGCTTGTAATTCAGCCAATGCGAAAATTTAACGTTTGATAAATATGCCGCTAACACCACGGTCATATTTTTAACTTCTCACCCTGACATATAGGTTCATCATCGATGTGCCCTCCTCCCAGGTTCGTCGAAATACTTTGTTAAATCGTCCTTACTTTTCCTCAATGAAGACATGAATGGATCAAACACTGCATTTTATTTTTATTTTTTTAAATCCATTCTGATCAGATGAGAAGTATTAAGACAAATGTAGAGAGACTCATAAGGTTAAAAAATTGTTTTAATGTTTTCCGACTTACCAGACAAACCCGACAGAGGAATATTAAAAAAAATCAGGAATGATTACCTTACTTTTCAAGAGTGTGAAATTCCAATGTGACCAAGGTAAAAAAATAACCCGAATGTGGTACAAATTGTTGGTCGTTCGTCAAGAGCGTAAGAAACTCTGCCCTGTCCTCTATCCTAATGATAGAGTTTTGTGGAATCTTGGGAAAAAAATTAAGCCGATGCTTCAACTAATTTTTTTTTAGAATTTAAGTGCGAAAAGGTACAATCTAAAGTACAATCTAGCCTAGTAAAAAAACTCTCTACTTTAAACAAAACATCTTTGCCACGTTTCTTATTACTTGTCCCTGTTTTTCCCTTTTTAAGATAATGAAGCACGCTATGATACAGAAAAATACAAGAAGGAACAGAGATATGTACAGAATAATGAGAATACTAACGAACAAAATATGCAGAAGTAAAAAGAAACAAATGATGAAAAGAAAAGTAGAGGAAAAACGAAAGATTAAAAGAAAATATAAGAATATTCTATATCAAGGTTAAAAAAAAAGTCAAAACTATTCAAGCCAAAGCATAGTATATGCAAAGTTGAAACCGGAAATATAATCGTTGAGGAAAAAAAAACTTTTGAAAGATGGAAAACCTATTTCTAACTGACTATCAGCATACAAATCCCAAAGAGAGAAGAACATAACACAATAAGTAATCCTAACGAAGAAACACAAGAAGTCGACCCACAAGAAAATATATCAAATGCCATAGCTAAACTTAAAAACAATAAGTCACCAGGAGAAAACAAGATCCCAGTTGCACTTTACAAAAATGGTGGTAACACCATAATCCAAGTACCTATAACGTAGACTTAACATATATGTAATATGGGGGGCAGAAGGTATGTCAACTAAATGGAAAACCGGCTTAATTTGTCCAAAATACAAAAAAGGCGACAAATTTGATTGCAGAAACTACAGAGGCATCACATCGCCTCACACAGGATACAAAATAATGAGAAATGTGTTGTTTGAAAAATTTAACGAAGTAGCAAAAAAAAAAAAAAAAACAGAAGAACACCAAAGCGGCTTCAGAACGATACGAAAACAACATAGGTATTCATATGTTATTTATTGATTTTAAACAAGCATTTGACAGCATTAAAAGAAGCGTGATAGACAAAGCGCTTTTGAGTGTAGGAACCCCTAGAAAACTTTGAAACTTGCTGTTCTTGACACTTAAAGAAACCAGAGCTTAAGTCGCCACACAAAACAAAATATCAGAAATGTTTACTATAAACTCTAGGGTCAAACGCGTTATCTGAACTCATATTCAACGTCGGCCTACATTACACAATAGGCAAACATCAGAACATCGGAAATGTTTTTAACAAATTCTACCAAATACATGCTTATGCAGATGATTCTAATATCTAGTAGAAACTACACCACAATGAAGGAGATTTTTGAAAAATTGTGCTGAAGAGGTAGGACTTCAAATAATCATAAGTAAAATTAAATTCCTGAAAATACATAACCATAAACCACTATATCTCCTAGATATATAGGTAACTATTGCAATAAACAACAAAAATGAAAACAAAGTAACAATATAGGATAGACTCAAGGCTGCCTCTAAATGTTACCACTCGCACAAAAAGCTACTAAAATCAAGACTCATCAACATCTGATGAAAGCAAACTTAAAATTTTTAGGTCACGTTGAACGTCTACCAGAAGAAAGAAAAACAAAAAGAATAATGACAATAGTACCTGAAGGAAAAATAAAGAAAAGCAGACCAACACTAAGATGTATCAACAAAATTTCTTAGTAAAATGGGAATCCAAAATTCGAAAAGGACAGCCGAAAACCGAAAAGACTGGAAAATAGTTGTGAAGGAAGTCAAAGGACATATTGGAAGAAGAAATGCTGTTATTAATCCAACCTCTTTGAAGTCCATCATATTCTAGTGCAAAAATTGATAAGTTTAAAACATTTTATTGACATTTCATACATGCTTCAATCGGTATCCACGCCGATAGAAAGACTTCAACATGAAAAATTTATTGAAACAAATTGAAAGCATTTCATGAAAATTTATTGAACAGTGTTTCTCTCCTTTTCAAATAACGGCCTCCTCTGTTTTCCATATTTTATTCCTAGGCTCCCGTCCGTGCTTTCGGCTGTAGAACTGGAACGGCAGCATATGTTTAGCTTATTTAATTCCGATATTAACAACATTCTAGCTTCTTCGGAGGTATGGTACGTTGTAATCTTGCTTAACAATTTCCGCATTCTTCTTTTTCGGAAAATGACTTACGAGGTATGCGTTGCAAAGTAAAAATATTTACCCTTAATCGCACTGACTTATTCCAACGAATAGTTTGATTTTCTTAATTTGGTAGCCACAGACATCTCTGTCAAGTTTTGTGTCAATATATTTTGAAGTTAATGAGACATGCTTGGTTACTTTCAAGTAAAAAAGTGAATTTTTCGATTTTTAAAATGTTTCACAAAGTTCAGCAAGGAAGATGCATTAAATGTTGCTTCAAAAATAAAAAAATCTACACGAAAAAAGCTAACCAACAAAAGAATATCATGCCAAAAGTGAGTCAAAACCAAGACCATGCATTATAAATTCCTTCTGCCTGGTCAAACTGTTAACAAGGAATATTATTTCAGCACTACGATCCAGGAAGTGTGCTGGATAGGATCAGCAATGATGAAAAAAAAAAATGTTACAGCTACCACAAAAGGTTGCCCATACTGGGATTCGAATTGAACCTTGTTCTGGTTGTGATCCGCATTCAAGGGAAATTCTACAACATCAGCCTCATACCATATATGTGAACCCGCCCCTATCAATGAAGCTGAAGAGTCGAGTGGTCGAAAAACACAGCCTCCACGAAACGACAACAGATAACGGCATCCGACTCACTGACTTTGCGGAAGCTAACAATGCGATAAGTAGCACAATATTACCTCATTAGAGAATCCACAAAGCAACCTGGCTAACTCCGGATGGTAGAAACACCAACCAAATTGATTACGTGATCAAGGAAAGCACTCTGACTCTGACTCTGACCACTGTTTAGTTGCAGCACGATTCAGATCTTGACTATCCAATGAAAGAAAGCTGCACCAAAAAACAAAATGAGGTACAATATTGGATTCCTTAGCACAAAGAAAATAGGCAGAAACTACAGAGAGCAAATGGACTAAAGTCTTTGAAATATACCATTGCCTATCACAAACGCCAACAACATTTAGATACAATACTGCACTACTATTCAGGAACCAACCACCCCCGACAAGAAATCTGTGGTATGATGACGGGTGCATGCAGAAGAAGAAAGTAACAGATGAAGCATATAAGAAGACGTTGCAAAGAACGACTCGGGCAAGGTGAAATGAGTACAGAGCCAAAAGGAGGGAGAAGAAAAAGTTACCACGAAAAAAGAAAATAAATTTTAATAATCTCCCAGCTCAGGGATATTGAAGGGTGCAGGAGTAATAATGAATGCAAAACTTTTATAAAAAAAAAAGCTAAAAAACTGGCTGCAAGCTACAGACCACGAACTCAGGACCTTCGAAATACTAAGGCGAAATTTTGTCATCGACCCGCGAGGAATTGTGAACGTATTTAAGGAGTACTTAGAACAGCTGCTTGAAGTGCATGACCAGGAGAGAGTGATAGGGTATGAAGAAAATTTAACTCCAATCGATGAAGTAATTCTTATACCCTGAAACGCTGAAAAACAAAAAGCATGCTCGACGACTGAACTATCAGCTTTATATGCCCCATCTTTAAGAAACGCGATCCTATGTCTTGCAAGAACTACCAAGGCTAACCCCTGCTTAACATTGCCTACAAGATTCTATACCAAATCGATACTCACCATCTCTTCATCGAATTCTAAGCCGCATATGACAGCATCCATCGCACTGAACTATATTACGCGATGGCTGACTTTAGGATCAGGAGAGAACTGATCCGTTTGTGTTGCGCCACGTCAGAGAACTCGCACTGAACAGTGCAGCTTGGAAACAAGACCTCCGAATTCACTGGATTCCGGCAACGAGACGCGCTTTCGTGTGATTTCTTTAATCTTGTGCTGGAGCAGATAGTGCGAAATGCCGGCGTAAACACAGAAGATATCATCGCCCGCTTTCAGCGTGCCATTATTGATGCTTTTACTACTAAAGAAGAACAAGCCAAACGTGTTTGTCTCATAATGAATGAGAATAAAACAAAGGACAAAAATACCAAAATAAACTCCACAAATGCGAACTAGTGGAGACTCGACGACGACGACGACCTTAGCCAACTGCTGCTACTTCGGTTTGTCTAAACAACAAAGGTCCAAAATCATACTCTACAAAACCCTGATCTTGCTAGTCGATAAGCAAGACAGTGGAGCAGATCTTGGGTTCCTTCGAAAAAAAAATTCTTCGTCCCACATTTTGTATAGGGTGATTCATCGTAAGGTTTGATTTTCAATATGCTTTTTTGACAGATTACACGCGACTCCTTTCAAACTGCTTTATTATTTTTATTAAGTATTGCTTGGCAAATCATTATAAAAAGACTCACATCACAACAGTGATTCCAAATTATTCAGCTTTATTAAGAAAATCAGCGTTCTATGAGAAATGATTTTTTGTGCGATTCGAGGAACTTACGGTGCGCATAATCGACCTACTGAAACCACTATTGCCAATACCATTAGCAAATTTGAGTTCCAGTTTATATGGGCGGATGACACTTGACCGGTTAGACCACATCCAGCACGTAGTGAAGAGACTATAGCAGCTGTAGCTGAGAGTGTAAGCGAAAACCGTGACACCAGCTTTGCTTGACGTATTCGACAACTTCGCATATTTTACGTGATGATCTCGGCCTAAAAGCGTACAAAATTCAACTTGTGCAAGAATTGAAGCCAGGCGACTTGAATTTGCGTCATATTTTCAATAAATGGGCTCTGGAAAAACGCAATGAAAATCCTGTGTTTTACCTTGAAATTTTGTTCAGTGATGAAGCCCATTTCTGGCTCAATGGCTACGTTAATAGACAAAATACCCGTATTTAGGCTGATAAGTTACCCGAAGAGTACCAAGAGCTACCATTACATTCATTAAAAACAAAGATATGGTGTGGTTTCGGGATGGTGGAATCATTGGTCCATATTTCTTCAAAAATTAGGAAAACCAGGATGTTATCCTCAATGGTAACCGTTATCGCGCCATGTTAACGGACTATGTGTTTCCTGAAATTCAAACACATGGTCTCGGTGAGCTTTGATTTCAACAAGACGGCGCTACGAGCCATACAGCGTGTCAAATAATGGACTTGTTGAGAAATCATTTTGGTGAGCATTTAATTTCACGTTTTGGTACGATAAATTGTTCGCCTAGATCGTGCGATATCACACCTTTGGACTATTTTTTTTGGGGATATGTAAAGTCTCAGGTCTTCAGGAATAATCCAGCTACAATTGAATCTTTGTAAGCCAACATTACTGGTATTATACGCGAGATATCAGTCGCTATGCTTCAACGAGTCGCCCAAAATTGGACCTTCCGAATGGACCATCTTAGTCGTAGTTGTGGCCAACATTTACATGATATCATTTTCAAAAAGTAAATGCCATGAATTGTTCTTTTGACCGATAATAAAAATTTTAGGTTCACTTTCAAATTTATTTGTTTTGTTTAACATTGAAACACGATGACTCACCCTATAGAAGGAGGAGGAAATAGAAAACCGCTTCACTGTTCAGTATATTCTTTTTTTGATCCCGTCATGCATGTTACACGATCTTAAATAGACTGAGGTAACCGGGAAAATCGCGCGATCAAGGCTCGAATTAAAGGGGCTTATTTACTTGTTGGAAATGTTGAAACATGTACACATGTGTGTAATGTGCAGAAATTTAAAGTGCTTGGTGAAAGTAATACTTTTTTTTTAACGCCTACAATTTGGTCCTGTCCGTGAGGAGGGCGAATGGAGGACAAGATACAACCGCGAACTCTACGATCTGTAAAAATATGTGGATGTTGTGGGGAAGGCAAAATTTTGTTGACTGCACTGAGTCGTCTAAATCGTGCGAATTGGCAAGAATGTTCCAGCTAAGAGAATATTTGAATATAGAAGACTTGGTCTGGAAGCAACGTACCCGGTACCGTGAAGGATGGAAAGTGACTTTAGTTCAGGCACAGACCCTCCAAGGGCCGCTGGTCGCATAAGAAAATAATTAGATATTCACCAGGAGCCACCAGAAATTTGAGTGGTCATCTCACACTGCCTTTGGTGTACATTTTGCATTATTTAGCTCCGTCAGACTTCTGGTTATTTCTAAAACTCAAAAACCCATTCCGAGGACATCGTTTTGGTTCAATTGGAGAGATACAAGATAAAAGTTTTAATTGAAAAATCTAACTACCTTTTGATCACATTGGCACATAGAGGTAGGTAGGTAGGTTTGAAGACGCCGAATTGCAAACAATATTGCAGGAAGATGACAAATTGAGTCAGAAACAAATGGCAGAAGTGTTAAATGTTGCACAACAAACAATTTCTGACCGTTTAAAAGCAATGGGAAAGATCCAAAAGTCTAGAAAATAGGTGCCACATGTATTGAATGAAAGACAGATGAAAAACCGAAAAACCATTTGTAAAATTTTGCTTCAAAGACACAATAAAAAATCAGTTTTGCATCATATTGTTACTGGCGATGAAAAACGGATTTATTTTAAGAATCCTAAACGGAAAAAATCATGGGTTAATCCGGGACAACCATCAACTTCGACTGCAAAACCAGATCGATTCGGCAAAAAGACAATACTGTGTGTCTGGTGGGACCAGAAAGGTGTGGTGTACCACGAGCTCATAAAACTTGGTGAAACAGTTAATACAGATAGCTACAGATAATAAATGATAAATTTAACCCATGCATTGATCGAAAAACAACCAGAATGGGCCAGAAGACACGGCAGGGTAATTTTGATTCATGACAATGCACCTGCACACAAAGCAAAACTGATTCCGGATACAACCAAATCACTTGGCTTTAGCTGCTACCCCACCCGCCGTATTCACCAGACTTGGCTCCTTTCGACTACCATTTGTTTTCATCGATGGAACAGGCATTAACTGAGCAGCACTTCGAATCCTACGAGGAAGTCGAAAATTGGGTGACTTTTTGGTTTGTTTCAAAAGACGAACAGTTTTATTGGAATGGAATCCATAAATTACCTGAAAGATGGGAAAATTTGGTAGGTATCAATGGCCAATACTTTGAATAAAATGTCTTTCCCATTTAAAATCAGTGTTTTTATTTCACAAAAAAACGCTCACTTCATTCCGGGTCACCTGGTACATATATTTTGAGTGATATCTGATAAGACCGCTTGGAATAGAATTTTTTAAGAATATACTCCTGTGCGAAAATCGTCATTGACTTTGCTCAAGCCTTTCGTAGGTTGATTCGTGGCCCACACAAGTATTTTGAAATATATGATTGAAACGTTGATATGTTGTATCGATTTCCTTGTTTCCAATATGTTAGCAATGGAAAAAAAATCTATATGTTGTGAAGCTATGAAAGAAGTCATATCGGGTCCTTTAGAAAGGGCAAAAGAAAATTTGTGAAATTTGTAGTAAATAATAAATAAGATATTTCATTTCGAAATGTTGGTGAGTTGCTATTGAAGAAGAAATTTCGTATGTCGGATTCAGTTAAACTTTGACTTGTGGTTCAATATAACACATGCTTGACGCAGGTGTCACAAGAATATATTATCATAATGAAAATTGAGTAGAATATTCATTTGCTTGAGTGAAAAGTACGACCTTTGGAAAATTAAGTCCTTCGGGTTTTTTTTTTCGAATTCTTAAAGGAAAAATATATTTTTTTGTGACAGATAACATAGTAGCTAATAGCAGTGGGTACGAATAGTTTAGGAAGGTACAATAACTTTATATACAGGGATTATCAGTTTAGCAGTGTAATCCCTTAAGGGCATATTCCTGAAGTTCTGTCAAACAAAAAAATGTACGGCAGCTGAGGAGAGGTCTATTCTCACTCCATTTCAGGTCACAACCTATCAAAGTGGGTGACATCTAATTTGGAGCTATAACTTCAAAACTAGGACAAGAACAAAAATAGTTTAAGACATTTCGAAAAGATAATCTTGTAGTGCATACAAGTCTTAAATTCTTTGGGTACATCTAAGCAGCAAAAAAAAAAAAAAAAAAAAAAAAATTAGGCCTCGTTAAACTCAAAATTGTGAAAATTTGCGGTTCCATTTTTTTTTACTTAAAATGCATTTTTCTTAAAATTTTTGCTAAATAAAATTTTTTATAAAAATTTCTTAAAAATCATATTTTGAAACTTTTTTACGCACGATCAACAGATTTTGAAGTAAAAGCCAAATTTTGTCAGGAAAAAAATGGCCAACAAGAAGTGTACCTATTTATTTACTTATAAAACCTTTTAGATATTTTGTTGTAGTCCTGAGATGAACCTTTTTGGAACAGTTTATGGAATGTGTATACCAATTGTTCGAAGTGCCTTTCTTCTATTTGAATACACTTTTGGACGCGTTTAACCATTTCGGTTAAACTCTTTTCATCTCTTCTGAAGCGACACTAATATTTTCTTGGAGCTCTACCAAACTCGACAATTCTCTAAAATAAACCTTTTCTTTCATAGCACCCCAGAAGAAAAAATCTATAGGTGTTAGGTTAGGAAATCTGGGTGGCCAAGGGTTGAGGCCGAATCGACCAATCTACCGTTCGTTAAAAGTATGTTTGAGGAACGAAGCTACCTCGCTACCCCTACCTCTACTGTGACAAGGTGCTCTTTCTTGTTGAAAGAACATGGCCCTTCATCGAACAAAAGGAACATCTTCAGGAAGCTCCGGCAAGCGTTCTCTAAGAAATTCTTACTTAAGCGTTTCCTATCAATCCAGCCCAAACATTTACGCTAAATCTCCATAAAATGTTCTTGAGGAATTGCATGCTTGAGCATTACCCATTGGCAAAATTCCACTCTTGTTTGGACATCACCTGGTAGTAAATCCTGTACCGGTGTCAAATGGAAAGGAACCACAAATTTTCACAAATCTAAATTTAGCGAGGAATAATTTTTTTGCTGCTGCTCAGATGTACCCAAAGCATGTAAGACTTATATGCACTACTAAATTATCTTTTCGAAATGTCTTAAACTATTTTTGTACCTGTACTAGTTTAGAAATTATAGCGTTTAAAGTGGTTACAACTCCAAATTAGAGGTCACCAACTTTGATGGGCTGTAACTTGAAATGAAGTGTGAATAGACCCCCCCTCCCCCTTTCATAAAATTTTTTATTCGGCGGAACTTAAATGATTACACTGCTAAACTGGGACACCCTGTACATTTACACTCGTGCTTTTGCTTTTTCTATTTAAATCAAAAGTTTTTCATGAATATCTCATGTTTGCATGTCCTAATGTTAATTCAGGGGAAGTTAACTTCAATAATGAATTTTGCAGTAAAGGTAAATGAAATTACGTTTCAAATTTCTGCTTGATTTACAAATACAAACTTTCATCAGCTTTTACTTTTTGCAATCACAAGGCACACAAGATGACGCTTCACTTTGAGGACACTTTGCAACAAAACATATGTCAGTCATCATGAGTATCTAAACTAAAATATTGGAAAACTTGTTAGTGTTTACGAAATATTATTATTCAGTTTCGAAAAACAGTGCACATCAGTTTTGTCTTATCTCAGTTTATTTTTACTTCTGAGTTGATTAAAACTGCCATATGAAAAGTATGGTTTCCTTATTGACTTTAACTTATATTACTTACGTTATTATGAACTGAGCAATTCATTTTCGTGTATGTAACTTCATTACAGTTAAAAATTAATTCTAACTTTTCTTTTGCATACCCGGATGTATGATACTTTAGAGCAGGTTTCGATAAGATTAAAAAACAGTTGGATAGAAGGGATCTTTAATAAGCTAACCTACCCCTTCGAATACAGCCATTGAAAAATCCTAACTTCATGGTTGGCTTACGTATTTCGCAGCAATCAATTAGTACAACTCATCCTTCAGGGAAACAGACCAATGAATACAAGTTGTGAAGGAATAAGAGGACGTGTATGTTGTTGTGAATAATATGAAATTAGAATAGTTGCGTCAATTGCTAAAACTCAATGTTTCAAATGCAGCTGTATTCGTTCAGGCAGCTCAGAAATAATCTCTGTCTAAAAAAGACAGAAGTTAGGGCATATCTCAAAAGAAAGCAGCACCACTGCACTGACGCCCTTTTATTTTTCCGACTGATTTGATCCTTCAAAGTAATAGAAAATGGGTTTCGAAAGGTGAAGGAAGTGGAGCAGAGCTTCAAATTTCTAAGTTGAATTTCAAAAGACAAAAATTACAACTGATGCCATCAATTTCATCACAAAGAATGCGCAATATGCAATATAGCCTCTACGCTGAAAAAGATAAACTATATTATCTAGCATAGCTGGACGTCTAAAACTCCCTCAACACGAAAGATTAGAAATCGATCACGAAGTTAGAAATCTGGATTACCACAATATCTAACAAAGAAAGCAGACATTGAATGTAAAAGATTACCCTTGGATTGCCGAAGGAATCAGTCCAAGTTGCCCTGAATCATCATTAACGATTGTCGTCTTAGTCTTAAATTATTATTAACAGAAGCCAAAATCGTTGGCTTTGGAAACAACCTACTGGTAGACCTGACGGTAAAGCTTCCACATGAAATGACAGCACTGGGTGACATCAGCGATATTCACAGCTGAAGTCAACCCAGGTAAACATAAAACGGAGACGAGGTTCATTGCAGCAAATGCAGGAAAACGCAAGACACGGGTAAATTGAACCTTAGTAAAATGGTGGTAAAATCAAAACCTTTTAGCGAAGGTTTGGTGATTGGTGATTAATTCCCGACTCCATTGAAGTAAGACCGTGAGTACACGCACGGAAAACAGCTGTAGCATGGAAGGCGTTGGCATCTACGGAAGGTTGAATCTTCGAAAAAAAAATCGTACAGAACAATCTCCTCTAACGGTGTGATTCAATAAAGAAAACGAAATAGTTTTAGTGTGGAATAGTATGAATACAATAGTATTGTTCCAAATCAGATTATCCAAATAAGCGATGCTTAATTTCTCGTCCTAGTTACGGAAATATTTAAATAATGTAAAGAATCGACAGAGTAGGTGATTTCACTATTATTTTGTCTTCAGAACAATCCAAAGTAACGTCTTTATCACAAAGACTGTTTTGATAGTTCTTAAAACTTAACCTAGAACCGTTTCTGCTCATTTTCATTCATTTTATGTAAGCATGTTGACTGGAGATTGTGTTTCAAGAACGAAACTTGCTACGAATTTGATTGAAATTTTTCAAGTACTGAGAAAATAAATAGTACACCGCTTGTGAGCCTAGAGTTTTGGGTATGAGCACCACTGTCATTTACCTCAAACATTCTGATGTAACATTCTGTGTTTGCCTCTAGTGCTTTTGCCCACGCGCTTAATTCGAGTGACTCCTTTGGTATACGAGTATGTTTTTTGAAATTGATAGTAAAGAGCGAGCCTCATTCATTTCAGGTTGTGCGTGTAGTCGTATTGAATTATATTTATTCTCTTTCAGATCACTCAGATAGTCTCTATCGCTATGATCTGCCACTATGGTACTTTTCTCTACCAAAGTAATATGATTAAGGTACAAGAGCTTAACTTATTCACGAATGTATGCACTAACGGTTTTTATATGTCATCTACAGTTGAAGTCTATAGAGGTCTCTTTCACCAATCGATAAAATTTTTTTTCAACATCGTCCTGAGATACTAGCAACAGACTCGCTTACTTCTGTACCATCTACTTTAAAAAGCTCCTACATCACTCTATTTGTTCTTTTGTCTTTTCTTTTTTGTCTTATCGCTAATCATCTATTCGTTATTATTGTTTTCTGTTTTTCATATGGATGCGATTTGCACTGATGACTTGGCAAAGGTGGAAGTTTCAAAGTCTAGATCTAGGAACTCCTAGTCACAAGTTAAATTTTTGTAAATAAGACTGTGCCATAATCGGTTGTGTCCGTCTTTGCTTCATTTGTTATTGACGTATTATTTTCCGGTAACCTGGTTACTTTCATTGTTTTTCCAATTCCTGTTGTGTAGATACGAATTCTGTTTTTGCGATACAGTACAATAATCAATGGTAATGACAATGCGATCTGACATAATTCACCGTGTTATAGTATGTTATACAGCAACCAGATACAACATTTCGTACATTGTCATACAAGAACAATAAGTACGAAGACAATAACATGTTTCAAGAAATGCTTTAGTATTTCCCTTAAGATAAAGTGTTTCTTTATTGATGCAAATACATTATTCATGGAAATTCAGATTGACCCCTTTCAAATTTTTTAAAGGATGTGTGGGAGTACAAATATAACCTAAAAGTTTCTTCTACCAAATAGAATCTGATTAGATTTAAAAGTGATTTGCGTAAGTGAGTTTCCATACATACATAAATATTAATTAAGACTTGGGTTTATTTATATAAATTATTTGCATGAACATTCTATCACAGGAATACCCTTTCTATATTTTAATGTCAATCCACAAGCGAAGTCAAACATTCAATTCTACAATTATTTACTTATTTAAATGTATGTCCTTTTCTTCTATTCAAATTCCACAAAGTGAGCTTATTTGTTGGCGAAATTCGAAAGTTATTTTGGCGGAAATATTGTTTCTAATGAAGTTTTCGATTGGGCTTTTTTTTCGTGCTCTGGAGCAGAAAAGTGACGTAAAACCATTTCCCTTCACTTTTTCAGATACAAAGATGTTGCTACGCGTTTTCATTTCAGAATCAAATTTCTTTCCTGGATTTGATGTTAAAATGTAAAAACATCAAATAGTATTGTGCGTCAAACTAGATTTTTGTTTTCGTGCAATCGGCTGTGTTTTGGCCAATTTATTATTTCTAATTGTTCAAATTGATTTAAATTAATTCGCAAGCAAATGTATTTGAAAAATAAAAGAAGATGGAAGCACAATTAATAAATATCAGAAGATGATTATTATTTATACCGAAGAAATTTTTAGTGCTCCATTCGAATCAAAAGTGGATTACACAAGAAAAAATAAAAGCCTCCTGAGTGCCGACATAAGTTCAATGCTTATACCCATTAAGTTCTTTACAATCGATATTTTTTATCAGCTTTAGGTCAATAGAAATAAGTTTGGGGAAGTAATGCCACAGGAAGCTGACAAGAATTATAAGTAGCTTTGCATTGTTTTAGAAATATTTTTCTATTGAATTATGACTTTATTTGTAGGATACTCCTCTCACAGCTCTGCTGACATCTAACAGGATCAATTAATTAATTTCTTAAATGGGATATTATTTTCAGTTATTTGTCGTTTAAACGCATGCATTCATTTTCTTTTATTTGGAGGAAATATGTTAAAAATGTGGAAAGTATATTTCTGTGAATTTTATTGCCTAGCTCTTTGATGCTTATAAATATCAGCCTTGTGGCAAGGATTTATTATATACCCATAGACGAGATCTTTTTTATTGAGTGGACTTTTTCTTAATTTCGTTTTGGATTACCATCATTTTATGTTGTTGCTTTCTCGTTGATGATTGTAGATTAACTTTAAAGTGCATGTTAACGTGAAGCCTTATATAAAGATAATCATAACCCAAGGATTTATTAATAGTCGATAGAATATTCAACGAAGAGGACTGTCAACAATTAAGGACACCGCCTTAAAAACATTTGCCTTCTGTAGGTTTTGTTTGATTGAGGGATCCTCCTACAATACATCTAGAAAAGCAACGATACAGATATCCTTGCGATAGATGGACTATTTCCTAGGACTATGGTTTACCTATTTGGTAAGTACACATTATATTGATATCGGCTGCAGCTCAAAATAAATAAAATCACGCTGATTGGGCTTAGCTATTATAGTAATTTATTTCAAACTTACTCTCAACTTTACTATAAAGGGTGTCCCTTAACTCGTGAAGGATAATTTTGAAATGATTCTTAGGTATATTTTAAGAAAAAAACCACTCATCAGTAAGAGTCTATCTCCAATGTCGACATAATTTGTAGAGTACTTAAGAAAAGGCTTATTTTGGTGTACCTTAAGCCATGTTAAAAAAAAAATTGATCTTTTAATACTAATGATAGGAACTTCATTTATGAATGCGTTATTACAAGAAACACTAACCTTTGTAACTTAATTTCTAAATCTGTTCTATTTTCCTTGCCAATGCCAATTTTTGAATTTGAGGCCACATTTCTTTAGAAAATACTTAATAAAAAATAACATCTTACAATTTTTTTCTTAAGAATGTAAGTAAGTATCAAAGATTTTATGATACTTGAGAAAACATGCAGCAGGTAAAATAAGAAAAAAAGGTTTTTCCTATAAATAAAAATTGATTTTGTATTGTTTTAGATAATTTTTATTCTATGTATGTATTTTAACATTTATAATATGTGCTCAAAGTGTTCCCTTTGGTTATTTTTTGCTTCTTGTATAGTTTTGCATAACTCTATAATCCACTCTACTTCCTTCATAGTTTTCTATTCTTACAATTTTCACATCGAAAGTATTAGGAAATCAACGCCATTTTCTACCAGCGTTAGCTAAAAGTTGCACAAGGTCCTTATAAGCCACATGATACGACTGTTATCCTTCCTCCCTCTCTTTTAAAAACAAGTCATCAATTGATCGACTTTTGCCACCTTTCTGAAATAATTATTGGGTCTATAACTTCGTGCGGTTTGCTAAGAGATGGAGTAACTTGTTATATTCCATTGTTATTATTCAATTGGAACATGCGTTGGAAAGCTACGTCATTTCAGTATATGTCATTCATCTGAAGCGTAAACAAAAATAATTTTTTTTTCACTCAAATATGTCGAACTTTGTGCCTGAAAAAGTGTTTTTGCGGGGAGTTCTTCTTCATTACTTTAAGATCAAGAAAACTGCTGCCATTTCAAAACGTTTAAAAGCAGCTGGATATATTCAAAAGCAAGAAAATTGGGTTCCACATGAACTCAAGTCGAGAGACGTCGAAAGGCGGATTCGAATGTCCGAAATGCTGCTGGAACGCCACAAAAGGAAGTCATTTTTGCATCGTATCGTTACTGGTGGTGAAAAATGGATCCATGACGACAACCCCAAGCGCAAAAAAACATATGTGAAACCCGGCCAACCAGCCAAATCAACGGTAATACTCTGTATTTGGTAGGATCAGATGGGTGTGCTGATTTATGTGCTGCGAAAACCGGTTGAAACCATCAATGGACAATGCAACCGAACACAAATAATCCGTTTGAAGAGAGCAGTATCCGAAAAACGAACGGAATATGCGACCAGACACGAGGCAATCATTTTCCATCATGACAACGCTCGGGCCCACGTTGCTATTCCGGTTAAGAACTATTTGGAAAACAGTGGATGGGAAGTCTTACCCCACCCGCCTTATAGCCCAGACCTTTCCCCTTCTGACTACCATTTGTTCCGGTCGATGCAGAATGACCTCACTGAAATACAGTTCACATCAGAGCAGAATATCAAAAATTGGCTTGATTCATTCTTGGCTGCCAAGCCTGCGCAGTTCTTTTGGGATGGGGTCCACAAATTGCTAGAAAGATGGGAAAAAGTCATAACTTCAGATAGGCAATACTTTGAATAATACTATTGTACATGTTTTTCTTAAATAAACATTCAAATTTTGGAAAAAAAAAACCGCACGAATTAAAATATATACCAATGGCTTAATTTTTTTCACAGAGTTGTTAATTGTTTGAAACGAGAAACACAGCTGGCTTGTCGAAACGCAGCCCTATTTAATCCAGCAAAGAGGTCCGTATATAAAAAAGCTAAAAGTCTTTGTTTGAAATATTTTTTTAAAAATAATATTAGCATATACATAGCTACATAGCAATTTTAGAAATTCAACAGCTACCCGTAGTATTCATACAGTACAAAAATCGTATAATACTTACTCAGATGGTGCTACAGTCCGGGATGGAACGGGGTTTAAACTAGCATATTTCTCCAGAGAGCGGTGTTTTTCCAGCTGACTCCAGTTGTGCGCAAAAGGTTGGCTGAGGTCTGCTTCCCTTGTGTGCAGGATGAAGTTCTCCTCTATTGCGTTGTCCTCTTGGCTTGGAGTCGAAATTTTTGGGGGCTGAGACGCTGGTGTCCTGCGTTTAAGATGCCCTAGCCTTCTCAACAGGGTTAACTGAGCTTTTCTTAGGAGCTCGGCATCGATGTAAAGTCGCTTCAGTTGGCTGTTGAAACATATTGTCCATTTTACATTGGCATAAGGAGCAGTAATTAACCGAATAACTTTTCTCTCGAAGCGCCCAAAAGCATTTTTGTCCGCTTTCACCAGTGTCCACACTTCTACAAATTAATGTTCATATGTAGTTTAAAGTATATAGCATACTTAGTTAAGACGTGTTTTGGTGTGCTCGGCGATTTTCAATTAATATAAAATATGGAGCAAAGAATTTGCATCACATTTGTGTAAAAAATGGAATCAAGTGCTCTAAAACACTTAAAATTTTGAGAGTGACATACTGGCATAAAATAAATGTTTACAAGTGGGACAAGCTCTTCCAAGACGGCCGAGAAGATGTTCATGACGAACCTCACTCTGGACGCCCCAGAACATCAACTGAAAAATCGTCAAATGTCAATTTATCATAAGAGAGACTGCTGAGGATGTTGGCATATCATGCTCGTATCATGCAATTTTTTCGGATGTTTTGGGCATGAGTAATGAGTCAGTAAAGTTCGTTCCGAAACTTCTTTATTTTGATCAGAAGAACCATCGCATAAGCATCGCTCAGAGCTCTTGAATGATGTCAATGATGATCCTGACTTGCTCAAAAGAATCATAACTGATGACGAATCATGGTTATATGGTTATGACGTCCAAACCACAGTAACCAGTAGAGCCAATACCGAAAAAAGCACGCCAAGTTCGAACAAATTTTAAAGTTTTGATAATTGTTTTTTTTTTTCGATTACCGTGGTGCAGTGTATCAGGAGTTTTTACTTCAAGGTCGTATGGTCAATAAGGAGTATAACATGGAAGTTATGCGCCGTTTGCAAGAAGTAATACGGAAAAAAAGGACGAAATTGTGGAAAAACAACTCATGACTTTTGTATCATGATTATGCACCTGCTCATTCACTGTTATTTGCGAAAAATTTTTTGGCCAAAAACAACACGGTAGTCATGCTTCGGTCAATATATTTACCGCATTTGGCGTCATCCCAAAACTGAAAAGCCCTATGAAAAGGACGGAGTTTTACAATGATTGAAAAAATAAAAACGGCATCCTTGGAAGAGTTCATTGCTATACACAAAGTGAATTTGCACGAGTATACTTTATCTGAAAGGGAATACTTTAAAGGAGACGACATTAATATTGACGAATAAATAAATATATTTTTATAAAAATATAAAGCCAGTTTACTTATTAAACAAACCTGGTATTGGTCTGATATCTTTGAAAAGTTATAACGACTAGGAAGTAGAGTACTCGGCAAGGCATTCTATAGGGCTTTCCAATAGGGACTTGACAATTTTGAATTTAATTTGTGAACGCACTCTTTCCCTAATCATCAAACTGTCACTGTCAATTTATTCAGTTAACTCAACATTTTCATCATGGTAAAGTACATTAACGAGCAACATCTGCAAATTATAAAAATTTTCTACAGATATTCGGAGTCGCAAAATTATATTCAGTGACGAGCTCATTTTTGGTTCAATGGGTTTGTCACATGTGCTTCATGAATCACCACTTCATCCACAAAAAATAACTGCTTGGTGCGGTTTGCATGCCGGCGGCGTTATTGGGCCATATTTTTTCGTCGACGATAACAATCGTCACGTTACTGTGAATGGTCAGCGTTATCGCGCCATGATCACCGATTATTTTTGGCCCGAATTGGAAGATATGGACTTGGACGACATGTAGTTTCAACAGGATGGTGCCAAAAGCCAGACAGCACACGCTATAATCTATTTATTGAAGAGTAAGTATGGTGAGCATGTTATCTCAATACATGGGCCAGTCGATTGGCCGCCTCCTTCATGCGATTTAACGCCGCTTGACTATTTCCTGTGGGGCTACGTTAAGTCATTGGTTTATGCCAATACGCCAACGCCGTTAGAAGAGCTCAGAACCAACATTAAACGCGAAATAGCGGCTGTTTCGGCCGAAATGTGTGGCCGGGTCGTTGAAAATTGGGTCCAACGAATCGACTGTTGCAAACGGTAGCCATATGAACGAAGTCGAGTTCCATTCATAAATGTTTTGATTGTACTTCAAGCCAATAATAAAGTTTTTGAAATATCTCAAATGGTTTGCCTTTTATTTAAAAAAAAAGTTGTCAAGTCGTTATTAGAAAACCCTATATAAGCCAGCTGTATGGCTAAGGAATGATTTGCGATATTTTAGAGTACGTCCGAAAGTGGGCTTCAGGATGTACTGATGAGCAAGCATTCATAGTGAGACGCGTGTTACGGTTAAATGTTCTAAGTTCGACATTCTACTGGCAATTTCAGTGGTGGAAGTAGCGTTACAACAAAGTGAGATAGAAGATGTTACGCCGGTGTTCGAAGGTGTCGAATGAATGTGTATCGTATCTAACAAGTGCAAGAAGGTCTTAAGGACATAACTAGATCTATGCATTACACTGCAGTTTCTGGTCGATAAACGCCCTATATATCGAGGCCAGGTCAGATGTTGTGAAATATTTCACACGCCGCTTGAGGAAACCTGGACATTTAAACGAAGAACATCTTCGCTAAGAGGATGTTTATTATTTTTTTTAAGAGAAACAGCTCTTGAAATTGAAGAAATAATGGGATCGGAAGAAACAAATAGTGCATTCAGGAGATCCCACATAGTTTTCTCTCGAGACATTTTTCTTGTGTGGAATTTTCTGAAGTTTCTGAAATCTTTATTTATCGATTCTAGAGCTTCTTCTGAGAGCATCACAATTACAAGCAGAGCAAATTTTATAATGTCTGCACCATGGAGGAGTATTTTGTGAACGCTAGAAGGCATGTAGTACCATGGATAGAATTCTACGTACAACTTGGCGGTATCCATCGTATACTCCCTAAAAGCTTCTACGTTTACTGCGAAACCACAAGCCATTGTTTTAAAATAATATCTAAGCGTTTAATAAGATTAAGGTCGATTCCAGTTATTGAGGAAGCAAGAAAAGGCTGTTGGAAAAATCTTCTCGCAGTGTTACCATAGTTATTAGTTCGTTACATTTAGCCCAACCAGCAACCACTCGAACATCAGTGTTATGCCTTCATGTCAGAATTGACGCCAACGGGATTTTCATATAACAACATACAAATTCTACGAAAAGAATTTTTCACAGAATTGCCTCACACGGGATTCGAATCCACGACCCTCTGCTTGAGGAATCTATGCATATACCCTTACACTACGGCCACCCCTACGGCATCTGGTATCTTCTTCCCTAAAGGCTTGATTATATTTTGAATGGTTTGCACTTCCATCACAGCCCCACTTATATATGATCGATATATTTTGACTTGAAATATTTGTTTGAAGGACCTCTTTCTGAGACTTCAAAAGTCGCTGCGCAGTGCAATCGACAAGCCCTTGCAGGGTGACTTCTGCCGAAATATCGGTTACGCTTATAAAGTCTTCGTCGGGTAACACTTTGTCTTCGCCACTTGTAAAACATTGTATGGTGAATAGATATTTGCATTACGATATTTAGCACCCGTTTGCATTAAAATGTAAGATTTTTTTGTAAAATGCCCTTCTACATATAAATTCAGTGCTTCCTCAGGCGTATATTTACTAATAGCTATAGATGGAGCAGATAATGCAGATAAGTTAATTAGTTTAGCAGCATCCCACTTACCAGCCTTTTGGAGACTCCGGTTTCTACTAGAGTGGACACTTTTAAGCGTTTCACACGATCGCTCAGTTCTACAAAGTCTTTCGCAGGACGTCCAAGTCCTGATGGCTTAGCTTCTGTACTACGAGGGGCTATTTCAAATTGCGGTAGCACAATATCAGTATCCAACCACTTTTCATTACTAGACTTAAAAAAAACCTATGGGCATTGGAAGTTATTTCCTCCTAGAATGGCCATTTTGCCCACTGTGCGCCGGCATGCAAACCGCACCAAACAGTTATTTTTTGTGGATGAAGTCGTGATTCATGAAGCACATGTGGGTTTTCACCCGACCAATAATGCACATTTTGCTTATTGACGAACCCACTGAGCCAAAAATGAGCTTCGTCACTGAAGATGATTTTGCGATGAAATTCATCATCTTGGCGCATCTTCTCCAAAACCCAATCGGAGAACGTATGTCGCTTCAAATGGTCCATCGGCTTCAATTTTTGAGTCAGCTTGATCTAGTATGGGTGTAAACCAAGCTATTTACGCAAAATACGCCATAATGTTGTCTGAGCGATGCCCAATTCTTGAGAATGTCGTGGAATTGACTGATTTGGATCGTTTGCCACGGACGTCTGAACGGCAACAATATTTCGACACTTCCACCAACCCGTTGTCTCACTGACACGGCAACATCACAAAATGAATATGTAGACTCAAATTTTTGGACTAAACTTGTTATTGCCTGTCTACTAGGGCGAGAATTACGACCGAAAATTGGAGTTAACGCTCTTAAAGTTGCAGTCGTCGACTCCGAGTATCTGTAAAAAAATTTTATAATTTGCAGATGTTGCTCGTTAGTGTACTTTACTATGATGAAAATGTTGAGTTTACTGAATGAATTGACAGTAACAGTTTGATGATTAGTGAAAGAGTGCGTTCACAAATCAAATTCAAAGTTGTCAAGTCCCTATTGGAAAGCCCTTTATTTTAAGGATTTTTTACATGATCTTAGACGTATATACCTATATCGTAAATAAATTAATTACATAAAGGTCTGTTTTATGTTAAACAACGCATTAAGTAAAATGTTGGTTTCCCGTTCAACCTCTTTGATACATTGTGTCAATTTCAAGATGAATTCCATCATCACACAGCATACATCCTTCTTTGATAAGCATAAAAACTAACTTTTTCTACTCTTCTAAATTACATCAGCAATCAATTTAACGTGATAGTATTCTGTGTTAGATAATAGTCCCCATGTTTTCGCAATAATTTCATGAGGATTCCATTATCGCAATAACGTTACTCATCGAGGTTTTCAATAGGTATTTTGTGTTTCTGTTAGTTCATTTTAATCGAACAAATAATGGACTGCGATGAAATACCGATTACTGTTGGTAGTATGATAATTGTGCGGTTCTTCATTTAGAAACGATTAAAAGGACTTAAATTTGCATACTATCTATGTATACCATAGTGCCCATCAAATACTCGAGAATGCCATTTTAAGTTGATATCTTAGTCCAGCGTTACTAATGGAGTATTCATCTTTTCATCAAATGCATGTGCTTATTCTCGTCGTAGTTGCTATAAAGTGAGCCTCTATCTGGAATCCACAAAATGAAAGAAAATTTTATTGAAACATGTAATCAAAGATAAAGTGGAGACTGTTATACATAGCTCAACCACTTTCCGAAATCCAGCTGTCAAGTCTTCTTCAAAATAAGATTTATTGAGCACTTGAGTTTTATAGAATTTGGTAAGCTTAACATGAAAGATGAACTCTCTCTGTAGACTACATAATTCAAATTCCATCACTCATTCGTGGATTGTGATAAAACCGACAGACTAGAAGATATATTTCATAGGGAACAACAATGGTAATTGCATATCAAGTTAAATGTAGGTACTTCACAAATGTCTCGTGCAGACAGAACGTTGTTCATGAGAGTTTTGAATTTTTTTTGTATCTCATTTCTACGTTGAAATGTTGAAAGGTGACTCGGATGACAACAGAATTCTGCCAAAAGCATTTTTAATGTTTCGTCACAACCGACGAAAAAGAAGTTAATGAATGACAGGATTTCCAGGGACAGGGATTAGTCGGAAATAATTCTCGCTGAAGACAAATTTATGCCAGTAGCGCAATACATATACTATAACAATATAATATATATAAAAAATATCTAATATATATATATAATATAAATTCTTTTATACTTTTAATAGACTAATACAGTGCTTTAATTCTAGGCTAGGTAATAGGACTTGGCTTTCTGCGTAGCAAAATAGTATCTTGTCATAACACATGGGCTGCAAACTCAGTGGCGTTTTATAGTAAAAAACAAAATTTTTCCAAAATTCAAAATTATTTATCAATATAGTTGCCTTCGAGGACGATACACTGATTGAAACGATTTTTCAATCTTTCGATACCAATTTTGTAGTACGATTTCGGTTTAGCCTCAAAATAGGCCGCTGTTTCGGCGATTACTTCTTCATCGGTCTTAAATCTCCTTCCGGCGAGTATTATTTTGAGGTTTGCGAACAGGAAATAGTCGCTGGGGACCAAATCTGGAGAATACGGTGGGTGGGGAAGCAATTCGTTGCCGAAATTATTCATTTTTGCCATCGTTTCCATCGACTTTTAACACGGTGCATTGTCTTGATGAAACAGCATTTTCTTTTTCTTCAAATGCGGCCATTTTTCTGCGATTTCATCCTTCAAACGCTCCAGCAACGCAATGTAATATTCGCTGTTGATAGTCTGCCCTTTTTGGAGATAGTCGATGAAAATTATTGCATGTGTATCCCAAAATACGGATGCCATAATCTTGCCAGCCTTGACTCTGGTGTGAAGTGATGGAGCCAAGTTTCATCCATTGTCACATACCGACGCAAAAATTCGGCTTTATTGCGGTTGGTCAGCTTTAAACACTCCTCTGATTTATCAACACGTTGTTGTTTTTGGTCGACTATGAGCAAACGCGGCACCCATTTTGAACAGAGCTTTCGCATGTCCAAATATTCGTGTATGATATATCTAACACGCTCTTTTGATATCTTCAGAGCCTCAGCTATCTAGATCAACTTCACTTTACGGTCATTCGTAATCATTTTGTGGACTTTTTTGATGTTTTCATCTGGAACAGCCTCTTTTGGACGTCCTCTACGTGCATCATCTTCGGTGCTTGTATAATAACTTTTAAATTTTTCAATCCACTTGCGAATGGTTCGTTCGGCTGGTGTAGAGTCCGGGTAGCACTTATTAAGCCATTTCTTTGCATCGGCTGCATTTTTTCTCATCAAAAAGTACGAAGCACGAAATTGCTTTGACTCCATTTTTTTTTTCACAATAACAAAAGTTGCTTCACTCACAACGCTATATCTCGAGAACTAATCGTCCGACAGCTGTCAAATTTATAAACGTATCTTTTGAAGGTTGGTACTAACTGAAAATGGTATGAATTTAGTTCAAGTGGTGCCCTCTCTTAGAAACGGACTTTTCAGCCCATGTATTAGATAAGGACTGATTAATGTTGACGGTATAAGATATTCTGGGCTGATTGTGTCTGTAATGTAAAATTATCTTAAACTCTGGAGAAAAAAATACCTGTTTATGCGATGCAGGACTTAACGACTAAACCAGATAAGGTGGTTCGACGCTGGTAAGCTTAGTTGTCCACAGATAACACTATCTTTCTTTATCCTGAAGAGCTCACAAGAAGCGTTTGTAATTTTTTAGAAAAGAACTACTTTGTAAGCCATATGCAAACATAGGTTTAGTATACGATCATTCAGTTTTACGCTCCAGCGAAATTAGCGCCTGAGGAAAAGAAAGAAAATTTTAACAGTCAGTTAAAAGCTACTCATAATTCTACTCTATCCTCGTAAAAGGTCGGTGAAATCGGAACTTTTCTCCGATCGGAGGGTTTATTTGCTTCATGGTTTTTTCATGGATTCAATTCGTGAAAATAAAACATTTCCAAAATGTTTAAAGAATCATGGATAACGTAGCGATATTTTTGGAAACAGAAAGATATGAACAGAGAACATTTAGCAAAGAAAAAAGAAGATTTTTAAAAAATGTATAAAATATATTCGAACTCTCAGATGCAGCGTAAGCCAAATTATTTCATTTTGTGAAAGTACTCGTAGATGATTACGGATTCTTGCGTTTACGCAAAAATTCATTTCGTTTTCTTTTAAACGAAATTCAAACAAAACTACAACCAGCTTTTCGGACTGATGCTTTGAACCCTGAACAAAAACTAGCAGCTTATTTGAGATTGTTTGGTGAGGGAGCTTACCAGTATGGTGTTGGAAAAGTTTATGATTCGCCGATGGCACAGTCAACATTTTCTAATGTTCTTCAAGAACTTTTAAATATTCTCGAGGAAACATTGTGCCCTAAATGAATTTTCTTGGATATGCCCACGGAATAAATCAGAGGAAGTAAGATGCAAGTTCACACAAAAACAATATTTCCCGATGTTATAGTACATTTTGCGTGGATGGGACACATGTCAAAATAAGTAGCCCTAAGTATGACAAGCATTTATTTTACAATAGAAAAGCAAATCATGAAACAAAGCAACTCCTTTGTTTTCATTCTTTTGTAATAAATTTGGGATTACAACATGTGGATTAGAGCCGTAAATGCTTACTTCCCCATTTCCTTTAGTTTTAATTTTTCTATTTCTTTAAGCTCAGATACGTTTTGATTCAGCCTTCTATATTTTGTTGCCAATTCCTATACTGACTTACTTGTCCCTTCTTGAATCTTTATTTGTTTATTTAGGTGCGGTTATTTAAGCGGTTTTCTGTTTTTTTGTTTTTGTTCCACCTGATTCTGAAGCAACTTCCGTTTCACAATCTTCTTTTTTTTTAATGAGATCACCATCGGGAACAGTAGCATTAACAACTGCTATGTCAGGCGCGGAAGAATGTAGTGCTACTCCAAAAGACATAGCACCTATTCCATTAAGTGTGTGTTTAATATTAATAAGTGCAATAATACTTTCCTCTACACTGTCAAAGGATTTTTTCCTAAAAGGGCCTCCACTTGTTGCTGTGAGATTCTTGGCGTTAGCCATAAGGTCTTGTATTCACTCCAAACCTATTTAAGAAAACAAATATGCAATGAAGTTATTTTTAAAATTGAAAGGAAATATTTATTACATTTTTCCAGGCTATTACTTTTCTAAATGGTGGACCCAAGCTGTTAAGAGCCTTCGTGACAAACACAATTATGAAATAAATAAAATACTAACAAAACTTTCTCCTAAGTATCCATGCTTGCGGAACTATTGTAACATTTGTTTTGACGTCGGATGAAAGACCCTAATATGACACCCAGAGGGAATTGCGAGAACTCCAAACAAATATAAAATTCATAACAAAATAATCTGGGACATGTTATCAGATCTCTTGACTTATGTGTAGATGCAGATATACGAAGTCAATTGGTTGAATTATTCAACCATAGTTGTTATGTGTAGAGGATACCTTATATAATATTTATAAGATATAGGGTGAATGTTGGATATCAAAGTGACAAAAACTCTATGCTTTGGAGTTGAAGACCTTCTTTCTAGAATACCAAAAAACTGGTATAGAGCTGGAATAGAAGTAGTACAAGATCAACACCTTATCTAACAGGGAGTAAAAACTAGGGAGGGCTTTCTTCAAAAGATAGAATACTCGTAAAAGAGAGCGTACTACTCATGTACAATAAAAAGTAACTTTAAATTATTTTCAACAATAAAACACTACGCTTTCGTTCAGAATTTTTCTGCATAGATAACATCAATATCATAAGGATTGTCGTTGAACAATACGTAAATTTCGGAGCTTTGTCTAAACTTCTGTACATTAATTAAAAAAAAAAAAAAAATACTTCAGCAGTGTAAGCAGTCGTTACGATTTGCCACGACGTTTCGAAATTGCTTAACCAAATTTTATACGGATATATAGTAGACGTCAGTATGCCTTTTGCATTAATCTAGGGCTGAATTTGGTATGATGTAAAAAATCAGTTTCTCTGTTATATATACGAGGTGTTATATGAAAAGTAAGGTGACTTTTGGAATTTCGTGGGCAACGAACATTCGATTATCGATTTTTTTTGTTTCCTGTGTTGATACACATGACCCGAACATTTGTTCACAGTTTCATGTATACAGCATATTTAATTTGTTTTTGACAAATAGAAAGTTTATACGTGTTTTGGTGTGACCGGCGAAGAATTTGCATTAAATTTTGTATAAGTGATATACGATGAGTCTGCTCTAAGTAAAAAAAATGTTTACAAGTGGTACAAGCTCTTCTAATATGGCCGAGTAAATGCCAATAACTAAAATAGCTCTAAACGCCCCAGCACTTCAACAAAGATGATAACGTCGAAGCTGTAAAAAAAATTGTTTTGCAAAACCGTCGAATTACCATAAGAAAAGCTGCTAAAGATGTTGGTATATCAGTCGGATCGTATCATGCATTTTTTTCAGATGTTTTAGGCATGTGACTTGTGGCACTTCTTAATTTTAATCAGAAGAACCGTCGCATGAGCATCGCTTAGGAGCTCATAAATGATGTCAGTGATGATCCTGACTTGCTTAAAAGGGTTATAACTGTGTCCCTGACCTATGAAAGGACGGAGATTTGCATCGATTGAGAAAATAAAAACGGCATCACTGGAAGAGCTGAAGGCTATTCCAAAAACTGCTTATGAGAAGTTCTTATTTTATGTTTGTGTTTATTTTGTTTTTGTAAGATATCCTGCAGGCGATTTTCCATTGAAAATTTCTGTATACTTTAGAAAAATTACGCGTTGCTAATCACCGCGCTAGATCGAGAGGCTTAGTCCTTTTCAGACGGCGCAATAAATTTGTCTCGTCGAGGATCTGTTGAACAGAAATATTCGTATGAACTTGTAATCGATTATTATGTTTTCGCGCAAACATTTTAATTACGTTCTGAACGTTTTCGACTCTTAAGTCTCTGTAAATATCATCGTTTCTAATATACCACGGAGCATTAACAATACCTCGAAGAACAATGTTTTGGAATGTCTGTAATACATTAATGTTACTTTTTTTAGTACAACCCTAAAGTTGTACAATATATGTCCAGAACGGTTTTTACCCCTTGCTTTTATAACACCAGTTTGTTCTCTAAGCTAAGCTTGGAATACTTTCCAATAAGCCAGTAAATATCACTATATTTGATTTCAAGCTCTTCAAGTCGAGTGTCATACCGAGATATTTGGCCTCGTTCGCGTAAGGAATTCGTACTGCGTTGATAAACACCGGTGGATTTTCAATTTTCTTGAGAGTGAAGTTCACGTGGACAGACTTGTTTTCATTAAGCGCGATACGCCAAGTCTTTGTCCAATTGTTAATCCGTGTAAGGGCACGTTGTAACTTGGCAGTTGCTTCATCAACTGTTTTAGTCGTTGCCAAAATGGCAGTGTCATCAGCAAATGTGGCTAGGACAGTTTCGTCCGTTTGCGGTATATAGCGAGTAAAAAGCAAATATAGCAGAGAGCCAAGTACACTTCCTTGCGGCACCCCCGCCTTTATTGTCTTAAAAGTGGAATATTCGTTTCCGTGTCTCACACGGAAGAGTCGGTCTTAAAGGTATGAGCCTAAAATACAAGACAATTGCTGGAGTAGGGCTTGTCGGAGTTTATATTTTAGGCCTTCGTGCCATACCTTATCAAAGGCTTGCGAAACGTTATGGAATGCGCTTGAACAGACTAACTTACACTCGATTGCTCGTTCAATTACATTCATTATTCGATACACTTGGTCAACTGATCTTGATGATCAGGCAAGAGGGAATTTGTGTCGGTAATTGGTTTAAGACGATTCGCTCGAAGATCTATATGACTTGACTTCAGTCAGCGGTTTACCGGGTTTCGGAACCATAATAACTTCGGCTTCTTTCCACTGGTGCGGTACATGCTCTAATCTAATGCTGGCATTTATAAGATAGAGCAGCTTTAGCAAACCTTTTTTCGGCAACGCTTTAAGTATCTCTCCCGTTATTAAGTCACGTCTAGCGTATTGACATTCTCTGGAAGCACTTCCCCGTCGAATGGTTAAAAAGTTTCTGCAAGATGGTCGGCGAAAACATTAGCTTTTTTCTTATCTTCTTTCGCCCAGTCATCCTGGTTTCTTCTTATTGGCGCCACGTGTATTTGGGACTTTCGAACACTTTTAACGGCTCTCCATATGGAGTAGTTGGTATCTTTTGTCGCTGTGAGTCTTTCAAGTTAGTTATTAACACCTTGATAATTGAAGTCCTTCATCGATTTTTTCAACAAGTTGCAGAGCCTATTGAAGGACATTTTATCTTGTGGTGCCCGGGTTTCATGCCACTTTTTCTGCGCTCTTCGTTTCTTCCTTATCATTTCTCTGATTTCCGGTTGATATCTTATGCCGACTTTGGGAACTTTGTTCTATTCGCGGGGAGTGTTGTTCCAGGCCGCTTGCTGTATGACTTCAACAAAACGTTCAACTTTTTTTTCAAGTTGACACGGCGTTTTAAGTGCTACTTTCAACTTAGTATTGTCTACAACGTCTATTCGGAAATCTTCCCAGTAAGTTTTGCTGTTAGTTACTCTGGGTGGTCTTTGTTTCTTAACCAAGGATTCGCACAGTGAGAGGATAACTGGAGAATGATCGGAGGAAAGATCGAAGCCCTCTTCAACTTTGACGTAACTACTTTTTACTTTTTTTCCGATAAAGAAGTCTATTATTGTAGATCGGGTGTTTTGGCGACATCCGTGTAAATACTCAGATAATTTTTGGTGATTTTTATTAAAATATGTCCCTCAACAATTATGTACGAATATTTAAATGTCTTTTACGAACAAGTCTATAGGCTGTCATACATGCAGTCTGTCACACATTTACGCATTAAATTCACCAATTTCGGTCCGAATGCTATGTGATTATCCATACAGACTAAACTTTTCAGATAACCCCAAAGAAAATAATCTAATGGTGGTCAATCGCATGATCTAGGTGGCCAGTTTTTGTCACCATTACGTGGAATTAATCGGCCTAGTAACTTAGATAACTCAATGTTTACACCTGTTGTGTGTCTCGTAGCTTCATTCTGAAGAAAATAAAAACCGTCTGTATCAATTTCCCAAATTTGAGGCCACAAAAGATCTTCAGTCACCTAGCATCAAATTAACCTTTACTTTTATTTCTGGATAACCTATAAACTTTACATCCAAATACCTTAAAATGAATAACATTTGCGTAATGCGTAGGGAACTTCACCATTGATACTACTCGATAAGCACCTATTCCGTATATATTTTGCACAGGCTAGAGCTTCTGTCCAAAACGATAAAGGAGTTTGGACTGTAATGATATGCCTTTTCCGAAAATGTACTGTTCATCCTCTAGGATACATTGTAGCTTATTGTCTTCAAACGAATATTTACTTTTGGTTTGCAACATAGTTTTGATATTTCTGTTTGGCAAATAAAGCTCCACTTTGATCGCTATTTTAAGTCTTTCTTGCATCACATTCTTCTACTATTTTAACGTTCAACACTTTTGGACTTAGTAGGTGATCGCTGGGATCAATTGCAATCCTAAAACTTTCGTTTTAGATTGAGAGTAATTCCACATTAATATCTAATTTTATTTCCGCTAATTTGTCTACGGCAGAGAAAAAATTAGACAAATAGTCATATACGAGTATATTTTCACCTTCACTCATTTTATTTGAAACCAGTTGTTTCAAGAACGTAGGTTTTCTTTTAGAGCCTCTTGATTGGTATACCTTGTCAAGTTTAATCCAGATATCATGAGAGATTGCACAGCCTCTTAAATATTTAAATTCCGATGGATTGCTTGTATCAAATCCGATTTCACTTTTCTATCTTCTGTGTCCCAGATTTGAGCATCCGATGTATTCTTCGCATCTGTACCTGTTGGTCTTTTCTTCAGTCCACATACGTAGTCCCACTTATCGTTTCTAACCAACAATGCTACCACGTGGAACTTTCAAGTGTCGATGTTTCCCTTGTAATTGGCTTAATTCTTACTAATTGGAGATTTTCCATGATACCATTTCTCTATTAATGTTACACACACACGTTACACATCATTTCTTAAAAATGATGGTTCCAATTTGTAAGGAACCATGTAGTAGTTAGTAGAAGTTATGTAGACCCATAACTCTGTAAGAGTAAATCGCCGTCTTCGACAGTTTACTACAAAATGACTATTTGTTCAATGTTAGGGAAAATGATTCTAAAATTGTAATAGATTAAGGAATTCATAAGGTTATATCTACAATATATGTAATTAAGGTGCGTTCAATGCTAGTTTAAAGACGTAAGATACTAATTAAAAGGACTAAGAGAATAATATTTAATGTAAGTATTCATATTTCAAATTAACAATTCAACAGTATTTTGGTTTTGAAGTCCTTTATTGGGGTTGGTCATAAGCAGCTTTGTTGAATTCAAGTTTAAATATGATATTCTTATTTCGAATCTTGGAGGACGAAATTGTTGGATATAATCGTTCAAATTGAATTGGATTTCTGTCAAACATCCGACTTTTTATCATCATTGCCATGTTATAATCTGTAAGAATTCAATGTTCATATCTTTACCAATGTCGACGGTTTTATTCAGCTTCAGCTCGGGCTTGGAACCTTCACATGCTTTTATTATCCTTTAGTAAAAATTTCGAACATCATAACTTAAGTTGTATTCCACCTCTATTTATTCCATTGACCAAGAAGACCGTGTTCACCCCGTTTTGAAAATTTATTAAATTTTTATAAAGAGTACATACAAGAAACCTGCAATATGAATGAATGTCTCATAAAATGCGCCGTTTGTTGAAGGAACCAATAAGGGCTACTATTACTGGATTCTACAACTAAGGTATTGTAGTTACAGAATAATCAGCGGAAAACTAAAGCAACTATTAAGCTGACATAACTAAATTTTAAAAAGTGTTGTCTCGAAAGCTAGGCTATTTTTTGCTAATAACATTTTAATGAAACACATTTCTATGATTTACATTTCATTATCTTTATCATTAAACAATGTCAGTCAAAATGCCCTCAGACAATCGAAATGTGCCTTGGCGATACATATTTTAATATATATTTTGTCAAAGCTTTTAAGTGGAGATCCATTGATATATTTTGAAAAAGTAATCGTATGGGTGTGTGGGGGAGGGGAGGTCTGAAATTCATCGATATGTCGACTTTGATATACTCAAAATGTCATGAACAAAGCTTAGATATATGTGTAAACAAGCAGTTTTGACACATTAGTAATTTTGTTTTGGCGTCATATACTTTTGGTTGATTTTCTTCTTTCATTTACGGAGATGCTGCTTCAAGTGAAACAATGTGATGTGATTGGTTCTGTTGCTTCAAAGGCGGTGATTTAAATGTTGACAACCTTTTACTTAAAGGAAGGCCAAAACCCCACGAAGACGCTGCACTGAAGGCATTGCTCGATGATAATCTATGCAAAATGCAAGAAAAGCTTGCTCCAGCATAAGAAGTTACCTACCAAGCCAATTCCAAGTGATTGCATGCGTTTGGAATGATTCAAAAACTAGGAACTTTGGTTCGTTCATTGGGACGTTGAGCGTCTTTTTTTCGTCTGTGAACAACTGCTTCAGCAGCAAAAAAGGAAGGGTTTTCTTCATCAGATCGTGACGAGTGATGAAAAATGGATTCATAACAGCAACTCAAAGAGAAGAAAGTCATAAGGACAGCCCGGTCATGCTTTTACGTCATAGGCTCGCCTGAATATTTACGGTGTGAAGGATATGCTGTATATCGGGTCGGTGTTATTTATTATGAACTATTGAAACCCAATGAAACCATCACTGGAGAACGGTATCGACTTCAATTGAATAAGCCGAGTACTGCGCGAAAAATGGTCACAATACGAGCAGAAGTGATTCTACACCATGATAACGCTCGGTCCTACCCCACCCACCATATTCTCCAGATATTACGCCGTCCGATTATGACTTTATCCGTTCGATGGCACATAGTCTGGCTGATCAGCAGTTACGCTCGTATGAAGACATCCAAAAATGATTTGATTCGTGAATAGCCTTAAAAGATTAGCACTTTTACCTTAACGGTGTTCGAGCTCTGCCAGAAATATGGGAAAAGGTTGTAGCAAGCGATGGATAATACTTTGAATTATTCATCTGTAAGCACTTTTTCACAATAAAGCAGCATATTCTGCGAAAACCAGCTACAACTTGGTTGCGCACCCTAATAACATATTTGAAATATATGTGTGTATGGTAACAAATGGAGTATCATTTAACTTATAACTATGAGTACCTTAATTGCTTCAAAGAAAATGCTGCTCTAAAAAATTTTGATTTTGTCATTTTTTTTTTCGGTAAAATATCTTACTTTAGCCCACTTTTTGCAACTTTGAAACATGTATCTAGTATTTGCAAACCAACAAATATCTGGCCATTTCATCTCAATTTAGTATTTTTCAAGATACCACCCAACATATTGAATACAAAAAAATATATATATATACAAATATTGATTTTATTTTTTTTTTTTTTTTCAACAAATGATGAAACGATGTATAATAACACTTGTTGAACGTGCAAACCATTGTGTTGTATGCACGTCAAAGCTCGTCTTTAAAGGCTCTATCAATGTCCATTCTTTCTAATTCTTCTCATCTCAAAGTCATCCGATGATTTTATTTTTGATGAGTAAGTAATATCTTTCATCCGTCTCCATACAAAGAAGTCCATTGGGTTCAAGTCCGAGGACCTTGGAGGTGGCCAAATGGGTACGATATAACCACCCTCTAATTGAAAGGGCATAACCTGAACGGGCGTTATCCTGCTGGTACACAATGTTTGTTTTTTGTCACTTAATACTATGAGTAAATTGTTTTGCAAGAATTCGAGATATAGCTTCAAATCAAGCCTTGGGGGAAACCGACAAGTGTTCGAACAGGTTGTTACTCAATATGCCTGTCATTGAGGTTGATCTAATGTCGAAAAGTTATGTGTTTCATGGAGTGGAAGTTGCTATCGGATATCTTAATTGTGGAAATTAGTAATTCCATCCCTGGTGAATTTCGAATCATATGACTACAGAATTTGACCAACATAATTGTTTCCCCAAAATGACTTTCCAGAATGTAATTGCTTAATTACTGACTTAAACTACTGACTTTAGATGAAATCATCTGACATTTTCGTTTGTTTCTAAGTAGTAGGTCCACGTTTCAAAGATGCAAAAATTGGGCTCTTATAAGATATTTAAAAAAAAAAAAAAAAAACTTATGATAAAATCAAAATTTTTAATTGTTGTTTAGTTATTGGGTATATACTTTAATTCGTGAGGTTTTTTTTTCAAAATTTAAACGTTTATTTAAGAAAAATATGTATAATAGTATTATTCAATGTATTGCCCATCTAAAGCTATGACTTTTTCCAATATTTCTGGCAATTTGTGGATCCCATCCCAAAAGAACTGTGCCGGCTTGGCAGCCAAAGATGAATCAAGCCAATTTTTGATATTCTGCTCTGATGTGAACCGTATTTCAGTGAGGGCGTTCTGCATCGACCAGAACAAATGGTAGTCAGAAGGGACAAGATCTGGGCTATAAGCCGGGTGGAGTAAGACTTTTCATCCACTGTTTTCCAAATAGTTCTTAACCAGAATAGCAACGTGGGGTCGAGCGTTGTCATGATGGAAAATTATTGCCTCGTGTCTGGTCGCATATTCCGGGCATTTTTCGGCTACTGCTCTCTTGAAGTAGATAAATTGTGTTCTGTAATTTTTTCCATTGATGGTTTCACCCAGTATACACCCATAATACAGCACAACCATCTGATTCCACCAAATACAGAGCATTACCTTCGCGCCATGGATATTCGACTTTGCCGTTGATTTGGATGGTTGGCCGGGTTTCACATATGATTTTTTGCGCTTGGGGTTGTCGTAATGGATCCATTTTTCATCACCAGTAACAATCCGATGCAAAAATGACTACCTTTTGTGGCGTTTCAGCAGCATTTCGGACATGCAAAACCGCCTTTCGACGTCTCTCGGCTTGAGTTCATGTGGAACCCAATTTCCTTGCTTTTGAATATATCTAGCTGCCTTTAAACGTTTTGAAATAGCTGCTTGAGTGACACTCAAAGATTCTGCGAGCTGTTCTTGTGTTTGGCAACAATCTTCATAGAGTAATGCTTCCAGTTCTTCATATTCAATCTTCCCAAGACAAAATCACCACTTTTAAATCGTGCAAAACACTTTTGGCACGTTCGCTCAGCTAGCGCATGTTCACCATAAGCTTCCACCAAAATACGATGACTTTCGGCAGCAGTTTTCTTCATATTAAAGTAATGAAGAAGAACTACCCGCAAAACACTTTTTCAGGCACAAAGTTCGACATATTTGAGTGAAAAAAAATTATTGTTGTTTACGCTTCAAATGAATGACATATACTGAAATGATGTACAATGACAATAGCTTTCCAACACATATCTAAGCAAACCGCATAAAAAAAAGGATTCATAATTACAAGTTCAACGATACCCCATTTGTTGCAACACACGCATACATTTGAAAGATGTTATTTTCAACAGGAGTCAAAACAGAGCAGTGTAAGGGCTTGATTACGCTTTTATGGTTATTAGCTACTTATGTTTGCAGTTAGTTGCTTAATTTTTTCATTATTATCTACATGTATTACACAAAACAGTTCAACATCCGCCATTGTTGGTTGCCAGGCCACACAGATATTCCAGGGAATTATAGAACCCAAGTACCAGCCAAAACTGAAGCCACTCTACCTACCCTAACTGAAAAAGGAGTTATCGGTTTTATATTTTCAAATTGGAAATGTCTATCATAAGTGTCATCTCTGGACACTGTCTTATCGGCAAGCATGCAAAAAGGCTTCCCGTTTTCACAAATGACTTCTGCAGAAGCTAGATGGACGAGAAAAATGAGGAGATAATTCTCCACCTACTCTGTACATGACCAGCTTTCTCCCAAAGAAGAAAACTCCACTTGGGGGCTTTCTTCTACAGTGACTTAAGCGATCTAAATAATTGAGACATTAACACTCTCCTATACCTCATCGAAAGCGTGAATTGGTGCCAAGAGTAGAAGGATCACAGATTCACGTAGCTACACAATGGGCCAATAGGTCAAAATGGGTTGGTTTTTTCAACAGCTATAGTAACTTAACCTAACCTTACCTACACTGTTTTTTTCATTAGACACAATCAGGCATACCTAAATAATGCTTTCGCCGAAATTATTGGCTTAAATCATAAGGGCTCAAGTTCGTAAGAAATTGGGTTATGTTGTCACCCGAACGAGCACCTATATAAGCTATAATATCACTCGCCTAGTTTTGTATTTATTTACAACAAACACCATTTTTAAAAGTTTAACTATTATTTTCACAAAACATGAAGTTTTATGTAAATTTTTCAGTCTAGTCGCAGTTTGAAGCTATACTATATGTTATTTAATTTTTGACTTTTATTTTTCTGTTACTAAAATTCATTTTTTCACTTAACATTACAGTTAATGATCGATCTGATACAATGAAATAGTCTTCATCCCAACGAAAATATTAGCATTTGAATAGGTGAATAAGAATTTTTGTTTCTTCCATAACTGATAACGATTTGATATTATAGCTTAGATAAATCATTTCATCATTGATGAAATACATTGACGAAATGCAAGTATAATCAGTGCAAACGTATACAAGTATGGATACAACAACCGTATTTTTCAGCTTAGCTCTAATAGTTTTACCACAGCTGTCTAGAATGCCTTGAGCAACTTATTTAATATTACAATTATTACAATGTGAAAAGCATAGACCTTAGAAAATATAGGACCGGTGAAGCCTATGAAGATTGATTAAAGCTCAAGATGCGGTAGAGTATTTTCCAGCCTACTATATAAGCACTAGACCTATACAGCCCCTCAGAATAACGCGTCTCTCAATGACACGTGTCTCTCAATGACACGTGTCTCTCAATGACACGTGTCTCTCAATGAGTAAGACTGCTGACCCATTCTACAAATAAAGGCATCTTGTGCCTTTTTTTTTGCAATAAACTTGTAATGTCTTCTCTAACAAATCGTGTGCAAGCTGTGTCACATTATCGTTCACCACCCTGCTTTCTTCCGTTAAATGGTGGTTTCCCCCAGGGATCAATTCTGGGTCCTCTACTGTTTTCTATGCTTATTAAAAATTTGTCATCTGCTCTGTCCCACTGTCAATTTCATGTCTATGCGGATGATATGCAATTATACATTATCTTTCCTTTGGGCCTACTTGAGGATGCTTCTACAAAAACTAACTACGATATCGTTAACTGGACACTTAAAAAGCTTTTGATAAACTGTGTTTCAACAAAGGTCATTTTTATTTGTAAATATGCCCCCAATGTTGAATATTTCCCACCTATTAATAGCTAAGTGTTCGGGAGCGGACACCCAAATTTTGACAGGCGGGCTAAAAGAGGTTATACTTAATGAAGATACACTCAGTTTGGCTCAGTAGCTCCACCTATCTTCCAATCCAGGTACTTATAAAACAGCCCTCGTAATAACAACCCTTGGTTCACAAGAGAGATTATGAAACTAATACTGCATATAGAAAGTAGAAATTCGTTCGCCTTTCAGAATTTTATTAAAACTTTAATTTTTTTAAAACTTTAAAATTCTGAGAAATATTGTTCGCTCAAAGATTGAGGGGCGTACCTAGTGTGATCGCCAAAAAGGTGATTTTTGAGAATTTTTTAAAGAATACTACTGCATCAAATGTTTCTGTAATTTGGAGAATATACCTATTTATACATGAAATGTGTATATGGTATACACTGACATTTTTAAAGGAAAAAATTACATTTTCAACGATTTATTCGCTATTTCTCAAGTCACAAAAAAAAGGTTTTCCGCTGCTGTGGTGAATGATAGTTCAATTCAAATTTGATAATTCAATAGCTTTGAGACAACTGTGGAGGTGTTTCGGAGAAAAGTACCAAAGTAAACCATTGTAGCTTTCGGTATTATTTTGCATATTATTACCCTTACATCTATCAAGAAATTTACGCCGACACAAATCCTCATGTATTGTCTTCAGATCTTTTTGAGCATTTGGATCAAGTGGGAGATAATCGAGCTTAGACTTAGTCAGTTTCATTCCGTCAGCTTCCGTGCTACAATAAGTTGGGTGGGCGTGGTGTAGTGGTATACGCATAGACTCCTCAGGCAGAGGGTCGCGCGTTCGAATCCCGTGCAAGGCAATTCTCTGAAAAATTGTTTTCATAGAATTTGTATGTTGTTATATGAAAATCCCGTCGGCGTCAGCTCTACATGAAGGCATAACACTGATGTTGGAGTGGTTGCTGGCTGGGCTTAATGTAACGAACTAACAACTAGCACGTACTAAGACCCACTGAGTTTCAAACTACTACACTGCCTGCGCCCTGGAGAAAAGCCAGTAAAAGGGTATTCATATCCCCTTTAATAAAAAAAAAGTAACCAACTCTCTGCGCCTTCTGAACAGTTTGCCTGGTTTTGATAAGATGTAGCCCAGATTGCTTCATTATTTTCATACATATTATCTTCATGTCTTATGATCGCTAGGCCGTAATGCTTTTAAGGTTTTTTAATTAAGTTGACAGTTAATTTTAGCGTGGTTATACTTTTTCCCACGGCATCGTGATCTGAATCCTTTTTTAACATATAGATAGCACTCTAGTTTTTGTACAGGATTTTCATATGGATTTAAAATATAATATGTGTTTTTCAAAATTGCACACTTGTCCCTTAAGCAGGCCAAGCGTAATTTTTTGGCGTGCAACTAAACTACAAGCTTCCAAGTAACATTCGTGGCAAAAATGATACTAAAATTGTTGATGCTAATCCAAATAATATAAACTGTATTCCTAATATCAGAACACCTTACTTCCCAGTTAAATCTAATGGCTTTTTTGAGTTTATGACAGATGAACAAACAGATGTTCTTCGGCTAGATGGTATGCATCCGGTCTTCATTTTAATGATTTTGGCTTTTTCCTCTCTTCCGGTATTCTGGAAGGCAGCAAATATCATCCCTGTGCTTAAAAAGAAGGCAACGTGCACTACTATTGCCGAATTCTGACCTATTAAAATACTGCATTATTTTTCCAAAGTATTTCAGAAGTTAATTCACTCACAAATATATACGCACTTGCAACAAAAAAACCTACTATAGTCGTTCACAAACTAGTTGATAACTTTTTTTTCATTGTTACTAATTCTGTTTGTCTTAAAGAAGGCGAAACTGCTGAACACATCTTATGTGAATGTCCAGCCCTCAATGGAATTACACGGAAGATTTTCTTCAGAAAACAATTTGACTCCATCGAACTAATGATTTCCTTTGCTAACTACAGCTCTGACTAAATTGTACAAAAGATATTTTAGGTCAAAGCGCTTTACTTCGCAATTGGCGAGTCAGTAAATTAAAAAAAAATCTCAGAATAAGCTCTGTCTTTGAACCTTACACTGCTTCCCACAAAGACAGGCTAAAAGTTATACTGATTTGAATATGAGTGGAAAAATATGCCGAAAATTTTGTGCAGTCTACGGTGACGCCGGACCTAGGGGTGACTTGTTCGATTCCGTTCCCGTTCCGGAAATTTGGATGTAAAAGATGCACATCGCACTGGTCGGCCTATCACTGAAAAAGTCGATGAAATTTTATAACTGATGGAGCAAGACCGGCACGGAAGCTGTCTGGAGATAGCAAAGGCACTAAACATCAACCGTGTGACAGTTTGGAATCATCTAAAACAAGCAGGAAACTCAAAAAAGATCGATGTCTAGGTGCCACATGAATTAACGCAAAGAAATTTAATTAACCGAATAACCATCAATGAAATGCTGCTGAAATGTAACGAAATGGAACTATTTTTGAAGCGATTCATTACGGGCGATGAATAATGAAAATACGAGAATATCCAACAGAGGTCAATTCAATCCTCTGCTGTGTACAATTCGACCGTTTAAATGAAGCTATCAAGAAAGAGCACCCTGAATTGGCGAACAGAAAGGAAGTTGTCTTCTATGATGAAAATGCTTGGCCACACACGTCTTTGTTGACCCGGAAAGAGTTGATAGAGCTTGGTTGGGAAGTTTCGGTCTTTATAAAACCCTCTTGATGGTAAAAAATTGGCCGACCGAATAGCTGCTGAAAATCACTTGGGCAAGTATATCGCTGATAAACCAGAGAAGTTCTACACCGATGGAATTATAAAGCTAACCGGAAATTGGCAAAAGGTTACAGATAATAATGGCCAATATGTATGTTACAATACTTGATTAAAATTGATTTTGAATAAAGAACTTTTTTTTTTCCAAAAATGTACCAAAAAACTGCGGAGACTTTTTATATGACCATACTATGAATCCTTTAAGTTATATATAAATAAATAAAAAAAAAAAAATAAAGTAAATTACTTACTGCACTTCGATACCCTGTCCGACTTCAGTCTTATTTGTTGCATTGCTTTTTAAGTAGTGAGTGTGACTTAGGTTTTACTTAATTAACTAAATTGTAAGGCAAACTTTTCGGGATGAACGTCCTCAGATGCGCATAAAGTTTGTAAAGATCTTCTAACACTTGGAAGGGATAATAAGCCAACGCTTTGATTTTTATTTCTTTAACATGTATGTCCTCAGTCGTTCAGAAAACATTCTTATCTGCTTCCGAAAAGGCACTAATTTTCTAACTGCGTTGCATATCTGCAATTATCTATATCTAGACTAATTCTTTGCTTACGTATTGATATCTACTATAAGGCTCAATAGACAAAGTCTATGATACGGCTATATCGACGCTTATCATCCTCGAAACGGAAGAAAATGAATAAGAGTATACAAACAACTTATTGTTATTCATTCCAAAACCACGAAATTCCAAAACATAACATACATATTGCTAACCATTACACAGTCTGTCAAATCACATCAAAGAAGTTGTATGTAATGATTTTCCTCACCTATAGTTACGTCAAATACTCAGAGCTCTCTTTAAGGGCTTTATTACTCCCACATTGCAATTGATGGCGACAGGTGTACAAATTATTACATAAATTTTCGTGGCAAATGGAATATGCTTGAAAATACATGGGAAATGTTCCATGTATACGTATGAACAAACATACGATATGTAGCGTACTCGTACGTATGTTCCTACATACAGATGTAAGCACAATTGGTGCCACAGAATTTTGCGACAGGATAACATAAATTGTTTGTTCTCAGGTCATTGCTGGAAGGAAGAATTGTGGATGAATAATCCCAAGTAATACATTAGTCTATTTTTGGTAGACACTGAGCAAAGGTAAGTAGAATTGTTCTCTGGTAATTTGTTATGGTGACAATGTAGACAAAACCTTGAATTAGTTTGACACAATATGGGTTAGGTGAAAAATTCACTGAATTAGCTAAAAGAACTTGATTAGCTTTGAATTGTTTAAGGATGTTCAGATTATGACGTACCTTTATGTCTTATATCTAATATTTTTAAGACCTGTTAACGACCAAGTCCTTAAGCAACAATGCCACTTTTATTTTCTACTTAAAGTCACTCTAAACGATGAACTCGTCTGAGATCCCTACTTTACATTTCAAATATAACAAAACGGTTTTATAGGTTCACAAGACCAAATAAAAATTCATTTTACACAGATTGTTAGAGTGGTGGATGCCAACATTTGTTGTCGCAGAGTTTTGAATAATTCGTACCTCTAGTCTCGTTAGCATAAGCAAAAGCAAAGATCTGATTGTTGGAATTAGCCAAAAAAGTTGAAAAGGACCAATGATTTGCATAATTATTATTTGTACAGATGGTACTAAACGTGGTTTTATTGTTTCGATTTAAATCAAATTCTTAGAACTGGGAAAAATACACATAAAAACTCAGAGAAAATGAAGGCCGAACCCTAAAGACCAAAGCATGCTTTATGATCTGGTTCTTGGTATCTCCCACTCAACATCTGACCATGACAAATGTGAAAAATCGTAAAGATCCAATCAAACTATTATAGTCAATGGAGTGCGAATATGTTATGTAGTAATTGGTTCGCTCATTCAGCCGTTTTCGGTATTTTAACAACGTCATCAATAAGAGATATTCCTAGAAAATGCTTTATAACCAACGTAAAGAACAATGTGATTGTTCAGAAAAACTATAAATTATCACGTAGATAAAGTTGATGGCTTTTCGTTCAAATGAAACTGTTCATCTGATATGGAAGAGTAGTTTTCCACAAACATCGAGTCAGCACAAATTCTAGTGAAGCGGCAACAAACTTGCGATATTTTTCGCCACTTCTGAATGTCCAATGCGAAAGGAGAAAATGGTGGTTATTTTTATCACCCTATTTATGGTGAGTAACCATTAAGCCATGACTTGTTCGGACCTTAAACTTAACTGGTACATGAAAGCTAAAATTGTAAGTGCACTTAAAATTGCCGCATCAATCTAACAAAGTATGTTTCTCGATGAAATATGTACAATGTCTTGGATATGCAAAGATATGAGAAGATTTGGCATGCGAGCTGAATAATTATTACCGGTGACTCTTGCTGTTAGGGAAGTTCGTTGCACTTAGCCGAACGAAAAATAATGAAAAGCTATGAAGAAAGGAAGTGATATGAATTTTATCAATAAGATTAATGAGTTCATGCCCTTAATACAAATCTGACATCATGTTACCTAGATAATGTGATGAATTTGCTGCACATAACATTTGGCCGGGCTTAAGTTGAACATCTTTGCTGCTTGGCGAAACGTTATCGTTACCAGCACATAGTTACAGTACCTTAACACTGTAAATATCCACAGAGCAATATCCAATTTCACATGTACACCTAAATTAGTGTTAAAGTACTAGGTGGAATGAAAAGTAATCTCCTTGGCCGCCAGAATGCGCTGCTACTGCAAAAAAGCTTATGGTGGTTATAAGTCCGTTCATATTTAGGTAGACATGCCAAATTTCAGTGCGAAATTGTCTTTAGTTTTGTTTTGACAGCTGATTGTATTTGACGTGTTTGGCATTATGTTGAGTATGGACAAAAACGATTTTCTTTCTCTCATAAAACATTATTTTTTGAGAGGTAAAACGGCGAAGGAAATAAAAGAAAAGTTGGATAAATATTATGGAGATAATGCTCCGTCAGATTACACCGTCAAATATTGGTTTTGAGGGTTTCGTTGTGGCCGTAACTCCACTGCCGATCAAGTAAGCAGCGGCAGGCCCTATGATGCGGTTACAGAGGACAATGTCAAAAAAATACATGAAATTGTGTTGGCTGACCGGAAAGTGAAGGTGCGCGAGCTAGCAGATACCACAAAGATTAGTGCTGAGCACACACGCCATATTTTGGGCAATATTCAGCATATGAAAAAGTTATCCTGCCGCGCATACTCACTCCTGACCAAAAACACGAACGCGAGAGCACTTCGAAAGAGTGTTTGAACTTGATGATGCGGATTAGGGCGGACTTTTCGCGTCGATTGATAACTTTTGAACACAAGAGAGAAGAATGAGTGCCCGGCAATGGACTGAAAATGGCACGAGTGCTTCGAAGCGGCCGAGGGAGGTTCGATGGGTCGGAAATGTTATGAAGTGAAAAAATTTTTTGCTTTTGCAAGAAAATGCACCGGTGCACAAGAGCATCGCAACCATGGCTAAACTCAATGATTTACGGCTCCAATTACTATCCCATCCACCATGTTCGCCCGATGTGGCTCCCTCGGACTATTGGCTCTTCTCAAACCTCAAAAGATGGGTCATCAATAAAAAATTCAGCTCACGCGAGGAAACCATCGACGCCACAGAGGAGTATTTTGCATACCTTCCGGAAAATTACTTTTCGGACGGGATTAAGAAGTTGGAAAATCGCTAGAATAAGTGTGTCAACTAAAAGGGGACTATATTGAATAAAATAAAAAAACATTTAACAAAAATTTTTTTTTCATTCCCAAGGAGGTTACTTTTCACCCCGTCTAGTAAACGTTAAGAGTCTTTAATCCCGAGCTAGGGTAACAACATAATGGAAGTAGAACCCATGTATGGTGGTGTTGTAATTTTTAAATTCAATTCACTGATCGAAATTAGTAGCAGCTGACTAGAGATCAAGCTAGCTGGATAACTTAGTTTGTTGGGACCCCAGTCCCTTTCTGACTGTAATGCTATCGAAAACATGAAAACATCGATCGTATGATAGATCACATGCATGGATAATTTTTTAACAGCTCGGAGAAGATCTTTGTTTAAAGACTCAATATTTAGGAGTAGTGTAAAGCAGGCTTGTGTACGTGTTCAAAGATTTGCTTCAAACACAAACGTGTCATATGGGGTACCTTAAGTGATCGGGCTCGACCTGTCTAAGTGTTCTGGTTATGCACTGGAAGAAAGGGAAAAGTTGAAAATATTCCTAATGCGAATTTAATATTGGTCCCTCACCAGTTTTCTTCATCTAAAAGTGACGGCTTATAATCAATCGCCAAGATAGACCGTCATTTAATAATATGAAAATTTCCAACCTTTAAAAAAAAGAAGAAAGAAGACGAAGAATATCAGGCAGGTGTATAGAATAAGAAGTGGTTGAACCTTATAAAAATAATTTTCTTGCTCCATGTGAACAAAGCATAAGGTTTATACGTAGTTTGCTAGTCTTTCAGACCTAAAACGATTTGACTTTTTAAGGTTTTCTAGAATTCCAAGATCAGATAGTAAACAAACTCCAAGATCACTTAAGTGGACTTACCTATTTACTGAGGCTGCGCTACTGTCCAATTTGGAACTAGGCCTCAACTAAGTGCTTCTCCAATCAGACTATTTCCCTCGGTAACTTTTAGAGCTCTACATGTCTAAATCATGGCCGATGAATTCTGACGCTAGGAACTATCTCCACGTCACTATACAGCCCGTACGGTTCTTCATTAAATCTCCTCCTCCACTTTGAGTGGATGTAGACAAGGCCGTAAATCACTTTTCTCTCGAATAGATCAAGTGCTTCCTCATCCATTTTAGACAAAGTACATGCCTCTGCACTATAGAAGAGTACTGGGATGATCAATGTTTTATAGAGCGCTATTTTGGTTGTACGAGAGAGGGCTCAGCTAATCAATTGCTTCTAGAACCCACAAAAACATACATTAGTTCATATCATACTCTTCGAATGAGTTCGCTGACAAAATATTTAAGGCGATTAAATAGTATGATAGTACAAAACCTATAGGTGATGTTGAAAAGACTGATGTTTCTATTATTCTCTAATTAGATTAGAGACCCTCTTTAGGATCGTACATACAATGCTGAGATTTCATTTTTCTGACATGCTTTCACCCTTATTCATTCTTTACTTAGTTATTAATATCTTAAAGAGCAGTGCAGCTATGGGGTCAGTATCGGTAGCCTTGTTGAATATTAGTCTGGATTTAGCTATCGCCACTTTGTCGATTGACGGAATTATGACTCATCAAAGCTCAGTTTGAGTGAATTGTTCTACCGGAACGCGGTTCTGCAAAAATGGCTTTTTTCATAACCTCAGCACTGACTACGAATTTACCACTAAATTCTGATGTTCGTATATTTCTTCGTACATTTTTTACATGTTCATTTTGATTTTTTTTTTTCCTTCAAAAAAGCCAGCTGCCGGATTTATTGTTTTGTTCGCAGGGCTCATGATCCACTCTTGTCCTCCTTCGTAGCGTCGCTCTATATATCTTCTGTTTCTGTACGTTTGCCAGCCGGAATTCATCATCAAATCGTGGCTGTTGTCAGCATTACCATCGAGTTTCACACAAAATTCCGGTGATGCATGACATTATGTGAAGTTAAGGGACACTTGATCTATGAAGGGCCTGTCGATTTTCTGGGATTGAAAACTTGAAACCTTCAAGCACTAGCAGGGAAATTCACATTCATACCTTGGTCACAAAATGGTTGTTATCTGAGTCAGTTTTGGCCTCTCGGAACATTTGTTTATACAGATTACTGGAGGCGCGTCTTGCGTCGATCGCAATGTGATCAATCTGGTTGATGGTAGATGGGTTAAGAGATCTGCTGTGAACGTTAAGATGTGGCAACTACATGCTTTCTAGGATGAGGTTTCGCCCCGAAGTTTGAATCCGTTATCGCCCAGGTTGTATTTACCGACTGTGCCATCATTATTTAAACATCATGTTTAGCACATTGAGTTCTTCCCATCAGAAGCTCATGAGAATCATTCTGATGTTGTTGTCTTTCTACATTGTTGCGCACATATTAGAACGATCTTTGCAAAACTTTGCCTTAACGTGGCTAAGACTCAAGATTTCTTGTCTAAGCTTGCCTCTTATGACAAACCTGCAACTAAATACTCGTTCCTTACTTAGTATCAATTACTGTAGTATATGTCAGAGTTATTTATCCTTCTTTCACTAGGTCGTTTTTTTTTCGACTTCTTGAACATTTCCGGAAGTTGTTTGGGTACCAATTTGGCCTGTTAACCATGGATTGTCAAGAGTAGTGTCAATCTTATCCGAAGCATTCTGCTTTTTTCATAAACATAATTCTTTTTACTGGGAGATGACTTGACAGTTCCAACGTAGGTTGTCACACACATACCGAGAATGGAAAGTTTTTCGGTTTCGACGATGTGAGTGCCGTTTATGGATAATGGGTGAGTATTTCAATTTCGCTTTAATGAAATCAGACGGCATTGAGTTTTGGAAGCATTTAATTATACTCTGTTATTGGTTCCCCAACTAGTTATGATCCTAATATCGGAATTAAATGAGTCTAACATATGCTGCCGTTCCCGTTCTACAACCGAAGAGCAGGGTCGTGAGTCCGGGAACGAATGTAAATATGAGTACTATCACCGGCAAAAGAATATATAGGGTTTTCCAATAGGGACTTGACAACTTTGAATTTAATTTGTGAACGCACTCTTTCACTAATCATCAAACTGTCACTGTCAATTTATTCAGTAAACTCATTTTCATCATGGTAAAGTACATTAACGAGCAACGTCTGCTAATTATAAAAATTTTCTACAGATATTCGGAGTCGGTGACTGCAACTTTAAGAGCGTTAACTCCAATTTTCGGTCATAATTCTCGCCCTAGGCAATAACAAGTTCAGTGCAAAAATTTGAATCTACAAATTTGTTGTGTGATGTTGCCGTATCAGTGAGACAACGGGTTGGTCGAAGTGTCGAAAATATCGCTGCCGTTCAGACGTCGTGCAGACGATCCAAATCAGTCAATTCCACGGCGTTCTCAAGAATTGGGCATCGCTCAGACTACATAATGGCGTATTTTGCGTAAGGATCTTAGTTTACACCCATACAAGATCAAGCTGACTCAAGAATTGAAGCCGATGGACCGACGTACGTTCTCCACAAAAAAATAACTGTTTGGTGCGGTTTGCATGCCGGCGGCGTTATTGGGCCATATTTTTTCGTCGACGATAACGATCGTCACGTTACTGTGAATTGTTAGCGTCATGATCACCGATCATTTTTGTCCCTAATTGGAAGATATGGACTTGGACGATATGTGGTTTCAACAGGATGGTGCCACAAGCCACACAGCAGACGCTACAATCGATTTATTGAAGAGTAAGTATGGGGAGCGTGTTATCTCAAGACATGGGCCAGTTGATTGGCCGCCTTGTTCGTGCGATTTAACGCCGCTTGACTATTTGGGGGGGCTGGGGCTACGCCAAGTCATTGGTTTAAGCCAACATGCCGACGACGTTGGAAGAGCTCAGAGCCAATAGCCGCAAAATAGCGGCCATTTCAGCCGAAATGTGTAGCCGATTCGTTGAACATTGGGTCCAACGAATTGACCGCTTCAAACGTGCCCACCGTGGCCATATGAACGAAGTCGAGTTCCATTCATAAATGTTTTGATTGTACTTCAAGCCAATAATAAAGTTTTTGAAATATCTCAAATGGTTTGCCTTATGAAAGCCCTATATTAATCTAGAAGTAGCAGACAAGAGATCATTAATGAACATTAAAAATAGTATCGGAGACAGAACGGAGCCTTGGGGCATACCAGCATTTATTTTGTAAATATCACACTTGAAATCACCCACGACAATTTAAATTGAACGTTCCGAAAGGTAATTTCTAATCCACAGAAAAAGAGAGTCATCGATCCCATTTTCGACATAAGAACCTCATGCCACACTCCGTCAAATGCCTTTGAAATATCAAGTGCAACTATCTTGATTTCCCCAAGTTAATATACACTTTGGTCCCACTTTTCGATGACACATGTGATCAAATCACCATAATGCCTGAAATTGAGAAGTTTTCGCGTTTCGAGATATTTCATGAGCTGACGGTTTATCAGGGTTTCCATGACCTTGGAAAAAAGAAATGTAAGTGCAATATATCTATTGGTAAAAAAAGTAGAAGATTAGCCTTTTGTAGGGACGGACAAATACTGTTTTACATCTGCTAGGAAAGAGGCCTAAAGAATTGGATTGATGAGAAAGCTTACTGAGTGCTTTTGCCAGCGAGGAAAAACACCTCTTCAGAAAAAGGGGAGATAATCTTTAAGTACTCCTTCTACTACACGAGTGCAAAAGTGGATTCGTCTCATTAAAGATTTGATACACTTAGGTGTAGGAGGGCACAAATCATAAAAAGCTGACATCTGGAATGGCATTGTAAATGAGTGCTGGGATGGAGAATGAGGCAGAATTTCTTGTCTTAAATCAATGTCAATATTAATCATTTCAGTTTCCATCAAGTAGTCGTAGCAACGTATTTACACTACGTAATTAGAAAATTGATTAAGCGTTTAAAATTAATTAGTATTTTAACCACAAATCGCTATTTCCTTAACCCATACAATAAAATTGAACAAAAATGGTTACACTTTGGTTATTTGATTTTCACGATTCCGGAGAAAACTCATTAATCGAATTTGCAAGTAGAATGAAGCTAATGTTTTTTATTCTATTCCATTAAAAGATATACATACCAAAGTGTGCCATTCAACGAATCAATTGTAAAATTAAATTAACTACATTCAGCATCATTTCAAGAAGTACAATTCGAACTTGCATTTTTTGTAATTTTTATTTAGATTAAGTAAAACTGTTAAAAGGCCTTAAATGTGAAAATCTATCTACAATAATTCTACTCAGATCCCAAAAATTCCAACAAATGTCGACGTTTATTGGCGCAAAAGAAAGAAAACTGTTTGTTTGTTGAAGGAATTATTTCAGGCATGTAAACAACATAGATACATATTAGTTGCTATGTATCCCTGATTATAGGCCTTTAAGGATTATTTCACATTTTATTACCCTTTGCAGAGTTTCATTACAAAAGGATGTCATAACGATTACGTGCAACAAATTCAGGGGTTATGTGAGGAAAAATTAGTTTCTATGGTGTAGTTACTACACTGCAAATGTGAATGAGAAATGGGGTTAAGATGGCTTAAGCTTTCCAAGTAAAGTTACTATTTCGTGAACTGGATTCCTAACGAAATGGTTAAGGATAGTACCATGGACATGTAATATCCACAAAGACAGCATACAACTGAGGCTAGAAAAGTTTTAATATGTAATTTCCAATCGTGCTTCCGAAACATATTAAAACCAATAATAATACGAATAACCCTTTTAATTATTTAAATATTAGAAAGCGTACTACCCGAAGCAACGTGTCATTGGTGACGACGTGGCTTAAAATAGCATTTGGCTGTCAACATATATTTAATCGAAACATTGTCATTGAAAAGCGTTATCACATTTTCGAGTTAAAAAAGAAAATATCACTCACGTCCTCATTTGCACAATCTGAAAATAAATGTTTCCACGATGGTGTCATTTATTGCTTTACTTTCGAGCGTCTTATCAATATCCATAAAGGAACCACGAGTATCAAGAGATACATATGTAGCTTATTAACAACATTAGTGAACATACAACATATCCAATCCCGAATTGGATGCGAACCTTCGACATGTAAAAATTCGTCATTAGACCAGAGAAAGGCAGAAGGAAAAGGAAGTTGTTGAGAATTTTGCTCTTATCAAATATTTTTGACTGATATGGTATGTCCTGTAAGGACAAAATTCGCATAAAATGTTGGTAACCAAACCTGCAGCCACTATATGAGGAAACCAGAAAACTTCTAAACAGATCACTCGACACTAATTTGGAAAATGGCTAAAGTCTTTACGGATCAAGACAAAATAAACATAAGAGGATAAAATAGGCTCCAAAGTAAGGCGTTTTTCTAAAGAGCTGTACGATTTGGAATTGAATTAGAATACACACAAGTTAAGCAAACGCGCGAAGGTTTATCTTATTTTATTTTTTTTTTTTTTTTTTGAAATTAATGTTGAAATATGATTTAGAGCATATGACTTCTACGAGTTACTCTCAGGAACTGCATCCTAGAGCTCCAATATCCGACTACTTTTCCGAGCATTGAGAACGTACGATTATCTCACGAATGGAATCATTGTTGACTTGTTCGCGTATATATACCGAAGACTTCAAATAATCCCACAGAGAATAGTGTAGCGGCGTTTAATCACACGATCCTATCGGATATTTCTGGATGTTGTCATCAAACACTTCCTTAAATAATTCAATGGTTTTGCCAACCAAATACCCGGCAGACCACGTTCGCGTACTTTTGGAAAAAAAAAAATCATTGATCATGGATCATCGATTTTTTTCATTTTTGAGAAGATGATTCCGTTAGCTCTTAAACCACAACAAAGAACTGCGTTTTTCGGAGTGTGCCGGTACCTTGTTAATCATCTTGGATGTTCCCTAGCTCCAAGTTTGAGGAGCTTATTTGCTTATTACTAAAGATCGACACTGTAACGGTATAAAAGTGTATCGCTTCACTCCTTACCCTTCAACCAACTAATCAGTAAAATTACGACGCAAACTATGATTCCCTTGCTTCAATTCCAGCAGAAATTAAAACTTGTAAGCAATTGAATCCTGTCCCATGTCCATCAATTTTGTAATAGAAACGAATCGATCCCCAATGATGGATCCAATAGCAGTGACATGCAAACTGTGCGCATTCTTGCAATGTCTTGAAGTCAAAAAGAGTAAATGCAGTGCGAAATTCTTCAATTGTGTTGCGAAAAACATAGCCGGATCATTTTTTCACCGAGCACTGGTTTTAGAAATAAATTTCCACAATTTGTAAACATTGCTTGGGCGTAAGTCATTAGGCATAACATATAATAAAAAATTGTGCATTAGCAGTCAGTTAATAGTCAGCTATATTAGTATTGCCAATTTGGAAAAATAACATAATAAAAAATCACCTCAAACATGCTTAGCTCATGTACATTTAAGGTCTTATTGTACTAAATACACTATTTATGAAGAAAGAGCAGCACTCGATTTCAAATTCTAGCTGTGCATAACCAACATACTATCTATGCTAGCTATGAGCTAATGATTGTTATGTAATCTTGAGTAAACCACACTACGGGGCTAAACAGTGAATTCGTAGTTAAAATTAGATTTCAACAACGTACTCCGCTGCTTTTTAATGTTATTTAAGAATTTCTATTGAAGCACCACAATAACGACAGTCCGTAATGACTGCTTTTTTCCGTTGATAGCGATATTATACGCAACGATGTGAATGGTTTTTATGCAACTCCTAATAATTGAATAAAGGGGTTTGAAGATAACGACCTTCTTAGACCGAATATCTACAATACAATGTTATTTTTCTAAACCAGCAAACTTATTTTTTTCAAAGGAGATATCGCGCCGTAGTGCGAACAATTTAAATACATAGACTGTGTCCTTAACCACCGATAATATTTTGTGACAGAAAAATGCTGCTTTAAAATACAAATGACAAAGACGAAAATTAAAATTTTATAAATGTCATTGGGTGTAACAAAACATAATACAATAGAAAGACGCAAATTCGCAGAATCAACCGGTTTAAACAGGTTCAGCAAAGGTTGGTCCAAAAAGAACAGGTTCGCACTCAAATGCAGAATCATTACAAAGCTCTTGGCCTCAATATAGGGTGCAGTTGAACGTTTCTAATATCTGCAAGTTTTGCCAACGCCAAAAGCGAAGCAAAAGTAACGCAGGTAGGCGGGAGAAATATGTAACATCAGATATAATTTTTAATAGAAATATATGTATATATGTACGATATGTATGTACACTTAAATGAACATATGCCTGTCGTAAAAGGCGACTAAAATGCACTATTCATACGCCGTGCGCGTAGCACATCGTGTAGCGATAGATCCCAAAGAAATGTCGAATCGTCCAGTAGAATAACTCACGGACGAAAAAGAATTTCCTCGCGAAACCAATCCGGTACTAAAAAAAAGACCTAGCAGAAAACGTAAGGCAGGTTCTTCTCTCGAAGTCTTACACTTAAGAGATGAAGAAAGGTACTCTTTAAAAAACAAGGCAAAAGTCTAAGCGAAACAGAATTACGGAATTTTACAAAACATCATATTTATACTCCCAAACAACGTATAGAAAATTAACGCCGACGATTCCAATGCCTAGGTGCCTTGTCTCTAAAGCTTAATATTACAATATAAGTTCGAAAAACCGCTGCGAATCTTCGTGAGGGTATTTCACCCGTCGTGCAAAAAAAAGATGTAATAGAAGATGTGCAAGCAACGGCTTTAGATTCTTGACGCCGTCAATGTCATAAAGAAAGAAAAGCAATAAACGGACAGTGATAAAGATACCGAAGCCATACGCGGACTTAATATTTTTATGCTTACTTTCAGTAAAAACGAGAGAGTCAGTGATATTTATATTCCTCAATGTAAACGTTGCCAAGGTTTCAAGCACACGAAGACGTATTGTAAAAAAGATCCACGATACGTTAAATGTACCAGCAAACACTTCCCGGGAGAGTGCAATACAAACAAGCAGACCCCAGCGGTTTACGTCAATTGCACGGGAAATTACCCAGGGAATTACCGAGGTTTCGAAATTGCCAAATTGCCAAAAAAAAAAACTGCACAAAAGAACGTTGCCGGATCAAGGAAAAAAGCGAGATCATACGCTCAAGTCGCATCATACGGACATAAATTAAGTTCGTCTACTACACACTCGGTATCTTGAGCCCTCGCGATAATTTAAGAAAAACTAGAGGAGCAAACTAAAGTTAATCAACTCTTGTTTGATACACAAGCTCGAGTTCAAACCTCGAAAGGAATTTAACAAAACAAGAATATGCAACAGTTGCTTAGAACGCAAACGGATTTCTGAACAAAATTGACATAGGCTTGATTTCAGAAAATCATTTAAAAAAGGGAGGTGGGCTAAAAATAAGAATTTACTTCGATTATCAAGCGCACCATTTTTCAGAAAACGCGAGAGGCGGATCTTCTCTTTTTATCACACATTAAGCATACTAAGAACATGATCTTTGCAAATAAATTCGGCCACCTTAAAAAATTATCATCTAGACCACAACATAGTATTTTTTTATTTCCCTCAGAGATATAGGATGACAGACGACGACCTCGATCTAATTTTTGGCTCACTTGGGTCAATTTAATGCGAAACATACCTTTTGGGGCTCAAGATGCATTTCAATGAAAGGTAGGTTGCTGTATAAAGCAAGTATGAAACGTGGTGTGGACTATTTTTTGACGTACAAACCAACATATTGGCCGACCGATGCAAACAAAACCCCTGATCTCGTCGACTTATGGTCCCACTCACGACTCCTTTAGAAATAGAAGAAGATAAGTTCGTGGAAGCCATTCACAGAGCTTTGTGGAACAACACTTCTTTTCGAATAAGAGGAGTACAAAACAAAAACGAATATAAGAACAAAAGAGATGGCAACGATTGCAAGCGCCCCTTAATAAATCCTATTTAAGCTAAAGCAAATGCTGCAAGATCTTAAAAATCATGAGACTTCTGCCTATCTCGAAGGCTTGACTGCCGAAGAGAATTCTAATACTCGCTCTGGAAAGCATTAAAATCTACTAAAAACCCGTTAAGCACTCGCCACTAGTACGAAAAGCCAACGAAGCATGGGGAAAAGAAAACAAAGAAGAAGCGAATTTATTTGCCGAGCACTAGGAAGAAACCTTTAAACCATTCGAAGGACGAAAACTGGCTAAAGAGTTTAAAATCAATACAGGTTCCGACAACTATAGAATTAAATCTGTATCACTGCATGAGCTTCGGCAGACAATAGCAAACTTGAAAAATAATAAGGCTCCAGGATACGATTTAATTAAAGGCGAAATCTTAAAAGAGTTACCAAAACAATCGTCAATCAAGCTTCTCTGTATTATAAATACTTCTATGAGACTTTTATACGGTCCAACCCAATGGAAAGTCGCCTAAATCTAATGATTTCAAAACTGAGAAAATGACTAAATGACAAAATAACATATAGACCTATATGATCAAAAGTCAAAAGACGGTTGATCCCTGATCGCCAGTTTGGCTTTAGGGTCAAACATTCCACAATAGAGCAGGTCTACCGAATAAAGAATGTAATTGAAAAAAAAGATATGTTCTGGCATTTTTCTCGGCATATTACAATACAAGCCTTCGACAAAGTATGGCACAAAGGTCTGAAGTATGTTATATATAAGCTACAATAAATTCTACCAGACAAAATTCATAGAATATTAGAATCTTACCTTGAAAACTGACTGTTTCAGGTTAGATATGGGAATTCTCAAAATTCTAGAAAATTCACGTCGGTGTTCCACAAGGAAACATTCTCGGTCCATATCTGTTCCTGCTGTATACAAGAGATATACCTCAAGGTCAATATACTGTGGAAATCATGCGGATGATACGGCTATACACGCAACAGGTCAAACAGAAAAACTTAAACGAGCTTTCAACTCAATAAACGAAGGCCTGGCGACTAAGCCTAAGTGAGACTAAGTCAACACAAGTCAATTACATATATGTAGAAAGGTAAGAGATTTACCCCTATTTATTATAAATGGGTCATTCCATGAAGGATCGACCGACGTTCTGAACGACATCTATCCGATTTCGCTGAAAAGTGGTAGAAATTCTCACTGGAGTGGTATGAACCATAAGGTAAAAAAAGTTTTGCAGAATTCGATATAGTTTGCGTGTACCGGAACTTCAAAACTTGTCAAAAATCAAAATTTATGCTTTCTTTTATATTTAAAAAAAAAAATCATAACTTTGGCTCTGCTCATCAGAATTTGATAAAACATACTTTGTTGAATTCAAGAAAAAGTAAACTTTCAAAAATTTAGAACAATTTTTATTTTCTAGGGCGAAGGATATTCCAGAATATCCTTTTTACATATATCCTTGAATAACTCAATTTTTTTTTATATATATGTATTATGAAGAGAGTTTCGTCCTCTATTTCCATTTCAAATTTCAAGTTGGGATCTCTATGGGTTCAGCCAAAATAATGTTTTATAGGCGGTTAAATCAAAAAAACTAAATATTTTACACGTTACTCCTCTTATCATTCTCACATATAACCCGAGTGCACATACATAAGTATAGGGTCTTCCAATGGGGACTTGACAACTTTAAATTTAATTTGTGAACGCACTCTTTCACTAATCATCAAACTGTCACTGTCAATTTATTCAGTAAACTCAACAATTTCACCATGATAAAGTACATTAACGAGCAACGTCTGCAAATTATAAAAAATTTCTACAGATATTCGGAGTAGGTGACTGCAACTTTAAGAGCGTTAACTCCAATTTTCGGTCGTAATTCTCTCCTAGTAGACAGGCAATAACAAGTTTAGTGCAAAAATTTGAGACTACATATTCGTCGTGTGATGTTGCCGTGTCAGTGAGACAAGAGGTTGGTCGAAGTGTCGAAAATATCGCTGCCGTTCAGACGTCCGTAGCAAACAATCTAAATCAGTCAATTCAACGGCGTTCTCAAGAACTGGGCATCGCTCAGACCACATTATGGCGTATTTTGCGTAAGGATCTTGGTTTACACCCATACAAGATCAAGCTGACTCAAGAATTGAAACCGATGGACCATTTGAAGCGAGGTACGTTCTCCGATTGGGTTCTGGAGAAGATGCGTCAAGATGAGGAATTTCATCGCAAAATCATCTTCAGTGACGAAGCTCATTTTTGGCTCAATGGTCTCGTCAATAACCCACAATAAACTCACATGTGCTTCATGAATCACCACTTCATCCACAAAAAATAACTGCTTGGTGCGGTTTGCATGCCGTCGGCGTTATTGGGCCATATTTTTTCATCGACGATAACGATCCTCACGTTATCGCGCCATGAACACAGATTATTTGTGGCCCGAATTGGAAGATATGGACTTGGACGACATATGGTTTCAACAGGATGGTGCTACAAGGCACACAGCGCACGCAACAATCGATTTATTGAAGGGTAAGTATGATGAGCGTGTTATCTCAAGGCATGGAACAGTCGATTGGCCGCCTCGTTCGTGCGATTCAACGCCGCTTGACTATTTTCTGTGGGGCAACGTTAAGTCATTGGTTTATGAAAACACGCCGACGACGTTGGAAGAGCTCAGAGCCAACATTGAATGCGAAATAGTGGCCGTTTCAGCCAAAAAGTGTGGCCGAGTAGTTGAAAATTCTGTCCAACGAATCGACTGCTGCAAACATGCGGTCACCGCTGCCTGCGGTGGCCATATGAACGAAGTTAAGTTCCATTCATAAATATTTTGATTGTACTTCAAGCCAATAATAAAGTTTTTGAAATATCTCAAATGGTTTGTCTTTTATTTAAAAAAAAAAGTTGTCAAGTCGTTATTAGAAAACCCTATACATAGCTGTTTTTTTTTTTTTTTTTTTTTAGAAAAAAAAAACGTCACCGTGCTGGTTTTATTTCTTCAATGACAAGTAACTGCACATTTACCGTTTTTGAGGATTTTAGAAGTAAGGCTTAATTTATTTGCACTCACTTGTTGTCAATCTGTCGTGAGTTCGGGATTTATTTTAGATTATATCGTAATAAGATTTATGATATATGGTTACGAACAAAAAGTTGGTAATTTGCTCTAAGTGTAGTCAGATCCAAAATTCTGATATAACGCCATCATTGCTATAGATTGAAGATCAAATTGAAGTTGATGAAATGTATTTCGGTAAAGACATTGCATTCAATTTGATTAACCCTAATCCGCCCACCCGGTGATTTTCGGTCATCATTTCAGTTTCGATAGTAATTTTCACAAATTTTTGAAGAGTAATCCCATTCTCATTCATTGACTTTGTTTCTCCCTAAATAAACACTACGTAGAAATGAAAAAAAAATTTAAGAATGTATTACTGTAACAAACAAATGCCACCATCATTATTTGCCAACCTAGTCCACCCAGGTGGTGTCTCACAGTCACCTCAATAAGTCACAACAATAATAGAATACACGGAAATACATGTCCTGTGTGCAAAGTATATTCTTTTATGCTAGGTGGCTTTGAATTCTCATGGTTACTAACGGGAAACTTTATTTAGAGTCCGTTAGTTTTTTTGGCTTTGCAGCATGTGTCATTAGAACACAGGTAATTATTGTAGAATTCAGTTCTGATTTTTTGTGCTCCAGTAAGTTGTTCCGAATTGCAGTGCGTGTTCTTACATTTTTGTGAATATTGGAAAAGGTGCCTTTTTTTCATGGATTACAGAAGATGTAAGACAATTATTTTGTTGTATACATATTACCATTCAAGCAGTAATGGATCTAAGAAAAAATCTTACACATGACGATATAAGAATGGCGAGTAAGGCTAACTCGAACAATGATAACAATGGTTTCGAAGTAAATGACTGTAATGCTACCGAAATCTTTGAGGAATTGGCCGATGAAATAGAGCTAAATGATGAGGATGATGATATAAATATTGAAGCTGAAAAATATTTTGGGAAGGATGGAACTGAATGGAATTCTGAAGCGTTCAGTCAAGGAAGATCGGCCAGTCATAACATTATTAGAGGTCAATTAGATAAAGTTGTTTTACCGCCTAGAAAGCATATTGACGAAGTAAGTGATGCATTCGACTTTTTTTTTTGGAAGGAAGGGCAGAAATGGAAGTTCACTAACGGCATTGAAATAAGAGGTTTCATAGGACTGCTTATTTACGCGGGTAGTAAAAAAGAAGGCATTTTTGATTTTACGGACTTCTGGGATGAAGTTCATGACCATCCAGTATTCAGGGCAAAGGAATAGGTTCGCCAAAATTTCGCAACATTTACGATTCCATGACACATCAACGAGATCAGATAGACGACAGAGAGACAAATTTTCACCAATAAGGGAACTTTGGAACTCCGTTATGATAAATTTGAAGAAAATGTATGTGCCTGGTATGAACCTAACAATTGATGGGAAACTGGTCCCCTTCCGAGGTAGAGTGCAATTCAAACAATACACCCCTTCAAAGCCGGATAAATGTGGCATGAAGATTACAACTCAACTAATGAAACGGTTGATACTTTGGATCGGATGTTGCCATGTATTTTCTGTCAAACGGAAGTCAAACAGGTGGCCCATTGTAATTTTTCACAACCTCATTGATGCTACGGGTATATCCAAATTGGAATGTACCTAAAAAACACAAAGCAAGACCACTATTTCTCAAAGATCTTGCAATTTGATTAGTTACACCTCAGATTTTACGCCGCAAGACTAGGTATTTATCAGGGCCACTAAAACATGTCATTGGTGAAATAGTACCATCTGCAGCAAAGAATTCTGAGGACAACAAAGCTGACACGTCTAGAAAGAAGAAAGGATGTTACATGTGTTCTCATGATAAAGGCCGCGCTTCAAAACAAATATGTTGTATATACAGGAAGAGCGTCTGCAACGAACACCCAGACAAATCAGTTATATGCCAAGTTTGTACCTTAAAAATTAATTTACCAAATAATAAAATAACAAATCAAACAAATTACAAATGGAGTTAGTTATTAAGTTATAAATAAAAAATCAATAACAAACTTTAAATAATATTTTTCAATATTATTTCAAAAACTAATTAGCACTTTTCTAATAAGGATTAGGGAGAAAATTGACCTGGGCTGATTAGGGTTAATGAATGCATACAGTATATTGGAGAAGATACATTCGACAAGAGAAGACTTAGTGACTCAAAATAAATATTTCGTAGATAAAATAAAAAAAAATTTCCATAAAACTACAAGCATAGACACCAAACTTGTTTAGTTGTCTTTACTTTCAAGAGAATGGAGCATCGACAAAATTATAAAAGAGTTTCCAGGATCGACAAGCTATATGATCAAGAAATCTAGAAAATTTCAAGAATATCAAAGCGTTCCATCAACCTATGGGAAAAGCTTATTGGTAGAAAGCAATTGGTAGAAAGTTTTTACTATGAAGGTGATATCAGCCGTTTAATGGAAGGAAAAAAAGACTACATATCTATATAGGTAACAAAAATTTATTTTCTCAGTATCAAAAATAAGAAGTTTTGCTTTTTTGTTAGATTGAAAATCAGAAAAAAACAAATTAAAAAACGCCTGGTTCTGGCTAACCTTAAGGACAATATATATTATAAGTTCAAAGAAGTTCGTAATATTGCAAAGATTGGATTTTCCAAATTCGCGTCGTTAAGACCAAAGAACTGCATTTTGGCTGGGGCATCAGGAACTCATTCCGTGTGTGTTTGCACCATCCATCAAAATATCAAACTTATGTTTGAGGGTAGCAATATATCAAGGCTGATAGAAAACGAAGATAAGCATCTCAATGACAGCAGAACCTGCTTAGCTTTGGTAATTTGTAACCGTCTTGATATAAATTGTTACTTGAGCAAGTGCCTTAATTGCCTAAACTATTCAAAATTAAGGAAAATCTTTGGCACTTCATAAAAGTGCTTCATCACTTCATCATCATCACTTCAGTAAATTCATCACTTCTTCTATGAAGATAACATACTATGTTATGTATCAATGTACCAACACAGACCGATCAAAATTGGAAGTATGAATTGAAACGGCTTGGTGTTTTCATTCATGTTTTTATAGCTGATCAACAAAACAGGTACAAAAAGGAAGTCAAAACTCTCTTAACGAAAACGGACATACTTGTTTTATTGGATTTTTCCGAAAAATATGGTTTTGTTATGCAAGATGCAATGCAGGGATACCACTGGACTGACAAACAGGCGACGATTCACCCTTTCGCAATATATTACCGGAACCAGATCAATGTTTTGTTGTAATCAGTGACTACTTAAAGCATGACACTAACGCAGTACATTTATTTCTTCGCCGTCTCTTAGAGTTCCTGCACAAGAAATGCCAACATTTTAAGAAAATTATTTATTTTTCCGATGGATCTGCTGCGCAGTACAAAAACAAAAAGATTTTTTTTTAATTTAACATTGCATGGTAAGAGCGCATGCGATGGACTTGGTGGTACAATAAAAAGACTCGCTACCACAGCTAGCCTACAAAGACCGTATAGGGAACACATAACAACTTCCTTACGGTTATATGATTCATACCACTCCAATGAGTCTTTCTATCACTTTTCAGCCAAATCGGAAGGATGTCGTTCAAAGCTCCCAATATATCTTCGGCGATTTATCGTGGAATGACCCAAATAGTAAAATACTGTATCCAAACAAAGCAAAAAAATATTTGGGAATGACTCTAGATGCGAAATTAAAGTGGAAATCACACTTGGAGAAATAGATTGGCTTTTCGGTATATATTCGAAACTAAGCTTATACGAGTATAACAAGCAGCTTTTGTGATAAAACCTCCTTGGACATATGGTATACAACTTTGGGTTTTTACCAAACAAAGCAACATTGCTAAAAGCAATCATGATTGCTCCATGTTATGTAAGTAATAGCGATATTAACCGCAATCTACAATAGGAATCGCTACCGTGAAAGAAGAAGTAACAAGACTTGCTCGCAAATTTCTTTCTCGTCTTGCGGATCATTGCAATCAGAAAATAATCCTTACATTAGACGAGTCCTATGTAGTTTTTTTCTGGTTTTTAATTTTGTAACCCCAAAAGTTAACGAAACGTCATGGTGCATGCGAGGTGAGTTTAAAAAGTTGGGTAAATTTTTGAAATTTCGCTGGCAACGTACATTCGATGATCGACGTTTTTTCTTTTTTTTTTTTTGCTGCGTTTGTACACATGTCCCGAACATATGTTCATAGTTTCAAGTACATAGCATTCTTAGTTTGTTTTTGACAGATAGCAAGGTTAGACGTGTTTTGGTGTGCTCGGCGATTTTCATCAAATTTTGTGAAAAAAAAAATGGTCAACACTTGAAATGTTGAAACATTCGATGAGTCTGCTGTAAGAAAAAAAAAATTGTAAACGGTACAAGCTCTTCCAAGCTGGCCGACAAGACGCCAATGACGAACCTCGATCTGGACGCCCCAGCACATCAAAAAACGATGATAACGTCAAAACTGTTAAGAAAATTGTAATGGAAAATCATCGAATAGCCATAAGAAAAGTTGCTGAGGAAATTGGTATATCGTTTGGCTCGTGTTCCGAAATTTCTTAATTTTGATCAAAAGAACTGCCGAAATGAGCATCGCTAAGGAGCTTTTCAATGACGTCAATGATGATCCTGACTTGCACAAAAAGGTCATAATCATGGTTATATGGTTATGACTTTGAAACCAAAGTCCAATCATCCCAATGGAAGCACCCATGAGAGCCAAGACCAAAAAAGGCAAGCCAAATTCGATCAAATGTCAAAGTTTTGGTCACTGTTTTTTTTTTTTCGATTACCGTACCGTAGTGTATCAGGAGTTCTTACCTCGAAATCGTACGGTCAATATGGAGTATTACCTTATTATTCTGCGCCGTTTCCGAGAAGCAGTACGAAAAAGACCTCCGGAATTGTGGAAAAACAATTCACTGTTTTTGCATCGCGATAATGCACCTGCTCAATAATCGTTGCTTATGAGAGAATTTTTGGCTTAAAACAACACAATTAATCATGCCTAAGCCACCATATTCATCGAATTTAGCCCCATGCGATTTTTTCCTGTTCCTAAAACTTAAGAGACCTATGAAAGGACGGAGATTTGCAACGATTGAGTAAATAAAAACGGCATCACAGCAATGCTTATGAGAAGTGCTTTGAGAATTGCAAAAAGAGTTGGCACAATGTTGAATAAACAAATATTTTTTTTATAAAAAATATAAAGTCACCCTTCTTTTTGAACACACCTCATTTGTCACTTGTTGCTAAGATGAAGATCATGGGACCACAATAAATTGCATAGGGTACTCCAAATTTGAATTTAATTTTATTAATGATTTCTTTTTTTTTTCCAACTATTTTAAGTTGGTATTTATTAATTTATCTTTTAGAAAACCATGCTCATTAAGAAAGAAAATAGAAATCTAGAGATCTCAAAGAATTTGAGAGTTTGTATATGGAACAGTAATAATACTTATTTCATCTTTGTGACCTTTATTATGGAAAAGAATGCTTATTAAAAATAAAACAATATATATGTTTATGTGATTTGTGGTTGGCTGGGAAAGGGATGCTCCAAGAAGCTTTGATGTTCTTTCAAATGGAAAGAAAGCCCATGAGGAGCAAAATGATTAATTTGGGTAGACAGTTTTAAATTATGTTAAGAATTTTGAAAATAGGTTGCAAATCACATCAAGATAGTTCGAAAGAAAACAATCTTTTTGGAGTAAATGATTGCTCAGATTGCGTTGTGATTTTTTTTTTCTTATTGTAAGCGTTTGAATAGAAGAGTGCTGCTCACTATGAAAATTCTGACATTAACCTTAGATGTAAAGACAAGGTCAAGTTACCAATCCGACGATGGGTTGGCAACGATTGCATTAACCTTGTGATTAGAGAGTTCCTAATGAGGTGGAGAAGGTTAAAAATTTCCAAGATAATTGGAAATTGTCTTTGGATAATTAATACGGAGTCAATAATGTTAAGCGAATTTAGAAGAAGACTTTTGATGATAGCTTTTGGAATAGAATACGAAATGCGAAGTTTTAATTAGGTCAGGGCTAAGACTGATTTGAATGACTGGAATTAAATCTTCATTATCAAGGTTGTCATTAAGACAGTTTCCAAAATCTCTATAAGGAAAAATTTCAGTAATCTTATGAAAATCGTGAAGGAGCTTTTGTGAGTTAAGAAGTACGGTAATTATGTAGAACGAACGTTTTAAAAACGCACGAAAACTTATTGAGAAGCGATTGAGTTATTGGGAGATTTAACTAGTAGTGTAATTAGACTTTTTATTGTATTCTAGGCAGACATTCAGCTTACGTGAATTTAGTGAATTTAGTTGCCTGAAAAAAAAAGTGTTTCGGGCGCGGCTGGTATTGAACTTCGAACCGTCCGATTTGGAAGACATTACATTACCACTTGAACTACACTCAAACTACACATACTTGAAATGTTGCAGTACTATACAGGGTGACTGACTCGATTTCAAACTTTTTAAAGTGCTATAATTTTTTTACAACATTTTTTGATAAATTTTATTGTGCCAAAGCAAAAAATGTTGGAAAATACATCAATTTTCAAATTGTATCAGTAGTTTTCAATATGTCCACCTTTGACGCGAAAATGGCCTTAAGACGGCCGAATAAAGCATCGCACGCTGCACGCAAATAGCTCTGCGGTATTTTGGCCCATCCCCGAAGAAGTGCTTGTTTGAGGTGGTCCAAACTTTAGCATTTTTTAGTGCCAACCTTCGCCTTCAAAATACCCCAGACAGAGAAATCCAACGGATTTGCATCCAGAGAACTTGCAATCCATTATGTCGAAGAAATGAAGTGTGGAACATTGTTTTTTAACCAATCTTGGTTGACGCGCGTCTTGTGAGACGGTGGTCTCCGACCGAAATGATTGTTTACCCAAGGCTTCAATACTGTCTCTAAGACAGTTTCACGATATACGATCGCATTAATTTTGACGCCACGGTCCAAAAATACGAGCGGAGGGCGAGCATCGGCGGTTATGGCGACCCAAACCATCACAGTCGGTGCTACCTGCTTTCTGGTGGCCGTTCGAAGGTCTAAATTTTCGAAGATCTGGTCTGGCAAGCAAACTCGGTCATTTTGTTTGTTAACATATTGCTCTATAACAAATAGCGACTCATTGAAAAAGCAACTCCTTCGCTCTTTCGACTCTAACTTTTTTCTGTTGCGGTGTAAAATCGTGTGCTTTCTGGAACTTCAATGGCTTGAGCCCAAGCTCATTTTTCAGTATGTGTTGCACGCGTTCCAATGATATGTTGAGCTCACGAGCCATTTTTATTCCACTTCGACGCGGATTTCGCTAAATTCGAGCCTTCACTTTCCGAACCATTTCTGCCGATGTTGCTGTTATTTATGGCCATTTCCATGGCGTTTTGCAACGCTGCCAGTATGACGGTAACGAGCTATGGTTCGAGACACAAATGATTTATTCACGTTGAGGTGTTGGAGGGCTCTAACGATAGATACTTGTGGTTTTCCAGCCAAATATAAAGCAATCACACTATCACGTTTGAATTCATCGCGGATAAATATTTTTTAACACAACTGAGACGCAAATCGTTTAAAAGGCTTATAAATAATGAAATTATTTGTCATGTGTCAAAATTTGAGCGGTCAGAAAATGAACGGTTTAGAAATTATAGAAGTCTGAAATTGGTTGCAGTTCGAGTCAGTCATGGTGTATATTACGGTGTCCCAAAAAAATCAAAGTCGTTTTTTTTTTACGCATACCCTCTTAACTTTTTACTTTTAAGTCAAAAAAATTATAAATAAGATTTTAAGAAGGTAGGACCACGGTAACCCGTGCCGACTTACATTGATACATGTCAGTACTTGCTCTCTAAGGCTGACGCGACCTAACGTGTCGATGTGCTTGTGATTACTTGTTATTTGGTTATAGAACACGCATTGTTTTCAGTTTTCAATCTGTCAATATGTAAGTAGAATTATGCGGTTCTAAAAGGGCTATATTTTTAATAGGTGACGTAAAGCATCAAATAACGGGTTCAAAACTTCCGTCTAATGGACAAGTTCTAGCAGTTTTATTTTATAATATCCGTGAAGTGAATTTAACTGTCAATTAAAGCGCAAATCTCACTATTCGCGAGTGTATTATCTATTGGGAAAAGGCGCGTATTCCTACTAAATCTTTGCCTAATTGTGTGAAGAAACTTGTAAACTTATATCAAGTTTGGACGGACTTGCAAAAAAAGGCACAAAAGACACAAGACATATTTAGGCAGCCCCGTCAAGACTTTGTCAACAATTTAGATAATTTGTTTGATATTGCAACGCCGATGCTCTTCAATTAATAAAAATAAATGAGGATAGAATATTTTTAGAGCATCAAAGAGAGCCAGGCCGACCTAGTCACTTAGCAGGAGTGGATTAAAAATTGACTGATAGAGAGGAAAGACCGCGCCTCAGAACTATTGAAGAAGAAAAACGACGTGTTAAAAACTTGTCTGAGCCGACTCCTTCGACATCATATTATATTCCGTTACAAGACGACTCATCTTCTGAATCCAATGAAAACTTAGATTTACAAGAGGACGTACCGTCATTGGGACGGCAAGCTTTTGCTTCTACTAAATGCTCGGAAATCAAAAAAGAACGTCTTCCTATAGTTATTTCTTATGAAAACAAAGAAAAACTTATTGATGTGCCAAAATTATAAAGATCTGCTGGAAGTGAACAGGAGCAGGCAGTTTGGAACGCGATTGTAGACTGGAATTTAAAAGATAAAGTGCAAATTCTTGGCGTGGTACTACTGCTTCAAATACAGGTCGTTACAACGGTGCCTATGTACTTCTTGAACAAAAACTGAATAGAGAAATGCTTATTCTTTCTTGTCGCCATCACGTGTATGAATTGGTCTTAAAAGGTGTATTAGAAGCAAAATTCAGTCAAGTAACTACAAGCCCTGATATTCCAATCTTCAAAAAGTTCCAAGAAAACTGGAAAAGTATTAATGCTGATAAAATACAGAACTATAATGAAAAACTTACACAGCACCTGACCTAATCCGAAGTTGACAACTTGCTAGAGTTTTACCGAACTGAGCTGACAAAAGAAATAATCAGAGATGATTATCGAGAGTTAGTAGAGCTTTCTGTGATATTTTCAGTTGGAGATATGGAGAAAAACTTTAAAATCCGACCTCCAGGAGTCATGCACCAAGCTCGATGGATGGCGAGAGCAATTTATTCCCTGAAAATATCATTACTTAGTGCTCAATTCAAGATCACAAGCAAAGACAAGGTGGCATTGATTGACGTTTGCTTGTTCATTGTAACATCCTACATTAAACCATGGCTCCAATCCACTTCAGCAATAAAAGCACCTTACCAAGATTTGTGCCTTTTTAAGTCAATGAAGTCTTACGAGAAAATTGATAAAACGATCTCAAAAGCGGCCTTGCAGAAGACAACTCAGCATTTGGGGTATTTAACTGACGAAGTTTCTATATTATCACTGTTTGACGTTGATGTGGACCAAGAAACTAAAGTTAAACTAATTGGTAATATAACCAAAGAGGAAATAACTCATGGAAAACGATACATCCCATCGAAAGAAGAACTTTGTGGTTCATTGTATGGTAAGTTTATTAAAGAACATTGGCATTAATAGTTATAGAAGTTTTTACCTTCGTTTTCTGTAAAAGTATATTTTTTAACACTCTTTTCATATTTTGTTTCAGAAAAAACATCTCTGACTTCATTTCTGTAAAAAGCAAGTCCTTGTTCAATCGCCCTAAAAAATTTTTCTACATGAATGTCCTACTTTGTGGTCAAATAATACTTCGTTTCAAGAAGCTAGAAAGAAAGTTTCGGCACTGATTGTAGTAAACGATGTAGTCGAAAGAGCGGTTAAGTTAATGCAAGACTTTCATGGATTAATCACAGTTAAGGCGGAACAAAAACAATTTATCCAGACTGTAAAAAACAAACGTTAGAAAGAAAATTTGAACAAAAATATTATTTTTTAACGTAAATGAATAAGTAATGTACTATGCGGGTGTATTGGAGTTTTAATTAAGTAAAACAAATTAAATTAGTTACTTCTATAGTAGGTCAGGACAAATTTTCATGTCAAAAGTTTGGCATCAAGTCGGCACGGGTTATCATTGTCCAATCGCAATAATATTTATTATTTAAGTCAATGAGATCAAACGGAATAAAAATGGAAAAAACACACATAAATTTGAAAGTGAACTTAAAATCGTTATTATCTGTTAAAAGAACAATTCATGGCCTTTACTTTTTGAAAATAATATCACAACTACGTCTGTGGTGGTCCATTCGGAAGGTATCTCTCGGATAACACGAGTAATTTTGCCTTCCAAAGCATTAATCGCAGTTGGCTTATTCCTGAAGACCTGAGACTTTACATATCCCCAGAGAAAATAGTCCAAAGGTGTGATATCGCACGATCTAGGCGGCCAATTTACCGTAGCAAATCGTGAAATTAAGTATTCACCAAAATGATTTCTCAACAAGTCCTTTGTTTCACGCGTTGTATGGCTCGTAGTGCCGTCTTGTTGAAACCAGAGCTCATCTTGACCATGTACTTGAATTTCAGGAAGCACATAGTCCGTTAACATGTCGCGATAGCGGTTACCATTGACAGCTTCAACATTTTCCTATATCATGTTCTTTTCATTAAGAAACATATACAATTGGGGCAGTAATAAAAATGTGAATTTTCTTTGAGAAACATACTTTTTTCCGCATCTCCATCCCCAGTGTAAAGCGTTTCAGTTAAGCCAACAGCAATCATGTAGAAATTTCGAGTGCTTACACATATCTGTAGGTTTTACACAAGACAATGTAGAGAGATCGGTCCCATTTACTAAAGATATTAATATCTTCCTCAACATGCCAACCAAAAGTTTTATTTTATTTTAAATTTGCTTCTGATAGCATTTTACAATTTCCAATTCTGTTCTTTGCGAATTGTTGCAGCAAAAAAACAAACACACTTTTAATTGACGAGCTGTGCACCTACGAAATAAAGTTACCACTGAGGCCAAGTTCTGCGCTTTTGCATGTATCAGCTCCAATCAAATCATGCATGATTCCTGACACGGGTGCTAATGTAAAAACTCTAAAGTCTAAAGTGAGGTTTCGTTTCTCGTCTGTAGGTTATCGTTAATGTGGAAAAACCTTTTTAACTGCTCGAATCTGGTTCTTGACATTGAGTTTGTTATAATGAGAATGTATCCTTCCGCACCCCAATTAAATTAAATAATAATTTTTGGTTTCCTCACAAATCTTTTCCAATACTTTTTTCCTATGAGCTGGCAAAAATATTCTAAGGTAGTTGAAAATTTAGATATCAGCTAGATCTGGAAGTCGTTCTAAATAGTCACAATCTGGAGCTTTGCTTCTGCAGTTTCATTTGATATGATCTTCACTAAGGCATTCTCATGAGACACAAGCTGGGCTCTAGCTCAGTTCGTAGATATTTCCGAACTGAATTCACTTTTCCCACCAATGTTCAAAGATTTGGTTTATTTCGTTTTCATTTTTATTATCATCACCTTCGTCTTCACCGTCAGATTTATGCAAATTCATTTCTAATATCATCTTAATTTGGGCATCTATAAGTCCCCAAGACCGATGACGAGACTTTTTATCTAGCAAGAATTTCCATGAAATTATTTGCTCCGCATATATCCAATGTTGCAAGCAAGCTAGATATCAAAAAATTCCAAAGTCTCCATAGATTGCTGGTGTCGTTTTTAAACAACCTGAACATTTATCAATAAAAAAAAAGATTTAAATGCAAATTTTCAACTACCATTCAATGTGTTTTTATAATATACAGTTATTTTTGAAACATACAACATGTTTTGTAAACTTATCGCTCAAAGAGCTACCTGATGAGTACATAAAATAACTACGAGATATTTTATCTAAGAGCAGCATACTTTTTACAACATTTGCGCAAAAATGTTCTAAGGTGTTAGTATATAAAATTCATGTTGTACTTCTACACCATCAAATGGAAGGGTTTAAACCCAACAAATGATGGAGAGGACCTACATAGAGTTCACAATTCAAATCCTCGAATTTTCCAAAAATAATTTTATTTAATGAAAAAAAAAGTTCACTTAAGTACTTTATGAAGAGCAACATATTGATTCCATGAAATAGCAAAATGCATGAACTCTTTACGTCGAAGCCATTGACGAAATTCATCTACTCGTAGATAAATATTTCAGCTTTCACGGAATCGGAAAGGAGATAAGTTCTTGGGATAAATTATTTCCACAGTGATAATCCTAATGGAAGTTGTTTTCTGTTATATATATCCGACGGAAAGGTTGCAGACAGACACTTGCAGTTAAGTGACGGTAAAAAATTGATAATCCATTTATTTTAACGGGTATCTACTTATCATCCCACACTTTCGATATTTTCTTTTGTTGTGGACTGGAGAATTATTTTTCGATGTAATATTCTTCAATACAATATTCTTTTATTCATTATTTGTCTATAGAAAAGCTATATTGCGAATAATTCTTTATTCGTTGTGCATGTCAATGTCTCAAATATGATTTCTGTAAAGGATTATTGTACATCAATTCGATTTTCAAATTTTTGTGAACGCGGTTTTTCACTATTTGGCATCACCAAAAAGCAATTAGCGATTCGTTCCTTTTCCTTTGTATTCCTTTTTTGACAGGCACTGAAGCCTTCTTTTTATACTATGAATTCTTTTTTTGTTTGTTCAGTTGTGTTCTTATCGTCTTGGCGAGCAAGCTCTTTAAGTGAGGTAATTTTTCCGCGCACTTGCTGTGATGAAGTTACCCGTTGAAAGTTGGGATGCGCTGGCAGTTCCCATCATCACATCAAAATTTCCTCCAGCGATTCAGCAGGCCTTGGGTATGAGTCGGACTTCAAACGAGATTCCTAAGTTAGAGGACTTGTTAACATTTGTGGGAAACGAGCTCACAGTTTGGCGTCGGACGTATTGCGATGGAATGCTGTCGACCTTCACAACAAACCTGGCACGAAAATCCCAACCCTCCAAATCGTGCATCGCGCTTACTGAAGACGAACTTGGCTGCAATTACACCTGGCAATTGCGAGTTTTGCGACTCCAAGATTCATCGTATCAGTAGCTGCCCAAAATTGTTGGCCCTGCCTGTGGCTGAACGATTCAACAAACTTCGTGGATCCAATTTATGCTTCAACTGCTTGAGGCCGGAACATGCTACCAAGGCATGTTCAAGTGGCAGCTGTCGAAGTTGCCAAGGCAGACACCACACATTGCTGTGCCGCATCAACTCTTCCGGCACTACACCAACCTCCAAGCCGACATCAACTGCTGCTCAACCGCTTGCTGCATCATCAAGTCAACCACCAAGGAACTACACAGCCTAACTACCATCAGCAGCTAAGACTTTTGTAGTGATCGGCGAGAGGGTTATTTTGTTGGCGACTGCGATTGTTTGCATCAAGGATGGCTATGGTTACACACATCGCTGCCGGGTCATTTGCGATCCAGGCAGTCAGGTCAGTTTCATGAGGTACAACTTTTTTAATAAATTGGCTATTTGCAGAGAACCCTGTGCGGTTCTAGTAGAGGGTGTTGGTTCTGTCATAACACACACACATGGCCGTGCTACAATCCCTTTGACGTCGTGCGATGGCACATTTGGCATCGATGTCAACTCCTACTTATTGACCACAATTACAACACCGACTCCAGTAGCTGGTATTGTGCCGTCTTGCTGGCAACATCTACTCACTTTGTCTTTGGCAAATCCCTCATTTGGAAAAACGGGTCCAATCGGTGCGCTTCTTGGCGCTGACGTCTGGGGTCATATCATCCAAGTAGGCATCGTACGAGGTTCATCAAATTAACCCTTTGCACAATCAGCAACGCTCGGCTGGGTGTGGACCAGCCGAAATCAACACTCCACTGGCATCATCCATTCGTTCATCGCTGACTGTTCATGGCAACATTGGCAACGAAGATGAACGTCTTGACTTGGCTATGGCGCGTATATTCGATGTTGACGCAGAGAACCCAAATACGGATGGCGATGACGAATTCTGCGAGAATCTCTTCCTGGCTACACATCGACGTGATTCCAATGGCTGTTACATAGTGAAAATCCCGTGTTGTCCGGGTGCACCGACGCTTGGCAACTCACATCCATTGGCATTACGGCTGTTTTATTAACTGGAGCGCAAACTGACGAACAACCCGGAGCTGAAGGCAAAATACCTGGCTCTCATGCAGGAATACATAGCTCTGGGCCATATAAAGGATGTCTCCGATTTGCTGCATGAACCATCACAACGCTACCATTCCACATCATGTTGTGCCATCAAAATTTCGGGTCGCCTTCAACGCATCGGCGCAGACATCAAATGGCATTTCCCTGAATGAGACACAATGGAGTGGACCGCTCATACAAGAACAACTAGTCACAATCATCTTCCGATTTCGACGCTTTGCAGTGGCTCTCTCGGCCGATGTGGAAAAGATGTTCAGGCAGGTTCAAATCGACGAACGTCACCAGCGATGGCAGCAGATCCTATGGCGTGAAACAGCTGATCAACCAATTCGTACATACCAATAAACCACTGCCACTTGTGACATGGCTTCTGGTCCGTACAATGCTATTCGGGCAATGCAGCAGTGTGCCCGCGATAATTGCAATATATTGGCTGATTGGCGGGACTTCCACGTAGACAATTATCTGGCGGGTGTCGAAACTACTGAACAGGCGATTCAGTTGGCAATTGACGTCGACAAGATATTGCAGCAAGGTCACTTTCATTTGTGCAAATGGCAGTCCAACAATTCGATGGCCTTGGCTCAGATAACAACCGATCCTTGTCCAACGTTTGACATCGAGGTGAAATCGCCGGAGGTGACTGTGCTTGGGCTGCATTGGAATCCGACAACGGACGAACTCTTTTATCAAATCCACATTGGCGAAACAACATCTAACACCAAATGCCAGTTGAGTGATATTGCTCGACTGTAAGATCCCGTCATCATCTTGGCGAAAATATTCCTACAATCTCTTTGGCTTAGTAGCTTGGAATGGGACTCACCACTACCGGTTGACTTGCTTCAGGAATGGATAAACTACCGCCACAATTTGCTCCAACTACACGAGCTTCGAATTCCACGGTGTTTGCAGATGCAGGCATCGGTCATAACACATCTCCATGGATTTTGCAATGCAAGCATTAAGGCATATGTACCCCTCGTGTCCGTTTATTCGACCAGCCCCAATGGCGACTTCACATCAGCACTTGTTACTGCAAAATCTCGTGTGGCACCAGCTCAAGTTGACACTCAAAGCAATCCGACCACAACGATACCAAGGCTGGAATTGTGTGCAGCTCGATTATTGGCACAGACTGTTGCCAGTGTAAAACATGCATTGGACTTGGCACATGCACCATGTACTCTATGGAGCGATTCTACCATCATTCTTTGCTGGCTGCGCAAATCAGCTGCTTCAGTCAAACCATATGCTGCACACAGAATTAGCTACATATAACAACACACCAATGTGGAGGATTGGCAACATGTCCCCAGTGATCTAAACCCAGCAGATTGTGCGAGTCGCGGAATTTCGGCTGCATCATTAGTCAGTCATACATTATGGTGGCATGGCCCGACTGAACTAATGCGAAACAACATGGCGACTGATATTCCAGAACTTTCCGAGGCAGATCTGTAGGCGATGGAGGTGGAAACTAAACCACTCAAGGCGCATATTGTGCGTATTGCTCCACTCAGAGTCATACAAACCCGATACAACTGTAGCAACGAAGTCATCATCCTGGACTTGTTCGAGCGCTTCTCTAATATTGGCAGGCTGTTACGAACTACTGCGTGTGTACTTCGTTGCAATCGAACTCGACAGCAGTATTGGCATCAACCATTGGTGGATTGCGATGAAATGGCTATGGCATTAAAGTGGCACTTTCGAGCAGATCAAGACAGGTACTTTGGCAATGAAATTTAATTATTAAGAATTTTTCGACATGTTGCAGCTACAAGCAAACTGGCATCCCTGGCACCATATCTGAACTCAGATGGCATATTGCGAGTCGGTGGTCGACTTAGGCACGCTGAGTTAACTCCCGAGCAACAGCATCCAATTATCATGGCAAAGGAAAGTACGCTGTCACGACTCATCGTTCGGGACATTCATCTCACCAATTCGCATGCTCAGACGACAATCATGCTACAAACAATTCAACGACAATACTGGATCATCAGTGGCCGTGCGCTCGTCAAACGATGCGTACATGAGTGTGTCATATGTCGACGGCACTCTCAGCAAATGGCTAGGCAACAGATGACATCGCTACAGACCACGAGGGACGCAGCATCTCCACCCTTCTCATCATCAGGCGTCGACTATTGAGGGCCCTTCAACGTTCGGATTGGGGCACAGCGCACACGCACAACAAAGAAAACATATGTGGTCATTTTCGTCTTCATGGCAACCAAGGCTGTACACATCGAGCTGGCGGATGATTTGTCAGCCAAGGCATTTATCAACGTCTTCTTGCAATTTACTGGTCGTCGTGGCCCATGCACTCAACTCTCAGTTCAGGAAGGCGAACAAACTTCTACAGGCAGCTTTGGCAGAATGGCACAGTGAACACACTCAACAGCAGTTTGCGAACGATAAGACTCGATGGCATTTCATCTCAGCAGCGGCTCCACATCAAGGTGGCTTATGGGAAGCCGCAGTGAAATCGGCGAAGAAGCATTTGCTGCGCGTAGTTGGAGGACAGACGCTATACTACGACCAACTCCATACCCTGCTAGTGCGAATCGAGGCTTGCTTAAACTCGCGCCCATTGGTTGCGGTGCACGATGGCGTGGACGACTGTTTGGCACTCTTTCCAGGTGATTTTTTGGTCGGCCGTTCACTCGTGGCATTACCCGAACCTGCTATCCCGGATGTACCTACAAATCGGCTTAAGCACTGGCAACTCCTACGACAGATGCATCAATCGCTCTGGCATCGTTGGCACGACGAATATTTGGCTTCGCTGCAACAACGTTCAAGATGGCGGCGACCGGCTGAGAATCTCCAAGTGGGTGACATCGTCGTGCTTCGGCACGAGAATCTGCCGCCGACCAAATGGCGGCTTGGACGCATCATTAACGTACATCCAGGGAGTGACGGTCTTGTGCGAAACGTCACTGTGGAATACTTCTTGGAGAATGAAAGCACTGGCGGGAAACTGAAGCAGACAACACGACCACCATCAAAGGTGTGCAGACTATTTGGCACTTCTCGTGAGCCTACCGGCCCAGCCGGGGAGTAACTGTACAAGATTATCGTACAATACATCAATTCGATTTTCAACTTTTTGTAAACGCGGTTTTTCACGATTTGGCATCACCAAAAAGCAATTAGCGATTCGTTCCTTTTCCTTTGTGAATTCTTTTTTGTTTGTTCAGTTGTGTTCTTATCGTCTTGGCGAGCAAGCTCTTTGAGCTTCTTTATTTTGTGATTTTCTGTGTGAATAAAAATATCCTTAAAATTGCACTGGCTTCTGTTTTTACATTTCCTCCTTTATTTAACCATTGTCCGCGTGTATAATTTCTTATACAATTCCTGTTTCTGGTAGCTGAAACAGGCTGCGTAGAATAATAAGGTTTTCTAAATGTCTCCTACAAATAAGATAGAATCACCAAATAACTGGTTTATGCTGCTTTTCAGGGCTTCACCAGATGGCAGATGTTGTGATAGTGTTGTTGGTACAGTATCAGTATGAATTGTTTACTGACTCTTATCCTCATCTTCTTTACTGTAGTGACGCAACTTTTTGTCTTATGAAGCCTGCCAACTTAAATTCCATGGTAAACAATTTAAATCGTTCAAATTTCTGTTGATTAGTTTTGGAATTAAAGTTGGGCTCAATTAAGTAAAAATTTATTCACAACTCAGCGGACTGCGAATACGACGAACCGAATATTCGCAAATTTTAGCACTTTCTTACAGGTACTTTTGACGAAAAAATATGGCCCAATAACGTCGCCGGCATGCAAATCACACCAAACAGTTATTTTTTGTATATGAAGTGGTGATTCATGAAGCACATGTGGGTTTTCACAAGACCACGTACGAATATTTTGCTTATTGACGAACCCATTGAGCTAAAAATGAGCTTCGTCACTGAAGATGATTTTGTGACTCCGAATATCTGTAGAAAATTTTTATAATTTGCAGACGTTGCTCGTTAGTGTACTTTACCATGCTGAAAATGTTGAGTTTTCTGAATAAATTGACAGAAACAGTTTGATTATTAGTGAAAGAGTGCGTTCACAAATTAAATTCAAAATTGTCAAGTCCCTATTGGAAAATCCTATACAACAGGTATTGCCGATCGTTCTCTTTTTTGGGGCTGGATAATGAATGGATTTGAAGGTTCTATTATTCTCTATGCATATTGTTCTATTATTGTTCCTGTTGCTACTTTTGCTATATTTTGTTGTTGTTCTTGTTGTTTCAGTGGTATTAATTGGTGTTTTCACTGTTGCAAGTGTGGGAGTCGCTTCTGCTGAAGTCACTTATTTCTATTCATTTTACTTACACATTCCATTATAAATTGGTCATCTTCAGGTGGTATTTCCTTTGGAATAAAGTCTCAGCGACCTGCGAACAAAACAAAATAAAAGAGAAGAATTTTGGGGTTAAAATCGACCGATCGTATAAGTATACAATAGATCGGGTTCTAACTTGAATAAAATTTGACAGTTCGCAAAGAGTACTCTCTTATTCACGGGAAAATAAGCGAATTGTGTATATTTTCACAAAAACTAATTGAATTTGAATTTTTAATTTTTTTTTTAATCAATATATAAATTAAGGTCTGTGCTTCTGGAATAGTAAAATTGCTACTTGCCTACCTTTATACGTACTATGTATATACGTATTACGCAATTGAAATGAATAGTGAATTGCCAACAGTTCGTAGTGAGCGAAATGCGGACTTAAATGTTCTGATTGCTTTTGAAACGCTGTTCATGACATATTGATCTGATTTTTGGATTAGTTTGTCTGTTTGTCCGAGAATCACAAAAAAAACTTCTAAATCGATTCTAACAGGGTTTTTACTGATCTTCGAAAAAGTACTAGCTAATGATGCCGCCAACCCATGGTTTGCACCATACAGTGACTTTTTTGAGATGCATTGGGTTTTCGTGAATATCGTTTATGTTTTCCGGTCCGATGCGGAAAATATCAAACTTGATGACAAATTGTCCTGCCGATCCAGTTAACAAAAGAGCGACGTTGCACATGGTCGAAATGCTTCAATTTTTGAGTAATTTGGATTTTATAGGCGTTCAAAGTGAAGATCAACTTTTAAAATTCGCCACTTATGGTACAGTAAGGTCCAATGGTTGACTTTGGCAACGAATTGAGGTACCTGGCTGGTTTTGAACACATTCGTTCACAAGTGATGATGTTTTTACGTACTGGCGGAGCATGCTGATATGGAGTTTGACCCGACACCGAAACAGATTCTTCAAAACGCTTCACCATTGCACGAATTTCGGACTCACTAGGGCGATTATGTTTATGAAATTTTACCTTTACAGATCGCCCATTTTCTTAATAAGATTGACTAAAAGTGCAAAAGATTGAATAACATCTGTCAAAAAGATCACATTGAATTCAGTAAATGACATTAATTAGGGTCCGTTTATAGGCCTAATAAGCATATTGACATCACGCTTTTGTTTGAACTTCTCGAAGCAATCTACGTATGTTACCCCAAAATAATAGTTTTCTTGGTGGTGATCTGAATAGTAACCTTTTAGCAGAGAATTCTGTTGGCCTGGGGATGAGGGCACGTAATTTTTTCCCAGTCAATATGACGTCCCCCCCACAAGATTCTCCTGAATCTTGTACACTATTAGACATTTTCTTTGTTAGCGATACTAAATTTATATTTTTAAATAACTAGTTGTCAGCACCTGCCTTCGCTAGACAGGTCCAGCAGCATTTCGGACATGCAAAACCGCCTTTCGACGTCTCACGCCTTGAGTTCATGTGGAACCCAATTTCCTTGGTTTTGAATATATCCAGCTGCTTTTAAACGTTTTGAAATGACTGCTTGAGTAACACCCAAAGATTATGCGAGCTCTTTTTGTGTTTGGCAACAATCTTCATAGAGTAATGCTTCCAGTTCTTCATCTTCAAACTGTTTTGGCTGCCCAGGACGTTCATCGTCTTCCAAGCCAAAATCACCACTTTTAAATCGTGCAAACCACTTTTGGCACATTCGCTCAGCTTACGCATGTTCACCATAAACTTCCACCAAAAAACGATGACTTTCGGCAGCAGTTTTCTTCATATTAAAGTAATGGAGAAGAACTCCCCGCAAAAATACTTTTTCAGGTACAAAGTTCGACATATTTGAGTGAAAAAAAATTATTGTTGCCTACGCTTCAAATGAATGACATATACGGAAATGACGTACAATGACAGTAGCTTTCCAACGCATGTTCCAATGGAATAATAACAATAGAATAATACAAGTTACGCCATCTCTTAGTATGAATTAAGTTATAGACCCAATATATATACAATATTTGATAATTTAATACATGTTAAAAAAAGGCATAAGGTATCTGGAGTTTTGTAATTTAAGAACTGTTAATTCTAAATTACTAGCTTAGTGAATACGATAAATTATAGTTTACAATTTAAACAAAACCAATTTCTCGTTGTCCTCTACTTCTCCATGACCGTGAACAAGTCGCAGGGTCATAAGGGATGATCGCTTTAGACTTTCACCCACGGCCAACTCTAAGTAGCCTATTCGAGGGATTGGGGCTCTTTGAATCTCATCATTTATGCTCCCGAGAACCAAACAGATAATGTAGTAGGTATACAGAGAGACCTTAATTTAAAGTTAACTCTATATCTTTCGGTTTATTTTGATTACCTCGGAAACCAAAGGAGTGAATTGACTAAACTCCCGACGTCTCTGTTCACTCAACAATGCTATTTGGCTGTTAGTGATGCTAAACTGATTTCAGGCCGATCAGCATTCTACCCTGTCTCTCTAAGATATTTGAAAAAACTATAGCAAAACAGCTGATGAGATACGTCTTACGCAATGATTTGCTGAATAAATAACAATTTGGTTTTAGAACCAACCATAGCTGCTCAACGGTTATGGTTAACTTGCTCGAGGAAATAAGGCAAGATTTTGATAGATAATAACTCTTCTCTGTCTGTTGGATTTTCCGAATACCTTCCATACGGTATGTTATCAAATTCTCTGTCGGAAATAAAAAAAAAAAACCTGTTAAGTTAAAAATTACAAAATTAAGAACAATCACATAGTGGGTATCCCCGGGCTCAATATTAGGACCGTTATAGTTTTATATTTTTATAAATGATCTCCCATCTGTATGAAAATATGTTTAGCCTGTTCACCTCTATGCTAAGGGTGTTCAGCTGTAATCTGAAAAACCCTTAAACAATTTAACAGAACCTGCGCTTATAGTCAATGAGGACCTCGAACAAATATTAGACACAAGTGGTCTGATGTAAATGGCTTACAATTAATTCCTAAAAAGTCGAATGTTAATCCTATCTCAAACATTCGACATAACCCTCTTACCCGCTATATGGTTTGTTTATACCTTAATCCATTTGAAGCACGTCGAAAATTGATACCTCTCATCAAATACGCCGAGGTTGCATATTCCACAGTAAACTGCAAGTTGCTTTTAATGATGCAGTGGGGTATGTTTATGGTCTTCATAGACACGACTACATTTTTGTTTACTTCAGGGTGGATCTCTGCATATTTTTACACAAAATCATTTATAACCAATGTCCATCATATTTGTTCAATAAATGAATCTTTACTCGTACCTAATGTGAACTGTGAATATTATCGTAGGTTCAAAGGTAAAAGTCATTAACTAACAAAATAGACAAAAGGAGATAATTTGATTTAAGGACATTTTAGGTTTTTAAAATTCCAATTATTCAGATAAAAAATGGATTTTTGCTTTTTGCTTGCTATTTACTTTTATGCACTTGATGTTATAATTTTTATTAGGAAAAGGCAGTTAATTTACATGGTTTTAAGAGAAATGTAGGTACTTAATGACTTAAACCTTTGGACCGACATTATGTCCTTCCAATCTCAGTACTTTAGCTCCTCGCGTTTTCTTTTTCATTCACACTGTCAGACTGTGGAATTATCTGTTTCTTTGTTAAAGTAACTCACTTTCCTTGCCATTTTCCTTTAGATTAGGTAAAATACAATATTATAATTTAGTCTTAGTTTTCAATACTGAATAATTCGCCTAAGTACTACACAAGTTTTTATGTATTAATGTACAAACCGATGTGAAGAATAAATGAAATGAAATGAAACATGGAACCAGCAAATTAAAAACACTTATGTATAGGGTGATTCAACGTGAGTTTTGACTTCCAAAAAGTTTTTTTTAACAGATCATGTATGACTCCTATCAAACTACTGTATCTTTTTTGGTCACTATCGCCTGGCAAATCATCATGGGACGTCTCACACCACAACAGTGTCTACAAATTGTTCAACTGTATTACGAAAATCAGCAATCTGTGAGAAATGTTTTTCGTGCGATTCGAGGAACTTACGGTGCGCATAATGGACCTACTGAAACCACTATTGCCAATACCATTCGCAAATTTGAGTCCCAGCTTACATAAGTGGATGACCGGTTAGACCACATCCAGCAGGTAGTGAAGAGACTATAGCAGCTGTAGCTGAGTGTGTACGCTAAGACCGTGACGAATCGATTCGTCGTCGTTTTCAGCAGCTTGGCTTGGCGTATTCGACAACTTGGTTTATTTTACGTGAGGATCTCGGCCTAAAAGCGTACAAAATTCAACATGTGCAAGAATTGAAGCCAGACGACTTGAATTTGCGTCATATTTTCAGTGAATAGGTTCTGGAAAAACTCAATGAAAATCCGGTGTTTTATCGTGAAATTTTGTTCAGTGATGAGGCCCATTTCTGGCTCAATGGATACGTTAATAAACAAAATTGTCGTATTTGGACTGATGAGCAACTCGAAGAGTACCAAGAGCTACCATTACATCCAGCTTCAGGAATAAGCAAGCTACGATTGACGCTTTGGAAGCCAAAATTACTCGTGTTATCCGCGAGGTACCAGTCGCTATGCTCGAACGATTCGCTCAAAATCGGTCGTTCCGAATGGACCACCTCAAACGTAGTCGTGGCCAATATTTACATGATATTATTTTTAAAAAATAAATGCCATGAATTTTTTCTTTAACCGATAATTAAAATTGTAAGTTTGCTTTCAAATTTATGTGTCTTATTTTACATTATAAATCAAACCCTACGACGAATCACCCTATACGTTCAATAAAAATTAATTAAACGGTCACATTGGATTTACCTCTGTTAAACATGACATTAATTTTTTATTGTTCTTCACATTTTCTTTATTATTTATTGTTTATTTACTTAACTCTTAACTTTTAGAACTTAGTTCTTTGGAAGATATGAGAACCTATTAAACTAAATCTTAACACCTTACATGATTTTAAATGCCTGCAAAAATATTTGTCCTTCGAGCCCCAGTGGGGATTGAGGCCACACCGGCCACCCACTAAAGTTCTAATTCATTAAAAGCCTATGTAGTATTATAAAGCTTATGTCTGCTTCGTTGGTCAACTGTCAGAGGCCTTTTATTAATTATTTACTACACCAACGAGAACGGAATCACGAAGTCTATAATAAAAAACTGAATGTGAGTGATAGCAATATATTCCAATGATATGCTGCTTTCACTCGATAAAGTCTCTTACAATCTTAAAATTAAAGATGCCTATCGTGACGTCCTGTCCTATGTAGATGTCGATGTTGACAGCGTATACTGATTTTTTGTTTATTAACCGGTAAATCCATCTTTGCCGCTTCTGCTTCAATAGCCGCAAGCACCCCATTTACAGAACGCCTTATTCTTCCCATTATATCAATGTCGTAATTGAACAGACTTTTGCAAGAAAGTGCCGATGGAGTCGACTTCTGAGTTTCACACAATTTTTTCAAAAATGATGTTGAAAAAATCTCATAACAACTCATCGCCTTGTTTAACTTTATTTATATTGTACATACGGAAAAGGACACGATACATACTATGAACTAGATATGGAATATCCTTTAACAGATATTGGTTAACGTAATCTGAACATATGTTATACCTTCATTACACATATATGAATTGTTTAGTATACTCGTATGTATAAAGCCATTTGTTAAGAAAAAAAAATTTTTTTTATTTAATATAGCATTGTATTGTAATTTGAAACTCTAATAAAAATAAAAAAATAAAACGCAGTGTTTTCTGTAAGTAACAAAAAGTTTCAGTAAAACTAAAATAAATATTTTTTTGCATACTCCATTTGGTTAATAATATATTTTTTAAGTTATATAAATCAAAAACATTTTGCTTTCATTAAAAAAAAAAAGTTGTGAATTTCTATGGTCCGCACATATGAGTTTGGTGCATTTCATTTGCCACATACCATTCTAGAGATACATCGAATATTTGGTGGTCACAAACTACAGAAACTGTTCTTTTTGAGACAGTTTTACTTACCTATATGGCGTTACAGTTCGCTCACCAGTTAGCCCGGTCTTCTGCTACCTGCCTCCAGTTTTGAACTCCAAGTCCGTCAAGGTGACCTACTACTTGTGCGCGTCACCTAAGGTGGGGAGCAGTGTGCACTTTCCGTCGACAGCCTGCATAGTCGAATGATTTTGGTAGAATCGCCAGATATGTATAGTTCGTCTTTGCAGATGTTGCCATATGCGGCTTTGAAACCGATGCAAAGGTGGTATGTATCGATTTGGAACTTTAATTTTTTTTTTTAATTCTGTCGCAATGTGAAAACTTGATCTGTTTTGGACCCTTTCGTCGGCCTAAATTTTAGACACGATTTGATGTTTGTTCCACATACAATAATGATACTATATTACATACCTAGGTTGTTAAGCTTTGTTAGACCTAAACTTAGAAATGTTGTCACCCTTCGGCCATTTTGAACGGTTCATTCTCTTTGACGATATGATGTTGTTCATCATCACCGCTTAGCAGTATGCAGAAATAATACTTCCAGCTTCTCAGCACCGACCACGGTTCCAATAGGAACCTTCTTTCCTTTCCTATTCTTGTAGATTTCTGTTTGGGCTTTACAGCTTTGGCATGTTCGTTTTATATTTTTTTAAAACTTCCGATAGCACGTATCTAAGACCCCAATCGAGTGTTTTTCTTTATTTTTTTTGTTTTCTCTGATGAGCCTATGTTCGTCATTGCACCATTGGTTCTTTGTACGAATGAGTTGGAACTTATTACATAAGAGGCACCCTCTCTGATTGCTCTTTGGTAGTGATACCACTGGATATATGGTATATATGCAATGATGTTGGTATCAGATTCCTCGAAAGGTTAAGAGAAACTCGATCCGCCTCAAGTTCAATTAGCCTGTGTCCGTTTCTGCAGGTGATGGCATGGAGCACGTACTTTCCCACTGTATTACAAAAGATGCCGTCCTTGCCTATATTGGTATTAAAATCACCGAGGACGACTTTAACTTCAACTTCAGTTTTAGGGGACTGTTCGTCGGTTTTGTCGAAGAGTTCGTATAAGCAGTATTTGATAAGGTCGTTCTTCTCCTCTGTCATGGCGTGGGAGTTTATGAGGCCTATGTTGGTGAATTAATGCTCAATGTCTGAAGCTCAAAACATGTTCGCTAAGTCTTACTTTAACGTTCTATACTCATTAAAATAAATATTGCTATTGCTGTAGTCGTTGCACCGGTTGTCTGTAACATTCACGATAGTAGATTCATCCTATGTCTGTCCGATCCATTTCATCGCACCTTTATGACGGTAGTGTCTGCGCTGTTGGAATCGCAGACGTCCGCTAATTGTTCGACTGCTTGCGGTCTCTTAAGGGTTCGAACATTTCAAGTGGAGATCTGAAGAACGTTGTCTTTTAATCGTTTGTAAGAATGAGTCTATGATTATCCGGGGCTATTAATTCGTATGCTCAGACGAAATATTTAATTTATGAAAGCATACGTATAAGATCCTCCGAATTTAATAATTATGTTAAGAAATATTTTTGGAAAGTTAGTTTGTTTGTAATTCAAATAAATCAGAGTTTTATTTTGCGAACGGTAGACAGTATTTCTCGGATTTTAGTTGTAATAAATTTAATTTTTACTTAACAAAAAACATCTCAATGAGAATGAAGCGTCAAAAGCTTTTATAATATATAATTCCTACAACTTTCCGACAGGTTATGTTCCGGGTCTATAAAAAAACAAAGTTGGTATTTGGCAATAATATAGAAATTGATGAAGAAATTGGCTTATAAACTTAGAACGAGAAGATTATTGGGTTTTCCAGGCTTAGAGAAGAAAGCAACTTTGGCTATCTTCTAACCATCTGGGATCAAACTATGTTTAGTAAGGAATTCTAACAAAATATCTTGCAAATTTTTCGCAAAAATAGCACCATTAAGTGATCACTGCATGGTCCTTACTAAAGGTTATAGATATATAGAGTTTTCCAATAGGGATTTGACAACTTTGAATTTAATTTGTGAACGCATCATCAAACTAACACTGTCAATTTATTCAGTAAACCCAACATTTTCATCATGGTAAAGGACACTAACTAATGTATATATTTGAATCGTATTTTATGTTTGTAACAGTTATAACAGTTGCTCAAAGTGTCATCCTTGGTTTTTTTTGCATACCAGAGCTCGTTTTTAGATTTCACTGCGAATGTTTATTAATGCTAACTGCTGCTTTACTTTTGATGACACTTAGAGAATACACTCTTTGGAATTACTTAATGTTACCATTTCGGCTAAATAAACAAGTTATTTCATTAATCCCCATACAAAAATTTACAATACTGTAAGGACAAGAGATATTGCAGGCCAGTGAACTGGTACATTTCTTCCAATCCAACGGTTGCCGTACTCTTCATTTAGTCAATTCTTAAAATCACGACTATATTAGACTGGATCACCTTCCTGTTGGAAATATGGAGAAGCAAGTTGAATCAGTGGAATATCCTTCAATAATTCTGGTAAATCATTTTGCAAGAACTCCAGATAGTTTGGCCTAGGTGTTGGCCAATTAACTTGTACCCAATAACACCTCGCTCACATATTGACGCTGAATTTATGTTGAAATGGTTTGTGTCTCCTTGTAACATATGGGCATTGTCCGCAGCCTATGTCTAAAAATTATGAAAATCTGTGATTCCATCTCTTGTAAATTGAGATTCGTCCATGTAATAATGCATTTTGTTACAAAAATAAACTCGATTTCATCCAAGCGCCGCTCCGCTGGATATGGATAAAGATTTTCTCCATGCAGTACCTTAAAAATTTTGTGTTTGGATACATTGAATTGCAAGCTGACCATCTTATGCTGATTGATGGATCAGTTGTAACAGTCTTCCAAATATTACTTCATTGGAAAGTCGTCGGTTAGGATAAAATATTTGCGGCGCTCTAGTTGAACTTCCATTGGTCAGTCCATAAACGTAAATAATTTCTGCGTATTCTTGGTTTGTAAATGCAAACATTTTAAACAGCGTTTCTAAGCAACTGTAACCTCGGCATAAGAAATTCAACTGATGAAATAATTTCTTTTTTGTAATTTGGTAACCTAACTTGATGGTCAAGAAAATCAAGAAAATGAAACAGGCTTAAAAATTATATATCTGAAGACTCAAATAAAATATCAAATTTATTGAAATGCAGTTACAAAGTTAGTATTTCTCCTAAAAATAAAGTTATACACGAAATTTCTTACTATAAGTATTATCAGAGCAATCCATTAACATCTTGACCCAAAAGTAACAACAAAGTAAGTCTCAACATTGGAGATAGACACTTCCTGTTAAACGATTTTTTTCTTAGAATATACCAAAAAATTATTTCCCAAATTATCCTTGATGAATTAGGTGACACCCTATATTAATATCTATTTAATCTCGTTATTCTGAACCTGCAAACTTAACTCCGGACCTTATTTAAAATAAGTCATTTTGCCGAAGTGTGAAAAATATAAATACATGTGCTTTGTTGTTAACCACCAAGGAAATGGTATAACGATGTCGCTTATAGTGTCGATTTAGGATGGTTTAAATTGTCGAAAACCTCGCAGTATCTCGCGACAAATAAATGCAGCTTAAGCCTACAGGTTCGTTAAACATGAGAGTTGACTTTCAGGCCTTAAGATACGCACTACCAAGATATTATCAAATTTACTTCACAAGCAATACAGATGCGCTTGAGAAGTATATAGAATGATACGTATCTGGAATGGTTACAATGGTTGATAAAATGATTTCTAAAGAAAGGAAGAATTTTCAAATAGATACAGAATTAATTGAATGGAAACAAATCCGGAATAAAACACAATCGATTATAATTTTTCCTTTCAATAAACAAATCAACAAAAAATTTTACAAAAGAGATACTGAAGTTAAACTGAGATCCAAGTCAAAATTGAGGACACAAATACATCTCGCTTTTCTTAAAGATTTTCCAACAAAATACTACGTAAGTCCAATATTTCCCTAATGAACCAATAACAATACTGTTAAATTGAAATTTTTAACAATTTGTCCTATACAAAGTGGATTCTTCTCAACCTCATTTTACAAAGGAACCTTTTTCGCTCTTCAATATTTTAAAGTAGTTTCAAGTAAATGTAGTAATTGGGAAAAAGGTACGAGTATCAGAATAATTGCGTTATGAGTTGAAAAGTTTTTTACGGAACACTCTTGAAAAAAGGTTCAAATTTCAGAAAAAAATATTGGCATCTTTCCCTTAAGCGGGAAAAGTTTTTCTTCGTATTTAACAGTCCTTGTAAAAAAGATATTTAAAAAAAAAGAATTACAGACACTTGTCTTAGAGATAAATGTTTTCTATTTATTTTGTGTTTATTTTTTTTTAAGAAGCATATTGAAGAAATTTGAAATTTGTATTTCCATCCATTTCTCTAAAAGTGACATTCGATTTTGTAAAATAAATTAAGCAAACAAGCAGAAAATGTCCCTGATTGTTTCTGAAAGGACATACACATACATATATATGAGATTTTTATAAGATTGGGAATGGCTTCATCATATGTATGTCAATGGCACATGTAAAACTGAGAATCAGAAAGAAATTCAGTCAGCATTTAAAATTGGTTAATTTACATTTGCTTTTGATTGTTAGCAGAATTATAGTAAATGTCTGTAAACTTTAGATACTATGACTTACTAAGTTTTGCAAATACTATTTGCTTAAGAAACAATTTTTAAAATTATCCATGTAAACGTGGTAGTTTAAGGAGGCTGGAAATCATTAAAAAAAAAATATTTCAAATTGAGTAAACATTATATTGAGAAAAAAAATGTATACGAAAATATCGAACATGACACAGAACCAGTTTAAGATTAAGCTGATCTAATCGGATAGACAGCAAATGGATCATATTGGTAAGCCGACGATTTTAATTTTTTTATCTATATTCGAACTGGCGCAGAACGCAAACATAATCTTATTTAAGCTCAAGGACGCTTTCGAACAGCATACTTGTATTTTTACAGCAACCATAAAATCATGGTCATGTTAAAAGATTCAATTTCGACAGACATCAGCATATCTGAGTGCGCCAATAACTCAAGGATCTTCTTAGCTGCTGGACCCAAAATTGTGAACTATAACTGTAGAACTGTGAAAAATATTTTTGTAAGCAGTAGTTAGAACTGCCTATATATCGGCAAGCGCATATCCTATCAGCGGACATTTGAAGTCGATTCAAAATTCAATGTATGAAACCTGAACTTATAGTTCCGTACATGGATATGGCATCATTGGGGTTTTAGAGATTTTACGAGACGTATTTGACGAAGATTGCAGCTTTTCTACATTATACCTTCTCACGGTACTGACGATCCAAGTCAATGTTGGCTACCGGGAAAGTTCGCACATCCAGAAAACTTGGGACATGCCTGATGTCAATCGCAATGTGTTCAATTTAATATAACATTTTATGATACAGAGATCGCCATGTTCACCTGTCTATATTGAAATGAGGAAAATACCATATGTTCTTGCTTTAGTGATATTTCGCTCAGCAGAAAAGTTAATAAGCCTAAGTCCATTGTCAGATGGGATGTCGCATAAAGCATGCTTACCGACTGTAATATGAGAGTTCACTTTATTCGACTTACGATCCGTTTTACTCTAAAGCTAAATTACAACTGTCCCTTGTATACTGACAATCTTTCATATAGTGTTACCAGTTTACAATTTTTATTCGTTGGTCAGTGCTACCAATTAATGTATATACATGCATTTTTTCTTTTATCTTACTACAAAACTTTTCTACCTAAGATGCCCTTTTATCCTATGCCAGTTGGACCAACGCCCAACTATGTAGTCTTCCTCCATTACTGAAATTGTCCTATAAAAAGCTAGAGTAGAGGATGAGGATGAGGATGATTAGTACTTAGTGCTGCGACCCTAAGAGCAGGTTAATGGGTAGACCTCAACTTATACCAAGGGTGGATCTGAACACAGTTTTGGTTTTGGATTGATAATATGATACATGCAAGCGATGTCATGGCGTATCCTTGCTCTCATGAATGTACGGGCATTCAGTGGAATTAAGGCAAATATTATTAAAAGCTTACTTAAAAACACACGAGATGTTCTATCCTATCCTGGCACTTAAATCTCCTAGTACGATTTCAACTTGATATCGCATGGATGATGTGGATTGCGTGTCGAAAACTCAAAACTTCTTGGCTAAGTCTGCTGTATATAACAAATGCGCATCTGGATAAGCGCTGTTTCTTTTCCCTATAAAAATCAACATAGTAATGAGTGACCAGATAGCAATGATAGGTTTTCCAATTTTTATGTTTCAGCAGCTTTCAAAGTTACCAATGACATCCAACTGACAAAATATTCATTAATGTTTGCCATTTCATGATTCATCGTTTTCCGCTTGCCGAATTTGCGGAAATTATTGAAAAATATTATCGAAATTCCGTCTCATTTGTAAGTAAGCAACGTAAATATCGTCGTGAGGTAGGCTTCATCATGGCTTCAGAGTACAAGCAATTCGTCGCACCGTGGAAAAGTTTGAGCGAGAGTTCACTCTTTTGAATCTTAAGCCATCAATCAGATAAAAATTTGTGTGAAATAAAGAAAACTTAGCCGCTGTAGCGGCAAGTATCCAAGCAGACCCAGAAATGTTGATTTGGCACCGATCAGCTGAATTGGGCATCACCAAAGACTCAATTCGGCTTATTTTGAGGTTAGATTTGGGCCTATATCTGTGATAAACATATATATCTGTCACCACAATTGATACCGTACAACCATAAACAACGCCGTGAGTTTGCTAATTGAACGCTGAAAAAGTTGACCGGAGATCCGGATTTTGATCAAAAAATCATCTACTCGGACGAGGCCCATTTTTGGCTCAGCGGCTATGTCAACAAACAAAATTGCCATTATCGAAAGTGTTTGGCTAAGCATCAATGTATATACAACAATTGATTGTTTAGTGCGGTATATAGTCTGGCGGACGATATTTCTTTCCAAATGAGCAAGGAGATACTGTTAATGGTCTCAGGTACAAAGCGATGTTAACCGACTTTCTGTGGTCAGAGCTGGACAAATATTGATACGTCCGAGCTGTGATTCCAACAAGACGGCGCTACATCCCATAAAAACGAAGCAACGCTCGAAGTTGTGAAGAAAAAATTTAGCGACTGGGTCATCTCACGGCGAGCGTTCATCAATTGACCGTCGCGATCATGCGATATGACACAACATGATTAGTTTCTCTATGTTATGCTAACTAGCCAACAGCTTTGGACGAGCTCGAGGCCGACATTCGAAACGCGGGACCGAGTCAACAAAAATTGAACCGACAGCTTGAAGTACTGCCTGCCAAGCCGAGGTGGTCATTTGAATGGTGTGTTATTTCACACATAATTGCATAAACGTAGTCTCAAAATAAAGCTAGAATCAAATTTACATATCACACCGTTGTTGTTTTGTTAATTTTGTTCCCTATTGTTCTTATCTGGTCACCCTTTGTACGAGTATATCACAGTTTTTGTATCCTCCTTACATTCGGCTTGTCCCACCGCAATACCTTGGTGGCGGAGACTTTTGCCTCTACTGATTGTTTGGCTGCAAGTGGCCTATTAAAAGTCCGAACATACAACGTGCAGATCTGTCGTCAACAGTGAATCCATTTCTTTAATATCTTTTGTACAGGGCTGTATGCCCTAAGACGGCGTAGGCCAGCATTATACTACTGGCCAAGCATATCCTTGCCACTTTAGGTTGCATGAGTTAAGGTTTACTCATACAGTAACGGTGCCCACCACTAAGAGGTAGAACAATCACGTCGCTACAAACAAAGTCGTAGATCGAAGGTCCCCGATCATAACCAATAGTTGTGATTAGTTCGCTCTTGGACTGAATTGATTTTAGTAATTGTTTAGCCCCATCTCGAATATCCGGATCCACACTGGTTGAGCTAAGCCGAGACAAAAAATGGAAAAACCCAGGTTTACGTGGTGGGTAAGATCGGTAAAATGCGCATGATAGCGTTGTCGAAAAACGCTGTCGTCAAGAACTGATGTGGGAAGTCAATATTACACTTTGCGCTGGTAGTGTTGAATACGGTACACTCTATAGATATTATAGACCTGTTTATAGGTAGCACGTGGGACAACAAGTGTTTCCCAAAGGATTGATGTGAATGATATGGTCATCAAGTTAACAACGTATGGAACTCGTGTTTTAATAAACAACGCACAAACTCTTTTTGAACCATTAAAGAGCAAGACCATCTCCCAAACTATCCAGACTTTGCTAACTACGAGAACATTTTCTGTAGCTTGAGCTGTTAGTCAATACGCAGTAAATAGCATTGTGTTCTACACGACTCTAGGTTGTAGAGGAAGTATGACTGGAATGTATTTCTTGGCGACATTCTTTCGTGGTGATGAAAAATTATATTACAATATCTGCTCAAAAAGACAATTCAGACAAGTAGTCTGATAAAGCCAATTTTCTTTTAGTCTCTTAAGCTCCTTCACTGAACATAACATTGCTCAATTGACAGTTAAGGAAAACCTATACTCTCGGCTTACGAATGTTAGTTAGGCAGCAGAATGAGCAAAGCACAAGCTGTGCTACAAGTGGCAAGAGATCCTATGCGAAATCGTTGTTGGCAACCCGAAAAGAAAAAAAAAAAAAAATTCGTTTCATTTTTCTCAGAAATCCGATGCCAAACAAATGCACACAAATAATTGAATAAGGGAAACTGTGTGAATATCTGAGTCCCGAGAGGTTTTTTTATTTTTTTAATTAAATACTTTTTTTCCATCACGCTTTAATTTTTTTTTACTTGTGTCTCAGCTCGTCCTCTTTCTCATAGAACAATCTTCGGCCCACCAAACATCGGTTTCTTGTTAGGAATTCCCGTATCTATTTCTGTAGTTTTTCTTACTTTTGTTGCAAGCTGGAGAAGTTCCAACTGCAGTAACGACTTCTCGTCAAATTTCTTTGATCATGTCTGCTACCACTTCCTTTTGCTCAGCCATAATATTGGTGCCCTCGATGACTGGTATAAACTATTATGACGCCTCTTTATATTGATTTTGTGTTGTTCGTTGAATCGAACATTGCCTATGATATAAACATGTGATCACCGTTACTAGAATTCTGATGTACTATATGCAATTTATTAAAAAATTATACTTTATAGTCCAAAAAGTCTCCGTACGGCTTAATTTTTATATTTTTGCCAACAAAATTATATCGTTTTCTCCTTCGTCTTTTTATCAAATTCTAGGAATTTGCGTGCAGTATGAGTACCGTTATAATAACGACAAATACCATTCTTTTGTTACAATTGCCAATGCAAGTAGTGTGGTCAGGAGTTTAAGGGTTTTTAATTCCACTTTAGGTAAAATATTTCGTTTTTTCAAAAAGAAATAATAATGGAAGGTAAAAAAATCAAATTCGCTTGACTAACACGCAAATTATTATTGACCTGAGAAACGAAGGAAAGTCTCTTGGAGAAATGGCAAAAAATGTCAAAAGACCTCGTTCCATTATTCAGTAGGTGTTGGAAAAAAATTAAAACACAAACAAAAACAATTGCCTATAAACCAAGATCTGGACGTCCAAAGAAGAGAGATAGTTAAACGAAGAAGCGATTAATAATTAGTGTCGAAGAAAATTATAAGCAAAATGTTCCTGTTATTGCTGGTCAATTGAAGACAAAAGATGGAATTGATGTGTCCCCAAACTTTCTTATGACTGTGTTGAAAGGAAATGGTTATAATGTTCGAGTGAGCCGGAAGAAGTCATTTGTGCGAAAAGCTAGTAAGCTAATGAATATTTAGAGAAGAAGAATTATTTCTGGGATCAAGTTTTATTTACTGACGAGAGTAAATTGAATACCTTTGCATCAGATGGATGTGGTATGGTGTGGAGAAAATCAAACACTTCTTTGAATCCGAAGAATGTAACACCTTCTGTAAGGCATGGCGAGGGAAATTTAATGGTGTGGGAAAGTATGGCCTCGTCTTTTTTTTATAATCCCGCACGCACGCCAAGGTGATATGAATACAATTTTAGTGGATTTTCTCCAGGGCGCGGGGGATGGTGTAGTACTTTGAAACTCAGGTGTATTAGGTTTCGATATTTTTCCAGAGGTGGTTGTCAAACTGGAGCCAGTGCATCCTCAACCAGTGGGTCTTTAGTACTTGCTAGTTGTTAGTTCGTTACATTTGGCCCAGCCAGCAACCACTCCAACATCACTGTTATGCCTTCATGTCATGTTGACGCCGACGGGATTTTCTTGTAACTACATACAAATACTATGAAAAGACTTTTTCAGAGAATTGCCTCTCACAGGATTCGAACCCGCGACCTTCTGCTTGAGAAGTCTATGCATAAACCACTCACCACGGCTACCCCCATGGCCTCTTCTGGCGTTGGCAATCTGTTGTTGACAAATATTGATACTTGAACATACTCAAGGACAATCTGCATTCAAATGCTCAAAAAAAAAAAGATAATGACCCTAAGCACACATCGATGCTGGTAAAAGAATGGTTGCTTTACAATACCAGAAAACAAACTAAACACCCTGCTCAGTTCCCAGACTTAAACCCGATAGAGCATGTGTGGGATCATTTAGAAAAAACAAATCTGTCAACGTACAATATCCAACAAAGCTAGCATGAAAGCCATCTTGCTTGAGGAAAGGAATAAGTTTTCTCCAGATACGACTTCAAAGCTAATGCAATATATGAAAAGGTGATTACCAGAAATCTTAAGAAGCAAGGGAGGTCCAACGAAATTTTAAATTTGGGTATTTCTTATGTTCAATTACTTTTTTCACTTTTGCTTTTTTTTTTTTTTAAGAAAATCGAAAAAAAAAATGAAATTTACGGAGATTTTGTTGTTATATTTTTTCCTTTATGTGCTGTGAATTGTTTTTTATTTTTTTGTTTTTCAATAATTTTTTCTCTTTAAAAATTGAAGATTTTGTTCATGCCCTTAATTTCTGGTACTTTTCAGATTATTATTATTTTTCTTTTTTTTTTTAATTTAGAAGCTTATCGCGGAATCAAAAAAGTAAACAGGTTTCCGGAGACTTTTTGGAGTACTCGTATGTGAATAACTCATTTTCCTTCTAGATTTCTGAACTATGGAAAAATATATTCGTACCGTATCGTTTGCGGATTTTTCTCAATCCAAATTAGACAGTTTTACATATTGACCGATCCATTGTATTCGGTGTAAATCCCATATTGCAAGGTTTCGCACATGACTTCAGTTGATTAGGCTAAGATACTTTTGCAAAATATTTCAAGTTGTGAACGGCAAGATTCTAAGCTCCTGTGACTTACGATATCATAAACTTTATTTTTCTATTTTTATTTATTTTTAAATCTTGGATCTTACAATTACAAACTTTAACAATTTAATTATAATCTTATTACTGGACACCCGTTGCTTCTTCCACTTGTCATTAAATAGCCTCATATTGATGACGATGATGTATTATGCTGACCTACATATATTGGTATCTTGGTTGTTGCTTGCCCTCGCTGTATCATCTTCCTGTGGTTGCGTAATTGGGTTAGTGTTGGTTATTGCTGGTGTTGGATATATTGCTTGGTGAATGCCAGCTGCATTTAGGTTTATGTCGAATGGTCTACTTCTCGGTGGTTTGGGAGGATTGACCGTCATTGCAGAAGTAGTATTCGTATACATAACTCCTACTCGGTTTTAATAGGAATTCTCCTGGATTCTGGTTTGGGTTATGTTATATGATTTAGTACAAAAATATATAAAGGCTAGTACAATAGTTATAATATAATAGTTACATATGATTTCTTAATTTCTTTAATATTTTTCAAAGATACTAGAGACAATATCATCAAAGGTAATGGATTTGGCAAACGTTTATTTTATCGGGATAAAAATATGTGTCTTGGAAAGTATCTTGCTTATTGTAAAAAGTTTCATTTGTCAACTTGACTTGGCATTTGAAAAAATTAATGAAATAATTTCTACTTACTACAATATTTCGTTCGTTACAATTCTGCTTGAGAATATCTTTATTAGCGTTTTTATAAGAATGGTTGTCTCATTTATTGGATATATTTGTGTGAATAATATAACATTTTGGGGATACAATATCATTTTGTATTTGATTGATTTTATTTTCTAAGAAATCTAGTCTTGTTATCTGGTATAAGAGTAGTTGATGTTTTAAGAGCTTATTCATAACGGTATCTACTTTATTCTAAGTATCTACCATATAATAGTTTTTTTATCATTGAGTATGATTGTTTGTAAAGATTGTATGGTTTCATTGAAATGTTTTTTTTTTTTTTTAATTCTGAATTGGTTGTTAATAGTGTCAATTGTGTTGTGTGTATTTTATTCCATAATATCTAAATTATAATATTAAATTATGGTTTCAAAGAGCCATTTTTCTGCATTACCTACAATATTCAATAACCATCGTTTTTCTCTATCTGTTTTATTTGACATTACGGCGTTCATCTTTCATCATCATTGTTATTTTCTAATTATATGTGCTTAATGTTAGTTCTAATTTGAGTAATAGTTTTTAGAATTTCCTCCGGAATAATACTCTGTAAGATAATGTTAGTTTGTTAAGCAATTTGAACTGTATTGATCTTTGCTTTTAAATATCCTGACTGTTCATTGATTTATATGATCTGCAATGATCCATGCATTGTTGCTATTAAGAAAATCAATATTGAGAATAGGATCTGTAAATTAAAGTGGTCGTTCAATTGTTGTTAAATGTACTATATCTAGTCTATGCTTGTAATCTTTTATTGGTCTTTTCTGTCTTTTTTCTATATAGTTTTCGCGTCTTCCATTAAGCTTTTCTATTCTATTTTTGGTGTCTTGAACTACTCGTATTCCTACAAAATTTCTTTATCTACAATATTTCTCCTTTTAGCCTCCCTAGATGTCATTCTGATTGTTGAAAGATGGCGGTTATTATGGTTATCTGGGACTTATTGTATATTCATTTTAATAGATAGGTCATGTTCTTCGATTCCTGTTATTTTTTCTAAAATTGTGAAGTGTAGTCCTTCTACATCCGAGTTACTTGTATGGCTATTTGGTTTTTTCCAATGTACTTCGACTTTATTTTCGTTACTTAAGTTTATAACTTGCTCTGATTTGAACTCGGTGTCCATAATTATCTTCTTTGGTTTCCAAACTTTGAAAAATGTTCTGTTAACATCGCTTTCTTACTTACTATCCGTGATAACATAACCTACTGCGAACTTAATTAATTTGTCTATAATAGTTACAAAAAACTTTTTCTGTATAGGGAATACATCCAAGTGTATGATTAGATTCTTATGTTTTGGGGTTTCTGTTTTGTGAAATTTTGGTTTAATTGGATTCCTATCGTATTATCACACATTATGCAATTATTTATTACTAATTGAATGTGTTTATAAAACATAGGAAAAATATTAAGTTCTCTAGTGTGTAATACGTTTCACTTATCCCACTAAAAAAGTCCTATATTTATTTACTAACTCATCTTTTATACCTATATGATGTTATTGTTGTTTCTTTACCAAAAGAGTAGTTTCTGTTTAATCTAAGTCGAATTCTAAGTCATTATCTTCATTAATTTTAGGTGTATCTTCTAGTCTACTAAGAAAATCGACTACCTTGTTTTCTTCTTATTTCAAATATTCTATTTCAAAAGTGTATTCTTGTAGTTTTGAAAGCCATCTGTGATTACTCTGTGAAAACTCCTTTATATTTACTGCTTAAGTATTTACATAATCAGAGTATGATCTGTGATAATTTTGAACTTATTTCATAAATATATGGACGAAAATAGTTTATCGTATAGACAATGTGAAGAAATTTTTTGTCAGTTATACAATAATTGAGTTCGTGTTCCAGAACTCTGGGACACAAAACAAATTGCTTATCCGTTTTGCGAATGGACAGCGCTAGAAGCATAATTATTTATGTCAGTTGTTTAAACAAATAGATTGCCGTATTCAGGATACTTTAAAATTGGGTGTGAACTTATTCAAGTTTTTAGGTTTTCAAACGGTGATATATGGTATACCGTGGGTTTTAGTATTTTATCATCGAATGAGCTATTTTAGCTTTGTCTTTAAGAAATTTCTGATAATATCCTGTCATACCTAGAAAGCCTTTAAGCTATTTTCTTATCTTTGGTGTACTTAAGGTGAGGTATACATCTATGAGCCCGAAAAAAAGCTCATTTTTGTATACTTTTTTAAGAAAAACTATTTGAAATTTCGGATTGGGAGTATAAAAGTATACACAATCGGAAATATAATAATACAAAAATACACAGGAATACGGTATGATTGTTGGAGCGTCGTAAAAATATCTGCGTAAACGGTATCCACTGGCGTTTCTTCGGAAGTCATCTGAAAAAAACCAAAAAAGATTATTAGATTAGATACTATGTATAATCTAGTACTTGTCATAGACAGTTTTGAAAATATTGATGCATGACAAAATGACTGATTTTTGGACCAAAAATTAAAAACTATATAACGAAAAAAAAATCCTATGATTTGAAAAACGTGGTTTTGAGAAAAACGCGTGTGAAAATTTGGGAATGAATAAATCATAAAATATGTCAACCTACATGAAATCATCGATTCCAGGCCCATAGTGTAAGTCTTCTACGGTCGACGAAACGTTCATAGATTCTAAATTTTTTCGTCGGCGCCGTATTCGACCTTCTTTCGTCTGTCCTTGAGCTTACAGCTCGGCTTTCACAATGCGTGTTTCGTCTTCTTGCGTTTCGTTAGGTGACACTATTTTTGGAAGTGCATGTAACAAGAAATACAGCGATGTTAACGATTTTGATCCCGCTGCTCATCGTTTTTGGAGCCATCTTTCAAATAAGCGCCAACAGAGTGCTTTAACAATTTGTTATGCCTGTGGTCTTCGAATATCGTGAATAATCGTGATGGAAACCTTACAGTTTTCTTTTAGCTTTCGTTTATTGCCTGTAATCCGACTAATGAGAACCACAACTCCATTCAAAAACCACGTTTTCGCCACGTACCATCTTCTGAAAAGACCAATTTTGTTATATCGAATTTTGTTTTGTTATTTCTTGTTGTTCCTCTTTTACAGATTGTTTTAACACCAATTAAACAATACTTGAAGATGCAGAATGAAGATAATTAATTATCGTATCATACGTCATCAAAAACAATCAGAAAATTCAAAATTCGATATCCGATGTTTGAATATTCTGGTGTGGATGATCCATGATGTTGAAGACATTATCATTTTGGCACTCGTCGGAAAGTTTTACGGTAGTTTGTCGATTTTTGGGCGATATTTTCTTCTTGCGCCAATCTTTGCAAAAAGATCCGGATCGATAACGAAAATTTACTGCACGAACTGCAAGCTTCTGACAAAACGTGTCTATTTCTGGCAAATAACAACAGTCGTATGATATTTCTATTATACTTGGAGCCGAGCACGACCAAAAACACAACAGAATCATAAAATAGGTCTAGAAACGCTCTGTTCGAAGGGTTTTTTGCCACTACCTGCCTCTCGGTTCGACTGCCTCAATCTCTCCAGGTACAGGGCTTATTTATCGAAATATTGACGTGGCGTTTTCACGTCGACCATGGTAGTTGTATATCCCCCTTAAATTCTTAATATCTTTTATTTTATTGGGATTTCGTTATATATATATATATATATATATATGATTGTAGCTTAAAATTATGAACCTGCAATTTCTAAAGTTGTAGAGAATATTAACATGTCATCCAAATAGACAACACATATGTATACTGTTAATATATATTAATAATATAATATAATATAATCAATTAATGAATGAATCTTTGCAACGTTTCGGGTGCGTTCTTTAAACTAAAAGAAATCCTTACGTATTCATATAAACCTGCGGGTGTAACGAAAGCTGTTTTCTCATTATTTTTTTCTCTTACAAGTATTTGATGGTAGCCTTTAGCTAAATTTAAGGTATTGAAGTATTGAGCTTCTTCCAATTTATTTAATATATAGGATGATTCATCGTGAGCTTTGATTTTCAATAGACTTTTTTTGACAGATCACGTATGACTCCTATCAAATTGCTTTGTCATTTTTGTTATCGTTTGGCAAGTCATTATGGAAAGACTCACACTACAACAGCGTCTCCAAATTGTTCAGCTGTATTACGAAAATCATCATCATAGTCGACCTACTGAAAGCACTATTTCCAATACCATTCGCAAATTTGGAGTTTGGGCTGGTGGAATCATTGGTCCATATTTCTTCAAAAATGAGGCAAATCAGAATGTTAACGTCAATAGTTACCGTTATCGCGCTATGTTGACGGACTTTTTGCTTCCTGAAATTCAAGCACATGGTCTCGGTGAGCTCTGGCTTCAACAAGACGGCGCTACGAGCCATACAGCGCATTAAACAATGGAGTTGTTGAGAAATCATTTTGGTGAGCACTTAATTTCACGTTTTGCTACGGCAAATTGGCCGACTAGATCGTGCGATATCACACCTTTGGACTATTTTCTCTGGGGATATGTAAAGTCTCTAGTCTTCAGGAATAAGCCAGTTACGATTGACGTTTTGGAAGCTAACATTACTCTTGTTATCCGCGAGATACCATTCGCTATGCTCGAACGAGTCGCCCAAAATTTGACCTTCCGACTGGACCACCTCAGGCGTAGTCGTGGCCAACATTTACATGATGTCGTTTTTAGAACTAAATGCCATAAATTGTTCTTTAACTAATAATAAAGATTTTAAGTTAGTTTTTTAATGAGTCTATGTTATTTTACATTCTAAATCAAACCTTACGATGAATCACCCCATATTCATCATCTATAGTAACCTGGTTTAGTTTTTTTGTATTCCTCTACAGTCCTATATTTTTGTTTTCCTGAATTGTCGTATTTTTTTCGGAATAATTATTATTGGTGTTATAGCTCATAGACTGTTACTTTTACTAATAATTCCTTGTTTCTTCATTTCATCCATATGTCTACGAACTTCAGCTTCATGCTTTGGAGGGTATCTACCGGGTGAGTTTTTTAACTTGAAACATCCAAATTACTCGAAAAATACGCGATATCGCGAAAAATGTTTCAGACAAAAGTCACAAGGTTCTGAAGGGGACATAAGATGGTGAGCACGAAGTCACCTTTTTAATATGAACCCCTATTTTTTTGACAGATTCGTAATCTGCGTGAAAAATTACAATTCTTTTACATGAAACACTTTTTTAAAAAATGCGTCAGAGGGCGCATTTAACTTAAGACATCAACATTACTCGAAAAGTACGACATATTGCGAAAAATGTTTCAAACAAAAGTCACAAGGTTCTGAAGAGGACATAAGATGGTGGCCACAAGTTTGACCTTGAGACCCATTTTCAATGTCAAACGAAGGTCACTTTTGATTTTTCAAATGATAATTCCTGATTTTCATTGCTCAGTCGTATTGCTCGTAGGCTTGTCATTTGTTTTTACATACTGCGTTTAGCATAACCCAGAGACAACGACGTGGACGTAACAGTATTTTGTTTCCTTCGGGGTGATTAATTAGAGTGGGTCCCCTTGCCTCCCACTGTATACAGCTTAGAGTTTATTTGTCTGTTGTGGTTCTTATTTCATGTACCACTGCGTTAGTGTTTATTAAATGGTCGTCTTCTTTAAATATAATTTTTTTTTTATATTTATTCAGAAGTATTTTTATTGATTGTTTTCTACTTCGTTGAGGAGATTTGTTTGAATTTCTCAACTTGCACTTCTTTCACTTTTTTCAGTGATTTGGCTAGGAATGGAAGATGCTTCCCAATCAATAGAACAATCATTTCATTATGGAAATCTATGGCTTTTGTATTACGTCCCATCCAACCCATTCCTATAAGAAAATCATATGGTTTTTCTATTGCTATTCCAGTCCATTTCATTCTTGTATTGCACGGCTAACGCAATTGGTCTTAACATCTTGTTTTAACCTGCTTAGTGTTACTCTTAACAATTCCTTGATTGGTATTTATTTCAAATAGGATTTCTCTAATTTGTTCATAGAAATATGATGGTACTCTATTCAAATTTAGTAGACTAATAGAAGATACCGTATCGATCATTGCTATATAATTTTATTTTCAAAATTTAAATGTATGAATATTTTTCTGTTGTCCGAACCTAATTAATAAAAAAAACTCGTGTTCTTTTATTTGGTTAACGTCATCCTTTCGACTTAAATTGTTTATCTCCATGCATAGGTTCAATTCTATATTGCCCTAAACTATACTGCCCGGAACTCCTAAAGTTATTATTATTCTGTAGTCTGTCTTGATGTGGTTCCTGGTAAACATGTTGCCTAATTTGTCCTGATACATTATTTATAATCGCTTTTGATTCGTTGTTTCTAAAATATCTCGACTCATAAATTGTTTTCGGCTAGTATGAGTATTTCTATAGTTTTGATAAATTGGAGAAGGTGTGTTTGTATGGTATTTCTTGAATTGTGTTCTGTGAGTTTTTTCTACACGTAACTTATACTTATCTTGACTTATATAATATGTAAACAAAATTGTTCTAATATTTGATAAGCAATAATGATTACAAATGTTTGCCTCTTATGCTCCTGCTGTTTCCTGATCCTTTATTTCTTTTATTTTTAATAACAATGAACAGCTTTATCCAAGCCGTTTTCACTAAAAGCTGCACACTCAGTTATATAATTGACTCTTTCCTGAACCTTTGTAAATACAATAATATTATTTATTTCCTTAGTGATGGAACTCGAGTCCTTTGTTGGTCTGTTATGTATGGTATTTTGAGTTTCTGTTTACATTCTGTGATTGAGGCTTCTGATGCTTGGTAGTTTTTTGCGGCACCTGTTATTATCTCGTTGTATATGATGAAGATTTGCTGAGCATCATCTCTATCATATTCGTCCAAAATTTGTTCTACCGTTGCCACAAAGAAAGGCAGGCTGCCTTGTTCTTCATTGAACGGCTGTACATTTTTAATTTGATTTTCGATTTCTGTTCTCTAATTCTACAATTATGAAATAAATTTTCACTATTTAATGTTTCAGTAAGTTTCAGTATATTAGTCTTTTTATAGCTTGTTTCTTAGTACCATGCTAAATTTAACTTCACACTTTGCAGAGCCAAATATTAGGAAGTAGATTAAAATCGAGTTTTTTGTTTGAAATCGGTATGAATTGCGACTAATTTCGTTTAAGCAGAAGACCATTTTACTCTGAGGACCTGTTTATAACCTCTATGTCCTCATTAAGTCGGAAACCAAGTTCGTTTAATTTCGTCTTATTGGACGAGCTAAGTAAAGCTGAACATCATCTGTATGAGTTTTTGTACACTGTTGGGAGATCATTTATGAAAAGATAAAAAAAAAATCTGTCCCAATATCGATCCCTGAGGTACCCCTTGTGAAACAGGCTTTAGAGCTCATATAACTTGTCACAACATTCAAGAGAGGAAACTGCGAGCAAGTCTTATAGCCCTGTGGCTGAAACCGAAAAATTTTCTCAATTTTAAACAGAGTATTTAATGCTTGATCTTTTTAAAGGTTTTTAAGAAATCTAGCAGACATAGAAACATCACTAAAGCCCTATCAAAAACTTGTCTGATTTCTTCGATAATGTTAACCATTGCCGTGGAGCAGCTGTGGTTAGCTTAAAAAGTAGACTGACGTAGTAGTCTTGTAGTAGTAGCTAATGCAGTGATAGATGTTTAAGTATTTGCTCTCAGTGTTTATGTGTTTCTCAAAGACCTTTGATAACCATGGTAATGTACTGATTGGTCTTAAATCACCTAAAATTTCTGGGCTAGCTTTTTTAGCAATGAGTTAAACTTTTGCGAAGCTTTTCATGAAGCAATAATTTATGACTTGGGTAAGGTGAGCTATTATAAGTGGCAAGATAGTGGTAGAATTTGATTAAATGCCAGTCAAAGACGTCATATTCCGTAACCGCTTCAAAGTCCTCTGGTATAGGTACCCATGATTCAGTGCTTTCACCAAAGTCGAAAGTTATAATGTCAGTCCTGTTTACCAGAAAAAAGTTGAGTTCATCAGGATCGAAACTACTTATCTTATCTTTTTTAGTACCATAGACACCGAAGTTCACGTAAATTTCTTCACAATTTTATACTAAAGCCAATTCGTATTAGTTGGTTTATGCTTGCACTTGCTATACAATTTAATTCGAACGTTAAGAGCATCAGTTATAATTGAGGTTAGTCAGGGACAGCTTTTATTACGTATAGTAACGAACGTACCATGACGGGTACACACGAATCATAGCGTTTTTGAATAATACCCTGAAAAGCGTTTGCTTTTTGGTTCGGATATGGATTTATTCGGCATAGTTCCAAGGGTTCCAGCGGTTGTGGCATATTTAAGGACATTGATGTAATTAGTGGGAAAATATTTTAAACGAAAAAAAAAAAAAAACAAGGAACAGCACATGCAACATCCCTCGTGTTGTTGGCATTCGAAACACGTGAAATAAAAGGGCTGAGTTTGAGTGCTCTGTTCCGAAAAAAAAAAAAAAAATGTTGAATGGGCACTCTACTTTATTCCTAATTTTGTTAAAACCTCCGACAAATCCTAAAACTTGCAGCTAATATTTAAATTTGCCTGGTATTATCCTTTTGAGTGGTTAGTCACTTTACATCCCTTTATTCATTATTCTTATTGTGTTTTCTACATCTTTCAAACGTCGAAATTGGTATATTTGTAAAAAGAGTTTTTTTTTCTGCATACGTTCTTGTCTTCATCTCTATAAGAAAACCAGTTGTTCAAGTTTTCGAACAAATTTTTTGTTGGTAAAAGTTTCAAATTGGAAAATTAATGAACAGAAAATTTTCCGAAGTTTTTCAATAGAAGTTGAGGTTGGGAGCAGCATGAGGTAAACTAAGTCGATTAGAACTTGTCTTAGTAGTAATTCAAATAAGGTGGTGCAGTAGATACTTGTAATAACTTTACTCAAAGAAAAGTTGTTCGCAGTAGATGAAATCTCTTGGAAACTACTTTCAGTGACTTAGGTGGTTTGCAAATATATAAAAATGACATATTTTAAACTTAACAGAAGGAAATCGGTTATCGTATTTCGGTTAAAGATGAATATGTAAAGGGTGATTCATCATATTCATTCATACTGAAACAATCATTGCCAATACCATTCACAAATTTGAGTCCGAATTTACATGAGTGGATGATACTTGACCGGTTAGGCCACATCAAGCACGTAGTGAAGAAACTATAGCAGTTGTAGCTGAGAGTGTATGCGAAGATCTTGACGAATTGATTCATCGTTGTTCTCAGCAGCTTGGCTTGGTGTAGTTTACGTGAGACTCTCAGCCTAAAAGCGTACAAAATTTAACTTGTGCAAGAATTGAAGCCAGGCGACTTGAATTTGTGTCATATTTTCAGCGAATGGTCTCTGAAAAACTCAATTAAAATCCGGTGTTTTATCGTGAAATTTTGTTCAGTGATGAAGCCCATTTTTGGGTCAATGGATGAGCTGATGAGCAACCCGAAGAGTATAAAGAGCTACCATTACATCTATTGAAAATAACGGTATGGTGTGGTTTATGGGCTGGTGGAATCATTGGTAAATATTTCATCAAAAATGAGGCAAATTACGAGCTATTTGCTTCCTAAAATTCAAGCACATGGTCTCGGTGAGATCTGGTTTCAACAAAACGGCACTACGAGCCATACAGCGCGTTAAGCAATGGAGTTGGTGAGCACTTAATTTCACGTTTTACTACGGTAAATTGGCCAACTAGATCCACATTGGGATTATTTTCTCTAGGGATATGTAAAGTCTCAGGTCTTCAGGAATAAGCCAAGATTTACGCTTTGGAAGCCAACATTACTTGTCGCCGAGATGCCAGTCGCAAAGAATTGGACCTTCCGAATGGATCAATTCAGACGTAGTCGTGGCCAACATTTACATGATATCATTTTCAAAAAGTAACTGTAATGAATTGTTCTTTTAACCGATAATACGAATTTTAAGTTCACTTTCAAATTTATGTATTTTATTTTACATTATAAATCAAACCTCACGGTTTATAATGTAAAACCCTTTATATTCATTCGTACATATTGCTACGAAATGATAGAAATCGTGCACAGCAAATAAAGAAAATGCTAAGCTGGTGGCAATTCTAATAACTTTTTTTGATTGGCGTTGGTTTTTTAATTAACTGAGAGAGATACAAATAAGATAGAAAAAACCAAGTTTTTGGCTTTTTATTTAAAATTAGTTCCAACGGCGTTAGATGTAGGACTAAGAATTATTTATGAACATGTGTGGCTCACAACTGACGGCAGAAGAGCAGATAAGTCGCTCTCCGTTAGCGGTGCCCGCAAAATTACATATTAGTCTGATAATGATCGGAGGTAGAGCAAATTTGGCTTTATGCGAAAAAAAAAACCATCAAAGTAAGGTGACTTAATATTTAAAAAAAATATATATATTTATTTATTCATCAATATTAATGTTGTCCCCTTGAAAGTAAGCTGACTAAGATATAATACACTTGTGCCAACACTTTTTCCAATCCTCGAAGCACTTCTCATATGCACTTTTTGATATAGCTCTTCTATCGATGCCGTTTTTATTATCTCAATCGTTGCAAATCTCCGTCCTTTCATAGGTTTCTTCAGTTTTGGGAACAGGAAAACGTCCCATATGGCCAAATATAGTGAATATGGTGGCTGAGGCATGATTGTCGTGTTGTTTTTGGACAAAAAAACTCTCACAAGCAACGATAAATTTGCAGGTGCAATATTGTGATGCAAGAGCTATGAATTGTCTTACCACAATTCCGAACGTTGTTTGATTCGAAGCACATCAGTATCATTTCAATAAATGAAAGACGATGACGACGAAATCGATGCATTAATAAAAAAATTATCTTCATTCGCTGAAAATGAATGATATAAACGATAATTTAAAAGATAGTTTTTCAACTTTCAAACTTTTTCAAAATATTTTCGAATTTCCAATTGACAGAGGCAATACTACAATAGAATCACTGGAATCCATTGTGAAATTGGAGCCCCTATTTTTTAAAGAAGATCCAGAATGTTTGCTTTCTGAGTTGCAAATTCTTCTTGATTCATGTACGAAGTGTACACATTTCGAAGACATTACCAAAGTGGTGTTTAAGTTGCAAAGTATAATTCCCTTAGCGCGCAAACTTGTTTTCTTCATTTTGACTGAGTAAACGTTCATTCAGTAAATTGAAACTATTTTTAAAGTACTAGCGTACGAAAATGGGTGGCGATTGAATGCACTGATGCACAGATGCACTGTTGATACGTTTTGGAAAAGCTGGCAGATGGCTTTTTCAACCCTTTCCGCCGAGCAAAAAAGAGTTAAATACAAACTTGAGGTAAATTGGAAAAAACTAAGAAGACTTTAGCCACAAGCTTCAATTATTGATTTAGGCTGAATATATTTCTTTTAATACGCGATCGATATACGGACTTCAGTTTGTTTTGAAACATGTGTGCTACGTTAATAGATTTTGATTAGTATTCCAAAGATTTCGAAAACAAAGAAAAGATTTATATTTTTAAGAATCAATAGTGCTTTGATAACTTAAATCGTCATTGGCGGATTTTGGTCAAAATCTAATGACCGGGATTTGGCATTAAGACGCATCATTTAATATACATTCAAATTGATAGCTCTATTCGTTCGCGAGTTATCGTGGACCAAAAAACTTGACCCACACACGTTCATACGTGATTAAAACCAACGACTTAGCCAACAGCGAAACACGTGCCTATCATGTTACTAGTGGGACCAATAAATAAAAGCACTCAGAGCAAACTGCTTATAAGCTTACAAGAAGGAGAGTCGATTTCAAAGAACGATGTGATATGTTCCTAAAAACCTGATAAAAGAAAGCAAATCAAAATGGAGCACGGCGTACAAAATGATAATGACTAAGCTGAAAGGCCATAAGTCCCCAAATTTATCAAATCCAACAATGCTAAGATCTATTGTAGAGCACCTATTCCTACAAAGACCATCGACTCTGTGCAACATACGTATGTAATTAAACAACAAAGGCAGTTCCAATAATAACACCAGACAAAATTCTAAATCCATGCCAGAAGATAGGCATCAATAAAGCGCCTAGACGTCGTGAAAGTCGTCGTTTAAAAGAGACCAGACATGTTCATAGAAACAATGCAAAAAGGTCGGAAAGAGGGGTTCTTCCCAGAACAGTGGAAACTGCAATATTTGGTTCTCTTACCAGGAGAACCAGCATCATATCGCCAAATATGACTACTGAGTACACTGGCAAAATACTTGAACAGATCATATATGATAGATTGCCTACTATGGCAGAAGAAAAGGGAGCATTATCAGACCAACAGTTTGCACTCAGAAAATTGCGCTCCACCATCGACGCCATAAATCAGCCAAAGCAATAAAGGGGTAAAGATTGCGATGGGGAACAAGGAACAAGGGAACTGAAGAAGACTGACTTATATACGCCTGTTTACAAGTAGCAGATCACAAGACGGAAATTCTTCTAATAAGCAGCCGGAAAAATGTGGAATACGTGGATATAAGGGTTGGAAGTCAAACCATTCGATCAAAAGTCCATATGAAATATCTACGAGTAATACTTGACCATAGACTAAGTTTTATGCCTCACATTAACTACTCTAGCCAAAGGCATCAAAGCTCCATGCACCACTTCCTGCAATACTGTCAAACAAAGTAAGACCCGGATATGGTAGAACTCGTAAACTCAATCCCCTTATACGCTTCCCTAGTTCAGAAGGGTGTCCTAACGACAAAGAAAGCAAGAAGAAAGTGGCTTTAGAATGATTTCGGACGAAGCAGCTTTTGTTATAGGCGGGATAATTGCCATCGTTATCCAACAAAATTCAGGGAGTCTATAATAGATTTTCTGGTAAATAAGAGGCAGTAGTCATCAAAAGGATCAAGGAAAAAGAAAGAACAACTTCAATGATCAAGTGGCGAGCTCGGTTGAATACCACTACGAAGGGCATATGGACCTCTAGATTGATTTAACCAATCGACGTTTAGACTACTATCTTACGCAGTTCCTATCTAGTCACGTTTTTGCCCAGACTGCTCAAATCAGGAGGAAAACACAAAGCATGAAATATTACATTGCACACGCTTTCTGTGATGGAAAACGAACATTCCAAGCCCGCAAGCTATAACTGCCTAAATGCTGCGTTCAGAATAAAATTGAAAGAGAATTTGCACGTTCATAGCAAACGTGCAAGGTGATCTGCATGGATCGAAAAGATAAGACGTGCAGATGCAGCAAACATAGGAGATATAATATAGATTGCTTATCAGCCCCACGAAGTAATGCGGACCGTTAAATTTCGCAGTCTCCTGAAATTAAACAACCAGGCTAGCGAGTCGTGCATGCTGTTTGCCCGGGCTACTGATATCTGTGAAGATCACATATCCTTCGGTGCAACCAAAACAAAATTTTCTTCTCTATCAGGAAGTTAACTGTACTCGTGTCACAAACGAACTTTTACCTTACCCTTATTAGTACCAGTTTTTAGACCTCTTTTGTCAAGCCAATGATAACCATACAGATAATTATGTAATCCTGTCTGACATATTGAATTCTTACTGGTAATCTTCTTACATGATACATAGGCTAGGCGACATTTTCAATGCAGTTACTTTAAATGAGTGGAAAATATCTCTCCAGCCTCTTAGAACAGCATACTCGTACACAAAGAGTGCCTAGCAATTATGTCAAACCGCTTTTTCAAGCCCATTTATAAATTGATTTTGATTATTTTCCCTCTAAATCCGTTTTATAAATCAAACATCTTGACAATACTATCACAATGTAGCCAATCCAGTCAATGACGGTCAATGGGTTCTCACACTTACCTAGTAAATATATCGCCAACAGCAATATCCATTAAATTTGAAGCATAACTGAGTCAAGGACTTCAGTATAACCATCTCCCGCGACAGTACGAGTACTTTGTGTATACGCACACCTACATATATTTAAAAAAAAAAAAAAAAAAACACCAGGAACAGCTTTTGTGATAAAATTGTATAGATGCAAATACACAAGGCAGTTGAAAGTAAGTGTGCAATTTGTGTCCGACAATTTACAACAAAATTTTGTCTGTTTCCCTAGTCCTTACCCTACCACAAGATATCCCATTAAAGTGTACGTTTTTTAATCCGCCAATTTGTTTAGTGTATATTCGAGTACACAAGTATCTCTAGCCACTTAACAAGTTATTTTTTGGATCAAAATGTTCGTCTCCTTTTTGTGGTGGATAATAATGTCAAGATGCGGATTTAATCAAGGATTTACTGACTCAACGCAAATGTAGTTTTCTTGATAACTAAAATTATATTTACAGTGCTAGCAGTCGAAAAGACGGGGATAAAGCAAACCACTCAGATGTAAGAAACCCTGGAAAGATTTCTTCCATTCTTTTCAAAGGAAATCGTGATGAATTTATTGCCTGCACTAGTGACTGAGGGCTTAGAGTTGCGTTGGCTGGTTTCGTTAATTTAATTGAAATCTGCTAGAAAAACTTTGTCTCTCGGCTATAAGCTGGACAGTGGATAGGACAATCTGAAAAGGCCCTCGCCATAATGTCATGTTGTTGCGAATATAAAGCTGCTCTACTTTGCTCGAAAGATTTAAGTTCATCTTGGTAACAAAGATACTCTGTCTGATTAAATAGCATTGGCAGAATGCTACGTTAATAGAAAATGGAAAGAGGGTGACCAAATTGACCACTGGGAGTCTAGAGAACGTACGTTAATCCATCACCGTAACGAATTTACCTACTTAAGTTTCGCACTTTCCCATAAGTATTTTTTATAAGTCAGTCATCGGTAAGTTGTTTGTAATAATTTATTAGGCGGGCAATCACTTTATTTTGAGAGATCACCTTTTCAGGGAACAGAACTCCTGGGAAACTTCCATGTTTAATGGATAATGGAAATGATGAAAATTTATTTTCTTCAATTTAATGAAATTCTGAATGAGGTTTTGGAGCTGATGTATTGCTTTTTTCATTTTTATTTTTTAAGCAATTTCCACTTATATTTCCCCAGTTAAAATTAAATTTTTTATTTTAAGGAAAAATTTAATGCGTCTACATCCTTGGGTCTCCATAGTCACCTTTTTTATCAAGCGAAAAGACAATTGCATTCTTAAAAGAGTTTGGTACATAAGCCATTTCAAAAATTCTATTCGATTCAAGTGTGAGTTGTAAAATGAAACCGCTGGTGTAGGTTTTATAAAATTCAATCTGGATTCAGTTATCTCCTTAAACCTAATTATTTTTCGAATCATCAATGACTGGCAGAACTTCTTGTGAGGAAAACGTTGTGTCTTAAAATATAGAAACACACTGAAATATAAATTTCACTACATCTTTTCCATCTTTTTCCTATGACAAAGACCGTTGAAATCCTTCACCGTACAAGGATTTAAAGATGTTATACATTATTATTTTTTTTTTTTAATTTTCTGTCTCTCCAATTGCGAAGTAAGGCATTTTAAAGATCTTTTGTAGCATTTAGTCAGAACTGTAGTTAGGCTAAAAGGGTATCTACCTTCTGAATGAAGTTGAGAACACTAATAGCAGAGGAATTCATTAGTTCGATGGAGCCGAAATATTCCCTAAAAAAATCGGTCGCCTAATTCACACAAGATGTGTTTAGCTGCTTCGTCTTCTTTAAGATAAAGTCGGTACTCTGGAGAGTCGTCTTGATTCATTTTGTTGAGGTGGTATCTTAAATCGTGATGTCCTGTGAGGTAACCTACTAAATTTTTGATATCGTGCCGATTTAGATTTAAATATCTATTGGCATTTCTGTTGAAGGGCAGGATGGCTCGTTTTGGCCTGTCTTAGACCTGAGCTATTCTCCCAATATGAGATGAATATCTGCTGCTCTCAAAAATTCAGCAGAATGGTTCAAGTTCAATAAAGGGAGATTCTGAGCCCTTCCTGGCCAGTTCGTCAGTCTTTTTATTCCCATAAATACCCTCATGAGCAGGAACCCACCAAAATTTGGTTTTGTTCCTAGAGCTTAGTTTTTGAAGGGTTTTAAAGCAGTATATGATTTATATAGAGTCAATGGTCTGCGAGCAAAAGTCATTTATTCTGCTTGACCATCCGTGAATATATGGAAGTTTGCGACTTTGATACTATAGTCGAAAATATGGCTGGCACATATTTGAATGGCATGGAGCTTTGGCTGAAAAACACTGGGACTTTTATGCTTTACTACGTTTAGGTTTAGGTTAAGTCCGAGTATTCCAGCTCCCACTCCCGATACCATTTTAGAATCAACCGTATACCACTTTAGACATTATGGGTGTTTGTTGGGAAGTATTGCTAACCCATAATTCTCTGCTGGGAATTTCGGTGGAGAAGCCTTTATTGAAGCATAATGTTCTTTGAAAGCGGGTTCTTAAAACGCAGATCATATCAAGTTCCGGTATTTCAGAAAGCAGTATCCTTAGGTCCGGATGTTCGCTAAGACTTAACTATGTAATTTGTAGTAGACTTCCTGTGCTGCGTAAGGCTACCTTGTTTTCATATAAGTGTAGGGGAGTTAGTCATTTTATTGAGTTAAGTCCACCATACTATAGAAGCATATGCTATGATGGCCCTTATCATCACTATATAAATCCAGTGAGTTCTTTGGAAAAATCCCCAGGTGCTGCCATACATGCGACGGCAGGCCTATAAAGTGTTGGTGGCTTTAGTTATTTTGTTCTTTAAGTTAGAGTTCCAGTTGTGTTGAACTTAACCGTCGTACCGTTAAGTGAAGCTAGACTTAAATTTATGTTTATGTTTCACTAAAAGAAAGGAACTATAAGAGGCTTATTTGGGTTTGTGAAGAGATTTTCTCTGGTGCACCAGTTTACCAACCAACGTTTTGCATACGTGCATTGACTTCGTTAGACTTCATCGGCGCAACCAATTGTATTGTCGCCTATGTTGCTTAATTTATTAACCAGAGACTACAGGAGGGGCGATAATACGGCTGATACTGATATTGAAGTCGGCCCTGATGAACTAGTAATCATCCGGCTTTCAAGTATCCAATTAATGGTAGGTTTTGTTGTACATATAGTACATCCTCAAAAGATTCAAAAAAGCCAAAAATTTTCCTCTCGCTCTTAAACACTCTCCATCAAATTACTTTTGTTTGAAAACAACGTTTTTCGTTGATTTTGTATTTATTTGTATAAATTTCTTATTATTTCCATTAGTAAAGAAATTACATGGAGTAGCTCTTGAAGCGTCCATCTTTGCGGTTTCTGCATTCATCTTGGACTGGTACTTTGAAAGCATCAGTATCAGTATACCGAATCAATTTCGGTATTAGTCTCGGGCCTCGTATTTTCTTCATACTGTGGAACAAGCACTTTAATGCTAGGGGCAAGTGATCCGACATTCGAATAGAAGAGGTAGATAATCATCAGAAAGTAAGTAATAAGTGAAAGTATATTCCTTTGCAATTTGTGTTAAGAACATGCCAATTAAGTGCATCTGCTAATTTAAGGATTTTACGAAATGTATGCATGTACGGAGCGATAAGAACTCTGGTTTAGTATAGATTGGCTGTTAATTTTTATATCCAGAATTTTGAAATCTCTATTTTCTTAAATTAGACATCCATATTATTCAGATACTTACTATACCCCAACAATTTGCTACCGCTTTCTCTTCCAAACGTGGTTTTCCTAACTGCGTGATTCAATCTTAATTCATAGTTGGAAAACATTATTATTCAAACCTGCCACATTATAGCTAAATATATTGTACTTAAATCTAATTTATTGATCTCATTTTGGTAGACTGGAACAACTTATACAGAACTTGATGGCTCGTGTATACATGTATTAGTGTTTGTAGCTGCAGAAGGTACAGCGATTGTTTTTAGATCTCGACGACCTGAGTAATCACTTACTTCAGTTAATATTGCTGTTGAGCTTTTATACAAATTGTTTATTTTTTCGCCGGTGTTGAATTCATTCATTAAAATTTTTAAAGGAAGATATCTCTCTAAATTCGTTTATCTCCGCATCTCAACCCCTCTGAAATGTCCAATGTAAATATTTTGTTCAATAGTAAGAAACTTTGTCATTTTTTTCAGCTAACTTTTATCTGCTAGTTCTTTTCGCATAAAATCTTTTATAGCTGAAAGTAATTTTGCCCTTTTGAGACGCATTTTAGGAGGCATATCTTTATGAATGTGGATCCTGGTTCCTTTTAGCTTTGGTGTATTGCGAAGGACATTCCAGACAGCCTCTTGCAATTTCATTTTTACACTGATAGTTATTGCTCGTGCATCTCTTTCAGCCATGCTGGGTTGTCGTGGTTTAAGGAGTAGTGTATTGGCTTCCCAATAGTACAGTTCAGCGTTCATTCTCAACTGAAATCTTGTGAAATGAATGATTGCCTAAAATATAACAACAAGTCAATTTACACTAATAATTTAGTTTCCACATTAAATGTTGGATGCCACCCATGGAGCGAAAACAACTCATGGAGCCCAGACATGCTCCGGAATTTTAAGAGTAGTCATACCCTCTTGAGAGTTAGGTTCTTTTAAAAAATAAAAAAATGCTATGTAGTATGCTATATGTGGATTTAATGTCACCAGTTGTTGCAAGTTCTTTATTAAGAAGTCAAGACACGTTTTGTCGGACGTTTTGTTGCGTACATTCTAATTCTAGAAATCTATTTATTTTTTCTAGTTGATAAACTTTAGCATACATGTTTTCATGTTATGCCCTTAAATCAGCCATATCAGAGTAAATTTTTCGATGACTTGAAGATCTGCTTTTGTTAGTAGTTCCTTCATAAGCTCTATATATGATGAATATTTGTGGAAAACAACCACTTCTTGTAACTATGTAAAACGCATATTATATATCCAATATTCCACCAGTATATTGGTAATGAGTATACGATAATGATAGTAAAAATGTACGTTTCGTGAACGAAAGTTTTTATAATTCCCAAAGCAGCCGCTTTATCTGCTTTGAGATTTAAGGTTTTAGTGAATTTTTTTGGGGGTTCTTAACGTTTTTCTGGGTCCAGATTAACGGGTTACTGGGGCTGCATATCCTTTGCACCTACGAACGAATTAAATTTATACTTCGACCATCGCTCAATATACGAGAAGTAGGATTAAACTGCTTATTGAAGGAATAAAAACGCAAGTTGTTTGGATTTTTTTTTCCGCATAATCTCCTTATAGGACGACATCTGCCATTTCATAAAAGAATCCTCGTTTCAGCTGAATTTTTTCTCTGCGAGTAAAGTTTTCATATTGAGGAATAGAAAAAAGTCACAGGTAGTCAAGTCGGATGAGTACGGTAGGGCACTTTGTACCGTCATTCATGCAATGTTCCTATGGCGATTCCGGATGGGTAAGGATGGGACCGTGTCTCTGTCAATTTCTTTTCAAATTCACTGTGTTATTGCCCTAAGATGTTGCTTCCTTTTTTCAAAAAATCCATAAGGATTATTAGTTTAGAATCCCTAAAAAACGATGCACATTGGGGTATTTGACCGCAAAACATGGAAAACCTCCAGTTTAAGTTGGGCACCCGCTTATGGCTTCTAAAATGTTTTTCATGCAACTACAAATAAATTTAATGGGTTCCCGTTCAGGTTGGATGTTGTGGTTGGTTTGGTGGTTGGGTGGTCGGCGTAAGGGGCTAGATAAAAAAATTTATTTCTTTTTTTTTTTATTCATTTTCAATATGTAGTAATTCGTTATAAAGAATAATCTAGAATCGGCAATCACTAAAAAAAAAGTAAAGCGTTTAAGACTTAATTCTAACTAATTTAATTATATATACCTTTATTCTTCGTCACTCGAGCTACTGTTACTGCCATAGTTTTCCTCACCTAATTCTGAAATTTCTGCAGGGCACAGAATTTCAATAACTTCTGGAGAAAACTTATGAGATATTTTTTTTGGTAGCTCTCTCATACTTGTGAGCTTAAGGTCTGATGTAAAAAGCGATTTCTTCAAAACATCTTCCATTGTCTTAGAGCGCGAACACTTTCTCGAATATCTTTCCCGAAATCTCTTAATGTCCTTGTTCCGGACTTCTTGAGTCTCTTCTGACAATTGTCCAATCGGAAGTAATGCGGCATGTATTATTTCGGTTCTATGTATCAAAACTTTCTGAAATAAAGGGGGTACGTACTTTTTGCATTGTATTATCTTGTACTATCTTGTACTAGCTTGTACTATCAAACCCAGGTTTAGGGCAATCAATAAGAAGCCCCATTTACTTCTTGAAACGTTTTTGAATATTCTTTTTTCCATCACAAACTGCTTCCTTTTCAACCTCACTTTTGGCTTGACACTTTTTTATCGAAATTTTGTAGCCAATATGGAGTAGGCCTTCAAAAAACCGTATCCAGCAATGCAAAATTGAAAGGCCAAAGTTAAGTTTCGAAGAGTAACTCTGAATATTTATCATTTTCTCAAGATTATTAAATTTTTTTATAGTTGCACTACATATGAAACACTTTTGTGTAGAACTTGTTTCAATAACAGCATTCCAGACTATGCCATCAATCATGGTAAAAAAAAAACGTGACTAATGTGAGCTGTAACCCTTCCGCCAATACTCACTTCCAATTTCTCCAAATTATCAATTTGGTCTTGGATATAATTCTTCTCCCTCACAGATACTTCTCTGGTTTCGCGTACATAACATAACCGGATTGGTCTACATTATCTAGTTGAAGAATGGAGTGGATTTTGCCAAATAATCACCTTTTGTGGACTCTCTAATCGCAACGGTACAAAAGATGTCAAAAGAAGATTCTCATCAGTTCCCATGCAGTTTTCCCCAAATGTTTGTTTGTAACTACTTTGTCTAGCACTGCCGTCGAAATCCCTCTTAGAAATAAGTTTTAAACTCTGAAGCTGATTTGAAGTTAACTGTAAAGCAACATCCTTTTGAACTTCTAGTAACCGGCTCATAGTGTGAATCAAAAGCGACTGCAATTTTACTTCACCACAGGCATCATTAATTAAAATATCACTGGAGAATGCTTTTTTTTTTTGTTTGCATGGAAATTTGGGTTTATATTCTTTTTTTAATAACATTATACTGGTGTCTTGGTGTAATTTAGCTTCGATTAACATAGATAAAGCTTTTTCACAAGATAGTTTTGTAACTACTAAAACGCTGCTAGCACGTTTCATTGCGCTTCTATATTCAACGGCTTGTGTAGATACCGGAGTTTCTACCCCTTTAACCCCTTCCCAACTGTTCTTAATGACATCTGAGTTGCATAAGCTAAGACTGGTAATGGATTCTTATATCTTAGGTTGGCTGCTTTTTTTCGTTTGGTCCGCTCCGAACATTGACCGAATTCCACCTCAGGTCTGCCGCTCTTATTGGTAAATGAAAATTGGCGAAAATATTACATACCGTCAAGATACTCTCTATTCTACCATAAGAATTTATTGCATTGTCGATGGCAAGCAATCCATTATTATTACTATTATTATTATCAAGGGAACGATACAAATAAATTTGTAGGGTCCGGGATTTAACGCCGGGGTACTATGCCCATGTGGCGCGTTTTGTCAACAGTACGCGGAGTACTGAGTTCCCATGTGGTCACCCACCTACGTACTTACCGCGCCCAACACTGTTTGATTTCGGTGATCTAGTGGGAACCGATGCTTTCAGTGTGGCGATGCCGTTGACAGCAAGCAATCCATTTTAACCTCAATTGAGAAGTAAAACGCGATAAGATTTTATGCAAATTTGTTAAATAGTGAGGGGGGTAGTTGGTTAATTTTTCCATTTCTGCTTTTAAATGATGGCATTGTACATCATGGCTAATTGAATCAACTTATTGCAGGTTTCTAAAAACAATATTTAATATTGGCTGTTTTGGTAAAATAATCACACAAATTTATATAATCAGTGACATTAAAACAAAAACAGAACAACAATGACGATTAGATTTGCACAATTCCATATTATACCTAATAAATCGACAAAATAACCTGAACTCACAAAATTGCGGATAACTCTGAAAGGTGCAAAAAGGTGCAGCTTATTTTTTTTTTGGTCCCGATTAGAAGACATCTTAAGGTATAAATTAAGAAATAAGATCTGGGATCTTTCATTTCATTTTGGAGTTAATGAGAAAAACAGCCACTAGAGAGGTGCGATAACGTTTGTTAGCCAAAACACATCGTATTATTATTGTTTGTTCAGCACCAATCTTAAGAAAACGATTCCATTTCAAAACCTGTCCAATTAGCATTCCAAAAAAACAAATCTTTTCTGTTATTTTTCAAGCTTTGCAAACTGCACACGTGATCTACGAAAAACATTTAACTTTGCAATGTCACTGTGACTAACTGGTTTGACAGATTGACTTCGTGTTTCGTTTTTCTGATATTTAAAGTCTGCATGCTTTTTTATCTTGAGTTGTAAAAAGTTTTGGGGTCAAACACCCCACATTGCGATGGAACTGTCTTTGTCTTCACCTAGTTACGTGGTCTCTGGCATGTTAGTGCCAGATTTCGGTAAAAGAGTTACGAAGTTGTTGTCCACTGTGAAAAATGGCGGAACCCATCAGGCTTTCCTATGCTTAACTTATAATATCATATAAGATGAAAATTTCTGTTGCGTACTATACACCTACTGCGTCTACTACTCCGCACACTTTCTTTTGGCGATTAACAAAATTCATCGTATCTTTTAAGCCAACAATTTTCTCAGTAATCACATTTTCTGGCTAGCGTGGAATCTCCTCATCAAAAACAAATGCACGTCCACGTTTGTCATAGATGGTGAAGTTTCCGTATAGCGGACAACTTCGCTTTTATAACACATGGGCTGAAAAGTCCGAGCCGTTTTATAGTAAAACACAACATTTTTGCAAAATTCAACTTTATTTATCAATATAGTTGCCTTCGAGGGCGATACACTGATTGAAACGATTTTTCAATCTTTCGATACCAGTTTTGTAGTACGATTTCGGTTTAGCCTCAAAATAGGCCTCTATTCCGGCAATTACTTCTTCATCGGTCTTAAATCTCTTTCCGGCGAGCATTCTTTTGAGGTCTGCGAACAGAAAATAGTCGCTGGGGGCCAAATCTGAAGAATACGGTGTGTGGGGAAGCAATTCGTAGCCGAATTCATTAAATTTTGCCATCGTTTTCATCGACTAGTGATACGGTGAAATAAAACAGCATTTTCTTTTTCTTCAAATGCGGCCGTTTTTCTATGTTTTTTTTTTTTTTTTCAAACGCTCCAACAATGCAATGTAATAGACGCTGTTGATAGTCTGCCCCTTTTGGAGATAGTCGATGAAAATTATTCCATGTGTATCCCAAAATACGGATGCCATAACTTCGCCGGCAGACTGTTGAGTTTTAGGTCGTTTTGGACGAGGTTCGTCGCCTGCTCGCCACTCAGCTGACTGCCGACTTGACTCTGGTGTGAAGTGATGGAGCCAAGTTTCATCCATTGTCACATACCGTCACATACTGTCACATAAACACTCCTCTGAATCATCAACACGTTGTTGTTTTTGGTCGACTGTGAGCAAACGCGGCACCCACTTTGAACAGAGCTTTCGCATGTCGAAATATTCGTGTATGATATATCCAACACGCTCTTTTGGTATCTTCGGAGCCTCAGCTATTTCGATCAACTTCACTTTACGGTCATTCGTGGACTTTTTTGATATTTTCATCTGAAACAGCTTCTTTTGGACGTCCACTGCGTGCATCATCTTCGGTGCTTGTATGACCACTTTTAAATTTTTCAATCCACTTGCTAATGGTTCGTTCGGCTGGGGTAGAGTCCGGGTAACACTTATCAAGCCATTTCTTTGCATCGGCTGATTTTTTTACCATCAAAAAGCAATGATAAATCAACACACGAAATTGCTTTGAATCCATTTTTTTCACAATAACAAAAGTTGCTCCACTCACAACGCTATATCTCGAGAACTAATCGTCTGACAGCTGTCAAATTTATACACGTATCTTTTGAAGGTTTAATGTATGGATTTAATTCAAGTGGTGCCCTCTCTTAGAAACGGAACTGACTTTTCAGCCCATGTAATATCTTCGCAGGTTTTTTATATCAAAATAAATATAAAAATCGTTGTATCAAAAAACACCAAAACTTTAATATAAATGGCTATCAAATCCTACCTAATTATTGAATCAATTTTAAATAGTATGGCGTCATTCCAACGATGGTTGTATTCGACTTTAATTCCTAGTTTTCTTAGAAACGCCGCCTTTCTTTACAAATGGGTGCTTATGAACCACTTTCGTATTTTAATGTGAACAAATTTGCAAGCAAGCACTTACATAAGAATCGCCTATTTTAAAGAAAAAAAAGCCACAATTACGAGCGCTCTTCTACGGTGTGTGCAACTTTATGACTTATAAGCCCGCACCCTCAGTGATTTAAAAGACACCTATTTCTCACAGTACCGCTTATAACTTTTTGAGATATTCACATTTTAAAACATTAGTCTGCCACCGAATATAAGAATTCGTAAAGCATTACAAACCAATTTGGTAGTATGAAAGTTTACCATATTTGAAACAGATATTTTGCAAAATGTTTGTGTGTGTTCAAATGATAGAACTTATTCCTTTCAATTCAATCGCTTTATTCAATACAACTATAACTTACAATTCATTCACTTTTATCAAACACTTTCACTTCACTTTATCATTTCCTTAAACCACTGTATCACAGCTAATACTGACACTTTATCAGGTGTCAAGCGTTCCGGAATAGCATCGCATTTTTCTGAAAACACATATTTGGCTTATACTACATGTATTTGTTTAAACAAAATACGAGAGTGCTAATTAAGAGCATAATATTAAAATTTTTATCATGGGTTTCTTTTCTTGGGTGTCTATTAAGTAACATGGATTTAAAATAAATTGTGCAATATGTGACAAAACATTTATATTGTAAATATAACATAACGACCCGTATCTGTGCGTTCCTTGTGCGTCATGACTATCAATTAAAAGTAACGATATGGCGTATTTTCAATAATGCGCATTGCAATAACAATTACAATCAACTTTCATTGCTTCTTGTTTGAAGGCGGGCTATACTGGTACCATATTGTGTACTTAAAGCCTTTTGTTGTTGCATTTTGTTTAAAGAATTTATTGAATATTTTAATTGAAGTGGATCTGTATTGTCTTGTGGTGTGCCCGCTATTGTTTACGTAAACATAACATATTTAAAAATTGGTGTATACAAGTACAGCGTTTGTAGTTGGCACAACTTTAAAAGAGGCTTTTTCAATGAAAATGACTATACAGTGCTGCAAAGAAAAGAAAAGAAAATTGGACAACGTATAACGTATAACGTTACCTAATGTAATGTAAAATATCTCAAAAATAACAAAACCGCACAAGAGTACAAGACCGGTACTCTCTACCGGCAAGGCTCCTTCAATTGCAATCAAAGATTAAACCGTGACTGGCCATGCTGCACCTTTAAAAGACAAACGCAGTTATTCAAAATGAGGAGTGTGTCAAGCCATGATAATACTATTTACTTCATCCCTAGGAACAGCAGGTTTGTGGTAGGCCACGGTCTTCCTGATGCTACAAAAATACGTCCCTCAAAAGAGAAATCAAATGCTCAGCCGAGTCAGAAAGCCGCCTCCAAAGCGTTGTACTATAAACGCCGAAATGTGGTAAGCATAATCAAAACCCTGAGATCTATTCCGGAGGTTAAGAGAACTACGGACATGAAGAGAAAAATAGAGTGGGCTAAAAGAATCCTTAAAGACGGATTACCCACTGCTCTCAGTGCAGTTAAAAACGTCAAAACCTACTGGGGGATATTTCTAGGGTCTTTTAGCCAAGTCCTAGAAGACGCCAAAACGATCGCAGTGGTCGATAAATACGAAATAAATAAATACGCCAATCCATCAATAGCACCTGAACGGTGGCAGTCCAACCAAACTAGTCATACTGCGACCTTGCGAAAGGAACGCCTTCAGGTTAGTATATGCTTGAACATTCTGCGCATCCAATATACATAAACACGGATTAGTACATGTTTCAGCATAGGAACGTCTCTCGATATCTCAGATGTCACCACAATAGAGGAATATTGGATAAAGATTTAACGTTGAACGGGGGCAATCGCAACAAACCGCAAAAATAATTACCGAACGCGTATCCCTCAACCTCTCGACAATTCCTATGTAACATTCAATAATGTAGAATAACCACTAGCTCGTCTATGAAGGGATGTTGCATAGAAAACCGATTGAGAAGGGAAGATGTAAGTGCGTGAGAAATCTCTTAATAAATGCACCTGCGTGGCGCGAGCGCAGTAAAATTGATTGAAAAATCACCTTAAAGCCTTTCAGTTTTTTAAGATACTTATATAGTTATCTTTAACATTCACTTAAAATTTCATACGAAAATTCCTCCCCCTTAAAACGTTATACGTATGTATATAGATGCATACAAACATGTATACACAACGTTTGAAAACAGCGTCTTCAAGCCCAAATTGCTGCAGTACCTGAAAGCGTAGTCAAAAAAAAACCTTACGCACATAAACCAACTCTTTCGTAGGAAGTATAAGAGATTTCATCCTGTATCACCACGCCGCTTTCATTTTTAATTATGATTTTCACACTTTATTGCCAATTATGGAAGTACTAAAAATTTAAATTGACAACCATGTATGGTATACGTCTACACCATGAGACGCGACGAAGAACGCTTGGCACCCGACTAAAAAAACGCAGACTGCCAGAAAATGCTTGTGAAGAGCAGGAAGATTCATTCAATGAAATGTTTGGTTCTTGCATCGATGACTCATGAAAAATAAATTAAAAGAATGAAAATTATTATTTTTTTTTTTAATAAATAAAAAAAAAACCTTAAAAGACTTTTTCTCAAAATAACCCTTTCCGAATCGATAAACAAGATTTCTCGGAGACTTATTGCTCGATTAATTCACGGTTTTGTACATTATGTTCGTAGACGTACTGGCTAGATAATGAACTGTGATCTTAGTACACATAATTTCTTTTTTGTAAAAAATAAGTTTCTTTTTTTAATTGTTTAGCCTTTTTTACCATTTTAAATTCTCTCATAATATCCTAGTTCATTGACTAGATTATGATATTTTTTAATAAAATGTTGTTTGAATCTCTTATTTTAGACCAATACGTGTGGTGCAATTGTGTTTGCCGTTTGACATTTCATTTTTTCGACGTAGATGCAAGAGCCCTCCTTCAGCAACATCACAAAAACACATCTTTTTAGTTACTTTAAGAACATATGTGTAACTATATTTAATATAAGGTTGCTTGAAAAAAAAAAAAAAAAATTTAAAAATCTGTGCTTATTTGAACAAAAAAATGAGAACAGCCCTTTAATGAATTGTCATTCAAAATTTTTCTTTTTCTTCTTTATTGTACCCAACTTCACTTTATAGAGCACATTGCAATTCGCGTGCGCAAATGTGTTGCGTGTTTCAGTACTTTCTACCTTCTATACAAAATATGGGCATGAGCCGATTTTAACATAAGCTCAACACAGATTCATCGTGAGGTTTGATTTTCAAAAGGCTTTTTTTGAAAGATCACGCATGACTCCTATCAAACTGCTATATCATTTTTGTTCAGTATCGTTTGGCAAGTCATCATGAAAGGACTCTCACTACAACAGCGAGAAATGTTTTTCGATGTGATTCGAGGAATTTATGGTTCGCATAATCGACCTACTGAAACCACTATTGCCAATACCATTCGCAAATTTGAGTTCCAGTTTACATTAGTGGATGATACTACCGGTTAGACCACATCCAGCACATAGTGAAGAGACTATATAGTAGTAGCTGTAGCTGAGAGTGTACCCGAAGACCGTGACGAATCGATTCGTTGTCATTCTTAGCAGCTTGTCTTAGAGTATTTGACAACTTGGCATATTTTACGGCAAATTTAACTTTTTCAAGAATTGTAGCCAGGCGACTTCAATTTGCGTCATATTTTCAGTAAATGGGTTCTGGAAAAACTCAATGAAAATCCGATGTTTTATCGGGAAATTTTGTTCAGTTATGAAGCCCATTTCTGGCTCATTGGATACGTTATTAAACAAAATTGCCGTATTTGGGCTGATAAGCAACCTGAAGAGTACTAAGAACTATTATTACATCCATTTAAAATAGTGGTTTATGGGCTGGTGAAATAATTGGTCCATATTTCTTCAAAAATGAGGGAAAACAGAATGTTACCGTCAAAATTACTCGTATTATCCGCGAGATAACAGTGGCTATGCTAGAACGAGTCGCCAAAAATTGGACCTTCCGAATAAACCAGCTCAGACGTAGTCATGTTTACATTTACATAATATCATTTCAAAGTAATAAATGCCATAAATTGTTCTTTTAACCAATAATAAAAATTTATTTGTTTTATTTTACATTATAAATCAAACCTCACTATGAATCACCCTATATTTGTTTAGAAGCACACTAAGGGACGATGAAAGCCAAAACGTCCATCCAACCAATATTACGTAAAATAGCAATGTGTAACAAGTCTGTCAGACTGGATGGCTTTTTTCAAGAAACTAATAAAGACATCAGACGATAACTCAAAGAGACTTATTCCCAATAATTAATCGGAAGAAAGTATGTCTAATGAATTAAGATCACCAGCATTGTCCCGATCCACAAAAAAAGGAAACCGTCTTAACTTTCTGACAAACTCCTTAGAATTTCTTGCAGAATTTTGTCTGTCATATTATTTGCAGGCCTGATCCCATTTGGTAACGATTTGATTGGATCTTATAATTGCAGTCTTAAGCCATACATTGAAAAAATATTTGAACAAAGTTCAAACTTTGCCAATCTTTGTTTTTTTTTTTTTTTTTTTTTGCCTTAAAAGGTAAATAAATAATAAGGCGTTGTCAAGAAATACCAAGAAGAATCTGGATAAGACTGCTAACATTCCTGCCTTGTAGAAAAAATGAATATTAGCCATAGGTTCTTAGAAATCTTCAATTCCTGCCCAGACGCACAACGCAGTAAAGAAACTCTTCATTCTAGGTTGCGCACCCATAGAGATTTATTGGTTTAAGCCCATATCCAACCCGGACTGTAGAAGACAATAAGCGCTCCAAATACCAGAGCGTTTGACTTGTTTTAAATATCGTATTTTCTTTAACCACTCTAGATTTCGTTTTACTTTTGAAAATATTTTTGGTGTGAGAGCGGAGGTTTGTCTCCGATCGCTTGAAACTTAGCAAGATAATATCCACACGGAAGAAAACGTTTATAAATTTCTTTGGTTTTAAAATTATGAAATAGAGACACTCAGACTAGTTCTCTTCAAGGTTTTTTATTTTCCTTCATATTCATACCATCACTTAGATCTACTTTCCACATTCCATAACACCCTCTATCCTAACCTTTGAATCTGACACAAAAAGAACGTTTAATCCTACCCCAATTTTAAATTGCTTCCAATTGTATATTTTTAGGTTATACACCTCGTTTTTTAAGTAATCACTTTAAGAACATCAAAGACGAGTTATCAATATAATTATAGAATTTATGAGATATCTTAGGTAGCAATGAAAAAGAATAATTGCAAACAATTACGAAATCCTAATCAGAAAACCAAGGCTTCATGAAAACAAAATTAGTCAAATTTCAACTGGATAATTGAATAGCACTTAAACACGTGCTGCCTGAAAATTAATATTGGTGTTGACTTTTCCTGTCTGTCCGCAACATTTAATGAAATCAAAACGTCAATAGAAAAAATGGATGGGAACAATTAAGTATTTCATTTCTCTAATCAATTAGATTTTGTTGGATTTATTAATTCATATTATATTTACAGAATTATAATACTTTTTATGAACAGATTTTGTAAAGGTTTTGAAGTCTTTTGTAAATGTTAATCATTTAATTTATTTTTATACGGATTCATGGATAATTTATAGTAATAAACTTTCTATTAAAATTGGCCTCATCCTGTCTAAATAAACGAAGTTTTCAAAACCTATAAAACGATATACAAAAGAAAGCAAATTTTTTTTTAAATAAGCGCGCGAGTTTATGGTTTGACCGAAAGGTTTGGCAAAAAGACACAACTGTTTGTGTACAGCGTAACGTTACATTCCGCTTTATTCAGAAAACTTTAAAAAATGATCGTTTTTAAATGCTTTCGTACTTATTATATGTTTACTCTAACATACTCTCAAAATGTTTGCACACAGCGCAGGCGAAGGAAAGCTAGGGAGGAAAGAAACAGATTTACCGATGTACGTTCGGTAAATTGGTTAGGGAATAAAGAGCTCGGCAGGGCATTCCATAAGCGAGATGTACGGCTAAGAAAAGAATCCAGATACTTCAGTATACATCCGAAAGAGGGCTTGAGGGTAAACTGATGAACATTCATAGCGAGAAGGGTATTACGGTTAAAGGCTTGAAGGGGCGGAATGCTACTGACAATTTCAAAATATATTTTGACATTAAATTTATGAACATACTTTTAGATAACTGACAATTGAAGATTTTTTGAATTATTACGTTGAATAACGTATAGAAAAATTGGGTTTCTTTCTAAACTATTTAGAAGACTTGCTATTATTATTATTATTTTAATCAAAAAAAGGCCCTCTCACTATGATAATATCACAATATAGTTCAAACAGCCCGTTGTTGCATACAAAGTCATTTTAAAATCTTTCCATCCATTTCTGTTAAAGTCTATGCTGACACGCCATACAGTAGGATTGAGATGATAAAAGATGATCTAGTCCTTTCTTCGTTGTTCATGAGCATAGGATCTCTTTTCTGTTGTCTAGTTACCGAATTAATTCAAAGAAATGCAAAACTCTTATTTTTTCCAGCAAATATGGCATTCTGAAATCTAGATTAACTAATACAAACGTCGATGATTTCGTATTCTTTATCCCACAGACCCAGAAAATGGCATCGAGATTCATGCAATTTTCAATAAAATATCTCATCAATTGATCCTTTTCAGATTGTCTAGGTACATTTGACTTTAAACTTATATTATTAAAATGCATAGCTTCCTACCTGAAAAGTCGTTATAGTTGGTAACAATATTTTCAAAGCTATCTCCTAAATGTAAAGCCCAAACTTCTTCAAGAAGACCTCGACAGGTTTTCATTTTGGTGCCATAAGATTCAATAGATTTAATAGTCGTAAACGTTCAATTGACAGCTCGCTGTGTTCTTCACATTGTTTCAATGTCGTCCACACATGGGAATAACTGGGCAGTCTTTGGAAATATGGTGCCCAGGGAGTTTTGCAAAATTCGAGAACGTTGTTGAAAAAAATCAGGTGAAAACGCATCGCCCTGTTGAATATATTTTCTGACTCTGAAGTTCTCGAATTTGGCATTACCTATCTTGACGGAGTACCAAACTTTGATATGGCTTAGTATAGTTTGTCTCTATAGATGCTCTCGTATGAGGCTTTATAATCGATGAAGAGATGATAAGTATCGATTTGAAACTCTTCAGTTTTTTTCCAAGATTTGCGGTAATGTGAAATTTAATCTTTGGTGAACTTTCAAGGTCCACAACCACACTGATAGGGACAATTGGACTGCTTACGAAGGGTCATTGGCGTTCACATAATGTGTCATACAGGATGTTGAGAAGACTTGTTGCCACGTAGTTGGCGCAGATCGAGAATTTCCTGCTGAGGCTTTGTTGGACATACTTTCATCGACCAATATTTTTGAGACGAGTTGATATGTATTCCGTATCTATTGTTGTCTTTGCTTGTTCAGGCTAAGTCATTCACTCTGGCTGATGGTAGAATGTTATTCGTCATCACTGTTTAGCAATCTGCAGAAATAATCTTTCTAGATTTCCTTCTCAAATCTTGCAAATTTCTGTTCGTTCAGCTTTTGCAGGTTCGTTATATTTTTTTGTAAAACTTGCGAACTTCATTTTTCCTCATTTTCGTCCACTGTCTTTGGTCTTTTCAAGAGTGGGCCCCTCTCCTCCTTTTCTGTGCTGCTCTCTTCATCTACATCCGTCGATTTTTTAGTTTGCCTGTTTGCATTCCTCATTGAACCAGGAAATTCTTTGTTGAAGCGGGTTGAAACTTATTACATTGGCTGCAGCCTTTGGCAGTGATACAACTGATCTTCGACGTCAAAAGGTTAAGGGAAACTTGATCGAAAAATTCCCTGGCGGTCTCTTATGACAATAGCCGTTCGACGTTATGCTTCCTCACAATGGTTTGTTGGCTTTGGGCAGTTATGAATACTTTCGTATGTACAAAGATCTCTTTGTAGTCAAAACTGGAACGTTCAGGCACCCAAACCACTGGTTGACGGTAACAGAAGTCAGCCAAGCCCCTTTCTTGATATCAAGATATGGAAACCTAGTTCTAACTATAGTTATATTATGGTATGTTCCGCTGCAAAATCAATTAGCCAGTATCCGTTTCCGAAAGTGAGAGCGTAAAAGGTGTACTTCCTCAGTGTATTACCAAAGATTGTCTGCTTGCCTAGCCTAACATTAAAATCATCATGGACGGTTATCACGTCATACTTAGGACATTGCTCTAAGGTTTTGTGGAAGAGATCGTAGAACCAATCCTTGGATAAGTCATTCTTCTCTTCTTTCGGATAGTGAGCGGTTACGGTGGTTATGTTGGAAAATGTACCCTTTATGCGAATCGACGTCAAGAGTTTGCTTATGTGTCTAAAGCACAAGATTGTTCCTTTGGTCTCGAGACCTTTACCTGGTTTGTTGTATTTTTTTAATCTCTTCCGTATCTGTTTGTTAGCCCTGTTACCGCAGTAAGCGAGTATTATGCTGCTGGTCGAGCACGCTATTGAAATTCTCTGTATACCAGTAAGTGCTTACGACTGCTGTTACCATCACTTTGAGATAAGGCGTGAAGTTTGCCATTGCCCGCCGAAAGGGTGATGACGATTTTTGAAAAATTTGCTGTTGTGCTCCAACCGGAGCACTTATTTATTTACTTAATTTCTCTTTTGCAACTTATTTCTTGTCTTCATTAAATTTATTAGTGGTCAACGAATTTCCAAAGCGTAATGTGACTAAATCACTTTACTCGCACATTATATTTGTTCGGACTCTGCAGGTGTACATTAGTCAAGCTTGGTCCCCATTTCAAAGTTTGACGCTTTTCATCAAGCCAGGGTTTCCGTTGTAAAATCAGATTGATATAAGATAGATATTTTTTATTTCGTATGTATAAATTTACAAAGGTAGCTTGTAACCGCACATTTTAACATACAATATGAAACATATTGAAATATGTTTTTTTTTATATTTTAATATGAAGTAAGGATATGAAATCGACTTTGAAGGAAAATGCGAAAAAACCTTAAATTCAGGAGAAAAGAAAAAAAAAGAGAAATAAAAAATAACAAATAAATAAATAAATAAATAAATAATCAAGAATAAATGTGAAAATAAATAAATAAATTAACAATTGACATTTAAATAAGTTATATCAAGGTATGATAAATAACAAATAGGATTCTTATAAGGTAAGACCATATAAAAACAGAATAACAATGGATATATATTTACATTAGTTATGTAACTGGTTAACGAGAGGATTGTCAGCAAAACTACATCTTTTTAGGAATGTGTACTTTAGTTTTTGAATCCTATGCGAAATCAATTCAACATTCGTCCTTTCATGCAAGTAAAATCAGATGAAACCTAACACAGCAGATGAGCCATGCATTACGCCTTACTTACGATGTTTACTTTGGTAGACTCGATCAGAAAATACTTTGAGAGTTTATTTTGATTGAACCGTTCGCACTCAAATTATTTTCACAAGTTCTTTTAAAGTATTTTGGCATCCAGGATTTCTCCATTTGTACCTTGTAGTAGACATTCATTTACATTCATGACATTCATAATACATTGCCAGAACTGGCAAAATCACAAATCTAAGTATCGTGCTAAAGTCATTGCTCATACATATATTTTGGCGATGAGCTTATAGAAACTTCTTATTTTTTACAAAAAATTAAGAACTTAAGACTCATTTGGGTGTGACTAAACCTAAAATGCCTGAGCACATGTTAAGTTTTTGGGAAAACAAGACCGAGAAAGAAAAAAAAGAAATAAAGATGTTTAGGCTCTGTGGTTATTTCACCGAATGGGTGGCATCCAACATTTAATGGGAAGACTAAATTATTAGTATAATTGGAATTGTTGTTGTATTCTAGGCAACGACTAATTTTATGTAATTTTATGAAATTTGAAAAAATAATGACTTTCGGTTGCGGTTTGGATTGAGCAACAAACCGTCCTATTTAAAAGCCACTACCACTTAAGGCACGGCCACACACAACGAAAATGTCGACATTTTCTTCGGTGTTAACGTGAGCAAATATCAAATTTATTGCATGTTCCAGACTTGCCTGTGTGGATTATAAACAGGCATTCGGCTAGATACCCGACGCACAGTACTTACTATATTAGCACATTCAAACAGGTACTATTTCCCTTCTATATGCCTTTTTTATGTATTTATTTTTATGAAATATAACTTGGCATACAAAAGTGAGTGCGTACTACCACGTCTCGTCATATGTTTTAAAATATGTCTGCCTGTATATTTAAATTTAAATAAATATATGTACGTGTTCAATTATGTATACTTGGCAATGGCCAAGATTCAGTCCATTTCATTTGAATCGTGTGCACTAACAACTAAATGTACTCAAAGAAAAACTTTTATTTTCTCAGAAGGAAAAACTTGATCTACATCATAAAGCAATTTTTTTCTGAGATATTCTTTAAACAAAGTTGACATGTTGTTAAAATTAATATACAAATTTATTTTATATGTACGAGTATAACACGTACATACGAAAGTAACTATTAAAATTGGATGTAATAACTGGAATGCACGATCCAAAGCTAAACTCACTTTAATGAAAAAAAAAGTATGAAAAACTATTGAAAATCTAGAAGAAAAAGGAATTTATATTTTAAAAATTATGGGAGGATTACGAAAGATGATCATTTATCATCTAAATAAAATGTTAATAGTAAAAAATGAAATTCAATAAAACGTTCCCAAAGAATAAAGCCTTAATGGAGGAATGCAGAAATGCCCTACAAAGTTCAATGTTTCGGCTGCACTCAGTGCTAAGAAATTTTTCAGCAAAACTTCTATGAGGCTACCGGCTTTGCCTTCTTAACACCTGAATTTATAAAAGCTACCTCAAGATCCCGAAAGAGGCAAAAATTTCGGAGATCATACGGATTGTCAAAGCAATATTGTGAGCAAATTTGACATTAAACATCCATGAATTAAACTAATAGAAAGATCGCTCCAGCTGCTGATCCTTTGATATCAGACAATTTAGCGAAAAATATATAATTAAGACTAAGAAACAGGAAACAAGGTGAGATTGCTGTCAAACTATTAGGAGTCTTTAAGGTTGTACTAGATTTAACAGAATTCGTTCGAAGGCATAATCTAAACAGTCTTTCAATTAACGTAATGAAATCTAGATGGACTTAAGTGAAAAAAATCACTATAGATTCGTTTAAGGACTCGCATGTTAGGGCCTCGACCTCGCCACACTGAAAGCATCGGTTCCCACTAGATCACCGAAATCAAGTAGTGTTGGGCGCGGTAAGTACGTAGGTGGGGGACCACATGGGAACTCAGAACTCAGCGTGCTGTTGACAAAACGCGCCACATGGGCATAGTACCCCGGCGTTAAGTCCCGGACCCTACAAATTAATTTGTATCGTTCCCTTGATAATAATAATAATAATAATAATAGGGTGCTTAAAAACATTAAAATCCTTTGATCCTTTGATCTGGGATCTGGAAAAGTTTCATACTTGTCTTAACTTAACATTGTTTGGTTATCTGTAGGGATACTCGTATATAGAATTAGTGCCTAAAACACATTTTAATAAATTTCTTTGACATTTTGAGTAATGAAGAAAGTGATGCTACGTAGCGTGAATTTAAATCGAAGCAAAAGTTAGGATAGGTTGAAATTTTGCCTGCTTTTCACAGTCAACAGCTATGGAAACAAAAGAAAAAATGTAAGGAAACAAAAACGTCTCGTACAATAGTTAGCGGAACAGTTTTGAAAATTAACACTGATTAAATTTGAATTGAAGCATGTTTTCGCTTTCAATAGAAAAATTTTTTTCTCTTGAATTTTAGAATTGTTTATGACATTGCAGAAATATCATTTCAGAGCGAATAAAACGTAACGTCACCAAAACCAAAGCACTGCAGTGTTTTAGGTATAAATCATTCGCATATACTTTCTCACTTTTACTTAAGTCCTCCAATACCTCAATAAGGACATACGAGGTCAACAACTTCTGCGCCCCATCCTGCTAGGAGTTCTGAAACACGTTTTTATTAACTTCAATTTACAATTAAAAATTCTTCTTCATGTTTATCCAGAACAGCCCACTCATCTCTACCTGTGATCCAATGAATTGTGAACTTTGCAAAAGAACTGTCTTCGAGCTATTCATGTTTAATCGGAACAGTCTCACCTTGGCGGTTGTGCTGAAAAATATGTTTTTGCAGATTTTAGACAGCAACTTGAATGCGACTTTTGCGATACATGTGATACATTCAGACAGTTAACAGGTTACGAACAACTGATCAACTACCAGAAGCCTTTGACTGCTATCACGCAGACATCTCCACCATCCAGGAAGGCGATGAGATAAGCCAGACCTAAGGAAGATGGAAAACTGTAATATATACTATGGTGATTGCTATATGGAAAAGAAACAGAAACGTTATCAGCGTAGTCGAGATATATAAGATGTGGTGTCATAGTTCATTTCAGTCCCATGTTTCCTCCAGATGAGCTAAATTATTTACATGACTGATTATTGCAAGAAATAGCAGTGATGAAACAATGCAATATTGTCGAATTCTTGATATGAGAGATATGAGATTTTTGATATCTTACCGTTATATAAGATATGAAGTTAACCGCCACCATAAGTACAATATGACTTACTATGTATCATACCATTTCGATTCAAGCTGTATCGTATCTTCAATGTATCTGGAGTCATTCTACCTATTACTTAAGCCCTAGCCAGACGAACGTACATATGTACTCTTCTTGTGAAGCTTAAGAATCAATAGCATTTTCTAATATTCAAAGAAGTTTTTAGTTTCCTTTAATTTCTAGTCAATAGATAAAGAGTTTTCGCAGACGGTAGAGCGCCTCTTGGAAGAGTTCCGCCGCCTAAGCCACCTGCTTTGATTTTTTAAGTACCTTATCACCGACGTTATTTTAGCACCACTGGGCTAGTGGAAATACGGGTATTTCTTACTCGGCTAGTGGCTCAATAAAGTTATAGACGGTGCTGCTTATCCATCTTCAGGTGTGTCTATCAGTCATGTGCATTAGTTTTTTCATGGGTGGCGGTGGCTCAAGAGGTAGTGTATTGACTTCCCAATCGGACTCTAAGGGGTTCAATCTCAATCGCGCTCGAAAGAAATTCTTATTTTCATGCAATTAAGATCACGTAAAATGAGTTGTTGCCTAGAATGCAACAACGAGCCTAATTAAACCTATAATTTAGTCTCCCCATTAAATGTTGAATGTCACCCATGGAGAGAAATAACCACTTAGCCCAAGCATCGTTCTCTCTCTTTCTCTATCCAATTTTCCGAAAAACCAAAAAACTTAACACCCTCCTAAATGTTAAGTTCGTTAAAAAGAAAAAAAAAAAAAAATCTTATCGATAATGGTGTCTGCCTGAGATGTAAAAGGATTTTTAAAGCATATAGTAGCTGTCATTAGATTGCGATCCCTCTAAATTTAAATGTCAACTACACGATGTCAGGCATCGGCTCATGACAATCTACCATTGATCTGGTCTTATGTATGTTGTACGATAATCGAGACCCAACTGAATTTGTAATCAAACATTGTGATTGACGTTGCAAAAGTCAATGTCGATGTTATTTCTTGTATGCCTGCGGTTGTTTGATCCTATCGCACGATTATTTAAGAAACGGAAATACTGCCTTAGTACTGATATTTCAATGAACAGAAAACATTCATAAATAAGCATCCACGTATACGATTCCGGAAAAGAACTTCCAGTTTGACCACACACTCTGAACACCGAACAAAATACAGCCGTTGTAGACAATAGTGTGGCCGAAAACATGAATTCGTCGATTTGCCGGCGTTTTTAAAATATGTATTTATCTTTGACTGTTCATTACATGGAAGATTTCGGGGAAAAAATCTATTGTTTGTTTGTTGATTGCCCTTCGAAACAGACGAACTAAGTTTATACAATAAAAACATTGTGCTCAGTAAGGACACAGTTTAGTGCGGTTTACAAGCTTGGGGTATTATCGGTCTTTATTTTTTCTGGGATAAGTTTGGAAACATTACTTCACGAAACATGGAAATAATTGATTAGAACGAAAAGTCTTTTCACAAGGATGGCTCCAAGTTCTATACAGCAACTCAAACTATTTGTTTATTGAAATCAAAATTTGGATTAAGATTGTCGTACCCCTGAAATTTAATTCAAATTAAATTTCCGTAAAGGAAATCAACAATGTTTTGTAGCTTTATACAAATACCCATTTATGCCCATCTAATAGCAATGCCAATTTTCACCAATCCTTCTAAAAAAAGATAGATTCTCGTGTCACGTAAAATCAACATTAAATTCACATCCGTATTTATTAGAGAACGATTTGAAAAAATAATCACGTAATAAGTCAGCAGGAAATAAATTTTGAGAATATATGTCTCGGATGGTTTAAAAGAAGGCGGACAAACTGTATTTTTATCTCGTTTCTAGTGGTATGGTTAAGTTATGATAAGTTATAGCCAACAACAACGGAATTAGAGAGGAATATACCACGTTATAATCTATAGCTTGACAATTACATATGTATGTGTAATCCGTCAAAACCAATTTTACGTTTCAACGTTTAAAAGGCCAAGAAATAGTAGTAGTCGGTTGTACTAGGTACAAAATTTTTTTACGGAAATTTGTCAAAGTTGTGAAAATATCGAAAGTATTTAATGGAATTTTTAAAGAGCAGATAACAAGTAATATTTCCATGGTAAGCAAAAACACTACCGCCCATGGTTACGTGCTCAGACTGCGAAAACGTTTTACTAGAATAGAAGATATAGATACACGCATCGAAACATCCATTAAAAAGACTGAATTAATGTGCCTCGAGCGATTTCAAAAGAAATTTATATGTTATTAAATTAAGGACCATTAAAGTCTTTAATGTTTGAGTTTGCTTTAATTTTATGCCAAGAGGAACATTTAAGTCAATTCTCATAATTTAAGAAATGTGGAACCGAATGCGACATAAAAGAGAGTTATACTTAGTTTCGTCTGTAATCTCTCACTCGTGTTTCGAATTCTCATAGGATCTTAAGATGACCAGCGAAAGATTAGACAAATGCGTCGTTTAATAAAAATATGGCCAAACTTGACGGCTCAAAAATTATGAAACTGATATATGAATCTTTTTCGGCAGAATGTCAACAAGTTTTTCCAACAAGTTTTTACTGACAGCAAAACATATAAGTTTTTAGGTTAAAAACACACACATTCTATCATGTAGTTTAGGCTTGATATAAGAGGCTTTGACGTTGTATCTATTTTCATTTGTAGAAGCATATGCTAATCTAAAATTCATATAAATTTTACGGAAATAAATACTACTAACTTTTTACTTTTTTAAAGAGCAATTGTCGTTAAGAGTCTTCTTCTTATATGTGTTTACACTCACCTCAATAACGTATCGTATTTTATATTAAGTACCACAAAAACAAAATGTAAAAAGAAGCCGGCCAAAATTTTCACTTATTAGCTGTAGTTTCTAAACCAAGCGTGTTTGGGTGTAATATTATAGAACAAAACAAAAAAAAAATGAAAAATAGCCGGTCATAACTTCAAAACACTAAAATGGCTGTATTTTCTGAACAACACAAAAAAAATTTGAAAAGAAGCCGGTCAAAACATCAAAACTCTAAAATGGCTGTATTTTCTGAACTAAGCGTCCGCGGGAGTCATATTATGCAACACAAAAAAAATTTGAAAAGTAGCCGGTCAAAATTTCAAAACACGAAAATGGCTGTATCATCTTAACTAAGCTTCTGCGGGGGTCATATTTTGCACAAAAAAAAAAAAAAATTTGAAAAGTAGCCGGTCAAAATTTCAAAACACTAGAATGTCTGTATCTTCTTAACTAGGCGTCTGCGGGGGTCACATTTTGCACCAAAAATAAAAAACTTGAAAAGTAGCCGGTCAAAATTTCAAAACACTAAAATAGCTGTATCTTCTAAACTAAGTGTCTGCGATGGTCATATCTTGCACCAAAAATAAAAAACTTGAAAAGAACCCGGTCAAAATTTTAAAACACTAAAATGGCTGTATCTTTTAAACTAAGCGTCTGCGGGGGTCATATTTTGCACCATATTTTGCATGTTTTGCAAATTGAAAAGTAGCCGGTCAAAATTTTAAAACACTAAAATGGCTGTATCTTCTAAACTAAGTGTCTGCGGTATTCATATTTTGCACAAAAAAAAAATTAAAAGTAGCCGGTCAAAACTTTAAAGGGCTAAAATGGCTGTATCTTCTAAACTAAGCGTCCGCGGTGGTGATATTTTACACAAAAAAAAAAAAAAAATTGAAAAGTAGCCGGTCAAAATTTTAAGACACTAAAATGGATGTATCTTATTAACTAAGCGTCTGCGGGGGTCATATTTGCACCATAAATGAAAAATTTGAAAAGTAGAAAGTCAAAAATTCAAAACACTAAAATGGCTGTATCTTCTAAACTAAGCGTCTGCGGGGGTAATATTTTGCACCAAAAATAAAAAATTTTAATTATAGCCGGTTAAAATTTGAAAACTTTAAAATGGCTGTATCTTCTAAACTAAGCGTCTGCGAGGGTCATATTTTGCACCAAAAATAAAAAATTTGAATTATAGCCGGCTAAAATTTCAAAACTTTAAAATGGCTGTATCTTCTAAACTAAGCGTCTGCGGGGGTCATATTTTGCACCAAAAATAAAAAATTTGAATTATAGCCGGTTAAAATTTCAAAACTTTAAAATAGCTGTATCTTCTAAACTAAGCGTCTGCGGGGGTCATATTTTGTACCAAAAATAAAAAATTTTAATTATAGCCAGTTAAAATTTCAAAACTTTAAAATGGCTGTATCTTCTAAACTAAGCGTCTGCGGGGGTCATATTTTGCACCAAAAATAAAAAATTTTAATTATAGCCATTTAAAATTTCAAAACTTTAAAATGGCTGTATCTTCTAAACTAAGCGTCTGCGGGGGTCATTTTTTGCACCAAAACTAAAAAATTTGAATTATAGTCCGTTTAAATTTCAAAACTTTAAAATGGCTATATCTTCTAAACTAAGCGTCTGCGGGGGTCATATTTTGCACCAAAAATAAAAAATTTTAATTATAGCCGGCTAAAATTTCAAAACTTTAAAATGGCTGTATCTTCTAAACTAAGCGTCTGCGGGGGTCATATTTTGCACCAAAAATAAAAAATTTTAATTATAGCCATTTAAAATTTCAAAACTTAAAAATGGCTGTATCTTCTAAACTAAGCGTCTGCGGGGGTCATATTTTGTACCAAAAATAAAAAATTTTAATTATAGCCGGTTAAAATTTCAAAACTTTAAAATGGCTGTATCTTCTAAGCTAAGCGTCTGCGGGGGTCATATTTTGTACCAAAAATAAAAAATTTTAATTATAGCCGGTTAAAATTTCAAAACTTTAAAAAGGCTGTATCTTCTAAACTAAGCGTCTGCGGGGATCATATTTTGCACCAAAAATAAAAAAATTTAATTATAGCCGGTTAAAATTTCAAAACTTTAAAATGGCTGTATCTTCTAAACTAAGCGTCTGCGGGGTCATATTTTGCACCAAAAATAAAAAATTTAAATTATAGCCGGTTAAAATTTGAAAACTTTAAAATGGCTGTATCTTCTAAACTAAGCGTCTGCGGGGGTCATATTTTGCACCAAAAATAAAAAATTTTAATTATAGCCATTGAAAATTTCAAAACTTTAAAATGGCTGTATCTTCTAAACTAAGCGTCTGCGGGGGTCATATTTTGCACCAAAACTAAAAAATTTGAATTATAGCCCGTTTAAAATTCAAAATTTTAAGATGGCTATATCTTCTAAACTAAGCGTCTGCGTGGGTCATATTTTGCACCAAAAATAAAAAATTTTAATTATAGCCGGTTAAAATTTCAAAACTTTAAAATGGCTGTATCTTCTAAACTAAGCGTCTGCGGGGGTCAAATTTTGGCTATATCTTCTAAACTAAGCGTCTGCGGGGATCATATTTTGCACCAAAAATAAAAAAATTTAATTATAGCCGGTTAAAATTTCAAAACTTTAAAATGGCTGTATCTTCTAAACTAAGCGTCTGCGGGGTCATATTTTGCACCAAAAATAAAAAATTTTAATTATAGCCGGTTAAAATTTGAAAACTTTAAAATGGCTGTATCTTCTAAACTAAGCGTCTGCGGGGGTCATATTTTGCACCAAAAATAAAAAATTTTAATTATAGCCATTGAAAATTTCAAAACTTTAAAATGGCTGTATCTTCTAAACTAAGCGTCTGCGGGGGTCATATTTTGCACCAAAACTAAAAAATTTGAATTATAGCCCGTTTAAAATTCAAAATTTTAAGATGGCTATATCTTCTAAACTAAGCGTCTGCGTGGGTCATATTTTGCACCAAAAATAAAAAATTTTAATTATAGCCGGTTAAAATTTCAAAACTTTAAAATGGCTGTATCTTCTAAACTAAGCGTCTGCGGGGGTCAAATTTTGGCTATATCTTCTAAACTAAGCGTCTGCGGGGGTCATATTTTGCACCAAAAATAAAAAATTTTAATTATAGCCGGTTCAAATTTCAAAGCTTTAAAATGGCTGTATCTTCTAAACTAAGCGTCTGCGGGGGTCATATTTTGCACCAAAAATAAAAAATTTTAATTATAGCCGGCTAAAATTTCAAAACTTTAAAATGGCTGTATCTTCTAAACTAAGCGTCTGCGGGGGTCATATTTTGCACCAAAAATAAAAAATTTTAATTATAGCCATTGAAAATTTCAAAACTTTAAAATGGCTGTATCTTCTAAACTAAGCGTCTGCGGGGGTCATATTTTGCACCAAAACTAAAAAATTTGAATTATAGCCCGTTTAAAATTCAAAATTTTAAGATGGCTATATCTTCTAAACTAAGCGTCTGCGTGGGTCATATTTTGCACCAAAAATAAAAAATTTTAATTATAGCCGGTTAAAATTTCAAAACTTTAAAATGGCTGTATCTTCTAAACTAAGCGTCTGCGGGGGTCAAATTTTGGCTATATCTTCTAAACTAAGCGTCTGCGGGGGTCATATTTTGCACCAAAAATAAAAAATTTTAATTATAGCCGGTTCAAATTTCAAAGCTTTAAAATGGCTGTATCTTCTAAACTAAGCGTCTGCGGGGGTCATATTTTGCACCAAAAATAAAAAATTTTAATTATAGCCGGCTAAAATTTCAAAACTTTAAAATGGCTGTATCTTCTAAACTAAGCGTCTGCGGGGGTCATATTTTGCACCAAAAATAAAAAATTTTAATTATAGCCGGTTCAAATTTCAAAGCTTTAAAATGGCTGTATCTTCTAAACTAAGCGTCTGCGGGGGTCATATTTTGCACCAAAAATAAAAAATTTTAATTATAGCCGGCTAAAATTTCGAAACTTTAAAATGGCTGTATCTTCTAAACTAAGCGTCTGTGGGGGTCAAATTTTGGCTATATCTTCTAAACTAAGCGTCTGCGGGGGTCATATTTTGCACCAAAAATAAAAAATTTTAATTATAGCCGGTTCAAATTTCAAAGCTTTAAAATGGCTGTATCTTCTAAACTAAGCGTCTGCGGGGGTAATATTTTGCACCAAAAATAAAAAATTTTAATTATAGCCGGTTAAAATTTGAAAACTTTAAAATGGCTGTATCTTCTAAACTAAGCGTCTGCGAGGGTCATATTTTGCACCAAAAATAAAAAATTTGAATTATAGCCGGCTAAAATTTCAAAACTTTAAAATGGCTGTATCTTCTAAACTAAGCGTCTGCGGGGGTCATATTTTGCACCAAAAATAAAAAATTTTAATTATAGCCGGTCAAAATTTCAAAACTTTAAAATAGCTGTATCTTCTAAACTAAGCGTCTGCGGGGGTCATATTTTGTACCAAAAATAAAAAATTTTAATTATAGCCAGTTAAAATTTCAAAACTTTAAAATGGCTGTATCTTCTAAACTAAGCGTCTGCGGGGGTCATATTTTGCACCAAAAATAAAAAATTTTAATTATAGCCATTTAAAATTTCAAAACTTTAAAATGGCTGTATCTTCTAAACTAAGCGTCTGCGGGGGTCATATTTTGCACCAAAAATAAAAAATTTTAATTATAGCCAGTTAAAATTTCAAAACTTTAAAATGGCTGTATCTTCTAAACTAAGCGTCTGCGGGGGTCATATTTTGCACCAAAAATAAAAAATTTGAATTATAGCCGGTCAAAATTTCAAAACTTTAAAATAGCTGTATCTTCTAAACTAAGCGTCTGCGGGGGTCATATTTTGCACCAAAAATAAAAAATTTTAATTATAGCCGGTTCAAATTTCAAAGCTTTAAAATGGCTGTATCTTCTAAACTAAGCGTCTGCGGGGGTCATATTTTGCACCAAAAATAAAAAATTTTAATTATAGCCGGCTAAAATTTCAAAACTTTAAAATGGCTGTATCTTCTAAACTAAGCGTCTGTGGGGGTCAAATTTTGGCTATATCTTCTAAACTAAGCGTCTGCGGGGGTCATATTTTGCACCAAAAATAAAAAATTTTAATTATAGCCGGTTCAAATTTCAAAGCTTTAAAATGGCTGTATCTTCTAAACTAAGCGTCTGCGGGGGTAATATTTTGCACCAAAAATAAAAAATTTTAATTATAGCCGGTTAAAATTTGAAAACTTTAAAATGGCTGTATCTTCTAAACTAAGCGTCTGCGAGGGTCATATTTTGCACCAAAAATAAAAAATTTTAATTATAGCCGGCTAAAATTTCAAAACTTTAAAATGGCTGTATCTTCTAAACTAAGCGTCTGCGGGGGTCATATTTTGCACCAAAAATAAAAAATTTGAATTATAGCCGGTCAAAATTTCAAAACTTTAAAATAGCTGTATCTTCTAAACTAAGCGTCTGCGGGGGTCATATTTTGTACCAAAAATAAAAAATTTTAATTATAGCCAGTTAAAATTTCAAAACTTTAAAATGGATGTATCTTCTAAACTAAGCGTCTGCGGGGGTCATATTTTGCACCAAAAATAAAAAATTTTAATTATAGCCATTTAAAATTTCAAAACTTTAAAATGGCTGTATCTTCTAAACTAAGCGTCTGCGGGGGTCATATTTTGCACCAAAAATAAAAAATTTTAATTATAGCCAGTTAAAATTTCAAAACTTTAAAATGGCTGTATCTTCTAAACTAAGCGTCTGCGGGGGTCATATTTTGCACCAAAAATAAAAAATTTGAATTATAGCCGGTCAAAATTTCAAAACTTTAAAATAGCTGTATCTTCTAAACTAAGCGTCTGCGGGGGTCATATTTGCACCATAAATGAAAAATTTGAAAAGTAGAAAGTCAAAAATTCAAAACACTAAAATGGCTGTATCTTCTAAACTAAGCGTCTGCGGGGGTAATATTTTGCACCAAAAATAAAAAATTTTAATTATAGCCGGTTAAAATTTGAAAACTTTAAAATGGCTGTATCTTCTAAACTAAGCGTCTGCGAGGGTCATATTTTGCACCAAAAATAAAAAATTTGAATTATAGCCGGCTAAAATTTCAAAACTTTAAAATGGCTGTATCTTCTAAACTAAGCGTCTGCGGGGGTCATATTTTGCACCAAAAATAAAAAATTTGAATTATAGCCGGTCAAAATTTCAAAACTTTAAAATAGCTGTATCTTCTAAACTAAGCGTCTGCGGGGGTCATATTTTGTACCAAAAATAAAAAATTTTAATTATAGCCAGTTAAAATTTCAAAACTTTAAAATGGCTGTATCTTCTAAACTAAGCGTCTGCGGGGGTCATATTTTGCACCAAAAATAAAAAATTTTAATTATAGCCATTTAAAATTTCAAAACTTTAAAATGGCTGTATCTTCTAAACTAAGCGTCTGCGGGGGTCATATTTTGCACCAAAAATAAAAAATTTTAATTATAGCCAGTTAAAATTTCAAAACTTTAAAATGGCTGTATCTTCTAAACTAAGCGTCTGCGGGGGTCATATTTTGCACCAAAAATAAAAAATTTTAATTATAGCCATTTAAAATTTCAAAACTTTAAAATGGCTGTATCTTCTAAACTAAGCGTCTGCGGGGGTCATATTTTGCACCAAAAATAAAAAATTTTAATTATAGCCGGCTAAAATTTCAAAACTTTAAAATGGCTGTATCTTCTAAACTAAGCGTCTGCGGGGGTCATATTTTGCACCAAAAATAAAAAATTTTAATTATAGCCATTGAAACTTTCAAAACTTTAAAATGGCTGTATCTTCTAAACTAAGCGTCTGCGGGGGTCATATTTTGCACCAAAAATAAAAAATTTTAATTATAGCCATTTAAAATTTCAAAACTTAAAAATGGTTGTATCTTCTAAATTAAGCGTCTGCGGGGGTCATATTTTGTACCAAAAATAAAAAATTTTAATTATAGCCGGTTAAAATTTCAAAACTTTAAAATGGCTGTATCTTCTAAACTAAGCGTCTGCGGGGGTCATATTTTGTACCAAAAATAAAAAATTTTAATTATAGCCGGTTAAAATTTCAAAACTTTAAAAAGGCTGTATCTTCTAAACTAAGCGTCTGCGGGGATCATATTTTGCACCAAAAATAAAAAAATTTAATTATAGCCGGTTAAAATTTCAAAACTTTAAAATGGCTGTATCTTCTAAACTAAGCGTCTGCGGGGTCATATTTTGCACCAAAAATAAAAAATTTTAATTATAGCCGGTTAAAATTTCAAAACTTTAAAATGGCTGTATCTTCTAAACTAAGCGTCTGCGGGGGTCATATTTTGCACCAAAAATAAAAAATTTTAATTATAGCCATTGAAAATTTCAAAACTTTAAAATGGCTGTATCTTCTAAACTAAGCGTCTGCGGGGGTCATATTTTGCACCAAAACTAAAAAATTTGAATTATAGCCCGTTTAAAATTCAAAATTTTAAGATGGCTATATCTTCTAAACTAAGCGTCTGCGTGGGTCATATTTTGCACCAAAAATAAAAAATTTTAATTATAGCCGGTTAAAATTTCAAAACTTTAAAATGGCTGTATCTTCTAAACTAAGCGTCTGCGGGGGTCAAATTTTGGCTATATCTTCTAAACTAAGCGTCTGCGGGGATCATATTTTGCACCAAAAATAAAAAAATTTAATTATAGCCGGTTAAAATTTCAAAACTTTAAAATGGCTGTATCTTCTAAACTAAGCGTCTGCGGGGTCATATTTTGCACCAAAAATAAAAAATTTTAATTATAGCCGGTTAAAATTTGAAAACTTTAAAATGGCTGTATCTTCTAAACTAAGCGTCTGCGGGGGTCATATTTTGCACCAAAAATAAAAAATTTTAATTATAGCCATTGAAAATTTCAAAACTTTAAAATGGCTGTATCTTCTAAACTAAGCGTCTGCGGGGGTCATATTTTGCACCAAAACTAAAAAATTTGAATTATAGCCCGTTTAAAATTCAAAATTTTAAGATGGCTATATCTTCTAAACTAAGCGTCTGCGTGGGTCATATTTTGCACCAAAAATAAAAAATTTTAATTATAGCCGGTTAAAATTTCAAAACTTTAAAATGGCTGTATCTTCTAAACTAAGCGTCTGCGGGGGTCAAATTTTGGCTATATCTTCTAAACTAAGCGTCTGCGGGGGTCATATTTTGCACCAAAAATAAAAAATTTTAATTATAGCCGGTTCAAATTTCAAAGCTTTAAAATGGCTGTATCTTCTAAACTAAGCGTCTGCGGGGGTCATATTTTGCACCAAAAATAAAAAATTTTAATTATAGCCGGCTAAAATTTCAAAACTTTAAAATGGCTGTATCTTCTAAACTAAGCGTCTGCGGGGGTCATATTTTGCACCAAAAATAAAAAATTTTAATTATAGCCATTGAAACTTTCAAAACTTTAAAATGGCTGTATCTTCTAAACTAAGCGTCTGCGGGGGTCATATTTTGCACCAAAACTAAAAAATTTGAATTATAGCCCGTTTAAAATTCAAAATTTTAAGATGGCTATATCTTCTAAACTAAGCGTCTGCGTGGGTCATATTTTGCACCAAAAATAAAAAATTTTAATTATAGCCGGTTAAAATTTCAAAACTTTAAAATGGCTGTATCTTCTAAACTAAGCGTCTGCGGGGGTCAAATTTTGGCTATATCTTCTAAACTAAGCGTCTGCGGGGGTCATATTTTGCACCAAAAATAAAAAATTTTAATTATAGCCGGTTCAAATTTCAAAGCTTTAAAATGGCTGTATCTTCTAAACTAAGCGTCTGCGGGGGTCATATTTTGCACCAAAAATAAAAAATTTTAATTATAGCCGGCTAAAATTTCAAAACTTTAAAATGGCTGTATCTTCTAAACTAAGCGTCTGCGGGGGTCATATTTTGCACCAAAAATAAAAAATTTTAATTATAGCCGGTTCAAATTTCAAAGCTTTAAAATGGCTGTATCTTCTAAACTAAGCGTCTGCGGGGGTCATATTTTGCACCAAAAATAAAAAATTTTAATTATAGCCGGCTAAAATTTCAAAACTTTAAAATGGCTGTATCTTCTAAACTAAGCGTCTGTGGGGGTCAAATTTTGGCTATATCTTCTAAACTAAGCGTCTGCGGGGGTCATATTTTGCACCAAAAATAAAAAATTTTAATTATAGCCGGTTCAAATTTCAAAGCTTTAAAATGGCTGTATCTTCTATACTAAGCGTCTGCGGGGGTCATATTTTGCACCAAAAATAAAAAATTTGAATTATAGCCGGTTAAAATTTCAAAACTTTAAAATGGCTGTATCTTCTAAACTAAGCGTCTGTGGGGGTCAAATTTTGGCTATATCTTCTAAACTAAGCGTCTGCGGGGGTCATATTTTGCACCAAAAATAAAAAATTTTAATTATAGCCGGTTCAAATTTCAAAGCTTTAAAATGGCTGTATCTTCTAAACTAAGCGTCTGCGGGGGTCATATTTTGCACCAAAAATAAAAAATTTTAATTATAGCCGGCTAAAATTTCAAAACATTAAAATGGCTGTATCTTCTAAACTAAGCGTCTGCGGGGGTCATATTTTGCACCAAAAATAAAAAATTTGAATTATAGCCGGTAAAAATTTCAAAACTTTAAAATGGCTGTATCTTCTAAACTAAGCGTCTGCGGGGGTCATATTTTGCACCAAAAATAAAAAATTTGAATTATAGTCCGCTTAAATTTCAAAACATTAAAATGCATATACCTTCTGGCTGTATCTTCTAAACTAAGCGTCTGCGGGGGTCATATTTTGCACCAAAAATAAAAAATTTTAATTATAGCCGGCTAAAATTTCAAAACATTAAAATGGCTGTATCTTCTAAACTAAGCGTCTGCGGGGGTCATATTTTGCACCAAAAATAAAAAATTTGAATTATAGCCGGTAAAAATTTCAAAACTTTAAAATGGCTGTATCTTCTAAACTAAGCGTCTGCGGGGTCATATTTTGCACCAAAAATAAAAAAATTGAATTATAGCCGGTTAAAATTTCAAAACTTTAAAATGGCTGTATCTTCTAAACTAAGCGTCTGCGGAGTCATATTTTGCACCAAAAATAAAAAATTTTAATTATAGCCGGTTAAAATTTGAAAACTTTAAAATGGCTGTATCTTCTAAACTAAGCGTCTGCGGGGGTCATATTTTGCACCAAAAATAAAAAATTTTAATTATAGCCATTGAAAATTTCAAAACTTTAAAATGGCTGTATCTTCTAAACTAAGCGTCTGCGGGGGTCATATTTTGCACCAAAACTAAAAAATTTGAATTATAGCCGGTTAAAATTTCAAAACTTTAAAATGGCTGTATCTTCTAAACTAAGCGTCTGCGGGGGTCAAATTTTGGCTATATCTTCTAAACTAAGCGTCTGCGGGGGTCATATTTTGCACCAAAAATAAAAAATTTTAATTATAGCCGGTTCAAATTTCAAAGCTTTAAAATGGCTGTATCTTCTAAACTAAGCGTCTGCGGGGGTCATATTTTGCACCAAAAATAAAAAATTTTAATTATAGCCGGCAAAAATTTCAAAACTTTAAAATGGCTGTATCTTCTAAACTAAGCGTCTGCGGGGGTCATATTTTGCACCAAAAATAAAAAATTTGAATTATAGCCGGTAAAAATTTCAAAACTTTAAAATGGCTGTATCTTCTAAACTAAGCGTCTGCGGGGGTCATATTTTGCACCAAAAATAAAAAATTTGAATTATAGTCCGCTTAAATTCCGCTAAAAACATTAAAATGGATATACCTTCTAAACTAAGCGTCTGCGGGGGTCATATTTTGCTCCAAAAATAAAAAATAAAAAATTAAAATTTCAAAACTTTAAAATGGCTGTATCTTCTAAACTAAGCGTCTGTGGGGGTCAAATTTTGGCTATATCTTCTAAACTAAGCGTCTGCGGGGGTCATATTTTGCACCAAAAATAAAAAATTTTAATTATAGCCGGCTAAAATTTCAAAACATTAAAATGGCTGTATCTTCTAAACTAAGCGTCTGCGGGGGTCATATTTTGCACCAAAAATAAAAAATTTGAATTATAGCCGGTAAAAATTTCAAAACTTTAAAATGGCTGTATCTTCTAAACTAAGCGTCTGCGGGGGTCATATTTTGCACCAAAAATAAAAAATTTGAATTATAGTCCGCTTAAATTTCAAAACATTAGAATGCATATACCTTCTGGCTGTATCTTCTAAACTAAGCGTCTGCGGGGGTCATATTTTGCACCAAAAATAAAAAATTTTAATTATAGCCGGCTAAAATTTCAAAACATTAAAATGGCTGTATCTTCTAAACTAAGCGTCTGCGGGGGTCATATTTTGCACCAAAAATAAAAAATTTGAATTATAGCCGGTAAAAATTTCAAAACTTTAAAATGGCTGTATCTTCTAAACTAAGCGTCTGCGGGGTCATATTTTGCACCAAAAATAAAAAAATTGAATTATAGCCGGTTAAAATTTCAAAACTTTAAAATGGCTGTATCTTCTAAACTAAGCGTCTGCGGAGTCATATTTTGCACCAAAAATAAAAAATTTTAATTATAGCCGGTTAAAATTTGAGAACTTTAAAATGGCTGTATCTTCTAAACTAAGCGTCTGCGGGGGTCATATTTTGCACCAAAAATAAAAAATTTTAATTATAGCCGTTGAAAATTTCAAAACTTTAAAATGGCTGTATCTTCTAAACTAAGCGTCTGCGGGGGTCATATTTTGCACCAAAACTAAAAAATTTGAATTATAGCCGGTTAAAATTTCAAAACTTTAAAATGGCTGTATCTTCTAAACTAAGCGTCTGCGGGGGTCAAATTTTGGCTATATCTTCTAAACTAAGCGTCTGCGGGGGTCATATTTTGCACCAAAAATAAAAAATTTTAATTATAGCCGGTTCAAATTTCAAAGCTTTAAAATGGCTGTATCTTCTAAACTAAGCGTCTGCGGGGGTCATATTTTGCACCAAAAATAAAAAATTTTAATTATAGCCGGCTAAAATTTCAAAACTTTAAAATGGCTGTATCTTCTAAACTAAGCGTCTGCGGGGGTCATATTTTGCACCAAAAATAAAAAATTTGAATTATAGCCGGTAAAAATTTCAAAACTTTAAAATGGCTGTATCTTCTAAACTAAGCGTCTGCGGGGGTCATATTTTGCACCAAAAATAAAAAATTTGAATTATAGTCCGCTTAAATTCCGCTAAAAACATTAAAATGGATATACCTTCTAAACTAAGCGTCTGCGGGGGTCATATTTTGCTCCAAAAATAAAAAATAAAAAATTAAAATTTCAAAACTTTAAAATGGCTGTATCTTCTAAACTAAGCGTCTGTGGGGGTCAAATTTTGGCTATATCTTCTAAACTAAGCGTCTGCGGGGGTCATATTTTGTACCAAAAATAAAAAATTTTAATTATAGCCGGTTCAAATTTCAAAGCTTTAAAATGGCTGTATCTTCTAAACTAAGCGTCTGCGGGGGTCATATTTTGCACCAAAAATAAAAAATTTTAATTATAGCCGGCTAAAATTTCAAAACATTAAAATGGCTGTATCTTCTAAACTAAGCGTCTGCGGGGGTCATATTTTGCACCAAAAATAAAAAATTTGAATTATAGCCGGTAAAAATTTCAAAACTTTAAAATGGCTGTATCTTCTAAACTAAGCGTCTGCGGGGGTCATATTTTGCACCAAAAATAAAAAATTTTAATTATAGCCGGTTCAAATTTCAAAGCTTTAAAATGGCTGTATCTTCTAAACTAAGCGTCTGCGGGGGTCATATTTTGCACCAAAAATAAAAAATTTTAATTATAGCCATTGAAAATTTCAAAACTTTAAAATGGCTGTATCTTCTAAACTAAGCGTCTGCGGGGGTCATATTTTGCACCAAAACTAAAAAATTTGAATTATAGCCCGTTTAAAATTCAAAATTTTAAGATGGCTATATCTTCTAAACTAAGCGTCTGCGTGTTTCATATTTTGCACCAAAAATAAAAAATTTTAATTATAGCCGGTTAAAATTTCAAAACTTTAAAATGGCTGTATCTTCTAAACTAAGCGTCTGCGGGGGTCAAATTTTGGCTATATCTTCTAAACTAAGCGTCTGCGGGGGTCATATTTTGCACCAAAAATAAAAAATTTTAATTATAGCCGGTTCAAATTTCAAAACTTTAAAATGGCTGTATCTTCTAAACTAAGCGTCTGCGGGGGTCATATTTTGCACCAAAAATAAAAAATTTTAATTATAGCCGGCTAAAATTTCAAAACTTTAAAATGGCTGTATCTTCTAAACTAAGCGTCTGCGGGGGTCATATTTTGCACCAAAAATAAAAAATTTGAATTATAGCCGGTAAAAATTTCAAAACTTTAAAATGGCTGTATCTTCTAAACTAAGCGTCTGCGGGGGTCATATTTTGCACCAAAAATAAAAAATTTGAATTATAGTCCGCTTAAATTTCAAAACATTAAAATGGATATACCTTCTAAAGCGTCTGCGGGGGTCATATTTTGCTCCAAAAATAAAAAATTTGAATTATAGCCGGTTAAAATTTCAAAACTTTAAAATGGCTGTATCTTCTAAACTAAGCGTCTGCGGGGTCATATTTTGCACCAAAAATAAAAAATTTTAATTATAGCCGGTTAAAATTTGAAAACTTTAAAATGGCTGTATCTTCTAAACTAAGCGTCTGCGGGGGTCATATTTTGCACCAAAAATAAAAAATTTGAATTATAGCCGGTTAAAATTTCAAAACTTTAAAATGGCTGTATCTTCTAAACTAAGCGTCTGCGGGGTCATATTTTGCACCAAAAATAAAAAATTTTAATTATAGCCGGTTAAAATTTGAAAACTTTAAAATGGCTGTATCTTCTAAACTAAGCGTCTGCGGGGGTCATATTTTGCACCAAAAATAAAAAATTTGAATTATAGCCGGTTAAAATTTCAAAACTTTAAAATGGCTGTATCTTCTAAACTAAGCGTCTGTGGGGGTCAAATTTTGGCTATATCTTCTAAACTAAGCGTCTGCGGGGGTCATATTTTGCACCAAAAATAAAAAATTTTAATTATAGCCGGTTCAAATTTCAAAGCTTTAAAATGGCTGTATCTTCTAAACTAAGCGTCTGCGGGGGTCATATTTTGCACCAAAAATAAAAAATTTTAATTATAGCCGGCTAAAATTTCAAAACATTAAAATGGCTGTATCTTCTAAACTAAGCGTCTGCGGGGGTCATATTTTGCACCAAAAATAAAAAATTTGAATTATAGCCGGTAAAAATTTCAAAACTTTAAAATTTCTGTATCTTCTAAACTAAGCGTCTGCGGGGGTCATATTTTGCACCAAAAATAAAAAATTTGAATTATAGCCGGCTAAAATTTCAAAACATTAAAATGGCTGTATCTTCTAAACTAAGCGTCTGCGGGGGTCATATTTTGCACCAAAAATAAAAAATTTGAATTATAGCCGGTAAAAATTTCAAAACTTTAAAATGGCTGTATCTTCTAAACTAAGCGTCTGCGGGGGTCATATTTTGCACCAAAAATAAAAAATTTGAATTATAGCCGGTAAAAATTTCAAAACTTTAAAATGGCTGTATCTTCTAAACTAAGCGTCTGCGGGGGTCATATTTTGCACCAAAAATAAAAAATTTTAATTATAGCCGGCTAAAATTTCAAAACATTAAAATGGCTGTATCTTCTAAACTAAGCGTCTGCGGGGGTCATATTTTGCACCAAAAATAAAAAATTTGAATTATAGCCGGTTAAAATTTCAAAACTTTAAAATGACTGTATCTTCTAAACTAAGCGTCTGCGGGGGTCTTATTTTGCACCAAAAATAAAAAATTTTAATTATAGCCGGTTAAAATTTCAAAACTTTAAAATGGCTGTATCTTCTAAACTAAGCGTCTGCGGGGGTCATATTTTGCACCAAAAATAAAAAATTTTAATTATAGCCTGTTAAAATTTCAAAACTTTAAAATGGCTGTATCTTCTAAACTAAGCGTCTGCGGGGGTCATATTTTGTACCAAAAATAAAAAATTTTAATTATAGCCGGTTAAAATTTCAAAACTTTAAAATGGCTGTATCTTCTAAACTAAGCGTCTGCAGGGGTCATATTTTGCACCAAAAATAAAAAATTTTAATTATAGCCATTTAAAATTTCAAAACTTAAAAATGGCTGTATCTTCTAAACTAAGCGTCTGCGGGGGTCATATTTTGTACCAAAAATAAAAAAATTGAATTATAGCCGGTTAAAATTTCAAAACTTTAAAATGGCTGTATCTTCTAAACTAAGCGTCTGCGGGGATCATATTTTGCACCAAAAATAAAAAAATTGAATTATAGCCGGTTAAAATTTCAAAACTTTAAAATGGCTGTATCTTCTAAACTAAGCGTCTGCGGGGTCATATTTTGCACCAAAAATAAAAAATTTTAATTATAGCCGGTTAAAATTTGAAAACTTTAAAATGGCTGTATCTTCTAAACTAAGCGTCTGCGGGGGTCATATTTTGCACCAAAAATAAAAAATTTGAATTATAGCCGGTTAAAATTTCAAAACCTTAAAATGGCTGTATCTTCTAAACTAAGCGTCTGCGGGGGTCATATTTTGCACCAAAAATAAAAAATTTTAATTATAGCCATTGAAAATTTCAAAACTTTAAAATGGCTGTATCTTCTAAACTAAGCGTCTGCGGGGGTTATATTTTGCACCAAAAATAAAAAATTTTAATTATAGCCGGTTCAAATTTCAAAGCTTTAAAATGGCTGTATCTTCTAAACTAAGCGTCTGCGGGGGTCATATTTTGCACCAAAAATAAAAAATTTTAATTATAGCCGGCTAAAATTTCAAAATTTTAAAATGGCTGTATCTTCTAAACTAAGCGTCTGCGGGGGTCATATTTTGCACCAAAAATAAAAAATTTGAATTATAGCCGGTAAAAATTTCAAAACTTTAAAATGGCTGTATCTTCTAAACTAAGCGTCTGCGGGGGTCATATTTTGCACCAAAAATAAAAAATTTGAATTATAGTCCGCTTAAATTTCAAAACATTAAAATGGATATACCTTCTAAACTATGCGTCTGCGGGGGTCATATTTTGCACCAAAAATAAAAAATTTGAATTATAGCCGGTTAAAATTTCAAAACTTTAAAATGGCTGTATCTTCTAAACTAAGCGTCTGCGGGGGTCATATTTTGCACCAAAAATAAAAAATTTGAATTATGGTCCGTTTAAATTTCAAAACTATAAAATGGCTGTATCTTCTAAACTAAGCGTCTGCGGGGTCATATTTTGCACCAAAAATAAAAAATTTTAATTATAGCCGGTCAAAATGTCAAAATTTTAAAATGGCTGTATCTTCTAAACTAAGCGTCTGCGGGGGTCATATTTTGCACCAAAACTAAAAAATTTGAATAATAGTCCGTTTAAATTTCAAAATTTAAAAATGGCTATATCTTCTAAACTAAGCGTCTGCGGGGGTCATATTTTGCACCAAAACTAAAAAATTTGAATTATAGCCGGTTTAAATTTCAAAACTTTAAAATGGCTATATCTTCTAAACTAAGCGTCTGCGGGGGTCATATTTTGCACCAAAAATAAAAAATTTTAATTATAGCCGGTTAAAATTTCAAAACTTTAAAATGGCTGTATCTTCTAAACTAAGCGTCTGCGGGGGTCATATTTTGTACCAAAAATAAAAAATTTTAATTATAGCCGGTTAAAATTTCAAAACTTTAAAATAGCTGTATCTTCTAAACTAAGCGTCTGCGGGGGTCATATTTTGCACCAAAAATAAAAAATTTTAATTATAGCCGGTTAAAATTTCAAAACTTTAAAATGGCTGTATCTTCTAAACTAAGCGTCTGCGGGGGTCATATTTTGCACCAAAACTAAAAAATTTGAATTATAGTCCGTTTAAATTTCAAAACTTTAAAATGGCTATATCTTCTAAACTTAGCGTCTGCGGGGGTCATATGTTGCACCAAAAATAAAAAATTTTAATTATAGCCGGTTAAAATTTCAAAACATTAAAATGGCTGTATCTTCTAAACTAAGCGTCTGCGGGGGTCATGTAAAAATAAAAAATTTTAATTATAGCCGGCTAAAATTTCAAAACTTTAAAATGGCTGTATCTTCTAAACTAAGCGTCTGCGGGGGTCATATTTTGCACCAAAAATAAAAAATTTGAATTATAGTCCGTTTAAATTTCAAAACTTTAAAATGGCTATATCTTCTAAACTAAGCGTCTGCGGGGGTCATTTTTTGTACCAAAAATAAAAAATTTTAATTATAGCCGGTTAAAATTTCAAAACTTTAAAATGGCTGTATCTTCTAAACTAGGCGTCTGCGGGGGTCATATTTTGCACCAAAACTAAAAAATTTGAATAATAGTCCGTCTAAATTTCAAAATTTTAAAATGGCTATATCTTCTAAACTAAGCGTCTGCGGGGGTCATATTTTGCACCAAAAATAAAAAATTTTAATTATAGCCGGTTAAAATTTCAAAACTTTAAAATGGCTGTATCTTCTAAACTAGGCGTCTGCGGGGGTCATTTTTTGTACCAAAACTAAAAAATTTGAATTATAGCCGGTTTAAATTTCAAAACTTTAAAATGGCTATATCTTCTAAACTAAGCGTCTGCGGGGGTCATATTTTGCACCAAAAATAAAAAATTTGAATTATAGCCGGTCAAAATTTCAAAACTTTAAAATGGCTGTATCTTCTAAACTAAGCGTCTGCGGGGGTCATATTTTGTACCAAAAATAAAAAATTTTAATTATAGCCGGTTAAAATTTCAAAACTTTAAAATAGCTGTATCTTCTAAACTAAGCGTCTGCGGGGGTCATATTTTGCACCAAAAATAAAAAATTTGAATTATAGCCGGTTAAAATTTCAAAACTTTAAAATGGCTGTATCTTCTAAACTAAGCGTCTTCGGGGGTCATATTTTGCACCAAAACTAAAAAATTTGAATTATAGTCCGTTTAAATTTCAAAACTTTAAAATGGCTATATCTTCTAAACTTAGCGTCTGCGGGGGTCATATGTTGCACCAAAAATAAAAAATTTGAATTATAGCCGGTTAAAATTTCAAAACTTTAAAATGGCTGTATCTTCTAAACTAAGCGTCTGCGGGGGTCATATTTTGCACCAAAACTAAAAAATTTTAATTATAGTCCGTTTAAATTTCAAAACTTTAAAATGGCTGTATCTTCTAAACTAAGCGTCTGCGGGGGTCATATTTTGCACCAAAAATAAAAAATTTGAATTATAGCCGGTCAAAATTTCAAAACTTTAAAATGGCTGTATCTTCTAAACTAGGCGTCTGCGGGGGTCATATTTTGCACCAAAACTAAAAAATTTGAATAATAGTCCGTCTAAATTTCAAAATTTTAAAATGGCTATATCTTCTAAACTAAGCGTCTGCGGGGGTCATATTTTGCACCAAAAATAAAAAATTTTAATTATAGCCATTTAAAATTTCAAAACTTTAAAATGGCTGTATCTTCTAAACTAAGCGTCTGCGGGGGTCATATTTTGCACCAAAACTAAAAAATTTGAATTATAGCCGGTTTAAATTTCAAAACTTTAAAATGGCTATATCTTCTAAACTAAGCGTCTGCGGGGGTCATATTTTGCACCAAAAATAAAAAATTTGAATTATAGCCGGTCAAAATTTCAAAACTTTAAAATGGCTGTATCTTCTAAACTAAGCGTCTGCGGGGGTCATATTTTGTACCAAAAATAAAAAATTTTAATTATAGCCGGTTAAAATTTCAAAACTTTAAAATAGCTGTATCTTCTAAACTAAGCGTCTGCGGGGGTCATATTTTGCACCAAAAATAAAAAATTTGAATTATAGCCGGTTATAATTTCAAAACTTTAAAATGGCTGTATCTTCTAAACTAAGCGTCTGCGGGGGTCATATTTTGCACCAAAACTAAAAAATTTGAATTATAGTCCGTTTAAATTTCAAAACTTTAAAATGGCTATATCTTCTAAACTTAGCGTCTGCGGGGGTCATATGTTGCACCAAAAATAAAAAATTTGAATTATAGCCGGTTAAAATTTCAAAACTTTAAAATGGCTGTATCTTCTAAACTAAGCGTCTGCGGGGGTCATATTTTGCACCAAAACTAAAAAATTTGAATTATAGTCCGTTTAAATTTCAAAACTTTAAAATGGCTGTATCTTCTAAACTAAGCGTCTGCGGGGGTCATATTTTGCACCAAAAATAAAAAATTTGAATTATAGCCGGTCAAAATTTCAAAACTTTAAAATGGCTGTATCTTCTAAACTAAGCGTCTGCGGGGGTCATATTTTGTACCAAAAATAAAAAATTTTAATTATAGCCGGTTAAAATTTCAAAACTTTAAAATAGCTATATCTTCTAAACTAAGCGTCTGCGGGGGTCATGTTTTGCACCAAAAATAAAAAATTTGAATTATAGCCGGTTAAAATTTCAAAACTTTAAAATGGCTGTATCTTCTAAACTAAGCGTCTGCGGGGGTCATATTTTGCACCAAAAATAAAAAATTTGAATTATAGCCGGTCAAAATTTCAAAACTTTAAAATGGCTGTATCTTCTAAACTAAGCGTCTGCGGGGGTCATATTTTGTACCAAAAATAAAAAATTTTAATTATAGCCGGTTAAAATTTCAAAACTTTAAAATGGCTGTATCTTCTAAACTAAGCGTCTGCGGGGGTCATATTTTGCACCAAAAATAAAAAATTTTAATTATAGCCGGTTAAAATTTCAAAACTTTAAAATGGCTGTATCTTCTAAACTAAGCGTCTGCGGGGGTCATGTAAAAATAAAAAATTTTAATTATAGCCGGCTAAAATTTCAAAACTTTAAAATGGCTGTATCTTCTAAACTAAGCGTCTGCGGGGGTCATATTTTGCACCAAAAATAAAAAATTTGAATTATATCCGGTCAAAATTTCAAAACTTTAAAATGGCTGTATCTTCTAAACTAAGCGTCTGCGGGGGTCATATTTTGCACCAAAACTAAAAAAATTGAATTATAGTCCGTTTAAATTTCAAAACTTTAAAATGGCTATATCTTCTAAACTAAGCGTCTGCGGGGGTCATATTTTGCACCAAAAATAAAAAATTTGAATTATAGCCGGTTAAAATTTCAAAACTTTAAAATGGCTGTATCTTCTAAACTAAGCGTCTGCGGGGTCATATTTTGCACCAAAAATAAAAAATTTTAATCATAGCCGGTCAAAATTTCAAAATTTTAAAATGGCTGTATCTTCTAAACTAAGCGTCTGCGGGGGTCATATTTTGCATTAAAACTAAAAAATTTGAATTATAGTCCGCTTAAATTTCAAAACATTAAAATGGCTATACCTTCTAAACTAAGCGTCTGCAGGGGTCATATTTTGCACCAAAAATAAAAAATTTGAATTATAGCCGGTTAAAATTTCAAAACTTTAAAATGGCTGTATCTTCTAAACTAAGCGTCTGTGGGGGTCAAATTTTGGCTATATCTTCTAAACTAAGCGTCTGCGGGGGTCATATTTTGCACCAAAAATAAAAAATTTTAATTATAGCCGGTTCAAATTTCAAAGCTTTGAAATGGCTGTATCTTCTAAACTAAGCGTCTGCGGGGGTCATATTTTGCACCAAAAATAAAAAATTTTAATTATAGCCGGCTAAAATTTCAAAACATTAAAATGGCTGTATCTTCTAAACTAAGCGTCTGCGGGGGTCATATTTTGCACCAAAAATAAAAAATTTGAATTATAGCCGGTAAAAATTTCAAAACTTTAAAATTTCTGTATCTTCTAAACTAAGCGTCTGCGGGGGTCATATTTTGCACCAAAAATAAAAAATTTGAATTATAGCCGGCTAAAATTTCAAAACATTAAAATGGCTGTATCTTCTAAACTAAGCGTCTGCGGGGGTCATATTTTGCACCAAAAATAAAAAATTTGAATTATAGCCGGTAAAAATTTCAAAACTTTAAAATGGCTGTATCTTCTAAACTAAGCGTCTGCGGGGGTCATATTTTGCACCAAAAATAAAAAATTTGAATTATAGCCGGTCAAAATTTCAAAACTTTAAAATGGCTGTATCTTCTAAACTAAGCGTCTGCGGGGGTCATATTTTGTACCAAAAATAAAAAATTTTAATTATAGCCGGTTAAAATTTCAAAACTTTAAAATAGCTGTATCTTCTAAACTAAGCGTCTGCGGGGGTCATGTTTTGCACCAAAAATAAAAAATTTGAATTATAGCCGGTTAAAATTTCAAAACTTTAAAATGGCTGTATCTTCTAAACTAAGCGTCTGCGGGGGTCATATTTTGCACCAAAAATAAAAAATTTGAATTATAGCCGGTCAAAATTTCAAAACTTTAAAATGGCTGTATCTTCTAAACTAAGCGTCTGCGGGGGTCATATTTTGTACCAAAAATAAAAAATTTTAATTATAGCCGGTTAAAATTTCAAAACTTTAAAATAGCTGTATCTTCTAAACTAAGCGTCTGCGGGGGTCATATTTTGCACCAAAAATAAAAAATTTTAATTATAGCCGGTTAAAATTTCAAAACTTTAAAATGGCTGTATCTTCTAAACTAAGCGTCTGCGGGGGTCATGTAAAAATAAAAAATTTTAATTATAGCCGGCTAAAATTTCAAAACTTTAAAATGGCTGTATCTTCTAAACTAAGCGTCTGCGGGGGTCATATTTTGCACCAAAAATAAAAAATTTGAATTATATCCGGTCAAAATTTCAAAACTTTAAAATGGCTGTATCTTCTAAACTAAGCGTCTGCGGGGTCATATTTTGCACCAAAAATAAAAAATTTTAATCATAGCCGGTCAAAATTTCAAAATTTTAAAATGGCTGTATCTTCTAAACTAAGGGTCTGCGGGGGTCATATTTTGCATTAAAACTAAAAAATTTGAATTATAGTCCGCTTAAATTTCAAAACATTAAAATGGCTATACCTTCTAAACTAAGCGTCTGCAGGGGTCATATTTTGCACCAAAAATAAAAAATTTGAATTATAGCCGGTTAAAATTTCAAAACTTTAAAATGGCTGTATCTTCTAAACTAAGCGTCTGTGGGGGTCAAATTTTGGCTATATCTTCTAAACTAAGCGTCTGCGGGGGTCATATTTTGCACCAAAAATAAAAAATTTTAATTATAGCCGGTTCAAATTTCAAAGCTTTGAAATGGCTGTATCTTCTAAACTAAGCGTCTGCGGGGGTCATATTTTGCACCAAAAATAAAAAATTTTAATTATAGCCGGTTAAAATTTCAAAACTTTAAAATGGCTGTATCTTCTAAACTAAGCGTCTGTGGGGGTCAAATTTTGGCTATATCTTCTAAACTAAGCGTCTGCGGGGGTCATATTTTGCACCAAAAATAAAAAATTTTAATTATAGCCGGTTAAAATTTCAAAGCTTTGAAATGGCTGTATCTTCTAAACTAAGCGTCTGCGGGGGTCATATTTTGCACCAAAAATAAAAAATTTGAATTATAGCCGATAAAAATTTCAAAACTTTAAAATTTCTGTATCTTCTAAACTAAGCGTCTGCGGGGGTCATATTTTGCACCAAAAATAAAAAATTTGAATTATAGCCGGCTAAAATTTCAAAACATTAAAATGGCTGTATCTTCTAAACTAAGCGTCTGCGGGGGTCATATTTTGCACCAAAAATAAAAAATTTGAATTATAGCCGGTAAAAATTTCAAACTTTAAAATGGCTGTATCTTCTAAACTAAGCGTCTGCGGGGGTCATATTTTGCACCAAAAATAAAAAATTTGAATTATAGCCGGTAAAAATTTCAAAACTTTTAAAATGGCTGTATCTTCTAAACTAAGCGTCTGCGGGGGTCATATTTTGCACCAAAAATAAAAAATTTTAATTATAGCCGGCTAAAATTTCAAAACATTAAAATGGCTGTATCTTCTAAACTAAGCGTCTGCGGGGGTCATATTTTGCACCAAAAATAAAAAATTTGAATTATAGCCGGTTAAAATTTCAAAACTTTAAAATGACTGTATCTTCTAAACTAAGCGTCTGCGGGGGTCATATTTTGCACCAAAAATAAAAAATTTTAATTATAGCCGGTTAAAATTTCAAAACTTTAAAATGGCTGTATCTTCTAAACTAAGCGTCTGCGGGGGTCATATTTTGCACCAAAAATAAAAATTTTAATTATAGCCGGTTAAAATTTCAAAACTTTAAAATGGCTGTATCTTCTAAACTAAGCGTCTGCGGGGGTCATATTTTGTACCAAAAATAAAAATTTTAATTATAGCCGGTTAAAATTTCAAAACTTTAAAATGGCTGTATCTTCTAAACTAAGCGTCTGCGGGGGTCATATTTTGCACCAAAAATAAAAATTTTAATTATAGCCATTTAAAATTTCAAAACTTAAAAATGGCTGTATCTTCTAAACTAAGCGTCTGCGGGGGTCATATTTTGTACCAAAAATAAAAAAATTGAATTATAGCCGGTTAAAATTTCAAAACTTTAAAATGGCTGTATCTTCTAAACTAAGCGTCTGCGGTGATCATATTTTGCACCAAAAATAAAAAAATTGAATTATAGCCGGTTAAAATTTCAAAACTTTAAAATGGCTGTATCTTCTAAACTAAGCGTCTGCGGGGTCATATTTTGCACCAAAAATAAAAAATTTTAATTATAGCCGGTTAAAATTTCAAAACTTTAAAATGGCTGTATCTTCTAAACTAAGCGTCTGCGGGGTCATATTTTGCACCAAAAATAAAAAATTTGAATTATAGCCGGTTAAAATTTCAAAACCTTAAAATGGCTGTATCTTCTAAACTAAGCGTCTGCGGGGGTCATATTTTGCACCAAAAATAAAAAATTTTAATTATAGCCATTGAAAATTTCAAAACTTTAAAATGGCTGTATCTTCTAAACTAAGCGTCTGCGGGGGTTATATTTTGCACCAAAAATAAAAAATTTTAATTATAGCCGGTTAAAATTTCAAAACTTTAAAATGGCTGTATCTTCTAAACTAAGCGTCTGCGGGGGTCATATTTTGCACCAAAAATAAAAAATTTTAATTATAGCCGGCTAAAATTTCAAAACTTTAAAATGGCTATATCTTCTAAACTAAGCGTCTGCGGGGGTCATATTTTGCACCAAAACTAAAAAATTTGAATTATAGCCGGTTTAAATTTCAAAACTTTAAAATGGCTATATCTTCTAAACTAAGCGTCTGCGGGGGTCATATTTTGCACCAAAAATAAAAAATTTTAATTATAGCCGGTCAAAATTTCAAAACTTTAAAATGGCTGTATCTTCTAAACTAAGCGTCTGCGGGGGTCATATTTTGTACCAAAAATAAAAAATTTTAATTATAGCCGGTTAAAATTTCAAAACTTTAAAATAGCTGTATCTTCTAAACTAAGCGTCTGCGGGGGTCATATTTTGCACCAAAAATAAAAAATTTTAATTATAGCCGGTTTAAATTTCAAAACTTTAAAATGGCTATATCTTCTAAACTAAGCGTCTGCGGTGGTCATGTAAAAATAAAAAATTTTAATTATAGCCGGCTAAAATTTCAAAACTTTAAAATGGCTGTATCTTCTAAACTAAGCGTCTGCGGGGGTCATATTTTGCACCAAAAATAAAAAATTTGAATTATAGTCCGTTTAAATTTCAAAACTTTAAAATGGCTATATCTTCTAAACTAAGCGTCTGCGGGGGTCATTTTTTGTACCAAAAATAAAAAATTTTAATTATAGCCGGTTAAAATTTCAAAACTTTAAAATGGCTGTATCTTCTAAACTAGGCGTCTGCGGGGGTCATATTTTGCACCAAAACTAAAAAATTTGAATAATAGTCCGTCTAAATTTCAAAATTTTAAAATGGCTATATCTTCTAAACTAAGCGTCTGCGGGGGTCATATTTTGCACCAAAAATAAAAAATTTTAATTATAGCCATTTAAAATTTCAAAACTTTAAAATGGCTGTATCATCTAAACTAAGCGTCTGCGGGGGTCATATTTTGCACCAAAACTAAAAAATTTGAATTATAGCCGGTTTAAATTTCAAAACTTTAAAATGGCTATATCTTCTAAACTAAGCGTCTGCGGGGGTCATATTTTGCACCAAAAATAAAAAATCTGAATTATAGCCGGTCAAAATTTCAAAACTTTAAAATGGCTGTATCTTCTAAACTAAGCGTCTGCGGGGGTCATATTTTGTACCAAAAATAAAAAATTTTAATTATAGCCGGTTAAAATTTCAAAACTTTAAAATAGCTGTATCTTCTAAACTAAGCGTCTGCGGGGGTCATATTTTGCACCAAAAATAAAAAATTTGAATTATAGCCGGTTAAAATTTCAAAACTTTAAAATGGCTGTATCTTCTAAACTAAGCGTCTGCGGGGGTCATATTTTGCACCAAAACTAAAAAATTTGAATTATAGTCCGTTTAAATTTCAAAACTTTAAAATGGCTATATCTTCTAAACTTAGCGTCTGCGGGGGTCATATGTTGCACCAAAAATAAAAAATTTGAATTATAGCCGGTCAAAATTTCAAAACTTTAAAATGGCTGTATCTTCTAAACTAAGCGTCTGCGGGGGTCATATTTTGCACCCAAACTAAAAAATTTGAATTATAGTCCGTTTAAATTTCAAAACTTTAAAATGGCTGTATCTTCTAAACTAAGCGTCTGCGGGGGTCATATTTTGCACCAAAAATAAAAAATTTGAATTATAGCCGGTTAAAATTTCAAAACTTTAAAATGGCTGTATCTTCTAAACTAAGCGTCTGCGGGGGTCATATTTTGCACCAAAACTAAAAAATTTGAATTATAGTCCGTTTAAATTTCAAAACTTTAAAATGGCTATATCTTCTAAACTTAGCGTCTGCGGGGGTCATATGTTGCACCAAAAATAAAAAATTTGAATTATAGCCGGTCAAAATTTCAAACTTTAAAATGGCTGTATCTTCTAAACTAAGCGTCTGCGGGGGTCATATTTTGCACCAAAACTAAAAAATTTGAATTATAGTCCGTTTAAATTTCAAAACTTTAAAATGCTGTATCTTCTAAACTAAGCGTCTGCGGGGGTCATATTTTGCACCAAAAATAAAAAATTTGAATTATAGCCGGTCAAAATTTCAAAACTTTAAATGGCTGTATCTTCTAAACTAGGCGTCTGCGGGGGTCATATTTTGCACCAAAACTAAAAAATTTGAATAATAGTCCGTCTAAATTTCAAAATTTTAAATGGCTATATCTTCTAAACTAAGCGTCTGCGGGGGTCATATTTTGCACCAAAAATAAAAAATTTTAATTATAGCCATTTAAAATTTCAAACTTTAAAATGGCTGTATCTTCTAAACTAAGCGTCTGCGGGGGTCATATTTTGCACCAAAACTAAAAAATTTGAATTATAGCCGGTTTAAATTTCAAAACTTTAAAATGGCTATATCTTCTAAACTAAGCGTCTGCGGGGGTCATATTTTGCACCAAAAAATAAAAAATTTGAATTATAGCCGGTCAAAATTTCAAAACTTTAAAATGGCTGTATCTTCTAAACTAAGCGTCTGCGGGGGTCATATTTTGTACCAAAAATAAAAAATTTTAATTATAGCCGGTTAAAACTTGAAAACTTTAAATAGCTGTATCTTCTAAACTAAGCGTCTGCGGGGGTCATATTTTGCACCAAAAATAAAAATTTGAATTATAGCCGGTTAAAATTTCAAAACTTTAAAATGGCTATATCTTCTAAACTAAGCGTCTGCGGGGGTCATATTTTGCACCAAAACTAAAAAATTTGAATTATAGTCCGTTTAAATTTCAAACTTTAAAATGGCTATATCTTCTAAACTTAGCGTCTGCAGGGGTCATATGTTGCACCAAAAATAAAAAATTTGAATTATAGCCGGTTAAAATTTCAAAACTTTAAAATGGCTGTATCTTCTAACTAAGCGTCTGCGGGGGTCATATTTTGCACCAAAAATAAAAAATTTGAATTATAGCCGGTCAAAATTTCAAAACTTTAAAATGGCTTTATCTTCTAAACTAAGCGTCTGCGGGGGTCATATTTTGTACCAAAAATAAAAAATTTTAATTATAGCCGGTTAAAATTTCAAACTTTAAAATAGCTGTATCTTCTAAACTAAGCGTCTGCGGGGGTCGTATTTTGCACCAAAAATAAAAAATTTGAATTATAGCGGTTAAAATTTCAAAACTTTAAAATGGCTGTATCTTCTAACTAAGCGTCTGCGGGGGTCATATTTTGCACCAAAACTAAAAAATTTGAATTATAGTCCGTTTAAATTTCAAAACTTTAAAATGGCATTATCTTCTAAACTTAGCGTCTGCGGGGGTCATATTTTGCACCCAAAAATAAAAAATTTGAATTATAGCCGGTCAAAATTTCAAAACTTTAAAATGGCTGTATCTTCTAAAATGGCTGTATCTTCTAAA